>OX596139.1:1454690-6254690 GCA_951394285.1 Epirrhoe tristata
GAAGGACCGCGGGAGCGCAGCTACTACGTTAATAAAAAAAACAGTTATCTGGTTCCCATAGTACAAGATTTGCTTAGTTTGGAGCTAGATGATGCTGTGTGAAATGTCCAGCATTACCTACTTATTATCTTTTTTCTTTTTTCAAACGGATATTACCAATGTATATGTTACAAAGCCGTGAAAAACTGGATTTTCTGTGTGCTTTTAAATGAAAACTTCCTTCATAAGTTCGATAAAGTAAGTTCGTATGAGTTATTAGCTAAAATCTGATGACGGAGTTTTCAAGCAGCATCTGGTTACGGAGTCCGCATAAACTTTTTTTTCTTTCTAAGTACAACCTCGAGTCTAGTACCTGAATATTCTTACAAAAACTCAAGACGGGCCTAATGTGGCCCGCATTCGTTCAAAGGCCTATAGATAAAACGGGCTCAGCCTCGCGCCTCTAATTTACAGGGTAGATAGCAATGGAAGGAAGTGTTCTAATGTTGACTTAGTCTCTTTAAGAGAAATTATTTTAGGGTCTTTCTAAAGTTTTTGGAACGAAGTTCCTTTTCGGACGGTATCGAGGAGAAGCTAGAGCAAAAAAGCTCGATTTTACTGTCACGACACATACATAGGTCAAAACGTCACAGTGCGAAGTGCGCAGTCGCAAATCAGTCCATAGATTGTAACATTGTTAGTATGGAAGAGCGTTTCTAGGATTCTTATATTTGATAATAATTTAAGTATTTGACAAATGCCAAATGTCAAAGTTGAAACTTCGTTCCAACCGAGTGTTCCACGACACTCACGTACTTATTTATTTTAACCAAATGTTGACATTTTAACGCTCATATATAATGATCTAAAAATCAAGAAAGCCCGATACGCAAGAAACTAGACACGCAACTAGTGTACTTTATACATCTGATATAAATGTAACGGCCTTACTAATAAACGTGGTATAAAGTTATTCCTGAGTGTAAACTGTCAAAATGTATGGTTATTCCTATTTTATTCCGAGGAATAACTTTACACCACGTTTATTAGTAAGGCGCTAAGAGTTTCAAAGTTTGATGAACGAACGCTTTCAGAACATAAAACAGAACAAAGAAATCGCTTCAAAAATCAAAGCTTAATGTTCAGTACCAGCACTTTCTTCTTTTATTTGCAAAGATTTCTCTAATATTGCCCGAAACTCGAAACATTTGGTCACCAACTTTTATTAAGCCGAGCGTAAAACTTTTCTTTTCGCACCAAATAAAAGATTACGCCTACTTTACCCCTGATTGCCAATAAATTGTTGCAAACTTCTGAAAATGCTTTACTTTGTAGTTGTAAATTGAAGTTATCTCGCGATAAATAAGGTTTTTAATATCGCTTCGTTCCGAGGGTGTATTTTTTGGGTTTTTTTATGGGGTGAGTATGGAGTGTGCTTTTTTTACTGTTCCTTAGACAATGGAAAAAAATGCTTGTCTTTTATAATTATGTAATAAAAACTCTAAGGCCCTTAATAATAAAAATGGGTAAATTTACGCTGGGTGTAACTTAGTAACTTAGTAGGAGTAACAATAAAATTTTTGGAGTTTAAGCCTGGTGTAACTTTACACCACGTTTATTAATAAGGGCCTAACTGTTTAGTAGGTAAAATTGCATACTAGGTAATGAACAAATCCTTTTTTAATGTTTAGTCACAGATAAACGTTTATTTATAAAGTTTAGACACAGATAAAGAGAATTTATTCATTGAGAAGAGATAAATAGAGGAAATTGCATAGTATTTACAGTGACAACACAACGACGGGTTCTAATCCCGACCGTGCATCAATGGAATTTTCGTTTCGTAAAATTTATATGCGCTTTAACACGAGCTCTTAACGGTGAAGTAAAACATCGTGAGGAAACCCGCAGCTTAGTCAGCTCCACACGTATTGACGTCATCTTTAATGTGGGCGGCTGATTAAGCCGAGAGAGTTTAGATGCTGGGCAAGCCTATTCCATCTCAAACAATGTCCCAGGCACTACAGCATCCGTAAGTGTAGGCATAGGTTGCCTCCTGAAGCTGTATAAATAAAGATGTAAAAGCCTAAGTTTTTTTACAGTGACAAGAGAAGCTCTTTTTATTGAATTTTTGATATTGTACTATTTACCCCTGTTAATAAGCTAGAGGTACATTTACCTTATTAGAGGAATTCAGAAGGTTGAAATACAAAACAAAAGGACTGATGGTTACCTTTGAGATAGAGGTTACTCAGCATTACCTTTATACATTTTGCCTTTTTATCTCTGTAATCGATCTTATGTGTTCGAAATAAAACCAAAAGCTTTATAAAATGCATTTATGTGACCAATATACAGCAACGTTCACTTTCTTCGCAGTCATTGGCTCGGTTAAAGAGTAGATTGTCGGGGCAGTTCCACTCAATAGGTATGCACATACCGCCTCTTGTATGGCACGCTGCGGATAGTTGTTCTGAAACAATTCATTTGATTTTTCAACCGACTTCAAAAAAGGAGGAGGTTCTCAATTCGTCTGTATGTTTTTTTTTTTTTTTTTTGTATCTTGTTACGCGATTGCTCCGCCATTTGTTGACCGATTTGCAAAATTCTTTTCATGTTTGAAAGGGTATACTCCAGAGGTGGTCCCATATAAATTTTATTCCTGAGGGATTGATAGTTTCCCCGTAAAACTCTAAACACCTTCCCTCCTAGCCATGTCACAAATAGAAATCGAATCGACAGCTTGACGCCCTGAGTCACACCGCGTTTCGAGTCAAACATTGAAGTCGGTTTTCTTTTTAGTATAAAAACGTAATTATTTTAAATTTACTCGTGAAGGAAACCCGGTAATGATAGGCATTACGATAGGGAAACTAACTGCTAACTACGAAATTCCTGTATTTATCTATTTCTGAACAAAACGCTTATTTCCAGGCGATTAGCCCCCCACCGCTACTAAAACTCATAGCTGCTTATTATCTTCTAATATATAAAATTCTCGTGTCACAGTTTTCGTTGCCATACTCCTCCGAAACGGCTCGACCGATTTTGATGAAATTTTTTGTGCTTATCCGGTATCTATGAGAATCGGCCAACATCTATTTTTCATCCCCCTAAATGTTAGGGGTAGTCCACCCCTAAATTTTTATTTCTTATTTTTTAGACAAAATTTTTAATTTAAATTTTTTTATGATACAACATACAAAAATACATACAATCCTCAATTTTCTCCCCTCTACGATCAACCCGTATTTTTTAATAGCGATATAATGGAAAAACAACGTTTGCCGCGGGTCAGCTAGTAAAAACATAAAACCTTAGTTGAACCCCATGTTGACACATGTCAAAACAAAACTATTACCACAAAAAAGCGTTCTATGGACGAGTATTTAAAGATCGTTTTTCTAGGGACAGTTTTTTAGTTAGACTTGGTCTAAACTCGGCTCATTTTCTTGTAATAAGCCCCATTGGGTCAACGAACCTTAATAACAACACTTCACACCCTGGTTCTGTCGCAGTGGACACAGGCCTTTAACGCTAAACTTCTTTCCTTCAGGACATTCATTTATAGTCAAACATCTACGTTTATCCAGGCGTTTAGCCCCCCCCCACTACTAAAACTCATAGCTGCTTATTATATAAACATAAAACCTTAGTTGAACCCCATGTTGACACATGTCAAAACAAAACTATTACCACAAAAAAGCGTTCTATGGACGAGTATTTAAAGATCGTTTTTCTAGGGACAGTTTTTTAGTTAGACTTGGTCTAAACTCGGCTCATTTTCTTGTAATAAGCCCCATTGGGTCAACGAACCTTAATAACAACACTTCACACCCTGGTTCTGTCGCAGTGGACACAGGCCTTTAACGCTAAACTTCTTTCCTTCAGGACATTCATTTATAGTCAAACATCTACGTTTATCCAGGCGTTTAGCCCCCCCCCACTACTAAAACTCATAGCTGCTTATTATATAAACATAAAACCTTAGTTGAACCCCATGTTGACACATGTCAAAACAAAACTATTACCACAAAAAAGCGTTCTATGGACGAGTATTTAAAGATCGTTTTTCTAGGGACAGTTTTTTAGTTAGACTTGGTCTAAACTCGGCTCATTTTCTTGTAATAAGCCCCATTGGGTCAACGAACCTTAATAACAACACTCCACACCCTGGTTCTGTCGCAGTGGACACAGGCCTTTAACGCTAAACTTCTTTCCTTCAGGACATTCATTTATAGTCAAACATCTACCACCAACACTCATACACGGCAGTTCAAATTGCGAAGAGGTCAATTGTAATTCTGATGGAGGCTCATAGCCTAAAACAAACCAAGCATTAGTCAAATTGCTTTTAAATGTAGACTTTGAGTTTCACTATCTTAATAGTGAAATCTTATTATCTTGACAGACAAGATGCTGAAATCTTAAGACGCACAGAAAACGCTTGGAAGGGCTATTGGTCTATGAAAAGCCTGATGAAGGGAAACCTTCCTCTCACGCTGAAACGCAAACTTATGGACGTATGTATTCTCCCCATCCTCACCTACGGCTCACAAACCTGGTCAATGACAAATCTGCAGAAGTCCAAACTCGGGGTTTGCCAGCGAGCTATGGAGCGCAGCATCCTAGGCGTGAAACTAACCGATCGCATCAGGAACAGTGAACTGCGCTCCAGAACAAAAATCGCAGACGTTGGACAACAAGTCGGCAAACTAAAATGGGACTGGGCGGGCCATGTCTGCCGTATGTCGGATGAGTTGTGGGCACGAACCACCACAGAGTGGATCCCACGGAACGGGAAACGAGCATGCGGCAGACCGCGGCGACGGTGGAGAGACGAACTTGACTCTTACTCTCCCCATTGGAGAACATTAGCTAACAATAGAGTTGAGTGGAAGAAAGGAAGGGAGGCCTTTGCCCTGCAGTGGGACATCACGGGCTCATAATATAATATAATAGTGAAATCAAAATTTAAAAGAAAAATAATGAAGCTGTCCTATCCAAATTACAAGAGTTTCAAATAAGCTTACAAGGAGTGCTTCTTCACGATTTGTCGAAGTGAAAAGGAAAAAAAAAAAATTTATAAAAATTTTGAATCTATTCGCTTCCTGTAATCGTATCATGTGGCCTATGCCCATTTCAGTTACTTAATTCAAAACATATTTCAAAATTCAAAGCAAACTACAAATGCCTAGTTCAAAGTCAAAGTCAAAGTCAAATAGCATTTATTCAGTAGGACCGCTGGGATCACTTTGAAACGTCTTAAAACTAGGTGATTCTACTCCTGTTCCTTCGCGACCAATACCGTGAAGAATCAGGGCAACAAACACGGTTTGGGGCCTAGCTTTTTTTAGGTGATCCATCTTAGATCTAAACTTAGGCTAATTTCTTAACTAACTTAGTTGTAAAATTAAAAGTAAAGTTAGTAAAATTCAAGAAGCTAAGCAAGATAGCAAAGGCATTGTGCACACATCAGCTGTCGAGGGGCAGAGCGACATCAGGCCACGCGAATTTATCATTAATATAATCACCAATAGAATAGTACGCTTTCTTTATAAGATTATTTTTTATGTAACTTTTAAATCTTCGAATAGGCAATTTAGTGGCATTATCTGGAAGTTTATTATAAAAGAGTACGGTATTTCCCATGAAAGAACCTTTCACTTTTTCTAATCTAAATTCAGGCACACAAAGTTTATCCTTATTTCTAGTATTAATTCTATGCACGTCACTTTTTTTCTTAAAGTCATTTATATATTTATGAGTGTGCAAAAGGATTTCATAAATGTATTGTGAAAATACTGTTAGAATATTAATTTCTTTAAAACGTTGTCTTAGCGAGTCCCGTGGTTTCATATTGTAAATCGCACGGACAGCCCGCTTTTGCAAAACAAAAATATCTTGAATATCGGCTGCTTTACCCCAGAGAAAGATACCGTATGACATCACACTATGGAAGTAACTATAATATACTAGCTTCGCTGTCTCTTCATCAGCCAAACTCCTAATCGTACGAACTGCATATGCAGCGGAGCTAAGTCTACCTGCAAGTCTTTCAATGTGAGGTCCCCACTGCAATTTGGAATCAACAGTCAGCCCTAAGAAAATTGCTGAATCTACAAGATTAAGTGTTTCTCCATTTATCTCAATTTTAGTTGGTTTGTGAACCACGTTAGGCAAAGTGAATTTAATACATTTCGTTTTCTTGGCATTAAGTAAGAGATTATTAGCCGTAAACCATTTTAAAACTAGGGATAGAGACGCATTAACATCATCGTAATTTTCTTTATATCTATCAACTTTAAAAACCAATGAGGTATCATCAGCAAACAGAACAATGTCACACATGTCTTTCACAAAAGAAGGAAGGTCGTTTATGTATACTAGAAACAAGAAGGGGCCTAATATTGAGCCCTGAGGTACACCCATATCAATTAGTGACCCTGCAGACCTTTCACCACCTACATCAACCTTAAGAACTCTATTGGATAGATAGGAATCGACAAGGTCTATAGCTCGATTATTGACGCCATAGTATTTTAACTTAGAAATCAGAGTCTTGTGACACACGCAATCAAAAGCTTTAGAAAGGTCGCAGAATACTCCGATCACGTCTTGTGAGTTTTCAAAGGCATCATAGATGTGCTTTAGAAGCAAAGTACCTGCATCAGTTGTTGAACGACCTTTGGTAAATCCAAATTGATATTTATGTAGAAGCCCGTGAAGGTTAAAGTACGCAAGCAATTGATTCAACATAACTTTCTCAAATATTTTACTTAACGCAGGTAGAATCGAAATTGGTCTGTAGTTAGCAGGGTCGCTTTCATTGCCAGACTTGAATAATGGGATAAGCTTGCTAAATTTCATAAGATCAGGAAAAACACCCTCGTCTACACATCTGTTAAAGACATAAGCTAGACATGGAGCAATATCAACGACAATAGTGGCTAATATCTTAGTTGATATCCCCCATAAATCTTCAGTGTTTTTAATATTAAGAGTTTTAAAGGTTTTGACAATATTATCTGCGTTAACATAACTGAATTCAAAGTCACTTCCACACTGAGCAACACCAGATTCTAAAAATTTAAGTGCGCCAGTAGCCGAAGAATTAAGTGGCTTGGTCGCAACATGGGCTATATTCGAAAAAAAACTATCAAACGCGTTAGCTATTTCAATGTTATTAGTTAAAAGATTATCATTGACTTTTAAATTAATTTGTTTGAAACCAGGTCTTGATTTACCTGTTTCATTATTTATTACTTTCCAAGTGGCTTTAACTTTATTTGATGAAGACACAATTTTATTTTTAAAATGTATTGATTTAGCAGCTTGACATACCCTTTTGAAGATTTTAGAATAGTTCTTAATGTATAAGATATGCGATGGGTTATGAAGCATAAGTTCCCTAGTAGCATAAAGATCATAAAGTCTATTCCTACTTCGATAAATACCTGGCGTTGCCCAGTCTACAAAGCTCACACAAGTCCTAGTTATGCAGGTCTTTAATTTAAATATTTTTTTATGCTCTTCAATAATAAGATTTGACAAACTGGTGAATAGGTCATTCGGGTTTTCTAGACAAGCTAAAAGTGACATTCTGAGTTCTATATTACTCTGGAATTTTAAAATGCGACTCTTAGTGACAGGCCGGTAAGAGAACTCAGTAGGTTCATTTAAGATGAAATTAGGAAATACTACACTTTGGCCATAGTGATCAGAGGCAAAATTCTTAATTAAAGATTTACTAATTGGTATACAGCTACAGAAAACATTGTCTAGACATGTGGCAGTCTCTGATGTAACCCTAGTTGGCTCAATAAAGAGGTGATTCAGATTAAAACATTTAAATAAATTAGTTAACCTATCAGAGTCTACCAAAATATCAAGATTAAAATCACCGCAGACTATTAAATTTTTGTTAGAAGCAAAAATTTTCAGTAACACTTCTTCCATAGTGGACTCATATAACCTATGCTCAGCGTTGGGAGGACGGTAGACACTCACAACAATATGTCGCTCTAACTCGACGCACGACAGCTCAATAGTTCTCTCAATAGAGAGATTAACAATATCTTTACGTTCCTTGCATTTTAAGTTATTATTAATTAAAATTAGAGAACCGCCTCTTATGGCGTTCTTACGTTTATATGAACTTATTACATTGTAGTTATCAATATAAGGGAGCAACTCATTTTCTAAAATCCAGTGTTCAGTGACATACATAACATTTACATTGAACTTTTTTAAAAACAACTCTAATTCTAATAATTTGCTGGGGAGGCCTTGCATGTTCTGATGTACAACATGCAAGGTACCTGTCTTGCCCGTTGTCGAAGCGGTCAGTTTAAACATTGATCCGCAGTCCCTACTTCTTGATTACCCTGATTAGTGTTACTACTAACTACAGGCTCGTCAACTAACTGTGTTATACTACTTATAACACCATCAAAAATATTGTATGCTAACAATTTAGCAATCATCAGTTTACAGTTCTTACTTAGGTACAATGTACTTTTTGTCAAGATAAAATTACTAATAAAATTATTAGTGTCTAAATATAAAACGTCACTACGACGGCATGTCAGATTGTATAGTAATAGATTAAGGCTATATAGTCGCTGATTTTCTTTATCATTAAATGACTTAGAGTAAGGAAAAGCACATACAATTAATTTGCCAAGTCCTTGATCTAACTTTTCCAGCAAAGTTTCAACAAGGCTTATTAAGTCTAGGCGCTTGACATTAACACTCTCTCCTAAATGCAATACCAAAGTGGTATTGCTGTCAAGGGATGCATCAGACTTAACGCTTTGAGAGATATAGTCTAAGGAAGCATTTGGCAGACAATTATTAACTACATTTTGTCTTAGTTGCCCGCCTAACAGTTGTCCCATTCCCATGCCTATTTTGTCTGAATATATAACAGTTTTCCGGGTCTGCCGACAGGTTTTCGGCTGTCTAACCGGAGACTGTGTGGCCTGTTGTGGTAGTACCGGAACAGAAGATGAAATTTGTTCCGGTTTAGGTGCCACATTATCAGATATGGGTAGATCTGTTTGCGAGCTCCTATTGCAGACTTGCACATAAATGCTATCATTATTAACTACATTTACAATGTTATCTATCTTCTTAAGATTATCTAATGCCTCCTGTTCTGCTTTTACAAATTTACAAGTCATATCATGCAATGATCGCTCTAGACTTACTACTTTCTCGGCCATGTGGTCTAGTTCTAAGGAGTTGCGGCCTATCAAATTATAACAAGTACCCAACTCCTGTTTCAAATTATACTTATCTTTACACAATTTAGCATTGTCAAACACTTTCCTATGCAATCTTAATTTTTTTTCTGATTTTTTTATGAAATTATTCAATTTTACATATTTTTTTAACTTATTACTGCCTCGCATTACTGGCAAATCATTTTTACAATTTGGGGTAGTGGCTAGGTCAATAATTGAACTACTGGGCACACTATTCGAAAGCTCAGTCTGTAAATCCAGACTACTGTAACTATTATCTAAGGGCACTTGTTTTAGTTCCAAATTGTCCAATTTTATTCTACACTCGGATAACTCTTGCTGCAAGTCCTTATTCAGCTGCAGAGCCGCCTCATAGGTTTCATGGCAGTGGTCCACTGACTGCAGCGATGACTGCAGGCGGTCCATCTGCTCCAGTACATCTTCATATTTAGTATGAAGCTCGGCGAGTTGTCTCTTCAAGCTCTGGTTCTGGCCAAGGATCACCAGCATCTCAGCTTCACTCTCCTCCTGCTCTTGCAGCAGCTGTCTACGAATCTCTGTTGATTCCTTGAGCTCCGCTGTAGCCATCTTCAATTTTGTTTCTAAATCACATGCCCTTCGAGTCATGGTCATCTTGATATAACCTGAAACACACGTCAAGCGAGTGAGATTGATACAAAAAGAGGAAAATGAGTCTTGGTGTATAGAGAGAAAGTAGATGGAGTGGAGATATAAAAGATTGGCTAGAGTGATAGGGAAACTTTAAATGAAAAATAAGTATTAAGTACTTAAAAAGGTATCAAGATAATAATAAGAAAATAAATAATAATTATAAAGCGAAATGTAAAGACTTCCTTTACTTAGATTTTAACAGAAAATGTAAAGGAAAATATCTCACTACTTAAAATTACTCAGTAAATATAGTGTACAGGTAATTATTTAATTCAGCGCTGCCAGAAATACTAAACACAATTTATTACCTCTACTGAGTAGGTAATATTGATCAAATAGTTCTGGCCTAATGACTTTAGTGCTTTTAAGGTAAAAATAGAACCCAGTCTCAATCAATACTTGAATAAAATGACTGAAGTAGGAATTATTTTGTTTGTAGGGAAAGTATGTTAAGTTAGTGGGATTGTGCAGTGTTTATTGAAGTTTTATATGTGTGAGGCATATGTTTTGGACATCAAATCAAGCTTCCACTGGTTGTCAAGCTGAAAGAGTTGTAAACAGCACCTGTGTCTTGTATGTGGACGTGACTCATCGACCCGGTGAGCGTGTGTACATGTAGTGTTTTGTTCGTACTTACGTTAGTAAATTTTGGTAAAAAGAACAAAAAATACTCCCCAGGTTTATCGACGATTTCCAATTCGTCAGCTCGTGTAGTTTAGACGCAGTAATCCGTCTCAATTATTGCTTTGTATTTCGCAGTGGTTTCAAATTCGCCAATTTGCAGTGTCCGTTGGTTGCTAAAGTTCAAAACTTAGTTCACCTATTTCCGAGTTTTTAGTCAGACAAAACGTTCACAAACACTTGCACTGAGTAAATACACTATGTAAAACACTTCTAGTTAGTTCTTAGCAGTTAATTTACAATAAAACTGAATAAAAATTAAAAATATATTACGAGCAGCTGATTTTACGTCAGACCGCCAGTGTTGCCACACGACATCATCCTTTGCAGTTGCATTGATAATTCTTATCAGACCGTTTGGCATTGAAAGGGTCTAGCCCGACTACAATGCCAAGTTGCATTAGACCGTATTTTGTAAAGCTATGAAATTCATTCATATATACAGGGTGGTTTTTTGAGATGGGTGATGTTTTAAAACGTTCGCCCCTACGTTGGGGCCAACGCTCTTTTCTAGCTAGATCCACACGTTAGAAGAGTGACGTTGGAGCCAACATCCCTATGTTGGCCCCTGCCAACGGTCATAGTCACGGAACAAAAATAAACACGATTAGTACCTTGTGAGAGATTCTCCTCAGAGGCTAGCACAACAGTGACAATCACAGCAAAACACACGATCTTCATCATAGTGAAAGTGAACTGAGTTTCCTAAAGCCACTGATAACGCTGATATACTTACTGCAGCCCGTATAAATGGTAATGCTATTTACTTTGATAAGAGGCCCGTCACAGTGGAGTTAGGAAATCTGGCTCACATAAGTGTTGGCCGACGAACTATTGCGACATGATGGACTGATGGTTACAATTCCGTGGTTTGTGAACTTACAAAAATAGTTTTTATGTTGGTTTGTTTCAGATAAGGTTTTTATGATTATTTAAGTGTTTCAATTCTAATATATAATTTCCCGAAGGGACCACCGGTCCTCTGTATACCAATCTAAATTACTGATTAGTAGGAGTGCTTTACTTATTGTCTTTAAATCATTTAAAATAGATCTGATGCCATTAACGATGATGATGATTTTCCTACAACTTGTAAGGAATTAAAAGTATAAGCTTTGCTTAGTTTGGGGCTAGGTGACGCTGTGTGAAATGTCTCATCAAATGAAAAAAATAATAAAAAAATGTGGAATTTCAGCAAGTATTTTGAAAATGCTTGTTTCTTTATAATAATGTAGTGGTCGTGATTCTGTTGCTATCACAATTCTTTGGTAGGAGTATTTTATTCGGTTTACATACGTTATTAGTAGGTATGAATTAATTATTAGTCATTGTTTGCAGATATGCCTAGGGTAAGTTCAGAGAAAATTCTAAACTAAATTACTTAAAAATAAACATTGAATCGGATAAACCTACCTTATCAAAATGTTGAACAAACACTTCAAATCTGATTTATTACAATTTGCTGATTAATCGATGTTATCATATCTAAATATTTACTAAGCGCGATGGTACGCGCTTTCACAAACAAAAAGTATACAATACAGTTTCTTGCTTCATCATACAATTTTTTTTTAGTTAGCCTATATTAATGTCCCACTGATGGGCAAAGGCCTCCCTTGTCACCTTCCACACCTCGCGATCTTCTGCGATTTTCTCCCAATCCTTCCTAAAGGCGTCCAGGTCATCGCGCCAGCGCTTTTTAGGCCTGCCTCGGAGTTGCCTGCCATTCACTTTAAGATTGATTATTTAGTTAGTGTATCCTCTATCTATCTATCTATCCAGCCGGTAACACCCACTGTTGGGTAGGCTCTCCTATCGCCCCCACATTCCACAATTTCGTCTGACCTTCGGGCAGGTGGTCTGCCTCGAGGCCGCCGCATATCTCTTGGCCACCACTCGGTAGCCGTCTTGGTCCATCGGTTGTCGTCCTGGTCCGTCTGGTCAGATCCTCATCTTTAAAAATATGTTCTTGAATACCGTAATAAAAAAGTAAAATAACTGGCTACCTTTTTAACAGTTAACCTAGTCCCCTAATAGAGAAACACCTTGACCAATTATTAGAACTATGAACTGAGCCAGCTGTCTGTATTTAGGATCCACTTTTTAGGTCGAGATTGCAAAATAAATATCCGTATCACAAAATGTGAAGGATGTACAAATAACGGAAACACTTTTAGCATCTCAATATTAACATAACCTTTCCTAAATTTAGACTTTTCATTGACTTCCGGTACTTAATCTTTATAAATAGTTTTCAAGAACTTATTTTATATTCTTGGGAAAATTCATTTGGCGGTTTTGACTTTTATTTATTTATTTTATTTTTATTTATTTATTTTACTTTAACTAACACGGTAGGACCAATTACATTCATTAAAGAGAACAGGAAAACATAAAAAAATAATCATATCCATTGCAAAAAAATTAAAACACACACAATTTAAGATTAGAATTATAACAATTAATTAACAAAGACGCTCACAGAAATACAAACATGCAGTCAAAATTTTTGACAAGCTATCAGCGAACAGGTCGCAGTCGGGGTCGGAGTCAAGAAGGGTTAAACTTTAAAGTGATTAAGCCATAGAAATCATTTTAAGCAGATAAATCGGACCATGAAACAGATCAGATAATGTATTACCAATAAAAAAAGGAAAATATAATAATACTAGCTGGTACCCGCGACTTCGTCAGCAAAATAACAACAGAACTGAAAACTGCTGTTCAGAAGATTATCTTCTGATACTTTTAAAAATAAAAATGCAATAATAGCGCCATCTCGACCTCAGCCATAGGACAGCAACGCCATCTAGTGGCCTTCAACTGGAACTTCACTTTAAGTCCCCATACAAAATTCCAACCCTTATTTCACACCCTTCATAATTAGTTTTGAAAAAAAAAAAGTGGCCTATGTCCGTCCCTGGGACATAATCTTTATCCATGTCATATTTCAGCATCATCTGTTCAGTGGTTTAGGCGTGAAAAGGTAACAAACAGACAGACAGACAGACACATTTTACTACATAATAGATGGCGCCACAGGAAAAATTAGATCGCGCTATCGTTGCGTTTTGGGGAACGTAATATAGGCACTCGCTAATACTCAACTTTTCAGCTTTATAATATTAGTATGGATTGTTTAAAAAATTCAATAAATATGTTAACCATAACTTAGACATGGGTCTATTTCTTAGTTGAAAAATAAAAAAATACAACAATGATTTTGTATAAGAAGGATTCAAAAGTAAGCCTTGTTATTTAATATCTTTGGAAATCCTTTACACTGACAACCAAACAATTAAAACACATTGTAACACCAATTAGTAAGATAAAATGAACGGTAAAATTATGTCCAAATTCACAGAATTGCTGATTTATCGAATTTGTATCAACCACAGAATATGAAAGCATAGTACCCTACATTCTGCCAAGAAAACAGTATTTTCCTTTTAACCCTTTAAGTATTGACTTTCAACGTATACATTTCATATACATTGATCACATTTGTGGGACATGTGAGGCAAAATGTAGAACTTTTTGAACTTCCTGGCTACCAATAGACTAGACATGTTCAAATTAACTTGAACACCTAAAGATATGTTTACCACACCTTGGTGATCATGATACGTGTGGAGCTAAGCTGACTAACTCCACAGGTATTGACCAATTCTTTCCTGTGAATACAGCGGAAAAAGTAGAAAGGATGGTGCAGGTGCTAGGCAGTCCTATTAATTTACACAGCGTCTCGTTAAGCATAGATGGGCTCAAAACGCTGTCAAAATCATCCTGTGAAGATGTAAAGGCTTGAGTAACATAGCTTTTCTTTCCGTCTCTATAAAATGTAGCAGGTACATACTCTGCGCCCGCAACTCTTTCCCTCATTACCATTTGATGGCATTATTGCTCGAATATTAAAATTACAATTGACTTTTCGGGCACGTCTCGTTTTATTGCCGACCGCGGAAGTTGTAGCATTTTGAAAACTCCACGGGCAATAATTGGTCAGTACTTTGACGGGATTCAATGCTTTTGTTGTTTATTCGTTTGGGATTTGACAGTTTAAGTAAGGGTTGTGATTTATAGATGTAAATATCTAAGGGTTAATAAGGGGAGAGGTAAATATGACTCACGACGTGTAGCTGGTAGTATCTTAGAAGCATAGACCGAACTATTATCTAAGAACTACTATTTCTAAGATTTTATCAATAACATTGTGGCGACCTCTATGTACCGTCACCTGAACAACAAGAGATGTCAATAACAGCGACCTAGCTACTTCGGAGCTGTATCACTAGATGGCGCTGGAATCACAGATAAACGGATTCCCATACAAATGATGCAAAAAGTATTGAATCTTGAATCGCGCAAACGATTTTCTTAAGCGCATATTACTTATTATATAGAACTATCCGACTACAACTGTTGGCCGAACGGGCTTTAAGGTAAGTGTGCCAGTTGGGCAAACCTTAGCGAGGCGAGTACTCCCTCTTTGCCATATTTTGGAGGAATACCATCTTCCTCCAAAACATTATCAAAAGATCTGAAGGGTGTATTTTCATTGCTAGAAAACTAGGTATTTTGTAGGCGGTGTCGGGCTTGCAACATGTCACGTATGGAATGCCAACTTCTGAAAATGGCATATACGTACAGTGTCAAAAAGTATTTGGAAAAATTAATGTAGGATCTGTTTTCTCTTCGGACATGTATCTGACTCATCATCATCATTAGCCTTTCTCATCCTACAGCTGGGTTGCCTCCCTTCGCTTCTTCCATTCGCTTCCTGAGCCAATCATCAACATCCACATTTTGAAAGTATCTTGCCTTGATCTAAGAGGACGTCTTGCCTAGAACGACGTGATCCTGTTTCGAATGAATAATGGTGAACCGATTACAAAAGTAATGGAACATTAATCTTTCAGTTTGCAGATTCAGCGGTAATGGCTGTGGTTCGTTGTTCCAGTTTTCTACAAAGAGGTTCCGTAATTCGTCAGTTAAGCTTATAATGTTTAAATGACGTGTATTCTCTTCACGCACAAAGGATGCACGAAACATTGTTCTTGTTTACACTCCGAGCAGGGAAAGTATCATGTCTTTAGTTAGAAAATCGGCGAAAAGATTGTAGTTTGATGAATAGCGACAAATCATTTAGACAAAACCCTTGGCCTTTTAACTTGGTCAAAAGGCCAATGGTTGTTACCGGCTGAATAGATAAATAACTTGCAAAAGTAAAAAAGAAAAAAGAGTCTTGTAATGTGGTAGGTACCTACTCATAACACAAGTTCTGCTTACTTTGGGCCCAGATGATGATGTGTGAAATGTCCAGCATAATTAAAAAACAAATAAAACAAACCATTAATTACTAGTGCTTACTCAGTACTTATTTTAGGTATATACAATATCTGATGTAACCGCTTGAAGCACTTTCTTGAACAAACGTTACCAAAGCATTATCACTGAGTTGAATTCCATGCAAAAATATCTTTTTTATCTATCTAAATCAGACCGGTTGCTTCCACTGTGCATGGCTTCCTCTCTCTCTAACGTCACTCTGCTCGATCTTGCGCAGTCATCTCTTAAGCTCTCCAAAACACGTTGTCAATGTCATCCGACATAAAAAATATCTTAAATCTACTTTTATTGCACTGAAGTGTACAGGTACGCAAATTACTCCCTCTCGCAACCGCACAAAGCCTAGCCCAGCATCAGAACAGCTGAAATGTATCAAAAATTATAATTAGAGTGTTTATGCCACAAAGAAGGGGTAATTTATTGAGGGATTTCAAACAAGTGTTTTAATACTTATATTGAGTGTTCGTGTACGCTTTATAACAATGTCGTTTATACGGCTTTACATTATGTATGAGTATGAGGTTTTACAACATCTGAGAGATGAGAATTACCTATTTATAACATTTACTAGTGGAACCCCCGTGACTTCGACCACGTTGTAGTTACCTTACCTACCTATCAAGTGAGTGACACTCACAATCAGACCCTCAATAGAACCCTCATCTCATTTTAAAAATGAATTCCGATCAGACTTAATATGGCTTTCAAAGAAACTATTACTCTCTTTTTCACCCCCTTTGAAGGGTAGTTCTAAAAAAACCGTACAGATATTTTTCAATTACTCATACCGATTTCAAGCAAATCGGACCACGTAGAGAAAAAACCCATACAAACTTTAACACCCCCTACACCCAGTACTTTCATCAACATCTCAATCACATTATTTTCAAAAGAAATTTTAATTAATATTTTTATCACACAAAGGTACCTTCTTTTATAAAACCGATGCCCTCAAAACTTCTTAGAAATATAGCATTTTCTTGAAAAAGTATCTGCCAAGACAAAACTTTGCGCTACCACTGTTTATTCATCTAAAATCGTAGCACAGTTTGTCACTGTACGCTGTGTAAGCGAAATAAAACCGGCCAAGTGTGAGTTGGACTCGCGCACAAAGGGTTTCGAACCATTATCTATAAAAACTGGCTAAGTGCGAGTCGGGGTCGCGTACGAAGGGTTTCGAACTTTATCTATAAAAACGGCAAAAAAAATCACGTTTGTTGTATGGGAGCGGAGGTGTTTTTTAGTATTTGTTGTTATAGCGGCAACAGAAATAAATCATTAGTAAAAATTTCAACTAACTATCACGGTTCATGAGATACAGGCAGGTGACAGACGGACGGACAGACAGACAGACAGCGATGTCTTAGTACTAGGGTTCCCATTTTACCCTTTGGGTGCGGAACCCTAAAAAGAAAAACTCAAGTCATCCCGTTCAAGATTTTAATTCGAGTGAGAGGAAAGTTTTCTTGTTTCCAGCTTTACAGTCGAGCTTGGCTGATTAATGATGCTGTAAAAAAATGGACCTTCGCTCTTGGCATAGCTTTTGCAATGTGTGACAGTAGTTTCTTTTCTTCAGTGGATATGTACTAGAAGAATACATATGTAGAGCCGTGTTGGTCGAATGGGGTTGTGCCTCGACTTTCAATCCGAAGTTCGTGGGTTCAAATCCCGGCCGTGCATCACTGGATTTTTCGTTTCGAAAAAATTATATGCGCTTTAACACAAGCTCAAAACGGTGAAGGAAAACATCGTGAGGAAACCCGCAGCTTAGTCAGCTACACACGTATTGACGTCGTCTTTCCTGTGGGCCAGGCCGATTAAGCTGAGAGGATGGTTTAGGTGCTGGGCAAGCCTATTCCATCTCAAACAATGTCCCAGGCACTACAGCATCTCGTTAAGTGTAGGCATAGGTTGCCTTCTGACTCTGTATAAGTCATGTAATATAGATGTAAAGGCCTAAGTTTTTACATATGTACTAAGTACAAATAGGGTTTAGTCACTGGCAGGGCAACTGAACACCTTTAATATGCCACCAACAATTTGGTCCAAGTGTATTCGCCTCATACAAATATCTGGTTAAACTTTAAATCGAATAAATCTATTTCTATTTTAATTGGCTTTCACATTATATTTAAATACAATTGTAATATTTGGAATTAAATTATTTGCTATTATATTATTATATTAAACACGGCACATGCAATAATTATCGGGAAACAGATAAAGTTATGTTCAATATCCGATTTCATTTCATTTCTGATACAAATTAATGCAAAATTATAATTTAATTATTGTTATAAAAAACGTGACATGTAAATGTAATGTAACTAAATAAAGTAGACCATCCATCGATGCATTAATCCGATTAACTTTTACACAAAATGTCTAAAATCTGAAAGCATTGAACAGAAAAGTTGGTGACGTCACTATTCGTGATCTGCGCGCATCCTATTTTTTTTTGACTAGTTACTATGAACTCTTATTTCCAGGTAGTTTTTGAACTGCATGGCAATTGTGCCATAAAGAAACGAATCTGAAATGGCGGCGCTTATCATGCTCTCTCGCTTGCACATTAGTGACTGCATTAGTGTGCAAGCGAGAGAACATGACAGGATGCGAAATTTCTTTAATGAACTGGCTATTCGAAATTGACATGAAGTTCGAAAACTGCCAGGGAATGTTCATCCTAACCCAGCAGATGATTTTATTTTATTTTTTCTAATAGCTTTTAATTTTAGTGTGATTCTTCTCCAATTCAAGGTTAAACTAAGAATTAATTTTATTGCACCTCGAAAGCGCCAGTTTCAGATTTGTCCTCATTTTATACACTTTCTTCTATTTTTTTATCTAATTCGAAATACTTAGTATGTTTATTGTGATTTTTGTGATAATTATATCTTTATTTTGTCATTTCTTGCTTAGTCGTTTCTCTTTTTAGTTTTTTAACCGACTTCAAAAAAAGAAGGAGGTTTTATGTTCGGTAATGTATGTACACCGATATTTCCGTCAATTGTGGACCCATTTCTAAAATTTTTTTTGAACATAACTATCAGTGTTGCAATATACACAGACCTATGATTAATAACGTTTGATAGTATAATTAGAGGCCGTTATCTCGCCGCGCCAGGCGCCTAGTTACATCATTATTAGTGTATTCGTCTGACTCAATTGAACTATAATTTTAGTCTACAATGACAAAATAAACACTAGGCTCGCACTTATCTAGTAAATTGGTTTTAGCTCTCGTGTTCAATTTTGTATTTTAGTTGCTCAAAATTGTTACGGACCAATGATATTGCTTCATTTGAATTGAGTCTTTGTCTCGTGATCAGATTTCATTCGCCCGTGTAGGTACTCAAATAAAGTTAGTATTTTCAAAAAGCATCCTGAAAATTGCACTTGAACCCACGACCTTCACAGATCTGTGATGATTTTAGGATGCATTTATAAATCTTGAATGACTTTAGGTATGAGTGTCTCTTAGCTCAAATCGATGCTCGAGGTTTAGGGTGACAAAAATATGTGCAAAAAGCCATTGGCATTACAGCCTGTGATTTTCCGTAGTCACACCATTATTTTTCCTCAATTTCCTCCAATTCCCCCAAATTTCCCACTAACAAGGCAAAACTGCAGGAAACTACGAAACAGCACTTTTCTAATCCGCACTTTTGGACAGCAGTATCGACTGTTCAAGCTGTCCAATTAGTGGATATTCTACAAAATTGAAACGTGTACGGCAAATTTTACAGTTACTGAGGCGAATCATCTTTATTACGATGTATTAAGGCACTAATTGCTCTGCATTGATGTCAACGATGTCCTTTACACAGAGATTAAAGAAGTAATATTATAAATATTAATGTGATAGCTAGAGAGTAGGAAGGATGAATGGTTGTTGCTTCTTCATGCTGTAACGGCTGAACGAATTTGGATGAAATTTGTTAAGTACAGTCAGCAACAGAAGATCATGAACAATTGGAGATTTTAAAGCTTCATTTTCATCATTATTTGTGGGAAAATTGCCTTTTTTTTCATATTTTTTTCATAAATAGTAGTGGTGCAAGGCAAAGCATCCAATGTAAGCTGAAATTTTATCAAAAACCCTACGAACTTCGAAGATATTGAAGAATCAAATACATCAAATGTTCATAAACTTCTGTCGCTGGCCGTAGAAGCTTTTAGGAGCTATTCCAGAAAAAATAAGTATTCTCGCTGCGAGGACATCCTCGTAGTCATACTGGTATGACAAACTAGTATGACCACGAGGAATCAGCCGCTGGATACACCACGGGGCGCAGCCTGTAACAACATTGTACTTTATACCCTCTATGAGTGTGTTCATAATTTATTCTCTTTTCAACCGACTTCAAAAAAGGAGGAAGTTCTCAATTCGTCTGTATGTTTTTTTTTTGTATCTTGTTACGCGATTGTTCCGCCATTTGTTGACCGATTTGCAAATTTTTTTTTATGTTTGAAAGGGTATACTCCAGAGGTGGTCCCATATAAATTTTATTCCTGAGGGATTGATAGTTTCCCCGTAAAACTCTAAACACCTTCCCTCCTAGCCATGTCACAAATAGAAATCGAATCGACAGCTTGACGCCCTGAGTCACACCGCGTTTCGAGTCAAACATTGAAGTCGGTTTTTTTTTAGTATTAAAACGTAATTATGTTTTGGAAGTTTTTTTTTTTTGGTAACTTGGATGTAGAATGTGGACTAGAATAGCATAAAGACTATGTAAAAATGTTGGTACCACGAGAAAACCAATGAAAACTATAATATAAAGTGTAAATCCAACCTGCATATTGGATATTTTGAAGAAGCAATATGATATTGAACATAAGTACTCCTCCCTCGTTAGCCAAAGTGAGTTTCGATGTACGGAACACTGGAGCAACCAGGGACTTTTTGTAGCCGTACACTTTGTAGCAGAGGTTGATAAACTCTTCATTTTTCTCTTCTACAAAAATATTAGTAAATGTGGTAATATCTGATGTAGATACGTTATCTTAAATATATTAAATGCTTTCTACTGCAAATAATACGAGTAAGCATAACAATTTGCTCTACTTCTAAGGAGGGACTTTAACTTTCAATCCGTAGTCGTGGGTGGGAATGTTTTTTTTCAGAATTTGGAAAGAGCTCTAAGAGATGAAGGAAAACATCGAGTGGACACGTCTAGTTAGTACGGCGGTAATAAACTTGCAACTAAAATATTTGGCTGAGTGTACGGAATGGCTTTTGTGTTTCATAATATTGAAAGTGGCGTGACGTGCCACTTTTTCACAAGGGATTGGATCTGTAAAATATAATAATTCTTAAATGGCTATGGTGCATGTGGTAAAATAATTTAAATCTTCATCAATATTTATTTTCTACTAGCTGGTACCCGCGACTTCGTCAGCGAAATAACATACTTATTAGCAACGCCATCTATTGCATTTAACTGGAACTACCAACTCCCCATACAAACTTTCAACCCTTATTTCACGCCCTCCATGATTAATATATAGATTTTTTCTGTCATAAGAACCTTCTCCTGAAAATAACGAACACAACAAAAAAAAATTTAATGAAATCGGTCCAGGCGTTGTTGAGTTATGCGCTTACCAACACATTTTGCGATTCATTTTTATATTATAGATTTATTTTGGCAGAAAACTATAAATAAAACTCTATTTACCGACACGATACCATTCTGGCATACAAAGTCAAAGTCAAAGTCAAAAAGTATTTATTCAGTAGGACCGCTGGGATCACTTTGAAACCTTTTGCCTCTTGCCACAGAATATTAGCTCCTGCTCCGTTGAGATTGAGAAAGAAAGAGGCAAGAATGGTATGCCAGAATGGTATCGTTTAAGCCGTTTCAGTCAAAATTCCTTAAAAAAATTTCAATAATTAGGAATCTGAAATAATTTATTTCGTATTGAGAATTAACGCTTTGCTTAGTTGAAGTTTGAACAAAATTGTTTTCTACAATAATAAATGTTTTTTGTTGGTGAGATAATTCAATAAATAATGAAAATAGAGCGATACTCACCACTCCATTACAACCGATAAGTACGATTTAAATGAGTTTAGTGCCAAATTACAGTTCACGGAAATTGATGCGTTTTTATTGCACGAAAATCTACAATGCTCAAATAGTGTTTACAATTTTGTAAACGTTTCACTCTACCTTTGCCAAAGCGTTACTAACAGAACTTTTGACGTGACTACATCTTATAATTCGATAGAGCTGGCTGCACGCACGAAAAACATGACGTCATGAGGCGTTACCTCGCTCTGGGGCGTTCCATGTAAGGCTTGCGCAAGTGCAAGCGAGAGCGCGGAACGAGCGACAAAGAAGCACAATCGGCCTTTGCGTTGTCACGTCACGTCAACTATTGTCAGTAAACCGACTTTACAGACAACCATTTTTTTTTAGTAAGTAATTCGTATGAACCAATACCAGTAGTACACCTACTTTCATGCCCTCTTTGTCCAACCACCTGCACTCCGAGAGGACTTAAACAAGGCCACACATAGGGGCGTAAGAGTCGCCGAATATTGGGCTAAAAAAATTTAAAGTCAAGCCATTGACACGATAGAAGTAGAAGAAGAAGTAGCCGACTTGTTGACGGGAGTTTTTGGCCCGCCTTACGGCCTCCGTCATGTTTTAACTTTTTTAGTGACAAAATGGATAAAAGTAGAAAGACCACGGATAGAAACAAGGCCGAATATTGGGCTAAAAAAATTTAAAGTCAAGCCATTGACACGATAGAAGTAGAAGAAGAAGTAGCCGACTCTGTTGACGGGAGTTTTTGGCCCGCCTTACGGCCTCCGTCATGTTTTAACTTTTTCAGTGACAAAATGGATAAAAGTAAGTTCCTTCAAGAACCTTCGCAGAAAATTTCAACTGCCAAACCATTTCCATGCTCTACAGAGATCCGAACTATCTACCACAATGGCATTTACGCAATTATGGCTGGTGTTACATACGTATAAAAACCATTATTGCGTAACGAGAGATAATGGTAGGTGTGGTGTAAAATACAAGGGTGTAGTATTACAGTATTTTAGATGAAGGTAAGAAGTGTTAAAGACTTCTAGCTTGAAACCACGCACAGAATTAAACAAAACACAGAAGATTATAAAATATAAGTACCACAAAAGACCTTATTTTCGTTTTTATTGGCAATATACCTACTTACTTTCAGTAAACGAAGTTACAATAAATAATGAGCTGACTGAAAGAGCTGATAGTAATAACTAGATTGTAATCAGACTGATCATACAAAATAAAAACAATTTCAAAGTATTTTTAACGTTATTGGTAAACCTTGTGCGGTACGTAGTCCCTACTAAAATCGCAAACTTTTATATTTTGCGCCAAAATTCAGTTCCCAATTCAAATAAAGTGGATTTAATCATTAATTAATTTGAAACTACAAAAGGTACTTTAAAGTTTACAATTTGGAAGATATATTTTATGATTATCGTACTATTGGGATGTATGTACATACCTACTATAGATATGTAGAATGAAGACCGCGATATCTCAGTTGGGTATGTTTTCAATAGTGAATGCTTTGTGAATTTATAAACGCTATAATGTAAGTATAAGTTTCAAGAACATTGTAACCTTTCTTCATATTCTTTTCCAATATATCCATTCTACGTTGCCCGGCAGAGATTGCTGTTACCGATAAGGCCGCCAATTGATTTACAGTTTGTCATGTTTAATGTAAGTATTCAAAATTATTTTAGGGCGTCTGGTCAAAGCGACGCGTGATCCTAGAGCTGGCACATTATTGGCTCAAAGGATCAGCATTGCCATCCAGCGTGGTAATGCCGCCAGTGTTTTGGGCACGCTTCCGGCTGACAGTGACCTGGATTAGTTGAGCTATCTATAGATCATTTCTAACGATCCTTAGATAGCTTGACTAATCCTGTTGTATTTTATAAATACAGGGTGTAAAAAGACTGCTACCGAAAACTGAGGAATTGCAATCAGACCATGATTCTGAACATATTTATCGAAAAAAAACTAAAAAAAAATTTTGACTTAGCTACGTCTTTTTATTTTATTTTCTAGTTTTTTGCTACTAGTATAACATAATAAGACCATACCTACCTAATCATTTCATTTATAAAAGAAAAAAAACAATTAAAACTCAAAATCCAGCAATCTACGTATAAAAACGCGCCCAGTACATACGCAAACAGTGATCTTCAAACGCTGTTTTCTCCGGATATAATGATTTTTTCGGAAAATCCTTTTGGAATTGGTTGTGTTTTGGGATGCTGTACCTACCCCTTTCGGCTTCGGTAGACATCTTTTTACACCCTGTATATGTAAATATGTAGTAGCTTAGTTTCTGTAAATAAATAATAGTATTAAAATTTTATTTTGTGGTAATCAATAAAGCCTTAATCTATCTATCTTACTCACAGATGTAAAAAAATCGCTAATCTTACATGTAATTTAGCACTACACGTGTTGGTTAAAAACTGTTGTTTTTTCATAAAATCTTTGGGCGTTTATTGCACTGTCTCTTTTTCTCATGGGCAAACATTAACTTACCGTCCTGCTCAGATTTTAGAAGCCTCTTTATTCGTGACAAGCGATGTAAAAGCAGATTTCTCCTCAACCTTGTTAAAGATCGATCTCTTCAATCGCTTTCTTACGAGATTTGCCGCTAATCCTATGTAAATTGGTGTTTAAGGGATAAATTGGTGTTAGGTTGTCGTATCTAAAGTAATCATGGAAGGGAGCACTAGTTACTGATTCTACAGAGTCAAATAAATTAATCCATCGCGAAAATGAAATGAAAAGACATTAAAATTTTCGATTCCGACGGGCTTTGAACCCGCAATGATCCGACGATCCTCCTAAACCGGAGCCGCCTTTTACCAATTCGGCTACGGAATCCTTGTTCGTCGCAGTCGAAATTTCTTCGCGAAGGAACAGGAGTAGAATCACCTAGTTTTAAGACGTTTCAAAGTGATCCCAGCGGTACTGAATAAATGCTTTTTGACTTTGACTTGACTTTGACTTTTCTGCTATGCTCATATTCTATCGGTTATAGCACCTAGGTTATAGCGATGAAATACCTTAGTAGTATAAAATTATAAAAAATATAAATTAAGCCATGTTTGTCATTGTAAATATTTTAGGCGTTTAACAACTCAGATCCCCAATGCCACGAACAGATAATTAATCTGAATTAGTTTTTGATCCATTTTCTGAGTCTGTTGGATGTAACTACTGAAACAACTTATCAAAAAGTCATCCAAAGGTTGTCTGGAAGAGATCGCTTTTAGCGATAAGGCCGCCCATTGTACCAACTTACTTGTTTTCGTGTATTTCCTGTAATGTGTTTTTGTGTACAATAAAGTAAAAATATATAATAAAGTGTTTTTCTATTCTATTCTATTCTATTCAAAAAGACTGGTGAATTCATTTGATTTATTGAAAATTTTCTTGTAAATAGCAGAATTTTCCTTTTTTTGATCGTCGTACAACTGATGCTTAGTTTACTCACTGGTTGTCGTGATGTGTATCGAAATTCAAGGATTACGAGGTATTAAAGATATCCTTGAGGAGAAACATTCAGACATTTCAAGGTATTATTTAGATATTTATTGAAACATGGCAGGGATTCAAACGAACGCACAATGGTTTTTATTGTTCGCTGCCATTAAGTTAAAACTAGGTGTAAATAAATAAATAATGCTGGACTTTTCACACAGCATCATCTAGCCCCAAAGTAAGCAGAGCTTGTGTTATGGGTACTAGATGACTGATATACTACTTATATACTTTTTGTTTGTAAATACATACATATTATACATAGAAACACCCAGACCCGAGACAAATATTTGTAGATCATACAAACATTGGTCCCGCCGCGGGGATCGAACCCGCAACCTTTTGCGTCGCCCACTGCGCTACAGAGGTCGTCCATGACTTCGTTCGCTTAAAGGGTACTCGTTAGTTTTCTCAGTTTTCCCGCATTTTTTCCAAATTTCAGTCCAATCTACACACACACCTAGGTATAGAGATTCATTAGCTCAGTAGCAAACGCATAAGGAAGCAATTTTAAAACATTTTCTGAAAGTTTGCAATCCTAGAATGCTGATGATTTCCCAAACGACCTGCGAGTCTATTTGCGCTGAGAACTATACTTAGCGCTTTCTGTATTCTGTGACTTAAGCGAATTTCGCCTAAGGCTGGAAATATCATACATAGTTGCATTAAAACTTTTGTGGTGTTACGGCTTCTTCCAGCTTGAGCCATAGGTACCAGGATAACAGCTACTGCAGTTTTAAGAATTGATCTACTCTATAATGACCTCTGTGAAGAAAGTTGCGGGCTCGATTTCCACCAAGGGATAAATATTTGTATAATCGGCATATTTGTCTCAGGTTTGGGTATTTTTTCTGAAGGTGTATGTAAAAAGGATACTTATCAGTCATTATTATGGTTCCCATACCACAAGCTCTGCTCAATTTGAGTGGCAGATCCGGCAGATGCAAAGAGATGGCTAAACCGTGTGAAGTGGGAAGAAGAAGAAGTGGGGTGCAAAAGGTTGATGTTTATCTTGATGGTTCTTCACTGTAACTACTTTAAATTAAAGAAGGCAATTCACGCTTCATAAAAATCTGGGCCCAAAATGCAAAAGTGCCGGCCAATGAAAATAAAGGCCTGACCACTATTGGGGATGTTAATCCGAGTATTTTTCATTAAGGCACTAAGTCTCTAAGACTACAACTTCAAAAGATATTATTGTACAAGTTGAAAAATCTGGATTTTGATAAAATATTTTTTTTTCTTACACAAAATTATTTAAAATCGTCGACATCGAGAAGTCTCTATGTCGACGATTTCATGATTTTTTGGTTTAGTTGTCAATTGGAGTATTTTTCAATATGGCACCACTTGGTAGACTTACCAAATAGTGGCACCTTTATTTTTGTTGGCCGGCACTTTTGACTTTTGGGCTCAAAAATAGTGACTGTCCATAGTGAAAACTGGGTGGTATTCCATAAAGTGATCCAATTGCTCTCATTCCTGGCTGTGCCCCCAAGCTAATGCTCTCAAGAGACTGTTCGAGTAGATTAAGTAATAGTTGCTAAGAGTATTAGAGACGGCACTAAGTGTTTTAGTTTCGGCTAATATTTGTTGTGGTGTTGCCAATTTTAGATAGTTTTCATAATGTTGCTATTTTGGAAACTTGGCTTTTCATAATCTCTTTGATCCACTAATCTTAGATCCTTTCTTTAACCTATGCTATCCCACTGCTAGGCAAAGGTCTCCCCAAACTCCCTTCAACCGTCCCACTCCTTTGATAGGTTCCACCACCCACCACTTATATCCTTAAAACTCGTATAAATTTTCGAAAAAAGTTAGGCTCAGAAGAGAATAAATAATTTGAATATAAAAATAGAATAATATCAAAATGTATGAGTATTTGCAAAAAAACTGTTACGAAAGTTTTTCTTCGTGAGCTCAATAACAGATCATTATTTGCTGTTAAACAGAAAACTAACAGTTCTCCTGTTACTTACAGATTTCTTCCTACAAAATGCTTAGTAATACTTCACTGGACTGCACGTTCATACCTTAAGAGTATTCAACTATGGAATACAAGTTAATTCGCAGCCATTCTTTTTTTGAATCATTCACAACAGATTTATTTCACTCCATAGCTTCAAACACATTCACACACAAACTATGACCCTAACTTAGTTGTAAATAGGAGAAGAAAGGTTTGTAGCCTACGCAACTGCCGCACCACCACATCTCACCACTTTATTTGCTTTCTTGGCCCATACCTTTACAACTTGGCAAACAGTTTACTAAACATCTATCCTCTTACCAGGGTCAAGTGTAAAGTAGAAGTGACTGGGTGGCTAAAAACACTGACCTACCTACAGACAGAAAAACTCTTATCCCCCGCAGCATGAATGTCTTCTGGCTCGCCGTAACACACACTCACACACATACATACACACATACATACACACACACACATACACATACGCACACTCCACAATGCACTCTAGCTGTAAGATTAGTGGCTTTCATTGTTATTTAATTCACTTTACTTTAACTTAGTTACTTAATTCCTTTTCTGCCCTAAAGACTTAGATTAAGTTTCAGTATTTTTGAAGGCACACTACCTGTTTGTCAAGATGTATAGATTCATAAATCCAGTGGAGAAGGACAGTGGCGACCTGTAACACACATTCATACATACACACACACACACACACACACATACATACATGCACATACACATACTAATACGCACACTCCACAATGCACTCTAGCTGTAATATTAGTGGCCTTCATTGTTATTGCTACTTAAAATCACATTATTTTAATTTTAGTTACTTAGTTCCTTTTCTACCCTACGACGGCCATCACAGGCACAGGGTTAATTATTAAGACTTAGTTTAAGTTTCATTATTTTTGTAATCTCTTAAAGTCAAAAAACACATTACCTACTTGTAAAGATGTATAGATTCATAAGTCCAGTGGAGGAGGGCACTGGTGACCTGTAACACAGGTTTTTTATAACCTACCACAGGCACCAGTTCTCTCACAATACAGGTTTTAGAAAACTAAGCATTTATTTACTTACTCTACATAACAACTTGTGTACCTATTTGTGAGAGAAACAAATAAAGAATTTATTTATTTATTTATTATTTATTATTTATTTCACTCCATGGATAAGTTGACGCTGCTCAGTTATTTTTAACAGACTTCAAAAAAAGGAGGAGGTTATATGTTCGGCTGTATGTATGTTTTTTTTTAAATCATTATCTAGTGGTTCTCATCCTACTTTCAGAAACACAGATGCACAGTTAAACTTTAAACATCCCTCTTTTTGCGTCAAAATAAAAGAGATAAATAGATGATCAGCATCATCAGCATCATCATCATCCACAGCCCAATAAAACCTACTGCTGGGACTCCTCTCTTTTACTTTTTTTTACTTCACTTACTTTTACGACCTACGACCTTGGTTTCCTCTACCCATCTCGCTGCTGGACGTCCAACGTTCCAATTACCTTCTCTTGGCCACCAGTCGGTTAAGGCCCTACTCCAACGGTCATCACCTCACAAACAAATAGATACAAAACGCGAAACAAAATATATATTTGTTGCGTCCATAACCATATAACTCCTATGTACCTGCCTATACATTCATCTGTCAATACAACCTGTTCCCTAGTTTCAGTCGGAGTAATTACTAACGGAATCAAAGTTGCTATTAAAAATATACGAAGTTTCTTGAACGAGGAGAACAAATCTTGCGAGTAGTTTTGTTTTGAAGCAGTTGAAGAGATAATAATACAGTCTCTTTGGTAAGTTTAATTAAATAATTATGCAATTGACTACTTTCTGATTTATCCAACTTTTTGATAACGTTTAAGGGATACATACTATCTGTTTTTGAAGTTTATCTTAGTTTGAGGAGCAACCAAAGTAAATAAATAATTGCCAAAATAAAATGCTACATTTTTCACACAGCATCCCCAAAGTAAGCAGAGCCTGAGCATTTATTCAGTAGGACCGCTGGGATCACTTAGAAATAGTCTTAGAACTAATTTTACTCCTGTTCGTTCGAGAGCAATACCGTGAAGAATCAGGGCAACAAACACGGTTTGGGGCCGAGTATTCTTTTAGGTGATCTTAAAACTTAATTGAGGCTCGTTAAAGTAAGTTTAAATGCTCTTAAAGTAACAAATAACTAACGCCTCAACAAGAAACTACGTTGTCACATTAAATAAATAAATAAATAAAATAAATAATGCTCGACTTTTCACACAGCATCATCTAGCCCCAAAGTAAGCTTGAGCTTGTGGAGTACTAGATGACTGATAAACTACTTCTATACTTTTTGTTTGTAAATACATATATTATACATAGAAACACCCAGACCCGAGACAAATATCTGTAGGTCATACAAATATTTGTCCCGCGGCGGGGATCGAACCCGCAAGCTTCTGCGTCGCAGGCGGACCTTCGCCCACTGCGCCACAGAGGTCGTAATAATAGTAAGATTTTATCTTCTTTCTAATATACCTCTTTGACTGGATATAAAGTAACCCTTGACTATAATTGGTAGCTAGAGTTGTCCGATAATTCGAAGTAAACAACCCAAGCGGTGCTGCAACAAAGTGTAGCTGGACAGCTGCAGTAATTGATCGATGACTGCGAAACGCTCAGACGACTACTCTGGATAATGGACCAAAGAAAATCTTTGCTTTATCTAATTGAGTTACTGTTCTATTTTAAAGATAAAATAAGATTTTCTAGCTATAGCTCTAACCTGTAAAATTAAACTGTAAACGGTTTCGATTGAAATGTCGAATGGTTCCGATTGAAAAAAAAAACAGTGGCACTCCCGGGAGTGCCCACAGAAGTGAAAACTGAACTACTACTATATTCTACAATTCAAAAACTATTCAATTTCATAATTTTATGCATTTTTTTACCTGTTTAGTTATAAAATGGGCTTGTATAAATATAAAAATATTTCCGTAAAAGTTTAACGAGTAAAGAACTAGATGGCGCTATCGTTGCGTTTTGCCGCTTTTACAGCGTTCTCACTTCAAAATGTTTACCAGCACGTACGTGGCACGCTGCATAGCGGCGCCATAATTGTATAACTCATTGGCCATTGCCTAATATTACCATTCTTTTCTTCAATTCACAAGACTTCAATAGCCATTGGAATGACTGACAATTGATTTCAAGCTAAGTAATATGCCGGTGTCATTATAAAAATCTAGTGACGGTCATGTCACTCGCGCCGCGAGAATCCTAAATTTTTTACCTATCAAAATTGCGCAACGCGCCTAAAGAAGTTTTCACTTCAAAAAATATTCTCTTTGAAATGTTCTGATAGAACCTATATTTAAACTTATCTTATCTTAAACGTATTAAAGAATCTATACTAAAGAAACTTTGAAAATGATAATAAAAATGCTCAAACGCACCACTCAATACAGCGACTTCTATTTGCAAATCCATACTAAATTATAATTGCATGTAAATCAAAAGCTTTTCATATTACCCTTACTAAATTGAACGTTTTATAGGTTATTGGAACGTAGCTCCCTTTCGGACGGTATCAGAAGGGGGCTAAGTGTTTTTTTGCGTCACGTCACATGTTTAAGTCAAAACGCCCATACAACCATTTTTGTCGCCGTTACGTTAACATGACGTAACAATTTTCGCGTAACAATAATTTTTGGTTATAAATTTACGTAAATCTCTATCGTCATTACGAAACATGTGTCGTTAAAATGTCGAAAAGTGGGGATCAATCGTAACAGTATTTTTTGTCGCATCGTATCGATTCCATGTTGAAACATGGCAACCTTATTGTGTTCACTTTACCATTCAATGGTTCATTTCATTCATTCCTCTTTATAATCTACCCAGATTTATGAACAGAAATTTTGAAGTGTACTTTTTTAGTTGAAAGGTGTGTTGTGACATTAATTTTATTTTTCGCCGCCATCATAAAAATGTGAGTACCTACATTATTCTGTAATATTTGCTTGTTAGTCGACCTAAAATACTCTGCGAATTGAAATTCATCGTGCAGTTTAGTGTAATTTAACCAAATTTACCGATGCGCCTGTAGGATTTGATAAAATAGTTCAAATGTTTTCTGTTATTGTGATCATTTTCAATAAGAAAAAAGTCAAAATACAATATTTTCGAACCACATAAATGATTTATATTATACTGTCTATAAAAATAAGCGAAGTGTATTCTTTTTAACTAATTATATTGGATAGTTATGTAAATTTCAATGAAAAAATATGTATTTACTTGATGATAAAACTTGACCCACAGTTACGTTAATATGTTGAAAAATTTCAAAATTGTGTCAAGAACTGTTACAGGGCGACTGTTTTATAAAATGGAGTTTTGTTTATTTTATGTTCACAGTGGTTCTCTCAACATGCCATTTAATGAGGTTTCTGCGGAAGAAGGGTGGGTAGATGTAACCTACCTATTTTGACCTCGCTCATTGAAAAAAACGAGATACAAGCTCTATGATGCAATGAACACAGCATTCCAGAGAAAAACTGGAAGAAAATGAAATGCAGAGTAAAATTAGGAGACATTCCTACATTCGAAAAAGTCCTCCATTTTTTAATGTGATATAAAATTCAAAAAAATTAAACTTGGATTTTCATTTTTATTTTAAGAGTAGGTACCTACTTAACCTTTGTTGTGTGTTATAAAAACAATCCATACTAATCTATACTCCATACTAATATTGTAAATGTGAAAGTAACTTTGTCTGTCTATCTGTCTGTTTGTTACCTTTTCACGCCCAATCCACTGAACAGATTAGGAAAAAAATTGGCATGGATAAAGGTATCCCAGGGAAAGACATAGGCTACTTTTTATCCTACTTTTTATTTTATTTTTATCTACTTTTTATCTAGTTTATCAGTCATCTAGTACCCATAACACAAGCTCTGCTTACTTTGGGGCTAGATGATGCTGTGTGAAAAGTCCAGCATTATTTATTTATTATTTATTATCCCGAAAAAATGCCGAGGGACCGCGGGTCATACCGCGGGAGCGCAGCTAGTAATTTATATTCATCTGCACAAACAACTAGTCCCTGAGCACCACTAAAGCTTGAGAACCACTGGTTTTCTGTTTGGACAAATCCAACAATTAGTGTCGTTATCTTTACTACAATTACTGTTACCTAGTGTCGTCAATGTGTTGATAATTTACTCAAGTTCACACAATGTGTCAAGAACAAAATGAAGAACAAAATGACGAAAATTATCGACACAAAGCACACACACTATTACTGTAATGTTTTCGATACAAATTGTCAACACCTTTAATACACGCTGCAACCAAAATCACAAGTAACGTAATTGTTACGACAAATTGCAAATTTGCGACGTTTTTAAAATTTTGCGACCGAAAATGGTTGTATGGGCGTCACAGTGCGCAGTCGCTAAGCAGTCCATAGATTGCTACATTGTTAGTACGGAAGAGCGTTTCTAGGATTTTAATAAAAATTTGACAAATGCCAAATGTCAAAGTTGAAACTTAATTTCCTTCAATCATATCTATATTCTATATAGGCATCTGTTTATTTTATGTATTATCTATCTTGTATTAATAAAGGTAAAAAAATAAAAATAAAAAAAAGAGCAAACTTATAATTAAGTACTTACCTAATGCAACCTCCTTTTTACTTGTGTTTATCGATTGTGTCAATACTAATAATACAAAGCTAAAACGTTACTGAAACCGAGGCTTTAAATCTAAACCTGTTAATAATATACAGGTACTCACGATACAGATTTATCTAGTGTGGGTACCATTGCTAACCAATAGCCCTGAACTCTCATCCCAGTAAAAATTAAGCTAAGTTAAGAAGTTTATTGTACTTACCTACTTTAAGTTACCTCATACTTATGTTTTTACTGTAAATAAATATTTTTCATTTTTCATTTTTTTTTTTAATATGATCAAAGTTCGTTCCAAACGTGTCGTAATTTTTTTATTAAGTTTGTAATTCCTATGAACTGTCGATACAAAATACTTCAGTATCCAGAATAATCCCTCTAGATTCCTTTCTCAGCTTTGCCGGCGAGCGAGATGTATTGAACTCACTTCGTCGAGATTAAAAATTATTTTCCTTTTATACCACTTGGGCTTCCGTCCTGTCCGAGCTTCTAGTTTTCGTAAAGCAATACGCGTCACATTCCTTTACATTGTGAATCACAGACAAGAGTGTGAAAAATGTACTTGTTTCAAAATTGTGATATTGTACGATGGATAAACTTATTATATTCTCAAAGACCATCAATAGAGTCGTTGGGAATCAAAATACTTAGACCCTTTTTCATCGACCGACAGTTTTGTCGGACTCGTGATGAGTATGGAAAAAAATCGTTGCAGTGTACACTTACGTACTTCTCCATACTCATCACGAGCCCGACCAAACCATCGGCCGACAGAAAAGTCTATAGTCTTCGAGGGGTCTACCCTACTTCTCATTTTGACATAAAGGTAAGCAATTAATCTTCTCCAAGATGATAATTAATAAATGCTGTTCAAAATACTTTGAAATTATTTAGACAGAAAAATTTGCGTAAAAACATGCGCTGATATATAAAAAGTAGCTTGCGTATTTAACCTCCGTTATTACAGTTGCCTGTAAGTCAAGAATCTTCCAGATTTGAGAATATTGCTCGTTTTTTGTTCGATAGCTTTCAAGTTTAGATGACTTTAGAAACTGAAGTATTTTCTTTAAAAAGTGCACTTATTATATTGATAGGCGATATGATAACATTTCCTAGGAAGATACCTACCTCATCATGATCATTCAGAGAAAACAGAATATAAATAATTATATTGCTGGAATTATATTGTAAGTCTCCCTCAGTTTACTTTGTTCATTCTGGTCCTGTACCTCATGCATCCAAAGTGTGGTCTCTTTTGAGGTCGCCTTTTGTTCATTAGGTACCTATCAAAGCAATTTTATAATTATCTTCTTTTTTCATAATACTACGATAGGTACCTTGGATACTTAGTTACTTGTATGTATAATACTCGTAGTTTCTAGCAAGTAGAAAAACATTTTTTTACGAACTAAATACTAGTTTACTCCTAGCATTTTCCGAACACTTTTAAACGCCATTTACACGTTTACTATTCGAGCATTCCATTCTTGCCTTTTACATACTCAAACTCAATGGAGCAAGAATTAATATCCTGTGGCAAAAAACAAGAATGGTATGCTAGAATGGTATCGTGTAAATAGCGTTTCACAAAGTGTTTTTAGAGTCGCAAAACTCATAGGATCAAACAATTTCAATTCAAGATTCAATTGAACTCATCCACGCTCAAAAATGAGACTGTAGAGCCAACTTGAACACTGATTGCCTTACGAATCAATTTAGGCTTTTACATCGAATGCAGCATAGATTCTATGCCAAATAATTAAAAAAAAAAACCTTTCAAAATACCTGTAACCATAACTGAAGATGTTTTTATTATTAAAGCAAAACAGAAAAGGTTGTTCTAAAGTTGCAAACTTAGCGAGTTAGTGTTAGTTCATGAAGTTCCATTATCGATTTTTGTAGTTGAATTTTGTTAGAAACTATCAGTAATGTGATAGCGATATTTGCGAGTCTTCGCAACGGTTATAGTTTTTCCATCCCACGAAGACGAGTTTTACACAATTAAACCAAGCCTTCGTGAGGTATTAGTACAACTGTACTTACCTACTTCATTATTTCACACTGATTGTTTTTTGAAGTGAAAACTTTTTTAGGCGCGTTGGGCATTTTTGATGAGATGAAAATAAATTCTTGGATTCGCCTCGAATTCTGTACTCGGTAAACTTTTACGGCAATATTTTTACATTTCTAAAAGCTCATTTTTATAAATAGACGTGTGAATAATAATACTTGCATCATATTTTTTTGTTCAAGTTTTCACTTCTCTCGGCACTCCCGGGATCGCCAGCCACGGTTTTCTTTTCATATCTGCTGTTTGAATCAATACCAAATGCTTTATAAAAAGTAGTTGTGACATTTTTAGCAAAGAACTTTGTATGAGTTTTTGACAAAAAAAATTCTAAGGATTCAATACTTACAACATTTGTTTATATGTATACATCCATTTCAACTCAAACAAGGATTATAAAAAGTAGGCTTACAAAGAACACAAAAAAAGAATTCTGGAACTAATTTTAAACCTAAGGAACGCCTGATATAATTTTAATTAAACTTGTCGACAAAAACTCGTAAAATGGTCGGAAAATCCTTTTGCACAAGAGGATGTAGCCACAGATTGAATAACAGTTAGTATGCTAGGTGAAGATAAGCTGTGAGTGAGATTGTTAAGCATTTATTTTAAGTGGTCTTCAAAAAGCTTTGGCTTAAGAAAAAACACACTACAAATAAACATTAAACCTTCTTTTGAAGACAGTTAAAACATAATTACGTATTAATAACGGGATTTATCGCGTAGCTTATTTTATTTCATTTCTCGATGTTTCGCCTGTGTTGCAATAGAGGCCGTATTTGCGTTCATTTTTTCGTTCGTTTGATGAATATTTGGATGCTTCCCACCACGATTTCTGACGTCAATCTTTAAATTTTTGAGATATTTTGAATAGTATTCACAGATTTTGAAAAAAAATGTACAGTCAGCGAAAAAATATACTTTGGCTAACGGTTACGGTGCCTCCGCCCCGTCAAAAAAGCCATTCTGTATAAATTGAAGTCTTGAGCTCTTCCAGATGAACGGCACAAACAACAAACAACTGGCGTCGACGGCTGCAGTTGTGGCTTGTGCTGCAGTTGCGGCGTCGACGGCAGCAGTTGTGGCTTGTGCTGCAGTTGTGGCTTGTGCTGCATTTGTAGCTTGTGCTGAATTTGTGGCGTTGACGGCTGCAGTTGTGGCTTGTGCTGCAGTTGTGGCGTCGACGGCTGCAGTTGTGTCTTGTGCTGCATTTGTGGCGTTGACAGCTGCAGTTGTGGCTTGTGCTGCAGTTGTGGCTTGTGTTGCATTTGCGGCTTGTGCTGCAGTTGTGGCTTGTGCTGCATTTGTAGCTTGTGCTGCATTTGTGGCGTTGACGGCTGCAGTTGTGGCTTGTGCTGCAGTTGTGGCTTGTGTTGCATTTGTGGCTTGTGCTGCAGTTGTGGCTTGTGCAGCATTTGTGGCTTGTGCTGCATTTGTGGCGTCGACGGCTGCAGTTTTGGCTTGTGCTGCAGTTGTGGCTTGTGCTGCAGTTGTGGTTTGTGCTCCAGTTGTGGCTTGTGCTGCAGTTGTGGCTTGTGCTCCAGTTGTGGCTTGTGCTGCAGTTGTGGCTTGTGCTCCAGTTGTGGCTTGTGCTGCAGTTGTGGCGTCGACGGCTGCAGTTGTGCCAGTGCTGTTCGTCTGTAAGAGCTCTATATTTATTCTATCCATCTGCAAAAACATACTTTATCCGACCGTTACGGTTGAATAATCACAAGGAGTAATTGGTTTGTTCGGCTTAACCGACTGCTGTGTAAGCTGACCAAAGCTTTGACGTAGGGATATTGTGTACTGTCGGGTAGTTTGTTTTTCGCAAAAACTTGTTTTATCTTAGTAGACATTTTCTGAGAACTCGGATATTATTTTTTGTTTATCATTATGGCAACTAAAACGTTGTGTAAGCTCAAAAATGTGTTTTTCGCCAAATAGTCCATTTTTTGTTTTTTTTTTTAAATTTGTATTTGTGTACTTTTATCCCCCAAAAATCTTTAGGAGTAATAAATAACTTTTCGATTAGGAGTATTTGAATATAATTCATTAAAGTTTCGAAATCGAAAATGATTGTTTTTCTCGGAATCAAATCCGATCTATAGATCGCTATTGTAATAGCTCTCGGAATCTTACCTACTGTGGAATATAGAGGTTTTTTTGGTGAATTATTATATAACTCTCTAATGGTTTGCCATAGGCAGTATTTGTAGTACTTACTAATATTTAGTCTTTGGCAGAATTTCGAATGAATTGGTTCAAAAATAAAAAATAAATCATAAAACTTTTTCACTCACCAGTACAAATAATATCTCTATTAGTTTCGCTCGAATATAATTTTGTTCATAAAACTCTTTATTAGCGGCTTACAGGCTCATAAGATATGAAATTATTTTGGTCTTGGTCGATCCATAGACACGGGACTTTCACCTTTAAGACCCATCGTTTACTGTTATAACTAGCTGGTTTTGCTTAACAGATCATTTATAATAGGTTTGAAAAGAAAATTGATGTGCCACGTTTTTTTTTTGGACATGCCTCGTGACTGGATCAAGTAACTAATTATATGTAGGTAGCTGTTTGCAAGTTTGACTTATAATGCTGGGACATTTTAATCAAACAAAATCATCTACATTAATATTATTTTTGGAACGAAGTTCCTTTTTGGATTATCGAGACTAGAAAAAAAAAGATCGATTTTACCGTCACGACTTGCTCGCTTGCTTGCTTGCTCGCTGTCTCCAGGGAATAAAAGGATAACTACAAAAACACAATTTTACAGTAGAAGCGAAAAACATGTTTTCGTTGATCAAATTGTGCAAAATGGTGCGAAAAAAAGATGCGCAGATTGCCAAAAGTGGCGCATAATGTAAAAAATCTGTGTACAAACATCGTTCCAACCGAGTGTTCCACAACACTCACGTATTTTTTTTGTTAAAAGTCGCTTTTTTATTGCTTTATTTCTTTTATTTTTAAATTTGCGCCTGTAACAATTCTATTTCACCAAAATATATCTGTTGGTGAACTTGGTTCAGACACTCTTAATCTTCAAATACAATGCTAATAAATTTCGAAACGGACTTAAAGCTTAGTATTATGAAAGCTAGACTTAAGTAATAAATAATCTTAGGATTAGGGCCACGGGTATGACTCTCGGTCATGTAAAAATGGATTAATATTCAAGTGATGTTGGGAAAGCATTAAATTTATGGCTTTTAAAACAATTTACAAATTATACCTAACTCAAACAATCTAATTTAAACTTATAAAAATATGAAAGTGCTTACAATGAGAAGGCACTTAAGGATAATTAATTTTAAAAAAGATAATCTTTTTGAGCCCAATGACGTAAAACGAATGAAACAATTGATAAAATGGAATGAACAGACAATTTATTAAATGGGCCCTCCACCTATGTTTGCAAAATCTCTCCAGAGATTTGAACATAAACATTACATAAAACTGATACCTAATTAAGTCGTTGGTTTAATTTCTAAGCGCGATGATAACATCGGTTGCTTCCACGCGGGAAACTTTTTACAACAAAAAAAAATGAAACCGGCAACTGTTGCTCAACGCAGTTGAAATGGATGGAATAAATAAATAACGCTGGACTTTTCACACAGCATCATCTAGCCCCAACGTAAGCAGAGCTTGTGTTATGGGTACTAGATGACTGATAAACTACTTTTATTCTTTTGGTTTGTAAATACATACATATTATATATACAAACACCCAGACCCGATACAAATATCTGTAGGTCATACAAACATTTGTCCCGCGGCTGAGATCGAACCCGCAAGCTTCTGCGTCGCAGGCGGACCTTCGCCCACTGCGCTACAGAGGTCGTCAGAATAATGCTTTAGGACATCTTTAAAAAAAATTATATCCTAGAGCTATAATACAAACATGATAGTCATTATAAAACATGTTATAGGGAGGATGTTTTCGTTGTGGGGTAAGCTTACTGATTTTGATGTACAGTAGTGGTATGAAAAGGTTCGCCAGTTTTCAAATTGATTCATTTAACGTTCCGCAAGCACATATTACCTTTTCAAACTAAGTCACAGAACAGACTGGTTCACAGAAAATTATGTTTAACTGTTTGACAATAAAGTTTAAAATTACAGATTATACTTGTTTGATTTTCTGTCTTGACCAAGAAGATTATATAATGTAAAAACTTTTTATTGGTTTCAACATCTCGTTGTCTGTCATTGTTGACATTGCAATTTTATTTTTTCACGTTTCTATATTTTACATAAAATGCCGAGACCTTTAAGTGTTGTAGAAAGAGCAGCAATTATTGCTGAACATGAAGCTGGCTACAATATCAGTGAGATATCGCGTCGTCTTAATGTAACCAGGGATAGTGTAAGATTTTGGATCCGGAGATATGGTGAAGAAGGTGAACTCATAGATCATCGTCACAACAATTCTGGTCGCCGTCCTATCCTTAGTGCTGCACAAAATGCCGACATGAGACGGCAATATGAAGAAAATGGCTTTGTGTCAAAATGCAACTCACTATCTATCGGTTCTGGAAGACAGTATGCTACCAAGTGTCCGTACCGTATATACAGCTGCTGACTTACCTCAGGTCAGCTACGTTCAAGACAATGCTCGCACGCACACTGCTCGTATTGTGAATGAATGGTTCAATCGGCACAGTGATATAGCGGTGATTCCGTGGCCAGCAAGATCTGCAGATTTAAACCCGATCGAGAACCTATGGGGTTTAATGGTGCAGCGATGGGATAATAGAAACGAAAGAACCAAGAAGGCTATAGAAGACCACTGCCATATCATTTGGGAAGATACACGAGGGACGGACCTATGCTCTCGCCTTGTTGGTTCTATGAGAAACAGGTTACAATGTGTGATTGATGCTAATGGTGGTTATATACGTTATTAAATAAAATAAAGTTATTATATTACTTATTCGTACTATTCTTTCATATTCGGTCCTATCAACAAAGCGGTTTACCCCGACAGTAATATCTCTGTCAATAAATCTTGGCAGTCCAGGAAAATAGAGTATAATTAAAGATTACAGTAATCTAAATAACGTTTAAATACAAATAACCTATATCAAAATCTTGTTGTTATGGGTAATTGTTATTTTTGTAAAATTGACAGGATGGAGTAAAACAGTAAACAAATTATGCAAAACCTTTTTGATATGTCATTGCCTATAATCGATAGTAAACGCTAAACATAACAAAACGTAATATTTATTAATTAAAATGTTGGCAGTACTGGTTCTTGCACTCGTGCAAGCAAAAGTCGACTTTAAGATGACGAACCTTTTCATACCGCGACTGTACCTGGGTACATCTTCTCTAATATATAAAATTCTCGTGTCACAGTTTTCGTTGCCATACTCCTCCGAAACGGCTTGACCGATTTTGATGATTTTTTTTTGTGCTTATCCGGTATCTATGAGAATCGGCCAACATCTATTTTTCATCCCCCTAAATGTTAGGGGTAGTCCACCCCTAAATTTTTATTTTATTTTTTAGACAAAAATTTTAATTTCTATTTTTTTATGAGACAACATACAAAAATACATACAATCCTCAATTTTCACCCTTCTACAATCAACCCTTATTTTTTAATAGCGATATAATGGAAAAACAACGTTTGCCGCGGGTCAGCTAGTTATTATATAGAATAGAATTGAATAGAAGAATAGAATTTTCTTTAGTTAAGCTTTATAATGTAGCTGTTTGTTATTCCGTTATAAATAAAATTAAAAAAATAAAATAGAATAGAAAATGTTTTATTTGCAACAATAAGTAGGTACAAAACACAACAGACAAATTATAAAGGTTGCTGCAAAATGGAGCCTAACTCAGCAATAAGCAGATTGTTGAGTAAACTAACAAAACAAACCACGCTGATCTTCCGATAGGACCAATTCTGATTTTTAAGGTACTATAAATATAGTAGCAGAAGCGCTCGTGGTCGTGCTTGCTTAGCCGTTCTTGATAGATCGTCGAAGTTAAGCAACGTTCGAAACGGTCTGTAAGTGGATGGGTGATCGCCAGTGGCATTTACATCTGAGCGCTTCCGTGCTTCGGAGGGCACGTTAAATTGTCGGTCCCGGCTATGTAAGTCGTTAAGCCATGACGGAGGCCTTAAGGCGGCCTAAAAACTCCGTCACCAGAGTTGGCCACTGACTCATACGAACTTACTTACTTTTAATACAGTACAGTAGGTACTAAATATTATTTTTTTAAGTAAATGATTCGAAGGAAGTGGAAATCTGTGGTCGTGGTCGTGAGTATGTATGTGTTAAATATCAGTTTAAACTAAAAATTTATGAAAATTGCCCGTTTGTGAACACTTTTCACGTACCTTTATTATCCCCTACAGAGTACAAATTACCTGTTAATTAGAATTTGGTTCATGTGACATTGTTTAAAATTAGGATTACAAAAATCATTCAGGATTTACCTATCCCTTACTGATATTGTCATGAAGGACCTAGTCTTAAAGACTAACCGTAATGCTTTTCAACTGACTTCAAAAAAGGAGGAGGTTCTCAATTCGTCTGTATGTTTTTTTTTTTGTATCTTGTTACGCGATTGTTCCGCCATTTATTGACCGATTTGCAAAATTCTTTTCATGTTTGAAAGGGTATACTCCAGAGGTGGTCCCATATAAATTTTATTCCTGAGGGATTGATAGTTTCCCCGTAAAACTCTAAACACCTTCCCTCCTAGCCATGTCACAAATAGAAATCGAATCGACAGCTTGACGCCCTGAGTCACACCGCGTTTCGAGTCAAACATTGAAGTCGGTTTTCTTTTTAGTATAAAAACGTAATTATGTTTTCAAAATTGCTATTTAAAAAAAATGTGTTATGCTCGTAAAAACCTTAAAACTTCTTACTGAAAAGATGAGTTTTTTTTTCCATAACATGTAAAAAAATATTGAAAAATTCAAGAAAAAAAAAATAAAAAAACTAAATAAAACCATTTGCATGCATTCATTTCCAATTTGTTATTCAAAACGAAGTTGAAATAATGTATTTTAATTTTCTTATTTTTGGTACGGTACGTTTTTCTTTACGTGTTACTAATTCGCGCATAAGATCCGCCATTTTCTTTTTATTTTCAAAAAAACCTATTCTAGTGTGACACTTGGGTTATTAAGACGAATCTAACGATACCACAGAACTATAGTTCTATGAACGATACCCTAATTGTCGAAATACGTCCAGTCGTTAGGAAGATACGAGGAAACAAATAAATTTAACAGATTACATACATACAAGATACGCGCGAAAAACATATCCCTTCCTTTGACAGTGTTTTTTTTTTAAATACAATTTGCTTAATAGTTAATTTAATGATAAGGTATCAACTTCCCGTAATTTATTTAAGAGTTCGTTGTTTTTGTCACGTCCTAACGCCATTACAATTTATTCTAATTTCATTCGGTTTTGATAAACAAATACCTTGTCTTTTATGCTATCCATAGCTATTAACAAAAATGTAAGCATTGTAGGTATATATATTATTGTATATATATATTATTATATATATATTGGTACCTACTTACTACTATCAGTGTGCTGTTGAATTGCATATCAAACAATCTTGTTTTTTTTTATTTAGGATTTTTTGGTCTGAGACCTTTGCCCAGTAGTGGGATGACATAGGTTAATAAAAAAAAAAAAAAAAAGGATTTTTTGACGGAAAGCAAGGGCTCCCACTTATTGTTCACCTTACAACGGTCATGGTCAAAAAATGGTTCGTTTTTGTAGGGAGAAAAAAAAATAAAAATAAAATAGTTTCGATGCATATTCCATGAAAAATACGATATAATTTCGTTAATACAAAAACATAATTATAAATTGTGAAGCTATACAAATCATAAAAGCATACAGCATACGTATCCTTGGTCGCAATTCTTTGCCCTGTCCTCTATCAGATTTCGTCTGCAGTTCATTTCCGCTGTGGAGAAACATTCGCCACCAAGTTTTTGACATCTCGTCTCTTTCACTGATACTGAAAAGGAAAGAGATAGATGTGAAGTCTTGTGCCCAAAGTCTGTTTGTGAGAACTCAAACATAGATTATTCTGGCTATAAACGAAGTCGAGTTCAAATCTATGTTACCCAAGTCTTTGATGAAATTTCTTAAATTGATCTGGCAATGTTTAAGCTATCTATAACAATTATAATGCCACTTTATTATCAAGTGGTGAGACTGGACCTTAAGCTGTTTTTCCACCAGAGATAATAATATTATGCTATGCAGCTGTAATGCGAGGATCTTAAGCTATACACGAAAATATTATGAGACCGTTTTATCACAACACCACGGAAACTAATGTACCGTTTACACGATGCCATTCTGGCTTGCCTCTTGTTTTCTCAAACACAACGGAGCAAGAGCTAATATTCTGTGGCAAGAGACAAGAATGGTATCGTGTAAACGGTGTCTTATGCCTCGTTTCCACTTGCAAGCAAACTTTTTAAAATCTCCATCAGATGCAAATGCAGTCATAACCATAAAGTTACAGATAAAAATGGAGTCCACACTTCGAACAACTAGTGAGGCATCGTATATCACTGTCTCGCTCTCTGTGAGCAGACCCACTTTGAGAACTTAGAAAGAGACGGTCTGTTCTGCCCACAGAGAGCGTGACTGTGATGGATGAACAGACAACTGGATGTTCAAAGTATGGACTACATTTTTATCTGTAACTTCATGGCAAACTACTCTAAGACATACTGTCAAACATTTCTCGCGCTTTACTTGTACATTTTATCAACTAACTTCCATTACAGCACTCGATGCCTTTGTACTGCTGCTGGGGACAAAGTCCTGATAATGCCAGCTTTCCATCAGGACAGTCGACCGCCACTGTGCATTGTCCACCGGCAGATGAACATCCTGTTTCCGGATAGATCGAGTCAATTATGCGCACTGAAAGACCATATTTAAAAGTAAATTAATAATAACGCAGAACTAAGCATCGAAAAAAGGTTTAAAGAGCATTTTGATTTCAGATCCTTCAGGTTGATTCAGGTATTACGGGCAGATGCCCTGAAAGAGTTTTGAAAACACAATGGGCTCTAAGAAAGATCAAGCGCCGTTTTTATCAACAAAAGGAAGAGGTTATGTTCAGCTGTATGTATGTTTTTTTAACCTGCTTTTTAGTTGTGTACTTATTTATGTTTGTTTTGTGTTCACTCAACACCGTTAACATTTTGATGTGCGCTCAAAAGTTATGGTACAAGTCAGATCTGAACTGAATTATTGCCATTTTATTTTACCTATGTTTGTATCGTGTATTGTGTGCCTAAATAAATAAAATAAAGCTGATGAACGGTATTGCTATTCAGCGTGGTACTGCCGCCAGAGTTTGAGGCACCTAGAACAGTTGAGCTATGCATGGATCGTTTTAACGATCCTTAGATGGCTTAACTGATTCTAGTGTAATTTATAAAGTTATGTGAATTTAGTAGCTTAGGTTCTGTAAATAAATGTTTTAATAGTAATGTCTTTTACTGCAACGGCAACTGTATGATGGATGACGTAGACCTCATGAATTAGTAATACCGTTTCTTTCGACATGCGTCCGTGGCCTATCAGTGTTGTGGTTGAGCGATTATACAAAGCTGATTGTTGTTATTGAATAGCATTGTATCTACTTACGAGTACCTCGAATAGCAAAACATTTTTTATTATACTAGATGGTTAACCTGTGACTATCTGTGACTGTCTGACTAAACCCTTCAAAACACATTTATATCCGAGAATAAGAAAGTTAAGAAACTGCACTGGTGAATGAATAATATGATTTAATATTAACGTTATAGTCTGAATTGTCTATCTCATGAAGAAAGACAAAATTGTCTTGATTTCAGTACTAAATCAAGGCTTTGTTTCTACTTAAATTTTATATTAGAGTCCCTTTAATATATATTAACACTAGCTGCGCTCCCGCGGTGTGACCCGCAAACCCTCGGGATTTTTTCATTTTTTCGGGATAAAGGGTAGCCTATGTCCTTCCCTGGGATACAACCTTTAGCTATGCCAAATTTCAGCTTAATCTGTTCAGCGGTTTAGGCGTGAAAGCGTAACAAACAAACAGACAGACAGACAGAGTTACTTTCACATTTATAATATTAGTATGGATTTTAGACGAACTAATAGTCCAAAAAAATAATAGGTAAAACAACTTACAGTCCTTTTCATTACCACAATCTTTCGCACAAACGAATCCTAATAAAAATAATACAAGAAACAGCTCCATAGCGAACACGACAACCCCAGCTTAGTCCCGGCCGAGAAATGACAGCCAAATCATTAATCTTTTGTACTTCATAATCTTTGTTAATGTTTGTATTATTACAAGGAATTTTGGTGTCTTTTCCGATGTATATAGAGCTGAATTTTGCGTGTACGTGGTTGTTCTGTTTTATTAACAGTAACTCTTTTGATACGAATGATACCATATATATGTACCAAAAAGGTACCATGCTAAATCTATGAATGATACACTCATTCAAGTCACGTGGGCTGACTGGTGGTGTACGGGACCGCTATTATTTGTTCATGAACCTCTGCAATAAACATCAGTAACATCAATGGATTTTTAGAGCCATTGCAGTGAAGAAGAGCCGTGTTGGTCGAATGGGGTTGTGCCTCGACTTTCAACCTAAAGGTGTGGGTTCGAATCCCGGCCGTGCATCAAGCGATTTTTCGTTTCGTTAAATGTATATGCGCTATAACACGAGCTCTTAACGGTGAAGGAAAACATCGTGAGGAAACCCGCAGCTTAGTTATCTCCATACGTATTGATGTCGTCTTTCCTATGGGCCAGGCTGATTAAGCTGAGAGGATGGTTTAGGTGCTGGGCAAGCCTATTCCAACTCAAACAATGTCCCAGGCACTACAGCGTCCCGTTGGATTGCCTCCTGACGCTGTATAAATCATCTAATATAGCTGTAAAGGCCTAAGTTTTTTTTTGCAGTGAAATCAGCAGTTTTATTTCGATTTTCTTACCGTACCACTAGATCATAATAACTCAACATAAACTACAAATCCTACACTGGTGTACAGCGCGACATAATCTCGAGTAATCCTGCGCGATGCGACCCCTGTCTACCTGTGATTAATGATGTTGAGCCTCGTTGCTATGGGCACGTCGATTACGATCTCTTTGTGTTACTGGCTAGTTTGAGATAGTTCAAGTCTACTAGTAAGTATCACGTACTAATTAATAGTAGTATCACTAGTACTAGATTTTATAGAGAAACGTGGAACGAAATGGAGAAGGCCTACGCCAAAGAGGCAGATACTGCGGGCGAATAGTGTTGCAAAAAAAGTAGTTTTTGATAGTTTAAAAAAGTGTTTAGTTTTAATTGTATAAATATTTATTAAAAAAACAAAAGTAATAGAAAAAAAGGCTTAATTTTATTTATTTTACTAGTATCACGCTCGTGGTGTAGTTGTAGCGCTCGTGGTGTATCAGGCTAAGTCGTTCTTGATAAAATTAAGGTTCTGAGCGGTCAAAAACCAAAAACAGTGATCCATGACGGCTAGTTGTACTCGTATTTTGCTCATAATAACTAACTTTCTAACTACTTAGAAAGTTAGTTATTATGAGAAAGATCTGGATACTGGTACTGAACTAAATTGAATGAATTTAAAAATTAAAAAAGTTTAAAAAAAAATACTTATTTCGCTTGAAGCTCCCCTTGAGCTGCTGCTCACTCAACACAACTCCTTGAGCTGCTGCTCACTCAACACAACTCCGCTTGAGCTGCTGCTCACTCTGCACAACTCCGCTTGAGCTGCTGCTCACTCAACACAACTCCGCTTGAGCTGCTGCTCACTCAACACAACTCCGCTTGAGCTGCTGCTCACTCTACACAACTCCCCTTGAGCTGCTGCTCACTCAACACAACTCCGCTTGAGCTGCTGCTCACTCTGCACAACTCCGCTTGAGCTGCTGCTCACTCAACACAACTACCCTTGAGCTGCAGTATTACATTTCGTTTTATCTTCCTTAAAGTAACCTACTGGTAGGTTACTACAGATTGTATTCTGAATAATAATGTAGGTAATAAGACGTACCGAGTCTCGTAAACCAAACATGGAAGACGTCGATGTAAGAATATTATGAGGCGGCAATAAGCGAGTGATATGGTGTAAGTTTGGCGCTCAAAATGAACAATGTATAAAAAAAGTACGTGAGTGTCGTGGAACGAGACAGAGTACTTTTCTATACTGGGAATATAATAAATTAATTTATAATCAAATTTATAGTCAATCAGGTATCCTTGAAACGCTCTTCTGTACTAACAATGTAACAATCTACGGACTGTGTTGCGGCTGCGCATTTCGCACTGTGACGATTTGACATATACATGTGTCGTGACGGTAAAATGGAACACATTTTTTTTCCAGCCTGTCTTTTTTTTCTTCGATATCGTCCGAAAAGGAACTTCGTTCCAATAACTTCATGTAAAACTGTAACAAGAGAATGTATCAAAAGCATACCCATTCATCATCATCGCCCTGCTTATCACTACCAGTGTATCCATTCTGGGCGAATAATTTTAAAACCTTTGCTAAAAAGACACAAAGACATTTACAAGCACACCCAAGTGGGTAAGAATACTTACTTGAAAGTCAGTAATTCTAACAAAGCAAACATGGTTCTCATCACTTATAAATAGAACAAAATAAAGTAAAATTAGCAACAATCTAAAGATTGTCATGAACAAACTTTCAATGGCCCATCAAGCGATATTATTATTTCATCAGCATTAAAAATTGCCCCATCTCTTCCTCATCCGACAATGTTACAATGCCTCGACAATGTAATATGTAAATTATAAGTAGTTTGCTCGAGGGATGAACGAACAAAAGCCGTTTTTATAGCTCTCATTATCATTATCTATGCAAAATGTTACAGGAGTTTGTTAATGCAAAATTCTTACATTTTCTTTTACTTGATTAAGTAATACAAACTCAACTCATTCTTCTTTATGTCGTTTCACAAATACTTTCGAAACAGTATGGTGATTATAAGTGTGCTTTTTTTCATGCATTCATTGTCGTTGCGTCATTCCACTTTTGCTGATTCAATGGTATTAAACTCAGGTCAGTCTATAGCGTGCGATGATATTTCCATATTTTTTGGAACGCATAGATCGTTTCTGACGATCCTTAGATAGATACTAATCCTGTTGTATTTTGTGAATGTATTAGCTTAGTTTCTGTAAATAAACTTCTCTTATTATTTGAATAGAATAGAATAAGAATAGAATAGAACGCAAATATCAAAAAATAAAACTGCGCGTTAGCTTACATGCGAACAAAAAAAATATCTGAGCTTTCAATACTTCAGAAAAAATGTGTGATTTTAAAAATATCCATTCAGAACCATCCATGTCGAAAACAAAGCGTCTGAGGGTAAAGCGCTTTGAATCTTCACACTACAAAGGAATGCGAATGTATTTCGATTGGAACTTTCCACTGTATTCCAGAGATGGAATATCGCGGTCTGACGCTCAAAAGAAACCATCGGAACAGGGCTTTTTTGTACGGAATTCAAAATGCGTATTGTAATTTTCCGAGCGCAGTTCGCCGAAGGGAATTGGTCTTGCACCAGTATTCGTATTGAATCCATCAAAGGCTTTATACTTTAATATACATTTTTGAATAAGTAATTTGAGAGTACTGGGTGGTCTTGTGGAAGTGGCGTTCACCATAACTTAAGAGAAAACATAAATCTTAATAACCCTATTATGATGAGGTACTTGTTTTTCCCAATAATGTGGTGAAAGTTAATTATATTTATTTATTTATAAAAAACAAACATATTTTTTCAATTTCAATTTGAATAGTACGTAAGTGTCGTGGAACACTCGGTTAGAACAAAGCAAAGAGTACTTTTATATAAGTACTGGGAATTTAATAAATTAATTGTCAATTAGGTATCCCAGAAACGCTCTTCCGTACTAACAATGTAACAATCTATCGACTATGTCGCGGCTGCGCATTTCGCGCTGTGACGATTTGACATAAAAATGTGTCGTGACGGTAAAATGGAACAATTTTTTTTACCCCGCCTCAGTCTTTTTTTTTTCGATAACGACCGAAATGGAACTTCGTTCCAATAAAAACTCGAGGGTATACGACCAGATTAAAAGCCATGGATTTAAAATCGAGGCACTATCCCATTTGGCCAACGTACTTATCGCTAAATACAAATTTATCAATTTGTGCTTCACAACAACACTCCATCACACAATTTAGATAGAAATTCGAGGCCAATACGATCGCAAACATTGTAGGCCTGTTCAGTCGTACGAAAATATTGGATCATTCAAGCACCACTCGGGGCCAATTCATTGGTCTAAAAATGAACCGATATAGATCTTGATATAAAACTGACTGAATTCTACACGGCTATTTTATGACTACCAAAAAAAATTATTGGCTCCGAAACTACTGGACCGATTTGAAAAATTCTTTCACCATTAGTATCCTACATTATCCCTGATGAACAAAGGCTATATATTATCCCGGGAAAATTAAGTTTTCCCGAGGGACAGCTAGAACATAATAAGTATTGGAAATAAAATGATTTTACATAAATTAAGAAAGTAATTGTAAAAACTCTCCTAAAATTATCGTATCTCAAAAATGGGACAGTTTATTGTATGATTATTGCAAAAGTTAAATAGAAAGCACAATCTTGAAATAGTCGAGCGAAGAATCCACTAACTTCAAATGTGCAATCAACGCAGAAGATACTAAAGCTTCACTCTATAACACTATCGTTCTCTAGATTAAGCTACAATGGCGCCTGTCGTTTGAGATCTTGAAAATCGAAATAGAATTATTTATATTTTCAGCAACTAGGCCTTGATGTATTGTCTACCCTCAAAGGATGCTCTTCAGTTCAATGCGATTGCTGAGTTTGATTCTCATGCAAACCTTTTACCTACGGTAGAAAAATAATATTATGACGTTTTGAGTTTAGACGACTAAGCATTTTTTTACTGTTGTAGAAAAGATGGAAACCGAACTCAACCTTCAGTGCGGAAGGTAAAGCCACTAGCTACTAAACTCAGTCAGTTAGTATCACAAGTGACACAGGCCTGGAACTAAGTCCACGATACAACTGCAATAAAATAACAATAGTTCCGAAGCAATCCAACTGCAGCGTCTGTAATCCCGCGGTGATTGTTATTGTCTCGTCTGCTCTTAGAAAATACGTGTGAACTTTGATTGTAAAGCCTTGGTTTTCTATCACTGAGTACAGTAGCTACCGCCTGCAGTTTCGCTCACGTGTCACTGACTTCTTAATAAAACATTTTTGAAAAAAAAAATTGAACCGACTTCACAGAACACAAACAGAACAACCTTCTACACACTAAAAAGAGAAAAATAAGAATATAATTTGAAGTCGGTGCCAACTATTCATTTACATCTAAGAAATTCAAAAGAACTTGGGTGCAAAATTGTATCCTAGTACGCTATCGCTCGATTTCTTTTTTTGATAGGTACTTAATCGTATTCACTTGGCACCGACTTCAAATTATATTCTTATTTTTCTCTTTTTAGTGTGTAGAAGGTTGTTCTGTTTGTGTTCTGTGAAGTCGGTTCAATTTTTTTTTTTCAAAAATGTTTTATTTTTCACTTTTTAGTGTAAGTAAATAAATACTGTGTAAATAAAAGTGTATGTGTAAATAATATAGTAAGCTACGAGTACATTAAGACTTTGCTTATCGTAGCTTAAGTAGGAAAGGATAAGAGAAGTCATGGGCAGACCTACTAAAGGACACACCGGAGTTCAGCAAGGGGGAAAACTATCAATCCATAAGGAAAAGAAAATATTTTGGACTACCTCGGGTGTAATACCCTTTCAAACTATTTAATGTTTGACTCAGATTGTGAGTCAGGGTGTATTGTGTAGTGAGAATGAGGTTTTTTGAATGTTACGGGAAAACTGTCAATCCCTCAGGGAAAAAAATATATGGCGCCACCTTGAGAGTGTGTCCTTTACACTTTCTAACAAAAAAAATTTTGGAAATCGGTCCACAATTTTCTTAAAGTTCAGTGATTGTTTTAGTTTTACGGGAAAACTATTAATCCCTCAGGAAAAAAAAATATATGGCGCCACCTTGAGAGTATACCTCTTTCTAACAAAAAAAAAATTTTGGAAATCGGGCCACAATTTTCTTAAAGTTCAGTGATTGTTTTAGTTTTACGGGAAAACTATTAATCCCTCAGGAATAAAATTTATATGGGACCACTATAAGAGTATACCCTTTCAAACAAAAAAAAAATTTTGGAAATCGGTCCACAACTGACGGAAATATCGGTGAACATACATAAAAAAAAAAAAAAAAAAAAAAAAAAAAAAAAAAAAAAAAAACATACATACAGCCGAACATATAACCTCCTCCTTTTTTTGAAGTCGGTTAAAAAGCCTACAGCCTGTTGTACCTGCAGGCATACGTTGCTTCCTGACGCTGCAGATACTTAAATTTCATAAAACCACGCCTATTTCCCATACCACGAATTTCCAATTTCCATGATCCTCAAAATTTTGACGCGCACCTTTGCCCATTGCGCCTGTGTGGCGCAGTGGGCGCAGTTCCGCCTGCGACGCAGAAGGTTGCGGGTTCGATCCCCGCCGCGGGACAACTGTATGACCTACAGATATTTGTCTCGGGTCTGGGTGTTTCTGTGTATAATATGTATGTATTTACAAACAAAAATTATATAAGAAGTGTATCAGTTATCTGGCTCCCATAGTACAATCTTTGCTTAGTTTGGGGCTAGATGATGCTGTGTGACATTATTTATTTATTTATTTACATAGATACACTCCAATCCACCGCTGGGTGATACCGAAAAAAAAACTTAAACTGACCTGTTTTAAATTATTATGATTTTAGAAAAAGTAATATTAAAAAACCTAGATTTTCCGACCCCAAGAGGAAACAATAACGTTGGAAGTCACGAGTCGGAGGCAGAGTATTTGAATAGTTGGAATGTAAAAATAACAGCGGGTTGCGAAGTTTATTCGCTATTTTGAAGTAATCAGTTGTTTCGCTGTATGACAATGGAGCAGTCTGCTGTGCTATGAAGTCCGGCGGAATTTAACCATATATACAGGTGTAAAAACACTACTACCGAAAACTGAGGGGTTACAATCAGACCATGATTCTAAACATATTTAGCAAAACAATTTTTGACTTAGCTACGTCATTTTATGTTATTTCCGGTTATTTACTACTAGTACAACATAATAAGACCATACCTACCAAATAATTTCATTTAAGTATAAAGAAAAAAACAGTTTAAACTCAAAATCCAGCAATCTACGTAAAACAACGCGCCCAGTACATACGCAAACAGTAATCTTCAAACTTAACTTCTGTTTTCTCCGGATATAATGCTTTTTTCGGAAAATCCTTTTGGATTTAGTTTTGTGTTGGGAGGTTGTACCTACCACTTTTTTTCGGTAGACTTCTTTTACACCCTGTATATACTCGTATATCAAATTACTCCTCTTTCTCGTGGGTATAGGCAGACCACGGCTTTTTATTGAAAGCTTAATTTATTACACGAATGATGTTTACACCTACCTACCGAAATGCAAGTTCACCGTTTCGGCATCAAAGCGAGTAGCCTTGGATTTCGAATCAAACGTCTATTGCCACTTTAACTGATTAGGAAACACATGGCAGAATAAATCAGGACTATACTGTTGTGTTTATTAAAACAGAAACCAATTTGTCCCGAAGAAGCTCACTCAATTCCAGAGCATGTCCCACATTTGTTACGTCGGCTAATAGTCCCGGTATAAATTAGAAGGGCATTTATTTCTCGTACAATTACTCAGGCGTCCATGGGTAGTCTGTGCGGCTTTGGACTATTTGGCAACGAGACTCACATAAACTATTTCAGCTACATAGTAATAGATTGGTCTTTTAGTCGTGTTGTGTTCTTTCGAACCAACACGACTAAACGATTCGGAAACGATTTAAAAGCGCTCTTTTCGTGCACTTTTTATAATACGCTACTTCAGAGAGCTAAAGAACGATTGTGCCATTTTTGATGACTTGTATAGCTGCCTCGTTGCATCGTGCTACTCTACCAAACCTGCTCAATAACTTCAGTGAGCTAAAGATCCGTTGTGCTTATTATACCATTTTCTAGTTTCTACGATTTATTTCCTCTTGGTGATTTGAGAGTAATTGCATAGTTAACATAGTTTTTGGACAGAAAAACTTATTGGTGTACGATTGAATTAGACCCAACTAGTTAAGGATTACCAGAGCTCTTGCAAAATGGTTACTAATTATAAACTTATAACTGTGGACTTATTGGTAGACATAATCTCACTCATGATAATCAGCTTTTTTTAGGAAAATCTTGATAGAAAACCTTGCCAAGTAGCACTGTTCCCTCTAAAATTAGCAAAGGGTTTGAGCTAAGGAGTAGTTCCAAAACTTCCATCATGGTAACCTAGATTTTTTTGACTTTGGGCTCCAGAAGTAAATACTCAATGTGATAGGTATTCTATGCGAATGCTCCCACGGGCGCCAGATTAATAGCTTCGCAAACAACGTACGCGGAACACGGCTGTGTACCTACATCGATACGGAAAGATCAGAAGCACATTGTTGTATTACGACATTACCTCAAACCATAAACCGGCGGGCTTGCATGAAGAGAATGTCATAAGAGTGAATGAGGAAAATGACTGTCAGGATCATAACAAGTGGAAATCTCTGCCAACCCTTATGAGAAAGAGGCTTGATTTTATGTATGTACGACATGTAAACATATGAATATCAACAATACTTTTAAAATGATAATCCTCAATGTCATTATAATAGACTGTCATTGGACATGCCTCTGACTACCCCCTTGGATATTATCAAAGGATCTGGAATACAAAATGAGCTGAGAGACATTTCACATTTTGGTGACAGTTCAGCATTTGTTCCAGTAGTTAAGAGTCTGTACAAGTTCAAGTAAGGTCATTTATATTATATATATTATGAATAACAAACACTTCAGTGGCGAAAAAACTCCTTTGTCACAGCCATTGTGCATTTGGCTCACAGTCGCAGCCATTGTGTGAACTTATTATGAATTCTCATATCATATTTATCGTATCTCCAAAAGCTTTCACAACGTTTCACTCATCAGGGGCCGTATTCGCGTTCCTTTTTTCGTTCGTTTTTCCGCCTAACGGAATATTTGGTCGTAACGTAGGACCAAATATTCCGAACTGAAAAATTGGCCCTTGAAGTCAGAAATCGTGATGGGAAGCATCCGAATATTCAATAAACGAACGAAAAAAGGAACGCGCGTACGGCCCCAGAATGGTTGAATTATAACAGCGATGCTCTTCAAAAGTTCTAACAGTTTCACACTTGCAACTTTCACAAGATTTGGAAGTCCTTGATCTAAAGACGAACATGAATCTGCTTTTAGAGTTTCCGACCGTGTCGTGTCCGTATTGGGTCGAAGTTTATACCTAGTCTTTATTTGTTCGGGAAATTTCTTTATACGAGGCTTAAAACATATCCATCCACTAGGATCATTAAAAGAGAAAAAAATGACGGAGTCATCCTTTGCCCAGCAGTTGGTCGGTATAGACTAACGATTTAGCTGGGCTACGTCTCTGGGGTACTACCTACCTTTGGGACATTCCCCAGCCACTTGTGTTCACGTGTATCTACCGTCACCTCTGGCGTAGCACGATGTACCTATCCCTCGCATTCTAACCTCCATCTCTGCAACGATAAGGCTCAGTAAACAGTAATTATATAATCTGCGTTTAAAAACATCTGGGGTATGAAATACCCGCTGACATGTTGTTGCGCCACGCGTAACAATAAGTCGCGTGCAGCGCGTTTCGCGCGAAACGCGGCGCGCGGACCGCGCCGCTGATAAATGGCTTTAGGCCAGTTTTTTACTATGGAACCCACTTGTATATTTATACTCTATGGAAAGGGCTTCAGTGAAGCTAGCCAGAATGACATTTTTTAATTTAGTCGTGTACCGGAAATAAACAATACAACAGAGTAAATTTACGTCAGCTGATTTATGAGGGAAGTTTTGAATTTTAGGATGTAGTTCAAAATTTATTATCATCCATCTACATTTTCTAATCCTCCCTAAAATATATAAGAAAATATGTAAGATATAATCTTGTTTTTATCGTAATGTAAACAAACAAATTCCATCCGACGTACGACCTACCCAAAGACCTACCAAAACATCAATTTTTTTTTTTAATTTTTTTTCTCGGCTGCTGTCAACTTTATGTTGCTAATGTCACTGTCATTTCATTCTGAACGTATCCAAAAACGGTACTCATACTCTTATGCTAAAGATCTACCAAATAATAAAGGTTTTTTGGAACGCAACCTCACTGGTAGGTTTACTTACCAGAATCAATCAACGGCTGAACTGCTATGGTAGGTATAGCTACCGCGAGTACGCCAGCGGATACCCAAATTTTTCACGCAGTCTGACCATGCTAAAATGAGTTCATAGACCATACGTGTTTATCAAAGTTTATCTAAATGGCACATCAGACGTCAGTATAGTAATGTACCGTCTATATAGAAACTTACTCCAATCGAACCCTTCACTGAATTAAGATTAATCACAGTTGACACTAGTTGGACCCGTTATGAGTACCCTCGTTCACGTCAGAAGTCACCAAACAATGCCTATTATTCTGCGCAAAAACACTAGAATGGAGTTTCAGTCATCTTCAATTCATTTTAGAGAAGCGTTCATGTAGCTTGCTTAGTCATTTTTGATAGACGTTCTGTGCGGCCACAATGTAGGTGACTGCAAGTGGCATTATCAACTTAAACGCACGTTCAATTGTCGGTCCCAGCTATTAAAGTCGTAAAGCCACGAAGATAGTTAGGCAGCTTAAAAACTTCGACACCAGAGTTGGCCAAGTCTGACTTTTACGCAGCTTAAAAACTCCGACACCAGAGTTGGGCAATCTCATACGATGTTGTGTTGTAGGCTCAGTAGTTTCAAGACTTTAGCAACTGGTGCTAAAATTCCAACAAGCTTTCTTCTAACTTTATCCTTCCTAAAATACAGGGGTGTAATAGTCTAGAACTTCTAGCACTGTCACAAGTTTTAACGAAGACGTACTTACAAACAGTGCAAAGCCAGCGCGTAAGCGATTTCTGTTCAAATTCCCGCTTAGAGCTCCTATTTTGTACTGCTAAAGCCTCATCCAGATACGGTGTAAAACACGCCACACACTAAGCAGTTTCTAACAATAAAATAAGTCACAGATATTTTTTTGTGCTGAGAGATTCATAACTGTATTTACTTAATGCAAACTTTGATCACTTATTTCAGCCTCACTACGATTTTTTTTGCATAAAAAAAATCAATCTATTATCTATGCGGAAGATGGAGTACAGCAAATACGGAATGGTGGCGCAGAGATGCACAAAGATTATGAGGCAGACCTACCGCCCGATGGTCGAATGACATCGTAAATGTAGCTGGGAAAGCGTAGGAAAGGACTGCACATGACCGAGAAGAGTGGCGCTGTGGAGATCAGGCCTTTTACTCAGTGGGTGCAACCGGGCTGAATAGATAGATAGATTATCCATGCAAAATTGTATCAAAATCTGACAGGACACAACCAGATACAGACAGATAGGTATTTAATTTTCACAAATTATATAATTTGTGAAAATTGTATAATATAGTTTAATATGGGTAATATGTAGTTTAATAGGTCTAACTGCTGTAACATACATTTTAATTTGCTGTAACAGACAGTAAATTTCTCAGTTTATAGCAAGTGTATGAGGCAAGTGTGTATGGGACAGCTGGAAGGGGAAGGCCTAGGCGAAACTTCTTGGATCAAATTGGCGACATTTTGGAGAAGGGCCAGGTCAAAAGTACCCTAAACCGGCGAGCGTGTATGAAGAATGTAATGAGAGTGAATGAAGCAAAAGTTGTATGTCAGGATCGTAGCAAGTGGAGATCCGTGGTCTCTGCCTACCCCTTCGGGAAAGAGGCGTGATTTTATGTATGTACTAAAGTAGGTAATATTAATTAAGATTTTTGAGTTTCACATCAAAAGTAAACACATTACAGAGTACTGTATTGTAATTAGTAAATTATGAGAGTTCGCTTAAAAAACGCGTCGTATAACAAAGCCTTCAGACATTCTTGCGTTAAGGTAGGATACTGTGTAGCGTAGCTTGTTTTAGATACTTATAATCTGCTTAGATATGGAATATTAAGTTTTGCTCTTGACAACGCTATCTCCGTGATACGTAAGTTATGTTTTGGTTTCTTGAAAGACGGATAACGTCATAAAATAAACTGTAAGCAATTTTTATATACTAAAATGTAATTCATAAGTACTACTATAGTACATCTCAATTAGTATGAGCACTGACAGTTTGATTGTTTCGTTTCACGCACCTTTAATTCGATAGAAAAAATCGATTATTTTACAAGTAAAACTTAGTCGAATATGCTACTAATTGTGATCGATATTTTGTCAATCGATTTTTGCCATACAACATCTCTAGAAACTTTAAAAAAGCCAATCTGTTAGCATTCATGCTAATTGAAATGTACTATAGGGAAACATTGAAGATTTTATGTGTGCGGTAACTGCATGATTTTTTGTCTAAATACATATATCTAGTAGATATCTCTTTATGATTGTCTTAAGCCGTCTTCAGGGTGCAATAGTCTATTTTGAGATGTGGTCCTTCTATAACATAAACGGGCCACAACTCAAAAAAGGGGCCGTATTCGTGTCCTTATTTTCGTTCGTTTGATGAATATTCGGATGTTTCTTACTACGATTTCCGACTTCAAGGGCCAATTTTTCGGTTTGGAATATTTTGATCCTAGGTTAGGACCGTATTTAATCGTTGATCTTATCGACTGAATACAATGTAGCTCGTAGTAAGAAGCATCCGAATATTTATCGAACGAATGAAAAAACAAACGCAAATAACCCCCCAGACTCTGTTTGTCGATGTCATAGCAGACTGTTATAAAACGGATGCTGTCTTTCAAGAAACTCTTTACCAAAGTTATGCGTTCGGCGCTTGTATCGTGTTTTTGAGTGTGGGGAAGTTTTACGCAATTTTCTCTTTGAGACCTTCGTTTGCTTTATGAATTGAACTTTGGTAATGAGGTAAGTATCCAATTTTGTGGAGCATTTGCTGATTGTTTGAGACTTGATTTTATTACATACTGTCATCATTGTCATCAGCTTTCTATACAGAAGATTTACTTTATTTATGAGACAACTAATAATAAATAAATAAATAATGCTGGACTTTCCACACGGCATATCTAGCCCCAAAGTAAGCAGAGCTTGTGTTATGGGTACTAGATGACTGATATACTACTTATATACTTTTTGTTTGTAAATACATACATATTATACACAGAAACACCCAAACCCGAGACAAATATTTGTAGATCATATATTTGTCCCACGGCGGGGATTGAGCCCGCAACCTTCTGCGTCGCAGGCGGACCTTCGCCCACTGCGCTACAGAGGTCGTTAATTATTGTAGCAACGACTATGATCAGCCGAAGTAAATTACGATTGAGTTTAGACAATTTTGAGCTGTATCGCATTGTAGATAAGATGCTTTTGCTTTAATTCAAATGTAGATTTCTTTGGTTTTCTTTTGCATGAAGGTCATCTTACCGACACTTCCCCGGCCTGCCCCGTCTAGTGGGTACAATCTATCCTAGCGTGACAATCCCCAACTTTCATCATTATAAGCCTTAATTTCAAAAAAGGTCCCATTAAAACATGAGAACGTCATTATCAATCACAAAAAGGGTAGTCGCGCAAACTCATCCGAATTGGAAACTCGTTGGAATTGGTCGTTTTTGCCGTCTCAAATGTCCTCACACTCGGAAGATTTGTAAGTTCAGAAGTTACATTTAAAAAAGTGTCTATTATTATATATATTTTTTTAACCATCCATGGTAACGAATGAATGAATGAATGAACACTTTATTGTACACCAATTAATAACAAAACACCACATAAATAAAACACGTTCGAAATTAGTAAAATGGGCGGCCTTCTCGCTGAAAGCGATTTCTTCCAGGCAACCTTTGGATGGAAAATTTAAATAATCCTACCGAATATAAATATTAATTTCTGAAGTAGTTTTTAGAAACTAGAGGCGTAAGTGGTTACTTACACTTAAAATAAGTCCTTGTAAGAGTTGTTTGTGAAATATAAGTACTTACAGAATTAATTTTATTCGAGTAATCGGGTTTTTATCACGTAAGTACCTAAGATGTTTTGAACGCGTCTGTCATATCTGTTCATTACTCTTTGCTGTCGTTTTTGTAGCTTTGAAGAAACATTCTAGAGACCAGTCGAGCGTTTCATATCACGTCTCCTTTTATCTTTTTACTTTTTTTCTTTGCAAGGAGGTCTTATTTCTCATACAATTTAGGTTCATACCTACCACCACAAAAAACCGTTTGTGTTTAAAAAACGTGACACAAACATGCTCACGACCGATCCCAAAGAACGAAGACCTACATTATAATTTATATAATAATTATCTATTGAGAAGAAAAGCATTATGTCTAAAATACAGGGTGTAAAATGACGTCTACCGAAGCCGAAAGGGGTATAGCATCCCAAAACAGCCAAATCCAAAAGGATTTTCCAAAAAAATCATTATATCCGGAGAGGTCGGCAATCTACGTATAAAAACGTGCCTAGTACATAAGGCACGTTTTTATACGTAGATTGCTGGATTTTGAGTTTTAATTGTTTTTTTCTTTTAAAAATGAAATGATTAGGTAGCTATGGCCTTATTATGTTGTACTAGTAGCAAAAAACTAGAAAATAAAATAAAATGACGTAGCTAAGTCAAAAAACTTTTTGCGTTTTTTTTTCGATAAATATGTTCAGAATCATGGTCTGATTGCAATCCCTCAGTTTTCGGTAGCAGTCTTTTTACACCCTGTATAATGAGATACTTGTGTCCTTTTTGAGGTCGATTAAAAAGCCATGTGATTTCAACCTACGATCCGTATAAAAAAAACCAAGTTACTCCGAGTAGTTACTCAGAAAATGCAACTATACTGTGCAAACTCAACTAAGTTAGTTAAGAAATTAGCCTAAGTTTAGATCTAAGATGGATCACCTAAAAAAAGCTAGGCCTCAAACCGTGTTTGTCGCCCTGGTTCTTCACGGTATTGGTCGCGAAGGAACAGGAGTAGAATCACCTAGTTTTAAGACGTTTCAAAGTGATCCCAGCGGTCCTACTGAATAAATGCTTTTTGACTTTGACTTTGACTTTGACAAACGAAATGCAACTCGGCCCGTTTTAATCAAATCAAGAAGATGGACTTACTAATAGAAAAAACTACTGATAGGAAACATTTATGTCAGAATCAGTAAGTGAAAATTTAAATTTAAATCTAGAATTATTTGAAAGCTAACTTTTTTTTTAATCCACTACATGTATACTTGAATGTTTATTAAAATTTTAAATATATTTATACGAAACCATAATCATAATAATACATAAGTAGGTAGGTTAACTAAACTGAAGATAATAAAAAATTATATAAAATATAATAATAAAAGATAATAAACTAAGCTAACTAAAATCTCAATAGGTTAGCTTCACTTCAAATCCCTATTACCTAACCATCATCCCCACGTCTTCGAAGTGACGCTTCATCTATATGCATATCTTGTGAATTTTAAACAACCTCGGCGGAAACTTATGTCGTCATAAAAGAGGATTATTATGCGCACAACTTCTCGTAATTTTATATGATGGTTTTTAAAGTAATCATCATCATGTCGGCCATCAAGTGCCCACTGCTGAACATAGGCCTCCCCTATCAATTTCCACAGCGATCGATCTTGTGCAGCCTGCACGCAACGGCTCCCAGCAACCTTTACCAGATCGTCTTTCCATCTAGTGGGGGGCCGGCCTTTACTGCGGTTTCCGGTGCGTGGCCTCCACTCGAGAACTTTTCTGCCCCAACGGCCGTCAGTTCTACGAGCTATGTGCCCCGACCACTGCCACTTCAACTTGCTAATCCTGTGGGCTATGTTGGTGACTTTTTAGTTTTTAAAGTACCTAAAATGAAACAAAAGTTTTCAAAAGTGTCTAAAAATAAAGAAAAAAAAAACATGATTATGACTGTATTCCTAACACGCTTCTTAGGATGCGTTTCTACGAACAAGAAATTCAATTGTTTCTACGTTCAAGAAAGATTATAATAACATTTAGCATATGCCCTTATTCTAAATAATATAATCTTACTGCATTTCTTGGTTGTTTTTTACTAAAACTTTTACCTATCCGTCTCAAGTAAAGATATCTAGGAATTTATATCACTCAGATTAACACTGAACCCAGTTTTCTAACAAAGCTTCAGACTAAGTTAGATTAAAGCAACACAAAAACTTAAGTCTCAAGGTGTCACCTTCAAACATCCCTCGGGGTTTGATGAAGACAAACGACTAGAATAATAAACATAAAACGTCATTTACACGATACCATTCTGGCATACCATTATTGTCTCTTGCTTTCTCAAACTCAAAGGAGCAAGAGCTAATATTCTGTGGCAAGATGCAATGGTATGCCAGAATGGTACAGTGTAAATAGCGTCTAGTTTAGACGCGAGTGAATAGAAAGTGCTTAGACGTAACACAGATTCTGTTTCATGCAAATGAGAAATCAAATAAGGTTATGAAAAAAAAAACAGGGCTGTCACATACGAATACAATAAAACTAAGTATTTAAACAGCTTATTGGAAAAAGTTTATAATAACATAACTGTACAACATTGTACAACATTGCGCATAATATCTTTGCAGACACAATAGTATTTGAATTTAATTTTATTACAGTAGGTAGAGAACTCAAAATATTAATATATTTAGTATAAGTACCTTACGTGATATGTATGTAATATATAATAATATATATATATAATATGATACATGACTCGGTTGTACATAATAGTGCTGGTCGTGACGTGGCTCCTCTGGCTACCAACTGAAAATCAGCGCTGGGTAGGCGCACCAGTGTGTACCTATCCAGCACAATGCTGAGTTGGGGCCTGTTTGCTTTGACTCTGCTGCGCACAACTTTAATTTTAATCGTAATTTTAGGCATATCTTTAAGTTTAGTGTGTTTGTGTTAGTAGTGTCTAAGCAAATAAAAATATTTTCTTTCTTTCTTTTCTTACAACCAGGAGTAGAATAAGCTCTAGAAATCTAAGATAATGTACACGTAGGTATAAACATATCAGGAAGGCAGTAAGTCCCGCTCGATTCTCATTCCATCCATCAGCACGATCAAAATAACACAATTATGATCAAAATATACAGGTAAGATTGATCGTTAACAGGTCAATGGCAGACCGGCGAAAGTATTTCCACCGGCCCCGGGAATAAATCAATCTGACGCTAGTCTGACAAGAGAGAAATATTACATTTTTCTAAGTGACGGAGGTGGAAAACATACGGTTTCATTCGCATTATAAAAATAAAAATGATTTATGCACTGGCGGTTTGGTTTCTGCATTCAGTATTTGTGAAAACGTTGGGCTTGGGTGGGATTGGATTGAACCGCGATTTTTGATCAATTTGCGTTATTTTCAAGCAAACTGAGAGGTAGGTACTCTGTGGAGAGCGCGGTCGAAAGAACCGCGAGGGTGCCGGGCGTAGCTGTGGGTGCCATTCCCGAGACAGTGCATTGGCAAAATGCAAGAGGGGCACCGGTGCGTTCCGTAGGAGATCCCGGAGCCCCTTGACATGCATAGCGGCCGGCCACGCGTCAGTTTCTAGTCGGTGGCCATAATTGATTTTCTGACGGCATAAAAAAAGGTACTTACTCTAATTTACACATACGTACTTGTGTGGAGCTGGATTAATTGTTAGTAGGACAGATTGAGTTTAGAGGATGGATTATTAATGAATACCTACTTCATCAATCAATAGCGGCCTTCACACGCACAATCTTTCGCGAGTTGCGCGCTGGAAAGCCTGTACACGCAATTGCGAGTGATAATTTTAATGCTATGCGTTCTTTTGCGCGCGATTTCTCGTTAGTTCTTGTCAAAACGCAATCATACGGGATAGCCTGTACGTACGCGCAATCGCGAGTGATAATTTTTTTTGAAACTGAAGCTACGCGTTCTTTCACGCGCGATTGACAGTATCACTCGTGATAGATTGTGCGTATAAAGACTGCTATTATCTGGGATCTACGGAAAAATCTTTAAGATATTCTGTCCGTCAATATTTCTCAAAAAAAAACCTAAAAAATCGTGTTTCTTATCCCGTAGATATTATGGACACTTTACAAAAAACACTAATGTATAAACTGAAAACTAGACCAACAGGCATTTTAATTCCAAGCCACGGCGCCACTTAGCGTAGCGTTTAAATTACAAATGTGATTCGTCACGTGGACCTGCTGACGTCATCAAACTGTAGACCGGCACACCTGCTGGAAAAAAGTTCTGAATAAACAAACCGAGAACTCGCTGCAAGCACTGTTGTCGGGCCATGAGATTGGCTCGTTTGAATTTCGAACAGTCGAACAGTTTTCTAATTTTAAACTGTCATTATTTCAAATATAGAATACGAGTATATATAAGAATGAGAATGGAACGCAATTGTTTTCTCATTATTATTCAATTCAAAGGTTCAACAGGTTATAGAGATTAAAATTTATTATTTCTAATGTTTTTCCTGCACTACGGTTTCAACAATTTTAGTTATTTTTTTGTAGTACCTACTAAAGAAATCAGTTTCAAAATGTATTTATTTTATAACTAGGTATCTCAAAATAATTTGTGAGTTCCAGGGATGTAAAATAATATAATTTAATAATATAACAAACATAATTTAATATTCATTTTCTTTTTATACTTTGTTTTACTGTTTTGTATCTTTTGTATGTGTAATCCTAGAAGTGGTAATCTTAATTTTTTATTTATTTTTTGTTCTTTTTTTTATAATTTCTACTGTTTTGTATTTTTGTGTGTAAAACATGTTCATTTTTCTGGTGGCAAATAAATAAATATTTCTTTCTTTCTTTCTTAAAATATTATTTTAGTCTTTGTGTATTGAAAGTTTTTTATTCAGACCACTGAAGTTTTTTTTTTGCACTCCTGAGGTAGCTACGACGAATATGATTTTTCGCGTAAATAATTATTTGCACAGTTTGTCGTAGCCACATCTCGCTGAGCCTAATAAAGTGGGTCGAGCAAACATTGCCAGCTAAAACTGCGGTTTTTAACTAGTATTTTTAGTTGCTTTTGTGCACCACTGTCTCGTTTGGTTCCGCCTGCTTTTACCTAGGTTTACCTGTTCTTTTTAGAGTTCCTTGAGAAAAATCTTAAGTGAAAAAGGAAAAACTATAATTAATTTTGTATTGTAATAGACTGTATTTAAGGTCGCGGTAATTTTTTTTTAGATCTTTTACATTCAAAATAAGAGGGTGATTAAGAACCAAATACATAATGGATGCGTATATTAGCATAATATTTTGCATTCAATTCTTCAAGGGAAAATTCTTAATATGTACCTTCAAAGACACCTGCAGATATATATTTCACATACCCAAACCAAGCCTTTTTTTGCAATCTTATTTTCTTTATTTTTTAATACTATTGTGGCTTTTCGCGGATTTTCTTTAGAAATAAATAAAACAACATAAAAACGTAAATAGGTTCACGACTGTATCCCCAAGGTGCGGTAGACATTATCTCAGATCTTTTTATGTTATTTATTCCAGATCCTTTGAAGAAGTCTAAGGGTAGTCAGAGGCATGTCCAAACACATAATATTTGATACATGCCCGCATCTTGCAGAAGTTAGTATTCCATACGTGACAGGTTACAAGCCCATCGCCGCCTATAAGAACACTAACTGGTTTCCTCACGATGTTTTCCTTCACCGTTTACAGCACGTGCACACAGCATAATCTAGCCTCAAACTAAGCAAAGCTTGTACTCTATTGTTAAATATACAGAATCCTGGGTTGATTCGCAAAGCACGCTTCGTCTTTATCTTTTACTGAGCTTGGTGTAAATACAAGAGGATTGGCAGGATCAGTGTTTTTTTGTGGTTTGCGGAGCGTAGTTTGTTTTTTTTTTGTAGTTACAACTAGAGAAGAGTAATGCTTTAAGGTTTCGATTTATTTTTATTTATTCATACCAAGCGCTTTGTGAAACGCTTTTTCTTTTTCAACCGACTTCAAAAAAGGAGGTTCTCAATTCGTCTGTATGTTCTTTTTTTTTGTATCTTGTTACGCGATTGTTCCGCCATTTGTTGACCGATTTGCAAAATTAGTTTTATGTTTGAAAGGGTATACTCCAGAGGTGGTCCCATATAAATTTTATTCCTGAGGGATTAATAGTTTGCCCGTAAAACTCTAAACACCTTCCCTCCTAGCCATGTCACAAATTGAAATCGACAGCTTGGCGCCCTGAGTCACACCGCGTTTCGAGTCAAACATTGAAGTCGGTTTTCTTTTTAGTATTAAAACGTAATTATCCAATAAAAATTGTGTTTATACACGTTTATTGAACAACGAATAAGATTATAATTAATAATGATCTAATGCGCAATAAAAATATAGTTCGAAAATTCTAGAGACAGCTACGAATGTCAAGAAAAAAATATATGTTAGTATCGTGAAACCTCCGTGGAACACTCGATTGGAACAAAGTTTCAACGTTGACATTTTTGTCAAATAAATTATTGTCAAACTAAAAACGCTTCCGTACTAACAATGCATTCTATAGACTGTTTCGCGTCTGCGCACTTCGCACTGTGACGTTTTGACCTATGTATTTGTCGTAACGGTAAAATCGAACGCTTTTCTTTTCTAGGCTCCATCCTCGCTACCGTCCGAAAAAGAAATTCGTTCCAAAAATCATGACACGAAAATAAAGCTTTGCCAAACTGACAGGTGACTTGGATTAATGGGGTTAGGCATTTACTTAAAACCATTGTAAAATCCTTGAATAGCTCCTAAATGAGCTACGTGAGATCTTTGCGAGATTTCCACTCTCAAATATTCAAGTCTGTTTCATGTAAATATTGGCCTAGGTCTTTTAGAACTAGGTACGTGCTTTTCACCTCTAAGAAGTAGATTCATTGAACAATTTTATTATGCTTAAAATATCGGTATATCCTTCCATATTAAGTCAAGATCAAAGACTTTGTTCTAAAAGGACAAAGAAAATATTCTTTAAGTAGGTAGGTACGTTACATTAAAACAAAAATAGCATTATAATAATTTTACTCCCACTCACCTCATATCAAAACCTCTCAGCTAACTACATATTTGCTCAGAAACACTCACTAAAATATTCACACACAAAAAATGCTGCTATAAATTTTACCGCCTGAAAAACTTCAAAAAGTATTTTTTCTAAAAACTTGCCGTCATGTTTTGAATTAAAAATTTCCAAGTAGATGCTTAATCCTTGATTTTCTTAAAATCTGTGAATGTTATAACGCGAACGTAAGTTATTCAGACCTATAATAAAGATTACCTCTGTGGCGCAGTGGGCGAAGGTCGGCCTGCGACGCAGAAGGTTGCGGGTTCGATCCCCGCCGCGGGATAAATGTTTGTATGACCTACAGATATTTGTCTTGGGTGTATCTATATAATATGTATGTATTTACAAACAAAAAGTATTTAAGTAGTTTATCAGTCATCTAGTAACCGTAACACAAGATCTGCCTACTTTGGGGCTAAATGATGCTGTGTGAAAAGTCCAGCATTATTTATTTATAATAAAGCACGAATATCTAGGATTTGAAGCGGCCTTTTAGAGACTTACAGGTTTAAAAATGTCACTTATCTCTGTAATATTGTGTCAATTCAAAATAACATAATAATGATAATTCGTTGCAAACTGCTATAATTTTATACTTAGTAAAAATAATTCACTTATCTCTGTAATATTGTGCCAATGCAAAATAACATCATAATGATAATTCGTTGCAAACTGCTAATAAAAATAATTCTAATGAATGTCGAACGTAAAGTTACAATCCCCGTTTCTTAAGAAATGCTTTAGTCATCACTTTTATTATGCTAAAGTGATTAATGATATAAAACTGTGAGGTAATTTGAGGCAGCGCCCTCTGCGTAAAATTTACAGATATTTAAGAAATGCTGAGGTTTCTTTTTAAATTTTCCAGCATTTTACTGGTTTTTTTACCTAGTCACTCTCAAGGTTTAAAATATTTAAGTAACATTGTTAGTAAATAAGATAAGTAAAATTATATATTTTGTTGTAAAAATGTTTATTTACAGAAACTAAGCTACTACATATTTACATATAATATATTTACAAAATACAACAGGATTAGTCAAGCTATGAGCTATAAGCCGTGTTGGTCGAATGGGGTTGTGCCTGGACTCTCAATCCGAAGGTCATGGGTTTGAATCTTGGCCGTGCATCAATGGATTTTTCGTTTCGTAAAATTTATATGCTCTTTAACACGAGTTCTTAACGGTGAAGGAAAACATCGTGAGGAAACCCGCAGCTTAGTCAGCTCCACACGTATTGACGTCGTCTTTCCTGTGGGCCAGGCTGATTAGATGAGAGGATGGTTTAGGTGCTAGGCAAGCCTATTCCATCTCAAACAATGTCCCAGGCACTACAACGTCCCGTTAAGTGTAGGCATGGATTGCCTCCTGACGCTGTATAAATCATCTAATATAGATGTTAAGGCCTAAGTCAAGCTATCTAAGGATCGTTAAAAACGATCTATAGATAACTCAACTGATCCAGGTCACTGTCAGTCGGAAGCGTGCCCAAAACACAGGCGGCATTATCACCCTGTATGGCAATGCTGATCCTTTGAGCAAAAAAAAAAATAGATTTTGAAATTTTTTGTTGTAAAAATTTTTGATGCTGTAAAATTTTCTATATTATTTTCAGAACCCGTAGGTTTTAAACCATAATGTTTATTTAAATTATCTCACATAGCATCTATGTGAGATAATTTAAATTTCCTCATTCATTATTTCATAATGCTTTATTGTAGCTAACCTACTAGCTACTCAAACATCCTTTACGATCAACCAGGCTTAAAAAATACGCTGTGGAGGTTTTACGGAACATCAGAGAGTGGACGGGGATAGCGAGTGCTGCGAACTATTAAGACTCGCTAAAGATCGAGAACAATATGCCATATTGACTGCCAACCTTCGCTAGTCGGAGGCACTACTAGAAGAAGAAGTAGGTTTTATCGAGATAAATGAAATGACTTATCAAAATTTTCGATTCCGACGGGATTCAAGCCCGCAATGATAAGACGATCCACTTAAGCCGGAGTCGCCTTTTACCAATTCGGCTACGGAATCCTTGTTGGTCGCAGACGAAATTTTTGCTAAGCTCATATTCTTATATATTCGGTTCTCTTCGGTTATAGCATCGTTATTTCATACACATATTATATTTAGTTACCTTAGTGTGTATGACACTATAAAAAAAATAAAAAAATAAGGATGTTTTACTCATGAATAACAAATCGAATTCAAAAACGTACATGATGCGTAGAGATGTTGCATCTCTATGCGTCATGTACCGCATATACAATGGGGAGTGCTCAGAAGAATTGTTTGGACTGATACCAGCCGCTGAATTCCGCCATCGTATGCAACGACAGCCATACTCATACCATCCACATCATGTGGATGGTTGGCAGTCCACAACTGTGCGGTTTTCACGCCAATTCCTGCCTCGCACAACAGACTTATGGAATCAGCTGTCGCCAGCGGTATTTCCAGACCGATACGACTTAGGCGCCTTCAAGAAAAGAGCCTATTCCTACCTCAAAGGCCGGCAACGCATCTGCAGTGCTTCTTGATGCTGCAGTTGTCTGTGGTCGGTGGTAATCACTTACCATCAGGTGTGCCACTGGCTCGTTTGCCCCCTCGTCCATAAAAAAAAAAAACTTTTTTGAAATTTTTTTCAATGAGATACACAGACATGCAACATGCTTTTGCGAATTTGTTTAATGTTCATTTTTGGTTATTTGCAGAAACTTGCTTTATTTTACATACATATTAATTTATTGACAAAGCAAGTGTATGAGGCAAGTGTGTATGGGACAGCTGGAAGGGGAAGGCCTAGGCAAACCTTCTTGGATCAAATTGGCGACATTTTGGAGAAGGGCCAGGTCAAAAGTATCCTAAACCGGCGAGCATGTATGAAGTATGTAATGAGAGTGAATGAGGCAAAAGTTGTGTGTCAGGATCGTAGCAAGTGGAGATCCGTGGTCTCTGCCTACCCCTTCGGGAAAGAGGCGTGATTTTATGTATGTATGTATGTATATTAATTTTGCTTAATTTTTCACTATATTTAGATAACATGTTCACAGATACCGAGTTTGAACAAGCTATTAAAAGAGTCAAAATAAAAGCTATTTCAAAGTACGATGTTCATCGATGTTACAGGGGTTTTAAAAAGCGGGGAATGTTTTATTGCGGTCGGTACAAAATGCAGTAGGTAGACTTAATAGTTACGTAAACTAGTACCTTGGAATAAACGTTGCAACAAATTTTTAATGTCGAGTAAATCATTAAAAACATCAATTTCGGTCGTGTTTTTAGATTTAAGTAAGTAAATTCGTAAGGTGCATTTACACGATGCAATTTTTCGTACAATTTGCTATGCAATTTGCTAAGCCGTGCCGACGAGCGTCGCGCTATCTATGACAAATCGCATACGATGAGCGTTTACACGTGAAAAATTGGCATGCGATGCTAAATCGTACGTGCTCAGACCGTGTCGTGTAAATGCCCCAGTATGAGTCAGTGGTCAACTCTGGTGACGGAGTTTATAGGCCGCCTTAAGGCCTCCATCATGGCTTAACGACTTAAATAGCCGGGACTGACAATTTAACGTGCCCTCCGAAGCACTGCAGCGCTCAGATTAGAATGCCACTGGCGGTCACCTATCCACTTACAGACCGTTTCGAACGTTGCTTAACTTCGACGATCTATCAAGAACGACTAAGCAGCACGACTACGAGTGCTTCTGAAAGTGTTTTTAGATGTTCCATATTAGTCTATGACCTCTTGCGGACGCATTATAACGGCTTTGTTTTTTTATAAATACTTTAGGCCAGGACTGGTGCCAACTCACGCCGACCCTCAGATAAGCGCACTTTATTGCTATTCGATATGTCATTGTGCGCTTTTTGGGGTTCACTTAGAGTGTTTAGGCCGTTTATGCTTCATTGTTGAATATGCCTGTACAATACGCACAATCGTTCTTTAGCTCACTGAAGTAGCTACGCAGAACCCATTTTTGACGTGACTACGTCTTATAATTCGATAGAGCCGGCTGCACGCACGAAAAAACATGACGTTATGAGGCGTTACCTCGCTCTGAGGCGTTCCTTGTAAGGCTTGAAGTGCAAGCGAGAGCGCGGAACGAGCGACAAAGAAGCACAATCGGCCTTTGCGTTCGGCAGCGTTCGACATCCGTCTCACTCCTACTTGAGTGAGCGATGCGTAGACGTTGTCACGTTCAACTATCGTCAGTAAACCGGCTTTACAGACAACCAATTATTTAAGTCAAAGTCAAAGTCAAAGTCAAAGTCAAAGTCAAAGTCAAAGTCGATTTTTTGATGACGACGAATACGGCGTTGTATGCTGTTGTATGCTGCCTCGCTTACTCGCTTAGTTGCATCGTGCTATCTCGGCTACTCGCGCAAACCTGCGCAATCAAGTGCACCTAACTTCAGAGAGATAAAGATCGGTTGTGTGTACTGTACTTACCTATCTATTTTAAGGTAAATCTGAGATTAAGTTCCGACAAATCTTCGCAATGCGGGAAGCACATCATAAACAAACTCGGTACTAACTAGTAACTACTAAAGTCATGAACAAGGACCAGTAAGTTATACCCTATGTCTTAAGACCTCATACGCGCTATTATGGCGGTTGGCAAGCTTCCAAGCGACGCGGCCAACTGTGCCGGTCAGATTAAGTGGTACCATGGTGTTGTATATAAATTTAGTCTGAAAACAGTTGAGAATTTAAAACTTGAGATCCAAAAAGATATAAACATAAATTGCTGGTCGCTGCTAAGTGTTGAAATACTTATAAAAAACTAGCTGGTACCCGCGACTTCATCAGCGAAATAACATACTTGAAAACATCTTAATAGAACTGAAATCCTTGAAACTTTCAAAAATGCAATAATAGCGCCATCTGTTGCCTTAAACTACCAACTCCCCATACAAACTTTCATACCTTATTTCACGCCCTCCATGATTAATATAGAGATTTTTCTGTCATAAGAACCTTCTCCTGACAATAACAAACAACAAAAAAAGAAATAGTGAAATCGGTCCAGCCGTTCACGCGTGATGGCGTGACCAAGGGATATAGGGATTTATTTTTATAAATAGAGATGAGCAAGGATGAGCCAAACGTGTGGTCTGAGAGTTCCGGACTTAATTTAACGACGATCTCTGTGGCGCAGTGGGCGAAGGCTCGCGACGCAGAAGGTTGCGGGTTCGATTCCCGCCGCGGGACCAAATGTTTGTTTGATCTATACTTACATACTCTTATTTTGTCTCGGGTCTGGGTGTTGTCTGTAGAATGTATTTATAAACAAAAGTATATAAGTAGTATATCAGTCAAGCTATGCTTACTTTGGGGCTAGATGATGCTGTGTGAAAAGGTCCGGCATTTTATAAAAAAAAACTAAATCCAATGCAATGCAGTAAATGCACTCGAAAACATGTTCATATATCGTTCCGAGTAAAGTTTAATAGCGTGTAAAAGTAATGGGCCACTAAATTATAAAATAACAGCCATGTAAGCACTGTTACATGCAGTCCACTCGTACAAACGGACAGGAGTTCGTTTTGTTGTACACAGGGAGAAAGACAACTATTCACGGTATTGGTCGCGAAGGAACAGGAGTAGAATCACCTAGTTTTAATACGTTTCAAAGTGATCCCAGCGTTCGTACTGAATAAATGCTTTTTGATTTTTTTTTACTGAAAAACGATATTTCATAAACTTTCAAGATTTTAATAGGCAAACCAAAAATTGCAATCATTTGAGACTTGACACTGCGACCACAAGATCATTAAAAAAGAAAAAAAAACAAGGTGAAACAAAATATAAAAAAACTTGATCACATGTGGTAGCTTCAGATCTTTTTTGTACCAATTAATGTAGTATTGTTATGTATTGCAGACTAAAAAGAAAACAAATACATTAAAATTATTGGAACCAAGTTCCTTTTCGAACGGTATCGAGGATGGGTCGACGACATCGTGAAATCCGCATGTCGTACATGGGCAGGACTGGCTCAGGATAGAGGCGAATGGCGAAAGCGAGGAGAGGCCTATGCCCAGCAGTGGGATGACAAAGGCTGATGATGATGATGAAGATGATGATGATGATCGAGGATGGAGGCTAGAAAAAAAAGCGATCGATATTACTGTCACGACATATCGCTGTCTCCGCGTAATAAAAGGATAACTGCAAAAACACAACAGAAGCAGGTGCACCTTTACAGGAGAAACTAAAATCATGTTTTCATTGATAACTTCACAAATTGCGCAAAATTATGCGCAAAGTGCGAAAAGTGGTACACAAGGTGCGCAAAATGTCAAATGTACAAACGTGTGTTCCACGACACTCACGTACTTTTTATTTTCCTTTATCGCATTTATACTGTCGTGTGTAGGATTTAGCTACTAATGAAAACACTTGTCTTGATTGTGCTGCACAAGGATGCCCTAGGCGTTGCTCACCAACTTGATTCTCATTGTTAGTTCTGCTAACTTCTCGCAAGTCCACGTTTGAGTTTTTTTTTTTTTTATGATGAATGGGTCAGCTCTTGACCTCAGACTTACACAGGCAAGAGTGAGGTCTACGATGGAGCGAGCTTACCCAGAAGGTGCCTATTAACTCTCTTCTTAAAAACAATAGGGTCGTAGCTCAGCGGAAATACAGACGCTGGAAGCTGATTCCAAATTTTTGCAGTGCACATAATAAAAGAACTTTCGAAGCGCTTAGTTCTAATAAGTGGAATATCAACCAGATGAGGATGAGGATGAGGATGATGAGGAGTTTTGGGGAGAAGTTTTATTACTTACACCTTGTACAGTTGTACAAGATTGTCTTGTATGTGCTGAAATTGTTTTGTACACTTGTGGCTGACTGTACTAAAACCACAGCTAGCTTTTTGCTTTTAGGTTTAAGGTTGGACTAAACAGAGGCCCTTTAGGGAAAGACTTGGATGAAAACAACGATCTTTTGAGAGAAATGCCTTTTGAAAGAGAAGACTTCTAAACCTACATATGTCAATTGTCAATGTAAGCATTGACAATTGACGTGGGTACTTTATTCGAAAACTTTGCAAAAAACTTCTTTTCTATAGGTTGGTAACATAAGATCACTAAAACAGTTACTAACTCATTCACTATCTCCGTATAAACGCACCCTAATCCACAGAACCAACGTAGCATGAAGACGCGCTAAATGGACGTGTGTGAACTTTATTATGCCACGGATTAGTGATGTTCAGCTTAATATTCTCACTTTATATGCTCAGCTTTATAGTGTGCTAATTGACACATTCATACTCGAATGTTGAGTTCAGTGCTTGCTTAACTTCTCTTAACTCTTCCATCCAAAGGTTGTCTAAAAGAGATCACTTCTATAAGCAAAAAGAGTAGTAAGATTCATAGCAAGTTTTTGTACTGTAATTAGGACATTTTGCCTTCACTATTGTATAAAAGCAGAATGGTCGTAGAGCCTTTCAAGTATGCAATGCTTTGCAAAAGTCAAAAAAACTAAAAGTAATTTCTTCAGCAAAACTTGGATACTCTAATACGAAAATACGTTAATAACATTCAAAGCACAATTTGACCAGCATCCTGACTAAGCTTAAATACACACGGATTTGGGAAAATGAAATCTCGAAAATCTATGAATGCAGTTCAAAATGTATCAATAGGTAAGGAAAGGTCTCCTAAGAGCGTTCTCCTGTAGCTACAACGGGGTACCCTCTATGTCCCATCTCAAAAATCCACCCTGTGTACATAAGTTAGACTATGTATGGCCCATTAAATTTCTAGTTTCATTTTAAATCTGTGTGACCTTGTTGCGGAATGAGACCGTTTTTACGAGACGTCACTTTATAGCGGCAGATTGCAGAACTGAATATTTGAAGATGTTTCTGTGAATGGTTGAGTCTCTTTGGGAGTTATGTTTGCCTGGTACTTTTTACAGAATCTCTTCAATGTTGTAGATATAAATTATCTCTACCACTCACTTTTGATGTTGCGAAAATTAAATAGGCTCGCGCTTGTATCAAAGACTACAAATTTTTGGAAATTCTTTGGTCTTTATAGCCCCTATAAAGATCAAACAATTTGAATTAAATAAATAAATAAATAATGCTGGACATTTTTCACACAGCATCATCTAGCCCCAAACTAAGCCAAGCTTGTACTATGGAAACCAGATAAGTGATATACTACTTGTACACTTTTTGTTTGTAAATACATACTATTATACATAGAAACTCCCAGACCCGAGATAAATATCTGTAGGTCATACAAACATTTGTCCTGCGGCGGGGATCGAACCCGCAACCTTCTGCGTCGCAGGCGGGCCTTCGCCCACTGCGCCACAGAGGTCGTCGATTTGAAATGGTATTTGACTACCATATATATATGTATAGTCAAATACCATTTTGTTTTTGTTGGATGTAAGCTATTGTTTACTGAGTAGAATTGATCCACGAATTACGATCCCAAGAACGTGGGTTTGAATTCGGACAGCATTACTAGATATTCTGGTCCGAAGCCAATCGTCTAAGCGTGAACACATTAGTATGTGTATTTGAGTGTGTGTGATCAACGATTGGAGTTTTTAGTTCCAGTAGGTAACCTTACTAGTTCATAAGTAAGTATATTCATCAATGTTTTTTTCAAAAATCTTTGTTATGTATTTCAGACTTTATAAATCCCTATAGCTTATAGGTACAAATCCCGATCCAGGCAATAAATATCAAATTCGTAAACTTTTTAATCCGCGCAAAAACTTACCTTCGTAAACGTCACTCACATGTCAAAATGTTACCTAAATAATTCCGTCTGTTCGCACGGGTTCGGTTCCCGGGGGGTGGGACTGAAATCTGTGTGAAAATAATCTTAATATTAGATGCTTCTAGAATTTTAGAGCATACGTAGGTTCAATATAAGAAACAGGAATTATTTGTGTTCTTTTTTTAGAAGTAGAAATAAGTATACGTAAAGGTTGCTAGCTTATCGCCACCTCAACAATACTGACTGATTTTAACGATTGTCTTTCTTTATAGCTGCGAAAAAAAAACCATTTTCATCAACCGAAATACCATTTACAATCGATAATCGAACCCTACACGTTTGATCGCCAATTTTAAATGAATTCGGACTTTTAAAACTCATCTATCCTTTGAAGTTCGAGATACTCCCACACGCGAAGCACATATGGCCCTTAGTAATAAATGTGATGTAAAGTTACGCCAAGTTTAAACTCCCAAAAATTTATGGTTACTCCTAAGTTACACCTGGCGTAACTTTACACCACGTTTATTAATAAGGCCCTACGAGAGTATAAAACAAACTATATGCATGTTGTTCCTTCACGTACGCTGACGTAGATAAAAATGTCATTGATAAAAAGGATTCTATTGTTTTCAAAGATCATAGTGACAATTATCCACCAGTCCTGAAAGATAAGCCTTAATGGAATCCCAGCTCAACTGGAAATCATTTGCTTCCGGAGCATAAAACTAATATTTTATGCCAGCTCTTAAAACGTGGAGACATGAAACTAAGAGGGTTCAATAAAAATCTGTGTTTTACACCCAATGAGCGGAGATAAACATTGCTGTTTTACGATTTTAAAACGGGGTCTGGACATATACATGCCCATACAACTGTAATACCTACTCTCTCTTCTAAAACTGTGACTCCTAGCCATGACGTCATTTTAAAACGTAGCGTGCTTTCACGTCCTGGTTGAGTCTGGGCTTAGCATGAACTCTTATTGCCAGGCAGTTTTTGAACTGCTTGTCAATTCTGACATAAAGAAACAAATCTGAAATTGCGGCGTTTATCATGCTCTCTCGCTTACACATTGTGACTGTACGAGTGTGCAAGCGAGAGAACATGATAAGTTGCGAAGTTTCTTTAGTGAACCAGGTTATTCGAAATTGACATTTAGTTCGAAAACTGCCAGGCAATAGGAGTTCATAGTAACCCCCCAGGTCTATAAAAGGCCCAGGTAGTTTTGGTAGTTGTACCAAAACTACCTGGGCCTGTGTTAGACCTGTAACAAAATAAAATACTTAGTTATTATTGGTCAACCAAATGAAATAAACCTTTTAGACATCATGAAAAAATAAAGAAGATTACGACTGCATCCTTGTATAATATTGTGTACCGTACCTACAAGATGTCCTTGACAATGTCTAAAGGATTCATCAAATGCGTACTTACAGTATATTTCACTGTCATACATTATAAACTTGCATTCAAAAATTTAGTGGACGTTAAAGCATAGGATAGGGATGAGGGAGTGGTATGAGGCCTTTGCCCAGTGAGACATTGACCGTTGCTAATAATAATAACAACTAATAACATTTGACTGTAAAATGCTATAAAAATGTTACCAAGTCATTCCTTGGGGACTGTCGGATGTCACTAAAAGTGTACGGAACCCATGAAGCGGCGACTGCAAGGCGAAGATAGAAACTACAGAATTCGTTCTGAAAACTAAATGCAACGTTGTTGGAATATTGTTTTTATTTCAAACTAAGCTGTTCCTACTCATACAAAACAAAACGGGATGTTTCCATAAAAAATAATCATTGTTGATATTTTGTACAGCGCCATCTAGTTGCAAAAGAAGCAAAGCTTTTACTAATATAATTAATAGTAATGGAGAAAGGGCGGGAAGATGATGACTTATCATTATTTAACAGGATCATAAGAAAAAACTTCACAGCTCACATCTTATCGTGAAGGAACAAGTGAATTAAAAATGTATAACGAAACACTCAGCTCGAATGAGCCCACTCTTGAAACTTGCCTAGTCAAGTGTAAGACGAAGTTGGCAACTCCAGATGCATTTGTATAGAAAACTGGTTTGAAGAATAAGAAGACCCGGGGTCTTATTGTGTAATTCAACTGGCTCTTTTCTAGCATAGCTCAAATAATACCATGTACGGTCAGCGACAGAAGTTCATGAACATTGATGTATTTGAATCTTCAAAATCTTCGAATTTCGTAGGGTTTTAGATAAAACTTCAGCTTACATGGGATGTTTTGCCTTGCACCATTACTATTTATGAAAAAAAATATGCAATTTTCTCACAAATAATGATGAAAATGAAGCTTTAAAATCTCCGATTGTTCATGAACTTCTGTCGCTGACTGTACCTATATTTTTTAAATCGTATACCTACTACAATTAAGTATTTAGTTTTGTGTTATTGAATTATGTTTTTTCGAGCGTATTAAAAATTCTTGAAAAAAAAATATTAATATGCACGTCGGCTTCACGAATAATATGCTGCATGCAAATATGAACTTAGAGTCAATCAGCAGAAAATAATAAATTTTCTTTATTCTTGATTGCTATGCCTATTCTAACACTGTCTTGTGGATATTCTAACACTAGTTAGACTCAAACTTTGCAACTTTTTCTTAATGATCTTTTTTTTTTTTATGATGAATAAATAAATAAATAAATAATGCTGGACATTTTCACACAGCACCATCTGGCCCCAAACTAAGCAAAGCTTGTACTATGGGAACCAGATAACTGATATACTACTTATATACTTTTTTTTTTTGTTTGTAAATACATACATATTATACATAGAAACACCCAGACCCGAGACAAATATCTGTAGGTCATACAAACAATTGTCCCGCGGGAATGGGTCGGCTCTTGACAAGAGTGAGGTCTACGATGGAGCGAGCTTACCCAGAAGGTGCCTATTAACTCTCTTCTTAAAAACAATAGGGTCGTAGTTCAGCGTAGCGTATCTACAAAGAATCATTTTAGATCGTTCGCTATTAACCTAGAATTTTAGCTGAAATCCCTATTAAAGAACATAGGTACCTACAACAGTCACATAGGTACTTTTCCTAATCCCTGCAACTTGCACCTTTTGCGTCTCAGTCGAGCAAGTACCTAAACCATCGACTCATCCACAAGAAATACAATTTCAATACCATCTGGAACTGACTAAGCTGTTGTGTAAACTTATTTACGTTTTTTTGTGTTAGTTCAAACATGTTTATCGCAGGTAGACAAGTTTTTTGTGTAATTGCAGTGTACGAAAATTTTCCACAGAAAGTTGATAAGAAAATTTGGCCTAGATCTTGCGCTAACTTGCACAAGTGGCCAACTGTTTTGAAATTTCCTGTCTTGTAATTTGGATTCATTCTAGGTTTAATAGTAAGGTAGTTCCTCAATGCAAATAAGTTTAACTAACAAATTATAATATCTAAATACTGAACATTAAAGATTATTAGAACGAAGTTCCTTTTCGGACGGAAAAAAGAAACAAAAGACTGTGGCTGTTTGAGGCTGGAAAAAAAAATTGTTTAATTTTACAGTCACGACACATGTATATATGTCAAATCGTCACACTGCGAAATGCGCAGCCGCGACACAGTCCATAGATTGTTACATTGTTAGTACGGAAGAGCGTTTCTAGTTTACCTAATTGACAATTAATTTATTATATTCCCAGTATAGAAAAGTACGCTTTGCTTCGTTCCAACCGAGTGTTCCACGACTCACTAAAGATTTTAAAATGCATCCCAAAAATCAAAAATATTAGAAACATTGATACCAATTGTGCTATTGGTCAAATCCGAAGCACGAGATATTACGCACTAGCGCTTTACCACGGGGGCGGCACAAAGTTTCACTGATATTATAGCCGCGCGGTAACCCGCCCCCGCGGTTAACCGTTTGTGGGGTGGCTTAGAACTGTATCGGTTCCCATCCAAGATTTTCCCTCTATGGCCTCTATTAATCCAAGCTGCAAGCTGGCCTGATTAAGTTTTGGATGAACTTTTATAAATACTAGCTGATATTTTTGTATGTTGTATCATAAAAAAATAGAAATTAAAAATTTTGTCTAAAAAATAAAATTTAGGGGTGGACTACCCCTAACATTTAGGAAGATGAAAAATAGATGTTGGCCGATTCTCATAGATACCGGATAAGCACAAAAAAATTCATCAAAATCGGTCAAGCCGTTTCGGAGGAGTATGGCAACGAAAACTGTGACACGAGAATTTTATATATTAGATAAAAATATTTCTTTCAGTAAGTAACACAATTCCCAGCGAACATCTAAAGTCATCAAGCATGAACCTAAACATTTTAAAAATTACCCGTGGGTTCACACGGACGCCAACAAATTGCTACACGCAACTTTAGCAATTAGCGCTTGAGTGATGCTTGTACATTTCTTTATGGAAGTAAGAAAACTTGAATTGAGACTAGTTTTACTTGGTGTGCATGTTTCGCGCTTTGGCGGCTGTCTGGCTTCCTGCCCGGGGAGGTTGTACGGTCCTGCTACTTCGCCACGATCCAATCCACCCTGCAGTACGGGGCCGAGCTGTGGGGGCGCTCAAGCGAGTGGGAGCGCGTCTTTCGCCTACAAAAGCGAGCTGTCCGTGCCATCGTCAGAGTACCTCGGGAAGCCTCTGCCCGCCCGTACTTCAGGGTACTAAAAATACTGACTTTGCCCTCCCTAGTAATATTTCAGGTCGCTGTGTACGTAAGATCAAACCTGGCCCACTTTGACAAACTCGGTGATACCCATAGGTACAACACACGACGCGCTGGGCAACTATCAGCCGTGCATTGCTCGTTGGCAAAGTCCGCCAAATTAACTCATGTCATGGGTCCGATTGTTTATAACCGGATTCCGAAGACGGTTACGCAGGCCACTAGCCTGAACATGTTTAAATCCCGCCTAAAGCACTGGCTGATCGAGCAGACGTTCTACTCGTTCGATGAGTTTGCCAGCCTAAATGTAAGCGAGTAGACGTTATTATTATTAATCTTGATGTATTTGTGTTTTTACTTATTTACTTTTTTAATGTTGATTTAATGTATTAATGCTATATTGTAATTTATTATTATCTTTAACTGACATGTACCAATAGTATGCAATAAATGAATCTGAATCTGAATCTGAATCTGTGTTAAAATGTCCATTAAATTGGATAAAATCACTTTAATCACTGAAAAAAAGTTAAGGGTTTTAGGAAATTGAACTGCAAACGTGTTAAACTTAGCAATATTTTTCGAATACCACGATAGTCCTAATTAGTTTGATATAGGTATTATGGAATTTAATCGAGAATTAACAGAAACTAAGCTACTACATATTTACATATATTTACAAAATACAACAGGATTAGTCAAGCTATCTAAGGATCGTTAGAAACGATCTATAGATAGCTCAACTGATCCAGGTCACTGTCAGTCGGAAGCGTGCCCAAAACACTGGCGGCATTACCACGCTGGATGGCAATGCTGATCCTTTGAGCCAAAAATGTGCCAGCCCTCGGATCACGCGTCGCTTCGACCAGACGAATCGAGAATTACTTTATATGCTAGGCGAATGCTGTATCAGAGCAAGTGGGTGAATTTTATTTACCAATATCTATTTAAGTTTTCTCAATAACTCAATTCAAGTCTATGACTTCTCAAAACTTTTAATAACGAATATAATTTCCGATTTCTAAACAACAATCCCGAACAAAATCATCTACACGAGTAACTTTTACAACTTGGTTTGTTTGTATATAAACAATGACCGTCATAACCCGTTAAAGGATTTAATTTAAACTCGATGGCAACACTCAACATACTGGATAGAACCACTAGATTTAACTATTAAATTCTTTGCGTCGGTTTTCTCGAAGAATGTTCCGTTCGTCCGTTCGACATTGCGTCTTTCTAGATAGACTATCATTTGTTTATCACTTGATATTTACTTTGACCAACAAATTGAATAGTACGTGGGCGATCTGGACGCGAAGCGATTAGGAAACAATAAAAAGTCGATTTACTATTGAAGTGTCCTACGTCACCGGTGCGCAGCGGCGCGGCGCGAATTGAAGTGAACGCGATTAGAATTTTTGCGAATTTTGACACTTTGTATGATTTGACGTAAACTATGTAGGACGATTCGCGCGCACGTAGGACATTGAATCGCATCGCTTCGCTTCGTAATCGCGTTCGCGTCAAGCTGCTCGCGTAAGACGCAGGGAGACAACAACCGCAATGGCGGTGATCGTTTTCCTAAAAACCTCAACTCTTATGTTTTACAAGTTGGTAGAAGTTAAGTAATTATAATTTTCTGAAATCTGAATCTCATGTATCCTAACTTTTTTAATAATTTGTAAACTCTACCTACAAAGATCCATTCTTTAGAACATTATATTAAAAATACTTATACATTTTTAGGTTTATTACTTCATCATCATCATCATCTAATATGTAAAAGACCACTGCAATTTGCAAGATTCTCAATATAACTTTTAAGACAAGCTGTTTGGATTTCCCAGCTTCGATTATTGTCTGAAAAAATCAATTTGTTGAGTTGTCTGTGGTACAATCATACAGGTTACAAAATTGAAAGTTCCAATTTGAAATCTCTATAATTATATAAAAATGAATCCCTATATCCCTTTGTCACGCCATCACGCGTGAACGATCTACCAAAAATTGTTTTGTTTGTTGTTGTCAGGAGAAGGTTCTTATGACAGAAAAAAATTAAAAAATTACGCGGAAAAAATTAATCCCTATATCCCTTGGCCACGCCGCCATCGCGCGTGAACGGCTGGACCGAATAATGCGCAGACCAGCGCGGGTCAGCTAGTGACAATATAAATATAAATAAAGTAAAAAAGTTTAAATTTTAAAGCGATGTTCATGCGTGTGCAGCTGCTGCTGCATATGAGCTCACCGGTGCCACAGAATACCAGCGCTGCAGCACCTCTAAGTTGCTGCAGCACACGCTGAGTGGTGTCCATTTTTGTGTATAGTATTAAGTTAGTATAGTTCCTAATTGTATTTTATGTTTATGAAACACAAAATAAATGTTTTTCTATTCTATTCTATTCTATAAATCTATGAGCTTCTACAATGACGTAAGCATTTTTAGGCAACCTTGTTTTGTATCAAAAGTTCTGAATATTTAATAAGTACGCAAATTCCTAAGTGGATTTTCAAATGTATAATCATTGCGCCCTTTTATTTGAAGCAGTTGAAGTTTGCACGAAGTCCGGAAGCAATCTATCAGCAATTCAACAATTTAACAGGCACTTATAAGTTTGCCGTGCATCCGCGGCATCGGCTGCGTAAGAACGTAATTGCAACACTTGGACAAGTTACAAGTTTTGCTGAGGAGAGGGTAATTTGAAGTTGGGGAAGGTTATGCTATTTTGGGGGTAGAATGGTATTCCCCCAAGTTATGACAAAGAGGGAGTACTATATACCTCGCTAAGGTTTGCCCAACTGGCACACTTACCTTAGGGCCTTTCGGCCGACAGTTATAGTCGGATAGTTCTATATAGGTTAAAGTTCCCAGTAAACTCGTCAGCGCGATTCTGAATTTTTTCCACAGATATAGACATAGTTATTACTTTTTGTGTGTTCCTAGCGCCACCTAGTTGTACAGCTCCGAAGTACGTCGCTGTAATTGACATCTCTTGAAGTTCAGCTTATAGTTCAGCTTGTAGTTCAGGCGATGGTAGATAGAGGTCGCCACACTATTATTTTGGGATTAACTTCCCAAATATGAAAACCGACATTCATATTAAATAATAATAATAATAAATTATTAATATTATTAGCCAATTCCTGCCTCGCACAACAGACTTATGGAATCAGCTGTCGCCAGCGGTATTTCCAGACCGATATGACTTAGGCACCTTCAAGAAAAGAGCCTATTCCTACCTCAAAGGCCGGCAACGCATCTGCAGTTCTTCTTGATGCTGCAGTTGTCTGTGGGCGGTGGTAATCACTTACCATCAGGTGTGCCACATGCTCGTTTGCCCCCTCTTCCATAAAAAAAAAATCATAATGCTGGACTTTTTCACACAGCATCATCTAGCCCCAAAGTAAGCAGAGCTTGTGTTATGGGTACTAGAATGACTGATAAACTACTTATATACTTTTTGTTTGTAAATACATACATATTATACATAGAAACACCCAGACCCGGGACAAATATCTGTAGGTCATACAAACATTTGTCCCGCGGCGGGGATCGAACCCGCAACCTTCTGCGTCGCAGGCGGACTTTCGCCCACTGCACCACAGAGGTCGCCAAATTTGATGTACGGTTTTCATATTCAGAGATTTATTATAGAAATTGCTAATTGCAAAGCAAGTGCTACGACAATATGTTGAAATGGTTTAAGAAGTGTTTTTAAGGTAGTAACAGTATGTTTTTAAGGTTCCATGTCTTAATAAATGTCAACGGGTTCTTAAGAACCATTAACTAATTATGCTACAGATAAAACATTTTCAATGGATACATACCTTCTTAAAATAATTTACTTACATCATTTCAAATTCTGATTAGTGTGGGCGCTAACCTTACAATGTATCCTGACAGGAAAATGCAAATACGCACTTTCAATAAGGTAATGGAGTAAGTATACAATACTGCCAAGCTATTTTAATTTTGCCTATGAATTAATTTACGTTTTATTAGAAATAGTAAAAAAACACTAATATCGAATATTAACAATCTCTGCTCCTCCAGCGTTAAAGTTTTATTTGAATCTGTTTAGCCGCCATTTAGTGGTATAGATCTGACAAATCTGTGTTCACTGTATCAAGTTATCTATCATAGATACATAAATAATACTTTGATTTGCTAAAAAAAGGCGTTTGCACAAAAATCACCATAAAAGTTAGAGCTGCATATCACGAATCATTTGTTTCGAAAGCACAAAAACCTTTTTATACCCCAAACTTTGTTGTAGATTTCCCACGTCCCGAAACTACACTGGGTCAGTGTGGGTCACGTAATCATTCAACACTAACCTCCACAGATTTATGTGACGGTAAACAGTGAAACGGGAGCCTCCACTAACAAAACGTTCCCTGAAATTTCAAAAGCAATCAATTAACCGGCTTTGTGCTATCTCCCACTTCAGATGGCAGAAACTTTTGCCAGCGGATTATAGCCCTTAAACCTTAGCAGTAGGAGATAAATATTGACGCACAATAAGTGGAATATAATAACAGTGAAGGGTGACAGTTTTGAAACTGGCAACACCCGAATTGTTAGGAGTTTAATTTATGCGGTGAGTTTGATATAAAATTGTTTTGGGATACATTGCTGGGGAAGATGATGAGTAACTTTTGTTGAAATATTTTTTTCTTTTCTCGGGTTCAGTACTAATTGATTCTTCACGGTACTAATCGCGAAGTAATCATCTAGTTTTCAATTTTACATGATCTTCTGCCTCTTTGTCTTTGTGTAAACTAGCTGATCAAATTGTCTCTACATTTCACATTTTACACTAACATTTTGAAGTATCTATTTGTGAATCACAGCAGTTTCTAAGTTTCTCACATGCAAACATATTTTTAAAAATGGTTATTGTTATGATTGGACATTTTTTGAATGGACATTTTAAGACCATTTGTCATATTTCACAATTGGACAATAGTCGTGCAAAGGTTTACATTATAATATTACAACTTCAAAACATTAGTAGGAACTTTTCACCTTAAATAGCTCTTAACCTAATTAAAATGGTGTATTCTTCGAAATGGTCTCGTTATTTCATAGCGGTACACTGAAACCGAAAATAAGAACTGTATGCACCCCTAGCATTTGTTTTTGACTAAGCAAGTATGGTGAGACCATACTATGGTCAGTAAAACGTGAACCTATGCCTTTGCATAGTGATGCAGGACACAAATCTTTTTTTGTGTCCTGCACCACGTTGGGTGCCATTCTAAGAATTTTGCCACCCAACCTGGGGCAAATCAAAACTATGTTAAGTAAGTTAGAATAAATAAATAGTACTAAAAACAGAGACAAAGTCAAAATTAGTTTATTCATTGAAATCAATTTGGATTGTTTAGAACCGTTATTTAAAAAGAAGTAACTACTACGAGTAGTTTGTTTTAAGTCATTTTTTTTCCTACATACACTAGAAACAGTTAACCTACATAGGGATTGTTGAAATCGATCTACAGATCATTCAACTAATATATCTACCAGTCGGAAAAGAACTCAAAACATCGGCGGCAAAAACCTTCGTTAAAGTATACAAAAAAATATCATTATTTACAGATACTATACTTACATCATAAAACAAAATATTAATAATAATATTTGTTGGTCAAACACGAGTGCCAAGTTAGATTCTGGTAAAAAATAATTCGCTGAGAATTTAAAGTAGCAACTGTGATTTATACTCGCATTACTGGAAGAAATTCTCATTTCCAGAACTCGCCTTCTCAAATACATATTTTAGTTGAATTAGTATGAATTCTGTATTAGTTTCGGACCTAATATCTTCATGTGACTCTGTATTAGGCTCGAGGGTCAAGCTTGTTATAAAACTTAGGCCTTTTTACATCTATTACCAGATACAGCGTCAGGAGGCAACCTATGCCTACACTCAACGGGACGCTGTGCCTGGGGCATTGGAAATGGAATATGATTGCCCAGCACCTAAAATATCTCAGCTTGACGTTGTATTTCCTGTGGATAAGGCTTGTTATGGAGGTCAACAAAATGTAATACATATAGATAAATAATATTGGAACACTTGCTCTTGCAAAAGATTTTTGGTATTTTTTAAACAAATTCTGCGATGAGTTTGAAATTGATTATCCTTAAAGATTGAGCCATATTTTAAAAGTTCACCATGTTTTAGAATATTAAATTTTTAAAACATTGATTACATTTTTAGTTTTTTTTTGTTGATTAAATAAAAAATGCCCTTCTAGATTAAATGAAGCGGTGGATCGATAAATTTAAAAATTTACTAGCAGATGGCCTGCGTTCTCGCTCACAAGGTAGCCTTCAAAAGCCTTGGCTACTCACTCATACGAATATACTAATTTACCAAAGACAATGCGTCTCGTAGACGTAAAAAACTTCAAATGAGCAATATTGTTACCGCAAAATACATTCAGAGCTCTTGTTGGTTACTTTTCATCGCCGTAAGTATTCTCAAATTTGTCCTGAAAAGCAAAACAATTACGTTTCATAAACTCCAAGTTAGCTGTCAAGTTACGCTTTTATGAGGAACATAGGACGAAAACAATGTTATTGTTTATTATTTCCCTTTTTTTTATTTAAAAGTAACTTTAAAACTAGCAGTAGTGGTCTTTGATGTGATTGGCATGAATAAAATATTGTAGTAAAAAAACTGTGGAGGTTATTAGCATTCCTTAATGTGCGAATATTGTACCACATGTATTTGGACATGCTCTGACCCCTTGAGATAATTTCAACGGATCTTGATTTTTTAAGATCTGAGAGGTCTAGCATGCCTTTGGAATACAGTGATCCTATTTTTTACGTTCTTCCTCACGACATTTTCCTTTACAGTCTACGAGTAAGAGCGTATTTAGTACGGTAGATATCACCAAAGCTTGTAAATGTCAACAATATCAATATCAGAACATCATGTTGCTTGCATAGATTAATTAAGCGAACAACTTAATCCACGGCGCTATATCGCGATTGGATAGGTTGAACTAGCAATCGAGGCACGCTTCAGTAGAGTTTTCAAGCCAGTAATTCACTGCATTATTGGCCTACCATGCAGTGAAAGAAGAAAGGCATAATTTTCGTCATCATAGCCAACGACAAGTTCAAATCTGTTCAAATTATTTGGCACATGTTCACATGCAAAACTTTGTAAGCACACGTCTCCTATTGGCCGTCTATTAGAATACATAGGTACTGGTTATTTGACGATGTCTTTCCGGAATTATATGGAATTCTGTGGTCTTCCCTTTACTGATCAAAAAAGCCAAAGCTGATAGGCTTCATATGACTGAATGCTGAGTAGGCTGAGAAGAATGAAGAGAGCAGAGTGGAAGACATAAAATTGTTGTCGATTCCACGTCAGAGTGGCATATGGACATGGAAATGATGCGCCCAAGCCACCAAATTAGGCTGAAAATTGGCATGGATAAAAGTTATATGGATATATGCTGCTTTTTATCCCGAAAAATTCCCGAGGAACCGCGGGTCACACCGCGGGAGCCTAGCTAATAATACTTATAGTTGCTAAGGTTGCTCAAGTCTAGTTTGTCATGTGGATAATTAGTAGGTAAAGCATATTACAAAACAACACACTATCATTAATTCTATATGACATGATTCCTCCTAGAAAGAATGTCGTAACTCAAAATGTGCTAACTGAGATTGAGCCCTTTTTGCTAGCTCGCTTTTTACAAAGGTTTTTGCGGAAACGGGATATAACCGGGTAGTTGGCAAAACTATTTTTCTTTCTTCGTATTTTTTGCGTAATTCCTCGAAGAGATTTCGTGATTTTGCGTGTGCTGAGATTTCTTTATGCTCGTCATTGTAATTTGCTTACTTCAGAGACAAATTCGTTTCAGTTGCCAACATAATGCTAACTACACTAAATGTATGCCTCTGACTAGACATTTCAAATTTTTACACATAATAAAATGCTCCAGTGTATCCAATATTTTTAAAATACGTTTTTGAGCTTTGGGAACGAAGTTCCTTTTCGGACGGTATCGGATGGGGGCTGGATGAAAAAAGTGTTCGATTTTTGCGTCACGACACATGTATGTATATTGTATAAATCAAATCATCACATCCGCGAATCAGTTCATAGATTGACATTGGTAGTACGGAAGAGTGTTTCTAGGATACCTATTTGACACAATTTTTTTATATTAAGATGAAATTCCCAGCATAGAAAAGTTCTATTTGCTTAGTTCCAACCGAGTGTCCACGACACTCACGTACTTTTTGTTACTCTATGGCGAATAAGAATCTTGAGACATGAATACGAACCAAATATCGTTGTACACTTCACATGGAACACATGTGATCACATGGATTCTCCAAAATCGATTTTCCCAAACAATGACGTCACAACAGTAATACAAGTAGGTAATAAGTTAAAGTGTCTCGCATGGCTTACGTTTTATGTTACTTTTAACTTAATCCGTGTTTATTATGTCGTAAAAAAACTCGTAAAATAGATATTTCTCTAAACGACAGAAGATATCCCGTAATGACTATTTACCTTGGAAATTGGAGTAAGGTTTAAATGTTACAAACGTTATCACAACACAGTTTACAGTAGTATTTACCATAATATTCGTATTTTGTTACTAACCGAATTTGTCCTGATATGCAGCCATCTTCGACAGCAAGTGCAGTTCGCGATGAACAATAATAGTTTATCCGAGTAAGAAAAATCTAATTTCACTTCAACCCTTTGAGAAATTTCATCACCATTGATGATGGTCTCTCTGCTATTATCCCAATTTTATGTAGGGTCGGCACAAAAGGTGTTTCTTTCTTTTCATTATCATTCATCGTTCTTAATCAATCTTTTATCTATGTATCTTGTGTCCCTCTCTCTCATATGTAAAATATACACCATTCTACTCAGATTTTGCCTGCGGTACAAAACAGACATGCCATACTGCCCATTTTAAAGTAGTTTCCATCAAACACACGAGTTCTAACGAGCGTCCAGCGATCCGGCTGTGACATATTGTGGCAACTTGCACGAATAAATCACTACAAACGTTCCTTCATACTGGATATGTCCGTGGTTTTGGATAATCGGTACAAAGTAAGTTCAAAAGAATTAGTGATACGATAAGAAGATGTGGTCAACACTTAGTGATGGAGGTTTTGAGGGCGATAAAGCCTTCGTCATGGCAGCGATTTTAACCGGAACCGACAATAACTTATCCGAAGCACCGTAGCATTCAGTTGATAATGTCACTAACGGTCACCCATACACTTTGTGATCGCACCGGACGTCTTCGTCTTAAAATCATCTTAAAAACCAGGTGATTCTACTCCTTTTTCTGTCGTGATTTCAGATCCAAGACGGTTTTTTTTTCGGAATTTTTATGAAAAAAAGGGTTAAATTTTGTTCGGTAATTCAGAGTGAAAATGAAAAATGAATTTTTTTTTCAACCTATTGTGTCCCACTGCGGGGCAAAGGTCTGAAAAATGAAATATGAAAAAATATTTATTTAAACGCGAAACAATACAAATACATATTTAGCAGCGGACTCCACACTAGGCAAAGCCTGTATCGTGGAGACCAGTAAAGATTTTACACAAATGAAAGTTTCGGACTACTTAAATTAAATTGGTATTAAAAAAAAGAATAAAGACAGAGCTTCAGAGAAATTAAAATAAAAAGGCATTAAAAAAAATAAGCTAAACGTGCTAAAAAAAAAAGAGGAAAATACCTAGATATTTGTTTACAATAAAAAGTGCCTAATTCAATTAATAACACATTAACAAAGGAATAAAACAATTACAAGCAAAAAGTGCAATAAGCAATATAGATATATATAAATAACTACAAAAGAAAGCAAAATAAAGAGTGAATCCTGTTATTGATTAATATAGGGTGAAAATAATTACAAGTTTAAAATAGTCATGGCCTTATTTTCACCCCGAAACATCGACTGGTTTTTCCTCCGAATTTTAGTCCCATTCCAAATTTCCGTTTACAACGTCTATCCTTATAGAAACGCTGCGTTACATCCAGCTCGCACAGATGATCCATTTTCCATGAATTATGATACGCCCGGGGGTACGAAAAAATACGACTTCGGTACAGTGGAGCATCACGCGATAAAATCTCATGTGACGGATTTGGGAATTCAACATTTATTGTTTTTATATTAGAACCTCGCTGCGCCGCACAGTGTTACTCGGTGTCCTTCAAGACTACTTCACTATTTTTGGAATATTATTTTTCTACTAAAATGTGACGTATGTAAATTCAGGATATACGCTACCATAACAAACCACAAACAATCCAAATATGTTCAGCGTTTCAGCGTGGATGAGTGCACTAACTGGTATTAATTCATTCATTATATTTAAATTGACAAACATTATGATAATGGATGTTGATTATCTACACGTAACATGGTTCCAACGATACCCAGATCCGGAATAAAATATAAGATCACTCAAACAAAATTTGTCTAGTGACGTGATTTAAACTCGTCTCTTGTGTCTCATGTAGATATTTGACCGCCAAGGTTATTGTTTTGAATGAAGCTTAGCCCTTTTGTTGCCCTGGGACTTAGAGCTACTGTTGGACAACGAAAGGGACTTGTTCGTCCCTAATGGAATTTAGTTCTATCATGTTTAGCTCCTTGAAATACTCTTATAACGATTTGCAATAGAAATTGAACTTTATCGCTTTGAGTTTCAGCTAGTTATTGTATGCATGTTTGTAAGATTAGCAATGTTGTATAAGCTAGCTAGTGACCAACTACAGTAATTTGTGAAAACATTGAAGGAGAATTTATTTATTACAAAAATTTGGGGTCAAAAACTTTCAATATGGGATCAAAACTCACATGTAAGTTTTTTGTTGTTTAAAATTGGCTATCGCTTTAGACACTGAAGCAGATTACAAGTTGTATCGATAAATCCCGGTACTCAAGGCATATCAAACCCAAAAACTCAAATTACACAATATCGGAAATTCTACCTTCCATGACAACAACAGGACTACCATGGAATCCCAACAAGCATTCTTACAATGTTTTTCTTCACCATTACGTAACACATCCCCCTCGAGAAAAGCCTTGTGCTTTAGCATACCTACTACTTTGAACGTGTAGAAGTCAACTCCAGAGTTCAACTTAATGTCATTGTTCCCCAAACCCCCAGAGTTCTGTGTACACAATCTATACTGGATGTAAAACACTACTCACGAAATTTAAACTGTGCATACCATGATTTTCCGAGGTAAAATATTCTAATAATGCGCTCAGACTTGTCGTTATGAAAACCTCTGATTCAAAAATGCATATCTGATAAATTCGTGATATTTCGAGATAAAAATAAGCTAGTAAAAAATCTTGTAGACTCCTTACAAAATTCCTTGATTATTCCGAAAATACTTGTAAAATATTGCTCACTGATTAATGTCGTGTACATTAATGTCTACAGAGCAATATCTTTCCCAGAAAATTAATTAACCTGTTTACAAGGCCCTGATATTTTAGTATTGGGAAAAATTAGGGCAATATGTTTCAGTTACCTAACTTGCTGTATCCTGTTTTTATACACAGTTGTTGTAAAATTTGCTCTTTTTGTAATTTAAGGAGTAGTTTTATTACACCCGGTATAACGACAGCATTCAAATTACTTCGAAACTAGTATTATCAAGCCATATTAACTCCCAAAGAGTTAACTATCAACCTCGAAGATGATCCTCTTACTATAGCAACTTCCTCCAACCTTCCACACTTCTCGCAACATTCATAAAACTTGAATATTTAAACCAATTTCACTTGCACCATATATGCAACGTTTGATGACCAGAAATATAATTTTGGTCAATAGAAACAGATAATGTTGCGGGTTTGTGTAGCAGCCCTGTAAAGTCTTTAGAAAGAGACGGGATGATGCTTGGTGATAGAAGAGAGGGATAGCATTAGTTTGGTGATAGAAGCCGAACAATGAAGACTTATGCAATAAATCATAGTCTGAAACTAGTGGGTAGGCTTAGATAGGATGACTGTTGCACCGATGTGTAATTTCTATCTCTAAAATTATGTAAATAAGTTCATTTGAACTAGTAGCCAATCCTGGTGTCGGAGATTCCAAGCTGTCGAGATCCCAAGCTGCTAAAATACTATTTAGCTGGGATCGACAATTGACCGTGACGTGATTGAAACACAAACATACTTAAAAATAAGAGTAGGATTCCAAGCTTTGACCTACGTTTTCTCCAAGTATCATCCAAATTGGTCCACACCACAGAATTCTACAAAATTCTATGGTCTTCACACTAAACACTCACAAACTTTCATAGTGCGCTAACACATAATGTGACAATGATTGTCAAGCTTCGGCTAACCTGGTGCGTGCAAACGAGAGAACATGATAAGCGCTCGGAGTTTGCCAGCAGGATTTGGCGAGCGTGTAAATACACCATCAGACTTAAATATAATTAGAAGGAAAATCACAATTGCACTCTCACGCATTGCAACCATGTCAGATTTGCTAGAATGTGCTCGTACACTCCACAAGACCTCATGCAGTACAGGGCTAGGGCATTTGAAGTGGCCAGTTATTGGAAAAACACCAACTGATTTAATTGTGGATGAGCAATCGAACACGAAAGAAGAAGAATATTTTTTATTTATTTTTTTTATGGAAGAGGGGGCAAACGAGCCAGTGGCACACCTGATGGTAAGTGATTACCACCGCCCACAGACAACTGCAGCATCAAGAAGCACTGAAGATGCGTTGCCGGCCTTTGAGGTAGGAATAGGCTCTTTTCTTGAAGGTGCCTAAGTCGTTCGGTCTGGAAATACCGCTGGCGACAGCTGATTCCATAAGTCTGCTGTGCGAGGCAGGAATTGGCGTGAAAACCGCACAATTGTGGACTGCCAACCATCCACATGATGTGGATGGTATGAGTATTGCTGTCGTTGCATACGATGGCGGAATTCAGCGGCTGGTATCAGTCCAAACAATTCTTCTGAGCACTCCCCATTGTATATGCGTATATATCCCCATTGTATTGTATATTATAAGGAATAGGGTAATATAGTAGGATTAGGTGCATTAAATAGTTTTGTTTGAATTAGTGATACAGTATGGTGTGACTGCGTCTCATTCCGACTATGATCCTACACGATCCTTTTATCAGCGAGCAGCGATCCCGTTAGTACATCGCGACTCGTTACTCCGCTTTTTGTGCTGCATGACTTTAATGCTGCCTAATCGCTTGAAGCTAACTCTAGCAAACGAGTTTTGAATAAATAAAATAGAACACTTTGATAGTTAGACCTTGCTACGTGGGTTTATTCTGTAAGATGGTTTGTCCGTGAATTTTATTTCATTTGTTGCGAGGTTATGAGAAAAATAAATCTGCTATGGAAACAAATACCGGTTTTCATTAGATCTCTTTTTATCCTTTTTGTTTTCCATCCTTGAACTCGGATATAAAAATTTAATTAATCCGTCTTCTATCGCAAACTTTTGACACAGCAGATGACAGATTTTTAAGCTATTGCATAGCTCGTGGAGACCGAATCCAGAATATCCGTAATGAAAATAACCTAACACCCCCCACTCACAAGTTGATAAAAAATGCTATGCAATAGCTTTACCGCGGCAGTCTTCGAGTGCCACACGTCTTTTTTTATCTACCTACGAAGATAAGATCACGGTCAGTCAAGAAATCGTTGGGTGGTGGTCGCGTGTTCTTGAGGCCTTTAAGATAAGAGTGGCGAGAGATTTAGAAAGAGAAAGATAATTAGAGAGACATGGTGGAGACGATTCACGATGAAGTAGGTTAGTACAATCGCATGTAATAAAAAGTGCAAGAAAAATAATCATAGCAAATGGAGATCCGTGGTCTCTGCCTACCCCATCGGGAAAGAGGCGTTATTTTATGTATGTATGTATTTTTTTTATCAACCTATTGTGTCCCACTGCTGGGCAAAGGTCTCCCCAAAAATTTTCCACACGTCCCTATCTCTGGCGATCTCCCACCACTCTCTCTCGAACCCGTCGAGATCGTCCCCCCAACGCCTTCTCGGCCGGCCTCGTCGCCTTCCGTTCTCGGGCACCCAAGGAGTGACGGTGTTTGCCCATTTCTCGGGTTGCATCCGGCTAACGTGACCAGCCCAGCCAGCCTGCGTATGTATGTATGTATGTACAAGAAAAATTACCTACAGTTTTTTTTAATTGACCTACTTACCGCACTGCACCCAATAATCCATTGGCGCATTGAAAATGCAAGCATGCAGCATGAAATGCAATTTCAACTGGAACGAACGATTTGAATAGTCATAAGGAGTATCGTGATTAATATAGCAACTTGGGCTACATTTGCATGAGATTCGGCTCTGATTGATATAGGCGCTGATTATGTTACTAGAAAACTGGTTATAATGTAGAACTGCATAGTTATTATGTCATTGAATTTGTAATTTGTAATTTATTTATTTGTGAAATAGTTGACAATTTTGTACTTATTACTAATGAACGCTGAGAAATTGCAGTAGTAAAAACTGTGTCGCAATTTTCAGCGCCCGACCTTAGGACTAAGAGGGCACAAATAGTTTCTAGTAGAAAGGAGTTTATATAAAAACTAATAACTCTAGTAACTTAAGTAATATTTTAGTTAACGTATCTTATGTTTATCTAAAATAGAACGGAACGGAAACAGGTCTCCCACATTATCGTCGAAATAATGTTGGCTAAGATGATGTATTAATTTGTTGCGAATGTGTGTGTTTGTGTGTGTTAGTATGTGTGTGTGTGTGTGTTTTATTGTGTAGGTTAATTCTAAAAATAACCAAAATTATTGTAGAACATAGTTCTAATGTTGTTGAATTCCAACTTAAAATGTGTGTGTTAGGTAAATTCCAGAAATACCAATAACCTTTCCGCAACATGTAGCTTTTTTTATTTTATTTTCAAAGGTAAGCACTTATACTACAATGAAGTGATACATAATGCATCACTAGGTAGAGTAATATTATCCCACTTACCCACATAAAACTTACAATGACGAATAAAAACAACACTTTTGTATGATATCTCGCAATATCAAGCCATTACCTCCACTCTGCTCACACCATTAAAGTCCATTTTAGTATCAGCAGAGTAGTCGAAAGCAAACCATAAAAATGCAAGGAAAATCCGTCAAGATTATAAGTGCTCGGATACTATAGTGAAATAAAAATATAAGAAATATAACGGTTCATATTCTCACTACTTGCCTCAAGTTTTTTATTCATTGCACATGAATTTTTTTAGAGATAAAAGTCAGGATCTGTAGATTATTTTGGTTATTTTTATTTTTTATTTTTTTTATAATAACAACTTCATAGCCAAGACGGTCTAACACGTAAAAAATATGCCGGCCAATGGTGGAGTGTGTGTTGACTGAGCTGTCTATCAATTTGCAGCTCTAATTTATTTTAAAAGGCTTTTTTTTAAAGTTCGTATGAGTTAAGGTGTATTTATACGATGAGCCGCGTTAGTCGAATGGGGTTGTGCCTCGACTTTCAATCTGAAGGTCGTGGGTTCGAATGCTGGCCGTGCATCAATGGATTTTTCGTTTCGTAAAATTTATATGCGCTATAACATGAGCTCTAAACGGAACATCACACATCGTGAGGAAACCCGCAGTTTCGTCAGCTCCACACGTATTGACGTCGTCTTTCCTGTGGACCAGGTTGATTAAGATGAGAGGATGGTTTAGGTGCTGGGCAAGCCTATTCCACCTCAAACAATGTCCCTGTCACTACAGCGTCCCGTTAAGTGTAGGCATGGATTGCCTCCTGCCGCTGTATAAATCATCTAATATGGATGTAAAAAGGCCTAAGTTTACACAATGCAATTTCAACCCATACGATATCATATCGCACGGTAATTTTTCACGTGTAAATGCTCATTGTATAAGATTTGTCATAGTTAGCGCGACGCTTGTCGACACGTTCATTGAGCGGGACTTAGTAAATCGTACAAAAAATCGCATCGTGTAAAGTACCTTTAGTTGCTAACTCTGGTGATGGAGTTTTCAAGCTCTGAACTGAATGTTGCTTACCATATTTTGTTGCACATACATAATTTGAATGCTCTATAACCAGCTCGTTATTACTCCAAACTATTTTATTGGGCGCTCGTAAATTCTAGTTTTCTACGATCGCAAAGTTTGGACAGTGAATTGATCGTAAAGTATTGATTTGTTACATTCTGCTATCATATTCTAAGGTTACTAGGATTAGCCAAATACGAGTATAATCTAAGATAAGAGGTTAATATTAAACCAAGTTAGCTTAGTGTGATGTAGGCCTAGACGGATTTTAATCCAAAGATCAGAACGAATAAACAATGAGTTTGTTTAAAAATAAAATAACCATCGGCACGGTACCTACAAATAAGTGGATTGGTATAAATCACTTAAAATAAGATTTTAAGCTTTAAGTTTTTTTATAAACTAATTGAAGAAGAAAGTCAGTAGGACCTTTAAATTGTCTTATTACAGCTTAAAATTGTCTTAAAAGAGGTATACAACAGGATTATTAGATTAGTCAAGCTATCTAAGGATCGTTAGAAACGATCTATAGACAGCTCAATTGATCCAGGTCACTGTCAGCCGGAAGCGTGCCCAAAACACTGGCGACATAACCACGCTCGATGGCAATGCTGATCCTTTGGGAACGGACAACGGAACGGAACAGACGCCCTGAAAGAATTTTGAAAACCCGAAGGGCTCCAGAACCCCACGGACCTAGGATCTCAACCCCAAATGGTTCTACTTACCTACTTCAGTTCTTTTGTAACCATTTTGAGACATCGACCAGGTACAATAATAATAATAATAATGCTGGACATAATAATAATGCTGGACATTTTCCACACAGCGTCATCTAGCCCCAAACTAAGCAAAGCTTGTACTATGGGAACCAGATAACTGATATACTACTTATATACTTTTTGTTTGTAAATACATACATATTATACATAGAAACACCCAGACCCGAGACAAATATCTGTAGGTCACACAAACATTTGTCCCGCGGCGGGGATCGAACCCGCAACCTTCTGCGTCGCAGGCGGACCTTCGCCCACTGCGCCGGGATCGTCAAATACGTTCAACGGATCTAAGCATTCGTGAAGTAAGCCGTTTGTCTGCGCAGTGACCGCTTTTGCATGCGGATAACTTTACGATTCAAGATCTGTTGAACGAAGTTACGCTGCCCAGCATTACTTCGTAAACTATTTTTATTGCGCGATTTATGTCGTCGATATTAGGAAAGTAAAAAACTATCGTAAAACCGTCACCACTTCCCAACTCGTTATCTTAGAATGTAGTGGAGTTCAGAGGAATTTCCTTTTCAGTATGCCATACTTATTAATAATAACCACTTATAAGTGAGATAAGGGCAGGATCGATGATTATGGATTTAGCCATAATAATTCAATAATGAAGCATCCAAAGGTTGCATGGCGGCTATAACACGTTTTAGAGATAATCTGAATATATATTTTTTTTCTTGTCAAAGCTATCAAAGCTAAGTCATTGTTTCATAGTTTTAAGGTCTGCAATATTTATTATTATTCATGAAATTAATAAAAAAAAACCTTTTTTCTTCAAAATAATTTAATCAGTAAACTTACTTTATCGTCATCACTGTTATTATCGCAGACATTATTATTTATCTGGACTATTTCCTATTTTTGTACGTAATAAAATGAGTTTATGACGTGAAAAAGATAAAATTCGGTCCTTCGGGGAATGTCCGATGGTAAAGATAATTTTTATAAGACCAAAATAATGGATGAAAATATAATTAGCGTTCCAGATCTTCGCATGAAAGTATAAAGTAGCGAGGAAAAATAATCTGTATTATGGTTACTACTTTATTAATATATATTATGTATTTAGTAAAACCAACTTCGAGTCTGCGAATGGCTGCCACTGTAAGATTTGTTTTTTATTTTTTTTAACCGACAAAAAAAAGGAGAAGGTTATCAAGTCGACGCGTATATTTCTCTTGGGTGCAGATTGTAGGGCACAGAGGACATGAGTAGGTATTCCATGTCCTGAACGGGAGCCCCACAATCGCACTGGATAAGTGCAGGGTCCCGGAAGCCCCACCTGGCTAGATTTTCTCTGCAGCGTCCAACTTTGGTCCGGAGTCGGTTAAGAGCTTTCCAAGTTAACCACTGCAGTTCACGGCAGCCTCAGAGCTCGCATCTGGTAGTGACTGCACTTTTTGACGTGGAGGCAGTTCGTCTTAAAATGCTTTTACGGCTTTTTGAACGGGCCGAGGGCATCTGATAGCCATAGGGTCAAATAAATATATGAAAGTATTCTCCGACTAAAAATTGTTTAAAAATATAACCAAACTGCCTCGAAACGTACAACAGACAAATACGTACCGCACGAAACCTCGCAGACCGAGGCACGGAGGAAATTAGTGTTTTCATTCCATTAGCTAGAGATTATACAATTATCTGTCGCCACTTGCATGTGTGCAACTTTGTACGGGATTTGAGGCAAGTTTCGGAGCTTGTGGCACGTTAGGTTGATACAGAATTGGGGATTCGAGCTACTAGGCGATTGGATTAATTTGCATGATTTGCGAAACAAATCTACTACATCGCTATTCCGCTGCAGTTTGTTTTAAAGCGTGTGAATATTTTGTGCTCTCTGGTATAAGCATACTATGAGTATACAACTTTTCCGATACATTTAATCCAATGAGATTCGACTTCACAATCTTTTAATAGAGAATGAATAGTGTTTTTTGTTTTCTTTCATTCTAAAAGACATCGCACAAAGATGTACCTAGACCAGATACTACGAGCATCACCATGTTGGCTGTTTCTAGGAATGACTGACACGGATAATTATATTCTATTTCGTCTAAGTATGCAAGCCTTAGAATGCTTTATGATGCAAGATCATCATCTACGTGACCTTTTCAAAAATATCTCACCCGATACAATGTAAATAGAACCGTTTTCCCCCCGTAGGGTAGAAAACGGATATTTAGGTTTTAGCCGAAGCTTAAACCACCTTGAGATTACGCTTCATGATAATCGTTACTCACACACTTAAATACCTTACCTGTGTGCGTAGAATGCTCCATACCTTTAGTATCTCCCTCTCTTTCTAACATCTCATCAGCGCGCGGGGCGGCGTGAGCGCTGCGTTCTTCAGTACTGTCGAATTGAATGAGCCGGCAAGGACTATGAAAATCTGGTGGTTTAAGCTTCGGCTAAAACCTAAATATCCGTTTTCTACCCTACGGGGGGAAAACGGTTCTATTTAGGTGTTTGAGCCTTCGCTTAAACCACCTTGAGACGTGTTTATATTCTGCCGGCGCTGATGATTATGCGTACTGTGATAAAGGTAAATTGATACCTTGATAAATAAAACTATGAGAAAGGTTAACTAAATCTTGTATTGTACTCTATAAATTTGGTAGATAATTATTAACATAATGAGATCATTCTTAGATAAAATTAAATATAAATGTCAACTTGTTTTAAACTTATATGATTGAAAAATCATTGGCTATTGTAGCGTCATTAGAAGTTCCATCCACATTTTGTAATTCCCTAAAGTACTGATTAAAGAAAGTGTTCTTCGACCTCCAATTACCTCGTTTTAAAATTTCATCAATGTCATACCTATTGCTTGACCAATTGTCTGAAGCGACTACCGCTATAAAACTGCCTGCTGAGGCATTTATTCCCGCTTTTTGAACAAAGTTCTAATCCAACCTGGAATTATAGCACGTGAAGCATCTTTCACGGCACCTCGGGTGGTAATAAATAAGTTAAAGATATTTTCACCGTTACGTCGTCTTTCAGACATTGTTCTAGACTTTCGCACACAAGATACGATGTTTAAGCGTTCTTCGCCGCGCGTTATATTATTTTTAATACCCATCCTGATTGTCTAAACGAGTTACAATCTGTTTTAGACCCGAATTTGGGCCATAAAATAATTTCATCTTCACTATTGACAAAGGCGCCCTTTTTTATGCTCAATAAAGTTAGATCTTGTACTCTTCTGCCAGAATCTAACAAGAGAAGAATGCAAGTATGTCTATAGACTTGAAAAAAGGCTACATTCATCTAAATCATATTTTTTAAGAAAATTAAGAAGGTCGTTAAGCCTCCAAGGTAACCCTTTCTTAACGGGCGGGTTTTTTAGTAAAATAGCTTTAAGAATATGTTTTATAAGAGGATGAGAGCTAATTTCTTCCGAGCGTTGTGGATTGGCTAAGGTAGTTATTACTGATTTATGCAAGAATATAGCACCAGGTGCTAAATTAACCGTATTATAAAGGTACCAAAGGTATTTTGCTAAATCTGATGGTTCCGGATTATCCTGTACAATGTTGTTTAACTGCGCCCAACGACGACATCGTGCCCAGGCGGGTTTGTAGGTTTTTGTGGTAGATTTTCTCCAAGATGATTCCAATAAGTTTACTTCACAATCTGACCAATTCGTCAAATGCTTTGTCCAGCATGTACCTTCCAAACCAATAGATTTAGATTGTGAACGTTCTGCGGTGGGAGATTTGTCCGAAGATCTATTAGGTTTATTTTCAGGTTCGGTATCTCTAACGGAGGGCCCTTCAGGTGAGGCTCCCAGAACGCTCGGCCCCAGCATTTTAAATTTTCGGAGGGCCTAATACTAATGGCCTATGAGGCCGTTTTAGTGTTACCGGACTATGGCGGGCACTGAAGGTGCCGAGACGCCTAAAGAGAAGTTACGACAACATGCGCAAGGGCACCTCTAATAGGTACGAACCTCGGCTTGGGCTGTTGCCGGAGAGAATTTACCTATCTATCTATCATCACTAGATGACGGTATCACTTCACCATTGGCGAGAGTGATAGCGTCATCTGGATCGCCAAGAACGTTTCTTGGCCGTCTGGGGGTGCACACGAACTTCCGCCTATTGCGGGCGCCGACATCGGGTGGCCGCTCTGGCCTCACGTAGACAACTGGATACTCTGGAATGAAAGAGACAAGAGGGTTCGGATGATGCGAGGCTGAGTCATAATAGCGCCGAGCGGCGCGTTTTATGAAAGCAGCAATCGACTCGAGATTTAGATCGCGGTGGAGATCTACATTGCGCGCGTAATAGGGTGCTTCGGTAGCTTTACGAAGGAACGAATTTTGAACTATTTGGAGTTTTCGAACAGCGCGGGCGTGTCCGAAAACTTCCGAGCCGTAGGTCATGATTGGGCGGCCCCAGCAGGGTGCCACTATTAGTTATATACCGGTCGAAGTTTCCAAGTGGTGAAGTACTTGCGGTATTATCGCCGGTGGTGGGAATATCCAGCCACGCTCTGCTGAATACGTCTGTGAACTGGCTGTGGGGATCTTTTGCGTCTTCGCTGACGTACACCGGTACTACTGCTGAGCGGTACGACGCAAACAGGTCTATCTCGGGTGTTCCCATCTTCCGAAAGATGGCTGAAGTAGCTTGTCTTTTGAGATGCCATTCGGGGGACCTTTCTCCCGGGACAGGATGTCGGCTAGACAATTGTAAATCCCGGGTATGTAATGGGCTATTAGATGATAATGATTGTGATGACAGAATTTTAATACTTTTGTTGCTGAGATGTGATCCAAGTCTCACCAGAACTTCGTACAAAGTGTGAAGTTCCTTTTGATTGCTGTGCTACTTCAATTGTTGATCTGTCCATGAGCTACAGAACTTTTCACCGTTCGCTACGGCTCCCCAATCTAGGTCCGCTGCATCCGTCGTTATGAAGACTGAAGGTTTTGGAATGTGTAGGAGAGAGGTCTGATGAGTATTGTTGCGCCACCAAGTTAGTTCTTCTAAAGCGCATCGAGAAATCGGAGTCTTCACATGTGGTTTCTTTCGAGTTAGACGGTTTGACTCCCTCTGTAGAGCTCGGCTGTGCAGCCGGCCTAAAGGAATCACAAATGAGGCGAAGTTCAACTTGCCTAGGATTATCTTCGCATCGCGCCAACTCCAGCGCTTTTTTTTTTTTTTTTTTTTTTTTTTTTTTTTTTTTTTCGATACGATTCTTTAGATGTTTTGCAAGGTGAGTTCTGTTTCTCTAGTGACAGTGACTTTCGATTTGTTTTGGTGTCCCACGTTATGCCTAAATACTCCAGCTTCGTTGTCGGGACAGGTGAAGATTTCATTTGATTCACTTTCCAGCCTAATTGCGCTAGGTGTCTGTTAACATGATCTGCTTGTACTTCTAACGTCTTTGGATCTTGATGAATCAATAAAAGGTCGTCGAAGTAAACTACAACCCGTAAGCTCTTCTGTCTTAGGGTGTGGGCGATCCAATTGGTTACTTTCACAAACGCAGCTGGGGCGCTGGCAAGCCTTATACTTCTCCTTGATATGCCAGACAAAAATCGGCGGTAGTTACTGGAATATGGAAGTAAGCTTGAGATATATCCAGCTTCATCATGTAATCGTCTCTGTTTATGATCGTCGGGATTTTTATGTGATTTAGTAGACGAAATTTTGGTGTAACTGTACGTAACTGTTCAGTCTCTTTAAATTTGATTCGTCATGGCCGGGGTAAGTTTTGTTTGAAACAGAGCAATTTTTTGCTTTGAGAAGGATTTTATTGGAGGTTTCGCTTTTGGAACGTTTAGATAATGAATGAGTTATTTTCTTTTGGCTTCGACCCATTTTCGCTTGTAATTTTGTTGGTTCTGGTGTTGTTGACGACCTCCTTGTTGTCCGAGTCGGGGTTGACTTTTCGGTGTGGAATTAGAAAACCCGTTGTATCCTCTCGATTTCCAATTGGTAAAGCCCGAGACGTTTTTTGTCGAACCATGTTGGCGTTCGCCTTTGGTTTTGTCTTCTCCCCGAGGTTTCTGAAAAAGCTTCTTTCTTGTGGGCAAGGGAAAGAACTTTTGAATATCATCGTTTGAGCAATCTTTGACAGCTTTGGATAACGCGTCATCTGCAAAGAGGTGAGTATCTGATGGTGGTATATTGTGTAGAATCTCATTCAGAGCTTTATTCGGTACTCGAAACGCGTTTCTTCTCTGTTCTATTACCTCTGCTCTTCTGCCACATACATATTGGAGGAGGGCATCAGATTTTTTCTTAAATGCGGAGTCCGCTGTCAAGTAGTCATTTCCGATCTTCTTTTTTACATCAGATGGTAGTAGGTCGAAAATTTCTCGAAAAATTTTCCGTTGTTGGAAAAGGCCGTGGGTAATTGCCCCTAGTGTTAGGTCAAATTTTTCAAGCACAGCGGCAGATTTCCAGTTTGGTGCTACACTAGCGAGTAGGTTGTTAACCTTGAGAGCGCAGAAGGCTGGTGACGCCTGAAATTGTTTTTGGTATTCCGCATATCTAAGACTGCGCCACCCTTCTTGACCAAATTGTTGACAGTGTACTCCTTGTTTTAGGAAGAAGGGATCCGATACTGATATTTTGGGTTCTGCCTCTATTGTTGAGGGATTAAAGTCGTATATGTCCTCTGGTTCCGATGTGAGCTCGGCCAATTCCCTTTGTGCTGAACAAATTTTATTTTTCAATTCGATTTCTCGTCGTTCTCTCTGTTCGCGGGATACGTCAGCCTCTCCAGGTAGGCGCAAACTAGGGCAAGGTTGACTGTCCTCGCTCTCCATCTGTGTACTGTCTGGTATTGAATCTAAAGATTCGTTAAGGTCAGCATTATTTTTTGATATTAACTTCTCTATTTTTTCGCTATGCTTGTTCTGTGTATCTAAGAGGCGATTAAACAATGCCATATGCTGACTCAGAACGGAGTTTAAAAGTAACCCTTCTTTTCCTTTCTTTGGGCAAGGACTTTCAGTTTCCGTGTCCCCGCGTCTTTTTCTTACCGCGGAGCACTCGGAAGTCGAAGGGCTAGCTGAAGTTGCTTGCTGCCCTCGAAGTTCTGCTGACGTATTTTTTCGGTTAGTTAGTCTGCCTTTTAAGGACTGAACAGCGTTGACAAAGCTGAAATAGCCCTCGCCTGACCCGTGTATCTTTTCCATAATGTTGTGTGGAGCATAGATTAAAGCTCTGCCTAAAGGCCAAAGAAGAACTTTTGTTCTAATATTTCTGTATCTTCGCTCAGATAATGATTTGCAATCAGGCGCAAACGCTCTCGCTAAGTCGGTGGTTGGTATCGCAAACCTTAATTTACTGTCAATAGAAGCTGATAATTCGTCTCCGAATAAATCTTCAAAGGAGAAATCTTGGACTTCCCAAGCGCGCCAGTTCTCAGGGAAGTTAGCGTCAAGTATGTCAATCACAGCATCAAACGCCAATGTATCCTCCGCGCTACAGGGCCGGGTGGCCAGAGCGCCCATTGTGGTAACTTCCATGATCTGAAAGCGGAGGCCACCAATGTTGATGCTGGTACGACACAACGATCAACTTAGAAGCCCAAGGAATGCAGGCATAGAAAGAACGCAAGTCGGTTCAAAAGAGGCAACGCTCGGGCAAAGCAGATCGGCACGACACGGTGTCGTCGACGTCGTCGTATCAGTTTATATAATCTTGTAAGTATGTATAGTGCGCCAGCGTGTCGCTGTGTGCGTCGCCAGGTGGCGGTAGTCGCAACGCGCGGGTCGCCGCCAGCTGGCGACAGTCGCGCCGACAGGACGTCGTCGTCGCCCGAGGCTACGAGAGACGTCGCCTGAGGCTAGGCTACGCGTGCCAGGTGTCGAAACAGTCCGTACTTGTAAGGGTCACAACAGGTACGAACACGTTCGGTCACACCGTGCCGTCTCGATCCGGCAGAGGGGATGCATGTGGCATCTAGACGTCGCTGGGCCTAGGGCGCCGAGCGGTAAGCGAGATTGCGTAAATTTTCAGCATGATGTCAGTGTAGGGTGTAATTAAAAAGAGAAAGTACTTACAGAAAATTGTCTTCAAAATTTTCATAAGTTACCACACTGACACTTTGCACTGTGCTTTTTGCACAAGTAACTTGTTCGAATATCAAAAGCGTACTGAAGAACGCAGCGCTCACGCCGCCCCGCGCGCTGATGAGATGTTAGAAAGAGAGGGAGATACTAAAGGTATGGAGCATTCTACGCACACAGGTAAGGTATTTAAGTGTGTGAGTAACGATTATCATGAAGCGTAATCTCAAGGTGGTTTAAGCGAAGGCTCAAACACCTAAATCCCGATATTTTATGATCCTATTACGATAATAAAATGCCATACATTCAGGTAGAACATACGAGAACATAAAATGTATTCAATTTCATCTTCCGGCTGAGGTATGGAATTTAAAATATCTGTCGACGGCACTCACTCTGCTAATGGAAAGAAAATACGTTCCGTTCCACATTTGCGAGTATCCTTACCTGCTTTAACAGTATTATAGAAAGTGTAACACTACTCAAAGATGAGCTTTACTTTAGGCTATGATTGTATCACACCATCGAAAGGGGGTAATAAATAATTCGGTTATTGCCCAAACACTTCAAGGTTTTTGGAACGAAGTTCCTTTTCAGACGGTATCGAAAAAAAACAAAGACAGGCTGGAAAAAAATAATGTTCCACTTTACCGTTACGAAACATGTATGTCAAATCGTCACAGTGCGAAATACGCAGCAGCACATTGTTAGTACGGAAGAGCGTTTCTAGGATACCTAATTGACAATTCATTTATAATATTCCCAGTATAGAAAAGTACTCTTTGCTTCGTTCCAACCGAATGTTCCACGACACTCACGTAAGTACTTTTTTTACGTTTGATCTCAAGATTGCGATATTTACATAATATGATTTGTGTTTAGAAGATGTATGACATTGAACTGGATAGGTAAATTGACCCAGTAAAAGATAGCTGGATGCATTCGAACAAACAAAATGATACCCAGCTCTTTCTCCATACAAACGTAGTCGACTGTTTCCTCCCTGTACTAACACTGAATTCCTCAAACGTATTGGTTTATTAAAAACTCTCTGAATAATAAAATGAGTGTACCTATTTTAACCTGACTTTGTGGAGGATACCTATTTTATAAAAAAATGCAATGTACCGCTAAGCTACCTGCTACGTATTTCATTTTAAAAATTCTGTTGGTAAATGCATTCATTGCAAAAAATTGAAGCAGAGAGAAAATATTGCTCGGACACCGGCTTTTGTAAACATAAATATTGAAAAACACTTTATACTGAACAATATCAGAATCTTTTATAAAAACTACAAATGGTTTTGATTTTACAAAAGGCGGTGAACTCGATAATCTTGGGGAAAGATCAGCCAAGTGTGAGTTTTAATAATTTATCTGTGGTAAAGAATAGTCTACACCCTGATAACTTTAAATTCAGGCCCAAAATTTCTGCAAATATTGTTGCTTGTACCTATTTACGTACGGTAGACTTTTTTGAGATTTAAAATGCACCCCCAAATTTGCACCCATTCAATTAAAAAAAACCAAACACTCAGGCAATCTGTGGCAACAGTCTACTTACAGAGTTATTGGACAAGTTACTGTAATGGAAGAAGTCGCTTTCAGCGATAAGGTTGTCATTGTACTAATTTCGAACGTGTTTTATTTATGTTGTGTTTTGTTAATAATTGGTGTACAATAAAGTGTTCATTCATTCATTAATGGTTGTAATTTTGTGGGAGCACAAAATTAATAATCCATAGCTTTTTGCCCTGTACCTGAACTCTCTTACTTAAAAGCTCCCTTGATCAGCTTGAAAAAGCTATGCAAATCCATATAAAAAAAAACGATATTTTCGTGCAATCGACGCGTGTGTCCGGCCTTTAGCGCAGAAAGATATTGGGTCAGGCGACATTTGGCGAACGCCCAGTTTGCAATCTTATTTCTTTCTTTTCTACATTGTAAAGTAACAGAGCATAACCGATTTTGCAATAAATGGGTTGGAATTTGCACAGGAGGCCGTGTGTTTGAAGTGCAGCAGCTTGAAAGTCATTCCCAGTTGTCATCCCAATAGAGCTCAACCAATCACATAATACGAAAACGTCAATTGAAGTCCAGAATGGGTTTCAAATGTCAAAATGAAGTCCATGTCCATTGCCAGTTGAATTACACAATAAGGCTCCAGGTTGATAGATACTTTCTTCAAAGACATTTTTCGTTGCAACCTGCTTGTCATCACTTGTCTCTTAGTAGAATCTTTTTTCTACAATAGAGGTATATTTTGCTTTGCTGCTATTTCTTGCCGAGCATAAGCTATGCCATTTTCATCTAGTTCTTTTCCTTGGATTAGAGGTGATTTTTGCTTGGTAAAAGTGAGATTTAAAATTAATGAGGTTACAAGATGGTTTTTTGAGAGATTTCCTTACATTTTCAACCGACTTCAAAAAAGGAGGAAGTTTTCAAGTCGTCTGTATTTTTTTTTTTTTTTTTTTTATATCTAGTTACGCGATTGTTCCGCCATTTGTTGACCGATTTTCAAAATTCTTTTTATGTTTGAAAGGGTATATATACTCCAGAGGTGGTCTCATATAAATTTTATTCCTGAGGGATTGATAGTTTCCCCGTAAAACTCTAAACACCTTCCCTCCTAGCCATGTCACAAATCGAAATCGAATCTACAGCTTGACGCCCTGAGTCACACCGCGTTTCGAGTCAAACATTGAAGTCGGTTTTCTTTTTAGTATTAAAACGTAATTAGTAATACACTTCTTTGCAAATATTGATCCTTATCAGCAACATTATATAAATTAATATATACTACTAATAATAAATTCAATAATACAGGCTGTTTTTTTATAAATCGAGGGCATGCCTTCTTTCATGACTTTTCATGACTTGGTTTCGGACTTGGCCATCACCGCCCATCTCAAAAAACCACCCTGTATAGTTACCGTCTGCCACTGCGTCTAGAGCCACGGTGGCAGACGGGAATGGTTATGGGCTAACCACCGTGCGGGGGCGGATAGCCACAAGTGTTATCGTCTGCCACCGTGTGGGGGCAGTAGGTGGGGGCAGATAGTAATAATTCATCTAGGCATTATTAGTTGGTGGTAGTTGGTAATACTGTTATCTTTAGTAATATTTTATGAAGCTTTTCTGCATAATTAGGTTAATCCCTATCTAGCCAAAGTTGGTTGCTTAGGTTTACATTATCATTTAATTTTTATGCGATATTATCTATAGAATATTCTAAGCAGTACGGTAAGTGGGTTGCATAATGACTTAAATAGCAAGTATTATCATTCCCCATAGCCATAGTTCAAGAACCTATCCTAAAAAAATATTTGCTTAAAAGTTACTTCCCAAAATCAAACTAACCGGGACTTATTACAAGAAAATGAGCCGAGTTTAGATCAAGTCTAACTTAAAAACTGTCCCTAGAAAAACAATCTTTACATACTCGTACATAGAACGCTTTTTTGTGGTAACAGTTTGGTTTTGACATGTGTCAACATAGGGTTCAACCAAGGTTTTACGTTTTTATGATAAGCAGCACCAAGTTTATAATTTTTACCTAGTTTTCTGATATACCTAGTTTTCTGATATATAAATAAGTTGATGTGATTTCAGGTGGGTTTATATTAACTTTTCTGTGGCTTGTCAATCTAAACAGCTAAATTGTAAAGGTTCTTCCCTTACAATTATTATATTGATGGACTTTTTACAATTTAACCTGAACTCCACGATCATGGTCAAAAACATACACTTTCAACGTTTTAAGTTCGTAACTATGTAGTGTTCTTATATGCGGCGATGGACTTGCAATCTGTCACTTATGGATAACTAACTTCTGCAAGATGTGGGCATGTATCAAATATGTGTTTGGACATGCCTCTGACTACCCCCCTTAGACATCTTTAAAGGCTCTGGAATAAAAGATCTGAGAGAATGTCTACAGCACTTTGGGGATACAGTCGTGAACCTGTTTTACTATGATAATTTTACAATTCCGTTGATAACAATATTAGTAAACTTGGGCCGTATTCGCGTTCCTTTTATCTTTCGTTTGATGAATATTCGGATGCTTCCCACCACGATATCTGACTTCAAGAGCTAATTTTTTGGTTTAATATTTGGTCCTAGGTTAGGACTGTGTTTTACGGTTGAAAAATTGGCCCTTGAAGTCAAAAATAGTGGTGGGAAGCATTCGAATATTCATCAAACGAACGAAAAAAGGAACGAGAATACGGACCCTTGTCTTATGCCTATACACAAAACAATTTAGTTCATTTGATTTGTGGCAGTACTGTTCTTCCAACTTTTCTGTGGTAGTTATGTCAGTCCGGTAACTGGCAGCGGATGGGCTAAAGACTTTCAAAGCCGTTAACAGTATAATTCACAGATAACCATAATTACAATGTTTCTCGGCAAAGTTTCTAAACACTAATAGCTGAAGTAAAGAGGTGATTCCACTTAGTTGCGCTGGAAAGGACTCCATTTACACGATACCATTCTTGTCTCTTGCCACAGAATATTATCTCTTGCTCCGTTGAGTTTGAGAAAGCAAGAGGCGAAAATGGTATGCCTGAATGGTATCGTGTAAATGGGGTCTTAATCTTGCTATAGACAAATAGGTTTATATTAATGTAAAGTGCTTATCTATCTTGTTTGATCACTGATAGATCGTTGAATTTAAGCGACGTTCTGAGTGGTCACAAAGTGGATGGGTGACTGGCTTCGAAAAAGTACTATTTTCAAATTGATTGATTATGGTCGAACTGCATCTGTATCACTAACCATATGTTACTTACCCATATTACGCAATAAATAAATGAATTGAATTGAATTGAATAACCGCAACGATGAGAATCAAACTAGCAAACAAGGATCTCATATCTTAGCTAAACTCTCCACTATGTCCCTTAGGCCCTTAACACGTGGTGTAAAGTTAAGCCAGGTTTAAACTCCAAAAATTTTTAAATAAAAAATTAAATTTAAATGGTATGGTTCCTCCCAAGTTTACCCGGCGTAACTTTACACCACGTTTATTAACAAGGGCCTTAATGTATAGCCCCTTTAATAGCCCCAGAGCCAGTGTAAGTTAATCAAAGTTCTTAAGTCATTTGTTAATGCCAGTTGTTCTGCTATAATTTCTGGAATTGTTTTACTTATAGAGTACGAATAGTGTAAAGCATGCTAATAGATCATCATATAGCTAGGATTAAACATTTTTAAGAAGGGTTAGGTAATGCTTCGTTTTCTCATTCGACACTCACTCACTTACACAGTAGTATTTAAAGAGATAGTTCAAAAAACGACGCGCATCGATAATTACGTTTTAATACTAAAAAGAAAACCGACTTCAATGTTTGACTCGAAACGCGGTGTGACTCAGGGCGTCAAGCTGTCGATTCGATTTCTATTTGTGACATGGAGGGAAGGTGTTTAGAGTTTTACGGGGAAACTATCAATCCCTCAGAAATAAAATGTATATGGGACCATCTCTGGAGTATACCCTTTCAAACATAAAAAGAATTTTGCAAATCGGTCAACAAATGGCGGAACAATCGCGTTACAAGACACAAAAAAAAAACATACAGACGACTTGAAAACCTCCTCCTTTTTTGAAGTCGGTTGAAAAATGCCTCGCTTCTTTTGGTTTGTCTTGGCGCGTCACTACAGTGACCCCAGATACAGCAAAACAAACTTTTCTTGATCACACAAAACCAATACATGTGCGCAATGTTCATAACTTTGTCAAGAAAGCTGTCATAACAGCCAAAGCAGCGTGAATATCAAATGGATGACAGAAAGTGCCAAACTTTCGGGAGTCTTTGAATATGTTAGTGTCATCACTCATAATTTTATAAGCGTCGAAGATGCCATAAATAGCAGACGCGTTCGAGTAACTTCGATATTTAATTTATATTATTTTTGGAAGAATTATATAAATTCTATCATACTAATATTGAGGTATAGAACCGGAATAAATAGCGTAAACAGAGGGAGGTCTACACCCAGCAGTGGGATATTATTGGCTGCGGATGATGATGATGAATATTGAATCTGAAAGTTGAAAAAAACAAAAAAAACTCAAAAATGCTTTAAACAGTGGACAGATTTGGATTAAATTTGGAACAAATATAAATAGATTGTGGACTAGAATAGCTATCATGCAAAATTCTCGTCCATTGTTCTGCATTGGCTGAAGCTAAATGTCATACATTACATACGTTCAAGTAAGCTCTAGAACGTTCGCTTAATTTCTAGTGGTTTCGGAAGAAAGTTCGGAAATCTTATGAAAACGGCAAACGACGGAAAAACTATCCGGAAAGTTTCTCACTATCGTCTCTTCTGTGGCACTTTGATGTATCGCCGAGAAAACTATCACTATTATCTGTCAGAACGTATGTTTCAGGATTTGCGGTGGCTTTTGTTGTGGGGAAGTTTTCTTCGAGTGCATTTTAGGTTGTTTTTAAGTTTTATAAATTTTGAACGGGTTTGTTCAACACAAGAATTGTGTGATGAACTCTGAATAATTTTTTTGTTTCTGTATATGTTAACTACCGCCAATAAGCTCGCTCTACTAATTTTACAAAATATAGAATTAGCTGAACCATTTTAGGATTACTAGAGAAAGATATAATATATATAACTTAAAAACAACCTAAAATGCACTCGAAGAAAACTTCCCCACAACAAAAGCCACCGCAAATCCTGAAACATACGACCTCTGTGGCGCAGTGGGCGAAGGTCCGCCTGCGACGCAGAAGGTTGCGGGTTCGATCCCCGCCGCGGGACAAATGTTTGTATGACCTACAGATATTTGTCTCGGGTCTGGGTGTTTCTATGTATAATATGTATGTATTTACAAACAAAAAGTATATAAGTAGTTTATCAGTCATTCTAGTACCCATAACACAAGCTCTGCTTACTTTGGGGCTAGATGATGCTGTGTGAAAAGTCCAACGTTATAAAAAAAAACGTTATATATGTGATAATAGTAAAGAAAAAGATAAAGTGGATACTTTGCGGTCTCATAACAATCTTCATTATTGAGCTCCGCGACTCCCCTAGTTATAGCTTTAAAGCTACTGTTCCACCAGAGATGTACAACAATGCTATGGATGTGTTTGATATCCACAAATCGTTGGTCGACAATATAGCACTGGTGGAAACGTGAACATGTTTCCTAGATGGAAACATGTTCACAGCAATGTTTTTTAAAATGATGCGCGCTATTTATCTCAGAAAAATGTCCTGGATACTACAGCATCCCTTTGAGTGTAGGCATATGTTGCTGTTTCCATCTAAGCAATGTTTTTTAAAATGATGCGCGCTATTTATCTCAGAAAAATGTCCTGGATACTACAGCATCCCTTTGAGTGTAGGCATAGGTTGCCTCCTGATGCTGAATAAATCATCAGAGATGTCAAAGGCCTAAGTTTTTATGGTTCGTGGTATGGATTAATAGCACATTTTACGTTCGGATACATAGCTTAGCACCAAGAAATGGTCGTAGCTGTAACATTCTCGCTTATCTGCATATCACTACATCATCATCTGCCCTTGTTCCACTTTAATGTGAGGTCGGCACAGCAGGTACTATTCCACTCTGCTCTATCAGCCGTCATCTCAACATTCACTCCTTTTTAATCATCTTTCACACAGTCCATCCAGTGGCATTATCAACTGAGCTCTTCTGTGCTTTGGATGGCAAGTGGAATTGGTTTATGCTGTTGATTCCTATTCGTAATTCACATACAATATGGATTCTACACAACCGGAGTTAACCACATTAACAATTCTACACAGCCGTTAATTTTACGCAAACAGGATTCTTCCTATTTGTGATTCTACACAATAAATGTCGGTCCCGGCTATTAAGTCGCTAAGCCATGACGGAGGCCTTAACTTAGTCACCAGAATTGACCACTGATTCACACGAACTTGCTTGCTTACACAGTCTATCCAGTTTTGGTCTTTCTAGCTGCATAGCACATCTCTGGTGTAAAATCACCCTAAGGTTCCCACAAAGTCACTGAACACCAGGTGCTGCTCCATAATTCAATAAAGGATAAAAGGATGAGGCAATAGGTAGAGAGTATATAATAATGAGACAAATAAACCACCATTAAGAATGTTCTTGAGCTTCTAGATACCTAATGTTTGAAAAAATTTATTCTATAAGCAAGAGTGGATAAAAACTTTTCAACTTTGTTTACGATGACTAGAATCTAGGAGACGCCATTTTGTAAGCGGGACAGCGAGTGTGATTTGTTCGGCGTGTGAGAAGTACTATAGACACGCAACGTCATTTACAGCGCCAAAACACTTTACCTATTTACAAGTTAATTAAACAATTAATCGAAAAATAAAAAAAATAACAAATAAAGAAATACTTATAGGTTTCTTGACAAAAGAAAAATCCAGCAAAAAAAAATAGCAAAATTTTTGCAAAACATTTTTTTTTTTCACAAAAATATATTAACTAAAAAAACTTTCAGCAATCGTGTTTTTAAAACACTTAATCCAAGATTAAAATTCGAAGTATCATTTCCCTAAATATGAAGGTTGTAGCTTTTACAGATTCTGAGATAAATAACTACAAAATTGCTTAAATCGCTCCTGCACACTCTTGAGTGACCCCAGCGGAATTACTAAATGAAATGATTTTTGAGTTTCACTTTGACCAAAAAGTCTTCCTAGATCTTAAGAAACCAGATCCTGTTTAGTTATTTGGTTACAGACATAAAATATTCGAAGTAATATAAGTAAACAGGTTGGCAAAAATAAAATAGTAGCAATTTTAAGTGAATGGGTTGGCAACACTGCTTTTTCTGTCGTCATCAAAAAAAAATTGAAAATTCCATCATCAACTCATTGATAACGGCACTAGCGATCACCCATCCACTTTCGTGACTGCATAGAATTTTGCTTATATTAATATATAATAACGATCAAGTACGATCAATGAAAACTTTTTAGTTTAATTTCTCTATATTAAAAAAATAAATTATCCATGTAGTTGTCCATCAGAACCTACTCGCCAGTTCTGGAGGTGGGCGTTGGGCCTGCTTCACAGTTTTTCAACTTTTGCAGTCTCTTTTTTTTGTGTAATCGCGATTCACTTTAAATCGCCAATTACCTACATTTCCAATAAATTCCAATGTGCGAGCAAAGTATTAAAAATCGCTCAAGTGTATGTCGATAAACACGTCGGGTCTTATTAACGTCACGGAACATTCTAGAACGTTTTAGTAGAACATCGAATTACCTCGAAGCAAACACCTTGGGGTCAGTGAACCCAAATAATATGGAAACATTCCTTCAAGGGTAAGGACACGCATTTGGTATTCAGATTCACATATTTAGACATCTATCATTCTGTCTCATTTCTCCTTTCTTCGGAGTATTCCCGTTGTTTCCACTGAGTTCAGCCCACTGTTGGGCCCAATGCCACCTTTTAAATTACAAAATTTTGCTCCTATTTTATTCCCGTTGTCCCTACTGATAATGGTGGTGAGGACAAAAGAACTTAGGCCTTTAGATAGATAGATAGATAGATTATAACTTTATTGTACACCAAAAAAAAAGTAACAAAAAGAACAATAAAAAAACCTTGATAACAAAATGTGTAACAATGCAATGTGCAGCTTAGTCAGCTCCACACGTATTGACGTCGTCTTTCCTGTGGGCCTGGCTGATTAAGCTGAGAGGATGGTTTAGGTGCTGGGCAAGCCTATTCCATCTCAAACAATGTCCCAGGCACTACAGCGTCCCGTTAAGTGCAGGCATAGGTTGCCTCCTGACGCTGTATAAATCATCTAATATAGATGTAAAGGCCTAAGTTTATGTGTTAATTTAGGCTACAAGCTACTTCCATAACTTCAAAGCAATCTGTTCAGCTGTTTCAGAATAAGCACATTTGACTCTTAATATTTTCCACTGACGATTAAAATCGAACACCTCTACAAAAAGCTGTTTTGTGCAGTCAAGCTAAAACCAACGATACGTCAAAGGTATAAAGCCCAAATTAAAACAAAATTCAATTTGGTATGAGTAACTAACATGCATTTATCCATTTCTCATTTATAGTGGTAATAAGATTTGCGCTCAGTGGGATGAATTGAACGATTGAAAAGATTGATCGTAAAATCCTTTAATCACTGCGATTGGAACCAAAGTCAACGTCAAAAATAAAACTCTTCAAGTGAAAACTTGTAACCAGATTGAATTGATAAAAGCCTTTTTGAATCATAGTGGATTTGCAGGCTTTTGTAGCAGTCTCTTCTTGACATTTAATTAAGTCTAGCTTATGAAAAATAACTTGTTTTTCAACACACTTGCTCATAAAGTGGCTCTATGGTCACCGCAATTAGGCACATAATGACACTCATAATCAAACTGTGACTTTTTCATTACTATAACTCACTAGTGAGTCAAAATAATGAAAAAATCAAAAAACCGTCCTCGGCTAACTTGAGACCCTCGCCTTCGCCTCGGCGGTAATCACCAATGTTACACACTAGTACCATAATGTACTATTATGCACCTATTTATCTGTAACGATGCTTTTACTGACTCATTTTTTTTAATGTTGCTTTTCTCTTACGAAAATTCAAAATGATAGCAGAATATGATTATTAAAAAACTGTGTAGAATGCTAAGTAGTTCAAATTATGTGCAATTTATGTGCACTATGCCAGTACTCTCAAACGGTGAAGGAAAACATCGTGAGGAAACCGGCATGTCGTAGAACCTAAAAAGTTCGAAAACATGTTGTCAAGTGCACGAAAGGAGCCTCTTAGAGGCGTACATAAAATTTTTTCACCACACTGGTTCGAAAAAACTGGTGACACGGCATGAAGAAGAAGACGTCGTCCAAAATTAACATATGTTTTGGTAGCATAAGTTATGTTTTGTTATTGCCCAAAACCGTGAGCATGATGCTAGTTTAGCTATTGAGCTTTGGAGTAGCACCGTCCAATCAGTGCCGGATTAGCCACGTAGCAAGAGTAGCAAATGCTAGGGGCCCCGCGAATTGGGGGGCCCCGAGCTCCAAGCGCTTATGCTATACCTCCCACCTGAAAATCTAAAACTCGATTTCGTCACGTTAAATTACATACCTATTTTATGTATTCGTCGATTTAATTTACTTGAATATCTTTATCGTAAAATAAGTGTTTAAGGATATTTGGACCTTTTTAAATTACTAAAAGTATATTAAGATCTAGAAAAGTTAATTTGTAACAGTTTTGTTTTATTTAATACCCTAAACTTGAGAACCTGACGACCTCTGTGGCACAGTGGGCGAAGGTCCGCCTGCGATGCAGAAGGTTGCGGGTTCGATCCCCGCCGCGGGACAAATGTTTGTATAACCTACAGATATTTGTCTCGGGTCTGAGTGTTTCTATGTATAATATGTTGTATTTACAAACAAAAAGTATATAAGTAGTTTATCAGTCATCTAGTACCCAATCCCCGATCCCTTAGATCTTCTGACACTCGTCAACTTAAAACTCCTTCCCACAGCACTGATTTTTACGGAAACTCCTTTACTTTACAAGCCGTTAAACTCTGGAATGCTCTTCCCGTGTCCATCAGATTTGCTAAATCGCTTCCTATTTTTAAAAACTTAGTTCATCGTCATTACTTGTCATTGTAGATATTATTATTATGTTTATGTATTTATTAGTATTTTTAGTCAGTGGTAGGTATTTTATAGGTATTTATGTTAGATATATATAATACGTTTTATAATTATATATTGTATATATTATATATATGCTACCGTCCGAATTTGTTAATATTTATCCTGTCCATCCAAAGGTTACCTGGAAGAGATCGCTTTTAGCGATAAGGTCGCCCATTGTACTATATTTTTGCATGTTTGTTTTTTTTATTTGTGTTATTTTTATGGTGTACAATAAAGTTGTATTCTATTCTATTCTTCTAGTACCCATAACACAAGCTCTGCTTACTTTGGGGCTAGATGATGCTGTGTGAAAAGTCCAGCGTTATTAAACCAGTTATTTATTTATTATTAAAGCAAACCAAGGGCCTCTTGACAGAATTTGCTACAGGCCCCTCACTGGCTTAATCCGGCACTGCGTCCAATCTGACATGTGTTTCAAACCGTGTATTATTTCTTTTTGTTGTGTCTGCAGAAAGAATACTAATACAGAATGTATAGAAATGTTTGGAGGTCGCCTTCACGTCTCTGATTCTTGAAAGTAAATGTTTTTGTTTGTTTTAGCTCAAACAAAAACGTTACAAGAAAAATATGTTATTGTTTTGTTAAACATCTAAGTCACAAGAATAAACTTTCTAACAGTACTTTACCTGTTACATAAAACATTTACTTATAATAATACTAGCTACGGTCCCTCGGCAATTATTCACTTTTCCAAGATAAAAGCTTGCCTATTATGCTCTTCAAGACCACTCTGTGTCCAATTTCATCAAAATTCTTTACCTAATTTAGAGTTTTCGTGAATGAGTAACCAACATCATTGCTTCCTCAATATCTTTCGCGTTTATAAGTAGTAATTATATTAGTTTTGTTATCCTTCTTGTAGGATTCTCATTTTGTGTTATTTTTGGAACGAAGTTCCTTTTCGGACGGTATCGAGGATGGAGGCTAGCAAAAAAAATTGGTTGTCTGTAAAGTCGGTTTACTGACGATAGTTGAACGTGACAACGTCTACGCATCGCTCACTCAAGTAGGAGAGAGACGGATGTCGAACGCTGCCGAACGCAAAGGCCGATTGTGCTTCTTTGTCGCTCGTTCCGCGCTCTCGCTTGCACTTCAAGCCTCTCAGAGCGAGGTAACGCCGCATGAAGGTAACGCCGCATGACGTCATGTTATTTCGTGCGTGCAGCCGGCTCTATCGAATTAAAAGACGTAGTCACGTCAAAAACGGTCGATTTTACCGTCACGACACAGATCAAAACGTCACAGTACGAAGTACGCAGACGCAAAACAGTCCATAGATTGTTACAATGTTACTATGATTTTAATATTTGACAATAATTTATTTGACATTTGCCGAATTTCAAAGTTGAAACTTCGTTCTAACCGGTAAGTGTGTTGAAAAAGTTTGTTAAATACCCAAAGTCCGAGGCTCCGTTTAAGGGCATTTCAAACGAAGTGATTATCTGCGACATTGCACACATTGGCGATGCTTGTAGTAATGGACCTTATCTAACCGGAATCAATATAGGTTAATGACCTTGTACGGGAAATGGCTGAATCAAGGGTGATTGACGTTACAACTGTATCTTGCGTTCTGTATTTACCAATTTAAACAAATAGGATCTTTACTGTATCACCGAGGCGCGGTAGACATTGTATATTTTTATAAATGGCCCATAACCCATTTTATCAAATTATGGGCATTTATGGTTTTCAATTTTCTGTTCTGGATATGAAAAAGTAAAAAGTAAAAACATACTAACCGCTAGCCATATAATGTAGTAGGTATTTGTATTTACCAACATTTTATTGTTATAAAATAAACTTCCTTAATCTTTATTTATATGTAACTATCTGTATTCTGTACTTACTCTATAATTATAATTATAACCTACAGATATTTGTCTCGGGTCTGGGTATGTATAATATGTATGTATTTACAAACAAAAAAGTATATATTAAGTAGTTTATCAGTCATGTAGTACCCATAACACAAGCTCAGCTTACTTTGGGGCTAGATGATGCTGTGTGAAAAGTCCAGCGTTATTTATTTATTTAATTTATCTAATCATTAGATAGTTTAATTACTTGGAGAAACCAGATTTGTACAACTATTTTTCACTTTTTGACAATGGGTGTCTAATGTCCTTTGTCAATTATAAAGAAAATCAGGTGATATTAATGAACTAGTGTCGTATTATCCAACAGTTTACATAAATCAATTCACATCATGGCAGAGTAGTCTATGACAATGCTAATGAAATGTGTTTGGACATTGACGAATATTCATGACCGACCACAAAGCTCCATGCGACTGGACTTAGCGTGTCATTAATTATCCACATAACAGACTTATCCGGCGGATAATGGCAAAGTCGAGTAAGTGATATACTAAGAAAAATTGCTTTAAAGAGCGATGCAATTTTTGGTTCGTAATCCGATGCCATTTAGCGGCCGAGCAAAACGTATAGAATTGCAGTCCTATACTACGAGTATATTGTTTCAGTTGAATTTCTTCAATGTAAATGATCTTTATTTTATTTTATTTTATTTATTAAGGATACCCAACACGGGTGTACACCTTACATACAAGAGTTAAAACAAAATGTCTTAGGTCTAGTGTTCCCATAATTATAGGGTATCACAACATGCGTAAAAGAGGGCACAACAACTTATTTCTAGATAGGTTTACTTAAGTAGTAAGAGTATAACAAAGATAAAAATATAGGTAACTTAATATACAATAATTAAAAGGTAGTCAGAGCGTCAGATAGGTGGTCGTATAATGCGAGCCAAATGTTTCTACCTATCTACTTAGGTAAGTATGGTCATACTTGTGGAGTACAGTTTATGTCAGGATTATTACTTAACAGGACTAATTAGTACTTAACAAGTAGGTAGGTACAATAGGTATCTTACTAATGCTAGAGACTTATCGACCAACTAGCTGTCCGTCACGGTGTTACACGCGCTCCCTCGGGACTTCACTTTCCCGGGATAAAGTCGTGGATTGATACACGACTCACATTTATGAGGGATATATTGAGTTAGAGCATAATTAGGTAATAATTTATTGAAACTTCCACAGAGTATGTTAATATTGAATTTTTGCGTTGTGCCGTTTTGCCAGTAGACCGTCGACAGTACAAATGGATATTTTCGCATCCACAGAGTCGAGATTGACTCAAATGTCTAATGTGGTCATCAATATGAACACTTCTCTGTTTGGAAGTGATTCCTCATTTTCTTTGTTGGTGATAAGTATTAATTTTCTGCTATGATGAGACAAGACAATGATAGAAGAGGTTTTGAACATACAAATAATTTATCTGAATTTGAATGGCAAAGACTTGTTAAAAACATAAGTAAACCATGTTAGCAATATATATTTGACGACCTCTGTGGCGCAGTGGCCGAAGGTCCGCCTGCGACGCAGAAGGTTGCGGGTTCGATCCCCGCCGCGGGACAAATGTTTGTATGACATACAGATTTGTCTTGGGTCTGGGTGTTTCTATGTATAATTTGTATGTATTTACAAACAAAAAGTATATAAGTAGTATATCAGTTATCTGGTTCCCATAGTACAAGCTTTGCTTAGTTTGGGGCTAGATGATGCTGTGTGAAAATGTCCAGCATTATAATAACGCTTATCAGTAACTCTTTCTAGTATTGAACTCTACTTCTTGTTAGTTGTAATTGGTAGAAATGCAATGCAAAAATAAATAATTATTAGTTTGCATAGTAAAAAACCTACTAAACATTTTAAAAATGTAGAATACTAAGCTACAACGTACATTATCACAAGCCGCATTTCACGTTCTTTTGAATTATCATATTTTTACAGAAAATTATATTTTAAAATGTAACCAACGTCAGCTGAAATGGAAAGATGACATTTTTAATGTAAAAGTACGCTTTTACAAGCCCGTCACGAAATCCAAACAATTTCAGAGCCTTAGTTTTTCCTCAAAAGCCTTTGCTAAGCAGAGTAGTATGTACGCGACGTACATTTGAACTGAAGCAACGTCGACGACCTCTGTGGCACAGTGGGCGAAGGTCCGCCTGCGACGCAGAAGGTTGCGGGTTCGATCCCCGCCGCGGGACAAATGTTTGTATGACCCACAGATATTTGTCTCGGGTCTGGGTGTTTCTATGTATAATATGTATGTATTTACAAACAAAAAGTATATAAGTAGTTTATCAGCCATTCTAGTACCCATAACACAAGCTCTGCTTACTTTGGGGCTAGATGATGCTGTGTGAAAAGTCCAGCGTTAATATTGTGAGGTCTGATTTGTAACTTTGGGATTGGATTCTGAAAAAAGTGTAACATGCATTCGACTATAGTTGACTAACTAAATAAATAAATAATGTTGACTTTTTCACACAGCATCATCTAACCCCAAAGTAAGCAGAGCTTGTGTTATGGGTACTACATGACAGATATACTACTTATATACTTTTTGTTTTGTAAATACATACATATTATACATAGAAATACCCAGACCCGAGACAAATATTTGTAGATCATACAAATATTGGTCCCGCCGCGGGGACCGAACCCGCAACATTTTATATAGATATTGACAAATTAAGCTTATTACTTGTTACGGATATGGACAAACAAGTATTTGACGACTGTCTCCGAAACCGAACGCGTAGTCCGTACAAAACTTTAAACAAATGACAATTTGCAAAATACATTTAAACCTAATACCTATGACGTCAATTTGAACGAAAATGTAAATGAAATGTAATTTTTTTTTATTTACATGAACAAAAAAAAAAAAGAAAAGGGCTTTGTCGCTGAGCGACTATACCGCCCAATCAGTAACATTTTAGCTTAGTCATTTTCTTCTTCTATAAAAAATAAGACTTATTGATGTTGGTAGGCACGTACCTACAACCGGGTTTTGAACCCTGACCATTGGAGGAAAAGTCGAGGCACTAACCTACGGGTTGTATTATAAAAATGCATGACTAAAGAGAAAGAAGTTAATTAAGTAATATAAATCAAAAACTTTTCATTTGAGCTTTCAACTCAAAGTTGACCGTGAATACGACAAGAGCTTTAATATAGAAGTGTTATTATTTCATTGCACATTTTTGAAAGGACAGCAAAAAGTGTAAAATATTAATTAACAATTCACCACCACGCGGTCACGAACTCCATTAAAAAAGTGATTATGTCAGTTTGTACAGTCAGCACAATATTTACATCTCATTGTAAGTTTTCTACGTGACAATAATTTTTCCTTTTTTGTTTTTTCGCGGTCGGACGCGCGATGTTTATTATGTGCGACTGTATTTAAATGGCAGCCATTTTGGATTTTTACTTTTTGTCCCTTGTTATGGCAAATATAAATATTTGATGATGAAAAATTTTTTTGCAACATTTTTTTTTTTACTCTGACCTCACACAAGTAACAATAGGTATTTTGATAGATTAGATTAGTAAGGTAAGCAAATGATTGACACAAAATCATAATCAGTGGTGTAGGTTACCTATAATGCCAACTTTCAAAAACTCAAAAATTCCTATGTATCAAACTGTTAAAAAAGTTAATATCTCATAGCATTACAAAACAATGTCAGAACAAAAAGATATACAAACTACAATTTTATGTAAATGAAATTAAGTTTTGAGATCTCAGGCGTTGGAAATAAAAAACTGAGACACAGAGATTAAAACTTAATAGTTTTAAGAGATTTCGTTGAAAATTTTCAACTTTTGTTCAAGTCTTACTTAGTTGTAATAAGTTCTGTCGGTTTTAATTGTTTTTGTAATGAGTTAAAGTAAAATAAAATTATTTTAGTACAATTTTGTATTATATTAATCTAAAAAAATAAATGTTTAAACATTTTTTTTAATCATTTTTTTTTATGTTTTTTATGAATAAAGATTTTGACTTTTTTAAAAAAAGGGACATTAAGCTTTTTATTAAATAATTTTCAAAAATCTACAGTTGAAGTTATATAATCTTAAATTATTGTCTACAGTGCTATGGGGATTGGAGATCGTGTTATTTTTTCAAATGTAACATTAGATACTGGATTTTTTACAGAAAAATAAGTAGGTATAATAGAAGTACTAATATCTTGTTGCGCATTGAATTACTCTGTAGCCTAAATCAATTTTTAACTTAATTAAGTTTTATTGGAAAACAAAACCAATTACTTAGAAAAAAGAGCAAACTTTTATTTCAAACATAAAGCTTCCTAATAAACCAATTATCAGTAAAAGCTTTAGTTTCCTCAAAATCGTCGACCGTTATATTGAAAATCAAAGTCAAATAATAAAAAAGTTGCCGGGATAGAGCAATGAGGCATGGACAAGACACACTTTTTTTTCATACTCACATTCTGAAGTCTGTGAATTGAGGACTGACTAACAGAAAAGAGGTTCATAGCCAGCAGTGGGTGCAACCGGGTTGATTGGATATACATGTATCCGTAAATTGTGTACTAATTTAGAAATAAAATTTGACAACTCTAATGGTAGTACTATTAAAATTTTATTCCTGAGTGATTGATAGTTTTTCCGTAACTTATGTAATAATTATGTGCTTGAAATTTTCTTCATAGACCTAGGTACAGTCAATGTCACCAACTGGTAACCCCCCGGCAGTACAAACCGCGTTACTAAGGGAGTTACCAATTTGTGACGCTGACTGTACATTAAAGTCGGCTTTCTTTTTAGTTTTTAAAACTTAATTTATGTTCTTTAAACGTCAAATTACTGTCAAACTTTGTTGAAAACACAACATAAGCCTGATTATTAGAAAACTTGAAGCAATTGCTTCGGAAAGCAAAGTTTCAACTTCAAACGTTTTTTCTCTGAAATTGAGTAAGGATTTTTGTACAACAAAGGGATTCGATTATAGGCTGGAAAGGGAGCGAGCTGTGAGCTACCTTATTCAGAAGTGCGGACATTTATTAGCGAAGCGGGTAGTTGATTATTTTCTTTAGAATAACTAGCTTCCGTCCGCCATTTTGCACACAAGGGAGCAACTATAATAAGGGCTATTCGTGACCCTATCGAAGTTTAAAATAAAAATCAGTTTTTTTACACTTTTTGACACTTGCAGAATAGTTAAAGAAGTTAAGTCAAGAAGCATTATATTCAGTAGGACTTTTGAATCTTGAAATAGCTTAGAATAGATTTAAATTGTCTTAATAACGTTCCTCCACGACCAACACCATGAAAAACCAGAGCAACAAACATGGTTTGGTGCCTAGCTTTCTTGTTTTTGATACATATTAAAACATAATGCTGGACGTTTTCACACAGCATCATCTAGCTAGCCCCAAACTAAGCAAAGCTTGTACATGGGAACTAGATAACTGATATACTACTTAATATACTTTTTGTTTGTAAATACATACATATTATACATAGAAACACCCAGACCCGAGACAAATCTGTATGTCATACAAACATTTGTCCCGCGGCGGGGATCAAACCCGCAACCTTCTGCGTCGCAGGCGGACCTTCGCCCACTTCGCCACAGAGGTTAGAAGAGGAACAGGTTCACGACTGTATCCCCAAAGTGCGGTAGACATTCTCTAAGATATTTTTATGTTACTTATTCCAGATCCTTTGGAGATGTCTAAGGGGGGTAGTCAGAGGCATGTTCAAACACATAATATTTATTTGATACATGCCCACATCTTGCAGAAGTTAAAATTCCGTACGTAGGTTGCAAGCCCATCGCCGCCCATAAGAACACTAACTGGTTTCCTCACGATGTTTTCCTTCACTGTTTAGAGCACGTGTTAAAGCGCATATAAATTTTAAGTAACGCAAAATCCATTGATGCACGGCTGGGATTCGAACCCACTACCTTCGGAATGAAGGTTGAGGTACAACCCCATTCGGCCAACACGGCTATTGTGGATTGTGGATTCCACTCTAGGAAGAAAAAGTGGAAACTAATCCATTAATGGATTTGATTAGTGGATCAGGAATAGGGCAAACTAACTAGTAGGTATTTTCTAGTCGCTACCGCTTATGACCATGTCTGCAGCCGAACAGCATTTCCGTCTGAGATTGCAACAGTGTTATCGCAACTCTCATTATGTGTCTTGTTGTGTATTTATTCTGGGCGTTAGAAAATGCCAGCTTTTAGAGGGCAAACCGTTTTTTGTTGGAAAAGGGTTCGGTGTTTAGACCGAACCGTTTTATGCATGTTTTGTGTTTTTTGCGTGAGGTTTTACTCATGATATAGTGAGGTACTTTTTTGATGAAGTAGGCTTGCCCATAAACTAAAGACTCTAAGCTTAGTCAGCCATTATCTACAGGAAATAACATGGTCAGTTCATGGTCTATGAATGTTCTCACAAACCTTGAAAATATAACTGTTGAACTATTAAGAGTGTTGTTAAGAGCCGTGTTGGTCGAATGGGGTTGTGCCTCGACTTTCAATCTGAAGGTCGTGGGTTCGAATCCCGGCTGTGCATCAATGGATTTTTCGTTTCGTAAAATTTATATGCGCTATGACACGAGCTCTTAACGGTGAAGGAAAACATCGTGAGGAAAACCGCAGCTTTGTCAGCTCCACACGTATTGATGTTGTCTTTCCTGTGGGCCAGGCTGATTAAGCTGAGAGGATGGCTTAGGTGCTGGGTAAGCCTATTCCATCTCAAACAATGTCCCAGGCACTACAGCGTCCCGTTAAGTGTAGGCATGGATTGCCTCCTGACGCTGTATAAATCATCTAATATAGATGTAAAGGCTTAAGTTTTGAACTATTTTGGATCAACTTCATGTAATGTGCCCCATTTGAAGAATTGTTAATTCTCCATTCAAAGGTCGTCTGGTTGAGGTCGTTTTTTAGCGTTAAGGCCGCCGTCCGTAGAACATATGATTATAATAAATTCCATAATATGGAATCCCATACATTTTGTACTAAAAATCGATAAATGAACTCGACATTTTTTGATGCCTTTCTGATTTTTCTAGTACTCAAACCTCCAATCCCTACATGAAACTGAATCGATTGGCATATTTTTTTTTTTTTTACTTTTGCGATTTTTGTCGCTGACTGTAATTTTTTTTCAAAATCTGTGAATGCAGTTTAAAATATCTCAAAAAGTTAGGGAAGGTCTCCTAAGAGCGTTTTCCTGTAGCTACAACGGTTAAGGTACCTCCGTGGCCCATCTCAAAAATCCACCCTGTATACCTACATAATTCAGTTGAGTAGGGCCAGTGACTTGTTGTACAGGTTTTTTCTATACCTATTTCATGCACCGTCTCTCACAAAACAGGTTTTTATATCTACAACCTTTTTGGATGTTTAATGTACTTACCCATTTATATTTTAGATTCTTGTGTATTTATTTTAATGTTAATTTTGTTTGTGAGAGAAAAAAATACAGGTTACAAAAAAAATTTTGAATTAGCTACGTAATTTTATTTTATTTTCTATTTATTTACTTCTAGTAGAACATATTAAGACCATACCTACCTAATAATTTCATTTCTAAAAGAAAACAAAAATTAAAACTTAAAATCCAGCAATCTACGGATAAAAACGCGCCCAGTACACACGCTCGACTAGTTGTGCAAAGTTGGTTTTCTCCGGATATACTTAATGTTTTTCTCGGAAAATCCTTTTGGATTTGGTTGTGTGTTGGGATGCCTTACCCCTTTCGGCATCGGTAGACGTCTTTTTATACCCTGTATTTGATTTAATTTGATTCTAAATCTAAGGAAAATGTTAAAGTACTTTATAAGAATTCAAGTCCCCAACAATTCCGTTTTCGGAACCAAAGCACGTATACAGAAGTAAACTAGACCCAACTAGATTGCAATATTTACTGAAAACTAAAATATCCTAAAGATAGTGTACATTTTAAACTGTTTCAAGAAAACGAAACAGTATCACTATAAGCTTAGGTGATTCAGGGTTGACATTTTCTCAGAGAATAGAAAAAAGAAGTAAAAGGGAATTTAAGAACTTTCGAAGATTTCGCTAGTTAGGGGCATTTTTCAAAAATGGTACATGCCCACACACATTTTGCAGAAGTAACCATTCCGGAAACCCCACTAGATGGAAAAACGACCTGGTAAAGGTTGCTGGGAGCCGTTGGGTGCAGGCTGCACAAGATCGATCGCTGTGGAAATCGATGTTCAGCAGTGGACACTAGATGGATGACATGATGATGATGATGATGTACTATTCTTGGATGGGATTAGCACAGGATTGTTTTGGATGGCACAAACAAAGGGAGGCCAATGCTCAGCAGTGGAGGACTATATCGGGCTGTGGATGATGATAATGAACCATTCTTATCGCCGCCTAAATCTCCAACTGGTTTCCTCACGATGTTTATCTTCACCGTCATACCTCGTGTAATGCGCATATAAATTCTAAATTAAAATTGCTTGATTGAACCTGTTTTCTTTAGATAAAAAGCCACGGCTCGATCCCACTTGGCCCACTGTTTTTAAACTGGATTCAGTACAATTCGCTACTTTGTATTAGTGTGGCGTGTACTACGTAATTCTTCCACAAAATAAATTCCCTTGCAATCTGATAGCCGTGCCGCGATACGAAATAAGATTTTCGCGACAAAATTAGCAACTCGGAATTTCTTTTCAAGAAATTTCGACATTTTACCTCTACCTGAGCTCTGAAAGGAGCTAGTTTGAGAGGTAATGTTTTTTTAGGATTCCTTTGTTTGATAAGAAACCCTGTTAAATTATTTATATAAAAAGTTTAGATATCGTGTTTGTCGTTCAGTCTCTCGTCACGGATAAATTAATTTATAATCTCTATATATAAAAATGAATCCCTATATCCCTTGGTCACGCCATCACGCGTGAACGGCTGGACCGATTTCACTATTTTTTTTGTTGTGTTCGTTATTGTCAGGAGAAGGTTCTTATGACAGAAAAAAAATTCAAAATTGCGCGGAAAAAATTAATCCCTATATCCCTTGGTCACGCCATCACGCGTGAACAGCTGTCGCGCGTGAACAGCTGTCGCGCGTGGCCGGCTAGTATAGGAATAAATGAGATGATTGGAGGGATTTGGGGGAGACCTTTGCCCAGCAGTGAGACCAAATAGGTTAATTCAAAAAATATATATTATAGGAATAAAAACAGACAGATGCGTTTGAAAATATGTGTAAGTGAGTAAGATTATACCGAGAGCGGCACATCGACAGGCCGTGCATCAACAGATTTTAAATAATTTGAACGTGATCTTAGAGAATGTCTACCGTAACTCGATGTACTGCCGCGATATCTTTATACCGCGGCATTTTTTTATATGGATTTTGTCTAGTGTTCAGGGTTTGACAAGCGTACAGGACCCTCTATTATTTAAGGTCCGATACACACTTACAAAACGTTTTTTCAGTGTATGCCAAAGGTTCCCAGTAAAAGAGATAGAAATAATTGTATCTTCCAAGAACTTCTAACAATGAAATGCCTAAGGCTTCTCCCAAAATAGCATGAAAAGATTTTAGATAGAAAATTCATACAGGATTTGTGATTTCTAATTTTGAATTAACATTTTGATGTTGCTGATTTTTCTGTTACCTACAAGTTGTGTAAATTTATGTAGTCATATGCAAGTTCAAACACTGTTAATTTGTATAGAATAAATTACTTATTGTTTTTTTTTTAATTCAACAAGAATACGCATTTACAAAAATAAATCCAAAGTCTTTTAAAATAATACTGGTTGTAATAAAACTATTCCCTAAAAGTAAACTTTCATTGTGAAAATAAATATCTATTTACACATAAAAGAACCTAATCTTTCGAAAAAAATGGTAGGTACTTAGGTACACGAAACTGAATCATTACTGTGTCATTACCTACAAAAATTTTATCAAAATAAAAAGTTCACCCGCGACCACGGTTGTTGCAATACAGCCGAAACGTCGGGAAATAATAAAGGTAATGTAATTTTATTTTTAAATCTTTATTTTAGACATCAATATAATTTGGTCCATAGAAATTACTTAGTATAAAAAAACTTAATATTATTATTATTAGTTAACGCATGCATCCTAGAGTTGTGGTATAGATAAATGCAGTCAAACCTATTTGCGAACACGGTGAGAATGCTGTTGGAGCTGGCTCGGACCCTGCGCACCAGAGATGCTCCACGCTTGCGCATGGTGGTGTAAAAGCAGCCAACTCGCGCGTCAGCGAACATCCCTGACGCGCTGCAGAACCGAAGTATCAGCACTCTGAACGCGTTATTATATTGTATCCGTAAGGCGCTGTACCGCGTAATACGCGATAAAATCCTGTAATAAAATATATCTCTAAAAATAAAAAATAATATATATGTAAGTAAATCTAGTTTTTAGACAAAATAAAACATGTTACATCTAGTTTTTGCGAGTAAATCTGTTACACTGAATATACAACGACGAGTATCTTAAAATATTTACATTAATACAAACCACTTTGCAAGTCTCGATTAATTCTACATTAAGCGTGTGCGAATATCGACTTATGTTAAAAGCTACCTCTTACTTCTGCGGTGTTTGTTTGAGATAAGTGTTTTTATATGATTTTGACAACTGCTTGAATTTTATATCCAACGAACGACAGAAATTTTTTAAGAAAAGTTTAGGATTTCCAAAGGGAATTTTGACACTAACCCGATTTCGACATTTAAATTCCCAAAATCCCCTTTGAAGAGAATTTCGACACTAACCCAAAGTTTTGTGTGAGAAATTGAAACTTGTCATTGCCCAGGCAGCATACCGATCTACGGTAGAACCAAAAAGAGAAGAATAAAGAAAAATGACATTATTGCACATTACCTGCGGTCTGTGATTTGAACACTATTTTTTATCTTTAGTTTAGTTAAATTATGTACCTACTTAAGTATTTTTATGATTATTGTATCGTGTAAATAAAATTTCTAATTCACTAAAAGAAAAATTACATAATTTGAGTTTAAGCGATTTTAAGTTTTATCGCGTTTTTAGAAAACATGCTTTTGCCTGAACTCAAATGTCCTAACATAGTCCTAACATTAACACCTTAACTCCTTAAACTATAAAAAAAGATTCTTCTCAAAAAAAATACTAGCTAATCTGTCCTTACAAATACGACTAATGTTTTTATCGAAAACCCCATCTCCCGTTCGCTATGTCGCCAAACAAAAAGTCATCACGCTCCTAAAAAACGTAATAAAATTCTCGTGTGTAACCCCTATCGCGATCAAAATGCGATGTTTACAAGTGTGGCCATCAATCACTATTCGTGGTACACCACAGTAAAGAAAATAATTACGTTTTTATACTAAAAAGAAAACCGACTTCAATGTTTGACTCGAAACGCGGTGTGACTCAGGGCGTCAAGCTGTCGATTCGATTTCTATTTGTGACATGGCTAGGAGGGAAGGTGTTTAAGAGTTTTACGGGGAAACTATCAATCCCTCAGGAATAAAATTTATATGGGACCACCTCTGGAGTATACCCTTTCAAACATGAAAATAATTTTGCAAATCGGTCAACAAATGGCGGAGCAATCGCGTAGCAAGATACAAAAAAAAAAAAAACATACAGACGAATTGAGAACCTCCTCCTTTTTTGAAGTCGGTTAAAAAAGAGGCTTTGCTTTCGGAAACGAATTTATTTACAACTAATACTTAGTAGGCAGCGTTGGGCGAGCTAGGTTCGCATGGTCCACGTTGTGCAACAAATGTCATTTTGCTACTTAGCTCTTCGTACAACGCCGTAGATTCAAAAATACTAGTTTGTACTTTTCCTTACCTTAAACCTGTTACAATTTAGTTCGGTGTATATAGATAATCAAATAAGTTATAGATAATAAAGAACCTAATATAAATAAAACGTTGTACCCAACATAAAAATGTTTATATATTTTTCTATAATGAAAGTACGCGATTCACCAGCCCGCTGTTTTATCAAAGCAAAATAATCATATCTAACGTTTCAACTCATATCTTAAGATCATGCGTACCATCCATAATAAGTAAGCGCGCTTAGAGCACATGCACACTGCTTTCAATCCGAATCCGGAATTGCGGAAACAGGATCCCGATTGTACCCTCAGGGCATTTAGATATTCTTAGATATTTTAATGCATCTTGGAAGATGTTTGAGGCATTGGATTTTTTTTATTCCTCTCTCTACTAGCCAAATGTCTCATAAAAATTATCAGGCTCTATCCTCCGTCACGTTTAAACAATCTCTCAAGAAGGCATCGATGTTGTCTCGCGTTTTCCAGGTCAACCTCTACCTACGCTGCTATCTTTCATCTGATGCGTGTGGATGTTGGCCCAAATTCCCTGGTCCATTCAGCTCGATAAAACACGGATACGGACTAAGTAATGTGGACAAGCACCTTAAAAAATACTCACAAGATATGACATTTTTTATTAGAAAACTGGAGCAAAGATTTGTTCGGGATGAATATGTTCTTTGATATATTTTAATTTACCTTACATAGCATAGTTTTTTTTTCTTAAGTGAAGTGAGGCTCGACAATGCTTTGTTATTTCTAGTATTATTCTAGACCAAAGTTACCTATGATTATGAAGATCATATTTTAATTCTCGGATATACAAAATATGGAATTTACTCATATAAAAAGAATTCAAACTACGCAAAGCGTACCTAATCAGAAAATCTGATTATCATAATAGCTCTCTAAATGAGCTTAAAAAAAGTATCCTCGGTTTGTTTTTTGACATTTCCTCAAATACTTTTTTATTTATTAAAATATGGTTAAATTACTGCGCTTATCGTTTGTCTGTTTATCCATGAAAGTTATTTACAAACAAATTCCAAGGCATTGTTCAAGATTGCTTTGGATTTGATGAAAGATAGCGGGATTAGCGCTCCTTCGCGAAATTGAGACGAATCGACGGATTAGTAATTGAAGTGACTGAATCAAAATATACTCAATACATTTTTGGATTATGAACTCTACGTTTAAACGTGTTCTGGGATTTAAAAAAAAAAGTTATATTAGTCATTCTTATTAAAAAAAAACACCGTTATTTTCCCGAAAGATATGTGAGACTAAGGTGCCCCTGAGCAAGCCGATTACAATACATCTTGTTTAATTAGAATAGAATAGAATAAAGTTTTATTTTCTCCACATATACACAGTTACAAAATAGGTACTTAAATTAATTACGAGTATTATATGTACTAACTACTGCGCATGGCTTTGCCCGCGTGGTACCAACATTTTGAATAGCCTATATGCTATTCCAGGTCACTATTTACTACTACACTACACTACACTACACTACACTACACTATCTACGCCTATTCTAAGTTTCATCCAAATCGGTTTACTGGTTTAAGCGTGATTGAAACATACAAATATCCAAACATCTAAACAAACTCACAAACTTTCAGCTTTATTATACATACATAAACATATTAGTGGGATTTAGTATACAACTCCACATTCTACATAGGCAAAGATATCACCTATTAGAGCTGCAAAGTTTGACAATAACTAAGATTAATAGTAATATTATTATTTTAACTAAAAACACATTTCGGATTTATAACCAAGTTATAAAATCAAATGATTGGAGTGTGTCGTAGACTAGCCTCAGGTAACACCTACGTTGTAGACGCTCGTAGGCATTACGTAGGCGTGCTACGCAAATCACAAAATATTTATCATGAAATAAAGTGTTACACTGCTGCTAAGGGGGCTTATGCTTGGAACTCAATAAAACCGTCTTAAAACCTAAGATTAAGTTTCGACCTTCTGTAATAATCGTACCGTCATTTTGAGTAGCGAAGAAGCTATTAAAAAAAACTCTTTTCTGAATTTGATTACCTTCTCTATTAAATCTTACACGCGTGTCTGGAAAATCCGGCTACTTTTACATACATACATAAAATCACGCCTCTTTCCCAGTAGGCAGAGACCACGGATCTCCACTTGCTACGATCCTGAGACACAACTTCGCATTTTTATCCCGGAAAAGCAAAGTATTCATGAGCAATCGCGGATAGCACCGAAGAGTGCAGTTGATAAATAATATAGCCAAAAACCTGTTTAAGACGGACAAATTGGATGATAATTCGTCCGTCATATAACAGTGCCAGTTTTCAACAAACAAATACCTTACGTCTTAATTCAAATGTGTTCATCCCGTGAGTACAGAACAAACGATGCCTCAGATTGCACAGTTTATTCCATCGCGCTCGTCACGTCATGTCATATTTACACTTGCGAGGTAGAAGTGAGATGTGAGGTGTGGTCAGAGTAACAGCAATTTTATGCTTCACTGGCTTTTACTCACTTCTTGCTCGCGAAGTATCAATAATCATGCTATTTCTGGCTATTATCTTGTTTCTTCACGTCCTATGACTAGAACGTCAAAGTCAAAATATAATTTGTCCTATGTCCCGGAACTTGGTATGATAGTATTAAGTTCTCTTAGCCAAAAGGCAAAACAATCATGGGAGGAAATAAGATATTGATAAAGATTAACCTATTTAACCTTTTCTAAGAAAGGATTTAATATAATAATAGCCGTGTTGGCCGAATGGGGTTGTACCTCAACTTTAATTCCGAAGGTAGTGGGTTCGAATCCCGGCCGTGCATCAATGGATTTTGCGTTTCGTAAAATTTATATGCTTTTAGCACGTGCTGTAAACGGTGAAGGAAAACATCGTGAGGTAGTGTTCTTATAGGCGGCGATGGGCTTGCAACCTGTCACGTATGGAATACTAACTTCTGCAAGATGTGGGCATGTATCAAATATGTGTTTGGACATGCCTCTGACTACCCCCCTTAGACATCTTCAAGGGATCTGGAATAAGTAACAATAAAAGTTCTGAGAGAATGTCTACCGCACCTTGGGGATACAGTCGTGATTCTAGTTTACGTTTTACTAAGAAAGGACTGAGTTTGAGAATTGAGTCTTGGCATGATAAAAAAATATTCGAAGAATATTCTCCGCTATCACTCCGCATAAACATAACCTTGCTCAAAACGTGAATAGGCTCAAATTCCATGTTGATAGAATTCTTTATGCCCACTCGCTAGTCTAGTTTGAATTGCCCAGGTGTTCGCGTTACTGCGAATGAGATGTTGGGCTTAATGGCGTCTCGAGTGTACCTTTATTCCCCAGACAGTTAGATTTAATCCAAAAATGCTGTATAATACAGATAATATAACTTATACAGACTTTTCTCAGCTTAATTTCAGACTTAAAAAAAACTGTAGGTTAATACCAAAATTAGATGCTTTGCTTTACAATAGCAAATATACGTTTAATTCTGAAATTATTCATTGAATAATACTGAATTTACCCATCTTAAACCGAGTCCAAAGTTTTCTAAACAAATGTTAAGGTGGCAAATTTTAGATGTGGGTTACCTTTAAAGCAACTCAATCGATTGTAAAAATTCTTTCAATATTTGAAAGGTATTGTTTCAATGGACAATGGTTTTGGAGAAACCAAGGTGGGATGTATCAATACAAAACAAAAAAAAATACAATGAAGATACTCAAATTCAAGTCCTTTTCAAATTCATTATTATTCATTTAAACAGAATTAATGTAAATTGTCACGGATATTATTAAAAGAAAAATAAGGAAATTATACAGAAAAGACAAACAAATATGGCCGCAAATTCATAAGCCCGTGGACTGTATCATAAATAAAAAGAAATAAGAATCAAATTAGAAAGCGAAAATTATGTTTCAAGAAAATGAATTTGAATAAAAAGATGAATTTAGAAGGGAAATTAAATCCAGCAATATTGTTTCTCGAATTATGATATAATAAGATACTTACTTCCTACCTGAACTGAATTGAATAAATAAATAAATAAAAATTGCCATGACCTTGAAAAAGTATACTGGCAAAAAAAAGCAGTGGCATTCCAGGAGTGCCGGCAGAAGTGAAAACTTGAACAAGGCATCGGCACAGAATACAGAAAGGGTTTCGGTAGAGGTTCTAAACTTAAAAAAAAATTACAAAAAAATAAAGTGCAAAAAGTTAATGTTCTACTGGGATTTGAACTCGGGATGTATGGGATCTCACCAGAGGCGGTCACTATAACTCTTCGACCCATGAGACTACACAAGATGTGACGAAATCAAGGTAGAAATAGTAAGAGGTTGGTGTCGATTAGATCGCGCTATCGTTGCGTTTTGTGGTTTTGAGAGTGTTTTCTGCGCGGATCCATATTGTCAAAGCCAATATTGCCATTCTTCAATTCACAAGATTGCAATAGCCATTTTCGTATTGTGAGATTGGTTGAGCTCTATTGGGATGACAATCGATTGAAATTATGTATATATTTAGCTGGTGTCATCACATAAATCCTTCGTAAATCTGGCTACGGTCACGTGACTCACGCAAGGCGAATCCAAATTTTTTTATTCACAAGTCAGTCAGTCGAGGCACAACCCCATTCGACCGACACGGCTCTTCACTTCAAGTCACCGCATAGTAATAACATAATGTACACTAATAACATGAGGTTTCTATTACACTAATTAAAGGGGCTTTTAGTGGTGACCATTTTATACAACTCACGTAAGTGAACCTGGCGGACGGGCTAGTATACAATAGAAAGCAAATGAGTCAAAGCAAGTTATCCTATCAAAAACCGGCCGGACTCGCGTACGAAGGGTTCCGTACCATCCATATTAATATTATAAATGTGAAAGTAACTCTGTCTGTCTGTCTGTTTGTTACGCTTTCAAGCCCAAACCGCTGAACAGATTAAGCTGAAATTTCATAGGCTACCTTTTTCCCAAAAAAATGAAAAAATCCCGAGGGATCGCGGGTCACACCGCGGGAGCGCAGCTAGTTATCTATAAAAACGGCAAAAAAAAACACGTTTGTTGTTTGGGAGCCCCCTGAAATATTTATTTTATTCTGTTTTTTAGTATTTGTTGTTATAGCGTCAACAGAATTACATCATCTGTGAAAATTTCAACTGTCTAACTATCACGTGTTCATGAGATACAGCCTGGTGACAGACGGATGGACAGACAGACAGACAGCATAGTTAATAAGAATAGGATTCCCGTTTTACCCTTTGGGTACGGAACCCTAAAAATTGACAAATCGCCATCTTTTGAATGAAATAAATCGATCGATTAATAATTAAAACCATCTGATGGAGCGATTACCGAGTGATAACGGATCACCATCAATCATCTGTATTCAGTGGAAGTGATTTTCTTGTGTATTTACATCAGCTTTGTGATGGGATATTCATGAGTGATTGGCGTTTTTTGTACAGGGATACTTTTTATATTTTTTCGTCTTTTTTTTTGTTTATGAGCTGTTTTTCGCAATTATGTCCATTTTGAGTGCTGTTATCGTTTTTCCATACTTTCTTGACTTTTATAGCACTATTTTGACCAAAAGTGATAGTCAAAGACACGTGCGCATTTAGAAAAAGTAAGCATTCATTACATACTTGGGCCTCAACTGGATTGAAGTAGCTCAATCTAGCGAGGACTGGCTATCCTTGGAGGAGGCCTTTACCCGCAGAGGGGTTCTTGTAGATATTTAAATTAAAATAAGTTTCTACATACTATGTTATTAATATAATAATTATAAGGCCTTTGCCCAGCAGTGGGACATAAATGGCTGATATAATAATATAATAATAATGTTACCCATAAAATCTAAGCTAAAAACTAAATTTAAGAACTACTTAATCAAAAAAAAATATTTTTTTACCTTCCTAATAACATAAAATTTAATTTTCTTTTTTTGTAATCTACAACGAAATAAAAATACTTTTTATTTTATTTCTTTATTATACATGACCGATCGCAAGCCTATCGCCCTCTTAGACTGGTTGGTTTTAATCGCGATGTTTTCCTTCACCATAATTTTACGCAATGAATTAAATTATTAGCTACCCTACCTATTCGTTTACAGTAAATTGTATCAACATAACCTAATTATGCAGCACTAGTCCTTAGATTTGATTATCTATTTGTACTTTAAAAAAGTTTACACTGGGACAATGATTGTCCTTTCATTAAAATTACCGGTATTTCCTAGCACATAAAAGTCTTACCAACTTATGAAATTTAAATATCCTGCTTGTCATGCCCCGGTGGCAACGACCGGGTTCATTTCCCACGGGAGTTCGATACAATCACGAATTTCATGCAGATTTTTGAACTGGCTTTCTTAATTCATGATAATCTGATAAAAATGATGAAATAAACAGCAAATGAATTGTTATTATATCGAATATTAAGTTGTTCGGCCATGACTAAACCCTTAGATGGCCTGAAACTCCATCGTCATCGTAGACAGAGAAACCAATCGACACCTGGTGATCGTGCCATTTAGGCCAACTTTAAAGCCTCATGGCCTCGGTCCTTCGCGGTTTGAGAGGACTGGCATAGTACACATTTTTGTCGCCAGAAACTCAGTAGTGCACGAATGGAACTCACGATTTTAGGATCAGAAATAACTTGGCCTTTACGATGATTTATACAGCGTCAGGAGGCAATCCATGCCTACACTTAACGGGACGCTGTAGTGCCTGGGAAATTGTTTGAGATGGAATAGGCTTGCCCAGCACCTAAACCATCCTCTCAGCTAAATCAACCTGGCCCACAGGAAAGACGAAGTCAATACGTGTGGAGCTAACTAAACTGCGGGTTTCCTCACGATGTTTTCCTTCACCGTTAAGAGCTAATATTATAGCGCATATAAATTTTACGAAACGAAAAATCCCTTGATGCACGGCCGGGATTCGAACCCACGACCTTCAGATTTAAAGTCGAGGCACAACCCCATTCAACCAACACGGCCCTTTTAGGATCAGAAAGCCGCTATTAAACCAGTTTACACCAATACTAAATTAGTTTAAAATAGCGTCTTAAGAGACCTAGTTTTTTTTTATGATGAATGGGTCGGCTCTTGACCTCGAGACTTACACAGGCAAGAATAAGGTCTTCGATGGAGCGAGCTTACCCTGAAGGTGCCTATTAACTCTCTTCTTAAAAACATCAGGGTCGTAGGGGAAGTTTACAATTTTTAAGCATAATAAGATAATTACGTTTTTATACTAAAAAGAAAACCGACTTCAATGTTTGACTCAAAACGCGGTGTGACTCAGGGCGTCAAGCTGTCGATTCGATTTCTATTTGTGACATGGCTAGTGTTTAGAGTTTTACGGGGAAACTATCAATCCCTCAGGAATAAAATTTATATGGGACCACCTCTGGAGTATAACCTTTCAAACATGAAAATAATTTTGCCAATCGGTCAACAAATGGCGGAACAATCGCGTAACAAGATACTAAAAAAAAAACATACAGACGAATTGAGAACCTCCTCCTATTTTGAAGACGGTTGAAAACAGCAAATCATGCAAATATAAGCCAGAACCTTTACCCTAATCCATCCGAATTCATAAAAAGCCTTCACCTCTTGAGCGAACTTTACCAGGGATCTCTTAAAACGGTGCCCTAATGTACACCTTAATTTACTTTTGACTAAGCAAAACGGCGAGGTGTTTTGTAATTTTCCTCTTTTTCTTTTCTCTAATCAGACATTCGACGGGAGCCTAATAGCGTTAATCAAACAAGCTCTTCAGGAATGTTGTTCTGGAAATGCTGGGTTAAAATAAATATTGTTTAAATGGAACTACCTATTCGTTTCTTTTTTAAATGAGATGTTCTAGATGAGATCTAGACTGTCTGGATTTCATACCGTTAGGATAGTCCCTTGAGCTTTGATTAAAATACAATAATTCATGTTTTAAAATAAATCTTTGTATTCTTCAAGATGTAAATAACTAACTTCTGCAAGATTTAGGCATGTATCAAATATTATGTGTTTGGACATGCCTCTGACTACCCCCCTTAGACATCTTCAAAGGATCTAGATTAAGTAACATAAAAGATCTGATAGAATGTCTACCGCACCTTGGGGATACAGTTGTGAACCTGTGTTGTAAATAATAAATAAATAATAACACTGGACATTTCACACAGCATCATCTAGCCCCAAACTAAACGAAGCTTGTACTATGTGAACCAGATAACTGATATACTATTTATATACTTTTTGTTTGTAAATACATACATATTATACATAGAAACACCCAGACCCGAAATAATATCAAATAATTAGGTACAGTCAGAAACGAAAGTCGAAACAGTTGGACTTTTTAAAATGGCTTTTGTTTTCGATAACTAAGAAAAATAAACTTTTCTTAAGAAATTATTACTAACCTAGGCTTTATCTTGAAATATTAGTCAAAATGTTGGTTGTATAACATTGAATGTTAATCGACTTTCGTTGCTGACTGTACTTTTTCTATGTTACTTTTTAATATGAATATCGTTATTAAACTATTTAAGTCCAGCTAATGACCACTGTGGCATTAACAATTGAACGCTTCCTTGCTTTTAAAGGCACGTTAAATTGACAGTCCCGGCTGTAAAGTCGTGCCGGAAGCCTCTAAACGGCTTAATAGCTCCGTCGTAGTTGACTATTTCTTCTTGTGATATCACTAATTCTTTTCTAACCAGTGTGGTGAAAAGATTTTAAGTGCGTCTCAAAGGGGCTTTCATGCTAAAGTAATGTTTTTTTTATATGCGCTTTAACACGAGCTCATAACTGTGAAGGAAAACATCGTGAGGAAACCCGCAGCTTAGTCAGCTCCACACGTATTGACGTCGTCTTTCCTGTGGGCCAGGCTGATTAAGCTGAGAAGATGGTTTAGGTGCTGGGCAAGCCTATTCCATCTCAAACAATGTCCCAGGCACTACAGCGTCCCGTAAAGTGTAGGCATGTTGCCTCCTGACGCTGTATAAATCTAATATAGATGTAAAGGCCTAAGTTTTTTTTTTATGTTTTCGATTTTTTTTTTAAAGTAAATCATTCGAACCTTTTACTTTTTACTTATAACACCTATGTTATCAGTCCAAATTTTCAGGTTCTGATCAATCTAAATTCTCATACCCAATTTAAGGTAACGCATGAATAATGTCTGTCGGTACTGTAGAGTTTGAAATAATTAATTTTCTGGGGTGTGTGTCCGTCTGAAGGTAGCTCTACGCATGCGCCAACTCGAGCCGGATTCTGTAGGGTGCACTTGCGTTTGCAAGATGGAGGATAGTTGGACTTGTGAGAGTGCTTGATTGTAGTGATTGAGTGCTTTTCAAACTTTGTACGAAGTTAGATGATCTTTTACAACTTGATCTAGAAGATTGACGAAGATAATAAATGATCCTATTTAGGTAATTTGAAGGTAGCTTTAGTTTTTGGTTTTTAGCCTTATACGTTTAACTCTTTTCAGCATTGGTTACTTTACTTTGAATTTGAATCCAGCAAAACATTTAAAACAGTTCGCTTATCTCAAATTCAAAAACCCAACACAATGTAACATGAATAAAAAAAGCTTTGCAAATTACAAATTACTTTGATATTAAGATTCCTCTTTCTAAAATGTACGTATTAGCTGAACAAACTTAAAACACTATCCCACTATAAACTCAAACTTACAAACCACACAAAATGCTTCACTCCTCATTCTCATTAAATTATCCTCCAATCACGAGCAGCATGGCCACCCTACCTGCAGCCTCCGGCACCCGAGAAGCTTTCATATTGACCTATACGTATTACGAGTACTCTCACCAAGCTCTCTTTCAGGCTGTGCGAGCGAGACAAAAAACCTCCACGACCACGAATCTAACCACGCACGAGCGAGAGCCAGATAGTCTGTACTCGGCCGGGTATACTCAGTGTGCTTCGAACGTCGAACAGTTGCGGTCCAACGCATTTTAGAAAAAAAAAACACGTGCGATTCCGAATACAAACTGCATGATGTGTAGTGAAGTGACGGACTGCATGTGATTGAATGTGTGAGTGAATTAGTGAAGGTTTTGCTACTAGTGAGCTCTTGGGAATCGCTTGGAATGTAAGTAATTTAACGCTTTTAGGCTGCGTTTGTGTAAAATGTTTTCTACTTTCAGTGGTAATGTGACGACAAATTTATGGGCCCTTTGGGGTTTTTTGTCACGACCTTTTTATCTGCGAAAGTAGTAAAGAACACTCTTACCTTTTCCTTATTATAGTAATAATTTAATCGAGTTTTCTTTTGAGAGTATGTAATTATTTTATTATCAAATCTGAAAAATTCTAAATTAATTCGATATAATAAATAATAAGGTTAGTAAAATAATATACGTACTTGTTAAACTGCCACCCGTAAACCTTTTCGTAGAACGTGTCTACGGCGTAGCACAATATCGCCAAAATGTATTCAAAAATAATCTAGCTTCGTTAGCAATGACATTAGATGTGGATAAAAGTTACTTTTATTCACATTCGACCCGTTTTATCTACACTCTAATGTCATTACTGTAATTTTTATCCATTCTCCGGTATACAATCGCCATGCTAAGGCAGTTGTTAATTCTTACCGTTTACACTCATATTAAATACTTAGTTCTTAGAAAGCGATTACCTTCATATTGCAGCATATACAAGTGTTTTCTCTTTAAATACTATGATAACTCAAAAAACTGAAGACGTTGCATCTGCCTACTCTTTTTAGATGTATAATTTTAATTACTTATAAGTACTTATAAGTAATTAAAATTATTTATTTGTGCCAAATAAATATTTTATCTATCTATCTATCTATCTACTTATGTACGTACCGTTTTCTCGTCATCTTTTCTAATAAATCTTTAAAACTTCATAAAGGTAATTTTTTACATAGAACAATTATTAAAGTTGTTTTTCTTTAAGTTTTTCAAAGGATTATGATAATTACAGCCAAAGCTACCAAATCTTTTTGGTTCGAATCTCGGTAAAAAGCACTTCTATATTCATTATATTTATATTATTCTATATTTTTCTATATACACCCTCTATAAACATAAATATGTACATATTATACCCACAAAACAACCTACCATTTTTATAAAATTGATGTTGTAAGGTATTTTTATCGAAGCTATAAATAATGTCTGTAATTTTTCACCCTTTGCTGGAGAATCAGGTCATTGTCATAATATATTCCCGTTGATATCAATAATAGTGCTTTCTGTAATTTTTTTTTAAACTTAGGCCTTTACTATATTAGATGATTTATACAGCGTCAGGAGGCAATCCATGCCTACACTTAACGGGACGCTGTAGTGCCTGGGACATTGTTTTTTTTTGAGATGGAATAGGCTTGCCCAGCACCTAAACCATCCTCTCAGCTTAATCAGCCTGGCCCACAGGAAAGACGACGTCAATTCGTGTAAGCGCACTAAGTTAAATCTAAATAGCCCCGTTTTTATTAAAAAGTAACGGTATTCTTCAAATAAACATACCGTTATAAGACCATTATTTCCCAAAGCCCAATCTCTTCCGTATCGTGTGTGACAGTCGAGTAATGATGGGCTTACATTCTCAAGGTAGCTCCGAAAGTCGATACAAACGAGTACAGCCCGAGATTCCTAAACAACCGAAGGTCATGTGTGTTATGCTTATCCATCAGAACCCATTTTATCATGTTATTTTTGCGGGAAAATGTTTGATAGACTTGGTTTTATTTGTTGAAGATGACATGATTCTTGAGTGGAGACCGCGACTCGGCAAACGTAGGGACGCCCTCCGGCCAGGTGGAGTGACGATCTGCGAAAGGCTGCCGACAGAAGCTGGATGCGTTGAGCTGAGGACAGGGCGCAATGGCGCGCACTAGGGAAGGCCTATCTCCAGCAGTGGACTGCCATAGGCTGATGATGATGATGATGATGATGACATGATGAAAGCTTTTAACGTGCATCTTAAAACATTCAAAATGTTGATGTCAAAAATAAAACAAAGTAAAAGTACGTGAGTGTCGTGGAACACTCGGTTAGAACGAAGTTTCAATTTTGACTTTTTTGACATTTTAGAAATTTTTGAAATTTGAAAAAAAAAACATTTTGCCCAATTTGTGAAGTGGTTCCTGTTGTTGTTGTTCTTAGCCCCCACTATCTCACTGCTGGGCAAAGGCCTCCCCTCGAGTTTTCCAAGCTTTCCAGTCTAACACCATTGCCTGCCACTGATAGTCGCTGAAGTTATCGACGAAAAAATGTTTTTTCCCCAGAGACATCGATATGTCGTGACGGTAAAAAAAATATTTTAGCCCTCATCCTCGATACCGTCCGAAAAGGAACTTCGTTCCAAAAATTGTTTTAGGTTAACTATTTACATTATAGGTCAATCAACACAGTAACACAAAAAGCATGGTGACGTTATACTGAGCCCATTCGCTCAGTTGGTAAAGCCAATCAAGATTGAAATTTTGAAGAAATACATTACATGTCTGTCGAATTTATTTTTTTCAGTGGGACCGCTGAGATCACATAATAATCAAAATTCTATACCTAGAATTCTAGACTTACAGTATCTTTCATTCTACGTCATAATCATTAGTTCGCTCAAATATTGTATCTCGCAATATCACAAGATAATTGTGTGTAAATTATACATAGCTCAATATTTGCTAACCGACTGAATTACGGCATTCCAATTATCACATATACATTCCACATAAACATAAGTAATATAGTTGTTCCATCTCAGGAAGGCGGGTTCTTCTTTATAGTGTGTGTAGATGCACATATTATTGCACATACACGTTTTTTCTATGTGCGTAGCGTATCTTTGGGAACGCTCCGTAGCGCTTAGTATCGATTACGCACACGAAAACAACTACACACACAATTTAAGACCCGCTTTCGTTAGATGGAACAACTATATACACAAGATAATATCTTGTGTATATAGTTGTTATATATATTAGGTTATTTATATATTTATAGTTATATATATTATGATTAACCCTTATTTGATTAATTTTCCAAACAAAGTATTTGACAGAAATAAAACCAATAGGAATTAAAACTTAATTTTCGTTACATTCATGTTTTAGTATTAATTTTTAACGTTTTCTTCGTGTTTTGATAGAGTTAATTTAATTAACCAAAGTTCTCTTAGAAACTAAGGAGAATTACCAACAACGTGGACACGGTGTTTCATAATGAATGGATAACATACGCGTATGGCGCGTATGGTACGACAATATGTGCGCTGACCTTAAAAGTAATGAAATTGCCTAAGATAAAATAAATCCTGAAGTGAAAACTAAAAGATTAGTAAGAAAATATTTAATGGGATATTGAAATAAGGTTTAAGCCATTGCCTTTATGGTCTTTTCTTTGACATTATCGAAAAAAAAAGTAATAAAAATGTAATTAAAAGGCGATTAGGGTAACCTTAGGCTCCCACTTCATCATTTAAAAACCGTTTCTCATTTTTCATTGCTGACAGCTGTTATTATATAGTTTGAATAACCCCAAGGTATTAAAGACTAAGCTAAGAGCTAATAGCTTATTCATAGTGTCATCAGAGGTAGCCTTGACTTATACAAACTTACTTGTAATTGTGTGTTGATAAAATTTGAGTGGTCAACTCTAACCACACTGGACTTGAAAATGGTTTTGACTATTCTACCACAAAACCATATTTTTTACTAAATTTAAGGAATGCCACTATGTCATTTTATTTTGGCCTTTACCGTAAACGAAGTCGCACTGATGTTTAATTAGGTTTAATCAGTGAACAACCAGAATCGACGCCAATATGAAGTATTAGTACTTTATACAGCTGCTAGATTACCTAAAGATTTATGAAGACAAATGTGCTTAGTTTAGTGTTGTGGGATTAGGTTGCTAATACCACAACAAAGTTGTTCGCTTAGAACTTTACTAATTAGGGAATTATGAAGAATTAATGGAGTTTAAAAAAATCGCAATTTATCCAAATGAAATTTATATAGCTTCAATTACTTATACCGCTACATCTTTACTAGATACGTATTTATAACTAAGTCGGGTGGTTCTTTAGAGTTTTTTATATCCAAAGATTGGAAATCTCTCGCAGTAATAAGCTCACCCATCGTGTTTATTTGAACTTGATATTGATTACTTTACTGTGTTTTTCTATTTTATTGTTTTTTTTGTACCTTCATACCTAAATAACCTGTACCATAATTGGCAAAAAAAATATTTACTTTACTTTATTAGGATTCATTTTTCGTGGTGTGAATCGGAATTAATGATTCATTTATTCTAAGCCTACACAGCGAACTTTTTGATGGTGTTTTATCTGTAAAAACTGAGCCAAAAACTTACTAAGTACTGAGTGAGAGGTAGGGACATCTAAAAACATAAACTTACATTTCGCAGAAGTTAGTATTCATTTTTTTTTTAATTTACTTAAGTGTTTTGTCGCTTAGCGACCACATCACCTATAATAAAACAAAATTATAACTTAATAACAACTTGAATATGTAAATCTAACTCTAATAATTTAACTAAAAACAAAACTTTTTCACAATAAGGTTCCGAAAGAATTGAATTTATCCTCTAAAACACCACAGTCAACACAATTTGGCGAAGATACTTTTTTCATGAGAAAAGCAGGGATATGTCCAGAACGTAATCTTAGAATATATTTTAAATGATTTCTTTTAGACATGGTGGTATCAATCCAAGGTGTTGTGATAGGGGTTGGATAGTTCTATACCAAATTTCCTTCTCCCGCAGTATTCAAATTTAAATTATTTCTAGCCATTAGATGAAAGGTCTAAAATTTTACAAATGCTTAGAAATATTTCCTAGTATTTTTCTTATATTTCCGTAGGGTTTCTCCCAAAACATACCCTTTCACTGGTCGATGCCCTGGAGGGTACTACGTCTATTTTGAAGGACTGGAGGTCGTTGTAATCCGCGTTGAATGTTCCCAAGGACACTGATTCTACATCACTCGATTTTACTGAAGACCAAGGTGTTTGTCATAAGAAGTTGGAGTCTTGCTTCTGATGAAACACACTGTAGAGATCTCTATCATATATCTGAATTCCTTTATTTTTTCAATCGGTGTTCGTGGTGATGATTTGAATAAACAAAAATAAAGAGTTGCATATAAACTCTCTTTTGTTAGTGATAACGTGTATGAAATCGATATTATGAAGTTAAGCATATTCTGATGAAAAATAATTATTTTGACTTAAAATACACTAAACCGAATCGTAGTTGAAAATTACAAGAATATTTCTAAACCTTACCCAGGATGAAAATTTCGTTTCTTTTAATATATTTGTAGGCTCAGAAAAATACGACAAAGAAAAATCGTTACGCAAGGGACAAATTTTTGCTAGGCTATAAGAGGTCTAATTATTATCGATTTGTATCATAAAACATAGTCATGTGATGTATCCATCCATAGATGGATAAAATTACTATGTGATAAAACACACAGGTGTACAGGGTACACTTTTGACATATTATTAACTAGTCACTTTGACTTTTTTATTCCAAGAATCTGTTAATCTTTAAAAAAATCAAAACAGTGAAGACAACGTTTATTGAATCGCAACTTTTAAAAATGAGTTCCTGTATCAATGAATAAAATGTGATGAATTCGAAAATCACAGCAGAGGACAGCCCTCCCCTTCCTCCACTAGACAGACAGTCTAATGAATGTTGTGCGGCCTGCTCTCAAGATCGATTGCTCTGAAAATCTATGGGAGAGACCTATTATACTCAGCTGTAAACATACTGTGGCTGAGATAATGATAATTATAATTTCACATTTTTGCCAACATTATTTTACCACTTTAATATCCTCCCATCGATGACAATATTGGATGACAAACTTTGGTGATAATTCCGACGCGATAACAATTTGTAAACTATTTAGCGTCATAACTCATCCCGTATTAACGACCGGTGTTGCCATAAACCAGGAACATGAACAAAGTAGCGCAATAACGTCACCCAGGAGACATAGGAGGCCGAATTCCGCTGGATTCGGCCAGTTCGTAAATATTACGTGATAATTAGAATTAATTGGCGTTCGCAGTAAAATATTGCTTCTTGTAAGAAATTGTTGCTAGGGTGATTTGTTTTGTAAAGCTGATTTGATTACGCAAACAATTTTCTTTCATTTCCTTGTCATAACGTGATGCAGGTGAACACAAAAACAAACTAATTAAGATTAATGAAGACGCTGTTCATACCAAAATAATTTGATTGAAAATACGATGAAACGCCTCGAGAAAAGGGTAGTGCCAGGTTTCTATAGGCTTTTCTTGGCAGATATTAAATGTGTAACTGAAAAATCATACTGTGTTTTAAAAAAAAAGTAAGTAAGTTCGTATGAGTCAGTGGCCAACTCTGGTGACGGAGATTTTAGGCCGCCTAAAGGCATCATGGCTTAACGACTTAAATAGCCGGGACCGATAATTTAACGTGCCCTCCGAAGCACGGAAGCGCTCAGGTGAAAATGCCACTGGCGGTCACCCATCCACTTATAGACCGTTTCGAACATTGCTTAACTTCGACGATCTATCAAGAACGACTAAGCAAGCACAACCACGAGCTGTAATTTATTTGAGTCTGAGATATTATAAAACATTTTTGAAAAAAAAATTGAACCGACTTCACAGAACACAAACAGAACAACCTTCTACACACTAAAAAGAGAAAAATAAGAATATAATTTGAAGTCGGTGCCAACTATTCATTTACATCTAAGAAATTCAAAAGAACTTGGGTGCAAAATTGTATCCTAGTACGCTATCGCTCGATTTCTTTTTTTGATAGGTACTTAATCGTATTCACTTGGCACCGACTTCAAATTATATTCTTATTTTTCTCTTTTTAGTGTGTAGAAGGTTGTTCTGTTTGTGTTCTGTGAAGTCGGTTCAATTTTTTTTTCAAAAATGTTTTATTTTTCACTTTTTAGTGTAAGTAAATAAATACTGTGTGAATAAAAGTGTATGTGTAAATAATATAGTAAGCTACGAGTACATTAAGACTTTGCTTATCGTAGCTTAAGTAGGAAAGGATAAGAGAAGTCATGGGCAGACCTACTAAAGGACACACCGGAGTTCAGCAAGGGGGAAAACTATCAATCCATAAGGAAAAGAAAATATTTTGGTCTACCTCGGGTGTCTTCAAACTATTTAATGTTTGACTCAGATTGTGAGTCAGGGTGTGTTGTGTAGTGAGAATGAGGTTTTTTGAATGTTACGGGAAAACTGTCAATCCCTCAGGGAAAAAAATATATGGCGCCACCTTGAGAGTGTGTCCTTTACACTTTCTAACAAAAAAAATTTTGGAAATCGGTCCACAATTTTCTTAAAGTTCAGTGATTGTTTTAGTTTTACGGGAAAACTATTAATCCCTCAGGAAAAAAAAAAATATGGCGCCACCTTGAGAGTATACCTCTTTCTAACAAAAAAAAATTTTCTTAAAGTTCAGTGATTGTTTAGTAAAAAAAAAAAAAAAAAAAAAAAACATACATACAGCCGAACATATAACCTCCTCCTTTTTTTGAAGTCGGTTAAAAAGTACACTTTATTCCCGTAAAAATGATAATTACACAATTGTAACAAATATATTTATTATTTATTTATTTATTGACATTTTGTAACCAAAGTTAACTATGTACATACTTCTACACTACATTTGAGTGAAGCCGCGGGCGGGCCGCTAATAATTCATAATCACTTATGAGGTAGGCATGGCTTTAAAGCCTTTTTTTGAGGGGCACATACAATCTTTTCACCACACTGTTTCGAAGTAACTAGTGACTCGACAATCACATGTCGATGGAAAGGTCTGAACTAAAAACAGGTTTTTCAATGATGAATAGCAGGGTATATTTTTGGATTTTTATTTATTTTAAACCGTTTACATTGCAATGTAACGCTTCAATTTATTACATATTAAATAGAGTTTTGTATTTCATAAAATACAGCAGTAAATAAAATAAATAGCTGCATTGCGTATGTTTGAAGCTTTCGCAGCTCAATTTTCAATCAATTGCAGTAAATATATTATAAAACTATTCATGGCTAGCATCACAGCTCTGTTAATTGACCTCACAGAAGGTAGCAGCTTATGTAGTCGTAGGTTTGATTCCTTTAGTAAATAATAAATTAAATATATACTGGACTTTTCACACAGCATCATCTAGCCCCAAAGTAAGCTGGTGTTATGGGTACTAGATAACTGATAAACTACTTATATACTTTTTGTTTGTAAAAATGTACATTCATGTATTCAATTTAATATCTTACGTATTTTTTCTATTCATACTTTCTGTTCGTGATATCACTTTTTCTCAGATCCAGTCAGAAAATCAGCGTTACTCTGTGCCTTCGGGCATGGAGTAACAATAAGCTGAGACTGGACTTTTTTGGCTCACAACAGCACACAGACCACTGTTGCACCCACCTATGTAGGTGCCCGACTACTTGTATTTTTTCTAGTTTGTTTTTTACCTATGCACCTACCTACTTGTTACTTGTCTTTGTTTTTGTGTCTGTGTTGAAATGTTATGTGTGTCAAATAAATCTTTTATCTATCTATCTCCATAATTTATATAGAAACTAATAAAATAAATTTTATTATTTCGATAGTTCTGGTATTTTCTTCTTGATCAACTATAATAGTTGAGATTAATTTTAGTCAGTGAACAAAGAGTGAACAGCAAAGCTCCGGTAATGGGCAAAATGTCTAATTGGGTCAGATATACCCTTTGTTGGCCTCTCACCCCGAAGCCATTGGGCTGGCCTATTCTCAAATGCTCTGAAAATAATAATATAATCCTATTTATATTATAATTTTGAGAATGGTAGGTATGGTTGTTTGGATGTTTGTGTTTCAATCACGCCTTCACTTGTAACTGATTTGGAACGTTGTGGTGCAATGAAAAGCTGTTGTGTGTTTTTAAAATTAAACGAATAACAGAACTTTTTCGTTTTTAAAGAATCTTGCAATCCTTAAAAAGTTAAAGGAATACGTTCATATCCTAGTGATCCTGTTTATTTTTCAATGTTGGTGTGAATGTGTGTGGCGCAGCGGGCGAAGGTCTGCCTGTGACGCAGAAGGTTGTGGGTTCGATCCCCGCCGCGGGACAAATGTTTGTATGACCTACAGGTATTTGTCTCGGGTCTGGGTGTTTCTATGTATAATATGTATGTATTTACAAACTAAAAGTATATAAGTAGTATATCAGTTATCTGGTTCCCATAGCTTTGCTTAGTTTGGGGCTAGATGATGCTGTGTGAAAAATGTACACCATTATTATTATTATATTATTAATGCAAGTGAAGATAATCACAAATTCCCTAAAATTATAAAAGAATAAGTATTGTCTTATCGCCTCTTCGGAAAACAGTGAATACCATTCATGATCCTGCTTTGATTATAAATGTTGGTGTCACGCAAGTGAAGTCGCGTTCGACCTCAAGTTATCTCTAAGACTCTCTTGATGAGACAATTATTTCCGGCCCTCTTGGGAACAATCCCGCTAGTCAAAGTCAGAGTAATTTAAAACGACCTTGTGCTATCCCGATCGGATTTCGATTATTCAATATTGATACTCAACTTTAGGGAAAGTTTGAAAATTTGTATTAACTTTCATGATTTTTAGGGTTCCGTGCCCAAAGCCCCTATATCTAAGACTCCGCTGTCTGTCTGTGTGTCCGTCTGTCACCAGGCTGTATCTCATAAACCGAGATAGATGATGTTTTAAATACTAAAAACCAGCATATTGATTGAAAAAATTGTTTTATAGATAATGGTAGGGAACCCTTCGTGCACGAGTCCGACTCGCACTTGGCCGGTTTTTTTGCTACGTTTATTTAACAAGGAGCCTCGTTAGTTTTTGCCCTCCAGCTCTTAATGATTGTTTGATTTCGGTTTGGGTTTTATTGAGTAATTTTTTTTTTCATTTGCGTATTTATTTTGTGGGTTTATTTCGGTCTAGCGAAAATACGTTAATAGTAAAAAATCATTTGTATCTAGTTTCAATGTTTTGTTGTCTACTTTTTTATGAAACTAAAATTGACAAATAATTAAGACAAAATATCAAATAGTACCAAATATCATTTGTCTGTAGTAAGACCGTGTTGGTCGAATGGGGTTGTGCCTCGACTTTCAATCCGAAGGTCGTGCATCAATGGATTTTTCGTTTCGTAAAATTTATATGCGCTTTATCACGAGCTCTTAACGGTGAAGGAAAACATCGTGAAGAAACCCGCAGCTAAGTCAGCTCCACACGCATTGACGTTGTCTTTCCTGTGGACCAGGCTGATTAAGCTGAGAGGATGGTTTAGGTGTTGGGCAAGCTTATTCCATCTCGAACAATGTCCCAGGCACTGCAGCGTCCTGTTAAATGTAGCATAGGTTGCCTCCTGATGCTGTATAAATCATCTAATATAGATGTAAAGGCCTAAGTAGTAAGACCAATTAAATGAGAGGATGCTTTTATGCTGGGCAAGCATATTCCATCTCAAATAATGTCCCTGGTACTGTAGCGTCCCATTGAGATGTAAGCATAGGTTGCGTCCTGACGCTGTATAAATCATCTAGTGAATCATCATCATTGGTGTCGGTCAGGTCACACAACAATTATTAGAACTTGAACATTTTCATTTATTGCTAAACATAAATAAATAAATAACGCTGGACTTTTCACACAGCATCATCTAGCCCTAAAGTAAGCAGAGCTTGTGTTATGGGTACTAGAATGACTGATAAACTACTTATATACTTTTTGTTTGTAAATACATACATATTATACATAGAAACACCCAGACCCGAGACAAATATCTGTAGGTCATACAAACATTTGTCCCGCGGCGGGGATCGAACCCGCAACCTTCTGCGTCGCAGGCGGACCTTCGCCCACTGCGACACAGAGGTCGTCCTATACACTGCTATTTTATGACTACCAAAAAAAACTTAAGGACGGTTGCAGTAGATGCAGATGATAATGGCATTGTCCGATTTTTTTTATTTAACTATCACAAAGTTATCGAGGATTGTAGTCAACCAAAACCGAACAAAATTTTATGAAAACTGTACAAATAAATACTACAGACAAAAATCGCGTACGAACTCTCATTTACACTATACTCTCGTATCCCCCAGTCAGTAAAACCCCAGTAGCTATCATAAATCCATGTTTGACTCGTCTCGTCTCCTTTTTAGGTTATCATTTGTTTTTCTTTTTTTTTTTTTTGAGTTTTAACTACATAAATGTGATCAGTAACAGACACCGAGACCATGTTAAATTTTTTTTTGGTAATTAAAAAATAGGGGTGTATGTATATACGGTAGTGGCCACGACCACACCTGTCTAGTAAATAGAGGCCTAAGCTTTACATAGCAGGTAAAACGAGCAAGTTCCAATCTCATAAAAAGTCCACGTATGTTTTGGCACTAGTTCAGTCAGATTGAGTTTTATCTATCCTTCATAGTTGGCGGAACAGAATAATATTTTTATCGGCGCTTAACGTTGCATGTTTTCCATTCGTCGTCTGCAGTTATAGTGATGGGAGTATGTAATAAAATCTGAAAAAGTTGCGGAAAAGTTGGAAGTTTTTTGTTTTAAAATAAATAAACAAGCCTACTACAAAAAAACCCCTGCCATTTCTAGAACATTAAGATATAAGGAAGTTAAATCAGCTCATCAACTAGAAAAGAGCTGATGATCTTCAAACGGGTGAACAGATTTTCATGAAACATGGCTAAGAACACTCGGGATAAAAATATTATCTATGACACATAAAAAACTAAACGAAAATTGGTTCATCCGTTTGGGAGCTACTATACCACAGACAGATACACAGACACGTTAAACTTATAACAGCCCTCCCTGTTTGCGTTTAAAAAAAAAACTTTTTAATTACTTCATGGTTCGGTCAGTGATTTTTATAATTTTTCCATCATTTAAAAATGTAATATCAAAAAGAAGCAAAGGCTGTGTAATCTTATGCACAAAGCCACGAGCTTATAGCTAGTTACACTATAAAATTATAAACGCGTTCTAATTATTCTTAAATATATAAAAACAATCAAAAGTAGACCTTAAGTCTGCAGCACAGAGTTCACATAATCATTCTTTGTAGTAATATAATGCGCATTGAAAATGCTAGTAAATTGAAATCATTTCCATTAAGTTAGTAGAATGAAACACGCATGGTAATCAAGTTAGTAGCCCCTGTTTATTTTAAGTACACAGAAATATGGAAAAAATTTAATTACCTGAGATTTATAAAGCAACTTTTGACTTCTGGGGCGCAGTGGGTAAAAGCCCGCTTGGCTCGCAGAAGGTTGCTGGTTCGATCCCCGCCGCGGGATAAATGTTTGACCTGCAAATTTCTGGGTGTTTCTATGTATAATAATGTATGTATTTACAAACAAAAAGTAAATAAGTAGTATATCAGTTATCTGATTCCCATAATACAAGCTTTGCTTAGTTCGGGGCTAGATGATGCTGTGTGAAATAGACAGCAATACATATATCCATACTATCCATACTATATACTATAATATTATAAATGTGAAAGTAACTCTGTCTGTCTGTCTGTCTGTCTGTCTGTTTGTTACGCTTGCACGCCCAAACCGCTGAACAGATTAAGCTGAAATTTGGCATAGTTAAAGGTTGTATCCCAGGGCCTTCCCTGACATAGGTTACTTTTTATCCCGAAAAAATGAAAAAATCCCGAGGGACCGCGGGTTACACCGCGGGAGCGCTGCTAGTTATTAATAACTGCACAAGCAGGTAAAGGAAAATTTCGTAAGAAAATCAGTGAGTATAAGAAGAAGCAGGAATACATTTGACTGTTCCGAATAAATTATTTTAATTTCGTATGGAGTAAATTTTTCATCAACTTATTGTGCGCCGTTGCTGGCCAAAGATACTAGGTAGTTACTTTGGGGCAAATCAATGGTGCAAAAGTAACCACGGCCTCCCTCTCTCCCTCTTATTCGCTCTGGTCCTTGTGAGGGGAAAAAATGCTGGTCCCGGCTATTATGTTTTTAAACTATGTCGGAGGCCTTAATGCGGCCTAAATCTATTTCACAGAGCTTGCCACTGACTCATACGAACTTACTTCATACTTCCTTTTATTCTCTAAGCATCACAAATGATCTTGACGAATCACTAATCAGTTATAATAATAAATAATGCTGGACTTTTCACACAGTATCATGTAGCCCCACAGTAAGCAGAGCTCGTGTTATGGGTACTAGATGACCGATATACTACTTATATGCTTTTTGTTTGTACATACATATTATAAGTAGGTACATAGAAACACCCAGACCCAAGACAAATATTTGTAGATCATACAAACATTCGAACCCGCAACAGTTCGAACCCGCAACATTTTGCGTCGCAGACAGGCCTTCACCTACTGCAAGTATGTTGACTTTCGAAAGGGTATATGATGAAGTAATCAGTTTGTTACAACAAAGGCTTCATTAATGAGCTTTTTGTTATCTTAAACCCGCAAGTATTAATAGCATGGAAATAACACCTAAGATAAATCACGTTTTAAAAAATCCCCATTAAAAGTACCGCAATTAAAACTTTTAAAGGTTAGGTTACCTCAAAAAGAAGTCTTAATATCTTTCTTTGAAAGTTAAGGAATTTACGCTAACAAGCATGTATTACGGTTGCTATTAATAATTTAATTAAATAAATCTTGAATTAAAATTTAGATTAGAGAAAATATATTTTGAGACGACCGAGACGATATTTGTCTCGGGTCTGGGTGTTTCTATGTATAATATGTATGTATTTACAAACGAAAAGTATATAAGTAGTATATCAGTTATCTGGTTCCCATAGTACAAGCTTTGCTTAGTTTGGGGCTAGATGATGATGTGTGAAAATGGTTAGCATTATTTATTTATTTATTAATAATAATGAGGAGTAGCTTGGTTGAGACGCAAGAGGTGCGGGATCGATACTCGCAGCGGGACAAATGTTTGCCTTTATGCAGGTATTTATTTTATTCCGGATCTAGATGTAATAGTGCAGTCAGCGACATAAGGTGAAAGCAATCAAAAATGTATCGCAAATCTATTTCAAAAGCATTTTAATGTAAGCTGCCGGGACCAAACTTGTTTGTCTACGGATCAGGATCAGAATCAGTATTGTTTTGAGCAGGCACGAAGTGAGGCGGCGACATGCCGCGTTACAGTTACACCGAAACAGGTTGAAGTCATACTGAGGAACATGAAGCGCGGCAAGTCGCCGGGTCACGACGGCCTAAGTATAGAGCATCTGTTATATGCGGGCCAACATATCTCTGTAATTTTGTCGCGGTTTTTCTCTCTCTGCGTGATGTATTGCTACTTACCTGAGGAACTTATTCGTACGTTAGTTGTGCCTATAATTAAAAACAGAACGGGTGATATCTCGAGCGTGGCCAACTATAGGCCTATTTCCCTTGCGACTGTTGTGGCCAAGGTACTTGAGAGAGTTATACATACACATCTGAAGGACATACATTTTGATGATGCCCAATTTGGATTTCGTCCGCAAGTATCCACGGACATGGCAATATTCTCTCTCAAGCAGGTTGTCCGCTACTACAGGCAGCAGGACACGACCGTATACGCGTGCTTCCTCGACCTCAGCCGCGCTTTTGATACCTTGAACCACGACATACTCTGGTGGAAGTTGCGTGGTAGCTCGAGTGTCCCGGCTGATGTTGTTGATCTACTTCAGTTCTGGTACAAGAATCAAACCAACAACATAAGGTGGGGATCGGAGTTTTCTGACACTTACCGGCTCTCTTGCGGTGTTAGGCAGGGGGGGCTTACATCACCCGACTTATTTAACGTGTACGTGAATGATTTGATCGAGGAGCTGAGCAGTACGCCTGTGGGGCTGAGGTTGGATGGAAGATATGTGAACAATCTGAGCTATGCGGATGACATGGTCTTGCTCAGCCCCTCGATCAAAGGGTTGAGAAAGTTGCTGAGCATCTGTGAAAGGTTTGCAACTAAACACAGTTTAGTGTACAACAAAAAAAAGACTGAAATGATTGTTTTTAGAGCCGGAAAGGGTCCGGAAAGTATACCTGCTGTTAGTTTGAACGGGCAGCCTGTTGAAATTGTAAGTAGTTTTAAATACCTTGGCCACATTGTTACTTCCAACCTCAGGGATGAGTTGGATATCGAGCGACAGCGAAGGTCACTGTGTGTTGTGGGTAACATGATCGCGAGACGATTTTATAAAGCGTCGCCTGACGTGAAAGTTTCTCTTTTCAAAACGTATTGTCAGTCTTTCTACACATGTCAACTCTGGACAGACTATACTGTTGCGTCTCATGATGGCATCAGAGTCGCGTATAATAACATCTACAGACAACTCATGGGCCTCAAGCGATACTGTAGTGTTTCGGAAATGTTCACTGAGGCCCGTGTAGACACATTTAATGCCATCCAGAGAAAGCGGATTGCTTCCTTTATGTCCAGAGTTTACATGTGTAGCAACACAATAATAAAAAGTCTGGCCGATCGCCTTATGTTAACAACGACTTATAAGAAGTGGGTGAGTATCACCCATTAGGTAGGTTATAACTTTAGTGTTTTAATTTTTTATTGTTTTATTATTTTATTTAATTTTGTAAATGACATGTACACAATATGGACCTCGTCTGCAATAAAGATATTTTATTTTATTTATTTATTTATAAGTTCATTGACCGTACTCGTCGATTCAAGAAATGAGGCCTACACTATGTTTAAAAAAAAGGACGTGAGTGTCGTGGAACACTAAGTTGGAACGAAACAAAGAGTACTTTTCTATACTGAGAATATAATAAATTGTATTCTAGAAACGCTCTTCCGTACTAACAATGTAACAATCTATGGACGCAGCTGTGCATTTCGCACTGTGACGATTTGACATACACAGTGTCGTGACGGTAAAATGGAACAATTTTTTTTCCAGCCTGTCTTTTTTTTCTTCGATACCGTCCGAAAAGGAACTTCGTTCCAAAAACATGTTGCTTTTTGTTTGTATATGTCTTTCCATTGTATATGTATGCAAGATTACTACAGTACAGTTACTGTACTGTAAAAAAATTGGGCGTCCACATATGCCTTTAAAACCGAATTAAAAACTTAAGTTTGTTGACTACTGTAGTCAACAAATAGCAGTGAATTTATTAATAAAAAAATTGGGCGTCCACAGGTATGCCTTTAAAACCGAATTAAAAACTTAAGTTTGTTGACTATTGTAGTCAACAAATAGCAGTGAATGTATTAATAAAAAAATTGGGCGTCCACAGGTATGCCTTTAAAACCGAATTAAAAACTTAAGTTTGTTGACTACTGTAGTCAACAAATAGCAGTGAATGTATTAATAAAAAAATTGGGCGTCCACAGGTATGCCTTTAAGACCGAACCGAGAACCCTGGACGCCCAATTTTCCTATTAATACATTCACTGCTGTTCTAATAACTGTTATAAAATAAACCACGCGTAAAATGTTCGAACAATTTTTCAGGCCAAAACATTCACTGTAGAAAAACAACTAGAAAAGCATCTGTACAATATTGTAGACACCGAAAACGAAGCATAGTAGACATAAATACTGCAATGCACTTAACATAGCCGGTGTAAATAACGCAGAACCATTAGCATGCCTCTCACATAATAATTCCATAGAAGTTATTGTGGGCGAGAGAATGGCTATATCACTTTATACACATTTATGTTTAGTTCAACATTTATTATAGTGACGACCTCTGTGGCGCAGTGGGCGAAGGTCCGCCTGCGACGCAGGAGGTTGCGGGTTCGATCCCAGCCGCGGGACAAATGTTTGTATGACCAACAGATATTTGTCTCGGGTCTGGGTGTTTCTATGTATAATATGTATGTATTTACAAACAAAAAGTATATAAGTAGTTTATCAGTCATTCTACTACCCATAACACAAGCTCTGCTTACTTTGGGGCTAGATGATGCTGAGTGAAAAGTCCAGCATTATTATATTATTATATATATATTATTATTTAAGGAATACCAACAGCATGGCAACATTTGACTTTGCTTAATGTATATACCGTATACGTCTAACATTCGATACGCAGATGTAAGTTTGCGAGTTTTTATTCGTTTAAAAAACTGCATAAGTGTTATTCTATATTATCTTTAAATATGAGATGTGAACTGTTTGAGTTATTACATAAACGTTAAACCTTAGTTGAATCCCATGTTGACACATGTCAAAACAAAACTGTTACCACAAAAAAGCGTTCTATGTACGAGTATTTAAAGATCGTTTATCTAGGGACAGTTTTAAGTTAGTCTTAGTCTAAACTCGGTTCATTTTCTTGTAATAAGACGGATTAAATTCAAAACAAATGAATGAAATGTACCAAGTAAAGAAACAAAAAATTAATTATCTGCAAAGTTACCAGAATTATATTGAAAGAAGAACGCGATAATTGTAAAACAAAAAAGATTTTATATATAATATCTGAAAATCGAATAGAATTCTACAATCACTGTAATAAAAAGTGTTCGTTTTATTTCTGTTATTTCAAGTAATCGAGTTACCCAGCTGTTCACGTTGAGCTAGTCTGGTAATATGGGCCGAGAAATTGTTTTGTATTCGGAGCCCGCCGCGTGTTATTTATATTATTATATTCATATTTTGCTCGATAAAGACTTGGCGCCGAACCAGTGGTATTTGGCATTCGAATATTTAAACTCTTTTATGAAATGGATATTTATAGGGCAATGACTTTTCGATTTTCGAATAGGTAGTATGGCATTTGTTTTTTATATAGGCAAACTTTTCAAACATTCCGAGATTTCGAGATAAGATCTGGTTTTTGTAATGGTCATTCATGCCTCTGAATAAAATAATAAATAATGCTGGACATTTTCCACACAGCATCATCTAGCCCCAAACTAAGCAAAGCTTGTACTATGGGAACCAGATAACTGATATATTACTTATATACTTTTTGTTTTTAAATACATACGTATTATACATAGAAACACCCAGACCCGAGACAGATATCTGTAGGTCATACAAACATTTGTCCCGCGGCGGGGATCGAACCCGCAACCTTCTGCGTCGAAGGCGGACCTTCGCCCCCTGCGCCACAGAGGTCGTCAAATTTTTTTTTTATATAGGCAAACTTTTCAAACATTTCGAGATTTGGAGATAAGATCTGGTTTTTGTAATGGTCATTCATGCCTCTGAATAACCGCTTAGACATCTTTAAACGATCTGAAACATACAGAAGATAATGAATGTCTACAGCGTTTCAATGCGTTTCTTTTATTAATAAATGTATTTTATAATAAAAATTACTTACTGTCACTCTTGGGTGCCCGCGAACGGAAGGCGACGACGAGGCCGGCCGAGAAGGCGTTGGCGGGACGATCTCGACGGGTTTGCGAGGGATTGGTGGGAGATCGCCAAAGATAGATGCCAGTGGAAAATTTTGGGGGAGACCTTTGCCCAGCAGTGGGACACAACAGGTTAACTAAAAAAAAAATACAAAAAATTATAAAAACATTTAAGACATGATGGTTACAATACAAATCCGAACCTTTAGATCGTTCAGTTCATCTATAAATCTCTCATATTATTTTATTGATAACCGACCTTAGCCAAGCTTAAGCCTATTCCATCTCAAACAATGTCCCAGGCACTACCAGCGTCCCGTTAAGTGTAGGCATAGTTTGCCTCCTGACACTGTATAAATCATCTAAAATAGATGCAAAAGCCTAAGTATTTGACCTTAGCATTCATTTTAGATATTCGTTTGAGTTTCATATTATTTTAATTAAAAAAAAAGTAAGTTCGTATGAGTCAGTGGCCAACTCTGATGACGGAGTTTTTAGACCGCCTTAAGGCCTCCGTCATGGCTTAACGACTTAAATAGCCATGACCGACAATTTAACGTGCCCTCCGAAGCACGGAAGCGCTCAGATGAAAATGCAACAGGCGGTCACCCATCCACTTAAAGACCGTTTCGAACGTTGCTTAACTTTCACGATCTATCAAGAACGACTAAGCAAGCATGACCACGAGCGCTTCTTTTAATGAGAACCGTTCTTAGTATAGATAAAAGCAAGACCTTGCCCAACCCTTAATGAATCGGGAGGCATCCAAAAAAAGGTTTCATTATATTTTCACCGAAAAAAGTCGAACAAACCGCAAAAAAACTTACAATTTTACGGTTCATTAGCGTTCATACAACAAAAACGAAGCGTGCGGCATTATGGAACCCATTAGTTGAACAAAGGTACAACAAAAATGTCGGTTTTGTTCAACAAAGGATATTTTAATTACTGTGGACTGGGCCGCACCTGACGTTTGTACATTTCGTGTTTAGTACCAAATATTGTATACTAGCTGCGCTCCCGCGGTGTGACCCACGGTCCCTCGGGATTTTTTCGGGATAAAAAGTAGCCTATGTCCTACCCTGGGATACAACCTTTAACTATGCCAAATATCAGCTTAATCTGTTCAGTGGTTTGGGCGTGACAGCGTAAAAAACAGACAGCAGTAAGACAGACAGAGTTACTTTCACATTTATAATATTAGTATGGATCACGACCTCTTGGTGGTGTAGGAACACATCGTGAAACCAGCTAGTACGAGTATTTAGGCGGCGATGGGCTCGCAATCTGTCAGAAGTTCGCAAATCCTAATTAATATTTTTATGAAATAAGTAAACAAATCTTATTGTATATTAAAAAGGTTAAAAAAATAGCATCATCGTGAGGAAACCAGTTGGTGTTCTTATAGGCGGCAATGGGCTTGCAACCTGTCACGTATGGAATACTAACTTCTACAAGATGTGGGCATGTATCAAATATATGTTTGGACATGCCTCTGACTACCCCCCTTAGATATCTTCAAAGGATATGAAAAGTAACATAAAAAGATCTGTGAGAATGTCTACCGCACCTTGGAGATACAGTCGTGAACCTGTTTACGTTTACTTTTTACAAAAATGGCTATGGCTATGGCTGACAGCTATTCTTTTTATACCTACTTAAGAATGTCTGAGCGTTGATTGTTACGAGGTTGAAGATCGTTAAGCAAAGACTCCAGTTTCTAGCACATTCAAACTTTAAGTTAGTTTAAGTAGTACAAGTAAACGTCAAATTCGTCAGCTCAGCTACGTCAAGAACATTATGCTCAATACTTTAAGTTTTAATTCCATTATGAGTCAAAATCTCACGTGCGATAAAAGATAATATGATTTTGGTGCATGTAAGAAGAGTATGGCATGATGTTGAATAGTAATTCTATTCTGCTTGCTTTGGGGCTAGATGATGCTGTGTGAAAAAGTCCACAATTTTTTTTTTTTTTATTTATACTTAATAAAAAGTTTTTTTATCAATCAATCTTATATAATATGTTCATATTAAATTCATTTGAAATATCTGGAAATATTAGATCGATATACCATAGATAAGCAATTTAGAATTATCTTAATTTAAATTTGTTCTCAATTTCAACGAACAGTGAAACTTCCAAGTAAAATGGTAACCTTTTTCAGAATACTATGGAACCCTGAAGCAATTGAGCATTCAACTTCATTTCATCATCTTTGAGACAAAGCAAAGTCATATCTTCCGAGCCAATAAATTAATTCCCTGGACCAAATGTACCGTAACGGGTGATGACCCTAAATCTCAGGGCTGGGGGAGTTATAGGTATGTTCGGTCCAGTGGTTTTCTTTATTCTTTCTTTTATTAGGGTTATCTTAAATTACCTGTGGGTACAGTTACATCATTTCAGTTATTGGAACGAAGTTCCTTTTCGGACGGTATCGAGGACGGGGACTAGAAGAAAAGAGAGTTCGATCTTACCGTCACAACACTATATAGGTCAAAACGTCACATTGCGAAGTGCGCAGCCGCACAGCAGTCTATAGATTGTAGAGTGTTTCTAGGATTTTATTATTTGACAAATGCCAAATTTCAAATTTGAAACTTCGTTCCAACCGAGTGTTCCACGGAGGTTCCGCGACACTCACGTACTTTTTTTTAGGCGTAAACGGTCATTGAAGAGAAGCCTAATGCCCAGCAGTAGAACGAAACAGGCTGCAGGTGATGATGATGACACGGTCATCGGCAGTTTGAAGTCTTAGTAAGTGTAATAATTGGTTAGTCTGTAAACAGGATCGGCTTAATAAAACGAGCCAAAGATGCTCCTAAAGGGCTGTGAAAATCAAGTGCTAATTTTATTCTAATACAACTTACACTTGAAATGTATCACAAATTAAGCTTTTTTTACAACAAATTAAGCGTTTGACGACCTCTGTGGCGCAGTGGGCAAATGTCCGTCTGCGACGCAGAAGGTTGCGGGTTCGATCCCCGCCGCGGGACAAATATTTGTATGATCTACAGATTTTGTCTCGGGTCTGGATGTTTCTATGTATAATATGTATGTATTTACAAACTAAAAGTATATAAGTAGTATATCAGTTATCTGGTTCCCATAGCTTTGCTTAGTTTGGGGCTAGATGATGCTGTGTGAAAAATGTCCAGCATTATTATTATTATTATTATTATTATAATATTATTAATGCAAGTGAAGATAATCACAAATTCCCTAAAGTTCCCTAAAGTATTATACTATAAGTTTCTATGTATAATATGTATGTATTTACAATCAAAAAGTATATAAGTAGTTTATCAGTCATCTAGTACCTATAACACAAGCTCTGCTTACTTTGGGGCTAAATGATGTTGTGTGAAAAAGTCTAGCATAATTTATTATTTTTCATTTATTTTTTTTCTTGTGTGTGTTTGTGCCAAATAAATGTTTATTCTATTCTATTCTATTCTATTATTTATTTATTTATTTAAGCTTTTCTCTAAAATCAAATCACTTTGATATCAAGTTTATGTAGCACCTCCCAAGTTGACCCGAATGCCAATTTCCAAGTCACATCGTAACTATTCATTGAATTAGGTCAACATTTAGTAGCAACCTGTTTATGTCTCAGGTAAAGTACAAATTTGTATGTATACTGCTATATAAACTTGAAGACCGTAATAGCGTATATTATAAACAGAGTTTCTATGTTTAGTTTTGAGATATATTATACAGGGTTTAAAAAGACTACTACTGAAAACTGAGGGGTTGCAATCAGACCATGGGGTTGCAACAAACATGTTTAGCGAAAAAAAAACGCAATTTTTTTTTTTACTACTAGGACAACATAATAAGACCATACCTACCTGATAATTTGCTTAGTAAAAAAAAAACAATTAAAACTCAAAATCCAATCGACGTAAAACAACGCGCCCAGTACATACGCAAACAGTAATCTTCAAACGCTGTTTTCTCCGGATATAATGTTTTTTTCGGAAAATCCTTTTGTATTTAGTTGTGTGTTGGGATGCTGTACCTACCCCTTTCGGCTTCGGTAGCCTACTATTATAAACAGAATTTCTATGTTTAGTTTTGAGATATAATATACAGGATATTATATCTCAAAACTAAACATAGAAATTCTTTCAGTGTGTAATTGTGTATGTCTTCCTCAATAATTTATTAAAATTTTACACAAATAGCTATTCAGTATTCTGTAGTTATCATCAAAATGCTACCCAAACATACCAACTTTTGAATGAGCACCTATTCACCCCAACAATTCAACACCGTTGGAAATGACAATACTAAAACTTTCAATCGAATTATATAAACTTTGAAATCCCAAAGGACAGTAGCTCGTACGGACCAGAATATATAGCAGTTCACAAACTTCGGTATAGTTGTGTTTATTTATTATGAAACAGACACAGCATAGTGAAGGAGTCAATTCGTGATGAGTTCACGTTACTAAGGAGGGCTACAAAACAAAAAATCTGTAAAAATCTAAAAATAATTATCTACCTTGATCAATAATAGCTATGAAGATAGGTACCGTTGTTATAATATAAAAGTATTTTGGAATACTTAGATCCCACGCCATTTAGCTTGGTAATGTCGCTAGTATTTTAGGCACGCTTTCGACTGGCAGTGACCTGGATAACTTGAGCTATCTATAGATCGTTTTTACTACGATCCTTAGATACCTTCACTGGCTATTATATTTTGTAATTTTATGAACTTATTGTAAAAGTTTTTGTTTTTTAGTTAGCCTATACTGTCTCACTGGTAGGCAAAGGCCTCCCCCGTCACCTTCCACACCTAGCGGTCTTCCGCAATTTTCCCCCAATCTTTCCTAAAGGCGTCCAGGTCATCGCGCCAGTGCTTTTTAGGCCTGCCTCGGAGTCGCCTGTCATCCACCGGGATAGTTTAGAATAGAATAGAATAGAATAAAGTTTTATTTTATTCTAAAATTTCTTTTTTTTCTGTAAATAAATACTCCCACTAACTTGCGAAGATTTGTAAGTCTTAAAGGTTTCAATTGAACGAAACTTTATTGAATTTTCTCGATGTAAACCTAACTACATTTTACAATACACAAACGATATTTTATCTTATAGTGGTTACTATAGAATTCAATTTCCTTTGCAAACCTTCAGGCATCGTGAACACGAACCAAACTTTAGAGGCCTCAGGATAAAATGCAAACTAAAGTATTACACGGTTTAAGTTTGTATGTACTTTGGTTGGCCCCTAGTGAATAAAACTATGTGGTTTTTGAACGAAAAATAATATATTATAATCATTTAATTTAATGTAACTACCTTTGATGGGGTAAATAGGCTATAAGAATACTAAAACAAATTGGCAGATGCAAGTTTAGAATGGGCTGAAAATTGCGGTAGAGCTGGAAAGAGTTGGTTTAAAAAAACAAAAGAAAAATCAGAAGAAAAACAATGAAACACCTGTTCTATAAACAATATTTTCTCTCATCGAATGTATTGTCCATCTCTGCTTTTTTTAATACACATTTAATGACATATAACGGGTGTTTCGTTTTTTCCTTCGATATCAGAATAAAATCAAAGCTAAATTCTCACCGCGTGACAAAAAACTTTCACGTTAAACAGTATTATACCCTTTGCACCTAGAAATAAAGTCACAAATACTCAAAACATTATCTTATACGAGTACTTACGATCATTCATCACGCCACGAAAAACGTCAAATGCTTAACAAAATAATAACGGCCCTGAGCTGTTATTTACCGAGATGGTTTTGATGAGCTGTCACTAAATCCATACTAATATTATAAAGCTGAAAAGTAGAGGATTAGCGAGTTTATATGGTACGTTCCCCAAAACGCAACGATAGCGCGATCTAATTTTTCCTGTGGCGCCATCTATTATGTAGTAAAATGTGTCTGTCTGTCTGTTTGTTACCTTTTCACGCCTAAACCACTGAACAGATGATGCTGAAATATGACATGGATAAAGATTATGTCCCAGGGACGGACATAGGCTACTTTTTTTGTAAAACTAATCATTTGTATCTAATTTTGTATGGGGACTTAAAGTGAAGTTCCAGTTAAAGGCCACTTGATGGCGTTGCTGTCCTATGGCTGAGGTCGAGATGGCGCTATTATTGCATTTTTATTTTTAAAAGTATCAGAAGAGAATCTTTTGAACAGCAGTTTTCAGTTCTGTTTTTATTAGGTATGTTATTTTGCTGACGAAGTCGCGGGTACCAGCTAGTCTATAATATTCTTGATAGAAGGTTTTTTTCTTACAGAGCATAATCATAAACTTGACCTTTTAAAGTTTTTCCTCAAACATTGAAGTATAAACCAGAACGTTCAGCAGCCTCATTTAAAAATGTTGTGTAATGGATTGTATTGTGATCGTGACGCTGCCTCTGCGTGCGTCACGATAATGAACGCTAGTCACCGGCATATTGTTTTAAAATATTGACACACAACCAAGGCACTACAAAAAGTATAGAACAGGCATTTTTAAATACGTTTTGAAAGGTACGGACAAAAAACCTGAATGTTTCAAGAAAAGAGCCTATTCCTTCCTCAAAGGCCGGCAACGCATCTGCAGTGCTTCTTGATGCTGCAGTTGTCTGTGGGCGGTGGTAATCACTTACTTACCATCAGGTGTGCCACTAGCTCGTTTGCCCCCTCTTCCATAAAAAAAAAAATGTTTCGCATTAAACTGAAAAACCTTATCCACTTTCGATTATATAATACTAGCTGCGCTCCCGCGGTGTTACCCGCGGTCCCTCGGGATTTTTTTAATTTTTTCGGGATAAAAAGTAGTCTATGTCCTTCCCTGGGATACAACCTTTAACTATGCCAAATTTCAGCTTAATCTGTTCAGCGGTTTAGGCGTGAAAGCGTAACAAACAGACAGACAGACAGACAGAGTTACTTTCACATTTATTATATTAGTATGGATTACTAGCTTCACCCGCGTGGTACCAACATTTTGAATAGCCTATGCTATTCCAGGTCACTATCTACGCCTATTCTAAGTTTCATCCAAATCGGTTCACTGGTTTAGTCGTGATTGAAACACAAATATCCCAACATCTAAACATGTAAACATCCAAACATCTAAACATAGTCAAAAATTTTCAGCTTTATTATATTAGTAGAATTTGCTCACTTGTAAGTCCAACATGGAAGTCAGTTTTCTTCTAGTTTTTTAAATAGTACGGTTTATGAGATTACAAGCTGCACTCTGCGGTCCCTTGGGAATGCTTCACTTTTCCTGGATTAAAAGTAGACGATATTCCAGACTATAATCTATCTATGAGCTAAATTTCATTCAAAACCATTCAGCCGTTTCAGCGTTACACGCATCTATAGATCGAAACTTTCGCAAATATTATATTAGAAGGATACGACCCATAATCTAACTTTGAAATATCTTTGTATAATGTAGCAATGCTCACTACTATGTCAATCACTTATCTGTTTGTGATGTATGTATTCCGTATGCTACATGCTAGGAATGCAGGTCAAATAACCGAGATGTAGCGATACATAAGCTTTGCTTGGCTGTTTGAAACTGGTTTGAATTCACTTTGACTATGAATAGTTTTGCTCAAATAGAGGACATGTTGTACTATTTGATTTTATTTGTATAGTTTTGATCATGGTATCATTGGATTTTGGTCAGAGTTTTATGAGATATATTTGCCTGGATTTCAAAATATCATTTAAAAAAAGGAAGCTTTACTACTTAAAACATCAGCTCAACCAATAATAGTTACGTCAAAATCAGTCAAGCCGTTTAAAAAACCTTTTTACACTCTCTATAATGAGCCTTTTTTGCTGTAATCTTGTTAGATATAATTCAATTCAATTCAAATATGTCGACTTTCTAACGGACTGGGGATGTTGCTGGGGACCGAGATGTCTGAAGGGACTGGGGGGAGGCCTTTGCCCAGCAGTGGGACTCTCATGGCTGATAATAATAATAAAAAAGGCGGCTAGTGAGAACGTTTCAACCAATCACACTGATTTGCACTTGGCTTAGGCCCGTGCATTTCAGTGACCCCGGTTTATAAGTTGTAAACCGAGTAAAAGAACTTATAAACAAATTATAACAAACAAATAATAGGTCATAACAAATAATAGGTCATAACAAATAATAGGTCATAACAAATAATAGGTCATACATCTAATAAAGTTACAGAAAAAAAAGGGCGGAATTCTATTCTAGCATATCATCAGCAAAGTCTAAAAGTTTTTAACGGAGTTACTAACATTTTTATTCCGCGCACAAACTTCCAATACTTCGTAGCCTCCAAGTGAAGTCGACCTCTTTGGCAGGCATCCAAGTCTGATAGGATCAACCTTCCTGGACTATAATACCCTGTTTCCTTAACGCGTTTCTGTCTTATAGCTCAATACTCAATACTACGCTGATACGTAAACATTACTGCAGCCCGGATCTTCAGCAAAACTCCATAACTATAATTCTCTACTATTAGTGTATTTTACTGAACTGACGGCCATTGGGGCAGAAAGGTTCTCTAGTGGAGGCCACGCACCGGAAACCGCAGTAGAGGACGGCCCCCCACTAGATGGAAAGACGATCTGGTAAAGGTTGCTGGGAGCCGTTGGGTGCAGGCTGCACAAGATCGATCCCTGTGGAAATCGATGGGGGAGGCCTATGTTCAGCAGTGGACACTAGATAGCTGACATGATGATGATGATGATGATGAGTGTATTTTAAACATGCGCCGCATTATTTATTAATTGCTTAAGCCGGGTCTCTTTTGACACTGTTTTTGTGTTTTCTAACACCTAACATCAAACATCGAACAAAATGTGGGCGTGGCCTAACATTTTTGTATGCAATGTGTTATACGAGGCCGACGGAAAACGTGTTTTGTTATTTTTGGTCGCAGGAGACACGACTTTACACAGACAGAAATGCTATTTTTATTTGCAAACTACGCTTATTATGTAAACCTAGTGAATTTCTACGGATTCTTTTTAACCCAAATGATTTAAAAAAAAAAATTCACCTACCATGCCCCTTTGCTGGGCAAATAATCTTTAATTTCCACTCTCTGTGCTCCAAGGCCACGGTTTGGCAGCCTGACTTGAACGCATCCAGATCGTCTCGCCACCTTTTCCTGTGTTTTCTTAGGTATTCTTTATTCTTTGCAAAAAGCTTAAGGGCATATGCATTTTCTCTGGTATTTTTAAATCTTTAAAAAAGGCTAATGGGTAGTTACATGCATGTGTATACATTTGTGTCAAACCCATCCTCTAACAGAAAACTTAGAAATCAGAATTAATCTAATGTACCGTTTAGGTGTTTTTTCCTTGTTTTTGTTTCCGCGAAGATTGTAAGTAGTCAATTTCCTTGGAACCAAGGGATGCAAGAAAATAAAGGGAAAAGGTGTTTTTGAAGTGTTGTCGCTAAAGTTCGTCGTTCTTTGAAACGTTTTCCTACTTCAATTAGCAATTGAGCACCCAGTGAGTTTGACGACCTCTGTAGCGCGTGGGCGAAGGCCCGCCTGCGACGCAAAAGGTTGCGGGTTCGATCCCCGCGGCGGGACCAATGTTTGTATGATCTACAAAAAGTATATAAGTAGTATATCAGTCATCTTGTCCCTACCCATAACACAAGCTCTGCTTACTTTGGGGCTAGATGATGCTGTGTGAAAAGTCCAGCATTATTTATTTATTTTATTTAGTTAGTAATGTAAAAACACGTTTCTCATCTATTGGAACGAAGTTCATTTTCGGATGGTATCGGATGGGGTCTAGACGAAAAAAAGTGTTTGATTTTTGCGTCACGACACATGTATATGTCAAAACGTCACAGTGCGAAGTGCGCAGTCGCGAAGCAGTCCATAGATTATCCATTGTTAGTACGGAAGAGCGTTTCTAGGATTTTAATAAAAAAATATTTATAAATGCTAAATGTCTAAGTTGAAGATTCGTTCCAACCGAGTGTTCCACGATACTCACGTACTATATAGTAGTAAGTCACTTTTTAACTGAAGGAAAAAGGAGGAGGTCATGAAGTCGACGCGTATAGTTTTTATTTTTTATTTATCTGTTTATTAAAAAATGATATCCATTGGTCACACCATCACGCATGAACGGCTGGACCGATTTCACTATTTTTTTTGTTGTGTTTGTTATTGTCAGGAGAAGGTTCTTATGACAGAAAACATTTAAAAAAGTGCGCGGAAAAAATGAATCCTTATATCCCTTGGTCACGCCATCACGCGTGAACGGCTGTCGCGCGGGTCAGCTAGTTGGCTATATTTATTGGCTTTGATGACTGACTGACTTAACAACCTAAGCCATGTCCTGTAGGAACATGAAAAATGAAATGGACGTGGGCATCAAAGTCGGTAACAAAAACGTTCCTCTAATCTCCTAAGCTGCGCAAACTTTACAAGACATCTTAAAACAGAGAAAACATTTCACAATAGCCGATAAGAATCTAGCAATTTTTTCCCGTAAATCTTTCGGATTAAGAATTTTTACGGATTTCGTGTTAATTCTAGCGATTCTTCTTCAAGTGCCATAAATCCTACTTATCTTTGAGATGCGACGTTTTTTAAAACTTTGGGATTTATTGTAAGGACTCGGAAATCTGTGGCAGAGAAAAACTGATGACCTAACTCCTAACGTGTGTACTAGAAGTAAAAAAAAATAATTACACACACTTTTTGATTGATATTGCGTGCTATTGATAATTACACGATGTATATTTGAAAAATTACTACTGTTGATTGAAAAATTTCTGTTTTTTGAGATTAATCAAATATTTCACTCCAATCATACATTTTGAACTGAGAAACTTAATTAGCTATGTAGCGCAACAAATGGATAAATGCTGATTCGTAGAAAGCCAGTCTACGATATAGCTACGTCGTAGCTGATTGCTATTTCACGTAGCACTTTGCTACGAGAAGTGAAAAGTGAGAGTGATGCATGGGGTTGTAGTACTATGGATAAATAAATACCCAACCCAACCAGCTACTGAAAAAGTGATTTTAAAAATCTATATATCTATCCTGAAAAAAGTAACTAAAAAGTAAGTAAAGTATTTGAGATTAAATGGAAAATAATTGCATCATGGAACCGACAACAGCTAAGATCACCCAGACCCGAGATAAATATTTGCAGATCGTACAAACATTTATCCCGAGGCGGGGATCGAACCCGCAACCTTCTGCGTCCCAAGCGGGCTTTTACCCACTGCGCCACAGAGGTCGTCAAAGGCCGCCTTAAAGCCTCCTCATGGCTTAGCGACTTTAATAGCCGGGACCATCAATTTAACGTGCCCCCCGAAGCTCGGAAGCGCTTAGATGAAAATGCGACTGACGGTCACCCATCCACTTACAGACCGTTTCGAACGGTGCTTAGCTTAGACAATCTTTCAAGAACGCCTAAGCAAGGACAACCAGGAGCGCTTCTTATTATATCCATAGCACGGTAGACATTCTCCATGACCTAGAGCTAAATAATTCAGTACTGGAGCCCAACACGCAAGGTACAAAGAGCTTTTAAAGAAATCGTCGAGAAATTGTTTACTGATACTTGCCCACCCTTGTTTTGATAAATTAAGCCATAAATTACTGTACGCGAGCGGTTTCAACGAATCGGGGCTGAAATGGGTCGGCCATAGCTTGCCTAATTGTTTTTCATTTTGGTAAACATATTTGCGGATGAAAATATAGATACCTTAGAAAAAGATCGTAGCAAGTAGAAATTCACTTATCCAAGATAAAAAAATGGTTTTCTGTAAAGTCGGTTTACTGACAATAGTTGAACGTGACAACGCAAAGGCCGATTGTGCTTCTTTGTCGCTCGTTCCGCGCTCTCGCTTGCACTTGCGCAAGCCTTACATGGAACGCCCCAGAGCGAGGTAACGCCTCATGACGTCATGTTTTTTCGTGCGTGCAGCCGGCTCTATCGAATTATAAGACGTAGTCACGTCAAAAAGTTACAAAATGGTGTCAAAAATACGGATCGATTCTGTAGTATTTGCGTAAAATAGTAAACATATCCATACATCCTCAAAGTTGGCTATGAACCATTTAAGACATTTATTTATTTGCCACTCAAGCACACACATTACATTATTATATTACACTATCTACGCCTGTTCCAAGTTTCATCCAAATCGGTTCACTGATTTAGGCGTGATTGAAACACAAACACACAAACATCCCAACATCTAAACAAATTCACAAACTTTCAGTTTTATATATGAGTGGGAATTGGGATTTCATAATTATATTCAGTAGTTTTTTCTCATTTTTCAACCGACTTCGAAAAAGGAGGAGGTTCTCAATTCGTCTGTATGTTGTTTTTTTTTTTTTTTGTATCTTGTTACGCGATTGTTCCGCCATTTGTTGACCGATTTGCAAAATTATTTTTTTGTTTGAAAGGGTATACTCCAGAGGTAATAATTTATTAGGATATAAATTTTATTCCTGAGGGATTGATAGTTTCCCCGTAAAACTCTAAACACCTTCCCTCCTTGACGCCCTGATTTACACCGCGTTTCGAGTCAAACATTGAAGTCGGTTTTCTTTTTAGTATTAAAAGGTAATTATTCATTTATTATATTAGCAGGATATTTTCTGACACCACAGCGCATGTGCACATCTTGACGTCACACGCTCTCGAGTAACCTATCAAATTACCCATTATGAAACGCCTTTGTAAAAGTGCACTTCTTATTATCAAAAGGATACCATTCTGTGTTTAAAAAAATTCTGAGAAGGTATAAGGATAGTGCTTTTTAGGGTTCCGTACCCAACGGTAAAATGGGACCCTTTTACTAAGACTTCGCTGTCCGTCCGTTTGTCTGTCACCAGGCTGTATCTCGTGAACCGTGATAGGTAGACAGTTGAAATTTTCACAGATGAAGTATTTCTGTTGTTGCTATAACAACAAATACTAAACAGAATAAAATAAATATTTAAGTAGGCTGCTATAGGGTCTTTCATGTTATACTAACTTAATTCAGGAATTGGGTTCAAAAAATAAATTAAAATATGTTTATGTAATGTTTTTTTTTGTTTTGTTATGAAAATCCCGAGAAAAACGATAAAGACTATCCTTTCAATTGATTGTTGTTTCTTGTATGACTTAGCCCATTCTTGATTGTAGCTGCGCAGTGATTAGTGGAACGTCTGTGAACGTCGTGTTGCCCTGATTCTTCACGGTATTGGTCGCGAATGAACAGGAGTAGAATCACCTAGTTTTAAGACGTTTCAAAGTGATCCCAGCGGTCCTACTGAATAAATGCTTTTTGACTTTGACTTTGACTTTGTCTGTTCTCCTTGAAAATCATTATGCAAGAATTCAAAAAAATCAATAAATGATAAATTTTGAAGTGATAACTTAAATGAGCTTAGGAATTAAATTGATACGGTCAAACGTGTATTTACACACATCTACATACAACCCAAAAATGAGGCTCTGTCAGTTTGTGTAGTTTAAAATTAAAAACCCTATAAATACAACCAACGTGTTTTTTTTTGCCGTTTTTATAGATAATGGACCCTTCGTACGCGAGTCCGACTCGCACTTGGCCAGTTTTTGCTGGTCATTGTTGGGACAAAATGAAGCTGGCTATAGAAGCTTTTGTGCTTTTGTGTCGATATTAAATTACTTGCTTTCTCTCGTGATACCCGGTTAAAAAATACTTACTCTATTTACTTTATAGCCATGATACATAGGCAATACATAAGCCTTTAAAAACAATAACTTTTTAAATAAATACATTTAAATAAGCCTGCGCACTGTATTTCTATAATTATTTGTATTTTGTTTTCAATCAGTTTGTCAAAGCATTGAAATAAAAAAAAAATGTACTAAACATTAGGTACGTCACTAGTTTTATTTCTATGTTCAACGCGAAAACCGTAATTTAGGCGTGTCTGAGGATAGACCGTAAAAACTTGAATGCCGGAAAATTTCGATTCTATCGGCGCCGTAAAAAGTATTTAGGCATAAAACGGTTACAGATGTAGAGATAACTTTGCGGAATTCGTTATAAAAACCGGCATTTTGCGGTTTGATTCTTTTATAAATCGTTTTGTTTTTGTTGAAAACCCTGTTTTTGTCAGTATACCAATTTGCGATTGGATAATATTATTTTTCTAATGTTTTAAAGGCTAAAGTAGAGGTAGGCCAAATAAAAGATGGATGGATTGTGTGAAGGATGACATGAGTAAGAAAGGAGTGAGTGTTGAGATGACGGCTGATAGAGGAGAATGGAAGAAGAACATGTTGTGCCGACCCCACATAATGTGGGAAAAGGGCAGGAATATGATGATGATATTGTTTTAAAGGCATTTTTGTAAAAACTTAAAACTTAGGCCTTTACATCTATATTACACGATTTATACAACATCAGGAGGCAACCTATACCTACACTTAACGGGACGCTGTAGTGCCTGGGACATTGTTTGAGATGGAATAGGATTGCCCAGCACCTAAACCATCCTCTCAGCTTAATCAGCCGCCCACAGGAAAGACGACGTCAATACGTGTGGAGCTGACTAAGCTGCGGGTATCCTCACGATTTTTGTAAGCACTATTTCTTATAAAGTTGGTTCGTTTTGTAGTAGTTTTTGTTATCTTAAAGTGAGTTTACTTTGAGTGGCCACTCTGGTGACGGAGTTTCTAGGCCACCTATTTAGCCTCCGTCATGGTTTCACGGATATATGCCCAACGATCCCACTAACCTCCCCACTAGTGGGGTAGTTGGGAATAAAAAGTCCCAACGTCCCCACCGCGTTCCCAGCACTCTTGCTGGACGTAGCGTGCTTACCTGCCACATTGTAGAATATTTCTCATCATAATCATCATTTATGCTGACCCCAGCTGACCCCAAATAAAACTGGGACAAGGGCAGGCCCTTAACACATTTTGACATGGGTTCATTACATATGACATAGTCCATGTTTTCATAAACATATAAGAAATTTCATAAAAAAATATCAACCATTTTTCTCATAAAAAACATGTACATTAGCAAAGTAAAATTTAAAAGATTTTATTTTATTTACTGGGATCACTAAGTTAAAACGAAAAAAAAAAACATACATGCAGCCGAACATAGAACCTCCTTTTTTGAAGTCGATTAAAAATACTCTAATACTGTCAGCTCGCAGCTCAGTTGGTAAGATCACTACCAGCCCTATCGAGATCGTGCCATGTTTTATTACATTCACTGGTCATAATTTTTACGATTTGGTGCAATAATTTGCAGAAGTCACAAACATTTTACAGCCAATTTACTCAGCGGTCGGCAACATTTTTGTTTATTCAAAACATTTTCGATCTGAATGTGCCATTAACTGGTACATTGTTAACGGCCAATCGAATCAGTTTACAGCAGCACCTAACGACGCACTTTATATCGCCGACCTCATTTTTAAGCAAGCGCTTTTTACCGAATGAAATTTTTATAATCTGCGCTCGGCGGTAAATGGTTTAGTACCTCTGACTGGTTGGTTTTTAAAGAACGAAATGCTGTTGTGCTAAATGTTTTTGTTTAAATATTTTTACCATTAAAAAATTTAAGAGTTGTTTTTACTTTAGTAATTTCGTTAGAATAACTAACTTCAAATTGAAAGAACGATGGTCATCTTCAGACAAGCTGTGATCTGGCAAAAAAAAAAAATCGTTTCCCAAATAGATCTACAGCCTGATTTCTTACTTACAAAGCCACTTTTCACTTACAAGCAATTCGTAATTTGTTTTTAACAACAATTTTTTTAGCTACGTCATTTTTTTTATTTTATTTCCGGTTATTTACTAGTACAACATAATAGGACCATACCTACCTAATAATTTCATTTATAAAATAAAAAAACTGTTAAAACTCAAAATCCAGCAATCTACGTAAAACAACGCGCCCAGTATGTACTGGGCGTATGCGCGTATGCGCTGTTTGCGTATGTACGCAAACAGTAATCTTCAAACGCTGTTTTCTCCGGATATAATGATTTTTTCGGAAAATCCTTTTGGATTTGGTTGTGTGTTTGGATGCTGTACCTACCCCTTTCGACTTCGGTAGACGTCTTTTTACACCCTGTATATATATTATATAGTGAACATTTAATTGATAAATAAAATTGAATTCTTACGACGCTTACGTAGTGAGTAATTTGAGTGCGATTTTTAGCACTTTGGTACCTAAAGCATTGTGATAAAATATTCATAACTGCAATTTTCATTCAGTCTCCGCGAATGAATTATTAATTTCCATCAACAAGTTACACTGAATTGAAATAAAATTGTAATTTGTTTTTGACACTGAGCAGCTTTAATAAATTATTATGTCTTGTAACTTAAGTAAATTAAAAGCAAAAAAATATAAATATAATCAGCAGGAAGCCGCCATCTTGATTGGAATTCTATAAAAGCAGTGCGCTCGCTTGACTCTCTCTTTTCGCTTTCAGCCTTCGTAGCGTAAATAACTCTTAAATAACCATTGTTTCCGTTGAATATTTCGTTATAAATTCATAAAAATTAAGTGCCCATGTCATTTTTGATTGTTAATTCCTAATTTTGTTTTCATGTTTGGATGATTTTGTAATTATTGAATTATTGTGTTGGTTTCGTAATTTTCAGGTACATTTATTAAGAACCTCTTATTATATTATAACCTGATATTTTACCAGCTACACCAGCCATTTGAGCCTAAAGATCTGGCTTGAGTTCTTATTCTGGGACCTTATTTTCAGTGTGAAGGAGCAACAAACATCCACCTTAACTTACGCATAGTAAGATTTACTACAAATTCGTCTGCACCACAGTTTCACAATTACTACGCCAAAAAAAAAAGCATGGTATAATGGAGGTGTAACATTTATGTTACACCATGCCTCGCTTTGTCGTTTCACTATGAAGAAGCGATCCATCCATCTATCAAAAAACATAAAAATGTATAGTACCTACGAGTACAGTAGTAGTAGTAATATATTCTGACAAATTCGTCTGCACCACAGCTGAAAACATAGCTACATACTACCCTTCCATTACAAATTACACCAAAATACGCTTTGCCGTTTCAATATGAAGAAGCGACAAACATACGAGTAGTATAGGTAATAATATACTACGAAAAATTCGTCTGCACCACAGTTTAACAATTAGTTTCTACACAACAGAACAAGCATAGCTACAGTACAGCATCTTGACCCACTTCTGTCGCTGAGGGCGCATTACTTAGCGGATTTTTCTCGGTTGACAACCGTAAAAGAGTTTTTTCTCTCGGATATTAAGCTTTCTCGAAAAGGGATTGCCGTCATTTGTTGAATACTAATCTCTATAATGACTATTGCTGAAAATTAAAGTTTTTCATATAGATTGTCATTGGAATTTGCAGGCGAATGAACTATGTCGTTTTATTAGGGTAGTTTTTCATTCTGTATCGTAACAGTGAAGAAAAACATCGTGAGGAAATCCGCGGCTTAGTCAGCTCCACACGTATTGACGTTGTCTTTCCTGTGGGCCAGGCTGATTAAGATGAGAGGATGGTTTAGATGCTGGGCAAGCCTATTCCATCTAAAAGTTAAATGTAAGCATATATTGCCTCCAGACGCTGTATAAATCATCTAATACATGTATACATAAATGTAAAGGCCTAACTATTTTTTTATCATAACTTTTGCAGCAGATTTACGTTCTACCTTCTTAGTTCTTTTATTAATTGATTTTAATACTTGTTACAATATTTCTATTATAACAAATAAATTAAAAATATATAATTATAATATTATACATGTCAGTGATCAATCAAATGTCAATGATCAGAATCTGATCATTGACATTTGATTTGATTTATTTTTCTTTGATGTCCGTGACAGATGGAAGAAATTGGGGGAGACCTTTGCCCAGCAGTGGGATGACATAGGTTAATAAAAAATAAAAAAAATATAAATGTGACTCGAATGCACTAAGAACGTTGGGCGAAGATTGTCACTCAGTTGGGTGCCTGAAAACAGTCGAAGACGACGCGGCAGACCCAGCAAAAGGTGGCGAGACGATCTGGATGCATTCGAACTAGACTGGCAAATCGTGGCCTTGGAGCGCAAGAAGTGGAAGCTAAAGGGGAGACCTTTGCCCAGCTGTGGGACATGATAAGTTGAAAAAAAAATATATAAAAAAAATACGTATGTAAATATACGGCGATTGTTTTACAGGCAAACTTGGTGGATTTTTTCGACGATTCATGTCGAGCTGGAATTGGTCCCTTTTGTGCGAGAGCAGTGGGAGTGGAAGTATTTTTGCGATTCTACTTCACTGTTTCGAATAATTCCTTCCAAAATAAAATTGAAAACTGCAAAACTTAGGTCTTCGTGAGGAGGCAACCTATGCCTACACTCAACGGGACGCTGTAGTGCCTGAGACATTGGATGAAATATGTGTATGATGTTTTAAAACACAAGTGCACATTAGCATGTCTTTTGTATCATCTTTTTTTTTTTTTATCAACCTATGGTGTCCCACTGCTGGGCAAAGGTCTCCCCCAAAATTTTCCACACCATCTTTTTATTACGAAACAAAAATTCCAAGCATTGTTTAACAATAATGTCTTTAGACTTTGTTCATTACATATTTCCTGACAGATTCGAAGCTTATTTCCTTACTGTTTTCCTCACTGTTTTTTAAATAAAATAAAGCTTAAATTACAGGAAAACGAACGTTTCTTTGTAACTGAATAAAAAAATAAGTATCTTAAGAACAAAGTAAGGCTGCGTGTACAAATTAATAAAAATACATTAAAGTCCAAGTCAAAAAGCATTGTATTTAATAAGCTATGTATAATAAGTATGTATTTACAAATAAAAAAAAATATTACTAGTATATCAGTTATCTGGTTCCCATAGGTAGCTTTGCTTAGTTTGGGGCTAGATAATTTTTTTTTTTTTTTAAATAATGCTGGACATTTTCACACAGCATCATCTAGCCCCAAACTAAGCAAAGCTTGTACTATGGGAACCAGATAACTGATATACTACTTATATACTTTTTGTTTGTAAATACATACATATTATACATAGAAACACCCAGACCCGAGACAAATATCTGTAGGTCATACAAACATTTGTCCCGCGGCGGGGATCGAACCCGCAACCTTCTGCGTCGCAGGTGGACCTTCGCCCACTGCGCCACAGAGGTCATAATGCTGTGTGAAATGTCCAGCATTATTATTATTTAGTAGGACTGGTATCACTATACATATATTTTGATCGTGTTGGCCATGTTGAATGTCGCTCGTGGTCGTGCTTGCTTAGTCGTTCTTGATAGATCGTCGAAGTTAAGCAGCGTTCGAAACGGTCTGTAAGTGGATGGGTGACCGCCAGTGGCATTCTCATCTGAGAGCTTCCGTGCTTCAGAGGGCACGTCAAATTGTCAGTTGTCGTTAAGCCATGACGGAGGCCTTAAGGTGGCCTAAACTCCGTCACCAAATTTGGCTACTGACTCATACGAACTTACTTATAGGTTGCAAGCACTTTGCCGTCTATAGGAATACTACTGGTTCTCGTAATGTGTTTTCCTTTACCGTTTAGAACTCTAGCTAAACAAAAAATAATGCATGGCCGGTACGAGGCTAGGCTTTCAATCATGAACAAAATGTGTGAATTATGGTATTTGGTATTTGTTTGTCGGTCTTCTACAGATTGTACTACGGTGAGTGTGCCCAGGAGCTACACGACCTTATTCCGCCTTCACCGTTCTTTTACAGGGACTTCAGACGCACAGCTGATTATCATCCTCACCTGGTTGATACTCCACTTATTAGAACTAAGCGTTTCGAAAGTTATTTTATTATGCGCACTGCAAAAATTTGGAATCAGCTTCCAGCATCTGTATTTCCGCTGAGCTACGACCCTATTGTTTTTAAGAAGAGAGTTAATAGGCACCTTCTGGGTAAGCTCGCTCTATCGCAGACCACACTCTTGCCTGTGTAAGTTTCGAGGTCAAGAGCCGACCCATTCATCATTAAAAAAATATATATATTTGGACATGTCTCTTATCCTCTAGCAATCTCAATCTCAATAGAATCTAAAACTCTATACGCATTGGCGTTATCTTTGCAGATAGTTACTTTAGAATGGTTTAGGTGCAGGTCAAGCCTATTTCATCGCCAATATCCGAGGCACTACAGTGTCTCGTTGAGTGAAGGCATAGGTTCCTCCAGACGCTGTAGGTCTGTATTTTTTTTAGTATAAACGCAGCCCTATCCTGCGTCACGTGCGAACCAATGAGCACTCAGCCTGTAATGGCATCGATTCGGTAATAAAGAGTGCTTGGGGAGCCAGTTAATATGTTATTATTGTTCAGGAGACCTTCTTTCGGTTTCAGCTGACCATTGTAACCCTGTTCGAGAGATTTCGAATCAGTAGGATTCAAAATATATGACGCTGTTTCCAAGAACGTTATTTTTTCCCAACATACAAATTGGTCTACTGGTGATGTGATTGAAACATAAACATAATCACTAAACTTTTGAGATTTATTTCAATAACGCGGTTTCGGTGCCAAGGGCAATACAAGCATCACTTATTTAAGTACTTTAAGAAGCAATTTTGGGTTTCATTAATCCGTCTTGACTTTAATAAATAAGGCTTTCCAATTGCAAACACTTACCCGACCACTAACACCGACTTAAACCTCAAATTAAGCAACATCCCATCCCATACGGCCATTAAATGTTTTGTGTGCGTGTAAATATTTAAGCACACTCCGAAGTCAACCAATGGGAGAAGAGTATTGCATGTGTGTGTACGGTTGTTTGGCTTACACGGTTTTGATTCTTATTTAAGGCTTGTTACATATGACACATTACATGCGCGAGTTTAAAGAGCCACTATTTTATTTTGCACAAAAATAAAATAGGTCATGTTTGGTCGAGATTTCTCTCAAATATTCTTCTGAAGATTACTTTTCAAAAATATCCTTGTTTTTGTTTGTCTTTTAATTAATCATGAATCCGATTGACAGTGATCTGGATCAGTTGAGCTATCTATAGATCGTTTCTAACGATCCTTAGATAGCTTGACTAATCCTGTTGTATTTTGTAAATATAATTATGTAAATATGTAGTAGCTTAGTTTCTGTAAATAAGTTTTGAAGTATTAAGCCATTGTGTATGTAGCGAGCGAAGCGAGTCATGTTTACGAATCATAAGATTCCTTGAGATTGTTCAAGCGCAAGCAAAAAAATTATATTTTCATAGCTCATTTTTCTTTGTACTCTAGCATTGAATAAACTAGTTCAAATGATCTCTTTGATAATCCCATTCTTTTCTCTAAAGGAATTTATAAGTAGATCTGAGAATGCTTTATACATAATATACAAAACACTTTGCTTTTATTTTGTTTGTCATAGTTATCATCTTTTAATTAATAATCCTGTATTTTCTTATTTTTTAATATAATCTGTAAGTATAATTTTGTCTACCATAACAGGAAAAAAATTGTGGGGGTTTTTCGTACTGCGGACAAAATGTGCGATCAGCTTCAAACGGGTACAAGTAATGTGTTAAAAGTAGCTTTTATCCACACTCTAATGTCATTACTGTCATTTGTATCTATTTCCGGTACCTAGAGAAAGGATGTCTATCGTGCATTGGAAATACAGTACTTATCATTTTTTTAATTATACAGGGTGTAAAAAAACGTGTGCCGAAGCCGAAAGGGGTAGGTACAGCATCCCAAAACACAACCAAATCCAAAAGGATTTTCCTTAAAAATCATTATATCCGGAGAAAACAGCGTTTGAAGATTACTGTTTGCGTCTGTACTGTGTTTTTTTACGTAGATTGCTGGATTTTGAGTTTAAATTCTTTATTTATTTTAAAAATAAAATAATTAGGTAGGTATGGTCTTATTATATTATACTAGTAGTTAATAACTGAAAATAACATAAAATGACTAAGCTAAGTCAAAAAGACGTTGTGTATACGGATTTCAGTAAGGCCTTTGACAAAGTCTCACACACGTTGCTAATTGGAAAGCTTAGGTCATATGGCTTCAATGGGAGCTTCATTAAATGGCTTGAATCATATTTATGCGATCGGTTCTTTTTCGTCGTAGTGAATGGCTATAAATCCGATCTGAATCGTATAGGCTCTGGAGTGCCTCAGGGATCACATCTTGGGCCAATCCTTTTTAATCTATTTATAAATGATATCCCACATTGCTTTAAATCTGCCATACCCTTTTTATTTGCCGATGACTTAAAAATATATCGCATAATTAATTCTGATGCAGACCTAACCTTAATGCAAAATGATTTGGATAATTTATACAAATGGTGTTGTGCCAACAGAATGACCCTCAACACAGATAAATGTTTTTTTATAAAATTTTCTAGAAAGCATAATGTTCACAAATCGACCTATAATATAGGAGGCACACCAATACGTGAAGTTAGTAATATAAGAGACTTGGGAGTGATTTTGGATAGTAAATTAACTTTTATACCTCATTTTGATAACATAATTAAAAGGGCATCTAAGATGCTAGGATTTGTCATAAGAAATAGCAAAACCTTTAGAAGACCACATACCAAAATACTTTTGTATAACACCTTGGTTCGAAGCATACTTGAGTATTGCCCCGTAGTGTGGAGACCTCATTATGCCACCCACATTCTTAGAATCGAGAGGGTTCAAAAGCGTTTTTTGTGGCACCTTTCTTATGCATATAACATTGCTAAAGTAAAAAAATCATATGGAGAGAGACTTAAGCACTTCAAGTTAGCATCATTAAAAAAACGTAGAGTTCAAATTGATCTAATATTTCTGTTTAAAATCCTGCATAATCAAATTGACTGCCCCCCGTTATTGAGTAAACTGAACTTCAGATTCCCTCGCACTACACCTCGCTATGCTATGCCCCTGCTGTCTCCACCGTTCCGCACCACAGTGCTTGGCAGTAACTCCCCGGTCTCAAGGTTCAGCAAATGCCTTAATGAATTCTGTAAGGATATCGAAATTTTTTCACTTACCGTAGGTAAGCTCCGCCAACACCTGGCCGAGCACCTATTAAATTAGTTATTAGTGTATAAATCAGTACCTACTTCTTTTTTTATTCTTTACTTTGCTTTTAGAAAAATAAAACACCTTTTTCTTTCTTATTACAACTTACTCCTTCTAATTTAATTAGTGCATGTAGTGTTTACCTATAAGTGATTGTGCATTTAGCGTAAGACAGTACTTAATGTACCTTAAACTATGTATTTCTTCTTCATGTAATAATGTAACAATCGTTGGTAGACCTAATAAATAAAATAAAAATAAAAAATAAAAAATAAATTTTGCATTATTTTTTCGCTAAATGCGTTTAGAATCATGGTCTGATTGCAACTCCTCAGTTTTCGGTAGTTGTCTTTTTACACCCTGTATATTTTATGATTGCCGTATTCAACAATGGCCTTTAGGGCCAGTTTCACCAAAGTCAAGTTTAACAGCTGGTTAATAAATCGACCGTTAGCCGTTTATCAGCGCAGTGAACGCTTTTTCATACAAAATTGTGTTCTGCGCAGACAAACGGCTCTCTGTCACTCTCGGATTTTTGGTTGTTCTGACATAAGTATTTTTAATTTTAAACGATGTCAACTGCTAGTTAGCTAACCGGCCGCCGACCAGCGATTAGATTTAGCGGCTTGTTAATGAAGATATTCCTTTGTTAGAGCATGATGGATCACAAAGCAATTGTAAAGGTCTGTTAAATACTTAATCCGTTGTTATTTCTCTTACTAAATTTGATGTCAAATTAACTAACGCTCTGTTAGATAAAGTTTGGTGAAACTAGCCCTTAATGTTTCTTTATAACCATCGGGTTATTTTCAAGAAAACATATTATTCTTCTGACAGAATCCTTTGTCAAAACAATTTCACGGTAATGCGAAATCCATAAACCATTTGCGTTCGCCACAAGTACTTTTTACGGCTCTTGAAATTACTTTGTAATATCTGAACAATCTATACATCATCTCGCATCAAGTTCTGTCTTCAAGATAATGTGACCGTCAGGGTGACGGAGCAAGATATTGGAGCTAACAAATAAAATGATAGAAAAAATAAGATACGAGTAAATTACGCGATACACCATGTCATTTGCATTAAGTTAGAAAAATGTACCTACCTGGGTAAGCTCGCTCCATCGTAGACCTCAATCTTGCCTGTGTAAGTCTGAGGTCAAGAGCCGACCCATTCATCTTAAAAAAATAAATAAAAAAATACCTACTCAATTTTTTTATTATTACCGTAACAGTAAAATTAGTATTACTGTACCGGGAATTCGCGCTCTTAAATTTTTTAAACTTTGCTTTAAAGTTTTAGTGATGTGTTGCATCAGACACAAGTTAAATACCTACCGCTTACCTATTATTAAGATGAATGTGAGTGCCTACTCAAACCTATTATGGTTTTCTTGCACAATATTATGCTAAATATGTAGTCATTTTAGTAAACAAATAAATAAATAATAATTGATATTAGAATCTTACCTTCTTAGCTCGGGATTACGTGCATATTAGTTTTCGAAAGCATCAAGAATCTTGATTTGCACTCTCAATCACTATCAATAATGGTAATAGACATGACTGCTATTCCAATAACTGACGTAATATAACGGCAGCGGACATTCAAGACAAGACCTTCGTGAGACGCAAAGGAGACGTTTAAGCAAAATTGCTTTCATACATCATACACACGGTAACAACAATTCAATTAAGTACCTATTTGTCTTCGTAACTGAAACTGAGGTTCATAGCTGGCTTTTAAACGGTATTTGGTTACTAGATATCACTATAAATAATAATAATAAATAATAAATAAATAATGCTGGACATTTCAATAAAATGAAAGACCCTGTAGAGTGTAAATGGCCTTTACGGATTTCGGTCACAAGATGGTCACTATAAAAACTGTAATATACTTCGTCGTCTAAAAGTAACTTGCACAAAAGTAAGGTTGCATGCTGTTTGATATGCTGAGACAGTGCAGGCACGTGACTTGAGAAATGTTGGACTTATATCGTAGGAGTTAAGACCCCGGGGTTATTCTGGGCCAATATGAAAGTAAATTTTTTTTTTATTAACCTGTCACAAAATATTGGAATAGGTACAAATAGTTTAAGAGACACATTTTAAAAGACGATAAAAATATATTTTGACATAAAAAGATAGAAAACAGAGTTCAAATCACCAACCGATAGCAAAGTGCCTAAAAGGCTGGCAGTATAACCTAGTTGATATAGATATAGATAATATTATTATTTCTTGAAAGCCTAAACAATGATGAATATCCGAATACATAACAAACTTTAACAAAATTAAAATATTCTTAGTAAGGGTTTTGTTGTGAAAACCTCTTAAAATTCAAAGATAGAAGGTATTTCTGGAATAACATGGCTTGTATAAGGTTTTTTAAGTTTAATTTTCTTTTCACGTCTCTTGGTTTTGTCACGTTTGGGCCTTATTCAAAAGGCTATTGTTAATATTGGAATTGTAGATTTTCCTGATTATTCTCCTTCCTGTTCATTTAGAGTATTGTTTGTTACGTCGCCTATTTTTTTTTGTTTTTTTTTCCGAAAAAATTCATATATCCCACTGCCAGGCAAAGGCCCTTGATTCATAACAACAGCGGAATGCATTTGGATCGGAATCGACCAACAGCAACCAATCACAGTGAGGAATTGATCCGAATTTGACGTTTCTTGCACTGTGATTGGTTGCTGTCGGTTGGTTCCGAACCGAATGCATTCCGCTGTATTTTGAATCAAGGCCAAGGACATGTATCTTTCACTGCCTGCGCTCCAAGACCACAGTTAGCCAGTCTGGCTCAAATGCATCCTGATCATTTCGTCTCCTTTTTTGGGTCAGCCGCGTCATCTAATGGATTCATCTAGGATTGAATCAAACATCATTAGAACATGGACAATAAAGTTTTTAAGTTAGTCTTACCACTTGCTGATAAAGAGTCTGATAAACTTGTGAAACACACATTTTAACTATATCAGTCCGATAAAATGGTCAATTTGAAGCATATTTTCAGCAAGTGGAAGTGGAGTTCAGTATTCAAATTATTATTCACAAAACTATCAACATGTTTAAGTAGAAGAATCTAGTCATAAAAATAAAATTAATATTTTTTTGAATGAGCACAAATTGTCAAATCTCTTTCCATTGTCGCTCAGAGCTCCCCAATTCTAGGAATAGGTACGTTACACGGTTTTCCGAGTTGTGTCGTAAAATTTAATTTCCATTTTACTGTAGCAAGGATTCGCAATAAACCTAATATTACCGGCAACGGGTGGTAACTGAGACCGAAGCAGATCTTTTGTGCATACCAAAATGAATGAGGTTTTGTAAATTTCAGGCCTTTTTGAGTAATTAACTTTGGAATCACGGCCACGCCCGTTGTAACACAGATGAAACGTTGGGACAGATAAGGTGGTTTGTGCGATGAATTTCTGTTGAACTCACCAGTGATAGCGATAGTTAAAAATGTGTTTGTTTGAAATATAGAATTCTATGCTTTTATCTTCGTGGCTTTGGAGGTAAGCTAGTGTAAGGGAGACCTTAGTTCAGAAAAGGGTTATGATAATTGTGTTGTTATTAATTTATGTATAAATAATAAAAAATTGAAAATAAACTTTAGATTTTGTTTAAGTTTTTTCTTCAGCACCAGTCACAATATCATTGCTATACAAACTTCAATGAAAAGCATCAAAATCTGCTCCAAGTGTGATCGGAACCGTTGGTCGGATGAACAATATCCAACAATGTAGTTTAGACCAAACCAAATCATAGTTCTTAGAATAAACAATACTGTTTATTCAAATGTGTTTTGGGCCCAATACCGCCCAAAAACAGTTCTATTTCGACTAGCAGATTTACATACGAAATCATAGTTTCTGTATTTGATATTCAGCTAGATTTACGACACGTACGTGAGTGTTTTATTCACTTGGAAGTGAGAATAGTCGTTAATATTTTATAGGGGAAGGATATGGGTGCTAAGGGCCATGGAGGATTTTTGTAGGTCACTGTAATTGAAGACAGTCAAATTCATATGTTTTTAACAGGCTGTAAGCCGTAAACTTTTTATTATTTTTAGTTTGGACTAAAGTGCAGGAGATGGGAGAAGGCTACTATTTTAGTCGAGTAGCGAGTACGATCCATGTACTCGACTTAAATCGAAAAGTTCGGACTTGTTTAGTCGGTGAACCAGTAGCATGGACGCGTGGTGGGAGGTGCTACTCGCCCAAAAAATAGAGTCAAATGGATCGTCTCGACTAAATTACTCACTTACCTACTCGACTTTTTGATGTACGGACACGTTTTGGTACTAAGTTACTCGTTACTCGACTAAAATACAAGCCTAGTCAGAACTAGGTATAAAGTCCACTAGCAATAGAGTAAAGTAAATTAAGCTGCATTAAATACTTTATCTACTGGCTTTCCCCCAGCTTTGCTTGCAAGGCTAGATTTGAAGTAGCCGACAGCTACTCCAGTCCACGTTCTACATTTTATTTCAAGTTTCAAAATAAATCATACAAGCTTTTACGTTGATGATAGGGATTATAAAGAGGAGGTTTATACCAAGCAGTGAGTACAACCGGGCTGTGGTGTTCTAGCCGATTGCGTGGAACCGAGCGAACGTGCCGGCGTCAGGCTAAATCTATTTAATGTGTTTTATTTTGGATCCCAATTGTTCCATAGTTATCCCTAATATGGGGCAGAACCCCACACGGGCTATTACACATATTATTATAAATATTGCTATTATAAATATTAAAGTTTATAAATAAAACCACCGGGCCGGAAATTAAATCCTACTAGATAAAGTGGCATTGTTCAGTTTTAAATTACGAAGTTCTGAAAGAGCGTGGCTATTTTACACAACAGGTATGTGGAACCAATACAAACAAAACAAGCTTTACACATTCTCATAGAACTTTGAATGCAGAACATTGAAAACCCACTTTCGATTGAGCAAATAAAGGAAAAACTCAAACGAAAAACTCATTTTCAACTCTTTGAGCAGTGCAGACTTTGGGGCTTACCTCGAATGGTTTAATCACGGAACCCAAAAGTCTTCGACTTATCGAACTTCATTTTGTAAGTTTGTTTTGTGTTTTGAATCGTAGCTATTAATAGAGAAACAAGTTTAATCACATTAGAATGGTTTTATTTTCCAATTTACAATGATCTTTGCTTGACAATATTTAAAAAAAAATTGCAAATCTCACCACTTGTCACTGTCAAAACATTATTTATCTATCCTGACCTGCACTGCACACCAAGGAGTATTTACCTAGTTATCACCAAAAAGTTTTAATAAATAGGTACAAAAACACTAACACTATGCATACGGCATATCTAAGCAACAGTAACTGATATGAAAACTAATTGTAAACAAAAGTCATTTAGAAATAACAGTCATATTAAGATTCTCTTTGATAGTTTAATAAACTACAAGTACTATAACACAAAAAAAAAATACAGAATATGCAAACATTTTGTCTCACCGCAAATTGAACTCGCACCTATCTCTCGCCTCTGTGTGAACACAATTTATTGAATTGCGTTTATTTTTTTACATTTTTATAATACATTTTACTTAAATGGTTAAATGTATCCGAAGGTTGTGGGTTCGAATCCCGGTCGTGGATTTTGCGTTTCGTAAAATTTATATGCGCTTTAACACGTGCTCTAAAAACGGTGAAGGAAAACATCGTGAGGAAACCAGTTAGTGTTCTTATAGGCGACGATGGGCTTGCAACCTGTCACGTATGGAATACTAACTTCTGCAAGATGTGGGCAATGGCCCTTAGACATCTTCAAAGGATCTGTAATAAGTAACATAAAAAGATCTGAGAGAATGTCTACCGCACCTTGGGATACAGCGTTTTTTACATTTTACTTGGATTATAAAAAACATTTTGTGTCCACGATCAAACTGTCACCGGCTAATGCAAACCGGTTAAAACCAGCTCGAACCGGATCTCGATCGTCTCCGTTAAAAAAGATGACAAATGGCTTATTCGATATTCCCCCAGCGGCTGTAATAAATCAATAATGTTCCCATTACACAGAATATGAATAATGAAAGAGCTATGAACACTTCAGGATTTAAATGCATTTTTCTTTGTGAAAAAGATCTCCTTATTTATAATAATTACGTTTTAATACTAAAAAGAAAACCGACTTCAATGTTTGACTCGAAACGCGGTGTGACTCAGGGCGTCAAGCTGTCGATTCGATTTCTATTTGTGACATGGCTAGGAGGGAAGGTGTTTAGAGTTTTACGGGGAAACTATCAATCCCTCAGGAATAAAATTTATATGGGACCACCTCTGGAGTATACCCTTTCAAACATAAAAATAATTTTGCAAATCGGTCAACAAATGGCGGAACAATCGCGTAACAAGATGAGAAGAGACAAAAAAAAAAAAAAAAACATACAGACGAATTGAGAACCTCCTCCTTTTTTGAAGTCGGTTGAAAAGAGTTTGTTTTGTCTGTATATCGAGTACTTTTTTTACTTTATCAAAAAATCTTGGATGACTTATTCGCCTTGTGGATACGAAGACCTCTGTAGCGCAGTGGGCGAAAGTCCGCTTGCAACGAAAGGTTGCGGGTTTGATCCCCCGGCGGCGGGACCAATGTTTGTATGATCTACAAATATTTTGTCTCGGGTCTGTGTGATTCTATGTATAATATGTATGTATTTACAAACAAAAAGTATATAAGTCGTTTATCAGTCATCTACCCATAACACAAGCTCTGCTTACATTGGGGCTAGATGATGCTGTGTGAAAAGTCCAACATTATTTATTTATTATTTAGACATACAGTCGTGATTTCATTGTCATGAATACTTTTTCGGGATAAATAGTAGCCTCTGTGCTATTTTAAACCATCGTGCTAATCTAGATTTATCTGTTCTCACTACAAAATCTAAATCCATCCAATAGTTTAGGTATAAACACATGAAACAGTAATAAACAATCAAAAATTTATCCTCTCTTTCACATGTATGATGATATTAGTAGGACTATTCGCATCTAATCCATGACACGGGAGTAGGTATTCTGATACAAATTGAGCTTAGTTCCAAACCTCGCAGATTATTCCGTATTCAAAGCGTTACAACGCTCCAATTCCAGCACACAGACGTATTAATTCACCGCAAAACAAACATATCCGGCATCAGATACACATTTTACTTTCCACAAGATTAAACGCAAATAAAGAATTCACGCCCACTGTAATTCTTCCCTTTGTTTTGGTTTTGTTACAAATTGAATATCTATACTGAGTTTAAATTGTACGGCTTTTAGGATTCCGTGTCTGAAAATATACATATTCAAGATATTTTTATTTATTAATTTAAGTTTTGAATAAAATACAATTTTGAGTCAAAATCTCATTTTTTTATGCTTTGTTTCAATTTGAAGCTTATCGACGAATATTTTATCGGAGGACTTAAGGTACCATAGTTGGTTACAACTCATCCTTTACTTATATCCTTTTCAATAACTAAGAAACAGTATGACAAAAATAATTGCAGTAGCGTTCAACTCTCGCTTCACTGTTTTTTTGTGTCCATACGCCTTTCATCCGCATTACTAATTCAAGTTAACAAGCGTGGTGCAAAGGCCCGGTTAGTAAGCCGGGTAAAAACCGGATAAAAATTCATGGTCCAATATCATGACTGTTTTGAGGTTAAAAGTGTTCGTACTTACTGTTATTTGTCCGCTGTTCAAGTTTATCTGACGCGTTTCGCTCGTAATATTTTTACTAAGTTTCGCGTTTATTATTCAGAGATTTTTACCTTATAAAAGTTTATGCAATTTTAAGTGTGTTTTGTTGAAACACTGAAAGAGTAAGGAAAAGCTTAGAGTATAAAAAGGAAATTTTAATTATAAGAGTATTAAATAATCCTACTAATATTAGAAATGCGAAAGTCTGTGTGTGTGTGCGAATGTTTGTCCTCGCATATCTCCGTGACGACTTAACCGATTGTGAGAAAATTTGGAATGTAGATAGTTTACGTTCTGGAATCACATATAAGCGTATAACATTTTCGAAAATCAACCTCTAAGGCAGGGTGTTAAAGTTTATAAAAAAAACCTTGTTTTGGAGTGGATACTCCAAACTCGGTATAAATATACTTTAAAGTAAATAATGAAATTCATATTTTTTTGTTCTTTCAAAACAACCCCTAGGGGTAGTGCAAATCAGTTTCAAAGTAGTAAGATTCGAAAGTATGTGTGTGCGAATGTTTGTCCTCGCGTAAGGTAGTTCTATCTCTAAAGTTTGTATGACGAAACAATGCGTAGACGAAGTCGCGCCCGGGTCCACTAGTAGTTAATAAGTAGGTAATGCATAATCAAGCTCTAGTGGGATAGGTACTTGAACAGACAGAGTCATCATTGAACAATTATAACTACCTACTTTCATTTAATCTTTATTCGAGAGCAATCCACAAAAATCAATAAACCTTGTTTATTATACTCAAAGATCAATACTTCTCGTATGTTACCATCTTTATTTACATAGGACACAACCAATATATCTACTAATACAATATTTTTCTTTGTTGCAGGTGTCTATGTAGCTGTGCTATCTAAAAATGTACCAACATCCTCACAAAATAAAGTCCAGAATGCCGTAACTTGTTCGGATAAAACATCCGGAATAGAGAAATGGGTCTGCAAAGGTGATATAAAGAAAATGGCTGACAGACTGCCACTTCATCTTTGCAACTCGATAAAACAGTACTGCTCAATAATAGGAATAAAAATAGTCTCTAGATACAGTGTGATAAAGTTCAATTTCCGACTGGTGGTGTTATTAGTTCTATTGCTTAGTGAGAGTAGAATTTGTTCGGGGATCAGTGGACGGAACTCAATGCTACGGACTAGAGTGATTGGCACTAGGTACGGGAAACTTCAGGGAGTTATATTACCTATGGACCAACATAAGTACTTGAAGCCAGTTGAAGCGTATCTCGGAGTACCTTACGCTACGCCACCTACAGGATCAAATAGGTAAGTGAAAATTGAGAAGCCCTTACAAATTTCCGTACCCTGAATTGTGTTTCAAGCGTTTTTCAGTTTCAACTATGCTTTGAAATGTTTTATTAATTTCACTATTAAGGATTAATCGTAATTCATTGCTAATTATAAAATATCACAAATATCGAGGGTTGATCTATAATTGAAACACATTTAAAGTAATACAAGCTACTTTTTGGAACGAAGTTCCTTTTAGGACGGTATCGAGGATGAAAAGCGATCAATTTTACCGTCACGACATTATCTCCTGGGAATAAAAGGATAACTGCAAAAACACAACTTTATAGGAGAAGCAAAAAACATGTTTTCGTTGATAACTTCACAGATTGTGCAAAATGGTGCATAGTAGTGCGCAAAAAAAAGATGCGCAGAGTGCAAAAAGTGGTGCGCAAAGTGCGCAAAATGTCAATGTACAAACTTCGTTCCAATTGAGTGTTCCACGACACTTACGTCCTTTTTTTTAATTTATTTCTTTATTTCCGGCAACTATAGATAAGTACCTAACAATATGTAAAATACTAAATCTACTACTCTGTGGCGTTACCCTCCCTTAGGAATACTTTATTTTTCTTCGATAAAAAGTTGCCTATATTCTTATATTACTGAGATTAGTATAAACCCTTTGCGCTACAAAAATGTCCAATTGGAACTGATGACCAACAAGAATGTTGTCCAACACGAATTAAATAACACTTTGACATCTGCATTGTGCAGTTTCATCTTACATACAAAATTGCCAACTGCGCATTGAAACGGTTAGCTTCACAAATCCATCGGCCGTAGTGTAAGACTCCACTGATCAGTAAAAAGGGAATTCTTATAAAATACGATCATACTTATTTCATGTTCGTCCCATTAAATTAATCTCGTCCTTTCGATGAGAAGTCTTCTGGCAAACGGACAAAGCAATTTCACTAATGAGCTTCAGTTTTTGCGTACGACTACCAGTCAGATATAACAAGCTAAAAGCACGACAGTTGGAGTATTTTGTTAAGAAAATAATAAAATTGTATGAAATGTGAGTCAAAATTTTGGTTAAAATATTTTTTTTGGGTGGGGGGGCGTTCGTTTTTTCGTTCGTTTGATGAATATTTGGATGCTTCTTACTATGAGCTACATTATATTCAGTCGATAATATCAACGTTAAAACACGGTCCTAACCGTCGAATAATTGGCCCTTGAAGTCAGAAATCGTAGTAAGTAACATCCGAATATTCAGCAAACGAACAAAAATAAGAACGGGAATACGGCCCCTGGACGTCCGGCGGCCACATGGTTAGACAATTTTTTTATGTCGCGGGATGTCGATTGATCAGATTAAGAAAGGTAGGCGGTGGATAGCATAAGCTTAGAGTAGCCTTATGCAGTGGGTGAAATCCAGCTGTGGATTATGATGTATGCCATCAAAGTAATGCCAAAGCAAGTCCTGAAAACCTGCTTAGTACGTTACTTGGCTATCTCATAAAAAGCTCCATTTCAATACAAACTGTTTTCCTCAAAAATAATTTATACTAATTGGACATTCATGAAAGTTTGAAAGGAAAACAATGTTAATTGCTTTAGGGAGAAAACTTCCTTAAAACGGTCCCTATTGAGCAGAGCGTTTGTTATGACCAATAGAAACGTGGTGAAATCACGTCATCTGGAAATAACGTTTGATCTTTGTGCCAATGTGGTTCCTTAGATATTCACAGTTTACAGTTATATTGCATCCTAAAGTTTTCATTCAAAGGGTTATTAAATAAATAAATAATGCTGGACTTTTCACACAGCATCATTTAGCCCCAAAGTAAGCGGAGCTTGTGTTATGGGTACTACATGACTGATATAATATACTTTTTGTTTGTAAATACATACATATTATACATAGAAACACCCAGACCCGAGACCAAAATTTGGAGATCATACAAACATTGGTCCCGCCGCGGGGATCGAACCCGCAACCTTCTGCGTCCCAAGCGGGTTTTCACCCACTGCGCCTCAGAGGTTGTGAACATTAAATTTTTCCAAAAAGTAAATAGCCTGCAAAAGAGATCTCCCACCACTACTTCGAGCTTTGAGTATTTAAAGACTTCGAGGCATCAACGTGGTCACCCTAACTATTCCTTGACCGACCACAAAAAAACTATTCCTTTGTCATGAAACATTAATTCTTCTCTTCCTATAGGTTTGCACCAACTCGAGCCCCAGCACCCTGGGACGACGTGAAGACAGTAGACCAAATGGGTCCAGTATGCCCTCAAAAGCTACCTGATATCTCCAACGAAACCCTGGCTCTGGAGCGGATGCCGAAAGGAAGACTGGAGTACTTGAGGAGGCTGCTGCCTAGACTGAAGAACCAGAGTGAAGACTGCTTGTATATGAACATCTATACGCCTGTTCAAGGTAATTTTCTAGAAGTTTCTGCGTGATGTAGACTTGAAAGAGCAGTGTGGATGAAGGAAACCCTATCGCTGCACACCGCAAACAAAATAGAATGAAATGCAAGATAATGACGATTTTGATCAATCAAACAAATTGACAATAATACAGTTTTATGAATCCACTTTTAGTAGGTTCCGTACACATATCTATTTAGGAGTCGCCAGCTCCACAACTGGGGCTAAAGGTAGTAGGTATGATTCGCTTCAATGAACCTTTTATTTTTGGTACCAACATCGTACAAGGTCATTGGTTACTATCGTAGATTATTGTTTACGCAGGCACTTAAACACCACAAAAATGAAACTATATTTCAATACTAATGAATTTTATAACCTGCAATTAAATTATGGAGTTTTTTCACACAATATTAACACGCCCACTGAACAGGTTTATTCCGGTTCAGTTGACGCCCCCAATAGGTGCAAAATGAAGGCAATTTAGGTAAACTTTTGACCTGAGAGTTGACCCATGGAATTAAGGTTGCAGGTGTTTATGGGCATGGTAAAATGAGTCCTATATCTGTGTACTAAGATTCAAAGTAATAATTTTGATTTAATATTCCAGTTTTAGGGGTATTTTTTATTAGTTCCCTCGTATTATTATCAAATTCTCATCGAGTAGCTTGCTTGGTCGTTCGTGATAGGTCGTCGAAATGAAGCAATGTTCTGAGCGGTTACAAAGTGGATGGGTGATCGCTAGCTGGGAGCTTCCGCGTTTCGAAGGGCGCGTTAAATTTATCGGTTCCAGCCAATGATGCTAAAAAATATAGATACGTTACAAACGCGTGGAGATTAAAGAATCAAAACAGTCTAACTAGCACAGTTTTTACTTCAGTTTGCGTCAAACAGAACGACGTTTTTATTAGTGACATTCACGTGTTCTTCGATAATAAGAACATAACGTATCTGTTGGGTCAAGACCCTAACAGTTAAAAAGGCTGTAGTAAACTTGCTAAGGGATAGCTAGGGGTGAGTCCGAGGACAGTAAAATAACCGAACACGGCGAGTGATGGAGGTACACTGATTTATTGCTTTCATTACAATAATTATTAGCAACTAGGGCAATGCAAGCTATGCTAGAAGTAAATAAAGTAAATTCTACAAATAAAGTTTTTGCATGTAAGTGCGTTAGCTCGTACAGTGTCTATAATGTTTATTTAATATCATTTGTTCCAGCTATTTAGTAAACCTATTATAGATGCCTTATGGCTGCCTAAAAACTCCATCACCAGAGTTGAACACCAACCCATATCAAAGACAATATAATACACTAGCCCATATTAACTTCATTTACTACTCCTTTCTTGAATACCTTAGAAAGCAGACAAAGAAACTATATCCGAACTATCCCGAGCCATTGTGAGCTCTGATTAAAATTTCGTCCCCAAGTTTTTCTGGCGCAGACATTTCATTAGGACCCCCAATACTCTATTGACATAAAATATTAAAATTTAGCAGAGCAAGAGTCCTCTTTGTGATTTTGTATTTATACAGTGTGGATTTCTTTGTGAGAACTTTTGATTACACTCACTGAAGTGAGATGATATTTTTCTTCGAGTTTTTAAAGACATTTTATACATACGGTGTTTCATAACAAAATTTCAGAGTTGTAATAAAATCTTGAATCTAAACTTTTATAAAAACATACTGATAGTCTTTTTATTATAACTAAACATTATATATTATTATATTATCAAACCATAAAAATGACATACAGAATAATTAATTAATCAGAAGTTGAAAATAGGTAAATTTATGTTACAGATATATTTTAGCATCTTCGATCGAGCATTGTGATTGGTCAATTAAAACTCATGCGATTACTACGTATCCTTATGTCAATGTCCCTCGTACTTTTACGGTTGAAAAAATGTTTTTTTTTTTCATTTGCACTTTCAAATGTAATATTATTTTTGCCATAGATAGTTCTACATTGCATGCATTTCTTAATCTTCGTAGCTGATTATGATCTTGTTTAGTTTTAAAGGTGTTATTGGTGTGAATATCTTTTAAAATAATTTTGAGTATTAGGATGCATGTACTTTTAAACTGTAGTTCTATCAACAATTTTAAGGAGAAATAGTTCTTGCTGCTGAATTTGTATTTTGGTATGATGCCAATAAGCGATCACGTCTCAGTGCCATAAATCACATCCAATACCTTAATCAGAAAAATAATTCCTCATATTGTAAGTTTGGTACATTTTGTACGTACATGTAGTATTATATTCGCATCGTCATCTTGGTTTCGGTAGAGTGACCAAACACAACCAAGTCACGTTCGTATTGTGACCCAATTTCTTGTGTTATTCGGTAAAACCTTTCTCCGTTGTAACATATTATTGTAGAAATAAGAAGTATTATTCTAATAAACATAATACAAAAATAATTTTGCTTTAGGTAAAGAAAACTATACTTTATTCCTACGCATTATTGTTGATCAAGAAATGTTCGGCGATAATGGGTTAGTGTCAAAAAAAACCCCGCAAAGGAGATTTTGGTTTCAAGATATTGATTCAAGATATTTTTCTTAGATTAGCTTGGATATTTTGAAGGAGTTTTAGACAGAAAAATGTACAAATATAATTGATTTATTTCGAATCAGATGATATTTACAGACTTTTGTTAGATAGTCGTCAAGACTATGAATGTATTGTCGATTTGAGGACCTTCAACGTTGAGAGCTGTCGATCATTCAATTTTGCGACATTCAATGATATAACGCCGATTTGATAACCTTTATCATTGAAATCCGTTTATCATTTTGTGACGTGTGATAAGATTTCTTGGATAGTACAAGATGTTATGTTTTCGATGTTCCTCCTTTATCTAAATGCATCACCAAAACGCATCTATGATACACCAACTCAAACCAGTATAAATTATAGTACAAAGCTTTGTTCAACAAATAAGTACACTGAGTAAGGAAGACTCAACTTCTTCAGTCAGTTATCAAAGCTGCACAAGCACCTCAGGAAGCTTTGATGTGATTAACCTCAAATTCTCGAAGCTATATCGACGAATATGTCGTCGATATAACGAAGACACCGTTTCCACGATACCATTCTTGCCTCTTGACACAGAATATTAGCTCTTGTTCCGTTGAGTTTGAGAAAGCAAGGCAAGAATAGCATGCCAGAATGGCATCGTGTAAACGGTGTTTTTACAGTAGCTCTACATTGTGCGCGTCGGTAAACTTCATACTTTGTATGAAAACCGACTCGATTCGAATGCAACTTGTCAGCCGTCCCCATTCCGCAAACTCAGGAGATTCAATGTGCGGTTGGATTGTTTTGGTTGCAATATCAAGTTAGTTTGTAAAAGCTTTATGGTACGACTGTACGCAAACTTATACCTACGTTACGATTATTATAAAATAATTTTTCGTTGTGTTGCTCTTTACTAAAACTTCCGTGTAAATGGTTCTTAAGGGCATTTCTAAAAGATTGAGCATTGGTGGCATTTTAGAAGTCAGGTCAAAAGTAAATTGGTTAAGAGTCGGAAAATAAACGAGTTTTTTGTATCGTATATTTATTATTTTTATATATAATATTTATTTATCTCCCTTTATCTATTATTATAAGAATCTTTGTCCTGACTGACTGACTGATAGACAACGTACAGCCTAAACCGCTGGTCGTAGAGACTTGAAATTTTGAGGGTATGTCCGTCTTGGTGCGTAGGGGTGTACTAAGAAGGGATTTTTTGAAATTCAACCCCTAAAGGGGTGAAAAGGGGTAAAAACGATTGTATGAAAAATCGTATTCCTGGCACTTGGAGACATGAAATTTAGAATTATGATAGTTCAACGCTTTTAATGAAATTCTACATTAAAAAAAATTCAAAACTACCCCTAGAAGGGGATGTAGGGGGTGTTAATGTTTGTATGGGGTTTTTTGAATGCGTGGTCCGATTTGCTTGAAACTCGGTATGATTATTTAAAAATTTAAATAAAAAATGTCCGCACTCCAATAATTTAATAACTACCCCTAAACCGGGGTGAGAGGGGTGTTAAAGTTTGCGTGGGATTTTTTAATACGTGGTTCAATTTGGTCAAAACTCGGTATGAGTATTTAGTAGTAGTGTAATAAATAATATCTGCATGTTTTTTTTTTTTTAAATCTACCCTTCAATGGGGGTGAAAAAGGGGAAGTACAGTACAGATTCTATGGGAGCCATAAGTCCATTGGGAGTGGAAGTGGGGTATTTGGGGAAGGGATAACGTATAAGGGATAAGCGGGAAAAAGTGGAATGAAGCGGGATGAAGCGGGATAAACCGGGATAATGCGGAGGAAAAGCGGGAAAAAGCGGAATAATGCGGGATAAACTGGGGAAAAGCAGGATAATGCGGGATAAAGTAGGGACAAAGTGGGATAAACTAGGATAAAGCAGGATAAAGTGGGGAAAAGGTGGGATAAACCGGGATAAAGCGGGGGGAAAGCGGGATAAAGTGGGGACAAAGTGGGATAAACTGGGATAAAACAGGATAAAGTGGGGGAAAGGTGGGATAAACCGGGATAAAGCGAAAAAAAACGAGATAATGTGGGATAAAGCGGGATAATTCGGGATAAAGCGAGGGAAAAGCAGGAAAAAACGGGATCAAGCGAGAAAAATGGAATGATGTGGGATAAAGTTTGGGGAAATGGGATAATGTGGGATAAGTGGGAAAAAGCGGGGAAATAACGGGAAAAAATCATAAAATCATATTCCTGGCACTTAAGAGACATGAAATTTTGAATTATGATAGTTCAACAGTTTTAATGAAAGTCTGCATTCAAAAAGCTACCCCCAGAAGGGGGTGTTGATGTTTGTATGGGGTTTATTGAATGCGTTGTCCGATTCGCTTGAAACTCGGTATGAGTATTAATTAGTGTAATTACAAAATGTATGCATTCAAAAAAAACTCAAAACTACCCCTAGAAGGGGGTGTTAATGTTTGTATGGGGTTTTTTGAATGCGTGGTCCGATTCGCTTGAAACTCGCTATGAGTGAGTACTGAGTAACATTTTTATATATTTTTTTATAAACTCCACTATAAAGGGGGTGAAAGAGGGAGTAACAGTTGCTAAGAGAACCATAAGTTCTAAAAACTTGAAACTTGGAGGGTACATTCTTCTTCTGCTGCATTTTTAGGATTTCGTAGGGGTGGGGTGAACTTTTGTATTTAGGGGCTGGGTTGAAAGGGAGGGCTGTAAATAATTCCTGAAACAGGGTGTTGGCGGTGATTAAGTATGTGTGGAATTTCTTAAGTGGGAGTGAGATTGGAAGTGGGGTTAATTCATTTATGGATTTGTGGATGGAGTGAGAATGGTAGTGGGATTGATGGATTTGTGGATTTGTGAGTTTATGGGGGCGTCAGATTAAAATGTGATAGTGAGATTGTGAGTCACATTAAGAGTGAGAGCGAGATAAGGGTTAGATTGAGGGTCAGATTTAGAGTGAGACTCGGGCTCAGACTCAGTCATCAAAGTTGAACTTGCAGTCACAGTCACTCAGTTTAGTCAATGTGATGAAAAGCTTAAGCTTACCTACTCAAGTGATAAGGGCTATGTTGATATGTACCACGTGAACGAAGTCGCGGGCGTTCCGCTAGTAATATATATTTTGAAAACGCAATAATTTTATTCATGTTGAAGCAAGTGAAACATTTTTTTTTGCAATTTTCAAAGTGTCATAACAATTGCTTCAAAGTCAAAAGCAGCATGTGAAAGCGACTACGTTTTCCAGGATATTTTTAAATATTCTTTGTTTTCACCTAGTATGGGGCCGGGGTTTTTGACTTTGCTATTCCTGGCCGGAACTGTTTAAAATGCACGACACTATGAATCATATAACCCGGTTCAGCATTCCACCGAAATTTCCAGCAAGTTTATCGTCTCGACAAATTGCAGGATAACCAAGCTTGTTTGCAAAATAGTCCAAGCCACAACCTTGTTGGTTTACGACTGTCGCTGTGACGTTTTATTTGCACACGTCCAACGCTACCGGCACGTGAGAATTTAGCTGAATTTTTCTGAAAATTTATTGAGTTATGCTACTTTTTATTTTGTACTGTGTCTGAGTGCCACTTCACAAATTCCTCGTTTTGCATGAGGACCGAATGTATTTACTTTTTATTCCTGTCTTAAAAGATTTTATGCAGCATTTTAAGACCCAGACAGATCTTTATAGCGTTGCAATGCGATAAAATAAAGTGAGTATATTTGTAGGTATTTATTGTGTTAACGTGTCTGAACTTAAGTGGTATTGTAAGTTTGGCGCTAAAGTGTAAAGACGCCATTTAAATAAGTCACCTGGCTTAAAGATACCATTATTGATCATCATCATTTGCCTGCCCTTATTCCGCTTATGCGGGGTCGGCACAACATGTTCTCTTCTTCCACTCTCCCCTATCACTCGTCATCTCCATATCCACTCCTTTCTTACTCATATCTTCTTTCATACAATCCATCCATATTTTCTTTGGTCTACCTCTACTCTTATATCCATCCACATTCATTTCCATCACCCTTTTAGTTACGTGACTTTCATCCCTCCGCATTACATGCCCATCCCACGCTAACCTATTGCTCTTCAACTTTTCAGTCACCGGCGCTACTTTCAGACTTCCCCCAATAATATATTCATTCCTCACCTTATCCATTCGCGTCACACCGCACATCCATCTCAACTTTCGCATCTCTGTCGCATGCACTCTTCTTTCATCCGTCGCTTTCGTAGCCCAGCACTCAGATCCATACAGCACGACAGGTCTTATAACCGAAGATACCATTATTGATATTGAAAAAATATGAATCGTAAATAATCGTTATTCGGATCGTTGTATGCGCTATCAAGAGTTCACCGACCGTTTGCAAAAGGCAGAATTAGAGCTTTTTCGAAGACCTTTGTGGCGCAGTGGGTGAAAGCCTTGTGGCGCAGAAGGTTTGCGGGTTTGATCCCCGCTGCGGGATAAATGTTTGTATGTATCTGCAAATACTTTAATAAATAAATAAATAATAAATAAATATAGTATATTAGTTACCGTTCCCATAGTACAAGCTTTGCTTATACTAAGCAAAGCTTGTACTGGCAATAGATGATGTGTGAAATAAATAAATAAATAATGCTGAACATTTTGCACACAGCATCATCTAGCCACAAACTAAGCAAAGCTTGTACAATATTTTATTATATTATTAGGTTATATATTATATATAACCTTTCAAACTCTTGCAACTTGACGACATATTTCAATATCGCGTAGATATAACTTATTTATTTAACTCGACGTTTCGATAAATTTTGTGTCTGTAATGCTATCGAAACGCTATAAAATTTAAATAAAATGATATCATTTCCATATTATATAATCATATTATATTATATATAAGGGAGTGGGGGGGAGGCCTTTGCCCAGCAGTGGGACATTGAGGACTGATATAATAATAATAATATAATCAAGAAAGCGTGTTAAAAGCAGCCGTTTCCTAAACAAACGCTTAAAACGTAGTACGTCCTAAAACGTCCGATAAATAGGCTATATTTTACCAGATAATAAGCCAACCTTGGCTTATGAACGTAAAGTTAAATCGCTTCGATGTAAAATATACTAGGTTTCTAACAGACTATATCTAGACTTTATCAAAGCTTGACGTTCAATCGTACACCAACCACAATATTATGTTATAATCAAAATTATCTAGTCTGTAGTCTCTTTAACGCAGTAAGCTTACAGTTTAACAGAATCGTTGATATCTTCACTTCATTGCTAACGTTATATTTTAACCCAGTTTAACCTACCTAACTGCCTATATATTTTCTATATATTTTCTACCGAAGATCATCTTTATGGCAATATACTCGTAAATGTGTTATACTTATAATGTGCTTTCATAACATGCCAGTTGAGGGGATAAATATAAAAAATATATAAAATAAAAAAATATTTTAAAATATAAAAAATGTATTTCTCTGGAATGCGGTCTCTTTTACTTTTTATATAACATGGCAAACCTTTGGTATATAGACAAATATATTTTATAACCGAATGCTTCAATGCATTCAATAATTTCGTCACGATGCCACATACCTAGATCATTCCCGTCTGCCACCGCGGCACTAGACGCAGTGGCAGACAGGAATTATTATTAACCACCCCCGCGGGGGTGGATAGCTATAAGTGTTACCGTCTGCCACCGCGTGGCAGCAGTCGGTGGGACAGACGGTAATAATCCTTATCTTCTAGTAGAGATCTCATAATGTGTCTTGGCAAGTATTTTTTTTGTGTGCTGATTTTGTTTCGATACCACAAAGTCATTTTATTTGGGATTCTTACAAGATCATACAATTCATGCAAACGCAGTGACACTGAATAAACTAATCAAAGTGGAATAAAGTTCTCTTCGGGCTATTGCATGGGTAAACAAATAACAAAAAGCGCATTCAATGCTCCCCGTCATGCAATACTGTGTCTTTTCACATAGACTAGGTACCGTCAATACAGTAAGTAAATCTAGGCGCAGCTTATCATGTTCTCACGCTGCATGGCACTAATGTGAAAAGATTCTTAAATGAACGAGGTTATACTAAATTGCAATGCATTTCAAAAACTGACCATGAAATTAAAGTTTTTAATAAGAACTCCCCGTAGGTATGATAGATAGATAGCAATACAGACAGTATATCTATCGATACGTTTAAAAAAAACAGGTTTATTACGATTGTATTGAAGTTAGTAACTTCCAGACGTATCGCCGTAGGCCGTAGCTCGTAGCAACGTTGTACAGAGCATGCAATAGTACGCTTGTAGAGGACGTCATAGCGGCCTTCACACGCACAATCTTTCGCGAGTGATTGAGCGTACTGCGGGAAAGCATGTACACGCAATCGCGACTGATAATTTTGATGCTACGCGTTGTTTTGCGCGCGATTACTCGTTAGTTCTTGTCAAAACGCAATCGTGCGGGAAGCCTTTACACGCAATTGCGAGTTATAATTTTTTGAAACTTAAGCTACGCGTTCTTTCGCGCGCAATTGGCTGACGGCTGTATCACTCGCGATAGATTGTGCGTGTGAAGGCTGCTTATAGCTACGGCTGTAGGCGGTAGGGCTAGGGGTTAATACACTAGAACAATAAACTCAATTTCGATGATAATTCATTTTTAATATGGGAGCGGTAGTGTCTATAGTTTAAAATAATTTGATTCTTAAATTGGGGTCTATTATCTTGCCTGTTTTGAACAGTTTTTTTTTATACTTGGTATGTTCAAAGACGTCTTTTTTTGAGCTGGTAATTATAATAGTCATATTGAATGTGAAAAGGCACCAAGCAGGTCAATCACTGTTACGTAACCTGTTTTGCATGAAGTGATATTTCACTTTATTTGCTTCTATTTTATGACCCATTCTTACGACTAGACTAGAAACAGTCTTGATTCTAGTCGTAACATGTTACTGGTACTACCAGGGTTAATTCAAAAACTTTTCTAAATTCAACCGACCAGATTGGTTTTCAGTAGGCTCAATCTACTTCTAATATTTAAGCCAATAAACTAAAACTAGTTAACTAGCAAACATTTTGAAAAGAGTTAAATAATTAACCAACTAGTGCAGAAATAAATAAATAATGCTGGACTTTTCACACAGCATCATCTAGCCTCAAAGTAAGCAGAGCTTGTGTTATGGGTACTAGATGACTGATATACTACTTATATGCTTTTTATTTGTAAATACATACATATTATACATAGAAACACCCAGACCCGAGACAAATATTTGTAGATCATACAAACATTGGTCCCGCCGCGGGGATCGAACCCGGAACCTTTTGCGTCGCAGGCGGGCCTTCGCCCACTGCGCTACAGAGGTCGTCAAGAAATAGGAAAAAAGAAATAGGACTAGTGCAGTTTTAAATAAATAAATAATAATTTTTTCCTCCTTTAATCATATTTTTATTTTTTGTTCTGTGGTCCCTATTTCTGTTACATAATTATAAAGTTACATTTGATGTACATATATTTACAAAATACAACAGGATTAGTCAAGCTATCTAAGGATCGTTAGAAACGATCTATAGATAGCTCAACTGATCCAGGTCACTGTCAGTCGGAAGCGTGCCCAAAACACTGGCGGCATTACCACGCTGGATGGCAATGCTGATCATTTGAGCCAAAAATGTGCCAGCTCTCGGATCACGCGTCGCTTCGACCAGACGCTTTTGATGATTTTAAATTATATTAAACTTAAATTATTAACAAGGTCACTGCGGCAACGGGTCGAATCGATCTCATCTATTTAGGTAAGTACATCTTGAGAATTTAATACATAAGAATGTACATATAATTTTAAATGTCAAAGACCTAGGAGAGAGTTGAGCACTAGTTCTTACATAGTAACTTAAAGTTTTTTAATCAGTAATACTCGTAAATCAAGTCTTATTTAGATCGTAGTAAAACGGAAGTAAGTAAAACGGAAATAAACTTAGTTGGCAACAATCTCAAACATCAAAGTTTTGATGATTGTTATACTTGAGTGTTATAAAATATTATGAGTGCCTATTTACCAAATAATATCTATTTTCTTCATAAATAAATAACGCTGGAATTTTCACACAGCATCATCTAGCCCCCAAAGTAGGCAGAACTTGTGTTATGGTTATTACATGACTGATATACTTACTTATATACTTTTATGTTTGTAAATATATACATATTTTACATAGAAAACACCCAGGCTCGAGACAAATATCTGTAGATCGTACAAACTTTTGTCCCGCGGCGGGGAGCGACCCCCCATCTTCTGTGTCGCAGGCGGGCCTTCGCCCACTGCGCTAACTGTGCCTTGAGGATACAGTTGCGAGATTGTTTTGTCGGCAAGTGGGGTCGGCACAACATGTCCTCTTCTTCCACTCACTCCTATCTATTCTTTCCTTGTTTTCGTTTATTTTCTTTTAATCATCAAAAAACAATAATCGATACATTAATTTCAGAGTGTATTTTATTTTGTATAGATTTTATTTTATACTTAGTTGTAATGTTACGCTAAGGGATCATCCAAAGGATCATCGAATATTTTTAAATGCATCCGAACATCCTATTATGTTTGCCCAATTCCCAATCTCTTAGTTGGTTAGAGCGTCACTACGAATCGGCGAAAGTCGTGGGTTCAAATCCTTTATGGATGACATGTGAGACATTTTGATATGAATTTATGAATTTGTTGAATTATTTACAAAAATACAAAAATACAATTTTGCACCTGTTACGAGTTATATTAACTTTTTGCAATGTAGTAGGATTTCACGTGAAAAATACAGCTTTATTCAGTTAACAGAATTCGTTTCAGATTTGTGCGCACTGTGATTTTATTCATGTACAAACATTTTTGTTGGTGCTGCGCTGAATTCATTATTACCAGATTAATTATTTATCTGTGAGCTTTTAAACCCAATGCAACTGTTGGGGTAAACTTTATATAACAGATTCTGTATATAATCTTCCATGCTCATCATTATTTATGTAATTAAAGAACACAAGAACAAAGTGTAAAAGATTCATTGAACATATTCTTAGTAACCTATATTTTTCTTTATAAAACTACCTTAACAAATTGCTAATTGGCCTACTTTGCCAGATTGTAATATTATTAGGGTTTGATTTATAATAGACACTAATTTAAATAAAAAAAAATATTTATGAGTATAAGAGATTATTTTTTGTTAAATTCAAATTTTATTTACAGAAATCTACGCTACTACATCCATACTATAATATTATAAATGTAAACAAACTGTCTGTCTGTCCGTTTGTGACGCTTTCACGCCCAAACCACTGAACAGATTAAGCTGAAATTTGGCATAGTTAAAGGTTGTATCCCAGTGAAGGACATAGACTACTTTTTATCCCGAAACAATTTTAAAATCCCGAGGGACCGCGGGTCTCACCGCGGCAGCACAGCTAGTATTTACATATATTTACAAAACACAACAGGATTAGTCAAGCTATCTAAGGATAGTTAGAAACGATCTATTGTCTGTGAAAATTGTTTTTAAGTAGTTTTGTTTGGATCATGCTTTATGACAAATGATAGGGTCCAGTAAGGTTTCAAGTGATAAACTTTAAATCCCTCGCTGCGCTCTACTTATAATATAAAAAATCCTACTTCTATCATTAGCCATCTAACAAGGACAACAACTATCATCGACATATACTATTATCAAGTCGTAGTATTCGATTTAATAATGCAAACTAATTTGCCGGCCGTTGCAACACATGCCTCACTAATGGATTTACCAATAAATTATGACAATCAATTTGTCTCTGTTAAATCGGGAGAATAGATGATGAATACCTTGATCTTTCATTCTGACAGGGTTCCTAGATCTAGGTCTCATATTAATAAGAACTCTACTAAGACTCTAATAAGAACTTTTCGATTAAAATAGTATTTATTTACAGAAACTAAGCTACTACATATTTACATATATTTACAAAATACAACAGGATTAGTCAAGCTATCGTCGTTAGAAACGATCTATAGATAGCTCAACTGATCCACGTCACTGTCAGTCACTCTCTTTCTTGTAATAAAACAGTTTAAGGACAATTTATGCTTGTAACTTTCTTTCACTGTAACGGATATTTTTTAATGGCTACCGCCCGGGTGTTTTTTCTTTCAAATATTTTTTTGTATCTGTTTGTTTATTAGTTTTTCTCACCATAATATAATGAACGAGTGGACCCGGGCGCGACGTCATCGCATTGTTTCGTCATACAAACTTTAGAGATAGAACTACCTTGTTCCAATCTACAACCCCACAAATAGTCTTATAATTTAAGTAATAAAAATTGTTCTAAGCATAGTAGAACAAAATAACATCGCCATTTTGAAAAGTCAAAAGTTATTGGTTGTCATGGCAACCTTAGAGCAGTGCTCTTTGTGTCAAACAGAGTACTGCTAAAGTTTTTATGCAATATTCTTGTTGTCCTTTTACATATTTTTTGATTTTCTGGAACGTTTTTCGGGATAAAAAGTAGCCTATATGCTATTCTAGAGGTATACCTTTCATCTAACTAAATTTGTTTGTAAAGTGTTTCGTCGTTTGGGCCTGATCCTTACACAAACATACAAACATCCAAATATCCAAACATCTAAACAAACTCACAAACTTTCAGCTTATTATATGAGTGGGATGGAGTTCAAAAGTGAACCAGTTAGAGGAATGACCGTATAAACTGAGCCAAAATCGCGTTACTTTGATAAATAGTACTCAAGACTTAACCAATCTTGTTTATACGCTACGAAAGTTTTTCGATTCAAGTTTTGCGCTAAATTCCAGTTAGTCTAGTTTTCTCTGAGTTCAATGAACGATTGGTATATTTGAAAACATGAGCAAATTGTGCAACTCTGATGCTACAGTATGTTCTGAAATGTTTTCACAAAGTAGCATTCAAACAGGGTGTTTCGCTAGTTTTTATTTAGTTTCACTAATAACATTTGTTCTCAATCATTTTGTTATGTTGTGTTTCTGACAATTCAAAAGCCACTTCCCTGTTTTAGACAGAGTAAAACCTTTGCTGTATAGACGCCGTTTAAACGATACCATTCTGGTATACCATTCTTGCCTCTTGCCACAGAATATTTAGCTCTTGCTCCGGTGAGTTTAAGAAAGCAAGAATGGTATGCTAGAATGTCATCGTGTAAACGGCACCTTCTGCTATTTGATACTTAGTTCAGATTATATTTCTCTGCCAGACAAAGAAAACTATTTTTTTATACTCTTTTACTAATTTGGCAAACTGTGTCACTTCAATTTGCACTAGAAACAAGCTCCGAGATTTATGCAAAACCTCGTACAAATAAAACAAAACATGCCCTCAAAAGACTAAGATAAATTCATAGTCGTTGGCCTGCATCCAACTTTTCACATGTTCACGGATACTGTGGACACGCCAAAACATTACTGAGAATTCGATACGCCGTAAACCTTCTAACAATTTGAGAGTTCTTCATCATCCACAACCTGACATTGCCCACTGCTGGGTATAGGCCTCTCTTTATGCCACTTTTTATGGTCTCGTGTGAGATTTCTTAGTTGGGATAAACTTGTTGAATGTAACCTAAGTAGCTTTAAACCTAAAAACTTCTAATAACAAATCTGTCTTAGATTTGAATCACGTGTCATGCATATTTTTAGACATATCTCGGCGTTTGGTGATGACTTTTATCATCCAAGTGTTTAAAGTAATAGCGATAGAAAATAAGCAATGTTTAGACGGAAACTATACAGGGTGTAAAAAGACTGCTACCGAAAACTGAGGGATTGCAATCATTGCATGCATTCTGAACATATTTATCGAAAAAAAAACTCAAATTTTTTTTGGACTTAGCTACGTCATTTTATTTTATTTTCTAGTTTTTTGCTACTAGTACAACATAATAAGACCATACCTACCTAATCATTTCATTTATAAAAGAAAAAAACAATTAAAACTCAAAATCCAGCAATCTACGTATAAAAACGCGCCCAGTACATACGCAAACAGTGATCTTCAAACGCTGTTTTCTCCGGATATAATGATATTTTCGGAAAACCCTTTTGGATTTGGTTGTGTTTTGGGATGCTGTACCTACCCCTTTCGGCTTCGGTAGACGTCTTTTTACACCCTGTATATCTATGTATAACTAGCTGTCCCGCGCGACTTCGTCTGCGCATTATTCGGTCCAGCCGTTCACGCGTAATGGCGTGACCAAGGGATATAGGGATTCATTTTTTCCGCGCAATTTTTGATTTTTTTCTGTCATAAGAACCTTCTCCTGACAATAAAAAAAAAACACAACAAAAAAATTTAGTAAATTCGGTCCAGCCGTTCACGCGTGATGGCGTGACCAAGGGATATAGGGATTAATTTTTATATACATATAGAAGAAGATATGTATGTATTTACAAACAAAAAAGTTTATAAGTAATACATATATCAGTTATCTTGGGGCTAGATGATGCTGTGTGGAAAAAAAAACTGTATCACATCCAAATGCATGTGACCAGGCTCTTTATCTAGAGCACAAAGAGCGTGTCAGGCGAAACATTGATAACGTATTATGAAAGCGCTCGTTCTTGATAGAATATTGTGTGAACTTGCATTTTGAAATAGGTCACTAAACTTCAGATCTGTTTTTTAAGAAGATGAATTAGTAATTTCAACATAACAATAATTCTAAGCTTACTATAAATCTAGGTTAAAAAAAAAAAAAAAACTTTCATTTTTTTTTAATGATGAATGGGTCGGCTCTTGACCTCGAAACTTACACAGGCAAGAGTGAGGTCTATGATGGAGCGAGTTTACCCAGAAGGAAAAAAAACGTACAAAGAAATGGCTGTAGGTACTTTTGAATAAAGTATCTAAATGTTCTTTTAGGCATTTGAAGTTTTGCATTACATGTATGTTACCAATAGTGTGGTTTGTAACGTTACTTCTTGTTGCAGTGGGCCCAACACTCCAAGCCAAATATCCAGTTGTGATCTTCATCCACGGTGAATCCTTTGAGTGGAACTCAGGCAATGTGTACGATGGTGCTGTGCTGGCGAGCTATGCTGGCGTCGTCGTCATCACTATCAATTATCGACTCGGCATTCTAGGTAAGCGTTGGGTCGTTATTTACAATAACTAAGCTCTATAATTTTTTTGGTTAGGCTATTGTGTAATACGACCTGTGTGGCGCAGTGGGCGGAAGTCCGCCTGCGACGCAGAAGGTTGCGGGTTCGATCCCCGCCGCGGGACAAATTTTTGTATGACCTACAGATATTTTTCCCGGGTCTGGGTGTTTCTATGTATAATATGTATGTATTTACAAACAAAAAGTATATAAGTTTTTTATCAGTCATTCTAGTACCCATAACACAAGCTCTGCTTACTTTGGGGCTAGATGATGCTGTGTGGAAAGTCCAGCGTTATTTATTTATTTAATACTGCTGGGCAAAGGAGGCTAATTTTTTATCTGTCCGATCATATTTCGTGTTTATCATTTTGCAAAATAAACTAGAATCATTTGAGCATTAAAAGGATCCTAAAAACAATTATAAACAGCTCAACTGATCCATTGAGATGACATATTGAGTGAGTGGGCAAGCTTCCGACTACCACGTGGGATGCAAGTGGGAAGCGTGTCCAAAGTTAAAGAGCACATTGAAATACAAAGAATTGTAAGATTCTTGTTATCACAATCATTAAAATACATAGAATTGTAAGATTCTTGTTATTCTAGGTTAAAGAATACATAAACAGAACCTTAAAATTTCGTCTTAATTCTCGCTGGGAAATGAGGGATGAGATTATAATTCATAAGAAACATTTCCGCCTCAAAAGTATTTGAATAAATATGAATACTCGAAAATGAACCGTCGCCAACAAACATTTTCAACAATTTTATTAACAACAAAATAAGTGCTTAAAATACCTTAGTTGCTTTAGAAAAGCGGTGGAAAAAGCAATATGTCTTCTTCACTAGTCTAGTCAATAAATTAAGTCGTCACTCCACTGCAGTTTAAATTAATTGCACAAAATTCACTTTATATACTTACTTATTCTTCGAAAAAATACTGTTGTCAAGCGCTAGTGGAAAGTCGAACAGAGTGAGACTCGTCAAAGTATGTTTAAAAAAAAAATAAGACTGACCATTCAATGATGGTATACTCCTGACGTAGAATAAGTGCGACAAAGTTTCACCTCGTTTTCTAGACACACAACCAGTGGCGTAGCTAGGTAGCCAAGGGCCCTGGTGCAAAATAAACCGGGGCCCTAACTGAACGGTTTAGGTTTTATCAAGTCAAAATATGCAGGGTGTGGCAATGTAAACGTATTAATTTTTTTAGAAAAACTTAAGATTTGATTCGTCATTTTCTGGGTAACTATTTCAAAAATCTAATAATGCAGTTGTTTTTATTTTCAAAATTATACCTATAGTTTCCTAAGAACAAAACCTTCTGGACTCTCGGGACTCAGAGTCCGAGGGCCCCTTGAGCCTGGGGGCCCCGGTGTACTGCACCGCCTAGCCATTCGGTAGCTACGCCACTGCACACAACCTTGGTACCTCGCTGATGAAATTGCATAAGATTAGCGATCTAACTGTAGAAAATTTCAAAAAAAAAAAGATGGCGACAAGAAAAAATGGCCGTTTTTTCTTGCACTTTAATAAATTTTGAGTGAAAAGTCTTCTAGGACCATAGAGTATCGTATATCATTCGAAAGGTGTACGTTCACACTACGTTGACAAATACAGATAATAGTGCATCGAACCGGCAGATTGCTCCGGTTATTTTTTTTTTTTTTTTTTAATTCCCATACCAATATTGGGTCAAGACAGATCAACGAAACGTCCGCGATACCAAAGTTGGGATATAAACAGCGCGACCGGCTAGCAAAACAACTTTGCATGTACTTCTTTCACCTTGGATTTAATAAACACGTTTTTATACTAAAAAGAAAACCGACTTCAATGTTTGACGCGAAACGCGGTGTGACTCAGGGCGTCAAGCTGTCGATTCGATTTCTATTTGTGACATGGCTAGGAGGGAAGGTGTTTAGAGTTTTTAACCGACTTCAAAAAAAGGAGGAGGTTATATGTTCGGCTGTATGTATGTTTTTTTTTTTTTTTTTTTTTTTTTTTTTTTTTTTTTTTATGTATGTTCACCGATATTTCCGTCAGTTGTGGACCGATTTCCAAAATTTTTTTTTTGTTTGAAAGGGTATACTCTTATAGTGGTCCCATATAAATTTAATTCCTGAGGGATTAATAGTTTTCCCGTAAAACTAAAACAATCACTGAACTTTAAGAAAATTGTGGCCCGATTTCCAAAATTTTTTTTTTGTTAGAAAGAGGTATACTCTCAACGTGGCGCCACATATTTTTTTTTCCTGAGGGATTAATAGTTTTCCCGTAAAACTAAAACAATCACTGAACTTTAAGAAAACGATATTTCCGTCAGTTGTGGACCGATTTCCAAAATTTTTTTTTTGTTTGAAAGGGTATACTCTTATAGTGGTCCCATATAAATTTGATTCCTGAGGGATTAATAGTTTTCCCGTAAAACTAAAACAATCACTGAACTTTAAGAAAATTGTGGCCCGATTTCCAAAATTTTTTTTTTGTTAGAAAGAGGTATACTCTCAAGGTGGCGCCACATATTTTTTTTTCCTGAGGGATTAATAGTTTTCCCGTAAAACTAAAACAATCTCTGAACTTTAAGAAAATTGTGGACCTATTTCCAAAATTTTTTTTTGTTAAAAAGAGGTATACTCTCAAGGTGGCGCCATATATTTTTTTTTCCTGAGGGATTGACAGTTTTCCCGTAACATTAAAAAAACCTCATTCTCACTACACAACACACCCTGACTCACAATCTGAGTCAAACATTAAATAGTTTGAAAGGGTATTACACCCGAGGTAGTACAAAATATTTATTTTCCTTATGGATTGATAGTTTTCCCCCTTGCTGAACTCCGGTCTGTCCTTTAGTAGGTCTGCCCATGACTTCTCTTATCCTTTCCTACTTAAGCTACGATAAGCAAAGTCTTAATGTACTCGTAGCTTACTATATTATTTACACATACGCTTTTATTTACACAGTATTTATTTACTTACACTAAAAAGTGAAAAATAAAAATTTTTGAAAAAAAAAATTGAACCGACTTCACAGAACACAAACAGAAGAACCTTCTACACACTAAAAAGAGAAAAATAAGAATATAATTTGAAGTCGGTGCCAAGTGAATACGATTAGGTACCTACCTATCAAAAAAAGAAATCGAGCGATAGCGTACCAGGATACAATTTTGCACCCAAGTTCTTTTGAATTTCTTAGATGTAAATGAATAGTTGGCACCGACTTCAAATTATATTCTTATTTTTCTCTTTTTAGTGTGTAGAAGGTTCTTCTGTTTGTGTTCTGTGAAGTCGGTTCAATTTTTTTTTTCAAAAATTTTTATACGGGGAAACTATCAATCCCTCAGGAATAAAATTTATATGGGACCACCCTTTCAAACATGAAAAGAATTTTGAAAATCGGTCAACAAAAAACGAAACCTTTTTTGAAGTCGGTTGAAAATAAAGTGAATAACTACTGTTTTCATAAAATCTAATTATACAAACGCTATCTCCTCTGCACTTTCGTCACGTAACACTTTGCATAATTAAACATTCTCAAGAAAGTATTGGGTCAAGTTTATTGCATGCAACTTTGGCTGTTATTATTGTCTGACTACGGTTTATTTTTGCTCGGGCTAGGAAATTATTTCATATGTTTTCGAAGTTTGTAATCGCTATGGTATGTTGCTGTTTGATTTATTGGATGCCGAAAATGTATGTTCGCAATAAAAATATTTCATCTGCATTTCCCATGGATATAACTTATTTGTTTTTATATTTTTCTATCATGTGTTTTTATTGTTTACTGTGTCTGTGAATGTACCAAATAAAGCATCTATCTATCTATCTTTTTGTTTTACTAATACTGATGGTTTTGCTGCTTGGGCAAGCCTATTCCATCTCAAACAATGTCCTTAGTAAAACTAGATTTTTCTTGCGGAATAAGAATATTCTTCAGATCAATAAGCGCCAAAAAGTGACGCTTTTTCCCATAGGAGTTAACAGAGATCATGGATTGAATGAATGAATGAACACTTTATTGTACACCAATTAATAACAAAACACATTCGAAGTTAGTACAATGGGCGGCCTTATCAGTGAAAGCTATTTCTTCCAGACAACCTTCACACTCCACAGCCCGATTCAGCTTTATACAGAGCATAAAGCCTCAGTATGTGCCATCCATCACGATCCTACTTAAAATAAATATATTTAGAATATATGCATACGGTAAAAATATTTATTTGGAAAGTTTACGAGAAATTATTTATCTCATGTCTAAGCTAAAAATAAATATGTACCTAAGTATTCATTTGCTTAGGAGCTGTGTTGCATTAATGAATGTGGCGTTAAAACACTTCTAGATACACTTGAGTTTCAAAACCGGCCATATCGTCATTTTATGAGATTGCTTTGCTTACTAAGTAATATAGGTGCCTTTAGGAAATAAACTCACTGGCAGCATAACTACGTTTTATAGCACCTATCACTATTCAGTGAGATGCTTAATACAAACAATAGATATAATATTTTATCTGTAGAGAATTATAGCTCCAGAAGTATAATATTGTCTGTGGCCGTGTGGCGCCATCTAGTAGTCGTGCATTTGAGCTCATCAAAAATCTTTCTGTGTTTTGCACAGAGATAGATTATCTTTTGGGTTATAACAATAACGATCTTAAACTAACATCGCTTTCACCAGACAAACTTAAAATATATTTGATTCAGTAGGACCGCTGGGATCACTTAGAATCTTACAAGCTATGGAGTTCTACTCCTGTTACACGATTTTTCCGTTACGTCACGGTGCCGTATCGTGTTACGTTGTCTTAACGTGTTTATGTGTTCGAGCCCTAAGGTCGGCAGAGAGTACAGATTTCCACTTGCTACAATCCTGACACACATCTCCTCTCACAATATTCTTTAGACAAAGCTCTTCTCTAAAATTTAAATTTGTTCCAAATATTTTTCCTCATTTAGCTGTCCAGTTATACATCATAATAATTGTAAACCTTATTGTTTATCAGGGTTCCTCAACGCAAACCCTATCCCACATCTCAAGGCAAGAGTAGCAAACTACGGCCTCATGGATCAGATAGCAGCTCTTCACTGGGTGCAGCAGAACATAGCCCTATTTGGAGGAGATGCTGGAAACGTCACCATGCTAGGACACGGTTCTGGAGCCGCTTGTATTAATTTTCTGATGATTTCCCCTACTGTTATGCCAGGTGAGTAAAGAATATAGTGTAGGGCTGCGATTCTACCTGCAAGAAAACTTCCGCGAGAAATGTCTGATGGCTTGCAAGTTCATTCGTGTACTTGCCAGACAGAGTTTAGATTTGCTGTCGGACAGCCTGTTTATTTAGGCTCATTTAGAATGATCTCAACGAATTATAGACAGTTGATCCTGGTCAAGTGATGAGGGTCAGTAAAGAGAAGTTAGGTTAATCTCGCACTGAATAAAGTCTAGCCAAACAACCTAGATTTCAGATTAGTTTTAGGCTACCACATGGCTTTAAATGACTTGTGTTGTACCCCAAAGTCCAATTAAAAATGGTTTCCCAATTACACAAGTGAAAACCGTCCATGTTACTTTAAATTACATCCCACTTTCAACGTTTTGGAGTGGTCCGTCAAAATCGCTTGCGAAACCAACATAAATACGAAGCTTGCTCACAGTATCAGACTTTAGCACGAGTTTTTTACAGATGTTAATTCTTTTTGTCATACATTATATTATTATGTATAATTTACAATTTTTTTTTTAGTTTTTACGGGTTAGCCCAAATCTCCAATTTCATCAAAAGTCGTTCAACATTTCTGTGAAGTGGTTATAAGCAGGCACCCTGACAAACTTTAGCCAACAGTTTACATAAAGTAAGCGAGAGTCGATGTATCAAAATGCCATCCTGTTTCTGAATATCTTTCCTTTGATATCTTTGGTACTAAAGATAAATAACCAAGTACCTCGTCAACTTGCCAATATATTGGGGGTATAGTTAGATTTTACGATATATCTCAATTTCAAGCGAGCATCTCATTTAAATGGTCGAAGATAATGATACGAGTTGATTTGATACTGGACTAAACAAGTGTTAAAGGTACAATATTCGGTCAGCTCATTATGATTTTGAAGAGCCGTGTTGGTCGAATGAGGTTGTGCCTCGACTTTCAATCCGAAGGTCGTGGGTTCGAATCCCAGCCGTGCATCAATGGATTTTTCGTTTCGAAAAATTTATAAGTGCACGAGCTCTTAACGGTGAAGGAAAACATCGTGAGGAAACCCGCAGCTTAGTCAGCTCCACACGTATTGACGTCGTCTTTCCTGTGGGCCAGGCTGATCAAGCTGAGAGGATGGTTTAGGTGCTGGGAAAGCCTATTCCATCTCAAACAATGTCCTAGGCACTAAGCATCCCGTTAACTGTAGGCATAGGTTGCCTCCTGACGCTATATAGATCATCTATTAAAGATGTAAAGGAGTAAGTTTTTTTTTCAATAATGTTTATAAGTTAATTGCATGTGTACGTACAGGAGCATTTTGCCTATATACACAACTTATACTGAAAACCCTAATGTATTAGTTTTTACTAAAAAAAATTCTAAATTATAATAATTTTCAGGTCTGTTCCACCGAGCCATACTCCTGTCAGGATCAGCTCTCAGCTCCTGGGCCCTAGTAGAGGATCCCGTCAGCTTTTCCGTCCAAATGGCGAAACAGTCCAACTGCACTCTTCCAGATGACATCGTCAAAGACCACGAGCTTATCGTCGACTGCCTCCGAGAAGTCGCACTCGAGGAGCTGATGTCAGCTGAGATCAGTACTCCAAGTTATCTAACCGCATTCGGACCTTCCGTTGACGGAGTTGTTGTAAAGACTGACTATGCCAAAGAGCTGCTCACATTTTTCATACCAAACGACCTCCAAGGATTCACAAGCGTATCCGGGGTCAACAACTTCAAAGCCGACAAGAGGAGCGGAGACAGGACTTTCGGGATAAGAGGGGGTCAGAACAAGTACGACCTGCTATTCGGTGTCGTCACAAGCGAGGCGCTTTGGAAATTTTCGGCACAAGATATACAAAATGGCTTCGAAGGCGAGAGAAGGGACCGAATAATAAGGTAAGGTCTGATGTTTATTCAGCAAATTGGTGTTTGAACGCGGATAAGGTCACACAGCTCCATAGGAATAGGCGGTAATGAAAGCAGTTGAATCGCTATTGGATGATATTGGCCGCAACAATGAGACGTTATAGGTGTCTTTGTTTTGATGTAGTAGGTGTTTTATTGACGGACTGAATGGCGGGGACAAATTTTGGTACTGAAATTGCTTTTGGGAATAGCTTTCGGCTTTGTAGGTATCGATATCGAATGAAATACCGTGAGGTAAATGGCGCGAGGCCCAAATGATAGCGTGAACCTATGTGATTGGATTGAAACCAAGTATAATATTTTAAAAGAGAATGTACTCGAACATACTAAGATTAATAGGTGATTTAAAAAGCGGGTTGGTCTTAATCGTGTGTGTAAAGTTTCTGTGTACGTACGTGCATCAACACTGAAAATCAAAGACATATCCGCCTTCGTGAGATAAAACAGGGTTAGTTTTTTCGTTCGTTTCATTAATATTCGGATGCTTCTTACTACGAACTACATTGTATTAAGTCGATAAAATCAATGTTAAAACACAGTCCTAACCTAGGTCCTAATATTTCAAACCGAATAATAGGCCCTTGAAGTCAGAAAGGGTAGTAGTGTAGACACGTACACTAAAAAGCGTGATGTATTCGTATATTCAAATATTTTTACCATCTAAAACTTTTTAAATTCTATAACACACGAGCTCTCAAATACTTTATTCCTTCTGCTGTAGTTTAAACCTGAATTTCCTGAAATCTCGGTTCATATTCTAAAAATGTTTTAAAAATCCTCAGTGCTAGTTGGTTTTTATTCTTTCTGTATGTTTAACATTGTTCAAATTACTAACGAAGATAGAAAAATGGTTCTACATTTTGTAGCTCAAAAACCGAGATGATTACTTGGTTAGAAAATACTATAAAAATGCATTTTGTATTTTTATGAAGGAAAAAGTAAGTAAGTTCGTATGAATCAGTGGCCGGAGTTTTAGGCCGCCTTATGGCCATAAGGCAGGGAGGCCTCCCTCATGGCTTAATGACTTAAATAGCCGGGACCGACAATTTAACGTGCCCTCCGAAGCACGGAAGCCACCCATCCATTTACAGAACTTACTTTATGAAGGAGAAGAAGTAGTTCGCTTTATCATTTTTAACTTTCAGTTTAATCTTTTACTCAACTGCTCAAGGCCTTTTATACTAACTTTCTCCCGTAGCTTCGCTTGTGTTAATCTCACATTAATATAAATTATATGCAATTATTTTGTAATAAAATTACTACCTACATTTTTGCAAAACTTTAAATAAGCTGGATTATTATTGTAGACTTAAAAATCTGTATCGTTGACTAATAAACTTTTATTTTAATTATGTATTTAAATCTTTTAAGAACTTTAACATTATAATTTTGTTTCAGGACTTACGTAAGAAATGCTTACACATATCACTTAAGCGAAATATTTTTTACGATTGTCAACGAGTACACGGACTGGGAGAGAACTGTTCAGGTGAGTTAAATAAATAATTAGCATAACAGAGAAAAATGTAATATAAGAGTACAATTATAATCAGGCCAGTGAAACTATTTTTCTTCCAGAAAACCCTAAATGTAGAAGAAAACTAAAGCAAAATCCTTTGTTGAATAATAATACAATAGACGTGACTTGACTAGACTTCAAATAAACAACAGTGGATACGAATAGTCTTGCCGAGCACCTTAACCATTCTCTGAATCAGCCTCATCCATAGGAAGGCAAACTCTGTTCTCTGTTCTAGACACAACAAGATCTATCTTATCTTATCTGTTCTAAATATAATAATCTTTTATAATATCAAATCAAGAACATAAAGCCGAGGACACATCACACAAAGTTTTCAATTGAAACTACAAAGAATGTGGGTTGAAACCCGCTTTTTAAATGTCTAGAAGCATCTCTTTCTTAACATTTGTAACATAATAAAGTCGTTCTGTCCACCGACCCGTGTAATAAGCTTAAAACTGACCAAAGTTCTAAGAAATATATCTTTAGAACTCGACCCATTTCCAAAATTGTTCGCAGCTTAGGCACTAGGGCATACGGTCGTGATGACTTGGCACTCGACATTTGGCACAGTCTGGCTCGACCCAGCCAAATTTCTATTGTTTTGAAGTTCAACTTCATTGAGGCATAAGAAAATCACTTCAATACAAATCTTGAAAATGCACGCAAATTTGAAACTTACTCTTATCGAAATACAGCTCAAAATACTACTACAAAAAGATCATGCGTCTCGTCAGGATGAAAGAAAAAATATTTCTGATATTGAATCATAAGTAGATGTGATAGAGATCATTTTCCATTGAAATTTTGTGGAGTGACGTCGAGTTCAGAGCCGGATGTGTTTTATATGATAAGTTTTGAATGATAAAGTTCTATGTTTTTCATCTGAACTTCGGGAGGAGTAGAGAACGTTTAGTTTATTGAACTTCTATTTTGTTTGGTTCAGCGTTTGGTGCTTGGAATTCCATTTTGAGAGGGTTGATTTATTAGATAGTACCTTTGAACGAATAAGTGCTTTAGATAAATTGATGTCGGGATAGCTTATTGTTTTACCTCAAAGGAATAACTCAATTATTCATAGCCTCTTGTTAATTTAGGCTATAAAATGTTTAGTCATTGTCAATTTCAATATTAAATTTAAATACAGCCATAGTTTTTTTCAGTAATTTCTGTTATGCCACACTGCGAAAACTTCATAGAAATATGAAGCGTGCTTTCTACTGCCAAACATGTTCAATATGCACAATAAGCAAAAGTGCTGGTATTGTACATGGATATATACAAGATTAGATAAAGTCTGAATTTTTTTTTCAACAAACGTCATGAAAGACACACTTTTTATGGGCTTGTAATGTTCCATAATATACAAAGGCTCGGTCTGTAGGCAATTATAACCTGAGACAGAAATGTTACACACACCTCACATGAATTTAAAATTAAAAACCCCACCTTCTACCAAAAAACTATGTACGTAAACTATACTCGTATTCCTAGTTCTCTGAAAAATAGCACCACATGACAGCATATGGATGGCACAACAGGGACACCTCAATCTCATTTCAATTTTATGTCCAAGCGCTAGAGTCCAAATCGGCTGTTGCTTTCGGCTGTGGGTCCCCTGAATCTCGTTTCAACTTTATATCCATACATTAGAGTCTGAATCGGCAGTACATGCAAGGCCACTTGGGTGTGTTAGACGAGGTTGTCACGTGCAAGGCACGTTTCAGTAATTTGTGCAGCTCGGGATAGGGGAATGATGTTCCCGGTTTGTAGACCACCCGCTGCAGCGGACCGCACTTTTAGTTAACAAGATTTGCTCTGCGACGATCTACTTTATTACTTCTTGGGTATTACATCAAGTACTGTAGTAATTCAAAGAAAACAGACCATGTATTTAATTCAATTCAGTGCCAACTCCATTTCAAACTACATTCCGCTTTCAACCACTAGAAATGTGCAAAGTGGAGCATGACTATAGAATATAAAATAGGCAGAATTATTATTTTGCACACGACACGTATTCTAGAAAGGAATGCAAACTGATCTGAAAACTAGATCACAGCAAAGTGCTTTTAAGCTGCATATTTTGCTAACATATTCTCTGCATCGAGAAAAAGAAGGGGTTCTGACATCTTTGCCCTGCTGTAAGAATCTAGTTGGATAGATACTTAATACCTACATTATTTCACACCAATCATAAAACAACAAAATACAAAATAAAATTACCATACAAAACACTATAGGCTCTTACAAGCATGCCTATTAACGGTTCGGGACTTCATAGTCCCGACATTGAAATTACAAAAAAATATTATTTATTCATTGGTATAAGTCTAAATAAATAAAGCTGGACATTTCACACAGCATCATCTAGCCCCAAACTAAACAAAGCTTGCAATATAGGAACCAGATAACTGATAGACTACTTATATACTTTTTTGTTTGTAAATACATACATATCATACATAGAAACACCCAGACCCGAGGTAAATATTTGCAGATCATACAAACATCTATCCCGCGGCGGGAATCGAACCCGCAACCTTCTGCGTCCCAAGCGGGCTTTCACCCACTGCGCCACAGAGGTCGTTCCAGAGTCTGTTTCCATGTCCTAACTTATGGTCCTCTTTCAGCATCCAATCAACACAAGAGATGCAGCAGTACTAGCACTATCCGATGCTCAGTACGTGGCTCCACTGGTCCAAACCGGAGACTTTCTGAGCGTGGCCAAAAGCTCCCCTGAATCTGGACCAAAGACCTTTTTCTACGTGTTTGATTATCAGACGAAAGATGGAGACTATCCTCAGGTGAGTTTGTAGTGGAAATACTCCTAAAAAACTCGGATTTCTTGTAAATATTTAGTTTCAAATACAGACAGGGTACACAACGTATCTACCTTTACAGCTTCTATTACACCAAAAAGTCTGCTGGTAGAAAACTCTTTTAGGTTATTTAAGGTAAGTCTTTCTGGTTAAGTCTTCCTAGAGATATATTTTATAACAGGATTTTATCGCGTATTACCTTTATTATTTCCCGACGTTTCGGCTGTATCGCAACAACCGTGGTCGCGGGCGAACTGGAGGTAGGTCAGCGGAGCCGACGAAAAGTGGCGGTAGTTATATAGAACTACCCTCCACTAATCTTCAGAAATAAGATCGGCCGCACGTCCACCACGGCACACTACACTAACAGTATCTTCACACCGAAAAGTCACATTACGACGCGCCTTGCACCTACTAATCACGGGATTCCACGCAGTTGGGAGCTTGAAACCATCCTCACGATTGAAATTTGGGTACTTCTTGATTTCAATTGCCTCACGAATCAATCGCTTGTAATATTGTCTTTCGTTGGCAAAAATCTTCGATAATAATAATAATAAAATAAAAATATAATATAGAAATAAATAAAATAAATAATAAATAAAATATAATATAGAATAGATAAAATCCTGTTATAAAATATATCTCTAAAGATGAATTCTGATCGCGAAAGTTTAAGAAAGACTAAGTCTTCCTAGGTTTTATAGTTACGTAATAACAATAATTTGCGTGAAGATAGGTTAGTTATTTGATGTTATGGATAGCAATAGTCACCGTTGTCACGGGTAGACGTCTTTATATCACGACTTTTAATTAAATAACCTGGATCAGTTGAGCTATCTATAGATCGTTTCTAACGATCCTTAGATAGCTTGACTAATCCTGTTGTATTTTGTAAATATATGTAAATATGTATTATAAATAAATAAAAATAAATAAATAATGCTGGACATTTCACACAGCATCATCTAGCCCCAAACTAAGCAAAGCTTGTGCTATAACCAGATAACTGATATACTACTTATATACTTTTTGTTTCTAAATACATACATATTATACATAGAAACACCCAGACACGCGATAAATATTTGCAGATCATACAAACATTTATCTCGCGGCGGGGATCGAACCCGCAACCTTCTGCTTCCCAAGCGGGCTTTCACCCACTGCGCCACAGAGGTCGTCATTAATAGGAGTTAGTTCAGAGGTTAAAGTTTTAGTCGTTGAGATAATGGTTCATTTATAGTAAAGTGATTTTATCCCATGTATTTTAAGCGTGAAATCTGAGTGCCAAAATTATCTTTGCCTATTTGTTTTTGGACTCACTTTACTACCAAGCAACCCAAATATTCCACAGCCAACAACTCCTCCCCAACTTGTAAGCCAAATATTATGAATGTAAATAGATTGTCTAATTACTCGCCTTGCAATAATAAGGTTGTTGTTGTAGCGAATGGTTTCTGTCTAGGGATCTATTTTATGTCTTCAGTTTCTTGTTTTAGTTTGTTCTTCTAATTGAATAAAGTTGTGAATTTATTTGTTCTCGTCTTTGACATTCTAAAATTGAATAGAATATCGAATCAACATTGACTTTTCATCTCTCGGTAAGATTACAATAAGTACCATGATAGTGAAAGAGAGTGGGCAAGTGGACAAACTAATGTTTTTTAATCATTAAGTAAGTTCGTATGAGTCAATGGCCAACGGACGGAGTTTTTAGGCCGCCTTAAGGCCTCTGTCATGGCGACTTAAATAGCCGGGACCGACAATTTAACGTGCCCTCCGAAGCACGGAAGCACTCAGATGAAAATGCCACTGGCGGTCACCCATCCACTTACAGACCGTTTCGAACGTTGCTTAACTTCGACGATCTATCAAGAACGACTATGCAAGCACGACCACGAGCACTTTAATCATAGATCTTTGGGCTGTATACATTGGACAAGGACAGCGGCAAGTAATAAGTAGGTAGGTAGAGTGAGCATTAGCTCGCTGTATTTCGTAAACCGATCGGACAGTCGTTAGTCAACTTTTATGTCTTACAAGCTGGTACCCGCGACTTCGTCAGCGAAATAACATACTTATAAGCAACGCCATCTATTGCCTTTAACTGGAACTACCAACCCCCATATAAACTTTCAACCCTTATTTCACGCCCTCCATGATTAATATAGAGATTTTTTATGTCATAAGAACCTTCTCCTGACAATAACAAACACAACAAAAAAAATTTGCGAAAGCGTCCAGCCGTTCACGCGTGATTCCGTGACCAAGGGAAAAAGGGATTCATTTTTATATTTAAGATTACTTGCTTCTGTACTATAAACCTGATCGCACATTTGTCAGCGCTGTACGCGCCGCAGTCATTTTCATATACAAAAAATGCGTCAGAAAATGCGGCAGGCTTCTGACGTCTCAGCATTTCTTCTATTGAATTGACAGTTCGGCACGGATAAGTCTGCGACCACCATAACTTGTCTACTTGCCGCTGGTTCTTGACCAATGTAGGTAAACCGCTTTACAAACAAAATTGATAAAGATTATTAACCTGATTACTGCAAGACGATTTTTTTACCATCAAGAAAGTATACTGTCTGTGGTTTTATTGAATGCATATAATTTCATTCGGACATTTATCTTAATACTGATTTTTCATGTAATCAAATAAAGCAGCAGAAGATTACCCTAACTATATATTATTCTCGAAATGATTATCGTTATAAAATACATACAAAGAAAATGAGAAAAACGGTATAAGAAATGGTATTTTTAACCTAGACTCATTCGAATAGGGCGGCTTAGTAGATAGAAATAACCCAACCTTAATAGTGTGTGATAAATTCAAAGACCTGAATACTTTATGTCATTGTCGTTTTTGTGGACAAAAACGAATGTGTTCTAGAAAAACGCTGGCTGGCAAAGGTTTTTAGGATTAGACAAACAAAACTATGATTATATCAAATAAACCTTGTTTGATAAAATTAAGATATTTGTAGGAGCGCCATCAAGGCATAAAAATTAAGAATGTATAGATTCTTTCTCAACATACGGACAAGGTATTAATTTTTTCAAATAAAAATACTGCTATAAAACCAACAATTTTTTATAATCCTAACGGGCTCTGAAAATAACTGTGTAAGATTTAAAATATCAACAACACGCATGTTGCCATGATTAAAAAATTTGTTCTTTACCAGAGCTAATTCCCATGACCATAACTTCACAATTTGCACAATTGATTAATTTACAGAATTTTTTGTCCCAGATTAAATAGTATTGTTAGTATAGTATTAAATTTTAAATAGATTAAGCTGAGAGGATGGTTTAGGTGCTGGGCAAGCCTATTCCATCTCAAACAATGTCCCAGGCACTACAGCGTCCCGTTAAGTGTAGGCAAAGGTTGCCTCCTGACGCTGTATAAATCATCTAATATAGATGTAAAGGCATATGTATATAGTAATAGTATTGTTTTGTTCTAGCGGATGGGATCAGTTCACGGTGAGGAGTTACCGTACCTATTTGGAGCGCCTTTAGTTGACGGCATAGGCCACTTCCCGAAGAATTACACCAAATCTGAGGTCGCGCTGGCGGAGTCTTTTATATTGTACATGGCAAATTTCATCAGAACTGGGTAAGTATTCTGAATTAATATCGCTGAGCTACGACCCTATTGTTTTTAAGAAGAGAGTTAATAGGCACCTTCTGGGAAAGCTCGCTCCATCGTAGACCTCACTCTTACCTGTGTAAGTTTGAGGTCAAGAGCCGACCCATTCATCATAAAAAAAATATATATATATCTATCTATTTAGCTGGTAGCACCAACTGCTGAGTAAAGTAAAGGCCCCTTCTCTACTATTGGCGATTTTGTGCCTGTTCTCCCACCGTCTCCAAAATGTCGACTTTAAAAAACTATATATGAAAATGATTTCAGCGGGTTATTTTGTAACCTTTATGCCCTAGCACGTGGACAGTGGTCCAACATCAGACACCTGGACTTTGTCAGCGTTATGAGAACTAGACGCGACAACTATTACTATTATATTATTATTTATTATTATTATTATTTTACTATTTAATTTATGTGTATCTTGCTTGTCAGTAGCAAGAAACGTCCACGATTGCAAAGCGCCTTAGTCTGGGGTTATAACAGGTCAGCAGAACATTCAATGCATAAGGCAAAAATGATATCTTGGCGGTGTATATCATAAAAATATTGAGTAGTCCATAGTGCTTTGATTACAGTACAAAATACAGTACTTTTTTTGAAACAAGTCTTTTTATATTTTACTAGAGACAAAATAAAATGTGAACATGTTTAGTGTTAATTCAAACACGTATACGCACCCATTTCCATATAAACTGCCACAGCATACGACACGCAAACCTCGTTAAAAACAAGGTGGAATAAATAAACTATTATTCTAGTACTTTACCCTATTTTACCCTACTTTAAGTTTATTTTACCCGAATGTAGGTACCTACTAAGCAACCGTTATTGTTTTGTCATGATATTTCGTGTCAATATTCATAGTAAGCAATAGCTTAATTTGAAAGAATACCTTCAGGAGGGTTACTATGGACTCTTATTTTCATGCAGTTTTTGAACTGCATGGCAATTTAGACATAAAGAAACGAATCTGAAATGGCGGTGCTTATCATGCTCTCTTGCTTGCACATTAGTGACTGCATTAGTGTGCAAGCGAGAGAACGCCAGGAAATAAGAGTTCATGCTAACTTAACCCAGCAGTAAAGTTATGATCCTTATAAAAACATTATTTTGATTATATATTTATTTTTTACTTTTGGGCTCAAAATTAATGATCTCCTTTATTATGCCTTATAATTATACAAAATGTATTTGGTCATGCCTCTGACTATTCCCTGTGAAATATTAAAAGGATTTTAGACTAGATCTGTGAGAATATCTACACCGTGTCTTGGGAAACTCGCATAGTTATAATTCTGTTTTTAGCATCGCCAACTTTTTCGTAAATAACTTCATCGGGTTAATAAAAACATGGAACTGTAGCAAAAGTGTCCATTACTTGGTTTAAGATCACGAACAATTCTGTACTCACTCGTATCAGACACGGAGTCGTAAAAAACTACACAGACAATAGCTCAAAGGTTACGAGTAACTTACCCCGTTTTTCATAATGAAGCTTCCTATAAATAAACCTACTGATATGAAACCTATAGCCAGCTTTTTTCACTATCATAAGTGTGACAAAGAAAAAAGTACGTGAGTGTCGTGGAGCACTTGGTTGGAACGAAGTTTGTACATTTGACATTTTAGACATTTTGCGCACCTTGTGCACAACTTTTCGCCCTCTGCGCATCTTTTTTAATTGCGCAATAATATGCGCAACATTTTGCACAATTTGTGAAGTTATCAACGAAAACATGTTTTTTGCTTCTCCTGTAAAGTTCTGTTTATGCAGTTATCTTTTTATTCCCCGGAGACAGCGATATGTCGTGACGGTATACGATAGCTTTTTTCCTAGCCTCCATCCTCGATACCGTCCAAAAAGGAAAATCGTTCCAAAAAACTTACCACATCTGTCAAGACTTATAGTATGACTTGATACCCTTGCCAAAGCCAAAATCGTATCAAGCTTCTAGTCTTGTATAAGTACTTGAGAATCACTGAATGGGGCGTACTGAAGCGTCATCACTTGGCTAAATGAGCCGTTCAATCGCCTATATATGCACATATGTATATAGGTAGAAAGTTTAAAATAATTCATTTAATAATCATTCTAGAAAGGTATTGTTAATGTAGAACAAATAATTTAATTTTTAATTTTTACTATTAAAACTGTAGATTTTTATATATTTTGTTATCACTAACACTACTATAACAATATTATGCTGAGTGGCGGCCTATTTTGTTGTCATTTATTACTTCATTCTATGTATTTTATTGTTTTTTTTTGTGGCACAAAATAAACTATTTTATCTTATCTTATCTTATCTTATCTTAAATAGGTCTGTTACATTTATACTTATCTATGTTTATTACCGCCAGTTTCAAAGTGTGAGCTATTGAAACACCTGACAAAGTCTATGAGTCTTTAGTAACCTAAAACAATACGTCATGAATGCACTATAGCAAACGGACTTTGTGAAACAGAGCAACTGTGCAAAGTTCATTGACCCACATCTGTCAACACGGCATCACGTGTAGAAACAATAAATCCGTATTTGCTCAGGAACCCGAACGAGGCTCAGCGTCAAGAGTCAGTGCTGCCAATATCACGCGAGAGGAACAAATACAAGAGTATCGTTTGGGATGAGTACGACACTTTGCATCAGAAATATTTGGAGATTGGTGAGTGCTTTAGATTTACAATGCGTAGGATGAAATGCATAGATAAAAAACAATGTGTTGATAAAATTGACAAGATAATGCAGTTTTTCTACGAGTATATCCTTTATATTGGGATTATATCTACATTTTAAAGTTGAACTGAAGCTTTTAAATTATAATCTTCAAATATTAAAAAAATCTTATAATTAGATAAATACATAATGAAGCAATCACATTAGTTGAACTGAACGTATTCCGCGCAACCTTCATTTTGTATTTCATTTTAAAAGTTGACAAAGACACCCTAACATTTTGACATAAAATAAATTAAAACGATGCAACGCAGTAATCTTCAAAAACAGAATGTTAATCCAACCCAGCCGTATCAATTCCAAAGTTAATTACAGTGACCTTTTTGTGCCCCGAAATTCTCGCAAATTTCACAATCAGAAATTCCTTTACAGGCATGAAGCCTCGGATGAAGAACCACTATAGGGCGCATCAGCTATCGGTCTGGCTACGACTTATCCCTGAGATACACCGAGCGGGAATGAAGGACGTGGTTGCCAAACACAACCTTTTCAGAAACCACAATGATCCAGAGCTCTACGACGGTTTAGTGCGTCCCGACCCGCTCACTCGGGCGAACTATTTCGACCCAACAATGGAGCTGTACCGCAAACCGATCTACAACGTCACTCTAGATGTTCCGTCCACAACGATGGACACTTACGTCACTACGTGTATCAGCGTGATGTCCGCTCGGCCGGGTTCAGCAGTGACCCAGAACCAGGTAAACAACACGACAGCTCAAGACGTTTCTAATTTGGAAGTTGCTGGGTACACGGCTTACTCAACAGCTTTGAGCGTAACAATCGCTATCGGCTGCTCGCTCCTGATCCTCAATGTGCTGATCTTCGCTGGTGTGTATTACCAACGAGATAAAACGAGATTGCAGGTGAAAGCGCTGCAACAACAGCAGAAACGGAATCACAACAGCACTTTTGATAGCGTTTCGTCAAAACATCCTCATTACTTCGTCGGACACTCCCAGAGTTCCAGCACGATAGTCGATATCGACCATCAGGATAAGAACGCTATTATTGCGATGACAAATCGCGTGCCTCACTTTACTACCTCGAATTGTCCGAATGTGTGCCACACCGGAATACAGATGTCGAATTTATCTCAGAAAAATAGTCCGCCGGTGAATAGAGGTCACACGACTTTGCCTAGAAAGGTCGGTTTTGCGTATCAGCAGCAGAATCAGGTGTGTAACGCGTCAAATTGTATGACGCTGCCAAAGAATGCGACGTTTTTGAGTAGCACCAGTAACTTGCCCGATGTTCAGGCACAAACAGGGCAATCCCAGGGGCCGGGGAACGGTAACGTGCTCCAACCCCCCCAGTCTCCCCCCTCCCAGCACTTCCAGAAGTCGAGAGTTCCTCAAGCGGCGATGTCTGAAATGAATGTATGAGATATGGAAGATATTTATAACTATGTGTAAGTGGTGGTGTCGGTGAAGTGACAGGACACAGTGACACTGGACAGATCATGGTTGTAAATATCGTAAAAACGAATTTGTACATACAGACGAATCTAAGGATAGTTTTTCGTTTTGAAAAGTGATGGTTTGATTCGTTAGTATTAAGACTAAAAATAAATTGTATCGGTTCTGTAATTATCTTCGTCGATATTGTATAAAATCTAATGAATACTGTAAATACCAAATTAACTAATCATTTAAAATTTAAATTATGTTGGAAAGTATTCTTCAAAATCATAAAAAAACATTATTCATTTTTAAACCCTTTCGATTTCATAGCTGCTTATTTTAAAATCGTTTCATAAATTAACTAACAATAGTATGAATTTCAATATAAATAATCCAACGTTATACATTTAATTCTACCTTGTTATTTTATTATTGTCATTTAAAATGACTATTACTGTAAATATCTTAGAATCTTAAAGACTGTATACTAACAATTAGAAAATTTATTTAAAAATAAAAATGTGACACAGATTTTCTCGCTTAAATTTTTTTAGCAAAACTATTTGCACTTGTAAATCAAGCCAAGCCATATTTTCACGTTTTAAAAATAAGCCCTGAAGTTGTTATCCATAAAATGTTGGGATGAAGTGAAATTGATATTTTTCTTTCATTAATACCGTACAACGAATCGTAACAATGCTTTGTCAATTCCTGTTAATAATACCAAAAAAATGTTTTGTTTCATGATTTCTTCAAACACACACACGGATAATACAATACGCCGAATCTGGGGCCGTATTCCCGTTCTTATTTTCGTTCGTTTGATGAATATTCGGATGTTTCTTACTACTATTTCCGACTTCAAGGGCCAATTTTTCGGTTTGGAATATTTGGTCCTAGGTTAGGACCGTGTCTTAACGTTGATCTTATAGACTGAAAACAATGTAACTCGTAGTAAGAAGCATCCGAATATTCACCAAACGAACGAAAAAACGAACGCGAATAACTCCCCTGATACGATTGCTTCAATAGTGAAATATAAATTCTCGTATAACAGGACAAAGAAAATAAAATCATGTTACTTCTTCTTCTTCTTATTTAAGGATTTACTCCTTGTCGGCACAACTGATAAATCCCTCTCCATGTATCTCTTCCCAGGGCTGCTTCCTTGACCTCTTTATACGACATGACAGCTACCTTCTTCACTTGGCTCATGTAACTTATCCTCGGTCTTCCCCTTCCTCTTCTTCCTTCCACTTTCCCTTCTGTCATGTAGTATAAGATGGCCGACCATCTTTCCCCTTAAAATCATGTTTACAAAACGTTTATTTATAACAACAATTTTGTATGATGTGGGTCCAACAATAAATGTTACACAAAAATTATGTACGTCTCTCCTGGCTTAACCTTTTATGACCCATCCCAGCATCAACAAAAAATGATTGCATTATCTTTGCTCTTTTTTAAAAAGCGTTGGACGTTATAATGACGGACTGAATATGAATATGGATGTGTCAAACGTTAGTTCATTCAATCACAAATCATCATATAAGTAAGACTTCTAAGTATCAAAGACGTTAATCAATTATTCCTGCCAAAAAGATTTTTTTTTCATTTTAAGTAGACCGAAACTTTCGTTTTTGTAAAATCTTTACTGGTCTCCACGATACAGGCTTTGCCTAGTGTAGAGTCCGCTGATAAATATGTATTTGTATTGTTTCGCTTATAAATAAATATTTTTTCATTTTTTCATAATCATTCACGTTTTTTTTTGTCCCAAAATAAAGACAATATCTTTTTTGTTTGAATAAATGAAATAACTGCCAGTTTTTTTCAAATAATGTCCACCGTTTTTTGAGCAACCATCTCACAAAAGGGTTTAGTATAAATTATTAACGTCTGTGTCACATATTGTTCTGTAATTCAGAACAAATTGTTGTTAAATAACCTTTATTAAATCAGTATGTTTGCAAATTACAAGTAAAACGAAAACGATGATTATGTAACTGTTACTGTTACTTTACAGTTACTAAACCACGCTAAGAAAGTAACCAGAAAGTAACGTTATGATAACGCTTATTCGTTTACACCGGTTATATTTATATAACGTTATATAACTGCTGTATAGGAGCAACTTAGGATTTCAATTTGTAAATACATTTTTGTTTAATATAACGAATAATTAACTTCGTATTAACTTAACGTTGATTTATAAGATAACAATCTAACCGTTACTACGAAATCTTATGACAAACTTACGATGAATAAAAAAATAAGACAGAATAAAATTCGTGAAAAAAGTAGATAGTTTTATTTAAAAATGTCCTTACATACTCATAAATTGAAAACATTTAAATAAAAATAAGATTTTTTTCATTATTTTATTTATTTATTTTTTTTTACTTTTTTTTCGATAATGTGGGGGGAGGCCTTTGCCCAGCAGTGGGACATTGAGGCTGATATAATAATTAATTTATTTACAGAAACTAAGCTACTACATATTTACATATATTTACAAAATACAACAGGATTAGTCAAGCTATCTAAAGATCGTTAGAAACGATCTATAGATAGATATAGATTTTTTATTTATATTATTTATTTATTTTATAAAAGGGTACAAGTATTGTATATGTTATGGCTAATAGTGTTTAAAAACTTAGAACAAGTTTGCCTAAAAACTAGGTTCTTGAAGTTATTGTAACACAAATTATAACTAGTGAGTAAATATAATCGCACGCACACATAGTAGCAGTCATAATGAATGTTATCTATTGTGAAATCAGTAAGAATAATATTTAACAGGGCTTCTTTTAAAAGGCAAAATACCAACAGAACCCACAACCTAACTTCCAAATAAAATACTTTTTACGATACTGCGGCCTAAAATAAAAAGGTCACTCAAGCCTCTAAAAGAGGAGTGGCCCTCCAAGGAAATAGCTGTCCTGAACCCTTGTTCTCTATAAAGTGAAACTGTGAAACACCTCTGACAAAGTTATCTGGTGAATCTTTTTCACGGTTCATATTACGCCTGTTTTTCCACGATGTTGCTTGATGTGATGGACTTTTTGTACAGGGTGTGGAAAAGCTGCTACCAAAAAACGGCAAAAATATTTCACAAGAGTGTGAAGATAAATCAAAAAACTTTAAGTTTTAAGATCAGTTTGGTTTTATTTTTTACAACACTTAAAATCCAAAAAAAAATACCTCACACAAAACAAAATGCTGAAAAGAAATGATGGCGAAGAACGACCGGTGACCGGAGAAAACATCCTAAGATCGGTAAGTATTCTTATAGGTGGCAATGGACTACGTGAATTACGTAAGGAATGCAAAACTCATGACTGTGCTTAAATGAGCTTTTGGATTTTGACTTGACCAACATTAGACATCCTCAAAAGATCGAATGATTGCCTAAAATCTGAGGCTGTCATTAATAAACACGAACTAGGGTGGTGTTAACGCTAATCCAAAGCATAAGGCTGTAGTAGGTCAATTCAGTATTAATAAACAAAGACCAAGGAAGAACTAAGCTAATTCGACTCTACTCTCGGAGTAAGAGTTACTCCTAGGCGCCACCTAGTATAGAGATGGAGTAGGCAGACGTAACACCAAAAAGTTTTAGAAGAATAAAACCTCTTTGAATAAAACAGATTGTCAAATACAAATTATTGTCTATCTCTGTTATTCATATAATTAATGACAGAGATAGACAATATTTTGAATTATAATATCATTCGTTCATTCACTCTTTTTCTACTAATCCCGATGTAAGGAATGTATTACTCATTCGAGGCTACTACCAGTTTATTAATAACATCAAAATATTCAAGTTGCTCCTTCGTTACTAAAGAAGTAACAAGTCTGAGAGTAGTCTCGTATTAAGCTAGAATTAGGGTAATCTAATTAATAAGGCCGTGAAAGTATTCGCGTTCGGTTTTTCGTTCGTTTGATGAATATTCCAATGCTTCTTACTATGAGCTACATTGTATTCAGTCGATAAAATCAACGTTAAAACACGGTCCTAACCTAGGACCAAATATTCCAATCCGAAAAAATGGCCCTTGAAGTCAGAAATCGTTGTAAGAAACATCCAAATATTCATCAAACGAACGAAAATAAGAACGGGAATGTGGCCCCTGTATTGTTTAGACTTTGAACCAATACCTATAACATTCAGTTCGACACAACCATGTATGTGTAACGTTCACATCACATTTAGAGAGAAGGTTTATTGCACCCAGTACAGGGGCATGTAAAATATGGAGACCACTTTGAAGGTAGAGTTTAGCATGAAGTATGTCGTAATGGATATCGTTGAGCGCAGGTAATTGAATATTGAAAAGTTCTTTTTGTTAAAAGAAGTGTAAAACCGAAGAAAAATGAGGATGTAAATGGAAATCTGAAGTTCTTGCGTTTTATAGAAGCAATGTAGAAGGATTTTGTGTTGGTTTTAGAAATTACAGTTACAACACGCGGAAAAAATGCACTCATACGGGATTTGAACCCTCGACTTTGCTGATCCATGGTGGAATATATTATGGAATATATTCCACCATGGTAGTGGACTGGAGTGGAAGAAAATGTTCAAACAAATCCTTTAGTGGATTGAGATTAAGTTGTAATGACCAATTTCAGACATTTTGGGATTCGGATATTTTGACACTAGAACATTTTAGGAAAAAGCCACATTGACCTTCAGTTGTTTTGTAAAGCACACCATTTGAATTTCAGACATTATGCTGCTTATTACATAAACGTTAAACCTTAGTTGAACCCCATGTTGACACATGTCAAAACAAAACTGTTACCACAAAAAAGCGTTCTATGTACGAGTGTTTAAAGATCGTTTTTCTAGGGACAGTTTTTTAGTTAGACTTGGTCTAAACTCGGCTCATTCTCTTGTAATAAGCCCCTATGAGATTCAGTCGTATTGATTAGCTAGACATTTTGAGATTTATTAGTTTTAATGAACCGGATACGTTTTTTGCCTCTTGCTTTCTCAAACTCAATGAGCAAGAGCTAATAATTTTGTGGCAAGAGGTAAGAATTTTTTTTTTTTTAGTAGCCCGTAGGGATCCCACTGCTGGGCAAGGGCCTCTCCCAAACATTTGGGAGGAATTGCCATAATCGCCACGCTTGGCAGACGGGTTGGCGATCGCAGTAAGATGTCAAACGGTTCAGAGACGCTGCTGCCCGTCTTCTGTGTTCCTTTATTCCCTTAGTCGCCTTTTACGACACCCACGGGATGAAATGGGTTGGTACTATTCGCCGCCGGCACCACACAGCTTAGTAGAGGTAAGAATGCCACGTCAGAAATAGTATCGTGTAATTATGGCGTTTTATGGTTACATGAGAAATGAAGAATGTAATTAGAGCACTGGTCTGGTGGTCTAGTGGTAATGGCCCCGCCTTCCGATCTTAAGATCGTGGTTTCAATCCCGGTCGTGCACCAATGAGTTTATCCGCCGAAAAATGTATGTGCACTATGCCAGTACTCTCAAACGATAAAGGAAAACATCGTGAGAAAACCGGCATGTCGTAGAACCTACAAAGTTCGAAAAACATGTGTCAAGTGCACGAAAGGAGCATCTCTGTGGTGCACTTATAATCCTTTCACCACACTGGTTCGAAAGAACTGGTGACACAATAAGAAGAAGAAGAAGGCAAAAGTTGTGTGTCAGGATCGTAGTTGAGATCCGTGGTCTCTGCCTACCACATAGGGAAAGAGTCGTGATTTTATGTGTGTATGTAAATAAAAAAAAACACCGCAAAACGGGATATGCAAACATTCAATATTGACCCTAAAAACTGGGAAAGCAAGTCAGAAGATAGAGATAGCTGGAGGAAAACCATTGCAGATGGAGTTGTCGTTCACGACAACACGTGGTTCGCCTCCCTGGCTCACAGGCGCGACCAACGCCATCAGCGCGGCGCCCTTCCTTCACCTTCAACTTCAACACACTTTTGTCAACTTTGCGGTCGTAGCTGTCGCTCCCGTATCGGCCTTACTAGCCATCTACGTAAGTGCCAGACCTCCCAAACGAACGCTGCTTAAATCATCTCTCGTAGATGTATGAGGCCATTGATGATGTAAATAAAAAAGAAGCTACATAACAATCAGAGGATCTTAATATAATTATTCTGTTGTATTCTTAAGTACAAGTCCTATGGGAGTTGGACGGAAGCCAGGTGCTTATACAAACCGCGTACTAATTGTACTTAATTCTCACGGCAACTTAGCGAACATAACTATTTCGACTCCAAGTCGCTTTTACGAGTTGTCTGAGAAACATCAGCCGTAATAGAATAAGTAGAATAGGTATAGAATAAAAATAAAATAAATAAATAAATAATGCTGGACTTTTCACACAGCATCATCTAGCCCCAAAGCTTGTGTTATGAGTACTAGAATGAGTGATAAAATTAACTTATATACTTTTTGTTTGTAAATACATACATATTATACATAGAAACACCCAGAAATAGAATATTTTTATTGAAAAATACCCAATTACAACACAATATACAAATTTAAATAAAGAAAAACAGAATAAATAAAACTTATCGTTGGAAGCCATATCTTCCAGGCAATTTTTGGATGGACAGGACATAGATAGATAGAAGATAGATAGAAAACACTTTATTGCACACCACATAAAGAGTAAAACAAAAACATACAAAAACTTAACTATGATATACAATCGGCGGTCTTATCGCTTAAAAGCGATCTCTACCAGACATAGATTAAAATATGTCGGAAAGATGTCGTAATCGCTTATATGTAAGGAAACATTTATTGGACAAGGACACACAGGGTCAGGACAATGTCCCAAAGCCTCAGTTGAACTAGCTTAACCTATAGAGAAGAGAGTTTAATAAGTATTTTCTCTATCTAGAGAATCTCTAATTTAGGTTGCAATCAGAAGCATGCCCAAAAACTATGCAACATAATAATTAGGCCAACATTTTGCAGAAATGAGTATTAGAACGGCCTTTGTAGAGACTTGTGCTTTGTGTGTATGGTTTCCAAAAATACAAGCTCTTTGAAGTTAATGGTTATTGGTTGGAAAGTTAAAAGCCAATATTCGAATAAATGATTTATAATATAAAAACACTTAGATCGATAGACTTATTGGTAACTTTAAATGGTAAATGGTTTAATGGTTATGAGCCCGCGCTCTCGGTGGTATGTCAAGACGCGATCTGACGAGTTTTAGATGAAGCCGAGCAAAGGTGCGCTTGACTGCTGACGCTGCCAAAGAGCACATTTGCTGCGTGTTCGATATTACTTCGAACAGCTTTCACTGGCTTGTTTTTTGTATTGATAAAACATCTACAGTGCTTTGGCGATACAATCGTGATCCTAAATATTAAAAATGCGTTTACACGATGCGATTTTTCATACGATTTGCTAAGCCCTGCCCACTGAACGTGCCGAGTGTCGCGCTTACGGCTCGTCTTACGTGGGCAGTTTGACGCGAACGCGAAGCGGCGCGGTGCGGTGCGGAAAAAATAAACAGTCCATTTACTATTGAAGTGTCCTACGTCACCGGTGCGCAGCGGCGCGGTGCGGTTTGAAGCGAACGCGATCAGTTTGTTTGACATTTACGCGCGAACTAGTATACTCAATCTGAAATCTGTAGGACGATTCGCGCGCACGTAGGACAGCCGCGCCGCGCCGCATCGAATCGCGTCGCTTCGCGTCGCAAACGCGGTCGTGTCAAAACGCCCACGTAAGACGGGGGGTTACTATGACAAATCTCATACGACGAGCGTTTACACGTCAAAAATTGCCGTGCGATACGATATCGTATGGGTTGAAATTGCATCATGTAAATGTACCTTAAGTACCCACGTGGCTAAACTAACTTACGTCCGTGAAGTGATGGTCACCACACTTAATAAAACAGTAGTTTTACGACAGGTAAGGCTGCAGGTACAAAGATAAGGATAGGCGTAAAACTTAAGGCGGCAAATAAATGGTAAGAGCTAAGAATACCTTTATGGTCCATGAGGATCACATTTAGGTCTGCTGTAACGATAATACTCATACTAATCTTTGTAGTCCAAAATGTGTGGTGATAATTATTGTTCTTCTAAACCACTTGACCCATTTGATTTCGCAATACTTATGTCATATGAGGTCACATGATTCTTAGGTCCGTTATATCACGCAGTTTTATAAATTTTTCTCCGGTTATGCGGCGGATCATTATCATTTTAAGGTCATCCAATGAAATTACTTGAATTTTAAGACTTGGTAACCCTGCGTCTTACGTGAGCGACTTGACGCGAACGCGATTGCGAAGTGAAGCGGTGCGATTCGATGCGGTGCGGCGAGTCTGTCCTACGTGCGTGCTAATCATCCTACATAGTTTACGTCAAATCATACATAGTGTCAAAATTCGCAAACATTCTGATCGGCGCGATGCGGCGCGGAAATAACAAACAGTCGATTTACTATTGAAGTGTCCTACCTACGTCACCGGTGCGCAGCGCCACTTGAAGCGAACGCGATCAGTTTGCGAATTTTGACACTGTATGATTTGACGTAAACTATGTAGGACGATTCGCGCGCACGTAGGACAGCCACACCGCGACGCGCCGCGCCGCATCGTATCGCATCGCTTCGCTTCGCAATCGCGTTCGCGTCACACACCACCCACGTAAGACGGGGGTTACTTTACTTTGTAGCCTTACTGCACCCAATTATGTAAAAGTATGCATCGGCCTAATCAAATTAAAATTATGCTGGATAGCAACTTTAGAATGTGCTGACCCAAATTACGAGACACTCAGCAGGAGGGCCCTCTATTCGCCACAGACGTGTGCAACATTCGCTAGGGTTGCCACAAACATTTCTTTGTAAAATTGGGTTCATCTTATTCTGTCTATAAATTACTACTACACGGTGATAGACTAGGTACTAATCAACGATAATAATGAGAGAAAATAAATCTGAAATACTCAGCGATTATAATCTAAAGTTTTATGATATCACGCCTAAGCACAATTTGAAATTGAGGAAAGCCTTAAATCGCAACACAAAATTAACTTTTAAGACGTTACACAACGAACACGTATTTTACATACCGACAAGTTTCGGATAATAAGGTAACTGAATAAAACAGAAATATGAAAAAAAATTAGAAAAATGTAATGAAAGCTAGCGCAGGCTTGGTTATTATTAAGAATGCTGCATAGTTAAATGAGCTGTAGGTTTAATACGTGAGTAAAGACAGACCCGTCTTCAAGTTAAATTAAAAGCATTTGTTCAGTGATGGGACCGCTGGGATCACTTAGTCTCCTGTTTCTTTGCATCTAATAAGGTGAAGTAGTTTTTATCGAAACTGAGTTTTCTAAGACTTTTTGATTTTTTTTTCAATTCTTTTAATTTTCATTTCTCAATGAAATAAATAAGTGTGGTTTTTTTTTAATTATTGATTTAGCTAAAGTGACATCTCTTCGTCATTTGATTCTGAATGTAACTTCTGACAATGAGCATGAGTTCACTAAGTGAAACATGTAGATGGCGTTACCGGTGCTATAACCGATAAAATATGAGCTTATCAAAAATTTAGATTGTGACGACATGGATTCTGTGGCCAAATGGTAAGGCAATCCGGCTTTAGGAGGATCGTGTGATCGTTGCGGGTTCGAATCCCGTCGGAATCGAAAATTTTGATAAGACTTTTCATCTCAATGAAATATCCAAGTGTGGTTTAACACTATAAATAATTACGTTTTAATACTAAAAAGAAAACCGACTTCAATGTTTGACTCGAAACTTCAGGTGTGACTCAGGGCGTCAAGCTGTCGATTCGATTCCTATTTGTGACATGGCTAGGAAGGTGTTTAGAGTCTTACGGGGAAACTATCAATCCCTCAGGAATAAAATTTATATGGGACCACCTCTGGAGTATACCCTTTCAAACAAAAAAAGAATTTTGCAAATCTGTCAACAAATGGCGGAACAATTGCGTAACAAGATACAAAAAAAAAAACATACAGACGAATTGAGAACCTCCTTTTTTGAAGTCTGTTGGAAAATATATAAAATGAAAAGTGTCAGCCCTAACAACGTGGGGAAATCTACAAGAGCGTTTCAGCACTTACGTGTGTCTAACGTGCAGCGAATTCATTCGCCCGTTACGCCTATGGACGTACCTTTCCTATTCCGTTCTAAGATTTACCTTGAAGACATTCGTGTGATCCAGGCTTCAGTTCATTCAAGTCATTCATTCATTCGTCATCAGTCATTAATAATAATAAATAACGTTGGACTTTTCACAGCATCATCTAGCCCCAAAGTAAGCAGAGCTTGTGTTATGGGTACTACATGACTGATAAACTACTTATATACTTTTTGTTTGTAAATACATACATATTATACATAGAAACACCCAGACCCGGGACAAATATCTGTAGGTCATACAAACATTTGTCCCGCGGCGGGGATCGAACCCGCAACCTTCTGCGTCGCAGAAGAATTACCTTGAAGACATTCGTGTGATCCAGGCTTCAGTTCATTCAAGTCATTCATTCATTTGTCAAGTCATTAATTTGTTCATGAACAAGATACACTACCAAACACTACTAAATGCGAAATTTTGTCGATATTTATTTCTTAATATGACAAGTTTTATTCTAAGGCATTAATTAAAAAAATAATTATATTATTCCTGAAACAGGACTTATTAATGTTTTGCGATATATAAAGCTTGCAAATTAAGCTACCACTTAATCCTCTCATTACTTAAAGCTTAATAAAAATATTCCAAGTCCATTGTAACTTATAATTTCCTTGGCTGTTTCATTAAAGGAGATTCTCCTAGACGGTTAGATAATTAAGCCACAGTGGCTATAGATATAATCAAATAGCTAGCACATTTAAGAGATCTTTAACTATATTAAAAAAAATATATAGAATATTATTATTAATTTCGATACTTTAATAATAAACCAAACGCTATCAAAATAAGTTTTTTTTTTCTTGAAAATAATATTATTAGATAATGACATCAAACTTATAGACCGAGTTCCAAATGTCGAAATCCGAAAACAGACCAAAGTCTAGGATGTCGGGAATAGGATAAAGGACCTAAAATGGAGCTGGGCGGGACACAGCGAGGTGTAGTGAGTCATCACCTGTCAAGGTGGAGTAGAGTATGGTATATATGACTGAATAGTGGCCCAGATCTGGGTACAGGAACTTAGGATGTCCGGCGGCCAGATGGGCAGATGATATTGTAAACATCACGGGCCGTCAATGGGTCAGATTAGCGCAGGATCGTGGAAGATGGCACAAGCTTAGGTCTTGGATTACAGTCCAATCTTCTCTAAGGTAGCTACGGTAGAACACATTAAAAGGACATTTGAGCATAGATGATATTAAGTTTTATCGCTTTAAAAAAAATTAAAGGTTTGAAAAAAAAAAAGTAAGTTCGTATGAGTTAGTAGCCAACTCTGGTGACGGAGTTTTTAGGCCGCCTTAAGGCCTCCGTTATGGCTTAACGACTTAAATAGCCGGGACCGACAATTATTGTGCCCTCCGTGAAAGCGCTCAGATGAAAAAATGAACAAGCGATTGTTTATCTAAGCTGTGGCGATGGCTCAGTGTACATTCTAGTCTTATACCTGTTATAAAATGTAACAACCTCAAACCGGTCGAAAATAGAAGATTTTAGTACATTCAAAGTATTATGAATTGATGTGTAGACAATTAAATTGTTTTTGTGTAAATGGTGCTAAATGTTTCAAAATAGAAAAAAAAGACGTGTGGCACTCGGAGACTGCCGCGGTAAAGCTATTGCATGGCATTTTTATCAACTTGTGAGTGGGGGTGTTAGGTTATTTTCGTTACGGAATTTCTGGATTCGGCCTCCACGCTCAAGGCCCGCGATAGAAGCTATGCAATAGCTTAAAAGTTTCTTCGAATAAATGTATATAAACCGATGGTACTAATTATCTATGCCATGGGACCATCTGTATACAACAGATTACCAAGCAGTATACGGGATGCACCTACCACCGGTGCGTTCAAATCGCGTTTAAAAAAGTGGTTGCTCAATAATGTTTTTATAATATAGGTAGATGAATGCTATAATTTACCATGTACCTAACAATTAGGTGTTGATATGACCTGTAACTAGGGAGTTACCAATAAATTATTTATTTGTATTTGTATCTAGTGGCATTTTGCTAGGATTTGAAACTACAACCGATAGCTGATATATCCTTATTCAATTTCCATTATGAATACTAAAATAGTTCGGTTAATCGAGCAATTACAATTTGGTTATCGGATGTATATTAAATAGTTAAAGGTACACTATAATTACTATAAGTGGTCGTGATTTGAAATAGTGTTGATACTTGCAAATATTACGAGTTTGAATCCATTTCGTGCATCAATGGATTTTTATCAACTTCTATTTTTGGATTTTTGATTAGAGATGAAGACCAGAATTTAAAATTTAGTTTCATTACTTCCATATTTCTTACATTTAGGGCTAGTTTCACCAAACTTTATTTAACAGAGCGTTAGTTAATTTGACATCTAGTAAGAGAAATAACAACGGATTAAATATTTAACACCGTTACGATTGCTTTGTGCTCCACCATGCTCTAACAAAGGAATATCTTCATTACCAAGCCGCTAAATCTAATCGCTGGTCGGCGGCCGGTTAGCTCACTAGCGGTTGACATCGTAGAAAATTAAAAATATGTCACAACACCCAAAAATCCGAGAGTGACAGAGACCCGTTTGTCTGCGCAGAACACAATTTTGTATGAAAAAGCGTTCACTGCGCTGACAAACGGCTAACGGCCGATTTATTAACTAGCTTGTAAACTTGACTTTGGTGAAACTGGCGGTAACTAATAAGGTCTGCGGACTTGAAGTAGTTTAGTATCTGCACAATACGATATCTGTTAACAAAACATAACGCACAAAACTATCACACTAAAACAAAAAGACCCGCGTAAAAATGTGTTGACTCCAACTTTTCCTCTAAAACTTCCAAAAATACTTCGCGCATAGTTCGTAATAAAATTCGTATACCTCCGAAGCTGTTATTGCCTGTCCCTCCTGCCTCCCTAGAGGACAATAACCTTGTTTGAAGTTTAAATTAAAACACGGAATACCATGTCCCTTCCTTTTTATTTTCTTATGACACTTTTGGCCACCGTGAATTCATTTTCGGCGGGCGAAAGAAAAATTTTCATTTTTTTTCATAAAAGATTTCAGAACTTAATTTAGGTCTGGCTTGTAATTTGGTTCATTCTCTGATTGACAATTTTATTGAAATCCACGGTACGTATATTCCAGTAACTTTTTTCTAGAAACCGTAAAAGGTCTAATTACTTAATTAAATGATTGAAAAATTAGTAGTGATTCTGATGCTAGACGATTTTATTTCAATGTCGTAGATAAATATGATGCAGAAGGTTGCGGGTTCGATCCCCGCCGCGGGACAAATGTTTGTATGACCTACAGATATTTGTCTCGGGTCTGGGTGTTTCTATGTATAATATGTATGTATTTACAAACAAAAAGTATATAAGTAGTTTATCAGTCATGTAGTACCCATAACACAAGCTCAAGCTTACTTTGGGGCTAGATGATGCTGTGTGAAAAGTCCAGCATTATAAAAAAAAAAAAAAAAATGAACAGTGAAGGATCGTATTGATTGATCCTGGATGATGATTGAGATAAGCCTTTGCCCAGTAGTTGAAAAAATCAACTGAAATATGAATATAATGATTGGATTTAAAGCGTCAGGAGTCAACGAGAATAAAGTAAGTTCGTATAAGTTAGTAGCCAACTCTGGTGAGTTTTTAGGCCGCCTTAAGGCCTTCGTCATGGCTTAACGACTTAAATAGCCGGGACCGACAATTTAACGTGCCCTCCGAAGCACGGAAGCGCTCAGATGAAATGCCACTGGCGGTCACCCATCCACTTACAGAGCGTTTCGAACGTTGCAAGCACGACCACGAGCGAGAATGACGTCAACCGCTTAATCTTACCAAAACAACCTATTACCTGACTCAAACATTATACACATACTTTAATTTACCTACAGATAATTTACATTACATTATACAAAGGTGAACTTTGACCTACCCTTTCACAATGTTAGCCATCACCTTTCTACATTTTCCGGTCTAGCAGAGCAGCAAAGTGGTTTTTTTACAACACTTTTGAAAGTACCCTAAAATGTGTTAGAGTGTGCTACTTACTCAAAGACTTCCAGCGATATATGAAAGTGCTTTTAGCAAAGATATAGGTGGTCCCATTAGCTTTTGCGCGAAAAATGTTCGGCTTTTTCAACCGGGACTGCAGGACGCGGTGCTTATTGGGTGCTATACGCCCTCGTTTTTACTTTGTTAGACGAAAAAACGGGATCATGAAAAAAAATGTGAAACGATGCACGAGAAAAGGTGTATTAGAAAACTCTTGGCACCTAGACATAGAGATTTCAAAGAGTTTATTAAAAATATAGTTACCTATAAAACAAACTCTAGAAAAAATAACTTTTTTAGGTTTTCTTGCGCTTTTTGCATACCATTTTATTATTTTATCTTCACAAAGACAGTTCATAGTTGTTAAGGATTATATTTTTATAGTTCATAGTTGTTACGAGACTTTGATGTCCGCGGTAAGGCATTGTCAACACAACCCCTTCGCACAATGTCGCCGCACATCCCACAGCGTGTCGTCCCGCGTCATGTGGAAAAGGTATTGGCAAAATCGATTTTTTGTGTACAAAAGAACTGAAAAATGACTTTTGGATAGACGCCTCACGAACTGAAAAGATTAAAGCGAATTGTTTCGAATTTTTCAGATAGAAACCTGTACTAAGCTATCACTGAATTCAGCATACAGGTCGTTGGGACTTTTTATTCCCAACTACCCCACTAGTGGGGAGGCTAGTGGGGTCGTTGGGAATAAACCGCATATTTTATGAGATCCACTTTTTTTCTGTTTTAACCCTACGTTTCACAAGTCAGCCCCTTCAAGTATCTAATTTATTTACCACTTGAACTAGAAAACTGTCGACAAGCCCAAAGTCTCGACCCTACAATAAATCAAAAGAACCCTAACTTAATTAGGGCAAAACCCTCTCAGATATTTGGGACCTCATGACTAGTCTATGTGGAAGTTCAAGTCATCAACTATCTTTCGACTAAGGAATTTACAATTATCTTTAACTTAAGTAAAACATATTTTACATTTTTTTACAACTTTAGCTACTTTTACATAATCGTAAATTTATACAAAAAAATTAGTTTAATCTTTATAAGGAATGTAATAATAAATTATTCCCCGTGTATTTTTTAACTTGAGATTTTTTTTAAATTATTTAATCTAAACAGTTACTGTATTTTGAGCTTATAAGAGTACAGACTTCAATATATTGTGTCAAAAGCAAGAAAGGAACCTCTTTGAGGCGCATTTTTATTCTATTCACCACACTCGTTCAAAAGAACTAGTGACACGACAAGAAGAAATACCTCTAGCAGCTGCAGTCTTGAGAACCTACCTGATAGGTAATCGTTGCCTAAGCTTATCGACCTAAATAAAAGAAAATGATGACACCGAAGTACGCTTCAGGGTGGTCGCACAGTCCAGCCGAGCCGAACGCGCCGAACTGTCAATTCAATAGAGAAAATGCTGCTGACGTCAGAAGCGAGTCGCATTTTCTGACGTCATCAGTATTTTTTATATAGAAAAATGACTGCGGCGCGTACGGCGCGGATGAGTGTGATCAGGTTCAATTTATAAAAACACAATTCGACTAGAATTTCGACTAGAAAACAAAATCTTTGCCAAACAATTAAGCAAACTCGTGCAAAACACGAAGCACGTACCAAACTTTATTTCCTGAGATATCGCTAATTATGTAATGAAAGTTAGCTTTAGCAATTTAGCAATTAGCAAATGATAGTCGAATCGGAATCAGATTGTGTTGGCAAATAGAAAATGCTTGTTTGTGAATATTCTGTTTAACTAGTAATAAATAATATTTTAGGCTATGTTTTGATTGTAGTGTAGATTCTATCAAGTAGCAGGTGACCTTGTTGGAATCGTGAGTTACTAATAGATAGATAATAGATAGATAGATAAATTATTTATTAATAAAAAAAGTACATTACACATCTTGGTTACCAGTGCCTTTAATGCTATTTTAGGTTTGACTAGGCACTAGGGTTCTCAAATAGTTACCTAAATTTGTAAGTAAAAAAGGTACTTACGTAGTTAACACTAACAGTTATCTAGAATCTACAAATATAATAAGATAGTAATTACATAACAGTTGTTTATGCATTAGGGTAGTCTTAGATCCTATACAAACCAATATTGGCAATAATCTAGTCTTGACACAATCACACCCCGCATTATTTGTCCACGCACGGAATGTTGAGAGTATGTAGGGTAGAAGCATTCATTTCGAAAATAGGTTCCTTCTTTCTTCTTTAGATAAGCCTGCATCATCTTAGACCTCACTGTTGCTTAACATCAGGCAGAGTGAAGTGAAGCTAACCTATTTCGTTAAAAAGAAACATTAGAACCTCCATATTTTTTTAACCGGTTAATGTCCCATAAGATTACTGTGTATTAGTTTCAGTCCCCGTGAAAATGCAGAAGCAAGTTTGAAACGCATTCAAAAATGGCCGATCTTGGCTAGGAGCCAACAAATACCCGCCACAATCATGGCAAATCGTGCCCGATACGTCAAAGGTTGTGTATAGCCACAGAGGAAATACTACTGTCATAGATAAAGGACTTCACAGATAGTACATTTACTTTTGGTAAATAAACTTATAAGAATGATGTTCCTATAAGGCACATATTGCCGCACCGCACGTACGTGCAATACGTGCGAGGACCTTTTCGCTGCAACTTACGCCTATACTGTAGGCGTAAGTTGCAGCTTAAAGGTAAGTTCATCCACATTTTACCAAATTTCATAGCAAACAAATGTAGTAGTACGTTCTCAAAATAGTAACACTACTTACACAGCTATAGAACATCAAAGAAAAAAGTTTTAAGTAATTTAAATGATTTACCGGAGATATGTAAAGTTATTTTACTTTCAAAACCTTCTATCAATAGTCTCAAAGCGAAAGCTGTTATTACAACATACAATAACAGCTCAAGGATGTACTTTGAAATGTAAAGAGCTGAATGAGTCTTTAGTTGATTCAGTGTAGTTGATTACTTGAAGGAAAACACTTTATCATCAAACACAAATCCCACTAATATAATAAAGCTGAAAGTTTGTGAGTTTGTTTAGACGTTTGTATGTTTGTGTTCAATCACGCCTAAACCAGTGAACCGATTTGGATGAAACTTGGAATAGGCGTAGATAGTGGCCTTGAATAACATATACGCTATTCAAAATGTTGGTACCATGCGGGCGAAGCCGCGCGCAGTAGCTAATCCATACTATCCATATACTATATACTAATATTATAAATGTGAAAGTAACTCTGTCTGTCTGTCTGTCTGTCTGTTTGTTACGCTTTCACGCCCAAACCGCTGAACAGATTAAGCTGAAATTTGGCATAGTTAAAGGTTGTATCCCAAGGAAGGACATAGGCTTAAATAACTTTTATCCCGAAAAGATGAAAAAATCCCGAGGGACCGCGGGTCACACCGCGGGAGCGCAGCTAGTTACATAATATTTGTGACAGTGTAATGATATTAATTTTATGTTACCTCAAAAACCCAGACACGAAAATAAAAAACAAATATCGAAAGAATCAAATTGAAGCAAACAAAAGATTATTGTTTGATCTGCAAATCTTTACAGGTGGGTCCATAAAATAAAAAAGATTTATCTCGTCGCATTTGACTCTTCGTTGTTATTTATTGTGTCCATTATCTCCAAGATTTTTGTGTTCTGTGAACTATCTATCTTGATAATCTATGTCCACTGAATATGGATATGTCTCATTGCGGCATATCCCCCAAGATTATGTATTCTCTAAAGTACGGCTGGTTTATGGTTACGTCTGTGCCTTTATTGCATCGGGACCTTTGCCCATACGTCCGATGGCTCATAAAATCAACAGATTACATCGGAATATTTTTATCTTCCCGACGCTTATCAATCATGGTACAGATGAAAATTGGGTCTATGAAGGTTATGTCTCAATTCCATCAGGGGGGTTATTCACGTTCGTTATTTCGTTCGTTTGATGAATATTCGGATGCTTCTTACTACGAGCTACATTGTATTCAGTTGATACGATAAACGTTAAAACACGGTCCTAACTTAGGGCCAAATATTACAAACCGAAAAATTTACCCTTAAAGTCAGAAATCGTAGTAAAAAACATCCGAATATTAATCAAACGAACGAAAATAAGAACCAGAATATGGCCCCTGTTATGTCTAGAAAGAGCAATAAATTGTCAGTATTTACTTAGATCAAATATATCTTTACACAAGTTATCCATGTACTTATGTTATTTTAATACATATTTACATATATTTACAAAATACAACAGGATTAGTCAAGGTATCTAATTATATTTAAATGCGAATTGTGTTAGTAATTATGAGGGATTACGAGGGATTACATAGTTCAAAATGGATTAATTTATTCGTTGCATTATTACCAGTAGTTCTTTGGGGATATTTTTTCCGAGAAAAAAAAATAATCCAGAGAACCCGGACAACAAATTTCATCCAAATCTGTTCTGCCGTTTCAGCATGAAGAAGTCTGTAAGAAACATACCGACAAACTTATCATTTTACTTACTACTTGTCAGTTATCAATAACATACTAGGGTGTATATAAAGCCGTATCCATCTCAAACAATATCCCAGGCACTACAGCGTCCCATTGAGTGTAGGCATAGGTTGCACCCAGACGCTATACGCGTATAAACCATCTGTGTAGATGTAAAGGCCTAAGTTTTTTTTAATAAGGTGTTTAAATAGAATAAGTTTAGACTTTTCATGATATAAAATGGTTTCTAAAGGCCTAAAAGGTTGTTGGAAGCACTTAAGTTCTTATAGTACCTACATTAAGTACCCACTTGAGTCTCGAAACGGTATAACACTGAAACCATTGTGACTAGTATTTGAAAATCCTTTGATATTTATCATGTTTTTTGAAGAGCCACTTTCAAAATAATAAACTGGCAAGTGTAAGTTGGGTTTGAACACAAAGGGTTTCTTACATTGACCCAAAAGCGCATAATATTGCAGGTGAGAGCTTCGGTCAAGACGTAAGAGCGAGTTCAATTCGCGGCGGGATAAATACCTATTTGTTGTTTTACAACTGTAAATGGTAGTCAGATATTCTGATTCCCAATAACGCAAGGATTTCTAGTTTGGAGTCAGGACTGCGACTGTTATACATTCTCGTAATAATTTTAAAGATAATGTCTTGACTCACACAACCCTATAAAGTGAATAAATTCTAAAAACCTTTTTTTCTATTCTGATTATATTTTCATTATTTATTAAGAGTAAGAGGCAACTTATACGAATCCACCTAGTGGTCCTACAATAAATGCTTTATGACTAAAAGTTTTTGACTAAGTACATCTTGAGTACATACAACACAAAGAATATTAATATTAAACCCTTTCATCTTTTTATTACAATGTTTACAAAAAGTAATCTATGCCTCTCTTGAAGAGTCACTTAGAAATATGTTTCTTAGTAGTCTTGTTCTATAATGAAAATAACATCAAAGAATATTGAAACAACCTTAGGTATACATAGAATATATCTAATATATCACAGTTTGAGCATGAGGATCTTACGTTCTAGTATCAGGTATCTAGTATCATACTAGTATCTTACGTTCTAGTTCTCCTATCAGGAGTAGAATCACCTAGTTTTAAGACGTTTCAAAGTGATCCCAGCGGTCCTACTGAATAAATGCTTTTTGACTTTGACTTTGACTTTGACTAGAAAATACGAACGGAACGTAAAGTGACAAAATTATGCGAGTTTGTTTTTGGCACTCCGAGTTTTAAGTGTTCACTGATTTAAACGCCATTGACACGATACCATTCAGGAATACAATTCTTGCCTCTTGCCACAGAATATTAGCTCTTGCTCCGTTGGGACAAGAAACAACAACAGACAAGAATGAACAAGAGAGAAAACAAGAGACAAGAATGCACGAATGGTATGCCAGAATTCATTTCTAAACTCACACTGATTGTTTGAAATTCTTTTCAAGAAGTCTCAAGTTTTTGTGTCTCAAAGACCCTTTCAAAATCAGAAAACTAAAAAAAAAATCAGTGCTTCAGTTATCCGTAGCTTTGTAAAAAGATTTTGAGCCTAGTTCTTTTCAAGATTACTTTTATACACGTAATTCCTTTAAAGGTCCACACAATAGGGCCCGCATGAACACAATTCGTATGAAGATCCCTTTACACTTGAGCTTTCATTAAAAGTTATGTTCGAAGTTGAACTCAAATATAATACAAATAGGGTTGCTCAGTTCAAGGTCTCAAAGTTCAGAAGTGTCTTTGTAGGGATTGTATTTAGTTTATTGAATCATTATCAACAGCCCGATTTAGCCCGATACTGGGCATAATCTTGAGCTAATCCTTTTCGTCTATAATCTGCGTATTAGCTGCTTACATAACTAATTCATTCAAATCTGTTCAGCCTTATCAGTATGAAGGAGTGTCAAAGTGAAGTGGAAACAAAACCGTTGATGGATTATAGTGAAATACAAAATGGAAACCAAACCATTAATGGATTAAAGTGCAACTCAAAGTGGAACCAAAACTATTTATGGATCAGAGTGGAACTCAAAGTGGAAACAAAACCATTGATGGATTAAAGTGGAAGAAAAAGTGGAAACTAATCCCTTAATGGATTTGATTAGAGGATCAGAGTGGAATAGGGCACGCAAACTCGCTGGCACGCGGCAAAAAGTGGATTGCATAGTCTGTACAGTTAACACTATCTGTTCCTGCGACGCGCAACACGCCGAGAGCTTTGGAAAAGTGTGGCAGGGAACGCGTTAGACCTACACTAAAATAAAAGAGCTTTATTGGGTTAGGAGCGTTTGAACCACAATCTCAATTTGACTAGCAGTTTGCTATAAAGATGGTCGCAGACTTATCCGCGCCGAAGTGTCAATTCAATAGAAAAAATACTGAGACGTCAGAAGCCAGCCGCCTTTTCTGACGACATCAGTATTTTTTGTATAGAAAAATGACTGCGGCGCGTACGGCGCGGACAAATGTGAATAAGAAAATAAAAAAATCTCAAATTAATCCAAATCTCTATAAGACTCTCTTAGGCCTTTTACATCTGTATTAGATGATTTTACAGCGTCAAGAGGCCATCCATACCCTTTATGATCATACCTACACTCAACCGGACGCTGTAGTGCCTGAGACATTGTTTGAGATGGAATAGGCTTGCCCAGCACCTAAACCTTCCTCTCAGCTTAATCAGCCTCGCCCACAGGAAAGACAACGTCAACACGTGTGGAGCTTACTAAGCTGCGGGTTTCCTCACGATGTTTTCCTTCACTGTTAAGAGTTCGTGTTAAAGTTAATGAAACAAGATGGAGGGTTGACAAACTAGTAATTTTATTCAAGTAGTACAATTAGAGCAGATGGCTACTGTAATAAACTGCATTCATTTTGTTACTTATATTTTCTACAAAAGTGCATATACATTTTTCGAAACGAAAAATCCATTGATGCACGACCGGTCTATAAGACTACGTCGCATTTTATTGAGGCAAATTATAGCGTCATAATCTGAGCAAGGAGAAGTTCGTGGTCACTGCCTAACCTTATAGAAAAGAGGCGTGATTTCATGTTTATGCATAGTTCTAGCAAACTGATTCTGTTGATCAACCTTAGCGAGTGTTCTAGATGTGATTCTATGATACAAAACCACAGTATTATGATAATGCAAAACTTTTCCAAGACCTTTGTTTAAACTTGTGGCTCGAAGCTAGGTTTTGGAAGATTATCTCGGCATCATTGTTTGTTCAGACATAACAAAGCCAAGTATAGCTTAGTTATTTAACTACTTAGGCATTTTAAGGGAATAAAATTTACTATAAGGCCATGGAGAAGACGAAGTGATCACGGGCGCTTGCTGATAAAAACCCGCTATAAAATAATCATTTAGACACGTTAAACTTATAAAACCCCTCTCTTTTTGCGTTGGGGGTTAAAAACTGGGCTTTTAGGGTTAGTCCATTCACGTTTTACTCGGAAAAAAAACTTTAAGTACATCTTTACTATTATTTATACATGCCTACACGTAGCAAGTCAAGCCATGAGTAACCATTTTCTGATTTTCATTCTCGTATTAATGCATCATGTAGGATTAAAAAAAATTTGGGGCTAGATGACACTGTGTAACTTGATTGTTAATTTATTTATAAATAATTATAAATAATATATTTTTTTAACTTTCTTCTCTCTCATCTTAATGTTGAAGACGCAAGCTCGAGTGGGTGGCCAATCAAACAAGGGGAATGGTATACGTTATTCAAAAAGCATTTATTCGGAAGTACCGCTGGGATCACTTACTCTTGCGAGCTAGGTTACTCCTTCGAGTAGATTATATCCCAGGCAGTCCAGGCACTACAATGTTCCGTGGGTCTTTTTGTAACAGCGGTATAGGTAAAAATTAAAACGACTGAAACATTTATAAGATTCCGCTTATTGCACCGAAGTTTGTTTATGAATCACGTATTGCCTAATGGTGGGTAAATACGTATTAAACAGATATGTGCCGGTTTAAATGCTCTAATATCCACAGTACAAACAAAACTTATACCCGAAATTAAGATACCAATTTGGCATCTAATTAAAAGCCGCTTTGCGAAGTGGAATTCAAAGGGTTTAGCTCATTAACAGTCGCTGCACGTTCCAAATACGTAAATCAGGTTGTGGTTATACTGCTGGCTGAACGCGTTTACTGATTAACAAATAAAGAAAACAAAGTAGGCCACTTATTAAACCTTCACCTTTACTAGACCAAATTTAAATTCAATAGAATGCGTGCTGTGCGTCATTAAATGCGACGCAGTCAGCGCGTGTGAATAGTACGAGCTTTCATACGATTTCATGCCAAAAAATAAAAATTCGGCATGCAGCACGGTAATATGAGCGAGGATCTTAGTCTCATGACGCTGTATTAAGATCCTCGGTCCTCCATCAGTAGGTCCTAGGTATTAGGTTGTCACCTATACCTACATTCAACGGGACGCTGCAGTGCCTGGGACATAGAGATCAAATAGGCTTTCCCAGAATCTAAACCATCTTCATAACATAATTAGCGTTACCCTAGGAATGACATGGTCAATACGTGTGGAGCTGACTAATCTGCGGGTCTCCTCACAATGTTTTCATCTATCGTTAAAATAAATTAGTTAAACACAGCAGAACAATGCTAAGTTTTGACGCTCAACACACCTCTTAAGTCTTCACAATCACTGCTATTAGGGTTGCCTGGAAGAGATCGCTTCTTAGGTATAAGGCCACCCATTGTACATTTTTATCTGGTTTTTCTTTTGTTTTTGTTTGGTTAATTTTATTAATGGTGTGCAATAAAGGATTTTCATTCATTAATTTTTTCATTCACTGTTTTGATAATATTTTTTTGTATAAAATCTTATTTTATCGCTTACAGTAAAAAAACTTAGGCTTTTACATCTATATTAGATGATTTATACAGCGTCAGGAGACAACCTATGCCTACACTTAACGGGACGCTGTAGTGCCTGGGACATTGTTTGAGATGGAATAGGCTTGCCCTTGTCGCTTACAGTACGACCAAGCCAATCGGTGGAGCGAATATTTGGCGCCGGCGCTCGTACGATTACATTGAGTAGGTATTACTGGATTTGGGTGGATTTTGTGTATTTTTACGTGAATAATCTTAGAGTGTTTTTTAAATAAGTATTTTCACAGCGATGAGCTTGTGCGTTATACGCAAGCAGTTTTTGCGAATTTAAAAGTGGATCGGAATATGAAGAATTACAGGAAACACTGAATGGTATAATTTTTTAATGAAGAAACGTCAAATTCGGATCAATTCCTGCACTGTGATTGGTTGCTGTCGGTCGATTCCGAAGCGAATGCATTCCGCTGTATTATGAATCAAGGGCCAGGTCCGCTTGTAACTAACTAAAAAAAATGACACTTCTATACGATAACATTAAAAATCACTCGACGTGTACACTACTGACATAATATTATGTGCATGCATTCAAACTATCTATCTACAGGTAGCATGCAGATACCTGTCAACAAAGATTGAATTACATCAAACATCGTATATACGTACATACGTAGAGATACCAACAATTCTGTATTCTGCGGCTCCAGCCACTGTTTGCCGATAAGCTCAACTTGAGCAAGTCTGTATGTATATCTAGGTATAAAAGCGTGTATGTCTACTGCATGCAGTGTGTACATTTTTATCTGTCTGATATCAAACGGGAATTAGCTTTTTCAAACGTTTTCGATCCCTAAAAACATAAAATAATGTCTCTTTTCCGTATTGATGTACCAAGACTGCTGTTACAAGCGAATGCTCAAGGTACAGAACACAGTAGCTTTTCTCGCTTGTATGCTTAGAGAATGATTTATTCAAAGTAGGCGCGGCGCGCTTCTGATGTAAATAGAAGTCATGACTTGCTAGTGTTGAGAACAGAGTCTTGTTTTTATTCTGTAAATAATTAATGCATGTCACTTGTTTTTGTATATTTGAAGCGCTGGGTGCTGCTACGAAGGCCTTGAAAGATTGTCGCAATTAAATTACATTTGCGGTCACTTAATGGGATTAACTAGTGGTTGTAGATAACCATCCGCTTATTCTACTTTGAAAATTTTAGTGTCTTGAACACAAAGTTCATTTGAAGTTATGAAGACCTGGGTAAATGCCCTAGTTTGGATATAGTTGCTATTGGTCAATGATAAACATGTTTTCGGAGCAAAATTTTTAAGATTTTGTTTTTCTGTAGTCTTGTTTTTTCCCATCTGAATAGTCAATCTGTAAGTTTAAAGCAACGAGCAGACGTGTGATACCTGCTAATTTGATGGCTGACTCTTTTGATCGTGCACGTGACTGATAGGAGGTACCTTTGGGTATTCTACCTTTGAACATGAACACAAACTTAGGACATTTTTTATTAGCAGCCTTTAGACGCACAATCTTTCGCGAGTGATTGAGCGTACAGGATTGTTTTACACCAGCATCAGCTAGCCCCAAAGTAAGCAGAGCTTGTGTTATGGGTACTAGATAACTGATATACTACTTATATACTGTTTGTTTGTAAATACATACATATTATACATAGAAACCCCAAGACCCGAGACAAATATCTGTAGGTCATACAAACATTTATCCCGCGGCGAGGATCGAACCCGCAACCATCTGCATCGCAGGTGGACCTTTGCCCACGCTACAAAGGTCGTTTCGCAATTTTGACTATTTTATTGTAACATCGTAATATCAGTATATTTAAACTATTACTCTGTTATAATATTACTATCTTGCAATAAAAGTTCTCGATGGGCGTCATATAATAAAAAGTCTTACGGTACAGATAATCAGACAATCGGAAAAGTTCAACATAGCAACCCTGATTCTACTGAGCACGATTCGGCTTAGACGATCTCGGTGGCGCAGTGGGTGAAAGCCCGCTTGGGACGCAGAAGGTTGCGGGTTCGATCCCCGCCGCGGAATAAATCCAGACCCGAGATAATTATTTGTAGATCATGCATATATACTAATAAACATAGAAACATTCAGGTGTTTCTATGTATAAAAAAGTATATTAGTAGTATATCATTTATCTGGTTCCCATAGTACAAGCTTTGCTTAGTTTGGGGCTAGATGATGCTGTGTGAAATGTCCAGTATTATTTATAAGTATTCGCTATTTTTTTTGTAATATATTGCTATAAAATTAAATTTGTGTTCATAAAATATGTATTTATTTACAGACATCATTACTCCTTAGGTCAGTTAGATGCTCACACAGGTAGGCATTTTTGTTTGAAAACTACTTTAAATATTAGAATTAAAATATTGGCTTAGTGATTTGTACCTTCATTTTCATTTGGCCTTATTAAAAAAAAGTTAAACCTTAGTTAACACACATGTCAAAACAAAACTGTTACCACAAAAAAGCGTTATGTACGAGTATTTAAAGATCGTTTTTCTAGAGACAGTTTTTAGTCAATGCTTCGCTAAACTCGGGTCATATTTTTTGTAATAAGACGGATTAAGTTTACTACGGTGTTAATTTTTTTATGAATAAATAAATGAAAAAGAGTATTTCGTGAAACAGACCACAAATAAGATGGCGGAAAGAGCTAGAAGTCTAGTGAGGGACGAAGGCTGAATCTTGAATGATGGTCTTTGATCTAAGAATGGGTTAATTTAGTCTAGAAGTTATAGTAGTTGTGGAGGTAGTATGATGTTGGGTCCAGGTTTCAGTAGAAAGATATGTTTCGTCCACAGAGTTTATTCAACCCACAAGCCTCACACAATTTAAATAATAGAAGGAGCAATAGGTACAGTAGAAAAGAGTAGATAAAAGTAGAAGAAGAAAGCAGAACAATAAAATTCTCGAAGAGAATAAGCGCGTAAGTACGTACAAGCGAAAAGATAGGCGATAAAATATGTTCGCGCGCGGAAGATCCCATACGAACTAGTTTTCGTTCCTACGTAAGCCGGCAGCGCTCACTGGACGCGAGCGGGGTATGTGTCGGGCGCGGGGAGTACTCAACTGTTTCGTATGTTCATCAAAAAACATAATCGCGCTCGGCGCGATTCTTCGATAAATGAAACTTACTTTAGAACGACACTACAGAGAAGAATAGGTATCCGATAATTACATAAAACCAGGTGGCATTCCTTATCAATGAAATATTTAATTCGAAATTATCATGTTTTATAATATCCCATAGATGTGGGTAGGCATGACTTGGTGAACAAAAGAAATGAAGTAAACATGATGGAGTAATAAGTATGAACATAGTGTAAGCGTATGAACTGTAGTACGAACATAAGGTTTATCGGGTATGAACGAGGTATGAACGTTTGTGTGAATGTGTAATAAGTAAACTAAATTATATAAATTGTGTGTAGGTATATAAATAAATATTATATATACGTTATGTATGTTGATGTATGAAGAGATCCCCACATCACTCCCTTCCGAAGACCGTCACTACGGGCGATAGAAATCCGGAAATCGGACTCTTCTACCGGAACGTGTAGTACGTACCACTGAAGGATCAGGGGCTGGGATAGGATCTGGGATTGGGTCTGGGATAGGCTCTGGAATCGGGTGAATCTCACGATTCGACAAAATGTAGGCCGGTTTGAGTCGGTCGATGGATACATTTATAGCCTTTCCTCTGAAATAAATTTTAAATATCTTGTCTCCACGTTGAAGGACTTCGTGAGGACCGGAGTATGAGGGTTGGAAAGCTCCTCGTTGCATTTCTTCCCGAAGGAATACGTGCGACGATGAAGCGAGGTCTTTGAAGATGAATGTTTTTTGGTTACTATGACGAGACGCTGGGACGGGTTGCAATTTTCTTGCAATACAGCGCAACCTAGCGGTAAAGTCCGTCATATCCGTTGTGCCGGTGATATTACCCTGGAAAAACTCACCAGGGAGGCGCAAAGGTTCACCATAGACCAACTCGGCTGACGATGTCTTCAGATCCTCCTTGACTGCGCTACGGATACCTAAGAGGACTAGTGGGAGAGATTCCGTCCAGTTATTGTCAGCGTGACAAGTAATTGCTGTCTTGAGCTGTCGATGGAACCGCTCCACAAGTCCGTTACAGGCAGGATGGTAGGCTGTCGTCATGCGGTGCTTAAAACCTGCTAGTTTAGCAAGAAATCTGAACAATTCTGATTCGAACTGTCTCCCACGATCGGTTACTATGTCGGTTGGGCAACCAAATCGAGCGATCCAGCCAAAGAGTAGCGCTTTGGCCACAGTCTCAGCCGTGATGTCAGTGATAGGTATTGCCTCAGGCCATCTAGTAAATCGATCTACGGCGGTAAGGCAATACCTATAGCCGTTTGAGGTTGGCATGGGACCAATTAGGTCTATGTGCACGTAGGAGAACCTAGATTTTGGCAAGTCAAACGTGCCTAAAGGACTGGAAACGTGACGACTGGTTTTAGAGCGCTGGCAATTTAAACATGCTCGTGACCACTCTTTACAGTCTTTCCTGATTCCTGGCCAGACGTAACGCTCAGCTATTAGTTTAGCGGTGGCGTTTGCGCCAGGATGACTAAGGCAGTGTAAGCTGTCAAACACTTGTTTGCGCAGTGGTTTGGTCACAAAAGGTCTTGGTGTACCAGTGCTAGTGTCACAGTATACTTCCACGTCACTAACGGGATCTCTAACCTTCTCCAAGTGAAGCGAAGTTGTTTCGTCGTGGAGAAAAGCGGAGAGCTCGTTGTCGGTGTTTTGGGACTTGGCGAGGGTTTCGATGTCGATAGGACCTTGGAGCTCGTCAATACGTGAGAGCGCATCGGCAACGACATTATCCTTACCGGATATGTGCCGAATGTCACTCGTGAACTGCGATATAAAGTCCAAGTGCCTGTATTGTCGCGGTGAACATGTTTTCTTTCGCTCGCTGAAGGCGTGGCACAGGGGCTTGTGGTCTGTGTAGACCGTGAAGTCCCTGGCCTCCAACATGTGCCTAAAGTACTTTATACCTTCGTAGATGGCGAGGAGCTCGCGGTCGTAAGGAGAGTACTTCTGCTGGGATGGGCTGAGTTTCCGTGAAAAGAAAGCTAGCGGCTGCCATTCCTCATCCTTATCGTACTGCTGGAGCACCGCGCCAAGTGCGAGGTCGCTAGCGTCGGTCACTAATGCTAGTTTAGCCTGGCAATCCGGGTGGAACAATAGGGCAGCGTTGCAGAGGCTTTCTTTAGTTTGCTCGAAAGCTGCAAGAGATTGATCTACCAAGACTACAGGATCGGAAGCTTTTACTGAGCCGGTTAGCAGGGCGTTAAGGGGTGCTTGAGTTTTTGCGGCATCAGGAATAAATCGCCGGTAAAAATTCAACATGCCCAAGAATCGCCTTAACTGCCGGACTGTTGTCGGTGCCGGGAACTCCTTTATAGCCTGAACTTTGGTACTAAGTGGCTTGGTACCAGCTGAAGAAATATGGTAACCTAAAAAACTTACCTCAGTAACGCCAAAGACGCACTTCGCAGTGTTAACTACGATGCCGTAGCTTTGCAAACGCTCAAAAAGCTGCCGAAGGTGTCTTTCGTGCTCGTCTTCTGATCTGCTAAAAACTAAAAAGTCATCTAGATAGCAGTAACAGAAGTCGAGGCCTCGGGTTACCTCATCCACGAACCTCTGGAACGTTTGTCCCGCATTCCTGAGCCCGAAACTCATGAACGGAAACTCGAAGAGTCCGAACGGCGTGGTGATGGCGGCCTTCGCTATGTCCTCCTCGTGAACAGGGATTTGGTTGTAGGCCTTGACTAAGTCTATGGTGGAGAAGACTTTGCAACCGAAAATGCTGTGGGAAAAGTCATGTATATGCCTAATTGGGTACCTGTCGGCGATCGTCCTGGCGTTTAGGAGTCTATAGTCTCCACATGGGCGCCATCCATTGTCTTTTTTAGGGGCCAAATGGAGTGGAGATGACCATGGACTCTCGGACGGCCGTGCAGTGCCATTTGCCAGCATCAGATCGAATTCCTGTTTGGCAAGTTTCAGCTTGTCGGGAGCCAACCTGCGAGGGGGTAGGGATATGGGAGGGCCGGGTGTAGTGCGTATATGATGTACGGTGTTGTGTTTGTGAATGTGTGGTGTGCCAGCTGGTTTCGTAATATCGGAAAATTCTAGTAAGAGTTTATGATAACGAGAGTTGCCGGATGGAATCTTCACAGAAAATACATTGCAAGGGTTATTATCAATATAAGCTTCAGTAGACAATGAAGTGACGTTATCAATAATGCGTCCTATGCGTTTGTTGCGGACGTCTACAATAAGGCCATAATGACTCATGAAGTCGACTCCGATTATAGCCTTAGTGACGTCGGCAACAATAAAATTCCACGGGAAGTCGCGCCTAAGACCTAGGTCTAAGTTAAGTTGGTGAGAACCGTAGGTGTGAATGATGCTTCCGTTGGCGGCTGTCAGTTCGTAGGTGGTCTTGGCTCGACGCTCCTGAAGTGCGGCCCGAGGGAAGACGCAGACGTCGCTTCCAGTGTCCACGAGGAAGGGGATCTTCGAGCGGCGGTCAGTAACGAAGAGGCGACCAGGGGAAGCGGGGCAATCGTCGGTCGCCGTTAGCGACTGCCTTGGGCGTTTCCCGACTTCTCGAAATCGCATGGTTTCACGCACTGGTTCGCGTCGTTGCCATGATGGAAGTGGTACCAGCATATAGGGAACCTGCGGTAGTTGGACTGGGACCTTGACCTCGAGCGCCTACGCTGCTGGTTCGACTGCCGGTTGGAGTGGGGACGACTTCTTGACCGCGGCTGGCGGTTGAGCTGCGTCGTCAGGTTTTTGAGAGCTGCCTTTAGCTCTGCGATCTCGATTGCCATCGATTCCATGGAGCCATGGGCAGGGGCTGCAGATGACGTAGCGGCTACATGTGACGTAGGTGCCACTATATCGTGCACTCGATCCGCCAGGTCAGCTGAGGCTTCCAATGAAGAGGCTGGTTGCGATGCGATCAGGGTTTGCAGGTTGCTAGGGAGTCGGCTGCACCAAATGCTTCTTATAAATTCGTCCGGGACCGCGGTTCCAGCGAGGCTTTGCAGGTGACGCAGGAACTGGGATGGCTTGCGGTTGCCTAGCTCTTCGTGCATAAGCAGCTGCTGGATTTTACGCTCACGCGATGCCGAAAGACGTTTTATAAGCTCCTCCTTTAGCTTGTCGAACTTGTTAGTGGCGGGCGGGCAGGTAATAATATCCTTCACCTCCTTTGAGTACTGTGGATCCAGATGACTCGTGACGTAGTAGAATTTGGTCGTGTCATCTGTTATGTTCGACACGACAAATTGTCCCTCTACTTGCGCGAACCAAAGTTCTGGGTCTTCTGGCCAAAACGGGGGTATTTTAATTTGGATCTTATATTCAATATTATCAGAAACTTGCATTCTGCGCTTTCGTGCACTACACCGCTGAGTGACGTTATTACTCTTAGCAGTGGCTGCAGAGTCTGATGAATCGCTATTTTTGGTAGTGCTCATTACTTTGATTCCAATAATTTAAGCTATGTACCTTGTTGTATTCCAATTCAGGGGTCACCAGTTGTGGAGGTAGTATGATGTTGGGTCCAGGTTTCAGTAGAAAGATATGTTTCGTCCACAGAGTTTATTCAACCCACAAGCCTCACACAATTTAAATAATAGAAGGAGCAATAGGTACAGTAGAAAAGAGTAGATAAAAGTAGAAGAAGAAAGCAGAACAATAAAATTCTCGAAGAGAATAAGCGCGTAAGTACGTACAAGCGAAAAGATAGGCGATAAAATATGTTCGCGCGCGGAAGATCCCATACGAACTAGTTTTCGTTCCTACGTAAGCCGGCAGCGCTCACTGGACGCGAGCGGGGTATGTGTCGGGCGCGGGGAGTACTCAACTGTTTCGTATGTTCATCAAAAAACATAATCGCGCTCGGCGCGATTCTTCGATAAATGAAACTTACTTTAGAACGACACTACAGAGAAGAATAGGTATCCGATAATTACATAAAACCAGGTGGCATTCCTTATCAATGAAATATTTAATTCGAAATTATCATGTTTTATAATATCCCATAGATGTGGGTAGGCATGACTTGGTGAACAAAAGAAATGAAGTAAACATGATGGAGTAATAAGTATGAACATAGTGTAAGCGTATGAACTGTAGTACGAACATAAGGTTTATCGGGTATGAACGAGGTATGAACGTTTGTGTGAATGTGTAATAAGTAAACTAAATTATATAAATTGTGTGTAGGTATATAAATAAATATTATATATACGTTATGTATGTTGATGTATGAAGAGATCCCCACAGTAGTTATCCGGTTTAGATAAAACCAACATCGGTAAGTCTGACTTTAATCTGCAGAGATGTTCTTAGGAGGGTCGCAACAAGACCTACATTACCTACGTACAGTGCGGTCAGCAATGTTTAGGTCAATAAATAATATTTTAAGTACTTATGTTTATGTAAATGTTTGTAATCAATTCAATTTCAATGTTTTGTAATAAAATTCATGTAATCTTATTTTACTGTATGGAATGACATTATTATTATTACTGCACCTGGTCTACCGAATATTATTTAATTTATTGTGTTTTATATGTTTAAATTTTTGCATGTAGGTCACTGCACCACGGAGTATGAGGAACTTTTATTTTTATTAAGAACATTATTGTACCATGCTTCACGCAAATAAATGAATTCTATTCTATTCTAATGATGATAGTGTTAGTGTATTGTACAGGTTGAATCGATCAGTCCCGTATCGGGTATAGATCAGAGTTGTGCCGCACTGGAACAGCTTGAGAGAATATTATTTGAAATAGTACATCGTTAAAAGAATAAATTTAATGCTTGAGCTGCTACAAATTGTTATTTCACGTCTGCAGTAAAAGCACATAGGTGTAGACTAGTGTGTAGATGTGAAACTGATAAAATACCGTGGATCTAACTGAATGAAAATGTCTACGAGAAATGCCTGACAGTATATCCGATAGCAGTTTGCAAGTGTAAGCTCTGTAGCAAGTGATGTCATGAAACTGCGTGACGGCATCTGCATCTGAGGGACAAACTGTCAGACATTTCTCGCGGATTTTTTCTTGCAGGTGGAAACGCCTGAGACATTTCATGAGATGCGTATGTTTAAAATGAATTAGAAAATTTGAATGCAGTGTTTTTTCTTCTAAAAATATAGGAAAAGTTAAATAATAAGAGTTTAAAGTCATTTCCTGTATTGTTTGCCACCTGTATACGATTATATTTATTTATCTAGTATACTTTAATGTTTTGATATGACTTGTGTATAAAAGTAATAAAACATTAAGTATATAAGTAATATCCAGTAAGGAAAGCCACTTATAATAAACATAGAAACTGACCGTAAATCTCAAAGACCGAAGGAGATTCACGTCTATAACCATAATTTATTTTAAGCGAGCTTCAATAATTCAAAGAAAACTGTAAAGTTAGTCGCCTCGTTTGCATTTTAACTCAATTCACTTGTAATGCATAAATTCACAAAGGAATTACGTTTGTTAGCTTAAACAATCCCCAAACGCTCTTAAGATTAGCTTAATTTCCAAATAATTTTGTTTTCCTGAAATGAGTTACTTCTAATTCTAATTGTCGTCGGATTTACCCGATTGCTTCAGATTTATATTTCCGATTTTTTTACAACAAACTGGCATGTAGACATTCTCGCCAAAACACGGTAGACATTCTCTCAGTAGAGCTTAAGATCTTTTGAAATGTAAAGGCATATTGTTGGTAACATTAAGTTGAATGATATAATCATTCTTTTCTATTTGTTTTTATCTGTGGCTCATCATTCATTATTGTCATTCGTTCACTCTCTACTGTGCACATGCCAATTTTTATTTTGTTTATAAATAATTGTTTAATTAGCTCCCAACCATTAGAGTCAGAAACTTCTTCACATATAACCACATTTTTTAAAAGTTAGCATTCCATTATTTGACGAGATGAAACCCATCTTTTTTCAATGTCATAAAAATCTATGATATTATAGTGTGTGAAGTTCTTCGGTTATCTAATTAGAGTTTAGACGTCAAAGACGAACCTTTTCGGTCCGGAAACGTTGAGTTTGGTAATGCCACCAGCCAGCCATCTCCATTTCAAACCGCACAGTACCACAGACGACAGATACAAGTATAATAGGTACGTGATAATACGTAGGTATAAACAGTTGTTTTTTGTGTTTTTATAGGTTTCTTTATTCAGAAATAAAAAAATAAATATTATGTAACTTTTTTCATTAAATATTGTTATTTTTGTTACTATGCATGTTTGGATATAAAGCTATTCTCCATCAACAAGTTACTGCATACAGTTAAACGGTATTTTTATCTATACAAAATTTCGAACGTGCCTGATTTAACTGAAATAAGTATTCCTCAATTGACAAGTTGCAAATCGATCGCAACTTATAGGAGCACCTACTGAGGTGTCCTTTCGATGTTATCCTTTACCACAAGAGCTCGTGTTATTAACGGCTTAAAAAAATAATAATAATAAAGTTATTCCTATGTGTAAACTGTCAAAATGTATGGGTATTTTTAGTTTATTGGTAAGGCTGTAAAAGTTTCCCAAACGAAAAATTCAATGAGTCACGGTCGGAATTTGAACGCACGACTTTCGGATAGTCGAGGTACTATCTCATTTGGCCAAAACAGCTCTACGTTATCCAAATAGTCAACAAAATAAAAATCTTTAAAATCTAATTTTCACTCGTGATAAATCTATGCTAATACGTAACAAGGGTCGTATTCCCGTTCATATTTTCGTTTGTGTGATGAATATTCGGATGTTTATTATTACGATTTCTGACTTTGCTAATTTTTCGGTTTGAAATATTTGGTCCTAAGTTAGGATCGCGTTTTAATGTTGATCTTATCGGCGACAATATAGCTCGTAGTAAAAAGCATCCGAGTATTCATGAAACGAGCGAAAAAACGAAGTGAATCACCCTCCAGAACTGTAGGCTGGAATCGCAGGCTACAAACCGAATACCTTTCTTATTGCGTTCACGGACAATAGTTGGCAAACAGCATGCAAATCAGCGGTGCAGCTTATAAACTTATAAACTATGGTAAAAGAGTAACTTTGCCCAGCAGTGGGACACCATAGGTTGATAAAAAAAAAAAAAAAAAGAGTAACTGTGCTGCGCGCTGCAATTCTTGCCTTTGTGTCAGTAGTACCATTGATTTTTACTATGGATGGTACAAGTGACAATTATTTAGGACTAGCTGCGCTCCCGCGGTGTGACCCGCGGTCCCTCGGGATTTTTTATTTTTTTCAGGATAAAAAGTAGCCTATGTCCTTCCCTTTTTTTTAGCTTAATCTGTTTAGCGGTTTGGGCGTGAAAGCGTAACAAACAGAAAGACAGACAGACAGACAGACAGATAGACAGACAGACAGAGTTACTTTCACATTTATAATATTAGTATGGATATGGATCAGTAAAAGTGAAAGTTTCAAAGTGATCCCAGCGGTCCTACTGAATAAATGCTATTTGACTTTGACTTTGACTTTGAAAATAACCGATAAAAATAACCGATCGAATTAAAAATGCCACCATTCGCTCTCGAACACAAGTCGCCGATGTAGCTCAAAAAGCCGGGAAACTCAAGTGGTACTGGGCGGGGCACGTCTCCTGCATGCCGGACGAACTGTGGGCCAAAATAACCACTGATTGGAGCCCTGAGACAGTGCGACGGCGCGACAGACCACGCAAGACCGGAAAGCTTGGAAAACTCGAGGGGAGGCCTTTGCCCAGCTGTGGGATGGTGGGGGCTCAAAACAACAACATCAACAACAGTTCAATCATATTATAACATTTTGTGAATATCATTTTAGTTTTCAAACATAGCACTCTCCTCTAGAGTAAACGTGATTTTAACTCGTGTTTTTAAAGGTATTACAACAAACCATCGGCTAAATTAATTGGGGCTGATTTTTTTTATGGGTCGCTGATATGGCTTCGAATGGAATAAAAAGGTTACGCCAAATATGTAGAGCAATTAAGTCGACCTTACACAGGTTTCTCCATTTAAACTTGCAAATCAAACCAATTATTTTTTTTTCTTGGTTTTCAATTACCTTAGTAATATTTAGACTTTTGATTCATGGAAAATCGCAATCGAAAGTGGTAATAACAACTTTTAAACCCAAAAATACACAATTTTTTATATAAGTAAAATTTTTAAACTTCCGCGATTTGCTGACATAATTATTATTTTATGACGGGTATTTATCACGTACCTACTGTATTATTTTGTTACTAGCTACAGCGCGTGGCTTCGCCCGCGTGGTATCAACATTTTGAATAGCCTATTCCAAGTTTCATCCAAATCGGTTCACTGGTTTAGGCGTGATTGAAACACAAACATACAAACATCTAAACAAACTTTCAGCTTTATTATATTAGTAGGATAAACAATGAAGCTGTTCTTGATCATCTATGTCCGGTCAGTGAATAGCGAGAACGCACTGGCTTGCAAATTGTGGATTGTGCGGCGTGTATTGTAACCTCTCTGTTGTTCTTGAGCCTACTTCTGCATTCCAGGACATGTATCGAAGCTTAGCATTTGTAACTTCAGTTGCAGCTTTTATCATTTTGAGTCTTCTAGTTTTGATGGTTTCTTAAAAAGAAGAGCTAGTTTTGACTGATAGTCTACCAGTAGTAAATGTAGTACTAAAGAACTATTTGGATGGTTTTTGTTTTTTGTGTCTGATGTTTTTTTTTATTATTTTATCTTATTTGTAAGAAAAAAACATTGTAACGCTGATTAATAAAACATCTTAGTTAACATGCATTGGTACTGTGTAAATTATTTTTGGAACGAAGTTCCTTTTCGGACGGTATCGAGGATGTAGGCTAGAAAAAAAAGCGTTCGATTTCACCGTCACGACACATCTTAGGTCAAAAAGTCACAGTGCGAAGTGCACAGACGCAAAACAGTTCATAGATTATTGCATTGTTTGTACGGAAGGAAGAGCGTTTCTAGGATTTTGATTATAATTTATTTGACTAGTGTCAACGTTGAAACTTCGTTCCAACTGAGTGTTCGACGGAAGTTCTACGACACTCACGTAGGTACTTTTTTTTCTGTATTAATTTTAATTTTGCACAATTTTTTTCATGAGAACAACATCTGCTTTTTCATAATGCAGAAAATCCTAATATAAAATAAGATTGTCATAACAATCGTGGTAACCCAAAAATCCATAAAATTATGCAAGTAGCAATGAAAACCCATATACTCATACATACATGCCTCGGGTTTGAGGAAATGAGAGTGGAGGCAGTTTCTCTTAAAAAGCAATTCAATAACCAACCTCGTTCAGAACCTTTCAGTATTTATTGAAGAGAACGATCACATTCAGTAGTGCAGCATTGAACGCTTTGACCTGTTTGATTGAGTTGAGACGCTCTTCAATTTTTTTCATCACACTTTGTTTGAAACCGTCACTGAATGGGTGCCCGACGGAAGACGTTGAGCTGGTCTCCCTCATTATTTTCCAAGACTTGCGGTCGCCAGCTTCGTCCCACCAGTCAGCCCGAAATGCATCGAGATCGTCAGGCGATCGTCTTCGAGGCCTTCCTCGGCGTCGCCGCTCATCGTCAGGCACCCACTGCGTCACAATCTTGGCCCATCTATCGGGATGCATTCGGCTCACGTGGCCCGCCCAATCCCATTTCAGCCTGGCAGACATATCCCCTACATCGGCGATTTAAGTTGCTGAACGCAGCGTGGTGTAACGGACTCTGTCAGTCATAAAAATAAATATTAAATAAAAACCTTTGTTTGAAAGATTGACGTCAAGTAGAATAAACACATTAACATGGACTTCATAGAATTTAATTCTATATCGCGAACTTTGTGCTGGACTTCTTTCCAGGAAAATACTTTCCTCTTTCTTCTTCTTTCTTTCTTGGCCTTCTCAGACGGCATCTAGCCTGCTTTTTTCTATGGTAGAATCATGAAGAACTTCATGAGTAATGTAAAATGACGTTTGAGTTTGCATGGTTTTGAGTTTTGTCACGGTTGTCGAAAATATGCTTCTGTTTTAACTCAAATGTCATTTTACTCTATTTTACCGAAGAGATAAGGTAGACACGGTAAGCTCTAAAAGAATGTCTACCGCGCCACTAGGGTTACCATACCACTCCGTACTAAGTGGTTTTTATAGTACTGCTACTAATGTATACTGTTACTGTGCTTCAGCAGTGACTCGCTATAGATCGTCGCTTGAATACAGATTTGATTAGCTATTTCATAAAAATTGGAAAACGGTACGTTTTATGCATAAATAATGTGCTTCATAGCGTATTTTTAAACTAGTGCATAAAATGGAGTAGGTAGTTTGTTATCTAGCAAGAAACTTTTTGCTTTAAACAGGAAAATAAGTTTTTCACCTCACTAGCTCAAAGAGGGCGCTTTTTCCGCATAAAAACCATAGATTTAGCATGGTACCTTCAATATATATGATAAAAACAGTGAGCAAAACTCTACTTTGTTCTGCTCACACTATGTGGAAAAGTGATTCGAATTCAGAATGCTGCAAGCAATGAGAATCAATGGCATTAGTAGGCCTAGGCATTAGAAGACGAGAGAGTCTTGGAAATTGGTAGAACATTTTGGAATTACACAAAAGAAGCGGCAAAATAAAGGGAATCACCTAACTTTGCACAACGCCGTGACCCAATTCCACCAAATCTATACTGTTATATCCCAGAAATAGCTCGAAAAAGTGTTGACTGTTGTTACTTTTACTGTTTACCTGCCTACGTAAATTCGACTTTGGATAATGTTTTGTGGTTACATTTACAGTTATGACATTAGAGTGTGGATAAAAGTAACTTTATCCACACTCTAATGTCATAACTGTAATTTTTATCTATTCTCTGGCACCTAGACAATCGCCATGCTAAGAGGGCAGGTTTCCGCACAGTGTTTTCCACACTTTCTCTAATATTATTTGTTTTATGCTCGATCAAGCTGAGTATTATTGCATTCGTCCTAAAAAAACCTTGAGCCAGGATAGTCCCCGATATTATCCAAAATCTTGCCCTTCAGCAAAAATGAAATAAACATCATAAAAATCTGACTGCTGATCGTAATATTGTTTCATCTTATCTTTTCCTCCACTCAATGATGTTTTGAAATTTTTATGGTAATGTTTTTTTTAAATGAGAAAACGTTGGCGTGACGATCTGGATGCCTTTGAAGAGGACTGGTGGGACGTGGCAAAAGACCCTGATAGATGGAAGCAATTCGGGGCGACCTTTGCCCAGCAGTGGGATAGTATAGGTTAATAAAAAAAAATGTTTGCTCATGACATGATTCTACTAGACTATTTAAAACTTTGAAATATTTGAAAACAATACTAACACAGTGAGAAAATTTGTAAGCAATCTAACGGGAGGTAATGATCTTTGAAACCAATCTCCACTTTCTCGTACATAATGAGAATTCAACTTAACGGGATTCAACATAATGGGAATTCAACATAATGGGAATCCAACATAATGAGACTCAACTTAATGGGAATCCAACATAATGAGACTCAACTTAATGGGAATACAACTTTATAGGGAATCCAACTTAATAGTCCTGATTGCTCGTATGGGTAGGCAGACCAAAAAATATTAACTCGGTACGTTCATCATCATCACACAATATTAAAACCAACCCACCAATGAGTTAGAACTACTAATAAGAGTTTACAACAGTGTAAATGCACACAGACAGTAATTTGAGTGTGACTGGCCGTAAGACAACAGCCAAAAGGCCTCTCAAGAACTTTGCAACAAAAGTCCATTTTGTTTTGTTTATTTAGGACAAGGCTCTCCTTTCAGTGTGTACAAAGGAATGGTAGCGACTGTTTACTTTTAAAATACACCTATTTTGGCAGATATCAAAGATTGCTATCTCTTTGGTTCTTAAGTGGGTGATCGACGTACGAGCCTATACCGCGGTTTTAAACGTCGGTATTACTCGCGGCTCGTTGGTGCTATCGACTAGCGAGTAAAACAGTCGTATCGTACGAGACGTGTAAAAAATTAAGCAAACATAACGATCTGCGAGTCAGGTTCGTTAACTCACGAAACCGCGGTATTGCAATGATACACTTATCGACGAGCCATAAGACCGCGGTTTTACCCGCCCGTCAATCAGGGCCTTTACCGCGCTGCGTCTTACGTGGGCGATCTAGACACAAACGCGAAGCGGCAATTAAATTCACTCAGACATTCATTATGACAGAATGTGTCATACTCGGTCCATATAGCAGATAGATATCAAATCAAGATAGTTATCAAACTAATACCTACTGAGCAAGCAATAACAGATCTTAAGGTGGTCAACCTTTTCATTCAGCGACTGTACATTAGGTTACAATATAACTAATTTTAAGAACTTGTTTAACGATCATAAGTGGCTCATCTTAACTAAAGTGTATTAAGGAAGGCAAAACTAACTAAAATTAATGCTAAGTTTTGAGATCTGTGGATTTTGTGAAAGAAATAATAGAGGTAGTTTTTAGAAAACTGTGGGTTAGTACTAAGTAAAACAAAGTTACAAGGTATTGTGGCGACCTCTATCTACCATCGCCTGAACTACAAGAGAGGTCAATTACAGCGATATACTTCGGAGCTGTACCAATAGATGGCGCTAGGAACACGCAAAATCTATATCTATATCTATAGAAAATTCTGAATCGCGCTTACGAAGTCATCTGGCCGCTTTAGCCTATATAGAACTATCCGACTATAACTCACGGCCGAACAGGCCCTAAGGTAAGTGTGCCAGTTGGGCAAACCTAAGCGAGGCGCGCACCCCCTTTTTACCATAATTTGGGGGAATTCCATCTACCCCCAAAGTATTAATAATTGTTCTTATATTTTCAAATAAAAAATCTAAACGTTTAAGCTGTTGCTAACCAACATGTCACTTAATGCAGAAATATGCAAAACAATGCAAGGTTTTTGCTTCCACTTCGTCGCTATCAAGACTCATTTGTCTTCACGTCCTAATCTTCTTGCGTCATCGCTCGTTACAGTAATTTTCCTTTATTACATATTTTAAAGGGTGAACGACATTTGAAACAACAACCATGCTCTTAGGAGTCCTTTTTAAGTTTGTGACTGTGTTCTTTTATGTTCAGTGCGTTATAGAATATTCTGTTGTTTGTAGGCAAATGTTTCTTAGGCGTATGAGGTCAGTGCTGTTCTGAACGCACTCATGGTTTTCATAACGAAAGACAACCGACATCAGTACTGACATGATAGCACTAAATAGGGCCTTTTTAGACTTCTTAATTCAGTTATTTCACTGCATGCATAGATTTTCCAATTGCAACAGAATTAATTAAAGTGTCGCGGACTGCGAGCACTTTTACCTGCAGACGTCGCAATTATCTCCTTTTACTTATTGCTGCCCTACAACTGTTGTTGTAGTACAAGTCATAAGATGTTCTTTTGCAAGATACGCCGCGTTTTCAATGCAAGAAAACTCACGCGAGAAACGTCTGACATCAGAGGGTTTTTCGCGTTCCTTTTTTCGTTCGTTTGATGCATATTTTGATGCTTCTTACTACGAGCTACATTATATTCAGTTGATAAGATCAACGTTAAAACACGGTCCTAGCCTGGGACCAAATATTCCAAACCGAGAAATTGGCCTTTAAAGTCAGAAAACGTAGTAAGAAACATCCAAATATTCATCAAACGAAAGAAAATAAGAACGCGAATATGGCTCCAGACTTGCTAACGTAAACTCCTTGGCTAGTATATCGGGCGAAAATGTTCTTGCAGGTGGAAACCGGGCCTTAAGTTAGTAGACACCTGTGGCGAAAGCCTTCCTTGGAGGATTGATTCCCAGAAGAACATCTTTAATGAATAACTACGCGACATTTGCGGTTTTACAGGTTGCGGGTTCGATCCCCGCCGCGGGACAAATGTTTGTATGACCTACAGATATTTGTCTCGGGTCTGGGTGTTTCTAAGTATAATATGTATGTATTTACAAACAAAAAGTATATAAGTATATAAGTATATAAGTAGTAGTATCAGTTATCTGGTTCCCATAGTACAAGCTTTGCTTAGTTTGGGGCTAGATGATGCTGTGTGAAAAAAAGTCCAGCATTATTTATTTATTTATTTGGCCTTACAAAAAAGTTAAACCCTAGTTGAACACCATGTCGACACATATCAAAACAAAACTGTTACTACAAAAAAGCGTTTTATATACGAGTAATTAAAGATCGTTTTTCTAGGGTAGGGACAGTTTTTTAGTCAGTGCTTTGCTTAACTCGGTTCATATTTTTTGTAATAAGATTATGTTGTATAATCGAACTATTACCTTACCTTGAAGTTTCGATCGGGTTGCACCGATCGTGGTCACGAGGAATAATTTAGGAACAATTTGTCAATTCTCTCACAACTTAAGCTCTGTCGTGATGCAACAGCAAGACGTATTTATGGTCCACAGATCTCCGGTTTTTCCCATTTTTTCCGAGTGACGATGGATATTAAACGAATGGTTTTACGAACTGGCTATAGACGGTATAACTTGAAATGGAGACGACATAACCCGAGATGGATGGAGAGTGGATGAATAGAATGGAATTGGGAAGAAATTGCTGCAAATGGTCCCGCTGAATGAGGTAATCAGTTTATTCTTTTTATGTACAATTTGGGGGGAAAAGAATACATTTAGTAGGGATTCCATTTTTGTATACTAAATAAAGAAATAATCCAGAAGTGGGACAACGTAGACTTAAAACGTACGTGAGTGTCGTGGAACACTCGGTTGGAACGAAATTTGAACTTTGACATTCAGCATTTATTGTCAAATAAATTATTATAAAATCCTAGAAACGCTCTTCTGTACTAACAATGTTACAATCTATGGACTGCTTCGCGACTGCGCACTTTGCACTGTGACGTTTTGACATATAATGTGTCGTGACGTAAAAAATCTAACACTTTTTTTGTCTAGCCCCCATCCGATACCGTCCTAAAAGGAAATTCGTTCGTAAAACTTGATTTGAGTACTTATAATTACTCTACTGACAGTGACCTGGATCAGTTGAGCTATCTACAGATCGTTCCTAACTATCCTTAGATAGCTTGATTAAGGCTGTTGTATTTTGTAAATATATAAAAATATGTTACTACATTTACAGAAACTAAGCTACTGTAAAGTAATTTCTTATACTCATTTTTTTTCTTTAACATAGGTTTTCCCACAGCTGGGCAAAGGTCCCCCTAATTGTATAATAAAAGTTGATTTAAAATACAACATTTTTGACATCTAGAACTAGAGTTGATGTGTGTAGTAAAACAGATCCATTTTTTCATAAAGTGCCTTTTCATTTATATGAATTCTATGCCTTATTAAGTTCATATTAGAGTTCATATTATTATAGAGCCGTGTTGGTCGAATGGGGTTGTGCCTCGACTTTCAATCCGAAGGTCGTGGGTTCGAATAGGTGCTGGGCAAGGCTATTCCATCTCAAACAATGTCTCAGGCACTACAGCGTTCCGTTAAGTGTAGGGCATAGGATGCCTCCTGACGCTGTATAAATCATCTACTCGTAATATAGATGTAAAGGCCTAAGTTCATAATCTTATAAGTTCGTCTCTCGAGCTCAGCTATCTCAAAACTGCAGTCTCAGAAGCATCTGCTTAAAGCCATTACTCAAATATAATTCTTTAAATTCCCGGCATTTTCTTGATCCCGATAATTCTCAAGACGTAGTCAGAATTCATAGAAACCAACTCCTTATTTTGACAACGTGGGTTAACAAAACTACCTGAGTGAAGACGTGTTTTAGGCTGTGTCCCCAGTAGGCAAACTGTTAGCGGCCGACTGAAAGAAGAGAAAGAAAAAAAGAAGCGGCAAACTGCGTACAGTGAGCGCAAAACAAGCAAACTGTGGACACTCCATTTTAAATATATGGAAGGGCGTACTAAATCGATACGCCGCAAACTCAGTCGGCCGCTAACAGTTTGCCTACTGGGGACACAGCCTAAGTTATCGGTTTGACAAGAGCAGAGCAGTGACCGTAGAATAATAAGTTTGAATCCCAGACATGCATCAATTCATTATCATCCACAGCCAATAATATCAAACTTTTAGGTGTAGGCCTCTCTGTTGTCCTATGCTGTTTATCGTGCATCAATAAAAAAAAAATCTTTTGCCTACGCTTATGACGTCTTTGGCAAAACTTACCCTCCATCTACACGTTCCAGCTCTATGCATCAACTTATTTAAGCTTGGCTTTCAGAGGCGCGAAGTCTGAAATTCTTAGGGGTGGTTGAGTATAACACTTAGCTGATCCCAACCCCAAACTATTTGGTCTTGGGAGCAGTTTTTGAAAGTTTTCAAGCGGTTCTAAGGAAGTGTTCAGGGTTGGATAGTTTTAATGAAATGTGATCTTACGCTTGACAAAGCGTGGGTGTAATTTATCTACTGGCATGGAGTTGGAACTTTGCATTAGTACTCAACACACACAGGTTCACGACTGTATCCCCAAGGTGCGGTAGACATTCTCTCCGATCTTTTTGTTACCTTTTCCAGATCCTTTGAAGAGTATATCTAAGGGGGGTAGTCAGAGGCATGTCCAAATACATATTTGACCATATTTACCAGTTAGTGTTCTTATAGGCGGCGATGGGCTTGCAACCTGTCACGTATGGAATACTAACTTCTGCAAGATGTGGGCATGTATCAAATATTAGTACTCCGTTTCTTGAAATTAATTTAAATAGAAATTTTATTATAATTTTTTATTATCAGCTTTATTAAAAAGTAATCACTATATTTTTTTTTTAAATAGGATACCCAACACGTATTTACATTTCACATGCAAAACAATGTGTTCCCATAATTACAGGGTATCACAACACTGCTCTACTGACTAAATTATCACACAATTTCAATGATTATTCATTCACTTTAATAGAATTACATTAATAAATAACAATCCATACTATATACTATATATACTATAATATACTATAATATACTATATACTATTATACTATAATATTATAAATGTGAAAGTAACTCTGTCTGTCTGTCTGTCTGTCTGTTTGTTACGCTTTCACGCCCAAACCACTGAACAGTTTAAGCTGAAATTTGGCATAGTTAAAGATTGTATCCCAGGGAAGGACATAGGCTACTTTTTATCCCGAAAAAATGAAAAAAATCCCGAGGGACCGCGGGTCACACCGCGGGAGCGCTGCTAGTATCAAATATTGTCATAATAAAAAAAATTCCTGGCATTATCTCATGCAAGGTCGGCCCAGAATATATTCTTCTGTCTGCTACCCCTCAGTAAAAAAGAAAATATGACATTTACCTGTGGCTCTTTTAAATTTAACCAGCGATATATTAACATGTGGCAATAAAAAGGTCAAGTTAAGAGGCTTGTAAACAACGAATACTGCGGTCGAATACATTCAGCTCCGATCCGCGATAATCTCTGACCTGAAACCCAAAAACGCCCAAACTTCCGACGTTTCAACCCAAAAAGCCAAAAATTAAAACCTTAATTGTATAATCCGGGCATATTTCGTTATTACCAGTCATTTGTGTAATCCGCGCAGCAAGCGCCCTTAGCACAAGTCTTGATCTCACTACAATCCATACTATCCATACTAATATCATAAATGTGAAAGTAACTCTGTCTGTCTGTCTGTCTATCTGTCTGTCTGTCTGTCTGTCTGTCTGTCTGTTTGTTACGCTTTCACGCCCAAACCGCTGAACAGATTAAGGTGAAATTTGGCATAGTTAAAGGTTGTATACCAGGGAAGGACATAGGCTACTTTTTATCCCGAAAAAATGAAAAAATCCCGAGGGACCGCGGGTCACACCGCGGGAGCGCAGCTAGTACCTAATAATTATCTGAACTGTTTAAGACGTAAAAAAAAGATAAGATATTCACTACAAGTCCAAGTCTTCATTGATGAAGATACAAGTACAACATCTGGACGATTGTATCTCCAAAGTACAGAAAATTTTCTTTTAGCATGCAATCAAAATCGTTGCAGATACCTAAGCGGGTAGTTAAAGGCACGAAAATGTAGATGTACACGATTTAGATTGTCCGATACAATGTCCAATGGCTCCGTTAGCCGCGATTATGACGACCTCTGTGGCGCAGCGGGCGAAGGTCTGCCTGCGACGCAGAAGGTTGCGGGTTCAATCCCCGCCGCGGGACAAATGTTTGTAAGACCTTCTGGTATTTGTCTCGGGTCTGGGTGTTTCTATGTATAATATTATTAATTGTATTAATTGTATTATTTTGTTTGTAATTATAATATTTACAAACAAAAAGTATATAAGTAGTATATCAGTCATCTAGTACCCATAACACAAGCTCTGCTTCTTTTGGGGCTAGATGATGCTGTGTGGGAAGTCCAGCGTTATTTATTTATTTATTATGAGTTTAAATCTCTTTTGGATCCAATGCATTTAACAATCGATTGCTTACAATTTTACAAAACAAACAAGCGATTTACCTAGCTTCGATTTTTTTGTAAGCATTACTAACCTTATCATAGTATCATCAAGTTCACTATTCAAGAGATCAAAGATAAAACTAGTGCTTAACCCGCCGTAACCAGGTGATATTGATCGTTCCTATTTCCTTTTTGCATTTTGTTTACGACTGCGACGAAAACTCGTAAACTTTGGGTATCGCGGGCGTAAACCAGCTCTACTTTATCATAGCTGCGGTAGGATACGCAGGTCTCTTACGCTAAATACAAGGTCATCACATCAGATCAGATCCCATCCGAAGAAATAACACCACAACACAACTACCTGTAGATACAAGGTTCCATTAAGATCGCACATCATTTGGTAGACCATTAACCAAATATTTCGATGATCTTGCACTTGCTGGTATGTAGTGGATGAAAGAAATAATGGCGCAGGACATATTGAGGAGAGAAGGCCCCAGCAGCAGATGCATATAGGCTGAAATAGATAGATAGATTACTAGTTGGGGAGGTACCTGAGCTATGCTGCTGACAGAAAGACGGACAAGCATGGAGACTAAAAGGTTTTTGTTTACTAAGAATTCTAAAAAAGTACCCCAGCGGTTGTTGATTCACTGTGTCTATAGTATGCGTTTACGTTATGCTATGCCTATCGTAAAATTGATAGGCTTGAAGCGAAAAAGTTTTTCCATGTCCCCAGTAATTGCAATGTATTGTGGCATGTTAGTAAACGATGATTGAAAAGAGATGGGTGATCGTTTATCGAGGTTATAAGAGGGAGATGGATGTGTAGAATGTAGATTATTGAGTGAATCGGATTTGAAAATATTTACGATTTGTTTGCTGTGTTTTGCCTGCGCTCAAACTAAAGAACGTTAGGCAATTTCTCTTCTAGTTCGGTATTTTTTATGAAATTCACAACTTTAATTTTAAATTGCAAAAGCAGACTTATTGGTCCGAATATACAAGAATTAAAAACCTTTATATGAACGCTATAAATCAATTTTCAGTGTACCATCCAAATTTTTTTAGGTCTGTGGCAATGGTTACAAAAACTATTATCACCAAAATGTGAAGCAACGTTCGGTGTGGTCATGTTTTGGATGGATGTCCATCTCTCATTAACTGGTAGACTGATTCCTGGCAGAACCATCTCACCTTTTGAAGCTTGTACTATGGGAACTAGTAACTGATATACTACATATATTCTCTTTATTTGTAAATACATACATATACATAGAAACACCCAGACCCGAGATAAATATTTGCAGATCATATAAACATTTATCCCGCGGCGGGGATCGAACCCGCAACCTTCTGCGTTCCAAGCGGGCTTTCACCCACTGCGCTAGAGGTCATCAATAAATACAGTGCACTTTTTATTTCATTTTAGTAAGTCATTAGGTTGGCCATGTTGGTCGAATGGGGTTGTGCCTCGACTTTCAATCCGAAGGTCGTAGGTTCACATCCCGGCCGTGCATCAGTGGATTTTTCGTTTCGTAAAATTTATATGCGAGCTTTTAACGGTGAAGGAAAACATTGTGAGGAAACCCGCAGCTTAGTCAGCTCCACACGTATTGACGTCGTCTTTCCTGTAGGCCAGGTTGATTAAGCTGAGAGGATGGTTTAGGTGCTGGGCAAGCGTATTCCATCTCAAACAATGTCCCAGGCACTACAGCGTCCCGTTAAATGTAGGCATGGATTGCCTCCTGACGCTGTATAAATCAACTAATATAGATGTAAAGGCCTAAGGTTGGTCACTAGTTTATCTGTCTTAAGCAGACACACCAAACCCAGTAAGCCATATTTCAAGAGGTCAGGTTTGAGGACAGTTTGACGAATTTAACCTCAAAGTTTTATTAGCTTCCCGATAGGTGAGTACACACACAGTGAAAGTTGGACAAGGGTCAGGTTGACATAATCGTTATTGTTTGTTTTAGGAACACTGTTTGTCATTTGTGCTAACTTTACTTTTAAACTCACACATGGACTTCTTTCGCCATTTTTGAAGGAGCTAGTGGCTCTGCTATTTTATTTAGATTTCTCGTGTTTTACTAGGTTTTATTATGTAATTTCGGTGGCATTTTACTAATGAAACCTTGGATACGTAACAAGAGATTTGGCATATGGAATGGGGGAGTATTCAAGAAGATTTGTCATTTGACGAAAGATTTCCGTTGGAGTTTTGAAATGACAAGCCGTCATGTTTTTTCAAAATCAAATTGACGTGACATAATACATATTTGAAGTGAAACGAAACAGTTGCCATTATTAAAAAGAAGAAGAAGGAATAAAAAGAAGAAGAAACCAAGAAGTGAAGTAAAACCAAGAAGAAGAAGAAGAAGACTAAGCTAAGATGTTACTGATTGGGCGGTATAGTCGCTCAGCGACAAAGCCCTTTTCTTTTTTTTGTAAATAAAAAAACTCACACAATATCATCTTTGTTTTTAACGTGTCCCATGACAAAGTATGTAATTATTTGAACATTGGCCAAATAATTATGTACTTACTTTTTTATTACCGTAGACATCTTAAAAGGATCTTAAACTATCTATAGATTTAAAGCTTACGAACTGGTTTTAAATCTATTGATAGTTCATAAAATAAAAATAAAATAAAAAAGCCTTTATTTCTATTGCTTAGGTACTCTAAATTACAAATTATTTTTTCTATGCTTAATTAATACTAGTTCACTGTTCTTCAGCAAAAGTCGCCTCTACGGCGTAGGACTTCCTCAACCATTCCGGACCGCATATTTAAAAATGTCTCTCCATCTTCTTCGCGGTCTTTCTTGTTTGCGCTTACCATCCAATGGAATCCATTCAGTTGCTCGTTTTGCCCATTTATTGTTCTGTAATCTGCAGATACGTCCTGTCCACTTGCATTTTAATTTTCGAATTTTTATTTTTAAATCTGTTACTTTTGTTTTCCTCCTTAATATTTTGTTGCTGATTCTGTCTGATAATTTGAGACCTAGCATACTCCTCTCCATTTTTCTCTGAAATTCATATTTAAGTCCATCTCAAGTGACGTTATTTTTAGGCCGCTGGCCTTCGCCGTGGCATAGCGACTTAATAACCAATAAGCCTGAAAGAATGACACTTTGTTTTTTGTTGTTTTACATAGAATTTCATATGAACGATTATCTTTGAATCGAACATTCAGATACCAAACACCACAAACTATTCTAATCATATTCCTCCCCAGGTGGTTGTAATTCGACAAGGTGTAAAGTGTAAGCCCACTCACGTTTGTAATAATTTCTCGCTTCAATCCCCTGATATTCAATTAACCTACCAGATTCCAGGTTTACTTTGATCGAGCGACGTGCTCTCAGTCATGTGTGTGGATCAATTTGTATGAAGAGATTACAAAATTCAGCGTCATATGACACGGCGTGCTGGCTCAAGTGGAACGTATGTGGCTTTCTGATTCAAAGCTGCTGGTTCGAATCTAGTGAGAGCTGTGGAGTTTTGCATTGAAGAATTGAATAATTTAGGTGTCGGTTGTCCACCGACAAGATGGTTCGACGACAACACCCGCATGGGCAAGATTGGCTCAGGATAGAGGCGAATGGCAAGAGCAAAGAGATGCTTTATATCCAGCTGTGGGACGAGAAAGGCTGATGATGATGAATATAAATTGTATAATGACGATACGTAAAATATCCACTAACTAAACACTAAAAACTAAAACTAACTAAACTAAATAATAAATATATAAATAAACTTTGCCCGTGGTGTATCCCGCTCATCTTCGAGTCATCACTATCAAAGTGAAGTCAAAAAGCATTTATTCAGTAGGATCTTTGTGATACTGCTGCACTGTGATCGCTCAGATTAGTCCTTATCTACACAGAAAACTAGCAAGTACCATGACTCCAGTGTAGTCTGCTTAGACCTTTAACTAGCAAGTACCATGACTCCAGTGTAGTCTGCTTAGACCTTTAACCTTTCCCTTTCCCTTTGACTTGGAACAAAATAATGTAAAAAGACATTTGTAACGAATACTCTGATTTTCGACAGTGTTCCTCAGTTTCATCGCTTTTAGTTATCAGAGTACAGAGTGATGTTTAACGAGCTTTTGCAAACATCTGCCACGAATTTGTATAGATTTAATGCTATCTCTAGTTATATTCAGTATGTCTGTGTAACTGAAAAGTTTCAAGGATTGTACCTAGAGATATAGTAATGAGTCAACTAAATGTGTACGAGTATAAGTAGTTGTTTAGTCTTCATTCTAGGATAAACGTTAACTTCTTAGCCTCTTTTAGGCGCACTTGTAAAGTTGTAATCCTTACACTACACTGGTTTGAAAGAACTAATGACAGTACAAGAAGCAGCCAAAAATTTGTTTTCTAGCCGTGCTGCGTCTAAGACGAGCAATTGTCTGCTGCGACGAGCTTATCTTATGAGGATAGGTAGGTATGTAATAAATATGTATTAAAGTGAACTAACTTTCACATCCAAGAGATCTTGAATGTTATAGGATCTCTGACAATATTTATTAAACTTTGAATGATGTTTTTCCACTTTTCGGCTACTTTCTGTCTAAACATGTTCTCCATTACATTTACTCTTACTTAGTATTTATTTTAACTGTTTTAAATTCAAATGTAGCGAGTTTGTGAGCGCTGGGATATGAGCGAGCTATTGTGCAAGAGATAAGGGTACGCAAACAATCGTCATACCATGTTACATGAAATATGAATGCCTATTCATCAGAGATATGAACGAATAAACTGTATCCTGTAGACTGAGGGACAGCGTGGGATTATTTATGCTATACGTTCAAAAAGGAAATTGAATTAAAGATGACAATGATTAATTAATGTACTTAATCTTTGTGAAACATAAAAAAAATAAAAAGCTCATGTATAAAGGAACGAATTAGAAAAAAACAGTTCCACGCAGAAGTTTTTTAATTAGGAACGCAAAATGTTTATCTAAAAATTTAAAAATAAAATGTTATGCCTTAACAAGAATACTTTAAATTAAGCAATAAAAAAACATGTCACTAAATTCTGTACTTATTTAATTACGAAGCAAATTGACATTTCAGTAATCATCGAATTGATCTTCAAACGATTAAAATGTAAATAAATATCGTAAAGAAATGTAATAGGCACAGAAGATATTCTCAAAGTTTATTTATAGCGAAAGCTTTTGGTCTTAAGGAACTTATTATTATTAGTGATGGCGTGGCTTTCATATCACTGCGGCCATGAAGACCTATTATTGTGATCGCCACTTTCAAGTCGCCCCTTGAGGCGGGGCGTTCATAGTTCACTACCAAGCCCTACTGCTAACAGACACTGTAGGACCTTTTTGGGTGTGAATTCTCGTAGCTCCTCTGGGCTTAAGGTAAGGTAAGGGACTTAAGGAACTACTAGAGTTTTAAAACTTAGGACTTGCTAGAATAAAGACCAAGCAAGCATGACGTAAATAAACCGAAGTGGTCTCCTGTTCTGTCCCACTAGGGTTGGTACCGACAAATGTACTAACCGGTAGTTTTACACGTCGTTATGCAAATAAAAACTATTAAAACTTTTATTTTTGCATTGTGTCAGTTTTTATGGCCGCTTGCTTAGGTTTGCATTTTTAACAATACAAAATGCATTGTTTTGAATGGCATGAGGATGAAAGAGAATGTAAAAAAAAAATTGTTTACAGCCAGTTATTTTCTATTAAATTAAATTAAATAAAAATTTGTTTATTTCAGACTACAAATGGTCCATAGCTTGTTAGTAGGTACAGAAAAATCTTATTATAGGATTAGTAATCTATATAACTTATGAAAATAAATAAAAATAAAAAAATAAAAAAGCCTTTATTATTCCTTAATTAACAATGTACCTAATCTAAAATCAAAGATATTTAATATATTAAAAACTAATCAAGGACCCCTCGATGGGTATAGGCCTCCTCCAATGCTTTCCAGTCATCTCTATCTTGAGCTTTTTCGAACCACGGTTTTATATAACTTATGCAGGTAGACAATAAAACAAACAACACAGCCGCATGCAGAGAGTGGACAATTAAGGTCATCCTTATTTGATCACTCTCCGCACAAGGCACTTCCAGAAAGGAGAGGTATAACTGTCAGCAACAGTGTTCAGGATGGTGTTGTGACTACCCCGGATTCTGTTTAACAGGGATGTAGTTTTCTTGCGCCAGATAGCATGAAAACCATCTGTGTAGTTCTGGGCAAACATCCCTGATGCGCTGCAGTACCGAGGCAGTCCCAACAACATCCTAAATATGTTATTATATTGGATGCGTAGGGTGTCTAGTGAACTTTTCGCATGGCAGACCCATTTATTACTATCAACCACCATCAACCAACAACCCATTATCACTATTAATATCAAGTACATTTATTCTTAAACTATTTATATAAATACACAATTAATTACCATTGTAATACAAAATGTATTTGTACCGACATAACATCGTTACCATTTATTAGTAACTCTGTTCCCTTTGATGTTTGTTAAGATGTAACGAATTTGGCCTAAGAGTATTTCTATAATTAAGTTCCCTTAGACCTTTGATTTCTCACAAAACGGCCACCGCTTTATTAATGCCAATATAACTCATTTTGTATCTAAATTGAAACTGTCTCAGAACAAATAATTCAAGATCATTTGATTTATTTTGAACATGGCGTAAGAGGTTTGTCATAAGATCACAAACCTACATTTTTAGCATTCCCAGCGTAACAGCTGATTGCAAGCCTGTCATCGCCTATCTACTAAAATATGAATTCGTTTCTTCGTTGTGACTATCGCTGTAAGCTAGCCTAGAAGCATTGTGACTTACAAACTTTCGTCATTGGGTGCCTTCAAATTAGCCGTAAAGTGTCGCGCGGCTGTAGCGCTGCAGCCGCGCGACACTTTACGGCTTTATAAATGCATAAAGATAGTTGTAAAACCCGCGGCGTCAGCGCGGCAGCTGCGATGCAGCCGCGCGTCAGTTCATTGATCGCCTAGTGACGTTTTCTTAGGCTTCTTATTTTGTTTATTGTCTAAAATGCTTTTTCTTCATCAAAATCTATTGTGAAACTAAATGTACAACACTACCATTTTCAAACGCTTTGCGGCTAATTTGAAGGTGCTGAAGTTTGTCTGTGTATAGCATCAGTATAGGTATAAATGAGTCCTATAAAGTTTATTAATGCATGGCCAGTATTCTTTCTTTTTTTTTTAATTAAATAGGTCAGCATTTGACCTCCCTCTGCCTGATGTTAAGCAGTAGTGAGGTCTAAGATGGAGCATGCTTTCCTAGAAGGAACCTATTTACCTTTGTAGTATGTTATAATGATCATAGAAACCCGGGGCTAAGCAAGATGAAGTGAATTATCAGTAATTTACAAATTGAAGTCACGACAGGTACAAGTTCACAAATTAATTTACTTCTTAAGTAAATTTGATTTATTTGAGGTAATCTTTAAACAAGAGTGAAGGGAGTGAATGGGTAAGGCTAACCTCGGTTTTCACAGTTATCAAATTATCTGTGCCGAAAGGTTGTCGGCCGAAAGGAAGGGGTGACTTTTGATCTGAAATCCATGTATCCCAGCCGTAAAACAATAGTTTTTGGTTTCGGAAAATTAATGGAGCTATATTTATAGAAGTTCAGAATCCCACTCATATAATAATGCTGAAAGTTTGTGAGTTTGTTTAGATGTTTGGATATTTGGATGTTTGTATGTTTGTGTAAGGATCAGGCTCAAACGACGAAACAGTTTACAATGAAATTTGGTATGGTGAAAGGTATAACTCCAGAATAGCATATAGGCTACTTTTTTCCCGAAAAAACTCCTGAAAACCAAAAAATATGTAATATTGCATAAAAACTTTAGCAGTGCTCTGTTTGACACAAAGAGCACTGCTCTAAGGTTGCCATGACAACCAATAACTTTTGACTTTTCAAAATGGCGATGTCATTTCGTTCTGGCTATGCTTTGAACAATTTTTTTACTTAAATTAAAATACTGTTTGTGGGGTTGTGATGCCTAAATAAGTTTGTTTAAATAAATAGCAAAACACGCATTTATAATTTTTTCAAAACTACCCAACTCATAGATAGGTACTTATTTATATTTATCAAAAATGAATTCAGTGTTTTCATGGGTTGGATTGGAACAAGGTAGTTCTACTTTCCCTAAAGTTTGTATGACGAAACAATGCGCAGACGAAGTCGTGCCCGGGTCCACTAGTGTTACATATTTATGGATCCGATACCTAAAAGGGTAGTGAGAATCATTCAAGTCTCTTTCGTGAGCCCGGGATAAAACTGAGACATCTCAATAGCATCGCTTTTCTTCCCAATCCTTGTCTTTTCTCTAAAAACAATCTTATAAATGGAGTCACGAACATTTTTCATACAATTATCGATTTCAAGCTTTTACCAAATGAAACTAACTATTTGGACAACTTATTCAAACTGACACAACTACCGTGATTTGTGTTTGAGGCACTACTTTTGTATTTTAAAATCAATGTTTACCTACAAATCGCCACGGGTAGGTACTGCAAAGCGCAGCAACTGGAGCTATATCTATTCGTTATTTCTAAAACACAGAATGACACCAATAATAGCTTTTGTGTAATTCTCTAAGTCACGTGCATACGAACCGACTCAACACGTTAAAAGGGATTAGTCAGGAGCACGGATGCGTTCCAGATTTGTTTTGTTCCAACGGTGCTTTGCATGGAATTATATTCGTAAAGCGGATTGGTGTTCTTAGTTTTGAACGAGTACGAACGCGGAATAAGTAATATATAGGGTGTAAAAAGACGTCTACCGAAAGGGGTACAGCATCGCAACACACAACTAAATCCAAAAGGATTTTCCGAAAAAATCATTATATCCGGAGAAAACAGCATTTGAAGATGACTGTTTGCGTATAATATTGGGCGCGTTGTTTTACGTCGATTGCTGGATTTTGAGCTTTAATTGTTTTTTTTTCTTTATTAATGAAATTATCAGGTAGGTATGGAGTTATTATGTTGCCCTAGTAGTAAATAACCGAAAATAACATAAAATGATGTAGCTAAGTCATTTTTTTTTGCGTTTTTTTTTCCGCTAAATATATTTAGAATCATGGTCTGATTCCAACCCCTCAGTTTTTGGTAGTAGTCTTTTTACACCCTGTATAGTTTGCTTTCATTATGTGGTTCGTTCTAGCATTGTGAGTAAAATAGCAAGCTCATTTCAGTTGCTGCTTGAACGTAAAACTATTTCCTTCTGTTAAAGGAATCACCAACCTATTTTAGGAACTTCGTCAAGTACGTAAGGTTATTGGTGTCATGAAAACTTACTTGGTATTGGTCGCGAAGGAACAGGAGTAGAATCACCTAGTTTTAAGACGTTTCAAAGTGATCCCAGCGGTCCTACTGAATAAATGCTTTTTGACTTTGACTTTGACTTTACATTACATTTCATAATACAGTCCAGTATCTAACAAGACTTTATCGCTTACTTGTTTTACACACCATCCGATTTTCGCTTACAACCGAACTAATTCCAAATCAGTGCCAATTTAGATTTTTGCCTGTTCATGTTGCGTAGCGTAATCACTGGGTTAAATTCTCTGCTAACAAATTGTACTAATTTCCCGCTGGCCGGTGCCGTGGCCGCATCATTATCCTTTAATGCGGTGGCGCCATTTGTCAAAGTATACTTTGTCATTGTTTCAACTGATTGTACGTATTTGTAAATAGCCTGGAGATTGATTACTGGTTAAGCGGTGCACTACATTACAGCTATTTAACCAAGCTTAGCGTTGTACGTAAATATAATGTTGTGTGTGCTGATTATTTATAGGATAAAAACCATTACAAAAAATTTTGCTTACGACTTCAGATTTAAGGCACTGTGCAACACGAAGAACATGGCTCATGAAGTCGTACTAAAAGGTGGGCGCAAATATGTCGCTGAGCCGCCGAGCCGAACAGCCGACCCGCACAGTAATGAGATCAATCATAAAAATAATGGAATAAAATTATACTTCTTTCCACTAATCTAAGTAATTGTAAGAATGGTACAGAATCAATCAGCCATAGCTATTTCTCTTAGCATTTGATTGCACATTGTATGAGATCACACACAATCGTAGGTATAAAGTTGTCCGGGAAATATCCATTAATAAAAAGGTAGCGGTCTCCTAGACTACTATCAGGTGGTTAAAGGTTAAAAATTCGGAGCGTACGGCGCGGATCAAATCTGCGCCCATTTATAGACGATGCGATGCGCAGATACGATGCGATGCGCAGACTCACAAGTTGCGTGACAACTTTTGGTGCATTTTAACCTTAACAGCCAACTCTTAAATGCAAAATACAACAGAATAAAGGGAAATCCATAACGCTTAAAGCTCCTCAAAAATTCCATAAAACAGTTTGTTGGAATTGTTAAAATGTACGATATTTTCAACTGTGATTTTCATGACAGCCAACTCAAACAAGACATTATTGAAATGTTCGCTTTCATCACAAATGCCAGCAATAATGCGCCATTAGCATATTAAATAAAACTTACTCGTTTGCCGCAAAACCTGTCCCGTGGCGCTTATCATGATTGGAAGCCATTCATCCGTTGAACTGTTGAAATATTGCAACCAGCTGCTGTCAGGATCAAACTAGGCGAGTTGTTTCTGAGTCCGGCTTTATCCGGCTAAAGAAGATCTGAGATGATCAGTGATAGGATGTGAAAGCCAGACAGAAAACAAGTGAGTGACAGTAAAATGATTTTACGCTGACCGGTGCTCAGATGAAGAGTCGGAAAGATTCAGCTTAAAAGGAGTTAAAATGATAGGAACTATTCGATCGTTATAAAAATGCAGTAAGGATTCTAATTGTTGAGCTAAACTAGAGAAATCATCTATGCTTATTATGCCAAGTATATTGTATCCTTACTGCATTGTAATAAAGATGCTTCATTTGACTTCCGGCTTCATGTGACCGGCTCAATCAATAACATCTCTACGATAAATTTAAATTTTAATGATGGATTCAGCCAAAATTGCTAATAGTGGTTAGGTGTGGACAGGGATATTAAACTAATGTATTTGCAGTTTAATTATCAAGGTTACTGAAAAGCTGGTTTGTATACAAATTGAGTTTGATATTATTACATCACTCGCGATATTCGCTAGAGTAAATACCTGGAATTTTCCATTTAAAATGTTAAGAGATTTTTTTATGAGTTAAATTATTCTTCACTTGAAAACGCACTTGCATAATTCATCTAGTGTTTCAACATTGATGCAGTTTTTATGCGAAAAATGATTAAATAACTTCCTTTTAAAATACAGAGGCATGCAAACTTTCACTAAAATACATGTAAGGCTAGTTTATTTTTCACTTGGGCGCTGTTGAACAAGATAAGGAATAATTTATGTTGAACAAGCATTTTGCATTTCGTATGTAATTATTCCAAGTTTGTATGTAGCATTTGAAAGTAGAAAATTATGATTAATTTGATCGTCGCGTGGTGATCGCTTGCAAAGTGTAAAATTGTAGGGTTGACCATTAAGACCATTGACAATTTTGTTGCTCAATATAACAGAACATTGAGCATATATAACAAACATCGGGATCGAACCTGCAACCTCTCGCGTCGCAGGCCGACCTTCGCCCACTGCGCCACAGAGGTCGTCGATTCTATCCTAATGTTTAGTGACTCGTAGGTGACGCAGCCTGGTGTGCTTCTTTTTATTTGTGACGGTCTATTTGCAGAGATATTCACTAAAATATATGGTCAAAGACAAAAAAGTATTTGCAAGTAACAAATACTTGTTCCTTATTCAAATAAGGCTAAGAACCTGGGTGTCATCTTCGACAGTGAATTATCATGGGTAAGTCATATAAATGAGATTAGCAAGAGGGTTAACTTTACGTTCCATTCGCTTAAACGTCTCCAGTGGTTTCTTCCCTTTGAAACTAAAGTCATTCTTGCACAAGCACTTTTGTTACCTCTCATTGACTATGCCGATGTTTGTTTCCTCGATGCCACGGAGATACTTGTTGACAAATTGGAGCGTTTACAAAACTTGTGTATCCGTTTTATCTTCGGGTTACGTAAATATGACCATGTGTCTGAGTTCAGAGCCCGTTTACAGTGGCTCCCTATCCGACGGCGTCGTGATCTGCATGTTTTATCTTTTCTCTACACTATCCTACATAATCCCTCATCCCCTTCTTACCTTCGTGAACGTTTCAGCTATCTTATTCCTCGTGGTGAGCCTTGCAGGTCAACCATGTCTCTTCTCCTTAAAACCCCGCCCCACAATTCCAGCGGTTATGGTGATTCCTTCACTATAAACGCTGTGAAGTTGTGGAATTCTCTTCCTCATGCTATCCGCAGTAGTCAAACGCTCAACTCTTTTAAGGCCAAGGTAAAAGAGCACTATTTGACATAAGAATCCCTTTTTCTATATATTATATTATTATTTTATGTGTGTATTTTAATATATATATATATATATATATATAGTATAGATCATATTATAATAATATGTAGGTATATTTTATTTATTTATATTTTGTATATTTTTTGTATAGGTATATAGTTAGTGGGTGATTTATTTACACCGTATTTTATAGCTTTATTTTATACAGCGTACGTACACAGTGCATCCACATTAGTTAATGTCTTCTCCCTAGACTCAAAGGTTTGCTGGTAGAAAACTCTTTTAGGGTTAAGCTCGCCTTTGTACATGTACTTTCTAATTATTGTTGTGTAACCATTTTCTTGTGTACAATAAAGAATTACAGAATTACAGAATTGCTTTATCCCTATTCGGCCACTTTGTGTTAAAAATATCGCTTGTCACTCGTCAAAAGTTACTTTGTTTGTAGTCACTATCCCTACTGAGAACCTACGGAGAAAAGAAAGGTCCTTGAATTGGACTTAACACAAGTTTGCATTATAATTTTCTTCATAATTGTATACTCCTACTATCTTTTTTCGGTGAGCCATTAATAAAAAAAATATTGTTAACCCGAATAATTTAAGTTTCAAGTGATTTTATGTAAGTAAAATATTGATTTGTGATTTTGAGAATAAAAGCTTTATTTATTAACCGACTTCAAAAAAAGGAGGAGGTTATATGTTCGGCTGTATGTATGTTTTTTTTTTTTTTTTTTTATGTATGTTCACCGATATTTCCGTCAGTTGTGGACCGATTTCCAAAATTTTTTTTTTGTTTGAAAGGGTATACTCTTATAGTGGTCCCATATAAATAGTATTCCTGAGGGATTAATAGTTTTCTCGTAAAACTAAAACAATCACTAAACTTTAAGAAAATTGTGGCCCGATTTCCAAAATTTTTTTTTTGTTAGAAAGAGGAATACTCTCAAGGTGGCGCCATATATTTTTTTTTCCTGAGGAATTAATAGTTTTCCCGTAAAACTAAAACAATCACTGAACTTAAAGAAAATTGTGGACCGATTTCCAAAATTTTTTTTGTTAGAAAGTGTAAAGGACACACTCTCAAGGTGGCGCCATATATTTTTTTTTCCTGAGGGATTGTCAGTTTTCCCGTAACATTCAAAAAACCTCATTCTCACTACACAACACACCCTGACTCACAATCTGAGTCAAACATTAAATAGTTTGAAAGGGTATTACCTACACCCGAGGTAGTCCAAAATATTTTCTTTTCCTTATGGATTGACAGTTTTCCCCCTTGCTGAACTCCGGTGTGTCCTTTAGTAGGTCTGCCCATGACTTCTCTTATCCTTTCCTACTTAAGCTACGATAAGCAAAGTCTTAATGTACTCGTAGCTTATATTCTGTCAGCACTATATTCTGTGATATGACGCAAGCATTTGACTACGTAGATCACAATATTCTATGCAATAAACTAGAAGCGTACGGAATAAGAAGCAATGTTTTAAACTTAATCTATTCTTTTCTAATTAAAAAATATATATATTATTATATTAAATATATTATCTATCAAATCGTAAACAAATTACAGAAATATCACGATTTAATTACAAGACCAAACATAATGTTACATATAGATCTGATGAAAGAAATATTCAATATGGTGTTCCTCAAGGAAGCGTACTTGGACCATTATTATTTATTATATATATAAATGATCTTCCATTAATTAATAATAACTTAAATCAACATATGACATTATTTGCCGATGACAGTTCTATAACAGTAAAATGTAATAATATTAACAATTATGAATATGAAATAAATCAATCACTTAATTCAATAATTACATGGCTAGAAAATAATAATCTAAAAATCAATTTAATAAAAACCGTAATAATGCATTTTAATCAAACTAATAATAATCAATCAAACATAGAATTATCGTATCAAAATAATAAAATTCAACAAATTAATTCTGTACGATTCCTAGGCTTACACGTAGACCAAAAGCTAAATTGGAAAAGTCACGTTGCATATTTAAGAAAAAAAATTAGCAGTTCAACATTTGCCTTATTTCGATTATCACTAACGGTCAATATTGAAACACTAAAAATAGCTTATTACGGCTTAGTTGAGTCAACTCTTAGATACGGAATAATTTTTTGGGGAAATTCTATAGGAAAAGAAATCATATTTAAAGCACAAAAGCGTTGCATGCGTTCTATGTTTAGGATACATATGACAGATAGCTGTAAACCACTATTCCTGACACATAAAATTCTTACACTTCCGTCCCTTTATATTATTGAAGTAGCATTATTTGTGAGAAATAATCCTCACCTGTTCCCACGTCTGTCTGACAATGCGCCAAGGAACAGACGTAATGATAGGCTTTGTCTTTTTGAATCCAAAACTGCGCTACTAAGTAAAAGTATAGTATGCATGGCACCAATAATTTACAATAAAATTCCAAAGAGCTACCAGCAACTTAATGATAATGAATTTAAAAATAAATTTAAAAAACTATTAATTGAAAAATGCTACTATAAGATTGATGATTTCTTAAATGATAAATTTTAATTGAAATGATATTATTACTTACTTACCTATTATTTTTCTATTGTTAAATGAATTATTTACCTACTTTGACGAACATGATATTATTATTTTTTTTTGACATTATTACTAATATTCTAGCTTAACTTTGATTTATGTCACAGCATGCCACTCTCTCAGTTTGCACACCGAAATCGGTAAAACATGTTGCTTCCAAGACCTTCCTATGTTATCATCTTTTTTACCTACACATGTTTATGCAAATAAATAATCTTTATCTTTATCTTTTATCTTTATCTTACTATATTATTTACACATACACTTTTATTTACACAGTATTTATTTACTTACACTAAAAAGTGAAAAATAAAACATTTTTGAAAAAAAAAATTGAACCGACTTCACAGAACACAAACAGAAGAACCTTCTACACACTAAAAAGAGAAAAATAAGAATATAATTTGAAGTCGGTGCCAAGTGAATACGATTAAGTACCTATCAAAAAAAGAAATCGAGCGATAGCGTACCAGGATACAATTTTGCACCCAAGTTCTTTTGAATTTCTTAGATTTAAATGAATAGTTGGCACCGACTTCAAATTATATTCTTATTTTTCTCTTTTTAGTGTGTAGAAGGTTCTTCTGTTTGTGTTCTGTGAAGTCGGTTCAATTTTTTTTTTCAAAAATGTTTTATTTATACTTGTATAACATAAGGCTAAATGTGCGACCTTCAATTCTTAGATAACATAGAATTAGGTTTGAAACGGAATTTCCATAATATCGTTTTGGCAAATTATTAATTTTCTATCAAAAAGCGAAACAAAACTAATAAATCATCAAAATGGAAGCTGAACAATTTTCGTGGTATTAGTAAATTGACAGGGCAATCAAAATTAATTCCGTTTTATTTACGAGGTAGCTCTACTAATGTTGCATATTAATTGCGAACAATTATGGATGTAATTATACCTTCTAATAAAACCTAGATCGTTTAAGTATTTAGTTTAGAGCGTTTTATTCCTGACACTCTTTTAAATACTAACTAATAATAATGGAATACTAACTTCTGCAAGATGTGGGCATGTATCAAATATGTGTTTGGACATGCCTCTAACTACCCCCCTTAGACATCTTCAAAGGATCTGGAATAAGTAACAGTCGTGAACCTGTTTACGTTTTACTCTTTTAAATACGTACTTTTTTGATGAATGATTCTCGGGATCATAATATTCTAATTGAATAGATAGCGTAGGATAACATGCTTTAATCTACTTTAGTGTGATTACAAGCAGCACAAAAAAAAATTTAAAAACAGATAATTAGTAGCTTTGATAAATTTGAAGTAGGATTAAAAAAATATATTTTCTTATGACTTATAACACTTTTTTTAGGAATATTAAACAAATAAAAAAATGAAGTTTCTTAAGTTAGTGAACGAAATAGCTTTCACTTCTATCGTAAGTTGTAGAAGCTTCCTAATTACCTCTAACAACACAAAATACCGTATCAGATCAAGACAGTGCGCGACAAAGTGAAGTAACAAATAACGTACTTATTTCTTGGGAACTGTAAGAAAACTCGGCAATGCTATGTGCTCAAAGTGCTGTCGGTAAGAAGGATAAATATGTATAGGGTATGATTATGCTGCCAAGTATGAACTGTAAGCAAAATCTGAAGTCGAAAAGTGATCTGTTTGATTGTAAAGTTTTTTTAATACTTAGATATTAAAAACCTAAAGAGACATCATTAATAAGTACGTTTAAATATCGTAGCTTGTAAAAACATGTATTTTTTCCAATCAATTAGTCATTTTAATTTGAAAGGTGATCAAAATCTTTTATGTTTAAAGTTAAAGCATAAAATGTCAAGACAGCTCACAAGATATGTTCCCAGAAACGACAGACTACTAAGTACTTTTACCTAATGGGATAAATCTACAGAGTATAAATTCACAAATATCTTAGTCTAGATTTTTGTAGACAAGAGCACATTTACAATTTTCAATTCAACTCATGAAAGACTGATATGAATTTCTTTGAAATAAATATTTTTTTTAGTCGCAATATAAGAAAAAAACAAAAATGCTGTGTACTCCGAACATTGTCACTCCTTTAAGGCGCTACGAAGCTACGAATATCGTAGACAATTTGTAGACGTTGCTACAAGCGCTACAAAGGCACCGAAGGAGAAATAAGGATAAGTGGGTGCCGTTTGAAATTATTAAGTATGTTTTGTTGTTATTGAAAAGAGTTTTATTGTTATTGTAGATTCAAGTGTTTGTTTTAAATGATACAGATTGTTCATAATTTTATTTAATATTTATTAAATCTTAGCGTGAACAGGTAGATTACTGTATTGCCCACAATCCACTTTCCGCTTCTGACTACCCCCTTAGACTTTTTTTTGGGAACTGTATCGTTTTTAACTGGTCATCATCTTCCTGCTCTTCTCCCACATTATGTGGGGTCAGCACAAAAAGTGTTTTTCCATTCTACCATCTCAACTTATGAAATATTTCACACAATTCACATTTTCTTTGGCCTACCTACGTTTTTTGCTTCTAATTATCCTATTTGGTAGCAACATAACACAGTGTAATCTTGAGGTATATGCATGATACGTGGTGTACGTCCTAAGACCGACCGCAAACAGACATGTTTGCGTCCGGGCTCTACAATTACTCAGGGGAGTGAGCATTGGTGTCTTGCGCTTTCTGTTGCTAGCCGATCGGTTTTATCAAACAAAAAAAACTACAGCAGCATCATGACTAGGTTTTCCAAGGTTCGAAAGATCTCTTTTCAGATCCAAAAACTCAAGAAAGGACCTTTGAAGATGTCTAAGGAGTTAATAAAAGATAAATTGGCACAATATATTCTTATTGGAGTGGAGTCACCTTTTTTCAGGCCCAGTCTGAAAATTAGCGTTGCTCTATGCTATCAGGCTTGAGTAACATTAAGCTGAGACTGGATTTTGGACCTTTTTGAGCCACCACAGCACAGACCTCTGTATCCACCTTTGTAGGTATGATAAGGCACCTTCTGTGCCTAAATCTTTGTTTTTTATTATTATAAACAACAAAACTTCTAAATAAAAGTATTTTTTTAATCCTATTGATTTTCTCATCCTCTGGGCCACTGTTCACATATAAATACTTATATATTTTTTAAATTAGTTCACACTTCTAGTCTGGAATTTCAACTAACTTTTTATAAACAGCTAGAGTTTGATAAATAAATTAATTTAATTCAACAATTACGGGGTAATATCCACATTTTTCTTTAATGGTACTAAGGATACAAATTTGTGTCACTTGTTCCATCAATGGTACAAATCATACCATCATAACTACTGACACTAAAGCGATTTTTTTTGAATATTTTTTGTAACATCAGTGCTCAGGGCACAGATCACTGTCGCCGTAAGAGCTTGTTTGACTTGTCTGATTAATTAGTTCGAGTTCTGTTATTGCTTTGTCTTGCCTAAACCAATAAACGAACAGTTTTGTGTTTGTGTGACAAAGAACAGCTGCTATACAACCACAATTCAGCTTTAGGGAAACTGAAATGTAATCGTAAAAGTGAGTGGGCAAAATGGTAATAGTCCTATACCATATTCGACGACCTCTGTGGGCGAAGGTCCGCCTGCGACGCAGAAGGTTGCGGGTTCGATCCCCGCCACGGGACAAATTTTTGTATGACCTACAGATATTTGTCTCGGGTCTGGGTGTTTCTATGTATAATATGTATGTATTTACAAACAAAAAGTATATATGTAGTATAATCAGTTATCTGGTTCCCATAGTACAAGCTTTGCTTAGTTTGGGGCTAGATGATGCTGTGTGAAAAATGTCCAGCATTATTTAAAAAAAATGTATAAATACCATTAGCCAACTCACCGACCATTAGCATTAGCAAACTTTCGGCTGTAGACGATTTTAGTTGGTAAGCCACAAAAAGTAGTTTGAAAATTTTTGATGAAAATCATTCTTTTAGACTGAAAAAGACATCGCAAATTGGAAGTCGCTCAAAAGGCACAATATTCGACAGCGACATTGACCAGTTTGCCCAGCTCTCATGCGTTATTGCTAGTAGAACTCAGTTATGCAGGGTTGTCAAGTAAACAAAAAGTATTCATATTTTTTCAAACGGGAATTCATCATCCTCCCATGCCTTCGACACATCGGCAAACAAGATAAGTTTTTACGCGGACAGTCATTTTGAAAGTTTTAGAAAACTATGAATGTTAAAAAAGTAAAAGTCACGAATGAAAACAGAACCACAGCTATACCATCAAGGTATACATTCTAACAGATCAAGGTCCATGAATCCTTGTAGATTTCTTAAGAATTCGCGAGAGACAGTCTGATTAGGAAAATATTTTACATGGCCATATTACTTATCATACGTGATTTTGCTGGCCTATCCCCACCTATTATTACAATAACTGGTTTCTTCACGATGTTTTCCTACACCGTTTTTAAACAGGGTTATTTGTAAAACACCGGTAACCTCTCAGGACTGTATTACTATCATCAGAAACAACAACTTTTGTTCTAGACAAAACATCATACATTTACCAAAACAAAACTTCAAGATTTCGTTGTCCTATCTAACACATTACAACTCTGTATTAAATAGGTCAATTTCAAGCGCCCCCGCCTCCCTCGCTATTGTACTATCGCTTTCTTTTGCGACGCATAGACTTCGTATATACAGAGATATTTTTATTTTTGTATGAAAATCTGAAGAACTAAATTATGATTAATTTATAAAAGTCATAGAACAAAAGTTGCTGTTTATGATGATATTGTAATAAAAATACCGTTACATTTGTATCGATATTTGGACCTCAACGCCATAAGCGACAGTGCCTTATCTGTTCATAACTCGGCTTACGATGCTGCATGAGGCTGGATCGTATCCCACAGAGGCTATATACTTTTATTTTTTTTAAGTTTAGAACCGTTACCGACACCTCGTTAAAGTTTTCATTTCTGTCGGCACTCCCGGAGTGCCACTGTTTTTATTTATTTGTATTCGTGACAGCCCTATCAGCTTATACAACGGAACCTCTCATATTGGCGACTTTGAACTTAGCGACGATACGAGTTCATAGATAGAAAATAATATTTGAGAGTTTATTTAGCTTTTGATGTTTCGGGTTAGCCCGCAATAAAATATTGGATGCCTCCCCATGTTGGGATGATGTAATAGAAGATTACTTTTATTTCTTTAAGACAGTTTGAATGTTTCATGATCAATACTTTCTTATTCTTAAAAAGTCATTGGTATAGGATTTTAGGCTGTTAATTTACCTTTTTCATGATATTTCCCCGACTTTTTGTCTAAGTTACAAAATACGTGGTTTCTTAGTCTGTGGAATATTATTATTTTAAAAATATAAACAAAACTTTAGGCTTTTTTACAAGAGATGGGAAGTATGATTAGGATATCGAAGGAAGAGTAAATGCTGAAAATCGAGTGAATGGGGCACTTCACGATTTTATGAGCAGCCGGAAAGTGTCCAATAAGGCACGACTGGCAGTTCATAGAGGAGTGTTAGTACCGACTTTGTTGTATGGTAGTGAAATTTGGGTGTGGCAGCAAAAACATCAGAGTAGAGTGAATGCTGTAGAAATGAGAGCGTTGCGTAGTATGTGTGGGTTAACGTTGAATGATAGAGTGAGAGATTGTGTGATAAGGGAACAGTGTGGAGTGAAAAAGGATATTGTAGTGTTGAGGATCGAGAAAGGTATGTTAAGATAGTTTGGGCTACATGCATATAGAGAGGATGGTTGAGAGTCGTTTGACAACGCAAGTATATGAGGCGAGTGTGTATGGGACAGCTGGAAGGGGAAGGCCTAGGCGAGGCAAACCTTCTTGAATCAAATTGGCGACAATTTGGAGAAGGGCCAGGTGAAAAGTACCCTAAACCGGCGAGTATTTGTATAAAAATAAGAAAAAAAGTAAGCAGAGCTTTTGTAATGAGTATAGATACTCATTACAAAAGCTCTGCTTACTTTTTTTGTATTTTTTTGTTAATATGTGGCGACCTCTATCTACCATCGCCTGAACTACAAACTGAACTATAAGCTGAATTTCAAGAGATGTCAATTACAGCGACGTACTTCGGAGCTGTACCACTAGATGGCGCTGGGAACACGCAAAAAGTATAGAAAAGTCTGAACCGCGCATGCAAAGTTTCTGGCCGCTTTAGCCTATATATATAACTATCCGACTATAACTGTCGGCCGAAAGGCCCTAAGGTAAGTGTGCCAGTTGGGCAAACCTCAGCGAGGCGAGTACTCCCTCTTTGCCATACATTGGGGGAATACCACCTACCCCCAAAAATACGTTAAACACCCAGAGATAAATTTAATATTTGCAGGTCATACATACAAACATTTTATCCCGCGGCGGAAATCGCACCCGCAACATTTGCGTCACAAACGGGGCTTGTCCCACTGCGCCACATAAGTCGAGGTTGCTAAGCGATGTAAAAAAATTCACAAGTCCATCAATCTATACAAAATATAGACCGTGCATTTCCATCACGTGGTAAGTGAAAGAAAAGTGAAGAAATAAAATCGATTACGGAAAGTTATATGATCCATTGCGTCGAGTTACTTATATCCGATTGAGCAGGGTATTATATTCGCGTTTCGATCATCGCTTTGTTTTGTTTGAGACTGAAATAACTGTCCTTTAAAAATATAGCGGTAAAAGACACGCTTTGTAATAGAAAAGTAAGTTCGTATGAGTCAGTGGACAGCAGCTCCTGGTGACAGTTTTTAATCGCTAAAAGGCATAACGACTTAATAGCCGGGATCGACGAATTAACGTGCCTTCCAAAGCACTTGTGTGCACAAGTGATCAGTTAAAAATGCGCACAACTAACGATAACTTCAGCAAAACATCATTTCTCAAACTTTACTAGTAGATCCATATCAACTAGTTAAGCTACGTTCAATGGGATTGAAATGTCGATTACCGAGTTTCAGGACGCCAATTACCCTTTGAAAATCAAATAAAAGAAATACCATAGCCCTTTCATAACGTTCTCACAACGACAAAAGGTAAAACACAATAAAAACTATTTGGCACTGGTCGTAAAAGAAAAGATTTTCATTTTTACGCCCAAACAAATAGCACTGAAATGAATAACGGCAAACAAAGAATAAATAAGTGCCCTCGACTCAATTTTGCGATTTTATTCATGAGCAAAAATGGATTTTAAGGCGATTTTAAAATGAATTTTGAAGTTCGTAAAAGGCCTATGAAGAGGGTAGCTTTTCAGTGCTTACTGTATTTAAACTGATGCTACAAAAACGAGATGAGTGTATAGTAATATGTGCTCTATATTACACCTACACTAATAGAAGACGCAAAGTATGTTTATTTTTAGAGTAGGTAGACATGAAAAGATCTTGAAATTGTAAAAAGACGATTGGGGATGAGTAATATGAGAAAAGGTCGAATAAAGTATGTTTGTGATTTTGGATGATATTGATATATGATAAGTATTTGATTTATATAGAAGATGCATTATTCCTGGCTGCGTAGCCGGCCTTATACCCTCGAGATACATGTCAGTAATGGCCAATAAGCGTAAAATTTACAGATGTTTTCGAATTTCCTAAACCTTTTTATTTGAATAATTTCAATAATAATCGATCTAAGGAGAAATTCTACCACGTCAGTCGGAGTCTTATCATGTGGGGTTTTTTGCGTAATGGGCCCTCTACATATTCGCCGATGATAGACGAATGTCAACGATCACGAACGTATAGAGGGCCTCATCGTCTATTCAAATACTAGTTCGGCGAATTTGTAGAGTAGCCGTAATAATCGATGAAGCACAAGTCTATTAGAGCTTGTGTCGATAAGCATATTGTATTTTTTTTCGGGGTTCTACTAGGAACTTGAAGTAATCTTAGTCAAAATTCATCAATTTGCTTTTCTCGGCAAAATATATCGCACATTCTCACAAGCCTTTGTTTATCTAAGACTTTTTACTACTTTCAAACGGTTTTATGACGGTCACAACATCTTACAAAAACAAAGCAATAAAATCAAGGGATGTTTCAAAAGCCATTATTTCCTCACAGCGCTTCAGATTCCTTCCACGTAGCGCCTGAATCAACGGCCCACCGTGTCTTGCCCAATTGACATGGGTTCAGGAATGTAGAAATAAAAAATACGCTTCAACCTACAAGATTTTTATGAACCAAAATGTGAATTGTTTGTGACAGATTGTTAGAGAAAAAAGTCATGTTGAAGTGACAGTACTTTGGCTTTCAATGCAGGTCCTAAGGTTTAGAAGCCACTGTTCGACTTTGAGGCGCACAAAATCCTTTTAATACGGTTCGAAATGACTAGTGGCTAAACAAAAAGAATAAGGGATACTAGAATCTTTCACATAAAGGATATCTAGCTAAACCGTTCAGATATTCTTATCAAAATATGTATTGTGAAAATAAAAGAAAGCATACTAGCCAGTAAATTGCAACTAAATCTTTTGACCTTGCCTCTCAAATTCCGCAAAGACCATGAAATATTCGCTAAATCCCATACACAAAGAGAGACGTATCCTTATGCCATAGCTATCTTACATTCTCTAAACGACAAGGGAACGTACCACAGAAAATAAAGAAGGAAAAGTTATGGAACGACTTGAATAATTTGGCAAAGTACAATCTATATTATACTAGTGGACCGAGGCGCGACTTCGTCTGCGCATTGTTTCATCATAAAAACTTTAGAGATAGAACTACTGACATCGCCATTTTGAAAAGTCAAAGTTATTGGTTGTCATGGCAACTTTAGAGCAGTGCTCTTTGTGTCAAGCAGAGTACTGCTAAAGTTTTTATGCAATATTCCCGTTGTCCTTTTACATATTTTTTTAGTTTTCAGGAATGTTTTTCGGGATAAAAAGTAGCCTATATGCTATTCTGGAGTTGCACCTTTCACCTTACCCATTGTAAACTGTTTCGTCGTTTAAGCCTGATCCTTACACAAACATACAAATATCCAAACATCTAATAAACTTACAAACTTTCAGATTTATTATATGAGTGGGATACTATCAGCCCTTCTGTGGCTCACGATACCAAGTTCATAATATGAACATGGTATGTAATGATACTATCATCATCAACTCGCCTTATCCCACTTTCGTGTCGGGTCAGCACAACCATTGAAATGATTTTTCAAACATTGAAATTATTTAGAATATCAACCTATGCTTGCCTATAATATGCTATACTTACTATGTAGAGTTATAAATATTCTCGCTATTTTATCTTTTATAAATTCATACTGTTTACATATGAGTTGTGGTCACGAAAAACATTTTTTTTAGAAGGTTTGAATTATAATTTTCAACAAAAACTTTTTTCACTGTATCCTGTTTTCTGTGCGAAGTAGGACGATTGTGTGCCCTTGACAAATGTACGCATAAGTTGTTCCTTTCTGAGATTTAGTGTCCCTACTTTTGTGTGTTTACTTCCTCTGGGCCTGTTTTAGCAAGTAATGAGCCGCGACTATACTTGAAAGAACGCTTTTTAGAAGCTAGACAAAGATTGCGGAGCCGCACAATATTTGCCGTCTGGTATTTCTCCTTCAAAGATCTTTAACTAAAAGATCTTAAATGTCCCATAACTCGAAAACTGTGAGACATTTACTGGGCACAAGTTTGGCTTCTCTGGTTCCTTATGATGCCCCCTACCCACAGCTAAAGGATTATTCACTCATTACGAGACAAATAGGCTCACAATTTCCGAAATAGGCTCATTAGATCAAATAGGCACAGGAGATACGATTGTGAGCCTATTGTAGGTCTTTGCCCAGCTGTGGGACAGCAGCGGCTCATAATAATAATAATAAAGTATAATATTTTTTATCGTGACGGAGATTATGTAATATACCTATCTTTAAATTATTGCAGACATAGTATCTTTGAAAGTAATATTAATATCGAGTAATTTGATCGCAAGGATCGATAAGAGATGGTTCAATTAATCAGTGGTTAACGATGCGGTGTAACTTTCACAATATCAACTGGCAGCTAAATTGTAAGTAATTAATATTCAGTCTACTAACGAGGCTATGAGGCTAAGTTTAGCCTACAAAGAAGATATTTTCTTGAAAAAGTAAGTTCGTATGAGCTGAAGCCAACAGACGGAGTTTTTGAGACACCGACGCGACGTCAACACTTTAATGTGCCCTACGCAGCGCAGAAGCGCTCATTCCCGCAAGATGATCTATAAAAAACGTACGCAAGTCATCACACGCTCCCGCCCACCCGCGCTCAAATACCAAATTAAAAAATTTAAAGTACTTACCTACATTTAGTTGAACATTTCAAGTCAAAGTTCGATCAAAATTGAAAATTGAACCCGACACGAAGACAATTCAATGAAAACTAAAACCAATTTTCACGTTTCAAAGTTTGATTTCACTTGACGGAGCAGAATAGGGATTCAGTAAATTAATTGCTCTAAATTTGTATCGATCTGACGTAACTTAAATTACGATCACTTAGGAATAGTTTCTCGGAATTGCTTGATTCTCTCAAATAAACCAAGTAACAAATCTGCTCATATTATTACTACCTACTAGTTGGAAATTCTGATCTCCTGGTGCTCTCTCTGGCGGAACAAGAATGAGTAGAAGATCAATTGTACTTGGGGCAATACGCTCCATCGTCAAAATGTATAATGGTAAGAAGCTCATGAATAATTGTTAAAAATAACAAATGTCAAATTATAAACATGTCAAAATACGCAGGGTTGGTAACAGTTTTTTTCTTAATCTATCATGTCCCACAGCTGGGCAAAATATGTTTCATTATATTTTATCTTACACTCCATGCGCTCCAAGGCCATAGTTTGCCAGTCTCAAATGTATCCATATCATCTCGCCGTTTCCTGGGTCTGTAATATTATTTTCAACTGTCTTCTAGCACCCACTGAGTGACCAGCATCACCCAATGTTCTGGGTGCATTCAAGTCACATGTACTGTCCAGTCCCACTTCAAAGGTGATTTAAGGGTAATTGAGGCAAATACGCAAAAAACATATTTTATACTGATAAAAATGGTGTCATGAAAAGCAAAGGACTCCTAAAATTATCTCCCTACTTACAATTCCCTCTAATGCCCTAAATACTACCTTTTTTCTGAACTTCCAAAACCATTACATAAAATACATTCTAGTTACTTGGTCGTATATTTTCTTATATCTGGAGAATAGGAGAATTTGAATATAATACAATGATTATATGCCGGTCCTGATAAACTGCGCTGTAAAGTTATAAGGGTAATAATATGTGGGACTTCTTTTAGGCTTTTCAACTCGATGTTACACCGATCGAAGGAAAACAAAATGAAACTGAATCAATCTTACTGTTCAGAGTAAACATTTAAGTAGGCCTTCAAGATCTCTGAAGTGGATAGATAGCTCAACTGATCCAGGTCACTGTCAGACGGAAGCGTGCCCAAAACACTGGCGGCATTACCACCCTGAATGGCAATGCTGATCCTTTGAGCCAAAAATGTGCCAGCTCTCGGATCACGCGTCGCTTCGACTAGACGCCCTGAACTCCAGAACCCCATGGACCTAGGGTCTCAACCCCAAATGGTTCAAATATATAAACCCTATCAAGATTTATATATTTGCGCCTTTTGAGATCCTCAGCCAAATCTGCCGCTGCGCCAGGCCTAATGGATGTCCCCGGTAGATGTGAAAGCGCAAGGGTGAATTATATTGTTATTTTTGTAATTCAGAAATAACTACGGTGAATAAACTAAACGGCCACCTTTCACTCTGATAGAACCTTTCATTATAGAAGCATTCATCCAGTGATATTTTTATAGGACTTCCTACGAATGCAAACGTGTGTTGAACAAAAAGTCCGTTACAATTTTACAGAACGGTGTGATACACGTCCGACTTTAGTCTACAAGATTTAATATCACTTTTGTTGAATTCCCGTATTCTCTAAAACCACTTTAAGCTGGCCGAAGCCATATTGAGAATGGTTTATTGCTATTGAAGAACATGTGTTTTACTATCCGATATTAAAGCATTGTAAGAAACTTCTAGCTGAGAACGGACCTCGGAGCTGATCCTAGACATACATAGTAGACAATTTCAAATCTAGTTTAAAAATAACGATGAAGATAAAAAATTTAAGGTATCAAGGTAAAACAAACACATTTATTGTTAATGTGAGTTTATGAATGACCATTTTTATAAAAAAAAAAAAAATATAATGACCATTTTTATTTTTTATTTTATTTTTATTTTTTATTTTTATTTATTAGGGATAACTATTAACAGTTACATTCACGTATGTATTAACTATATAGTGTTATTGCTAGTTCTTATGTTCTATAAATGTAGCCAGCCCCGTTATCCACAAGTTATATTATATAGTTATATATAGTATGGATGACTCCTAAATTTTTTAATTTATTTTTTTAACGATATTTTAAACATAATAATTTATTTATTTTTAGCCCATATTGCCCCACTGCAGAGCAAAGGCCTCCCTCCTCATTTTCCAGTCATAACTGACTTTAGCTATAGTTGACCAGTCTGGTAGATGCATATCCAAATCGTCCCGCCATCTCCGTGGTGGTCTGCCGCGCGGACGTCTTCCGCCGGGTACCCATGACCCATTCAGTGACGGATTTTACCCATAAGTCGTCAGACATTTTAATTTAAACATAATTGTAGCACAAATATCTTCAATTAAGATACCCAAAACATTACTTTTTATCTGATAACTCTTCATTATACGTCTCTTGACCATACAGTATTTGTGATCCCTTCTTATATTAGTTACCAATATTTGTCCCATGCAACAGATTGTAAATAAAATTCCCCTAAAATGATACCTACCCTGCTCTGTCAGGAAATACAAACAACATTTTTAATCTTTTGCAACATCAAAACCTTTTTGAATGTATACATACATTCCCATTTCTATATTCAAGCAATATCGAATCACAGCATATTTCCTGTTTGTCACAGAAATTCAATCTGCCATGCGTAAATGTTTCAATCCCTTTGTAGGAGTATTGCTAGCACTGGTTTTATTAATATCACCATCATCATCATCATCATCCTTGACTTTATTTGTACAGCGCGCGGCTTCGCCCGCGTGGTACCAACATTTTAAATAGCTTATATGCTATTCCTGGTCACTATCGCCTATTCCAAGTTTCATCCAAATCGGTTCAATGGTTTAGGCGTGATTCAAAAACAAACATACAAACATCCAAACATCTAAACAAACTCACAAACTTTCAACTTTATTATATTAGTGGGATACTTTATTTACAGAAACTAAGCTACTACATATTTACATATATTTAATGATTAATTATATTGAATTTATAAGTACTTTACCTCTATATTATTATTCTTAGTATCTTGATATTGTTAATTTTTTATTGGTCTGAATTGGGCACCCATTTTTGGGTGAAGGCCTCCTCCATCCATTGCCACAAAGGTATGTCTGCGGCATGTCGGCAATTGGTTTTTATCGTACCTTTTATCATAATCATCTGCATGAGCTCGTGCTAACCAGTGACGACTCTCCTATTCTGCTTACCTTTGATCCCAAACCGAATTTTAATAAAACGTATTCGATAATTTCCTAAACCGAGGAAAGGATAAAGGTTAGGGATATTCATGTACTTTTAGGGAACGTTAGTTTCTTATGGTCGCTTTTTATTGTCTATTCAACTTAGGGATATAGGAAGGGTTATTTTTATACGAGTTTATAAAAAGCTTGTGTCTTTGTGATATTCCTTCTAAACGGTCGAAACGATTAACCTGGATTTGATGTTTTTCAACCGACTTCAAAAAAGGAGGAGGTTCTCAATTCGTCTGTATGTTTTTTTTTTTTTTTTGTATCTTGTTACGCGATTGTTCCGCCATTTGTTGACCGATTTGCAAAATTATTTTTATGTTTGAAAGGGTATACTCCAGAGGTGGTCCCATATAAATTTTATTCCTGAGGGATTGATAGTTTCCCCGTAAATTTCTAAACACCTTCCCTCCTAGCCATGTCACAAATAGAAATCGAATCGACAGCTTGACGCCCTGAGTCACACCGCGTTTCGAGTCAAACGTTGAAGTCGGTTTTCTTTTTAGTAAGTATTAAAACGTAATTAGGTATTGCTTATAACAATATGGCTGTTTCCAAGCTACCTATAACCTATAATACTAACCTATAATATTCTACCTATAGTAGAATATTTTAGTATTTTTTTCCGAAACCCACACACTTCTGGCGATCTAGAAGTGACATTTAAATAACATTGACGATCTTGTATACTTCTGAACATAAACCTTTTAAAACTGCTGTAACCCTGATGTAACTAATCGATTAATAGCATAATGACTGTCTTATTGATTGAAGTTTAGGTGCTATTTCTCTCCATAAAGAATGTGTACCTATAAGTACAGCAGCTGCCAAACAAACTCCAACAGTGTAATTTATTCGTTCATGCTACCTAATCATTTTTCAACAAACCTAAGTATACCAGGATATGATAAAATAGGCAGAATTGAAGCGTATTATAGACAGATATCAAAACAAAATTCCGAGGGGTCGTTTGCCATGGCTGACCGGCATCGGCTATTTCCGCGAGTTTCGCATTTAGGCTTTACGTTTTCGAAAAAACTATGTTCGTTTAAAGGTGAACATGACGTTCCAAATATTTAATAAGACCGCCTTTGACTACCCCCTAGGATTTCTACCAGCCCGTATGGCCCCACTAATAGAGCAAAGGTTGTTCTCCCTTTTACTTTTCGCGGTCCTTTGCAATGGTGGACCAAATCATCCATGAATGAGTCTAGCCGTCTCGCCTATGGATAGAGTTTGTATCAATGAACTAATGGATTTCACATGATTTTTTTTCGTTCCAACTTTTCCTACTACGAGTAATCGGTTATTAAGATCAAGGTGCCTAGTGTTAGTTTTTTACGCATTCGGTATCGACGCCGTAAACGCAGAATTGTATAGGAAAATAGCAGCGCCATCTTTTGGTACTCACTCAAAACGAATGAAAATCAGTACAAATCCACGTTTACGGTCGATACCGAATGGTGAATAAAATGCATACTTAGCACATAGCTTATGAAATTGGTTCATATTCATCCTAGGAATAATTCCGAACCGAATAAAATTCTTTGAACAAACCCCAACTTCGCTTGTTTTTATCGAGTGCTAACATTCGGAAGTTTCATATTAGAATAGAAACCCTGAACTCTACTTCTCTAAAATTCGTTAGCCAAATGAAAGAGATCCCTGAGGTCCTATTACTGTAGTCGTTTTTTCGGAAAGCAAAGCTTAGCGGGCACCGTCCGGATGTCGATTGGCATCCGTTAATCCGGGTCGACGATAAAAGAAAACGTTTGTCGGTGATTTTGTTTTTTGAAGGGGATTTGTATTTATTCAAAGGTTTGAACGAGTGTTTAGATGTTAATGACCTTTGCGTAGCGAAGCAAAGAGAAAAAAAGAGGAGTTTATAAGGGTGCTAGAGTGTCCCTTGTAAACTCTTAAAGCTGTATAGATCATCAGTTTTCCTAAATATTTATATAAATAAATAAATCAAATAAATAAATTAAATTACATTAGGTCCTGGCTCAGCCCTAAAGTTATTCTGAGATTGGTAAATATTTGGCTTTATGTTTTGTTTTTAGGATAAAAAATAACTACCACGCTCATTCAAACCACAGTTTTTACAGGTTTATTCATTCCACGAGATAGCAAATGCAACTGCACTGCCGAAAAATTCGACAACAATTTGAAACTTCACCTACAGTTTATCGCTCCCATTCGGGACCAAATGCACTTTTCTGATAGCTTTTTTCGTGCCGTTGTTTGCACAGACATGGGACAGATCGCGAGTTTCAAAGAAACTTGCAGACTAGTTTTTAAAATGTTTTTGTGGAGCACTTGTAGAAGTAATTCAATACATCGAAGATATGCGACGTTCTACAGTATAAACAAAAAGGGCATAGTTTGGTTCTTCTTGGTTGCTAAAAAAATATATATATAAATGCGCTATATCGTGAGGAAACCCGCAGAGTTTAGTCAGCTCCACACGTATCGAGCTCGTCTTTCCTGTGGGCCAGACTGATTACACTGAGAGGATGGTTTAGGTGCTGGGCAAGCCTATTCCATCTCAAACAATGTCCCAGGCACTGCAGCGACCCACTAAGTGTAGACATAGATTGCCTCCTGACGCTGTATAAATCATCTAATATAGATGTAAAGGCCTAAGTATAGTTGCTAGGTATCCTATCAGGCACTTTTAAAACTTAGACTATTCAACACTTTACCAGTAGTGGAATTGGTCTATAACTGACAGATTTAATACGACTGAACGAATAAAATTATCTTTAGCTACACTTTTTTTAACTATGTTTGAACTATGTTTATAGAAAATCTCAAATTAAAAAAAAGTTCTAACCAAAAATGTGGTGATTGTCATGAGAGTTTATCAGTTCATTCACCTCCAGAAACTTGATATTATAAGTACTCGTACTAAAACAATGTAATACTTAAGTATCTGTTTTGTAAAAGTGTCCGCGTCAAATAGTAGTCATTGTATTTCCTATACAATAGATACCGACGCCATAAAAATCTTGGAAAAGAGATCAATGACGTGTGTGAGCGACATTGAGCACTGAAGTAGGTACTATTATCAAGTACCTACGTATATGGCGTATGCTCTACTAGATAGGTAGAAAACTACATTAACTAGGTCTAACATTCGTGTAAGACCACTTCTCAAATGGTTATTGTGACCTTGAAAGAGACTGAATCGTTTTATTCCAAGAATGTATGCCAATATTTTTTTTTTGAATGGTGAGATTGTTCTGGTAGGGAGCATGTCATCAATATAGTTGAAGACAGCATATTGAAATGTACGAGTAGGCACTCCATGCTTTTTAAAGACTTGTCCATAAATACAATTATATTATAAAACATATTTGAAATTCAAATAGCTTTGAAAGTATGTGACTTTTATTTTTTTACAAAGATCAATGAATGATTTATTTTGATCCCATTTAAGTTTTCGGATAGAATTTATATAGACAGATGAGCCTCAACGTTCACACTCTCTATTAGCAAGGAAGGTTTACACACCTCAAATTAATTCAATCACACTTTAAGCTCAACTTTCGAGATTCAACTCAATACTCGAACAAACTGACTACCTTCAGTTGAAACTCGTAACTTGGTTGATAAAGGCGACATTAACACTAAGCCTACAGTCTCAAGTTTCGACTTCTGGTCATTGGGGGATTGGACAATATACTGCGCTGTTTTGTGTTGATCTTTGTTCTGATCTAGTCAAGTAAACCATGAGGACTTTACCCTTTAGCTGATATTAGGGGTAAAATAATCCTGAGTTCGATTTCGACTTGGCAGGAGCGTTTGGTTTTGGAAAAACGCGCAGTATAGACCTTGATGAGTAAATCTTAAACTACCGGTCATCTCGATTATTTTGCTTTAAATTATGATTGATTTTGGAACGGACGGTATCGAGGATGGAGCTAGAGGAAAAAAAGCGCTCGATTTTACCGTCACGACACATACATAGGTCAAAACGTTACAGTGCGAAGTGCACAGTCGCAAAGCAGTCCATATATTGTTACATTGTTTGTACAGAAGAGCGTTTCAAGGATTTTAAAATTTGTCAATACTTAATTTATTTGTCAAATGCCAAATGTCAAAGTTGAAACTTCGTTCCAATCATGTTCCACGACATGTACTTTTTTATAAAAAGGTGTGTTTAAATTGTAATTATGGTTCTCATTTCAGGACTTTAGCGTGCGTGTGAAGAACACAGCATAAGCTTTATAAGTATGTTCGCGAACAAGCTCAATACAAAATGTTCATGTATATTCCTTATCTGCAACTTAGAAGATGCAACTTGCCGATGTACTTGACTCCAACTTACATAACTGGATATAACTTAGAATGAGATAACTGCGCCTGTCTCGGTTTAGCATCGAGTGAAATTCAAATTTATTGAGTAACAGTTTAGTAATAGCTTTTGTTAAACTTGATCTATTTATAGGGGGTTTCAGCTGGGCTGGGCAGCATTCGGAAAACTACGCCGAGTTTTCTCGTCACCCATACCACAGTGTTTGAAAACGAAAGTTTTCAATCAGTGCGTCCTACCTGTCATGACATACGGAGCCGAAACGTGGACACTCACAGTACGGCTAGTCCACCAGTTTAAAGTCGCTCAGCGAGCTATGGAACGAGCTATGCTCGGAGTTTCTCTGAAGGATAGAATCCGCAACGTGACTATCCGACATAGAACCAAAGTTGTCGACATAGCTCAGAGAATCAGCAAGCTGAAGTGGCAGTGGGCTGGCCATATCTGCCGAAGAACCGATAACCGTTGGGGTAAACAAGTTCTTGAGTGGAGACCGCGACTCGGCAAACGTAGTGTAGGACGCCCTCCGGCCAGGTGGAGTGACGATCTGCGAAAGGCTGCCGGCAGAAGCTGGATGCGTCGAGCTGAGGACAGGGCGCAATGGCGCGCACTAGACGAGGCCTATGTCCAGCAGTGGACTGCCATAGGCTGATGATGATGATGATGATGATGATGATGATCTATTTATTGAATTTCTAGCCTTTCTAGCCAAACACAGTAAATCGTTTGGTGGCGAACTCATATTTGCAATAGTTTAAGATACAATATGAAAGCGAAAAAAAAAGATCGCGTGTAATGAGCATATTTTATTCCATAACAAAAACTTATTGCTGGGATTCGAACCCGCAGTCTTTTGATGTTTAAGTCAAGAGTACTACTCGTAGACCAACAGCTCTCATTTAGGAATTTAATTACAATACATGTTCAGTGTTCTACGTTTTAAAATTGGAACACGCTACATAAAATCTCTTTTCAACTATTGCTAATGTAGGAAGTATCTTTGTAGGTTTATTTCACAAAATCTCCTTCAAAATAGACATAGCCAGCGGTCGGGATGAAAAACAAATGCTGTCTGAAACCACACACCGCCCTAAATGGATGACAAATGGCTACGTGTGGATGTGGCCGCAGTATACCGCGGCTTGATTATAGAGGTGACCGGGGCAAACATTGAAATTAGAGTGACTTGTTCGATAGCGTATTGAACATGGCTATGATTGCATTGCAGAGCAAGTAATCTAAATTTTAAGAGTGTCTGCCATTATTCTTGTCATAAAATCATAATCCTTTATCTCCTATTAATAATATGTCTGTCTTCGGAATAATCTCTCAAACACACCACAACACAAACCCAAATCCCACACTCACTCGCTTCGTACACCCACACACTCACACACACTCACACCTAAACCCACCCACACACATTCACACTTAAACCCCCCCCCCACACATACACACACTCACACACACACACACACACCCCACGCACACATACACACACACACGCACACACATTCACTTTATACACTTACACTTAGTTTCATACTCTTGAATTTTTTTATGTTAGATGTAACTTTCCTGTTTAGATTAAGTCTTTGGTATAATATTTACTACATAGCTACGTTGGAACCTCTAATATCCAATCTTTTGGAGAAGAGCGCTGACTCCGCTACTCAGTTCTTTTGCGGCAGTCAACGTTTTCCACTGTATCTTTGCTCATATTGTAATGTTGTTCCAAATAAAGCATTAAAATAAAGCAAAGCAAAAGCTATAAACTTAATGTCTAGAATTAGAATTACTTTGTTATATAATAATATATAATAAGTAATATATATAAGTAATCATCAACATTTTTAGCATTGCGGACAAATTTAATTTTGCAATGATGTAATTTCCTCCATTTATCACTCTCTGAGTTTTCAACTATTCGATTTTAAAAGTGTTATAAATTCGAAAGTTTGTGAGTTTTTATGGATGCTTGTTACTTCTTCAAAAACGACTAAAATACAGATGAAAGGCACAGAGATTGATTAAAATCTCGAAGAGCACTACTTTCATCCCGGAAAAAAGTGTATGTATACTCGTAGGTATTCCGCGGGTTCATGGGTTATAGCAGAGAGTGGTAGTAGTAGTTATTCTAGTGACCACAATTTTCGGGCCGCATCACAATAGAGCTATAGTTAGCAACAAGGACATAGCATAGTAATGATGGTTAAACATGCGACATATTGGCGTACAACACACATGTTACCACGAGTTTATACACTATCGAAATATACGCGAGTTTTCTACGAGAAGAATTAGTAAGAAAGAATTCTATTCAACTTTTTATATTGGCTTTTGCCCGCGCTTTGATCGTGTTGATTTTGTCAATCACTGTCTTAGTTGTCACTCAAAATCCTTTCTAAATTCTTCTTCCTATCGTGTCACCAGTTCTGTCTAACTAGTGTGGGGAAAGGATTTTAAGTGCGCCCAAAGAGGCTCCTTTCGTGCACTTGACACATGTTTTCGAACTTTTTAGGTTCTACGACATGCCGGTTTCCTCACGATGTTTTACATTTTTCGGCAGGAATTTTCTAAATAATAAGGTACTTTCCCCTGACAACGTATTATATTTTATCCATGATAAGTTTATTGGATTGAGGAAATATATTTCTTCTTATTTTAATTTCAACAAATATAGAGACAGTCCCCTTCCACTCCCCCGTTTTGTTTTTTTTCACATCTTGTATAGAATAAAGTCCTTAGTGTGCCCCTCAAATTTTATTAAAATCCGCCGATAAATTACACTACACAACCAAAAATAGCGCTCGACAAAAAAAAAACAAGGGACTTGTGTGCCAATTTTCGTCAAAATCGGTAGAAAAATACGACCTGTAGGTGAAAACAGCCGGACAGACGGACAAAAGCATTTTTGGCCAATCACCACCCTTAAACTGACTTGTATAAAACCACACAACAACGATAGCTAAAACACAACATGTTGTGCGGGCAGCTGTACAAACCTCAGCGTAACATTTGCACTGTGAAAACTAATTTTGCATTTGGATAAAGAAAACAGTTGCTAGATACGTTTTGTATTGACAGTGATTGTGTAAATCATTGTATGAACTCTTTGACGAGCCTCGAGATCCATGAGGCTTTTGTTTTTTATTAGTAGTAGCTTGAGCTACGCGATTTTATAATTCTCCAAGCATTAATGGACCTATTTTCTGTCCTTGTGAACGAATTCTGATAATAAAAAACACTAACAATCCTGGTTTATGTATCACAAAAAAAACGCTTCGAAATTGGAAAAACTGTTCCCAAAACTAGCGTGCACAAACGCACAGACATATTATGCCCCGTGCATTTCAAAATAAAACTCTTACTTCATGTTTTGTGTCAGACGAAAACTCGACCAGTTACAACTCCAACGAATATGATAGTTATTTCGAAGTGTCATTTCACCAGTTAAAAAATCTAAAGAGTTTAAGTGAGATTTTTCAAGGAAATTAAAACGGTTACCGATAAACGTGACCACGTGACCAGGAAAATGGCGACGCTTTATGGAATATCGAGGCGTTGGTTGGTATCAAAGAAAAATAAATTTGTTTTGGTTTACGGTAATTTCATTAAATCTTATCCTCAAAAGCAAAAATGTTTAAATGGGTTTGCGACTAGTTTTTTTATGTCGACATAGTATTATCGCAAATTCGTTGTTACTTATTTTTATCCTGTAACTCCTTCTACACGCAATGATTTTGATGCAGTTTTCACCTGCTCGCACATTTACCAATAATAATATAAATAATATAATAATAGAATCCAAAATAATATAGTTTTTTTTTTTTATGGAAAAAAATACTGATGACGTCAGAAACTGCAGCATGCTTCTGACGTCAGCAGAAATTCCTCTATTGAATTGACAATTCGGCGCGTTCGGTGCGTATGGATAGTGCGATGAGCTTTCACCATCAGTTATGTAGATATTTTAACAATTTAAAGTTTAATAGTACTACCTAACTAAACCTTTGTACCCTGAGTGAAACGTCAGGCGAGGCCTTGATCTAGAGCCGTATTGGCTTGTGTCATGCGTTTATCAGTGAATCGATTTGGATGAAACTTATTGTGTGGATATTAACTTAGAATATCATATTTATTAAAAATGTGTGCAAAACGCGAGCAAAGTTTAAGAAATTGTGATTCAGAAACATTTTTAAACAAACAATGTAACATTTGCTATATTTCTATAGCATGGACGACACATCTAAATTCCTCTTCGCTTATCCAAGAATATTCACGTAATACCTTGGATAATTAAATCGTGATCAATCTAATTTCAATTCTATCTCCTCGGGATTAGAATCCAAATCGGCAGGACCGTTTCTAAATCTCCGTCTTTAAAAGATCATTCTCGTTCATTCATTTCGTCGTTCACGTGCTCTGCTTTGGCATAGTACAGACAAATCAGTAAGAATTTTAAGAAATTTACCCGATTTCTTCCGGTTTATTAAAACAGGAGTAATAAAACACTCCGTTATGAGTTTTTAACTAGTGGTTCTGTGAGAACAGTAGACCTGGCTTCCAAAAATTAGGGAGGAAAGAACAATTTTGAAAAAATGTGAGCATAATCAAATGTGTTTTTGGATTTGGGCATGACTCTGACAACTCTCTTAGATATCTTCAAAGGATCTAGAAGAATCTACCGCGCCTCGGAAAAACAGTTGTGATTCTGTTTGTTTACGCTACAGCAAACTTCCCACCCTTCCCCTTCCACTCCCCCTATTTGGATTTTTTCACATCTTGTATAGAATAAAGTACTTAGTATGCCTCTCAAATTTTATTAAAATCCGTCGATAAATTAGACCAGCAAACTTACCCCCTTTTCCCCCAACCAAAAGTCGCATTCGACAAAAAAATATAATAATCAAGGAACTTGTGTGCCAATTTTCGTCAAAATCGGTAGAAAAAAGCGACCTGTATGTGAGAACAGCCGGACAAAAGCATTTTTGGCCAATCACGAAACGGAGACACTGCGCTCGCTTCGCTCGGTCAGTCAATTAAAAGTAAGGGGAGTGGATTTCATTCATTTCACATGACATTTGACATTCATTAATCTCGACTCATGGAGTTTTTTAGTCAGACTAACAGGCTCAAAACATCTTAAGTGCATCTTGTTTCGTTAGCCTACAAGGGGTTTCTTTGTTTTGAATATCCGATGTTTTATGTACGAAAATTTCACTCGATCCACTAATCAAATCCACGTTGTTTAAAATTTTTTACTTACTTCGCCTACTGTTTCAGGGAGCAACACCATCAATTTTGGCTCATTTCAAAGGTGAAAACACTCGAGCTATCTCCAGAGGCAGTCGCTATACAGGGTGCGTCGTTATAGAGAGCTTTTTAATTAATTAGTATAATCACTTCATTGCGTGCTTTTGAGAGATTACATTTATACAGCGTTCAAAAGGGTTAATTTATCTAATTATTAATATTTTGTGTGTAAAGTAAATCTTGATTTTAAATGAATTTTGGGATGTCTACTAAGTCTTCATTAACTTATTACTAGGTTACCCACTAGTGGGGAAGCTAGTGGGGTCGTTGGGAATATATAATTATTTCCGATCACTAAAATATTGTCGAATAAAAACAATACAAAATCAATAAAACAAACATCTTATAAGTTCGTGGTATCAATTTTGAAATACTTAGGATTTTTTAACGCTATCGCTTCGGCATCGCCATGAAAATTGCAATAGGAGAAAACACGAACGTCCTGTACTTATAAACCGTATAAGGGAAAGCAGGAAATATCTAAATTGAATCGAAATTGAGAGAATTTCCGTGTGTGAAGTTCCATTGTATGAAAAGGACACACGTTTTTGTAACGTTTATTTGTGTGTGTGTGTGTTACATTGTGACGGTTTTTCTTTAGTAATGTAAGTACCTTTATTATTACTAGTGATGGGCGAGGCTTTGCTCACGTGGTATTAATGATCATGGTCATTATTATAGTGTTGGTCGAATGGGGTTGTGCCTCGACTTTCAATCCGAAGGTCGTGGGTTCAAATCGTCTGTTCTCCTTAAAAATCATTATGCAACAATTCTAAAAAAACAATAAATTATTAATTTTGAAGTGAAAACTTAAATGGCCTTAGGAATCAAATTGATACGGTCAAACGTCTATTTACAACCCGAAAATGAGGCCGCCAGTTTGTGTAGTTTAAAATGAAAGACCCTATACAGGGTGTAAAAAGACAACTACCGAAAACTGAGGGGTTGCAATCAGACCATGATTCTAAACTCATTTAGCGAAAAAATAATGCAAAAAATTTTTTTGACTTAGCTTAGTCATTTTATGTTATTTTCAGTTATTGACTCTTAGTATAACATAATAAGACCATACCTACCGAATTATTTCATTTTTAAAAGAAATAAACAATTTAAACTCAAAATCCAATCTACGTAAAAAAACGCGCCCAGATCATACGCAAACAGTAATCTTCAAACGCTGTTTTATAATGATTTTTAAGGAAAATCCTTTTGGATTTGGTTGTGTCTTGGAATGCTGTACCTACCCCTTTCGGCTTCGGTAGACGTCTTTTTACACCCTGTATAATTGTTAACGTTTAACACGCTGATGCCTTTATTTAAAAGTAACTGTTTATATTTATATTGTGGTATTAGTTTTATAAACAAGTTTAAACCAGTCCACGATAACTAGAAAAGTTTCCGGCCGCATGTGCACTTTCGTCGGAGCTCGCCGCAAAAATCCTAGACTTCATTAAAACTCGCGCAAGTTAATTTGACATCTAATTTTCAGTTTATGCACAGGTTTTCGGAGATCTGTGAGGTTGTGGTTCACTTTGAGTACTCTCAAACTCAACCACAAGGCATGTGGTATAGTTTTAGAGTTTGTTATGAGTTAATTATGCCAAAAGATGAACAATTGTTATGCAAAAGGAGTGGATTCACATTGACTCCTATCAAAGAGTGAGTGTAAGAAGAAAACGTCTGCCAAGATTACTTAGCTTGAGATCACGGCAGAGGGGAATGATGATGATTATGCCAAAAGACGAGAACTTAATTAAAAAGGCAAAAAAAATTTTTAGCTGTTTTTTCGAGTGAAAACAAGGTAAAACAGATAATTTCATTATTCATAATACGGCTGATAAACAAAGTATTTACTCAAACAATCTAACAATTAGGTACACAATCATTACGAGCTCAAATATTGAAGTGTGCAATGATAATCAAGGTGTACATTTGATATTAAATTACGCTGATAAAATCGAAAATCTATTTTAGTATCAAAAACTAAATTATCAGCAGAATAATTGAATTGTGGCATAAATCCTAAATTCTATGACCGAATCGCAAACTCGATATCTGTTAAAATAAATTGAGGTTATTGAACCGATGCGTATAATTCGATTGGAAAGGGTCACCTCCAAAGTTGGAACATTGTAAGATGTAGAAGTATTAAAATTTTATGTTGGGTCACAGGAATTTGTATGGGGAAAATAACCTTGAGCATTTATCTCCATTGATGTTATGTTCAACCATGGTTAAAAAGAAAAATAAATGACTCGAAAACTACATAAAATCGCAGACAGGTTATTTTTAGATACCCTTGGGTCCGAGGTTTTAGTCTAATCTTTAATCGGAACCCAATGGGGCTTATTACAAAAAAATGAGCCGAGTTTAGACCAAGTCTAACTAAAAAACTGTCCCTAGAAAAACGATCTTTAAATACTCGTTCATAGAATGCTTTTTTGTGATAACAGTTTTGTTTTGACATGTGTCAACATGGGGTTCAACCTTTTTTAAGCGACTTCAAAAAAAGGAGGAGGTTATATGTTCGGCTGTATGTATGTTTTTTTTTTTTTTTTTTTTTTTTTTATGTATGTTTACCGATATTTCCGTCAGTTGTGGACCGATTTCCAAAAATTTTTTTTTGTTTGAAAGGGTATACTCTTATAGTGGTCCCATATAAATTTTATTCCTGAGGGATTAATAGTTTTCCCGTAAAACTAAAACAATCACTGAACTTTAAGAAAATTGTGGCCCGATTTCCAAAATTTTTTTTTTGTTAGAAAGAGGTATACTCTCAAGGTGGCGCCATATATATTTTTTTCCTGAGGGATTAATAGTTTTCCCGTAAAACTAAAACAATCACTGAACTTTAAGAAAACGATATTTCCGTCAGTTGTGGACCGATTTCCAAAATTTTTTTTTTCTTAGAAAGAGGTATACTCTCAAGGTGGCGCCACATATTTTTTTTTCCTGAGGGATTAATAGTTTTCCCGTAAAACTAAAACAATCACTGAACTTTAAGAAAATTGTGGACCGATTTCCAAAATTTTTTTTTGTTAAAAAGAGGTATACTCTCAAGGTGGCGCCATATATTTTTTTTTCCTGAGGGATTGACAGTTTTCCCGTAACATTAAAAAAACCTCATTCTCACTACACAACACACCCTGACTCACAATCTGAGTCAAACATTAAATAGTTTGAAAGGGTATTACACCCGAGGTAGTACAAAATATTTCTTTTCCTTATGGATTGATAGTTTTCCCCCTTGCTGAACTCCGGTCTGTCCTTTAGTAGGTCTGCCCATGACTTCTCTTATCCTTTCCTACTTAAGCTACGATAAGCAAAGTCTTAATGTACTCGTAGCTTACTATATTATTTACACATACACTTTTATTTACACAGTATTTATTTACTTACACTAAAAAGTGAAAAATAAAAATTTTTGAAAAAAAAAATTGAACCGACTTCACAGAACACAAACAGAAGAACCTTCTACACACTAAAAAGAGAAAAATAAGAATATAATTTGAAGTCGGTGCCAAGTGAATACGATTAGGTACCTTTCAAAAAAAGAAATCGAGCGATAGCGTACCAGGATACAATTTTGCACCCAAGTTCTTTTGAATTTCTTAGATGTAAATGAATAGTTGGCACCGACTTCAAATTATATTCTTATTTTTCTCTTTTTAGTGTGTAGAAGGTTCTTCTGTTTGTGTTCTGTGAAGTCGGTTCAATTTTTTTTTTCAAAAATTTTTATTATAGTAAGCAGCCATAATATGGCGAAAGCCTTTTTAGTCAATTGACAAATAGACGAAAAATTAAGATTTTTAAAAATGAATTATAAAACTGATATTAAATCAATTCATCTGTATGATTTTTTTTTTTTTATCTTGTTACGCGATTGTTCCGCCATTTGTTGACCGATTTGCAAAATTCTTTTCATGTTTGAAAGGGTATACTCCAGAGGTGGTCCCATATAAATTTTATTCCTGAGGGATTGATAGTTTCCCCGTAAAACTCTAAACACCTTCCCTCCTAGCCATGTCACAAATAGAAATCGAATCGACAGCTTGACGCCCTGAGTCACACCGCGTTTCGAGTCAAACATTGAAGTCGGTTTTCTTTTTAGTATAAAAACGTAATTATTATGAATAAATATCGACGTTTATCGTTTACTTTTAACGAAACCTATCGTATACTTGTACATGCATTTTTTTATATTTTTCTTACATGGTGTAAAATACCCTATTATTTTTTTGGCGTCACTAATTAGACCACTCTGTAGATGTTTCATTTACTAGAAATACTCAATGCATGAAAACTTATACCTAATTCATAAGTACAAAATCCTCTGCAAAATAAAATGTCGATTTTAAAAGCATTCATAGTATTTTTTCTCAAACGAAATGAACGGCAATCTTCGTATTACCGATACAGCGATTACCACGGGGAGTTTATTGCTAGATAATCTGCATCTAGGAAACTAGGGTATTTCATAAAAACCACATAGAAACTTTTCATTTGATTGTGTTTGAGACTCACTTTGTTTGATTAGTTCCCCACTGGAGCTTTGATTGTATTTTATGGATCACCTAGAAAAAGCCAGGCTAAATACCTACGGCCTTACTAATAAACTTGGTATAAAGTTATTCCTGAGTGTAAACTGTCAAAATGTATGGTTATTTTTAGTTTATTCCGAGGAATAACTTTGTGTCACGTTTATTGGTAAGGCTGTTAGTGTTTTATGAACTTTATTATGCTACATACTACCACAAGTTTGATCCAAATGCTTTTTCTCATTTAAATGGTTACCTGGAAGAGATCGCTTTCAGCGATAAGGCCGCCAGTTGTCTACCTATAAGTTAAGTGTCTTTTTTCTTATATGTCTTTTACGTGTGGTATGCAATAAAGAATTATATATCTATCTATTCAGTCTATCTAAATAGGAAAACACATACAAACATTCGCATTTAAGCTAAGGAAGTGATTCTTTACAGAGAATAAACATAGACTAAATTTGAGTCTATGTTAATTACAAAAATAGCTTAAAAAACATTTCAGGACGTGCCCATCAAATGAAATTCCGTCGTAATTCGGTGAGTAAAATAACGTTTTTGAAATAAAAAGCCTTACGTGAGGAGAATATGGCGCGATTGCTTTAATAATGAACAGGATGGAGTGAATCAAGCGATCACAGTGCGTTTCCAACTACAAATCACTGTGAGATTGTTGGTGCAAGTTGGGAGTGTTGATTACATCTGCAAAACGGCTATGAAAGTTAGTTTATAAGAGTAATTTAGGCCGATTGAAGGACTCCGTCAGATAGTGTAACGACTTTGCTGGAACATACAGTTTAAAGTGCCCTCCGAAGCACGGAAGCACTTAGTTGTTATTGCTTATAATCGGTCTACTGCATCTCGGGGATACAGTCGTGATTTTTAAAGTAAATACTTACCTATTTTAATGTATTTATTTATTGATGGATAACTAACAGCACATAAAAACATATACCTAAACAAGAGAGTTGTTAGAAACAGAAAGCTAATAATAAGTTTTCACAGATAGTGTAAGCAGTGTAAGCAAATGTTGCGCACAAATAAAAATTGGTGCAAGCTAGCCATGATACAACAAAAAAGAAAAAAAATATTTGTTTTACAGAGGTATTATACACACATTCCGTCTAACAAGGGATAAGACGGGACAAGAACCTAATTTAATTAGCAACCTAAGTAACCTAAAAATTTTCAAATATATATTTCTTATCTTCAAACAATGCTTCTCTAGTTTAAAGACATAAAATAAAGTCTTTATTGAAACATTTAATCGTAAATTATTATGACAAATCTCCAAGCAACATTGCATTTAACTTATTATTAAAACTACACGATAGAAAAATACTATTGCCTCCACTGTATTTACGAACAAAAAGTATATAAGTAGTATATCAGTCATGTAGTACCCATAACACAAGCTCTGCTTACTTTGGGGCTAGATGATGCTGTGTGAAAAGTCCAGCATTATTTATTTATTTTTTATTTACTGTATAATGTACAAACGCAAGACGCTGTATCTCATCCCCTGCACACAACTGCGTCCGTCCATACATCAAGCACACAGACAGAGCTCCATTAATGAATACCGGCCACTTGTCCGGCCCCGGCTCTGTGATTCAAACCCATGACGAATTTATTATGCCCTACTAATAATGCGAATGTTTGTATGGATGCTGCGTTTATAGATTTGAATAACATTTTGGAGGTATACACAAACTTCATACACAAGTTGCGCTCAATACACAAGTAGCGCTCGTGATCGTTTTTGATAGATCGTTGAAGTTAAGCAACGTTCTAAACGGTCCGTAAATGGATGGGTGACCGCCAGTGGCATTTTCATCTGAGCCCTTCCGTGCTTCGGAGGGCACGTTAAATTGTCGGTCCCGGCTATACGAAGGCGGCCTAAAAACTCCGTCACCAGAGTTGGCCACTGCCTCATACGGACTTACTTATTTATACACAAATACAAAGAGCTAAAATTTATATTCTGGGTCCTTTATTTCATCAGCTAGTCGAATAATAAAATAGTTAAGATGAAAGTAAATATGAAGCCGTACTTTGATTGTAGCCGATTGACAATTGAAATAATTTTATGAAACTAGAAAAATATAATTATCAAGACATTTTTTTTTTATGATAAATGGGTCGGCTCTTGACCTTAGACTTACACAGGCAAGAGTGAGGTCTACGATGGAGCGAGCTTACCCAGAAGGTGCCTATTAACTCTCTTCTAAAAGACCTAAAAGAAACAGTCTGTTTTCTGGATATGTGACAGTTGCTATCACATCTGACAGTAAGTGTCAATTTGACAGCTGTCAAATCGTTTTCTTAGGCACTTCTAGTCTGTAAAGTTGTTTGCGAATGGCCCATTTGAAACACTGAAAAACACTGGACTATGTTGTGAGAAAAAAATAATAGCTACACATAAGATTGACTATACATATTTTTTTACTTTACATTGATACAGGGGGGATCATTTGACTAGTTTGACAAAATAGTTTGACTACGTGGAAGAACCGAAAACAACAGAGCTCTCTCTACATGAGTAAAACTGTGAATAAATAACTAAAATCATCATTAACTTGAAATAGAATTAGTAAATTAAATTATAAAATATACTAAGAAACATACAAAAATATTATGGATACTATGAGTAAAACCACGGACGGAAACTAGTTGGATAAGTCCTAATTTATGCGGAAATCCGCTGATTGATGAATGGTGCGGGATTAAAAAGAAATGGAAAAATGCGTCGTGAATTTGGAGAAATTTCCATTTGTAAATACCAGGAATTTCGTGGAAAAATATTACTGATTCCCTCTGACGGCGACCTCCTACTTAAACAGCGTTGTTTGATTTAATTTCCTTGGTAAGTGCCTACTTATAAAGTACATGCCCTCGAATTACTTAGTACTCAACTCACATTTTGTCAAGGCTTTTAAAAAGGAAAACATAAATTGTTAAAGAAATGCGATACACTGCTATTATACGCTCCACCTATCATCATCTCCCTGACCTTATCCCACGCTAAGTGGGGTCGGCACAACATGTCTTCTTCTTCCACTCACTCCTATCACTCGTCAATTGTGCATCCACTCCTTTTACATTCATATCATCTCTCACACAATCCAACCACTTCTTCTTCGGCCTTCCTCTTCTTGCATACCCAGCCACACTCATATTCATAACTCTTTGGGTAACATGGTTTTCATACCTCCTGATAACGTGTCCATACCAAGATAGCCTAGCACTCCTCACCTTTTCAGAAATAGGTGCCACTTTCAAACTTCCTCTGATATACTCATTCCTTATCTTATCTAACCGTGTTACCCCACACATCCATCTTAACATTCGCATTTCATTTACATGCACTTTCCTTTCATCCGTCTTCTTAATTGCCACTACCATTATTCAACCTTACTATGTCTTTATACAAAGATGACCATTATGTCATATTAACATGTTATACCGGGGTTCCAGTACATTATGGTCTGAGTTGACATTGTATTAGGATAGCCAATTTGGCTCAGTTAATTACCTCAGCTCGTTTTTGCCCGAGCTGACACGTGACACTTAATACGCATGGTGGTATGGTGAGCAGAAAATTGAGGGGAAACCCCGTTATAGTAAACCAACTGTTGCCCACGGCTTCGTTCGCGCGCATGCAGATTTTGACAACAATTCCGGTTGTTTTAGTACGTTTTCTGGATCTCTTCTGGATTATTACACTTTTTTTGTACACGTGTATATAATATTTCATGCAATAACAAACAAACCAACACAATATTACGAGTATTTAGGATTACCTTAGATAAGGACATTGATGAGACTTTTATGAGACAAAAGGACTACAAATCGTTTCACTACACTAATTAAAAAAAACTATTGACAGAGACGACAAAAAGAATCAGTCTAAACGCCATTTACAGGGTACCATTCATTCTGGCACACCATTCTTGCATCTTACCACAGAATATTAGCTGTTGCTCCGTTAAGATTGAGAAAGCAAGAGTCAGGAATGGTATGCCAGAATGGTATAGTGTAAATGACGTCATTTATCGTTTATCTACTGCTGTCAAATTTTCATCTATCTGTTTTGCTAACGGTCCCCCAGTAGGGAAATAACAACGATCCAATTTCATCAAACCCTACTTATTACCCGGTTACAGGTAAAGGTAGATATTCCACTTCTAATTAATACGCTTTAATTTTGGGGCTTCGCTTGAGGCAATAATACTTAAATCCAGAATGGTAAGTAAGAATACGACTTCAAGTAAACATTATTCTGGAGTATTTTTAATTATACTTAAATGTATAAAATGTATTCTGTAGTATTTTAGTATTCTTATTCATTGCTAAAGCACGAAAGGAGCATCTTCGAGGTGCATTTAACCCTTTCACCACACTGGTTCGAAAAAACTGGTGACACGATAAGAAGAAGATTGCTAGAGCATAGATAGAGATAGATTATGAAAATAAATAATTATTAAATACTTTTTACGGGCTCTAGCAATTTATATTTTTAACCGACTTCAAAAAGGAGGAGGTTATATGTTCGGCTGTATGTATGTTTTTTTTTTTTTTTTTTTATGTATGTTCACCGATATTTCCGTCAGTTGTGGACCGATTTCCAAAATTTTTTTTTGTTTGAAAGGGTATACTCTTATAGTGGTCCCATATAAATTTTATTCCTGAGGGATTAATAGTTTTCCCGTAAAACTAAAACAATCACTGAACTTTAAGAAAATTGTGGCCCGATTTCCAAAATTTTTTTTTTGTTAGAAAGAGGTATACTCTCAAGGTGGCGCCATATATTTTTTTTTCCTGAGGAATTAATAGTTTTCCCGTAAAACTAAAACAATCACTGAACTTTAAGAAAATTGTGGACCGATTTCCAAAATTTTTTTTGTTAGAAAGAGGTATACTCTCAAGGTGGCGCCATATTTTTTTTTTCCTGAGGGATTGACAGTTTTCCCGTAACATTCAAAAAACCTCATTCTCACTACACAACACACCCTGACTCACAATCTGAGTCAAACATTAAATAGTTTGAAAGGGTATTACACCCGAGGTAGTCCAAAATATTTTCTTTTCCTTATGGATTGATAGTTTTCCCCCTTGCTGAACTCCGGTGTGTCCTTTAGTAGGTCTGCCTATGACTTCTTTTATCCTTTCCTACTTAAGCTACGATAAGCAAAGTCTTAATGTACTCGTAGCTTACTATATTATTTACACATACACTTTTATTTACACAGTATTTATTAACTTACACTAAAAAGTGATAAATAAAACATTTTTGAAAAAAAATTGAACCGACTTCACAGAACACAAACAGAAGAACCTTCTACACACTAAAAAGAGAAAAATAAGAATATAATTTGAAGTCGGTGCCAAGTGAATACGATTAGGTACCTATAAAAAAAAGAAATCGAGCGATAGCGTACCAGGATACAATTTTGCACCCAAGTTCTTTTGAATTTCTTAGATGTAAATGAATAGTTGGCACCGACTTCAAATTATATTCTTATTTTTCTCTTTTTAGTGTGTAGAAGGTTCTTCTGTTTGTGTTCTGTGAAGTCGGTTCAATTTTTTTTCAAAAATGTTTTATTTATTTTAAAAACAATTAAAAATGTTTTAGGAGGCAACACATGCCTACACTTAACGGGATTGTAGTGCTTGAGACATTGCTTGAGTTTAGTAGGCTTGCCTTGCCCAGCACCTAAAACATCCTCTCAGCTTAATCGGCCTTGAGTACAGACAATACAACGCTGTTTGTGTTTAGCTGACTGAGTTGTGTTCCTCACGATGTTTTCCTTCACCGTTTTCATATCAAGTTTGTTGCATATTATCTCATCGATGCAAACTCCACTGCTCAATTGCAATCAATAATAGTAGAACAAGCATGCACTGTTTTTCTCGCCAGCAGGCAACAGAATGGTAATGCATTTTGGCAACCGACCCGAATCAAAAGCTGTATACCCTAACTACTCTCCTGTATCGGTCTAGGCACGGCCACGTAACCGCTTGTTAAAACCGGACCTAGACTAACATTAAGGTTTGCTTTTACAACAAGAGAACGTAACGGAGCGGCTTTAAATTTTTTTTATATTTTGAGATCAGTTTGAATTGGCTGTTATTCTTGTAACCTATTATACTTCAACTTCTGCAAAATGATCAAAATATACTAAATAATGTATGATATACCGCTGACTAGACAGACATATTTAAAATACTTTTTTCTCAGCCTAAACAGTCCCACCGCTGGGAGAAGGTCTCCTCCAATTCTTTCCAACCATCTTTCTTCTTTGATAGGTTCCACCACCCACTAACAAACGATAAAATCATCCGTCGAACCACGAACAAAAATTCGGAGTAGTACACCGTGCTTTGCAATTTTGAAATATTAACTTGAAAATAGAAGCTTGTAATTTTGAAATCTAAGAGTTAAAATATACCAAAAACCTAATATTGAAAATGTCCATTTACATTTGAATATTTAATATAAAATGTCCGTTTATTAACCATTACTATTTTTAGTTTTTAAAAGCTCATTAAATATTATGACTTCCGTTTTATCCCCGTACAGTGTAAACAGAGTTCAGCTTGCAGCTTTCAGGGTTCGTGTAGGGAAAATGTAATGTTATCGGGTTTGTTGCTAGATCAAACTTTTCAATAACAACGTAAAGAGCAAGTTTGTTAGTCCAACGAGTAGACTGACGATAATTAACATGTTGAATGTGCTGCATGAATTTCCTTGTATACCTTACGGTGCTTACAATCATGCATACATTAATGGATATGCTTAGTTCCAAACTAAGTTATCGCCAATATTTCAGGTTAAAAAACATTTACTAGTATTTTTCACGTAGGAACGTGTCCCTGGCACATAGAACTTTTACTTTTACTTTCTGCGCAGACAAACGGCTAACTTCACGAATGCCTAGATCCGTTGGGCGAACTGTACCTAGTTTTACTTTGCGCAGACAAACGGCTAACTTCACGAATGCCTAGATCCTTTGGGTGAACTGTACCTAGTTTTACTTTGCGCAGACAAACGGCTAACTTCACGAATGCCTAGATCCTTTGGGTGAACTGTACCTAGTTTTACTTTGCGCAGACAAACGGCTAACTTCACGAATGCCTAGATCCTTTGGGTGAACTGTACCTAGTTTTACTTTGCGCAGACAAACGGCTAACTTCACGAATGCCTAGATCCTTTGGGTGAACTGTACCTAGTTTTACTTTGCGCAGACAAACGGCTAACTTCACGAATGCCTAGATCCTTTGGGTGAACTGTACCTAGTTTTACTTTGCGCAGACAAACGGCTAACTTCACGAATGCCTAGATCCTTTGGGTGAACTGTACCTAGTTTTACTTTGCGCAGACAAACGGCTAACTTCACGAATGCCTAGTTCCTTTGGGTGAACTGTACCTAGTTTTACTTTGCGCAGACAAACGGCTAACTTCACGAATGCCTAGATCCGTTGGGCGAACTGTACCTAGTTTTACTTTGCGCAGACAAACGGCTAACTTCACGAATGCCTAGATCCTTTGGGTGAACTGTACCTAGTTTTACTTTGCGCAGACAAACGGCTAACTTCACGAATGCCTAGATCCTTTGGGTGAACTGTACCTAGTTTTACTTTGCGCAGACAAACGGCTAACTTCACGAATGCCTAGATCCTTTGGGTGAACTGTACCTAGTTTTACTTTGCGCAGACAAACGGCTAACTTCACGAATGCCTAGATCCTTTGGGTGAACTGTACCTAGTTTTACTTTGCGCAGACAAACGGCTAACTTCACGAATGCCTAGATCCTTTGGGTGAACTGTACCTAGTTTTACTTTGCGCAGACAAACGGCTAACTTCACGAATGCCTAGATCCTTTGGGTGAACTGTACCTAGTTTTACTTTGCGCAGACAAACGGCTAACTTCACGAATGCCTAGATCCTTTGGGTGAACTGTACCTAGTTTTACTTTGCGCAGACAAACGGCTAACTTCACGAATGCCTAGATCCTTTGGGTGAACTGTACCTAGTTTTACTTTGCGCAGACAAACGGCTAACTTCACGAATGCCTAGATCCTTTGGGTGAACTGTACCTAGTTTTACTTTGCGCAGACAAACGGCTAACTTGACGAATGCCTAGATCCTTTGGGTGAACTGTACCTAGTCTTACTTTGCGCAGACAAACGGCTAACTTCACGAATGCCTAGATCCTTTGGGTGAACTGTACCTAGTTTTACTTTGACAACCTCAAGGTATCGAATACCTACATTCATACTAATATTGTACGCCCACGATGGGCAACCTGTTAATATTTTCTCAAAAAAATTGAATATCATCTTTGTGCAACACAGTTAAAAACATTTTTTTCTTATTTCTTAATATATTTAGATTGCTCCAACAGTACAGTAACAGTTGGTGAAGCCAACTGTTCAATCATGTTGTGTGAAAAATAGCTGTTTTATAGACAGCCTCCATCTCAAACAGTGTCCCAGGCACTATCGTTCCGTTGAGTGTAGGCATAGGTTGCCTGACGCTGTGTAAATCATGTGGTCTATAGATGGGCCTAGTTTTTTATGGATAGTTTATGGGTGAACGTGACTTTTTCAACATAAAAAAATAACTATCAGTATACGTGATATTTATGAGTTATGGGGAAAGACGAAGAATAGTTTTTACAAGCCTTTTTTCACCTCTCTGTTTTGAACAATACAGAATTTTAGCTAAGTTTCAGCCATTATTTATTTTATTTGTACTTAGATACAATAACATATCTGCAGCAACTACCTATATAAAATTACAGTACCTACAACATTTTGTCCTACCGCGAGAATCGAACTTAAAAGTTTTTTTTTTACACGCCATGGTCACTCAGATCGAAAATGGAAACTGGCTGCAATGATTTTAAAAAGTTTTTGTTTAGGTAATTCGTTACTAAAACCTAAACGTAATGAATCTGCCGCGCTAATGAGGTTTCAAAATAAATAAACTTTTAAAATATTGTCAAGAGAGAAGATAAAATAGATTCTGGTAAGGATAAAGATGAGCGTCTTTCCTCATATTGACAGATCGTGCGTGACGCGGGGACATGTCACGACGTGTGATCTGTCACGCAGTTATTTGAAGGGATTTATTGTATTTTCGTATCATAGGGTTATTATTTACGAGTTCCGCTTCTTTGCTTACGCGGTAATGAGGTAAAATGTAGCTTTTACGCTTTGTATCAAACGGTTTGTTTTTAACGTAGTTAAATAATGCTGGAATTTTTTTTTTACACAGCATCATCTAGCCCCAAAGTAAGCAGAGCTTGTGTTATGGGTACTATATGACTGATATACTACTTATATACTTTTTTTTTTGTAAATACATACATATTATACATAGAAACACCCAGACCCGAGACAAATATTTTTGTAGATCATACAAACATTGGTTCATGATCTACAAAATTTGTTCGATCCCCGCGGCGGGCGCGGGGATCGAACCCGCAACCTTTTGCGTCGCAGGCGGGCCTTCGCCCACTGCGCTACAGAGGTCGTCAAAACCTCTCAAAGTTACTTTTAAGGGCGTTGCGATATTATTGAATTACGATTAACTACTTACTCTTTTCCCTCTGAGAAACAGTGGTTAGGTACTCGTAGTATTTAAAGTTAATATATACGCGTTGACTTGATAAACTCATCCTTTTTTTTCGTTGTTTAAAATAATAACCAAGCAATTATTATCCAACGAGAAAAGGTTACACAACGAATGGAAAGAGTTACTATCACAGTGTAAGAAACAATTAAGAAACCACAAATATTTTGCGCCTCAAAGTTGACCAAGACGCACAATATTTGGTTACATTGCTTTGACGACCTCTGTGGCGCAGTGGGTGAAAGCCCGCTTGGGACGCAGAAGGTTGCGGGTTCGATCCCCGCCGCCGGATAAATGTTTGTATGATCTGCAAATATTTATCTCGTGTCTGGGTATAATATGTATGTATTTACAAACAAAAAGTATATAAGTAGTATATCAGTTGTCTGGTTCTCATAGTACAAGCTTTGCTTAGTTTGGGGTTAGATGAGGCTGTGTGAAATGTCCAGCATTATTTATTTATTTATTGTAAATGTGTTGAATGAAAAAGCAGATTCTGCTGTTGACAAACTGACATCAAGAATTAAAAAGGAACAATTTATCGTTGCAATTTTTAAGTTCCGTTGATAAAGTAGAGTTAAAACGAGAATAATTCAGAACAAACTGAATTAATTGCCACGAGATAAGAGAGACGATAAATATTAGAAGCCTCTTTGAAAATTGAGAGGCTTTATGAAGAGGAAAAGAGAATTTTCTTTGTTTGTGGAACAATATTGTTTAACGGGTCCGTAATTCAAGGCGAGCTATTTTAAGAGTAGTGTTCACAAATCAAATTAAGCGCTCGTAGTCGTGCCTTTATCATCTGATTCGCCGGTCTTAGGGGAACAAGGAAAAATGGTCTTTATAGTCCTGATCCTCCAAAATTACAAAGAAAAATTAATAAGAATACATTTTCAAAACTTACTTCTTCATATAGGATAATTTGAATAATCTGAGGATCTTTGATTTATAGATTAACTAGCGACCCGCCCCGGCTTCGCACGGGTGCAATGCTGATACTAAATTAAATACACTACAGAAAAACTATGAACGTTGTATATAAAAACATAGCGGCCCGCTCCGACTTTGCACGGGCATAAATAAGCCCAAAAAAATAGGTTGATTTACGACATCACGTTAGAAACCTCTAAAATTAGCAATGTTGCCTTAGTATATGATGCATGTATTATACATATAAACCTTCCTCTTGAATCACTCTATCTATTGGAAAAAACCGCATCAAAATCCGTTGCGTAGTTTTAAAGATTTAAGCGCACATAGGGATATAGGGACAGAAAAGGCGACTTTGTTTTATACTATTTAGTGATAGTGATTAACCTTTTGCCAGTCGAAAGCGTGCCCAATGCACATTTCCTACCAATAAAGCGATATAATCAATTAAGAATCAAAATTAGTAGCAATTTAAAATCATTTAAACCGTAACAACCATTTGTTATGATAATAAATGAGGCGCGGTTGCGCTCATCGAACAGATATTAAATTATCCATGTTTTATATCAATGGATGGCTACAAGCAATTTATAATCAGCTCACACTGAGATGCGATTTAATCACGATACGGTACGGCAAGCTCGTGGTGTTGCTAGTTCTTGATAGGTAGTTGAGGGTAACCAACGTTCTGTGCGGTCACAAAAGTGCATGGGAAGCAGCTAGTGGTATTATCAACTGAGAACTTTCGTGCTTCAGAGAGCACGATTGTCGGTCCTGCTTGGCTACGGAGGCCATGGGGCGGCCTACAAACTCAGTCATCATATGTGATTGACTATAACACACATTCTCAAATCCTTTTATAGTCTTATGTGGTATTTGTTAACTTTGCTCTCGAAAACAGGGTTTTATTTCAACTACTTTCACAAACATTCAACTAACGACTGTTCAAACATTATTTTGGTTTCCTACAAGTTTCCTACAACTAGTTTCGGCAACATGCATCCAACTTTATAAAAGTTTTGGGTTAAATTAGTTTTATTCAGTACCGAACATGTGCTGTTCACCTTGCAAAGAATCTGCTTGAGATAAAGTACAAAATCACTTGGAATTTAAAAGTTATATATAACCTATTGATTTGCCAAACGAAACTGTATCCAAGGCATGGTAGACATTATATCAGATTATGCAGCACGAGATCCTTAGAAGATTTCTAAGGATGTTTAGTTAGAAGAACGTCTGAAGACATTTTTGGTAAGTGCCCAGATTTTGCAGAAGTTAGTATTTTAAACGTAATAGGTTGCAAGTCCAAGGGTTAGTAAGTTGCAAGTCATAACAAAGCTAAGTAAGTAAGCATAAGTGAGTCATAAAAATAAGTACATATTCTCAAAAACATTAAACTTAATCCATCACATTAACATAGTACCTACTTACACTAATAATAATTAGTCGAGCCATCGTCGAGGGGTAAAATTACATTAGCAAGAAAAAACTAAATAATTTAAAGTACGGAACCCTGCGAAAATATGACTCCTATTTCGTTTTTTATTTCTCAATGTGGAAAGAAACAAATTTTATCTGAATCTAAATATGTTGGGGTCGTCTTTTTTGCCTTTTCTAGACGCTTTGTGTTTTCTCTCAGGGTGTTGCCTTACATACATCTCGTTTTAGGTTCCTGAAAACGGAGGCCGTTAGAAACTTCTGCTTCTAGCGGCTTTATATGAATAGATTTCAATTTTTGTTTCTCAGTAATACTAGTCAAAAGCTAGTTTCCTATACTCGTATAGGAAGAAAAGAGAAAACATACTTTTGAAAGCTAGCAACACTTTTTCTATACTTAATTATAAAATTCAAATTCTTATTGACGACCTCTGTAGCGCAGTGGGTGAAAGCCCGCTTGGGACGCAGAAGGTTGCGGGTTCGATCCCCGCAGCGGGACAAATGTTTGTATGATCTGCAAATATTTAGCTCGGATCTGGGTGTTTCTAGGTTTAATAAGTATGTATTTATAAACAAAAAGTATCTAGATAAGTAGTATATCAGTTACCTGGTTCCCATAGTACAAGCTTTGCTTAGTTTGGGGCTAGATGACGCTGTGTAAAATGTCCAGCATTATTTATTTATTTATTTGTTAGGTACCCCTTGCATCCCCTCCTTTACATCTAGATCTTTACTAATAGAGGATTTATACAACGTCAGCTCCCATTATGTGCAGGCAAGCTATGCCTAAACTGAACGGGACACTGTAGTGCCTGGACATTGTTTGAGATGAAATAGGCTTGCCCAGCAATAAAACCATATTTTTAAGCTAAATCACTACGTGTGGAGATGACTAAGCTGCGGGTTTCCTCACGATGTTTCCCTTCACCGTTTAGAGCTCGCTGTATTACGTACGTAATAACAAAGAACCTTTCTTAGAAAGTCGGAGCTCCACAAGCCATACATAATTCCCTACACGCTTGTCCCTAAGCCACCTGCATAATCCTATATTCTGAGGCCTCCATTACCGCTGCTTGGATATTCCTGCTAGATATTCTAGTCTCGCCTCAAAAGTCGAATTCAAAGTATTTTAGTCTTGAGGATGTTATTCAGGGTTTGAATTGCTTGTCGTTCTTTAAAATTCTTCTTGTCGTGTCACTAGTTCTTTTGGACCAGTGTGGTGAAAGGATTAAAAGTGCGCTTGAAAAGGCTCCTACACATGTAATTTTTAATAAATAAATAAATAAAAGACCTTTATTGCAGACGAGGTCCATATGTTACATGTTGGCTCGTTTCACCACTTGCTAATAAAGTTTATGCTATCAACAACATTAAGACATGGTAAGTAAATATCCCGTTATTTGTGTCAAAAGTGTTGATAACATACTGATTTAACAAGTTCGAAACTATCATTCTGTTTTTAACACGCTCAGTGCTACCGACTCGCGAGGCGAGTCGGTAGTGAGTTCTGTGTACTTCGTTGATATTCTACCCTGATACATAATGAAAATCATAGTGGCATAGAACGTGTTAGGTTGTGAAAAATCCGTGACCAAAGTTGACCTAGCATACTCAGTATAAAGTGTGTTTTAAGTGTACACAGGACATAGCTCGTTAGACCGGCGATGCAGGTACGTTCAGTTAACACGCGCAGATACAATCAGATCCAATTTCCTGATGTTAGCAGGTATTGGCTGGTTTCCATTGTCAGACGATATCCGATTCATCTTGATTTTTGATGATCACGATTTTGTTCTATTCAAGTTGAAGGCGCCTGGTGGCTTCGAGAACTTTTACTTGACTTTCATTCTGAATCTACGAGTATATGCATCGAAACGAGCTCATTATCAATTTATATAAATAAATTTGTCAAAGTGATCTCAGCGGTCCTACTGAATAAATGCTTTTTGACTTTTTACTTTTGAATAAATAACGCTGGATTTTTTCACGCAGCATCATCTAGCCCCAAAGTAAGTAAAGAGCTTGTGTTATGGGTACTAGAATGACTGATAAACTACTTATATACTTTTTGTTTGTAAATGCATACATAGAAACACCCAGACCCGGGACAAATATCTGTAGGTCATACAAACATTTGCCCGCAGCGGGGATCGAACCCGCAACCTTCTGCGTCGCAGGCGGACCTTCCCCCACTGCGCCACAGAGGTCGACTGGCAAAGGCTGACATATTCACCTAGTTTTCTCGCAAAAAAATCACGAATTAAATAGGTACTTTGTCTGCAAACGTGTAGTGGAAACGTACACCAAAACGGCGAATGACACGAAGGATAGTGTCTCAAAGCCGTGTCATTCCAAAATCTATTTCCTGAGAGCAAATTCGTCTTTTTACTTCATCGACAAAGTTGAGGAAATTCGAGATTTCCTATAATTTTGCGGTGAGAAGTTTATTTGGACGTAGATGGATTGAAATTTTCTAAACTGAGGAAGTTGAAAAAAGCTAAGCTTCACTTTTATAAACATTTTCCTTATTGTTCAGGGGGGTCGGGGGTTGTGAGCATTTCTGATCTCACGAATACAAACCCAAGTACGGTAGACATGTTGACTTATTTTTCATAGGTCAATACTGTAATTTTGTATAGATTTGTCAAACTTGAAAATCGTACTGGAGTTATTTGGAGTTATTATGATAACAGAACAACAACAAAAAATTAGGTACCTAATTGTAAAATTATTCTGAATAAAAAGTAAGTAAAGTAAGTTCGTATGAGTCAGTGGCCAACTCTGGTGACGGAGTTTTTAGGCTGCCTTAAGGCCTCCGTCATGGCTTAACGACTTAAATAGCCGACAATTTTACATGGCAACAACAACATGACAATTTGGTAAGCAAAAATTTAATTGCAGTCGAAGTTCAACCACAGTGCGACCACACGTTATAAAAATTTCAAAAAAAACAAAACACAAATTCAAATAAAATCTAATTTAAAACTTCTTCAATGTCAAATCGAACGACATTTAAAAGTTAATTCAACTTTTTGAAATTCCACAACAAAAATAGAGTTTGATATGAAAACTTTGAATGAGGTCTGAAGGGAGTCGATTTAACAATGATTGATGCGTAGACATTGTTTTCTTTTCTCTTGGTTTTTGTTTAGATTATTTTGAATAATGTTATTGGTAGATGGCGGGATGAGATAGATTTATTTATCGAATATTGGTTTAGGATCACTCATTTAAGATGAGGGGAGATAAATACGCATTTGCCCTGAGTGGACTTATACACTACAGGCTAGAAATAAATTATGGATAATTTTAGTAGCTCCTATCTGTGAAGTACCATAAACTGACATGTAACAAAAGCACAAGCTCTTGGAGTCCTACACTCAGCAGCGGGTAAAGTGAGGGTGTGGATGATGATGATGATAACATAAGAAACTTACTGGCTGAGTGGGAGGACCTACAATCCAAGGAACGTGGACGAATCCCGGCCATTCTGGCATACCATTCTGGCATACCATTCTTGTCTCTTGCCACAGAATTTTAGCTCTTGCTCCGTTTAGTTTGAGAAAGCAAGAGGCAAGAATGGTATCGTGTAAACGTTTTATACATCTAAAATGTACAGGAAATGTTTGTACTATCACACAAAATCCATTTCGCTATCAAATATCAATGTCGGACGTGACGTCTCGAATTTCCGGGATTCACTTATTGCAAGATTGTTCCGGGAAGTCATGTGTCTAAATCAGAGTGAAAATTGAACTTTTAACCATTGAAAAAAGATTGAAAATGGCTTGACAGGGTTTGTGTTATAGTTGAAAGAGATGTCTGATTGAAACGAAATCAAAAACTGTATAACTGATAAATTCAAAATTTGAAACTTATGACACATCTAGCTATCTGTCGGATAAATTGTTAATAAGCCACACACTTTATTAGCAAGTAGTGGAATTGGCCCTCAGCAGCCCACACACAGGAGATTATAATAATAGGTGTACATAATAATATAGATAGATAGAAAATACTTTGTTGTACAATGGAAATTACAAAAAGACAAGCAAAGATACAGGAGAATATTTAAAGCGAAGTACAATGGGCGGTCTTATCGCTGTAAGCGATTTATTCCAGACAACCTTAGGATGAACTGGATGAGAGGAAGGCAATATATTTTATTGTGAAATTAATTTTTGTATAACAATTAGGTTTATAGATTTTGATGACGTTATTCATCTCTCTATTTCCAATTAAGGTACGCTAACCCTTATCCAAGCTATTCGATCGACTGGGAACCCGTGGCGGCAACAAGTCGTGATCTAAGTCTCTGTCACTCCATAACAATGTGAAACCAACTTTGTTGTTTAATTCCCAAGGTTTATTTTAAGTTTGTTATCACTTAAACTATTTTTCTGCTGGTTTTTATCAACTTATTGGATTCAATTTCTGGGCTTCAATTTAATTAATCTTGTATTTTGCTTTCTGCTATGATAAAATCTATTAAATTGTAAATTTATGACGTTTGTCACGCCGTGATAATCGAACTCCCAACTCATGCGTGTCATCAATGTGTGAATAGGTTGTCTTATGGGTCTTTCAATGTGATGTCGAAAAAACAAAATGGGAGTGTACGAACTTTGTCTCTCTGTCAAAGACATCCAGTCTGATACAATCCTAACATACTAGCGGTCGACGAGCGGATTCAAAGCGGAGCGAGTACGCGGCGGATTCCATTTTGTACACTCGTCGTAAAAAGCCAACCTGTCCCTAATAAAGAAGACTTTTTACAACAAAATACGATATTTTTATTATTTTTTATTTATTTCTATTCATCCTTTCTTACTAGCCTGATCAATTAACTTTTAGCTTAATTGAATTCTGGATTAATTTATTTTGTTATTACTATTTTTATTTTTTGTGTAGATATAGTAGTTTTTTAATAATAATCGTTTTTGTACGCGGACGTAGCGCCGACGCCGCGCGGATCGCGCGGACAGCTATGCCGCTACGTCACATGACCGCCGGACAGTAGAGTATCTAAGCTAGTTCATTATGTCAGCACTAAGCTTACAATGCGTGGTGAATCCGCTGCGCAACCGCTTTGAATCCGCCAGTGTGATAAGGCTCTAAGTATTGTAATAGTTTAAAATATTTCAAGTGATACCCCAGACCATGGTACTATCAATATTCTACGATCTTGCGGCTGGTAATTGGACTTTTTTATTGGCAATCAGATTCAGTTGAGCTTCGGGCGAGCCGCATGATTGGCTAAATTTATTTTTATGGTTCCATAGCGTTAATGCAAGCCGGATGAAGTCTTCGACAGCTGTGATAACGACGCCATTATTTATTATGAGGTCGATCGTATTATCTTGTTGTACAAACATAATAAACACCTTGTATCGTGTGAAAATTTAAGAAAATCTTCGGCTTAGTTTGGCATTCTGGCGCAAATAAACTGTTGATAATATTAATAATATAACCTAAAAATAACAAAAACCAACTTTATTTTTACCTGGCAGACTTGCAGGTGTATTTCGTAATAAAATAAATCGAGATAAAGTCTTGATTTTATACAATTTTTTTTAAACACACTGTTGTTTTAAAAATTTAGAATGTCTATTTACTCGGGGAAAAAGAAAAGCTGTGAAACAAAATGGTATTATACATTTCCATGCCAAGAGCAAAAGTACTCGTATATAAATTTCAATTCATTTCCAGGAAAGAAAACTGTAAGATGCCTGAATCTTGTAAGACTTCTGCCCCGAAGATAAAACATCAAACCTCCAAGTTTCCATCGAAATTTACATTTTACTGAACAAGTTGCTAGGTTAACATTTATTTTGGGGCAAGATCTGTAGCTATCCTGACCTCAGCTTACAAAAGGGCTTAGAAATTCATTTGAATTTATTTTCAATATTTTTAACCCACAACAATTTCAATTACTTACAAAGAGGGATCTGAAAGGAGAATGGGTAAATTGCGCTTTCGGCTCACTTTAAAAACAAAAGTTAGATACATTATAATTAACACAGACAGATTGGGAAGGAATTTCAAAATTTAGATAACCTCTAGCTGCTAGTGGGCGATTCGTTTAAAGTACTCAACATGAACAAAAGCTAGGCCCCAAACCGTGTTTGTTGCCTTGGTTCTTCACGGTATTGGTCGCGAAGGAACAGGAGTAAAATCATCTAGTTTTAAGACGTTTCAAAGTGATCCCAGCGGTCCTACTAATGCTTGACCACCTGCACTCATGGATCAGTTCAAGTTCAGGTGTTTTTAGCTTGTCATACGAGATAATATAGCTTTACCAGTAACATCTCTAATGGTCGTTTGTTTTTTTAACCTATGCCAGAGCACCATACACTTTTGCCCATCCTCCTTTATTTTATCGGCAAATTATGGAGGTTTCCGTTCAATTGGGGTATAATAACGCGTAGTATTAAAACTGATCACAGGGCGTAGAAGCTTAGTAAGGGGGTCATGTCATTATGTTTTATAGCTACGGGTGAGTAATAAATGTAATTGAAGGAATCAAAATGTCAATTATACAGTTAAACTAGCAACATAACGTAACTACATCCTAGTTTCATCTTAAGTATAGGGTTTATTTGAGGATTAAAATTATAGAAAGAATCTAAGCACCAATCTCTCAAGGAAATAGGTACAGTCAGCAACGAAAGTCGACTAACTTTTTTGGTCATGATGTAACATCATGACTACACTCACAGCTAGTACCTATCAATTTTGAAACAAAATGATGACCGTGACCTCATGTATGTGAGGTACCTCAACTTTTGATCCGAATGTCGTAGGCTCAAATTCAGCTAGGTACGTACTTTATCCAAAAGTGAAATAGACAGACAGACAGACGGACAGCGAAGTCTTAGTAATAGGGTCCCTTTTACCCTTTGGATACGTAACCCTAAAAAATAATGAATGAATAAATGAATGAATCAATGAAAATACTTTATTGCACAATGCACACCTTAAAATACAGTAGAAAAGAGAACAATATATTAAAGAATATCGGTAATTAGCATTGATTTCTGATCTAGCTGCTTCAGCCTAAAGCGGCTGTTACACAAGGAGAGTTTCTCGCACGCGAGCGGCGATTTCTTCTAGGCAATAATATGGTCGCCTAGAAGAAATTGCGCTCGTGAGAAACTTTCCTAGAGTAACAGCCGCTTAATTTCTCTAGACTAAACGAGAAAAATTCAAAAAAGCAAGCACGACTCCAGCCCTTTGATTTCTCAACTGTGAACTTTGTATACAAGTTTTTGTGCTTTATTAGTCTTTTCAATTTCATTCCAGACAGAGTAACGTCAAATTGGATGGAAAAACACGATTCTGAAGCGATCCTTTGATCCCGACAATTCTATTTGATTGATTTTGCGCTGAAGTGTCTCAGTCTATTGGAATATCTCGATTCGAGAATGGAAATCGAGAAATTGCTTAAGAATAATCTAGGTTAAAATAATGATTCAAATGTTCTTTTCATCAATTTGCCACGGTTCAATCAAATCTTTGTTTACAAAAAAAAAATTAATAATAAAAAATTAAATAATAAAACATTTATTAAAGTGCAAGAAAAAACGGCCATTTATTTTTGTCGCCATCTTATTTTTTTGAAATCTCCCTATAGCTTGAGGGGTTGGTCTTATAAAATTAATAATTGTGATTTTTTTTTAAAAGTGACTGCTTTCCTAGCAGGGATCGGTAAAGATCGCGGTTACAAGACCCGTGTGCAATTTTTGGAAGGCATTTTAAAAATCTCTTAGCTATGATCTAGATGACATATTACACATTTATGAGATAAAACTTTGAGCTTTATTTTTGTACTGACTTAACAGTTAGGTCGGATATATGATCCGGGCTTGTTGAGGCGCACTGAGCTCAAGCAACCGGCACTAATGTGCACTCACATACCATTGTTGGGCTCTATAATAAGGTATTCATAGTCAACGGGTTTACAATATGGTATGAATTCAATTGTGTTGAATGATTTAAATATAGCATAGGCACACTAGCTTCTACTCATGGTCCCTCGGGAATACTTCACTTTTAGACCTATACTTAAACCAGTAGTTACCGAAATACCGAATTTCATAGATATCCGTTCAGCCTGATGGAGCACAAATATGAATCCACAAAAACTTTTGGATTTTTAGTTTTCGTAAGTATTTCTGATTCCATTTCCTGATAAATAAACTGTTTATAAAACCAATATAGCTCGATCCCTGTAAAAAAATAATAAACAAAATTTCCCACAAAATCTCTCAAAACGGCCAGTATCAATCGCAGTCGTTCGAAATCCACGATTTGAATCCGTTAATTCATTCACCGCTCACGTTCGTTCACGCTTCAGTGGCCGCTCGGCTGGGCAGACTTGTTGATACATCGCCTGTGGCCGGGTACTTTGAGGTTAACGTGAAATATGACGATACTATGTACTTAGCTCTGGGCTTTACATGGACGAATTTATTCTGAAAAATACTTATGTCATTTTAAAATAAATTTGTGTTTTTTAACCGACTTCAAAAAAAGGAGGAGGTTATATGTTCGGCTGTATGTATGTTTTTTTTTTTATGTATGTTCACCGATATTTCCGTCAGTTGTGGACCGATTTCCAAAATTTTTTTTTTGTTTGAAAGGGTATACTCTTATAGTGGTCCCATATAAATTTTATTCCTGAGGGATTAATAGTTTTCCCGTAAAACTAAAACAATCACTGAACTTTAAGAAAATTGTGGCCCGATTTCCAAAATTTTTTTTTTGTTAGAAAGAGGTATACTCTCAACGTGGCGCCACATATTTTTTTTTCCTGAGGGATTAATAGTTTTCCCGTAAAACTAAAACAATCACTGAACTTTAAGAAAACGATATTTCCGTCAGTTGTGGACCGATTTCCAAAATTTTTTTTTTGTTTGAAAGGGTATACTCTTATAGTGGTCCCATATAAATTTTATTCCTGAGGAATTCATAGTTTTCCCGTAAAACTAAAACAATCACTGAACTTTTAGAAAATTTTTTTTGTTAGAAAGAGGTATACTCTCAAGGTGGCGCCACATTTTTTTTTCCTGGGGGATTAATAGTTTTCCCGTAAAACTAAAACAATCACTGAACTTTAAGAAAATTGTGGACCGATTTCCAAAATTTTTTTTTGTTAAAAAGAGGTATACTCTCAAGGTGGCGCCATATATTTTTTTTCCTGAGGGATTGACAGTTTTCCCGTAACATTAAAAAAACCTCATTCTCACTACACAACACACCCTGACTCACAATCTGAGTCAAACATTAAATAGTTTGAAAGGGTATTACACCCGAGGTAGTACAAAATATTTCTTTTCCTTATGGATTGATAGTTTTCCCCCTTGCTGAACTCCGGTCTGTCCTTTAGTAGGTCCGCCCATGACTTCTCTTATCCTTTCCTACTTAAGCTACGATAAGCAAAGTCTTAATGTACTCGTAGCTTACTATATTATTTACACATACACTTTTATTTACACAGTATTTATTTACTTACACTAAAAAGTGAAAAATAAAAATTAAAAAAAAAAAATTGAACCGACTTCACAGAACACAAACAGAAGAACCTTCTACACACTAAAAAGAGAAAAATAAGAATATAATTTGAAGTCGGTGCCAAGTAAATACGATTAGGTACCTATCAAAAAAAGAAATCGAGCGATAGCGTACCAGGATACAATTTTGCACCCAAGTTCTTTTGAATTTCTTAGATGTAAATGAATAGTTGGCACCGACTTTAAATTATATTCTTATTTTTCTCATTTTAGTGTGTAGAAGGTTCTTCTGTTTGTGTTCTGTGAAGTCGGTTCAATTTTTTTTTTCAAAAATTTTTATTAAACGCTTCCACTACGTTAAATTTACGCGTAGGTAGGAGTTTTTAAATGGAGAAGTAATTCATGCCCGAATTCAAGCATCAACCGGTATGTTCGGTAACTTTCCTTTAACCAGGCATCATGCAAATATTGGACCATGCTACTGTGGTTAGTTTACTTTACAACTAACAAACAAGATTGTACAAGATGGCGACATAAATAATAAAATATCGACACTATTTCCAAAGAAAGGGTCCCGTTAAAATATTTAACGTCCATTATTTGCTCTTGAAAAATGCGCGTCCCTTCCGTGTCCGCACTTTGTATGCAAATATGACTACCGAGTTAGCTTGGATACGTACTGGTTAATATTGTGTTGCCACACGCTACAGTTCAAGCGTTTTTATTCATTAGCACTCTCAAAAAACTCAGGTGTTTACATAACTGTTTTACTAGGTTATGACTTCAGTGGCATGGCAGGAAGAAACGTTTCCCTGCCATGCCATTAAAGTCATAATCTAAGAAGCAAGAAGTGCAAGTTTCATTCTCGCGGCGGGACAAATTTTTGCATGTTTTATAATCCACTAGGAAAACACGGCTCTGTTACTTAAAAACCATCCTCATCCTGCTCATGCGGTGTCGTCATAACATGTTCTCATTTTCCACTCTCTCTATCCCTTTTCATCTCTCTATCCCTTTTCTTCAATGGCGACCTCTGTGGCGCAGTGGGCGAAGGTCCGCCTGCGACGCAGAAGGTTGCGGGTTCGATCCCCGCCGCGGGACAAATGTTTGTATGACCTACAGATATTTGTCCCGGGTCTGGGTGTTTCTATGTATGATATGTATGTATTTACAAACCTAAAGTACTAGTCAAGTCAACTCAACCAACTTAATTCTAAATCCTACCCACATCTATTGATTACTGCATGATTTTGGTTTCGTGATAACTTAATTATTATGTAACTCTAAATGTAAATACCAATTTACATTGTTATTTCAATACTTAAGTACCTACCTACCTAACTATCTTGTGTTTTTAAAATGTGTGTAACTTTCTTACATAGAAACGTACCTACTATGCTGCATGCTCGTGCACACAATTATATTATGTAAGTAATTTTACGTTCTCATATAAGTGAATTTAATGTAATTCTTTTGAGAATAAATATCTTAAACCTGAAAGTATATAAGTAGTTTATCAGTCATTCTAGTACCCATAACACAAGCTCTGCTTACTTTGGGGCTAGGTGATGCTGTGTGAAAAGTCCAGCGTTTATCTCCGTATCCGTATCCACTTTTTCATTAGAAGCTTGTCACTCGTAATAAAATAGCTTAGTTCCCGTCCGCAACAGCGTGACGTATGTCCCCAATATCTCCAGTGCTAGACCTATGCCCCGGTATAATGCGATAGGTTGTGGGACAAAAGTATGATAACATGCCGTTTACGACTCCCAGGGATTATGTATTGCGGTGTGACGCGAGGAAATAATACGACAATTCTGTAGGATACGTGCTCGTGGTGGGATATGGCAGGTGATTATTCAAGCGCTTGTGTAGCTTGCTTAGTCGTTTTTGATAGATTCTTATTTTTGTCGTGTCACTAGTTCTTTCGAATTAGTGTGGTAAACGGATTTCAAGTGCGCCTTTAAGGCTGTGTCCCCAGTAGGCGAACTGTTAGCGGCCGACTGAGTTTGCGGCGTATCGATTTAGTACGCCCTTCCATATATTTGAAATGGAGTGTCCACAGTTTGCTAGTTTTGCGATCACTATACGCAGTTTGCCGCTTCTTTTTTTCTTGCTCTTTTTTCAGTCGGCCACTAACAGTTTGCCTACTGGGGACACAGCCTTAGAGGCGATAGAAAGAAATTATGAAACGGATTAAGTGGTCATAAAAGTGGATGGGTGAACGCTTGTGGTATTATCAACTGAGCGCTTCCGTGCAGCGCAGGGCATGTGAAATTGTTTGTATTCGGAGGGCACTTTAAATTGTCAGTATTAACTATTAAGTCGTATTTAGTATTTATTTTAGTGTAAGTATCATAATTTAATATTTAGTTACTTTTTAAATATCTTTACATTAAGTAGGTTAAGGACTTGAATATTATTATTTTTTCACTATACGTAATTGCACATGCACCCACTGTTACAACCCCATCTCTCTCTCTCCTATAAAGGTTTGCTGTAAGAGAACTCTTTTTAGGGTTAAGCTCGCCTCTGCCATTACTTCTCTTTAAGTTTCTATATATGTAATTTCTTTGTGCAATAAAGAATAAAGAATAGTCGTTAGGCCATGACGGAGGCCTAAATGCGTACTTACTTACTTTTTTTATCATCAAAAGCACCTTTTACGATTGAATTTTCTTGGTTATAAGCAACAAGCTAAACATCACAGGTACAAAATATACCATTCTTCAAAAGCATTGCCACAAATTCCAGTACAAAAAGTGTCGTACATGTTTAAAAACCCGCTTCGTCACAATCGCTCACCCGCTCTCCCATATATCACTGAAACTTCCTACATTTTTTCCAAGGTTCGTTGAAATGGCTAAAACGTCATTTACACGATACTATTCTGGCATACCATTCTTGCCTCTTGTCGCGGAATATTAGCTCTTCTTCCGTTGAGTTTGAGAAAGCAAGAGGCAAGAATGTTATGCCAGAATGGTATCGTGTAAATGGCGTTTAAGGGAGTAATCCATTGTATCTAGACTTATTATGACGACCTCTGTGGCGCAGTGGGCGAAGGTTTGCCTGCGACGCAGAAGGTTGCGGGTTCGATCCCCGCCGCGGGACAAATGTTTGTATGACATACAGATACAGATTTGTCTCGGGTCTGGGTGTTTCTATGTATAATATATGTATTTACAAACAAAAAGTATATAAGTAGTATATCAGTTATCTGGTTCCCATAATACAAGCTTTGTTTAGTTTGGGGCTAGATGATGCTGTATGAAAATGTCCAGCATTATTTATTGTGGTGTTGCGCTGCCTAGAAGGATTTCTCTACAAGCAGACTTCCCAATAGTCCGCTTGTAGAGAAATCCTCGTCGTGGGTTAATTTAACCTTAATCCTACTGATATTATTAATCCGAACACTTGTGAGTATGGTTCGATGTTTGTTTGTTTATATTTTAATCATGATTTAAATAGATGACCGATTTGAAACTTGGAACATTATTATTCTGATGTTTGAGAGTTTTTTCAGCAACCTAAAAAGGGCTTTATTGTGACAAAAATACATTGCGTCATCGCTTTTCACACTAAAACAAAATATTATCTATATTAATTTCAGGGTGATTAAACAGTTTTTAGTGTTGTCCATAGCCATAAAAGTTTAGAAAGTGATATTTTGAACCTTTAATAAGTACTCAAAGTTGTAAACTGACAAAACAAAACAAACATGGTCACTGTTCCTTGTCATTGTAACTTCGTCACTAGAGTTACTTTATTCCATTCCCAAAAGACCACTTAGATATTTTTATGTATTCCAGATCCTTTGAGAGTTGAGCTATCTATAGATCGTTTCTAACGATCCTTAGATAGCTTGACTAATCCTGTTGTATTTTGTAAATATATGTAAATATGTAGTAGCTTAGTTTCTTTGAGAGTATTCTATTGTATTATTTACGAACAAAAATTTATTATCGGTTACCTGGTTCCCATAGTACAAGCTTTGCTTAGTTTAGGGCTAGATGATGTGTGAAAATGTCCAGCATTATTTATTTATTTATTCCGATTATCATTTAAAACTACTCTCTATTGAAAGTCGAGATGGGCTAGTTAAACAATTTGAATATCCTACGGGCCAGTATCTGCTTGCAAGCTCCACTAAGCACTATAGTATTAGTACCGAGGGCGGGGGCGTGAAATTGGATAGTTGCCACTTCGTTAGTGGCAACCATTAGGGACGCGTAGTGCCTGATTATATTTGACAAGATTACAACCAAAACTGAATCTCGATAATTGCTTCTAGCGACGTATGTAGGGTCTTACCAAGTCAATAATATTTCAGATTTGCATTTTCTGCGCACTTGAAATAATTTTGTGCGTTCAAGTGTAGACGCGACTATGTAGTAACTGAATCGAAAACAAGACAACTATTACCTAAGTTATACCTTACCTACCATTGTTGAAAACGTCTAAAGCGGCCAGTACACAATGGCATGTGATGGGCCATGCTTTGCAATGCACAACCTGTAGGCCACGATCATTTGGTGTTCACACAATGGCGCATGGCTCATTGCTGTCTGGCGATGTACGTACCATTTTACTAGTATATCTGACGGTTTTTTGAAGAAAATGTTTATTTATATTTTAAGGCCAGTTTTTGTAAAATTATGAAATTATTAACGAGGAAATAGACAATCACACTGCTTCTGTATGTTTCATCGTTTAATATTTTTACTTGATTTTCTTTATTTCAAAAATGTTCATAATGAAACGTGAAACGAAACAGGTGAAGAGCTATTGTGTGAACACCACAGGCCACGCTACGCTACGATTCCTTTGAAGTGTGGCCAAAAAACCGACAACATCCCGATTGTGCGCCACGATTGACAATTGTCCGCCACTTTAGTCCATTGCCCCCTGTACTCAATGGCGATCGCCTGAAGTCGGCCAGCATACGCCATTGTGTACAGGCCGCTTAAAAGATCCAGGTGTGACCATTTATCTATAACGGCTTTATTATAAAACGAAAAGCATAGTTTAAAACAGATTAGATCCAGATTTACACCAAATTCAGAATGAAAATAAGTTTAGCACTAAACCCTAATGGCCCATGAATTAGCGCTGAACTTTTTGAATTAACATAACTTCAGTTATTTTACGAGTCCAGTTTAATTTATTATCATAAAAAAAAACAAACATCTCTAATCTCTACAAACAAATCGTCAACAAGGAACGTAATTAAGTCAACTAAGCTGCCACCTCCATCTGCACTTGCACTTAATATTACACTCTATTGCTACATAAATTAAGGTTCTTATTTGCGTGGCAAAAGAGGGAATAATTCATAAGGGTTGGAACACACTAGTACAAACCTCATTATATTATGCCCTAATGAGGAAGGCGTAGCAAATTCCGTTTTGCAGTGACTAGTGTGACTAGTGCTGGACTAGTCTAAGTCATAAACGATAAATACTATTTACACACATACTTAAAAAAAGGGCTTAGTGCAAGAAGCTTTTGATATATGTATAGAGTAGTGGAGCACCTCCAAATAGTTTATGAGACATGTCCATTTTTTCCAAGTTTTAACTTGAACAAACCGCAACAGTTCATCTCTTACACCACACCAAAAATCAGGTGAACACAATTTCCGAGCGTTTAATTAACTATTATTACAATTAAGCGCTTTACAATGCGACATTGCTTTCTTTTAAATAAAGACAAAAGCTTGTATCTTGTAGCTCTCTCAAAGCATTTTATACTCTCGTGCCAAGCTGTTACAAGAGTGTTCATGGTTATAACACGATCATCCATTGTAGAATCAATGTATTTATAAAAAATATCGGTTTTATGCTAAAAATGACTATGTATTTAATTTTCCCAATGTTTGTCGGAATCTTCACAGTTGTTACAACACATATAATTGAATATCTATGAAACTTACAACGCAATCTCTCTCGTTTTGTTTTATAATGATAGAAAATAAGATAGAAAGCTTCGGCTGTTACTAATATCTATACTGATGGAGATGATTTGAAATAACGATATTCAGTGTCTATAAAAACGGAAGGAACAAAGGAACAGGGACCATTTTGTTGCAAGCTGTCGTGCTGTTCGGACGTAACCTGATTGTATTTTTGTATCGTTGTGATTTAGTGTGTTTAAAAGAAGTGCCCATCTTGTTATTTTGCTGTTAGGATTAGTTTTTGCTTATATCATTTCTTTGTGATTTGTAAATTATGTGTGAGTTGTTTTTAGGTTAATAAATGTTGTTTTTTTTTAAATTGTTCTTCTCCTGATTCCTAATAATACTATATCCTTTCAAAAGCCTTTGTTGTTTGAAAATGTAATGGCAGGTAATTTTTGACAGTATCAGTAAGTTTATGCCTCATACCACGCCTCTAAGCACTTACGCGCATCTCCCAGCGAGTTGTCTTCCACAACTCAGTGCTATTACGACGATTGTTGTAATTACCGCAATAACATAGCTCTGACTGTCCCGCGGCACTGTACTCGTTTGTAGGTGGCTTTATTTTCTTGGAACACGTCAGACACCTTTGAATTTTTCAACCCTGCACAAGAACTGCTGCACTGAGGCTAATTGAACTCTTATTTCCAGGCATTGAGGCTCCATTTAAGGCTATAGGCTTCAAGGATAGTTCATGAACACTTAATGCTTTCAAATCATCTACACATCTTGGGATTAATCAGATGCATTGCATGCCCAAATAGATATTCTGCCACTTGCACACATTTAAGCACGTAAGCACTTTATGTGTTACAGCCCATTGCTGCCTATGACTAGATAGTCGACGTGAGTCTGAACCTAAGCAACGCATATAGACAATAATTATTATTCTACGCATTATAAGCTAGCACGAGTGACGTACGTTTAAATCGTTAGTACTCTATGTACTCAAAAATGATCCTTTTTTCGTGGTTCAGGGTGGAGTTTAGTTCCAATCATTTATCCAAGGGGTTAGTTAATGAGATTAACCTAAGGGCATCTTACATATGAGAACCCGCGCCTTCTTACTGTGGTCAGTAGTACTCTACCACGGCTTCCAAGGCATTGGCGTCATTGTTAAAATATTGGGAGACTTAAATAAATAATACTGGACTTTTCACACAGCATCACGTAGCCCCAAAGTAAGCAGAGCTTGTGTTATGTAGTTCACAAGTTCTGTTCAAGTGTTGTTATTGTATTGTTTTTGGAGGTCAATGTTATCTTTTTTTATGTCCTTGAAATGCCCACAGCACGTTCTTCAGGAAAATATATCAATTTCTTGCAGTTAATACGGGAATAAAAAAAAACTAGCGCAATCTCAAATCGTAGCTAGTGTGCGATTTTTCTGCACCCTAGTGTAGATGACTGATAAACTACTTTTATACTTTTTTGTTCGTAAATACATATATATTATTCATAGAAATACCCAGACCCGAGACATACTTGTAGATCATACAAACATTTGTCCCGCGGCGTGGATCGAACCCGCAATCTTCTGCATCGCAGCCGGGCTTTCGCCTACTGCGCTTCTTCTTCTTATTTAAGGATTTACTCCTTGTCGGTACAACTGATGAATTCCTCTCCATGTATCTCTTTCCAGGGCTGCTTCCTTGACCTCTTTATACGACATGACAGCTACCTTCTACTGCGCTACCAGTCGTCAAACAACTTAAAAATCATGATGACCATCATTTGCGAGGGCAAAAAATCTCTTGTAATGTCTGATTCTATAGCGGTTCTAAGGAGGTAAAAACTTATGCCCAGATAGAAAGAAAAGAAAGAAGAAAGAAAGAAAATATTTTTATTTGCTTAGACACTACTAACACAAACACACTAAACTTCAAGATATGCCTAAAATTACGATTAAAATTAAAGTTGTGCGCAGCAGAGTCAAAGCAAACAGGCCCCAACTCAGCATTGTGCTGGATAGGTACACACTGGTGCGCCTACCCAGCGCTGATTTTCAGTTGGTAGCCAGAGGAGCCACGTCACGACCAGCACTATTATGTACAACCGAGTCATGTATCATATTATATATATATATTATTATATATTAAATACATATCACGTAAGGTACTGATACTAAATATATTAATATTTTGAGTTCTCTACCTACTGTAATAAAATTAAATTCAAATACTATTGTGTCTGCAAAGATATTATGCGCAATGGTACCCGAATCTGTTTTATATGTACTTAAGTATTTATTTATCTGTTTGTCTGTCGTCTGTCTGTCTATATATATAGAAGATAGCAGGCTACTGCTTAGTTAAGTTGTCAAGTTATGCATAACCACGCCTGCTGGCTTACACGCGCGTTCAAGCGTGGAGTGTCGTTCTAATAGATCGGTTAGTTTGAAGGCATTACGTCATAGCCTACCACGTGGTTAGCTGCATAAAGTCGGTATAATAAGCTCATATGCGGCTATCTAGTGGAGCTTAGGCTGCCTGAAAATCACTAAGTAGAGCCTAGTGACTCTATTTGGGACTTTCGATTTTTGCTCATTTAGATTACAAAAGTAAGCTGGAGCAGATTTTTTTATCGACAAAGATAAATTGCGAAGTGTGTTTTATTTTAAGAGAATCTGGTTTTTTATTTTTGTTAAAATCCAAATCACCTAAATCATATTTCTCCTTTCTTAAATGTCGAAATGTCAGTTAAAAAAAACAACTTTGATTGCTTTTTCTTAACCAGTTGTGAAAATCAGTTGCGAAAGCGAACCAAACGAAAGATTCAACATGTAAGTATTTTAGTTTGAAGTCCAGTCACCTAAAGCCGCCGACATCTTTTAATCTATGTCCTGTCCATCCAAAGGTTACCTGGAAGAAATCGTTTTCAGCGATAAGGCCGCCACCTAAGTTGATTTTTTCTTTTTTTCTCCATTTCATTCTGTATATTGTTGTAATTAGGTATTTATCAATAAAGATATTATTATGTTCTATTCTATATAAATAATAGAAACCAAAAATATTTCACAGAAAAATGGGCAAAACAACAAAAAAATAAGCACGTCTTCATCATCTACAGCAGAAACAAGAAAATCGTTCATAGGCCCAATCATTACGGGTAATCTAGCCCATCTATCAAAACCATAGAGTGGTTTAACCCAACATCCTATAGAGACAATCTAACGTTGGTTGTGAGATTGTTCCATCGCATAGAGGTGCAATTGGTTGATTGACACCTAAGCTCTTCGAGCAGGCAGAATCAGTGCAGCTGAGAGACAAAAAAAGGTCTGTTTTTGAAGTGGGACTTTTAATAAAAAAGCTAATAGTAAACGGTTCGTGACAGTTTGTGTGTTTTGCTAACACGCATTGCGCACGTATTATTTGCTTAAATTATTCAACAAAAAAACACACAAATTCTAAAAGCCGATTGAGCCGTGTTGGTCGAATGGGGTTGTGTGAACTTTCAATCCGAAGGTCGTGGATTCGAACCCGGCCGTGCATCAATGGATTTTTCGTCTCGAAAAATTTTTATGCCCTTAAACACGAGCTCATAACGGTGAAGGAGAACATCGTCAGGATACCCGCAGCTTAGTCAGCTCCACACGTATTGACGTCTTCTTTCCTGTGGGCGGCTGATTAAGCTGTGAGGATGGTTTAGGTGCTGGGCAAACCTAATATTCCATCTCAAATAATGTCCCAGGCACTACAGCGTCCCGTTAAGTTGGTTGCCTCCTGACGCTGTATTAATCATCTAATATAAAAGGCCTAAGTTTAAATCTAAAAACTTTGTTTACTCTGCTTTTATACTTCTCCCACTAAGGCAAATATTATTATTTTTCGCTGGTTGCACTGTGGGCCTTGACTTAAAACCTTCAATACTGAATTTGTTTAACATCCAACAGCTACTCGTATCTAAGAAAGAGTTTCCAGAGATAAGATTCGCTACTAAACACACGCCAAGACATCATCATCAAATATCAACATTTTTTTTTGACTAGCTGCACCCAGTGATGTTACTCGCGGTCTCTCGGGAATACTTCTCTTTTCCAGAACAAAAAGTAGCATATGCTGTATTCTAGGGTATACGCTACCTCCATATAAATGTCATCTAAATCTGTTTAGCTTTTTTACAAACATCCTTTTCGCTTTAATTTAGTAGTAAGATTTTGAGCAGAATTCTTATCTATCGTAGCGTGATAAATCTCCTGCAATACGCAAGAAAACCAAACTTGACCTAAAACCATCAATGAAGCAACACTTTTAACAAAATGAACGGAATTTTGTCGTTTTTTTACGAATCCACTAAATTGAAGCCAGATTCGAGACCACTCAGCGAAATTAAAACAATATTACAAGTATCTTTATTCCACTTCCCTGATTTGGCGGGAGGAAAAAATTGAATTATTTTGTAGGTATCTAAAAATAGGAGAATAAGTACAGTTCCATTGATGCACGGCCGGGATTCGAACCCTTAACGGTGAAGGAAAACATCGTGATGAAACCCGCAGCTTAGTCAGCTCCACACGTATTGACGTTGTCTTTCTTGTGGGCGGCTGATTAAGCTTTAGGTGCTGGGCAAGCCTATTCCAACTCAAACAATGTCCCAGGCACTACAGCGTCCTGTTACGTGTAGGCATGGATTGCCTCCTGACGCTGTATAAATCATCTAATATAGATGTAAAGGCCTAAGTATGCGTCGTGACGGTTAAATCGAACGCTTTTTTTTCCAGCCCCCATCCTCGATACCGACCGAAAAGGAACCTCTTTCCAATAAATACATTTTTGTACCTATGCTATTAGAAAAACAGAAGGTGTGCACTGTGCACGTATACATTATTAAGTTTTACGGGCAAAATAACGACAGAATTAAAATTATATAGGACCATTTCGAATTTATTTTCACAAGCGCAAAAATACTTCTGTGTTAACATGAAAACGGGATACTTAATATATTTACTACTAGCTGTCCGCCCCGGCTTCGCACGGGTTTATTATAGGTATTTGACAAAAAATTTATAACAACATGGCGGTCCCGGAGCGGGATGTATGATCCTTTAAAGTTTAGAGGTTAATATGTAGGTAAGGTCTAAGGTAGGTAGGGGAGTATTGGGCAGTAAGGCAGGTTTGGACACCACCGGCAAATCCCCGTGTTATGCCGGCCATACACCATCATGCCAATCCACCATTAGTCATGCCAATCCACCCCCATACATGGTCAATTCTAACTGATCAAATTCCGATTTGACGATAGGCATGATGGTTTATGGCCGACATGACACGGGGGTGTCCAAACCTCCCGACTGCCCAATGCTCCCCTACCTCCCATATATATTTCATTGATATATTACCACTCTCCTCTCCCATTCCATAGTTCCCAGACACTTTTCAAACTACAATGGTTTTCAACATTTTTAACACAGTTAACGGGATATTTACCATGATTTAATGTTTTTTGCGTTTCCCGATATTTTGGCGCAGTTGCATACGCCATGATCAATAGTATCTATGGTATTAATCATGGTTAATATCCCGTTACCTGTGTTAAAAATCCCAGACACTTGTCCTACCGTACTAACTGATATTTATTCTGTGGTCGCGATGTATCTCACATTTTTAAACTCATGATAACTTTTGAATAAAATGTTCGATTTCAATCATTCAAAAAGTAATCGACGGGTACTGAAACAGCCTTTACTACAAAGGAATTTATTTGGATAAGAATAAATACCAAAATAAGAATAACGTGGTCTGCTTTTGGTCGGCATTTTTATTCACTTTTTAAATTATAAAAGTTGTTATTCTGACACAACCACAATAGTTGGATATATGCTATTGCTGACTTTTTTGTAGATATTGATACGTTCTTTAATATTGTAGAACATTTTTTTGTTCTATCATCAATAGTTTTCGCAGCGCACGCGATATGAATAATTTTATGTTCAAAATTTTTACACCTTTGGTTACATTATTGCAATTTTCATAAGGATCTCTAATTTTTTTGAAAATAATTTATAGCCTATGTTCATCACAGATAATGTAGGATTCTAATGGTGAAAGAATTTTTCAAATCGGTCCAGTAGTTTCGGAGCCTATTCAATTCAAACAAACAAACAAACAAACAAACAAACAAACAAATGTTTCCTCTTTATAATATTAGTGTAGATAATTATGGGGCTGTGTAAAATGTCCAGCATTATTTATTGGAACAAAGTTCCTTTTCGGACGGTATCGAAAAAAGATAAGATTGAGGCTGGAAAAAATGTTGTTCCATTTTGCCGTCACGACACATGTATTTATGTCAAATCTTCACAGTGCGCAATGCGCAGCCGCGACACAGTCCATAGATTGTTACATTGTTAGTACGGAACAGCGTTTCTGGGATACCTTGTCAATTAGGTATCCCAGAATATAATTTATTATATTCCCAGTATAGAAAAGTACTCCTTGCTTCGTTCCAACCAAGTGTTCCACGACACTCACGTACTTTTTATTCTTATTAATGTTCATAGTCGTGATCCTATTGGTTTTATTCCGTAGAGTGATTCTGTTTTGACTGATTAAGTACACCCTAAAGCAGCACAAAAGTAATGGATAACAATGCTTCGTTTAAACTAGGCCACGTAGCCTTTGGAAAATACCATTAGTTCCTGATCGCAACATAAAGTCCCGGAAATGTCCCGTTCCGTCACGTCCCGGTTATGACGGAGCCGGTCTATCTGATTACTGTTTACCTAGCACCTTTCCGTCTACCTGTTTGAATAAACAATAGTTAGGGTTTTCCGAAAAATCGGCAACTGATTTCAGCGGACGTAATCGCTTCGAGAAAAGACTTAGGCATTTTGGCTTATTTATTTTTACCTTATACATTCACAACAATTTTTTATTCATTGTAAATTCTACACAAATCCGAGTAGGTACCTACAGGCGAATATTTCTCTCATTAGTACATTCATTCCTGACATCAGTCTGGAACGTAGCTAGGGGAATCTCTGCTAACCTCAGTTGTATAACAACGAATCGATTATTACCTCATTCAGTAAAATCGTTTGTGTATTTTAGAGAAAAAAAGAAAGAAAGAAAATACATTTATTCAACAAACAAAATACAAAGTACACAAGAAAATAAAACAATAATAAAATTTTAGTTTTTTAAACGGCTATTACGACTATAACAATTATGCTGAGTTGGACGCCATTTCGTAGTTTTAAGGCTCTCCGCTCCCTTCGTCCACTGCGCACTCTAATTAAAGAGGTGCGCGTGGAGAAGCCTCCAAAAACGGCCGCAGAGGACAGGGAGAGCGGCAACGTAACACCGACACTCCTCTTCCACTGCGGCCCCGCCGCCGACGCATCTTACGGTGCGCCACCGTTGGGTCGCGAGAGATAGGGCGAGCGGCAACGAAACACCGACACGCCTCTTCACCCGCGACCCTACCCGCCAGACGCCACCAGGGCGTCCCCGCCTGGGATTCCTTTTCGCTTCACCGTGGGCCTCCAAACCACGGTTACTAAGCCCCCCCATCGCGTCAAGATTGGAATCCATAGGGGGGGATCCTTAGGTACCTTTTTTTTTTTTTTTTTTCTCGCTGGGAAAAATGCGTTACGCATCCCCTCCGCCGGGGGGCGAGAGGGGTATGTAGGACTCCCCGGGGACTCCCGGTATACCCACTAAACGACCCAGCGTCATTCCGGCGTCGCCTGGAATGGAGGGGGACTGGGAAACCGGCACAGCCTTTACGTCCAGTCCCCCTCTGGCGATCCCCGCCCTTAAGGCGGCCCCGCATAGTGGTGAGTAGTGCAAGGCGGACGAAGGTGCCCCCACACCTAGCGTCCGATACTCACCACCAGAGCTCTCCGCTCCCTTCGTCCACTGCGCACTCTAATTAAAGAGGTGCGCGTGGAGAAGCCTCCAAAAACGGCCGCAGAGGACAGGGAGAGCGGCAACGTAACACCGACACTCCTCTTCCACTGCGGCCCCGCCGCCGACGCATCTTACGGTGCGCCACCGTTGGGTCGCGGGAGATAGGGCGAGCGGCAACGAAACACCGACACGCCTCTTCACCCGCGACCCTACCCGCCAGACGCCACCAGGGCGTCCCCGCCTGGGATTCCTTTTGGCTTCACCGTGGGCCAACCAAACCACGGTTACTAAGCCCCCCCATCGCGTCAAGATTGGAATCCATCGGGGGGGATCCTTAGGTACCTACACCAACGTTATTGTATTATTTTTTAAGAAACTGCGAATAAAGTAATTCTTATTCTTATTCTTAGTGGAACATCTTTAAACATTACCGGCCTTACTAGTAAACGTGGTATAAAGTTATTCTTGAGTGTAAACTGCCAAAATGTGTGGTTATTCCTATTTTATTCCGAGGAATAACTTTACACCACGTTTATTAGTAAGGCGCTACGTATTCTTAGCATAATCATTAGAATTGCAAGTTAAAATCATTATTTATCTCCTTCTATTGGCTTAGGCATAGTCATATATACATACGGCCGTTAAATGATGGTCACAACTCTTAACAAAATCAAAGGCTTAGTTTATTGCTCGGGGTAACGAGACGAGAAGGTTATTCTGTTTACACACACATTTCCTACGCCCTATTTTTCTCCCTCAAATCTAAGAAAATATGGGTTGCGTGCTTGGGAAAATACCATGGTGAACCCTTTCTGGAGGGTTATTCCCGTTCGTTTTTTCGTTCGTTTGATGAATATTCGAATTCTTACTAAGAGCTACATTGTATTGAATGCATCCAGATCGTCTCGCCACCTTTTCGTGGGTCTGTTGCGTCGTGTTCGACTGTTTTCAGGCACCCACTGAGTGACAATCTTCGCCCAACGTTCTGGGTGCATTCGAGTCACATGACCTGGGGGTTATTCGCGTTTGTTTTTTCGTGCGTCTGATGAATATTCAGATTCCTCTTACATTGTATTCAGTCGATAAGATCAACGTTAAAACACGGTTCTAACCTAGGAGGACCAAATATTCCAAAACGAAAATTTTGCCCTTGAAGTCAGAAATCGTAGTAAGAAACATCCGAATATTCATCAAACGAACGAAAATAAGAACGGGAATACGGCCCCTGTATTGTATAGCCACTGGGTTAGAATAATCATTGACAGGGAAAGCCAACGATGATAGATTTTTGGCAGACTCCTTACTCAATTCAGTCTACAACCACCGTATGATTAAAGCGATAAGGCCGCCCATTGAACATTGTATAAATAAATAATGCTGGTTATTTTTCATACAGCATCATCTAGCCCCAAACTAAGCAAAGCTTGTACTATGGGAACCAGATAACTGATATACTACTTAATATACTTTTTGTTTGTAAATACATACATATTATACATCACGAAACACCCAGAGCCGAGACAAATATCTGTAGGTCATACAAATATTTATCCCGCGGCGGGGATCGAACCCGCAACCTTCTGCGTCGCAGGCGGACCTTTGCCCACTGCGCCACAGAGGTTGTATATTTTTTTTATTTTGTTACCAATGTGAGTTTTTTATGGATTTGGTTTTAAAATCTACACTTTTAACGTCTTTTTTACATACAAACCCTCATTACAACATTAGTACAATATGTTTATTAAGTACCTACCTCATGTTTACTTATTATCTGCCTCAGACAAAGTAATCTTCTATCGTAAGTATCAATTACAAAAGGAGATATCATTATCTCCTTCCCACTCTTGAAAACCACTCAATCATCATGACTTGTAGATTTTGTATATCCTATAGTCCTAGGGCCTTACTAATAAACGTGAAATAAAGTTATTCCTCGGAATAAAATAGGAATAAGCATACATTTTGACAATTTACACTCAGGAATAACTTTATAACACGTATAAGGCCACTAATGGCCACTTTACTATAAAGTGACCGCATGTTGCAAATATGTTTTTTTTTATGATGAATGGGTCGGCTCTTGACCTCAGACTTACACAGGCAAGAGTGAGGTCTACGATGGAGCGAGCTTACCCAGAAGGTGCTTATTAACTCTTCTTAAAAACAATAGGATCGTAGCTCCGTGGAAATACAGACGCTGGAAGCTGATTCCAAATTTTTGCAGTGCGCATAATAAAAGAACTTTCGAAGCGCTTAGTTCTAATAAGTGGAATATCAACCAGATGAGGATGATAATCAGCTTTGCGTCTGAAGTCCCTGTAAAAGATCGGTGAAGGCGGAATAAGGTCGTGTAGCTCCTGGGGACACTCACCGTAGTATAATCTGTAGAACACCGACAAACACGATACCTCACGACGATGGCTCAGACTATCGAGTTTTGCTTCGGCAAGATAGTCTTCACCTACGAGCTTCTGATAGATACTGACTTCTTGATTCTGACTGATGTTGATAGCTCATCTGGATTATCATCATTTTATCATCGCATTATAGATCTAATAAGGATCCAGATTTGTAAAAACAGAATTTGACCTCCGCAGAAGTAACATTTTTAACCCCAGAATTTTCTTTTGGGTATAGGCACGATTTAAATATTAGCTCACCGAAAGAGTCTGAATGTAAAATTATCATTATACTGTCGTATTCTATAAAAATCTGTTTAATACAAAAGATTTTCGAAATAGTTCACGGTATCTATCTACAAACGTATCTAACACTAAAATCTCGCCCCAAACAGGTTCCGACCATAAAACCGTTCCACGAGGTTCTGATGTGACCCTGCGACGTCACGGCGGAAACGCCGCGCGGAACCGCTGCGGTTTGTACGTTACCATGTTATTAGTTAGGTATTATAAGTATTCGCTTTAAAATGAGCTCTAGGCGGTGAAGAAATACATCGTGAGGAAACCAAGATTGTAACAACCAATATGGAATGCTAAATGCTGTATTTGAGAAAGAGCAAAAATTGTTTTTGAACGTTTTTGAACCTCTGACTACTCTCTTCAATATTATATATTTATATGGGTTTTAAGTAAATGGTTATTTAATATTAGCGAAGGATTTTGAATACTGAAAATATCTACAGATATCTACCATGCCCCGGGGTATACAGACGCGATCCTGTTTCGTTTTTGACTGATGGCATGAAGCCTTGAAACATGATTTTGCTCATTGTAAACGCTTTTTACTTAGCAGCAACAATAGAATTCCCGTATGTTTCCAGCATTGTCAAATATGTTGTTTTATAGGTCCCCTTCTTCATTTTATAGTTAGTAGGTTTAACCCTCCAACCATCGTAAAGGGCTTGTAGGCCTAACGCTCAATGATTACATGACTAGCATTTTGTACCATTCTATCCTCAGACATACGAAAGTAATAATGGTATTTGTTTTATAGCGGTTTTATAACAATTAATTAGAATAGAATAGAATATAGTAAAGTTTTATTTTCTCCACATCATATACAACAGTTACAATAGGTACTTAAATCAACACAATTTTATGTGGATGAAAATACGGTTACTACGGCTAGATGATGCTGTGTGAAAATGTCCAGCATTATTTATAGTGAAATCGCATAGGTTGGCTAAATAGTGCCCGCCATTGTCTTTTGCTTTTGATTTTTTTCTTTTATTGATAGCTATACTTAGTTTTATTTTTATTACTTATATTTTTCTTATTTCTGTACTTTACTGCAATATCTATGTAATATGGACCCTAGTTGTCGGAAATAAAGAATTTGATTTTATTTACAATCTAAGTAGATGATTTATCGCCTGGGACATTGATTGAGTTGGAATAGTCATACTTCAATTTGTATTATGGTATTCTTGACCCAATCTTGTTTCTTCTAAAATAAGTATTAATAATATCTCTCGTCTCGTCGCGTCTCGTGACATAAATATGCATTACTATGAACCCTGGAGAGAAGCCAGCTAATAACCGCATACATTGCTGGTCAAAATTATGTTCACACAAATTATGTGTGACGTGGCGAAGGCATTTTTATATTTTTGCCCTTGCCAAGTTCATTATCATCGTCAGCGCTGATCTCTCTCTCACTGAAGCGCTCGTGGTAAGGACCATGAAGAGAAGCTTAGTCGCTTAGTCAATTTTTTTTCATAAACAGTAATGGTGCAAGGCAAAACATCCAATGTCAGGTAAAATTTTATCTAAAACCCTACGAACTTCGAAGATATTGTATATTCAAATACATCAAACGTTCATGAACTTCTGTCACTGACCGTACGACCTGCTGACTGATTTCACTATAATTTTTAATTTTATAGTGTAAACCACACTTAGGTATTTCATTGAGAAAATGAATAGTCTTAATAACATTTCGATTCTGACGGGATTCGAACCCGCGACGATCAGACGATTCCTCCTAAAGCCGAAGTGCCTTGACCACAGAAGCCCTTGAACCACTCGGCCACAGAATCTGTAACGTTCGAAATTCATGATAAGCTCATATTCGGTTTCACTATGTCGTTGATCCATCTTGTCGGCGGATAACCGGCACTCCTTTCACCGTGTCTAGGCCACGAACACAGTTAAAATTTTTCCCCACCTATCATCACGGTTAACTCCACGAATGCCTAGATTCATAGAGCGTGCTGTAATTATAGAAATATAAAAAAAAATTAAACGCGCGATTTCCTTAATCGAAAATTTCTCGAAACTGGAATAGTTTCTCGAATATGCAACAATAACAAAATATTCGTAGAAGAAAATCCTTTTTTTTTTTCAACATTCCATCACTAATGATCGACTGTGCCATAAAAAGCTCCGTCGCGCCCGGAGGGCCCTAAAAGGTTTAAATAACGATGATAAGGAAGAAAGTTTTTTATCTTTCCTCACAAACGAACACTTTTTGTAACTAATTGTGTTTTTTTTTCAGGATCGCGGGAGAAATAGGACAGAGTTAGGTAGTTCTTGTCTCGCTTTGGCTGAAGTGAAACGGAATTTAGTTGGTTCAATCATATTGTACTTTTAAATTATGGCTTACTTTACATGTAGTTTGTTATTTGACGACCTCTGTGGCGCAGTGGGCGAAGGTCCGCCTGCGACGCAGAAGGTTGCGGGTTCGATCCCCGCCGCGGGACAAATGTTTGTATGACCTACAGATATTTGTCTCGGGTCTGGGTGTTTCTATGTATAATATGTATGTATTTACAAACAAAAAGTATATAAGTAGTATATCAGTTATCTGGTTCCCATAGTACAAGCTTTGCTTAGTTTGGGGCTAGATGATGCTGTGTGAAAATGTCCAGCATTATTTATTTATTTATTTAATTAATCTAGTAAAAAGTTCATCACTATACGTTTCTGTGTGTCACTTACACAACCTCAAAATATGCGAGGAATGACGAACTCTGTGGCGCAGAGGGTGAAAGCTCGCTTGGGACGCAGAAGGTTCGATCCCCGCCGCGGGATAAATGTTTGTATGATCTGCAAATATTTATCTCGAGTCTGGGTGTTTCTATGTATAATAAAATTATGTATGTATTTACAAACAAAAAGTATCTAATCAGTAAAATCACCTAGCTATGACGATTCAAAGCATAGATTTAGTATGGTACCTCTACATTTTGTTTCTACAAGTTTGTTTTTATTTTATAATTTATTTTTTCTCTTCTTTTTTTAATGTTCTAAAATAGTAAGCATTCGCAGTATAATAACTGCGAATGCTTATTATTTTCACTTTAAATGGTACGGGTATATATTTTACGAGCCATTTATGACAGATTCTGTGTTTATTGTTACTATTTTTGTTGTATGTATATTTTAGGAGCCACCTAAGCTTAGTCGAGCTAAAGTATATTTGTGTTTCACCTTTGTTTGCATTATTTCACATGTTATGTTGAATTGTCGTTTTTTTGTTCGTCTATTAATGTAGGTCAGAGATTTACCTTTTAATACTGTTCACCGTTGTTTTTTCTCTTGGACATAGGTATTGTATTATTGAATAGAGTGGTTCTGACGGAAGATCAGCGTTGTGTCTTACAAACACAACATAGTGCTGAGTCAGACTCCATTGTAACATAAACTTTGTATTTACTTGTGTACTTTTAATCCTGTACTGTACTTATATTTGTCTATGTTGCAAATAAATCATTTCATTTCATTTCATTTCATTTACATATTCAAAGTGATCCCAGCGGTCCTACTGAATAAATGCTTTTTGACTTTGACTTTGACAAGCTTTGCAGTTTGGGGCTAGATGACGCTGTGTGAAATGTCCTGTCCAGGATATTTTTTTTATTTTTTACTTTTAATTTAATGTGTTTTGCGAAGCAAGTTGGTACTTGCTAGTCTTGGTAGGCTATCCTATTTTTGCTGTATTTTTGTGAGGCCTATTGTGCTAAGTACGTAAGTGCACTGTATTTTCTTCGACCTTTGTTTTATCTTGTCCTGACATTTGAGTGTTGCTTTATTGGAAGTTGTTTGTGAGTTGGCCATCCGTCATGATACCTACGCTAGGTTTTATGTAAGTTCTTTGCGGATTCCGAAAATATTCAAATTTGTGAATATCAAAATGCTAATCGACTTTCGTCGCTGACTGTACTTGGTGAGACAAAAGTACTTGGTACTGTGGTGGTGCTACGAGTATTTAAAATGGAACTTCTGTACTAAAATACTTTAATGTATTACAAGTGATCACTTTGGCAAGAGTTTTTTGGCACACTTCTCTTTAGACAACAAGCTTCGATACGTTTCAGTTGTTTATGAAACTATTATCACTGAGAGCTGTGTTGGTTGAGAGGAATTTATCTCTCTCTCTATAAAACTATGAGTATAAAAAACATAACTAAACATACAACTTGTGTTAAATTATGTCACAAAAACAATGTATATGTTTTGACCACGACACGACTCCATCCAGAAGATGCGATAGAAATTTTCGCAGAACTTCAAATTTTTTGAAGATGTCCAAAGACGTTCAAAAACATTGGTTACAATGGTTGTCTAGTGGAAGCAACTCCTCTTTTCGATCCTAAGGTCATTTCAATCGGTCATGCACCAACAGTTTTTTTGTTAAAAAAATGTATGTTCACTATACTAGTAACCTCAAACGGCAAAGGAAATAATCGCGAGGAAACCGGCATGGCATCGGCATGACTTAAATCCTAATAAATTAGAAAACATTATATCAAGTGCCTCTTTCGGAGCCTCTGAGACTCACACACAAATTCCTTGCACCACACTGCACCAATTAAATAAATAATGCTGGACTTTTCCACACACAGCATCATCTAGCCCCAAAGTAAGCAGAGCTTGTGTTATGAGTACTAGATGACTGATATACTACTTAAATACTTTTTGTTTGTAAATATTTACATATTATACATAGAAACACCCAGACCCGTGACAAATAATTGCAGATCATACAAACATTGGTCCCGCCGCGGGGATCGAACCCTCAACCTTTTGCGTCGCAGGCGGGCCTTCTGGCCACTGCGCCACAGAGGTCGTCAAATTTAGATACGACAAAAATTAGATACGACAAGTAGAAGAATTACAATATTAAAGTAGTAGAAAGCGCGTAACCTCCCAGACACGTAATAAAACAACTGTACATTAATTAAATAAGCAAAAAACTAATTGAACTCAAGTAAATTGAAAACTGTTTACTTATGAAGAGTTAATTCATTATCATTAGGGATGTATTTATTTGTGTACTGGATTATACAAACGAGGCTGAGTGGAGGTAATGTTTATTTTCAGGACAGATTGAGAAAATAAATATTGGTTTACATCACAAAGAATCGAGCGCCACGCCAAAAACTCCAAGTGATAATTGTTGTTATTGTTGTTCTTAGCCCCCACTATCCCACTGCTGGGCAAAGGCCTCCCCTCGAGTTTTCCAAGCTTTCCGGTCTAACGCCATTGCCTGCCACTGATAGTCACTGAAGGTTTCCAGCTCAAAAATTAGGTTAATAAAAACAATTGACACTCGGATGATATACCTACTGTACTATCGGACATTCTGCTCCAAAGTCTCTTCTTTCTAGTTCTGAACACACTTCGTTTTCATATGAAAATACATGCGCACAAGTGTAGCTGCTGTTGGGAGTCGGCTTGTAATAAGTAAGATGGATGGTAAGATGGGCAAGACAGTGCGCTCGGCCGAGTGATCGGCACACTACTAAAGAGAGCAATCTTTCGCCCATCTACTCGGTATGTTACTTAGGCCGATATACCTATGTGATATCGATATATCAGAAGCGCTCGTGGCCGTGCGGTCAGTAAGTGGATGGGTGACCGCCAGTGGCATTTGCATCTGAGCACTTCCGTGCTTCGGAGGGCACGTTAAATTGTCGGTCCCGGCTATTTAAGTCGTTAAGCCAAGACGGAGGCCTTAAGGCGGCCTAAAAACTCCGTCACCAGAGTTGGTCACTGACTCATACGAACTTACTTACTTTACGCCGAATTACACGTACGAAGTAGATGATCAAAAGTCAAAACAGTAGACTACTAGGCCTAGATTTGGGCCGTTGGGCGTTGGTTGAGCTCTCGGCCACGCATTTGATGATTTGTGTCTACATTATCGATTAATCGACTGGAATAACTGTCTCGTGTGATCTTGCCATTAGTTAGGTACCAGCTCACTATACAAGATGTAAAAAGACTACTACCGAAAACTGAGGGATTGCAATCAGACCATGATTCTGAACATTTTTATCGAAAAAAAACTCAAAATTTTGACTTAGCTACGTCATTTTATTTTATTTTCTAGTTTTTTGCTACTAGTACAACATAATAAGACCATACCTACCTAATAATTTCATTTATAAAAGAAAAAAAAACAACTAAAACTCAAACTACAGCAATCTACGTATAAAAACGCGCCCAGTGCATACGCTCGACCAGCTGTGCGAGGTCGGTTTTCTCCGGATATAATGATTTTTTTGCAAAATCCTTTTGGATTTGGCTGTGTTTTGGGATGCTGAACATACCCCTTTCGGCTTCGGTAAACGTCTTTTCACACCCTGTATAGGACGAGTGACAAAATTATGTGTGAAAAAAGGTTTTATATTTCTATATAGAGGTTCTCCTCTATAACAGCCGTGTTGGTCGAATGGGGTTGTGCTTCGACTTTCAATCCGAAGGTCGTGGGTTCAAATCACGGCCGTGCATTAATGGATCTTTCGTTTCGTAAAATGTATATGCGCTTTAACATGAGCTCTTAACGGTGAAGGAAAACATCGTGAGGAAACCCGCAGCTTAGTCAGCTCCACACTTATTGACGTTGTCTTTCCTGTGGGCGGCTGATTAAGCTGAGAGGATGGTTTAGGTGCTGGGCAAGCCTATTCCACCTCAAACAATGTCCCAGGCACTGCAGCGTCCCGTTCAGTGTAGGCATAGGTTGCCTCCTGACGCTGTATAAATCATCTAATATAGATGTAAAGGCCTATGTTTTTTTTCTATATATATAATATTCCAAAAATAGGTATACCAAATACGAAGTCAGAGCAAAATTCCACTGTTTTCTCATTTATAATAATGCACGCTTTATTTGCAGCGAGGGAAATTTCAGAAACGTTCAACAAATAGTTTTTCTGTGATGTCAATTCATATTTCATTGTGTTTTCAGAAATAAAATGTTTCAATTATTTTTTCCGACGTATTATTTTTTCTTTTGTTATGATTAAATAAGCTCAATTGAGGTTTATATTTTTTATAGTGTTAAACCACACTAGGTTTCATTGAGAAATGAAAAGTCTTATCAAAATTTTCGATTCCGACGGGATTCGAGCCCGCAACGATCAGACAATCGTCCTAAAGCCGGAGTGCCTTATCATTCGGCCACAGAATCCATGTCGTCACAATCGAAATTTTTGATAAGCTCATTATTTTATCGGTTATATCACCGATAACGCCATCTACATGTTTCACTTAGTGAACTCATGCTCATTGTCCGAAGTTACATTCAGAATCAAATGACGGTGACTAAAGCGACATCCCTTTGTCATTCAGTACAAGAAACGATGTTTTTACAAAAAAATATGCATATGCGCCAACCCCACAGATTAAGTAGGGTTGGCGCAACATGTTTCTTTGAACTCCTATGTGAGAGATACACATATGGCTGCTTGTTATAAAAACGTAAAACCTTGGTTGAACCCCATGCTGACACATGTCAAAACAAAATTGTTACCACAAAAAAGCGTTCTATGTACGAGTATTTAAAGATAGTTTTTCTAGGGACAGTTTTTAAGGTAGACTTGGTCTAAACTCGGCTCATTTTCTTGTAATAAGCCCCAAGGCGTTTAGCATGTGGTCCGATACATCCAAACTAATTTTTCTAGAGAAGCGTTACAACTAAAATCTAATGTAGGTACCTACTTAATTTATTTAATAAATTATTTTATCAATTGCTCCTTACTTTAGCAATGCATTATTGCTATAATTGCGGATAATGTTGAAGTTTTAACAACATCTGTGTAACAAATGCTAATGAGGTAGTACGGAAAGACGCCGTTTACACGATTCCACTCACTTCTCATTCTTGCCACAGAATATTAGGTCTTGCTCCGTTAAGTTTGAGAAAGCAAAAGGCACGAATGGTATGCCAGAATGGTATTGTGTAAACAGCGTCTAAATGAAGTTAGTACTACGGGAGCTTGCGGGTAAGTTCCGTACCTTTGGAGCTTTGATCTACGGTTTAGTTTATTTTAGTTTTGGCGAAGACAAATTGTGGTTGAATAGCACTATTTGCATGTATTTTTAAAGCATTTTAACACATGAATTGAACCTTTTGGCCGTGTAGAAACCGGAGTTTCGTAACCAGTTACAAGTGAAAAAAACTTTATCTTTGTACGATACTACAAAGTTACGTAGAAATTTTTTTTTTTTTCATACAAGGTTTATGTTTCAGAACTCAGCTATGTTTCGTTTCAGAATGTATGTTTCGTAACTAGTTTAAGCAAAGGTATAAATATTACTTGTAGGTATGGTGTGAACATACTTTTATTACAATTTTAATTTATTTTTTTAAATTTCATTGAGAAAATGAAAAGTCTTATCATAGCTTAAAACCGAATATAAGCTTTTCAATAATTTCGAATGCTAGTGATTCTGTGGCCGAGCGGTTCAAGGCACTCCGGCTTGAGGAGGAATCGTCTGATCGTAGCGGGTTCGAATCCCGTCGGAATCAAAAATTTTGATGAGACTTTTCATTTTCTTCATACTTTTACTAGGTTCGATAAATGCGACTCTTGTTCTAAACAACTCACAACCCTATGTTTCCTCTAGTCAAGTTATTGAGCTAAATGACCTGCCAATCTGAATTGTAGATCAGTGATCCACTATGCGTTAATCAGCCGCATTATACTGCAGTTCACTAATTCGGGCTTAATGTGCGATTGACTTATGGCTATTCTGCTATTAAGCTATTTCCAAAGAATAAATAGACAATAGAATAGAATAGAATGAAGTTTTATTTTCTCCACATCATATACAACAGTTACACAATAGGTACTTAAATCTACACAATTTTATGTGGGTGAAAATACGGCTACCCCTCAGCATTTGCTCCAACAGCTCGAGAGTGTTGGAGCGCTGGTTTTCAGTGGCGCCATACCCGTTGTGGCGCAGCACTTGCTGCGACACGCGTCTTATTGCATAATTACCTTATTAGTTAGTAAACAATTTAAAAAGACATCAAGGAATAAATAGCAGCCGAAAAATTTTCTATCAATCTATCTAATCAGCCCATATCCACCCACTGCTGAGTATAGGCCTCCTCCTCATTTTCACGCCACTGCTTCCGGTCCTGTGCCAGTCGAACCCAATGTTTTCCCATCGCCTTTACAATGTCATCAGACCATCTGGCTGGTGGTCTGCCTGGTGTTCTGTGACCTTCGCGTGGCCACCAAATGGCCACGAAAAATTATACCTACTGCAAAAACTTTGCTGCAAAACACACGTGGCCACGAAAAATTATACCTACTGCAAAAACTTCATGTAGGTAAATGTTGAAACCGGCAGCAGTCAATTTGTATGGTATAGGTGAATTACCACAACAACATCAGGCTGGTACCTAATTGCATTATAATTTGCAATACACCACTTATTTTCCTCAGGGAAAAGTGTAGCAGGTAATACTTATTTGTAGTGGGGTAAATACTTTGAATATTCCTTTGTCTTTGATAAAAACGTGATTCATAAATTTGGTAAAAGCAAACATACTGACAAACTCTCGCATTTATAAATATACTAGCTGCGCTCCCGCGGTGTAACCCGCGGTCCCTCGGGATTTTTTTCATTTTTTCGGGATAAAAGGTAGTCTATGTCCTTCCCTGGGATACAACCTTTAACTATGCCAAATTTCAGCTTAATCTGTTCAGCGGTTTGGGCGTGAAAGCGTAACAAACAGACAGACAGACAGAGTTACTTTCAGATTTATTTATAATATTATAAGTATATAAGTATAAGTAAATATATCTAAAATAAGTAATAAGTATGGATTCTGGACATTTCACACAGCGTCATGTCAAACCAAGGTTATATACGTTTTTTTAATACGAAGGTACATTATTATACATAGAAACACTCACATACTATTTGCAGATCAAGCAATCATTTATCCTGCAGCGGGGATCGAACTCGCAACCTTCTGCGTCCCAAGCGGGCTTTCACCCACTGCGCCACAGAGGTCGTCATATTAATATGACTGTGTGATCGATTTCCTAAACGCCGACGTCTCGTGTTGAGGTTATGCGACAGCTTATAGTGTATTGACCGTTTTACTCCCGGTTTTATGCCTCTAACAATTTAACGACTTCGTCACATGTCTGTATTTAAATTAGTTTTGGAATTGCGCGAGCAAATCAAAGCAAATGCCTTGTTTTGAATAAAGGAGAATGTGTCGACGCTGATGTTTTCAGCTGTTTACTTAATCAAAGTAACATGTTTAGTTTTCTTTGGCCAAAACAGAATGATTACTACGAGTATTAAGCGCCATTTACACGTTACCATTCTCGCATACCATTCTTGTCTCTCTGTGCTCTGGCTCCGTTGAGTTTGAGTGGTTTGAGTATGCAAGAGGCAAGAATGGTATCGCGTAAATGGCGCTTTACTAATACAAGTAAGTAATTATACTTAAATTAAGTTAATTAGTAAACAATTTTAATAGCTAACTATGTTTACTAACCCATATCTTAATGTCTTCTAATTTCATGAGGATATTTATTAAACTTGTAAAATTTTATGTACTTGTTTATGTTATTTTCTTTACCCTGTAAAAGAAAAACATTGTGAGGAAATCGGAATGTCTAATTTTGGTGTCAAGTGCATAAGAAGAGGCTCTTCGAGGCGCACTTACAATCCTTTCACCGCACTGGTTCAAAATAACTCATGACACGATAAGAAGACCCAAGGGTCTCAAGATTGGCGTGAGGTATTTATTCACCTCACCACTACAAACTTTCAGTGGGTCTCTTAAACAAAGAGTACTAAGTTGATATTCGTAGTAGGTAGGTACCGACTCGTTACTGAGACAATCTTAGTTATTCCATTGACGAGAAGTCAATTATAGGTAAGTACAATACGCACAATCGTTCTTTAGCTCTCTGAAGTAGCTGCGCAGAACCCATTTTTGATGACACCTAAAATCGTGCTATCTCGCTTACTCTGGCAAACCTGCGCAATCGTCTATTGCACCTAACTTCAGAGAGCTAAAGATCCGAAATAGAAATAGAAATCTTTATTGCACTTATGTTGTTAGTGAGGTGTTAGTGTAATATGGATACATTGTTTCAAACATAAACCCTGTTAGGGCACAGCAATATTTTGCTAGGGGCGCTTTATTATTGTACAAAAAACTTATTTCCTAGGTTTTTACCAATATCATAATGCCTATCAATGGTGCATGACCTATTACAAAAAATCTTAAAGTATGGCTATTCATACCCAGAGGTTTTTAGGAGTCCGCTAAAAATTCCTGCAATGAGTAGAAACAGTTTTCGATTAGGTATTTTTTTTAAACATTTTTGAATTTTTTATTATTATTGTTTTCATCTTTAATGCTATCAGGAATTTTATTATATATCTTTACACACATTGCATATGATCCAGAATGAATCATTTGCAATGTTAAGTTAGGTCGGGCTAGTCTGTTTCCCTGTCTAAGATTTTGGGGTCGTGAGTTCTAAGATTTTGGGGTCGTGAGTAGTCCGTAGTCGCGAGTAGTCGGGAGTCCATTGTGCTTATTGTAGGTACTGTTTAAATTAAACACGTCATACGACATTCTCTGCCCAAAGGTTAAAAATTATCATGGACGCATTACCGACCTGTTTAAGTAAAACGACCTTGGCGGCCGGCGTGGACAGAAGTTAATTTAATAAACCTATGCTGTACCTAGTATGGTTTGTTCCAAAGTTGTTGTCCTTCATAATAAGTATTTATAGATGCATCTTCTCTTACCACTCAGCCGAGCATTCGCTTGCAGCGCAAGGTTGTTTTTAACCGACCTCAAAAAAGGAGGAGGTTATATGTTCGGCTGTATGTATGTTTTTTTTTTAATCGCACTATTTACCTGAGATAACTACCGAATTGTGGTGTTTTTTTGCGTCTAACAAAATAGTTTTTTTATTGCTTTAAGCTCACAATCATTATAATAAATATAATAAATAATGCTGGACTTTTCACACAGCATCATCTAGCCCAAAGTAAGCAGAGCTTGTGTTATAGGTACTAGATGACTGATAAACTACTTATATACTTTTTGTTTGTAAATACATACATATTATACATAGAAACACCCAGACCCGAGACAAATATCTGTAGGTTAGACAAACATTTGTCCCGCGGCGGGGATCGAACCCGCAACCTTCTGCATCGCAGGCGGACCTTCGCCCACTGCGCCACAGAGGTCGTCATACTTAATAATATCCTATACTTAATTCTTTTAGAATGGACAATTCTCGCTTTGTAGGTAGGTATAACTAAATAGAAACTCCCTGCCTTACAGGTTCTCGATCGCGTTCTTTCGAAAGAGTAGCACTTTACACACAGAAATGTGAGATGAAAAAAAAAACGTCTTTCTCTATTTCTCATTATTTATACTGATGTATGATATTTGATACACAAAACCGCTCAAGAAACCAAAGCCAGAACATTGTTTCTTAAATCCCCGCTTTGTATGCAAAAGTAAAACATCAGCAACTTTTTAAGCCAAAATAGATTACCCAGGGAAAGTTAGATGGAACTAAAAATGTATCGCGGAACTTGGCTGGACCCGCGCCAAACTTAGTTACTGAACAAATAACTTCGTCGGTGCGGTAAATTTGGATTTTAGCATTTGCTCTGTAAAAATCACTTTATTTCCATCCCACTGCTGGCCAAAGGTCTTCTTTCTATAACTTTTTTCATCCTCCGCAATCCCCTTAGGTCTCAGGTCGTCATCTCAACATCATCTTACGTACTTACCTAAGTATATGATTTTACTAAGCATAATAATTGTAACCTAGGACTTATGATGCACTTATACATAAAACAATGTTACTCAGCAACACAAAACGTACACTTAAAACTTGAACTAAAATACTCGATAAACTTTAAAAACCTAACTGAATACAAAATATTTACAAACAAATCAATTCTCTTATCTGTTCTATCCATACTTCCATACTAATATTATAAATGTGAAAGTAACTCTGTCTGTCTGTCTGTTTGTTACGCTTTCACGCCTAAACCGCTGAACAGATTAAGCTGAAATTTGGCATGGATAAAGATTATACCCCAGGTACGGACATAGGCTACTTTTTTCTTTAAATAATTATAAGGGGGCGTGAAAATAAGGGTTGCAAGTTTGTATGGGGAAAAAAGTTAAGCGACGCTGGGCGAGGTCATAAAGATGATGGGTGACCGCCACTTTTTGTTCTATGTTTTTGTATATGATTTTTATATATTTTTTTATTTTGCATGATAAATGATTTTAAAATTAATTATAAACATGTAACATGTATATTTCCACTCATCAATACATCCGAAGTTAAGATTTTTTTGATATACCTATTAAAATACTTTTCCCTTGGCTTTGGTTAGAACGCCATCTATATCGCCGAGGTCAAAACTGCTTTTTACTTTTTTCTCCTAGGTGGCGTTTCTACTATTAGCGGAGCTCGAGATACGATCATTTTGAGTTTGAAAAGTTATTGGAGATTTTTGCTAAGAGTTTTCGATTCTTTTTATAAGTTTTCAAGTACCTACCTACCTACTTATGTTATTTTGCTGACGAGGTCGCGGGTACCAGCTAGTATTATAATAAAAGGTTAATTATGGTGAAAGAAATCCAATATAACCCTGCGACTTGCGGGCGGTTTGACGCGAACGCGATTGCGAAGCGAAGCGATGCGATTCGATGCGGCGCGGCGCGTTGCGGCTTGTCTGTCCTACGTGCGAATCGTCCTACATATTTACGTCAAATCATACAAAGTGTCAAAATTCGCAAACATTCTGATCGCGTTCGCTTCAAATCGCGCCACGCCCCTGCGCACCGGTGACGTGGGTCACTTCAATAGTAAATCAACTGTTTATTTTTTCCGCGCCGCACCGCGCCCCTTCATTTTAAACTGCACAAACTGACAGGGCCTCATTTTTAGGTTGTAAATAGACGTTTGACCGTATCAATTTAAAGACGATTGTAATGACGCGGCTACTACTTTATATTCAAGTGTTCGCCTATTATCTCTCAGTTGACAGAGCTCGCTTCATTTGTAAACGCGATTCGTATTAACCATGTTTCTTTACGTGTTGCTAGCGTTCTGTGCACTTTTATTTCTGATACTAAATTTGAGAACTCCTAATTATTGGACTAAAAAAGGTGTATTTCAACTAGGCACGTGGGACGGACCAATGAGAAAGTTCTTTTTAGGCGATCGCTCATTACCAGAATATTACAAGGACATCTACGATACATTCAAAGGCCCCGTAGGGTTCTATGCCGGCTCAAACGCAGCGATCGTTTTACAAGACTTGGAAGATGTTCAAACAGTGCTGGCCAGTGATTTTCAAAGTTTCTACAAACGTGGAATAACAACAAACCCAAGTGATTTGCTGGCTGATAATGTTGTGTTTATTGACAACTACAAAAGATGGAAGTTACTGAGACAGAAGCTAACCCCTGTGTTCACTAGCTCCAAACTGAAAAACATGTTTTATATCATAGACAAGTGCGCAAGAGATTTTGTGGAGTTCGCGCAAAATAGTGAAGAAATGAGGGCAAAGCCGTTCAATGTTTTGTATACGTACACCACAGCTTCTATAGGCGCTTCAGTATTTGGTATCGACACAGGAACTAAAAACACCATGGACTCTCCTTTTCTAGAAATGACATGGAAATCTGTTGAGCCTTCATTCAAGCTGAACCTAAAACTTTTTATAAATAACACTTTCCCTAGACTCTTCAAACTATTGGATCTCAAAATATTTGGGGAATTTGAAGAATTCTTCATAGGCGCTGTAAGGAATGTTATGGAGAATCGCCGCAAAGACACAGTTAAGCGACACGATTTTATAGATATGTGCTTGGAACTGCAGAACAACGGATTGATGAAAGATTCAACCACTGGCTATGAACTGGAACCTACTACAGAAGTACTTGCAGCACAAGCCTTCTTCTTTTTCATAGCTGGAGCTGACACATCAGCAAATACCATGCACTTTACACTACTATCTCTAGCAGGTCACCCTGAAGTATTATCAAAGATACACAAAGAAATAGACGAAGTATTTGAAGGCAAAGAGGAGTTATCATTCAACGATATTGAACGGCTAAAGTATTTGGATATGGTGTTATCTGAAGCAATGAGGATGTACCCTACTGTTGGTTCAATTCAGAGACAGTGTACCAAGGATTCGTGGTTGCCGGGGGCAAAAGTAAAGATGGAAAAGGATACAGTAGCTGTGATCCCCGTTTACGGAATCCACAGAGATGCAAGATTTTTCCCTAACCCTGATTTGTTTGATCCGGAAAGATTTTCGCCGAATAATTTGGGCAACTTGAAAAAGTTTAGCTATCTACCGTTTGGCATTGGTAAGTAGACGGTGAATTAAGTAAAAGGCTTGAGATTTTCTTGGATAAGAGAAAAATATCAATTTTTGATAGATTTGATGAGAAATATCGATTTCTCAGTAAACGCAAAAATGTATTTCCTCATTCCTAGTAGCTTAAACGAGTAATAGTTACAGGATTAAAATCAATCTCTATCAATATTGCAAGAAGTTTTTCGAGATTATGGTGATCGTAAAGTGACAGTCTTGCTATATCTTGACAAACACAGCTTTAAATTTTGTTGTAATAAAATGTTATTCTTAACCTTTCGAAAAAGTTACCATGACGCACAAATCCGTTGAACCAAAGGCTCAACTGACACTCAGTAAACTGCACTATGTAGAATCTACATCTGACCCGGGACACAGCATAGACAGCAAAACCTATTCATTATTAAGCATACATAGTATTTGCACCACGAAAGCACCACAAAATTACTCCTTCCGTCGTGGTACTAGATTCTATATGTGTGAAGAAAATTTGTTACCGTGGTAAAATGTAAAAAAGTTCGTAAGAGTCAGTGACCACCTCTGGTGATGGAATTTTATACAACTTAATAGCCGGACCGACTACGACAACTCTGTTAAAATAATTTTATTCCCACTGCTGGCCAAAGGTCTCATTCTTTTTAAACTTTTTTCATCCTTCGCAATCCCCTTACTGACTTCTATGTGGTATAATGGTTCCTCCTCAGGTCGTCATCTCAACATCATCTTACGTACCTAAGTATATGATTTTACTAAGCATAATAATTGTAACCTAGGACTCATGATGCACTTATACATAAAACAATGTTACTCAGCAACACAAAGCGTACACTTAAAACTTGAACTAAAATACTCGATAAACTTTAAAAACCTAAGCTGATTACCAAATATTTACAAACAAAACAATTCTCTTATCTGTTCTTTATTATAATAAAAGGTTATTTATGGTGAGAGAAATCCAATATAATTGTAATGACGCGGCGACGTGAAGATAATGACACACAAACACGTTTCAATACCTACTACTTTATAATGAAGTGTTCGCCTATTATCTCTCAGTTGACAGAGCTCGCTCCATTTGTAAACGCGATTCGTATTAACCATGTTTATTTACGTGTTGCTAGCGTTCTGTGCACTTTTATTTCTGATACTAAATTTGAGAACTCCTAATTATTGGACTAAAAAAGGTGTATTTCAACTAGGCACGTGGGACGGACCAATGAGAAAGTTCTTTTTAGGCGATCGCTCTTTACCAGAATATTACAAGGACATCTACGATACATTCAAAGCCCCCGTAGGGTTCTATGCCGGCTCAAAGGCAGCGATCGTTTTACAAGACTTGGAAGATGTTCAAACAGTGCTGGCCAGTGATTTTCAAAGTTTCTACAAACGTGGAATAACAACAAACCCAAGTGATTTGCTGGCTGATAATGTTTTGTTTATTGACAACTACAAAAGATGGAAGATACTGAGACAGAAGCTAACCCCTGTGTTCACTAGCTCCAAACTGAAAAACATGTTTTATATCATAGACAAGTGCGCAAGAGATTTTGTGGAGTTCGCGCAAAACAATGAAGAAATGAGGGCAAAGCCGTTCAATGTTTTGTATACGTACACCACAGCTTCTATAGGCGCTTCTGTATTTGGTATCGACACAGGAACTAAAAACACCATGGACTCTCCTTTTCTAGAAATGTCATGGAAATCTGTTGAGCCTTCATTCAAGCTGAATCTAAAACTTTTTATAAATAACACTTTCCCTAGACTCTTCAAACTATTGGATCTCAAAATATTTGGGGAATTTGAAGAATTCTTCATAGGCGCTGTAAGGAATGTTATGGAGAATCGTCGCAAAGACACAGTTAAGCGACACGATTTTATAGATATGTGCTTGGAACTGCAGAACAACGGATTGATGAAAGATTCAACCACTGGCTATGAACTGGAACCTACTACAGAAGTACTTGCAGCACAAGCCTTCTTCTTTTTCATAGCTGGAGCTGACACATCAGCAAATACCATGCACTTTACACTACTATCTCTAGCAGGTCACCCTGAAGTATTATCAAAGCTACACAAAGAAATCGACGAAGTATTTGAAGGCAAAGAGGAGTTATCATTCAACGATATTGAACGGCTAAAGTATTTAGATATGGTGTTATCTGAAGCAATGAGGATGTACCCTACTATTGGTTCAATTCAGAGACAGTGTACCAAGGATTCGTGGTTGCCGGGGGCAAAAGTAAATATAGAAAAGGATACAGTAACTGTGATCCCCGTTTACGGAATCCACAGAGATGCAAGATTTTTCCCTAACCCTGATTTGTTTGATCCGGAAAGATTTTCGCCGAATAATTTGGGCAACTTGAAAAAGTTTAGCTATCTACCGTTTGGCGAAGGCAATCGTATTTGCATTGGTAAGTAGACGGCGAATTAAGTAAAAGGCTTGAGATTTTCTTGCTAATTTGTTGGTGAAGGATTTATTTATTTGGAAAATCGACGTTAAAAAACCAACGTAGATCAAAATCTGCGTTGGATTTTTAACTTTAAGAGAAAAATATCAATTTTCGATATAGATTTTTCAGTAAACGCGAAAATGTATTTCCTCATTCCTAGTAGCTTAAACGAGTAATAGTTACAGGATTAAAATCAATCTCTATCAATATTGCAAGAAGTTTTTCGAGATTATGGTGATCGTAAAGCGACTTGCACCTGACAATCACAGCTTTAAATTTTGTTGTAATAAAATGTTATTCTTAACCTTTCGAATAAGCTACCATGACGCACAAATCCGTTGAACCAAAGGCTCAACTGACACTCAGCAAACTGCACTATGTAGAATCTACATCTGACCCGCGACACAGCATAGACAGCAAAGCCTATTCATTCATTATAAAAGCAAACATAGTATTTGCACCACGAAAGCACCATAAAATAACTCCTTTCATAGTGGCACTAGAATCTATATGTGTGAAGATAAATATAAAATTTCTATCAAATTTTGACGTACCGTGGTATGTAAATAAGTTCGCCGAGCATAATATCGGGAATCGAGCGTAACTAACCGGTCAGTGACCACCTCTCGTAGCGGAATTTTAGGCCGCTTGTGCTCCATTATGGCCGAACATGGTATGTATGGTGGAATAGCCGGACCGACAATTTACGTGCACTTCGAAGCATTGAAGCGTTCAGATCAAAATGTCACTAGCGGTCATCCTCTTTCTGAACACATAGAATGTTGCTTCACTTCAACGAGCTATCAAGAACGAAGCAAGATTACACCATGATCTAGCTGGAAGGAATTTGAACTGAACAAGGCTGGAGCCCGCTCCAAGCTTCTATGGTTTCATTTATTCAAGCGTCAAACGTCAATCACCTCACAAGCTAAATGTAAGGTTTATGGCAGTTTACCTACTATTTCATAAACCAGAAAAAGCAGATTGACAGTCGGCTAAGAAGAAAATGAATTACGTTTTTAGGAGTTGATTTTTAGTTTGGTTTCCAATAAAATGAATATTAATCTTGATTCCCAATTGCGCCTGTTTAATTTAAGTGGACAATAAACCCCACTAAATTATTACAACAGTTTGCGTGGTTTCACTCGTTGAAACTGGATCTAGAGTTTAGATAGAGTTTTTTTAATGGAAGAGATTTTTTTTTCTTATAATATTTTGTGAAACAATTAACTTTATTTACAGAAACTAATCTACTACATATTTACATATATTTACAAAATACAACAGGATTAGTCAAGCTATATTTTTATATATTTTGTCTTTTGATAAAGACTTCTATCATGATAAGTAAAATCGTGACCACAATGAACTAGATATTTTTTGGACGTGTCTCTAACTGCCCTCTTAAATTACTTTATATGATCTTAAATGAATAAAGACCTGAGAGATTGTTCATCACATTTATGTTGTTTTTATTCCAATAATTGAGAAGACCTCATTACTAAGTTTAAATTGGCTTAAAATTGCAACCGTCGCTAACCTCACTATACGCAGGATATTTAAGTTGTTTTAAGCTTGGAACGAAGTTTAATTAAACCTCCTTAATGAGTCTGGTAGGAATAGTGGTAAACATACTGAAAGCGTCAATGGTTTGACACACTTTTGTTTACTTGGTACACCTACTGTTTTTTACCAGGCAATTTCATACTATCCGGATAGGGTCAAATAATTCTTCCATGCTTACACATAGGTGATTCGTTTTTTTCTGTAAAAAAAAAGAAAATCTATTCAGTAGTCGTTTCAATGATTTGAGCGTTTTTATTTACGTACAAAAAACACGCCTCTTTACCGTAGATGTATGCGGAGACTACGGAATTCCACTTTTCCACAATGGTACTTTTTTTTAATGATTTTTTTTGTTAAAGTCATAAATAATTTATTTAAAAGGACCACTGGAATCATTCATTGTCTTAAAACCAGTGGCGTAGCTAGGTAGGGCCCTGGTGTAAAATAAACCGGGGCCCTAACTGAACGGTTTAGGTTTTATCAAGTCAAAATATGTAGGGTGTGGCAAAATGTAAATGTGTTTGTTTTTTTTGTTATTTTCAAAATAATCATATCTATAGTTTCCTCAGAACAAAACCTTCCGGACTCTCGGGACTCAGAGTCCGAGGGCACCTTAAGCTTGGGGGCCCCGGTGTACTGCACCGCCTACCCTTCGGTAGCTACGCCACTGCTTAAAACACGTGGTTCTTCTCTTGTTGCTTCGCGACTAATAGTTTGAAGTTTATACTTGTTCATTTTTTTCTAGGTAACCGCTTCGCCCGACTTCAGTTGCTGGCGGGCTTGGCGTGGCTGCTGCGTCGCTTCACACTAGAAGAGAAGATGTATAGACCAGACCACTTCGAACGTAGCGGTTTCAGTATACGCGACACTAGCGCCACCTACAAGCTTGTTCCTAGAGTTTAGGTTGAAAATATAGATAAGACAGTATAATTAGTAAACTTACGGCCTTACTAATAAACGTGGTATAAAGTTATTCCTGAGTGTAAACTGTTAAAATGTATGGCTATTTTTAGTTTATTCCGAGGAATAACTTTACACCACGTTAATTAGTCATTATAATATTATTTAGTATTTTTAGTACCAAATACAGCCAATGGTTTGAGTTAATGATCCAATATTGTCATCGTTTTCTCAACTGATTTTTGTGTATTTCGTTAAGTTTTCTTAAAATTTGTAAGTAGATTCGTTACTGTAGAAAACTACCTAAGAGTAATGATGTACTTACTTTAATAATATGTAAACAAGTATTCAATGATTTTTGGACTAAAAGCTATTAGGTGGCTACATAAAAAACTGTCCAATAATGCATATCTAAACGTTTTATTGAAAATCAATGTTGCCAACTGAACAGAAAACATCAATTTATATTCCCCGACATCGGAATCCAATTAACCCTCACATAGTTACACGAAAATAAATTTAAATTCGCACGCAATTTCAACAGTTTAGTGGGAAAATGTTTCCCTTTTTTTTATCACAAACAAAATTAAAGAATTTCCAATAGGGCGGATAACAAACAAACATCCGCGATTCCCTAATTGCCTTGAACCAGGTTATTTTATTTATTTAAACACCCACGACCCCTTTTCATTGACGTCGGTACTTTGACAAGCTTTTCCCATCTCAATACACTCCCTTATCTAACTGAACTTACGATTCAGATTCGACTGATCCAGTTGCATAAGTAATGTGGTATATGTCGCACCGATAGATTTATATTCAATTTAACTTTTCGCTTTTAGGTTTCGATTTGTTGCGATAAATAAAACTGGTTATAGAATTTATTTGATTTCTGTAACTCTGGACTTTGAGTGAAATCACTTTCTAGTGGGTAAATAATTACTTGTCTTTGAAAAGCTTTTGCGAAGGGTTGCGACCCAAATTAAAAAAGGATTAGATGCCAATAGCTTTCTCGCCCACGTTTATGTTCACATAGCACCAACTTTTTATACTTTAGCCAATGCTATTCGAAACACCTTTTTACCTATTCCAAGTTTCAAATTAGTCAGTGAGATTTTGAGGCATTATTGGAACACCAAGACATCCAAAACTACTCACTTTTTTAACTAGTTAAAGCACCAACAATCTACGGATTTAATTCATTAGTGTGTCAACCAAAATGAGTGTTAATAACCCAACGACATAAATTATGAATAAGTACATAAACGATTTCAATGCCTCTTACTCTTACTTTTATTGCCATATCACCTACTATTAATATCTTTTCACTGACTTATCACACATCAACATCAACATTTTTTTTTAGTAAGCCGTGGATAACGTAGTGGGTTGTACATTTACTCATCCATTAAAACTTAACATTTCATAAGTAACATTTAATGTATCAACTGTTTGTTGTCCCCAATAAAGTAAAATAAAATGCCAAACTAAAATACCTACAATGTTCAACATGTTAAGTGTGTTCGCACGTTGGTAACTTAAATACATACCTACTCATCTCTACTCTACTCTATGTAAATCGCACTTTAAACTTGCGATAGTACTAATTATTTACGATAATAAGGATGATAAGCAAGTTTATAAGTAGTGCTTGCTTAAGCAACTTTGTTTCGTTCTGTTTGTGATTATACACAATAGTTTTCAACCGACTTCAAAAAAGGAGGAGATTCTCAATTCGTCTGAATTTTTTTTTTTTTTTGTATCTTGTTACGCGATTGTTCCGCCATTTGTTGACCGATTTGCAAAATTATTTTCATGTTTGAAAGGGTATACTCCAGAGGTGGTCCCATATAAATTTTATTCCTGAGGGATTGATAGTTTCCCCGTAAAACTCTAAACACCTTCGCTCCTAGCCATGTCACAAATAGAAATCGAATCGACAGCTTGACGCGCTGAGTCACACCGCGTTTCGAGTCAAACATTGAAGTCGGTTTTCTTTTTAGTATTAAAACGTAATTATACATAGAAAATTCAAGTCTGTCCAACAGATCCAGGGCCGTTTTCGCGTTCCGAATATTAACGAAATCCGTTAACGAATGAAAAAGTTCATTCGTTTGATGAATATTCGGATGCTTCCCACCACTATTTCTGACTTCAAGGGCCAATTTTTTAAACGTTAAAACACGGTCCTAGCCTAGGATCAAATATTCCTAAACCAAAAATTGGCCTTTGAAGTCACAAATCGTAGCAAATAACATCCGAATATTCATCAAACGAACGAAAAAAGGAACGCGAATACGGCCCCAGATGCTGTCAGGATATCAACAGTTTCGTTCACTTGCTTTAGAGTTTACTTCTGCTGTCGGACAGACTGTCAGACATTTTTTGCGGAAGCTTTCTTGCATGTCATCGAAATTTCGATACAATTTTGTTATGAATGGTTATATTCTTTGTAAACGTTCTTTATTGTTACCTAAAACAAAGTTATTGCTATAAAATGTACTATCTAGTTTTTATCAGTTAGCACTGTCTCACAAAAAATATCCGTTTGACACAATTACAGTCGCAATTCCCTGGAGTTTTTTGCGAATTGGTACCAAATCTGAGTGAGTCAGACATGTAATATGTTCCTGAAGAGGGTTCGCGGTTTCATTACTGTCTACTCGCTACACCTGTCTAACTGGCGTTTTATTTTTACAAAAGAACGTTTACGTTCTTATTGTTTTATATGGTTGAATGACAATTTGATATGGAATAAGAAAATACGTGATGTAAGGCAAGTCGCTAACAGCAAAGTCGGGGCGGCGTCGAGGCGGACGTGTGCTAAGGCGTTGTCCTAATAGAACGCGAATGCGCGATGCGAGCGATGCGACCATCGCGTGTTCGCGCGACGTCAAAAACTGTGTGTCCTAATAGAACGCGAATAGGCGAGAGGGGCGCGGGCGCGGTAAGCGGTACCACGCCGACGTTTTCGTACGAATTTCAATTAGGACACCTATTCAAATTCAATATGTTTGATCGCGCGTTCGTACGAACTAAGTTCGCGCGAATAGAGTTTCAAACATTTAGTCGCGCGACCGCGTCGTGCGATTGTCAGTTAGGACACCTATTAGAGTTCAATATGTTTGATCGCGCGTTCGTACGAGTAAAATTCGCGCGAACTTACGATGATCGCGCATTCGCGTTCTATTAGGTCAACGCCTAAGGCGTGAAGAGGCGGCGGAATGTATGTCTTGTTTCATTCATTCAACATTCATCTTCAAAAGATGAGTAGAGACAGGTGATTAAGAGTCGCGGAAGAGGCGCGCGCCTCGCCCGCGCCGCGCCCCCGCCTCGCCCGCGCCTCGACTTGACTTTTGTTTTTTTTACTTTTTTCAACGAAATTCGCACCCGCGCCGTACTTGACTTTCGTTTCTGTTAGCGACGAGCCTAAATGTTGAAGAGAGAGAAATGTATCGGTAAAGAAGTTATTACTTTCATGTTCTTCCTACTAGTTTTACCCTTTGGCAACTTCACTCCAAATACTAAGTAAAATTAATGAAATTAATCTTAAGACCCCTCGCAGACTACAGACTTTTCTGTCGGCCGATGGTTTGGTCGGGCTCGTGATGAGTATGGAGAAGTACAGTTCGCCCAATGGATCAAGTTCGTGAAGTTAGCCGTTTGTCTGCGCAGTGAACGTTTTTTCATACAAAATTGTGTTCTGCGTAGACAAAGGGCTAACATCACGAATGCCTAGATTCGTTGGGCGAACTGTACGTGAGTGCGCACACTGCAACGATTCTTTTCCATACTCATCACGAGCCCGACTGAACTGTCGGCCGATGGAAAGTCTGTAGTCTGCGAGGGGTGTAAAAGATAATTAAAAAGAAAGTATTAAATTAGTCTTTATTATTCACACAACAAAGTACAATTTGTGTTAAAAGTGACACGAGCTTATTATTAGTCCCTATTTACCTCGTTTTCCTTTATAAATGCAAATGAAACCTAAAGCAACCATAAAGACTGTTTTTAAGAAACAGCTGGCGTCAAAATACTAACTGATAAAAATAAATAAATAAATATAGGAGAAATTTACAGTGCTATCTAGTTAAAAACAAAGCAAAGCATAATATACCTACTAATAATAGGTAATTGGCAGTATTTTAGTTCGTCGGGAAGCCGTCAGATATCTCGGGAATTTTCCGACCAATTTTAATAGTTCGAAATGATATCGGAGTTGATGTTGGAAACTGCCTCTGCAATTCGTTGGCTGTTTCCGATAACGAATCCGTAGGCCTCTTAATCGAATCAAAATACTCCTTCAGATAGCTGACGGAATTATATTATTTTGACACTGGCCCCAACCCACAAGTTCCCAATCGACAATATCATTTGCTCTATAACGGTCGAGATGTTTCAGAAACTCTAGAAAGGCACCCATAACCAGTTATTAGAATACAACCAAATTCAATTTGTGCCTGCTTTTGAATTTAACGTCTCTATATTCATGTTTTTACGAACATTGGCAGCAGTAGCCGAAGAAACTGTTTTTGGAATAGCTGATAAATATGACTTCAATTTGTTTTATTTATTTGGTTCAGTTATAAAGTTATTTACCATAGCTTATGATGATGAGAGGATGGTTTAGGTGCTGGGCAAGCCTATTCCATCTCAAACAATGTCCCAGGCACTGTGGGCATGGATTGCTTCCTGACGCTGTTAGCTATTAGTTATAAAGTTGACATACAATTTTGATTTTGTACTAAAATCAAGACGACATTATGGTCTTTTATAAGTCTCGTTAATCTTCTGTAATATAAAAATGAATCGCAAAATGTGTTGGTAAGCGCATAACTCAACAACGCCTGGACCGATTTCATTAAATTTTTTTTTGTTGTGTTCGTTATTGTCAGGAGAAGGTTCTTATGACAGAAAAAATCTATATATTAATCATGGAGGGCGTGAAATAAGGGTTGAAAGTTTGTATGGGGAGTTGGTAGTTCCAGTTAAATGCAATAGATGGCGTTGCTAATAAGTATGTTATTTCGCTGACGAAGTCGCGGGTACCAGCTAGTATATGTATAAAAATGAATCCCCATATCCCTTGGTCACGGCATCACGCGTGAACGGCTGCACCGATTTCACTAATATTTTTTTTGTTGTGTTTGTTATTGTCAGGAGAAGGTTCTTATGACAGAAAAAAATCTACATATTAATCATGGAGGGCGTGAAATAAGGGTTGAAAGTTTGTTTGGGGAGTTGGTAGTTCCAGTTAAAGGCAATAGATGGCGTTGCTAATAAGTATGTTATTTCGCTGACGAAGTCGCGGGTACCAGCTAGTGTTTTATAAATTACACCATACAACTTAAAACGTCAACTGACTGACGAAACGGTGACTTATTTTTGCATATGTATGAAAATGTGATCTTCCAAAAAAGGTGATGAATCTGGCCTAAAAGCGCCTTGAGTAACCATCATAGAACTACTCATTTCGTGAACTTTGCCCAGCAGTGGGACATGATAATGATTAAAATATAAAATGTTAAAGAAATTAATCCAATCAGCATGAAAGCGATTCGACAAATAAAAATAAAAACAAACCAACCAGTCCGAAAATATAGTAAGTGAGCGTAAAACTGCAATTTCTTGAACAAGATGGCGCATAATTTAATTACAATAACTAAAAACTTTAAAGAACTTGGCCAGTTACCAGATCTTGTTCTCTTGTGCCGCCGCCACACTGATGGGCAACTGAGTTTAGTGGTTCTGGCAAGAGAACTGTCCAATTGTCAAATTATGAATTCGAAGTACCTTTAAAACGATACAATAAGTTGAACGTTCCGCGCCTGGGGATAACTTGGAACGGATTTTCTTTTACTGCTACTAAAGTGAAGATTTCGTCTACTGATCTCAGTCTGACTGACACAAAACTCTCAGGCATAAGCTCTTTTCTTCAAACGCGATAAAACTAAAAATCGTCTAAACTCAAATGTCATTTTAGGTACCTACTCTATCTTAGATATTATAGGTGGTGGATAAGCAAATAAAGTGGCATGATGAGAAAGAGTCAGCCCAGTATTTTACTGTAAACAACTGTACAGGCATACCACATCATGAAGTGCAGGACCCGCCATTTTGTAAGCGGGATTTTCAGCGCCAAAACACTTTCTACCTAATTACAAGATAACCAATCGAAAAATAAAAAGACACAACTAAAAAAATACTTTTAGGTTTCTTGATAAAACAAAACCCACCAAAAAAGGGTGCTGTTCTTGAGATAAATAGCAAAAAGTGTGTAAAATTTGCATTTTTCAAAATAATATTTTAATCAGAAAACATTCACCTAATCGTGTTTTACCAAGATAAAAGTTCAATATATCATTTTCCTAAATATGAAGGTTGTAGCTTTCACAGATTCTGAGATAAATAACGATTTCGAACTACAAAGCTACAGGAGCTATCTATCTCCTGCACACTTCTTGTGTAGCGTCACCTTTACCGCTAAGTGGAAGTTTCAGCTACGAATACAATTTATGTGTTCCTCCAAATCCTGTAAGCTACTTATGTAACTATTTGAGACCCTCACAACTTTTTGATCAAATTGTAAGGCAAAACGTCAAAGATCACACATAAGGCAGGTAGGCACACATAAGGCAGGTATTAGGCTAGGCGTGTCGCTAAAAATTTCGCGACTTTTTATCACCTGACTCTACTCATATTTTGAAGATGACATGTTGAAACAAGAAATACACGCCACGCCACCGCCTCGCTTCGCTTCGCAATCGCGTTCGCGTCAAGTCGCTCACGAAAGACGCAGGGTTAGCACACGTCAGCCCACGCCCCGACCCCGCCCCGACTTTGCTTTTACCCTACGCCCACGTAAGACGAGCCGAAGTGTTCACTCGTTCGCATCAAACACTATAATTATCATCTACGGTACGATGCAACCAAAAACGTAGGGCACATCTAGTCGTATGATGAAGTGTAGTTTGTTTTACTATTAGTTGTGGAAGCGTTAAGTGGCAAGATTGAGATCACGGTTGCTTGATTAAGTTATAACTTTGATGTGATGTTGCTAACTTAACTGATAACTTGGAGATTTATTTATGTAGCTTGCGTTTACCTTCGTTTTAGCGCAAATATTATGGTTTTTTTTCACGCTCTCGTGGTAAGTACTCTCGTGGTATAGCGTGCTTAGTCGTTCTTGATGTTGTGAAGCAACACAAAGTGGATAGCTGACCGTTATTAGTGGCATTAGCAACTGAGCGTTTCCGTGCTTCGGAGGGCACATTAATTTGTCGGTCCCAGCTATAAAGTCTTCAAGCTATGACATAGGCCTTTAGGAGGCCTAAAAATTCCATCAGTAGAGTTGACCACTAACTCATACGACCTTAGGAATTTCCTTTTTTTACCAGTGTATGTGACCTAATAAGAGAGTTGCCGCCAAGCAAACACATTCTCATTTATATCATTAGATGAGATACTCATTGTGATATTAATTAGAAAAGTGTCATTGCGTCACACTGCGAACAGCCTTTGTAAGCTTACGCTTTGATGTCGTCTGTAGTGTGTGACGATGCAGTTGGAGTGACGCTTGTATACCCAAGTCTTAAAACGTGTCTTTTGGAATGGAATAGACACAAAAAACGAAACATGATAACGACATGTATCGTCGAGGCACGGTAGACATTCTCTAAAATCACAAAAGGTAGTCTAAGACACGTCCAAATACATACATACTCACATTTTGCAGCAGTTTGCAGGTAACATACGTAACATGCAGGCTACTTTATCGCTGAGTTTGTAGTCAAAGTGTCATGTGTTCAAATATGTGTTCAAACATTTGAAGCTAGGCCTGGCGCCGGGGTTAGAATAGCACTAATTGATTTTATTAGGTTGATATTCTTCTAAACTTATCTAATAACTGATTAGAGAAAAAATTGAGGTCGTGTTTCATACTCACCTGTCTGTGACGGCACTATCCCACTCGGCTAGCATAGGCCTATTTGTTGAAACATGATATAGTTCCAGCAGAACATATAACCTCCTCCTGTTTATAAAGTTGGTTAAAAAGCAAGTTCTCTAGTCCGAGATAGTGACAAGTTCTTCGTGTGTGAACTTGCATCGTGTGAACAAGATATAAGGGATACACGTGAGCCTATCGCTTCGTTTTAATCATTACACTACGCACTGCGCCAGTTAATCGCCTATTTGCAGCTCGCACAGTTTACCACTAATTCTAGAGCAGATTAAACCCTCAAATTCTCCCAAAGATACAAAATCGAAATACGAGTACATAATCTAGTTGCGCTAGTGATGAAGCAAGCTTAGTTCTTATTTAAATCTGGGCTATGTATTTCCTGAAAATTACAATATAGGGGTCTTCAAATCAAGCCTGTTCGTCGAGCTGAGTTGAGAGGTAGGCATGCATGGGTCTCAACATACAGCCCCTGCCTTCCCATATCTTTCACACTTTTCCAAACTAATAAATCTAGATACAGAAGTTTGTATGTTTGGTATGTAGGAGAAGATGTTGGTACAACGTAAGCGAAGTCATGAGTCGCTAGTCTCAACATACAATCCTCCACCATATTTTTCACACTTCTCCAAAGATATCCTATTAAAATATAGGGTACGGTCTAGGAAAAAACCTTTAAAAGCTAAAATAAAATGGTATGATGTATTCAAGGACCTTTATTCAGCGGATGGTAAATGATTTATTCGCCGGTCGGCCCGATTCACATGCAAATTACATGGACGTAACCCCTTCACACCAAACTACAACATGTATTCTACAATGTACCTATACACTTTTTTCATTCTTTTTTCACATCTAAAGTACTTAAGTACCTAGTCTTTCCCACAGACCAGAGAAAAATCCGTGGTCTTTCCTAATTGTATAATGTAGAAGCAACGGCATCTATGTGCGTAAGCTCGGGACGCTAATGTGTACTCAGTATCGCTTACGCACACAGAAACAAATAAGACCTTCGTTAGATCGTTAGATAGAACAACTGTGTCTATTTAGGCTCATCTCAGCAAAACTTGTCAAAGACGTTTGCATGTGCCAAATATTTTGACTTGCCCCTGACTATACCCTCATACATCTTCTAAGAATTTTGTGTAACTCGTGCTTTGGGGTACATTTACATCACCATAGTGAAAGACGGACGGATAATCTTCAAGACTCCGTTTTCTTCAACCTTCCCGAATACCAGTATGCAACCTTGGGGAAAACCCCCCACTTTCCATGTAGGCTTTTACGTAATTTACTGACCTAATCCGAAAAGTTGTGTTACTTTTTGGGTGGAAACAAAACCTTGATAAAATGTAGGTAACTTACTAGTTGTGCGGTGGTTGTTTATATTTTTAAGAAAAATAACATACTAATAAGAATAATATAATTAGAAATGTAATATAAAAAAAAGTCTTATCAATATTTTGGGTCCGAACCCGCGACGATCAGCCTCCTAAAGTGCCTTTCCGCTCGGCCACGGAATCACTGACGTCGTAACCAAATTTTTGATAACCTCAGTAGATTGCGACGTCTTAAAATCCAATGATGGGTTCTAAATATCGGCCGTCTATTTTATGTATCGAAAACTTTTAAAGTGCATGAACACAAGCTCTAAGCGGCGACGGAAAACTTTGCGAAGAAACCAACTAGTACTCTATCTTGAAAACCTTTCATCACACTAATTCAAAAGAACTAGTGAGAAATGTAAATTCAAATATCCAAGATTCTTTTAAAATCTAACTAGCTTATATCAAAACTCTGGCAACATTTAAAACAGTTTCTTTCAAATGAAATAGTACTCTGGTAAGAAGAGTTACAGTTCAATTTCCTTTGCATCCAATACGGACGCAATGGAAGAGCCATTAGTCGTAGTTGGCTTAGCGATTCATGATGCAACAACCGATTGGAGCTTTCAACGACATTTTTTCTTTTTGTTTGGAGTTCAATGTCTATTATTGTAAACCATAACTATGCATAAATACGTCACAGTACCACGTAATAATATGAAACTACTTATGTTCATCTACGTGCCTGTGACATTTATTTTTATCAAAATGTCTAGTCTGACTTGAATTTCAATTATGGCAGTTTTCTAGCAATTGAGATATATGAATGAATAATAGCCATAATTACTGTTTTACAGGGAGCTTACCTTCTCGAGTAAAAGCTTTATAGCTAGCTTACCCAGCCCCAACATGCTCTTACATACATTAGTATTGTCGAGGACCAACCACATTCAATCAAACACTACGGAACCAAACCGACAAGTCCAATTCACCCTTGATCGATTTTTTAGTAGTTAAAGCGGGTGAAATGGGCAGGTTGACCTACAAAATGTCGGCCGGTATGGAACTTGTATGGGGATGAGTCGATGTACTCCTTTCAGACTATTGACTATTGCAACGGGAATTTCAGTTCATCGCTTTTCACGAATAAAGTTGTTGCTTAATTGAATTGAAAAGTTTTTTTTTCTTTTTCTGTGAATGTGAGCGTTTTGTAACGATTTTCTGTGACTGTGATTTCATGACTTGAAATGGTTGATTTTTACAAGCCTTTTCCTCTTCATTTTTTGTACTGACCCCATTAGTAGGGGTGAAAAAAGAGAGAGATGGAATATGTGAATTCGTTTATTACTAATGTGATAAGAGTGAGTTTCTAGAAGACGAGTGATAGAGCAAATTAAAATAGATACCTAAACATGTGAGACAGAAAGATTATGACGTCTCGTCTCGTACATGGCATGGATAAGTGAACGAAGAGTGGAAGAGTAAAATGCAAGAAAATGTTGATGACTGGTATCTGTTCGCGCGTTATCACCTAGGTCCATTTAGACTCTTTTTGAAACATTTGCAGTACAAGTTTCAGAAGCGAGCGCTGACTCGATTGCGAAGTTCCTTTTTTTCCCGCGTCTAGATAAAAGTTGTTTATCTCTAGTTTGAATGTAACTCGGAGCTTTGATAAACAGAGTTTGAATACTGTCGCATTGTTGGACGCTCTGTAACGTAGAGTGGCTTGCAAAAGTTTCGCTTTGCGTATTTTTAAAATCACAGGGTGCAGTATACAAAATGGCTCGAGATATTTTAAAGGAAACGGATTTCCTATCCGTTAAGGTGTCACTGATTTTGTTAACTTCCGAGTGTCAAAGGTTATTTTTAACCGATTTAAAAAAGAAGGAGGTTATTATGTTCGGCTGCATGTATTTTTTTTTTTAATTTAAGGCAGTTTTGACTTGTCCTGTTTATTCCGTTTTTCGGATTAATAACTCCACCACCTGAGTAGCTTATTCAAACGAAGTACTTACCTTAATTTGAGATCACAAATAGGTAAATAAAAGATTACTTACCTATTATGATTTTTCGCTAGTATTTGTGAATACAGTAAAGATAATTCATGCTAAATAATGAATGTCTGTTGAATAATTCTTGCGAAAACTGTAGATTCTTTAGGAACCTCCTAATACCCTAGTTTTGCTATTATTTATTTACAGAAAGGACGCATGTAAATATTGTACGGTTGACATCCCTCTGGCGTCGATAAAGATTCAATGAACTTTGACTCCACCTGAAAATACATAGGGATGTTTTTGCTTTCAGTCTACATAGATTTTATTTAGGTAGTTAGGTACTTACCCTTGTGAATGAGCTCAACCAATAATAAGTAATTCATAATTACCATATTTAACAAGTTTTATTATAATTTACAAGGACGTATTAATATATAAATAATTAGTTTATTTCTCTTACAAAGTCCATGTATTACTTCATACTTGATAATTTGGGATCAAAAAAAAAATTAAGTTCTAAGATTTTTCCCTTTTCTAAGAGCCTTTTTTAGTTATTTTTGGTTGATCTCTGCTTTCCAAAACCTGTTCATTTGAAATCTCAACTATCGACCAGACAAGCGGATGATCATTGCAAAACTAAACTTTCCTACCTTGTATGTTTACTACGGAACCATGGAAAAGGTTCTCGAATCGAATTATGACACACCTGAATCCGGTTCTAAGCTGAGAACATTCGAATATTCCATCTACTATGTACTCTCTCAGCTGTAAACCCACGGTCACACCAAGCTACAAAACAAAGCATTTTGTTTTAAGTAGGTACCTACTTTAGTACCTACAAAATTGTATGGGAGTATATTTTTCAAACTTACAGAAAACTTGTCAAACATTTTGGTTCCATAAAATATGGTCTAATGCTGTTTTGAAGTTCCAAGGTAAGTATACTTGTTTGATGTGAATATGTTGTGAGGCCGCGTTTCTACCTGCAAGAAAACTTCCGCGAGAAATGTCCGACAGCAGCATGCAAGTGTAAACTCCATAGCAAGTGCTGCCATGAAACTGTGGTGACAGAATCTCCATAATCTGTCGGACAGACTGTTGGACAATTTTTGTGGAAGATTTACCTGCAGGTGGAAACGCAGCTTAAACTTCTTCTTTCGACTTACGTCTTGCTTAAATAAGTCAAATCAATTTCAAACGCCCCCGCCGCCCTCACCCCGCTCCTCTCGCTATTGTACTATCGGTTTTTTTTTGCTTCGCATAGACTTCGTAACATTTAGAGCGTTCAATTTAAATATATTTATTTTTGTATGAAAATCTGAAGAACTAAAATATGATGAATTTTAAAAGTCAAAGCACAAAAGTTGTTGTTTATGATGAGATGAGGTGTTTGTATATTGATTTTTCAAAGTCCCAAACTAACTTTTCTAGTGTGAACGTGGGGTAAGATTACATCTGCGCCTTGACTAATAACTCTCTCACCTCGCATTGATTTATGTATGAAACGCGACGCTCAAAGGATAGCTGACACCTGGAGACTAAACTTTCAACTTGGCTGAGCAAATTACGCTGAAATTGCTAAATCGTATAGTATTCTGGCAATCACTTGGATTATTCTCTTAAGACTTTAATTATTTTAATATGGAAAGATCATATATTTTGATAAGTAGATACATACAGTTTATCACACTTATTTAAATAAATAAATAATAATAATAAATAATGCTGGACTTTTCACACAGCATCATCTAGCCCTAAAGTAAGCAGAGCTTGTGTTATGGGTACTAGATGACTGATAAACTACTTATATACTTTTTGTTTGTAAATACATACATATTATACATAGAAACACCCAGACCCGAGACAAATATCTGTAGGTCATACAAACATTTGTCCCGCGGCGGGGATCTCACATAGTGGTAGGCAGGGACTGTTTTCCACCGATTACGATCCTGATATCTTTTCACTCTCATTCTTACGTATATGTTAGCTTTATGTAGGTATTTATGATCTGGCCCTTCTCCAAAATTAATACATTTGAAAACGATGAATAAATCAAATAAAAAAAACGATAAATAAATACTTACGTAGCTCCTTACAAATTACCTTTGTTGAAATTTACTGTCCTGTCTATAAAGTCGTTAAGCCATGACGAAAGCTTTCAGCCGTCTTAAAAACCAGTGCCTTGTGTCCTTGTTTTGCCAAAAGCTTAGCTGTTTTCTGCTAGAGCTTAGTATCCAAATAAAAATGTTGCATGAATATTGTTTGAAATTTAAGCCATAAGTCCAGTCAGAAATTATACTTTACAATGGCTTCAATTGCTGTTGTTCAGACTAACCTTAATTAAACTAAAACTTGAACGTTCTTATTTTGTTCTCAATAAAGACGAAATCGGCATGTCACTAATAGTCACATTACTAAGATTATAATCAAAATGGCGTCTTTGAGTTTATGTAGCAGCTGTTTTACACAGCAAGCAAAATGGTCTTGACTAACTCTACCTACAAATACTTAATTTTGACTAAAATTTAGTCATTTTAGGAATGTCACTGTAATAGTCATTCTATTTTGGACTTTTTCGTATACGAAGTTAAGAGCGAAGCATTTTAGTTTAGTTAACTTTAGTCAGTGAACATCAGAATCGACACCAATGTCTGTGATAATAAAACTCGTTCCACATTAAATAAAAAATTAAATGAAAGCAGTACCTCCAACGGTTTTTTCACGCAAAGTTTGAAACTAGTATTTTTATAACAAAGTGTTCAAAACTAACTACGCGGAACAATGAATAGCCCAAGAAATAACTCGCATCGAGTTGCTGACGTCTTTCAACTGTTATTAAGTTTTTTACTCATTCGACTTGAATAAAAACATACATCTTTGGGTATTGTCGAAGGGTATTTCTGTACCTACCCCTTACTAAGTGTATGATAATAGATCATACACTTTCAGGTAAAATATGTCATGCCGTAGGTAGGTACTTTCGAAAGTAGTAAAAGAAACCGAAAAGAAGAAGAAAAAGTGAGCACCTACAGCAGTGAGGAGCAGGCGACGCGTTAACATTTTAACGCATACCACGTCTCTCATTTTGAAACCCAACTTTTAGTTCAAAAGTCGAATGGCCACTCGAACACTTAACGCAAAGGTAGGTACATAATAAAGTGACCTTTTAGTTCTATTTTAATTTACAAAAACGTCCCAATAGTGCGACAAATTTTAATTTTGATCTCCCAATACAACGGCAACGAATCTAAAAATCTACTAGATAAAAAACTCCCATGATAATTAGCGCTGTACAAGAATAAATAGTACTCGTTTCGAAGGTAATTAGGTTAGATGGATAAATTGCCGTACGGGGTCCGGATAACGAACGTGTATGTATGTACGGGTAAACGAAATTGTGTATGTCATGTCGCGGGAGTGTGGACAATTTAGCATTTTGCGAAGTGGCTGTTTAATGGTATTGGCTTTGAAAGTAGAGTAATAACCGTCACGTATTTATACCCACATTTTGTAGAATTTTTGTAGAATAGACGACCTTTGTAGCGCGGTGGGCGAAGGCCCGCCTGCGACGCAAAAGGTTGCGGGTTCGATCCCCGCGGCGGGACCAATGTTTGTATGATCTACAAATATTTGTCTCGGGTCTGGGTGTTTCTATGTATAATATGTATGTATTTACAAACAAAAAGTATATAAGTAGTATATCAGTCATCTAGTACTTACCCATAACACAAGCTCTGCTTACTTTGGGGCTAGATGATGCTGTGTGAAAAGTCCAGCATTATTTATTTTATTTATTTATTTTAATTTAGCATACACGTGACATTTTAGGCAAACACCACATAAATAAGAATAAATAGTTTTCTCACGATGTTTTCCGTCACCGCTAAGAGCTCGTGTTAATGTGCATACCTACATACAAATCTATTGGATCGGATGTGATCAAAACCCCTCAACATAATTATAGTCTATGAAGTTTTATTGTTCCTACACAAGATGGCGAAATAGAACAAATTTGATCGCGCTATCCTTACGTTTTGCGGTATGTTTACATTCACAAAATAGGTATTACAAGAAGGAAGAAATATTTTACCTGGCATAAGAATAATCATCTCGACAAGAAAGTTTTGATTCAATCTTCAAGAAAACTAAAGCCTTCGGTTTAAGTTTTTATTCCACAACTTTTAGTTTTAACTTTCCAAGTATTACCAACTTCCACCCGACTTAAAAGTTTGGAAAGTAAACGGTGCTAAAAGTCAGAATATAAAAAAATTGTGCAATCGTTGTGACAAGTCAAGTTTCACGCTGATTGCCCGCGCGACAGCTGTTCACGCGTGATGGCGTGACAAAGGGATATAGGGATTCATTTTTTCCGCGCAATTTTTAATTTTTTTCTGTCACAAGAACCTTCGCCTTACAAACACAACAAAAAAAATAGTGAAATCGGTCCAGCCGTTCACGCGTGATGGCGTGACCAAGGGGTATAGGAATTCATTTTTACATATAGAGATTGTCGTCTCGATAATACCTATTGATAAGTAGAGTTTTATTTATAAGTTGTTACTATTTTAGGACCGCGAAAAACTATTTATTTCACAAAAGTGTCACCTAATTAATTTTACAGCACTTTCATGCTTGAATCCTTTTGTTTCCACTCCCTACGTTCCGTTCCGAAATGGCCGTAGCTCACACTCAAACTTTTTAGATGTCCATTGATAAAAAAAACATAATTGCCGGCTGCCCCTAAAAACTGTTCTCACGCGGTGGCAGACGGTAACATGTATGGCTATCCACCCCCACGTATGAAAAATGGGGCCACACAGTCATGAAAAAAAAAACTAGTTTTCAAACTTTGCAAGTAGCACATATGAGCCTAATTTGTAAGCGTCGGAGAGGTAACACGACCTGAAGTCACGGACATCGATGGTATCTTATCGCAATTTACGTCTTCCTCATAATTTGACCTTTCAGCAAGAATGTACAGTCTCCAAAGTAAAGGGTTTATAGCTTGAAAATAGAAATTGGCTGCACACTACAAGTTTCAGAGCCTCTAGCTAGACAATGTAACAATCGATTGTCGATTGTTACATTGTCTAGAGGTAGAAAAGTAGAAAAAATAAAGGTAGAAAATTCCAATTGTATGGAAGTACCTAATCATTCGATGTTGTCGATATGTTGATGGAAACGAACTGTAAGTACATTATCTATCAATAATCTATTCTATATTGACAACAGATCACGTGACATATTTAAGGCACATGTCAACCCCATACATTTTTGTACTTTTCTACCTTCGCTTTCGACAATCGATTGTTACATTTTCTATAGCATCAGGAATGCACAAGCTGACAGAGACGACACCAATATTGCAATTCATACCAAAATTTTACATTTGTCTAGCGGCGGGAATCGAACCCGTAACTTTCTTATCTTCCCACTGCGCTACATTTGCAAATTAATCAAGCTAAAGATCATGTCTGTCAGAACCTAATCCTAATTGCACATGAAAATTTTAATATACCTACCTATTTTCATTTAATGTAGGTGGTACATGCTCGATAAAAACCTATTAGCCTGAATCGACGCATGGTGTTAATCAGCTGCTGGGGCCATATTCCCGTTCTTATTTTCGTTCGTTTGATGAATCTTCGGATGTTTCTTGCCATGAATTTTGACTTCAAGGGCCAATTTTTCGGTTTCGAATATTTGGTCCCAGGTTAGGAGTTTTAACGTTGATCTTATCGACTGAATACAATGCAGCTCGTAGTAAGAAGCATCCGAATATTCATTGAACGAACGAAAAAATGAACGCAAATAACCCCCCTGATACGAATACTTACTAGACAAATGCGTGTTGTGTTGTACATTAGAGATTTACTTTCGTTTGTAAAATTATTAAGTATTATTTTTCATAAACATTTTTGGTTTGACTGTACCATTATTTCTTTTCATATTACGTGATAATAAAAGATAACCTTGCGTACTTTTATTGGAAACATAATATAGGGGCTTATTACAAGAAAATGAGCCGAGTTTAAGTCTAACTAAAAAACTGCCCTAGAAAAACGATCTTTAAATACTCGTACATAGAACGCTTTTTTGTGGTAACAGTTTTGTTTTGACATGTGTCAACATGGGGTTCAACCAAGGTTTTACGTTTTTATAATAAGCAGCTATGCTGCTTTATGTGCCTACTCAGAAGGGTGCATACGAGACTTTTCCCTCCTCTGTTTTTTCATCCGTCTTTCTATCTATCACACGTATACTTTGAGTGGTAGACTATTCAGAAAATGTTTTTTGCTGACTCTTATAGCAAGTAATTGAATGCAATATTTCATTTAATTTTAGAATAAATAAGTACCTATATACCTAATAACGAGCGAAGATATAAGCTATATCTTCCAACCAACTTTTGGATTATAACAAATGAAAAGAGACCACAGTGTTCAAAAAGTTAAATGAATTATAAACACGATGAAATACTTGTACTTAATTTACCTTACCACGGTAAACCAGTAGTTTAAAAAATGCGGAATATGATATTGCAGTCGGCTTTACTTCATTACAGTTGAATTTGTAGTCAGTTTCTATTCCTAAATTCCCCAAACACTATTTTGAACGCAGTTTTTCCCGAAACGGCTCAATTACGACTCACGTGTCGCGCCAAGTTAAAAAAATGACATCCCATTCCAAAAATGCAAAAACTCATGGACTAGTCCACTACGGAGTTGGACAAAAAAACTCTATTTTTTGTGTGCTGGTTTTAAGCTGATCGCACATTTGTACCGCGCCGTACGCGCCGCAGTCATTTTTCTATACAAAAAATGCTGAAGACGTCAGAATGCGGCTGGCTTCTGACGTCCCAGCATTTCTTCTATTGAATTGACAGTTCTGCGCGGAAAGGTCTGCGACCACCCTAAGGTATCTAAAACTAGATTTCTATGTAAAGTTTAGGTTGCTTAGGTTTAAAGACATTTATTTCTCATACAAACAAATAATAGTTCTTTTACAATTATATTAGCTTAATATAATTTATGTGTATCTAGACACTCTAGTCCTAAAGATGGGCAAATAAGTATTACGTAGTAGACACTAAAATAAATAAAATTATCTATATCAACATAAAAAAAAACATTCATTCAAACCCATTCAACATAAAAAAAAAAAAAAAAAAAAAAAAAAATAGGAATTAACTCAATATACTTAGTAGGTATTTCATCAGTTATTGATATCTTGATCTCTATTACTTTTACCTTAACGAAAAGCTTTAAAAAATGAACCGTTTAAAAATGTTCAGCTGATTTAGCTGAGAGGATGGTTTAGGTGCTGGGCAAGCCTATTCCATCTCAAACAATGTCCCAGGCACTACAGCGTCCCGTGTAGGCATAGATTGCCTCCTGACACTGTATAAATCATCTAATATAGATGTAAAGACCTAACCTAACTAAACTATCTAATCTAAAATAGTCTTTAGATGCACAAACGTAACTTACCAATTTACTTTCACAAAATGTTATCTTCTTTGAGCAATCAGCAGAACACACCTCGAAGTCACATTTGTAGTCTGAACTGAACATAACGTTAGTCCACGATGACCATACAAAACTGAGTTTTCATCGAATACCTTTGGTATGTCACTTTTTTTGCGAACAAACCTACTGCCAATATCTACATTTTCTTCAAAAAGAATCATAGAGGGACTGAAATAGGTAATGAAATTTGAGTGGAAATGAGATAAAAACATTCACGAATTCAGGGCAAACAACTAGTATTAGCTTGTATAGCTAGTAGTAGCTTATTATGTAGCTTTAAGTGTATATCAGTAAGAGCGTGGCCCCATATGCACGGCACGTAACGTACCGTGTCGCCGTGCCGTTTAACGACGCCGCGCCGTGCCATTCCATCACTGCCTTCGTCCACCAGTCCTAAATATTTAAAAAAGTATTTTATTGAAAAAAAAATACGATTTTGAATTATCATCTTTTACGTTACGGACATAGTGAGAAGACTCAAACGAATCAAACCGTTTGAGTTAGTGTAGTGTAAAATAATAAAGTGATAAGTGTATGTAAAGAACACATGAACAAAGTGTCTTCCCCTTAATTAGAGACAGTAAGAAAAGTGCCATTGGACACATTCTTAGTTATATTTTTCCTTATAAAACTATGTCAGAGACAAATTGCTCATTGGCCTACTTGGCCAGATTGTAATATTATTAGGGTTTAATAATAATAGTTAGACACTAATTTAAATAAAAAAAAAATAAAAAAAAATCTTTTACGTTGGACCCTCGAAATCCCATTCACGGCGCCGTGCCGTGTCGTACCGTGGCATATCGTGGACGGTGACATGGTTCTGTGCCATGCCGCACCTTTTCACGCCGTGCCGTGCACATGGGGCCACAGCCTAAGTAAAAACTTTAGTGTCGAAGTCATACGATAATCAAAGTCTTTTCATCTTTATGCTAACTCGACGGCCTTAAGGTGGCCGACAAGAAAAAGGGCCCAAACTTCCCTCGGTCGCCTCATTAAAACTTTTTCGAGAGAATTAAATAACGACGGAAACAAATCCGTTTACAGCGGAAACTTTTAGTCCCAAGTTTTACAAAGCAATTTTGAAGTTAATCCGTGTGACGCATTAACCTGATCGTGGATTTAATCTGAAGTGTGTTTTAGTGTATTTTTCTTTGTCTCGTAATAATATGCTTCACACGTACCGAGTGGATGAGCGAGACAGCTAAATGGGAGCCAAGAGAGTTAGGTGTTCGTTATGCGCTCGGCCGAGCACTCGTTGATGTGTCTACATGTACCGAGCACTCGGCTCGCTGACTTACACGGTACGCGAAGTCAAGTCATAATGCTTAGTCCAACAATGATCCAAAAATGATCGCAAGATTTGCGCGAAACGGCTTAGATTTGTATGAGTCAGTGGCCAACTCTGGTGACGGAGTTTTTTTAGGCCGCCTTAATGCCTCCGTCATGGCTTTACGATTTAAATATTCGGGACCGACAATTTAACGTGCCCTCCGAAGCCGGAAGCGCTCAGATACAAATGCTACTGGTGGTCACCCATCCATTTACAGACCATTTCGAACGTTGCCTTCGACGATCTATCAAGGACGACTACGCAACCACGACCACAAGCGCTTCCGTGAAGTAGCAAAGCAACATACATCAATCCAAACTTATTTACAAGATTATGATCAAAGGTTTAGTGAAAATCGGCCCTAGTTTTTAGATTGTACTACGGTGAGTGTGTGTTGATATTCCACTTATTAGAAATAAGCGCTTCGAAAGTTCTTTTATTATGTGCATTGCAAAATTTGGAATCAGCTTCCAGCGTCTGTATTTCCGCTGAGCTACGACCCTGTTGTTTTTAAGAAGAGAGTTAATAGGCACCTTCTGGGCAAGCTCGCTCCATCGTAGACCTCACTCTTGCCTGTGTAAGTTTGAGGTCAAGAGCCGACCCATTCATCATAAAAAAAACGTGCCCAATGAGTATTACCTAAGTCGTGCCTCTAGCTACCCCCTTTCTACATGGTGACAAATGTTATTTGTGAACCCTGCTAATAGCTTTTACGTGACTTATAACATAAGCCATCAAAAAAAATTGTTCAAAATAAAAGCAAAGAAAACGATTCCTTTTTGATGTGTTTTTTTTTACGATTTCTACCTTTTAAGTGGTCGTTAACTAATTAAAGTAGACCTTAGAGGTATTAAGCTTTAAGGGGAAGAGTGTCGTATTTTTAAACATGTTTTAATTAGCTCGTTAAGGCGAATGGCTTCTTATTCAAAGTACTTTTTGGGTAAACTTTCTAATTTTCTTTTTTAGGATCCTCCGAATAAATCTAAAGTTTCTTAGGATCGTGTGTCTATTTACTCTCAATTTGATAGACCGAATAAGTTTAAAATTATACGTATTACATACGTACGTTAACTTAAATGGAAGGGTTACCTTTGGCACACCTTTCTGGAAAGAAAAACAAAAATTATTCAAAAGTATGTATCTAATACGTACAAGGCGTAAAAGAAGTACCTATCTCATGACACTGTATAAACATAAGCTTTACATAACTTGAATGAAACTATCATGCTTATCAAAAATTTTAAACACTAAAATAAAATGCCTTTTACACGATACTATTCTGACCTAATAAATAAATAAATAAATAATGCTGGACTTTTCACACAGCATCATTTAGCCCCAAAGTAAGCAGAGCTTGTGTTATGGGTACTAGATGACTGATATACTACTTATATACTTTTGTTTGTAAATACATACCTACATATTACACATAGAAACACCCAGACCCGAGACAAATATTTGTAGATCATACAAACATTGGTCCCGCCGCGGGGTTCGAACCCGCAACCTTCTGCGTCGCAGGCGGGCCTTCGCCCACTGCGCTACAGAGGTCGTCAAAGCAAATACCATTCTTACTTGCCACAGAATATTATCTCTTGCTCCGTTGCGTTTGAGAAAGCAAGAGCATGGAGTTAATGTCGTCTTATACTGGAATATTTACCATAAGTTTTATGTTTGTATTAACATAAAACTGTTGTTTCTGTTCGTGATATCACTTTTTCTCAGGTCCAGTCTGAAAATCAGCGTTACTCTTATCTTGCCTTCGGGCATGGAGTAACAATAAGCTGAGACATGACCTTTTTGGCTCACTACAGCACACAGACCACTGTTGCACCCACCTATGACCACTGTAACAATTTTGTTCATTCATTTTTTTCTTTTTTCAACCGACTTCAAAAAAGGAGGAGGTACTCAATTCGTCTGTATGTTTTTATCTTGTTACGCGATTGTTCCGCCATTTGTTGACCGATTTGCAAAATTCTTTTCATGTTTGAAAGGGTATACTCCAGAGGTGGTCCCATATAAATTTTATTTCTGAGGGATTGATAGTTTCCCCGTAAAACTCTAAACACCTTCCCTCCTAGCCATGTCACAAATAGAAATCGAATCGACAGCTTGACGCCCTGAGTCACACCGCGTTTCGATTCAAACATTGAAGTCGGTTTTCTTTTTAGTATAAAAACGTAATTATTCTAGTTTGTTTTTACTTTTGCACCTATACCTACTTGTTACCTACCTACTTGTCTTTGTTTTTGTGTCTGTGTTGAAATGGTATGTGTGTCAAATAAATCTTTTATCTATCTTGTTTAATAACCCTATTGTTTTTAAGAAGAGAGTTAATAGGCACCTTCTGGGTAGGCTCGCTCCATCGTAGAGCTCATTCTTGCCTTTGTAAGTTTCGAGGTCAAGAGCCGATTCATTCATCATAAAAAAAAACTTTAAGTATAGTAAATATCCCAGTTGTTGTTTTACGTATTATGAAATCCACAACAAAATCGATGTAAGTGCACGTATGCTATTAGTATGCAGGCTGCGAAAGCTACGCAAGGCTCGGCAAGGCGACATTAATCTTGTTTACCACTAATGGAGATGCTATTCTCGGCTATAGCTTTGTTCTAACCCCTATACCGCATGCAAATAAAGTTTTGCAGCCGTATTTACGATCTTAGGTTTGTGTACTCCATAAATTTTCATTATTATTATTTTCCGGTCTATTATTTCCATATGTCATCTGTCTGACATATTTTCTTGTGAGATGGCTAGTAAAAAAATTGTAGAAATCGAATATCTTTCGTTATTCCACGATAATTGTATTTTCTGAGTAGATTGCGATTTTTTGAATACAAAGTAGTTTTTACATGAACAATTAATCACTAGGTATGTGATAGAAAGATTAAATAATAATAAATAAATAAATAATGCTGGACATTTCACACATCATCATCTAGTCCTAAACTAAGCAATACTTGTACTATGGGAACCAGGTAACTGATATACTAAGTAGTATATCAGTTACCTGGTTGTATGTATTTTTTTATTAATGTATGTATTTTTTTTTTGTAAATACATACATATTATACATAAAAACACCCAGACCCAAGATAAATATTTGAAAATCATACAATCATTTATCCCGCGGCGGGAATCGAACCTTCTGCGTCCCAAGCGGGCTTTCACCCACTGCGCCACAGAGGTCGATAATCAATTGTAAAAGAGTGGACTTTACTCTTTAGTAATAATTCGAATGACAATATAAGAAAACTGACGGTATTATTATTGTCGACAAGTGTGATGTCATCATAACACTCCCACACAGTAATTTGGTCCAGACTCGGCTCATCATCATCATCATCATCATCAGCCTATGGCAGTCCACTGCTAGACATAGGCCTCACTAGTGCGCGCCATTGCGCCCTGTCCTCAGCTCGACGCATCCAGCTTCTGCCGGCAGCCTTTCGCAGATCGTCACTCCACCTGGCCGGAGGGCGTCTTACACTACGTTTGCCGAGTCGCGGTCTCCACTCAAGAACTCGTTTACCCCAACGGTTATCGGTTCTTCGGCAAATATGGCCAGCCCACTGCCTTTTCAGCTTGCTGATTCTCTGAGCTATGTCGACAACTTTGGTTCTATGTCGGATAGTCTTGTTCTATCCTTGAGAAAAACTCCGAGCATACACATTTTTATTAAATAAAAATCCTTTCTAAACTGAAAATATAAGAAGTAAATGCTCCTGAAGAAAATTTATCAAAGTCCTAACGCATTAAAAGCAACCCCTAATAAAATGTTCGAGCATTTTTCGACAAAAGACTGAGTTCCGCAAACTTTCACAATTAAGGAGCGGCAGTACTCGAGTCCACGCCTAGCTCGACACAGCTAGGAAGATACAGCAACAAACGCCTATGCAATAATACACAAAACATAGAGCTGCTTATTATAAAAACGTAAAACCTTGGTTGAGCCCCATGTTGACATATCGCTGCCTCCGGGGAATAAAAGGATAACTGCAAAAACACAACTTTTCAGGAGAAGCAAAAAACATGTTTTCGTTAATAACTTCACTAATACTGGACGTAGACGGATGGTTGATAGCTTTAAGCATAGCTGATTTTTTATGAAATCTGAATGTTATGCTGACACACGCGTAATTTATGCGTAAGAAGAGATATTTTGAAAACAAGAAGTTATCTTCTTGTTAGTCAAAATTAATCATCGTCCATGTTGCCTAATGTCGGTTATCATTTTATTCACCGTATTTTCTAGCGTAAACCTAATATTGTACCACGTGTACCACGGTCCTACCATTTTATTCAACGCTTTTTTAGGGTCGAAGTGTATATGATAATAGGTGATTATAATTCTAATCTCGTAAATATTGTGTCACTTCGTTTATGTTAAGCGCTTTTAAATAAAGTTAGGTCGAAGTAATCACCTATTGTTTTATTATTTTCAAGATGTTTTTGAGTACTTTTTAACTAGCAAACCTCTTCAAAACTGTTCTAAAGTATTAGAACAAGGTTACCTTGCCTTGAAATAAAATTATGATGAGTAAGAAATAACCATAACTATTTCATAAGTCTTTTCAAGCCTTCAGCCAGTCAAGCATTAAAAACTTCTAGATTTTCTTTGATTTTTTTTATACTAACGATAAAAATCAGACATAAAATCACATAAAAATATTAGCAATTAGCATATTTCATCATCAACATTCCCCTGCCTTTATCTCATGATAAGATGGGTCGACACAGGGGGTAGTTCACGCTCTGGTCCATGCCATAATGTTATTCCTCCACTCACTCTTATAATTCGTCAACAGCTGTGCATCCACTCCTTTTACATTCATATCATCTCTCACACATTGCAACAACTTCTTCTCTAGCCTTTTTATACTAGCATACCTCCAGCCATACTCATATTCCACCTCATAACTTGTTCTTACCATGCCAATTTATTTGGAAATAGGTGCCACTTTCAAACTTCCCTCCCCGTATATAGGTACTCATTCCTTATCTTACTTACCCGTTAACATGAGCTCTTAACGATGACGGAAAACATGGTGAAGAATTCTGTAGCTTAATCAGCTCTAAACTACGTAAATATAAGAAGAAGTTGTCTATACGTGCTAGGCAAGCCTCAAGCCATCTCAAACAATGTCCCGGGCATTACAGCGTCCTATTGAGCGTAGGCATAGGTAAGTTTCCTCATGGCGCTTTATAAATCATTTATTAAAGATGTAAAAGTTTTTCCTATGTAACCATGGGTGGGATACACAAGCATACATACATCTAACTCATTTGCATCGCGGTAACATGCACTTTCCTTTCATCCATCTTCTGCATTTCCTAATATCCATCTTTTCCTTGGTTTGCATATCGTCCCTGAGACCTGTGGCAACTTTATTCATCACGTATTCATCCTCTTTAACGTCTTAGTCAATATTATCGTCGTTCTGGAGAACACATCAAGGAAATTACTTAAAATCGAAGTAGACTGGACATAAGGTTTCACAATCTAGTCTACAATTTAAAAGTATGGTGACAGTGAGCTTCTGATAATTTCGCTGTCACCATATTGATGGAGTGAGGAGTTGTTCAACAGAACTACTCAGAAAATAGTCCTATTGAGTTGGAACTTAAGACATCGTTCTAGTTTCAACTCTAATGTTTTAAAAATATGGTGACGATGAGCTGATCTGATGATTAAATCAGGAGCTGTTCAATGGAACTCCTCAGTGAGTAGCAGTAAACTACCCGAGTTTGGGCTCATATTAATCAGCCCACGGTAATCCATTAATTGTATGTTAGTTGTTGACTACCATGATTGGTTTAATTTAAAATAGAACTAGGTACCTAACAAAATCTTATAACCATTGATCCATACCATTGATTTTTTTGCAAGTTGACGTTCTAGAATGTTCAAAATTGCGTTAGTCGCACTTAAATGTTGTCAACCTAACAAATACGGTTATTATACACCGCTTTAACAATCAAATCTTATGACGGTTCCCTTTCGCACAGACTCTAACAGCGGTATTATACGAAACGTATGGACATGTTTTTAACGAGAATAAAATGATAACCTGCGTTTACCATTGTATAGACGAATATTTCTTACGTGAATATAATTGTATGACTCTTTGTCATATTAAAAGGTGTGGGTACATTTTGATAATATTATATTACAACTTTATTCTTGTAAGTTTAGGCATGTCTAGAAACATCGAAAAGTATTGTAATATTTTGTATCTCCGTGAATAATTGTACGAATGTGACGAAAAAAATTAATCAGATGTATTAGCACCCAGAGATCCCAAATATGGCATAACACTAAAACTAAGATAATGGCAGTTATCCGTTTATTCCCCGGAGGCAGCGATATGTCAAAACAAAACTGTTACCACAAAAAAGTGTTTTATGTACGAGTATTTAAAGATCGTTTTTCTAGGGACAGTTTTTTAGTTAGACTTGGTCTAAACTCGGCTCATTTTCTTGTAATAAGCCCCATTGAATTTTCCAGCATTCTTTTAAGTCTTCTGCCTTCGTTGCTAAAGATTTGAATACAGGTAAGAAGGTTTGTTTAAAAATTACAGAGTAACGCGAAACTTTGTTTTGTTCTAAAATAAAAAAAATACCTCATGGTTTTGTTCTCGAGCGAACAGGAAAATAATCCGGGTTGTACTTATGTTCATTCATTGGCAAACGAAATAATTATCCTTAACCATTATAATCATTTTAGTTTTATAGTTTACTGAACATTGCCTCTGCAACTTCTTCGCTGTTGTACGTTGTACCTCGTTCGACTTTTACAAGGGATTTATTAAAATTAAAACGTTAAACACGATGTTTGTTTGTAGGGTTCCCTGACCGCAGGATCAAAGGCTGAATAATAAAATAACGAATAATAGGATGTCATTAGAGTCATTACCCTTGTTTGTAAATGGACGGCTTTATGACACAACCTTAATCCATACTTATCCATACTTTCCATACTATCCATCATCATTACCATCATCATGTCAGCCATCTAGTGTCCACTGCTGAACTTAGGCCTCCCCCATCGATTTCCACAGCGATCGATCTTGTGCAGCCTGCACCCAACGGCTCCCAGCAACCTTTACCAGATCATCTTTCCATTTTCCAAGTCACCGACATAGCCCACAAGATTAGCAAGTTGAAGTGGCAGTGGGCGGGGCACATAGCTCGTAGAACTGACGGCCGTTGGGGCAGAAAAGTTTTTGAGTGGAGGCTACGCACCGGAAGCCGCAGTAGAGGACGTCCCCCATTAGATACTATCCTTACTAATATTATAAAGCTGAAAATTAGAAGATAAGCGAGTTTTTATGTTACACAGCCCAAACCGCAACGATAGCGCGATGAAATTTTTCATGTGGCGCCATCTATTATGTAGTAAAATGTCTCTGTCTGTCTGTCTGTTTGTTACCTTTTCACGCCTAAACCACTAAACAGGTTGTGCTGAAATATGACATGGATACACATTAAGTCCCAGGGACGGACATAGGCTACTTTTTTTCAAAAATAATCATGGAGGGCGTGAAATAAGGGTTGAAAGTTTTTATGGGGAGTTGTAAGTTCCAGTTAAAGGCAACTAGATGGCGTTGCTAACCTATAGCTGCGGTCGAGATGGGGCTATTATTGCATTTTTAAAAGTTTCAGAAGATTCTAGCAGTTTTCAGTTCTATTTAGACGTTTTCAAGTATGTTATTTTGCTGATGAAGTCGCGTGTACCAGTTAGTATAATATATAATGTATAAATAAGTAGATATAATGTGCTTTGATCGCAGTCATGTATTATAATTTGCATTTATTTTTTGACTTTCAACTAATTTAATTGCTATTAACTCTCATCTCATTCTCATCTTTTAATTATATTTAAATGGAAGTCCGTTGTCTCTACCTACTCTACCTATGAGAAGGACGCGTACTTAAACCACTTAATTACATTTTTCTTTTTAATTTCGGAATATCTTCAGTCTCATGGACAGGACAAAAACAGCGATTCGTCAAGAATAGATTGATCTTTAAAACTAATAGCAGACTGCGATGAAGAAATCACTTATAAAGTAATGGAGTCGCTATACTTACCTCGACGTTACAATCGGCTTGCATCAATCGTTGTCATGAGGGGGCCAAAAAGCGGAGGGCCTTCGTGATATAAAACAGGGTTCGTTTTTTCGTTCGGTTGATGAATATTCGAATGCTTCTTACTACGAGTCACATTGTTTTCAGTCAATAAGATCAACGTTAAAACACGGTTCTAACCTGGGACCAAATATTCCAAACCGAAAAATTGGCTATTGAAGTCAGAAATCGTAATAGGAAACATCCGAATATTCATCAAACGAACAAAAATAAGAATAGGAATACGGCCCCAGTACCTACACGTTATCGTCCCGTTTATTAAATCAAGAAATAAGGGCGTTTTCTTGTGCTTTTTACAATAAAATAAAACAGAGCTTCGTGTGCGCTTAAAAGCGAATGAAGCTCTTGTGTTCGCTTTACGTAATTAAACAAAGCTCCTATTAGATAATCGGTGCGTGTTGAACCCACCCACATAAACCGGCATACACTTGACGAACTTTTCTTCTCGTCGAAGTTTTCGGCAAACAATGAAGTTTAATTAATTATTTCGACGGTGCGTGAGGCTACATCTTATTAATTTCTTGGTTATTGCTCGTACGATATTTTATAACGAATAATTTACTCGATCTTTTAACAATTTAAAAATAAAAAAATATACCAAGACCAGTTTTTGCGCTATATTTTTGTTGAAATTGAAAAACCAGAGTTAATTATTTAATGAGCGCTGATTTTTAATATTTTACGCGCCTATTTCGAAGATATTTTGTCCAGAAATTACTTCATAAACCTACTGGAAATAGTTGATTCTTTCCCATACTTATTACTTGTTAAATACGTAATCAGTTTAATAAATTATTGACTCCAGAGTCCTTCCCTATATAATGCCAAATAGTAGGTTTACCTTGTAAAACATTTTTGTAGAGTCTCCTAAAACTTCCAGAGTTCAATAACCCTTACAGAACACTAAGATTTTGTCCATGGGTTCCCCGCATCAATCTCAATCCGACAAAAAAGCTAAAACAGCAACTCGCAGGCAATATTTCTCGGCCGGACCCAAGCAGGATGAACGGTGGAATTACATTAACCCAACTGTTTACTGCGCGGGTTAAAGAGGAAATGTGGTGGGATAAATCCTGGTTTGCCGCTTCAACGGGCACTTCGAGTGGTCACTGAATTCAGGAAAAAACGTGGTATTTATACATTTACGTGCTTTTTAAGGTTATTCTTTGCGTGTCACATAATTTAATATTATTTCTTTTGAACCAGCTATGTAGTAAAAGCAATGATTTTTTAAAGAATTTGACGCCTCAAAGATACTAAAAAGATAATTTTGTGTAAGAACACAATGTTTTGATTTTTGAGGTTCTAAGCACCGGTTTCCTTACAAGGATTTATTCCTTCGCCATATGTGAATCATTACTATGCCATTGCATAGTGCACATAAATAATTGTTCAGAAAAATCAGTGGTGTACGGCCGGATTTGAACCCATAACCTGGATCGGAAGAGACACTTCGCTGTATAAAAAGTAAATAAAAAAAACATACATAGTCCTCATCCCGACATAGATTCCGGCCAGGCCGAGTGCGACTGTTTGAGCCAATACGCGTGCGCACTTTATATTGTCAGCAGTCGCCTATTTCCCGTGCGCAGCGGAACCTTAATGAGCTCATGGTTGTTCATCCTCAGTTAGACGTGTTTGCGGATGGCTGGAAGGAGATCGAACGGTTGTGCCTGGAGTTCTGTGAAAGTTTGCAACGTTAATTTTTTTTTTTTAATTTTTGTTTGAAATTGTTTTTTTTATTTTTCTGTGTACAATTTTATGTTTTTTATTTTTCTGTGATTTTCGGATGTTTCTAATAATAAAATAAATAATAAAATTAAAAAAAATAAAATAAATCCCACACTAGGATTCCCATCTATGTCGTGGGCATCAGAAACCACGAACACTACAGTACTAGATAACATCAGAATTTCAGGTATTGGTCGCGAAGGAACAGGAGTAGAATTACCTAGTTTTAAGACGTTTCAAAGTGATTCCAGCGGTCCTACTGAATAAATGAATTTTTGACTTTGACTTTGACTTCAGTTTCATGTTAACAGAGCTTCATATTCTGATCGCTGGTGTACATCAAGGCCATACAGCGTGACATAAGACGCTTCTTGTAAAAAGGTCATAAAAAAGAACGATGTTCGCTTGTGGCCCTCGCAAGTTCACTAAAACGGCAGCAGCGTTTTGCTGTCCGTAAGATTTTTTTTGGTCGAGGTACTGCCTCAATTCAATCCAAAGGTCGTGGGAAACGAAACTCATCATGCATCTTTTTAATTTTTGAAATGAAAGCTATTTACTCACGTAATATTTTTTTATTTATTTTTGTAATTTTTTTTATTTGTTGGTCTTTTCACTTTTCCTTCTATGACGTCCTTTAAAAAACTTTGATGTCTTATAAGTTACCCAATCGTTCTTCCTTTTCTGTTTCATCAAAATCCTTTTCTCATCTAACTTTTCTCAGTAGGTACCTACTTTCTCGTTAGTAACCTATCACCTAAAGAATGTAAGAGTATAAGTAGGTACCTTATCTCTTTCTTTTGTGAGTTTGTATGGGTCAGTGGCCAAGTGTCAATCTTTTCTTTTTAATATTCGGTCGGTGTTATGGCTACAGCTTTACAGGAAACCAGAACTGGAGTCCTCGTCTATCATGAGGGATAAAAAATAATACTCAGTAATAATTTTCATCATTCGCCTTCTAAATCGGCCGGTGTGGCGTGTCGCGACTGTATAAACATCGAGAAAGGAGCTCACTTTGGAAATTTTAAGTAACATTCTTAGTAGATTTTTGTCGTAGAACCTATCGGGGCTTATTACAAGAAAATAAGCCGAGTTTAGACCAAGTCTAACTAAAAAATTTTACCAAAAAAACGATATTTAAATACTCGTACATAGAACGCTTTTTTGTGGTAACAGTTTTGTTTTGACATGTGTCAACATGGGGTTTAACTAAAGTTTAACGTTTTTGTAATAAGCAGCATCAAGTTCGAAAACATGTGTCAAATGCACGAAAGGAGCCTCTTTGAGGCGCACTTAAAATCCTTTCACCACCTTGGTTCGAAAGAACTGGTGACACGATATGATGAAGAATTCGATTTTTGGAATCTGTATCATACAGGTTTGGCTATAGGCCGGTAAACGATAAATGAAAAAGATAAACAAAAGTTATTTATACATTTCAGCCAACATATGAATGAATGTCTGAATTAACTGGCTATGGAGCATAGGTATAATATATTTACAGGCGCAAAACAGGTTTAATTGACGCAGATATATATCTAAATATATACAGCCTATTCCATCTCAAAACAATGTACCAGGCACTACAGCGTCCCGTTATGTGTAGGTATAGGTTGCCTCCTGACGCTGTATAAATCATCTAATATAGATGTAAAAGGCCTAAGTTATACCTAAAGCTACACATTCGTGATTATAACACACTGCTAAGTCTGCAAAAATTGCTTAGTCCCTAAAACTCAAGTCTAAAAAAACAAAAGACTCCATCTCCCAGACTATCCGCTCTTCGTCTTCATCTTTGCGCCATTAATCTAGCTATATGTGTAATATTTCTCGCTAACCGATGTTTTATTCACCTCACACTATATATAAATTGTTTCGCCGTCATTCTGTCTACTTAGAAAAATATTATCGGACATCGCAAGCTCCCGCACCTTTATTTTTAAGGACGTGGCTTAAAATAAGCCATGTTAAGAAAGGAAAAACTCAAGACACTTAGGCACAATTCATAAATAATAAAATAAAAAGCGTTTTTATTTCGTTGTAGATTACAAAAAAGAAAGTAAAAAAATTGAAAGTAAAATTTTTATGTTAGTAATGACTTAAGTAGTTTTTAAAAAATAAATAAAATAAGCTGAAAACTAGGCACAATTAAAAAGAATTTATAATGCGTGTTTTAGCTCAAGACAAGAGGGTTAATAAATAATGCGTTTTTTAGGCTTGGTAATTTTGGCAACAAATACATTTTAGTGTTAAGGCCCTTAAGCTTTTTGAAGGTAACCTCAGGCTAAATAGAGCAAGTGCATGGTATATTTGGATAGAACCTCCTCTTTTTGAAGTCCTTTTAAAATACACTGCGATACAATATAATATCCAATGAAACTTGTGAAAGCTGCAGTGTTGTTTATTAAAAGTATGTCGTGGCCGTGGTGCTTATATTGTGCTCTCAAGAAAGCATTGTAGAATACTAATATACAACATCCTTGAATAATGTTCTCGTGGAAGAAAACCTTAAGTTGTGTATCTAAAAAAGTACAGCACAATGCTTCTTTACATTCTCTTTGAATTGATTTTTCTATTTATAAGTATATATAGAATTTGAATATTTATTTAGATAAACAGGGGAACCTTCTTGGATCAAATTGGTGACATTTTGGAAAGGGGCCAGGTCAAAAGTACCCTAAACCGGCGAGCATGTATGAAGAATGTAATGAGAGTGAATGAGGCAAAAGTTGTGTGTCAGGATCGTAGCAAGTGGAGATCCGTGGTCTCTGCCTACCCCATAGGGAAAGAGGCGTGATTTTATGTATGTATGTATTTAGATAAAACTTATGACTTATATATGAGACTTTTTATATTATGACTTTTTATGACTTCTACGAATAAGTATAGCATAAACAGGATCCCATAAAATCATTACATGCAAAATAGGTTGCTAACATTTTACAATTTCCTAATGCATTCACTGTAAAATAGTAGGTGATCACGCTATCAGAGGACAAAATTAAATAATTTAACAAAGACCCGTGCTCAGTGCTTGACACCAACTAAAATCTAAAGTCTGCATAATGCGACAACCACAAGCTGTCAGTCTCTTGATGAGATACTAAGAAACATCCCCAAGGGTACGTCTATTAATCATCATCACCCAGCCACTTACCATATTAAACTATTCACTAATCACGAGATAAACTCGATTACTGATCCTTGCGATCCACTTTTGGCAGTGACTTGAATCCTGTTACAGTGCCGCACGATTTATGAGTTCCATTTGCAAAATTAAAGCAAAATGAAAATGAATTGGCTGAGTGTGTATCTCACCTTGAAATACTGTAAGCACTTTGAATTATTGAACTTACGAGACGAGATATCTTTGTAATAAACATGATTGTGTAAGTTGATTCATATACAATTCCATTCCATTAGTCTTGTGTTTAAACATTACGTGATACAATAGTTGAGAATGGTTGAGAATAACCACAATTTGATGACATAATTGTTAATGGTAAGCCAATAAAAAATTCTTTTGTACACTAGACACCATGTTATCAAACTTTTTATGACATGTCGATTTCTTCACGATGTTCTCTTTTGCTGTTTGAGAGATGGAACTGGCATTGTGCACTTAAATGGTTGTACAGAAAAAATCATTGTGGAGTAAAATAGCTAGTTATTACTAGTTTTCAGACTATATTAAAGTGATCCCAGCCTTCTTACCGTTTAAATGATTTTTGACTTTGATTGGTGCACGAGCCTATTCAAACCCAAGTGTTCGAACTTGAAGACCAATATTTCGAGTCAGTTGTTATAATAAATAAGAGTTTATTTACCAAAGAAACGTTAAAGCTATGCTACACTGGCGTGCTACTTGTGGCGCTAGCTGACAGTTGTTAGCACAAAGTGAGTGTGCAAGCGACAGCGTGTAGGTCCCCATGGCGGCCATGGCTTTTGTACACAAAAACATTTATAAAAACCCACCAAGTCCGGCTCGAACTTACACAAAGGCTTTCGAAGCAATAAACATACTTTAGTCAAAAAAACACGATAAGTACTTTTGTCGCTAAACGAATAGGTACCTACAGTACTCCCGTTTATTTTCACCATCATCATCATCATCCACAACCTGATTTCGCTCTCTGCTGGGTACAGATATGCCTCTCTTTCTTTATACCACTTCTTACGGTCTCGTGCTAACCTTTATTTTACTTTATCTTAAGTAAAATACACCGACTTTCAACTCAACGACTCGTCGAAGATCTATTGAACAGCTGTCACCATAATCTTTGCATTTAATAATAGGACAGTACATAAAACTGTTCAATTATGTACGATCATGTATTACCTGTCATGTTTATCTAAGGTCAAATTGGTTGCGTTGTTTTCGTACCCTGTGTGAACATCAAACAGCTTCAAAAGGACAAAACAAGTATCCACAGGCTGACACCATCAAACAACTCTATGAAACAAAACAGTTGAATCTAACACCTATACATGTTTTCTTTGCGTAACCATAATGTGGACAGTGTACTAGACTGGCTCAATTAAGTTGGTACTTAGCCTCCGCCCGTAGATTCATTCGCAAAAAGTAGGGAATTCCTGTAGGTATCTCTATCTACCCGACTTTTAAAATAGCGACTTATCAGCAAGTTACTTTTAAAATTATAAATTCATAATTACGTTTTTATACTAAAAAGAAAACCGACTTCAATGTTTGACTCGAAACGCGGTGTGACTCAGGGCGTCAAGCTGTCGATTCGATTTCTATTTGTGACATGGCTAGGAGGGAAGGTGTTTAGAGTTTTACGGGGAAACTATCAATCCCTCAGGAATAAAATTTATATGGGACCACCTCTGGAGTATACCCTTTCAAACATAAAAAGAATTTTGCAAATCGGTCAACAAATGGCGGAACAATCGCGTAACAAGATACAAAAAAAAAAAAAAAAAAACATACAGATGACTTGAGAACCTCCTTCTTTTTTGAAGTCGGTTGAAAAAGAATTCAAAGAGAAAAATATCAAATTCCACGATAATTTATAAGTGCCTAAAAAATTAAGAACGGCCCATTTGTTAATTTTCTAAGAAAGTAATTCTATTTAAGCTGACGCCAATTCGTTTATCATTTCGGTTATTGAATCATCCAAGCTTGTAGGGACTAGGGACTGTTATCAAATCAATTTCGGCGACAGAATCCTTCATCTGTGCATTAATCTTATTGAATCTACGCTTATCCACTTAGTATTCTAACCCCGCTTTCACACTAAGGTCCAAAACATGTCTTCTACTTAGCATGCACATTTTTGGAACGATGTTCCTTTTCGGACGGTATTGAGGATGGAGGCTAGAAAAAAAGTCACGACACATACATAGGTCAAAACGTCATAGTGCGAAGTGCGCAGACGCGAAACAGTCCATAGATTGCATTGTTAGTACGGAAGAGCGTTTCTAAGATTTTAAAATTTGACAAAATGCCAAATGTCATAGTTGGAATTTTGTTCCAACCGAGTGTTCCACCGAGGTTCCACGACACCCACGTACTTTTTTTTTACAAATTACTAATATCTACAACAAAAGTTTGATACTTGCAAGATGTATTTCCAAAGGGTTTCGATCATCAGTAAAAAATATCGGGGTGCTAAGTATGAATTTTATTTACCATTTGGTATCGACGCCGTAAACGTGGATTTGTACTGATTTTCATTAGTTCATGAGTGAGTACCAAAAGATGGCGCTGCTATTTTCCCATACAATTCTGCGTTTACGGCGTCGATACCAGACGCGTAAAAAACTAATACTAGGCACCCTGATTTCACGCACCTATATTTGTTCTGGGCGTCAATTGCAGTCAATTGCAATTTCATCGAGTTACCGTTACCGCCGCAATACCTTTTATTTCAATTTCATCTGGCATTTCAATTCATGTATAATTCAATTTTGACAGTTTTCTCGTATATTTTCATGCAGCTCATGCATTTTTCAGTTTTCCGTCAACGCCACGCGGAGTCGGGTGCTGCTGAAGTAAATTAGGAGCGCGAATGAAATCCAGTATAATCGCTCCAATAGAATCCAATTTCTATGTGGAATTAATAAGGACGTGATCTGGGACGCAGGTGCCAGATACAGGATGTCTCGACGCACAGAATAGAAAGATATTATAGGTACCTACTTATTCTAAATGTAATGGGATATAATATCTTTTGTAATATTACAAACATCTTCATACAAGTCTTAGACTTTCGGTTAGATCATACCAACATTTTGTAGGTACCTATGCTACAAAGAGTAACATAAGTACACAATTGTATAGAACAATTGTTTAAAGTAGGTAACTAACGACTAAAAACACAAGTGATTCACTCATAAGTATGAGTATTTATAAAATTTTGCACTTATCGTATTTTTTTAAGAGACTAGTAGCTTTCCGCAACTTCGTCCGCATTTAATGTTGTTATGTTATATCCTTTACCCATACAAACATTTGAAAAAAATGAGGCTTTTCTTTCCGGATATGCCATCTAAAATACATAATTATCAAATTCTATCTCAAGCAATTCAGCGGTTAAGGTGTGAAAAGGTAGCATACTTACATACAGACAGACAGACAATCGCATTTATGATATTATTAGTCTTCATAATTTTATGACGTTTACATTTAATTTTCTAATATTTAGTACCTATACTTATGGATTCATTATTTTATGACATAATACCACCCCGTATAACAACCATAACTGAACCGCAGTTCGTGTTTGATCTCGGAATGGAATCGGGATCCGTCGGCACAGGCAGCCCCTAATGGGACCGCAGACTATTTCTCTACTGCATGTTCGTTATTGAGTTTGTTTATGGATCAAAGTGATCCAATTCAAATCAAATGTCAAGATAATTGTATAATTGGTTCGGGTCGGAGCTTTTCTTCAGTCAACAATAATCTTAATAGTCTCCACTCCATGAGCAGGGTGACTCTATAATTGAGATATCATAGGATACATACCATACGCTTTTTAGTCCCCTCGTGACCACCAATCGGTGAACTAAGCGCTTTTATTATGCACAGCAAACAATTGGAATCAGCTTCCAGCGTCTGTATTTCCGCTGAGCTACGACCCTGTTGTTTTTAAGAAGAGAGTTAATGGTGGTAGCAGATTTATCCGCGCCGAACTGTCAATTCAATAGAAGAAATGCTGAGACGTCAGAAGCCTGCCGCATTTTCTGAAGTCATTTTTAGTTTTTTATTTTTTGTATAGAAAAATTACTGCGGCGCATACGGCGCGGCCAAATGTGCGATCAGGTTTATAGGCACCTTCTGGGTAGGCTCGCTCCTCAGTAGACCTCATTCATGCCTGTTTAAGTTTCGAGATCAAGAGCCATCTCTATATATAAAAACGAATCCCTATATCCCTTGGGCACGCCATCACGCGTGAACGGCTGGACCGAATAATGCGCAGACGAAGTCGCGCGGGTCAGCTAGTTCATCATAAAAAAAAACCCGATCGAAACGTCGAAGCTACCTTTTAACATGTTATCCGATGAGCGTTTACACGTAAAAAATTACAATGCCAAGTAAATCGTATCGGTTGAAATTCTTTCTTGTAAATGCTACTTCTAAAAATAAGTTCAGTCATTTTCGAGTTGATACTCCCGTGTCAGCCCGCGGACATCGTGACAGAAGCTCGTAACGCGTTCATAGCTGACACATAAACTGGTCTACAATGTCTTGCAGCGACTTTGTTCTTCAATCGACTTTTATGAGTAGGGTGGCTTTGAGTTTTGGAAAATGTTGTCTTTTATTAGTTACTTACCTAACATTCGGCCGTGTTGGCCGAATGGAGTTGTACCTCGACTTTCAATCCGAAGGTTGTGGGTTCGAATCCCGGCCGTGCATCAATGGATTTTGTGTTTTGTAAAATTTATATGCGCTTTAACACGAGCTCTAAACGGTGAAGGATAACATCGTGAGGAAACCAGTTAGTGTTCTTATAGGCGGCGATAGGCTTGCAACCTGTCACGTATGGATTACTTACTTCTGCAAGATGTGGGCATGTATCAAATATGTATTTGGACATGCCTCTGACTACCCCCCTTAGACATCTTCAAAGAATCTGGAATAAATAACATAAAAAAAAGATCTGAGAGAATATCTACCGCGCCTTGGGGATACGTGAGCTTGTTTACGTTTACGTTTACTTACCTAACACATTATGTAAGATAGTAAGAGTTAGTGACCAAATCGGGTTAAGGAGGTTCTAGGCTGTCTTATACTTTCTCTCTGTCTTAGCACTTTAAGCAAATTAATATAAAATGTGGTCAAACTGTGTTCTAGACAGTCCAAGACCTTATAGGGAGCGAAGGTTTTTGGTAAGTGAATTTGGCCAATAATGTTTTTTATTGAGTGAAAGATGAAAGGAGTGCTTAAATCTTTGATCAAGAATATTAGTGTCAGCGCAGAAAAACCGTCTCGCTAAATAATAGCTCAGGGTCGTTATTTTGTTTAGCATTTGACGATTTTGTGATGAATGATCATAATTACTATGACGTTATGACGTTAAATACCTACTAAACTTTGGGACCCTGTGCGTCCGCGTGCACTGTGAGATCTAATAATGCTGGACTTTTCACACAGCATCATCTAGCCCCAAAGTAAGCTTGAGCTTGTGGTATGGGTACTAGATGACTGATAAACTACGTATATACTTTTGGTTTGTAAATACATACATATTATACATAGAAACACCCAGACCCGAGACAAATATCTGTAGGTCATACAAACATTTGTCCCGCGGCGGGGATCGAACCCGCAACCTTCTGCATCGCAGGCGGACCTTCGCCCACTGCGCCACAGAGGTCGTAATTAAATTAATAATATTCTTGATCAAAGGCTTAAATGGCGGCTGATAAAAGAAAATGGATTGAAATAACTTTCTCTCGCTTTCACCATCATTTTGAATTGTCACACACATTAAAAACACAACATCGCAAGTTAAATAAAAATGTAATTCACTGAGAGTAATATAAATGTACTTACTCATTTATAACTCAAGTTCCAATTTAATCTTTGAACGAATTACGTTTAATCAAAATAAATCTTATCAACAGACTAGATACAGTTCGCAATTTATTCTCATTTTCATCGTTTGATTGAGAATGCAAAATATATTTCTCAAATAGGCTCTCAATAGATTCTTATTAAGATAAACTTACATCTTAAATAACCTGAGACATCTCATCAGAGGTAACACCCATAAATTCTGCTATTTGATGAAGACTGGCAATCTTCGGCTTATTCGTAATAGAAGAACAATTTATGAGCAAACTTATATGTTACAGGTAAATTCAGAGGAGAAGGGCAACATTAGACCTATGATTCATTTGATCAATCAAAGATTATTCACTATCAGTTGACAGTAGCGATTTCTAGGAATTCGTTTCCTGCCAAGAACAAAAATATTTATGACACGTTATGTATGTTTGTTCCAACCGTATGTATGTTTTTTCCAACAACACTAAGCTGGTTTTTTGGAACGAAGTTCCTTTTTGGACGGTATCAAAGAAAAAAAAATACTGAGGCTGGAAAAAAAAATGTTCCATTTTACCGTCACGACACATGTATATTATGTCAAATCGTCACAGTGCAAAATGCGCAGCCGTGACACAGTCCATAGATTGTTACATTGTTAGTACGGATCAGCGTTTTCTCGTGTTTCTTTTTCTCTAATATATTTATCATATTTTTTGTATTTTATATAAAAAGTTAAGGCATACCTAATATTGATCATGGCTCTACCTACAATAACCGAATTACTCCGATACATCATTCTATTTGAATCTATTTGAAGCATTAAAAATCCTATGGCAACAACGGATCGAAATTACTTGTCAAGAAGAAAAGCATCATGCATGCCCTACTTCCTCTAATATACTTACACAATATACAAGTCAATGCATTCCTTAGCTAAAGCCTTATTAGCTAGATTTCTTTTCATTTTTTCGGTTTTCACATTTGCTTAATTCAATTTATGCTCAGTAAAATGCCGCAGAGCGCTCGTTCGCTGCTCAATTTAAGTTTGTTACGAGAGATTGTAATATTCGCCCGAGACTCAACTTTATCATACTTTTCTTTATGAAAAGCTGTGATTTCGCATCACGCAATGTCAAAGGTTACACGCCTTTGAGAAAGTTGAATGACAACGGCCTTATTATAAGAAAATTATATCTACAGATCTACACTTTATTAAAATACAAAGGAGATAGGTATTAAGATGAAATTGGGATGTTTTGAAGCGGAGTTTTTATGTACCTATACATGATGAAAAGCATCTCCTCCATCTCAAACAATGTCCCAGGCACTACAGCGTCCCGTTAAGTGTAGGCATAGGTTGCCTCCTGACGCTGTATAAATCATCTATGTAAAGGCCTAAGTTACATGAGTCAAATATGTATTTGGACGTGTCTCTGTCTACCGCCGCAAAAGATATTGAGGGATCTGTTCTGAAAGAATGTCTACCGTACCTTGAAGATGCATAGTGCAAACGTGATCCTTTTTGTGTTACAAAATACAATAGAACCATTTTGATCCATATTAAGTTTTTTTTTCTGTTGGTGATCCAAGTGAGTGAAAAAGTTTTTCAATTTCGAATATTCGTAAACGTCGAACGTCGAATTTCGAATATTCAATCCCTAAAATTACCAATACGTGGTCACCCTTCGATCCGTATGAACGCATTATTTAGTTACGGCTCAAGTAAAAGCAAGTTACCTACAGGTTAATGTTTACGGGGTCTTATAGACGTTACGACGTTTTTGTCGAGTTAATGGCCATCCTATTGTTCCTTATATGAGTTAACTTTATGATGTAATTTCCAAACATATTGTCACATTATTTTGAAGTGTTCTTGGTGTTAAGTGACGTAAGTATACGTCTTAAAACGTCTTAAATCCTGGTCGTGCATCAATGAGTTTTCCTTCACCGTTTGAGAGTGACCTACTGAGGTACTCTCAAACGGTGAAGAAAAACATCGTGAGGAACGGGCAATCTCGAAGAACCTAAAAAGCTCAAAAACTGCACTTGATACATTGTGTCAAGTGCACGAAAGGAGCCTCTTTGAGACGCGCTTATAATACTTTCACCACACTGGTTCGAAAGAACTGGTGACACGATAAGAAGAAGAAGAACGTCTTAAATGGTGGTTTGATTCCTAGCCCATAATAATTATATATCTACTTAGATTTTTCGAGAATCAAAAAATATAACGACCAAGTTTTAGTAATTTCACTTTGTAAAAGTTAAAATAAGTTCATTTGAAATTACTAGTCATGTAAAGTAAGTTCATGAGTAAGTAGCTAACAACCAGTTACCCGTTCACACGTATATCATTATAATAATGCCTACAATTAGTATAAAATGGGTTCATTATAAAGTAGAAAACATTTCACAAACGCAGACATGTCATATTAATTACCAGAACATGTATTATGTCGTCATAATTATCTCCAACCGCCTTAAGAAATATCCGGGACGTACAGTACCATATATTTGAAGTTGTTGATTTGCTTATAAAGTCTCAGATACCTCTTTAAACGAAGCGTTCGTCATGTAGCTTGTAGTAAAATTAGGATAACTGATGTAACCTGAAAATGATAAAATTGACTAAATTGCTAGGAAAACGTACTCATGTTAACCCCCCGGCAGTGGCGTAGCTAGGTAACCAAGGGCCCTGGTGCAAAATAAACCGGGGCCCTAACTGAACGGTTTAGATTTTATCAAGTCAAAATATGCAGGGTGTGGCAAAATGTAAACGTATTTTTTTTGTTAAAACTTAAGATTTGATTCGTCGTTATCTGGGTAACTATTTCAAAAATCTAATAATGCAGTTGTTTTTATTTTCAAAATAATCATACCTATAGTTCCCTAAGAACAAAACCTTCCGGACTCTCGGGACTCAGAGTCTGAAGGCCCCTTGAGCTTGGGGCCCCCGGTGCACTGCACCGCCTAGCCATTCGGTAGCTACGCCACTGCCCCCCGGAGCTCCTATTAGTAAGAACTTTGAAAGATACTAAGATAGAGCAACTTTCAGCGCTGTAACAAAATTGAAGACAAACCGTGTTTATTTCTCAGGTTCTTCACGGTATTTGTCACGAAGGAACATGAGTATAATACGCAAAATCGTTCTTTACCTCTCTGAAGTAGCTGCGCCGAACCCAATTTTGATGACGCCTAAAATCGTGCTATCTCGCATAGTCTATCAAACCAGCGCAATAGTCTATTGCACCTAACTTCAGAGAGCTAAAGATCCGTTGTGCTTATTGTAAGTACAGAATCACCTTGCTTTAAGACTACGAGTATTTTTAATCTTTTTTATCATTTCCCCTTCGATTAAAAATTCTTGATCGAAGATTGAAACATACAATTGAACATATCTGAAGTTGTTCAATTTTTAACCCCGTTCTTTGGTTAAATTTATTCAACAACATCAGGTGTATGAGTGAGACCCTAGGTGTACGAGCACAAGCATCTCTACATACAATTTTCTTCAATACACACGTGAAATGTTCAGAAACTCCTTGCGAGTTGAAGCTTTGGGCCACACAGCATCGTTAGTAGAAAATCATTAGCGAAACGATGGATTTGTATGATTCATTATTGTTATTCTTTAACTGGATAAGCTCCGTTGGTCTCTGCCTCGGTTGCTTGTAGGTTCGATTCCTAACCAATATAAATATTTGTGTGATAAATAATAAATAAATAATGCTGGACTTTTTACACAGCATCATCTAGCCCCAAAGTAAGCAGAGCATGTGTTATATGTACTAGATGACTGATAAACTACTTATATACTTTTTGTTTGTAAATACATACATATTATACATAGAAACACCCAAAACCGAGACAAATATCTGTAGGTTAGACAAACATTTGTCCCGCGGCGGGGATCGAACCCGCAACCTTCTGTATCGCAGGCGGACCTTCGCCCACTGCGCCATAGAGGTCGTCGTGTATGACTAATTATTGTTATTCTTTAACTGGATAAGCTCTGTTGGTCTCTGCCTCGGTAGGTTGTAGGTTCGATTCCTTACCAAGATAAATATTTGTGTGATGAATATGGATGCTTAGACATTTTAAATAAGCGTGGAGACTAAATAGCAGCTAATCCAGTTAGCTTAAGACCGCGGCTAAAAGTGTATTGTGTTAAAAAATACTTCCACAACACAAAATTGTTTAAAAAGAAAAATATTTTCATTAGGTATATTGTGGCCAAAATTTAATGACAGACGTCATCTATTAAGCCCCCATCAAAAGTTAGACTTATTTCAATGGGCGAGAGTTTTCAATTCAAGTTGGTAAGTACTCAGTTGAAGGACATTTAACGGTTAATTATGTTCGCTTTGTGTGCAAACTTTCCAGTGTGAGTTTATTGATTTATTCCGCTTTCAGTTTTTGTTTTTAACATTTTGAATCTTTAAATGTATGGAGAGCATGAACAGCACTGGTTTTAATTGAGAGGAAACCTGCTGCCAATAAATTAAGTTCGTATGAGTCAGTGGCCAACTCTGGTAACGAAGTTTTTAGACTTAAATAGCCGGGCCCGACAATTTAACGTGCCCTTCGAAGCACGGAAGCGCTCAGATGTAAATGCCACTGGCGGTCACCCATCCACTTACAGACCGGAAAGGAACAAATATCCTATTGATTTTAAATCTCTTACTTTCTTACAAGAAACGCCTTTTAAATAGCAAAATCAATAAGTTTACCCGAACCACTGGTTTCATTGATAATTCGTTCCAAAATCTAATCTCTATCTACGGACACAAAAGAAGGAAATTAATGAGCAATAAAAACGCCATTATTAAATCACTCAGATGCTCCTCATTCCCAAACGAGCGAGATAATTTACGGAGTTAATATCTTTAGAGCTGAAGAGCCGGTGGTTGGTCTCCTACGTCATTACAAAAGCTCAGTACGTCCGTCCGATGTAAACGTTATAAGATTGGTAGACGTTTGCTACGAATATCTACGAAATTCTACGTCGCTATCTACGCTGCTACGCGAAAAGAGCACGACTTTCTTTACTTTGTATTTGTTCGTCCAATCTTAATCGCAGCCTGAATATGTTTTTATGATGAGAACGTATTAAGAAAATTCATTTTATTTTAGGTATGAATCATATTCATAATTATATTAATCATAATCGTATATTAAAAAAAAATCTATCTATGTTTTCATACTAGATCTAAGTTTTATCGAAATCAGTCCACTGTTTATAGCATGATTGAAACACAAACATACATTCGCACTTACAAACCATTCAGATTTCTATTATTAATAGAATTATTATTGATTCAAAAATACTACCATGAGCTTCTGTTCCTTCGTATTCGGAACTTCTGCGACAATTCGAAATTAAGAACTTTTGTTTTCGCTCCGTCAATCCGAAGCAAATTAACATTTTTGTGAAATTAACAGGAACCGGGATGACGGGTATTGCTTTGTTTTGGCGACAGAATTAGTTGTTTAGGCTTGTAAATGCTAAAAAGAATGTTAAAAAATAAAGAACATTATCTACACTATTTTAAAAATGTTAATTTTTTGCTGTTCTTTGACCAGTCTTTACCTAGTATATCCACATTCATATGCGAAAAACATAAGCCGATGTAAAAACAAAATGGAGGCGCGTACACAAAACACGGTCCACAAAATGTTCATCGCCAACTGTCGCCAATCCAGCATTCAGTATTTCAATACACCCTTTTTCATACATGCTAAAACTCGGTAGTCCCTTCGCAAATGGTTGAATCGTCACCATGAAGGTACAGATAAAAATGGAGTCCACAATTCGAACAGTTTAAGTTTTCTATCTCGCTCTTTGTGGACAGACTCTCTCTTTCTATGTAGGGATATCTTTTTGATACGTCCAGAGATAAGTATAGGGATATATCTATACGTACTCTTTGCGATATCTTGTAGTAGTTTCTTTCCGTTTTGTGATTTATACAACACTTTGCTTGTCTGCGACTTTTTCCGTATTAATTTAATTAGGAGATTTTAAATGCGATCGCGAGACTATAGCAACTACAGATAGACCACACTCAATAGAGAAGTCTGCCCACAGAGAGTGAGATACGATTTTGCCTCAAGCTGTTCATAGTGTGGACTCCATTTATCTGTAACTTCATGTTCGTCACCGGGCTCAGTTGAACGCGAGCGTTCGCTTCCGCCCCCTCTCCCCCTGACGTCATCCGGTCCCCGCTTTTGTGCGAATTGCAAAATCCATGAAAATAATAAAATGTTTTTGAATTTTTTGCAAACGGCTCGTTGCGTTTCGTGTATGGTTAGGTATTAGATTTATTGCGTTATTTTATTGTTGAGGCAATAAGGTTAAAATGACTGATTAAAATTAGCCAATCATGTGGTTAGGTAAGAAGGGTAGGTACGCGAGTCCTACTTCGATAGGATCCTACTTATGGATTGGACGAAATAATAACTTTGAAAATGTCTAATACTGATTTTAGAGAAAGGTTTCAGCCACAGCTGTTTGTTTAGAGCCCACGGATACCCACTTACTAGGTACGATACCGTACCTAGTAAGTGGACTCCGTGAACCTGACATATTTTCACTCTCACAAGTTCATTCTTCATACAAAACTAATTAATTTTTAATAGAAATAGAAATAAAAATAGAAAAATATTTATTTGTGTTTTATAGAGCATAAAATACAATTAGGAACTATACTATCACTTATAACTATAACTACTTACCTATACTAATACTAGACACAAAAATGGACACCACTCAGCGTGTGCTGCAGCGCTGGTATTCTTGAATTCTTCTCTAATCTAATGAATTTAGTGCAACTTTAAATTTAAAAAAAAACGATGATCGATGTGCAACGATCGCATAAACTAATTAATATTGAAAGTCACCAAGTGGCGTTATTTATTTTAATTGCAAACAAAATTAAAACGTAATGGCGTATTACGGCAACGTGTCATGAATTTCCCACTAAAATGTAATTAGGCCATGAACTTAATTATCTCAGCACTCAGTGAACTCATTAATTTTGGATAAAGGTTTTACTTATAATATTTTTATTAGTAGGTACCTATTTATTAATTTAGTAAAATATGCGGTGATTCTGTAGAACACACAAAAATATGGCACATTTCTAATTCCATTCGTAAGTTACAGAGAGGCCTAGTTTTTCTGTGGGCCTAAGGCCTCTGTCTTTTCTAAACATTTTTTCGGTTATTTCTGTGTTGTAAAGGCGTGAAGTTTTGTATTTTAAATTATTTTCTAGGATGTACCTATGCTCGACCTTTAATCCGAAGGTTGTGAGTTTGAATTCGTGCATAATCACATTTTTGGGTCTTGGAAAAATTATGCGTACACACGAGAGCTCTAAACGGTGACGGAAAATGTGGGTGTAATAATGCTGGACTTTTCACACAGCATCATCTAGCCCCAAAGTAAGCAGAGCTTGTGTTATGGGTACTAGATGACTGATATACTACTTATATACTTTATGTTTGTAAATATATACATATTATACATAGAAACACCCAGACCCGAGACAAATATTTGTAGATCATACAAACATTGGTCCCGCCGCGGGGATCGTACCCGCAACCTTTTGCGTCGCAGGCGGGCCTTCGCCCACTGCGCTACAGAGGTCGTCGAGATAATGTGGGCACGCACCAGAATGTATTTGGACAGCCGAATACCCCTTAGATTGCTATAATATTACATTAGGCCTCTATAGAAACGAAACTTTGTAATTTTCAAATTGGCTTTTAATATTGAGTCGTTTGTTGTGGCCACGCGATCTCCATTTTGTTTGTTTTGTTCAGTAATTGCACAGCCATTTTTCGATTAATTAAAAAATGCTAATTTATTTTGGTCACTACAACACGACAATTTATAAATTAATTGGATTTTATTTGCTCAGTGTTAGTGCCACTCAGCCACGTCGGCTGAGGGGCCTTTTTGATATTTAATTTACTTATTGATTACTACCTAGTTGTTTCCCGCGACTTCGCCCGCATTGAATACTGTTATCTCGTTTCTCAATAAAAACTTTTATCACTTACCTACTCGTATTTTAGGCCATCTATTTATTTTCCAGATTGGCCCCCTGCAGCCATGGATAGGAAAAACTGGAAAAAAGGGAGGGAGGCCTTTGCCCTGCAGTGGGACAATACAGGCTAAAATAAATAAATAAATAAATATTTTAGGCCCATCATGTATTTTTTTAAAGTTGGTAAGTAGCTTTTTAATAAGTTTCCTTTCCCTTTGCTATCTACATCGATGTCTTTTACAAAAGGCGTGATATACAGATAGACAGATTGTTTTTAAGTACAAGATTTAAACAGTGTTTCACGAGCACAGCCACGTGGTAAAGCTAGATTTGACGAAAATTATTGAATAATATATCTTGTGCGTATTTCACATTCTCGTTATAAATTAATCGGCGCTCTGACGTCACATCTCTTGGGCGGGCGGAATTGCCTTCAAAACGATAAGTATAGAATCTCATAAAATTTTGGTATTTTTTGGTTATTTTAGTGTAGAAAAAAAATGTACTACACACAATTTTTGTCTTTTATTTTTGACGACCTCTGTGGCGCAGTGACTGAAAGCCCGCGCCACCTCTGTGACGCAGAAGGCTGCAAGTTCGGTCCCCGCCGCGGGAAAAATGATTGTATGATCTAATCAAATCAAATCAAATAGTTTATTTCTTGGTACTATTACAATTTTGTTCAATATATAAACTTATTTACTAAGGAAAATCCATAATGTAACTAATGATATAATTATAGGTAGGGATGTATAAAAGTTATATGCCTAAGCCTAAATAAATGGTAATTAGTACGTAAAATAAGTTTCTTTCGAGTGTTTAGCCCCCACACTAGGATTCCCTGTATTGTGGGTGGCTAGCCTCTTCCAAGTGCGCAGCAAAGAAGAAAAAATGATAATATATATACACCCTTAATTTTTAATTACCAAAAAAAATGTAAGGGCAGTTTCAGCAGAGGCTACTTATGATTTTGGCGTCGTCAGATTTTTTTTTAATCTAACTATCACAAAGTTATTGAGGTTTCTTTTTAGCGAAAATCCTGCATAATTTTATGGACACAGTACTGGAAAATACTACGATACTAATCTGACCTGTGCCGGCCGGCGCCGACACGCTGGCGCCAGTGCGGTGTTCGGGGCGCGGGCGGGGAGGTATGTTGCCATGAGCGAAGTGGGCATTGTAGGTAATTCGATTTATGAATGGACCTAGGCGTAAGAATAGGAGTCGGTCAGTAACCCCACGTGTATTGATGAATGATTAACCAAATATTAGCCTTTTTGAGGGACATTCTATTTTGGCTTTTTTTTTTTGTTTTTTTTTCACAAATGTGATCAGTTACAGAGACTGAGCGTACCAATTTTTTTTTTTTGGTAATTACAAAATAAGGGTGTATATATATAAATAAATACCCATCTTCTAAGTTGTGTCATCTGCAAATATTTATCTCGGGTCTGGGTGTTTCTATGTATAATAAGTATGTATTTTCAAACAAAAACGTATATAAGTAGTATATCAGTTATCTGGTTCTCATAGTACAAGCTTTGCTTAGTCTGGGGCTAGATAATGCTATATAAAAAAATATATTATAAGTTGTGCTCCGCGATGATATCCGCGGTCCTTTGGGAACACTTAAATTATCTTTTCGGATAAAAAGTAGTTTCCGTGTATTCTTCTGCTGAAAGTTAATAGTTATCACGTTTATTTATAGATCCAAATTACAATCTTTTCATCTAAAACACGTTATAATTAACTTTGTTCTATGGTTTCCTGATATTCTGTAGGTATAAAAACATCTAAATATGAGTTGAGAAGGCTAAAGTTTATTGAAGTTAGAAATTATGCAAAGATGTGCTTTAGCTTGATTGTTTACATAAACATTTAAAGAAAACAAAGTTCTCGACTTTACCCCCAAAAAGTTTGAAATTAATTAACAAAAACGAAATTTTCTCTTTTCGTAGAACCTACATAATTTTGAGTGGTTGAAAACCTCAGATAACAATTGAAAACACACAGAAATAAACAGAGTATTGGAGACTTTGAAATGGTCTGATTTTATGGGAAATTTATAACGTACCTACCTATGCAGATAGTATAATGAATAGCCTGCAAGTCGTGTCTGGCTCGTGGCCGGTTATGGTTCACTAGGGTTCGTGTACACACGGAACTGCATTTTGTTGAGAATGCACCTACACGTGTTGACCCAATAGGATATTACTTCCACTTTTCATCATTATCATAATTTAATTTATCTTTAACCAGCTTTAACTTTAACCCGCCCCGGCTTCGCACGGGTGCAATGATGATACTTACTATGCATGTATTATACATATATATACCACCTTCCTGATCACTCTATTCATAAAAAAAAAACCGCATCAAAATCCGTTGCGTAGTTTTAAAGAACTAAGCATACACAGGGGCAGACAGACGCGGGAAGCGACTTCGACTTACTATGTAGTGAAGTGAAGGTGACCTTAAATGCCTGAGAAAATGTCAAATTAGAGCGAGACGATTTTCTCCATGTAAGAGGATTATCGACCGTTTTCGAAGACTAAAATTTTGCAGAGACACCATCGTAATAGGCCATCGCTCGCGCGGTGATATGTAATGCTTTAAAGATAACAGTTGTTTTCGTTTCATTAGTACCACAAGAGCGTGTAAAGGTCCGCGCAAATAATATTATCGCGCCGCACGTGCCGAATTTTTAATGCTTTGTAAAAAATCGTATGAAAGCTCGCGCTGTATTTGATTTTTAACGTCAGCAGCATTTTTTTAAAATAGAATTCTAATGCGGCGCGTTCAATCGTAACGAATCCATGGTGTGTTCGAAATATTGAAAAAAAAGACGTGCTTTTCGCAAAATTGCCCCGTGGTTGCTTGCAGCGTCATAACTAAGGTTTAATTGCCCCCGGCACATCCGAGGCGCAAAGGAACTGAGCTGTATTACATTTTCCTTAATAACAACGTTACTAGGTATAGTACCTACTTATGTTTGACGTACAGTCAAGTAAAGAGGACATCAGGCTAAATTGGTCCTAGAAATTGATACTTATTCTTGTGAATGTTGAGTTTAGACATGAATCTATGAACTTCTCTTAACACGGCAAATATTCAGCAGCTACTTATCACTACAACAAAGGTTAATCGGATGACGTTGTCCAATGTAGCTGGGCAAGCGCGGGAGAGGACTGCACAAGACCAAACTGAGCGTTATAGAGAGGTTGTAGTATAACAGTCATGTAGTACCCATAACACAAGCTCTGCTTTCATTGGGGCTAAATGATGCTGCGTGGAATAAAAAAAATATTCTTGAATGTGATCAACGAACATTAACAAAAACTGTAAATAAAAGAAAGTTGTTTTAGCAGGTTCTAAGGGCAATTGTTTTACAACTGGGCTGATTAGATAGATAGACTTAGTGCTGCTTATTATAAAAACGTAAAAACTTGGTTGAACCCCATGTTGACACATGTAAAACAAAACTGTTACCACAAAAAAGAGTTCTATATACGAGTATTTAAAGATCGTTTTTCTAGGGACAGTTTTTTAGTTAGACTTGGTCGAAACTCGGCTCATTTTCTCTCAGCCCCAGTATGTAGGTACGTTTAGTAGGTGTAGTATGGGTACAGCTAGAGCTCCCACACGCGCGAACGGACAAGCTCCTAAGCAATCGCATGCGAGAGCACACATTTACATGGCTCACCAGCATTGCGGCTTATTACGTGTCATAGACATTTCATTGATGCTCGATTGCTTTCTACACCGATTCTTGGTAGGTATGATGGCTGTTTCTATTTTGCTTAACGTCATCATTGGCTAACTTTATGAGCAGCCATAAGTAATTGTCGTTTAAATGTCCAAAATATTATGACTATAAACAGTGACTAGTGAACAGACAGTGAACAGACTACGTGTATTTAAATCAATTTTATCAAACCTTTGTAAATAGCCACAAAAATTACAGCTAAACAAACTTAGGCCTTTACTTTATACAGCGTCGGGAGGCTATCCATGCCTACACTTAACGGGACGCTGTAGTGCCTGGGACATTGTTTGAGATAGAATAGGCTTGCCCAGTACCTAAACCATCCTCTCAGGCCTAGCCCACAAGAAAGACGACGTCAATACGTGTGGAGCTGACTAAGCTGCGGGTTTCCTCACGATGTTTTCCTTCACCTTAAGAGCTCGTGTTAAAGCGCATATAAATTTTACGAAACGAAAAATCCATTGAGGCACGGAATTTGAACCCACGACCTTCGGATTGAAAGTCGAGGCACAACCCCATTCGACCAACACGGCTCTAGCTACAGCTAAAAAGGTTCATGGTTATTACCTAAATTAACAAAGGAATATTTACTATAGATAGGCAGTCAATTTAAATATTTTGCGAGTTTCCCGATAATCATGGAAAATATCCAGTTAGGTATTAGATTTAAAAGAAAAGCTACAGTTTTGTGCCATCGCCGACACGAAATAGCATCACATAAGGCTTATTCAAATTAGTTGCACTGCACATTTAACTGTCTGAGTTTAATTAATAGGGTGCTGAGAGGAGGGCATTGAACTTGGTGATGATAAGATTCTTGGCAGTTAGTTTGAAGTACCTTTGAATGTTACTTTTACCCCAAATAGGGTAAAATCATTCAGTAGCTGGTACAGTTTGAATACTAACCGGTTTGCTCACGGTATGAAATCGCGGAATGAAAAGGTTGACCCGTTTACAAATAAATTCGTTGCTTTGCAAGCACATGTTACTTTTTAAACTGCGTACTAGACGAGAGTGCTGTACTGAAAATTATGTTTAACTGTTTGACAACAAAGTTTAAATTCACTTAGACATACATTATGACAGAATGTGTCATACTCGGTTGATAAAGCAGATAGAATTATCAAATGGTTATCAAACTAATACCTACTGAGCAAGCAATAACAGATCATTTCATTCCGCGACTGAACAATTAATTCGACGACCTCTGTGGCGCAGTGGGCGAAGGTCCGCCTGCGATGCAGAAGGTTGCGGGTTCGATCCCCGCCGCGGGACAAATGTTGTATGACCTACAGATATTTGTCTCGGGTCTGGGTGTTTCTATGTATAATATGTATGTATTTACAAACAAAAAGTATATAAGTAGTTTATCAGTCATTCTAGTACCCATAACACAAGCTCTGCTTACTTTGGGGCTAGATGATGCTGTGTGAAAAGTCCAGCGTTATTTATTTATTTATTATTTAATTAGAATCCTGTATCAATGTATTTCTTAAGTATGAGTTCGCAAAAGTTTAAAAAAGAGTCACATTAACCGTTCTTTTACAGGGACTTCAGACGCACAGCTGATTATCATCCTCATCTGGTTGATATTCCACTTATTAGAACAAAACGCTTCGAAAGTTCTTTTATTATGCGCACTGCAAAAATTTGGAATCAGCTTCCAGCGTCTGTATTTCCGCTGAGCTACCTATTGTTTTTAAGAAGAGAGTTAATAGGCACCTTCTGGGTAAGCTCGCTCCATCGTAGATCTCACTCTTGCCTGTGTAAGTCTGAGGTCAAAAGCCGACCCATTCATCATAAAAAAAAAAAGAGTCATACTGAAAAATTGTTTATTATTTCTCAACAAATATGCAAAGTGATGGCTCAATTCAAACGAATCCAGTTCATGAATGCCGCACCGTTCCAGTAGCCCGGACAAGTTTCAGCGATTTCTTAGACCGTAGGTAGTTCATTTGTGTAGCGGCCGCATAAAACCGCGCTTCCCAGAATGAGCGAGAGCTGCCTTCACGCTGAGACAGTAGATGAATTCAAGTAGAGCCGTTCAAGTTGGCCGATAATCTGTAAAAAAATATTCTTATTGTCGTCTGAATTGTCTGATAGTTCCTACTATGTATGATAAGAGAATAGGTAATGCTTATTTGGTGTGGATAGTCTAAGAAGACCAAACTAAACTACCAAAATTACGTTGGGCTATTTTGACATTCTAAATCACACATTGTATTTCACACACGAATGAATTTTTGGGCAATTAAATGCCTTGTCGTTTAGTGAGTGCCTAAGTTAGTGTGCAGCTATTTCATTTTAAATAATAATAAATAAAAATAAAAATAATGCTGGATACTTCACACACCATCATCAAGCCACAAACTAAGCAAAGATAAATATTTGCAGATCATACAAACATTTATGCCGCGGCGGGGATCGAACCCGCAACATTCTGCGTCACAAGCGTGCTTTCATCCACTGAGCCACAGAGGTCGTAAGCTTGAAGACATTCTTTGGTATTTTAAAGCCTACTGTTTATTATTTTCAGATAACTTGAACAGATTTTAGCTACTTTACAAAACTAAAGATGCCTTCGCCCGCCACTGATGCATGCGATCTGCATTTCCGGTCTCTGCATTTAGATAGGTAGTTTTTTGTTTTACAATTTTATTTGAATCACTATTGTGCAAAATTTCAACAAAATCCAAGGCCTTTACATCGTTACTACGAGTAGAAGGGAAGGGTTACCTATACAACGTCAGGAGGCAACTTATGCCTACACTCAATGGTGGGGTGTCTGGGACATTGTTTGATATGGAATAGGCTTGCCCAACACCTCAACCATCTACTCAGCTTAATCTTTTAACATTTGAAAACGCATCTAGTTATAAATAATAATGCTGAACTTTTTCACACAGCATCAGATGCTGTGTGGAACACAAGAAATCACACAAGTGTGAAACAGTGTGTGTGAAACACAAGCTCTGATTACTTTGGGGCTAGATAGCCCCAAAGTAGACAGAGCTTGTGTTATGGGAACTAATGACTGATATACTACTTATATACTTTTTGTTTGTAAATACAAACATATTATACATAGAAACACCCAGATCCGAGACAAATATCTGTAGATTATACAAACATTTGTCCCGTGGCGGGGATCGAACCCGCAACCTTCTGCGTCACAGGCGGACCTTCGCCCACTGCGCTACAGAGGTCGTCGAAGTTACTCTATGTTTGAGCGGGGCGTTCAGATAATTTGAAAAGCCGTCAAAAGTTTTGACCAAACTCATAGGAACTAGAAGAATACAGACTCAACTTTTTTTTGTAGGCAGTTAGCTTAAGGGCTGGTTTCACCAAACTTTATCTAACAGAGCGTTAGTCAATTTGACATCAAATTTAGTAAGACGAATAACAACGGATTAAATATTTAACAGACCGTTACGATTGCTTTGTGCTCCATCATGCTCTAACAAAGGAATATCTTCATTAACAAGCCGCTATATCTAATCGCTGGTCGGCGGCCCGTTAGCTAACTAGCATTTGACATCGTAGAAAATTAAAAATATGTCACAACAACCAAAAATCCGAGGGTGAAAGAGAGCCGTTTGTCTGCGCAGAACACAATTTTGTATGAAAAAGCGAGAAACGGCTAACGGCCGATCTATTAACCAGCTGTTAAACTTGACTTTGGTGAAACTGGCCCTTAGTCATTGATTGTTGATACTTTAGTAGGTGAGCAACATGTATAGTAGTACTTTAACTGAGGCGTGCCAAACACTTCGTCAATTCAGTATGCTATGGTAAGCAGTTGGCTTGCCAAGTGATCCTAGTAATTAATCCCAATTGACAGGTAATGGTTTGCTAAAGGGATTAGGACTGGTTTCTATGGGCTTAATATACAGGGTGCGGCAAATTTTACCTCATTGATGGCAATCATTTGTAGCTCAATAATACGTACCTAATGGTTTCTTTTCTTATTAGTTAGAAATTCTAAACATTTTGCAAAATTATACGATTAGATTTGGTATTTAATTCACTTTAGGAAAAGTGTTTCTGATGGGCTGTCGATGACGTCGATGGAGACACTAGTTATTTGCGACAAACATTTTTTAAGGTCACCGTACCAATACTAACATAATTAAAAATCTGAAAGTTCAGTTGCTTTTATCTTCAAAACAAACGTGTATAGTTTTCTACGAACAAAACCCTCACTACAAATGACAAGGCAGCTTCACAAAGCCTTCAACGCGGTAAAATGGTGTTCATCCTGTATAAGGTAAGATTATCTATCAATTATCATAATTCAGGATACTAGCACGTTCCATGCCCGTCACGCAAAAGCTGCAAATGCTGGTCGTTGCTACAAGTGGTAGGAAATGCGTTAACGCAGTTTTTGTTAAAAAACAAGTTTTTCATAGTTTTGCGATCCGTTATCTATCAGTCGTCGCATCGTGATAGCAAAGCAAACAGAACAGACTACCTATTATGCAATGTTTGCAGTGCGGTCACTGACCCCGTCATTAGAGCTCCCAGTCGATGTAAAAAGTTCCTATCGGACAGAAAATCAATTGAGATGTCACTTTTTTCTTTTGAAATAAAATCGGTTTAGTTTTATCACAGTTTTATTCAGCAGTTAGTTCAGCTCATGATGTAGCTGAGCCGTAAAATTATACAATTGTTGTTTCAAATCTAAAAAATACAAATTAATTTCCCTTTTTTTATACTTTCCTACCAAGTTTCAAGTTTCAATTACTACTTTTTGCCTATAAAAAAGTTTTTTGTAGCGGTTAGCTACGCCGCTACGAAACTTCTACGAATTATCTGGCATAGGTGCTACGAACACTATAAATATCGACACTTCAGCATGTCAACTTCGTAATTTAGGTATGTGGGTGTGTATAATAATATTAACATAAATATTTACACATTAATAATTTTACCAACCATTTACCATCTCTGAGAGCCCCTAGAGACCTCGGAACTTTAGACAATTTGTGTAGTTAAATAAAAAAAATACCAAACAGAAAAAACGTATTGAAACCATACAAAAGCTACCATTCAAATTTTCACTTTACACGATTTATTTAGCATCGAAAACCGAACAAAATGTTCCAGAAAAAGCAAACATCTCCGCGCATTCCCCTGTGAAATAAACAAACGCTTTCATTTGAGATTCGCGTCGACTGTCGAAACTTATTTGCATAAGTAAAACCTGAAATGGAGCGAAAAATGCGAAGCTAGTGGTTCGTATCGTAATTCCATTGTAATTTTGGCATCTCATTACTGGTGATCGGTTACAAAACGGCAAATTTACACGATACCATTCTGATTCTTGCCTCTTGCCACAGAATATTAACTCTTGCTCCGTTGAATATGAGAAAGCAAGAGCAAAGGCAAGAGATTTGAATGGTATTCCAGAATGATATCGTGTAAATGGCGTTAAAAACACAAGTTAAAGAACTTTTGTTAAGTTGGACAAGATATTCCCAACCACCACACTGATGGGAAGGTTAGTATGGTCGTTGGGTATTTGTATTCCCAACGACTTGAGCAGTGGGGTCGTTGAGACTTTTTATTCCCAACTATCCCACTAGGGAGGCTAGTGGGGTCGTCGGGAATAAACTAAAGATTATTTGCTGGAAGGTTTATTTATAGATTATTTTTATTTTATTTTTTTTTCAAGCCAACCTCACCTGCTCGCGGTACACCCTGCTGAATAACAAACGAGGCTCTGGCGCCCCACCCACCAACCCGCACTGGACCAGCGTGGTGGGTTATGGTCTAAACCCCCCAATTATGGATAGAGCTTCCATAGATTATTTATCTGTGGAAAATACCTACATAGGTACATTACACTATAAGCATACAACGCTATTTCTAAAAAAGAACTACTTAAACAGATTATTTTAAAGAACGCAATCGGACCATCTTAAACGCTTCCCGGTGGTCTCAAATGAATGGTTATTAGAACCATTACTGTCTCAGGTTGCCAAGAAATGAATGCACTAGAGATAATCCCCGAATCTTATCCGAAGCTCCGTGGGAAGAATTCCAATACCCGCGCAGCGAACTATGTATTTAAATAAAATTCCTGTTAGGAAGTGCAAAGACTCTTATTTGAAACTAGAGAAGGTACAGTCAGCAACTAAAGTCGATTAACAGTTGTAGTTTCGCATAAGTAACTCCATTTCAACACTTTATTTTAGTAAAATTGTTGGCAATGGCAACAATACACTTTTTTTGTTGGTACCCCCGTGTAGCTGCTCGGTGGCTCTTCATTTAGTTTAGATACTAATAATTAGCACTACGGGACTTTTTAAAATGGCTTTCGTTTTCGAAAACCAAGAAAAAAATCAACTTTTCTTGGGAAATTATTATGAACCAAGACTTTATCTTCATTTATTAGTAAAAATGTTGTTCATGATGTTACGGATTTCGGAAATATTCAGATTTGTGAAACATAAACTGATAATCGACTTTCGTTGCTGACTGTACATTTAATTTAAATAAAAGCATTACTGTTGTCATCATTTGGAACTATTTGTCTCTTGTTATATGAATCTTCTTATGTTATTCTTCTTCTGTAGCGTTTTGTGAAATAGACCAATCTGATCTTCATTGACATCTTCAAATGAATATTCTTGCATGTATAAAGATCGGAGAGATTGTCTACTGCGCTTTGGGGTCATACAGTTGTGATCTTTCTTCTCTCATGTAGATTATAAAGTGATTAGTGAGAGCTGTTCCTCTAGTGAGCCGTGATGCTCGTGGATTGGAATTCAATGCGAAGGCAGCAGATTCGAATCCCGGCCGCGCAACAGTATTTTTGTTACGAAAATGTATTGTGCCCATTTCGAGCTCTCAGTAAAGGAAAACATAATAATCTAAGTGTCTTAGTAGAGTCTGTCAAAGTCATTGCACTTGCTATTTCCTATAGGAAAAGTTATATTTCTGCTTAGAAACGCCCCAAGTCTCTTAGTTGTATAACAATTGCCGGTATGTTTAGTTATCTTTAATATTTTATGCTTCTGCCTAGGCAATCGTACCACAGGAATTGCATTCGCGGGTCAAACCATCATATTGCACGAATCAGCAGAGCTTAGTATTTATTTAATTCAGAAATTACGTCACTGTAATCAAAAGGTGGTGGCATTGTACATAATTGCATTTCAAAATATTTTGGTGTTAGACTTTGGTCTCCACTTTACTAATTTTGTACTAGGAACAACTATTTTGGTTTCTTTGAGTACTGTGTGAGATAAATACAATCATCGTCATCTTCCTGCCCTTATCCCACTTTTTAGTGGGGCCGACGTCATATCCGTATTCTGTGCTGACACTTCAGGGTTTTTTCTTCTACTCTGCTGACGTGAATCTCCTTGCTGGTAGTACTCTACCAGTCATTATCTGCACATCTCCTATAATTTCTTGCCAAAATTTTCTATCGCCAGTACATCCTTTCTTTTCTGATAATCATAAAATTATAATAATTCTTTCGCTAAAGCGTGCAAATCAAACAATGTCCCAGGCACTACAGCGTCCCGTTAAGAGTAGGCATGGCTAGCCTCCTGACGCTTTATAAATCATCTAATATAGATGTAAAGGCGTAAGTTTATTTCTTAAAGCGTGCCATCATCTGCAGTGCATCCTTAGAGCTACGCATTTAGGTATGTGCTCAATACTGGAGGACCATCGCTCAGCGTCTCAGGATTCCATTAGAATCGAGTGAGGACAGTGAATCGCAGTTTTCCACGACATCGGCATGTGGAAGGGAGCTGATTGAAAAAGTCCTCGCATTTCTAATATTGACAGCGAAGATTGAAAGTTTCTCGTGTAATGTTCACAAATTTATCAATATTTTTACTAATAATGTAAAGAATGTGAGTTGCGGATGTATTGGTTTCAATGTGCCTTCTAGTGGATCGATTTGAATGAAACTTAGAACAGATGTAGATTGAAGCCGAGCGAAGCTGAGGCCAGAAACTACTATGTTTAAAAAGTCGTGTTTGTGAATCTGTACGATTGTTATGCTGAAACAGCTTGCATGAATTATGTGATGGACAGAATTCTACTATTGCATAGCACTAACGAAGAATAAAGCCTACTAATACGAACACTGAAAGGAACTAATACGAACATTGATTTGATTTACAAAAAAATTGCTCTATAAAGATACCAATAGCAAAATATCTGTACAGATGTTGCGAATTCCACCAAGCATTTAATAAGGGTCCAATTCACTTCCAATACACCCACGTACAGCCACAGCCGGCACTATCCGTGCAGACAGGAAATCGAAGGGCATAATTCAAAAAGATCACGTTTTCTGAAGGTTGGAGACATTAAGACAATCTGCGCGCAAACGTGACTGCGGGCTAATGAGTGGGATAGTTAGGATTACCTGACGTTACAAAGTATGAATAGTGGTTCACGAAACGGATTAATTTTAGTTTTATATACACTTAGAATTGAATAATTTCTTTTCCTGCCTTGCCTCGCACGACTTACCCTCCAACCCAATTCTCAATTGCGTTCTTATGAAGGAGCGCGTTACATACACAGAAATGGGTTGTTTGTACACGCGGTGCTCTACACGCAGGTATTTAAGATCTACTACTACTTATTTCGTGTGGATAAGGTCAAATAAGTTGAGTATGGTTTTGGTGCTGTGTTAGTTAATCTTAAAACAACGTTGCCCTGACGCTTTTGGTCTAAGTCCTGAGAGAAGCTGAAATACATACAGTAAAACATAGAGCTTGTTTTTTATGTCGGCTAAAAAGATAAACTACGATAAACTCAAAACCTATAAACATTTGGAAATAACGACGTAGCTTATAGGTTTTATCGTGAAATATTTTTTGGCAAATAAATCTATCAGCTGATTTATATTTCAAGTGTGTGTGCTGCTCATCCATCTCTTTCAAACCATTTGTATCGAGTATTACGCTTACAATAAATGGGTACTTTTTTAGTAAACAAATACTCTGTGGATTATGTTAATGGTTTTGTAGGAGGTTATAATTAGAATCTTTGCTGCATTGCTTTGTTGACGACATTAGTGGCCATTAAGCGTATTCTCGGCTGAGGTAGAAGTGCGTGTTCAATTCTCGATAACCGAGATACTGCAGGACCGTCGAAACATCAGGAAATAATGTACTTAACAAAAGTAAATACGAAACTTTCTTCTTTCCGCGTAGGCTACATGGCAAATCCTATCAGAGTTTTCAGGCCACCTACATATTCTGATTTGGCTTCAAATAATGCGATAACTCCATCTCTAAATTTTCGGTACCTCCAACCACAAGGCTTATACTATAAACATACTGAAGTGAGCTCAAACTGAATCAACAATATAAATTAAGTTGATCCTAAACTTGCGGCCCGAGCTATCTCAAGAGCTATCACAATGCTAAACAATGCACGTGCTAGCTTAAGTTTCTAGACTGCGCCTGGGAACTGACACTTCTCTTAAGCGCATATGCTACTAGAGCTGTTTGATAAACTGTCGCCGCTTTATGATAGTCGTTAATGTAGGAAGATTGACTGACTACATGGAGCTTCTTATGATAAGTACTCGGCCTATGATATTTGTATTAAAGTAATCAGTCGATTTACACTTTATTCATCAAAATTGAGACGCTACGATCATAATAAATGTTACTTATTTTTTTTATGTTTTATCGTTTAATTTATTTAATAGATTTTTTTATTTCAAAATTGTTCATAGTCAGACGTGAAACGAAACGTTTCGGCGGTCGGTGATGGGCGATTGTGTGAACACCACAGGCCTCGCTACGCCACTATTCCTCTGAAGTGTGGTCGAAAAACCGACAACATCCCGATTGCACGCCACGATTGACAATTTGTTCGCTGCTTTAGACCATTGCCTCCTGTGCACTGTGAAGTGGGCCAGCGTACGCCATTGTGTACTGGCCGTTTTATGTTCCATATACGAGTTAGACGACTAATTCTCTCTTCTTGCGCTTTGTCAGGTAAGAAACTGAAATAAAATAGAAATATAAAATGCTTTTGGTATAATTAGGCGTCCTATTCAATGTAAGTCTAGTCTATCTATTGATCTACTCAGCCCACATCCACCCACTGCTGAGTATAGGCCTCATTTTCATGCGACTTTTTCCAATCCTGCGCCAGTCGAATCCATTGCCTTCCCGCTACCGCCACAATATCATCAGACCATCTGGCTGGTGGTCTGTCTGATGTTCTATAATAACCTAAGATATATCATTGCACGTTTCCGAGACGACATAATTGTAAATATTATGATAATACAACAGCACTGCCGCGATACGGTAAGCCTCTTTGCACAGGGCAAACTTTTTCAATTAAAATGGTTTTATGGCGACAAGCGCAGTCACAGGCAGAAATAGTTGAACAACTGCGACGGCCAATTACTAGCGCGTCGAAAAACCTTTACATAGATAGAAAATACTTTATTGCACACCATATAAAAAAGTAAAACAAAAACATACAAAAAAACTTAACTATGATATACAATTGGCGGTCTTATCGCTAAAAAGCGATCTCTACATAAAGGATGGTTGTGGCATATACCAGCATAATTCTCGCTGAGATTTTACCAGCGATTCTTCTATCATATCAGCGAATCGTCAAAGTTAACTAGCAATATATAACTAGATATGAACTTAAATATTTAATTTGATGAGATAGGAGATGAGATAAAAGTTGCTTCAGTAATATACTCCATCAAATTATTATATATTAAAATAAAACGCGTAGGTATAAAGATAAATGTACTTAAGTAATTTATTCTAAAACTATTTTTTATAGATTCTTGTAATTATTACTAAATAATAACTAACGACGAATGATCCTTGACTTAACTTTACAAAAGAGCTTTTCCAATTAACTTAAAAGTATAAAGCTGTTCCATTACCACGTTGGTATCAGCTTCGCCCATTTGCCATTTCATTTTAGTTTTAACGGTTGAACCAAGCTTTGCGCATTGTTGAAAATGGCTGGTTGTAGGTGACCGCCAGATATTTCAGTACACCATTTGCTCAGCTAGTTACGGCATCTGCACTAACTATAAACTCTATGTGGTAACGCTACCTAGATAAAACGGTTACTGCTTCTGCACGTGGGAAATAGTTCCCCATACAATTTTTCTAGCGAAATTGTTTCAAGTTTGAACTTTCTTATTATAACGTAGGTAAAAGATTTTATACACGTCCTTAATAAATACATAGATGCTGTTTTACTTTGACTAAGTAGGACTAAGTCTTTAAATGAATCTGTTGTAAACTCTACAATGTCTATTTCTAAAAGCATTATCTTTAGAGCAGCGCTCGATGTGACTATAAATCGGCACGAATGAAGACGTTCAGGCAAGCTGCCGCGGACGCGTGCTAATGAGAACAGGTAGGATGCCAAAACGTGTGGCTACTGCATTTGTGCAATTGTTGTTCTCCATTCATACTTTGAATAAACGATATAAGGAGGATAGGCAATGGTTTTAGCGAAATCATCATGATATTTCGCTTTCGCATAAAGAAAATGTTTGGAAGATTGCATAGGACCGGACAGCATAGTGTAAAGACAATGTGGGAGAACTGCACAATCCGGATAAACTGGCATTATAAAGAAGGCTTATAAGCAGCAGTAGGTAAAATTGGGCTGATGAGACTAGGTAGAGGTACTTCGCTAAATGTCATGGATCAATATTGGATGAGGTTAGGCCCAAGATCGTGAGAATACAATTATCGGTATGAGTTAATAGCCAAGGTCATCTGCGCGTGAAATTATTTAAAGTGGACAAGCGGTTGCGCTGGTGCAAGTCCACTCTCTCGTCCCGCCTTCTGTAGCCCAATGGTCCGGGGAACCAGTACGATCGGCAAAGATTGGGATGCAGCGGAAGAGGCCGTATACCACTACATGGATCCTGGTAAACGCCCTTGAGGTTCTTCGCATTACCTCTTTGCAACGATGGTCAGGAAAAAGTGCCACAACGATGCGTGTTTGATCAGGGATCTTCCGATAGCTACTATACAGATGTTAGTATATGCAGCCCCCTTGGTTTAGCCCACTGACGTGGTTTGCCGGAGTGTGGCCGCTGTGACTACAGCTTCTTGGAGCCACTAGGGAAGAGATTATGGAGGTTAAATATCACGGAACACTCCATTACACTCCATAAATAAAGTTTACAATGTAGAGTAGCTATATTTGCATCGAACTTTCCCAATGCCTTCCATATTGCAAACTCGTGCAGCAAGATTGTTTTTGAAGTCTTATTGAAACTTTTTTTTTTTTTTCTGCACAAAACATCTAATTGAGTCTGAAGACAGTTTCTACAGTTTCATTAGTCCACAAAGATGTCTCTATACAGCTCACAGCTATACAGATGTATTGGAACTCAGAGCGATTCTTTTATTCATAAACTTGGCGTGAAACTTTGAAAAACTTTTAACGTGAATGAAATGCATAAAGAAACGAAATAAATCAATTTGATTTGATTTAAAGGTTCCACTTGATTGATGTGAAAAGTTTTTTGAGACTTTTATAAACACGCGGTTTTAGCTGAAGGAATGATTATTTTAAATGGACATAAAAAAATATTAGGTATACCTATTTCGATTTTTTTTTGCTTGAATCATTTTCAAGAATAGTCATGCACATAATAATATAATAAATAAGCAATTAAAATGAACAATATTTCACATGCCACAGAAATGCACAAACTTATTTTATTCCAGCGCTGCAAATTGAAATAAATGAGACACGAAAGTATTATGACAGACAACTGATGCACAAAATGGCTTACCACATCCCGACTCATAATGACCTCATCATTGGATGTTGAATTGTTTTTGGCGATTCCGAGCAAGCCTCATAAACCACACAGTTCGAAGCTACGATTATTTAATTATCGCTTGTCAGCAAAGCTAACATAACATTGTCGTAAAGCGATAATAAATCTGGCAGATCTTAATTGAGTCTAAATAGACTAAAATTCAGCAGAAACTTTTAGATCTATGGAAGAATCTTCAATGTTCTAATAGTTACAAAAAAAAGGACCTAATCCTTCTAAACAATTACAAGCGAGGAATGAGGTTTTAAAGTTTTACGGCAAAACTCTTAGTATGTTGTATGTACCTACATCATATACATTTCTAAGAAAATATTATCAAGAGTAAAGCAAGTAGGTAGGATTGTATGAGTAGGTAAATCTTACGAATTCAAAATTTAAAACATAAGTAATTACAACGGGATTTGAATCGAATATAAAGTTAGCTTAAGCCTACTAAACAGGCAGACACTCACTTTACAAATGCTATCAAAGTAGATTTTAAAAATAGCGGGACAATACAGCCGAATTGAACAGCGCAAGAACTCAATAAGGATAAAGGCTTTAGATATAAAAGGTCCCCAAACAATGGGAGTCTTGAGTCTGCTACACTCAAGTAATCCTTCCTCAAGGCTTTGTTTGATGATATTGTAAACTTTACTTGAGTACAGAATTCTAGAAAATAAAATTTCAGTTTTTGTTACGTTATATGTGATTAGGTAGATCTCAAGCGCAGGATTGTAAAAATAAGCAACTTTATTTATGCGTACATGTGGACGCATAGTGCGAATGGGCTCGCGTTCAATCGATTGCGAACGAGCGTTTTAGGCTTTGGAAGTAATGTGAAATTGTCGATACCGGCTATGATAAAGGACATCAGGCGTTGTAATAGTTTCCTTAAAGAATTGGCTACTGAGACTGAGTACCTAATAATAAGTACCTTTCTTACTTAAGAGCTCGTGTTAAAGCGGATATAATTTTTTTTAATAATAATAATTGTTGCTTCAGCCTATTGTGGGTGCAGGGAACTTCTTGAACTGAAGAGTCGAGACGATGTACAGGAACAATTGAGGTTTATTACGTTTCTACAATAATTACTTATGCTAGTACGGTGCGCGTTCAAAATGGCGGAGGAGTCGTGAGTCTAGTAAAAATATGAATTTGCACTTTTCTTGAAAGATGTGACGGCGCGAGAGTGAATGACGGCAGCACCGGTCCTTAAGGCGAAGGGTTGTTGTTAAGGCGAAGTCTGAACATGCCCCCGGCCTTGGAAGTATCCACGTCCAATAGCTAGGCATCACCTTCTTCATTGAACAGAGGACAGATCCGAGGAAATGCGCGTCTGATGACTCCCGACTTGGTTTGAATATCAGCGACTCGAGAAATCCCATCTTTTCCTGGCATAGTGGAGATAATTCGTCCCAAGCTCCATTTAAGTGGCGGCGTGTTGTCTTCTTTAATGACGACCATTGTGTTCGGTTGAAGATCACGTCCATCTTGTCTCCATTTTACTCTCGTTTGCATTTCCGATATGTATTCCCTTGACCAGCGAACCCAGAAATGTTGTCTGATCTGCTCGAGTCTTTGGTATCGTGTCAGGCGATGGGCAGGAACATCAGAAAGCTGTTCTGTCGCGGGTGCTGTAAGGAGACGACCAACCAGGAAATGAGAAGGACACAAGGGCAGGAAGTCATTCGGATCTGCAGATAAGGGACTGAGAGGACGGGAATTTAGGATACATTCAATTTGTGATAATGCAGTGCTATATTCCTCAAATGTTAGGTGTGCGCTGCCAACTACTCGTAACAAGTGATGCTTGCACGACTTGACCCCAGCCTCCCACAATCCACCAAAATGAGGCGCGTAAGGCGGTATAAAGGAGAACTTGATGTCTTGACTAGTCGCGTATTCAATTAAATCGTCAGAGAATTTTGACAAAATTTTAGAAAACTCGTTTGCGAGACCTACAAAATTCCTACCGTTATCTGAAATTATTTCATTCGGTTTGCCACGTCGAGAAATAAATCGCTTTAACGCAAGTAGATAAGCATCAGAAGAGAGGTCACTGACTAATTCTAAATGTATTGCACGTGTTACTAGGCAAATAAAAAGGCAAATGTATCCTTTTATTAACTTTGAACCCCGACCCTTGCGGTTCAGTATGAGCACTGGTCCGGCGTAGTCGACGCCACTACGTAAGAACGGAAAGGTTGGCGTGATTCTCTCCTCCGGTAAGTTGCCCATAATAGGAGATAAACATTTACCTCTGAACCGTGTACACGTGACGCATTCGTGTACAATGCGCTTGGCTAGGTTTCTACCTCCTACTGGCCAGTGCGACTCGCGTATGTTGTACAGCAACGCCTGAGAAGCGGCGTGCTGCAGCCGCTTGTGTTCGTGTCGAAACAACAGTACTGAAAACCAGTGTTTAGAAGAAATTAATATTGGATGTTTTTTATCGAAATTAAATTCGGGAGACAGTTTAATTCTTCCACCGACTCGTAGAATACCATTATTATCCAAAAAAATATTTAATTTACTTAGGACATTTTTATTTTTAAGATTATGATTGTTGGATAATGATTTGTATTCCTCGGGGAAAGATTCACGTTGAGATAACTTCACTAAGTTCATTCGAGCATTCCTCAGTTCATCTACTGTGAGCGGTCCGCGGCGAATATTATTTTTATTGCGTGTGTTGAAAATAAAACGTAACGCGTAAGCGCACGCTCGCTGCAATCGATTGAACTGAGAAAACCTTTTAAATGAAAATAATGAATTCTCCGTAGTCGTAGACAAAAATGTTTGTGTTTTTATCGATTTTAATTCAGGCAAATCAGTCTGCACTTTGTGAAATTTATCTGAAATCGTTTGACTACTGTCAAACTCAGGGTCATGCAAAAATGTGGGACCCTCCCACCATAAAGATGAAGATTTAAGATCTTCTAGGCTGATTCCGCGAGATACTAAGTCAGCTGGGTTGTGTTTACCGCTCACATGACACCACGGAAGTTCATTAGTGATTTCATGAATTTCCGCCGCTCGGTTTTGTACGAAAGTCTTGAGTAAATTAGGTGCCATGCGTAGCCAACCTAATACAATCGTAGAATCACACCAGAAAATAATGCTATCGAACTGACAGTTAAGCGATTCGCGTACCTTGTTATATAACCTAGCGCCTAGTAAGGCTCCGCATAGTTCTAGCCTAGGTATGCTTACGGGATTTAAGGGCGCGACCCTACTTTTCGAGCAAAACAACCTAACAGTTACTGATGAGTCTTGATTTATTGTGCGAATATAAATACATGTCCCGTATGCGGACTCCGACGCATCAGTAAATACGTGCAACTCGATACGAGCCGGGTCGGTACCTACGACGTGCCGCGGTACAACTATTTCATTGAGTACACGCAAAGATCGTACGAAACAATCCCAAGTGCGTCTGACGTCACTAGGTACCTCATCGTCCCACCCTATCTTCAACAACCACAGTTGTTGCAATAAAATTTTTGCTACGACAATAACAGGACTTAGCAATCCTAAAGGATCAAAGATTTGTGAAATCGTTGACATGACATAACGCTTTGTTATTAATTGATCAGCTGTGTTGTTGAACTGTGTGTTAAAATAAAACTCATCATTAAGATTATGCCATCCTACTCCTAACGTTTTTGAATGGACATTTTCGTCTAATGATAAATCTTTAAAAAGATTAGACTCATTGTTCGCGGAGTTATCTAATCTGAAATTAAACATCCATTTCCGAAGGGGAAAACAACCTGACTTCAAAACATTTGAAACGTCTTCACAAATCTTTATCAATTGTTGTTTATTGTTGCTACCCGTCAACATATCGTCAACAAAGAAATCTTCTTGAATGATTCTTGCGACGTGGGGATCCGTACAGTCAGCCGCTAATTGTTTGAGGCATCTACAACTCAAGAAAGGTGCTGATGTCCCAAGCAACACGTAAGCCAGATAATAGCAAAATTAAGCACCAATTGGCAGTTTATAGTTTCATTACATCTTTAAAAAAGCTGACGTGATAGCTTTATCTTGAATAATACACTATTTAAACTTTAATTACACTGAAAGCTTGATAAGTTCTGCATAAAATTGTTTTTTTTTTTTTAATCTGAATACTAATAATATTTGCTACTGTTAAGTTAACGATATTCAAATAAAAGTGACTGAGACAGCTAGTAGCTACATAACAGCGGAAAATTCAGCTTTGTGCTGTACAACTTTGATAAATATTTCAATTAAACAGCTTGCTTCTGAATAGTTTATTGTTTGATTTCTTTAAGCTGCACAACCCGTCAAATCGTACTCATTTATTCAGAATATGGATATTGATTACTCTTTTAGCGTTTAACCAGCTAACTACTGCATAAATGAATATGACTACGATCCTATGACAATCTTATAGCGAGAGAAGCGCACTAATCCTTTTTTGTGTAGCTCAAAGTGGTAAATATTATGAATAATAGATGTTTATGTATCTAATCACTGGTTATTGAAGAAATACAATGTTTTTATGTAAGAATGTCAAACTTATTTTATAATTAATGACAAGATGTCTAACAGTGAAACGTGTAAAAATGACTCAAATTCATGGAGAAAAAGAAAAAGGACAGGAGGAATAAGAAGAAAGTGTTTAAGGGAGTATCTCAAAATAAAAAACAATCTCTGTACAGAAGCAGAAACGAGTTTGGCAGCTAATGCAAATTACAATACGGATCCAAGCACAAGTCGACCAGTTCAAGAGGGTTCCGTATCAGTGTCTCGTAATTTTACATCTACATCACAGATATTAAATAAAAATGACGATTCATATTTTGAGGATACCGATTCAAGTTCGAGTAGCTTAGCAGAAAACGTGTCAGAATTTAATAAAAATATAAATTTTAGAAATAACCTCAGAGATTGGGCAGTGAATAAAAATATATCCCAAGCGGCTATAAAAGATTTATTGGGTGTGATTAATCATAGATTTCCTGGAATTTTACCGACAGATCCTAGAACTTTATTGCAATCACCGAGACAAATAATGATTAAAAATATTGAAGGTGGAGGGGAATACTGGCATAACGGCCTCACTAAACCATTGCAAAACGTTTTGAGTACTTGGCTTAATATTCCAAACACCATTCATTTAAATGTAAATTTTGATGGATTGCCAATTTTTAAAAGTTCCAAAAAAGAATTTTGGCCTATTCTTTGCAATATAAATGAAAAAACTGATCTACAGCCAATCATTGTTGGTGTTTATTATGGATCTGGTAAACCGAAGAGTTTAAATTTGTATTTAGAAGATTTTGTCACTGAAATGGAAACCTTACTAGAAAATGGATTGCAGATAATTAAAGAAGGCACAGTATTAACAGTAGCTATCAAAATAAGGTGCTTTATTTGTGATTCTCCTGCGAGGGCATTTATAAAAGGTATTTTTATTTATTAACTGATTGTCATAACTTTACATATGCATGCATACCTATCCGCTATTCCGCTATAATTAACGCTAACATTTATTTTCAGGTGTTTCCAATTTCAACTCTAAGCATGGCTGTCTAAAATGTACAACAGTAGGTGAATACTCACATCAGACCCATACAGTTGTGTTTCCAAACTCAAGAAGCCCTAAGAGAACAAACGAAGGTTTTAGGATGAAAAGCTATGGAAATCATCATAAAACAGACACCCCTCTGTTAAAATTACCTATTGATATGATCGAAGACTTCCCGGTTTCTGATTCATTGCATCTCGTGGATTTAGGTGTAATGAAACGGTTGCTCGTTGGGTGGCGCGATGGTAATTTTCCCAAGCTTCTAACAAAGTGGAGAGCGCATGATACGCAGAAAGTTACGCATTTTTTACTTACTTGTAAACTTCCTTCTGAAATACATAGATGCGTGCGGGGGTTAGATGAGCTTCTTCATTGGAAAGCAGTAGAATTTAGATCGTTTTTTTATTACTTGAGCATTGTAATTCTTCCAGACGTGATGTCAAAAGAATCATATGAACATTTTTTATATCTTTTCTGCGCAATTACTATTTGTTCTTGCCGAAAATACAGTTCACTACTAGATTTATCTTATGAATTAGCATTGTACTTTGTAGAAAACTTCAAAAACTTTTACGGTAACTATATTACAAGCAATATTCATAACTTAGTACATGTTACTGATGAAGTTCGTAAATTTGGGCCTATAAATACATTTAATTCGTACCCATTTGAAAATAAGCTTCATGTCATAAAAATGATGTTAAGACATGGAAATAAGCCGTTAATGCAAGTAGCGAAAAGGCTGTCAGAATGCAGTGAACATAGTCATTTAAAAGATGGAAGTCAAACTAAATTTCCGATTATAACAAAAAGTAGACAAAACAAAATAGTAGAGTTTGAGACATTCAAATTTTCACAAAAATCGCAAGATAACTACTTGATGACTACAGATGGCCAGATTATAGAAGTGAAAGAGATAACTGACACAAATATTATAGGCTACAAAATTGAAAACTTGTCTGACGTTTTTCAAATTCCTATAAAGTCATCTTATCTTAATATATTTAAAGCAAGTTTATCTGATGACAACCACATAACAGTTAATGTAAATTTTGATAAAGTCAGTTACAAATTAGTAGCTACGGCACATAAGGACGAAATTTATTTTGTTCCTCTATTACATACGGTAAAAGAATAGTTACTCAGTCATACAAAACACACACACGAACACCTACACAAATACAAACACATCAACACATACCTACTCACACACAACACACACACCCTACAGTCACACACAGCTACTCACACCACTTACTTTATTACTATAATTATATTCTAGGAAATAATTTGGTGTTGTACTAATTAACTAAACTAAGTGTGGATTTAAAAAAATAAAATCAAACTTGAAATCAAATATGTATGTGTTTTATTAGAAATTATTATCAATTGAAAATCTCATAATAATAAGATAAGATTATTATTTCTTAATAATCTTACACTTATCTATTAAGTAATACAATGTGTTTTGTGACTTTTCCTTTGAGGATCTTTCCTCAACTTTGTTCAGTTTTATGTGTAGGTTCTTACCTACACATAAAACTGAATAACTTTTTCAAAAAAACATGGATCCGGAAACGAAAAGAAATTTTCAACCTACCATACAAAAAGCCCGATCAGCTGACTAACAGCATGGGAGGGGAGATCGAAAATTTTTTTTCGCTTCCGAACCCATCCTTGGGGAAAGTTGTTAAGTTTAATAGTCAGAACTCACTTTAAAAATTTGTCCAAATAATTCAAGTTCACCCTGTAGAACGCATCGTTCGTGCTGGCTGCAACTTATTATACCTACTTATAAATTCACGTAAATATTATCTACTGTTCAAAGAAAACAAAAATAACTAATAATAATATTGATTTAAATAATCATAAGTAATGTAATGAAACACGTGAATAAGCTTATCATATTCAATAATCAACTTTTAAAGAGGAACCTGGCCCCTGAAAAATAAAAAGTTTTTTGACCTCCCACAGAAATCTGCTAGCAGATTCGTCCATTTCAGTATTAACCTAGTTTTTGTAATCACTTGCACTTATACCTACAACAGTCTTCATTGCCTGAACTAACAAAATCAGTTCGTACACAAATATTAAAAAAAAAACACGATAGAAAATCAACAGTAATTTAACAAATATTCAAAAGTAGACCTATTTATCAAAATCTCCAACAAGATGAGAAAAACAAGACATAAAAATGTACTCAAGTAAAAAAATAAATTCCTACTTTTCACGTGGACATTCGGCGATATTTTTGGACGATATTCGGATTATTACAAACATCAGTCTTGTTTTTAATTGAACTTACATTTTTACGTTGGTCGTTATTATTTATGTTCTGTTTAACTGAACGGCTTGAATTGGCTTCACTGAAATTAAGCGTCTTATTTTCTGCGACTTTATCAGTTTCATATAATTTGGATGTACTAGGGATGCTTTCTCTGTTATTTAGAATTCGATAATTTTTTAATTTATCATTTCCGCTACGTCTTGGGCTGGTTTCGCTATTATTTGATGCCTTATCTTCCTGAATGATACTATCTATGGCTGCACTATTTGGGCTGACTTCGCTATTATTTAGTGCCTTATCATTTGAATTCTGTGTTATTGTACTTATGGGGTTTGCTACACTGATATTTAGTGTTTCTTCTTTGTCAACTTCACCAAGTTTATGTTGCCCATTTTTTGGTTTTGTGGTCCTTTTGCATTTTTTACTAGATTTACGGATGTTTTTCGTGTCTTTTCTTTTTAATGCGTTTCTTAGCACTGACTTTAAAAAATCTTCATTACTTTCTACTGAGTATGTGATGTCCCAGTATCTAACCATCTCAAAAAAAAATTTGATGATATTTTTGTAAGCCTTAAATCCAATTTTTACTTCATCTCCTCGACTACCTCCAGTCCAAGAACACTTGCACAAGAATTCTTTAGAGAACAGAGAATCTAACAATCTGTATGCACAGTTTGATCCACTTCCTTCCGCAACAGAGCATAAAATTGAATACTTTTCCTTTAGTTTATTAAATATATTAGGGTCTGATAATTCATTATCAAATCTTTCCAGGTCTGCGACATTGTTAATGGGTTCCATGGAAAATCTTTCATTTTGGGTTCCACCAACTTGAGCAAGTGTGCATACAAACGGACTCCTATTTTCATTTATTTCTTCTAGCTGAACTGAAATTTCTGCTAGTTTTTTCATGATTTTTTCCTGATTTTGCGTAATAACAGTTAATAATTCGTTTGAAACCTTGATTTGATCATTATTGTCATATACTGTGGATGCTTGTTGTACTGTTTCATGTTGATGATCTTGAGTTAAAACCTGATAAACTTCGCCGTTAATACCATGAGCTTCAATGACTTGATGTTCTGTAACTGTACTTGTATTTCCAGCATCAACCTGTAAAAAATATAACAAAAACATGAAATATTTTAAGTACCAAAAAAAAGAAATGTTTTACAAGAAACAAAATTATTACCAGGTTAATAAATTAGATACTGTATCACATTTTTTTGTTGTATGTTTATATGTTTTATTTGGTTTATATGTTGTATATGTTTTATTCAGTTTCTTATAACTTTTTTAGAAGTAGGTATGTATGTATTTTTTTTTTGAATTTTTGGTTTTGGATTTGTTGGAGTAACCTTTAGGTGTTGAGGACGGGTACACGGTGAGTGGATGAGTGGTGAGTGGATGAGTGGTGAGTGGATGAGTGGTGAGTGGATGAGTGATGAGTGGTGAGTGGATAAGTGGTGGGTGGATGAGTGGTGGGTGGATGAGTGGTGAGTGGTGAGTGGATGAGTGATGAGTGGTGATTGGTTGAGTGGATGAGTAGTAAGTGAACGAACGTCAAATTTGTTCATTATGATTAACAAATTTGACGTTCATTATGAACTTTGGCAGTTAGTAGAAAACAAAAATTATATATTACAAAATCATATTAAAACTAAAATCTACTTTTATAAACATTTCACGTTACAAACTTTTAAAACAAAATCAACACATGCATAAACAAAATACAAATGAGCAAAAGGCAAATAATTAAATAAAGTAGGCTCAAGTATCAAGCCGTGTCAGTTCACTCATAATTTCGCCGCTTCGCGCTTATCGCTGTGTGCGTGAGCCGTGTTTGTGTAGTAGTAAGACTCAATACCTAAAATTGAAGCGCGTCAATTCGTGAATGCGTCCTTAAGCATAACTTAACATACTGGCTGCATCCAAACCTACTACACTGTGACATACTTAATATAAGTTATCTTAAAAAGAAGGTAGGTACCTAGTTGGAGTTAGGTAATAAAATTGTTTTGCTTTTTGATGATAAAGTAACAAAAATATTCCTTACCAAAAATTCTGCCATAGCATTAAAATTTGGATGTTGCGGAATTGATCTGACTGCTTGCTGGCTTTCTTCAAAATCAGTGTCTTCGGTATCTGTTCGATCTAACATTCTATTTAATTCAGCTTCGGCGTCTTCATATGAAAGAAAGTTTGATCGCTTCAAGACGCAGTCAGTTGTCGCCCAGTCTCGTTGGGGGACAACATTAGCATTTTTTGAAAGTATATCGCCATTCCTTTTGGGCCAGCGCAACTTTCCCCTAGTTTCCCAGGAGGCAGGCACAGTCGACAGCTCAACCCGACCTCTGCGACGCGTAGCCACTATTTTGAACATTTTTCTAAAAACAAAGAAACTGTGATACCTATTGTTACTGAACAAAAGTAATTTTCTTTATGAAAGAGAGTTAGTAGACAGTATCTCTAATACACGCCGAGAAATACGAGCTTATTTTTAATACCGGGACTGTGATAGGTACCTCTACCTACGTGTAAACAAACGCCCCGCGAGCCCGACAAAGATCTGGGTCTGCGTGTGCGCGCAGGACCTCTCTCTTAAGTTTGGACTGACCGACTGACGTTAACTAACCGCGCGCCGCGCGCGCTAGGCTGCTAGCTGGCGCCGACAGACGCCGCCACTGTACTTAGGGGCCATCCATAAATTACGTCACACGAATTTCTTGATTTTTGACCCCCTCCCCCGTCCTTGTCACAATTAATAGATTATAATGGTTGAAATGTGACGTCACGAAATTTAAGACCCCTCCCACCTCCTTGTCACACAATGTCACACTTCGTTGACCCCCTCCCTCCCCCTTAACATGCGACGTAATTAATGGATGGGCCCTTAGCTATGTTTATGTAATCGCGCTTAGCAAGTAATTTCGCCAGTCACACTCGCGCGAGACATAAATAAATATGATAGGTAAATTAAAAACTAATTGCAATTTAAAGAAACTCAATGGATGTATTTTTCTTCAATAGAACCGATGATTATAGAACCCTAATAATCTGAATAAGAGTACTGAGACGGACAGCTTAGAACCGTTTATCAGAACTGCGATATAAAACGTACTGTTAACCAAAAAATATCTGGATAAGACAGTTACAAGTGACCTGTTACGCAGACATGTATAACAAATCGTCTGCGTGAACAGCTTATATTCAAAATGAACATCGTCGCCATTATTTATACTAACATAACCTCTCTTTTCTAAAACTAAACGATGTTATTACAAATAATAAATAGATGTGTTTATTAAAAAACATTTGGGTAGTATTCAAATACCTACCTAATTGTTTTCTACCACTTTGATTGGTAACAATTGAAAAAATATTTTATTCGTCGAATAGGGTTAATTTAGGTCAATTGTTTATTTTTTTAAACTGGTTTTATCTTGTGGCGCTCGAAAATTTTACTATAAACTTATATATATTCTCACAGTAAAGTAGCATGCGTTTTAATAATTGTATTGTTATCAAAAACATTTTAGCAAAAATTACTTACCAATATTTATAATTTCTTCCAGAGCGGTGCCACCATCACTTGGAAATTTAACGCAAAATATATGTGATCACAATTAATTATAAGAAACAAAATGCTGATTTTGTACTTTTAATTACATAAATTCTTTATAAAACAACGACAAAGATCTGAATTATGAAAATTATCTGAATATCAGAGTTAAATGTTTTCATCTGCATAATAGAGTTTTAAATTCTGAATAAAGGGTCGATCAGCTTTTATGCAGAAGTTAACCAACCTTTCTGTTTATATATCCAGCTGGTATCCAGCTATTAACAAAATGTTATTCAGATTAAAGCGATTTATTATGTGCCCAAATTGCTTGAATATCGCCTGTATAAGCGCTTATACAAACCTTATCCCTACATCTTTTACAGCGCTTAGTCAGCAGAATTGCTATAATATAAAAGTTAATCAGCTAGTTTGTGTTGCTTGGGGTGGTTCCGTACGTTACGGTTTGCAGCTGAAAGACATCCAGCGGCTGCGACGGATCATCACGCCACAATATCAGTTGGAGATCACGTTGTGATTGATCTATTAAACATTGCCTATACATTTTTTCAATGTCTGCACAAGCTGTGTATTTGTGTTGCCTAAATCTTAACAAAATAGACACAAGATCGCCTTGTATCGGTGGGCCCGTCATTTGCAAATCATTGAGCGAGATGTTATTACTCGATGCAGCGCTGGCATCGAACACTACACGAAGTTTTGTTGTAGTGCTATGTTCCCGAAAAACTCCGTGATGCGGTAAAAAACAATGGGGCGTCCCCACACTGTCTACACAACTCATGTGACCCAAGCGAATGTATTCATGAACGAAGTCGCGGTACAAAGCCTTGTAGTCTGGATTGCGCGACAATCGTTTTTCTAAGGCAAAAAACCTACGTTCTGCGTGTGAATAAGTTTTACCTAATGTATCGGGGGAACTTTTAAAAGGCATACGTACAATAAACCTTCCGTCATTGTCGCGTGTAGTAGTCTCGACGAAATGTTTCTCACATGCCCGTTCCTCGTCTGTGCGCGTATCGCGATACATAGGCGTTTCTTCCAACTCCCAGAATTTGCGTAACTGAGAATCAATTGAATGAGTAAAATTACACTGAATGTACCTATCGTGATGCGAAATAGAACAAATAGGTCCGGAAATAATCCATCCCAATTTTGTATCTAATAAGAAAGGTCCGCTAGGTAATCTTATCTTATTTGATTTGATTAGATCCCAGAATATATCGGCGCCGATTAATAAATCTATGTTTTTACATTCATTAAACTGCGGGTCTGCTAAAACAACATTCTCAGGAATGCAAAGTTGCGCGTTTTTTATAGTCAAAGCAGGCAACGCCGACGTAATCTTGGGCAAAACAAAACATTGCAAATTCGTGGTGTACTGGTGGATGCGTGACCTAAGCTCGATGTCACATACCTGCGTGGATTGTGTGACCGAGTTGCCTACACCACGAATTTCTTGAGTGGACTGTATAACTGGCGCTTGTATTAAATTACATAAAGATTTTGTAATAAAACAACGTTCACTACCGCTGTCAAGAAGCGCGCGAGCTAGATGATATTTTTTGTTATTACTATCAGCTATCTCAACTAATGCAGTCGATAATAAAACCTGTTTCATTGCAACAGTTTGAGCGCAAGGTGTGTTTATGTGTGCTTTATTTGCGTGAATAGTGGTACATTCCACAACAGAGGACGACCTAGGTGCGCAGGGCGCGGGAAGGGGCGGCGACACCACTGGGACTGGAGTCACAGTAGCCGATGACTCATTATTGCCCGACGCATGAAGAGCTACAGTTTGATTCGTATGATTATCGGAATGAATTAACGAGTTGTGTTTTTTGTTACATAACCGACACGGCCCGAACCTACAGTTATCTAAAGTGTGATTCGAACGTAAACAATTAGTGCACAGTTTGTTTTCGTTAATGAATTTAAGCTTTGTTTCTAACGTGTAATCTAAAAACTTTGGACAAGCATAAATTGGATGGTTTTTCTCACACAGTAAACAATGTTTTTTAGTGATTTCGCGCGATTGTTTTACCTGCGGCTTATTGGTGGAGACATTGCAGTGAATTTTAGACGGATTTTTTTTATTTTCGTGCGTAGGTTTGCTATGTGACACCTGCAACGTTTCCAGCATGTCAGCCCGGTCTTTCAGAAACTTCAACAAATCATCCAATTTAAGCCGCGCTTTAGAGTCGTCAGTTTTAGAAAATAGTGTACCTTTGTGTTGCTCCCACTCGCGTTCAGTGACTTGATCTAACTTCGACACAACTAAATAGATAACCAATGTATCCCACGAGTCACTTGGCTCACCGAGAATATTTAATGCGCGTAAATTCTTTAACACGGTATCAATTAGCCTCCTGATAAGAACTGGCGACTCCCTGCCTACACACTGCATAGTAAACAAAGACTTCACATGGTTATGCACTAACAATCTGCTATTATTGTATCGATTGAGAAGTAAGTCCCATGCAACTGGATAGTTATCACTACAAAATTCTACTGAATTGATAACTAGCTCCGCGCTGCCCTTTAGTGCTGACTTTAGATAATGAAACTTTTCTATATTGCTAAGATCATCCGACTTATGCACTAACGATAGAAAGGTGTCTCTGAACTCCAACCACTGCTCATACGAACCGTCAAAAGTAGGCATAGAAATTGTAGGCAACTTGACGGTCTTTTTATGATGATTACATTTACTAGAACTGTCAGTAACCTCACTCTTGCTAACCAAACATTCAGCTTGAGATAATATAGTGTAATAGGTATTTTCGAACATATCTCTTTGCGTTAACTGCTCATCTACATCAGAGACTAATTCCTCGATTTTACCTTGAATGTCATTGAATTCACTGAACAAAGTAGTGGCTCCCTGAATCCGTAATTTCAGATCTATGCGTTTTTGACTAGACAATGTATCATCTTCAAAACTAGCTAGGAAGTTTGAGAATTTAGTTAATCTACCTTTACATATACCTCGTTTTTTAATTAGTTCCCTAATCACTGGACTATCTTCGCCGACATCAAGTTTGTACGGCGATTTATCGCGTGATTTACTTGGTACTGAAACCTCTGACGTGCTTGGTTTGCTCATTTTGGCGGAAAGTAGTAAGGATGGAGTACTCACGCTTGAATGATGTCCGTTACAAAGATACTTCTCCAATGCGTTAGCAGCGCACTGACCTCACAACCAGAATTCACTGAAATAATTTAGAAATAGCACACGATTACACAATTGAAATGGAAGAGCAGGAATGGGCAGGATGGCTGGCCGTACCTATTATGCGCGTTTTCAGGTTCGGAACAGGCTTCTTCCCAATTTGTAGCTCCCGGATGGATGCGATTCCTCTTGGATACTATTCCTCTGCGTGTTTATGCTCCCGTAGTCGCCTCTTCAAGTTCTCCAACGGCGAATATTGAATTTCAACGGCAGTTACTGGCTCCACGATTCTTCAACTTGATTTTTGATTCGGCTCTGAAGGTCCATATGTTGCTTCAGCCTATTGTGGGTGCAGGGAACTTCTTGAACTGAAGAGTCGAGACGATGTACAGGAACAATTGAGGTTTATTACGTTTCTACAATAATTACTTATGCTAGTACGGTGCGCGTTCAAAATGGCGGAGGAGTCGTGAGTCTAGTAAAAATATGAATTTGCACTTTTCTTGAAAGATGTGACGGCGCGAGAGTGAATGACGGCAGCACCGGTCCTTAAGGCGAAGGGTTGTTGTTAAGGCGAAGTCTGAACAATAATTTTTATAAATTTTTTCTTAACGGTGAAGGAAAACATCGTGAGGAAACCCGCAGCTTCGTCAGCTCCACACGTATTGACGTCGTCTTTCCTGTGGGCCAGGCTGATTAAGCTGGGAGGATGGTTTAGGTGCTGGGCAAGCCTATTCCATCTCAAAAACAATGTCCCAGGCACTACAGGGTCCCGTTAAGTGTAGGCATAGGGTGCCTCCTGACGCTGTATAAATCATCTAATACAGATGTAAAAGGCCTAAGTGTACATACATTGTTTCTAAGTGTTCTTACTTAGTCGGTACCAGTAGGTAGATCTTTCTACGAAACTTATTCGTTAACATTTTGGGCGACCATTCCACAGATAATTTCTGGAAATGTCAATTACTTGTCTTAGCTAAGTTTTAGGATTGTACTCGTATACCTTAAGGAATAGGACGTCAAGTAGAATCGGTATACTTAAGCTCATTCTTCATGGGCAGCTAATTCTTGAACCTGATCGCACATTTGGCCGCGCCGTACGAGCCGCAGTCATTTTTCTATACAAAAAATGTTGATGACGTCAGAAAATGCGGCTGGCTTCTGACGTCTCAGCATTTCTTCTATTGAATTGACAGTTCGGCGCGGATAGGTCTGCGACCACCCTAAATCCTGAAACTTTTGTCTTTGCAATATTTCAGGCGAAACCCACAGGGGTTGTTTATTGAAAATATATCAAGCCGGGTTTTTCCAATTCGTTTTATCGTAGGGCACTTCAGTTTTATTTCTAACGATATGTATATTTCTTTTCAAGATAACTGTCCAACTATTGTATTTATTTTTTAGAATTCGAAAGATCTAAACAATACTCATTGAATAAAAGATAGATAGACTTAGGTACGAATAGGTATAAGTCTTGTGAGGATTTTTACTAGAGCATTATGTCATTGTGGACTGCTGTATCAATTCTCATTAGAAATTAGCCTTTTCAACCAATGTGTTTCCAAAATTGGACTGTTTTTATAACAGGCCGACCATCTTGGGTACAGCCTTACCCAAGCTGTACCTACATAGTGTTTAGGTACAGTAGATACCTACTTATTTGCCAATGATAGGTCCCAAATAACGTTCTGACGCATGATGACCAATATAATCTTGTTTTTATCGCATAACGACGCATTTGTTAAGATATCTTCGAGTGTGTAATTGTTATTGTAATTAAAAAAATGTTTATAATGTAACATAATTTACATAATTTTTATATTTTAATTTTGTTACATATTTACGTTATTCTTTCAAAATAGATCACTTGCGTACACTTCAGGCCTACAGCCAGTGTAACACTGATGGTCGGCCTGTTATAAAAACAGTCCAATTTTGGAAACACATTGGTTGAAAAGGCTAATTTCTAATGAGAATTGAAACACTCGAATCCCCCCCCCCCCTCTTCCGTTCAGAGCCCTAATTAGCATCCACTTTGATCCATTAAATTCAATTACAGCTAAATATTTGCAGATTCAAAGGTCCGATGTTATAATTGATTTCCTTTGATTGGAGCCAATTTCATTTTAGCTTTTAATGCGGTGATTTGCCGGCTGTTTAGCCAAACCTAAATATTATTTTTTATCCGTTAATTAAAATGTATTTAAAATGATTATAGCTACTAACTGCTACTAGGTACATTGTAAAATAATTTCGTCAGTAAATTTTTTTTATTTAACCTTAAATTTTAATATAACAAAACAAATTGAAATAACAAATAAGTATTCAAATAAATTGTCCTCTCAATAAATATTAACTTTTTTTCAAGTTTCACGGCCATCCAGTAGTTATTTTCATCATAATCTACACGCGTGGGCACTATGTAAGTGCAAGAATTAATAACTAGGTATACTTATGGCGGGAGAGACTGGAAAAAGTGGGCTTAAAAATAAGCAGAACCAAAACTGAACAACTGTTTTGTAATTTCGGAGGTTCTTCCAGCTTCTCTCCCATCGCCTTAGATGGTGTATCCCTTCCAGTCTGCTCCGATTTTCGATACCTCGGGTCACTGATCCAAGATGATGGAGGAATAGACCGAGACGTCAAAAATAGAATGAATGCGGGATGGATGAAGTGGCGACAGGTCTCAGGAACAACCTTGCGACCCTTGTATGCCCCTTAAACTTAAGGGGAAAATCTACAAGACGGTCATTAGACCTGTCGTGCTGTATGGATCTGAGTGCTGGGCTACGAAAGCGACGGATGAAAGAAGAGTGCATGCGACAGAGATGCGAATGTTGAGATGGTTGTGCGGTGTGACGCGAATGGATAAGGTGAGGAATGAATATATTAGGGGAAGTCTGAAAGTAGCGCCGGTGACTGAAAAGTTGAAGAGCAATAGGTTAGCGTGGTATGGGCATGTAATGCGGAGGGATGAAAGTCACGTAACTAAAAGGGTGATGAAAATGAATGTGGATGGATATAAGAGTAGAGGTAGACCAAAGAAAAGATGGATGGATTGTGTGAAAGAAGATATGGGTAAGAAAGTAGTGGATACGGAGATGACGAGTGATAGGGGAAAGTGGAAGAAGAGAACATGTTGTGCCGACCCCGCATAAGCGGGATAAGGGCAGGAAAATGATGATGACTTACCATATGAAAGTACTCATGTCACGACATGACTTCAATGTCAAAATATCTAGATGGACTTTAAGCTTTTATGTTTCTTGGAACGAATGAAACATCCATATTAATAGGCCTAACATTCAACGATTCCTTCTTGAACTTTATTGGGCCAGACCCCAATGTCACAGGCGTGAAGTGCCTCAGGAGATACACTAAGCCTGCTTTCACCTGCATTCTCGCCAGTCTGGCGCCGATGCAAGTTCTGTTGCCCCTTCCGAAAGGCATGTAGAATGTGTCATTTATCGGCTGCTGGCCGTCTTTAGAAAACCTTTCAGGGTCAAAAACCTCTGGGTTCGTATAGTACTTCGGGTCATTGTGAATATGGTATATTGGCGTCATCACTTTCGTGCCCTTGGCAACTTTAATATTGCCAGCTGGCAGCACGGTATCCTGCGTGCATTTCCGCGTGAGATACCCGATTGGTGGGAACTTTCTTAATGATTCACTTAAAACTTTCTCGAAGTAATTCATTCCACTTATCACATCGAAGTTCAGCTCCTTGTGGACTGCAAAAGTCTCATCAATTTCAGTTTGTACCTTTTGCAAGATTTCAGGGTTTCTTCCCAGTTCCATTAAAGTACTGAACATACAGTTTGCACTCGGCTCGACACCGGCGACGAAGAAAAAGAACGCTTGGGCTGAGAGCAAACCAACTGTTGGCTCCATTTTGCAGCCAGTGGTCGAATCTATAATAGTTCCACCCTTTTGGATTTGAACGGCGATATCAACAAAGTCGTGCCTCTTCACGCCTTCACACTCTCTTTGCTTCATCACCTGCCGAATTGATTCGACAAAAAACTTCTCATGTTCACCAAATATCTGGATACCTAACAAATTAGTCAGTGTGTGGCTAATGTTGAATAAAGAAAACTTCAAGTTTGTTATGAAAGAAGGCTTAGACAGATCACGGGTGATTTTCAGAAATGGTGAATCAAATATCGACTCAGTTCCGATCCCGAACACAGATGCGACGAGAGCTGCGCTGCAGTAGGCGGTCATAGTGTTGAACGCTCCGCCTTTGTGAAGTTCAGGGTTTTCTTTCATATACTTTACAAAATCTTGCGCGCCTTTATCCATGATGTAGTACATGTTCTTAAGTTTATTGGATGTAAAAAGAGGAGTCATGCTTTGCCGCATCAGCTTCCACTTCGGACCGTTTAAAAATACGATGCTCTCTGTCAGTTGGTCCCCATCGATATTCTCGACACCTCTACTATAAAACGCATTGAAGTCCGTTTGTAGGATGTGCGTGACGTTGGCCGGATCCCGAATAAATAAAGAAGGAGTGAGGACTGAACCGAGCCCTACGACCGGTTCATTCTCATACTCTTTGTAGAGGTCTCCTAAAATTTCGAACATAGCACGCCTTTTTGTCATAAACTCGTAAAAAACACCTAGGAACTTGTGCTTCTTGTAGAATTTGACTCCACGTGTATTCCAGTAGCTTTCATTGTACTTTCCACAAAAATAAACGATGGCGAGACACACGGCAACAGCGAATGAAATAATTTCTATAATCATTGTTAAAAAAATAATCGACTTGAACGAGTTGTTAGACTTCAGAGTAATGTTAATATACTGATAGGCTGCTATGAAAAAACAACTTAACCTTATCAAACTAGAACTGCTGAGTCATACTTAATAATGACTTCTCATAATAGCTCTTCAGTTTCTTGATCAAAACATTTTGTTTACCATATACATTACAAATTATACCTACCTACTTCAGAAACATAAACAAGATTATCACTAAACTTCTTTCAATGATACTGTTTAATTGAACACATTTTTTTATTTATTTAGTCGCCAGAGGAAGCTCATAATCCAAACAGACACGGTGAAACCCATAAAAAGACCCAATACCATGAGGAATCCACAAATATATAAGGTTACTAGCTACTGCGCGCGGCTTCACCCGCGTGGTACCAACATTTTGAATAGCCTATATGCTATTCCAGGTCACAATCTACGCCTATTCCAAGTTTCATCCAAATCGGTTCACTGGTTTGGGCGTGATTGAAACACAAACATACAAACATCAAAATATCCAAAAAACTCACAAACTTTCAGCGTTATTATATTAGTGGGATAGTGGGATGTGTAGTAGTGACAAGACGGGAAAAAAACCTAGGTATTAAGTGTAGTAGTGTCTTTTACACGTCTTGTCTGTTTTATGGCTTCGACTCTTACATTTTTCAATTCAATTTAATTTATTTAAGTTGATGTACTTATGTGACAAAGCCTAGTGCTCCTGCGGCGAATAAATAAGTATGAGTAGGGACTTACTTTACCTCAAGCAACTCAAAGAAGAGTTTTTACGATTAGGTGACTCAATACAGTAATTGATGAAAGGTCCGATTCAAGACTACTCACTCTTACGTCGATAGGATGTAAACAATCGATTGTTGCAAATTGCCACAGAATAAATATTTGCCGTAATACCGTTACATTGTTTACAAAGCTTGCAATATGACTATGGGATCTAATAGAAATTTTGTTTCCCACAAATGGTGCATTTGGTATACAAGCCATGAAGTGAATTCTGTCTCTTGTATGACAGCAAGATGAAAAGTATAATTGTTACTCTGGTACTTTGTGTCCGATGTGAGTGAGCGATTTAAAAACAAAATTTGTGTTTCTTAAATTTTAATTAATATTATAATATTAAATTATTATTTTATTAAATATGATCTATATTTTAGATACAACAAGTCAGTTCATACCGATTCCTAAACAGCCAAAATCACCATGTGATAGCTCAGCAAAAAACTCGCTGATTGAGCATTTTTTCAACATAATTTTCACTGAATTCCCGACAACACCACCTGTTTGTGTGTGTGTTCAGATGTGTGCTGGTCAATCCACGTACTGTTATCCCAACGGATGCCTAAGAAGGGATGATGTGAAGAGGGTGGACAGTCCGCAAGCAGCACCGCAAGCTCGAGGGGATAAGAAACAGCAATACATGTTTGTTGTTGATGAGAAGAATGATTTTATGAAAGACTTCTTGGACAAAAGTTATTCTGATGAGTCAGTGACAGGTAAGTTTAATGTAGATAGAAATCTTACAGTATTTAAATTCAGAAAATTTGTGAATATGTTTGTGTTTCAAATACGCCTTAACCAGTAGACCGATTTGAATGAAACTGGAATTACGTATTTTCAGATGGTAGTCTGAATGAGCATATAGTTTATTTAAAATATTGTTACCATGCGTGCAAAGCTGCCGGCGCAAGCTAGTAAAATAAATTGTGAAATAAAATATCTAAACACAAAACCAAATCAGAAATATTACTGTCTTTATTTTTACAGTGATCCCAGGAAGCGAAGTGCGAGATATGCGTCCAGACGTATTCAAAGATAAATACAGTATGCTTGTTAAAAATAAAAAAGTGCCCAATGTAGAACTCAGATATAACCTGAGAGAACAAGTGAAAAATATGAAGTCAGATCTACTTAGACTAGAAAGTGGGGACTTATCTAAAACTCGATGGCCAAAGAACAAAAGAAATCTGATAAGCGGACACAAAATTCAGTCTAGGCTAGACAAGAGAACTCCAATGGTGGGCAAGGCAAACTTTTTCATGGCTATGTTACCTGCTAGTGATGTTGTTGGGTACCCACCAAAATACTTCAAAAGAGATATTGCTAAATCTTTGAGTGACACCGAAGCTAAAGAATTTTATTTACTAGAAAATTCAGAAAACAATACAGATACAAATGCAAATGAGACCATTTCCCTTGAAACTTTAATAGAAAATTTAATCAACAATAGCTTTAGAACTAAACATAATACAAAAGATGATGCAGCTAAAAGTTTAAAAACAAAACCTGATAATGCTAATAATGAAACAAACCATAATGTCACAAAAAGTAAAGTAGATAAATTTGAAGTAGTCACGATGAAAAACCCTTTAAATTCAAATGAAACTTTCAATGTGGTATCAATGAATTCAACCAATGAGACCATAGATAAGAATAGGTACACAGACGTATCTAACAGTACTAATTTTAACGAAATGATTATAAACCTATCCAAGCGTATTGAAAAACAGAACAATACGAGCTTAGAAATTGCCAAGCGACTCGTGGGCGATTTCGACGATCAGGATACAACTATGCTTAACACTGAGACTACTCTAGCATCGTTGGATTATTATAATGAAACTGTTATTGAAAACAGTGAAACTGAAACTTCCGATCAGATAACGACGCCAACAGCAGATTCTAGTGAAATAATGGTGACGATGAAAAACAGGCAAAAGAGAGCTCGCAGGTTCAAAACATACAATAAGTAAGGTTGAGGCACGAAATATCACTAGAAATTATACATAGTCGATATTATTTGTAAGCCAAAGAGCATTTGGCCAAACCTAATCAGAGATAACGTACTGTCTCTGTATAGTCTCGATCTTTGTACAGTTTTGGTAGACATAATACTCTATCGTATATTATAATTATGGTGATATGGTAGACTGAACATTCAAGAACGCAAAAGATGGTTGAAATAATAGTAAATTCGATGGAGCTATGTGTATAAGCCTAAACTTACTTAAATTCCAATCCAAATGACCATATTTTATCAGGGACTTTAGAAGAAAACATTTTACAGTTACAAGTCAAAGCCTAGTCTTAACCTGGGGCCTTATTGTGTAATTCAACTGGCTATGGACACGGGCTTCATTTTGACATTTGAAACCCATTCTGGACTCCAATTGTCATTTTCCTATTGTGATGATTGGTTGAGCTCTATTGGCATGACCAATGGGAATGGATTTCAAGCTAGACAAAAAGACTGCTGGTTTTTGAAATGAGTTAATAAGAATTTTGTTAGTATGAATTATTATTGTGATCGCAAAAGTTTAAGGAAGAGAAAGGCTATGTTCCACCCGGTCATCCATTAACCTGAGCACCTTGATTCATTGAAACACAAGAAAAAACAATTTGTACAGGAAACAAAGCAGTCCATTGCAAGGAGCGTCTTCCTATTAAGTTGTAACCGGAAAAGTTTTTCCCATTGCCTGCCCCATTTGTTCCATTAATTTGCGGTGCTTTTTTCAAAGCTTTAGATTATGCAACTTGGCGTTTAGTTTTACGTGTTTAACTAGGAAAGTGTTGGATAGATTTACTCATAGACCCATATAAACGTGGTGTGAAGTTACGCCGGGTGTAACTTAGGAGTAACAATTGCAACTTTTAGAAACTGTACGAGTACCTTGAAGTATGTGTTATTAGATGATATGATGTTTTAAAAATAAATAAGTATTAGATCATTATTTTGTTTTTTATTAGTTATCCGGTTCCAATTCAATTCCAAAAAACGCAGACAGTTGTTGGCGTGCTGAGTGGTAAAAAAGGTACCTATTAGCCGGCAGAGGTTGGACAATCTACACTGACAAAGTACGACACTTTTTTAAACTTTTAGCTATCCTGCGTAGAAACTTTTGGCATCAAACATTTTCAACATCTTGATAAGTAACTCTTTTCGTCTCAAAGACATGATTTACGATTTTTGGGAGCTTTTTCTTTGAAGTACTTTTATCAGTACCTATTTTTCTAGAAGAGTATGCTCTTAAAATAAGGACGGTAGGCATTTTGTTTTGCATATAGAATTTAAAAACAAGTCTAACCCACACGCGCATTCATTTTATTCTCATCACATGGTATGGAATGTTGTGTAGGTACCTAGGTCTGTACCTACTTATCATCTGTATGATAAGTAGGTAATCAAGTTAATAAGTATCTATTTGTAGTACTTATCTGTAAGTATTGTTTATACCAATGCATGTCATGTAACCAGTAGATAACTATTCATTATCTAGGTATTAAAAATAATACAGTACCTATTTAAAAAAACACAAGTTAAATAAAAATTTGTCAAGGAACATTCGAATTTACTTATTAAAGCTAGTGATATATACCTTTGATAAACCCAACCACAGTGAATGTCGTACAGAGTGTTTGGAATGTTGGGATACCGGGCTGAGATGATGATGATGATGATGATGATGATTATGAATTCCACAGTTCAAACAATCTGCGAACAAAGCTCTAAAATGCAGAGTCAGATTTTCGAGACTAATCATATTACACTCAGTATCTGCTGTCATTAATTAAATGGCATGACAATTTTATCCGTGTCTGTACCCTATCATTATTTATCTCGTCCCGTAGTGATTATTCTCAGTTTAAGTTTGGACGTAGCAAATCATGTATTTCGCTGTTGTTTTCGTTTCTATAATTCTCTTTTTAATATTGGTGTATCTTAATGGAAAATATAATGAGAACTACTGGAAGAAACGGGGTGTAGCTTTTTACAAGAAGAATAAAGTGACGGGTCTGTTTTGGGATTACCTTGTACAAGACAAACCTTTCTTTCAACTATTTCATGACATTTACAAAGAATATGCCAACGAGCCTGCGGTAGCTTTGGGATCATTTCTCACACCAGCCCTGTACGTGAAGGATCCAATCAACGTGAGCCACGTCCTCCAAACCGATTTCCACAGTTTCAACCACAGAGGACTAGCCGCAAGAGAAGAAGACAAACTTGCTCAAAACGTATTGATGCTGCACGGCAACAAATGGAAACTGATGAGGCAGAACCTCACACCCCTATTTACAACAACAAAACTGAAGAAAATGTACTATATCATGGATAAAAGTGCACAAGACTTTGTTCAGTATCTCAAGAGCAATCCGAAAGCAGTCAAAAGCAACGGCTTCGGTACTTGTAACGCTTTCTGCTGTGCCGCCATCACCGCTTCAGTTTTTGGCATTGGAAGAAATTCAACATTCGATTCACCGTTCATCCCTTTTGTAAAAGAAGCTTTACACCCAACGTTTTGGAAGGACATCAAATTCGCTCTATCAAGCATAAGTACATCATTGTTCAAGGCTCTTCACCTATCTCTCTTTTCCGTCCATGAAGAATGGTTCATTGGTGCTATTAAAAAGCTAATCAGGCAACGAGAAAAGGAGGATGTAAAGAAAAATGACTTTGCGGATCTATGTGTGCACCTGCAGAAAAATGGCACGATGAGGGATAATGAAACTGGGTACGCACTGGAGCCAACTGACGAGCTACTAGCCGCCCAGGCATTTTTCTTCTTTCTAGCTGGTCTAGAGCCTTCTGCATCTGCTATGTTTAGTACTATGGTAGAACTGGGGCGAAACCCTGAGATACTGAAAAAGGTGCACGCAGAAATCGATGAGGTATTTGAGAAAAGGAATGGTGAAGTGACGTACGATGATGTAGCAGAGATGCAATATTTGGACAGTGTTATACTTGAAGCTATGAGAATGTATCCCCCTATTGGGTTTCTGACACGAGAATGCGTGCAAGATACCGTGCTTCCTGTTGGAAATATCAGAGTGGATAAGGGAACTAAGATATTTGTTCCTATTTATGAGATGCACCACGATCCTAATTACTATAAGAATCCTGAAGTGTTTAATCCAGAGAGGTTTGCTGGCGAGTGTAAGTTCACCGATGCTTCGTACTTGCCGTTTGGGAAAGGCAATCGAATTTGTATTGGGCCAAGATTTGCTAAGCTCCAGATAAAGGCTGGAATGGTTCATGCTTTGCGTCACTTTACAGTGACCACTATGATGGAGAAAAGTGGAATTAAATACTCTAAAGAGCAGGTGCAAGTGCGTCTGACTAATGTAGATATTGCGTTTAGCCCAAGGCAGTAGCGTGATAGGTAATCAATCATATACCTTGTTAATTGGAACGAAGTTCCTTTTTAGGACGGTATCGAAGAAAAACAGGCTGGGGCTGGAAGAAAAATTTCGTTCCATTTTACCGTCACGACCGAGTGCGAAGTGCGCAGCCGCGAACAGTCCATCGATTGTTACATTGTTAGTACGGAAGAACGTTTGATTTGAATTTGAAATTTCCAGTAGGTATATAAATGTAGTCTTTGCTTCGTTCCAACCGAGTGTTACACGACACTCAGGTTCTTTCTTTCTTGTTTTTTACTAACAAAACCATGTAAATTTTAACCAAATAAACGTTATCTAACGTATCGCTGGTTTAATTTATTGTCAACTAGCAGCTGCCCGCGGGTTCACTCTTGAGGTAGGTACCTATATAACCCCCCCGATGGATTCCAATCTTGACGCGATGGGGGGGCTTAGTAACCGTGGTTTGGTTGGCCCACGGTGAAGCCAAAAGGAATCCCAGGCGGGGACGCCCTGGTGGCGTCTGGCGAGTAGAGTCGCGGGTGAAGAGGCGTGTCGGTGTTTCGTTGCCGCTCGCCCTGTCCTCTGCGGCCGTTTTTGGAGGCTTCTCCACGCGCACCTCTTTAATTAGAGAGCGCAGTGGACGAAGGGAGCGGAGAGCTCTGGTGGTGAGTAGCGGACGCTAGGTGTGGGGGCACCTTCGTCCGCCTTGCACTACTCACCACGACGCGGGGCCGCCTTAAGGGCGGGGATCGCCAGAGGGGGACTGGACGTAAAGGCTGTGCTGGTTTCCCAGACCCCCTCCATTCCAGGCGACGCCGGAATGACGCTGGGTTATTTAGTGGGTATACCGGGAGTCCCCGGGAAGTCCCACATACCCCTCTCGCCCCCCGGCGGAGGGGATGCGTAACGCATTTTTCCCAGCGAGAAAAAAAAAAAAAAAGTACCTATATAACGAAACTAAATGAAGCCGAACTCCGTTTCATAAGTCTCGTCATTTAGAAAATGTGACAGACTGAATTTGTGGTCATATTAAAATACAGCATGGTCTAATAAGTAGTTAAGTATTTTAGTTATCATTACAAACAGGCACTTCAGTTTTATTTATTTGTATTGATCAATTAAATTGATGATTACTATTGAATAGGTGTAGATGATTAGCTCAGAAGGCTCTTTATGATTTGCCACTTGAGGTCACATAACTTTTTGTGCGGTAACGAGTAGCGACTTTGCAACATGTTTTGGTGGGGTTATCTTTAAGCTACGCGTCTACTCGGCCGAAATCGTACATACGAGGTATCAGTTAATCTATACAGACGCAGATATGCCCATCCGTTGCACATTGTAGGTAGCTACAGTGTGCAATGATAAGATAATAAGATAATTATGCGATGAGACAACGGGTATGGCGCCACTGAAAACCAGCGCCCCAACACTCTCGAGCATTTGGAGCAAATGCTGAGGGGTAGCCGTATTTTCACCTACATAAAATTATGTACATTTAAGTACCTATTGTAACTGTTGTATATGGTGTGGAGAAAATAAAACTTTATTATTCTTAATCTTATTCAATGGGTGGGCATATCTGCCATATTCTATGGTACCTACGTACCATAGAATTTATAGAAATCAATACTTATAAAGCAAGAAATCCTTTAGCTTCGCTCCGAATCAGACCCAGTGGACGCGTTGCTTTAGTCAACTGGTTTTGTGAGCTACTACTACGATAGACTTGGTTGTCTATTTTTAAACGTAGCCGGAGTAAGATGGTTAAAGTATTATTATATTTGCATTTATTAGTTCTGTTTTCTGTGATTGTGTAGTTGTAGTACCTATATATAAGTAGGTACCTATTAGTAAGATCAAAGCAGTCTATTTTATACCTACATCTAAATATAAATAATGGTTGTTTCATGACTGAAAAGATAAGTAGGTAATAGGTCATTTACTGTGTTTACATTAAAACTTCATATATCAGAGACTTTATTATCACACATGGGAACATATTAACTTGTAATAAATCTATCTTTTTAATTAATAAAAATAAAGGTGTAGGTACTTATATCCAAAGATTAAGAGTTTATGTTCGGTTATGTATCCACAAAAGTTTCTCTCGGTATTATCTTGTTATAATGTATGCTCTAAGCCTTTTATGAACCCGCCGTAATTGTTATATGTCAATGAAAACAGTTAAACAAACTTAGGCAAAAAAGAATTTCAAGTCTAAAAAAAGGCGACCTTCTATTAATCTAATCATACTTCTGCCTCAGATATAAAGGCACTCGGGTAAATACTGCCAGTCACGTTCATACTATTCAATACTTCCTATCGAGTTACTTGTCCACTTGAAGAAACAAAACATCAGGAACTAAAATAGTTTAAAAACAGCCGTTGGAGGAAGAAGACGTATTCACGGCGCATCGTAAGTTTTATTTTAATTTTGGAAATTATAAAAAGTCTTTGAAACCTAGCTGTAAGTTCTGGTAAGCAATTTTACTTATAATTTTATCTAAGTAGGTATAGGAGCACCGCGCTCCCAGTATTACCTACTCGTAATAAAACGGTCCTATCTTTTTTTATTTGTGATTTAATGTTGATAAAACAAATATCTACTTAATGTCAATCTAGGCTTATCACAATACAACAGTGAAAACCGCATCCAAATCGGATAAGCTGCTTTCGAGATTAGCGCACGAACGCATTCCAATTTAACTGAAATTATCATACATTTCGACAGACGACGTATGGAATATGAATTGCTAACTTCTGAGAAATGTGGTTATGTGCCAAATATGTAAGTGTATAAAAATATGCCTTTGACTACCCCCTTAGACATCATATGACCTAGAATACACACAAACGCTCTGAGAGGATGTCTGTCGCGTTTTTTGAATAGGTACGGTCAGCGTCACCCCCTGTCGTACAGACCGCCTTGTTAGGGGAGTTACCAATTGGTGACGCTGTTTTTTGTCGTACAGAAAAATGCCTTTCAAAAGAAAAACGGATGCATCGTACCCCCGTATCTACAACACCTGGAAGACAGATGATGCCACTATCATCATCCAGGACCTGATCCCTGAAGACGATGAAGCAGCCCTCAAGATATTGCATGAACACATGATTTCAGACGAAGTTCTGTGTGGGATTCAGAGTAAGTTTCTATTTTAGTTTCTACCTCCCACAGCGGTAGCTAAAAAACATGTAGGTACCCATCTATACTACATGTTTGAACTATTTTCACCTAAAGTAATTAGGCACAGAATATTTTTCGTGGTTTTTGCAACCAATGACAAACTGGCCAAACGGAGAGATAATACTTAGTAGGTACCTAATAAAGAAAAAATAGAATGAAAAAATTGTCCTTCATATCTTCATAATTTAATCTTTTGCAAAAATCTTTTCCTTAGTACTAGAAAAGATCAGTTATCAGTCTGTAGGAAGAAAACGTTATCTTTTTATATTTAAACGTTATCTTTGTTTGTAGAACTTACCGCATAGTGCGAATCTGGTTAGATAAGCGAAACCCTTACATTTTAGATAAGTTTAATTGTAGGTGTAATAGTTTTCCATGTGTGCGATATCTAGTCCTACACAAACTAGGGGCTGTTCTTACCTAGACCAAACCAAAAGAGCCTCTTGTGTTGACTTCGGACCCATGCTTGCCCATATAACATTCATCAAACAAACATAATTATTAATTAATAATTGGACTCCCCAGAACTGATTGAAGACCCAGTCAGTGTGCATGAAATGATTGAGTTTTGGCGGGATTGTCTCAAGGAACGCATGAGCATCGGATGCTACGAGGTGAAGGATGGACAGAAGACTCTGATAGCGTTGAATGTATGCATTATTGGATGCGAAGATGAGGACCATGAAGTTCATGTGAGTATGGCTACAATTACAGACAATCAGAAATAAGTCATATTCGTGGCCGTGGCTAGAATACACTAAAGTAAGTAAGAACCTAAAAAAGTACCTACTAAGTTCGTATGAGTCAGTGCCCAGCTCTGGTGACGGAGTTTTAAGGCCGCATTGAGGCCTCCGTAGCCGGCAATTTAACGTGCCCAGAAGCGTTCAATTGATAATGCTACTGGCGGTCACCCATCCACTCTGAGTTCTGACCATTTCGAACGTTGCTTAACTTCGAAGATCTATCATGATCGAGTCAGCAAGCTATATTAAGAGCGACACTGAAGACACTGTTTACCATGAACGAATATCTCATTCGTAGAATAGAAAACATTAGTAAGTACCTAACTTTGTTTTACAAGCTGTAACTATTCAGTTCAAAGGAGAGAAATGGAAGAATGTCTACGATGTGGTTGCTTACGCGGAGAAACAAGCCAATGCCTATGAATATATAGGCTCGAAGACCATTCTACTCGCCATGGGGCTAATCGTAAAAAGAGAATACAGGGGTCATAGACTTGGGCAGAAGATATTAGATGCGAGGTACGTTTGAGGGTAACTGTGTTGTATATACAGGGTGTAAAAAGACGTCTACCGAAGCCGAAAGGGGTAGGTACAGCATCCCAACACACAACTAAATCCAAAAGGATTTTCCGAAAAAATCATTATATCCGGAGAAAACAGCGTTTGAAGATTACTGTTTGCGTATGTACTGGGCGCGTTTTTATACGTAGATTGCTGGATTTTGAGTTTTATTAGTTTTTTTCTTTTATAAATCCAATTATTAGACAGTCTTATTATGTTGTAGTACTAGTAGTAAATAGCTAGAAAATAAAATTAAATGACGTAGCTAAGTGCGTTTTTTTTTCCGCTAAATATGTTCAGAATCGTGGTCTGATTGAAACCCCTCAGTTTTCGGTAGCAGTCTTTTTACACCCTGTATAACGGTACATACGCAAAACCGCGTGTCTACAACACGCGGTTTTGCAGGCGCATATTGCTTATCATCTATGATTTAACAAAAAATAGTATGTAGCGCAAATTAAATAATGATGACTGATCACATCATATTTACGCGATAGATATTTTTGGAACAAAGTTCCTTTTTGGCGGAAGGTGTCGGGGGGCTAGACGAAAAACAGTGTTAGATTTTTGTGTCACGACACATGTATATGTCAAAACGTCACAGTGCGAAGTGCGCAATCGCGAAGCAGTACATAGATTGTTATATTGTTAGTACGGAAGAGCGTTTCTAGGATTTTAATAAAAAAATATTTGACAAAACACTTAGGCCTTTACATCTATATTAGATGATTTATACAGCGTCAGGAGGCAACCTATGCACTTGACGGGACGCTGTAATACCTGGGACATTGTTTGAGATGTAATAGGCTTGCCCAGCACCTAAACCATCCTCTCAGCTTAATCAGCCTAGCCAATACGTGTGGAGTTGACAAAAAAAATAAAATATTTGACAAATGCCATAATAATATAAAACTTCGTTCCAACCGAGTGTTCCACGACACTTACGTAGGTACTTACTTTTTTCATATCTGATGTCACGTAACTCTATAAAGTTATCCTTCGATCAAAGAATAAACCCTAACGCATTTTTCACCAAAACTCTCATCTTCAATACAAATCTGTATAGGACCTTCTAAGTAGCGCTTTAATAATATTGTATAGATTACAGTGCAGACCAAAAACAGTCTCAGTCGGCGTTAACAAAGCTTTCAAAGTGCTTTCAGCGGCTTTATTTTAAGATCCTAATGCAAATGTAGTTGGCGACTTATTTGCAAAGTCAGCGGGCGGAGCCAGTATTTTCGAAAGTAAACATGTTCACAAGATTTAAGACTGCGACCACTGGGGCCCGACAAAGCCTCAGGCATGCTTTCCACACGAAAAGGGGAGCGATTGGCCATTTATACTGTACTCCGAAAATTGTGGAAGTCATATACTTCAAAGAATGGACAATCTCGACCAATTAAAAAGAAATGCTTGCAGTCATGACAGTTGACACGCACTTACATCATTGAATGTTAAAGCTTCATCCTACAGAAATCAAGCTAATCCCAATCAAAGATGCCAGTCCAATCTACGGGTACTCGAATATAATTTTTTTTAGAAAACCAATTTGTGCCATTTAAAGGTTTAACATTTTAAGTGACGGACAGACTGACTAGTACTTACTCGCACCTTCGTAATATTTTGTCGGAGTCAAGTTTACCCTACAACAATAAAATTTACTCCGAAAATTCCTTCGGACAGTGTTTCTCCGAAAAGTGTCCCACGTCTACTCACACATAGCTTGCGGGCAGCGGTTACGGTCGGTAGAAAGTGCTTTTGTTTGGTTACCTGTGATGCTTGGAATTACGACAGCGGCCCAGAAAATACCATAAAATAGCTCTTAATAATGAAAATCACAGCTTTTGTGGTGACTAAATGGTAGCACGATTCTATAGAATGTAAGGGGCTTAGAGTTTAGAGCTAAAGCTACTCATGTCATCGGGGTGATAATCTTTACTAGAGGATTTACATCGTCAGAATGCGTTCGTAGTGTAACATAAGCCCGATTCCTATATAGTATCTTTCATTTTAAACTACACAAACTGACAGGGCCTCATTTTTGGGTTGTAAATAGACGTTTGGCCGTATCAATTTAATTCCTAAGCCCGTTTAAATTTTCACTTCATTTATAATTTATTGATTTTTTTTAGAATTGTTGCATAATGATTTTCAAGGAGAACAGACGTTCCACCAATCCCAGCGAAGCTACATCACGAATGAGCTAAGTTATACAAGAAGCAACAATCAATTGAAAGGATAGTCTTTATCGATTTTCTCGGGATTTTCATAGCAAAACAAAAAAAATCATTACATAAAATATTCTTTAATTTATTTTTTTAACCCTATTCTATTAAATATTAATTATATTATATTAAATTAGTATAAAATGAAAGACCCTATATAAATAAAACGTTTTACCTACGGACAGTAAAATATGATACCAGGCGTAAGTGTTAACCGTTTTTTTAACTACCAACAGTTTGTTACTAACGGATTGGAGGGTTACCTTCAATGGTCCGATACGACTTAGGCACCTTCAAGAAAAGAGCCTATTCCTACCTCAAAGGCCGGCAACGCATCTGCAGTGCTTCTTGATGCTGCAGTTGTCTGTGGGCGGTGGTAATCACTTACCATCAGGTGTGCCACATGCTCGTTTGCCCCCTCTTCCATAAAAAAAAAAAAACATTTTTGTATGGAAATGAAACTCTGTGGTGTTTCTATATCCATTTTTCAAACGTCAGTTTAGCTGTCAAACTTACCATCCGTTAGGTGGAAACTAGTCGTAGCGTAGGTAGCTTTTATCTATGACTGTTCGTTGGATATAGAAACTCCGGGCATTTGATAGATCGTCGCATTTAAGTAACGTTCTGAGCCGTCACTGAGTGGATAGGTGACCGCTAGTGTCATTATCAACAGCGCTTCCGTTCTTCGGAGGGCACGATAAATTGTCTGTCCCAGCTAAGTCAATTAAGAGTCATTAAACCATGAATGAGGCTTTGGGAGCCTTAAAAATCCATCATCAGAGTTGTCCACTAACTCATACGAACTTACTTTATTTTAACTTGTATTTTTTTTATTACAGAGAGCCTCTATGCCTATCCCAAGGTTTGAAAGGCACAGCAACAGTTTTCACCGGCATCGGATCGCAGAAGTCAGCGGAAAGGTGCGATTTTCAAACGATAGCACAGTTTTCTATAAGGGAGTTGGCTGAAAAGGGTTACCCTTACCCTAAAGATGATGAGAGACTTATCAAATTTATGGCGAAGAAGTATGTTTAAAATGAGAAATAAGCTTATGCCCGGTTTCTATATTCAACAGACAGTCATAAATAAAAGCTACGACTAGTTTCCACTTAATGGATGGTAAATTTGACAGCTAAACTGACGTTTGAAAAATGAATACAGAAACACCACAGTGTCATTTCCATACAAAACAGTTACGGACCGTTGAAGGTAACCCTGCAATTCGTTAGTAACAAATTGTGGTATCATATTTTACTGTCCGTAGGTAAAACGAACCGTTTTGTTTTTATAGGAACCAGCCATTAGTGAAATTAGCTAATTATTTAATGTAATGGCAACATGCCTGGTGTTTTTACTTAAAAAACCTAGGCTCAATTTTTTTTTAAGATTTTGTTTATGTATACTAAAAAAACTTGTAACCTAAACAGTAATACTTACTTAAGTTTAGATATCCACATAAAATAAAACGCCTTTTTTTAATGAAAATAATATTTATTACACGTTGTTTAAAACTAAAATAATCTAGGTTTAATTACAGCTTAAACTATAACATACTAAATTAAGTCAAATTACCAGTAAAAATAAATAACAGAACTGAATCTCTTTTGAAATATTCTTATGTCGACAAAAGTATTTATTTTTACCTCTTTTTTTATCCATTCATTATATTTTTCTAAATTACCTAAGTATTTATAAACTTATAAACTAGCTGTAAGTGGCGGTGTTACCCGCGGTTCCCCGGGAATAAAATATAGCATCAGGGATGATGTAGGATTCTAATGGTGAAAGAATTTTTCAAATCGGTCCAGTAGTTTCGGAGCCTATTCAATTCAAAAAACAAATCTTTCCTCTTTAATATTAGTGTTAAAGTGTAGATATTTTATCAATAGTTATTTTTCATTTCTACCCTGTCTTTTTTAGTTTTAGTAATACTGGCTTTTCACTAAAGCTTGACTATTAGATTTAAGATGGATTACCTAAGAGCTAGGCCCCAAAACCGTGTTTGCGGCCTTATTCTTCACGGTATTAGGCAAAAGAACAGGGAAAGAATCATCTTATCAACGTTTTTAGTAAAAAAAACGTAAACAGGTTCACGACTGTATCCCCAAGGTGCGGTAGACATTCTCTCAGATCTTTGTATGTTATTTATTCCATATCATTTGAAGATACACCTAACTTCAGAGAGCTAAAGATTGGTTGTGCGTACTGAACCATTTTATTTTTTTGATGACGATAAAAGGTGGGGAATCCTATCAAGTCTGTAGAAAATATAAGTAACAAAATGAATGCAGTTTATTACAGTAGCCATCTGCTCTACTTGTACTACTAGCGCCATCTTATATGTTTTATGTGTAACCGTACAAGTTGAATAAAAATTACTAGTTTGTCAACCCTCCATCTTGTTTCATTAGGTTATGGGCCCAGTCCCGATTTTAATTAGTTATTGGTAGAAATAGTAGTGTAGAAATGCTCAAAATGACGGCTAATTACTCGGTCAATGTTCCAAAATTACGTGGTAGTGAAAATTACGACGAGTGGGCGTTTGCAGTCGAAAACTACATGATCCTGGAAGGCGTTGTCTTGGATGATGAAAGTACCGCCCTAACCGTAGTTGAAGACAGGAAAGCCAGAGCGAAGTTAATTATGACGATAGATCCATCTCTCTTCACACATATCAAGAATGAAGCGACGGTACGAGGTCTATGGAGCAAATTGAAATCTCTCTTTGATGATTCGGGGTTTACGCGGAAGATCAGCCTACTCAGAAGTTTGATATCAATCCGATTAGAAACCAGTGACTCCATGACCAGTTACGTATCTCAACTCGTTGAAACCGCCCAGAAACTCAAAGGTACCGGTTTCGAGATAAATGATGAATGGATCGGCTCCCTGTTGCTGGCAGGCCTACCTGAGAAGTTTAGCCCCATGATAATGGCAATAGAGCATTCAGGCATGAAAATCAGTTGCGATGCTATAAAAACAAAATTGCTTGATATGAGCTCTGATTTTGAGGTTAGTCCGAATAGCGCCTTTATTACTCAAAAGCGCGGCAAAACGCAGAGCAGTAACGAAACGCAAACGTCAACATCGTCCATGACAGCGAGTGGAAATAACCGTTTGCTCCCGAAACGTATTCGCTGCTACAGGTGTAAAAAGTTTGGACATTTTAAAAATCAGTGCCCTACTGCTAATACTGCTATTGAGAAAGGAAAGATGAATGCTTTTAGCGCAGTCTTTCTCACGAACAGTTTCAATCAGAACGATTGGTACGTGGATTCCGGCGCAAGTACTCATCTTGTTTCAAATGAAAATATGTTATCAAACATTTCATATCAACCAACAACTAAAGAAATAATAGTGGCAAACCAGTCGAATATGCAAGTTCTGTGCTCAGGAGATTTAACACTGCATACGTGTGTAAATGAGACAGAATATGCGGTAAAGGTAAACAATGTTTTGTGCGTGCCGAACCTCACCACGAATCTACTTTCAGTGAGCAAGATAGTTGAAAATGGTAACAGAGTATCCTTCAACAAACATGGATGTTACATTTACAATGCTCAGAATGAATGCATTGGTGAAGCAAACTTGGAAAACAATGTGTACAAACTAAACATTGTGAAGTCGCAGCAGGTGTTGGCAGCTGCAGTACAGACTTCGAGTACTACATGGCACAGAAGACTAGGTCATGTGAATGCAAATGATCTGGAGAAGATGAAACATGGTGCAGTTGAAGGTGTAACTTACCAAGAAAATTGTGTGATCAGTAAAGGCAACTGTGTTGTATGCTGCGAGGGCAAGCAAACGAGGCTACCGTTCCCTCCTAGTACGAGCAAAACAAGCAGTGTACTAGAATTGATCCACACCGACCTATGTGGGCCAATGGAAAACAGATCACTTGGTGCATCTAGATATTATCTGCTATTTGTAGATGATTATAGCAGAATGTGTTTCGTCTATTTTCTGAAAACAAAAGATGAAACTTTTAGATACTTCAAAGAATTTAAGGAACAAGTTGAGAACCAGCAGTCCACAAGAATAAAAACGTTAAGATCTGACAACGGTGGAGAGTTCTGTTCAAAGGAAATGGAAATTTTTTTGAAGAAAAGTGGAATCCAGCATCAGAAAAGCAACAGCTACTCACCAGAGCAAAATGGATTGAGTGAGAGAAATAACAGGTCTATTGTTGAAAAAGCACGGTGTCTCCTGTTCGATGCTCAGTTTGGAAAACAGTTATGGGCAGAAGCTGTGAATACAGCAGTGTATCTGAAAAATAGAACACCGGTGGCTGGTCTCAACAGGAATACTACTCCTTATGAAGTGTGGACGGGCAGAAAACCTAACCTCTCCCACATAAGAGTTTTTGGTAGTCCAGTTATGGTCCACATACCAAAAGAATGTCGCAAGAAGTGGGACAAGAAAGCTGAAAAGATGTACTTGGTGGGATACTCAGAAAATGTTAAAGGTTATCGGTTGTACAATTCATTGAGCCGAGATATAAAAATAGCCAGAGATGTTGTAGTCATGGAAAACACTAATGACAGTAGTACAACGAGTATAATAGTACAAGAGAATCAGCCAACGAAGGAGGAACCAGTAATGGGACAGCCAAGGAACCTGGAGAACACAGAGATCACAGAGAAGGATGATGACACAACATATGTTCCAAGCGAGTCATCGAGCGATCCTGAGGAAGTGTTTGATGATCCCTTAACATCAGAAGATGTGGAGATCATATCTCAGGAAATTGTCAATCAACCAACCAAACGTGTCAGATCGAAGCCAAATTATTATGGAATCAGTAACATGTGTGTTGAAGAAATGACAAGTGAACCTATTACTGTAATTGATGCTGTGAGTGGTCCTGAGAAAATCCAATGGAAAAGGGCTATGGAAGAAGAGCTACAGTCCTTCCAAGATAATGATACATGGGAGATTGTGGACAGACCAAGTGTAGGTACAGTGGTTAAAAATAAATGGGTGTTTAAAAAGAAATATAACAGTGATGGTGAAGTGCGCTATAGGGCCAGACTAGTGGCTAAGGGTTTTACCCAAGTGAAAGGTGTGGACTTCGACGAGACATTTTCACCTGTGTTAAGGTACTGTACATTGAGACTTTTATTTGCGTTGAGTGTGCAATATGATCTTAAAATGAATCACTTAGATGTCCCAACAGCATTCCTAAATGGTTATATTGATGAATGTGTATACATGGAAATACCAGAAAATTCAAATATTGCCAATGATTGTAAAAATAAGGTTTTAAAGTTAAAGAAAGCCATTTATGGTTTAAAGCAATCTGCCAGAGCTTGGTATACTAGGGTGGAAGAAAGTTTGTTTAAACTAGGCTATTCAAAATCAAAATATGAACCATGTCTTTTCACAAAGATTCATGATAATGTAAAAGTGTATGTTGCATTATTCGTAGATGATTTCTTCATATTTTACAACTGTGAAACTACATACAATCATTTAAAGAAAGTTTTAGAATGTGAATACAAAATTAAAGACTTAGGACAGATAAAAACTTGCCTTGGTATGAATGTCAAAGTTAGCAAGCAGGGTATTACTGTAGATCAAGAAAGATTTGTGAACAATATATTGGCCAGATTCAATATGAGTGATTGTAAACCTATAGATACCCCTATGGAGACAAATCTAAAATTAGATAAAGATAATGATAATGATAAGCAGGATCTTGAGAAATTTCCATATAGGCAATTAGTCGGATGTTTGATGTATCTTTCTGTACTAACAAGACCAGATATTTCATTTAGTGTTAGTTTCTTGAGTCAATATAATGTGTGTTATAATCAAATTCATTGGAATCATTTAAAAAGATTGTTAAGATACTTACAGAAAACTAAAAATTTTGGTCTGTATTTCAAAAAGAATAGTAATAATAATTTACATGGTTATGTTGATGCCGACTGGGCTTCTTGTTCTGTGGATAGAAGGTCATATACTGGGTACAGCTTTATAATGTCAGGATGTGTAATAAGTTATGAATCTAGAAAGCAAAGAACAGTAGCTTTATCTAGTACCGAAGCCGAATATGTTGCCTTATCAGAAGCTTGTAAGGAAGCTATTTATTTAAAAAGTGTTTTAATTGAAATGGGTATGTTAGATAGCAGAGTGCCAATATGTTTATATAGTGATAACCAAAGTTCAATAAAATTATCTGCTAATCCATTATTTCACAAACGAACCAAACATATTGACATTCGCCATCATTTTGTTCGAGAATGTGTTGTAAATAATAAAGTGAAGGTGAGTTATGTATCAACTTCTGAAATGCCTGCGGACATACTGACTAAGAGTCTTGGTACTAACAAGCATTATATGTTTCTTAAGATGTTAGGTGTTTCGGAGGTTTAACTTTAAATTTTTTTTAATTAAGTGTTAATGGTTTTTGCATTATTTTGTTATGGGAGGATGTAGAAAATATAAGTAACAAAATGAATGCAGTTTATTACAGTAGCCATCTGCTCTACTTGTACTACTAGCGCCATCTTATATGTTTTATGTGTAACCGTACAAGTTGAATAAAAATTACTAGTTTGTCAACCCTCCATCTTGTTTCATTAAAGTCCCAATCAATAGTTTCTTTGAATTGAGTAATTAATAGCTTACGAAAAATATGTTGAAAAGAGAGTAGGTACCATTTATTCCTTGGGGATAGATGGAGGAATCCTATAAATGTATCAAACAACAAACAAACAAAAAACAATATGTAACAAACGTAAGTTCGTATGAGTCAGTGGCCAACTCTGGTGACGGAGTGTTGAGGCCGCCTTAAGGCCTCCATCATGGCTTAACGACTTAAATAGCCGGGACCGACAATTTAATGTGCCCTCTGAAGCACGACAAACAAACAATCAAATATTAAACAGCTAGCTGCGTTCCCGCGGTGTGACCCGCGGTCCCTCGGGATTTTTTCATTTTTTCTGGACAAAAAGTAGCCTATGTCCTTCCCTGGGATACAACCTTTAACTATGTCAAATTTCAGCATAATCTGTTCAGCGGTTTGGGCGTGAAAGCGTAACAAACAGACAGACAGAGTTACTTTCACATTTATAATATTAGTATGGATGGTATTTTTGGAAATAAAGGCTAAACTTAGTAAATGACTCACGTATTCCTAAACTCGGGCATGCAATGTTCTGAAGGCGCGGGCGGCAGGTCGTCTGTTATGAACGCGCTCAACAAGACCGGCGCGCAAACAGGAATGTCGCGCGACTTCAGCCACGCTGTATCGCGACTTGACAGCGGGTAGCGTTTCATGTCGGCGAAGCATACTGATATCTCGTCGTTGTTGTATGGTGGTCTGTAACGATCATAAATAAATAAATAAAATAAATAATAATTTTTCACACAGCATCATCTGGTTCTTAATTCTTAATTCTTTATTGTACAAATAGACACACACAGGATAATAACATAAAAAAGGACATGTACAAAGGCGAGCTTAACCCTACAAAGAGTTTTCTTCCAGCAAACCTTTGAGGCTAGATAGATGTGCAAAATAGATAGCCCCAAAGTAAGCAGAGCTTGTGTTATGGATACTAGAATGACTGATAAACTACTTATATACTTTTTGTTTGTAAATACATACATATACATAGAAACACCCAGACCCGGGACAAATATCTGTAGGTCATACAAACATTTGTCCCGCGGCGGTGATCGAACCCGCAACCTTCTGCGTCGCAGGCGGACCTTCGCCCACTGCGCCACAGAGGTCGTCTAATAAATAACAATTTACATATCCAAGGTTATTTCAGTTTTAAGGGAAAAGTATAAATCCTTACTCCTTACTATAATCCTTACTAATATTATAAATGTGAAAGTAACTCTGTCTGTCTGTCTGTTTGTTGTGTGTACAATAAAGTTATAATCTAATCTAATCTATTTACCATGATGAGTTTTACCATTAATTTTTTTGGAGTTTCCCGATAATTCACATAAGCAAATGGTAACTGCGAGTGGGTAGGTTTATTGACAGACTAAATGATCTACGCTCTTTCTAAGTATTTTACCCTCCTCTTATTTAGGGTTCCGTACCCGAAGGGTAAAACGGGACTCTATTACTAAGACACCGCTGTCAGTCCGTCTGACCGTCTGTCACCAGGCTGTATCTCATGAACCGTGATAGTTAGACCATTGAAATTTTCACAGATGATGTATTTATGTTGCCACTATAACAACAAGTACTAAAAAACAGAATAAAATAAATATCTGATCTCCTATACAACTAACGTGATTTTTTTGCTGTTTTATAGATAACTAGCTGTCCACCCCGGCTTCGCACGGGTTTATTATAGGTATTTAACAAAAATTTAATAACAACATGGCGATCCCGGAGCGGGATGTATGATCCTTTAAAGTTTAGAGGTTAATATGTAGCTAAGGTCTAAGGTAGGTAAGGGAGTATTGGGCAGTAAGCCAGGTTTGGACACCACCGGCAAATCCCCGTGTTATGCCGGCCATACACTATCATGCCAATCCACCCCCATACATGGTCAATTCTAACTGATCAAATTCCGATTTGTCGATAGGCATGATGGTTTATGGCCGACATGACACGGGGATGTCCAAACCTCTCTACTGCCCAATGCTCCCCTACCTCCCATATATATTTCATTGATATATTACCACTCCCTTCCATTCATTCCATAGTTCCCAGACACTTTTTAAACTATCATGGTTTTCAACATTTTTAATAACGGGATATTTACCATGATTTAATGTTTTTTGAGTTTCCCGATATTTCGGCGCAGTTGCATACGCCATGATCAATAGTATCTATGGTATTAATCATGGTTAATATCCCGTTACCTGTGTTAAAAATCCCAGACACTTGTCCTACCGTACTAACTGATATTTATTCTGTGGTCGCGATGTATCTTAGGTACATTTTTAAACTCATGATAACTTTTGAATTAAATGTCCAATTTCAATCATTCAAAAAGTAATCGACGGGTACTGAAACAGCCTTTACTACGAAGGAATTTATTTGGATAAGAATAAATACCAAAATAAGAATAACGTGGTCTGCTTTTGGTCGGCATTTTTATTCACTTTTTAAATTATAAAAGTTGTTATTCTGACACAACCACAATAGTTGGACATATGCTATTGCTGACTTTTTTGTAGACATTGATACGTTCTTTAATATTGTAGAACATTTTTTTGTTCTATCATCAATAGATTTCGCAGCGCACGCGATATGAAGAATTTTATGTTCAAAAATTTTACACCTTTGGTTACATTATTGCAATTTTCATAAGGATTTCTAATTTTTTTGAAAATAATTTATAGCCTATGTTCATCACAGATAATGTAGGATTCTAATGGTGAAAGAATTTTTCAAATCGGTCCAGTAGTTTCGGAGCTATTCAATTCAAACAAACAAACAAACAAATGTTTCCTCTTTATAATATTAGTGTAGACTAGCTGCGCTCCCGCGGTGTGACCCGCGATCCCTCGGGATTTTTTCATCTTTTCGGGATAAAAGGTAGCCTATGTCCTTCCCTGGGATACAACCTTTAACTATGCCAAATTTCAGCTTAATCTGTTCAGCGGTTTGGGCGTGAAAGCGTAACAAACAGACAGACAGAGTTACTTTCACATTTATAATATTGTTATAGTATGGATGGTACGGAACCCTTCGTGCGCGAGTCCGACTCGCACTTGGCCGGTTTTTTTTTTTTAAATCGTTTTAAAGTGGTACTCACTCGTCGGACGGCGCGGCGCCCCCCCCGGCCTCCACTAGCCTCGCTAGTAGCTTCCTTCTCGCAGCTGGTACGTGTAAAAGTGCTACTAATCCATGGAACGGTCCGTTTCCACCATTTTGACGTATACCACGCCATCTGCAAGCCGCGCGAGCCAATACAGCTTCACCACCGGATACGGGGGGAAGGCAGGAGGCGACGGGGTTGCCCCATTCAAACTGTTCCTCCTGTTAAAGAAGTTGAGTGAGTTAGACCCGTTAGATCTCAGGCCCTTGATTCATAATACAGTGGAATGCATTCTGTTCGGAATTGACCGACAGCAACCAATCACAGTGCAGGAATAGATCCGAATAGAACCGAATGCATTCCTCTGTATTATGAATCAAGGCCCTGGTGACAGAGGTTCCGAAAAGACAAACAGGTTCACAACTGTATCCCCAAGGTGCGGATTCTCTCAGATCTTTTTTTATGTTACTTATTCCAAATCCTTTGAAGATGTCTAAGGGGGGTAGTCAGAGGCATGTCCAAACACATAATATAAAAGACACTTGTCAAAGTTATGAAGAATGTTTCTTTTTCTACCAATTAACAGTATACTTTTTACATATAAAGTATTTACTGAGGAACGGATTTCAGTGGGCGTTAATCTGGGTGCAGGCAGACCTTAGTGGTCAAAATTGGTGACAGAATTCCACTCACAACAACAACAGCTTCTTAGTATTTCTCTCTCTCAATTCACAAAATTTAAGAATTCATATGAGTTATTTGGCTGTCTTTACAAAAGTTTTTTTTTTTTTTTTTTATTTTATGATGACTGGGTCGGCTCTTGACCTCAGACTTACACAGGCAAGAGTGAGGTCTACGATGGAGCGAGCTTACCCAGAAGGTGCCTATTAACTATCTTCTTAAAAACAATAGGGTCGTAGCTCAGCGGATATACAGACGCTGGAAGCTGATTTCAAATTTTTGCTCGATAAAAAAAAAAAAAAAAAAAGTTCGATACAAAAACAGTCTCTCTATACACAAATGAACGTTTTTGGAACGAAGTTCCTTTTCGGACGGTATCGAGGATGGAGGCTAGGCTAGAAAAACAAAAGAAAGCGTTCCATTTTACCGTCACGACATATCGCTGTCTCCGGGGAATAAAAGGATAACTGCAAAAACACAACTTTACAGGAGAAGCAAAAAACATGTTTTCGTTGATAACTACACAAATTGTGCAAAATGGTGCGCATAGTACCTAGTGCGCAAAAAAAAAAGATGCGCAGAGTGCGAAAAGTGGTGCACAAGGTGCGCAAAATGTCAAATGTACAGTGGAATGTGAGTGTTCCACGACACTCACGTACTTTTTAATACTCACAGGTAGAAACTTGCCCACAGCTCGACTCCTAGCTACATAAGCTGGGTGTAGCACCCATCTCCCAGCGGCCACTGACCCCAACATCTTCTCGCTACGGCCGGGCGCGGCGCATAACAGATGGGTGGCCGTTGGATCTACTTCAACGTGGTCTGATACCTCACCGCCAAGATATTCTATCATTTCTATTATTTCCTCGCGATTCTGTAAAAACAAAGTGTTATTAGTAAGGCCGTCAATATTTTCTGATTGGGGCTAAGCTGCATCTAAATTAGCGTGATTCTTTACATTACATTCATAATTATTGATTTTTCGGTTCGGTTTCGGTTTAAAGATTCTCATAAAGAACAAATTACAGTTCACTTATAATGAGGAATTAAAAGTTATTATCTCTACATATAAAAAATGAATCCCTATATCCCTTGGTCACGCCATCACGCGTGAACGGCTGGACCGATTTCACTAATTTTTTTTTTTTTTTTTTTTTTTTGTGTTTGTTATTGTCAGGAGAAGGTTCTTATGACAGAAAAAAATCTATATATTAATCATGGAGGGCGTGAAATAAGGGTTGAAAGTTTGTATGGGGAGTTGGTAGTTCTAGTTAAATGCAATAGATGGCGTTGCTAATAAGTATGTATTTCGCTGACGAAGTCGCGGGTACCAGCTTGTTACTTATATTAATGTGCAGCATGCAGAAATCTTAGAACTAAAAGTTAAACAGACAACAAAAAAACAAACATATTGGCCAATACTCAAAACATTATCAATAACATTTTTAGGCTCTCCTGACCCGTCCTAGTCCGCGGTATTTCATAACTTTTGTTTCCTTAATTTTTACAATGAAAAATGGCGCATGCACACTTTTTGCGAAGCCAAAAAAAAAAAAAAAAAAAAAAAAAAAAAAAAAAAAAAAAAACATTTTTAGGTTTTGTTTTGTATTTTTCTATACTAATATTATAAAAAGGATTTTTTTTTTTTTAAACTAGGCTACAACTAAAACTAAAGCTAAATTTGCAAATAAGCATACTGGGACCCTCCCAGTGACTGCAAAGTTGAGCAGTGAGGACTTATCCTTGTTTGTTTGTTTGAATTGGTTCCGAAACTACTGAACCGATTTGAAAAATTCACCATTAGAATCCTACATTATCCCTCATGAACATAGGCTATATTTTATCCCGGGAAAGTGAAGTTTTCCCGAGGGAGCGCGGGTAACACAGCGACGGACAGCTAGTCTTATTTAAAACAACAAAAATTACCCACAGTTTTATTGGATTGTACATCCTTGCTCCATATCTTGAAGTTCCAAGCAAGCTAAGATTTACAATAAATTTTTAAATGTCGACTTATCCCCGTTTTCAAGAATCAACGGACAGTCGTAATTAAGAGCTACGACTCGTTTTCACATACAAAAGTTTGACAACTAACAGTTAACTGTCAAATGTCCGTTGAACATAGAAACCGGGGGTAAGTACGATACGCACAACCGATCTTTGTCTCTCTGATGTTAGGTGCACTAAGCGATTGCGCAGATTTGCGCGAGTAGGCGATATAGCACGATGCAACAAACTAAGCGAGTGAGCGAGGCAGATATAAAACGCTGCCTTCGTCTTTTAGGCGTCATCGAAAATTAGGTCTGCGCAGCTACTTCAGAGAGACAAAGATCGGTTGTGCGCATTGTATATAGTTTTCTATCATTCTAATATCACAAATCTAAAAGTTTGTACCTGTCATGTTTGGCACTATGCCAGTACTCTTAAACAGTGAAGGAAAGGAAGGAAACGGCATGTCGTAAAACCGAAAAAGTTCGGAAACATACGTCAAGTGCACTAAAGGAACCTCTTAGAGGCGCACTTATAATCCTTTATCCGCACTGGTTCAAAACTAGTGACAAGAAGAATAAATAAATAAATAATGCTGGACATTTTCACACAACATCATCTAGCCCCAAACTAAGCAAAGCTTGTACTATGGGAATCAGATAACTGATTACTACGTATATACTTTTGTTTTGTACATACATATTATACATAGAAACACTCAGACCCGAGATAAATATTTGCAGATCATACAAACATTTATCCCGCGGCGGGGATCGAACCCGCAACCTTCTGCGTCCCAAGCGGGCTTTCACCCACTGCGCCACAGAGGTCGTCAAAGAAGGGGTAATACTCACATCAACGTTAGAAGAGAGCATAAAACGTTTAACCGACACCGGTTCCGGTTCTAAAACTTGTGCGACGGGCGTAGTATCGTCCCATCCGACTGTATTGGGCTGAGATTCGGGGCCCGGCTCGGAATCAGGCGCTAAAACGTAAAAAAAAACGTAAACAGGTTCACGACTGTATCCCCAAGGTGCGGTAGATATTCTCTTAGATATTTTTATGTTACTTATTCCAGATCCTTTGAAGATGTCTAAGGGGGGTAGTCAGAGGCATGTCCGAACACATATTTAATACATGCCCACATCTTGCAGAAGTTAGTATTCCATACGTGACAGGTTGCAAGCCCATCGCCGCCTATAAGAACACTAACTGGTTTCCTCACGTTGTTTTCCTTCACCGTTTAGAGCACGTGTTAAAGCGCATATAAATTTTACGAAACGCAAAATCCATTGATGCACGACCGGGATTCGAACCCACAACCTTCGGATTGAAAGTTGAGGTACAACCCCATTCGGCCAACACGGCCAGGCGCTAAATGTATTAAAATAATATTATTCATCGGAATTTGCTGTCGTAATAAGAGTTTCATAATTTTAAGACGAATGCTTTTTACACGATACCTTTCTGGAATACCATTCTTGCTTCTTGCCACAGAATATAAGCTCTTGCTCCGTTGATTGAGGAAGCAAGAGGCAAGAATGGTTTGCCAGAAAAGAGTCTTACTTATCAAAATATTTTTGAGTTTAAGTAAGTTTAGACGAAATATTGTCAAATTCGATTCGAATCAATCGAATTTTAAAAGTAATTACTACCTTTTATTCCCGCGGTCCCTCGGGATTTTTTATTTTTTTCGGGATGAAAAGTAGCCTATGTCCTTCCCTGAGATACAACCTTTAACTATGCCAAATTTCAGCTTAATCTGTTCAGCTGTTTATGCGTGAAAGCTTAACAAACAGACAGACAGACAGACAGACAGTTACTTTCACATTAGTATGGAAGTATGGATTAGTATGGATTCAGTAATTACCTTTAAAATTCATGATTAAACGTATTTTCATTTCATATTCCTTCAAAATTAAGTGTGGCCCGCACATAGCCTGTCTTTTTCACACGCGAGAAAATGTATATCTCCATCTCACTCTGTCGGTATAGCCTTTACAAAAATTCTACTTACGTAGTACAGGAACATTGAGCGAGTCCCTAGTACGCTTCGCCCTTTGCGAGCTTAGTCGGTTAGTAAGCGCTGCATTTAACCGCTGCAGCTGCAAATCTACCGCTGGATGCAAACTGCTTGAAGCGCTGTTTGCGCTGGAGTTGTCTGGCTCTGATTCGATGTGTTTTGTTTCGAATACTTTCATAGCAGAGCCGGGACTCTATGAAATAAGAGTAATAATAATTTATTTCAAAACATATAGGCTGTCATTAATAAATACGAACTAAGGTGGTATTAGCGCTAATCCAAAGCATAAGGCTGTAGTAGGTCAATTCAGTATTAATAAACAAAGACCAAGGAGGAACTAAGCTAATTCGACTCTACTCTCGGAGTAAGAGTTACTCCTAGGCGCCACCTAGTATAGAGATGGAGTAAGCAGACGTATCATGAATTTTGTCATTTTTACGTCACAAAAAAAGGTTGTGCAAATAGGATTATGTTGATGATTTGAGGAAGAATTGAATGAGGATGGATACCAGTTTCAAAAATGTGGCGAGTGAAAATTTACAAGAATCTATTGGACGATCTCGAAAAACTGAACTTAAAATCCAAGTAACGCTGCATAGGTATAGATTTTGTGGTGAAAAACCATTCGGATTAGCAAGAAACAATAAAACAGTTAAAATGACTAAATACTTTTTTATGATTAAAAATTTTTTGGTCAACAAAGAACACCAAAAAGTTTTAAAAGAATAAAACCTCTATGAATAAAACAGATTGTCAAATACAAATTATTGTCTATCTCTGTCATTCATATAATTAATGACAGAGATAGACAATATTTTGAATGATAATATCATTCGTTCATTCACTCTTTTTCTACTAATCCCGATGTAAGGAATGTATTACTCATTCGAGGCTACTACCAGTTTATTAATCACTTCAAAATATTCAAGTTGCTCCTTCGCTACTAAAGAAGTAACAAGTCTGAGAGTAGTCTCGTATTAAGCTAGAATTAGGGTAATCTAATTAATAAGGCCGATAAGGTACACAGTGGTATTATGTATTTTAAACTTCATCTGTCTGTTTGTAAAATGAATGAATGAGAATTCTTTATAGTACACCTTAAACAACGAAAACTAAATGACAATGCACAATGAGCGGTCTTATAAAAAAAAAAGTAAAATCTATTATTTTGTACAAATCTTAGCAACTAAATTTTTTATATATTTTTACTACAAATGTTGTGCATGCCTATAATTGGCATACATTCTATAAGGAAGACTCATAAAATGTTAATATTAATGTGAATTATGTATGCCTGGGGTTGCCTAAATAAATAAATAAAATAAAGTGTGTTTTTACCTGTTCCTGTTGCGACATTCTTGGCATCTTCGCTGGAGGGGTTTCGTCTTGTTCCTGTCAAAAATGTATTTATTAAAAATTTATTATTTAGAAAGTATTTCAATTAGAGCTGTATTCAGGATAGTGCTACTTCAAAAGTCTTATTTGTATACCTGTAAGTGCAGTTTTCGCGGAGCACCGTGATGCTCCGAAGGCGGAGTCGCCGGGTCTCCGTTGAACTGCGCGAGAAATCTGTTGCGTATCTCTGATAGAGGCTGGAATAAAAAAAGTATGTGAGTGTCGTGGAACCTCCGTGGAACACTCGGTTAGAACGAAGTTTCAACTTTGAAGTTTGGCATTTGTCAAATAAATTATTGTCAAATATTAAAATCCTAGTACAGTACGCACAATTGGTTGTGCGTACTACACACAGCTACTTCAGAGAGCTAAAGATTGGTCTTTAGCTCTCTGAAGTAGCTGCGCAGAACCCATTTTCGATGACTTGTATAGCTCCCTCACTCACTCGCTTAGTTTGTTGCATCGAGCTATCTCGATACTCTTACTGTACCAAACCTGCGCAATCGTTTAGTGCACCTAACTTCAGAGAGCTAAAGATCGGTTGTGCGTACTGTACTAACAGTGTAACAATATATGGACTGTTTCGCGACTGCGCACTTCGCCCTCGCACTGTGACGTTTTGACCTATGTATGTATCGTGACGGTGTAATCGACCGTTTTTTTTTCTGTATTCTGTATTTTTTAAATGTATGCATTTTTTTTACTAGTTGAGTTATAAAATGAGCTTTTAGAAATGTAAAAATATTGACGTAAAAGTTTACCGTGTACAGAACTAGATGGCGTAGGTTTCGGTGAGCAGTCACGTGACTCTCACGTGACCTTTACGAGGCGATCCAAGAATTTACTCTCATCTCATCAAAAATGCCCAACGCGCCTAAAGAAGTTTTCACAAATAATACTCACAGTATGTTTATCCCTGGCCGGCTCTGGTTGTTTCCCGGGTAGTTCGTGAACAACCCGCCAGAGGCGCTTCCTCGCGTCCGGTGAAAGTCTGCCCGAGCCCGGCCGAAGGTTCGCGCCGAACGCGCTGTCAGGCGTCTCGGGGTTCCTTTCAACTGTCAATTGCAACAAATATGTACATACATACATACATACATACATAAAATCACGCCTCTTTCCCGAAGGGGTAGGCAGAGACCACGGATCTCCACTTGCTACGATCCTGACACACAACTTTTGCCTCATTCACTCTCATTACATTCTTCATACATGCTCGCCGGTTTTGCCAATTTGATCCAAGAAGTTTCGCCTAGGCCTTCCCCTTTGAAATATGTACAGTACAACTAAATTAATAAAGAGCTTCGGTTGGTTTCGTATTTCTCTCTACTTCCGAATACATCAAGAACTTCAAGGTGGTAGTTATCTAAAAAAATACTATACTAGGATAGGTAAAGGGATCTTGAAGTCGATCGGATGTATTCGGAAATAGAGATAAATACGAAACCGCCCGAAGCGCTTTATTAATGTAGTTGTACTGTAAGTTCGTATGAGTCAGTTCACATTTCATCGAAAATGAATGGAAAACGTTTTTTGAATTTTTTGCAAAACACGATTAAATTTCTCATGTTACTTCGGGAAAATTGTTCCGATGGGAAATAACGTCGTTTGAGACCAACTTGTTTTTTTTTACAAGTCATTTCCTGGATTGACCGTAAATTTTTTCAAAAATCTAAAAATTCAGTTGTTTTTTTCTTTAGGTTTAAGCTATAGATTTTTAGGAAAAAAACCATCTACCTTATCGTTTCATTCGCTTGGCGATTATGTGTGTGAATCTTAGTTCTACAAAAAACTTACAAGGATCAGTGGGCGTCTTTATAGGGTCTGAAGGCATTTCACCGCGTCTCAAAGCTTGCAAACGACGTCTCGTTGTGGGACTTAATGCAGCGAGGTTTGGTGATGATAACGCATCTTCTAACTGAGGCGTTCTTAATACGTCACCTCCGCCTGAGAAAAATGTTTAGGGTAAATAGTTTACTCCCTCAGAATGATGAAAATTAGCGATTACAGACATTGAAGATTTTTTGTAGAAGACTTGAAAAATAAAAAAAATAATGATTACTGTATCCTGTATGTAGATATTGTTTAAAATCAAGTAATTCAAGATAATTTTATTCCGAGTGAAGAACACTCGGGATTAAATTATCATCATCATAAGATCATCAGCTCTTTAATAGTTGATGCGGCGATCTGACTAACTTCCTTGGCTTATTACAAGAAAATGAGCAGCGTTTAGACCAAGTCTAACTAAAAAACTGTCCCTAGAAAAACGATCTTTAAATACTCGTACATAGAACGCTTTTTTGTGGAAACAGTTTTGTTTTGACATGTGTCAACATGGGGTTCAACCAAGGTTTTACGTTTTTATATCTAGAAGTATTAGACATAAGCAGCCTTATGTCTAATTCTTCTAGAAGTGGCGGGGTTTTTTTCGTAGCAGGGTCTACGGGCTTGTTACTAGCACAATAGGCATTACATGAGGCAAGAAAAAATATTTTGGAAAGACTTGCTACAATAAATAAATAAAATAAAATAAATAAATAATGCTGGACTTTTCACACAGCATCATCTAGCCCCAAAGTAAGCAGAGCTTGTGGTATGGGTACTAGATGACTGATAAACTACTTATAGACTTTTTGTTTGTAAATACATACATATTATACATAGAAACACCCAGACCCGAGACAAATATCTGTAGGTCATACAAACATTTGTCCCGCGGCGGGGACCGACCCCGCAACCTTCTGCATCGCAGGCGGATCTTCGCCCACTGCGCCACAGAGGTCGTCAAATAATAAAAAATAATTATACACTTTAAATAAAATAAATAAATAACGCTGGACTTTTCACACAGCATCATCTAGCCCCAAAGTAAGCAGAGCTTGTGTTATGGGTACTAGAATTACTTATATACTTTTGGGTAAGTATTCACCTGATTTAGCGAAATATTTGTAAAGACTAGCTACAACGACAATTAATTTTCGGGTTATTTTTTACCTGATTTCGCGTCATCTTTCAAATCGTTCACTCGTTTTGGGGTCTCCTGTGAATCGCATCCGAGCAAGCCTTGTCGAGCCATTGCAATATATCGAGATGCTGGGGACATGTCATCCGCTGTAATTATCATATAATAAAATGTATTTCAGCTGACTGATAAAAAATTTAGCTGCGATAGATTTAAAGGGTTGTTGCGACACAGCCAAAGGTAATTTTTTTTTTAATTCCAATTTTCAGATTTATGCGAATTATTGCAAGCTTACCCTTGTTTTTTGAGCTAATTTGACTGTTATTAAATTAGTAGGATAATAACCTACCATTGGTAGCTTTAGGTGTATGTTCTCTGCTAGGAACTGACATTCGTCGCGGTACTTCGGGTGCTATCGGTGGTAACATGGCGTTTTCTTTATCCGTGGTTTCATTTGCTGGCTTCGGCTGTTCTACGGCTGGTTTTTGAGGTGATGGTGGAGCTTAAAGTAAGAGATTAAAGAGAGAGATTAAATTGTCTTTATTTCAAATATCAAAATCGGTTTAGTAGTTGCACAATTTTGCCTCTTTCATGTCCAACTGTGACCACTGATTTCCACATAATTACTAAGATTTCAACACATTTCGTCCCATTAAACCCAAATAAATTCTTCACACAAGCTCACTGGCTTATTACCCCGCCCCTGAAAATAAGATATTTAAATAAGAACAACGCACAATTGTTTAGCGAGTCATACCTTTAGTATCACCAACAAGATGTTCCTTCTCGCTCACACGTCTTCCCTCCTTTGCGCACTCCAGCAGCCATGTTGCTTTCACTGCGGGTAGGTTCCATTTCAAAGCGCCCGCGTATTTGTCGCCAGTCGGTGTCGGACAGACGAGGTGAGTGGACGCTAGAGCATTCGCTGTGTTCCGACGACAGAAACGAAGCTGCGTGCTAAAAAGAGAGAATATTCGAAAACACCTGGAATATTCGAGGTTTTTGCCCATCAGTAGGACAGTCCAATATAAACATAGGAGGCGTGATTGAATCACAAATAATCGAAAACATGCAGCTGCTTATTACATAAACGTTAAACCTTAGTTGAACCCTATGTTGACACATGTCAAAACAAAACTGTTACCACAAAAAGCGTTCTATGCACGAGTATTTAAAGATCGTTTTTCTAGAGACAGTTTTTTAGTTAGTCTTAGTCTAAACTCGGTTCATTTTCTTGTAATAAGATGGGTAAAGTTAGATTTATGAGGATGTTACCACACCAATCGATTGATGCTTGATCGATGCTCGATCAATGATGAATTGACAAGTTGGAACTGTCGATCGACGTTGGTAACACCGGCTCTAATGTAAGTGGAAGTAGCATAGGATTCATCTACAGAAACTAAGCTATACTAATACACTAAAACATTAGTTAAAAGCACACAGAGAAATACAAGTAAGTAAATGTATTTGACTAAAACTCAGGCAGTTACTCACGTCGCTCCCAACAGTTTGGCGAGTTCGTCCAAAAACGCCCGTTCGACGCCGCTGTAAGTGCTAAGACTCGCGACAACGCCCTGTAATGGCGGCGGGCCGGGCGTCAATTTGACAGGTCGATGGTAGTACTGGATCGGAAGTAACTCTTGTTGGGATAAACAGTCTTTCTGTAAAAGAGAATAAAATAAATAACAACAATATACAAAATTAAATAAAGAAAAACAGATAAAATAAAACTTAGGTATATCAATGGGCGGCTTTATCGCTGCAAGCGATTTCTTCCAGACAACCTTTGGATGGACAGGAGTTTAGGTAGTTTTTTCTCTTTTGAGAATATTGATGAAATGATAATCACAAAACAGGTTTTTTTACCTATTTATTTTTTAGTTTCTTGTGTATTTATTTTAACTTTTGTTTGTGAGAGAAAAATTTTCTAAATAAATAAATATTTGATTTGATTTGATAATGATGAAGTAGGCTAAGGATTTGGCCACTAGCTTCTAGCTTCTTTTCTTCAAGAGTAGAAGACTCCATGGCGTCGAATTTTATCTGAAAAATCCGGTCTAGCAAGGTTAAGCAAGCTAAAGAAAATGGTAGCTGCCAAAGAGATACAAAATTTTGCATTTTGTATCTTCTTCCTATGTCGTTAGGGCAAAGGGCGTCCACAGTGACTGCGTATCTCGATCGGTCTTAGTTAGTAGACGAAACCTTTGATCAAAACTTTCAAATCAAAACTTTGATCTGTTCGCCCCGATAGTGCGGACAGCGACAGAAGTTCATGAACATTTGATGTATTTGATTCTTCAATATCTTCGAAGTTCGTAAGGTTATAGATAAAACTTCACCTTGCAATGGATGTTACTATGCTTGCTCGTCAGCTTAGTATCTATGCTGAGTCAGAACCTATTTGACTGGACAAGGCCACGCAGAGCGCGACTAATTGGTTCCTTTTCGTAGGTTTCTTCTTGTATTTGTTTCATTCTGTCTGTTTTCATTTACCTGTGTACCTACCTATTTATGTTCTGTCCTATTTTAAAGTTCCGTTCTGTGTTGTTTGTGCGTGTCAAATAAAAATCATTCTATTCTATTATATTCTATTTTGTCTTGCCATTACTATTATGAAAAAAAAAATAGGCAACTTTCCCACAAATAATGATGAAAATGAAGCTTTAAAATCTCCAATTGTTCATAAACTTCTATCGCTGACTGTACCAGGCGCTGCCAGATTTGGTACACTCAACAATAAATGAGGACTACTAATGTAGGGTACATTGAGGTTCATTTGGGCATCATGTTTTTTTTTTATGATGAATGAATCAACAAGGTTGATAGTCCCTTGCAACACTATGATGCCTCACCACCCAGAAGACAGTGACGGCGGTAGCGCTCCCTGTGAGCAGCTCGCTGGGGTCGCAGTCTAGCGGCACTAACGCGTGACTGCCGCCCGCCCCCGCAGCACATAACACGCCGCCTGCCGCTGATACTTCCGCGCCCAGCTCGCAGACTGCCTCTTCGTCTAGACCTTGCACTTCTATCTTTATTCCTGGAAACAATATGCTTAAAACTCAGGACTTTGTTTAGCTATTAGTACATGAAAAGAGACCTGACGGTATTTTTTAGTACAGGAGAAAGGCCTACACCCAGCTGTAGGATATTATTGGTTGCGGATGATGACATGAAAGGAACTTTATTAACAGATCTTGAAGTGGGCAGTGAAGTTGGGCGTTTCAATGCGCAGTACATTCTTTTCCATACATACACAAAATACGCATCTAAACTGACGACCTCTGTGGCGCAGTGGGCGAAGGTCTGCCTGCGACGCAGAAGGTTGCGGGTTCGATCCCCGCCGCGGGACAAATGTTTGTATAACCTACAGATATTTGTCTCGGGTCTGGGTGTTTCTATGTATAATATGTATGTATTTACAAACGAAAAGTATTTAAGTAGTATATCAGTTATCTGGTTCCCATAGTACAAGCTTTGCTTAGTTTGGGGCTAGATGATGCTGTGTGAGAAATGTCCAGCATTATTAAAAAAAAAAAAAAAAAAAAAAAAACAGCTACATGGGGAGATTATAATGGGCTCTACATACCTCTAAATATCTGTTCAATCTCCTCAGTCGGTTCGTCCGTAAGATCTTCTGTGACGTCAGGTCTAGCCGTAACGTCACGTCGCATCGTGACGTTCGCTTCGGGCTCGGGACTCTTCGGTTTTGGAGGCTCTTCGGGCATTTGTTCTGTATTATTTTGATCTTTTACATAATGATGTATTCAACTATATGGCTAGCTTGCTCAGTCGTTCTTGATAGATCGTCGGAAGTTAAACAACGTTCTAAACGTTCAGTAAGTGGTGTTCTCAGCTAAGCGCTTCAGAGAGCACCTTAAATTGTCGGTCCCGGCTAAAAGTCGCTAAGCCATGACGGAGGCCTTCCGGCGGCTTTGACGACCTCTGTGGCGCAGTGGGCGAAGGTCCGCCTGCGACGCAGAAGGTTGCGGGTTCGATCCCCGCCGCGGGACAAATGTTTGTATGACCTACAGATATTTGTCCCGGGTCTGGGTGTTTTCTATGTATAAGTAGTATATCAGTCATGTAGTACCCATAACACAAGCTCTGCTTACATTGGGGCTAGATGATGCTGTGTGAAAAAGTCCAGCATTATTTATTTATTTATTTTATTTATTTATCGTTCTTTAGCTCGCTGAAGTAGCTGCGCAGAACCCATTTTTGATGACGCCTAATATCATGTTATCTCGCTTACTCTACCAAACCTGCGCAATCGTCTATTGCACCAACTTCAGAGAGCTAAAGATCCGTTGTGCTTAGTATAGGATACTCACGGCTAAGATAATGGTTAACCAAATCATCTGGTGCTTCTTCTTCAACCGTTGGCGGGGGCAAGTCCAAAGGGCCTCGGCGTAGCAGTGCCAAGTTACGCTTACTCATAGGTGATGCGGGTTCGATGCGCTGTTTGCGGGCACTTTTAGCGGGGGTTGATGGATTTGTATCTATTAGAAACTGAAAAAGGAAGTTTTTTTAAATTGAAATAATTATTAATCTTTTAAATGCCGGGATCATTTTGAAGGCTGCGTCAAACGTTTATCGCTTTTTTGATAGCGCAGCCGGTGGGATTTTACACTATCTCATTGGTTTGTTCTATCCATATCCATACTATCCATACTAATATTATAAATGTAAAAGTAACTCTGTCTGTCTGTCTGTCTATCTGTCTGTCTGTTTGTTACGCTTTCACGCCCAAACCGCTGAACAGATTAAGCTGAAATTTGGCATAGTTAAAGGTTATATCCCAGGGAAGGACATAGGCTACTTTTTATCCCGAAAATATGAAAAAATCTCGAGGGACCGCGGGTCACACCGCGGGAGCGCAGCTAGTAAGACTATATTTTGCGACAGATGAAGCGATAAAGAAAGATAAGTAATTTATTTACTCAAAACATTGTGTGAACAAACAACAGAACACGAGAACGTTGTTAGCGATAGGATACTACTAGCAAATACGTTTTAGTTCTATTAGTCAAAGGATTTCATTAACAATGATCAGACGATTCACGCCATAATAACGATGATACTCGGTACTTTCTTTAGAGCCGTGTTGGTCGAATGGGGTTGTGCCTCGACTTTCAATCCGAAGGTCGTGGGTTCAAATCCCGGTCGTGCATCAATGGATTTTTCGTTTCGTAAAATTTATATGCGCTTTAACACGAGCTCTTAACGGTGAAGGAAAACATCGTGAGGAAACCCGCAGCTTAGTCAGCTCCACACGTATTGACGTCGTCTTTCCTGTGAGCCAGGCTGAATAAGCTGAGAGGATGGTTTAGGTGCTGGGCAAGCCTATTCCATTTCAAAACAATGTCCCAGGCACTACAGCGTCCCGTTAAGTGTAGGCATGGATTGCCTCCTGACGCTGGATAAATCATCTAATATAGATGTAAAGGCCTAAGTTTTACTCGGTACTTTCTTTGTAAGTTACACAATTTTTTCAGCTATGGCGCAGCCGGTAGGATCTTACCTCAGCTTCGTTTAACGCCTTCCCAGCTTGCACGCTTCTGACCAGCCATAATGCGTTTAGTATAGGTACGTTTGGAAGTTCGATAGCCGCTTTACTAGCGTTTGCACCCGACACTACGTGGGTTACTCGTTCGTGAGCGCAATCGTAACGGACGCCACCGCCTCGGGAAACTATAGCTAATGCTCGCTCACGGCATATACCTTCTAGACCTGTTACCCAGATCTGAAAATTAAATTGATAAAATATCAAAAATGTGGGCATGTCTCAAATTGGACATGCCTGACTACCCCCTTGGATATCTTCAAAGGGTCTGAGAGAATGTCTACCACGTCTTGGAAATTAAGACGTGGTCATGAGAACGACATAAAAAAAAACGTTTATTTTGCCGCAGTTTTCAGCAGAGGGACACGATAGGTTAAGGAAAAAAAATAGAAAACTGATAATTAAGATAATATAAGATAAGATAAATTTATTGTGCCAAAAACAGGTATAGCGGTAATATAATTTTTGATTTGAAAGAAAGTAGACTTAACTGGTTGACGTGTTTTAGACATAAAAGATCTTCGGTCTTACAAAAATACGTGGTACAAAGGTTTCTCAGACTATATATGCTTATACCTGTGTCTGTGTGTGTTGTTAAATAAAGATCTATCTATCTATGTATCTTATTCTTTGTTTAATCTAGAATAACTTTCGAAGTTTACTTCTAAGGCTGTTGGTGACTATGTTAATACGTAATTTTTAAGCTCGCGAAAGTTTATTAAAGACTATGTTAGAAGGGTTCAATATAACTTACACAAAACCCATCAAATATAGGTCCAGCCTTTTTGATTAAACTCATGTCAAAATTCTCAAACACACTCTGAAGTTCCTTGTCCGTTGAATCGCTTGTCCTTTTAGATTCTTGTGAGAGCTAAAAATAAGAAACAGAATATCGCATAATGTAACAAGAAATACAATCACATCTTAAGAGATTTATAATAATAATATTATTAATAATAATAATAATGCTGGACATTTTCACACAGCATCATCTAGCCCCAAACTAAGCAAAGCTTGTACTATGGGAACCAGATAACTGGTATACTACTTATATACTATTTGTTTGTAAATACATACATATTAAACATAGAAACACCCAGACCCGAGACAAATATCTGTAGGTCATACAAACATTTGTCTCGCGGCGGGGATCGAACCCGCAACCTTCTGCGTCGCAGGCGGACCTTCGCCCAGTGCGCCACAGAGGTCGTCAATAATAACTCAAGCTTACGGAAAAACTTTTATAGACCTGCCCAAACCATGCCAATTTTTGTATGTATTCAGAAAACTAAAACATCCAGCGTTAAATTAAATGTAAAATCCAAACAACATCGGTTTTACCTTCATTTTGCCAGACATAGTTGTGATGTCAGTCGCTCGAGACTCATCAACAAAATTGTTTGGTGGCCTGACGTTTGTGATCCGTGAAAAATTCAAACCTGCGAAATAAAATAGTTTAACTACATGGTGTAAAAAGACGTCTACCGAAGCCGAAAGGGGTGGCTACAACATCCAAACACACAATCAAATCCAAAAGGATTTTCCGAAAAAAAAAACATTATGTGCGAAGAAAACACCAAACACACACACATGTACTAGTGGTAAATAACCGGAAATAACATAAAAATTACGTAGCTAAGTAAAAAAAAAATTGCGTTTTTTTTCGCCTAATATGTTTAGAATCATGTTCTGATTGCAGCCCCTCACTTTTCGGTAGTAGTCTTTTTACACCCTATATAATTAACGGCCGGTGGGCAAAGGCAGTGACAGAACGGTGGCTAGAGACGCACATCGACCACGGGGCAGACCACCAGCCCGTTGATCAGACGACATAGTCGGTGTGGTTGGACGACAATGGATGAAGATAGCACGGAACCGAGAGGAGTGAAGGGTTAGAGAGGAGGCCTATGCCCAGCAGTGGGTATTAATAGCTTATTGATGATGATACTTGAATGAACGATTCTCTCTTACACCGTTAGCAATTTTGTAGGATTGCATCAATGATGTAAAATATGCCACAATTATAGAAAACAGTAAAAACGGAGGAACCATACCTTTATTTCATCGTCGTACGTAGTATGTTAGTAATTAGATTACTAGCTACTGCGCGCGGCTTCGCCCGCGTGGTACCAACCACGCCTAACAACCTATTATAACCTAAATGCTATCCCAGGTCCCTATCTACGCCTTTTCCAAGTTTCATCCCGGTTCACTGGTTTAGGCGTGATCGAAACACAAACATACAAACATCCAAACATCTAAACAAACTCACAAGCTTTCAGCTTTTTTATATTAGTGGGATTGCATCAGGTTAAACCATGATAGTTGTAAGTTGTATAATATGTATGTATTTACAAACAAAAAGTATATAAGTAGTATATCAGTTATCTGGTTCCCATAGTACAAGCTTTGCTTAGTTTGGGGGCTAGATGATGCTGTGTGAAATTGTCCAGCATTATTTATTTATTTACTTGCTGACCCGCGCGACTTCGTCTTCGCATTATCGGTCCAGCCGTTCACGCGTGATGGCGTGACCAAGGGATATAGGGATTCATTTTTTCCGCGCAATTTTTTAATTTTTATTCTGTCATAAGAACATTCTCCTTCAACAAACCCAACAAAATAAGTGAAATCGGTCCAGCCGTTCACGCGTGATGGCGTGACCAGGGGATATAGGAATTCATTTTTTTTATATAGAGATTTATTTAGTTTAAATAAATAAAGTTAATGGCTAGCACTCACTCATATCAGGCAGTCTTGTCGCACTGAGTGGCGAAGAAGTAGACGCGCCTGCAACTCTATACCTCGCAAAAGGTAGCGCCACGCCCTTCGCGGCAGAATCTTTCACCCAAGTGGGAAGCACGCAAGCTTTGCCGTACTCTAAGGCAGCTTTGTACTTCTCACTGCCTACCCCCTCCCTGGAAAGTTGGTTACACATTGACAGAAGTGAATTCGACGCAGACTTTGTATGGTGGGTGTCGCCCCTTAGTTGAACCCCATGTTGACACATGTCAAAACAAAACTGTTACCACAAAAAGCGTTCTATGCACGAGTATTTAAAGATCGTTTTTCTAGAGACAGTTTTTTAGTTAGTCTTAGTCTAAACTCGGTTGATTTTCTTGTAATAAGACGGTTTAGGTTCTACGACATGCCGGTTTCCTCACGATGTACTAGTATAGTGCACGCACATACATTTTTCGGCAGAAAAACTCATTGGTGCACGACAGGGATTGAACCCACGACCTTACGATCGGAAGGCGGGGCCACTACCACTAGGACCACCATAATTATATTAAAGCGAGCACAAGGAAAAATGCCGAAAACAAATGGGAGGTCTATACTCAGCGGTTGGGCTAAAAATGATGATATTTTATGACACTGACATATTTTGTAAATGAATAATATACAAAACAATCTCTGAAACTCACCTATTAAGCACAACGACATCTGTAGTCTCACTCTGAAATGCCCCAGTGAACACACCACCATTTTCTGACACCAGCTTCATAATCATCAGTTTGTCTTTTTTAGATATCCCTGAGGTTGTGACTTGTAAGTTTGCGAATATAGGCAGTTTGTGGCTACTGAATTCTGCTGAAGCACCGTTTATGTTCAGTTGCAATGATGCCTCCCATACTGCTTGGACCCATGTTTCGCACATTACTGGAATGCCTTTTTCTACTGATTTCTGAAAGTACAGGTATAATTTTGAGTTGAAAACCCAATTTTTAAATCATCATCAATACAAACATAATATAAAATTTAATAACTCTTCAAAATAACTCTGTATGCTCAAGGGTACATAATTTACACAACACTAAACACAAACTAACTTTATTTTAATTTGTTTCTTCAGTCTAAATTCAGGAACAGCTGAACCGATTTTGATGGGACTTTAACTAGAAGATGTAGAGAGGAAGGTTGTAGGGCAACTTATAGGCTACTTTTTATCCCGGAATTCTCACTGGATCGGGATTTACGCGGAAAAAACCAGGAAAACTGTTGATCCCATGCAAACAAAGTTGCGGGCACACACAGCTAGTACATACATACATAAAATCACGCCTTTTTCCCGAAGGGGTAGGCAGAGACCACGGATCTCCACTTGCTACGATCCTGACAGACAACTTTTGCCTCATTCACTCTCATTACATTCTTCATACATGCTTGCCGGTTTAGGGTACTTTTGACCTGGCCCTTCTCCAAAATGTCGCCAATTTGATCCAAGAAGGTTCGCCTAGGCCACACAGCTAGTAGTAAAATAAAATTTAACTTACAATATACTTGTCTGATAAAACTGTATCTGAAACTAGGTGTGTGGTTTCATCCGTTAAGACATTGTAATAAATACCGCCCATCCAGTGGACTTTGAGCTTTATATTTTCCTGAAACAAGGTTCATATTGAAGTTTCAATAATTTATATTTATTAGAAATAATTATAATCTTCCTGCTCTTGTCCCAAACAAATAATATTATTATTAGGTTGGCACAACAATGTATTCTTCCATTTTTATCTATCACCTCCATATCACTCTTTTCTTACTCATGTCTAAATCAATTTATTAATTACTTTAATTTCACTTTCATTAAAAGGATAAAGTGTTTTGTCATTATTTTACATTTAACTAGTAAACCATTGTATTTCATACATGCTTTGAAGAGCAATCATTTTGATGAGAGTACAATCTCATTACTAATTTTTACTCTCTGGAGTGACTCAACAAAAATTTTGTAGAAATCCATTACTTCTGCCTCAAGAAAAACAGACATGCAAGAAGACCTACCTACTATCCTACTATGCGCACAACAGGAACAGGAGTAGAATCACCTAGTTTTAAGACGTTTCAAAGTGATCCCAGCGGTCCTACTGAATAAATGCTTTTTGACTTTTGACTTTTGAACCAATCTTTGTTTCTTTGAAGTAGCTGAACCCATTTTTGATGGCGCCAAAAAAACGAAGACAGTGTTGTATAGCTAACTCGCTTAGTTTGTTGCATCATGCTATCTCGCTTACTCTACCAAACCTGCGCAAGTTTTTAGTGCACCTAACTTCAGAGAGACAGATCGGTTGTGCATATTATACAGTTGTTTTATCTAACAAAAGCAGGTCAGTTTTAACTGTATGTGTAGATGAACATGCAGATTGTTATAGTGAGCTTAGCTTAGCTGCTTCATGGATGAATGAGCCAGTATCGCACACAGATACAAATCTACACACACAATTAAGACCCGCTTTCATGAGATTGAACAAAAAAAACTTAATCCTTTACATCTATATTAGATGATTTATACAACGTCAGGAGGCAATCCATGCCTACATTTAACGGGACGCTGTAGTGCCTGGGACATTGTTTGAGATGGAATAGGCTTGCCCAGGACCTAAACTATCCTCTCAGCTTAATCAGCCTGGCCCACAGGAAAGACGACGTCAATATGTGTGGAGCTGACTAAGCTGCTTCACCGTTAGGAGCGCATATAAATTTTAAGAAACGAAAAATCCATTAATGCACGGCCGGAATTGAACCCACGACCTTCGGATTGAAAGTCGAGGCACAACCCCATTTGGCCAACACGGCTCTTTTTTGAGATTGAACCTTCAATTTACCTTTTGCTGTTTAGACAGTCCACTGGCAGTGACCACCAGTCCTCTCATAGCCACTGTGAACACCGGCTCAGGTCCTGAAGGTATGGGGACACCTTCTGTGAGACAGCAGGACAAACATCTAGTGCCAACCACTCTAGAAGGATAAGTTTTTATCAACTCTAAATACTGCCTCTAAAATATCAGTCTCTGTGGCTAGGTTATGATAGGTTTAGGTTAATTAATATTATACAGTGTTTAGGTTAATTAATATTATATATTATACAATTAGGAACGCTTAATGAAAGGGAAGATTTTTTTCGAAGTAACAAGTAAAACTAATTGCACGTATTTTTTTTTTATTTCTCCCAGTATCGCATAACTTTTCCATACTAGTCTTACATTCGTTGATACACATGATTGGCAAAAAAATTATCGATATACTCTATACCTTAGATCTCGACCTAGTATTACTACTTACTGGCTGGTCACATAATTAAGAACGATGAATAGTTTTTTTTTTAATTCAAATTCAAATAGAAAACACTGTGGTTCTTTGTCAATATTCGTATAATTTTGGCGCCATTTAATGCTGTAAAAGTCTTAGGAGTGATTGCTTTATAATAAAACAATGGGGAAAAATAAAAGTTGTGATAAGCCTACCAGAGCAGTAATAATAAAACTTCGCCAGAAGAATTGGTCGTTTAAAAAGATAGCCGACCATCTGCAATGTTCAAAAACGATGGTTTTCAACGCTGTGAAGCATTTTGCCATGTATCAAACTACTTCAAATGTACTGCGTGTACCTAAACAGAGAAAGTCATCTCGTGGTGATGATCGAAATATCGTTCGTTTGGCAAAACAAAATCCTTTTAAAGGGTCTAATAAGCTGAGGAAAGAATATTATTTGGTGAAAACAACCCCTTAGCAATCTCAGCACGCACTATTCGAAGGCGTTTGGTAGAAGCAAAGTTGCACGGAAAGATAGCAAGGAAGGTGCCCATGTTGAAAAGGTCGCATAGGCAAGCCCGACTTGCATTTGCAAGAAGGTATGAAAACTGGACATCTAGACAGTGGAAAAATGTTCTTTTTTCTGACGAGACAAAAATAAACAGGGTTTGTTCTGATGGAAAACGATATGTCCGACGCCCTCCGAATAAAGAATTCGACCCAAAATACACAAAGGTGACATTAAAGCATGGTGGAGGAAACGTGAAAATTTGGGGGTGCTTTTCAGGACATGGTGTTGGACCTGTAAAGTTGATTGAAGGAAATATGGATCAATACCAATACAAAAATATACTGGAAGAAACAATGTTACCTTATACCAAAGACGTGCTTCCGGTTATTTGGATATTTCAGCACGATAATGATCCGAAACACACTGCACGAACCGTAAAGGAATTTCTAATAACGCAATCAGTCTCCGTTTTAGACTGGCCAGCTAACAGTCCATCTCAACCCGATAGAAAATCTTTCGTGCGAAGTCAAAAAAAATGTTTCTAATTGGCAGTGTGGCAATCTAAGAGAGCTGTACGACGTTTTTTTAGAAGAATGGAACTCTATTTCTCTTGCGAAATGTCAAAAATTGGTAGAGTCAATGCCTCGCCGGTGTAAAGCCGTAATTAAAAGCCGTGGACATGCTACTAAGTATTAATTTTAGTTTAAAATGTATTAAATTGGTAATTTTTCTTACGCGCTTCACGCTAGTGTGATTTATTCAATCTCAGTTTCATAAAAAGTATTTCTCGAACAGTTTAATAAATCGTTCTTAATTATTTGTCCAGCTTCATTACTATTTGATTTTGATAATACAGAAAATAAATGAAATTTGTTATGAAAATAGTACGCGATTTTATTTTATATTCCTAGTCCGGTTTGCTCTATTCGTGTGGCTATTTCATAACATAAATAGTCACTTCTAAGAAGGAACACATAACCACACATGACATGATTTAGATAAAAAAAATCTGGAATTTCAGATCGTTCTTAACTATATGGCCACCACTGTATATATTTATAAAAAAGCAGTGTTGGTCGAATGGGATTGTGCCTCGACTTTCAATCCGAAGGTTGCGGGTTCGAATCCCGGCCGTGCATCAAAATTTATATGCGCTTTAACACGAGCTCATAACGGTGAAGGAAAACATCGTGAGGAAACCCGCAGCTTAGTCAGCTCCACACATATTGACGTCGTCTTTCCTGTGGGCGGCTGATTAAGCTGATGGTTTGGTTTATTCCATCCAGTCCTACCAGTAGTTCGATAGTCGAACTGTTTGGATGTTTTTTATCCAAATTGTTATCCTGACGGATCGAACTATTTGGAAACACCTTTATTCCATCCAGTCCTACCAGTAGTACGATAGTCGAACTGTTTGGATGTTTTTTATCCAAATTGTTATACTGACGGATCGAACTACTTGGAAACATGGATTTTATTCCAAATAGATTTACTAACTCCGAAGTACAGTCATCTATTTACGATGTGCAAAGATGTCGCATCAGCCGGCCAAAAGTGGAAAAACTAAATTGTGTCCGCTTTATTTTTTTTGGGCATAATTTCCACGAACTGCTTCAGAACAATAACAAACAACACAAACACTACATAAATCATACAAAATTATTAAGGTTATATTTGTAATATTTATAATACTATTAACCCTGCTATAATCTACTATAAAGCCTGTGGTTGTTATACTATCAGTATTTAATTTAGAAACATTTAGGACATTGTTTAGAAGTTTTACCTCAAAATTTCTAAATAATGTCCTACAGAGATGTCGCCATTTAAAAGCATCATTTGGGTATTTCGTATATGCTGATCCCTCAGAATGCTCTCTCTTGTAGGACATTATTTAGAAATTTTGAGGTAAAACTTCTAAACAATGTCCTAAATGTTTCTAAATTAAATACTGATAGTATAACAACCACAGGCTTTATAGTAGATTATAGCAGGGTTAATAGTATTATAAATATTACAAATATAACCTTAATAATTTTGTATGATTTATGTAGTGTTTGTGTTGTTTGTTATTGTTCTGAAGCAGTTCGTGGAAATTATGCCCAAAAAAAATAAAGCGGACACAATTTAGTTTTTCCACTTTTGGCCGGCTGATGCGACATCTTTGCACATCGTAAATAGATGACTGTACTTCGGAGTTAGTAAATCTATTTGGAATAAAATCCATGTTTCCAAGTAGTTCGATCCGTCAGTATAACAATTTGGATAAAAAACATCCAAACAGTTCGACTATCGTACTACTGGTAGGACTGGATGGAATAAAGATGTTTCCAAATAGTTCGATCCTTCAGTATAACAATTTGGATAAAAAACATCCAAACAGTTCGACTATCGTACTACTGGTAGGACTGGATGGAATAAAGGTGTTTCCAAATAGTTCGATCCGTCAGTATAACAATTTGGATAAAAAACATCCAAACAGTTCGACTATCGAACTACTGGTAGGACTGGATGGAATAAACCGATGGTTTAGGTGCTGGGCAAGCCTATTCCATCTCAAACAATATCCCAGGCACTACAGCGTCCTGTTAAGTGTAGGCATGGGTTGCCTCCTGATGCTGTAGGTATAAATCATCTAATATAGATGTAAAGGCCTAAGTTTTTTTTGGAGTTATTTACTTATTTATTTATACTCTAGTCACTTTTACTAAGATGAACATTATTGAACATAGGTACTTACAAACATTTTGTAGCTCGTAACTTTTCATAGAGTTGCCCATCAAATTCTGTTAGTACAAATACATCTCTCTTGGATAAGCCATCAAATCTGTTCCATTGGCTTTCATGCACCCATGTAGCTTGCAAACCTCCCCCACTGAGTTGTTCGCAGGCCTGAAATAAACAGCGTAAAATTAGCAAACTTTGAACGCACGTACTACTAAAGTTTACAGTTTTAGAATAGTCCTTTGTGACATTTCAAACCAATATGTGTTTTTACCACAGTTTGAAAGAAGAACCAAATAAATGTGAAACTTTACCAGAAAAGCCATTTGCATCTCCTCGGAGCATTCATTTTCGGACCGGCAATCTTTCGGAATGATAAAAGTAACTTTTATCTCCTCAGCCATTGTATCATCCCGTAGCCAGGCTGTTACATGCGATCAAGAAGACAATGCAACTATAACGCGTGTAAATTATTTTAGTTACAATACAACTTCGGAGTTTTTCAGGAAAGGAAAGGAAACGTTCACAAAAACGGGAAACGTCTTCACTCCTCAGTCAGTCCTCAAGTCAACTTTGTTTACAAAGTTTACAAAATTTAAATTTTCTTCTCCGTCATCTGTCATTGCAACTGCCATTATCATGTCATTTGTCATTGACATCATGTCATTAATGTAATGTCATTTTCTGCTGAAACTTCACAATCAGAAAAACCGGAGAAGAAAAACGTCATTGGCTTTTTAGGGATGGGACGTCATTAAAAAAACATCGATGGTTTGATATACGGCTGGTAGTGTTCGATATTATATAACTTTTCTATCAATCAACTCAATCAATGTCTATTTCCAAGTTATTTTAAAAATATTACGTTTGTTTATAGCAAAATATAATAATAGCTAAGCTTGCAGTCAAATTGAAAAAACCTATTCATTGGTACCACTGCACGGTTGTTGTTTTGTTTTCTTGATAAATATTATTTAGTTGGTAAACCAACAGCAGTGAGCTGGCACATTTTTGGCTCAAAGGATCAGCATTGCCATCCAGCGTGGTGAGCTAATCTATAGATCGTTTCTAACGATCCTTAGACAGCTTGACTAATCCTATTGTATTTTGTAAATATACGTAAATATGTAGTAGCTTAGTTTTTGTAAATAAAATACTTACTTTTTGATGTTGATTCAATTTTTTAGGCTAGTAGTGGTGGAGTAAAAAACACCAGTACGTACTGGTGTTTTTTACTCCAACTGTGAACTAAAGAATTTGCAAATAAATGACAAGTCAATCAACTTTGTTCGTTTCGTTACTACGACGTTCGGTACGGTACGGTACCTTATTGTAGGCAGGTACCGTACAGAATATAATATTATTATTATTATTTTGTTTGTCAAAGTTTACCATCACGGAACTATAGAGTCCCGGACCTTTGATGGGCATGCATGGGGCCGAAGCCAACACACAGAGGCTATTATTAATATTATTGTTTATTTTTTTTTCTCGGTTTTTTTTTATTATTATTATTCAGCCGTTCTTGTCCCACTGCAGGGCAAAGGCCTCCCTTCCCTTCTTCCACTCTTTGCGATTCAACGCAGCGACAGGCCAATTCCACAGGTAAGCGTCCAGCTCGTCCTGCCATCTCGCCCTGGGTCTTCCACGTCTGCGCGTCATATTTTGTGGGATCCACTGTGTGGCTCGTTTTGCCCACAAATTATTCGACATAATATATAATATAGTTGTATTAAAATCAAAAATTTAAAATTGATGATTTCGACGTGTATTTAACGATTTATCGATGTTTTACAAAACATCGACATAATGTACGACTCACTACTCTAGTTTTAATAATTTATTTATTTACCTGATGATATTGATTGATTGATCCCTCGCATGTTTTTTTTGTGCGAGGTGAGGTTATAAAAATGTGCGAAACCTAATGTTTCCATTGTTTTTATAAAGTAAAACGTGAATTTCTAGTCAAAATGTTGTACGACGAATTTAAACCCATTGTGGATTTAGTTCTGAACAACTGGACCGCTCTGCAGCTTGCGGTCGCACATGGAATGGGTGCTCCGGGCGGTGAAACGGTTAGTTGGTGTTTTTTAATGAAAATGTCTATCCACGCTTCAATTTCTCACATTAGATAAAAGTTATTTCACTTTCAAACCTATTGGTAGATTCGGCTATATTTGGTTTGAGTCTAGTACCTAACTACGTCGATACCAATATCGATAAAATTGTAAGCAGTATTGAGCACATTTATGTAGGTACAAACTTACTTACCTACGTTGAAAATGCACAGCTGCAACTACCTACACTTCAACACAAGTGTTTTGACATGCCCATGTCCACACTGTTCACAGTTTCTTAAAAATCTGTCTAAGGCATGATCAAAACAAAAACAAAAAAATACTTCTAATGTACAATAGTAGCATTGAAAACGATTAAAAAACTTCCCATTCTCTTGACCTCAAAACATACACAGGCAAGAATGAGGTCTACGATAGAGCGAGCCTACCCAGAAGGAGCCTATTAAATCTCTTCTTAAAAACACCAGGGTCTTAGCTCAGCAGACATACAGATGCTGGAAGCCGATTCCAATTTTTTGCAGTGCGCATAATAAAAGAACTTTGGAAGCGCTTAATTCTAATAAATGGAATATAAATAAACCAAGCGAGGTGAAGAAACCGGTGAAGGAAAACATCGTGAGGAAACCAGTTAGTGTTCTTATAGGCGGCGATGGGCTTGCAACCTGTCACGTATGGAATACTAACTTCTGCAAGATGTGGGCATGTATCAAATATGTGTTTGGACATGCCTCTGACTACCCCCCTTAAACATCTTCATAAGATCTGGAATAAGTACCATAATAATTACGTTTTTATACTAAAAAGAAAACCGACTTCAATGTTTGACTCGAAACGCGGTGTGACTCAGGGCGTCAAGCTGTCGATTCGATTTCTATTTGTGACATGGCTAGGAGGGAAGGTGTTTAGAGTTTTACGGGGAAACTATCAATCCCTCAGGAATAAAATTTATATGGGACCACCTCTGGAGTATACCCTTTCAAACATGAAAAGAATTTTGCAAATCGGTCAACAAATGGCGGAACAATCGCGTAACAAGATACAAAAAAAAAAAGAAAAAAAAACATACAGACGAATTGAGAACCTCCTCCTTTTTTTAAGTCGGCTGATAAGTCGGTTGAAAAGATCTGAGAGCATGTCTACCGCACCTTGAGGATAAAGTCGTGAACCTGTTTGTTCTACCGAGTGAGAATGATAGTCTTGACTGTAAAGCTAATACAACCTTCATGTCAATGAAAAATCATGCGTCGAAATCACTTGGCGTTGGTTGATTTAGCTAGTCTTCTATACAATGATACACTTTTTAAAGCATTACACTCTCAATAATGACAACAATTGTAATATCAAGTGCCTTTTAAGTTGCCAAAATTAAAAACTGCACAGCTGTGTACATTCTTTTGCCACTTTATTATCCTAGCCTCTAGCTAGCCCATAACTCCACTGTCTGCATCATGCGTACCAAACTTTCTAAGAAATTCATTCTTTTGTTTACAAATTGTAAGTTTGTACTAATAAGTTGATGTCATGGATTATCTAAATGTTGATGTGATTTTTCTTCTCCATTTAACAACTCCCTATAGCGCCATGCGAGAGTTTACACTGTTTTAATATATGTATAATAATAATATTTAATAATGCTGGACGTTTTCACACAGCCCCAAACTAAGCAAAGCTTGTGCTATTGGAACCAGATAACTGATATACTACTTATATAATTTTTGTTTGTTAATATACATATTATACGTAGAAACACCCAGACCCGAGACAAATATCTGTAGGTCATACAAACATTTGTCACGCGGCGGGGATCGAACCCGCAACCTTATGCGTCGCAGGCAGACCTTCGCCCACTGCGCCACAGAGTTCGAAGTCGGAACTGTATTTTGTTATTTGCAGACAGCGCAACTGATGGCAGTCTATGTAGCAAGATACTGTGTCGAGAATGTGGTGTGTGTAGAAGATCTCACTGAAACATTAGAAGATTTAATGGATGAGGAGTTTGATACTGTCTGCCATGACAATTCACCAAAAGGTAACACATACATACAGCTGATTATTACATAAACGTTAAACCTTAGTTGAACCCTGTGTTGACACATGTCAAAACAAAACTGTTACCACAAAAAAGCGTTCTATGTACGAGTATTTAAAGATCGTTTTTCTAGGGACAGTTTTTAGTTAGTCTTAGTCTAAACTCGGTTCATTTACTTGTAATAAGACGGACAATTTTTTTAATAACAAGATCAGCATTATTAATTATCAATAACCACAACCATACTAATATTATAAATTTGAAAGTAACTCTATCTGTCTGTTTGTTACCTTCTCATGCCCTTTTCATGTAAACCACTGAATGGATTAGACTGAAATTTGGCATGGATAAAGGTATCCCTGGGAAGGCACATAGGCTACTTTTATTTGTAGTGTGTTAATCATGAAATCATCATCATTTTTTATATTAAAATACTTTTTCCTTGTTAGAACTTGGTTAGAGGGGGGGGGTCGGTAGGTCTTAGTGGGGTGTGTTCCTTTGCCAGGGAATGCGCTCCTATAAAATGCTAAGTATACCAGTAGCGTACGCCTAGGTGTGCGGAGCTAGGCTATCAGGCGCGTACCGACAAGTCCATCATATACGTCCACGCCATCTTTAGACTGACGCCTCGGTCTACTGATGGGCCCACACATCTTCATCTGTGTGGGTCGTCTCCCCTGGGCAATACTGTGGTCTTAACAAAACGAGCCCCGCACACTACCACCACACCTCGTGGCCACAGTAGCGGAATATGATGGGCGAAAGGCGAGCCTTCGGCGCCTTAAAACCGAATTTCGTGGCTAAGGGAAGAAAACCCTGATAATAAATTACACCAACTATGGCTGCAAGACTAAAAGAAATACTACCCCAGGAGGGTACCGACGGTACATCCGAAGGAGAATCCCTCCCTGAGCTTAGCTCAGGCTGCCCCACGTATTCTGGGGGGGGCAAAGGATTGCAACATAAGGAAGGAGAAACAACTAAACCAAAAGTGTTAACCCAACAGCTCTTCCATCCCGGGCTGTTTAATAGACCTCGATCAGCATCCCTCAGCGAGGCAACAACAAGCAAACCTAGAACTGAGGTCACTACCACAGGCTCACAACAAGACTGTTCAGTCTCAGTCCTAACACAAGAACCTGACACACCACCTCGTGCCTTGCACAAGAACCCTGAATGGCAAAAGGTACCAACCATGAGACAGAACAAACGCAAAAGAGTCTCAGACTCACCACCACCGCCGCAAGTGACAACCAACAACAGATTTGATATCTTACCTACTGATGACACAGAAGACAGCATTAAGGTCATCAAACCAAGTAAGCCACCACCTCTTATACTCTATGGAATAGAAGACGTGAATAAACTCACCGAGGCAATCCACACTGTGCTGAAAAAAGAGGACTACGTCCTAAAACTCATGAGCCAGAACCAACTACGTGTCAATGTCACCACAGCCGAAGCCTACAAAAACCTTATGGGCGTAGTAAGGGAAATGGGGCTAATTGGCCATACATTCACCAGGAAGGAAGAAAGATGTTACAGGGTAGTAATCAAACATCTACATCATTCTACACCCCACGAAGCTATAATTGAGGAAATCCAAAAAACAGGCAACAAAGTGCGAGGAGAAATCATAAATGCTAGAGGAGGACCGGAAAAAAAACCAACCTCAACATTTTTCGTTAACATTGAGCGAAACCCAAACAACAAGGCTGTTAAAAGCATCAAACACATCTACAACATGGCAGTAATCATTGAGGACCCCAGAAAAAGAAACGTAATAGTGCAATGCATTAAGTGCCAACAATATGGTCACTCCAAAAACAACTGCATGAGACCCGACAGATGTGTTAAATGTGCAGGACAACACAAAACAAGCGACTGCGACAAAAAGGACCGCAACACCCCAGCTAAATGTGCATTATGCCTTGGTGAGCACCCTTCAAACTACAAGGGATGCAAAGTATACCAGGAAATCCTTAACAGGAAAAAGTCCAATCGACATAATACCTACAAAAGGTCAGGGAAACCCAGAGCCACGTCCAACCTCAAAGAAGACCAGGTTAGCCCATCAGAGCAACCAAAAACAACCAACGATAACTTCCCAGAACTCTCGGAGACCCTGTCACAGCGAAACCCTGAACGAACAAAAGACCCGAACGAACAACACAACATCAACGCAAGGAATGAGAAATCCCAGAACATCCAACAAAGCACTACACCAAGAACTCAACAACCTAAATCAGATGAGCTAAATAAAATACAACAAACATATTCAGAAGTAGCTGGCAACAATAGAACTGATAAAAATAAAGCAAAGCCTCAAACTACACAAGCAACTCAAAAGCTTACCGACAACAACAATGAAAAAAAGTCTTATGAACCCCCACAACAGGGTTTTCCGCAAAGACAGCGCACAACACAAAAGAATCCAATTCTTTTAACCCAAGAGGATCACCTCACGTCAACCCAAGTCACCCAAGACTTACTGATAAAACAACTCGACAAAATGGACATGCTTTTCAATCAGATGAGCATGCTAATGGGCCTTATCATATCCCTCATAGAAAAAATGTCCCAGTGCTAAGTCTCAATATCGGCGCGTGGAATATTGATGGCCTAGCTCCAAATGTTCTCGAAGCGGAGACGTTGATTAAGATTCACGAACTTGATATCCTTCTGATAGCCGAATCGCACTTTACCGACAGAAGCTTAGTCAACATCAAAGACTACACAATCTATAGCACCCAACACCCGGATGGGACAGCTCACGCAGGGACAGCACTAATCGTGAAGTCCTCGATAAAACACCACGAACAACCAGGGTACCAAACGGAACACCTCCAGGCGACCACGATTACGGTTGAATCAAAAACTGGGAGCTTCAACGTCTCGGCTGTATACTGCCCGCCAAAACACAACATCAAAGAAGAACAACTCACACACTACTTCAATACCCTGGGTCCTAGATTTATAGCAGGAGGGGACTGGAACTGTAAACACACCCACTGGGGCTCTAGACTGATAACCACAAGAGGAAGACAACTGAAGCTGTCGATTGACAACAACAACCTCACGACAATATCAACATCGGAACCTACGCACTGGCCAACCGACAAAAACAGACTACCAGACATTATTGACTTCTTCGTCTGCAAGGGAATGTCGCAATATTCTGCCAAAATTAACTCGTGCTTAGACAGCTCCTCACCCCACACCCCCGTTCTTCTGACTGTTGGTACAACCGCCTTAGAGTATGAGCCAGTCCCTAAACTGTACAACATAAACACAGACTGGGACTCGTTCAGAGACATCATAGATGGGAGACTTCAGCTTAAGATCGCCCTCAAGACTGCTGAAGATATAGAAGACGCAGCTACCCTCTTCACAAATCTCATCCAAGTTGCATGTTGGTCGACTACTCCAGAAGCACCAGCAAAATCAACTAACCATAACTGCATACCCTTAGAAATACGGGCTAAAATCAAAGAAAAAAGAAGACTGCGTAGGGTGTGGCACTGTAGCCAACATCCAACGGACAAAAGGGCTTTCAACGAAGCAATAGTCGAGCTCAAGGAACTCTTAAATAATGCCAAAAATGCAACTCTGACGCAACACTTAGAATCGTTAACTGCAACTAAGTCCACAAATTACTCTTTATGGAAAGCCACATCAAATCTAAACCAACCCAAAAGAACTCGTCCACCCCTGAGAACCTCAGACACTACATGGGCCAGAACAGGCCAAGCAAGAGTAGACGCTTTCGCAAGCCATCTAGCAAGCGTGTTCAAACCTAATGACAGAACAAGCTATGATGAGTCTGACATCGAAGCAATACTTAACCAAGATTTCCAGCTAGACGTACCCTTAAAGCCTACTAATCCTAGAGAAGTTACGAAATATCTCTCTAAGCTAGATAATGGAAAAGCCCCAGGGTTCGACCAAATAACCAAGGAAATTCTAGTACAACTGCCAAGAAAGGGAATAGTCTTTCTCACAACACTATTTAACGGAATCCTAAGGGTTGGTCATTACCCAAGAATTTGGAAGATTTCTCAAATTATTATGGTCTACAAAGAAGGGAAACCCGCTAACGAGGTCGGCTCATATAGACCGATAAGCCTGCTACCAGTCATCTCCAAACTCTTTGAAAAAATTCTTCTTTCGCGCATATTAAAGGTACTGGCCGAAGACTCAATAATCCCAGACCACCAGTTTGGATTTCGTCAGGAGCATGGCACGGTTGAACAAGTCCACAGGGTCGTCGACCATATCAGGAAATCACTGGAACTGAAAGAATACTGCTCTGCGGCTTTCCTAGACATACAACAAGCTTTCGACAAGGTTTGGCATAGAGGCCTCCTCTACAAAATAAAGAACTCATTGCCACACTCGTTCTTCACGATTCTGCACTCTTACCTATCGGAAAGAATATTTCAGGTAAAGGATGGTGAATATACCTCCGCATTCCATGACCTGCTAGCGGGAGTACCCCAGGGTTCGGTTCTGGGCCCCGTGCTGTACAACATATTTACATCGGACCTTCCTGAAACACCAGGTGTAATAACTGCTACATTTGCGGACGACACTGCCATTCTTGCTAGAAATAAGGATCCAAATGAAGCATCAAGATCTCTCCAAACTGGACTGGACAAAATTGAGCAGTGGCTTACGAAATGGAGGATCAAAGCCAGCGCCTCCAAGTCGGCCCACGCCACATTCGCACTCCGCAGGGGTGACTGCCCGCCTGTCAGCCTGGGTGCACACACACTACCACACAATGAGTCTGTCAAATACCTCGGGATGCACCTGGACCGCAGATTGACCTGGCGGGCTCATCTACAGAAAAAGAGAGACGAAATAAACTTCCGATACCGAAACCTACAATGGCTACTAGGCAGAAACTCAGTCCTGAGCTTAGAGAACAAGCTCCTGGTGTACCAGGTGGTGCTGAAGCCTGTATGGACCTACGGCATACAGCTTTGGGGATCAGCATGCAAGTCAAATGTGGCTATAATACAAAGAGCACAAAATGGCATCCTAAGAAACCTATCGAACGCTCCATGGTTCCTAAAGGTCGACGAGCTGCACAATGAACTGGATATCAGCACTGTCAAAGAGGAAATACAACTGTATGCAACAAAATATAAGAAGCGTCTAAGCAATCACCCAAATCACCTGGCTTCACAGCTGACTTCAATATGCTACCCTAGAAGGCTGAAAAGACAACACATCATCGACTTGCATTTGTCGTGACATGTAAAACAAAAGAGGAACAGCTCACTGGAGCTATTTCTCAAAAAGACCACCGCCCACACCACACCTGCTTATAGTCCTGGGACTGATCGCAGATAATCGCACAACAAAAAAAAAAAAAAAGAACTTGGTTAGAACGCCATCTATATCGCCGAGGTCAAAACTGCTTCTTACTTTTTTAATAGCGGAGGTCGAGATACAATCATTTTGAGTATTGTAGGTTTTCAAGTACCTATACCTACTTATGCTATTTTGCTAATATTTTGGATAATCCATGCACTATTTGTGGTCCCCTTGTGACCACTAATAGTTAATTTTAATAGCAATTTAATAATTTATCTAAATGTGTGCTTTAAAAAAATATTTTCGTTTGCCTACCTCTATTTGTATATACATCTATGATTTAATTGTTATTCCAGAAGTGGCCACATTATTGTTAAACTTCCTAACTCTACTGAAAGAAGGTAGACGGGATGAGCTGCAGGCTCAAATAGATGCCATACCTCCGACCGAGCAATGGCTCAGTGTACCACTTAGGAATGCTCCAGTACAGGTAAGTTATCATTGTATTTTTTAAATTTAAGACTACTTGTGTATCCCTCGTTCAGATTTTAGGCATTCCATGCGGAAAATCATTGAATTATTTGAATAAATCATATGGTTGCAAGCCAATTGTACCACCTTCAGCTTTATTGTTTCTAACTATGAGGTTGCAACTGAACTTGAGAAATAAAATTACTATTGCATTATTGCAGAAGCGCTTGTGTAAGCCATGATGAAGATCTTAATGCGGCCTAAAAACTCCGTCACCAGAATTGGTCACTGACTCATACGAACTTACTTATTATTATATATTTCAGCATGGTGGTAACCCTGACGACGATACAAGCAGCAGCGATGATGAAGAAAACGGACAGATGGATGACCAAAATGCTGATCAGGGAAATCAATCAATTGTCAACAATGCCCAAGCTTCTGCCCAAAGCGAGCCAATGGATGAAGACGAAGCTGGGGAACCAGGGTGGACAGTTGTTAAGACACGGAGAAAGAAGTAGATTTAAGTACACTTTAGTTAGTAATTTATAGCAGTCAGTACCAGATTTTATTTATTAATTAATTTAATGGTTTTATAACCTGCGCAACTTGACAAAGTTAAGTTGTGATATGTGAGGCAAGATATAATTTTTTATGGTTTCATATAAGTATGAAAAACAGTCCTTACCAGTTAGTCCTGTTCAGTAGTTTTTTTTTTATCAGCCATTGCTTCGCCAGCCGTAATCGGAATCTGACTGAACTAAACTGAACTAAACTGAATTGAACTGAACTGAACTGATGTGCCTGGAAAGGGCAGATTTAGGTGGCAGTTCCCTTTTATAAGTTGAACCTTATCATAATCGTTTTGCCTTCCCTGATTTTAATTTAAATGCGCAAAGGCGAACGTCTAATACAACTGTTCAGCTGTTTTTCTGCGCAAACCCGCACTTTTCCTAGAGAGAAGCCGTATATCCATGTATTATGTATTGATTATATAAGTATTGTAATAAGTACTCAAGGTCGTCTCGCCATCGTCGGCGAGACGACCTTGACAAATTTATGGTCGATTGGGAGAGCCTTGCACAGGATCGCGACGTCTGGAGGGAATGTGGGGAGGCCTTTGCCCAGCAGTGGGACAGCAATGGCTCATAATAATAATAATAATAATAATAATAAGTACTCAATATCTTGCATTCTATTCAATGATACACTCAATCTGCATGTTTCATTCCTATCATGTAAAGAGTTGAGAAAAGTCTAGACAGTTCATGCTATGTCTTCTGTCTAGTAAGTGTACTCTTAACAGAAACACACCGAATATCAATCATAGAATATCACATATTGTAGCAGTTTTAGGGAATCCTAGTGTGGGGTCAATAGTATGTTTGTGTCTAGTGTTACTAAAAGTAAGTTTGTATGAGTCAGTGGCCAACTCTGGTGACGGAGTTATTAGGCAGCCTCAAGGATTCCGTCATGGCTTAAATAGCCGGCCGGGACCGTCAATTTAACGTGCCCTTCGAAGCACGGAAGCGCTCAATTGATAATGCCACTGGCGGTCACCCATCCAATTACTGACCGTTTAGATTTAGAATGTTGTTTTCAACGATATTAAATCGAGAATGACTAAGCAAGCTATTGTGAGATTATGCGTTTCCTGGTGGCTTAGCATGAACTCTTATTGCCAGGCAGTTTTTGAACTGCTTGTCAATTCTGACATAAAGAAACAAATCTGAAATTGCGGCGTTTATCATGCTCTCTCGCTTACACATTGTGACTGTACTAGTGTGCAAGCGAGAGAACATGATAAGTTGCGAAGTTTCTTTAGTGAACCGGGTTATTCGAAATTGACATTTAGTTCGAAAACTGCCAGGCAATAGGAGTTCTAGTAACCCCCCTGATTCGCCACCAATATAGTCAAGTATTGTATGTTGTCACTGCTAAGTGTAAAAAGTAGAATTGTTTAGAGTTAAGTAGAATTGGCACATAATTGTTTGAAACAGTGAACAAGGTTTGCAAAAATTACTGTGGGCACTGACATCGTTCATTTGATTGAAGGGCTAAAATCTAACTTAAAATCTTAAAAATTACTTACTTATTCCCTTTTAACATCACTTCACTAGCGATTTTTAAAAGTACTTTTGAGTACTGTTGAGCATGTACTGTGTAAATAAGTACTATTGGATTTCTTAGAAATTAAATTATACATTAGAATAATATTTTTTCGTCTGTGTACATTTTATGTAAAAGAGTAATGTTTTATCTGTGTACATAAGTATATAAGAAAGTATACCTACAATAATATAGTTATGAATGTTAGTAGAAAACTTTGTTTTACTCATTTTCTGCAATAGCCAGTGACGTAGCTCCTCTTAAAAGTCAAGTCAACATTAGTTTATTCATTGAAATCACTTTGGATTGTCTACATTTTCGTGCCCAGTATCATAAAGGGGTCCGAAGTAAAATCCTATCAAAGGGTAAGATTATTGCTGCTTCCCATGGTTTTTTGGCCGTATCATTGATAATTCGGTAGTTCTTCATTTCACCCCTACCTGTCACCGAGAGAAAATGACCACCGAATTTTAAGGTTAGTTTAAAATAATGCCGTGGCATCATAAAGCATTGTAATTTATATCGTATTTCTATTTAGATATGTTTGAATGTTCTTTGGCAAACATAATGTCCCGGTCATTAATCAGAAATAAAAAATATCTGTATGGAAATTACTGATTCGTCTCAAATCTTACATAAAATATGACATGGCAGATCATTCTTACGTCATTGATTAAACACAATCGGCCTTACTAATAATCGTGGTATAAAGTTATTCCTGAGTGTAATCTGTCAAAATGTATGGTTATTTTTAGTTTATTCCGAGGAATAACTTTACACCACGTTTATTAGTATGGGCCAATATCTCCGTGCTTGAATACAGGTTTGACCTGTTTTTGCCTGGCTGATGATTCGGGTTGAATTCGGTATCTTGCTTTTTCCTTGTAGGTAGGTATTAAGAACCTAAGTAGGTACTTTAAAAATAATCTAACTGTACAAGGAAAACAATATAAAACAGCTAACGTAGGAACTTAACTTAAAAGCACATTTTAAGATTCAGTCACTCATTGTCTAACAGTGAAGGATGTATCTTATTGCTTTGAATATTTTCTTATTTACCTAAAATTAGAAGTAAATAAGTACCAATAGGTACCTACGTTATTTGGTGAACGGTAGTGCTGTTGCGGACGCAAAATATGTTGCGTTAAAAAAAAGTTAAAAAATTTTTGTTGAATATGTTGTGAGGATTTGAAACGGATTCATTTGCTAACTCTGCATAATGGAACTAATATATAAGTGCTTTGTGCTTTTTGTAATTGTAATTGGTAAGTTTCGTTTTATAGCAAAATATTTGACTTATGTAACGATATAAGGTACAGTTCGTCCAACGGATCTAGGCATTCGTGAAGTTAGCCGTTTGTCTGCGCAGAACACAGTTTTGTATGAAAAAGCGGTCACTGCGCAGCCAAACGGCTAACTTCACGAATGCCTAGATCCATTGGGCGAACTGTACCTAAGTAGGTAGATACTTACGAATTTTATCTCCCTAATAGTTAAGTACTAATTATTGATAACATTTCAGGTTCATCAGTTTTCATAGAAGGTGCTTGCAAGTGAGTTATCTATTTTATTCTCTTCGTCCACGTTCGTAGCTAAGATTTCATAACTGGTTTTTGTTTAAAGCTTTGAGATGAGACAAGACGGGTAGGTAATGTTAGCCCAGCAAAAGGCTGTCAGATTTAAGAAGAATCATGGTGAAAATGACACGACTATATTATCCATACTATCCATACTATAATATTATAAATCTGAAAGTAACTCTGTCTGTCTGTCTGTCTATCTGTCTGTCTGTCTGTCTGTCTGTTTGTTACGCTTTCACGCCCAAACCGCTGAACAGATTAAGCTGAAATTTGGCGTAGTTAAAGGTTGTATCCCAGGGAAGGACATAGGCTACATTTTATCCCGAAAAAATGAAAAAATCCCGAGGGACCGCGGGTCACACCGCGGGAGCGCAGCTAGTAATATATATTTTAGTCGAGTAGCGAGTAGTTTAGTAGTAAAAAATTACAGTTCGCCCAACGGATCTAGGCATTCGTGAAGTTAGCCGTTTGTCTGCGCAGAACACAATTTTGTATGAAAAAGCGTTCACTGCACAGACAAACGGCTAACTTCACGAATGCCTAGATCCGTTAGGCGAACTGTACTTATTAACCTATTATTATTATTATTAGGAGCCTGTAGTGTCCCACTGCAGGGCAAAGGCCTCCCTTCCCTCTCTCTTTATTAACTAATTTAAAAAAAAAAATTGTATCAATTTTATTAACCTACTCGACTAAATTAGTTTGGTGTTCACAGACACGTTTAGGTAGGTATCAAATTACTCGTTACCTTCTCGACTAAAATACTAGCTTAGTCTGAACTAGGCTTTAGGGAGGTCTAAGCGTGCGTTTTCTCGAACATCCTCGAAAAATAAAAATCGTTTTTAATTTTTTTTTATGTACCTATGCAGTTCTTATTCCTATAAAAACCGAGCCCGTGACTTATAGTCCGGTAACACTAAAACGGCCTCATAGGCCATTAGTATTAGGCCCTCCGAAAAAAAAAGGTAAGGTACCTACTAATAACAAAACATAGGTAAATGGTTGTTTAGATTTTACCCTTAGAGGGTGGCCTGCCATACGGCAGCTATAGATGAAGCCATACTGGCTGATGATTAGTTGCTATGGTTTTCAGGTCGGATGAATGGACTTGCGAAGACGGAACATGCATCGACGAGAAGCTGAAGTGCAATGGAGCCTACAACTGTAATGATAAAAGCGACGAGAAATTTTTGCTGTGCAGAAACCACACGTAAGATAACTATAAGTAGTAAAAATTGAGTAGCAAGCGCTCGTGGTCGTGCTTGCTTAATCGTTCTTGTTAGATCGTCGAAGTTAAGCAACGTTCGAAACAGTCTGTAAGTGGATGGGTGACTGCCAGTGGCATTTTCATCTGAGCACTTCCGTGCTTCGGAGGGCACGTTAAATTTGTCGGTCCCGGCTATTTAAGTCGTTAAGCCATGACGGAGGCCTTAAAGCTAAAACTCCGTTACTAGAGTTGGCCACTGACTCACACGAACTTACTTTACAAATTGAGTGGGTTCCAATTCCGAATACCTCCTAATCTTGTCGCGATTTTTATTGTAGGGGACTGAGCAAAAAGTAGAGGATAACAATTAAAACCTATTCAATAAATAAACCTCAAAACATTTTCAATGAATAAACCTCATTATCTTTATTCCTCAAACTATATACAATCTATCATTATTATCATAACCCACTTTGTTTTTTCAAATTCCTGACTCTTGTAAGAATGAAATCACTAAGTACACTCTTGTTACTCTCGTTTATTACCTAATCTCCCTCGACCCCTTACACGCAAACACACACACACTACACATACATACACACACTTTCTCTCTCTCACACACACACACACACACACACACATACACATCAAACATATTCAGTATTCTCATTTTGTTGTATTCTTTTAATATTACTTAGCTTCTTTATTATTTAGCTTAATTTTAATTTGTAACAACTTCCTCATTTAAGATGGAACTTGATCCCTCTCTTGTCTGGAGGAGAGCGCTGACTCTGCTACTTAGTTTCCTAACTTTTGCAGTAGTCGACGTTTCTCTATTGTATTTTACTCGCATGTGTTTTTGTTCCAAATAAAAATATTTGATTTGATTTGATATGTAGATGGCGTTACCGGTAATAAAATATGAGCTTATCAAAAATTTCGATTGTGACGACATGGATTCTGTGGCCGAATGGTAAGGCACTCCGGCTTTAGGAGGATCGTCTGATCGTTGCGGGTTCGAATCCCGTCTGAATCGAAAATTTTGATAAGACTTTTCATTTCTCAATGAAATACATAGGTGTGGTTTAACACTATAAAAATATATAAATTAATATTAATAAGTCGTACTTCTATGGTAAGTACCCTAGGTACATACTAATCTTCCTACATCCAAACTGTTACAGGTGTGATTTTCGGAAAGAATTTAGATGCGCGTACGGGGGCTGTTTGAAGGACGAGTCGCTTCTCTGCAATGGCGTCGCAGACTGCATCGACAACTCGGACGAGTTGGTTCCGGAGTGCCGTAATGAAACTGTTTATAACGTGTAAGTCAAAATTCCATTCCACTACAATAAATGTGAACGGAAATCTATTAGAACTGTGGTGTGTGACGACCTCTGTGGCGCAGTGGGCGAAGGTTAGCCTGCGACGCAGCAGGTTGCGGGTTCGATCCCCGCCGCGGAACAAATGTTTGTATGACCTACAGATATTGGTCTCGGGTCTGGGTGTTTCTATCTATAATATGTATGTATTTACAAACAAATATGTAAGTAGTATATCAGTCATCTAGTACCCATAACACAAGCTCTGCTTACTTTGGGGATGATGCTGTGTGAAAAGTCCAGCATAAAAAAATGACGTGTGGCACTCGGAGACTGCCGCGGTAAAGCTATTGCCACAACCAGGTAGCGTTGCGAGGTCAAGAATGCAGATCATTTAGCTTTTTGGAAATTAAAATTTGAAGTACCTACCTACCTACTTAATGATTTGAAAATTAATGATGAGCATGTAGGTAATCATTTATAAATCTACTCATCAATACATCCGAAGTTTCAATTTTTAATATTAAAATTATAAACGCAACTAGATGGCGCTGCTAATTTTGACCGTTTTCTAGATCGCGCTATAGTTGCGTTTTGAAAATTTTACTTTAGCCTGTGCTTTAGCTTAAACCTACTTATTTCTCTGATTTTATTCCCAAAATAATCCTAACCCACTAAAACTATTGATAATTAAAGTTTATTAAATAAAGACCGTATTTCTATCAAAGAGAATATAAATAGTTTTTTATTTGTTCAAAACAACTTCTTTATTTATTTTATTTATTCTTTATTGCACAAAGAAATTACATACATATAAACTTAAAGAGAAGTAATGGCAGAGGCGAGCTTAACCCTAAAAAGAGTTCTCTTACAGCAAACCTTTATAGGAGAGAGAGAGATGGGGTTGTAACAGTGGGTGCATGTGCAATTAGGTATAGTGAAAAAAAAAATTCAAGTCCTTAACCTACTTAATGTAAAGATATTTAAAAAGTAACTAAATATTAAGTAAATTATGATACTTACACTAAAATAAATACTAAATACATATACTTACAAAAGATTAATATTACTACTATTAATATTACTTCTATGGGTGGTGCAAGGTGCAGGCCAATTAGAATAGTCCTTGTACAACTACCTGTTGTTACTTTAGTAATTAGTACTTAATTAGTGTTTGGTTATTTACCAACCTAATTGTTTTTGTTTTTGTTTTTGTTATTGTTTTTGCTGTTGTTACCTTTTTTAAAATTTTCGTTTGCTCAGCTCAACTTATTTGTATATACTCGTATACAATATAGCTGTGCGCACATATGTTTATGTTGCAACATAGTGTTAAAATCCATATATTTGTAATTATTATTTTATTTGTGTTGTAATGTGTTTTGTGTGCCAAATAAATAAAATAAAATAAATAAAAATAAGGCAGTTTCAAAGATTCCAAAAGAAAGTTAAGAAGTTAAGTCTGTGTTAGTGAATGTTTGTTTTGTTGCCACGTATCTCCGTGACGACCGTAGATGCTTTAAGTACTTGAATTTAGGCTTATCTAATTTAAAAAAAACCACCCATATGGATGTTTTACAGGGTGTTAAAGTTAGTATGGAAAATTTGATTCCTTGGTCTGATTCACTTCAAACACAGTGTAAATAAACTTTAGGTAACACTCCTGCACTTGAATCCTAATAATGCGCAGACGAAGTTGCGCGGACATATAGCCGATTGTAATGAAATTAGAACAAGTTGTGAAATAACATATAGGCGTATATTTTTTTCAAAAATCAACCCCTAAGGGTATTTACAGGGTGTTAAAGTTTGAAAAAAAAAATATTCCTTGCTCCGATCCACTCCAAACTCGGTATAAAATTTTTAGGTTTTTTTTTAGATTACGCCTGTGAGTCGCAAGATTCGTAATCAAGGTGCCCGCCCTCATTTCTTAAATTCGTAGGCCCGCCGGTTCATTGCAGAAACGTCGCAACTTATCATGATCTCGCTTGCACACTGATACAGCCACTAATGTGCAAGCGAGAGAGCCGCCATTTCAGATTCGTTTCTTTATGACAAAATTACCATGCAGTTCAAAAACAGCCTGGAAATAAGAGTTAGTGCTAAGCCTGTTCCAAATAAATACTTTTGAATTTGATATTAGTAAATCCAAGGAGCAATAAAACAGTTCCAGCCTATTCTCCTCTGACTGTTAATAAAGAGGACTCCTGCTCCAGGACTCCTCTCCTGCTGCAGAAGTAACTTAGGTACCCCATCTAATCAGTAGGACCGCTGTCTTCCTACTTTAGAGGTCATTCTAATCATCAGGTGCATCGAACAGAACACTAGTAACTCGGAACAACATTTGAGAGAGTGCTTCGCGAAAGAGAGTACCTGCAAAGACGGCACACAATTAGATGACTTCATAAAGTGCAATGGGAGGGTGGACTGCGAGGATGGATCGGACGAAACGGTGGAATCGTGTGCTGGCGTTTGGGAGTAAGTGACTTCTTATAAAACATTGTGGCGACCTCTATCTACCATCGCCTGAACTACAAGAGATGTCAATTATACAGCGACGTAGCTACTTCGGACCTGTACCACTAGATGGCGCTGGAATCACAGATAAGTGGATTCCCATACAAATGATGCAAAAAGTATTGAATCCTGAATCGCGCAAACGATGTTTCTAAGCACATGTAACCTAATATAGAACTATCCGACTACAACTATAGGCCGAACAGGCCCTAAGGTAAGTGTACCAGTTGGGCAAACCTTAGCGAGGCGAGTAGTCCCTCTATGCCATATATGTATTGGGGGAATACCACCAACCCCCAAAGTGGTGACCCCGACGTAATACCACCTACCCCCAAAACATTATTTATTTATTTATTTATTTATTTATCACCGCAAAGACTCATTCGTGTCCTACCGTCACGTCGTATACAGAAATAATGTAAGTTGTGTGCTATTATTGGCTTTCTGTATTCTGTGCTATTGGTGCCTAATAGTTTGCACATTTTATTTTTGCGCACCCGGAAGATAGTATTTTTTTCAATAAAAACAACAACAAAAAATGTAGTAAACCAGTATTACTTCTGGAAATAGTATGAAGATTATGTGATATTGGCAGAAAAAATACTCAGTGGTATTTCAAAAAGATCTATCTCACTCAATTTCAAGAATTGTTTTGGCAGACAACGCACAATTTTATTTTGAATCGATCTTCACAAAATTGTCAGATAGATGGTATTGATTTTTAACCGTCGATATATCTCCTACCAACTACCCAATTTTTTCAGACCAAACTGTATTGATATAAAGTTCCGCTGTCAGTATGGAGGGTGTATTTGGCCTGAAGGGGTGTGTAATGGGGTAAGAAAATGTTACCGATATTGTTCAGTAGACATACATTAATCACTTCGCTCGCTTTTTCAAATCATTTCCTAGGAAACTGCAGCTCACTTCGCTCACTTGATTTATTTTTAGATAATCGACTGTGCAGATGGTTCTGATGAGCTAGAAGGGCTTTGTGTTGAAGATGAAGAACTGTGAGTATTATTTGTGCACTGTCGGATATTAGGGTTCCGTACCTCAAAAGAAATAAAAGGAACCCTTATAATCCTATAAGATCACTTTGTTGTCCGTCTGTCTGTCTGTCAAGACCCTTTATCTCGAGAACGAGTGGAGGTATCGAGTTGAAATTGAAACCGTATAGGTACTCAGGTCTACGGTCCCTTTAAGCTGTGAAAAATCAAACTTCTAAGTTAACGTGTATTTCAGCACTAATGTAAATCGAATTTCATAGGGTACTTCCCGTTGACCAAGAACTATGAAATTTGGCAAGTAGTATCGTCTTAGACTACAAGTACAGGGAAAACCGTATATTTTTAGTTAAAAAATATTTTTAGTTAAATCACAGAAAAAACAGGGCCTAATGCAAGGAGTTGGGGTCGAAATTTTGAAGTGAGTTAACCGTGTCATGTGGGGTATCGTATGAAAGGGCTTCATTAGCACAAGCTTAAACACATTTTTATTAATTTTTATGATGTTTTCGATTTATGACGAAAAATATAAAAAATCCCTTCTCATGTTTAACATTGATGTATGTAGGTAGGTAGTAGGTAGGTACCTAACAGTTTGCACCGTTATTAAACGTACCTGCTTAGTCCTTTGTATGGAACCCTCGGTGGGCGAGTCCAACTCGCACTTGGCTGGTTTTTTTATATTTTTAAACCTAACCTACAAACTATACCTATTCAGGTTCAAGTCAAAGGGTGACTGGAACTGCAAAGATGGCAACCGCATTCCAGGTGATTTGAAATGCGACGGGAAGGTCGATTGCCCTGATGGGAGTGACGAGACCATATTGGAATGCAGAAACAAGTAAGTTCATTTAATAAAATAATCCTTTGTGACGCAAAGTTTATAGTAATCTGTCTAGGAATCCAACGAATTTCTAGGATTGTAATCTGCGATTGTTTACACCGATCGAAGCTAATGTGAAAATAGACAGATAGGTTAATGACACGCGCAAACTGACAGAAGATCCGCCCTCCTAAAGATAGATTGGTTTTTTGGATTGCAAATTCAAAGGACTGGTTATTGGCACGCTGTACCTCGAAAAAATCTCAATCTTAGATAGCAAAAAATGAATTAATATTAATAAATTAAATAATTGATTATTAATTTCGGGCGTAGGTGTGGTACGAAGCGCTCGTAGTCGAACGTCGTTCTGTAGTAGTGGTCCTTGAAAACGGTCCGTAAGTGGATGAGTGACCGCCAGTGGTTTATTCATCTGAGGGGCTTCCATGCTTCGGAGGACGTTAAATTGTCGGTCCCGGCTATTTAAGTCGCTTAAACCATGAGGCCTTAAGGCTAAAAACTCAGAACTCAATACCTAGAGATCACTGTAAAAACTCCGTTACCGGAGTTGGCCACTCGTACGAACTTACATTTTTTTAAATTATAGATAACATAAAAGGATCGTTCTGATAAAACCAAGGAATATGTAGGTAAGTACTATGAGTTCTTATAGCGATCCAGTTTAGGTCCTAAATTGAACTGCTTCGCTATAACGTACCATGGCCTATGATAAGAAAAATTATAATAAGAAAATTTACTAGACTTGTCGTAAAAACCGAATCGTTTTGCAATACTTATAATACTTAAATACATACACAAGTAAAACAAATTTCTGCTTAAAACGTCACGTTGTCACGGTTCGAAAACTTTGCGATTCATATTAGGAACCTAAACTGGATAGCACCCAAACTGAATCGTAGGTAGGTCATAGTACGGCACCAAGTATTTTCTAAATGAAAATCAATAATCTATCATTTTATAACGAAGGCATTTTTATTTAGTTGACTGAGAGGTGTCTCTATGATGTTGGTCTGAATTTTAAATTTAATCTTTTGAATTAGCTGCGCTCCCGCGGTGTGACCCGCGCTCCCTCTGGATTACTCCCCTGCGATACGAACTTTATCCCAGCCAATTTTCAGCCTAATCTGTTCAGTGGTTTTGGCGTGAAAAGGTAACAAACAGACAGACTGATACTTTCACGTATAATATTTGTATGGAAGTATGGATAGTAGGTATGGATGATGGTGTAAAAACATGTTATCAACAGAAGGTGTCCAAATAAGCACAGAAGTTGTGTGTACGGTGCCTGCGTGAAGTTTGATGCGTTCTGCGACGGTAAAATGGACTGTGCTGACAATTCTGATGAGCTTTTATATGAATGCCGGAACAAGTCGACTCACTTTGAGTGAGTTTGGTTATTAATAATTAAATTTAATAGTCTCTTTAAACATTTATGCTAGAAACACACTATCGGACGCGGCTGACGGACTCGAGTGACAGCCGCGATCGATAATGATTGTACACTGAGCTGTGCAAACTATCGGATATAAATCGCGGATGTGTCCTTAAGCTTTCGGACGTCCGACAACGATCTGGAGCGCTGAATGTTTTTTTTTCTGTGCATACCTATCAGTCGCGGCTGTCAGTCGCGTCCGATAGTATATTAAAATATGTAGGTATATATTTACAAACAAAAAAATGTGTACTTATAGTATAAGCTTTGCTTAGTTTGGGGCTAGATGATGCTTTGTAAAATGTCCAGCTTTATTTATTAATTTGTAAGGGCCTAAGAGTGTCCATGGCACATGGTTGGCTGGTTACCTAAATGCAATGTGTAAAAAAATATAGATACGTCACAAGCCCATGGAAATCAAAACATTGAAACTGTCTTATAAGCACAGTTTTTACTTCAGTTTACGTCAAACAGAGCGACGTTTTTATCAGTGACAGTCACATGTTCCAAGCTCAAATTTTAATCTTCTTTATTAGACCTTTGCCTAGAAAGCTTCAATTTTCAGTTGTTGGAACCGCTACAAAAACAGCTGGCGTAAGAAGCCTGAGCTGAAGAGTTACTACGATGATCTGATACTAAGCTGCCAAATAGAAGAGAGGACCTGTGACAATGGCCAGCTGCTAGAAAAGATAAATCACTTATGTGACGGGAAGAAGCAATGTGCGGATGGTTCTGATGAAACACTAGAGAAGTGTGCGACGAGGCACCTCCCCGAGTGCTCGTTCAGATGCCGGAGTGGCGGCTGCATCTATGATAAGAGAGTTTGCGACAAAGTTAGTTCTCATTCAAGTATTTCAAAGTGATATAATACGCACAACGGATCTTTAGCTCTCTGATGTTAGGTGCAATAGACGATTGCGCAGGTTTGGTAGAGTAAGCTCTCGCTATCTCTACTCTAGCGCGATGAAACAAACTAAGCGAGTGAGCGAGGCAGCTATACAACGCTGTCTTCGTCTTTTAGGCGTCATCAAATTCAAATTCAAAACGTTTATTGCTTCATGTTAGTAGATAGATCTTAAAATAAAATTGTGTTTCATAACATGAGCCCCGCTGGGGCACTGCAACATTTGGTACTTAGTTTAGGTATTTCTAACTTACAATCTAACTTAAGTAGATAATTATCAAAAATGGGTTATGCGCAGAGAGCTAAAGAACGGTTGTGCGTCATTTCCCTGCCCTTGGGAGTTAACATGAACTCTTATTTCCTAGCAGTTTTTGAACTACTTAAATGTCAATTTGGAATAGGTAACCCGCCCCCTAATTACGAACCTCGCGTCAGGCGTGATCTCTGAGAACTTGTTATAAACAGACGTAGATATGCGAAAAGGAACCAATTCACACTCATGTCGAGTTTTAGTTAAGTTTAATTCAATATCGACATGAGTGTGGATTGGTTCCTTTACGCATAACTAGGTACGTCCGTTTAGCACAAGTTTGACAGCGGTGACTGCGAGAGAACAAGGTGCCGGCCGGTTCATGAAAAAAACTTCGCAACTTATCTTTTTCTCTCACTTGCACACTAATACAGTCACTTACGTGCAAGGAGAAAGCATAACAAGCGCCGCCATTTCAGATTCGTATCTATGAGACAAAATGCCTGGAACTAAGAATTCATGCTAAGCCACCGTATCCCACTTTTATGTGGGGTCGGCACAACAGGTTTTCCTCTTCCACTCCGCTCTTTCAGTCGTCATCTTAACACTCACTCCTTTCTTACCCATATCATCCTTTACAAAGTCCATCCATCTTTTCTTTGGTCTGCCTCTTCCGCTACTAACATTCAAACTTAACATTCTTCTCGTCACATGATCCTCTTCCTTCCTCATAACATGCCCAACAGTTAGTACGGCCATATCTGTCTAAATTTTATGCATTTTAAAACCCAAAATTTACCAAAAAATACTAACGAATTGCATGCTAGCGAAGCGAGCTCTCCGCTTTGTCAACGATTCAACCAAATAGTTAAGAATACTTAGAGGAGGTTATACAGTCGTGGTCAACTAATTAGGGACATGCAAGATAGTGAAGAACAATAACCGGTTATGTACATACAAATATAAAACCCTATTGATTTCTCAGTAACTATTATTTGCATAATTTGGTCCGATTATTATGCTTTAAATGGCTGTAAATAAAAGAATAAATAAATAGAAAAAAGTATTAAATATCAAAGGTTGAACATGTATTCAATTTTAAGGTATAATTCTGTAGCTGGACATTTAATTAAGGACAGTAAACTATTATGAAAAATAGAGTTAAACAAAACTAATAATCTGCAGTATTATAATATCTTTAACAGCTCCATTTTATTACGTGTAAAATCAGTACCCAGTAGCAAAACCTTTGTTAGTAATTACCGCTTGACACCGATGTGGCATAGACATTATCAGTTTCTGGCATGTTTCGACAGGAATGTTTGCCCATGCCTCACAAAAAGCTTCATTAAGTTCATCTAAAGTTGTGGTACGATAAGTGGCTACTTTTTTCTTGATTTCGTGCCAAAGGTGCTCGATTGGGTTAAGGTCCGGGCTATTTGCTGGCCAATCTAGCACCGATACTGACTGACTGGTAAGAAACGACTTGACTGAACGGGCGGTATGTTTCGGGTCGTTATCATGCTGAAACGTCCATATAATAGGGAGATGCTCCTCAGCATAGGGAAGCATCGTTTCCTCCAATATTGCCTTGTATTGATGTTGTTCTAAGTTACCCTGAACTTTCCTCACAGGTCCCACTCCACGTCCAGAAAATGAACCCCACATTTTAATGTTTCCACCGCCATGTTTCACCTGCTTTTTTGTGAATCTTGGATTCATTTCCGCTTTTACTGGACGCCGTACGTATTGCCTTCCATCTGAAGAAATCAAATTAACCTTGGTCTCGTCAGAGAATAATACATGTTGCCATTGGGCGTAGGTCCAATGTCCATATTTACGTGCAAACGCCAAACGAGCATTTCTATGTTCTTTCTTCAACAACGGTACTTTGCGAGCCACTCTTCCGAACAACCCTGCTTCTACCAGACGTCGTCGAACGGTCCTCGCTGAGACACCAGCTCTTTCGTCTGTCCCAAACACTTCGTGTTTAATTAAAATAGAGCCTAGAAACGGATCTTTCTTAGCTAACCTGGTTATCATTCTATCTTCTTGCGGAGTTGTTTTTCTCGATCTTTTTGTTCTGGGCACATTTAAATCTGTGTTATTGCGTCTGACATGTTGCACTGCATTGTATACCATAGTTTTTGAACAATTTAAATGTTCTGCTGTCCTTCGGTATGGCCAACCATGCTCGACAACAAACTTCATGATAATTTTTCGTAGTGTTGGATCGCAACTTTTATTTTTACCCATTTATCTTCAAAATATTTTTCTAAACTTAAAATAAATATCGGGATTGCCGCCAAAACTACCACGAAACAATAAGAGAAGAAGTAAAAAAGTATTGAGATTAAAATTTTGAAAATATAACGCAATATCTCAGTGTCCCTAATTAAATGGCCAGCCAGCATTATTTGAACAAATAGCACTACGATAATCTATCAGCTATACTGTAAAGAGGTTTAATGTTTAAGAAGTTGTTATTGTTTGTATAATCGGGCACATAAATGACTAATTATACTTACATGTAAGAGATATGGAATATGATTTAGACTCGTTGGAAAATAAAAAATAAATTCACAATTCGGTTTAACCAAAGAGTGTCCCTAATTAGTTGACCACGACTGTATGTTCGGCTGTATGTATGTTTTTTTTTATTTTTTTATTAAAGTCGATTTTTGATTTAAAATTGATTTACAGGTAAAAGACTGTTTTGACGGCACAGATGAGATGGATGAACTTTGTTTCGAGTAAGTTGCTAGAATAGATTATAGTCTTTTTCAACTAGGAACGGTTCCGTAACAAGGCTATTTTAAGTTATTTTCTGAATTTTTTTAATAGGAAATAGGCAAAAAAATGTTTATGAAGTTGTAAATCTTTTAGTATTACCTATCACTAGATTTTTAATTTCAAAAATCATAGTTGTACAGCGTGAAAGGTTCTATGTGTCAGGGTTACGTTCCTACGTGAAAAATACCATATCTGACGTTTGGAATATTTGTCCTGAGTTAGGACCGTGTTTTTTTCGTCTGGTAGGCCTTAAGGTTTTATCTTCATGTTATTCAGAGGTAAATGTGTGCTCCCCGAGTACCCAGCACACGGTACGTATACCGTGCAAGACCAGCCGGACGCGGCGCCCGGTCAGCTGCTCGATGTCGCCCTTCTAGTGTTCTCCTGTGATGTCGGCTTCAAGCTGCACGGAACTTCGCGATATGTCAACTGTCTGAAGGGCAACTGGCCCTATAAACCGCCGCAGTGCCTTGGTATGTGTAAAATCAAAAACTTTTGTAATTGTTTGTTATTTAGGATTTACTCCTTGTCGGCACAACTGATTAATCCCTCTCCACGTAGCTCTTTCCGGGGCTGCTTCCTTGATTTTTTCATCTGTTCTTTTTTTAATTCTGTACAGAAAGAAAAGAAGAAAGATTTGATTGTTTGAATTGAACAGGCTCTGAAACTACTGGACCGATTTGAAAATCTCTTTCACCATTAGAATCCTACATTACCCCTGATGAACATAGGCTATATTTTATCCCGGGAAAGTGAAATATTCCCGAGTGACCACGGGTAACACCACGTCGGACAGCTTGTCTGTAGCACAGACTATTATACTATCTGTATAGGAAATATTATAAGCAGACGAAGTGATTGCCAAGTTTTTTTGGGAGTAGTGTGGAGGAACCTGCCCTTTTTTATATCAATTCCACTATCCCAGTCGAAATCGGTACTCACCTAAACCTAAAGCGATCTACAGACCATTAGTTTTAACTGAACAGTTGAACTTTTCAAGCTAGCCAGTTCATTGAATGCTTTTAACTAACCAGACGGCTGAATATCATTCAGGCCGCTAGCACAGAATACAGAGTTGAACGGCGCCGTTTAATCAAATGGCTAGGCGCTTAATCAGATGGCGGATTAAACCAGTTGGCTACGACATATAGATTACATTTTAATGTTAAAACTTGAACAGTTCCAGAACCTTTGATTCGTATATCATGCATTTGAATCCTACAGCCCAATGCAAGCTGCCGAAGCAGCCTGGCACCACCTATTGGTGCCTGGCACAGGGCCCGCTCGCGGGGCGTGTCGAGCGGATTTGCGATGAGTTGGTACCGGCCGGTGCCACTGTGCGCCCTGAGTGCAGCGCCTCTATATACCACTTTAATGGGGTGCTCACCTTCCTATATTGTGAGGACAGCGGCGTTTGGAACCGACCCGTACCTTCTTGCTCCCCGCGTGAGTTTAGCTGTAAATATTTTAGAGATTACACAGTTGAGAAGCATTTTCCAGCGGGCTGGAAAATGCTTCTCAACTGTGATGTACAAGTAGTACAAGTAGTGTAACAAGTTGATGGACAGGCATTCGAGATTTTAGTTGTTTCGTTGTGCACTCTAACGTTAGCAACAAACGATTTGGCATTGGAGTCAAGCTGATTCTCTTAATAATTGCGGGCCTAAGGTGGTATTCCCCCAAAGATTTGCAAACGGAGATATCCTTCACCGTTTGAGAGTACTGGCATACTGCACATACATCTTTTCGGCAGTAAAACTCTTGGTGCACGACCGGGATTAAGCCCGCGACCTTACGATCGAAACGGGCCACTACCACTAGACCACCTTGCTCTTGGATAGAGGTCGCCACAGTGCTTAAAAACATTTATCTATGATTTCCAGAATGTGGTATACTGACGTCAAAGGGTGACCCGCTGATTATAAACGGCACGGCTGCCGAGAGAGGTGAGCTGCCGTGGCACGCCGCTATTTACAACAAAAGAAAAAGTCCGTATGAGCAGATCTGTGGCGGATCGCTCATCAGCCAGTCCATTGTTATTTCTGGTGAGCATTTAACACTTGAATATAGGTACTTAACGAATATAATAATAATAATAATCTCTATGTATAAAAATTAATCCCTATATCCCTTGGTCACGCCATCACGCGTGAACGGCTGGACCGATTTCACTAATTTTTTTTGTTGTGTTTGTTATCGTCAGGAGAAGGTTCTTATGACAGAAAAATGGTATACAGGGTGGTCCAGTTTATATGGAAAATTTTATTCCTTGATCCGATTCATTCTAAACTCGGTATAAATTGAAAAACTCCCCTTAGGGGTTGTGCAAGGCAGTTCCAAATATTGTTGACGAAACAATGCGTAGACGAAGGCGCGCGCGGGTCAGCTAGTAATATATATTACTTGCAACGTGTGATCCGAGAGCTGGCACATTTTTGGTTCAAAGGATCAGCATTGCCATCCAGCGTGGTAATGCCGCCAGTGTTTTGGGCACGCTTCCGACTGACAGTGACTTGGATCAGTTGAGCTATCTATAGATATATAGATCGTTTCTAACGATCCTTAGATAGCTTGACTAATCATGTTGTATTTTGTAAATATATGTAAGTAAATATGTAGTAGCTTAGTTTCTTAACGAAACTTTACTTCGCAGTTTACATTAGGTACTACATGCTCCATACTATAAATGGCCTTACTAATAAACCAGGTAAGTATAAAGTTATTCCTAAGTGTAAGCTGTATACTCGTATAAGTTCCTATGAGTCAGTGGGCAACTCTGGTGACGGAGTTTTTAGGCCGCCGTATCATAAGTACATAAAAACCTCCCTCTTGAATCACTCTATCTATTAAAAAAAACCGCATCAAAATCCGTTGCGTAGTTTTAAAGATCTAAGCATATATAGGAACAGACAGACAGCGGCAATAGTGATAGTGATAGATAATAGTGATAGTGATGACCTAACCAACGAAGAGCCGTTCGTGTTGTCAACGACCAAGTCCTTTCCGATAGGCTTGATCCATTGGCTTTACGTAGAGATGTTGCATCTCTATGCATCATGTAGGTACCGCATATACAATGGGTGTGCTCAGAAGAATTGTTTGGACTGATACCAGCCGCTGAATTCCGCCATCGTATGCAACGACAGCAATACTCATACCATCCACATCATGTGGATGGTTGGCAGTCCGCAACTGTGCGGTTTTTACGCCAATTCCTGCCTCGCGCAACAGACATATGGAATCAGCTGTCGCCAGCGGTATTTCCAGACCGATACGACTTAGGCACCTTCAAGAAAAGAGCCTATTCCTACCTCAAAGGCCGGCAATGCATCTGCAGTGCTTCTTGATGCTGCAGTTGTCTGTGGGCGGTGATAATCACTTACCATCAGGTGTGCCACTGGCTCGTTTGCCCTCTTCCATAAAAAAAAAAAGTTAATTGTTTGTAATTTTGCTTCGTTGCTTCCTAGCGGCGCATTGCTTTTGGGGCGATGTACAGAAGCCTTTCCCGGTGCGTTTCTACGCGGTGGCGCTCGGTAAGCTGTACCGACCTTGGAACGATCCAAATGACGCTGATGCACAGAAGTTTAACGTACGTAGCATTATACTTAGTATAGTACCTAAATAAGTATAGTACCTTCCACTTATTAGATCTAAGCGCTTCGAAAGTTATTTTATTACGCGCACTGCAAAAATTTGGAATCAGCTTCCAGCGTCTGTATTTCCGTTGAGCTACGACCTTGTTGTTTTTAAGAAGAGAGTTAATAGGCACCTTCTGGGTAGGCTCGCTCTTTCGTAGACCTCACTCGAGGTCAGGAGCCGACCCATTCATCATTTAAAAAAAAAACCTACGCAAAATGGCCCCCTGATTACGAATCTCGCGACAGGCGAAATTTCGCAGTCACCGCAAACTTCTGCTAAACGGCTAAACGGGCGTAGAAATGCGTAAAGGAACGTCGAGCTTGATTTAATTTAGGTAATACAATTTGACAGAGTTTGATATTTTTCTCCCATCAAAAAATGCCCGATGCGACGATGGGCTTGCAACCTGTCACGTATGGAATACTAACTTCTGCAAGATGTGGGCATGTATCAAATATGTGTATGACTACCCCCCTTAGACATCTTCAAAGGATCTGGAATAAGTAACATAAAAAGATCTGAGAGAATGTCTTCCGCACTTTGGGTATACAGTCGTGAACCTGTTTTTACGTTTACGTTTTTCTAAAAATGCCCAACGCGCTTAAAGATGTTTTCGCTTAAAAATTCTGCGATTGTGTTTCATTTCAGGTTAGTTTGATAAAGATCCCGCCTCGCTTCAAAGGCTCAGCCACTAATCTGCAAGAAGACATAGCGCTGGTGTTCCTTAGTGCGCCGGCGCAATACCGCACTCACGTGCTGCCGGTCTGTTTGGACTTCTCACCGACATTTGAACGACGACAGCTCGTTACTGGGAACTATGGGAAGGTATAAAAAACTTATTTTACATCTATATTAGATGATTTATACAGCGTCAGGAGGCAATCCATGCCTACACATAACGGGACGCTGTTTGAGATGGAATAGGCTTGCCCAGCTAAACCATCCTTCTCAGCTTAATCAGCCGCCCACAGGAAAGACAACGTCAATACGTGTGGAGCTGACTAAGCTGCGGGATTCCTCACGATGTTTTCCTTCACCGTTAAGAGGTCGTGTTAAAGTGCATATACATTTTACGAAACGAAAAATCCATTGATGTTCGGCCGGGTTCGAACCCGCGACTTTCGGATTGAAAGTCGAGGCACAACCCCATTCAGCCAACACGGCTCAACAGCTCGGGAAGGTATACAACTTACAACAAAATCAATTTCTGAAATCCGTAGCTAACATTATAATTATTATGATAACATTGGTACCTAACCCAAATAATCATAGCAAGATCGGACCTCAAATTTTCCACAGATAAAAAATATACCAAATTCAGTAAGTACTTACCTACATTTTAGGGGTTTAGGGCTTTTTAAAACAAATTACGAATTGCATACGGTAAGTGGCTTTGTAAGCGAGAAATCAGGCTGTAGATCAATTCTGGAAACGAAAAACCAACGAAGTAGGTACGGTACGTAGGTACGCAACCGATCTTTGTCTGTCTGAAGTTAGCACTAAACGATTGCGCAGGTTTGCGCTAGTAAACGAGATAGCACGATGCAACAAACAAAGCGAGTGAGCGAGGCAGCTATACAACGCTGTCTTCGTCTATTAGGCGTCATCGAAAATGGGTCCTGCGCAGCTACTTCAGAGAGCATGCAGAGAGCTAAAGTTTTTTTTTAATTTAATAGGTCAGCATTTGACCTCACTCTGCCTGATGTTAAGCAGTAGTGAGGTCTAAGATGGAGCATGCTTTCCTAGAAGGAACCTAATTAGGTACTCTTGATTTGATATCCCTATACTTTCCGGGAAATACAGAGCCCGGCAATGAGATATTTGCAGATCATACAAACATTTATCTCGGGGCGGGGATCGAACCCGCAACCTTCTGCTTCCCAAGCGGGCTTTCACCCACTGCGTCACAAAGGTCGTCCGAGAGATCCGAGAGATTAATAAATAAATAATGCTGGACATTTCACACAGCATCATCTAGCCCCAAACTAAGCAAAGCTTGTACTATGGGAACCAGATAACTGATATACTACTTATATACTTTTGTGTTGTACATAAATATTATACATAGAAACACCCAGACCCGAAATAAATCGACCAGACCGATACGACTTAGGCACCTTCAAGAAAAGAGCCTATTCCTACCTCAAAGGCCGGCAACGCATCTGCAGTCCTTCTTGATGCTGCAGTTGTCTGTGGGCGGTGGTAATCACTTACCATCAGGTGTGCCACTGGCTCGTTTGTCCCCCCCTCTTCCATAAAAAAAAAAAAATTTTTGCAGATTATGCAAACACTAGCTGTCCGCCCCGGCTTCGCACGGGTTTATTATAGGTATTTAACAAAAATTTAATAACAACATGGCGATCCCGGAGCGGGATGTATGATCCTTTAAAGTTTAGAGGTTAATATGTAGGTAGGTAAGGTCTAAGGTAGGTAAGGGAGTATTGGGCAGTAAGGCAGGTTTGGACACCACCGGCAAATCCCCGTGTTATACCGGCCATACACCATCATGCCAATCCACCCCCATACATGGTCAATTCTAACTGATCAAATTCCGATTTGACGATAGGCATGATGGTTTACGTATGGCCGACATGACACGGGGGTGTCCAAACCTCTCTACTGCCCAATGCTCCCCTACCTCCCATATATATTTCATTGATATATTACCACTCCCTTCCATTCATTCCATAGTTCCCAGACACTTTTTAAACTATCATGGTTTTCAACATTTTTAACACAGTTAACTGGATATTTACCATGATTTAATGTTTTTTGAGTTTCCCGATATTTCGGCGCAGTTGCATACGCCATGATCAATAGTATCTATGGTTAATATCCCGTTATTCATTATGGGATATTAATCATGGTTAATATCCCGTTACCTGTGTTAAAAATCCCAGACACTTGTCCTACCCTACTAACTGATATTTATTCTGTGGTCGCGATGTATCTTAGGTACATTTTTAAACTCATGATAACTTTTGAATAAAATGTCCAATTTCAATCATTCAAAAAGTAATCGACGGGTACTGAAACAGCCTTTACTACGAAGGAATTTATTTGGATAAGAATAAATACCAAAATAAGAATAACGTGGTCTGCTTTTGGTCGTAATTTTTATTCACTTTTTAAATTATAAAAGTTGTTGTTCTGACACAACCACAATAGTTGGACATAAGCTATCGCTGACTTTTTTGTAGATATTGATACGTTCTTTAATATTGTAGAACATTTTTTTGTTCTATCATCAATAGTTTTCGCAGCGCACGCGTTATGAAGAATTTTATGTTCAAAATTTTTACACCTTTGGTTACATTATTGCAATTTTCATAAGGATCTCTAATTTTTTTTTAAATAATTTATAGCCTATGTTCATCACAGATAATGTAGGATTCTAATGGTGAAAGAATTTTTCAAATCGGTCCAGTAGTTTCGGAGCCTATTCAATTCAAACAAACAAATGTTTCCTCTTTATAATATTAGTGTAGAAGTGTAGATGTAGATTTATCCCGCGGCGGGGATCGAACCCGCAACCTTCTGCGATTGATTGATTGTGCGTATTGTGTAAAAACATCTTTTTTTCAAATACATAAGTAATTTTTGTGACAGGTGGCGGGTTGGGGGCTAACGGCAGAGGATGGCAAAGCATCGCAGGTGTTACAGACGGTTAATCTGCCGTTCTTAGACATTGAAGCCTGCTTCGAACAATCCCCGCCCGACTTTTACAAGTTTATCACGGCAGACAAATTCTGCGCGGGAAATGCTAACAGTGAGTTCAACTTCAACCTCAAACTTATACTGGGCCTTGATTCATAAAACAGCGGAATGCATCCGGTTCGGAATCGGCCGACAGCAACCAATCACAGTGCAGGAATTGAACCGAATTTGACGTGATGCGCAAAATTAACATATTATGCTACATTTTTATCTTTAGGTAGGTTACCTACTACTCGCTTACTTAACCTATTTGATTTGCAATGTTTGCAATTTATGGATTTTTGTCTCCCGCATAATGTGGTAAAAGTGTCTTTATAACGGTGCCAGTATCGACGTTAAAGATAATAGCAATCGTTTTCCTGTAAATGATGCTGAAGTCTTTCGACCTGTGCGTGGAAGCCATAATTTTCAGTGATTTTGTCTGTGTTTCGCTTGCGCCATACAATATCATCTTCCTGCCCTTTTCCCACATTATTTGGGGTCGGCACAACATACAATAACAAATTCTAATTCATGCTAGGATAACATTTCTAAAATAATTTGACGTTGACAGGTTCAGCATTGTGTCAAGGTGACAGCGGTGGCGGGCTGGTGTTTGTGTCACACGAGCGCGGTGAAGAGCGCTACTACCTCCGCGGAGTGGTGTCCGCGGCTCCACGAAATGAGCATCTCTGCAATGCCTATGTACACACTACCTTCACACTCGTCTCTAAGCACCAGTCATTTATACTCATAAATCTACATACTTCGTAAACGTATACGAAGTATATAGATTCATGTTTTTTGAATCCCGGAATAGTATTTAATAAATTATACAAAATCAGCATTTTATTTTTCACTGTACCTAACGTGTTTGAATATATTTAGAGGTTCTAATGTGCACGCTATACTGAACCCATACTGAACCGTGACGTATTGTCGATGTTGGTCGTTTATTAGGCAATAATTTTAAATACGACACGTACTCTTTGATACAAGTGTACATCTTGGTACCTCTTTGTTCTTGCGGACATTATCTCCGTTTCATACTGAGAAATGATATACTACTACCTATGTAGAATTCTGTGGTTTCACACCATGTCTACGTTAACTTTAGTGTAGGTACTCACATTTTTCGATACTAAGCATCCATACTTAATATTATAAATGTGAAAGTAACTCTGTCCGTCTGTCTGTCTGTCTGTTTGTTACGTTTTCACGCCCAAACCGCTGAACAGATTAAGCTGAAATTTGGCATTGTTAAAGGTTGTATCCCAGGAAAGGACATAGGCTACTTTTTATCCCGAAAAAATCCCGAGGGACCGCGGGTCACACCGCGGGAGCGCAGCTAGTACATAATAAACGGATGGAACAAAATTAAAAACTAAAAATTTCTAATTCGTGCTAGGGCATAATATCTTTATGGGCAGGGCATTCCTCCATGGGCAGGGTCATAGAGATATGGCAAGGCGGGCAAGGCCATAGAGATCTTAGATAAGTAGATAGAGATATATGGCAAGGCAGATGCTTCGTAATGTGTCTATGTCACTCTCGTCTCACTATCAACTGTCAGTGTCAGTGTCAGCAAGTGAGCCCGTCTTCCCTTCCCTTCTTCTTCATTCATTCAATTTAGAATTAGAATTTTCAGATTCGCGGATTTCCTGAAATTTGACTGGAAAAATACGCGAAAAGCACTATTTTTTGTGATTTTTATGTGATAATTCTGCGAATATGGCGTTGACATCGCGACAACGGAGCATACACAATAAAAATAGTTCAAAACGAGCTAGTTTCAATAAAGGGAAGCGGAAAGCTAGCGAAGGGTAAACGTTTATAGATTCCGCTTTATTTCTGTCTATTTTCGCCTTCGTGTATTGTATATTGCATTTTAAAGATTAAATCTCATGCTGTTCGTATAGATTCTTCAGCTTGTTTATCGATCAAGACTACAATTCAACATCAATCAAACAAGAGGTAAACCGGGGGCAACTTAAAGCATAGAGCATGATAAAATAAAAGTCCGTGTGATTTTTTAGTTCAAAACCCGTGTTTCCTGCCTGCATTGATACATTTCATTTTCAAAAAAATATTTACATGAGAGAGCCGTGTTGACCGAATGGGGTTGTACCTCGACTTTCAATCCGAAGGTTGTGGGTTCGAATCCCGGCCGTGCATCAATGGATTTTGCGTTTCGTAGAATTTATATGCGCTATAACACGTGCTCTTAACAGTGAAGGAAAACATCGTGGGGAAAACAGTTAGTGTTCTTATAGGCGGCGATGGGCTTGCAACCTGTCACTATCTGAAAGAAGTCTATCGCGCCTTGGGGATACAGTCATGAACCTGTTTTTTTATTTACATAAATAGAGTGTGCAGCTGTATCCTACAAATCGCAAACCTTTTTTTTTTCAATTTTTCTAATCAATTCTACAATGTGTATCGTATTTTCCAGGGATATAATAGTAACAAGTGCACCATCAGATCTACGTAAGATTGCATACCCTGGTGGGGCAGTTGCATTGGGCATGCTCCTGGTGGCTCGATTAGCTGCAGCTTATTGGGGGCAGATTGCTGACTGTGACGAGACCTACAACTATTGGGAGCCTTTGCATTATTTAGGTAATAAATTATGAACAGACGCCTGACTTACTTTGTACTTTGTTTTTTTTTTGGTGAAATAAAGTAAAATTTTGTTTTTTAACATAATAATCGTGTACAAGAAATTCTGAATCCCAAACTAGTTAAAAAACTGTATTTCAGGAGCCAGTGGCTTCACCAAAATGTATTAACAAAAAAATTATTATGTCTATATGTGACACCATTTTGTAACTAATGTTTCTGATCTGATCTTGTGACCCTCAGACTCAGATGATCGTACGATGACACAATGCGTTTTCGTCGTGAGATCCAATTAGGACATTGAAGAAATCTGTATGTTTGAACTCATCACACGACGAAAACACATTGAGTCATCATACAATCATTTGCCAATTAGGTTGACACCTCGTTGTCTTTTGAAGATGTTAAAAGTCTTCTGACTTGTTTCAGTGTATGGAAATGGTCTCCAAACTTGGGAGTACAGTCCTGTGTATGCGATTCGTTCTTACGCCTCACTCTGGGTGTTTGCCATCCCTGCCAAGTTTCTATCTTACTTCATGGAGCGTGTGTCTGTGTTCTACGCACTACGGGCTATACTTTCTGTGCTGATGGCTTGGGCTGAGCTCATGTTTTACAAGTAAGTTCTTAGGCAATAGTCCGTAATCAAACAAATTAATTTATATATAAATTATAATGCTAGATATTTTCACACAGCATCATCTAGCCCCAAACTAATGAAACAAAATAAAACCAATAGGGTATTTGACTCTTTTCAGAAAACCATTTCAAAGTGTTCTTTGATATATTATATGCACAGTGCACACTGGTCATTAAATTTCCTTTAGATTTAACATAATTTTGATAAAAACCATGTTTAAAGTTTAAACATACAAAATCGCGCGAAAAACGATATCTTGTGTCATGGCGCTGATCACGTGGTACCCGTGACGTCACTCCATAGTAAACAGACAGTACAAGTCCATAGTGACAGACAATCAGTTCGTTGACGTTTACTAGCGTTTGACGTCATCAGAGTCACAACCAATCACAGTGCGTTTTTGTAGACGAAATTTTTTTAATTTTTTTTGTAATTTTTAAAGGTTTTTTTACCAAAAGTAAACATATTTTAGACGTAAATGGAAAGAAATATGCTTATTTAGACTATTTTCTAAAAGGATGACCACAATTTGTAGTTTATTTTTAATGATGTCAAATACCCTATTATGGGATTCATATTGCGAAATTTTCATTAAAAGTGAAGTAAGTTCGTATGAGTCAGTGGCCAACTCTGATCACGGAGTTTTTAGGCCGCCTTAAGCCCTCCGTCATGGCTTAGTGAGCTGTTGACACTCCCACCTCATCAGTTTGATGCACAGGTTTGGCTGAAGCTTTAACTCTGTGTCTAGGGCTGTGTGCCACGAGTTCGGCGTGCACGTAGGCCGGGCGTGGCTAGCATTCGCGTTACCTGCGGCTGGAATGTTTGCTGCGAGTGGCGCACTTTTACCTAGCGCCTGGAGCGCCGCACTTTGCAGCGCTGCGCTGGCTTGCTGGTGGCGTCGCCGGCTCGCGCCCGCCGTCGCGCTCACCGCCGCCAGCGCCATCTACAGTGAGTAGCTGGATTGTATTTCAGGGTTTTCAAAACAACACAAGAAGGGGTGAAAATTTCAAAGTTTGCTAGAAACTGTGGCGGCTATAGCCACAAGTACCTAAACGGGCTGACGCGTACATTACGAACACCGCGTCGCCAGTCGCATCTTTGCTCCCCACTCGCTCAGTCATGTAACCACAGGAGGAACTAAGCTAATTCGACTCTACTCTCGGAGTAAGAGTTACTCCTAGGCGCCACCTAGTATGGAGATGGAGTAGGCAGACGTATCATGAATTTTGTCATTTTTACGTCACAAAAAAAGGTTGTGCAAATATCGTGGGAATACAAATTCAATACCCGAATTCATGAGTTGTCGTTTGTGATCCACCACTACCTTCTCACAATAAGTTAGGGGATAGGTTTAGCACCCCCATCCCTCACAAAACTTAAACTTTGAAATTGGTTTAAAACTCGGTTCGGATACTTATAAAAAGAAATGGAACAGGTTTCAGGGTTTTTTAAAACAACCCTTTATAGGGCATGAAACATGGTATCCTAAGTACGAAACCTTATTAATGGGTGCGATTGGCTTGAATTTGAACTTGGCTACACGATAAAATAAAAAGCGCGTTAACGTTAGTCGTCCATAAGTAAGCAGCTTTCCCTCCCCCAAATAAACTTATTTTTTGAATAAAAATATGACAATTTATGCCTATTTCTGATCTAACTGTGCTTCATTTTCAGGTTGGCCGTTCACAGCACTCCTTGGTGTCCCTATAGCTATAGACATGATCGTCATAAAACGACAATACCTAGACTTCCTCAAATACGCTGGTATATGCTTACTGACGATGTTACTACCCGTCGTTATCATAGACTCTTGGTATTACGGGCGGTTAGTCATAGCGCCTGTCAATATCGTCACATATAATATCTTCACTGAACATGGTCCGGATTTGTATGGGGTTGAACCGTGGACTTACTATTTTGTGAATGGATTTCTGAACTTCAATGTTGTTTGGGTGAGTTATGTGTCTATAAATTTTTTTTGGATTATATGCAAATATGATAAAATAGAGATAGATTAATCAACTTTAACAATCAAAATACATTTTAAAACGTAAAATAATATATTAGTTAGGTTGGTTGTAAAGTTTAACAACAATATTTTTAATTTATAAAACAAGACATTATCAATGAATTTTTACAATATAAACATCTGAAAGAATGTCTACCGCGCCTTGGGGAAACAGTCGTGATTATTTTTGTACTTAATTTATTTCATAAGATTTTTCGATAGCATTTTCTAGACTGAGAGGAAACCTCTTTAGTATATTGTAGTTTCCTAAAAACAAATAGTTATAAAGTGGCCCTGCATGTTCCTGTATATCCTATGTAATTTCTCAATGTTTTTATATAAATATCTTGTCTTATCCACAGATGTTAGCCCTATATTGCCCGCTGGCTCTATACATTTGTTACCGCGCGGCGCCCCAATCGACCGCCCGCGCCGACTTCTGCTCTCCATACTGGTTCGACTTGTTACCACTTGTTCTATGGCTGGTCGTGTTTATGGTGCAACCTCATAAGGAAGAACGGTGGGTTACTAAGATAATATGACTTCCCTAAGCACCCATCGAGCACATGCCCAATAGAGAGGAAATGTCATTTATTTTGTGAAGCCAAATTACTGCGGAAGATGTCATGCAGCTAAATGTGTGGCTAAATCAATGAAGAGTGCCTACTGGAGTGAACTCTGCCTGACATTAAACCCGCAAATTTGCTCATAGTTGGAAAACTGATTGCAGATAAAACTTGTAAAAAAAAAATAAAAAATTGCGGTGACACAGCACTCTGATTGGCCGACTCAATGTGCTCTAATGTGTTTCGAAATTTAATGGACCACATTGCCACGCTATAGGGTACGTGCTCGATGGGTTATACCCCACCCGTCGTAATACTATTACCAACTGAGACAATGCGTGCAATTTTTGAGATCTTTAACCCTACTAATATTATAAATTCGGTAGTTTGGATGTGTGAATGTCTTCCTCAATCATGCTGAAACGGCTGAACAGATTTAGATGAATTTAGTCACAGAGATAGATTATAGTCTGGAATAGTACATAGCCTACTTTTTATCCAGGAAAAGTATTTTCCCGAGAGACTGCGGTAACACCACGAAGGGTAACTAGTAGTAGAGATCATTCAAACTCCTTGGAAGATGTTAAAGTGACCATTAATGTTCAAGCCACAAACTTCCTTTAAGCTTTGGTCAAACCTGCGCGTCAGTAACGCGGGAAGCGACTGCAATGCGAAATGAATATTTATGAAAATATTCACACGTGGTCGCGAAGATGTGCAAAGCGCCAAAGATAAAGATGAAGTATGTGTAGCGTCCCCCGCGCGGCAGACGCTCCCGTTTCGCATTCGCTTTGGTCGCGCAGCCTTACCCTTCTCAATAGTTAATTAAAAACATTAATTTTTCAGGTTTCTATACCCAGTCTACAGCCTTATAATCCTCGCCGGAGCGATTGCCCTCGACTGTATACAAAAAATGGTGTACACATTTGGCTCAGAGATACTAAGAGTTAGATTCAAAGGTGTCAAAGTGCATTACTTATCATACACTATGCCTTTGATGGTGCTGTTTACATTAGTTGCGGGAATAGCCGGTAAGTTGACTCTTAGTGACCTTTGATCTTGGTGACAGTAAGTGACCTTTGACCTTTAAAGTAAATTTTATATAATATGTATCCGTGGTTCAAACACAAAGACGCAAAAAACATCTGTAGACCTCAAGTGATGAAGAAAGGTCACTAGATATTTATACTACTAAACTATTAACTATAACTACTGAATTTTATATGTTCATTTCTACAACACCCAGCCCCGAAAGAAATATCTGTAGACTGCAAATATTTGTCTCATAAATGTCATCTAAATTTCCCGTCCCGTCACATGTAAAATTATACAACAACGACTTACAATAGCAACGATAGTGCTATCAAATTTGATATGACATGTGTCGCCAACAAGTAAATATAAAGCTTATTATTTCTTCCTACGCAACGATAACACGATATTTGATGTGTCGCCATCTAGTAAATATAAGGCTAACTATCTGTTCCTATTTTAGGTATCTCTCGTATCACAGCATTATACACAAACTATCATTCACCAATGACGATTCTCCATCACCTACCGCCATCTAGCGGGAAAGCCCTGACAGTTTGCTACGGGAAAGAGTGGCATAGATCTCCATCAAGTTTTCTATTACCAGAGGGGTATAGGATACGGTTTATACAGAGCGAGTTCAATGGAATGATGCCAGCGCCTTATTCTGAGGGATCGAACGGTTAGTGACCTTTCACCTTTGACCTTAGAACGTTGAGCGAAGACTGTCACTCAGTGGGTGCCTGAAAACAGTCGAAGATGACGTGGCAGATCCAGGAAAAACGAGCCAGACTGGCAAACCGTGGCCTTGGAGCGCAAGGAGTGGAAGCTAAAGGGCGAGACCTTTGCCCAGCTGTGGGACACGATAGGTTGAGAAAAAAAAATCACAACTATTAAAGTATTGAGACAGTTGCTATTATTTTGTTGCAAATATTATTTGCTAAACCTTTTAACAAAACATTTCTTCCACAGCCACGCGCCTTATTCACCCGCATTTCAATGACAAGAACAAAGGTGACGACCGCAGTTACCTCAAACCCTCCCAATGCCACTATCTAGTCGACTCCGATATCGGTAACCCATCGACCCTCGAACCACCTTACTACAAAGACACATCAGTTTGGGAAATCGTCTCGGCATTGCCTATACTGAACCCAGAAAAGTCGCATAATATTTTTCGAGCGTTCTATGTTCCTGTTTTCTCGGAGAAAAACAACGTGTTTGGAAGATTGTATTTGCTGAGAAATAGATTTATTGTCTAGATATAGTTTAGTTTGAACAGAATTGGAACACTGAAGACTATTTTCACTATAATTATCAGTTCAGCCGTTCGCAATAGAATTCAATGTTTCATAGTATGCCCTCTTAACCATAACTAATATGAGTTGGTAATTGATTCAGGCGTAACTTTAAATTGAATTGTACTTACAGATTGTGTTTTGATATAATTATTTTTCCACACAGACTTTGCTTGATTTCATTTAACTCTCTTCTATAGTAGAGATTGGGCGTTATTCATTCATTTTAAACAGGCTGATATTAACTTGAGAACTGTCGAGTTTTAAATTATACGATCGCATTGACTTATGATACAGTTTGGTGGTAAAAAAGTTCCCAATCTCTAATCTCTTTCAATGGATCTAGGCATTCGTGAAGTTAGGCGTTTCGATGCGCAGAACAAAATTTTGTATGAAAAGCGGTCACTGCGAATGAAGTGTACCCTGTTATTTAAATATGTTTCTACCATTTACTTAAAATCGAGCTTCCCTAACGCTCAATATTGTAATGTCATATCTACACTTAGTATTTCTATGTGCGACTGATGTAGGCATTGTAGTTCTAACTCTAACGCGTATAGATAGAGGCTATTTTAGCTTGAAATTGTTGTTTCCTTAGAATTTTAATTCTGGTCGAAAAATCGAAGTCAATTTTTAAAATCAATTAGCAGATTAATAAAAGTTTTCCTTCTGGAAGTTGTCATTTAGATTAGTTAAATTGATTAAGTTTTTTGTATGTTAATTGTAGTGAAATTGGTTTGGCACATCTAGCGGACATTCTAAGGGCATTATTACACTATCAATACTGATATTCAATTGTAAGTTTTATCTAAAAACATAACCCTTACTTTGACAGTCGGATAAAAAGGGCTTACACTCGTAAATTGAAACACTACACAACATTTTGGAATCAGTCCGCTAAGTATGTTAGACGTAACTTAACGAAGCTAGTCATGTATCAACTGTTGCTTCATATTTATATTTTGCTAAGGTATTTATAAATTACTGCGCAACTAACAAACTGTTATTGCATTTTTATTTTTATATTATTTTGTTCCTTGTCGTGTGTATTTAGAAAATGCATTTTAATTTATATTTTGTATATGAGAAGAAATGTATGAAATGGCAATTATCAATTTCAGCTCATTAAATATTGATGTTGTACTAAAAGGGTAATTTTGTATGTGTACTGTAATATTACTGTGTGTGGTGTAAATTATTTAAAATCATGACCTACGTGAGAATTTAAATAAATTCAATGAAGCCATGAAACAAAATTTTATTTTAGTTTATTAGTTTATATACGTAGATGTAAGACGTATTTATTTTTGTGTTTAATTTATTTTGTGTTTGTTTTATTGATTTATTTTATTTAAATTATCAGTAATAATGCGAGAAATTGTCCACGTTCAAGTTGGGAGATGCGGCAACCAAATCGGATCTAAGGTAAGAAACCTGCAACTTCAACTTTTATTTTGTACCTTGTCTACTAGCCTATAAAGTCCTATTTCGTTTGCAGTTCTGGGAGGTGATATCAGACGAGCATGGAATTGATCCGAACGGTTGTTACCATGGAGACTCCGATCTGCAGCTTGAACGCATCAACGTTTATTACAACGAGGCTTCTAAGTTGAAGTACGTTCCTCGGGCGATCTTAGTAGACCTGGAACCGAGTACTCTAGACACCATCCGTGGAGGCCCTTTCGGCACCATCTTCCGACCAGATAACATGGTCTACGCCGCGGCAGGCGCAGGGAATAACTGGGCTAAAGGCTACTATACCGAAGGAGCAGATTTGCTTGAGTCTATCCTCGATGTTGTGAGGAAGGAGTCGGAAGGCTGCGATTGCTTGCAAGGGTTCCAGGTAGTTCACTCCATAGGCGGCGGCACTGGCTCTGGCCTAGGAACGCTGCTGCTCGCGAATTTGAGCGAGGAATACCCTGATAGGATTTCGGTCACGTACTCCGTAGTACCCAGTCCTAAAGTCTCGGATACAGTCGTTGAACCTTATAATGCGACGCTCTCAGTAAACCAGCTGATAGAACACTCCACTCAAACCTACTGCATCGACAACGAAGCGCTTTACGATATCTGCTTCAGAACACTGAAGTTGAAAACCCCAACTTACGGAGACTTGAACCATTTGGTCTCGTCGACGATGTCCGGCGTGACTACGTGCCTTCGTTTCCCGGGACAGCTGAACGCTGATTTGAGGAAGCTAGCAGTAAATATGGTTCCCTTCCCGAGGTTACATTTCTTCATGCCTGGATTCACGCCGCTGACGTCACGAGGCAGTCAGCCGTACAGAGCGCTAACAGTACCCGAGCTGACTCAACAAATGTTCGACGCGAAGAATATGATGGCAGCGTGCGACCCGCGGCACGGCCGGTATCTGACAGTAGCGGCAGTCTTCAGAGGTCGAATGTCTATGAAGGAAGTCGACGAGCAGATGCTCAACATACAAAAAAAGAATAAAGAATTCTTTGTAGAATGGATACCGAGTAATGTGAAGACAGCAGTCTGCGATATTCCACCTCGAGGCTTGAAGATGTCGGCGACATTTATCGGGAACACAACTGCTATCCAGGAGCTTTTCAAGAGGATATCAGAGCAGTATTCGTCTATGTTCAGACGGCGTGCCTTCCTCCACTGGTACACTGGAGAAGGTATGGATGAGAGTGACTTTACAGAGGCCGATAACAATATGAGTGATTTGATCTCGGAGTACCAGCAGTATCAGGACGCCACGTCTAATGAAGGGGAGTTCGAGGAAGAAGGAGAAGTGGCTCAAGGTGAAAGTGATGAATAGATTATGAAATAAATTTTTTCGCCGAGTGCAGTCTTTACTATGGTAGATAATAAACTAAAGCAAAGTGAGGAAAGTCGAGGCCAAGTCCACTATTCTCATCAAGTAGGTAGCTATTGGCCTAACGACACATCAAGCCAAATCTACACCATCATGATATGGTTTAGATTTGGCTTGATGGTGTATGCAGAGAAATGATAAACTACTATGAAACACCATCATGCCAAATCTACATGTAGTCTACAGTATCATTCATGTAAAATCTACACCATGTCATATCGACAATGTCATCGACACCACTGCATTTCATCGACACCATGTCATATTATCGACCACGTCATATCGACACCATATTGTCACCATATCATAGGTATCGACACCAAAGAATACGACCTAAGCCAAAAAACCAAAGCTTTCATTTAAAATATTTATTGGTTACATAAATAAAACATCAAAACAATTATTACGCCTAAACACTAAACAACACAACACGGACAAACACTGACATGACAGGACAAACATTTACTCTTCCTCCTCCACTTCTTCATCAAACTCCCCTTCATCATCAGCCGTGGCATCCTGGTACTGCTGGTATTCAGACACCAGGTCATTCATGTTGCTCTCCGCCTCTGTGAACTCCATCTCGTCCATCCCCTCACCGGTATACCAATGAAGGAAAGCTTTCCTCCTGAACATAGCTGTGAACTGTTCACTTATCCTCTTGAATAGCTCCTGGATAGCTGTGGTATTCCCGATGAAGGTGGCAGACATTTTAAGTCCACGGGGAGGTATGTCGCACACGGCTGTTTTGACGTTGTTCGGGATCCACTCGACAAAGTAGCTGCTATTCTTGTTCTGAATATTGAGCATCTGCTCGTCCACTTCCTTCATGGACATCCGCCCGCGGAAGACTGCAGCCACGGTGAGGTAGCGACCATGCCGCGGGTCGCATGCAGCCATCATGTTCTTCGCATCAAACATCTGTTGAGTTAGCTCTGGTACCGTGAGCGCTCTATACTGTTGGCTTCCTCGCGCAGTCAGCGGTGCGAACCCTGGCATGAAGAAATGCAGCCTTGGGAATGGAACCATATTGACGGCCAGCTTCCTCAGATCCGCATTCAGCTGTCCCGGGAATCTCAAGCAAGTAGTGACCCCAGACATAGTCGCAGACACCAAATGGTTCAGATCTCCATAAGTTGGCGTCGTCAGCTTCAGAGTTCTAAAGCAGATATCGTACAAGGCTTCATTGTCGATGCAGTATGTTTCATCCGTATTTTCCACCAGTTGATGAACTGATAACGTGGCGTTGTATGGTTCGACGACGGTGTCCGAAACTTTCGGACTTGGCACTACGGAAAAGGTGTTCATAATGCGGTCTGGGTATTCTTCTCGTATCTTGGAGATAAGAAGCGTTCCCATTCCGGAACCGGTTCCACCTCCTAGCGAATGAGTCAGTTGAAAGCCTTGGAGACAGTCGCAGCCTTCTGCTTCTTTTCTGACGACGTCTAGTACAGAGTCGACAAGCTCAGCGCCTTCCGTGTAGTGTCCCTTTGCCCAGTTGTTGCCGGCGCCAGACTGGCCAAACACGAAGTTGTCAGGCCTGAAGATCTGGCCGAATGGTCCTGAACGGACGGAGTCCATCGTACCGGGTTCAAGGTCTACCAGCACAGCCCGCGGAACGTACTTCCCGCCGGTGGCTTCATTGTAGTAGACGTTGATGCGTTCAAGTTGAAGATCGGAGTCGCCGTTGTATGCTCCAGTTGCATCGATCCCGTGCTCGTCGGAGATCACTTCCCAAAACTGAAAAAAAGATAAGTCACAGTTTGATGTTGTGGAAACGTAACCAAGGAGTTTATTTATGTTATGGCTGGGTTAATAGATTTCAATATGTACCTTTGCTCCGATCTGGTTTCCGCATTGCCCGGCCTGGATGTGGACGATTTCCCTCATATTGATTGATTTCACAAAGAATTTAGCCCCGTTAACTAGAAATCAAGACAAACTTCGCCTAATTTTGCATAAAAAAATGTAAAAAAAGATGTTTACAAAAACTATTGCTGGTGCATCGCACACGAAATTTTCATATAAGTGATCGGCAAACAGTCTTTTGTCAAAAGTTGGGTGAAATGAAATTCTATTTTTGAAATTGATTTACCGGGCAACTAACTGCCAGGCATTCGAAGTGAAACCTCATCCTCGACGTTGTCTTTGGATACCTTCCGTATCACAAGACAAGGACTGAAGGACTGGGCCTATTTTGTGATCCTAAAGAAATTCAGCTGACTGGTCCACATTCAGATTTATTTTTTATGAGAAAAGAAGTTAAAATAAGTTACAATGGTTTTTAACCACAACCGATAGGTACGACCTTGGCACATTTCTTTTCCATAATCTCAGTAAAAAAATGCGCTTAGATTGTTTATCTCGCGCGGATGAAAATACCTACTCCTTATCGACAGCAAAGCAGTTATCGGAACATACCTACTCAGTTGTTGTTTCATGGTCTAAGCCGCGTGTTCATTTCAGTACCTAGTGCAAAATAAGTATATACCTACATACGGGTGTTTCTGCCTAATGAAAGGTTCACAAAATTGTTTACATTTCTTTGAACCTTTGAACAGATCCACACATAAAAACCGCTCCCTACAATATTTAAGATAGTTTGACGATTAGAGAATTCGGTAACAATACCTAAAAAAAAAAACTAGCTGCTGTGCCCGTTATGGACTCAATAAATCAGGATTTGGGCAAAAAGAAAATTGGCAGAGGTCTACTCTATTCGTATATTAGAAAAAAGTGTGCAAAAAGTGATGGAGACAGAAAGTTATATTCAGTTCAAGATCCTAGGTGTTGGAAGGTTAGTGGTATTTTATGTTTTTTGCTTCACATCACAGAAACAAAAAAAGCCTCATATCCCTAAAGCATGGTAGAAAGTCTGTCAGATCTATGTAGATCTTTCTTAGGAGTTTGGGGTATGCAAAGGCATGTCCAAATACTGCATGCAGTGATTTTTGCAGATTCGATTTTTAGAGATTTTTCATTTGGCAGAGGTAAATTTTACGATAAGTACTCAAAATCCGATATATTCCCAACAACCCCACTAACGTCCCGACTAGTGGGGTAGTTGGGAATAAAAAGTCCCAACAACCCCACTACTCATCTCAGCCATTGATGTTCGGCCGGGATTCGAATCCACAACCTTCGGATTGTAAGTAGAGGCACAACCCCATTCGACCATCATCATCATGCTCAGCTCGTGTCCGGCCGGGCATAGGCCTCCTCCATTATATGCCATTGGTTCCGATTTCTTAATCTCTAGTCTCATCCAGGTCTTGTTATCCAGATGCAAATCTCAATTTGTCGTTGACTCATCTGGCCTGCAAGTTGTCGTTCTCACACAGCAAGGCAAAGCGATTCCCTGTCCGTCTACTAGAAGCGGTTCCCTGTCCTCCCGATCGAAGCGCAGAGGGTTAGTCTAAAGTTTGCAGGTTCGATTCCTACATTGACGAGGAAAGCAAGGATCTTTGGGGGTGCTATGGGAACTTGAAACGGAATAACCCAACAAAAGCCAAATGCGCACCTTAGCCCCTAACCACAACCTGTGCTAATGACAGTAATCTAAGTCTAAAATGAATGCTCGAGTCTGAGCAAGGTCTACCTACTTTTCGTATTTCAGCCTATTTCAAATGAAAGATAGAATATGATACCAGATTTTAATTATTTTGGACAAAGACAAATTGAACAACCAAACGTTTTGCTATTCTTCCATCCCTTCGCCCTCTGCTTCTTCGTCGAACTCTCCCTCGTCATCGGCCGTTGCGTCCTGGTACTGCTGGTACTCAGAGATGAGGTCGTTCATGTTGCTCTCAGCTTCTGTGAACTCCATCTCGTCCATACCCTCCCCTGTGTACCAGTGGAGGAACGCTTTCCTCCTGAACATAGCCACAAACTGTTCCGCTACCCTCTTGAATATGCTCTGGATAGCCGTTGTGTTTCCAATGAAAGTTGAAGCCATCTTCAGCCCTCGAGGTGGTATGTCACAACACGCAATTTTACAGTTATTCGGGATCCATTCGACGAAGTATGTGCTGTTTTTGTTTTGTATGTTCACAAGTTGCTCGTCCACTTCCTTCATTGACATCCTTCCTCTGAATATCGTCGCTACAGTGAGGTAGCGCCCGTGTCGCGGGTCGCACGCGACCATCATGTTCTTTGCGTCAAACATTTGAAGAGTCAATTCTGGGACAGTGAGCGCTCTATATTGCTGTGCCCCTCGTGACGTAAGCGGGGCGAAGCCGGGCGTGTAGAAGTGTAATCTTGGGAACGGCACCATGTTGACGGCTAGCTTCCGCAAGTCTGCGTTCAGCTGCCCGGGGAACCGCAAGCACGTCGTGATGCCCGACATCGTGGCGCAGACCAGGTGGTTCAGGTCTCCGTACGTCGGAGTCGTCAGCTTCAGTGTCCTGAAGCAGATGTCGTACAAAGCCTCGTTGTCCAAGCAGAACGTGTGGTCTGTATTCTCCACCAACTGGTTGACCGCTAGTGTGGTGTTGTACGGCTCCACTACGCAGTCAGACACTCTCGGACTGGGGAAAACTGAGAAGGTCAGTATAATTCTGTCGGGGTACTCTTCTCGGATGCGGTTGATGAGCAACGTTCCGAGGCCGGAGCCGGTGCCGCCTCCGAGCGAGTGCGACATCTGAAAGCCCTGGAGGCAATCGCAGCCCTCTGCCTCCCGTCTGACGACATCGAGGGCAGACTCCAGGATCTCCACTCCTTCGGTGTAGTGTCCTCGCGCCCAGTTGTTGGCCGCGCAAGCTTGTCCGTAGACGAAGTTGTCGGGTCGGTAGAGGCAGCCGAAGGGTCCGGAGCGCACGGCGTCCATCGTCGCGGGCTTCAGGTCGATGAGGACAGTCCGCGGAACGTACTTGCCGCCGGACGCCTCGTTGTAGTACACGTTGATGCGCTCCAGCTGGAGATCGGAGTCGCCGTGGTAACAGCCGCTGGGGTCGATGCCATGCTCGTCGGAAATCACCTCCCAGAACTGAAAATAAAACATTTGGTCATTTTGGGCAATGCACAGCCTTAGATTCGCAAATCACACGAGTTTAGGCTAATGAAAGTATTGCTTACCTTCCCACCAATCTGGTTCCCGCACGAACCGACCTGTAGGTTAATGATCTCCCTCATCTTGATAATTTAACGATTCGTAGATCCAGATACTTGTAAATTTCTCAAAGAGATATCAAAAGATGTTCATAGAATTGAAGCTTATCATTAAACTTAAACTAATAAAAAAAATATAAAAAAATCAAGCGCAATTTCACACCGTGTGCATGATAACTCAGCTTTCAGAAAAGTGAACCAAGAATTTGGTGATGTCAGATGAAAAGAATTCAAAATGACGTTCGAGAATGTTCTTCAAATTATATTGAAAAAGAAGAATAAAATTCATGCCAGTACCTAAGCAATGACCACAAAAAGTTTTTACCTTACGAAACGATACAAAATGTCTTCGCAGAGCAATCTATCGAGAACATTCGGGACTACATTATGACACAAATTATTTTCCTCCTCGCGCATTTCAATTTGAACTGAAGTTCAGGGCGCTGACACCAGAGGTCGCACGCGAGCGGCTTTCAGGATTGTTTTGTTTTCAGTCGCGCCGTATTGTCACTATTGTCATGGCGCTCGCTGAAAATGTCAGAGAGATAGCGCTCGTATACAATGTAAATTTTAGTAAATCCTGTATGATGTAGTTGTATTTAATGAGTGCCGTGAGTTTGTTGTGCGATAGTTCATGGAGTGATGTCAGTGGCCGACGGAAATGCGGTTACAGATGAGAAAAAAACAGGTTATTGTGAGGACAGCACCGACAGTGACAATGATACTGAAAGGAAACGTCTCCTGCGGAGGATTTCCACCAGCAAGTGCGTCGGTAGATTGGTAAGTTCATTCAGAATTTTGCGGTGAGAGTCAAACAAAGTGAATGCAGGTCTGGGCGTGCCAGACAGCTGTCAAACCGCAGCGGGAACCAGGGGGTGGGGGGCAGCCCATGTGCCCGGGCTGCCGGGACACCCGACTCAATTCCATCAAGATTTTTTATAAATCGGGTAACATAAATGGCTGATAATTTGTGTGCAGAGAAAATGAGGTATGAAGGACGTTTGACCTATTTTGTTAGGAATGGAAACTGGATCTCGGAGGGGAGAATGCGTTATGGGGTGACCACGGCTTCAACACGCGATGTTTTCAAAGTCGAACAATTTCAATCTACATCTACACTAATATTATAAAGAGAAAAGATTTGTTTGTTTGAATTGAATAGGCTCCGAAACTACTGGACCGATTTGAAAAATTCTTTCACCATTAGAATCCTACATTATCCCTGATGAACATAGGCTATATTTTATCCCGGGAGAGTGAAGTTTTCCCGAGGGAACGCGGGTAACACCGCGACGGACAGCTAGTAAATTTATAAAATTAAGTTAATGGACTAATTTAATTCAGTAGTAGGTAGTTACTTCTTTAACAAATAGGCAGGCACTTAAAAATAAAATTCATGATGTAATTAGTTTTAATATAGGTAAAAACAGCAAGTTTATCATCAAAGAATAAATATACCTAACTAGGTAAGCGAAACCTTCATTACGATCACCTGTGGTGTTTAACCTTGTTTACTAATTTTCTGGCACTGCTTAGGCAAATAAATGTCCTGTAAAATGGGCACTGTATCAAGAACTTACAGATATTACGGTGACCTTTACCTGGCCATTAGATCTTTGAACTGCTTACAAATCATTTTTGTTTGTAATATTTAGCTTATTTTCAGAAATGCGGAAAAAAGGTCCGTAACTAACTATAATTAGGTACTACGTATTAGGTACACGCAATTCAGAATAGGTACCAATACATAGGTATTTGAATTAGAGTGATAATTCTGTGTCACCCTAAAAGAGGGGTGATTGGTTACTTACAAATTTTCTATCATCATCACTTGTTGTAGAAAACTAACAGGAACTTTTACTACTGTTAAGTTTTAAATTTAAAACAAAATTATGATTTTCCAATTTATCTTTTGTAGTAGGTAATTATTTAGTCGCTATCACGTTAAAACATGTTAAATGTTATTTGTAGGTGCTATTTATTGAATTCATCATGCCTAAATTAATTGAATCGTATCCCAAAGGTAACACTAGAATCGAAATCCTTCTGTCAAATAACACGCCGTTTACCAACGCCTTGTTACCTGAGTAAACACGCGGCACTTGACGAAAATAATCTCGAATCGAGCCGAACTTATCGCGCGGGTCTGACAGCCTGACATCTGCCTTGATTGTAGTCACCCTACTGAATAGTATTGTTGGTCCGTCCGTGGGCGGTCACGGATATCCGTCCGTCAATCTTTTGACTGGGGTCTCCCCGAGAACTGAGGCGCTCAAGCGTCTCTCAATGCCAACATTCCCTTGATTGATGGAATACTTTTTAAATGAAATTGTACCCCTTGTACACGGGATTTCGAGTAAGTACCTACCTGGTCTAGCTAGTAGAGCTAGTAGCGTCCGATTTGAGTTTGTGCACCTTATTCGACTGAATTTACCTATAGATACAAGTTGCCTTTACAATGTAAGAGAGTCTTTTAGCTAACACGTTGGTTGGGTGGACAATGGACATCGAAAAAGTGTCAAGCTTGAAGCGCAATTAAGCCTATACTCGGCACGTGAAAATGATGATGTTAATACTTACAGCATAGTAAGGAAACATTGACTCAGTCACCGCACAGATTGATCATTGTTTCTTGAGAAACAACTAACTTTAGCTACTAAGACAGAATAAGCCTTCGTCCTAGTTTGGCAAAGTTTCGTGGCCACACTATCGTTCCATTAGAGGCTTGCTGTCGAGTAAAAATTAGCGCTCAAATTGATGGAGAAGCTCAGTTAAGAGATGACTCATCCGTAAGAGCTTTCAGATCATTTTCACGGAGAAATCATTCTAATGGAACACTCCAAGATGTCTTTATTCGGTTGTTGGCACTCATACCTAGATTTTGAACTGTAAATATTTTATGAATTAGCGTGGTATTGGAAGAGTATCAGAGAATCACTATCACACACAAAAAGTTGTTTTATTGTTTCCAATCATGTTTGTCTAATAGTGCCTACTTAATTATTTTTCTTCGATTATTGACGTAGGACCTTTCCTCGTGTTACAACTGAAGGATTGTTTGGGAAAAATAAAACGCTACCAATGTCAATTATAATTGGTATCCGAAAATCCCTTGCAGCTACAAGTCTAAAATCCATGCTGGTATTCAAACTCGCTACCTTAGTACCTAGTAAGTAAATTTCACTAAGCCAACACCAGCTCTTTGAAACAGAAAAAATTTACGGTCGTAAGTAGGCCGGTAGATAGATACTTATAATGTAAATTAGAAAAAGTTTATCTTGCTGTCTTTGAGCCACGCTGTAAACATTTTCTTTTGCCGCAGTTTTTAACTTACAAAAACAAATGGAGCTAAAGTTCTATTATAATGCATTGTGCTTTAAAGTAAAATAATATAAGTATAGGTACCTACGTAGGTACCTACTTTTGGTATCTTGGTGGTAGGTGTGTACGAAGGACCAGAAGATAATTAAGTGCGAGTTCGATTTTTAAGATTGGGAGCTTTTCTGCACACGTATTTTTTTTTTATTTAGCCTATACTGTCCCACTGCTGGGCAAAGGCCTCCCCCGTCATCTTCCACACCTCGCGGTCTTCCGCGACGTAGGTAGGTATTATTATGAAGTCATAAATCACGTGTGATTTTTACAATGAGTAAGTAATAAAATAGAATAGAATAAACAATCGTTATCGAAGTAAGATTGTTGTAAAATGAAATAATACCACAGACAATATACTAGTAATACAGGCCTACCTAATAAAAAAAAACAATTTAAGTAGGTATCTACTTTAATAAGTTATCCTACAGTTCATGGACCTAACTCTACATCCCAGCAGGCCAGCCGTCATAACTTCGAAAGAAGAAAAGAAAATAATATCTAAAACATTTTTGTTGAAGTTCGCAACAACTTACAAGCTATTAAACTGTCTTATAAATCATGCATTCGTTTATATCTTTCTTTGTGAACATTCATAACTTTCGATCCCAAGAAACAAAAAAAAAAGGAAAGTCACCCAAAAACCATAGCTGCTAAGACTACGTTTTATCCCACAATCGTATTGTCTCGTACAGTCATTGAAATCTCATTCTCACGCCAACGGAATAGAGCTCAATGAATTGAGACAGCACTGCGACAGATATCTGCAGATCTATCCCGTATTCTCATTGTTATGTGAATACCCTGCATCCGCTGATCCATTGAATCATTTCCTTGATATCTGATTTTATACTATTTGTTTCACATCTACATCGAGATAGTTTCATAAAATTTCTGCTTATTTTTGGCACAATTAATCAACTTTTTTATGCTTTTGACTGGTCCTAACTTAGGTCTAAGTACCTACTTATACCTACCTGAGTAAAATAGGATTTACCTTATCTTGTCTGTATTCTGTGGTATAACAGAGTTGGCCAATAGCTCATGCAAACTTTGTTCTAGGTGTACCTTTTTGAAGTAAAAACTTCTTTAGGTGCGTTATTCGCGTCGCGAGTCATGTTACGACACCGTCTTACTATATACATAACTTCAATCAATTGCCATCCCATTGAAGCTCAACCAATCTCACAATACGAATATGGCAGTTGAAGTCTTGTGAATTGAAGAATAGCAATACTGGCTTTGGCATTAAGGAGCCGCGGCCTCTCAAAATAGCAAAACGCAACGATAGCGCGATCTAGACCACCTCTCCCACGAAACGAGAACGAAATTAAGGTAGGAAGGTATAGAAATACCTACCTACCTTAATTTCGTTCACAGAGTCTCATTGGTCGAAATGTTACAGTGGCCGCCTCTGGTGCGACATCCCCGAGCTCTAATCCCAGTAGAACAGTAACTTCTTGTACATTTTTTTTAGTTTAGAAACGTTACCGAAACCTAGTTCAAGTTTTCACTTCTGCCGGCATTTTTTTTTGTGGATAGAAAATCTGCTCACAGACATCACCTGCTAGACACCGACATTCATTCTTTGAGAATCTTTCTCTAACTCTGTGAACAGTCCGAGTAAATAAACATCCCTCATTAGTAACTTTCACTCTCGATTTCCTTATTAACCATCAGTTCAATGACCCACTCGCGAGTGATTGTACACTGGACATGTTTATACGCTGGCGATTCGCCAACGACAGCGCGGTCACCGGTTATTAACGGCTTCGCTGAGCCGTGTTTTAGTTGTGATTCCAAGGTCGATTTTCATGCAAATAAACTGACGTTGTGCAGCATTTAACCCCGACGAGGGGTGTTATCACAGTGTTAGGCCGCGTGTGCGCTGCTTGCGACGCGTCATGCGTGGCTTCGTGCGACGAGCGTTTTGACTGTTTACGGAGAGGCGACGGCTGCTGCGGCACGCGTCATCGCACGCCTAAACACAAATATATATCAATGTATGATGACGATTACGTTCAGGCGATGGCGGTGGCGGTGGCTGTCATCGCGGCTGCCACCGCGTTCGAAGCGACGGCGACCGCACGGTAATGTCAAATAAACGCATGCAAAAACGTCTCTCCGTAAACACACAGGAACATCGCCATACATTTGACTTTAGCGCGTGCCGCGTCGCCTGCCGCATCGCACGCAGCGCCGCCTGTCCGTACACTAGCACTTATACGAGTAGTTGACGGCCTCTTTAGCGCAGTGGGCGAAGGCCCGCCTGCGACACAGAAGGTTGCGGGTTCGATCCCCGCCGCGGGATAAATGTTTGTATGATCTGCAAATATTTATTTCGGGTCTGGGTGTTTCTATGTAGGTATAATATGTATGTATTTACAAAACAAAAAGTATATAAGTAGTATATCAGTCATCTGGTTCCCATAGTACAAGCTTTGCTTAGTTTGGGGCTAGATGACGCTGTGTGAAATGTCCAACTATAGCGCCTAGTACCAGCACGGTTCCCCGCTCCTCCCCGCTAGCGTGTAGGCGCTCCGCGCGTCTCAGCCGTCGCAACGCTGACGGCGCTTGATCATAAAATCAGTTCGATAAATCCGCCCGAGACGACTGCACGTACGCGCCGAGCGCGTACTCGTAGCATAAAAGTTATATTGTTTCAATCTGTATGTGTTCGTAAATGTTCTATTCTATCTTCTTGTGCTTATTTCTCGTGTAAAAAACTATCTTGTGACTTTCATATTTAAACTCATTAAACTTTCTTCTCAAACAAATCTTAGTTTTCTTTACGTGCACTATAACTGGCAGCCTAACGTGGAGCGAATTTAAAATTGTGTGTACGTAAAGTGTTAAAATTTAGTGACAATAGTTTTGTGTCTTATGAACAGTTTCGTAACAATATTATCTTCGTTTTACCAAAACTTTCATACGCATTCACTACGCGTCCAACTTTGCGTTTTGTGAACTATGCCCAAATAAGGAACGCTTGCGCGAGGTTCGTGAAGTATAAATGCTACACGCCCCGTGCACCGTGAACGCTTCGCTGGCGCGAAGCTGCGCGTTTGTGTTTGTGTGTTTGTGATACCGCGTTATTACGCTGCGCGTGTTCTTGGATTCTTGTCGAATTTTATAATTTTATGAACACGTATCTCGGTCGGATTATTTTTCTACGAACTCAAAAACTTTTTACGTGAATATTATTAGGTTTTTTGGAGTGTTTATGAACAACTAAATTCCTAAGTGAACAGTGTAATTTAAATGACTGATATTCACGGATTATTTTGAAAACTTTTTTAAACTTAGTCTTGTAGCAGACGCGTGTTTAGTGCGTAAAATTCTATACCTAAGTGTCTAGACTGTCTAGGTATTTAGTGTTTACGAACAGTGTCTGGACTAGGATTTTTGCAAATTATTTCGCGATGGTGCTTACACGTTCGCGTGCTGCGAGCCCGGCTTCTACCGGCGCCCCGTCTGTGGACGCGGCGCCGCCCTCAGCGCCCGCGCCGGATTCAGATCCGCGCGGCGCTGCCGCCACCGCTGCTGCTGCTGGCGCCGCACTGGCGGCCAGCGCGGATTTACTGCAGCCTGCCGCTGCTGCTGCCGCAGCAGCTCCGGTCGTCATGACGACTGATCAGCTGTTGTTGCTGATAAACAGGCTTACGTTAAGTAGTAGCAGCGCCCCTGTAAGTACACCTGTACCTACTTATTCTGGCAATTTCGCCAAGTGTACGGCGCGATTTGATGGAGAGAAGTCGAGCAACGTTGAGGCTTTTATTGACGCCGTGGAAACTTTTAAGGAGTGTGTCAAAGTTGACGACAGCAACGCGCTGCGGGGTCTCTCCATGTTGCTGACGGGGATGGCCGCGACGTGGTGGCAAGGTGTCAAGGACACTACCCCGACTTGGAGAGCCGCTATTGATTCGTTGAAACAGACTTTTGGGCCTCGACTACCTCCGCACAAAATATATAGAAACATATTCGAGCACGAACAACGAGCGGATGAATCGACGGATTTATTTGTTTGCCGCATTAGAGCGCTGTTCGCGCAGCTGCCCGCCGTCGTCTCTCACGGAGACCGTGCAATTAGATATGACGTATGGATTATTGCACCGACGACTTCGCGAAAAGGTTCCGCGTTCCAGTTTCGCTACTTTTGCGGAACTTTTGACGGAGACGCGCCGCACTGAAGATATCCTAGATGAAACACGGCCGCGGGCTACTGTTGATAGTAAACCTATCCTGCCCTCAGCCACCACGTCTGCGCGCCCGATGGCCACTCCTTCTACGCATAAGCCACGACAACAATGTCATTACTGCAAACAGTACGGCCACCTGAAGGAGAACTGTCAGCGACTTACGAAGCCGAAAGCGAACTCCACGGCTAAGGAAAGCCCAGCCGACGGAGAGCAGCAGTCGACGTTGGTCACGTGTTTTGGATGCGGAGCGCCTGGCGTCATACGGTCGAACTGTCCCGCGTGTAAGGAAAAGAAGCCAGTCGTACCGTCAGTTACGTCTTTTCAGTCTGTGTCCGCGGTTTGTGAAAGTGTAGATTCGCGTAGTCGACCTGTGCTTGAAGTGTCTATCTATAACGAGATTGGAAATATTTTGGTGGACACTGGTGCTAAGCATTGTATAGGCAGTGTTAGCTTAAGAGCGCATTTAGTTAAGAACGGTCATGAGTTCCAAAATGTTTACATGGAACTAAAGTACGCGGATGGGCATTCTAGTGCTCAATACGTAGATGTAGCGAATGTTGATGTAACGGTGCGGGGAGTCGCTCTGGCCGTTAGTTTTATAATGCTACCTAACGCTACAGAGAGCTTGTTAGGAATGAATTTTATTGAGGACGTTGGTATGGTGTTGGACTTTGTTCATGGTGTATGGTTTGTGAGGCACGATCGGACGCCTCAGCTGATTGTTTTCGAGAATAGGTTATCACAGTCTCTTACTTGTTCGTCCGTGGGTCTTCGCGAGGACGAGGGATCCCATCTTGATTCGGATGAAAAGAAACAGCTGACTGAGCTCCTGAATATCCACGAGGATATTTTTGCTCCAGGGGGAGAACCTACTCAGTTCGCCATGCATCGCATCGATACGGGAGATGCAGCACCCGTCGCTAGTCCGCCTTATAGAGTTTCGCCCGCCAAAAAGGAAATAATAAGGAAAGAAATAGACAAGATGTTGGAAGAAAATATTATTGAGGAAGCCGATTCAGAGTGGGCTTCGCCCGTGGTTCTAGTGCCAAAGAAAAACGGCGAGATCAGGTTTTGCGTGGACTATCGCAAACTGAATAGCGTCACTCGGACGGATAAGTACCCGCTTCCAATAATAGACGAGTTACTACAAAGTACGAAGCCGAACTGCGTCATGTCGACGATAGATCTGAAGGCTGGATATTGGCAAACTATAGTAGCGCCTGAAGATCGTCATAAGACGGCCTTCACTACGCCATTCGGAACCTTCTCCTTTAGGCGTATGCCGTTCGGGCTTAAAAATAGTGGCGCGACGTTCCAGAGGATGATAGACCGCATGAGATCTGGTCTAAAGGATGTGTGTGTTCTGGCGTACCTCGATGACCTTCTGGTCATCTCGCCAAATCTAGATCAGCATCTGAAAGATCTACAGCAAGTTTTCGACCGTCTTCGTACATTTAACTTGAGGGCTAACAGGAAGAAGTGTGTTTTTGCCAGGGAAAGAGTAACATACCTGGGACACGTCGTTTCATCAAAGGGCATTGAACCCGACCCGTCTAAGGTCGAGGCTGTGATGAATATGAAACCACCTACTAACGTTAAAGAATTAAAAACGTTCCCGCAGACCTGCTCGTGGTTTCGCAAGTTCATCCCACAGTTTTCAGATGTTGCGCGCTCATTGACAGATCTCACGAAGAAAGATCGACGCTGGCAGTGGGGGGAGACAGAGCTAGGTGCCTTTGAAGAGCTGAAGTTGCGACTCTCAACTAGCCCCATTCTTCGCCAGCCGAACTTCGATGAACCGTTTATCTTACGAACAGATGCCAGCGCGTACGCTGTTGGAGCAGTTTTGATGCAGGGAACGACTCAGGCTGAAGAGAGGCCTATCGAATACGCCAGCCGTCTTTTGACGTCAGCCGAACGAAACTATAATACCACCGAGCGTGAGGCTTTGGCGGTGGTCTGGGCTCTGGATAAGTTTCGGGGATACATTGAGGGAGCACGTGTGACTGTAGCTACTGATCATCAGCCATTGAAGTGGCTTTTGTCGCTGAAGACGCCCAGTGGTCGGTTGGCACGTTGGGCAATGAAGATCCAATCGTTTGACCTGGATATAGGTTACACTCCCGGTCGTGTCAACGTAGTAGCGGATACACTAAGTCGCCCGGTCAGTGACATCGCTGAGGTCACCGACGCCAGTCCTTGCAGTGTTTGCCCTGTAGTCGTCGACTTACCTCAGCGGAATCCAGAAGAAGTTCGTGACGCCCAACTCAATGATCCTGAAGTCAGTAGAATCATAACCGATTTTGAAAATGTCGATGACCCTCTAGCAGCTGATCGTTGGACTGATAGAGGATACTATCTTTCTCAAGGTGTTTTGTACCGCTGTGATCCGGATGGAGAATCCGAAGAACCCCAACTGGTGGTGCCAGATGCGTTACGGGCTGAGCTTATGAAGGAGCTTCACGACGCGCCCACTGCTGGACACCTGGGTTTAGAGCGAACACTAAGGAAGATTAAGGAGAGATATTATTTTAAGAACATGAGATCTTATGTGGCTCAATATCTCAAGTCCTGTGATGCATGTCAATTGTATAAAGCCACCAATTTAAAACCAGCCGGTCTACTCCAAACCCCAGTACTCCAGCAGAGATTTGAGGTGCTGGCTATGGACCTATTCGGACCGCTTCCTGAAGGAGGTAATGGAGAGAAGTGGATACTTCTCGTCGAGGATACTGCGAGTCGCTGGATAGAGCTGTTCGCTTTGACGGACGCGACCGCAGAATCTTGCGCCAAAGTACTGATTGAAGAAGTTTTCCTTCGTTATGGTTTGCCGCGTCGAGTGATATCCGACAATGGAAGTCAATTCGTTTCAGCTGTTATGCAGAAGGCTATGTTGGTATTTGGGATCCAGCAATCTTTGATTCCTGTGTACCACCCAGAAGCGAATCCTGCTGAGCGCAAGAACCGAGAACTCAAACAGCTGTTGGCTATACTAGTTGGCTCGGAACATCGACGATGGCCAACCGTGCTGGCGACAGTACGGTTCGCGCTTAATAGCGCATACAATGAGGGAACTGGCAAGTCTGCAGCTTACCTAACGTTTGCTCGCGAGTTACGATCGCCTCTGTCAGTGGACACGGATATGCGAGCGATCGTGCAACAGCAAAACTTCGTTCCCCAGATAACGCCTTATCTAACAGAATTTGTTCACGTCCTCCAGGATGTCAGACAGCGTATTGAACAACAACAAGATATACGTAAGAAGGCTGGAGACCGACATCGGCGTAGCGTTGCGCCATTTAATGAAGGAGACCTAGTTCTCGTGGAGACCCACCTTCTTAGTAACGCGTCTAAAGGTTTTACGAGTAAGTTTGCACCAAGACGGGAAGGCCCGTATCGTGTCTCACAGGCCATTGGTCCGACGTCTTTTGTTGTCGTCGATAGTACGGGGGTAGTTAAAGGGAAGTACCATGCCAGCGCTCTCACTCCTTACGTAGGATCCTCTCCAGCAGTTGTTCACCAGCGTCGCCGTGGTAGACCAGCCAAGTCCAAGTCGGGTCGTACTTGTGACTTGGAGGGGGAGGTTATAGCGCCTAGTACCAGCACGGTTCCCCGCTCCTCCCCGCTAGCGTGTAGGCGCTCCGCGCGTCTCAGCCGTCGCAACGCTGACGGCGCTTGATCATAAAATCAGTTCGATAAATCCGCCCGAGACGACTGCACGTACGCGCCGAGCGCGTACTCGTAGCATAAAAGTTATATTGTTTCAATCTGTATGTGTTCGTAAATGTTCTATTCTATCTTCTTGTGCTTATTTCTCGTGTAAAAAACTATCTTGTGACTTTCATATTTAAACTCATTAAACTTTCTTCTCAAACAAATCTTAGTTTTCTTTACGTGCACTATACAACATTATTTATTTATTTATTAGTTACGTATAGGGAGTTTGACGTCTGTAGGTAGGTTTACTTATATCCGGAACTTAACATTTTGTAATACATAAATTAAATACCTACATAATTTTTTATTTTTCATTTCGGAAAATTTATGATCACGAAGACTAAACAGTGAAGGAAAACAGTAGTCCTAACATTAAAATAGGCGGTGATTAGATATGTAACCAATGCCAGTAATAAAACAGTATTGGTGAAACGATTCAATTCAGAATCTCAATTTATGTAGCGCAATGCAATAACAACACTCTCGTTCCTGTACCGTAGAAGCATTCGATATTTCCAATACTATTTCATAGTTCATTCACCCATCTCAAGGAATGTGCACTTAAAGGCACTTCATGTAGATGCTCTTCATTATTGACTACGCAGTGAACTAATTAAACGTCATCCTATCAAGCTAAGTACCTACACTTGAAGTTAAATAATTAGCATTATAGAAACGCAACTCCTAGCATACGCTGTCGTATATTCCGTTTGCATTTTTGTGACGCCAGCACATTCGTAAACCAGCATGCTTACCATAAACTTAATCTATACGGTTAATATAAATTGTCATTCGAGTTTAGCAAAAGTATCTTTTCTGCGACCGCGATAAAACTCATGTTGACAATCATCTTATCTTAAAATTCTTAAATGTAAGTTTAAAAGATTGCCTGGAAGAAATCGTTTTCAGCGATAAGGCCGCCCACTGTACTAATTTCGAATGTAAATATTTATGTTGTGTTTTTTTATTAATTGCTGTAAAATAAAGTGTTCATTCATTCATTCATTCTTCATTCATCCATTCATTCATTCATTTAAAAAAGGAATGGTATGCAGGCAGAGAGTCTTCGCACCTATTCAAATATTTTTCCGATACGTATGTTTAGTTTACGCGTTACAGACAGGTAATTATTAATTTGCTAATGAGCTCGAGTTGCTGACGTCAGCAAAAGTTGGCGCAAAAAACAAGAGAGTTCTTGACACGAATGTACCTACCCATATTGGTACCAATAACAGATAACGATGTTCTTAAATATTTAAGTAAAATATGGATAAAGAATGTGAGAAGGTAGATATAACTTTTAAGTGGGAAGTGCCTACCTAGTACAGAAACTTTTTATAAGTATTTTTTTTATGGATAATTTATCTACTAGGCGTTGTTAAATGTCAGTGTGAAAAGTGATTGTGTAGGTGCCTATACGTTCTGATTCGTAGATAAACTTCTCTTCTATCCCATACATTTTTATATTTACCTATACTTATATAGAGAGGAAAGAGATTTATTACCCAGCAGTGAGTGCAACCGGGCTGATTAGATAGATTGATAGAAAAATAATATAGCTGAATGGAGTGTTGCATCTATGCAATTTCTTCCTAGATATAGAATATTATAGAACCTAAGTGGTAATAGATAGGGCTCTCGAACCACGACCCCAGAGCAAGTGCCTACTTGCGTCGACATCATAGCCTAGGTATAAAAGCTCTTGTAGATAAAAATACATAATAGGCACCTACTCAATTATTTCTCATCGTTCTTTTGAAATCAGTTTTTCTGTGTACATTGTTCTGAATAAATTTTGAATTTGATTTGAATTACTTGTTGGATGTATTTTTAATGTCGGATCTTAAAAAAAACCGAAAAATAAAAAAAAATTGAAGTGGACCATATCACTTAGGGGTATGAAAAATAGTTTACATCCGATTCTCAGACTTACTGAATATACACACATTTCATAAGAATCGGTCGAGCCGTTTCGGAGGAGTCTGGTTACAAAAACTATGACACGAGAATTTTATATAATAACTACCTGACCAGCGCGACTTCGTCTGCGCATGATTAATTTTTTTCCGCGCAATTATTTAATTTATTTCTGTCATAAGAACCTTCTCCTGACAATAACAAACACAACCAAAAAAAAATTAGCGAAATCGGTCCAGCCGTTCACGCGTGATCCCGTGACCAAGGGAAAAAGGGATTCATTATTATATATAAGATTATGGCTTATAATTTATGTATAAGCAGCGATTGGCTTACAACCTGTCGAGTATTTAGTACCTTTTGTAAAATGTGGGCTTGTGCCAAGTGCCAAGCTATATGTCATGTATTGCGACTATTTGCGACATATTATTTGTCTGACAACCTCCTTAGACAACTCCAAACTCCTCTGAGAGCCTCTAAGATATACTTAATAGGTAGTGGATTTCATAATTACTAACTTTAAATGTTTTTGAACATTTTAAATTACGACGTTTTCTTGTTAATTAAAAGTTTATCTCGTCTCGTAGCAACTTAATTCCGTTTCTTTGCTTTTAGAGTTCCGTAGTCTCATAACAAAGCCATTAAAATTCATTTAGTACAATGAAGACTATTGTAGGTAGGTACCACTGATTTAATTTTTTTTTTTTTTTTTTTTTAATTTACCTATTCCGTCCCACTGCTGGGCAAAGGTCTCCCCCAAATCCCTCCAATCATCTCTCTCCTTCGAGATCTCTTTTGTTATACGAGTGCTAATTATATTTTATTATGTTTTACAAATGGTCAGCCACAACTTCGTCTGCTCTGCCCTGGCAATTTCGATAAAGGTACGAGTACCTACTGCACTAATGTGACCTACCAGTGGGATTATTTTAGCTACAAAAATATTTTAAAAGACCATTTTTTATCTTAAAGAATAACTAAATGAAATGAAACTATTACATTGCGAAATATAAAAGCTGCTAATGGTATTGATAACGTTTCTACGATATTAAAAAAACATCGTTAGATCGACTACTCCAAGGCGATTTGTTTAATAAACACGACAGAAGAAAAAAAAGACAAGAGGCGATGGGTTTGCAACCTGTCACGTATGGAATACTAATTTCTGCAAAATATTATGTGTTTAGACATGCCTCTGATCTTCAAAGGATCTGGAATAACATAAAAAGATCTAAGAGAATGTCTACCGCACCTTGGGGATACAGTCGTGAACCTTTTTACGACACGACAGAACCCTATGCTTGCTGGGCCCGAAACGCACTTTTTCTCACCCAGCTCACGACCTGCTCATGACAGATGAAAATAATTAGCCCTCAAGGTCTTCCTTTGCGCTGTTTACCCTACAGGAGTCCATAAGAATAAGAAATTGTTTGTATTTTATACTATTCCTTTGTTTATTTTGCTAAAGTTTATTTTCTCTTACTTATTTGTAAGTTCGTAGGTTACAAACAATAAATTTTAGTCTGTAAAAATGGGTAGCTCAGATACCTAGCTTATCCTATAGCATAAGGTAATCACAGCTTCAAAGAGAGCACTGGTGGTCTAGTGGTGGTAGCCTCGCCTTCCGATCGGTAGGTCGTGGGTTCATTCCCGGTCTTGCACCAATGAGTTTTTCCGCCGAATTTATGTGCACTACGCCAGTGCTGAATGAAAAAATCGTGAGGAAACCGGCATGTCGTAGAACCTAAAAAATTCGAAAACATGTGTCAAGTGCACGAAAGGAGCCTTTTACAGGCGCACTTATAATACTTTCACCACACTGGTTCGAAAGAACTGGTGACACGACAAGAAGAAGAAGCTTCAAAGACAAATCGACATCAACCTTCCTCATCCCACTATCCTGGGCCAATCATGCCCTGCATATTTGCGAAGACAAAGATATCTAGAAACTAAGTACCTATGTACTTATATTGAATTCCCTAAAAAGATTTACCTACCTAAGTATTGACGTTGTCTTTCCCTACAATCAAGGCCGATTAAACTGACGGATGGCTCACGTTCCACTATTCCATCTCAATGTTCCAGGTACTACAGCGTCCGGTTTAGTGTAGGTTTAGTACAGATGTAAAGGCCTAAGTTTTTCTTTCAGCCCGTGGTCAAGGAGGGTTACCTGATGAAGCAGACGCGCAGCTTCCAGCGATGGCAGCGCCGGTTCTTCCGCCTCCGCGGCCGCACGCTCTACTACGCCAAAGAGAAAGACGTGAGTAATTAATTATCTGATGTGAAAACTGATAGGAATAAAATATACTTTAAAGCGGGCTACAGACCATTAGTTTTAACTGACAGATACAACTGTTCAGTTAAAATGTATAGTGTGTAGGCAAAACTGTGAACTATACAGTTGAACTGAATCACTTCAAAATATCATTAGATAAAACTGTTCAGTTAAATCTGTCAGTTAAATTAAAACGAATGGTCTGTAGCCCGCTACTCGTTTTTCCCCTCATACTTTAACACTCATTTTACAACTCTTAAAGTAAGAGTTGTAAAATGAGTGTGTTTACTTTTTACATAAAGTTATGTAGATTTAAGTACCTATTGTAACTGTTGTATATGATGTGGAGAAATAAACTTATCTTTATCTTTATCTTTATTTAAGCTCCATGATTTTTTTCGAAAAAATAGGCTACGTCCTTGCCAGGGATGCAATCTGCATTCATGCTATAAAATTTTATTTAAATAAAATCTGTTCAAAAAGACGTCTAATTACTAAAAATATGAACAAAACCAATCTTGGTTGAATAAATAAATAGTTACATGAGTATAGGTAACTCAGGGTTCCTCATTCGTAAAAGTAGGAAATAAAAGTGCCTTAATAATATTCCCGCGTCGCACACGTCGTGACAGTTGACAGTTGACAGCTTAATATTCCGGATTGACAAAAGTGGGGCATTCGTCCGACACAAGCTGAATGTAGCGAGTTGGAAAATATAGAAAAGTTCGTTTGAAACTGTGAGCTATAACATACGACGCTTTGAATATTGCATTACCACTGAAGACTGGGTGATTATTTAAGAGCTGTTATGATCTAACAAACATACATATCCAGAAACACACAATGATAACTGTTAATTCTATTAACGACCTCTGTAGCGCAGTAGGCGAGGGCCCGCCTGCGACGTAGAAGGTTGCGGGTTCGACCCCCGCGGCGGGATCTACAAATATTTGTCTCGGGTCTGGGTGTTTTATATGTTTACAAAAAATAGAATATAAGTAATATATCAGTCATCTTGTAGGTACTCATAACACAAGCTCTACTTACTTCGGGGTTAGATGATGCTGTGTGAAAAAGTCCAGCATTATTTATTTATTTGATTTATGAAATAAAATCTCTATTCTACCCTAGAGGTTGGACAATGGTAAGTATGGTGCAAAGTTCTAAGCTACGTAATGGATCCGTTCATTGTTATGTGTGGCGTTGTAGATGTACCTAGTCGAGTTCAACCGCGGTGCTCAGTCAGTACCTTACCTATATTTTGCAAGTATAGCCTACCGTTTGAAGTCAGTTTTATTCCCCGAGTATCTGGATGGTTTGTTTTGATTTGTGTCAGTTGTGTTCGCTCTGGAGATTCTGTTTATACACTTTCATATTATAATTTTGACTCGGCTTGCGAAATTAAAGTAATTACAATGACTTTGCATGACGTTTTGACGGGCTTCGTGTAATATTATCAAAATTTATGAGCGTTGAATATAACGAAACAAAACTTACACATGTATTAATATTCGTCGAAATAATCAGCCCCCTAGCACAGCGATTGTCTTTGTACCGGAGAATAGATAAAAATTACAGTAATGATAGAGTGTGGATAAAAGTAACTTTATGTGGGTTAGGCAATGATATATTATCAAGGGGGCTGTTGTACTATCAATCAAGTCTATAGGGTTAGTAGGTACATATTTATCTTCAATACTTAGGTAAGTAAATTAATTTCATTGAATCTTCTAGTTCCCTCGAACCAGTAAGAGTGTGGCAAATGAATTTTAAGTGATCCCTTCGTGAACGATTCATGCAATCAAATTGTGTAAAGGTTTTTAAGAACACTACTCTTCTCTTTATAAAAATAATTGAATTTGAACTGAGTAAACTCGCTTCTACAACTAGAAAAATGGGTGCTTTTATTAGTGCCTGCGTAGCTGTTTGCTACGTGCAGCTGCTACGCTCGTAGCTGCAGTTACGCCGTAGCAATGACCTCAGAATTATTTACTTACAATAATCATTTTGTTGTAGATAGCAATCAAAATCAGAGAAAAGCATTTTAAATTAAATTTTATAGCGAAAAGAACATAATAATGTGAAAAATATTTTGAACTTTCGTCTTGTCAAACACAATATCGTTAACATCATAGATATTGAATTTTAATATATTTTCATTGGTTTTTGTTGAATTTAAATAAAAAGTTGAACAACAAAACATTACTTTCATAAAATTTGGGATAGGTATCAGCCCGTATCGGTAAAACCACAGACCTTAAAAATGTTTCTTCACTTTCTAAGTCTATGGGTAAAAAGGTAAAAAAATCATTGTTTTTTAAAACATCTTGTTTTTTGTACTAATATAATTTAACTAAAATGTATGATCACCGATAAAAGATTACAAATACCATCAAAATATAATCTGAGGCATCGTAGTTATAAATAAACCAAACACATTTGCTAAAATATTCAAATCGATTGAAAAGTAATGCGACGGGCTCGTGCCAAAGTAATGTAGGTACGTACCGCGTACCCCCAGGCCTTAAATACCTATAATAGTGAATATTTTAACACAAAGCCTGTCTTGTAGGTGGCGGGAACGCTACGAACAAGCTGTTGACGCTGAAACTCAAACAGACAATAATTTTCAGCCCAAATATCAGCTGTCTCTTTCAGCCAATCACGGTATCGGTACAAATTACGCCGGAGAAAGAGAGATAGCGTTTGATCTTGTCTCTTTAATGCTCTCTATTTATGTAATAGGCTATACAGGTACCAGCGAGACCGCTGGGCGCCGCACGCCCGCTTTCGCTCCGAATTTCAGGCCTTGCTTTTAGTCGCGCGCCAGACGCCGTGCTGAACGGACGTCTGACACACGCCATGTGAATTCTCAACCGTGCGATCACACCATCTAAAAATCATTAATGAAAATTCTTTCAAAAACTTTTTTCATGCTATTATTTACGAATTGTTGACTGTTGCTTATGCAGTGTCCGCGTTTAACGTTCTTCAATGAGTGTTTTATGTTTTTCTTGCTTTGAACTGTTCTGACCTGGTTTTTATTTTGAATCTGTTGCACAATTTTCATTTGGGAGCGAAGCTTTTGATGTGAGTATGAGTTCAAATTAATTTGTAAATGTGTTAATTTCGATTAACCGTCTATTTTGGTAGAGCGGGATAGGAAACCGCAGCATATCGATAATAGTTACTTACACAGGTTCATTATCTGTTAATTACACGTGGAATTGTAAGCAACATTAATAGCTTATCTCACTTTTAAGTGAGTTGTTATCTACGCTGTCCATAGGTACCAACATTCAATCCTTTCCTCCACATATCGTCTATCACATAGTCTATAAAGTTTATTTGGCCTGTCCCGTCCGTCCACATTCAAACTCAATTTAACAATGTATAATACTAGCATAATCAAAAATCATTTACTTATAAACTATTCATCAGCGTTATATTTATTTTAAATCAACACAAAGCACTTTAAACCACTTTTCTCACAAAATAAAAATCTTCAAACGCTTAGTTTTATAAAAAGCTTACGACTCAGAGCTTTTGCACGCCTCTAATACGCGCGTGTGTACAACGTAAACTATCGTAAACAAATAAAACGCTCGAGAAAACTTTAAGTATAAAACAGAAAAAACTGAGTGAAAAAAAAATGATTCTCTGGAAACTAACTTTCTGTCTTATGTTAGGAACCTATTTATATATTAAATCAACATAAACGACACAGTAACGAGATATGTGGTGTAATAAAGAGAAGAAAAGAGAGATAAATTTTAGTTAGGACGATTTCGAGTTTTTTTGCGGTTTGGAAAAGATATTTTGTGTCTAAACTCTTCGGTCTTTAATAGGTACTCAAAATGCTGTGTGACGTACAAAGTCAAAGCTAAATTCTGTCCGCGTGGTTCTGTGCGCGTGACAAAAAGGTTTTAAGTTTACTCGAATTACACTCTATGCTTCTAGTAATAAAGTCACAAAATCCTCAAAACAATATCTTTTACGGTCATTCATCACGAAAAACTTCAAAATGCTATAAAAAATTATTTACCTACAGGTGACGGTTTTGCTGTGTTCACCATAAATCCATAGTATTAATGATCGAAGTCTAAACTCAAATGTAATTTTACTCTATTGTTCCGTAGAGGTCATGGTATGAACTGACAGAAATTATAAAATATTGGGCATCATCATCATCAAATTTAAGAGCTCAGCTCTTGTCGGTGCAATGATGCAACTTCCTCCACCTCTCCCTTTCCAATGCGGTCTCCTTTACTTCTTTATACGACATGACAGCGATCTTCTCCTTTATCTGACTCATGAAATTTATTCTAGGCCTTCCTCTTCCTCGTCTTCCTTCCACTTTTCCTTCTATGATGTTCTTGATAAAGCTGTCATGTCGTATAAGATGTCCAATCATTTTTCCTCTTCGATTTTGAATGGTGTTCATCAAAACCCTTTTCTCCTCAACTCTTCTCAGCACTTCCTCGTTGGTAACCTTCTCCGTCCAGCTAATCCTCTCCATCCTTCTCCAGCACCACATTTCAAAAGCCTCCAACCTCAAAATATTGGGCATCGATTCTTAAATCAACCATTTAGGTGAAACTCTGAAAATCAATCGCCGAAACCAAAGCCACCAAATGTGATCAATCGAGTGGAAACCGTTGCAGGAAGTCATGCCGAAGATAAGGGTTTGCTTCTAAAACTGATAAGCTTATGGTATTTTGTCCATTTATTAGGTGCACGCAAAAAGCAATTTATATGTAAAATATAAAAACCGAAATATCTGAAGGGGCCGTATTCGCGTTCCTATTTTCGTTCGTTTGATGAATATTCCGACTTCAAGGGCCAATTTTTCGGATTGAAATATTTTGTCCTAGGTTAGTACCGTGTTTTAACGTTGATCTTATCGACTGAATAATGTAGCTCGTACTAAGAAGCATCCGAATATTCATCAAACGAATGAAAAAACGAACGCGAATAACCGCCCTGTTCTGGGATAACGTCAAAACAAAAAATTACGTGAGTGTCGTGGAACACTCGGTTGAAACAAAATTTTTACTTGGACATTTGGCATTTGTCAAATAAATAACGCCATTCCGTACTAACAATGTACTATCTATGGACTGCTTCGCGACTGCGCACTTCGCACTGTGACGTTTTGACATATACATTTTTCGTGACCCAAAAATCGAACACTTTTATTCGTCTAGCATCCGATACCGTCCGAAAAGGAACTTCTTTCCAAAATTCTCACTCAGCTCCGAGTGATTTTCAAATCATGATGGTGGTTCAAAAACTCTGTCGTCAGACTTAAACCACTAGCTTATTGTAACAAACTATAATCTTGTCTACTTCTTCTTCTTGTGTCTTCTTGTTGTGTTCTTGTGTTGTTCTTCTTGTCTTGTGTTCACAAAAACAAGTCTAGTACTTATCTACATTCTGTATGTTCTGGATATTCGTTAGATTGAGTTTGCTTTGGAATATTAATTTTCTAAAGCAGACAGGTATTTTGCGGCTTTGCCGTGTAAATTGTTGAGGAACTTATTAGCTGTGATGTGCTTTATTAAATATCCAACATATTTATGCATGGAATTGTTGTAGGATTAATAAATTGGTTTGTTTTATGAAATTAGAATAGAATCGAAAATAATTTTATTGTAGAAACATATGTAAAACATGTATATGGAATCTATGTAAGCAATTGTACCACTATGTTACCAATTATTATTTATTATTTATTTTTAGCCCGTATTGTCCCACTGCAACTGCACTGCCTTTAGCTATAGTTGACCAGTCTGGTAGATGCATATCCAAATCGTCCCGCCATCTGTGTGTGTCGACCTCTGTGGCGCAGTGGGCGAAGGTCCGCCTGCGACGCAGAAGGTTGCGGGTTCGATCACCGCCGCGGGACAAATGTTTGTATGACCTACAGATATTTGTCTCGGGTCTGGGTGTTTCTATGTATAATATGTATGTATTTACAAAAAAAGTATATAAGTAGTTTATCAGTCATTCTAGTACCTATTACACAAGCTCTACTTACTTTGGGGCTAGATGATGCTATGTGAAAAAGTCCAGCATTATTTATTATTATTATTTATTTACAGAAACTAAGCTACTACATATTTACATATATTTACAAAATACAACAGGATTAGTCAAGCTATCTAAGGATCGTTAGAAACGATCTATAGATAGCTCAACTGATCCAGGTCACTGTCAGTCGGAAGCGTGCCCAAAACACTGGCGGCATTACCACGCTGGATGGCAATGCTGATCCTTTGAGCCAAAAATGTGCCAGCTCTCGGATCACGATCTATTATTATTATTATGTCCGTGGTGGTCTGCCGCGCGGACCAATTAGTGTCAAGTAAAATATTTACTTGCCCAATTCAAAAACAACGACTAAACATATACATCTACTTATGTTGTTCTGGTTTTTGTCAAGTTAAGACAATGTATTGAGACTGTCGACGAGTATAATTTAATTAGGTACTTTTTAAATGCTAGCTGTGCCCCGCGGTGTTACTCGCGATTCTCGGTACTTCAAATTACCCGGAAAAAAAATACGTTTGCGTTAATTCAAGGTTAACTAGCTCCATTACACATTTCTCTTAAGTATTTGTTCAGCCGTTTTAAAGTGAATAATTCATAATTAATTAATATTAATTCATCATCATCTTATGACCTTATCCCACGCTAAGTGGGGTCGGCACAACATGTGTTATGTTATTAATTAATATTAATTAATAACATAATTAATCACAGGCACGAACCACTACAGAGTGGATCCCACGGGACAGGAAACGACCACGCGGCAGACCCCTGCGACTGTGGAGAGACGAACTTGACTCTCACTCTCCTGATTGGACCACATTAGCTCACAATAGAGAGGAGTGGAAGAAACGAAGGGAGGCCTTTGCCCTGCAGTGGGACATCACGGGCTATTAATAATAATTATATATTATATATATATACAGTGGTGGCCATATAGTTAAGAACGATCTGAAATTCCAGATTTTTTTTATCTAAATCATGTCATGTGTGGTTATGTGTTCCTTCTTAGAAGTGACTATTTATGTTATGAAATAGCCACACGAATAGAGCAAACGGGACTAGGAATATAAAATAAAATCGCGGACTATTTTCATAAAAAAATTCATTTATTTTCTGTATTATCAAAATCAAATAGTAATGAAGCTGGACAAATAATTAAGAACGATTTATTAAACTGTTCGAGAAATATTTATTATGAAACTGAGATTGAATAAATCACGTGAAGCGCGTAAGAAAAATTACAAATTTAATACATTTTAAACTAAAATTAATACTTAGTAGCATGTCCACGGCTTTTAATTACGGCTTTACACCGGCGAGGCATTAACTCTACCAATTTTTGACATTTCACAAGAGAAAAAGAGTTCCATTCTTCTAAAAAAACGTCGTACAGCTCTCTTAGATTGCCACACTGCCGATTAGAAACATTTTTTTTGACTTCGCACCAAAGATTTTCTATCGGGTTGAGATGGACTGTTAGCTGGCCAGTCTAAAACGGAGACTGATTGCGTTATTAGAAATTCCTTTACGGATCGTGCAGTGTGTTTCGGATCATTATCGTGCTGAAATGTCCAAATAACCGGAAGCACGTCTTCGGCATAAGGTAACATTGTTTCTTCCAGTATATTTTTGTATTGGTATTGATCCATATTTCCTTCAATCAACTTTACAGGTCCAACACCATGTCCTGAAAAGCACCCCCAAATTTTCACGTTTCCTCCACCATGCTTTTATGTCACCTTTGTGTATTTTGGGTCGAATGCTTTATTCGGAGGGCGTCGGACATATCGTTTTCCATCAGAACAAACCCTGTTTATTTTTGTCTCGTCAGAAAAAAGAACATTTTTCCACTGTCTAGATGTCCAGTTTTCATACCTTCTTGCAAATGCCAAACGAACGATATTTCGATCATCACCACGAGATGACTTTCTCTGTTTAGGTACACGCAGTACATTTGAAGTAGTTTGATACATGGCAAACTGCTTCACAGCGTTGAAAACCATCGTTTTTGAACATTGCAGATGGTCGGCTATCTTTTTAAACGACCAATTCTTCTGGCGAAGTTTTATTATTACTGCTCTGGTAGGCTTATCACAACTTTTATTTTTCCCCATTGTATTATTATAAAGCAATCACTCCTAAGACTTTTACAGCATTAAATGGCGCCAAAATTATACGAATATTGACAAAGAACCACAGTGTTTTCTATTTGAATTTGAATTAAAAAAAAAACTATTCATCGTTCTTAATTATGTGACCAGCCAGTAAGTAGTAATACTAGGTCGAGATCTAAGGTATAGAGTATATCGATAACTTTTTTTGCCAATCATGTGTATCAACGAATGTAAGACTAGTATGGAAAAGTTATGCGATACTGGGAGAAATAAAAAAAAAATACGTGCAATTAGTTTTACTTGTTACTTCGAAAAAAATCTTCCCTTTCATTAAGCGTTCCTAATTGTATGGCCACAACTGTATATATATATATGTATATATATTTTATATTATTATGTATCATTATGTATGCCACCGTCCGAATTTGTTAATATTTATCCTGTCCATCCAAAGGTTACCTGGAAGAGATCGCTTTTAGCGATAAGGTCGCCCGTTGTACTATATTTTTCCATGTTTGTTTTTTTTATTTGTGTTATTTCTATGGTGTACAATAAAGTTGTATTCTATTCTATTCTATTCTAATAATAATAATAAAAAAAAAGTTAAAAGGCCTCTGTGTGTTGGCTTTGGCCCCATGCATGCCTATCAAAGGTCCGGGACTCTATAGTTCCGTGATGTTAAACTTTGACAAATAAAATAATACAAACTTTCACATTGTACATTACTCGTAATTGGCCATCGCAGGCATCGCTGCCTATTAATCAATACATCAACATGTTACATATCAATACATCTCAGCTATGATCAGATCTATTGACTGATTGATGCTGAATGCACATCACATATTGATAGTTTTCAATGTACAACATGCATGTATAACATGCCTATTGAGCGTCACTGGTTCGTATCGAGCTCAGAGGCGCCTTTGAAACCCAATCAACAATGCATCGGGACTATTCAAGATGTGGATATTGTGCCAGCTGCGATGCTAGTATATAACTTTATAAGTAAACTAGCTGCGCTCCCGCGGTGTGACCCGCGGTCCCTCGGGATTTTTTAATTTTTTCGGGATAAAAAGTAGCCTATGTCCTTCCCTGGGATACAACCTTTAACTATGCCAAATTTCAGCTTAATCTGTTCAGCGGTTTGGGCGTGAAAGCGTAATAAACAGACACACAGACAGACAGATAGACAGACAGACAGAGTTACTTTCACATTTATACTATTAGTATGGATAAATTGTTTAGCACCAGACTTGGCTCACAAGTTTGACATTCGAAATACGCCGTACAAACACCGAAGTATACTTAGCTAAATCAATAACGCTGGACATTTTCACTCAGCATCATGTGAGTTGTGAGTAATCTCCATTTTTAACCAACTTCAAAAGAAGGAGGTTATGTTCGGCTGTATGCATGTTTTTTTATGGAAGTTGGTATGTTTACTGTATGTGTCAATTGTGGTACAATTTATTTACCACATATTACAAGTACAAAATATGTTTATATTTCGTACTTGTACAAAATATGTTTTTATTTTGGTCTCGAGGTGGTCTCACTACTCACTACTGAGGATTGATATTTTTCCCGTAAAACAAAAAAAAAACTAGAGATCTTACACTTCTGTGAATAAGCCGACTTAGCTGAAAAAATATATATTTATTTATACAATATGTTGATGATGATGATGAGTCTATTAGTGCGTTGTTAGCATTGAAAACAGCGTCATCCGCGCACATTATTTGCAAACATTAATTATAACTTAGTAATTAATATTTTCCCCGAAACTTTACACAGTTCATCATTCATAATTATCTGTTCATTGTCATGTTTTAATTAAAGGAGAGAACCATGATATTAAATGATTGATTGTTATTTATAAAATTGTACCTTCGTCGAAATCGCGTTATCATTGCGTTTTGAAAAGTTTATTGAGATTGGAGACCTTGGTTCTTCAAAGTATTGTTCGCGGATGAACAGGAGTAGAATCACCTTAACTATTCTAGAAATTCCTCTGGTTCTACTAAATTTAAAGACGACCTCTGTAGCGCAGTGGGCGAAGGCCCGCCTGCGACGCAAAAGGTTGCTAGCGGGTTCGATCCTCGCGGCGTGACCAATGTTTGTATGATCTACAAATATTTGTCTCGGGTCAGGGTGTTTCTATGTATAATATGTATTTATTTACAAACAAAAAGTATATAAGTAGTATATCAGTCATGTAGTACCCATTACACAAGCTCTGCTTACTTTGGGGCTAGATGATGCTGTGTGGAAAGTCCAGAATTTAAAAACAAATGCTTTTTGACTCAGACTTTCGACGATTCTAAGTATTATATTTTTCTGACAAAGTCGCAGGTACCAGCTAGTCTATCTACACTATCTACACTAATATTATAAAGAGGAAACATTTGTTTGTTTGTTTGTTTGAATTGAATAGGCTCCGAAACTACTGGACCGATTTGAAAAATTCTTTCACCATTAGAATCCTACATTATCTGTGATGAACATAGGCTATAAATTATTTTCAAAAAAATTAGAGATCCTTATGAAAATTGCAATAATGTAACCAAAGGTGTAAAAATTTTGAACATAAAATTCTTCATATCGCGTGCGCTGCGAAAACTATTGATGATAGAACAAAAAAATGTTCTACAATATTTAAGAACGTATCAATATCTACAAAAAAGTCAGCGATAGCATATGTCCAACTGTTGTGGTTGTGTCAGAATAACAACTTTTATAATTTAAAAAGTGAATAAAAATGACGACCAAAAGCAGACCACGTTATTCTTATTTTGGTATTTATTCTTATCCAAATAAATTTCTTCGTAGTAAAGGCTGTTTCAGTACCCGTCGAGTACTTTTTGAATGATTGAAATTGGACATTTTATTTAAAAGTTATCATGAGTTTAAAAATGTAAGATACATCGCGACCACAGAATAAATATCAGTTAGTAGGGTAGGACAAGTGTCTGGGATTTTTAACACAGGTAACGGGATATTAACCATGATTAATACCACAGATACTATTGATCATGGCGTATGCAACTACGCCGAAATACCGGGAAACTCAAAAAACATTCATCATCATCATCATCATGTCAGCCATCTAGTGTCCACTGCTGAACATAGGCCTCCCCCATCGATTTCCACAGCGATCGATCTTGTGCAGCCTGCACCCAACGGCTCCCAGCAGCCTTTACCAGATCGTCTTTCCATCTAGTGGGGGGCCGTCCTCTACTGCGGTTTCCGGTGCGTGGCCTCCACTCGAGAACCTTTCTGCCCCAACGGCCGTCAGTTCTACGAGCTATGTGCCCCGCCCACTGCCACTTCAACTTGCCAATCCTGTGAGCTATGTCGGTGACTTTAGTGCGTCTACGGATCTCTTCATTTCTGATTCGATCTCGTAGAGAGACACCAAGCATAGCCCTTTCCATAGCTCGTTGGGCGACCTTGAGCCTTCTTATGAGGCCCATAGTGAGGGACCACGTTTCAGTTCCATATGTCATCACTGGTAACACACACTGATCGAAAACTTTTGACTTAAGGCACTGAGGTATTTTGGACGAAAAGACGTCTCGCAGTTTCCCGAACGCTGCCCAGCCGAGTTGGATTCGTCGACTGACCTCTTTCTCAAAGTTGGACCTACCCAGTCGGACTGTTTGTCCCAGGTAGACGTATTCGTCAACAACTTCTAGATAAGAGCTCCCAACAGGAACTGGAGTGGGCACAACATGGACATTCGACATGACTTTTGTCTTGTCCATGTTCATTTTAAGACCCACTTGCTGAGAGACTCTATCGAGGCCATCGAGCATTATGCCTAGGTCTTCCAGCGATTCAGCCATGACTACGATATCATCCGCAAATCGAAGGTGAGTGATGTACTCGCCATTGATGTTAATGCCAAGTCCTTGCCATTCCAGGAGTTTAAAGGCGTCCTCTAAAGCGGCGGTAAACAGTTTCAAAAAACATTAAATCATGGTAAATATCCCGTTAACTGTGTTAAAAATGTTGAAAACCATGATAGTTTAAAAAGTGTCTGGGAACTATGGAATGAATGGAAGGGAGTGGTAATATATCAATGAAATATATATGGGAGGTAGGGGAGCATTGGGCAGTAGAGAGGTTTGGACACCCCCGTGTCATGTCGGCCATAAACCATCATGCCTATCGTCAAATCGGAATTTTATCAGTTAGAATTGACCATGTATGGGGGTGGATTGGCATGACTACTGGTGGATTGGCATGATGGTGTATTGCCGGCATAACACGGGGATTTGCCGGTGGTGTCCAAACCTGCCTTACTGCCCAATACTCCCTTACCTACCTTAGACCTTACCTATATATTAACCTCTAAACTTTAAAGGATCATACATCCCGCTCCGGGATCGCCATGTTGTTATAAAATTTTTGTTAAATACCTATAACAAACCCGTGCGAAGCCGGGGCGGACAGCTAGTTTATGATATAAATGTCTTGGTAAAGTTTGCCTCGCGTTAGATTTTGCAGTTAGGTCGAATATACCTACGTCCGCTAAATTGATATTTATTTTATCCGAAAAGGGTACACCTAAACATTTTCAACATATTTCATTCAGAATAAAGATTAATAGCCTAGTAATAAAACCGATGTTTTTAAATTCACCGTACAAACCTTAAAATGCATTTTAATATAAAGTTTGTACCTCATGCGGGTCACGCTTTATTTAGCTCATATCCTATATTAAGTAGGTCAAGGCATTCATAATCATCATCATCATCATGTCATCCATCTAGTGTCCACTGCTGATTGTGAGTGTCCCCCATCGATTTCCACAGCGATCGATCTTGTGCAGCCTGCACCCAACGGTTCCCTGAAACCAAGGTCAAGGCGTTAAATGTGAAGCAGTCTCAACGCCGATTCGGATTATTCAGTCGACCAATTTAATGACTTAGAACAGGCTGATAGTGGTTTCGAATAGCATAGTCTGTTTTAATATAACAGTACGATACGAGTGAAGCCACATAGAGAAGCTGGTATTGAACAGTGAATGGTAGCAACTGAGTCCAAACATTCTATAGTTACAAATATAGGTGAAGGCTATAAACGTATTAATACGAAGGAAACGCGCAAAACGTCTCATTCCTAATAATAAACCCATTGTTTTTACAACAATCCTGCAATTCCTAGTATTAATGTACTGTAGCATTGTTTATTCATAGCAGTGTTGCCGGTACTCGTAAAACACGTCGATAACTGCCCGTAGATAAGTCGGCAGCCGAAACGACAAAATGTCTTATTTCGAATCTAAAAATTAAGGCTACTTCAGTCGTGAATGTTTTTGTCGGGCCCTGACATTCGGATTTATCGTATTGGTCGTCCTGAAAAATTTGTTTCGTTAAAAGTAACTATAGTAAGCTATATATACGTGCATTAACACGAGTTATGAAACAGTGTGTGAAACTATGTTGAGGAAGCCGCTGTTTAGTCAGCTCCACGCCTTATAGCTGGTTTACACTTTGTTAAGTGCAAGTGCGAGTGATAAGTGATTAGTTAACGTGTTTTTCAAGTTGTCAAGTGTTAAGTATTTCAGAATGTTCACACAGTGTTTAGTTGATTCTGCAGGTTCAAAATGGCTCTGTCGGTGCGCTATGGAATGAAGCTACTTAACAGTAAAAATAGACACGGCTTCTAATCACTTTACTTCGCACTTGCACTTGTTACCTGCACTTATCACTTAACAGCGTATGCGTTTAAACCGAGATTTTACTAATCACTTAACACTTGCACTTGTCACACGCACTTAGTACTTAACAAAGTGTAAACCAGCTATTACAGTCAGCGCCCACCGCAGCTCTGTATTATCTTCGTTTATTTTCTAGCGATATCATAATGTTTTGTTTACGTGGTCTGTCTGAAGGTGCATAATATCGCTCAACAGAGCTGGCTCGTCAAATATTTATTGGACATGAAAGCTTTAAAGTGTACTGACCGATTGTAATGTAAGATTATTTGAGCTTTGAGTATCGATTCAAGCTTTTATAGGAAATAAACTATCTAAATGAATGACCAGTCCTCTTATAAGACGGTTTGATTGAACAGCGTGGCTCGTGCGAGGGGGTTACTAATTGACTCTGTCTATAAGCGTTATTAATACCCACGACTCAGGGCTGCTTATTACATAAACGTTAAACCTTAGTTCAACCCCATGTTGACACATGTCAAAACAAAATTGTTACCACAAAAAAGCGTTCTATGCGCGAGTATTTAAAGATCGTTTTTCTAGGGACAGTTTTTTTAGCTAGAATTGGTCTAAACTCGGCTCATTTTCTTGTAATAAGCCCCGTAGCACTATGTAAGTATGTAACTGTTGTTTTTTTTTTTTTTATTTTAGTTTTGTTTAAAATAGAACAGATAATATCCATAAAGTTCATGTCTGAAAGCTCCTAAGACACTAAGTACTGCACTTTAAAGTGCACTCGCGGAATCTAGACGCAATACCATCAGACTACTCCACTTAATCCAATAACGATTACCAGTATTCACATTTTAACCTTATTCTGTAAGAATATGGTTTGTTTTAACTTGGCATGATATTGAACCAAAAATATCAAATTGTTTGAAAGTCGAGGTATAGATTTGCGGTTGTACGTTTGAGATTTAACGTTTGAGAAAGTTAAATAACACAGTTATGATAGTAAAAGTATTATTATATTATTTACTTACTAAATCTAAAAACATTTATTCGGTACTAGATCTAGGTACTCTTAAGATTTAATCAGGTAGCGTTTATAAAATAATTGAATTAGGTACATCTGATGTACCTATAGAAGGTAACTTATAAAATGTGATCATTGTACTACTGTCTAAGAAGCAGTAGGTACGACCTTCGAGAAGTCGAACCCACACCTCCAACAAAAAAAAATGACAATGTAATTTATCAGTTACCTGTTCCCATACTTTATATATACTTTACTTAGACGCTAGAAGGCACTGAGTAATACGAGCTCCAACATTTATTTTACAATCATCATTTTTATTTTGGAACGAAGTTCCTTTTCGGACGGTATCGGAGAAAAAAAGACTGAGACTGGAAAATTGTTCCATTTTACCGTCACGACACATGTATATGTCAAATCGTCACACTGCGAAATGCGCAGCCGCGACACAGTCCATAGATTGTTACATTGTTATTAGTACGGAAGAGCGTTTCTAGGATACCTAAATGACAATTAATTTATTATATTCCCAGTATAGAAAAGTACTCTTTGTTCCAATCGAGTGTTTCGCGACATTCACGTACTTTTTTTTTGTGTCAAACGGATATTTTTTCTTATCAACTTACCGTGTAATTGTATAACGCCCACAGTGTAGGCTATTCTGTAATCCCGCCCGCCCAAACCTGTAAATTAAATACGGAAATAACGCGTATGGACCCGTATTCGTGAACGTAGAACCTTGAGGGTTCTGTGTCTTCTTTTTTCTATACTCAAAGACCCTTCTACTCCCGTATACCTTAAAAATCGGTTCAATTTCTTAGCTGATGCACACAATAGACCGCTTAGATCTTCGACTAATCTTATCCTCGAAATTCCAGCCCACACCTCTTCCTACCGTGATAAATCATTCTCTGTAGAGGCGGTGAGACTTTGGAACGATCTCCCTAATGATGTCAGGATGATTGACTCAAAAGAAGGTTTCAAGAGGCAGACTCGGAAACTATTGCTAGACTCTTTGTAGTTATATATTTAATTCGATTATACTATAAGTATTATTATATTTACAATTATATATTATATATTTATATATATCTAAATATATTATAAAAACTTTGTTATGTTAAATTTAAGGTTTATTATGTTGTTTGTTACCTATTTTGCACGCCTTTTGTACCTCTCCGACAACACGTTGGTCAGCAGGTAGAGAATGCCTTCGGCATTATGTTCGCCAATTGTGCAATATTTTGGTTTTTTGTGCAATAAAGTATTTAAATAAAATAAATAAATAATAAGTATGGACCCAGGTTCGCATAGGGTTGGTACCAGCTAAATTCATTCGGTGATTTAATACAATGATGCCCTAATACTTTGACAAAAATCTATGAATCACGTAAAACAACCTCAAACACTTGAAAAATCAAGGTGGGCGGTTACATGTGCATGAGTGTACCTTGGTAATTCACATTTTGACGCCTGTTTTTGGATCAAAATACTCTGAATACGGGTACAAATTCGATCGTAAAAGTTATGACTTCATTCATACAAAACAGTATTGACGTATATCGATCGATGATGATAATCAACCTCGCTGCTGGACGTCTTTCCTACTGAGCTGGACAAAAACCCCTTTATCTTCTACTCCTTGCGCTCCAAGGTACTACCTCGAGCAACAGGCTCAAATTCAAATCTCATTTATTGCGAAATATGGTTAAAGATCTTAAATATCGCATAGATATCGTTCTCCTTTTTCTATTCTAATATAATTATGTATAATTGAATTCTGCGCGTTGTGTCAGCCCTAGTAACACGTGGTGAGTCCCAACAGAGGCCCGCACAGCTCCATCCAATTGCTGTAATTGTTGCGATGGGCCGCGGTATGCAGTGCACTCTGAAATAATAAGCAATCTTATCCGCTTACACGAGGAACTATAATGACGCATTTTCATTGGTCGATGTATTTTGATTGGTAGATTGATTGAGGGAAACTACTAGTGATGTAGATTGTAATCGATGAACTATTAGAGTGTTTGATTCGTAGATGTTTGTCATTTGTCTATGGTGAGATATACCTACTTGTGTTCATATATATGTACTACGTGGTAACTACCACTTAAACCACTTGACGTTGCACGTCTGGAATGGATGAACTATGCAAACCTCTGTACCTATTTCATGTAACTTCCTATGTACAACAGTTATGCAACCATTTATTCTGATTCTGATACTTACTATTTGAAAGAACAAAAATCTTATTAAGATAACTTGATGCAGTCTTTCAGCATCCCCAGACATCTTTGAAACGAACCGAATGCAGAAAAATGTGATGTTTCTTTTATTTAGAAAAAAAAAAACTAAACAAAAATGTACAGTTAATCTGTAAAATTGTAAGTACTTTTATCATCATTCCGTCGTTCATTGAGCTCCATTTGGCTCCTAATGGGTCTTTCTTGTTAGAGCCGTGTCACTAAAGGGATTATAAGTAAGCCGAATTCATCCTAGTTTGAATAAACGGCTTTTTTTTATGGAAGAGGGGGCAAACGAGCCAGTGGCACACCTGATGGTAAGTGATTACCACCGCCCACAGACAACTGCAGCATCAAGAATTTGCAATATTATCTGCTTGTAGATAAAGATAAAGTCCATGCAAGCTTTTGTACAGTACTCACAACGAATCTTTATCCCTCCAATGTTGCTGCGCAGAACCCATTTTTGGTGACTCATATAAGAACGAAGATAGCGCTGTATAGCTGCCCCGCTCACTCGCCTAGGTTTGTTCTATCTCGCTTACTCTACACACGCAATGTACTACATGCTCAAACCTGCGCAATCGTTTAGTGCACCTAACTTCAGAGAGCTTTTAAAATATGAAAGTCACTAGGTCATACCTACTCGTACTTTCAAGTTTTAAGTGGACAAAAACGTGTGTGCCAATTTTGGTTTAATCGGTTGAAAATACGATCTGTAGGCGAGAACAGACAGACGGACAAAAGCATTTTTTGATCAATTTAGAAACTGAGACGCTTCGCTCGCTCGCTCGGTCAATTAGGGTTGTGGGCATGCCCATAGGTGCCCACTATAGTGGATCCGTGCCTGGGTAGGTAAATGTTATACTTGTCTGACTCGTATCATACAACATCACTTGCGTGTCTCGACGTTACGAAGGCAACTAAACAACAGTTACGACCAGTATTCACTTGATATTGAACCTTATTTCAATGTCATATGAGTCTGTTCAAACGTACATTATTGTTTGTAAAGTTGTGTGTATGTTTCATATCGCAAGAAAAGGCTTTACGCGGAGTAAGCTGCGAGCTTGATGTTGTATGTCAATTCGTTTAGTAATTCATACTGTTTCAAGTTTGAGATCAATCCACATAAAATAAGTATAATAATCTTGGTGAACATAGGCGTACGAAGTTGCACCGTTAGTTTAATTAAAACTCCAAAGCATAATTTCTGTATTTTTAGTCAAGAATGTATTGTTTTGGAGTCCTCTTCGACTGAACTCACAGCTTCTTATCAAAATACTTAAATAAATGAATAATGCTGGACTTTTCACACAGCATCATCTAGCCCCAAAGTAAGCTGAGCTTGTGTTACGGAAAGAAAAAGAATGGGTACTTGTTTGTAAATATATTCATATTATACATAGAAACACCCAGACCCGAGACAAATATATGTAGGTCATACAAACATTTGTCCCGCAACGGGGATCGAACCCGCAACCTTTTGCGTCCCAAGCGGACCTTCGCACTCTGCGCCACAGAGGTCGTCACTTATATTAAGCTTGCTGATCTGAAGAACCTTAAGTTCTGAATTCGAACTTCAAAGTTTAATAAATAGATAATAGAGAGCGAGGAATGTCGATGGAATGGAAGTCGGTTGAGAACGGCTGCCGCTTTCAGAATGGCTTTTCATAAATACAAGATGCTTTCGTCCTTTGACTAGTGATGGGGTCAATTTATATCCGTAAACTTTAGAAATATAATTACATATTGATAACACTTATTTATGGAAACTGTGTTTACAATCAAAGTAAAGTTCTAATCGATTTGTTGCAAAGCTATTTATAAGAATATTAATATCGCCTTTTAAATTCAAATACAAAAATATTTATTCATTGAAAACAACATCGCCTTTTATTGTTATGTTGGGTGTTTCTTCAATCAATTATGATTGAAGTGTTCTAAGATGACACTCTATAGACATTCATTTGTTTTCTAGCACAGACAGTCACCTAAATAAAATGACCTTGTGAAAACCTTCTTTCGCTTACGAAACTAGGTATAATACGCACAATTGTTCTTTTAGCTCTCTGAAGTAGCTGCGCAGAACCCATTTTTGATGACGCCTAAAATCGTGCTTGCAATCGTCCATTGCACCTAACAGAGAGCTAAAGATCCGTTGTGCTTAGTATACCTACTTTATGTTATTTGAACGCCAAAAGTACGCTCACCAATATTTTCCGTATGCAAGTCACGCAACACAAGTATACATCACTAGTTGTGTAACGTACAGATACGTATAAAGATATTATGTTACCTGTCGAAAAGCGGGCTAAATATCAAATGAAGCTTCGTACAAAAGCTCCGAGGAAAGGTGTATTATATTCACGAAACAACAATGGTTATATTCTTGTTTATAGAACGCAGCTGGTATTTTTAATTGCCTCAGATTTTTATTTGATAGAGAAGCATGCATTTAATTTTTGAATTAATATGTAAAATCTCAACTAGCTAGCTTGTAAAATACCTTTTTTTAAAATGATACTAGCTGCGCTCCCGCGGTGTGACCCGCAGTCTCCTCGGGATTTTTTCATTTTTTCGGGATAAAAAGTAGCCATGTCTTTCCCTGGTATTCCTTGGGAGACAGACAGAGTTACTTTCACATTTATAATATTAGTATTAGTATGGATTATGTTAGTAATAGTATGTAGCCTGCATCGCTTGATAGCAAGGCAATGCCTTATTTTTCAAAATCATCCACCATTAGCCAAGATATAGGTACATTAGCTGGTGACAAATCATTAATTGAATGAGCGAAGCAAGCTATAGTCAAAGAAATAAATAATAATAAATAATGCTGGACATTTTCACACAGCATCATCTAGCCCCAAACTAAGCGAAGCTTGTTCTATGGGAACCAGATAACTGATATACTACTAATATACTTTTTGTTTGTAAATACATACATATTATACATAGAAACACCCAGACCCGAGACAAATATCTGTAGGTCATACAAACATTTGTCCCACGGCGGGGATCTAACCCGCAACCATCTGCGTTGCAGGCGGACCTTCGCCCACTGCGCCACAGAGGTCGTTAATAGAATTAACAGTTATCATTGTGTGTTTCTGGATATGTATGTTTGTTAGATCATAACAGCTCTTAAATCATTTATCTAGTCTCCATGAAACTTGATAAGAGGTTTTTACCCAAATTCCTAAATAGCTCGCTTTGCTTGCTCGAACATGAGCATGAATGTACATAAAAGCGTGTAACTTCCCCCGTGAAAAGGTTATACGTACCTAATAAACCGAAAGTTTTCATGAACAAAGTTCTGGGTTCCTAAGTCGATAAGTTGCGACTGTGAGGCGAACCAACAAAATGGAATTTAATATAACTTGGTGATGCTCTTTGAAAAGGATTGCGAACCGGTGTTTTAGGCTGCGTTTCCACCAGAGATCAGCGAGGAATGTTATTTTTAAGAACCAATAGAAATACTTGAAAGTTTGAAGCTTGGTAAATGAAGTAATTCTATTGGATCTTAAAAAACACATTCTTCGCAACCTCGCTCATCTCTCGTGGAAACGCAACCTTACTCCATTATTTTTGCATACCTTTGTTTGCATACTCTTTGCTATGTAAATATAGAGTTTTGTCACAAAAGGAATAGTTACCTGATATTTTGAACTTTATGAGTGTTACGGCCACTCTACACATTCGCCGAACTATTTGCCGAACCTAAAACCTAATTGAAATCAATTTGAAATCAGTGAACCTCAGAATCACTACCTACTAATTCACGAAAGCTTTGTTATAACGTTTGGGTTTCTTTCCCGTCAGTGGAACCCAGAATCTGAATAATTCGATTCTGGCCACAACGGGTTCCAAGTTTAAATAATTCCACGGCCACTGGACCCTCGTTAAAAACCGCTTATTCTCAACTTCGACAACTTTTGATTTCGCGGTTTAAGCCCCTGTTCCTCAAATATACAAACGAAGTCGCTTGCTATTATTTCATTTTTTTTTTGCACCCAGTCACTTCATTTTACTCCGAAAATGCGATAAAATTACTGAAATACTTTGAACGTACTTTGAAAACCTTATCCTTGCTTGCAGTGTTTCTACCTTGTCCAACTTTGAAGTCAGTTTTCTCTTAGTTTTTAGAACGTTTATTGAAAATGATTACTTACTAAATATAGAATAGAATAAAGAATAGGATAGAATAAAGTTTTATTTTCTCCACATCATATACAACAGTTACAAGGTACTTAAATCTACATAATTTTATGTGGGTGAAAATACGGCTACCCCTCAGCATATATTCGATAACCGAAAATCACAGATCACGTAATACGGGTAGGTATTAAAGTAGTATTGCGGGATCATGCTTTTTTTCGGTAACTCCCACTAAGGATACAGCCGTGGGCCCGATACAACAGCGACAGTATTCCTAGGGCTCGAAATGGATGTCGGTGTAGGTACTTTTTCAATTTATTCGGGTCTTTCATAATTTTTGAGGGCTTGTGGAATTGTCGGCGGAAAGTTTTTTGATGACGTTCAAGTTCGGGTCTGAATTGTTTGAGCTTGTTCTGGCGACTTTAAGACGTGCCTAAATTACTTTCTGAACTTTATTTTAAGATATTGGATTTTTTCATGATACAAGACAGAGGCCTTATCTAACTAGCTGCGCTCCCGCGGTGTAACCCGCGGTCCCTCGGGATTTTTTCATTTTTTCGGGATAAAAGGTAGCTTATGTCCTTCCCTGGGATACAACCTTTAACTAAGCCAAATTTCAACTTATTCTGTTCAGCGGTTTGGGCGTGAAAGCGTAACAAACAGACAGACAGACAGAGTTACTTTCACATTTATAATATTATATAGTATATAGTATGGATAGTATGGATTGTCTATTAATAGTTCCCTATCTATCTATTCAGTCGGTAGCACCCACCGCTGTCTTTTGTCCACAACTCTTGTGCCTATATTTAATCTCTAAATATATTCCAAACGGGGTTGTGCCTTCACTTTCAATCTGAAGGTCGTGGGTTCGAATCCCGACCGTGCATCAATGGATTTTTCGTTTTTTTTTATATGCGGAAAACATCGTAAGGAAACCCGCAGCTTAGTCAGCTCCACATGCACGTATTGACGTCGTCTTTCCTGTGGGCCAGGCCGATTAAGCTGAGAGGATGGTTTAGGTGCTGGGCTAGCCTATTCCATCCCAAAACAATGTCCCAGGCACTACAGCGTCCCATGGAATGCCTCCTGACGCTGTATAAATCATCTAAAGGCCTAAGTAGTATAAATATATTGGCAAAATATTCTTCTACGCTACAAAAGGTTCTTTTCTTCTACTCTCATCTCTTACTTCTTATCTATAAATATTTTTTTATAACACAGCCACTCATTATTTTTTAGTCACCTAATAATCAAAATCATATTTTTTCGTTCTTAACGATGAGAAGTGCTAATGGGCTAAGCACTTCACTTCCGTCCTACTAGTACTACTAGTACTTTTGAACTACACTGACAATATCATCGACCAACGGGTTGATAGCTCCTGGATTGCTATGCACTTGACCACATTTTCTCCATAATTTTACGTTCTGTATAAATAGAGTTATGAAAATGAAATTGCAAAACTCAACTCTATGATCAAAGCTCGAAGGTTCATAACGGCATGTGTCCAAGAAATATGAAAAGGTACAAGATAATTGTAACAATTAGCGCAGAACACGGCCTTACGTAGAGAGCTCTCGTAGCAGCATCTTACACCGTAGCCTGGAGCTAAGAACATAAATGGAGAGGAGAAAATGCTTGTAGATAACTACTACCTATTTTCCATTGAATTTCTCTACATTTTTCACTTCATTTTAATGGCTTCTGCGACTGGTTTTTTTACAATTCTGCCACTCTACATCTTTGTCAACTATATTCTATTAGTTCTGACCACTCATACAAACTTACCTTACATTTTTAACATGCTTAGAACTTGAAATTTGTAACTGCCAGTTAAATAAGATCATTAGAATTAGTTATTTATTTATTCGGTTATTTTGTTTTTAGTTATTTTTACTCGTACTACTTACACAGTGAGACTAATACCTTTTCTCGTCTTTTCCTCACAGTAGGTTTCTCAGTGTCACAAATTCACAACACCCAGATCCGCAAAGAATATCTAAGGACAATTCAAACATTTGTCTCGCAGCAAGTATCGAACTCGTACCTTGTTGTTACGAGATTGCTCGGCTGGGACAAAAGCTCAGCCGATCACACCAAGAGCAGTCGAAAGTGTCATATTATTTCGTAGATGAACAATATGCCATATCCAATTTTATATCGTGCATGGTCTAGGTCATTAGTCTCAGATTCTGAACGATGCAACAAGTGAGTTTATCTCGCGTTACAAACTTTGCAGACTTAAAAAAAATCATTATCGTCTGTGGAAGATGTTTTTCTTTTTCACTGTTGGGCATAGGTTTCCCTAAGCTCGCTTATTATATTGCCTTCCCTGAATCAGCTCGATCATGGTTATTCGTATGAGTTAGTGACGTAGTTTTCTGACCTTAAGGCCTCCGTCATGGCTAAATGACTTATTAGCTGGGACCGACACTTTAACGTGCCCTCCGTAGCACGGAATCGCTCAGTTGATAATGCTACTAGCAGCGGTCACCCAGCCACTTACTGACCGTTTAGGTTGCTTCAACGATAATATTATGTACCTACCCCTATTTGAATTTATGATTGGACATTATTATGTATGGACATTATTATGATTGGACATATTATTGAATGGACATTATTATTATAAAGCTGAGACTGGACCTTTTTAGCACCACATAAAAATAGGTAGGACATAGGTAGTTTGTTTTTATTTTTGTTTATTTTTAATTCTGTTACTTTGTATTGTACCTACTCGTGTTGTCTAAATGTTTGATGTTCTTAATTTCATTGTATCGTGTTGTGTGTGTCAAATAAATATATTCTTATTCTAATTCTTATTAATATTGGACATATTAATGAATGGACATTATTATGGTTGGACATTATTATGTATGGACATTATTATGATTGGACATATTATTGAATGGACATTATTATGATTGGACATATTAATGAATAGACATTATTATGAATGGAAATTTTTAGACTGGTTTGTCATTTTTCATAATTGGACATTAATCGTGCAAAGGGTCAATCTGACAACTCGTATTACCATCAAAGGGTGTTGAACAACTTAATCTAATAATATCTACCGCGCTTTGGGGATGCAGTCGCGATCCTGTTTGGTTTAATAAAGTAGCTTCAAACTGGATATAAAAAGAAAACATAAAACCGCAGCTACCCGGGGACACGTGTAACCGGATAAGAATAGACGCAATTACGTCGTACCGGGACATCTGATACTAATTATCTCTGAAGCTGGATCAAAATCTTTGGTTAACTAGAAAAAGAAAGAAAAAAATAAAGATACGAGTTATGTTTTGAAATAGAAAACCAACTTCAATGCGTGAATCCAATTGAAAATTGCAAGCAATGATGAGGTTTTTTGAGGGGATGTTTTAGGTGCTAAACAATGTACAGCGTCATGTAATGTGTGATTAATAAAAATTAATAAACAATAAGCTGGACACCTTCAGCGACTATCAGTGGCAGACAATAGCGTTGGACCGGAAAGCTTGGAAAACTCGAGGGGAGGCCTTTGCCCAGCAGTGGGATAGTGGGGGCTAAAAACAACAACAACAACAACAACAAGTAAAGTGAGTGGAATTCGTTGGAAGAGGCCTTTGCCAAATAAATTCAGGGAAACAGATACAGCAGTCGATTAGTTTATTATTAGTGTTAAATACGTAGTTACAAGTCAACTGTTCTTTATATTTATCTGAATAAAGGCTATTTTATTTTAAGTCAGTATTTCCGCTGAGCTACGACCCTCTTGTGTTTAAGAAGAGAGCTAATAGGTACCTTCTGGTTAGGCTCGCTCTATCGTAGACCTCATTCTTGCCTGTGTAAGTTTCGAGGTCAAGAGCCGACCTATTCACCATTAAAAAAAAAGTAATGTGAGTAAGTTCCTACTTGATGCTTATTGGTCAACCTTGATAAAATTATTGTTATTAAAAACCCATCAACGCTTATCAAATTCATTTCACTTGAGCGTCAAATGGGTAACAGTAAATCGTAAATCGATAGAGAATCGTGACAGCTACGGGCCGCTTCCAAGTAATTAGTAACTAGCGGCTTACCTTAGCTTCACCCGGATTAATACGGTGTATTTCCATCTGGTAAATTCTGATTTAATGTTATTTAAATCTAAAGATTACAACGCTTGTCTGCTCAGTTATGGTAACTGTGGTTGTCGCTTTCAGTCTATTTTTCTTCATCTTTTCGTGTAAGTTGATTGGCAAGCCCTAGTGTCAGTATTCAGACCATTCAATGGCCTCTTGACATGTGTCATGTTTAAATGCAGCTCATTAATGGTGAAATTACCCCTCCTGAAATCCCTCGTCCTTTCTCCTCCAAACACCTATTAACCCTAGTTTTTACTCCCTTTATAGCAACATTATGTAAATTTATTACTGTAAATAAATTAAAACTGTAAATAATTAATCATACATATCATCCTCGTTGTAAATACATAAGTTCACCTTCGCCGTAAATGAGTTATATTTTTATTGTTTGTCCATAGTTTGTATTATTTATACCCTACCCTCATAATCAGCTTGCATCGATAAAAATACTAATCGAGGCTCCCTCCTTCATACCGACTATCTGCTTAAAATTTTAGTTCCTCCATCGTTTTACCGTTTTATTACCATTCGAACGCTGACATTGGCAAAATTGTGACTCACACCGTCACAAACGCCAGATTAAAAAGAAGAAGAAGAATGGTGAAATTTATGTGCCACTATTTGTAGAGAAACTACGCCAGTAGTTGTGTAGCTTTGTTTTATTTGCGTCTAGAAGTTTCGGTTTTATTTTTTCATTTTATATCGTTGTGACAATACAAAATAAATGCATGTCAAAAATGAAATTGCGTGGAATATCTTTACTTTTCTTTAATGGATTAAGGATACAAAGTTGCATCACTAGTTCCATAGGTATCGGTTAACAATTACAGGGAAATATCCACATTTTTCTTTAATGGTACTAAGGATACAAAGTTGTGTCACTTGTACCATCAATGGTACAAATCAATGGTACTACTGACACTAAGCCGTCTTTTTTGGCATAGGTAAATAAATTAAACTGTTCAGTAGCGATGTGGTGTGTCAGTGTGAGTGACCTCATTAGGAAGTATTTCCTGAAAAACGTGATGAGGAAAAAGTTAAGATAATTCCTAATACTTTATTGTACAAATAAACACACACAGGATAATAACATAAAAAAGGACATGTACAAAGGCGAGCTTAACCCTACAAAGACTTTTTTCCAGCAATCCTTAAAAAAAGAAGTTAAAATAATGCATTAAAAATTCTCAAGAATACGGTCATGTATTGAGTTTTTTGAAGTTATTTAGGCGCGTTAGCGACATATAGGAAATAGTTTTGAAATGAGTAAAAAAACTTTGGTTTCGGTTCGTGAAGTCACGTGATCTAAGACGCTAGACAACACCGGTTTATTACGTAACTTGTTATAAATTGTCAGTCATCCCAATGGTAATTGAAGTATTGTGAATTAAAAAAAATAATAGCAATATTTAAAGATTTTTAAATGTATCCCAAAAATTAGCACCCATGCGGAATTTGAACCCACGACCTTGCCGATCCGTGGCATCGCTCTAACCAACTGAATAACTTTTAACTAATTTTTGGGATACATTTAAAAATCTTTAAATATCCCTAAGTGTGCGGTTAACACTATAAAAATATAATCCATAAGGATTATAATAATTAATTATGATAATTATATTAATCGATAACGATTAATAGCAATATTGGCAAACTTGGTAATGATCATTATGATATCTGATCAGTCGCTGCGCGAGCACAAGACGTAAAAGCGCAACGATAGCGCGATCTAATCTTTCCTGAGTCGCCATCTAGTAAAATTTTTTGGGAACTAAAATTTCTTACCTGCATAAAGTTTAGGAATAGAGCTTTTGTTTACATTTAGATTTAGATTAGAAATAATAATTTAATTAACAATTTCATTAGAATACTTATGTTATAAATGAATATTTGTGATTTTAGAGAGTATCGATAGAGTATTGATTGATTAGCACAAGGGTGTTTTCATTTACTCCCTCACCTCTTACCTCTTATCTTAACCTACCTGCTAGTTCAAGATTAGACACTATGCAATAGCTTTACCGTCAGTACTTTGCAGTCTCCGAGTGCCACACGTCTTTTTTTTCCTCGAGTAAAATTATAAGGAATGCCATGATATCAAAAAATAAATATCAATTTAGATAAATTTTAAACAGTATTTCGTTCAAACAGAACGTTATAAGCCGTAACTTTCGATGTTTGACGAGATCTGGTTTGAGACGCACTTTGCTCGACCCTTTATTATAAGCCGCTTGTTATAAGTGCTAGAAACCTTTGACCCTTTTCAGTGGGATCCTGAAGAAGAAGGATTGTAGTAGCTAATAATAATACAGACACTAACAAAGATAGTTGAATGAATGAATGAATGAATGTCATTTATTGTAAAAACAGGTAAAACATAAGATGAAATAGTAGATTGTTAGCCTAAGGTTGAAAAGAATCAATTCCCGAGGTAGTTACCCGAGTATAGTCCGAGTAGGAATTGATTCTTTTACCCGTGGCAAACACTCTACTTTTCATTTAGAATATGAGGAAAAAGATTTTCTATGACACAATTTGCCTCGTCTGTAATGGAATCTGGTGTCAATATTTCGCTTGAACTCATTTTTAATATTCAATTCAAATCTTAGCACAAAAGTCCGTCACAGATACATACATAACACATCCCGCCAATTTGTGTTGATTTTTTAAATTTTAAATATGGAACTCGCCGCTCGCCGCGTAATAGTCGTGGCACTCGCGGCTTATTCCGCTCAAAGAAGTTTGCGCTAAATTCACACTGGCTGATTAGAAAGTCATGCATGACATTTTTAAATTAGTTTTTTTTACATAAAACTCTTCAGAGCTGACTGCAGTTCTATTTTTAAAGTTCATTCCGGCCCGAGGGTCGGGATGCATCTTCCACCCAATAATCAAATCAAAACAACACTACTTTCCAAGTATGAGAAATGAAAAGTATGTTTACAAGCGTACCACTATGTCACCAGATCGCCATATTTTCTATGACTTTTTTAGACTTCCGTATTGTAAAGAAAAATATTACATAATTTAAGCTCTTTTATTATTCGCACTATTGATGCACATCGACCACGGCAGACCACCAGCCCGTTGGTTGGACGACATAGTCGGCATGGTTGGACGACAATCAAATGGATGATAGCACGGAGCGATGATAGCAGTGGGTATTAATAGTTTATTGATGATGATGATGATTTATTTTTCCTTTCTTTGCGTCAAAGATCATTCTAAAACTGCGCTTCGACTCTGAATTATTGAAAAAGATATTATTAAAACCACTTTTCAGTCATTTCCTTTTCTAATACTCAGTTTTTAAATAAAACCAAAGCCTAATTAAAAACTGCGATTACGACGTTGCGCGTGAAAGTAATTTTCTATAGAAAAGGCGGGAAAGTAGAGTACCTACCTACCTACTATGATTGTGCCCACGTGACCCACTTCTGAATCGGGCCATACTTGCAACTAGTCCGGGGTACAGTAGGGGCTATCCTACGTCATGTCTACTTTACAGAGATGTATGTGGGATTTTTTTTCACAAAATATGAAAAAAACATTAAAATTTTGTTGGGTTTGCGCTATAACATAAAATACATAAGGCTGTTTTATCTATAAAGTTAAATGCTTAATATGACGAAGATAATTTTTCAAAGGTTTTAAAGTAAACTAACTTAAACAAAAAAAAATACCAAATGCTCGAAACTGTTACTAACAGCATTTATTTAATTGGGCAATTGACGCTATGGCTTAAGATTTTTCGGAGAAGGTACAGGTAGGTATTTATAGTTTATTTTTTATTTCAGATGGTCTCTTTAATATTTTGATAATTCCCAACGACCCCACTAACCTCCCCACTTGTGTGGTAGTTGGGAGTTGGGAATATACCACTATTTTCTAACTCAAATTATATTGGTAGGAAAGTTGATGTGAGCTCTCGGTCCACCAACCGCTCGGGTGAGGGAGGCTTTTATACGGGTTTTGTTGTAAAATGAGCGTTCAAAGAGATAGAATGAAAAAGTTTCTAACCGACTGTTGAAAGTTGAAAAATGTTATATAATAAAAAAAAAAAAAAAAAAAACGCTGGACTTTTCACACAGCATCATCTAGCCCCAAAGTAAGCAGAGCTTGTGTTATGAGTACTAGATGACTGATATACTACTTATATACTTTTTGTTTGTAAATACATACATATTATACATAGAAATACCCAGACCCGAGACAAATATCTGTAGGTCATACAAACACTTGTCCCGCGGCGGGGATCGAACCCGCAACCTTCTGCATCGCAGGCGGGCCTACGCCCACTGCGCCACAGAGGTCGTCATATATAACGCGAATTAAAAGTTGAATGGCTATGTATTTATTATTCTTGATATTTTGAATCAGTAAGACCTTTGCCCAGCAGTGGGACACCATAGGTTGATAAAAAAAAAGTACCTATTATCTTATCTTATCTATGTTCGTATGTGTTAGCCGCCACATGTCGCCTAGGGGCCCTTAATAGTCGTAGTATAATTATTTTGAAACTTTTTGACGTGACTGTACAAAACGCTTCAATATTTTGATAGTGTCCGAATTGACAGTGAAAAAATATATTTGAAATCAAAAGTGTCAATACGGACAAAGTGTCCAAATCTTTTGTGTCCCAGTTGACAGAAACCCTAACCCTAACCCTAACTTTTGTAACGGGGTTCCGTTCATTCGAATCAGTTGAGTGTGGTAAAATTTTAAAAATTTAATCATTTGATAAATATTTTACAAAGCATAATTTTTCAATAAGAAAACCTAAATATCCGTGATGACAATCCACAAATCATTTACATTCCAAGTTCTAGACTACGAATTATCAAAAAACATGATGTAATCCTCATGAATTTCACTTACGTAATAATATTTCATCATCATCATGTCAGCCATCTAGTGTCCACTGCTGGACATAGGCCTCCCCCATCGATTTCCACAGCGATCGATCTTGTGCAGCCTGCACCCAACGGCTCCCAGCAACCTTTACCAGATCGTCATTCCATCTAGTGGTCCAATAATATTTGGGGACATTAATATGGATCTCATGATTGGCATTTTATCTGCCTCCACAGTTCGGGTATCCCTGTAATTTCTTAGACGTGACTATTTTGAGTAAGAAGTTCTAAGTTGAAATGTTTTTTAAATAGATTTGGCTTTGTTAACATACCCAATTAGAACTTAATATATCCTATTAATACCTATAATAAAACCAAAAGTTTGTGAGTATGTTTGTGTTTGAATCACGCGAAAACCGTTTTTTTTTAATGATGAATGACTTGGCTCTTGACCTCGAAACTTACTTTAAACTTACTTTACCGGTCAAACGAATTGGATAAAACTTGGAATAGGCTATTCAAAATGTTGGCAGTAGCTAGTTTACAATAATTAAACCTTTTAATAACTATTTGTGCTGTATCATCCATAATAATATTATAAATGTGAAAGTAACTCTGTCTGTCTGTCTGTCTATCTGTATGTCTGTCTGTTTGTTACGCTTTCACACCCAAACCGCTGAACTGAAATTTGGCATAGTTAAAGGTTATATCCCAGGAAAGGACATAGACTACTTTTTATCCCGAAAAAATGAAAAATCCCGAGGGACCGCGGGTCACACCGCGGGAGCGCAGCTAGTAATTTATAATTCACAAGATCATTGATAAATTCATAATTCATAAATCCAGGTCAAAAATATTTATTAATACGAATACTGAGATTATTTAAATATACTTAGTAAATAAAGTAAAATGATTTATTGTCATTTTTTTTTTTATGATGAATGGGTCGGCTCTTGACCTCAAACTTACACAGGTAAGAGTGAGGTCTACGATGGAGCGAGCTTACCCAGAAGGTGCCTATTAACTCTCTTCTTAAAAACAATAGGGTCGTAGCTCAGCGGAAATACGGACGCTGGAAGCTGATTCCAAATTTTTGCAGTGCGCATAATAAAAGAACTTTCGAAGCGCTTAGTTCTAATAAGTGGAATATCAACCAGGTGAGGATGATAATTAGCTGTGCGTCTAACATAATAAATATTTGTTACGCTCTGAATCCATAGGCTCCCGAACTAGTTATACTGTGTTTCAGGAGCCAGTGGCTTCCCCTTATGGGTACTAACACTTTACTTACTTACCTAGATCTCTACATAGTTATAGGAGGTTATTCCTCCCTGATGTTATTCCTCCTCTTCGCGACAACATACCTACGCTGTGTGTTATGCAGTATTACTGTACAAACATAAACGGATATTCCGCGCAACCTAATTTATTTTCATATCCGTTATATTACGTGCCAGCCTACTGCCACTTTTATTTTATTATGTCGGTTAAAATAAATAGTTTTACGATCAATGAAACATATTTAATTAGGAATATATTACCGTAATCAGGTGGATGTAAACTGCGAAGTCTCAAATTGCCCGTAAAATTTTTATGTGATACTGACGCCATACAGTACCGAGCAATACCGAGCCATTGGACCAGAGTTCATCCTCTCTTTCTATTAGCTTGTGAGTGAAAGAGATAGAAACTTTCCGTGGTACAGATTCATTCCCTTTTGACCACTATCTTGACCTACTAAGTTTCAGCTTTTGAGCAAAATTAATTCGTTTGAAGAAAACAAAATGCGTGTTTATTTTGGGATTCGGTAAAGTCCATATTTGCTGTACCTACCTATCTTATAAATTTCCAGTTCATCCCGATGTTTATTTAAAAAAAAAACATTAATTGATTTAGTTAGGTCAGAGGGGATAAAATATTGCAAAGATATTAAGGCAATAAATGAATTATGAATTGTATCTCAATTTAGTTTTGTCGTAATATCATATATCCTTACCATTAGACGCTAACTTGATGACGAATATCAATGTATAATGTATGAAATGACTTGACAGCTAACTGGACATAATATATCGTTAAAGTTCCGGGAATCGAGTGAACCAGTTCCATAATTCGATTTGGTTGTAGTGGGCAGTGGGATGGCCGATTGACGCGAATCTCGTATCCAATTTACAGTGAAATGGGCTTCATTGTGGAAGTTTTAAACTTTGAATATGGAGATTTGTCAGGCCAGCATTGCGTGGTTTTAAGACTTTCAAATAATTTTATGTTTGCACGTGATTTTAAACTAAAGGTTGTATTTTTTTTTATGATGAATGGGTCGGCTCTTGACCTTAAACTTACACAGGTAAGAGTGAAGTCTACGATGGAGCGAGCTTACCCAGAAGGTGCCTATTAACTCTCTTCTTAAAAACAATAGGGTCGTAGCTCAGCGGAAATACAGACGCTGGAAGCTGATTCCAAATTTTTGCAGTGCGCATAATAAAAGAACTTTCGAAGCGCTTAGTAATTATAATTATAATAATAATATATTGTATAATTTATTTACCGCAGAAAAGCTATTTTACTTGTTAAAATCTTATTTATTTCTGTGTTAAGAGTCACAGGCAACAGCTAGTAAACACAGGGGCCGATTGATGCGTGTCTATTCCCAACATTGACAAGCATATGGAAAACTTTAGCGTTCACATAAAACACAGTATTTTATTTCATTTGATTTTTACATCTTTGTTCACTAAACAAACCTTGCATTAACCTGTTTACCGTTCTTCCTAGAATATTTTTGAAAATGTTGTTTGCGATTGAATAAGTGTTGAAAAAAAAGCGAGTTTTCGCTCTGTGGTTTTCGCTGTGCTGAATTCAAATTGTAGTAATTGCGGTCATAGTGTAGTAGTAAAAGATGCTAGATACCTACGCTTTATGCTGCCAAGGAAAGAAAGGTTTTTGCGCGTATTTTAAGTCACGTTAAAATGTAAAAAAGTACGTGAGTATCGTGGAACACTCGGTTGGAACGAAGTTTATACATTTGACATTTTGCGCACCTTGTGCACCACCACTTTTCGCACTCTGCGCAACTTTTTTTTTACACAATTTGTAAAGTTATCAACGAAAACATGTTTTTTGCTTCCCTGTAATGTTGTGTTTTTGCAGTTATCCTTTTATTCCCGGGAGACATCGATATGTCGTGACGGTAAATTGGAACGCTTTTTTTTCTAGCCTGGCCTCCATCTTCGATACCGTCCGAAAAGGAACTTCGTTCCATAAAACAAAATGGCGGATTTAATAGTTCAGTTCGTATGAAACACAAAACACAAACAAAAACGTGTAAAAGATACGAGTACCTAAGTATTTGAATTTCCCTACAAAAGTTGCTTTGAACTTTATGTAGAGCACCCTACAATAGTAACTTACAAACTTATTCATAATAGAATTGGCAACTTAAATATTCATAAAACTGTTCGGAAAGGGTTCCGATAATCCTATTTGAACTGAACGTACCGACCGGACAGATGTTACAAAAATCAGTTTTACTCGCAACTTATGGAGTGGAATCGATGTTCCCTTTTGTGTCAGAAAATATGAATTTATCGGTTCGTAATTTGAATAGTAATAAAATAGATTTTTTTATATATCGATAGCTTTGTGCTTGAATCTTTATGGGTGAAGGCAGACTTGTCAGCATCACACGCACCGTATTTAGCATATTATTAATAAATAAATAATAAATAAATAACGCTGGACTTTCCACACAGCATCATCTAGCCCCAAAGTAAGCAGAGCTTGTGTTATGGGTATTATGTCGTATGAAATAATAGTTTGAAAAATAGGTAGGTATTATTTTATTACATGGTTGACAAAGAATAAGAATTCCATAAAAAACTGTATGGGCCTTACTAATAAACGTGGTGTAGGAGTAACCATACAATTTTGGAGTTTTAACCTGGCGTAAGTTTACACCAAGTTTAATAAACTTAATAAAATAAGGGCCTATAAGTTTTATAAATATTTTTAAAGATTTTCTAAAATATAGGAAAGATGGAAGAACATTTTTTATTTAATATACTGGACGTAATCCAAGTTTGAACTTACTTGTTTAGCATTCATAAGTAGGATTACACGATTGTCAGAACAAAGTTGAGGTTAAACTTGGTATTATAGCTTATTTGAATAAATTATCTTCTGATAAAACTTTGTTCGGAACATTTTGATGTTCTTACTGATTTGACCTTTTTGGTATAAAAATACCTTAACAATATGTAGACCCTTTAACTACTTTTTGTTTTAATTCTGTGCTAGGTAGGTTCCTACCTATACGTAAAGTAGGTTTCAATAAATAGTATTCCTGTAGTCACACACATACATATATCTTTTTGCAATTTACGTAAGTACATAATAAGTTATTTCAGTGTTCGCCAGCTGGTACTTATCTTTAAATAGCCCTGTGTTTACATTATCTGGGCATATCCCATCGTTGATGCTCAACAAACGTCAGTTGTGCTCAGGGCATAGACCCATCCGATTTATAATTAAGATTGTTTATATTACAATTTTCGCATAGATGTGTGGCGCCGGCGGTGTTTGGACTTCGACCAAATGGTAAATAGAGCGGCCCTGCATGGTTTAAGGTGCACGCACTTTTGTCACATGCGTACACGCTGCATTTACTGATCATCTCTCGTATTCTGCCCATACGTATCGTACGTGCCGCAAATCTTTAGTTTTGCACCCTTACTGAATGGCAGCACTGAGTTCGGTCATCGACAATAGTTCAGCACAGCGTACGCTTGTTTACAATTTTTCATAATGAAGTCATCAGCATGTGTTCGATTAGGATACCCACCGCATTTAATGAAATACGGCACGTACATTGCGGGGTGTAGGTATGTGCGTGCTTTCTGATTTTCCTGAAGTTTCAATGATAATTAGGTCATCAGATCACGAAAGCTTAGTCTATCGTCAATTCTTGAGCATATGTGGTGAACATCATAATCGAAAAGTTAAATATCATCGGTTTATTCTTTCGTCACGTTTGCACGTCTCAAAGTTTGCAATGAGTTGGCACTGTTTACCATCTGCTACATTTGTTTGAATAGTTTGTTGAGTATTTTGAGAACAAAGCTTTTTGTATGAGACTTGATGTAATGCTCGATTGGCAGCTGGAACAAGTAGGTACCTATGTTTATAGCGCTTTGGCGGCACCTCTGTGCTGTATCAACAAGTTTCACTATAAACTAAAAGATTGATGGCTGGAAAGTTGTATGAAGTTTTCAACTTCAGGATGATGCTTGCTAACAATAAACTATCCTATAAATATAGGACTGTCATTGCAATGATTGTTTTTGTTGGGGACTGCTTGGGATTTTTTCTGTATTTGATCTTCTGATTGCCTCGGATTTTAATGGCTTCATTCCTTATCCCCATGTAAAATGTTACTATGGCACGACAACAAATAAAAATATGCTGCGTATTTGTCTTGAACCAACTATTTCATTTATGAGTAAGTTGGAGTACTCAGTGTTCAAATAAAGAGCGAGGGATCTCGAGTATCGACCCGGCTATCCGGGTCACAGATGCATTGCATCTCTTTGTACCACTTATTTGGCCACTCGGTTATTTACGAAAGAGACTATATTAGAAGAGCCTATTTTTTGGCACACGATGGGACTACGCCAATTTATGAGTGATAGTCGCAAAGTCAAGAAGAATATTCAGTAGAACCGCTGGGATCACTTGGAATCAGGGATTGGATAACCCATTCATAACTGTTAACCCCTTCAAAGGGTTACCGATAGAAGCGGTTAACTCAATCATTTCGCTTACCGAAATGAAAAACAGAAGTAATAACAGTAATCGTAATGAAGCGGTTAACAGAAACGTTTGGGTTTTTATATCGATATTTTTAGACGTCAATGACGCAACATACCTAGATTTCATATTTGAATTTTGAATAAAAAGAATTGAAAAAAAAGAAATGTCATGTTATTACGTTCACTCTTGTTTTAGTCATAGTACACGCCGAAAATGCGCCAATTTGAACCGTATGATAAAAACCCTTATCATTTCGGTTAGTGTTTAACAGAAATGTATCGGTTAACCTATTGTTTGGGTTAACCGGTATTCAATTCGGCTATTAACAGATTCATTTCGGTTGTTAACACAGGTTGTTAACCTTAACCGGTATATCCTTGCTTGGAATAGTCTTAAATCAAAACTCCTGTTCTTTACCTAGCACTTTCACGAAAATAGGGTTGGTACCATCAATATGAACTACTTATGAGGTTACTTTTTGACTACCTACCCAGTACCCACTGCTGGGTATTGGCCTTCTCTCTATAACGCCACTCTGTTTGCTACATTCACAATGCCATCTGAACAACGAGCGGTTGGTCTACCTCGTGGTCTTTGAGCATCTCTGGACCACCAGTCAGTAATCGCTGCAGCTCAGCTGTTTTCCAATCTAACCAAGTGCCCTACCTCTACGTTTGACTTTTACCTATCTCCACTTGAGACTTGTGTAATAATTACTCATGAGTGTCATACTACTCAGTTTGTCAACTCCGTGAATGCGTTCACTCGCAGTATGAAGCATCCAAGCGAAAATATTGCGATTTAAATGCCTTGACTGAAGTCTGTCCGGAATACTTACGTGGTCGTGCTTGCTTACCCCCGGTTTCGTAGCTCTTACCTACGAATGTCCGTTGATTATAGAAACTGGGGGTTTGTCGTTTGTGATAGATTGTCAAAGTTAAGCAACTCGAACTTCGAAACAGGTCTGTAAGTAGATGAGTGACCGCCAGTGGCATCTGAGCGCTTCCGTGCTTCGAAAGGCACGTTAAATTGTCGGTCCCGGCTATTTAAGTCGTTAAGCCATGACAGAGGTCTTAAGGCGGCCTCAAAACACAGTCGCCAGAGTTGGCTACTGACTTATACGAACTTACTTACTTTTTACTCATAACTTTCGGACACGACATCGACATTCGACATCTTGATATCGAAAAACTACATGAACGCTGTTTGCCGATGCTAAAAGTATCGTGTGTCGAAGTTCTCTCGGTCTCATTATTGACCCATGTTAGGTACATTATATCCAACTAACTCATAGAAGTTCGTAAGGATGATAGATGAGTTTTTGGTTCACGTCAGAAAGTCCATTTGGATTAGTCTTATCGATTGTAACACGAATGAATTTGTGCGTACGAACATTGTGAAGATATATTTAGAAGTATTCACCATTTAAACTCAAAAATATTTTTTGATATATTTACCTACGCTCTAATAACCTCGCAGGACTATAATGGACTAACATAAAAAAAAACATTTGATCTATGACTTTTTACAAAACGTGACAAACCAAAACTAAGATAAGATAAGATAAGTTTTTAGTGTTTCTAGCTTGTGTTAGCTGTTGAGTTCAAAAAAGATGGTATATTTTTTAACAAATATAATGTACAAATAGTTTGCCCTTTTCGGACGTACAATATTAACATACTACAACACTAAACGTTAAAGATAATTTCGTTAGGTGGTTTTTGTTTACCTATATTTTCTTTGTAGTTGTCCTCTAGTAAGTAAAATGTGTTTTCGTGTTCGTTCCTTACTATAGCACCAAATTTATGTATTCTATGGTGTGTATACCACAGGTTAATTGGAGAAGTGTTCCATTTGGGGCACGTCAGGGCAAGGTTGGCAAATACGCCATTAATAGCTTTGTTAAACGTCGGAACATTGGGTCAGCTTACTTTATGCCCCATTAAGCAAATTATAGTGCAATGACGAGCTGGTTACCTTGACTCCCGCGCAAATGTGATGTGGGTACAAAATAATGTGGGTAACATTGTATCGGTGGTTCCCATAACACAAGCTCTGCTTACTTTGGGGCTAGATGATGCTGTGTGAATTGTCCAATAAATATTAGTGTGAGAGACACTGATGTTGTTAAAACTATTATGTAAGTACCTATTTAAGCTATTGATTGGTTTAGTGTTTAATTTTTTTTACCAACACCACATATACATTTTCGTTGATAACTTCACAAATTGTGCAAAATGGCGCGCATAGTTGTGCACAAAAATGCACAAAGAGATGCACGAAAAAAGATAAAAAAAAATGACAAAAAAGTCTAAGTTGAAACTTCGTTCCAACCGACTGTTCCACGACACTCGCGTACTTTTTTTTATATTCTTAGTATTTATGAGTTTCGCACATCATCTGTAGTAAAATAAAATGTCAAATAACCACAGCACATTAGCCATTACAGTAATGGCATGAGACGGCCATTAACCGTTAACAGCCAGTTTTTACATAAAACGCTCTTAATTAGGTTTATCGATAAAGTTATTGTGCTTTTAAATAGATTGCACAGTGAATGGCATCGATACTGGAGTAATTATATGAGATTTTGCAGTTTAAAGCAGTGGCGTAGCTACCGAATGGCTAGGCGGTGCAGTGCACCGGGGCCCCCAAGCTCAAGGAGCCCTCGGACTCTTGAGTCCCGAGAGTCCGGAAGGTTTTCTTCTTAGGAAACTATAGGTATGATTATTTTGAAAATAAAAACAACTGCATTATTAGATTTTTGAAATAGTTACCCAGAAACTGACGAATCAAATCTTAAGTTTTTACAAAAAAATAAATACGTTTACGTTTTGCCACACCCTGCATATTTTGACTTGATAAAACCTAAACCGTTCAGTTAGGGCCCCGGTTTATTTTACACCAGGGCCCTCGGCTACCTAGCTACGCCACTGGTTTAAAGTAATTTTATTGCTGCGTTTATTAGCTTTCAGTAAAAGCATTGCAGCGAATGCATTTACGAGTATTTGTCGTAGTCAATCAATATTAGCTAGCAAAGCGATTTCGAGCGTTGCAACGCGTTCGAAACGTCGGGACCAAATAAAACAAGTACGTGATAAAAACCCGTTTATTCAAAAATTAATTATGTCGTCAAATCACGAAAGCTTAATAAGATTAATTAGCTAGCAACTTAGGTATTTATACCTATTTCTGGTATAATTCTAACTCAATATTTTTTTTAAAAAGGTTTTTTTCTTTTTGAATAAACTAGTAGAGATGCTTTTTTTTAAGCGAATTTTACCCATAACCGTTAAGCCGTTGCAGCGTGAAGTAGTACATAACATACAAATCCTTTTTTTTATCAAGTTTACGTTTGTTTTTTACTAAACCTACCATTTTGTCGCAATAGAAAAGCTTAAAAAGCGATACAATACGAACTTACTTAATATGATCGGACTCTGAAAGGCTGACTTGGCTGTCATGGTCCCGACACTTAAATTCGACAACCTAATGAGACTCCGAACCCATTTTAGGTAATTAATATAAGGCGTCACAGATATTACGTAAGTATTACAAGTATTTTGCTCCTCGGCTTCGTACTTAAATCTTCTAAAATAAGAACTATCGCAAAGATTCAACAAAATATACCTAATCAAACAATCGCACATCACATGCACACTTCATGCTTTGTATAAAAACACATGCGGTTTGTATATGCTTTGCGGTGCGCCCCGTGCAGTTCCATAATTCGGTTCTTAATAAAAACGGATTTCATTCAAAACACGAAGTTAGATGAGGTGTGGTTGAAAATTTCACGTAAACGGGCACGTCCAAATACTATTTGTACACTGAGTGGAAACTTGTATATGAAAAAATAAAAATGAAAATGAAAATATTTATTGCAGTAAAAAAAGTTATAAAAGTTGCATAAAAACAAGATTAACAAAACAAAAGGAAGAACTTATTTTACAGATACCTAGGAATTACATTGAAAATTATCTGTCAGCTTCCTCACTAGGCGCAGCCTGTATCGAGGGAGCTTTGATACGATAGGGATAGGGGAGATTTAATATTGTAGAATGAATTTTAAAAAGTTAAAAAAAAACTACTACCTCGAGAGGGAAGAATAAAATGATATTGGGTAGTGTGCTATAAATAATAAATCCACCTTAGATTGTTATTGCTGTAGCGTCATGGAGCGACGAGCGTTATTACCCCTTAATATTAACGATAGGTCATAAATTACGAGTACCTACCTTACTTAATGTGCCTTCGACACTCATATAAGTACATTAACCCTTTTTTGACACACTTTGAATAGAATAGATAAACACTTTATTGTACACAAAAACACATTACAGGAAATACACGAAAACAAGTAAGTAGGTACAATGGGCGGCCTTATCGCTAAAAGCGATCTCTTCCAGACAATCTTTGGATGGACTGGAAAAGTTACACAGAAAAACGGCGGTGTACAATAAGTTAAAAATAGAAAAGAAAAAAAAATACTGTTTGTTTTGATCTTATGAGTTCAAACTCGAACCTTCGAGAAACAATCCATACTTAATATTATAAATGTGAAAGTAACTCTGTCTGTCTGTCTGTCTGTCTGTTTGTTAAGCTTTCACGCCCAAACCGCTGAACAGATTAAGCTGAAATTTGGCATAGTTAACGGTTGTATCCCAGGGAAGGACATAGGCTACTTTTTATCCCGAAAAAATTAAAAAATCCCGAGGGACCGCGGGTCACACCGCGGGAGCGCAGCTAGTAACAAAATAAATATACCTACTATGAAAAATTACTCAAAAATTAACACCAATAAGACAAGCTCTGCTTACTTAGGGGCTGGATGATGCTGTGTAAAATTTCCAGCATCATTTTAGGAATAGGTAGGTACTTACTATTTTAAGCCCATCTACAAACTCGGGCGAATTCGAGGCGGGTCGTCAGTGAAATAATTAGTCATACATCACCGTATCAGTGACAGCAACTAATCGTGATCAAAGGTGAATGAAATCTGATCACAGGGTCAGTGGAGACAGAATCCGTATTGATTACCTATTTCTTGTCGTGTCATTAGTATGATGAAAGGTTTTGAAGTGTACCTTAAAGAGGGTTTCTTAGCAAATGTTTTACTACAATATGCCGGTTTCTGTACGACGTTCTCCTTCACAACTTGAGAGTATACTGGCATAGTGCACATTGATTGTTTTTTTTCTGATAAAAACTAATTCTCGATGACGACCTCTGTGGTGCAGCGGGCGAAGGTCCGCCTGCGACGCAGAAGGTTCGGGTTCGATCCCCGCCACGGGACAAATGTTTGTATGACCTACAGATATTTGTCTCGGGTCTGGGTGTTTCTATGTATAATATGTATGTATTTACAAACAAAAAAGTATATAAGTAGTTTATCAGTCATCTAGTACATGGGTACTAGAACAACACAAGCTTAGCTTACTTTGGGGCTAGATGATGCTGTGTGGAAAGTCCAGCAATATTTATTTATTTAATTCATCTGAGAGAACGTTACCCCCGAACGGAAGCCTACAAGTTAAAAGCTTCGTCACCAGGGACGAAGGGAACTAACTTACATAAACCAATCAAGTCTAATTCAAAATTAGTTAATTTACTGAAATAACTTTGAATCGTTTTTAATCTTATTTATTACCTACGGTATAAAGGAGATATATATATATATTTTTACCTTGTAAGAATTTACTTACAGAAACTAAGCTACTACATATTTACATATATTTACAAAATACAACAGGATTAGTCAAGCTATCTAAGGATCGTTACAAACGACCTATAGATAGCTCAACTGATTATTTAATGATTTAAAGTAGATTTGGCAAATATTAAGTTCTAAGATTTTCATCATCCAAATAAAAGTAATCTGATACTTACTTTAAACTTTAACCCCTAACTGCAACCATACTTCAAAAGGCCTTGTTATTTAACTGGCCGTAGTAATTACAGTAATGTTTCGTCAGATTCCTCCGCCCGCGGCTGAGGGCCACAAAGAGCTGTCTCGGCCAGCGAGGCCCGCGGGCCCTATTCTGTTACTCCATCAGGCCGTGAAATGGTAGTTGTAGGGATGGGAAAGATATCGATGACAGACATCTGAGTTTGCCGTTTGAGATTGAGAATAGCTTTATACGAGAAATCTGAAAAGGCCTCTTGTATAAGCGCAAAATAAATTGTGCAGAACTGTTTAAGGAATATCTTCACAGAAAAGACATCGATCGATAAAAGACTGGTTTTTATTAGATCGTCGCAGGGTTTAGAAATAAATATTTTTTTGAGATATAAAAACGAAAAATTTGGGTCATAATATTATAGCTGTTATTGGAGTGAAAAAGAAAGATTTTCTGGACTTCGTATAATGTAAATATAAGCACTGTGGGACAAATTATTATCTCAGAAACGTTTCTACTATCAGCTATCAGAATCATACGTGGTTTCCCAATTTTCAAGGAGGAATAAAAATTGTATTGTATAACATGTACGTGATTTTAGTTTAAAATAGAGCTACATAAATTCTGTCGCCTCACAGTGAAGGCTCTACGCGCGTAGCTTGCTACGACATACGTAGAGCAACTTGCTACGACATACAAAGCAAAGCTTGACCTCATAATTTCTGGTTTGTGTTTCAATGCGAGACGTGACTTTTATTCCGACAACTACTTTTATTACAAAACTAACCTAGAGAACCTAGGTCAGTTTTGTTATAAAAGTTGTTGTTTAAAATGACTTGTGAAAAAGTCTTGTATTTCAAACAATAATAATGATCGTGATACTAGCGTAATTATGTTTTTATGAGTCACAAAAATTATTAGACATTTACTAATACATACATGTAAGATATTTCAAAGATTTGACTTTAAGCCGAGCATCTTTCATTGAACGGAATAATGATGAGAAAAATTTATAGATAATCTACTCGTAGGTTTTTTAAAATCAACTAAAATTGTATTCCCTTATAAATGTGTGACTCGATTATCGATAACGACGTCCCAACACTAGCTTCAAAAAGATAACGCGAGCACGTACTGCGTGATAGAATTTTAGTATTTTCCGACATTTTCGTTGAGGAAACGATACGACCAGTCCATCGCTTTTGCGATAAAAATCGATAACAGTAAGTAAGTAATCGATAGTTTGAATCGAATTCAAATAAAAAGAGTTAGGTGCTTATTTTTATCGCTCGACCATTTTTACCTGACGAATGATTTTTGCAATTGCACAACTTATTGTGTGGAAAACTTACTAATCCACTAATTGTTATTAAAATACATAGATCTCGCTCGGCACAAAAAATCTGACGTTTTTGAAAAGAATAAGGCGTGTCGCCCGCACCGCGACTTCTCATCAAGTCTCTACTCATAACAAGACATACACAGCACACGTCAATTTCGCCCGCGCCCCGATACCGCCCCGACTTTGCTGTTAGCGACCTGCTTTACAAAAACACGAACACCAGACAGAACATTGTACTTATACCTTAACATGTAGAAATCTCCAGTTTTCTTGAGATTTAAGTTTTCCTTTGAGAAATCAGCTTATAAACAGCGCATTAACCACTTATTATACTCGTATAAATACGAAGTGCAAGTCGCTTACATCCTTTACGCGGAAATTGAAACGGTATCGCTGTTCCCGAAGGATTTATCACAACTGTCAATTCCATATCGGACTGTCTGATACGATAAATGAATTGAAGAAACGAATCTGAATTAAATTTCCAGGAAATAAGTTTCGCCCATATGCGATTAGATTTTCATGTGAAATGAAAATGAATGAATGAATAAATCAATCTCATCCCGAAATACCTAAGAATACAAGAACATTTCTCTACCTTGTCTTTTGATGATACTAGAGAAAAAAGTTTATGAAAACATAGGTGTAACTTTATTGTGAACTTTTATGGGAAAATGTAACTCTTAGTTTCTAGCTGGAATAAAAATAAGTACAAAATATGAGATAAGATTGAATCAGTACTCAAAATAAGCATAATTAATACTTGAATGTGACTGAATTGAATGCGAGAATATTGTTCAAATGATTTTAACTCATATAAAAACGACATTACTTTATGCTTGCACGGTTCGGCCCGATTTTCTTATCAGACAAAAATCTTAGGAATTAATCACACCAATAAACGTTGAAAGAAGTCTGATCATTCGAAAATTATAATTCAATTAGGCATATTCTTGTCTAAGGTCCAAATTCTTTAGAATTTTATACAATTGCTTTTGAATTCGTTTCGAGACAGTGTCTATTCTTATGATATTTTTCTGCGGTGTGTGAAAGAATTGAGGTCGTCTGAGGACGTGGAGCGACGACATATTCAAGGTCGCAGGAAATATTACGAAGCGAGATGCACCGCTGCTTGATTATGTAAAATTTGCTATACCTAAAGCGATCGGCTGCTGATTGCTCGTTAGTTAACTAGCTGAACAAGCGCCAGAATGAAGTAGCAATCACTGCAACTTAATTAATGTGAAACTAAGAAAATTTAAAGCCTAGTAGGTATTTCGTTTAATTGTTCTGTACTAGCGTAAGTTGTGCGATTGCGTACGGCTATACTGTATCACTCGGATATGAATCATGAATCTTCTTATGATTGCAATAGGTACTCTTTCAAATCCTGTCCTTCTACTAACCTTCTTTATTGACCCACCCCTAAGCTGTACCAGACAGGGTTCAATAAATCAAAGCGGCGTGGCATACTTTCCCTTATTTAAGTTGCGGCTTACAAAACAATTTGTCTCCGCTGTGTCTGGCCGCGCCTGTACATCTTTTATTCAAACCTTTCAGCCAAGCTGGAGCTTAATGAACTGTCAAAATAAGTACTTACATAAGGAAGTAAAATCATGTTTGATATTTTCCTATTAAAAAAATGCGATCAAACAATCGTGTTTTAAAAAGACATCATAATACCCATTCTAAAGGCTGAAAAATTGCTGCTTCGTGACAAGGCCGCCCATTGTGTATTTTTTCATATTGATATAATGATCTCCTTGACGTGTCCGTCGACGGCGGATCTTATTATCTCTGGATATGAGCTCTGCTGGCTCTCACCTTACACGGTGTACCTACAGTATTGTAATGTTTATTCAATAATTAATTATCTAAACTGATTGTGCATTCGTTTCTGCACCGCTAACGGTTCTCAAACTGAACTCACAAAGTCACCCAGAGTAAGCTCAGTCACAATACAAACATCTCGAGCAAACAGCCACACCTGGGCCAACACCAGCTGTTTCACAGATTTGCATACAAATCGAAGCTCCGGTTTGAACTAAAACATGGCTAGAAGTTTATTATGAAGGCAGCTGTTCATGAATTTTGATTAAGGACATGAAGTTCTTACTAAGTTACCTAATAAGGTGTTGCTTGGTAAGATTGAACGTGTTGGCTTAGTATGATTAAGGTGAAGTAGCTTTGGTGCTGGACATGCCTAATTCCAATCCAACCATACGATCATAATGTTTTATGACCATTTTAAAGTTTGCACAAGTAGCTTTTAAAGAGGAAGTTGGTTTAAAATTGATTTTTATAAAGTGTTGCTATTCAAATTCAAATTCAAATTCAAATTCATTTTATTTCAGATAAAAATCCATAAAAATTTACAAAACAAATAATACACAAATAAATCACGAAAATAAAATCTTTAAACACTAAACTTAAAACTAAAGAAAAACATAGGTAGGTACGGTGGTTTTTAGGTCTAAACCACTCTCCGCACAAAACTTTTCCAGATCGGAGAGGTGAATCTGTCCGATATAGTTCTCAGGATGCTGTTTGACTGTCCCGCACTCTGCGATTGCTATGATTGATCCATAACTTTAAACCCCAAAACTGTGTCAAACTAGAAGAGTTCAATCATTGAAAATTAACTCCACCAGAAATATAATTGGAAAACTCATATCAAAAGATTTTCACGGTATATGCAAATAAGCCTACGTAACGGAAAATCAGTCCTAAGTAAACATGGTGCTTCCAAACGATATAAAACTTGAATGTTTGCGAAACAAGCAAGATTGGAAAGTTGAAGTTACGATTGTGCCCTACTTTTTGGGTTTTGAAAGGGATCAGAAAAAGAGATTAGAGAATAAGATGGAACATGGAATCATAGGACACAACATGCATTGGTGACGACATGCATGACGACCTCTGTGGCGCAGTGGGCGAAGGTCCGCCTGCGATGCAGAAGGTTGCGGGTTCGATCCCCGCCGCGAGACAAATGTTTGTATGCCCTACAGATATTTGTCTCGGGTCTGGGTGTTTCTGTGTATAATATGTATGTATTTACAAACAAAAAGTATATAAAGTAGTTTATCAGTCATCCAGTACCCATAACACAAGCTGTGCTGACTTGGGGGCTAGATGATGCTGTGTCAAAAGTCCAGCGTTATTTATTTATTTATTGGTCATGTTTGTTGCATGATGTCCATTCATACTCACAGACAGTGCATGTCGTGGAACGCTCGGTTGGAACGAAGCAAAGAGTACTTTTCTATACTGGGAATATAAAAAAATAATTGTTCCGTACTAACAATGTAACAATCTATGGACTGTGTCGCGGCTGCGCATTTCGCACTGTGACGATTTAACATATACATGTGTCGTGACGGTAAAATGGAACAATTTTTTTTCCTACCTCTTCTTTTTTTTTGATACCGTCCGAAAAGGAACTTCGTTACAAAAATAAGAAGAGGATAGTAGAATTAAATCATGTGTACCTACTAGGAGTAGGTATATTCTACATTACCAGAGACGAACTTCTTAATATTTTTTAATAGCTTTTAAGCAAGCACGCCTAATACTAAGCCTTTTTACAAAATAAGTCTTAGGTATTGAGCATTATACAGGGTGTAAAAAGACGTCTACCGAAGCCGAAAGGGGTAGGTACAGCATCCCAAAATACAGCCAAATCCAAAAGGATTTTAAAAAAAAACATTATATCCGGAGAAAACCGACCTCGCACAGCTGTTCGAGCGTATGTACTGGGCGCGTTTTTATCTGTAGATTGCTGGATTTTGAGTTTTAATTGTTTTTTTCTTTTATAAATGAAATGATTAGGTAGGTATGGGCTTATTATGTTGTACTAGTAGCAAAAAACTAGAAAATAAAATAAAATGACGTAGCTAAGTCAAAATTTTTTTTGCGGTTTTTTTTTTCGCTAAATATGTTCAGAATCATGGTCTGATTGAAACCCCTCAGTTTTCGGTAGCAGTCTTTTTACACCCTGTATAAGACGGTAAAAATATTGTGGTTTTCTAACATCTAAAGTAATCAACAAACTAATTAGAGTTTCACAAAGAACCTGAGTCCCAGTTTCTTAAAGAAAGTACTCAGAAAAGAAAAGTAATTTAAATAAAGGTAATGCAGGATTAAAATTAGACAAGGTTGTAATTTTATTTGAACCCAACGCGAAACGGTTTATTTTGTTTCTTAGAGTTTTTATTTTGTAGGTTATCGTCAAAATTACTCATTAACACGTTCAGTGACTGTAATTTGAGTATCCTACACACAGCGTACTGCAACTCTACAGAGAGTAGCATGCGTTATACACTCCAATACCTACCTTATTAAAAATACCAGAGTTGCCACTGACTCATACGAACTTAGTTATTTATTTTCTTTTTTTTTTCCTAATCTATGTTGTCCCACTGCTGGGCAAAGGTCTCCTCATTTTTTTCACAGACTTACGGTCGCCAGCGTTTTTTTTTTCGCTACATTTGTTTAGAATCATAGTCTGATTGCAACCTCTCAGTTTCCGGTAGTAGTCTTTTTACACCCTGTATAGTGTGAGTCTATAGCCCCAGCTGGCAAAATATAACACGCGATTGCTTATCACTTAATCTGTGCCCTTATACTAGGGTACATCAAGGTTGAACTGTCTTCTCAATGCCAAGGCTACTATCGTAAGCGTGAGTACGTGTTTGGATTTTCAATGGAATCCTCGTTCTTCGCAATCCTTTTAGAGGTTTGGATCCGCGATCGCTTATGCCTTGTAGGTACTGTGACTTCAAGGTTAGTATTGCCTACTCATTGCCAAGGCCACTATTCCTAAAATTGTGGACGTGCGTAGAATCAGAATTACTTAGTTGTTTTTTACCGACAGTGAAATAGTGATTTGTGTGCGAAATTGTAGTGTAGGAGTTGATCTGTTGCTAAAGTAAGTAAGTTCGTATGGGGCCTCTGTCATGGCTTTACGACCAAAGCACGGAAGTGCTTTGATGAAAAAGCCACTGTCGGTAATCCATCCACTTACGGACCGCTTAGAACGTTCCTTAACTTCGACTATCTATCAAAAACAACTAAGCTAGCACGACCACGAGCGCTTCATCACGACCACGTGAAAAATTGTCTGTAGATGTTTGTTTTGTATTAAACTGTAAAAACACTCATCTTCTGAACCGTTAATATTCGAACAGTATGTACCTACTACTTTAGCCATTATAACATCTAATAACGAAAAGTTTAAGAGGTCTACATACAAGAAATTTTTTCATAGTTTTTGATTTTGATTATACAAACTTTAGCCGAAAAATGTAGTTGAGTGAGATTTTCGTGTACAAATGCCTTAGGTTAAGGTAGAGTAGACACGTTCCAGAGACTAAATTCAACGAATAAAATGTTATGTCATATTGCACAGAACTTTGTGGAAAGCATTTTCTAGTTTTATGTAGAAGAAGCTTTGAATAATGGCTAGGGATTAACCTGCGCGGCGATACTGAGATAAGTTAGTCTTTTACCTTTTGAATAAACTTTTTATATTATCTCAATAAAATAGAAGGATGTATTTTAGGATGCCAACTTCTGTAATTTTTTTGCAAATTGTGGCAAATGTATGTAACTGTATATTGAATATAAGTTAGTTGTACGGCGCATTAAGTAAAAGTCCACTAAGCAAAGGTTGCGTGTTCGATTCTCGCGGGAAAAATGTTTGTATGATCTACAAAGATGACATTTGCATTTAGGTGTGTGCTTTCATTGGGGCTAGATTATGATTGTGTGAAATGTCCAGCATTATTTATTAATCTGTCCATCTCAAAACATGATTGTGCAAAATGTCCAGTATTATTTATTATTCTGTCCGTCTCTAAACATGATTGTGTGAAATGTCCAGCATTATTTATTAATCTGTCCGTCTCTAAAGCCGTTGAGTCATGACGGCTCTAAGGTGGCCTAAAAACTACGAACAGGATTCAGCCCACAACTTACCATTTTCGCAAAAACTATCTCGACCTCATGACACAGTTACCACAGAATATTTGAAAGCTACTGCGCCGCTACTTACCCATTCGACCCGGTCGGAAGGTAATAGCTATGTGCATATTTTAGCGGGCTCTGATGCGGTGAGATGTCTACGAGTGACCCCTTTTATAAACCGGGGTTCAAATTGGATGTGAATCAAATTACTTATTACAGAAATAGGCACCTGCATAAAATCACGCATCGTGTCCGTAAAGGTAGACAGAGAACTAGATTTTCAATTGCTACGATGCTGACGTTCTCATTCATTATTATAAAAATCTTTGTACAAGCTCGCTGGCTTAAATAATTTTTACTTGGACCACCTATGAGATCTCAATTAAATTGTTTTACATAAAAAATATGTCGTACTTTCAGGGAAAGCCTAAATAAAGTTTTGTTGCGGACAAAGTCGCAAGAGGTTGATATCCTATAAACATTGACATGGAATTTACGATCTAACTTCAGTGCAGATGAAGTTGAGATTGGCGTGTCCGGGTAGATTGGTCTACAAGAAACTGTTGGCTTTAGTTTGAGAAGCATAATAAGAAAATACTATACTGCGAAACTTTAAATAGATAAAACCATACGGCCTGTGTTTAACTTCGTGTCATGTGGATGTTTTATGACTAGTGTCATAAAACATCCACATGACACGATTACTAAATCGAAACAAAGAGTTAGGAAGCGCTCGTGTAGCTTGCTTACTTTACTTAGTCGATGATAAGTCGTCAACGTACTGTGTGGACAAACTAGATGGCTGACCGCTAGTGGCATAATCACATACGAACTCATACAAACTTAGCTACTTCTTCCAGAAAATACAAAATAAATATTTATGTTTATACGTGTACAATAGGCTTTCTGGTTTTATGACCTACAATAGGCTGTCTGGTTTTATTAGATTACTTAATTAAATTATTTTTAGCTGTTGATTCTCCTAATTAAAAAAAACTTAGGCATTTACATCTATATTAGATGATTTATACAGCGTCAGGTGGCAACCAATGCCTACACTTAACGGGAAAATAAATAAAAAAATTAAAGAAAATAAATAAATAAAAAAAAACAATAGTCAAAAAACATTATTTGACGACCTCTGTGGCGCAGTGGGCGAAGGTCCGCCTGCGACGCAGAAGGTTGCGGGTTCGATCCCCGCCGCGGGACAAATGTTTGTATGACCTACAGATATTTGTCTCGGGTCTGGGTGTTTCTATGTATAATATGTATGTATTTACAAACAAAAAGTATATAAGTAGTATATCAGTTATCTGGTTCCCATAGTACAAGCTTTGCTTAGTTTGGGGCTAGATGATGCTGTGTGAAAATGTCCAGCATTATCTTATATCAGAAAGTATAAATGGAGGCATTGTAGTAAACCTTCTGTATTTCATGTAGCATCATCGACTAAATTAGAACGTGACATTAGCCCTACATTTACCCTAAAACAACACGCCCACAGCAAAACCATCACCTATTATACCTATAGGTATCACAATGACGGCTTTCACAAAAGTCTGACATTAATGTTTGCTTAAAATTTTACTAAAGTGCAGCACACGGGCAATTTAAATTTCGCTATTCGATAGCTCGGTGTGTTTCATAGTAAAATCGCCAAGATATGTCTTTCTAAGTTCCGCGATCACTGTTTATTTATATTTAAACGTAATTTCCCTTTGTATCACTTATGTGACAAGCGTGGGCAAACTTCTCAAGGCAATGCATAATTACCTTTCAACTAACTTAAAGTACGACCGAGGCGTAAAATACTTATTTAGTAGGTACTCCCTACATCACTACCTCTACGGTGGACAACTATTTTATGTTTAAAAGCTCTACGATATTTGCCCGAATGAAGTGTAGATGTTTGCCCAAAGTCACTGAAGTTGCCCTAAAGTTACCCGTGTAGAATCAAAGGCCGTGCCGGTGGTGACACGCCATACAGCCCTCATCAGACAACACAAACATTTGCAGCAAGTTGGACGTATTTGCTCGCTCCGCACACTTACAGTGCACACTACTTTGAAGTAACGTCAGCAAAGATCCTATTTCGAATTTGAACCAGTGTAGAGAAAAGGTTCTTAGTTCACTTGACATAGAAAAAGTCCGAAAACAAACTTTTTAGATTCTACAACATGCCTCACTAGAGTTCGTGTTAATGTGCATTTTTTTTAATCAACCTATTGTGTCCCTCTGTTGGGCAAAAGTCTCCCTCAAAATTTTCCACACAATGCGTATTTATGATTTTTTATTATTTTAATATGATACACGGCCAGGATTTGAACTTGTGAATTTCAGTTCCAACCAGCAAGGTATAAATACGTGAAATAATACGTGGCATGAATATTTTTAAAACTTTTAACTGTCAGGACCAGTCACTTTTTCTCTTGGCCATCCTGTACATGGTTCTAAGTAAAATCAACATGTCACCTTATCAAGGTGAAGTTTTGACAGTAAACAGTGGATGGCCACTACAAACTTAGCTTAGGGGTAAAACTTTATGTCAATTTACTGGTCTAATGTACCCTTGACACTTTACAATTGAAAGGCTGGAAACCTGTACTCATTTACCCTATTACTGCTCTTCTTGTCGAGTCAATAGTTTTATCCAACCATTTTTATGATCAGAGCATTTTAAGGCCTCAAAGAGAGAGGCTAATATTCATATGCAAACATTTTGAAAGATTTTATAAAAAAAATCACTGTCCATGTAAGTGATTGTAATTCATAATACTTAAGTGTTGTTTTGATCACGTCTAGTAGAGAAATGGTGTCTAATGTCCTTGACTATCTAGGTACCTATATCTTCTTATATATAAAATTCTCGTGTCACAGTTTTCGTTGCCATACTCCTCCGAAACGGCTTGACCGATTTTGATGAAATTTTTTGTGCTTATCCGGTATCTATGAGAATCGGCCAACATCTATTTTTCATCCCCCTAAATGTTAGGGGTAGTCCACCCCTAAATTTTTATTTTTATTTTTTAGACAAAATTTTTAATTTCTATTTTTTATGATACAACATACAAAAATACATACAATCCTCAATTTTCACCCTTCTACGATCAACCCTTATTTTTTAATAGCGATATAATGGAAAAACAACGTTTGCCGCGGGTCAGCTAGTAGTATACATGTATATAACTTAGTATATACTATTCTATATAGTAGATATAACTTTATATGTAAAAAAGCATAGCATTAATCTTTGTAAGCGCTTTGAAAACTGAAACGGTTAATTAATTTCGTTGTTGGCTGACTCAATACTACATAAAATTCGGCCAAAAAATATTCGAAACGAGCCAAAATTCTTCCAAACTTGAAAGAGAATCTTGTATTACATAATTACTTTACTTGATACTACAAAAGCCTTGAATAATAATATAGACCATAACCTTTCCGAAACCTTTGGGATTAACCACTTGGTACATTATGAAATATTACAACTTTTCTTGAGTTTTTCCCAAAGCCCCGGTACAAGTTACAAAGACATTGTTTAACGTGGAAGTAATAAGGAAAAGGATTTTATTTCAAGATTGAATTGTTCGAGCTTGTGTTCGCCTTCTCATGAAAGCGCTTGAGGCATGTTTCATTGAAGAGAAAAGAAATCTGTATTAACACATTCATCGCTCGTAATGTATGTGAGCGATGGGACTTTCCTTGCCACTCTCTGCCACGAAGGAGAACAAAGTATTTCAATGTGTGTCATGGGCACTGAATGTGTTGAACTCTACTACAAATATACATCCGTTAAAATCTACTGCCTCTTCTCTACGCCACTGCTGACGGTTTTGTGCCGGATACTAATCTCATCTGTAGCATATCCAAGCTGCACCTTTGAAGGTTTTGAAACAAAGAGGCTTTAAGGAAAATGACATGGCTTTTGGCACGGGTCAAGTGGCAACTTTACCGCCGCTCCAGTCGCGTGAGACATAAGTACCAGCTTTTATTTCAAAAATGCCAGTTTCAGCCATTTACAGCTGAGACCAATTAAAATTTCTTTGAGCGGCTTCTGAATTTGTTTTTAAATAAAATATAAACGTTCATGAAAATAGATGTTTTCGTTATTTTTTAATTACTCACCGCGTTTTATATATATTTATACATATTTTGCTTAAATCCATGACATGCGTATGATGATAATGTTGTAAATAAAACGTCTCTGGATGGCTTTTCATTCTGGATGAAATGAAGATGACGGTGAAACTTATTTGGTTTAATTCTTAGACCACCTTTCCATCTACAAAAAAATCGGCCAAGTGCGAGTTGGACTCGCGCACGAACAGTTCCGTACCATTATCTATAAGTATTTGTTGTTATAGCGGCAATAGGAATACATCATCTGTGACAACTGTCTAACTATCACGGTTCATGAGATACAGCCTGCTGGTGACAGACAGACAGACAGACGAAGTCTTAGTAATAGGGTTCCCGTTTTACCCTTTGGCTACGGAACCCTAAAACATCCACGGGGATGTTTGAGGGCCAGTTTGCATGTGTAAACTATGTAGCAAGCGCTATCACAAAATTGCTGTGTCAGCATCGGTGTCGAACAGACAGTCAGTCATTTCTCGCAAGTGGAAACGCGGCCTTAGATGGATAAATAGTATTAAAGTGTGATGCCGAGCATGGCGTGCTCTCTGTATCCAATTGTACAAGCTAACGTATCTAATAGTGATAATTGATGATTGTTTCAGAGCCAGCTTTGGGATGAGTTTGAATTAGAAGACGCGACCTTCGCGGAGTGCAGCATTAACAACGCTAACAACAGCTTTCAGGTAAGATTATACTCGTACTACACCGTATAATAACGGATCTTTAGCTCTCTGAAGTTAGGTGCAATAGACGATTGCACAGGTTTGTTAGAGTAAGCGAGATAGCACGATTTTAGGCGTCATCAAAAATGGGTTCTGCGCAGCTACTTCAGAGAGCTAAAGAACGATTTTTCGTATTGTACCTATGACTGAACCACTACAGTATCTCTGTTGGTTCTTATACATAAATATCTACCACTACACTATCGATATTGGTTAGTCCACTTCCCATACAAATTTGAACAGTCTCCTTTAATAGATCATTAAAATTATTTTTATTTAACTATCTAAAAACATGTTAAATGAAATAGAGGGTTTCATACTTGTATAATTTGATCCATTGAAGGTTAATGGGGTAGTTCAGATAGGTAGTAGGTACTTAAAAACTGGAACTCTACATTACATTCAGGTTAAAAAACGCATTGCAATAATCTGGTTATTAACACGAACGCTTCACAGTTCAGCTACATTTTAATTTAATCCTACCAAAGGTATTTTTATATTTTCGGTTAATGAACCCTGTAAAGGGCCTGAGCCTGAGTGATCATAGCTAAGTTACTAAAAGGGTTTCATTCCAATCCAACCCCGTTTGGAACCGCGCTGATTTTCAAAAAAGCACAGAAGGTAGAGCAACGTTCACACTGGACACTAAAATTACATTAAAATCCGCAGTATATAATATCGCACATACTAACCACAAACAATATAATAACCTTGAAACTTAAAAACACCATAATATTTTATTATACTCGTACCTGTTTTATTAGGACGATCACTTTTGACAAGTTTTCTCCAAGATTTGTATGCAAACTTTTTCCACTTTTTACTTAAGAACTCTAAGAAGATAAGGATGGATGAAGATCCAACTTTTTTCGTCCACGCCTCTTTAGGCGGAAAAAGTTTATGAGTATATTACATGTAGAAAACATGTTAAATAGTTTGGTGTAAACCAAGGGGTACACACCGGTACACAAGGTGTCATTTTGTACGCGTGTGTAATGTAGTAAGTACACCTTGAACAAGAAATCAAAACAGAGAACTCGAGGGGCATGGTTCTCGGTTGGTGCGGGGCGGGGAGTGTCTATTTTATACATAGTATTATTACCATTTCACCGACTGAGGTTACTACTCCACCAATTTAATATTTCAGGAGATGTTATTTCTGAATTGCCATATTTTATTCTTTATGCTCTTTTGGTACACTGATTAAAATTTACTTTGGATATTATGAAAATGTTACCTGTAATTCCTCTGGAATTTTAAATGAACTTGACAAAATTTTATAATTTTAGTACCTACTTTAGTAAGACTTTCTCTTTGTGCCCTTCAAAGTAAAATTATATTCACTTTTACCTACCTACATGAGCGTATCCGCAAGGTATTACAAAAATGTGGTAAAATTGGTTCTCAAATGACAGAGATTGAGAAGCTATGAAGGTTAATCATACCTGCAAGTTCTGAGCAGCCGAGATAACGAGCTGACAGCGGTAGGAAAAACGATATAAATATATTTTCTCTTTAACTTAATTTGCTTTATAAGAAATAAAATTGTTTTCGTATATATTTGAATAACAGACCTGAATCCACAATATTGGTTGCTTGTTCTGATTTTGGCCCCTAGAGAGCAAGATTCCGAGATGCTTATACAACAATACAGTCGCTTTTACTACCGTTTTGGGAATTAAGATGAATGGTCTTCAAAGATAAAGGCGGTTTGACTATTATTTTCATTTTATATTAGATTATTTTAGTCATTCTGGCCGTGTGGGATTTACTCCAGACTTTTAATTCCAACGTTGCGTTCAAATCTCAGCCGTCATCAATAGATTTTGCATCGAGGTCCTTTTTACACCAGCAGCCTTATGGTCTAACTTAAAAGACATTCCCCGTTGTCATCCCAATAGAGCTCAGCCAATCACACCATACGACAACAACAATTGAAGTCCAGGCTAGGTTTCATATGTCAAAATGAAGTCGATGTCCATTGCCAGCTGAGTTACACAATAAGGCCCCAGGTTGGCAGTTCATTAAATGTATTGATTCGATAAACTTCTGAGAATTCTTCTAAATCAAAAAGGTTTCTTTTCAAAGAAGTTCACCAAAAAGATGCATCCAAATGAAGTTTGAACATACTGAAAAGCGATTCATACTTCAGCGGAATGCAACGAAACCGTTCCGCTGTTCAACCGACTGCAACCAATTGCAGTGCAGAATTCCACGGAACGGTTTCGTCGCGGATGGTTTCCGCTGAAGTATGAAACGCCATGCTGAACAAATAAGCAGGTGGCGCTACATCTTATAACATGAATCATATAAAACCTGTCATAAACATCTCGGGTCGGATCAACTGAATTAAGGTGTGTGTCGACCCGAACACGGTTTATCAGTGGATTCGTAGCAACCAGGTGACCGAAAAAGTGTTTAAGGTCAAGCTAGTACATTACTTAGCACAGATCAGTGAAGTAAAAATATTGTTAATTTTTATTATTAAAGTCACGAGGAAAAAAGGATTGAATGTTGGGATGAATTGATAAGAGCTGCTGTGCCGACCACGCGTAAAAATGGGTTAAGGGGAGATGATGATGATGATGAAGTTGCGAGAAGCCTCCTCTTATCTAGCAATAGTTCTTTCCATTATTATTTTTTAACCGACTTCAAAAAAAGAAGGAGGTTCTATGTTCGGCTGTATGTATGTTTTTTTTTTAATGTATGTACAGCGATATTTCCGTCAATTGTGGACCGATTTCCAAAATTTTTTTTTTGTTTGAAAGGGTATACTCTCGAGGTGGTCCCATATCAATTTTATTCCTGAGGGATTGATAGTTTTCCCGTAAAACTAAAAAAATTACTGATCTTTAAGAAAATTGTGGACCGATTACCAAATTTTTTTTTTGTTAGAAAGAGGTATACTCTCGAGGTGGCGCCATATATTTTTTTTTTCCTGAGGGATTGACAGTTTTCCCGTAACATTCAAAAAACCTCATTCTCACTACACAACACACCCTGACTCACAATCTGAGTCAAACATTTAATAGTTTGAAAGGGTATACGAGTATTACACCCGAGGTGGTCCAAAATATTTTTTTTCCTGAGGGATTGATAGTTTTCCCCCTTGCTGAACTCCGGTGTGTCCTTTAGTAGGCCTGCCCATGACTTCTCTTATCCTTTCCTACTTAAGCTACGATAAGCAGGGTCTTAATGTAGCTTACTATATTATTTTACACTTACACTTTTACTTACTATATTATTTACTTACATAAAAAAAGTGAAAAATAAAAAATTTTGAAAAAAAAAATTGAACCGACTTCACAGAACACAAACAGACGAACCTTCTACACACTAAAAAGAGAAAAATAAGAATATAATTTGAAGTCGGTGCCAAGTGAATACGATTGTACGAGGTACCTATAAAAAAAAATCGAGCGATAGCGTTCCAGGATACAATTTTGCACCCAAGTTCTTTTGAATTTCTTAGATGTAAATGAATAGTTGGCACCGACTTTAAATTATATTCTTATTTTTCTCTTTTTAGTGTGTAGAAGGTTCGTCTGTTTGTGTTCTGTGAAGTCGGTTCAATTTTTTTTTTCAAATTTTTTTATTTTATATCTCATTTCATTTTTCATGCATATAGGGTCATATACAAAATATGTAATAGGACCTACCCTTTTAGACATTGATTAAAGACCTTGGAGATACAGTCAGATCTTAAATAATTTTTCAGTATTGCTAAAGTATGCTATTCATACAGCTCCACCTTAACACTGAAGGAGTGGCATTGGGTTTCTTTTCGGAAACGTGTGACGCGCTGATTATGTCATTCAGGATTTGGGCCGCTGCCACAACCCCGCCGTATGTAAGGAATAAACTTAGGGATCTCTCCTGTTTACTGGTAGGATGAAAAATGAAGGTTTTAAAGATGTGTACTTAATCCTACAAAAACTATACTTATAATAAAAAATCTATATATTTCATTGTGTAACAGTACTCTGTTTGACACAAAGAGCACTGCTCTAAGGTTGCCATGACAACCAATAACTTTTGACTTTTCAAAATGGCGATGTCATTTCGTTGTAATATTAATAATAATCACTTATAATACCACAAGAGCTTCAAAATTATCGGGTATTTCCCGATAGGTTCGTTGCAGAAATGCCAGATAATTTTGAAGCTCGTGTGGTATTCGGGGGATTATTTTTCCGTCCCAAATGTCGGCCAATAGAATTGCACCATGAGACGAAATGATGAAATGAATGAAATGGCAACAACCAGAGAAAATTTTCAAAAAATTATTAGTATAATACCATGTAGGTTGTACCACGTGACGTCGAATGGTGCAATTCTATTGGTCGATATTTGGGTCGGAAAAATAATCATAATAATTTATTTTTAATAGCGAATCACGTACCTATTTATTATTTTTTCAAACTACCCAGCCCCTTAGATCGTTTCTGATTTGCTGTCTTTGATAAATATAAAGAAGTAACTGCACTTCTTTATATTTATCAAAGACAGCAAATCCAAAAATGAGTTCAGTGTTTTCGTGGGTTGGATTGGAACAAGGTAGTTCTATCTCTAAAGTTTGTATGACGAAACAATGCGCAGACGACGTCGCGCCCGGGTCAATAGTCAATAATAATGTCAATCCCATAGCGAAAAGTACTATTTAATTGCTAGTCAATCCAGTGACATGCATTTCCTGTTTTTTCATTGCGTTGCTTTTGCATTTATTTTATTCTCCTTATTCCACGAATAGCTACAAGAGTGTATTAGCTTAAAACTTTTCTATTTACAGTTTCTTCACTTTTTATCCCGGTCACTTTTGAACTCATAGAACTTTTTAACTGGAAGTTCTCTACCACGTAAAACAATTAAGGGTAGTTTTCAACTCAACACGCCGCCGGCTCACTCAACTCGGCTGCCGCCCGACAATTAGCTACAACTTGGGAGTACAGTGGAAGCACTCTCAACTTCCCAACGAGGATTTATGCTGAACATGGTTCAGAGTAAAATAAACTTTGACTTTATCTCGACTAAACCAATTTTTCTTTTGGCATATTTTTTATGGAGATTAAGATGTTTTTCAATCTTCTATTTTCTGAATCCGTAGTTTTATAATTTTGGCTTATATTATGATTTAACTTACTATTGTATCAAATAAAACAAACCCCCTGAATATAGGTTCCTTTTTGAAATGAAATATATTTTCACGAACACATGTGATACAATAAGATCTTCAAATTAAATTTGTCCATTCTGTGTCCTACTAAAATAGTCGGCATGCAAATTTTAAATGTCAAGATAAATAAGTAAAAAATAAATAATTAATGTCCCAAACATTTAAGTATTCATTTACGGAGTAAAAACAACCTTGAAACTCACATTCTCTCCTCAACATATCTCCAAATATAGCAAAACCCTGTATAATTTTTTCCTTAAAACTCTTTCTCCTTTACATGGAGAAAACTTGTTTTATTGCCTTGTTTTATACGCTTGTGTGACATCATGAGCTGTTGTTGTTATCTTTGCCAATTTTTCACTGGTAAAAGGTCGCGACCCAATTGCTGCGTTGATAAATGGTCGCCAGTTTGCGGTGACGTGGAAACCTGGAACATGCTGTGACCTCAATTTTAAGGGATAACCGTTTTATACTTTGACAAGCGACGCCCGCGGCTTAGCTCACGTGGTTCCGACGTTTTACCCCTTTTACCCCCCCCCCCCCCCCTTAGGGGTACGATTTCTGAAATTCTTTTCTTAGCGCTCCCCTACATCATAAAAGGAATGTACTCATTACTTGTACATATACTTATGATTTAGGCTTTAGGTTGATATGTCAATTAGTCACCAAAGCACACCAAAGCCGCTTTTTCTTCTTTTTAACGATATAACAGCGACCAAAAGGTCGCAGATAAAAATATCTGACTCTTAATATAATTCATTCCTGGTCTTCCCTCACCTTCCTTGCATGATGTTCTTTAAAGCTGACATTTCGATAAGATTTCCAATCATTAATGTAAGAGCCTATGTGTTCTAGGGCTTTACAGGTAGTAGTTGTTGTTCCTATGTTACACTGAGCACGTAAAACACAAGATTCAGTAAGTTAAAGTTTATTTAGATTGGTTACACAAGTGAAGGATAAGTAGGCAAATCTCTCCCTTGAATAGTGTCTTGTGCGCAAGTAGGTCACGTACTGTTGGTTTAACGTAAAATAATGTAAAATATTGACTAAAATTGAAGTGCAGCGCATGCGACTAAAATAAGTGCCGCATGCGCAAATTGCAAATGTATGGTGAAACCGTAAAATTACCTTATAGGTAAAGGATATTATGTCTTTCTTTATATCACTGTGTACTCTATTACCTACATAGTGAAATGTTTCTGTCTGGCATTTGATCGTGCACATTTAGCGCCCAGCCGCCATTTGGGTACGTGTAACAAGCTTTATTCGGGTCACGTACCATTTTGTGGTCTTTAAGCACGTGTGAGCCCGCGATCACGCTTTGTAAAGGCTATTACCTTGTTTAGGGGTAGTATTAGGGATAATGTGGAGGTTTGTTTGTGTACAGCAGGTGTGAAAGAACAGTTGGACTATAACTGATGGAATATTATTTGACTTTAAAAATACGCTACCATTCAGAAACTGGTATTGGCATTTGATACGAGTAGGTACCCGTTATAACATTTTCGTATTTTTTTTCCCGTCATCCATTGACCACATATCAATCAAAAAACTACTACTACTACTACTCTGTATTAGAAAACCAGATTTAGGTTAAAGGACGCGACAAAAGAAATGTGCCTAAAATATACGCCAATTTCATTGTCTTTTAAAAAATCACTTAGAAAAAGTAGCTTTATTGTTATAACCTATTTACCTACATCTGACGCGGCTCAAACTAATGATGAATTGCTCGAGTCGCCTTCCCAAAGACAAGGTACTTATTGCAATAGTAATTTATATACGAGTAGTAAGATGAGGAAAAAAATTAGACTAAACATCTCGGAAATAAAGTTGAAATTCGAAAGATTCGCCAAAGCGGGCTTCGCACAGCTTCAGTGGTTATCTACAAAATTGTATCATCTTTTCCAACCTGGACATTGCAAAAGTTTGAGGTTAGGCTTACCCATTTGACGTACCTAACACTTTTTTTACCTCTTTGGGTATTCACAAGAAAGTCGTGACTATGTACATATTTAGCCATCAAAGTTCCTGGTGTAAATGGTAGGTTAGTAACCGTCTCGTCCAATTATTTATTGAATTAGGCAGTAATAACAGTAGTTTGACCGTGCGCCGCGGGCGGCTATGAATTTAATTAACCGCACAAAGCTTTGTTCGTTTACAAAGGCTTGTCCGAGCCGCCAGAGAGCATACCTTGTGAAAAACTAAAAAGGACATTCTCATCTTTAAAACCAGACGATTTTGAGTTTTATCGCGTAGCAGTAAATATGCTTTTGCATGAGCTAAAATGCCATTTTACTTTATTCTGCCGTAGAGATATTCAGAACCCAAATCTATGAAATGGTATTCTTATACACCGCTATTTTGTAACTCATCATCATCAGCCCTTCTCATCCCACTGCTGGGCATAGGCCTCTCTTCGCTTTTGCCATTCGCTTCTATCTTGTCTTGCCCATGTACGACCGGATTGAACAATGTCGTCGACCCATCTTGTAGGTGGACGACCGACACTCCTTTTTTCATCTCTAGGCCACCCACCTAACTGAGTGGTAACCATTTTGCAACTACCAAAAAAATGTAAGGACATGTTTTTTCAGAATATTTTACTTTAACTAAACTAAAATACATTTCATGGGTTTGGGAGTTTAGATCATAAAATCTACGATATTACGGCAAAATCATCTAATTTTATTATCATTGAGATATTTTGAATGTCTACCGCACCTCGGGGATACAGTCGTGATCCCGTATTTAGATAAAACAATAGGTGCAAACAATATTAGAAATGCCAATGTTATTGTATTATTACTGCACAGTGAACACCCTTTCTATAGCGACATTATACGTCCGATAGGATTATCTTTGACTTCATTAAATGCGACGAGGCACTTGGTTGTTATCTACTAATGTGTTACAAACGTAAGGCGAATACACACAACGTCTTATTATTCAGAGAAAGTGAAGCTTAAGCCACAAAAATGTACCATTTCACCATGCATTTAGGGTACTTTGCTAATTCAATTTTTGAATTTGTTTGAGCCAGTTAGAAATATTTAGTTAGGCCTCTTTTCAGAAAGCTTGTAAACTTTATTTAGATTTCATAACTAAGGTTTATTTTTAGATACGCAAAAATCTAACACTTTTTTTCGTCTAGCCCTCATTCAATACCGTCCGAAAAACTGCGTTCCAAAAATACTTGCGTTTGAACATAAAACGCGATAAGTTCGAAATTGTGTTTTAGGCCTTATTAGTAAGTTTGTATGAGTCAGTGGCCAACTCTGGGGAAGGAGTTTTTAGGCCGCCTTAAGGCCTCCGTCATAGCCGGGACCGACAATTTAATGCGCCCTCCCTCCGAAGCACGGAAGCGCTCAGATGAAAATGCCACTGGCGGTCACCCACCCACTTACATATCATTTCAAACGTAGCTTAACTTCGACGATCTATCGAGAACGACTAAGCAAGCACGACCACGAGCGCTTCGTTAAGGCCACGAGGCCTTAATAAGAACTAGTCTTATCGGAGATACGCTTAACCGTCATAACAGCATAACAGGGTAATCATCGGTTATATTACCCTTATCTGCAGCAGATTGCATTCACTAGTTTTCAAACCTGCTAGGATAAAGTTTTGATCCAGTAAAGCTCAAAAAAGCTTACCTGTCATTATTCAGCTTTTAAGTATCATCAAGAATACAAGCTTAGCAAGATATAGGGAAAATGTATTTAGCAATAGTTTTTCTAACTTACAATAAAATATACCTAAATAAAATAAAAAAGCACAGAGGGGTTATTCATTCGTTAGTTTTTTCATTAGTTTGATGAATATTCGGATGTTTCTTACTTCGAGCTCCATTGTAGGTTCGATAAGAAGATCAACGATAAAACACGGTCCTAACCTAGGACCAATATTCCAAACCGAAAAATTGGCCCTTGAAGTCCGAATAAGGAACATCCGAATATTCATCAAACGAACGAAAAAAAGAACGGGAATACGGCCTCAGAACAGGAGTTAATTCAATTCAATTCAATAGATTTATTTCGGATACCATGATCCATATCACACAAACATTTTAAATGAAAAGCTCACAAAAAAAATAGAAAATCACAATAAGTACTTATACGAGTAATAATTGCTTATCTATCTATACTTACCTACCTATAAACTATGCATGTACCATACTACAGTGGTTAATGGACTCACAGTCAAAACGGCTTGATAACACATTCAGTATGCTGTTGGAGCTGGCCCAAACCCACCCCAGAGACGGTTAATGACGGTGTTTGAATTTATCGCATTTATTTAACTGTTTTCCCGTCCTCTTGGAAAAATATGACGCTTTTAGTTTTTGTGTTTTAACAGAGGTCTTTGCAGTGCAGCCGAAACGTCTCGATCGGAAATTAATCTAGAAAAGAAAAACATAATAGATTTCTCAGTCAATATAGGTCTAAACTTTACATTTTGCAGTCATATTAATCCAAAGTTCTAAGCCATGTCAATATCTATAAACTTTATATTCGTTTACCTATTAACCGTCTCTGGGTATTATCTGCCACACAAGCACAAAGGCTTTATACGCGACAATTTGCATGCAAATAAGAGCAAATAAGGTACCCGAGGCTTCGATTGATCAACCTCAATAGACCGGACTTTTTGGTTGAAATGTCATGGCCGGTAGAGCGTACAGGCGTGGGGCAGATTGACTTGTACTAATTTAGATACTTTTTTCACTGCAATTCAAGATACCTGTTATCTTACCGGGGGGTTAATAAGCTCTTATTCCTGGTATTTTTGAACAGCAATGAAATTTTTTATAACTTTTATTCAGATTCGTTGAACCGGGTTAATACGGAATTGCAATGCAGTTCAGAATTTCCACGAATTGATTTTAACTAGCCCCCTGATATGCACACAGTCATTAGAATAAACGTCTCAATTGGTACATTTTCGAGTCTTCACTTTCTGCGAGTTATGAGACATATTGTGTATCTATAATTTTTATACCATTGGTCTATAGGTGATAACAGCGAGTCGCTGCCTGGTCCTCTGCGCTGAAAACCGCAACGAGATGGAGTCCTGGGCGGGGGCGCTCCGCGGGGCGCTCCATCGGGGAGCTGACGTGGCAGACCTGGTCGCCAGGCTGTCTTCCGGGGACCACCACTGGTGAGTCCCTTTTAAATTATTTATAATGTTTATTATACAGGGTGAGGTTTTAGGGATTATGGATTCTGGAACCGTGACAGATATCAAAAAGTCATTACTAACTAAAAATATTTAATATTTTTTAATCTCACTTATATGACTCTGTCGTGTCGTCAAATGAATTAGATTAGCAACGCCTAATGTATAGTGCCGCGCCGTTGCTTTGCGTCGGTAGAATCATAATCACATCTACGTTCATTTGTTAATGAAACTGTGAGTAATGACCGACGGGCTACGCTGGTATTGACAAAAAATAAAATTTGCACCACTGTTAGTTTGAAGCGATTTCAGTTTAGTCGAGAGAATAGATTCAAAGGGTCCCAAACTTCAAGGATCCTGAAGGTTCACCGTTGATATCAGTACAACACAAAAAAGTCAGATAACAGGTTTTATAAAAAAATACTCGTATAGGTAGGTAATTAACGTTGTTCGCTGTTTCAGTGAAAATGCTTTGTCAAGCTATGCGCTCGGACTTTTATACCAACATTTTTCGTTTATTAACTCCAAACCACTTTTGTTTTGATAAAAACAAAAGCTTTTATCATCACACCAAAAACATCTATTTTTTTTTAAATTAAATAGGTCAGCATTAACATCCCTGTTGTTTTTAAGAAGTTAATAGGCACCTTCTGGGTAGGCTCACTCCATCGTAGACCTCATTCTTGCCTGTGTAAGTTTCGAGGTTAGAAGCCGACCCAAAAAAAAATCACACATCACACATTATCTAGCCCCAAACTAAGCAAAGCTTGTACAATGGGAACCAGAGAACTGATATACTACTTATCGAGCTGTTGGAGCAAATGCTGAGGGGTAGCCCTATTTTTACCCACATAAAATTATGTAGATTTAAGTACCTATTGTAACTGAGTTGTACTCGTATATGATGTGGAGAAAATAAAACTTTAATAAATAATAAATAAATTTAAATAAATAAAAAATAAATAAACTTTATTATTCTTATTCTTATTATACAGGGTGTAAAAAGACTGCTACCGAAAACTGAGGGATTGCAATCAGACCATGATTCTGAACATATTTATCGAAAAAAAAACACAAAAAATTTTTTGACTTAGCTACGTCATTTTATTTTATTTTCTAGTTTTTTGCTACTAGTATAACATAATAAGACCATACCTACCTAATCATTTCATTTATAAAAGAAAAAAACAATTAAAACTCAAAATCCAGCAATCTACGTATAAAAACGCGCCCAGTACATACGCAAACAGTGATCTTCAAACGCTGTTTTCTCCGGATATAATGTTTTTTTCGGAAAATCCTTTTGGATTTGGTTGTGTGTTGGGATGCTGTACCTACCCCTTTCGGCTTCGGTAGACGTCTTTTTACACCCTGTATACTTTTTGGATGTAAATACATTCACATTATACATAGAAACTCCTAGGCCCGAGATAAATATTTGCAGATCATACAAACATTAATCCCGCGGCGGGGATCGAACCAGCAACGTTCTGCGTCCCAAGCGAGCTTTCACCCACTGCGCCACAGAGGTCGTATCGAATTTCATAGTTAGTAGTCAACGGGGAGTACCCTATCAATTATTATTTCTATGAATGTCGAAATGTACGTTTTTTACGGCTTAAACGGTCGTATCTTTGTTTTGCGTTAACATAGAAGTTTGATTTTTTTTCACAGCTTAAAGGGACCTTAGACCTGAGTATACGGTTTCAATTTCAACTCGATACCTAAACGCGTTCCCGAGACAAAGGTTCTTGACAGACAGACAGACAGACGGACAACAAAGTGATCCTATAAGGGTTCCGTTTTTTCCTTTTGAGGTACGGAACCCTAAAAATGATTTGTTCTAGAAAACTCCAAACGAAACATAATGCAACGCGTTCTCGGTGAACCCCGAAGGAATCAAGAGTTTGTTATCGTTCTGGTTTGTTTGTTTTCGGCGCCAGAACAAACGTAGCGGAGGGCAACAATAAAATTGCGAAGACCAATAGTGAGATTGAACGGGTGTCAAACTTTTATGTAACACTAGCTGCGCTCCGTGGTGTTACCCACTGTCCCTAGGGAATACTCAACTATTCCAGGATAAAAATTAGCCTATGTTTAATAATGATAACGTACCATTAAGCAATGTATTGGTGAAAGATCGGTCCATTCGTTTTTAAGTTCATTTGTTAGAAACAATATTAGAGATTCTCTTTAGCCCAAAGAATATGCCATAGTTCAAAGTTGAATTTTTCCTACCTTTTGTTTTCTTTCATAAAATAATAGGCCCTGTTTCTTCTTGTTCTGTTTTCTTAATTCTTGAAAACATGAACATGATAATTATCTTTGCAAGGAGTGTAAACAAAATGCTGCTTATTATAAAAACGTAAACCTTGGTTGAACCCCGTGTTGACACATGTCAAAACAAAACTGTTACAAAAAAAGCGTTCTATGTACGAGTATTTAAAGATCGTTTTTCTAGGGACAGTTTTTTAGTTAGACTTGGTCTAAACTCGGCTCATTTTCTTGTAGTAAGCCTAAAAAAGGCTTGTTTGTTTTTGTAGCCAGATGACATGTGTTGTTACTGTAAGTACTTTTGTTGTTTTTTTTCTTGGAGTATTAGAAATTAACTTTCTAGTATGTAAGTGTTGAAGTTCTATGTTTACGGGAATGCTGGGTAAAATTTCCATGGTTAAAACATTCTATTTATGATGATGCTCTTTGATGCTTAATAATTGGATCATGCACAAGGAAAGTTGGAATCTGTTTCACCCAAATGGGTCCTTTAGTTAAGGGGTATCTGTATTCTGTGGTTAAGGGGTGATTGAAACACACACACACACATACAAATTTAAAAATAATTTATGAGGAGTAAGAATTTAATTCTCCATAGCTTTTAATGTCCTACTTTCGTAAAAAGATATCTATAGGGTATGTATCATCAAAACAATATTTTTTTTATTTAATTTCCTTTATATAACATTGTTATCTTCCTCTTAGGTACGCAGCAACACACGCGCGTCCGACCTTCTGTAACGTATGCCGCGAGCCGCTCGGCGCGCTCGGCACTGCGCACGCGCTCGCGTGCGAACTCTGCAAGTTTAAGGCGCACAAGCGGTGCGCGTCGCGAGCGCCGCCATCTTGCAAATGGAGCACGCTCGCGTCAGTTGGGCCTCATGTTGTGGAAGATGCTGAAGGGGTAAGCGTTTATACACTTTTCAAAGTCAAAGTATTTATTGCTTACATATTATTTTCTATTATTAATATTCTTTATTTACTATGCATTAAGAGCTAATAAAGGTGACATCGCAACTGCCGGATTACAAGTACCTACCTAGTGGGCAAGCAAAAATGTACCTAGAACAAACAAATAAATAATATAAATAATAAATAAATAACCGAGCACAGGGAGGTAAGAGACTTTGTATCTTATTTAATACGCAGTAAGTATAAATGATAACGCCACGCTTACATTCATTAGATTCAGACGAGAGCTATATTTTTCTAAAAAGCTTCAATATTCTCGATTTCCGTGGATGAATTTATTTGTTACGGATTCGAATGTTATGCGAATATAATCTATTTCTGTACCTAAATCTGAAATGGAAATCTACAGGCAGTTTATTTTTAGTTCAGCTTAGGTTTTCGTAAACACAAAACTAAGCATGAAGAAAGTCTGTTTTCCTCTGAATTCTTAAATGAATACCATATTTACAAACAAATATTAATAATACGGTTGTTTTGTTTATACTAAAGTAATTACACGTGGCCTTGCTATTCAATAAATTTACCGCATTCACAGTCCAAAGGTCAATGTCAGACATTTCAGGCCCCTGAGGGAAGCCGGTGATTTAATAAATAATAACAATTTTCCGAGTTACTGCTGTACTCACATAAGGCCGATTCACACGAGACCAGTAACAGGAAGTGATTGTAAACATGGACTGATTCGCGAGAACAATTTCAAGGGTTACATTACTCATGCTAATATTTGTAGTCTTTTGGTATTAGTGCCATTATTTTGTATGTAACTGTGTTTGTAACTAAACTGCCGATTTGAAGAACTACTAAACTCGGCCTAACACAATAATATTTACAACCTGCAGCCTTATTGTCTTACTTGAAATCCATTCCCTTTGCATCCCAATAGAGCTTTGAAGTCCAGTGAAGTCCAGAATGGGTTTCAAATTTCAAAATGAAGCCCATGTCCATTGCCAGTTGAATTACACAATAAGGCCCCTGGTATCGCTTACATATTTCAACCACAAGCTAGATCATCTAAAATGAGCAAAACCGAAATACTATTCTATTTCCGAGTACGTTAAAAAAGTAAGTTCGTATGAGTCAGTGGTCCACTCTGGTGACGGAGTTTTTAGGCCGTCTTAAGGCCTCCGTCATGGCTTAACGACTTAAATAGCCGGGACCGACAATTAACGTGCCCTCCGAAGCACGGAAGCGCTCAGATGAAAATGCCACTGGCGGTCACCAATCACAGACCGTTTCGAACGTTACTTAACTTCAACGATCTATCAAGAACGACTAAGCAAGCACGACCACGAGCGCTTCAGTTGACGTTTTATAGTTTTAGAAACATCGAACAGATAACCTAATTTTACTCTACTCTGAAATTTCGATCTATTGTAGGAAATGGTTTCGTATGACCTTTCCAATAGTGACAAATTAGATTTTAGGTTCAAAATAGCTTCGGCGAATGTAATATTAGATCGTAGCGCTGCTACGATAGGTGCTACGCCGTAGAGCATAGTTAGATGGAGACTCGATGAAGGCTTTTTACCTGACTGTCAAAAGAAGGGTTATGTTTTTCGCTCGTATCTTGTATGTTTTCTGTGTTACCTCTTAAGATCTCCCTCACTTTAAGACTAGTTAAGGACAACATAAGTAAGTACCTATTTATTTATATATTACTTGAAATCAGAACCACGCTCTTATTCTGAGATGTGAATGAAAGATGAATGAAGTGAATCGAATAAAATCCGTGACGTGCGCAAGACAGATGTACTGGCTGTGTCGTCCACTATGAATATTGTATGAACACGTGCCGGCTTTTGTTCTAGAGGTTTTCAGAAACGCGTATATAAAGGTTAAAGTCAAGGTGACATGCTTTAAAAGAATCAAAAAACACAAGGTGAAATGCTAAGCATAAAAATATCAATGAATATCAACAAACGACAGGGTTATAACCATATCTCGAGACACGGTATCTAAAATCCTAAAACCATAAAGACGGGATGCGCCTTTACCTTGTATTTCCCCTCTGCCAAAATGTACACGATTCCGAATCATGTGCGTTTTGTATTACATATACGACGTATATATATCATATTCGAAATTTATGATTTTTACTGTATTTTTTTTATGCATAAATGTTTGTAAAATGCTTTCTTTTCCAACTCGTCCCCCGCAAAAACCGGCAGAATATGTTGAAAGCGAAATTCTGTCAATAACTCTTCGATTCTAGTTTGTCTGAGCAAAAAACTTTGTGTAGGCCCACACGTTTTTTTAAACTCTAGATATGCTATGCTACATTTATACTTGATTGATTTTAATTGTGTGTGTAGATGCATTTGTACGCTGTTTCTGTGTGTGTAAGCTCGGGAACGCTCCATGGACGAATGAGGGCTTAGTATCGCTTACGCACACAGAAAAAAAGTTACACACACAATTGACCAACCCGCCTTTGAAAGAGAGCAACAGTACCACGCAAGCGAACGGTGAAAGCTAGTTTAAACGTTATTCTGAGCGTTATTTCAGGAGAAATACGATCCAAATTCGATTGAACTGTGATTAGTCCCGTCCGTAATCCAATAGAATCGAGAAACTATTCCGTACTCGGAAACTTCTTAATGAACTATTTGACTAGAAACAAAACTTGTCCGTAAGCTATCACAGCTTAAACTTAGAGCACCGTGGCTTAGGTAATGGTTTATCATCAAAGCTCTGGGAGCTTGAAACAAGTTTACGACAAGTTTTAGAACGCAGTGGGTGAAGCTTATCTGTGACAAGGTTGCTGGATGGATTCCTGCCACGGTATAGATAGTTTTGTGATCTGCAAATATTTTCAAGGCCTGGTGATTCTATACTGAATTTAGAAAGCAAGTATACACTATTTTTTACTACCAAAAAAATTTAAAGACAGTTACAGCAGATGCAGAAAATAATAATGGCACAGTCAGTTTTTTTTATCTTACTATCACAAAGTTATCGAGGATTGTAGTCAACCAAAACCGAACAAAATTAACTGTACAAATAAGTACTACCTAGTGTATATATTGTCTTTGGTACTACAGACAACAATCGCGTACAGACTCTCATTCAAACTATGCTCTCGTATCATCCCAAGTCAACTATTATAAATCCATGTCTGACTCGTCTCGTCTCCTTTTTAGTTTTGTATTTTTTTTTATCTTTTTTTAGTTTTTACTACATAAATGTGATCAGTTACAGACACCGAGACCATGTTTAAAATTTTATTGGTAATTAAAAAATAGGGGTGTGTAAGTGGTATATCACTTTCTTAACACAAGCTGCACTTGGGGCTAAAATGATGCGTTTGTAAATTGAGTATTTGTTTTTTGTTTTTTTTTTTCTAGTGGAGGTTTAGAAAAATATTTCAACCTTGCTAACTGAATTCGCATGAAGGAAGCAACATTCATCCATAGCATGCAAATTAATTTCTTTTTAAAAACTAAAAAGAAAAAGGACATCAATGTTGAACTCTTTGACAGAGATATCGGTGACATAAGTACATAAAATACCTTAATATTTATCCATCCACCCAATTAAAACTTCCACATTTATTATACTTGTATAGTAAAAGTAATGGTTTTCCTTGTTTCAGAACATAATAATGCCTCATCAATGGCTGGAGGGGAACCTGCCCGTGGCTGCCAAGTGCGACGTCTGCGATAAAACCTGCGGTTCCGTACTCAGGTAAAAAGTTATTGCTGCTTTGAAGTCTTTATAAATACCATCAAAAACAAATATTTTTTGCTTAAAAATGGCAAAAAAAAACAGATCTACGACTATACGAGGCTATAGTCGTAAATTTTTTCCAGGGTAAGAAAGTATGTGTTGGAATAAAAAAAAACTAAGGCCTTTACATCTATATTAGATGATTTATACAGCGTCAGGAGGCAATCCATGCCTACACTTAACGGGACGCTGTAGTGCCTGGGACATTGTTTGAGATGGAATAGGCTTGCCCAGCACCTAAACCATCCTCTCAGCTTGATCAGCCTGGCCAACAGGAAAGACGACGTCAATACGTGTGGAGCTGACTAAGCTGCGGGTTTTCTCACGATGTTTTCCTTCACCGTTAAGAGCTCGTGTTAAAGCGCATATAAATTTTCCGAAACGAAAAATACATTGATGCACGGCCGAGATTCGACCAACACGGCTTTGTGTTGGAATAGAATTTGGCTAATCATCTTGAATATTTATCGTTAAGAACCCTAGGTCGTAGAAGAGCATAAAAAAGCGCTAAACTAGTGCAATTCCCGTCTAGCCAGCGGAGTGTGAACGGCAGCTCGCTATTGGATCCGCGGATTATCGCGATCAGCCGTGAGATGAGCTGCAAGGAGAGTGCATTGCCGCTTACAATCCCATTTCTACAAAATATAAAGAAGAATATTCTTATTTTTTTGCTGTGTTGCACTTTTCACGGCCACAATGGACCGTGATAAGTGGAAGGGGGATAGGGCGGCCTTCATAATACAGGCTGAAAATAATAATAATATGTTACAGTTTGATATAGGTAATAAGCGAGAAATCGACATCACGTGATCACGTGCATTTGTATTGACCAATTACAGAGCTCGAGCGGAGAAATCAAACGAAATCTTCGTTCGAGCAGTCGGCTTTTGTACTAGAAGTCTCGTTTATTTTTCTTAAATAATAAATAGTCAGGAATTGAAGTGCATTTGGTCATTTGAGTCATGAAAGTGCACTTATAACCGTATTAAGAATTATATATTTTTGCACATTCTGCAGTATTTTCTCAGCCATCCTGGAGATGGTGCAAAATTGCAAATGGCAATAGATTAATAACAGCAAGTTAAAATAATATCGTATTGCGATTTTGATTACTTATTTTTAAAATGTACTTGTACAGTCGCGGTATGAAAAGGTTCGTCATCTTAAAGTCGACTTTTGCTTGCACGAGTGCAAGAACCAGTACTGCCAACATTTTAATTAATAAATATTACGTTTTGTTATGTTTAGCGTTTACTATCGATTATAGGCAATGACATATCAAAAAGGTTTTGCATAATTTGTTTACTGTTTTACTCCATCCTGTCAATTTTACAAAAATAACAATTACCCATAACAACAAGATTTTGATATAGGTTATTTGTATTTAAACGTTATTTAGATTACTGTAATCTTTAATTATACTCTATTTTCCTGGACTGCCAAGATTTATTGACAGAGATATTACTGTCGGGGTAAACCGCTTTGTTGATAGGACCGAATATGAAAGAATAGTACGAATAAGTAATATAATAACTTTATTTTATTTAATAACGTATATAACCACCATTAGCATCAATCACACATTGTAACCTGTTTCTCATAGAACCAACAAGGCGAGAGCATAGGTCCGTCCCTCGTGTATCTTCCCAAATGATATGGCAGTGGTCTTCTATAGCCTTCTTGGTTCTTTCGTTTCTATTATCCCATCGCTGCACCATTAAACCCCATAGGTTCTCGATCGGGTTTAAATCTGCAGATCTTGCTGGCCACGGAATCACCGCTATATCACTGTGCCGATTGAACCATTCATTCACAATACGAGCAGTGTGCGTGCGAGCATTGTCTTGAACGTAGCTGACCTGAGGTAAGTCAGCAGCTGTATATACGGTACGGACACTTGGTAGCATACTGTCTTCCAGAACCGATAGATAGTGAGTTGCATTTGCCCTTGAAGGAAGAAGAACGAGCTCGCCCACTCCATCCGCTGACATCCACCCCCAAATATTGGCAGAGATACGTCCAGAACTAAAATTGGGCACTACATGGTCTTCTGTATATCTCGTGCCGTTATACCTCCACAAATGAAGCCTCCCATGTTGGCTTGACATAAAGGATTTTTCGTCGGTAAATATAGTGGTACTCCAATCAAAGTTCAAATAGGTCTCTGCAAATCTCAAGCGTGCTTCCTTATGGGTTGGTGTCAGAGCAACTTTTTTTGAGTGTCGTCTATAATGTAATCCCATTGAGTGTAATGCATTTCTTATTACTCTAGGACAAACTTCATACAGTTGAGCGAAATGATTGGTTGACACAAAGCCATTTTCTTCATATTGCCGTCTCATGTCGGCATTTTGTGCAGCACTAAGGATAGGACGGCGACCAGAATTGTTGTGACGATGATCTATGAGTTCACCTTCTTCACCATATCTCCGGATCCAAAATCTTACACTATCCCTGGTTACATTAAGACGACGCGATATCTCACTGATATTGTAGCCAGCTTCATGTTCAGCAATAATTGCTGCTCTTTCTACAACACTTAAAGGTCTCGGCATTTTATGTAAAATATAGAAACGTGAAAAAATAAAATTGCAATGTCAACAATGACAGACAACGAGATGTTGAAACCAATAAAAAGTTTTTACATTATATAATCTTCTTGGTCAAGACAGAAAATCAAACAAGTATAATCTGTAATTTTAAACTTTATTGTCAAACAGTTAAACATAATTTTCTGTGAACCAGTCTGTTCTGTGACTTAGTTTGAAAAGGTAATATGTGCTTGCGGAACGTTAAATGAATCAATTTGAAAACTGGCGAACCTTTTCATACCACTACTGTACATTGACCTTCGGTTCACGTTTGACTCAAAAATACTGCAATTGAGAGTAATAAATGACTAGTATCCTAAAGTCTAATACGACTTCAACTGTATGAAATCTTAATGTCCAATATCCATACTTTACGTCCAGTCGGACAGGGGGTTATTTCAGTTCGTTTTTTTCGTTCGTTTGATGAATATTCGGATGCTTCTTACTACGAGCTACATTGTATTCAGTCAATAAAATCAACGTTAGACACGGTCTTAACTTAGGACTAAATATTCCAAACCGAAAAATTGGCCCTTGAAGTCAGAAATCGCAGTAAGAATCATCCGAATATTCATCAGACGAACGACAAAAATAACACGAATACGGCCCCATATACGTCAGCCATTACCATCCATCTTATCCGCGTTCGTAGCAGTGCTACGGATCGTAGCTTTGTATTGAGATTTGAAAACTGTGCTACGTTGCGTAGCTCGTGCTCAAAGTGTAACACAAACTTTATAAGCTTAAACGTTTTATGAATTTTCATGAAACTTAATTCAAAAGCAAGTGTCTACGGCCGTCTCATAGAGTCTTGGCTAGTATTGCAAATAGAACTCATTTCCGTTGTCATACAGGTTACATGGCATTATGACGTATAAAGGCTAGCGTTCACACATCATTTTTCAGCTATGTCTACATAGAAAGTGCTAGAATTTACATAAAAGTTAGGTTTTATATTTTTAATAGATTAAGAACAAACAAGAAGCAGGGGACGGCAACCTTTGCTTGCACTTAAAAGACGCTAGTGTATCTGTGACATTGATGTCATTGTTTATGATGGAATACGTTTGTTTTACACCTTAAACATTCTTGGCTTAGCTCGGATTTCGAAAGAGGAAGCGAAAAATTAATTATGCGACTGGGATTCAACCTTGCAGCCTCCGTTGAATAAATGTCTAGAGTATTCTACAATATCTTCCAATGTTAAGTTGGTAAAATCCAAGCATATCTTACTTTATATTCGTTTCGTAATTGTAAACGTTTGTTCCATTCCATTAAGATTTATAATGTTTGACGAAACTGTATTGTATGTAAGTCTTCAAACGTGTCAAAATATATATTGAGATGATTACGTCTTAGCACAGAACTAGGTGATCCTAATACATTGAAATGGTTTCCATACATTGATGTTGTTTTTGTGATAATGCTATATTAACTTGCCTAGATTTTTTTTTTCAATGCGACGATCTTTGGTCACAAAATACGCGAGTGACAGCTAGTGACGTTGACAAATGAACGCTGTCGTGCTTCAATAGGCACATTAAATACGAAGTCGTTAAATTGACCTTAAGCGATGTGGGTATTCACTTAGTCGCTTAATGGCATTAAAAAGTTAACAGTTTTATACTTTAAATATGAGAAGACAAACCAAATGTGATTTCTCTTCTCATCCTTGACGACAAACGAAGGGTCACGACTAGAAAAAACAAGAAGCAGTGAATTTAATTTTTAAACTGGGGCATCCAAAAAACAATATCTCAGAAAGAGTTTTTTTCAAATACTTTGAAACTTCTAATACAAATTGTATCAAAACTATGCGTAGCCTTAGCTATTTTACAAAATATATCCCAACGGACGTCTTTAAAGGATATTGAATATCTAATAAATATATGAAAATATATACGTTTTTTTATATAATAAATATGTAATATATTAAAAGAAAGAAAGTATTGATGATGTCTTGGGAATACAGCCATTATCCCTTTTCATTTTAATCACTTCTAACGGAAGGAGCCCTTTTTAGGGGCACTTAAAATCCTTTTACCACACTGCTGGTTTGAAAAAAAAACACGACACGCACAAAGATGAAGTCACTTTTCAAATCATTCAATATTCTATCTCAAATAACAAAATTGTGTAGTTCCTACAGTCTCATAACATGTGTACTACACGCGCTTGGATGCTTTTTTATGTCAAGCTATTTTTCTGCTACTGGCAGTGGCCTGTCCGGCGCAGTCCGGCTCCATCGCTATGTTCTATTTACAGAAAAATTGTCTAGACTAACATACTAGCTGCGCTACACTGTGTTACTACCTTATTGAAGCTACTTAATGGTAAAGAAACATCGTGATGAAACCAGTTAGGATTCTGATACAACCCCTTGGATATAGTCGTTATCTGAGTAGTTTGATTATTTTTGAAGCTATTAGCTGCCTTCCCATTTTCCCGGTCTTTCTGAACCACTGGTCCTACTTCGCTTCTCCGGGATTAAGATCTAAGGGAGTGGAATACTGGGAATACCGAGTGTGAAGCTCATAGTCTGGATAGACATCCAAAGTTTAGCCGTTTCAGCGTGGAGTAACAAACACAGGCGCGGATCCAGCCCTCAAAAAGGGTTGTGGGCACACCCAAAAATTGGCTAAGCGCGAGTCGGAACATGAACTCGCTCATGATCAGTATATACCTATAGTGCATTCCTACAAATGAGATGAAATTATTAAGCTTTTCTCGATGACTGTGTAGCAAAAAAAGTTATAATTGTATAAACTCTGGGTCGGACATTGAGTTAGGTCTTTAAATAAATACCGATATAGGCATTGATAATTTAGTACATCATATTTTAAAATGTTATTTTTATTTGTGTAGGTTTACGGATTTTATTTCGTTTAAAATAACGTTGTTTGGAAATCACTCGTTAAAATACAATCATAGCACATTATATAAAAGTTAAAATCTGTGTAAAAATCTATATTTTAACTTGTGACCTTTCCCTTCGGGTTTTCAAAATTCTTTCAGGGCTTCTGGTCGAAGCGACGCGTGATCCGGGAGCTGGCACATTTTTGGCTCAAAGGATCAGCATTGCCATCCAGCGTGGTAATGCCGCAAGTGTTTTGGTGACCTGGATCAGTTGAGCTATCTATAGATTGTTTCTAACGATCCTTAGATAGCTTGACTAATCCTGTTGTATTTTGTAAATATAGTTTCTGTAAATAAACATATATAAATGTTTGTAAAAAAAAAACTTGTAACAAGTTCTTAAGCGATATAAATTGCTCGTTTCCGTGAAGAGCTAATTACTAGCTGCATTGAATTTCCCACGAGAAATGAATAAGTGGATCAGGGCAATATTTCCTAGCAAAGAGTTCATTCATTCAGAATTTAAGGGTTCTGTAATATTAACAACTTGAATAATGATGGCGTACTTATCGATTTGGTAATATTATTTCTATTAAAATTATATAAAACATTTTTTAAATGATACAAAAATATGTGAAAGAAGAGTGTGGGCATGGGATGCCTACTGACGCTGTAGATCACGTAGTAATTACAGTGTATAATGTATAATTTTAAGATAATAATATACTCTCTGTAAAATAATAGAGATAATTGTAGGTAATACAAGTTTTAATTTTCATAACAATAGTCAATTTACGCAATATTTTTAATTTGTCACTCTTTCAAGAATGAGATACTTATTTAGCTTTTTCCCATATCACGGCGCAAAAGAAACAAAGATTATCTTCGCAAAATTTTAAACACTGAAAATCTAGTGCAGAACAAAGGTGAAGAAAAAAGGTGTCTACGTTCACAATAACGAGTATATCTTGGGACTTAAACACCGTTTTAGATACATGTTTTTAAAAAGCCTTTTTGCTGACGCAATATCTCAATTCTCTAGTTTTTGTTAAATCCAACAGTTTACAATAAAAACTTATCTTATCTTATTATTTTCACTATGCTTTTCGTCGTTAGTACTCTGTGTCAAAGTATATACCTACTTATCCCATATTATTTTATTTAAGAGGCGTGAAAAATAATTAAATAGTGTAGGTAATACAATGTAGAACTTGTTTTATAGTTTAGTGTGATCGCGGCGTACGCCCGCATTGTCTGCAGCTAAGCCCCGGGGAAATTGAAAATGGCGCGGTTACCGCTCCAGCGATTTGTATCGCTTATTTCCACGGATTGTGAGCTTTGCACAAAAATACACGGTAGCAACAACACACCAATCTTCAGCTTGTCTACTATGCTCATGCCTAGTTTCAGACGTACATTACGCTCCGAATCGCACTTTACAGCTCCGTCATATTTTTAACATTGCTTTTTTTACTCAACCTATCTCGTCCAGTGGGACCCAACAGAGGCTGGGTACAGGGTTCTCCCAAACTCATCTAATGATATCTATCCTCCGCCACATTCTATAATCATCTTCCTCGAAGACATTGATGACATCTCGCCAACGCTTCCGAGATCGACCATCGCCGCTGTCCTTCTAGCATCCATATCATTTGATGATGGCTTATTTTTCCCGGTCCATTCGGCTCACGTGACCCCTTATTGATGAGACTGGTCTCATCAAATACAAAAATAATGCTAGGAACAATTATATTTTAAATTAACTATGTATACGTTATGTTCATAGTTATCGAATTTTAAAATCCGGGCTTGGAACATGTGACTGTTACTGACAAACACGTCGCTCTGTTTGACGCAAACTGAAGTAAAAATTTTGCTAATAAGACAATTTAGAGTCTTCAATTTTCCACGCTCTAATAACCTATCTATTTAACATAATTGGCTAGGAATAAAAAACACTGAACAAAAGGCCATGAATAAACCATACCTATTTTAAGGAACAATCCTCAAAAGGTTTATTCATGGCCCCTAATACTTATGAGTACAAACAAGTTTCCTCGTTGTTTTCTCTTATCATTTGAGAGCACTGGTGTTTTTAAGTGCAATGTCCACAGGGGTGCAAACTATCGATATTTTCCAGTAGAATTTCCGATGAAAGACAGCTAGAGCTTCGGGGGAAATTGCAAGTGTTGCACACTATTAGAGTGTCGGATACAGATCGTACCGGGAAATGGGTATTATGTTGGCAATACTGATGCGCTCAGAGGCTCAGTCTTGCCGTCTCGCAAATGCTTTAATATAAGTACCTATTCAATAACGTAACACACCTGGTCTGATTTAATATCTAATTAATAATGAAAATGGTAATAGGATTGTTTGTTGTTTTCACAGCATGAAGACGTTATTAATGATGTTTTCATTTATTTTTTAGCAGTCCTCCTAATGTGAATTATCCAAATGAAAGAAATAAAATAAATAAAAATCTGGCCTATCCCTTTGTATTATAGTTACTGGTATTCACACACATCCAAGATTTAACCGTATAATCCTAAAAATACGAACAAAAATATTGGTAAATAAAAATTCAATCATACCCGCGAAATTAGAATTCCGTCAAAGGCTTAGGTAAATTTAATTATTGGAAAATGGTTCATAGGCATATCGGTATTGTGAACGTTTTGTAGGTGGGTCAACCTGCTAACCGTGACAACATAATATCTTACGAGTAAAATGAGATTTAAGCGATTTCAAGTTTTATCGTTGTGTTTGTAGAAGAGATGCTTTTGTCCAAAATTAAATGTTATCAGGCAGTTGCAAGGTCGATAATCAATGTTTCTTGACAGCAACCAACATTTTTTTTAAGGAATTCAAAGTTTACATGAAAGAAAAAAATGTATTATTATCAGTATTTTTTTAGATGTGGTGACCTATAATGGGTCGCTCAAGTATAGGACAATCGATTATTTTGGACAAGAGCTTTACAAAGTTACTTTTACGGATGGTTTCGCGTAACAAGAGTCTCCAACTTCGCGCTGTAGGCTGTAGGTAATCAAAATATTAGTTTCAAAACATTCTCTTTTGAAGGTAACTTTATACTCAAAGGCGGCATAATAAAGACATACCTTACATCTCCCTTACCTTCCTCCTATATTCTAAATTAAGTACTAATAGGTATCTAAATATGAGTTTTGATCTTGATATAGGTACAGGATATTTTTTAAAAAGGTCAGTAAAGGCTAAGTTCGAAACCATGAGAGTAAGAGATAAATCGTCAAAGGAGACATGCCCTCGACTGATTAGAGGTATAAGTTACCTCCATAATATCGTCAGAATCCGCTTAGAAATCTATGAAAACATAGTAGATTTTATAAAATGTCAAATTCGTCACAACACAATGCTCCCATTTGTTCTTTTTTATAAACAACTTGCACTCTGCTCTCAGCTTGCAGATCCACTTAGATACTTGCCGCTGACAAATTGTAGAGCTCTCTTACGTATGTTCCCCGCATAGCCTTTGAAAAGTTTCATCTGCAACCGAGTTTGCGGTGCTTATCCGTGGAATACTAATACATAAGAACTGAATCTCCTTGAAATAAATAAGTTACTATAGCACTATGAGGTGGCGCTGGATGTAACAGCGTTATAAGGCTGAATGAAATCGGGGAGCTTGTTGAAGCAATTCAAGAAGACGATGGATTTATTTTATTTATTTTTATTTTATTTTTCTAATATTTAAAAATATTTTTATTTGATAAATGTTAACCTACTGCCGGGCAAAGGTCTTGCCCATTTTTTTATCTGTTTCCTGCTCCATGCAGCCTTCTAAGGCATCAGATCATCAGTCGTCACACCAGTATTTTCCCGACTTGCTCCGGCTTCGTTGCCTACCGGCAACCAAAGCGTGACGATAACGTTTCACCTGTCGCCACTTAAGTCTCCTAGAAAAAATCAAAACACTAAAACTATAACCCTAGGTAGTCGGGAAAAAATAAATTATAATATTATGGTATAAGTATATAATATTATAATTGATTTAGGACGTGGTCAAACATTTGAGACAAATAAAACAAAAATAAAAAAGAGAGGTTAGCTCAACGATACGAGTATCTAAAACTTCAAAGGCAGTGAAAAAGGTTGACCTTTGATATACGTTTCGGGCAACCGCGTCAGCGTGTACAAAAATAATTATTGTGATTGGTGTAGGTACAGTCAGCGACCAAACTTCATCATCAGAGTTGGCCACTAACTCATACGAAAGGCCTCGTGCTCTGGATAAATGTCCGGTTTTTGAGTCGACATTGATAAAAAAACTAAATAATACTAACACAGACCTGTGACACCTGGCAAGGGTTTTTAACCTGAAAGAGCTAGACAGAATAACTTTCACAATGCCAAGGGGATTATGTTGTGTTGTGAATAACCGCACCGACTTTGCGTGCGTTGGTGGCCCTGGGAATTCACATTTTTCTCAAGTACTTAAACCCCACGCGTGTGAACAAACGGTAAAATATTGAAATGTGTTCCCTTATTTGTTATTAAGAGCCAATAGTGTTCCACTGCAGGGCAGAGGGCCACCTTCCGTCTTTCTAGTCATCTCTGTTTTGACAATAAGTAGGCATTTGCTGTTACAAAAATTTGCTTGTCTAAAACAGTGTCTGAAATGGTGCACAATTTGTTAGTTTGTTGCGCGTGAATTAAAAGTTCAATCGTTTCCAGGCTGCAAGACTTCCGATGCGTGTGGTGTCGGAAATGCGTGCACGCTGCGTGCAAGCCGAGCTGGTGCGCCGCATGCACCCTGGGTCCCACACGAGCATCTGTAGTACCCCCCACGCGGCTGCACTCCGTGGGACCCGACGACGCCTGGGTCCCCGACCGGCCGCCCAACGCTTCACCGCTCATCGTCTTCGTCAACTCGAGATCAGGTAAAGGTGCGCTGTGATTTTGAAATATTTGGAGCTGTAGTATGCTCTATATAGTAGAATTGGCAAAGTAAGTAGAGGTAAACAGCTTGTTCATTGGCAAAAGTTTAATCAATCAATTTTAAGAGGTTAGCTCTCTTTCATGCTTTCATCTCAAACTTCTTTCCAATGTGGTCTCTTTAAGAGTACACTAAACTTAGGCCTTTATATCTTTATTAGATGATTTATACAGCGTCAAGATGCAATCCACGCCTACATTTAACGGGACGCTGTAGTGCCTGGGACATTTTTTGAGAAGGAATAGGATTGCCCAGCACCTAAACCATCCTCTCAGCTTAATCAGCCTTTTCCACAGGAAAGACGACGTCAATACGTTTGGAACTGACTAAGCTGCGGGTTTCCTCACGATGTTTTCCTTCACCGTTAAGAGCTCGTGTTATAGCGCATATACATTTTACGGAACAAAAAATACATTGACGTCCGGGATTCGAACCCACGATCTTTTTACACAACCCCATTTGACCAACACGACTCTTAGGAGTGTATAAGATATAATTATACGGCATGACAGCGACCTTTTCCTTAATCTGACTCATGATATTCATTCTTTATCTTCCCCTTCCTCGTCTTCATTCCAGTTTTCCGTCTGTGATGTTCTTTATGAAGCTGTCATGTTGTATAAAATGATTATTCTTCCTTATAATATTGACAATATTCATAATAGTACATTATGGTACTAGTGTGTAATATTGGTGATTACCGCCGAGGCAAATTAAGACCCGAGCCATCGGCGAGGGTCTTAATATAACCGAGGCAGGTAATCATCAATACACACGTGTATCATACGACGTTTTTCAACACACTTGTGAATAAAATAACAATAAAAACTAATTTTAAACAGTGAAAACGAGTTGTGAAAAATGTTTCACTATTGCGTGAAAAATTAATCAGTTTTCCTATGCGCGCGCATTGCGATCGGCCACAGACTATATTTCCGCGCCGCGCATAGGGTTTGCGGCCTATTCTGCCACGTACAAAATGGGGAATTTAAAGTTTTCATTTATTACAGAGAAAACAAAAGTTATATTTGAGTGAAACTTTTATTTATTAAACACGTACGAGTTAAAATTATCTATTTAAATAAGAAGTTGCATGAAATGAGCAAGCAATAGGAACATTAATTTATTTGTTCTATTGAACACGATCTTTTTTCTGAATAAAAACTTTTTTAAGAACAAAGCAACTCAACCAATAAAATTAAAATAAAATCCATTACTCACTAGTGAGTTATAGTAATGAAAAAGTCACAGTTTGATTATGGGTGTCATTATGTGCCTAATTGCGGTGACCATAGAGCCACTTTATGAGCAAGTGTGTTGAAAATTACTTTACGAGGTGATAGCTTTTATTTTCTTAAAGCTTTGCCTAGAAAAACCGCTATCAGTTCATACTAAAAGGATTATTTGCATCAATCAAAACTACCTTGAGAATCGTTTATTCAAACCAAATTGCTGTAGTGCAAGAAGAAGACAATACTACCTCGTTAGTGGCTGTGCTATTTTGTCGACTATCGTACCCAGGCACTGAATGCTTCGTTGTTCACAATATACACGGAGTAAGAAATTCTTTTGCAAACGAAAATTAAATTTCATTTTAGTTTGCAGCGATGGATGCGGAAATTATATGGAAAGTATTTTGATATTTCTCTCAAAGCAATTTTTTAATTTATTTATTCTATGTTGGTATATAACAAACACGTTGAGACACATTATATTATATAGACAATTCATCAATAAACCTTAGGATCACGCCTCTTTCGGAGACCATAGATTTTCCCTTTTCTATACTGGCACACATTTTTCGCCTATTTAATCTCATTACATCATACGACACAATTTAGAAATACTTTCTATATTAGCCAGCTTTATCTCCCTTCAAAGGTCTTGCAGATCCATAATGTATGTTTACGATGGATTTTCGCTCTCAAAATTCAATAATGCATCTCTATCTTGACTTGGATATGAGTAGGGCGATGCGCTGAGTGGCTCATGCATGTGAAGCTTTCTTTGAGGCAATTACGAGGCTTGCCTTCTCGAGGTGAAGATTTGAGAGCTTTAAACTAAGTTTTGAATAATTCACAACTTCTTAACGTAGGTACCTACATTTTGAATTGTGGAGTTTAAATTGATTAAAATAATCCTAGTTAGGATGTTTTAATGTTTTTGATAAAGCTTCACCCAACATGGAATTATGTTACAGGCACATATGACGGCGTGTAAATCTAGGCACATTATGTGCCTAGATTTACACGTCGTGTTATTGGTGAAAATTATGCGAGCCTAATAGGTAAGTAGTATCACAGAATACGGATAGGTATTAAAGGACATTTTCAAAGTTGAGCATCTTTGATGTCTGTAGGTGCACATCATGTTGATATTTTTTTTTTGAAAAATATGGAAATACATGGAAACACATTAAAATTAATTTTTTATCCATTGTAGCCAGGAAGCCGGGGCTTAAAATAATCAAAAATTATGAGCAATTTTCAACGCGTATTTTATACTTACCATTAAATTTAGGGTTATCTCTCAACATGGCCTCAAAATTGAGGCGTGAATAATTAAAATTACTCGCGTTGAGTACAGTAGTACCACAAAGTATTAAGCGCCACGCCAATCTTCGTTAGGAAACCGGTGACCAGTCTCCAACATATGTTTTCCAAAGGCTACCCTTTTCATTACCAGGTGATAACCAAGGCGTGAAGTTCCTCCGTCGCTTCAGACAGTTGCTCAACCCAGCTCAAGTATTCGAGCTTAGCGGCGCCGGACCAAGACTGGGTCTCAGGTTATTCAGGCACTTTGCGCCGCTGAGGGTCCTCGTGTGCTCTGGAGACGGGTCTGTGGGCTGGGTGCTGCAGGAAGTGGATAAGCTGGAAATGCATGTGAGTTTGTGGTTTATAAAATCACTGCGTATCTGATCTAAATGTAGCCTGTACGCAAGAATAGCCTGATATTTTGAATGCTTTGTTCAAAGTTTCAAATACTTCAAAACATAAGTAAATTGAAATTTTCAAGTATATATTGTTTGATAGCATAAAAACGTTACCACTTAAGAGTTTTGGCAATAGGATCAGTAAATTCCAGATATAAACCAACTTTAGACTTTTTGCCAATCGGTATTCAAAAGTTGTTTGTGCCTTTTGTGGTTCTTTGTTCTTTACTTTGAAAGTTCAAGTCCTTACACCAACAGCGTCAAGTACAAACGGCAGTTCTTCCTCTGGGTACCGGCAACGACCTGGCTCGGGTGCTGGGCTGGGGGGCCTCCTGCGATGACGCAGCGAACCTACAGCAGCTCATTGAGAGATACGAACGAGCTTCCACGAAGATGCTGGATAGGTATGCATGCACTAAAGTTTAGCATTTTACTAATTTTGTATGAGCTATAAGAGGGCTATGGTTGTCATGTTGTGGTAAAGGGCCATTGTAAGCTCTCACCGTATATCTGGAAATGTAACTATTGTACTTGAAATGTGAACTTTGCTGCTATTCTGCCTTCGAGTTACTAGTGAATCAAGAAACCCATTTATTTGTTGAGTTTTTTCTAACAGGTGGTCAATCATGACGTTTGAAAGGTCGTTGTCCGCACCACCACCACCCCCGGCTCCCCCTGATCTGCTGGAGGAAGGACCACTGCTGAAGAACTTGCAGGAAATCATGCAGGTAACTCCCTCTAGGCCCCCTCCCTCCAATAACTATCGGCCTCCATGCTGCTGTCTTCTCTTTCTAGGTTCCAGCAGGATCTGAGTCCATCATGTTGTCCCTTTTCTTTTTATCAAACCTACCGTCAAGGAGCTTATCCGTTCTTGATAGATCGTCGAAGAAGAAACGTAAACAACGTTCTGACGAAGCCATAACGGAGGCCTTTAGGCTGCTTACAAACTCTGTCACCGGAGCAGGCCACTAACTCATACGAACTTCCTTTTTTTACCTGTAAGAATTTTAAACCTCATACACTTGTAAGGCTGTACCTACATTATGGTTGATCGCAGGCTGGTGAGATCAGCCAAGTGACGAGCACGTCTCTCCGCTCCGGCTGCCTGCGACTGGCGCTGGCGGGGGAGCGCGCGGGGGGCGGGGCGGCGCGCGCGGCACATCGCCTGCGTCGAGCGCTCTCGTTACTGTTGCATGCTAGGACGCATCTCGCGCATGATCACACGTCTTGCAAGTGAGACCACACTATTTTTCCCACCTTTACATACAGTATAATTTTTCAGAGTAATTTTTCGGATTTTTTTTACTATGGTCCCATGATTCAATATTGTGAAGTTTTGCGATATTTAAGTAACATACGTTAAAACTCCGATGTAATTGCAAAAGCAAATACGCATTTAATTCATAGCAAAATATCTTATATTACAATGTTACTTAAAATTGTTCATAATCATGATTCTTTGAAAATTTGGACACACTGAAAAGCGACCAAATAGACCGCCAATGCGAATAAATCTTATGATAAATCAATTTCCTCCTATGAAATCAACAAACATCAATGTAATGATTAATATGTAGAAATTGGGAGCCATTGGAGACGACAAGCGATAGTGAGCCTGAAACCCAACCCGCTGTCGAGAAGGGCAGCATTGAAAAGACTGAAAAGGTACAAATCTCCTTCTAAACTTCCACAACCGCGCTTCGATTACTTATACATTTATTTGATTCTGACATAATGGTAACGGTATTTCTATCCTTGTCTCAAATTACGTAGAGTCGGTATAACATTGAAGTTGTTCAAGTTCTCCATTTCCTTCTATCAGCTAGTATGCTTCGTCACCAAAGTTTGGTCACTTCATACTTGCACCAACAGTCTCAAACATTAGTCCAAATCCAATCCTAATCACTAGGAACCACGAAACCCAGCCAGACCCGGAAAATTTTCAGAACCTGCAAACATTTACTCCTATTGATCATTATCAATGAAAATTCCATTGAATTTTCACCTCTGGCGTCTCAGCCAAGTACCTACGTGCCTATTATTCGAGCAGCCGGTAACAGTGATGGTTTCAGGAGCAGCTGAACTGGGCGGCTCGGGGCTGCGCGTTGGCGAGTCGGGCGGACAGCGTGCGGAGGGCACTGAGGTCGTTAGTGCGGACGCTTTCACAGTTCTATCCACAGGTATGTATACTATGCTATACTATGCACATGAGTATCAAGAAAAAATTTATTGAAAGATTATTGACTTACTAGCACTTCACGGTGATACTTTCAGGGATATGTAGGTACTTCACTTTTTCGGTATAGAAAGTACACATTAGGTAGGTACTTTCTCAGTGCACTTTTCTTCAGTAATGCAAGCAAAGAGTTCGGCGTCTTTCAATAAGATGGCTTCATACTGGGCAAAAGAAGTTGAAAATATTGAAACCACTGGTGTCTTTCACAATCCGCCAGTAGTGACAGAATTTTCGTATTCATCTACGCTCATTTCCTTCTATATTGTTCTGCTTTGATCAATTATGTTACCTACTACATAGTTAGTATTCACCGCAGGGCACGTCCCAAGAGTCGGAGTCCTGTGACTCGGCGGCGGAGGGCGCGGGGGACGTGGCCGTGTGCGCGGCGCCGGCGATGGCGGAGCTGTCTTTACCGGTCCCGCGCGCCTTCGCTGATAGTCGCCGATCGTCGGCTGCTTCGGCTGTTTCCGCCGCCTCTATGCAACCTGATAAGTAAGTTTATTTTCAAACTAGTAGAAGCAGGTAGACCAAAAGCGTATATATAACTACTAACTGGACATTAGGTATATCTGAATGTCTTTCATCCTATCGATACAGTCGTGATCCTGTTACGTATTATGATATATAGATTATAATGTTATCGCGATACATTCTATACCCCTTGTGTATTTCCAACAGCATTCCAGATGTAGATGAAGACATTGCTAAATTAATAAACTCTAACCCAACGGACCATTATACCCTGGAGGTGGACCAAGCTGCGGGCAGCAAGGCCAGCTCACCACAAGACAGACTCTCACTGTCCAACCTTTCATCCTGTGATACTAGCTCATGCAGAAACCTACTCAGGCCGGACACAGACCGAGGCACTTACAGCAGTAGCCTTACGATACCCAATTTAGTAATATCAGATGACAGCGATAAACGCGATTCCATCATACAGGGAGATACATACGAATCGGACCAACTGACCATTATTGATATCGACAAACCGTATACGGAAGACCACTACCAAGATCTCAGTGCGAGGGAAACCCCGGCCAGCGGAGACTGCACGCCTGATAGAAGGCTCTCTAGTGTAGACTTAGAGATAGACGCTAGTAGCTCAGAAGGGTCCAACATTAGCGATGATTATAGTTTAATATCTGAAATAATAGATGGTAAACCCGACGAAGATGAAACAGGTATAGGACACATAGATTCTCCCGAAATATCTGAAACGACATATGCAAATTCGGAGACTTTACACGGAGAATCTATCATGGACGATATAAGTTCCATGTTGGGGCAGGAAGTCTTGATGGCTATGATGGGCAAGAATGGAGAAAACGAAACGTATACGGATGATACAACGCTTTTTACTTCAGACACAGCATCTGACATCACCTTGGATAGTAGGAATCCAAGCTTACAGAAGAACAACGAGACTAAAATGAAATACATATCGAAAACAAAGAAACCTAAAGACGGAGAGGTAGAGAAGTTCGGATTTGAAAATAAAGTGTTCTACATCGAAAACGCAACGAAAGTAGAGGAACAGATCAAGTATTGTAGTCTAGCGCAGTTTGAGGAGGGGAGTGATATAGCTAGGAAGTCTTTTAGGAAGCACCAACGTAAAAGTTTCAAGAAACGTATGACTGACGATTCCAGTATGAGCATTTTACCGAAAACCACGGAAGAAAATCAAAAACCGCAAGACCGTATGGAGGCTTTTCAAGCTTATTTAGATCCTCCAACTAAAAAATCTGAAGATACCAAAGGAGGACTAACTCCAACGTTTCCCTGTGTCAGTGTTGTGGTTGAACCTCCATCTCCCTCGCACAGTGAGGAAAAGAAAAGCATGAAGAACTGTGTGAGCAGGATGGCTTCAGTTCTCAGCGACATTTTCGACCAGGGTACGGACACTTTGAGTGTCAACTCACCGGAGCCCAGTATAGGCACGACAAGAGAGCGCAGACAGTCTGATAACCCAAAGCTTTTGGTGTCTGACCCTGAATATGGAAAGTTTCTTAGCTGCTCTCCAGCAGCTACAAGAAGGATATCCTGTGGAAGTCTCTTCAAGCCTGGAGAAGATAAGTAAGTACCTATTCATACATAAAGCAACAATAGTCAATAACGCAGTAGCGATTTAGTCCCCTAAAAGATTTGTTGATCCATTTTTGATACTAAACCGACAATCAAATCCCCGCTGATATCATTTCCATAATCGTATTTTGTAAGGCTTGAGCGGGTTTTGCCGATTGTTTTGTCCAAGAACTCTCGACACTAGCACTTTGAAGTCAAGAAATGTATTCAATGAGGTTGTTACTGCTTACATTATATTAAGTGGGGTGTTTTCTCTTTGATTGTCGCAGCGTCGCGTTGGGAATAAATTGGCTGTTTGCTTTATCAGTAGTATTTTCCGCATCTCAGATCAACATTCAGTAATCAAATATCATTGAGATATTTTTACGAATTCATTGCTACCCTATCTGGGTTTCCTGATTTTGTCATAACATTTATGTGATTTTATTCGTCTCTGTATAATATTTCAGTTTCCTAAAATAATATTTTGGTAATCCTTCTGAAAAAAATATGGACTAACGTTATCTAACCTTACGTAATATTCGTTTCTTATAAATATTTCTTGACTATCATCATCCACAGTTTAACGTAGCCCACAATTGGGCACAAACAACGTGAGGCCCTTTGTTACCCACCTACCAGTTTTCTTGTTTTTTATCATCTGCCCATTACACTGTTCCACGTTTTTTCTAACTACCTTCATTTCACAGCAGACTATCTACATCAGTCTCATCAATATGGGGAGAAGGGGGCCAAACAAACTCTGGTAACACATCCTCTAGACTAGAAGTCAATGAGAAAGCAAAGAAGCTGCCCATCATCAATCCATTGGTCCAGTTACCAGCTTGGCCTCACGTGACTCAAGGTTTCATCAGCCAATGTCTTCTGGCCAATGCGGACGCGTTGTGTGCTGCGGTTAGCCCACTGATGGACCCAGATGAGACGCTACTTGAAGGGTTTTATGAAAGGGCTGTGATGAACAATTATTTTGGGATAGGAATTGATGCGAAGATCACTCTGGATTTCCATAATAAGAGAGAAGAACACCCTGAAAAATGCCGGTCGAGAGCAAGAAACTACATGTGGTACGGTGTGCTCGGGTCCAAGGAGTGGGTCAACAGGACTTACAGGTAGTTAATAATGCTAACGCTGGACTTTTTCACACAGCATCATCTAGCCCCAAATTAAGCAGAGCTTGTGTTACTACATGACTGATATACTACTTATATAGTTTTTGTTTGTAAATACATACATATTATACATAGAAACACCCAGACCCGAGACAAATATTTGTAGATCATACAAATATTGGTCCCGCCGCGGGGATCGAACCCGCAACCTTTAGCGTCGCAGGCGGGCATTCGCCCACTGTGCCACAGAAGTCGTCAAATTACTTTATTATTTATGAGATATGATATTAATTTTTGGTTGTTATAAAAGTGAGATTTGCAGGTGGGTATGTTTTAAGTTTACGTGTGTAGTAATGTTTTTTAAGGACTATTTTAAAGAAAGAATAATGGTTTTGTTCTTGTTGTTAATAAACAACAAGAACATAATAATAACATAATAATGTTATCGACTTCCATCCTAGCTTGGCTGCTCTTCTGAATTTATCAGGTACCTAATCTTTGGATTAGCAGGCGTTTACAATTTAATAGGAAATCAGAAATACAAGCGAGATGTTAAATTAATAATAGAGCCGTAGGTATTAGGAGCTTATACGATCTGCTAATTACGCTTTGCGAGAACATCAGATTTACTATTACCTAAACACCCACATCTGGTTGTAGTTCGAGATATTCACATAGGTATAAAATTCATAACATAAGTATATGACATGTAGAGGTAGAATATAGATGTAAGTAAAGGTCTACTCCCAAGAACTCAAATGGCAGTTGCTGACAAAAAGACAAAAAAAATAATCTTGACTAATCCTGTTGTATTTTGTAAATATATGTAAATATGTAGTCGCTTCATCATCATCATCATCAGCCTATGGCAGTCCACTGCTGGACATAGGCCTCCCCTAGTGCGCACCATTGCGCCCTGTCCTCAGCTCGACACATCCAGCATGAAGTAGCTTAGTTTCTGTAAAAAAAAGGAAAGCCAATTTTGATTTTTGATTGTATGTTGGTATTGATTTTTTTTGGGGTGTACGCAGACAGACACAGACATGTTCGTACACGTAAAACTTACTAGAACCTTCTCATTGATTTAGGAGTTAAAAATTACTCTCTGAAATTGACGTGTCTTTGTTTCTTTACCAGACACTTCATAGCAGGAAAACATGAATTAAAACATCTGCGCAACTAGTAAAAGAAGTAAGACTTCAACTTGGACGAATGAGACAGATGCCATCATAAAGTACAACGTACTCATAAACTTGTTCGTGATAGTCACCAATACATCGACAAAGTTGTAAAAAACTTGTGGATACTAAATTTATTGTTTAAAGTGGAAGTTTGCTTGTTCATTTTGATGAAACTAAGCTAAAAACCGAGGGAACTATTGTTTAACCTATACATGTCATTATTTGATACAGGCGCCTAGTGGTGGGGTTCGTGGTGAATTATTTATAATAATTGTAAAATATAAATTATGTTTTATGAATAAATTGAATTGAATTGAACCTATGAGTACTTTGGCAACTAAGCATACACTAAGGGCCTTACTAATAAAAGCGGTATAAAGTTATTCCTCGGAATAAAATAGGAATAACCATACATTTTGACAGTTTACACTCAGGAATAACTTTATACCACGTTTATTAGTAAGGCCGTAAAAGTTTTGTAAACGTAGCTAGCAAAATAAGTTTGAACCCATTATTATCATCTACTATTTTTCACGATATTGTTCACAAAGGAACAGGAGTAGAATCACCTAGTTTTGTATATTAAGTGATCTCAGCGGTCCTATATTAATTCAATGCTTGACTTTGAATAAGCCATATCTGACGTGTAATGTTTTTCTGAACTAAGCGACTTCTTCTCCAGACATCTCGGCCAGCGTGTGCAGTTGGAATGTGACGGACAGAGGATTCCTCTCCCGGAGCTACAAGGCATCGTTGTACTGAACATATCCTCGTTCATGGGCGGGACGAACTTCTGGGGAGGCACCAGGGGAGATGACCTGTTTCTGGCGCCATCGTTTGATGATCGGATTCTTGAGGTGAGACTCAAATCAAAGGATAAAGACAGGAAATTAATTCATACAAGGGTCGTCTCGCAATCCTGTTTTCAGATTATCTTAAGTGTACAGGACTCTACAGGACATTTTGTGTTATATTTCCTGCTTATTCTGGACGTGTGTTGTTTGTTATTCAAACTGCTTAGTAGTCATAGAAAACAAATGTAGGTACCTACCTAAATTCATTTCAAATAATGCTGTAATCAAAGTATCAACAAAACTTGCTTCAATTTAGTTTAAACTTTCTCATTAATAGTTTAAAGTTTCCATTCAATATCATTATTCAAAGTGTATATAATAAATCAAAAAGTTCTCCATCACAACCCATCAAGTAGAGCCATCAGTCGTCTACAAAGACGTAGTAACTATTAATCAGTCTAGGTTAGGTTGAAGCGCCGTCGTCCAATCACTCACCCCTTTCAAGTGATTCCATTGATAGTGGAGTGCAGCAGATTCAACTCAAAATACAGCAATATATAAGTAACATCTACGCTTGAAAAGATACGTCCATTTTCCTTTATCAGAAAAATCTAATTATTTCAAGTAGACCACTCCGATAGCATATTGCTAGTAAATACTCGTAATTTTGCCACGAAATGGGTCACTTAGAGATTTTACAGTCAGCGAGCGCCTGAGAAAATAGCTCGTAATTTTTAAAAGCCACTGAAAGGGCCGGGTCTTTTATACGGGGCTTCCCATTAGACATTGTATGTGCTCATTCTCACGGATTTTCATTTCAACTGGCTTCGGGCTTTGCTTAGCTCATTTCAGATTATATAAGGCTCTGTTCACATTAGTAGGTATTTCTTTTTGCGGCTGACTCTACGACTGTGTTGGAGGCACAAATTGCCTGAGTCATTTAATAAAATTGTCAGTTGTAGGCACTAATTGTCGTTTCGTTGGCATCAGGAAGTAAAAGTACCATGTCTCTCCCAGGAGCCCCTATATTTTTATATTTTGTATTAGGACCCAATCTCGTCTTAAGTCTTGTAATATCCGTAGGAGCTTATCAACCAACCCGACAACCCGTACAACCCAGTTGTACGAAATAACTGTACTATTTCGTACAACTGATTATGACAGCCTCAAAAATGCATCACAATTTCACTTTTTTCCCTACTTCATACTCGTACTTAAATAAGAAGTTACCGTTAATGCTTTTTTAAAATTATTGATATCTATTCTATTCTGATCGAACTAAAATATAAATGTGATCTAAAATATAAATATAAAATATACTTAAATATAAATGAATAACTAAATTATAAATCTGAAAGCAGCCTTACACTAACACTTGGACTGTGGAGTAAAAACGAGACATCATTCATCATTTGATTCTGGTGGTGAAATATTGCTTCATTTGCAGTAAATTTAACGGGTAACATAACATTGGATAATTGAAAAGTTTTACACAAAATAAAAAAGTAAGGCCGCGTTTCCTGCAAGAAAACTGTCACTAAAAAGTCTGTCGTCCATCGAAAAATAGATTGATTACAACCGCGATTTATCTCTCGACCTTCAGATTGAAAGTACATATCTCATGCGGATTATTAAAAAAGCATTACTCTGTCTTCTTTACCAGGTTGTGGCCGTATTCGGCTCAGCACAAATGGCGGCGTCTCGGCTCATCAACCTTCAGAAGCATAGAATAGCGCAGTGCCGCGCGGTACAGATCAACATCTTAGGCGAGGAATGCGTGCCGGTGCAGGTAAACATCGACCTTCTGTGGCGTAGAGTTGTTATCTGCATAGCGATTCATAAGCAGTGGCGTAGCTACCGAATGGCTAGGCGGTGCAGTGCACCGGGGCCCCCAAGCTCAAGGGGCCCTCGGACTCTGAGTCCCGAGAGTCCGGAAGGTTTTGTTCTTAGAAAACTATAGGTATGATTATTTTGAAAATAAAAACAACTGCATTATTAGATTAAAACGCGACGAAACCGTTCTGCTGCTCAACCGACCGCAACCAATCTCAGTGCAGCAACATTCTTTTTTGACGAATTCAACGGAACGGTTACCACCCTTTTCTGGAAGCGTGATTATTATTGGATTCGCCTTTGACGCCCCCCGTGGTCCATCAACGAACATAATTAGAGAACGCAAGCACCATCCAAAAAACCGGCACCTTCTTTATCACATGTGAGGAAGCGCTGGTTTTCATAAACCAATTATATACATAGCTGCCATAATTTTCACCACTGAGTGTGTAATTTTACTTATCCCACGACACAGGCTTGCCTGCGGGGACCATTAGTAACTGTCTGATGTACATTTCTAAATGTTGTAATTTTGTTATGGTAAATAAACTGTTCTGACCAGTTTTACACACAGTTATATAGTTTACAGTTGTTTTTTTGACCTGTTTAGACCAGTTTTAAAAATACAAAAATACAAAATATTGTATTTTTGTATTTTTAAAACTGGTCTCAGGTTATTTAATGATGCAAAAGGAGAACCTAAATAATATCAGACAACATGATAGTCTGACACGTCAGATAGGATTGTCCAAACGAATAAAACCTATATTTCTACGGCTCCAAACGAATACAAACCTTATCCCGATCACTCAAGGTATACTCCTGCAGGTGGACGGCGAGGCCTGGCTGCAGCCGCCCGGCTGCGTGCGCATCATCCACAAGAATCGTGCGCAGATGCTCTGTCGCTCGCGCGCGCTAGAGACGAGCCTCAGGCATGTATCAAGGTGGTGTACTGGCCCTGGATCCTAGCGTCGTTGTCTAGAGGACCACCTAGGCTTAGTGCTCACGCCATACTATTGAAGTTCTGTTGATATTATTCATCTATACCTACTTACTTATCTCTCGTTACCTCATGTAGGTATAAGTAGCTTAAGAGCGGCTGCATGCATACTGCATAGCGGTCTCATACATTTTCCGTATGCAAGGCCTTACGTATCCATTTTTGGTTTTTTATAAAAGGTGAGGTGGTAGACATTCTCTGAGATATTTATGCATCAGATCCTGTGAAGATGTCTAAGGAGGTAGTCATAATTTGGTTTTTATAGTTGCTTATACTGTCGCCACGGATCGAAGAAGGTAAATAATATCAACAGAACTTCAACACGACTAAAACGCATTATAACAACTCATTTACGGCTACGTTTGTGACATTTTACCATAGCCAACCATATGAAAACCGAAAACATGTTTTTGAGTATCCTGGGAAGTGTTATGCTAGTTAAGAATAAAGTCGCGGTGAAATGTCACAAAAGCGTAGTCTTACACGCTTCACTAAAGAAAAAAATTGTGAATGAAATCACAAAAAGCCATTTAGGGCAGTTATTAAAACAGCACGGTTGTTGATAGAAATCCTGTGACAATCTCGCCATACATGGAAACAACTTACTCATTACCCATTATCCATTATAGATTTTACATGTAAAACTAATCTTCATAGTTGGTGTGTAGCTAATAATAATAATAATAACACAAGCTCTGCTTACTTTGGGGCTAGATGATGCTGTGTGAAAAGTCCAGCATTATTTATTATTATTATTATTATTAGTTTGCGTTAGTTTTTTATCTTTAGATGACTAGCTTCTGCCCGCGGCTACACTCACGTGGTACTTTGATAAGCACGCAGATAGAATGTAGCATCTTATTAGTGAATAAATATTTGTGATTTTTGCGGACCCCGTTTGTGATTTTCTATTTATTTTGATTCACAACAACTCCGTGAATAAGATCCGTGTAACATCATTATATCTGTACAGGACATGGGACGAGAAACAGCAGCTAAAGGCACATTCACATGGGAGTGCGGGAGGCGCGCGCGCTTCGCTCGGCGTAACGGAAAGCGCGCAGCTGCTCGCTTTGCTCGACGATATAAATACTCTTGTCAAACATGTAAGAATATTGCTAGATCAATAAAATTATTACATAGGCTAGATGGAATACTTTATTTAGTTGGTAATCATAAAAATACATAAGTAGGTGCATAATTTATCTAAACTAAAAGATATATATTTATAGGCTAGAATCATTCAGCAATTATTTTGCTGATATGAACTATGGCTTGTCAATTATGTATAGTGTGAATTTCAATTCATTCAATTTATTTTCATACATATTATCACTTACCTAATTATTATTAGGTAAGTTGTACCAAGTTAAAATAAAGCCTAGAAATTATGTAAGTATACTTTTATAACAATGTTTTGCCCAATAAAGTTTTAATTTATTTATTGTAGCCATTTCATAACCAATCATGTTATTATTGTAGAGTAGAACAGAAACTGTTTACTAAGTAACAAAAAATCAAATACCTACTTAATACAAAAAAAAAAGGTATTTCCGAAGATAAAATGTAAACAATCGGCTATAAAATCGCTAAACCATGGCATAAATCTTCAAACGGATTAAAACTACATCACTCTCTCGGACCTCTAAAATACAAACGTATCACAGGTAAAGCTGTCGTGCATAAGCGAGAGCGGCGTGTCGGGCGTGACGCGCGCGGTTGCAACGGCGCGGCGCGTGGCGGCGCAAGCTGACGCTTTACAAGACTCTGATGGAAGGCTCTTACCGGCTCCACAGTTGAGGAGACTGTTGGCTACATTGGTTGGTATTATTTTCTAGCTGAACCAACAGACAGTCCTGGCTCTAAGGGAAGGAGGCAGTTTTGTCTCTGGTGGCGATTTTAATGATGCTACGGTCACTTCCGTCAATTTCTGCCTCGGTTCCGAAAATCGTTGATTCTGGGGCCCTTAATTGAACTGCTTCGCTATAACGTACCATGACCTATGTTAAGAAAAGTTAATAATTATAAAGTTTACTAGACTTATCGTAAAAACTTAATCATTTTGCAATATAATACTTAAATAATACAAGTAAAACAATTTTCTGCTTTAAACGTCACGTAGTCACTGTACACACAAACTGAATTGTAGATCATAATACGGCCTTTTTGTCTAACTCAACTGGGAATGGACATGGCCTTCATTTTGAGTTTTGAAACCCATTCTGGACTAAAATTTTCATTTTCCTATTATGTGATTGGTTGAGCTCTGTTGGGATGATAACTGGGAATGGATTTCAAGTTAGACAATAAAGCTGCAGGTCTGCCAATAGAGACAAGACAAATATGGATATAACCTAATCTGCAACCTACTGGATTTTATTTTCTTTAAAATATTGGATAGGAATCCTACATTGTGTCAAATCCTTCCATCCTACACTACTACAAATTCCAGGTGGAAAGCTGTCACGAGCTGATAGACAGCGGCGGGCTGAGCGGCGCGGCGACGTCGGCCGCGAACGGCATCCGCGCGCACCTCGCCCGGGTCGAACTGCACGAGGGGCACGCTTACTTGCAGACTGATGAGGTGAGCCTTGAATGGTGGTTTCACCACGCAGTTCTAAATTGTAATGGTTGGCAAATTGGCAAAGCTTTGTGGGGATCACAAACTTTTGTTTTTTTAATGCGAGCTACTTGATAACGGGAAAACAAAGAAATCTTTTTATCAACTTTTGCAAGGATAGCAACAAGGTTTCCGCCCATGAGAGAAGGCACTGTTAAAAAGCAGTCTTTTCAAAATTTGAAAATCTGTCTTGACTTAAATGGAAATTATGTTTACCCGCTTACTACTGAGCTGAATTTTAAAAAGGATTTGACAGTTGATCAACGAAGAAGTACAATCTGATCACAAAATATAATTTTGAGGTAACCAAGTTCAATCAAGACAAAGGCTACTTACCATTTCGCTTACGTGTTTGTGTAAAGTGAATTAACCATATTTTTTTCTGCACCGCCTTAAACCCAGTCCGTAGCGGCTAGACCCAGACCTCCAAAACCTTACCGCAGAATGTCTTTGGATGGCATCAGGCTATATTTCTAGCTGATAATCCAATTTAAGTCCAATATTGGTGAGAATGAGCCCGAATGTATCTGACCAAGCACGGGTTGAAATGGATTATGTGACCTGTTTAAAATGCTTTAGAAATGCATTTTATGTGTGACGTTTAAGCATTAGCTCTAATCAGAGTTCCAAAAAATGTAGTGCTTTCGAAGCTCTATCTAAATTCTTATGTCAAGCTTACGGAAATGTATTTTCCAATTTGGCCAAGATTGCCCATTCTCCTTTAGCGACTCCAGTTTAAAATTACTGCTGTTTTTAAAGACATAAAACCAATCCTGTATACCCTCAGACCTGCGCACGTAAACTGTTGAACCTGAACCCCTCATTTCCCCTTATCAGGTCCCAAAGAAAGGCAGTCGCTGGTTGCGCGGGCGCAGATCCGTCTCCGAGGGCCCAGCGCCCAATCAGGTCAAGTCCTGGGGAGTGAAGGAGGTTCAGAACTGGCTAGAAGGCCTCTCATTGGGCGAATATAGCGACGCGTTCGCGAAGCATGACGTCACGGGACGAGAGCTGCTGTCATTGGCCAGACGGGATCTTAGAGAGTTGGGAGTGAGTAAGGTAGGACATGTGAAGAGGATACTGCAAGCTGTCAAGGAGCTGCAGTGACGACGGCGAGGCCGCTCCGAAGGAGATGGCCATAGTTAAATCGCTCGTGCTCTGATTTTACAGTAAAACTTCATTCTAATTTTAGATTGTAGAGCTCTGTCGAATGAATGAAAAACTCTTTATTGTACACAATAATTACACAGCAACCTAAGAACTTATAAAACCTAATGGGGCTTATTACAAGAAAATGAGCAGAGTTTAGACCAAGTCTAACTAAAAAACTGTCCCTAGAAAAACGATCTTTAAATACTCGTACCTAGAACGCTTTTTGTGGTAACAGTTTTGTTTTAACATGTGTCAACATGGGGTTCAACCAAGGTTTTACGTTTTTATAATAAGCAGCAATGAGATAATGTATAATGGGCGGTCTTATCGCTTAAAAGCGATATCTGTCGAGTTGGTTTTAAAGTTTTTTCTAGCTCAAGGTGGAACTTCTGTAATGGAAAATGATAGAGTTGATGTTACGTGATTTGATTGTAACCTTATTCGGGGAAAACTTGATGGGAAAAGAGAACATTTTTGGGTGTAAATTGTTTTTCTAATATTTTTCGTCTTTCCAAATACTTGCATTCATTTAAATGTTTATTAATATAAAATTAGTACTTATAGTCCACCGTTAAATAGTTAAAAAATGATGATACTTATTATAATTACTCAATCTACCTAAAAATCCTTTGATCGAGAATACTAGATCGAAGTAAAAATCACATTGTATTAAGTACAAGTGCTACGCCGTAGACATTCTACGGCGTAGAGTTATTATCTAAGCTGTAATATCAATCAAATACTCATTACTAATATAATGTAATAATGTTATTTATTAAATGATACAATACATATTCATAAAAATGTAATACTTTTCTTTCAATCAATTTTTATAATTATTGGTGTTGTAATTTGATTCCACTTTAAGTATACATTTTTCTTAGAGTAGTTGCACTATATTATGAAACCTTCTGTGATGTATGAAAAATTAGATATTTCTATATATTTCACATAATTATTATCTTCCAAATTCATAATATAAATACTACTTATGTATATTTATTTATATAGTGATATCTATGATGTGTTTAAATTATAAGTGAAATCGGAGCATTGGCATATAAATATTTAAGAACGACATTAAACAGCAAGTTATAAAGCCTGCAGAATTTAATATTATGACCGAATTTTGCGTAATTTGCAAAAAAATTGTATTATCTTCATTTCAATAAAACCCCTGTCGCTCTTATAAATTATATACAATATTCAGCAACTCATATTATTTATATCCTACATTTTATTTGCACTCTATCAACGAATCTTCTACCTCTTCTAAAATTTTACTAATAATATAACTAGTACACCCCCTATTTAACGTTTTATTATAAATTATAATAATGCCTATGCTATATTTATAATGTAAACTAATTAAGCTACAAATCAATTTGAGGAAAGAAATTGCTCCTTGAAATCTCATAATTTTTGAGAATTTTTACTTGAATCAAAAGGATTGAATAATACGAACTGCATCGGGAACAGACAGCGCGAATTTATATAATTATAATATAATAAATTATAATATTTGCGAGTTATAATAAATTCACAATGTTTTGGACATTAGTAGTGCAGTGCAAAGGAAGCTAACAAGTACATTACAATTATTAAAATAGGGCTACTGATCCTCGTTTTTAGTTTTAAAAGCTGCCAAAATCGCCTTCCAATAAAGTTGTTTTGTAATGTTAAACCTGCACAAGAACAACGAATTTAATATTTAATACTATCTAATACTTATTTCCTTTTAAATTCCGATACATAAATATACCGATCGAATCTTAATATAACTGGGACTGTACTCTACCACGTGTAGCTAAGATGGTGTAAAATTATTTAATCAAAGATATTTGACAAATTGTATGTCATTATTTAGCATTTATTTGCCAGTATTTAAGTTAACCTTAGTATAGTATCTATAGAAATCTCTCTTGCCCAATTGTACAAGTAAAGCAATAGTATTTTATCAAAATCTAACGCATAGTTTTGGTATTTACTCGTATTACAAAATTATTGCACAATATTATTTTAAATAGATAAATATCTTTCTAGAAGTCTGAGATATGAATTAAAGGTCAGAAAGTAGGTAATAGACAGGTACCAATAATTAAATATTTACCATGATTTAGGAAACGGATAATATTACTTAGCGTATGCCCCAAAACCTAATTAACAATATAGACCGTAATAATATAATATTTAAATTAGATTTGTCCTTCATCTTATTTCTTACTTACTAATAGTAAGTTCGTATGAACTCTTTAGCATTTGCTAAGATGACGATGTTTTGAGACCGCCAGAGAATCTGGATCTTTCAAGAGAGTTAAATTGGTGTCACTAGCGGTCAGTCTTCCACATTTTGACCGCGCAGAACGTTGCTAAACTAAGATGTTCAAGAATGACTTTTGACCAGTTTCTATGCCCATATTCTAAATTCTATGTGTGGTTTTGATTATTATGGTATGAGTTGGTATACTTGGTATTAAACATTATTTCTATACAAATCATCCTTTACATCTCAAACAATGTCCCAGGCACTACAGCGTCCCGTTAAGTGTAGGCATGGATTGCCTCCTGACGCTGTATAAATCTTCTAATATACCTATAGATGTAAAGGCCTAAGTTTTATACAAATTGACTATCTTGATGACATGTTGCAGGCGCGGATCCACTATAGTGGGCACTATGGGCATGCCCACAACCCTAATTGACCGAGTGAGTGAGCGAAGCGTTTCAGTTTCGAGATTGTTAAAAAATACTTTTGTCTGTCTGTCTGTTCTCGCCTACAAGTCGCATTTTTCAAGCGATTTGACCAAATTTGGCACACGAGTTCCTTGATATATTAAAAAAAAACACTATAGGTATATTATAGATCATGAGCGAGTTCATGTTCCTACTCGCACTTGGCCGATTTTCAACCTTTTTTTGAGTGCTGGATCCGCGCCTGTGTGTCAGCTACTCAGTTAAGACGCAAGAGCTGCGTTCGATGCTTTTGACGGAACAAATGTTAGCACGATCTGCAGCTATTGATTTGATAAGTACCAGAAATTGTGGTATACCTGTATTCTTTATCCGTTAGGTGTTCTTTATTTTTTTTTAATGGCAATATATTTACATTAAACAAAACCACAGATAGGTATATAGAATTTAAAAATTGGCTGTAACGAGACGTTTAAACGGAAAGATACACACAGTTATTATATTATATAGTTAAAATGCACAATAATATTAAATTTTAGATTGTATAACCAATATTCTAAAGAAAAAGCAATTTAGTATGTTTGTGTGAGTGTAATAATACTTCGGTGTCGAAAGACTAATGTGATCTCGTGTTTTTTCCTTTGAATATATCTTTAGATAGAATAGACGGCCACGTTGCATGTCTTCTATTTAATAGTATGTGGCCTAATACTGCAAACATACTTTATACTGTAGCTAAACTCCAATATAAGTAGTTTAACTTATTATAAAAAAATATATAATGCAACTAAATCATTTTTACTGCATTTACTCAGGAGTTAATAAAGGTTTGCTGGAAGAAAACTCTTTGTAGAGTTAAGCTCGCCTTTGTACGTGTTCTTTTTTATGTTATCCTGTGTGTGTCTATTTGTACAATAAAGAATTAAGAATTAAGTTAATTTTAAACTCCCTCGCAGTCGCTCGGGTGATAACATTAGAATTCCTTGGGATTCAATATGGCGCCCGCGACATTAAAGCCCTTACTAATAAACGTGGTATAAACCAGTAGGTCAAAATGTATGGTTATTTTTAGTTTATTCCATTCCGAGGAATAACTTTACACCACGTTTATTAGTAAGGCCCTACGTATTCTACTTTATCCTCTTGGTTAATAAACTACTATTACATATTAGATACACAAAAGTAATGAATAAGTACAATACATTAATTACAATGGAACATAATATTATATTATGCGATGGCATACAACGTGGTCGTATTTCCTTATACATGATCTGCCTTATAAATGTTATAAAGTGTATGTCTACGATCTTGCGTACTTGTGTATAAGAATGTATTATCTATTTATATTATAGCATACCTATTTAATATATTTATTCTATGAACGTATAAACTTTAACGTAAATTATATTATACTTCTGCCGTACGCGGTTCTAATGCCTTAGTTTAATCTATTTGATATACTTAGTTTAAATTAAACTAATAATAAGAAGATTATAACTTTAACATTATGTACATATTCTTGTATATTATTATTTTGTCTTATGTTATATTACTTTCTTTGGTGGGTTTTGAAGTTTGTGTACGTTTCAGCGTCAAAGATTTTTCTATGGCGTATATTTAAACTATTACAATTATGATCGAGCTAAGCGTAACTACCCACCTTTCTAACAGGTGTCATATTTATTTCTGTGAAATAAAATAAAAGCTCGATCGACTAAGTTCTTTCTAAAATTAACGTGAAATTCTAAATTCGGTAAGTAATAAGTATTGGAAATATTATTGAATATCTTTGTTGAAAGTTGGTGTTTAGGCAGTATACTTTGCCACGTAATTTAATAGTTTCCAGTGTAATAATTTAACTATCATGGTTTAATACGAACATAAATATTGTTATCATGGCGTAATTTAATCATGGTTAATAATATTTAAAGTTCCCAGTTTTTTTTAATGATATAAATCAGTTGGTTTAAATAGTTTAAGTACAATTTATTCTTAATTTAATGTTAGCTGGCAAGTAAAACTTTCGGTTTTATTAACCAATAGGGATCGATTCGAAATTTGAAAACTACAAGATCGATCGACGGTTTGGCTCAACCGTTTATTATCTTCGACCGGAAGATGGTCGTCTGGATTTGACCAACCTACAGTGGCGTAGCTACCGAATGGCTAGGCGGTGCAGTGTACCGGGGCCCCTAAGCTCAAGGGGCCCTCGGACTCTGAGTCCCGAGAGTCCAGATGGTTTTGTTCTTAGGAAACTGTAGGTATGATTATTTTGAAAATAAAAACAGCTGCATTATTAGATTTTTGAAATAGTTACCCAGAAAATGACGAATCAAATCTTAAGTTTTTACAAAAAATAAATCCTACCTTTACAACTGTTCAGTTAAGGTCCCGGTTTATTCTGCACCAGGGCCCTTGGCTACCTAGCTACGCCAATGCCTACCTACTGGAAACAAAAATAAGCGTAATCTTATGAATTGTGAGCAAATCATAAATATTTTTTGTTAACTTGATCACTAAGGTAGGAGGCACCTACCATACGTCATAAATACTTTCAATAAAGATGTATAAAGTCCTGCTACAACGTTCTAAGTTTACAAACATACATACATACATACATAAAATCACGCCTCTTTCCCTATGGGGTAGGCAGAGACCACGGATCTCCACTTGCTACGATCCTAACACACAACTTTTGCCTCATTCACTCTCATTACATTCTTCATACATGCTCGCCGGTTTAGGGTACTTTTGACCTGGCCCTTCTCCAAAATGTCCTAAGTTTACACCTAATAATAACATGGTAGAGCCAATAAATATTTAAACATGAGATAAACCTACTTGAAAAAATCATTGTGCTCATTTTGTTACATCAAACTTGCGCCTTCCATGTTGGGTCAGTGTATACGATGAGATACATACGCCCATCTTCCGGTCTAATAGTGATTTTAATAAGTTGCATAGAATATTTTCTTTGTAATTTGTAATCATATCAATATTTTAAGTCGGGTTTTAACAATTCTCTTGTTATAACAATTAATTATATTATTACATATGATATTTTACGATTTAAGCAATAAGCATCGATATTTCGCTTCGATTTTGTACTTAGGTGTCGTGGTTACTTATTTATGTGCAGACCATTTTGTTCTATTTTTCTTCGTATTAGATCTTTTGAGAATTATTCTGTTTAGATTGGAATCGTCTTAAACATCAAAAATGTTGTCTAGTTCTATAGGAAAGGACAAATTCTTTTTTTTTTTAAGCAAATGAATGATGATCTATGAATTATGTCAATGAATATTGAATACCTACCTAATATTGATTCAAAATGGTCTGCATTTAACAAAAGTCGGTATATTTATTATTATTAAGTTGTCTAGTCTTATCATCAGTATGTTCCTAAAGTTGTGAGGCGCAATTACTTACTTTAAATTAGATTACTTAAGTTTTTTTTTTTTTGCAATTGTATTTTATTTCTAACTATTCTTTTATTTATAAAAATAAGGTCGGTAATACAATGGTATGAAATATTACGGGGCGATGCCATCAATTTGATTGACCTAGCTGAAATGACCTTTCTACGACCGTAGCGGCCTGTCTACGCCTAGCTTAAGTGCTACGGCGTAGCAAATGGGTTACGAAAAAACTTCTCTGAATTTCGTCTCTGAATTGTGTTAATTATTAATGATTGAGTGAGTTACTAATTAATGGTTTATTTTGATTTAAAGGCTTTGTATTTAATGTGTAGCTTTAGTTTGACATGCTCAATTTAATTTACGTATTACCTATTATTTTTATAAAAACTTTGCACATTTTGTAATTTATCCACAAGTTTATTGATCTAGAAAAACATTTGTTCTGAAGCCACACTACCTAACTAGGCAGTTGTTTTTAATCAGTAAGTACTTATAATAAATTATATACCTAAATAGCTTTTTTTTAATCATTATTATCAACGAAGGAGTTTTATTTTTAATGTCTAGTCATAACTTTATCATACACAAAATAATAAATCATTAAGTCATTTGGGGATTTTTTTTAATGTTTTTTTTATTCATAGAGGAATTATAAAATGTGCAAATTGTGATATTTGTGTTGTGTGTTTCGGTACATCTGAATTGAGCTCGATATTAATTAACTGATATTCTTCTTGATATTTTCTCTTGTATTTATATTTGGGAATTAAATAAATTATACTGTTAATCAATTATGCGCATTTTTATTTGTATATAGACATACATTAGGCTGTTCCTAAAATGACATCGAGTGGGGGAGTGCCTCGACTTTAAATCCAAAGGTCGTGGGTACGAATTTATTCCACAATCGTCAGATTCCATTTGTATAAGTAGGTACTACATCTCTGGCGCATCGGCGGCCGCTGACGCGGCACACTCGCTCCGCTCGCTCGCCTCGCGCATGGATTTTTCACTATCCTAACATAACCTAACCAACGACCCATTTGGTTAGGTTAGCCAGAAATGTATAGAATAATGGAATCCGACGAACGAGGAATCATCGTTTCGTCAGAGGTAAAAAAAATCTGTCGAATGTGGAATAAATAAATGATCTGACAAATGTGGAATAAATAAATGATCTGACAAATGTGGAATAAATAAATGATCTGACGAATGTTAAATAAATAAATGATCTGACAAATGTGGAATAAATAAATGATCTGACGAATGTGGGATAAATAAATGATCTGACGAATATGGAATGAAAAAGGGGCTATTCATCAGTAAAACAAAGCAACATCACAAAACTGCTTTTATTCTTTCCAAAGTCTGACTTTTCCCTAAAAGATCCATCATCTCAGCCACTCCCGGGCCTTCCTCCAGCCCACTGAGCAACGACCTTAGCATCTTCATCAGAATATGAAACTTCACTCCATTCTCTTTAGCGAAACTCTTCAGTCTATCCTTCAGTTTTTCTTCTTTAAATTCAACATTTTCTAAATCCTGAACTAGTTTTGTAAGTAGATCTTTGTCAGTGTCGATGTTGGTCGAAGGTAGGATCCATAGAAATCCAAATCTGTTGGATGTCAGTTCTTCTATCCTTGTTATCCTAGTTGTAGCCCAGTTGAGAACGTTTCTTATGTGATCACCTGAAATAGGAGATAAACACGTTAATTGCTGTAAAAGTACTGTAATGGTTGTCGATTCAATAGAAGAAATGCTGAGACGTCAGAAGGTTTAAAGTCTTTCAACCCTTTCTCTGTGGGTACTAAACTAAATAATGTGCAGTTATTGTTCTCTTATAGATCGAAGGCATGTCTCCTGTGGCAACTTTTCTCTATCATGATTTAAGACTTAGCCATCACCACCCTTCTCAAAATGATGTATGATATTTATTTTGAAACTGGTGTATATTTACTTATACCTTCTACATACCAGGTTACTTAATTGTTTAACTTTAGATACTTACTTACCTATCCATGTTTAGTTATATTTTCTGGAATTTCATTATTTTTGTGTGCAATATTAATTTTATTACTATAAATTTTATTATTTATTTTTATTTACAGAAACTAAGCTACTACATATTTACATATATTTACAAAATACAACAGGATAAGTCAAGCTATCTAAGGATCGTTACAAACGATCTATAGATAGCTCAACTGATCCAGGTCACTGTCAGTCGGTGCATGCCCAAAACACTGGCGGCATTACCACGCTGGATGGCAATGCTGATCCTTTGAGCCAAAAATGTGAAATTATTTATTTATCCGAAATACTGAGATCCGCCGTCGTACCAAGATCTATGACGTCGGCCAAAGAGCGATAAATCTCAAGTGGAGTTGGGCAGGACACCTGGCTAGACGTGGTGATGGCCGGTTGAGTAAATCTTTGACCGAGTGGTGGCCAAGATCGGACCACCGGAATCGAGGTCGTCCGAGAGCACGTTGGGTCGACGACATAGTAAAGGTCGTAGGAAATGTTTGGACGCGAGAGGCGCAAGATAGAGAAGACTGGGATAAAAGAAGGGAGGCCTATATCCAGCAGTGGGTGTTACTAGGCTGAGATGATGATGATGATGATGATAAAATGTTATTACTTACATTGTGTAAATAGCTAAGTCTTATAAAATAAATCTATATATCTATTTCTTCTATTGAATTGGCAGTTCCGCGCGGATAAGTCTGCAACCACTATTAAGTGTGTGTGAGTCATGATCATGAGGCAGGCTTATGTCCAGCTGAGTATCATTTGAGCTGATGATGATTACCAGATGTATTTCTCTGATGTCCCGGGTACTTCTCCTCAATAAGTGTCCGTAGTTGTTCTACCAGCGCTTGCGATAGTTCCTCGTCTTTTAATCGCCGAATAATCTCTAATCGGTTGCTCTCTTCCAGCAAATCTGGATTTAGGCGCGTGGGGTGTGGCGAGATTTTATCTATCTGAAACTGAAGAAATATTTTTGATAGAGCACTGCCTGGTCTAGTTCAACTTTGTAGGAGCTTTCCGATCCTAAGGTCCCAATGAATTTCGAATAAAGTCTAAGTTCTAAGAAAGTCTCACAATTAGGGATAATTAAATATTTTTAAAATGTATCCCGATGTATGATACTCCCACAAAATTTAAGCCATAATTGCGTTGCTAACATTCCCATTAGATCAGTTGGTTAGAGCAGCATATATCGGCGAGGTTGTGGGTTCAAATCCCGCACGGGTGATTTTTGGGATACTTTTAAAAATCTATAACGTATCAAGTGCACGTAAGAACAAAAAAGATAGAAAAATATTAAGGGAGTAATGTAAAAATGGTAGAAGGAATTATAATCATAATAGGTAACTTACCTCAGAACACAATTCGTCCATAGTCTTAAGCCGAAGTCCGGAGCCAGCGACATGCCCGAACCCTCCGCCGGCCATTGTGATGTAGTTCAGCAACGCCAATGGGAACACGCCTGCAAGATAAACGTAGGGTTAGTAGGTAAAGTTGTTCCATCTCGAATGCAGGTTCGTCTTTATTGTCTGTGTAGATGTGTTACTGTAAGCGATACTGAGCTTCCTCCATGGAGTGTTCCCAAGCTTACGCACACAAACAACTCGCATGTGTGATGTGACGACCTCTGTAGCGCAGTGGGCGAAGGCCCGCCTGCGACTCAAAAGGTTGCGGGTTCGATCCCCGCGGCGGGACCAATGTTTGTATGATTTACAAATATTTGTCTCGGGTTTGGGTGTTTCTATGTATAGTATGTATATATTTACAAACAAAAAGTATATCAGTCATCTACTACCCATAACACAAGCTCTGCTTACTTTGCGGCTAGATGATGCTGTGTGAAAAGTCCAGCGTTATTTATTTATGTGCATCTACACACAATTAAGAGCAACCTGCCGTTGTGAGCAAGAACAACTTTAACTAGGGTAAAGGTAGGTTCTGCCGATGCAATGTTGCCTGTCACGCTCATTCCGAGCCAGGCAACAATGCTCTGTTCCCATAGAAATTCATCTTTCATTGACGTACAGTGCGCACAACCGATCTTTAGCTCTCTGAAGTTAGGAGCACTAAGCAATGGCGCAGGTTTGCGCGAGTAGGCGAGGTAGGACGATGCAAAAAACTAAGCGAGTGAGCGAGGCAGCTGTACAACGCTGTCTTCGTCTTTTATGCGTCATCGAAAATGGGTTCTGCGCAGCTACTTCAGAGAGCGGACGCGTCACCACTGCTGCCGAGCTCGGAATGTAATCTCGTATAAACCTATCAAGAATATATGGGGACCAGTAGTGTCGCGGCACCATCGTACTCACACTTTTAGCTTAGATAGATAGATTAACGCTTTATTGTACACAAGAACCTTATACAGAGAAGTGAATAAATAAAAATACCCAAATTGTACAATATATACATACTTAGCATACTTTATAACACGGAATTATTTCTGTAGTAGGAACTAATACTGGTATTATAAATGGGACATGCATTCTCTCGGTTCTTTAAGCGGATATTTATCACCAGACCAATCTTCCATTCATTAATATTCCTCTCCGTCCAAAGGTTGCCCGGAAAAGATCGCTTCTTAGCGTTAGGGCCGCCTAATTGTTATTGGCAATTTGATTGTCACAGTATGTTCACCTACTGTGACAAAATACATACCTTTATTTCTAAAATCTTCCACTTTGACGTCGCTTTGCCGCTTGCTAAGCTTAGTCCCGTCGGCGTTCACGATGAGGGGCAAATGTCCGAACTGCGGCGGCGTCCAGTTGAATGCTCTGAAATATTTGCAATAAGTATTCAAAAAAACTAGGATCACGACCAAGTCATAATATAATACAGCGACGCGTGATCCGAGAGCTGGCACATTTTTGGTTCAAAGGATCAGCATTGCCATCCAGCGTGGTAATGCCGCCAGTGTTTTGGGCACGCTTCCGACTGACAGTGACCTGGATCAGTTGAGCTATCTATAGATCGTTGGCCCTTTTAATGTGTCACCAATTCGCCCCCTCCTAAAGTGTTAATGAACTTCTGAGTCTGTCACTAACTGGCTTGGCTACCCCCTAAATGCTTTTTGTGCAAGTACCTGTAAATAAGCAAGTGCTTGGTGGTAGAAATCTGCCACTCAACCCCTCGGAACACATGTGTGATACGCATCAGATGATCGTCCACCACATTCGCAAAGTGGTAGGTCGGGAAGCCATCACTCTTCATCAGTACTGGATCTCCCTCGTTCAAGGTCACATCATATCCAATGCCTCCGAATATCAGGTCATCGAATGATTGGATGTCGGAACTGAGCTGAAAAGGTTTATTAAAAGACATTTCTGAGACTGAAAGTGCAGTTCTTAAACAATCATAACGGAACTTAAAAACTTATTGTTATTTTGTGTTGACTGAATTCCTCATCAGTCGAAGAGGCAAACATGTACCAGCCGGCAGTCTTCTTGTGACCACAGTGGCTGTAATGCCACTGAAACATTAAATAATTTTTTAATACATGATTAAGTCCCGTTATGACTATTATGGTTATGACTATTAAGGTATGTTCAAGTCGCGGAAGTTTTAAATGTGAAAGTGCAATTCTGCATATATTTTTTTTACTTTTTTTAGTTTTGTAGATTGTGCCGGTTTGTTAGAGTAAGAGAGATAGCAAGATTTTAGGCGTCATCAAAAATGGGTTCTCCGCAGCTACTTCAGAGAGCTAAAGAACTATTGTGCATATTATACTAATGGTAGTTCAGATCTATAATTGTAGTTTCAATAAAACATTTGTGTGATTTATCATACATGTAATGCCCAGTAGTGGGCTAATCAGGCTGTGGATGATGATGATCAATTAGTTACTGACTTAAGATGCGTGTATAATATTAGAATTGTAGCCAACTTAATGTAACTGACCTTAAACCTTATACAATATGGAATTCCATCCTTAATCTTCTCTTTGATATCTGCCGGAGAAAGATTTCTGCACCGATTGTCATATTTAGGTATCTGCTGGTGCTTAATTGCATCTCTCCGGACCATGTTCAAACGACGCTCGGTGCAGAAGCATTTATAAGCGGAGCCATTGTCGAGGAGAGTTGAAATATGTTCCCTGTTAATTAGGATTTATTAGGTGAGTAGTTCATTTACAGAAATTAGCTGATATGATGATAGGTAACATAGCTGTACCAATGTACCTGTACTTTTGTAAATAAATATGACGAAATGAGACCTATACCTACACCACAAGATCCCTGTGAGAGAAGATCTATGTACTTATGTGACTGTGTGCTATTCCACGTCACTATCTACGTCTATTCCAAGTTTCATCCAAATCGGTTCATTGGTTTAACATACAAACATCTAAACAAACTCACAAACTTTCAGCTTAATTATATTAGTGGGATGTATTACTTTTTTTTTTTTTTTTTTTATCAACCTATGGTGTCCCACTGCTGGGCAAAGGTCTCCCCCAAACTTTTCCACACGTCCCTATCTCTGGCGATTTCCCACCACTCTCTCTCGAACCCGTCGAGATCGTATTACTTTATATACTAAAAATAATAAGGACACTTACTGGTAATAATCTAGCCTCTTGCTCTGTACATAAGGTCCATATATACCTGGAAAATCAGGGCTTTCATCACACTCTATCCCTGCCCATTCTAAATCGTCAATAAGCGCCCGCAACGAGCCCTCTACTCTTCTTGTCTGATCTGTGTCTTCAATGCGCAGTATAAAAGCGCCACCTTGATTCTTAGCGTATAGATAGTTGTACAATGCAGTCCTCAAGCCTCCTAAATGCAAATATCCTGTCGGACTTGGAGCGAATCTGACTCGAGGAACGTTGGATACTATCGTCCTAAAGTTATTATGGTTCGGGATGAAAAGTACGACGCGTTTTAAGAATGAGACCCGCATTTCTCAGGATTGTGAAAAAACGCTTTCAAGTTTACTTGAACCTCGATTATCGGATATCGGATTACTTAATAAAATGAACTGAATTTTATTGCTCTGATGCGATGACTTTATGTTTTGTTTTGAACTTTTTTGAGGTTATTATAGTTTGATTTATTGATAGATAGAGCCATAGATTTAGCATGGAACCTTTTTGGTACATCCATGGATAGAGCAGATCAGCTGTTTGCTGTTTGTGTGTTGACACAAGAATAACAGTTCAAAAACCTGTGGCCCAAACCCACCCGAAATCCGTGCCCAAACCAGATGTCATGAAAATGTTTGTGAAAATCTCATAGATTTAGCATGGTACCTTTTTGTATGGAAAATCTTGAAAGAAAAGTGTTATGATATTTCAGTTGTCATGGGTTTTTGATTCATAATTGCAAATAAAATTTAGATTTTTTTAATAGAGTTCACTGGTCATCAACCTATAAAAGTGTCTGGAACCAATTTTGAACGAAATAAATTAAACAATGTTTCTGTCTAAATATTTTCCTTTATCTAGGGACATGTATATCTCTATGGGACATGTTAAGGATTACGGGATAATATGAAAAATAAAAAAGTACGTGAGTGTCGTGGAACACTCAGTAGGAACGAAGCAAAGAGTTTTCTATAAGTACTGGGAATTTCAAAAACTCTCTTCCGTACTAACAATGTAACAATCTATTGACTGTTCGCGGCTGCGCACTTCGCACTGTGACATTTTCGTAACGTGACGGTCGTGACGGTAAAATGGAACGAAATTATTCTTCCAGCCCCAGCCTGTTTTTTTTTCGATACCGTCTGAAAAGGAACTTCGTTCCAAAAAAATTAAACGGATACATTACATTAATGTTAATATTGTTAATTCGAGTTTACCTACTTTCAGAATAATATTCTGCATATATAGCCATGGGTAACTCAGTTAAAAATCGTGATCTGTAGGTTTCAGGTATTTTTTTAATCATGATGTATACCTGAATCACAACTCAACAGCTCCAACAGTCCTAAAGTTTCTTTAGTTTATTATTCCAAAATATTTTTCTAGTTGTAAGGGATGGTGTACGGCATCCCTTATATATTGTTTATGGTTTATATAGTTTTTAGCCCTATCGAGAATGGTAATAATTGCTGTTTTAGTCTGTGGTCTCCGACATCTCTCGTCTATGGTTGTAATGACAAAGACAGTTCAAGTCAAACTTTGGTCTTATTTTAATAAACATGAAATTACATTGGCCAGTTTATTAATTACGTTAACATATATTACTACCATTTAATAAAAAAATAGCCTGATGTTATTATAATAAACGCTCATTAACACTTTGCACTAAGATAAATAAAACGGAAGTTGTATTGCAACTTCCGTTTTATTTATTTCGTTTGCCCGGAAGCTACACACAGCGCCATGCAGCACGATAGATGGACGCGGCAGCAGTCGTAAACTCAAACCTGAGTTTCAATAATAGACCTTATTCCTAGGAGTTAAAATAAAAATTACTAATTGATATTAGTCCGTTCTTCAGTCAAATACGTACGTCGTACTTCAGATCAATCAGTCAAACTCAGCTTTTCGATTAAAGACCTTAACAGTATTGAAATAAAACACAATATAGGTATCGGAGCTTTTGGACTGATGGAGAAGGATGGATTTGATCTGTTAGGGTCTGTTTACGTCATTTTTTCGAATAAAGACTTTAACGCCATTGAAATAAAACACATTTTAATATTGCATGATCTTGAGTTTCGTTAGACTTTAACAACTTTTTGGTTCTGAGCATCGGAAAGACGTAGACGAATTCGATGTACAGGTACCTACTGTTTACGTTACAGATCGGTTTTATGAATAAAGACTTTATCTTCATTGGAATAAGAAACAATATATTATTGAATTGTCTAGAGTTTGCTTTTACTTGTACGACTTTTTGGTTCGGAGCATTGATTGACATGATGGAGAAGGACGGATTTGATGTATATTATCAGTTTGTCACAGCTTCGCTTTTCAAATAGAGACTTTAGCGCTATTGTAATAAACCACAATACAATATTGTCTTGCCTTGCCTTGGATTGGGACGGAATTGGATCTGTTGAGCCGAAGTATTTTGCCAAGACTTGAAAGACGTATACCGATTTCGGTTGAGCTGCGAGTTATATGTACATATCCATCCTTCTACCCACGGCTATGCATATACAATACATATACTATACATATATAAGGTCAACCTTACGTAGGTACCGTAGGTACCTAAACTAATCGAAAGAGTTACGCATTAATTTTCCACTTTCCATGGAACGTGGGAAATGAGGGAGTATAACTGAATGACACTGCAACACCGAATCATAATCTGTGGTCGTTGTTACTTCACTTTGGTTCCGATGTCGAAATAACAGTGAAAGTCATTAGAATTTCCAAAAATCTTTACAAAATGGTGAGTAATCTTGCTCTAGCCTTTCTACGCTGCATTTCCTACTTCAATTCAAACATATTTTGCATGGAATCACCATAAAAGCGGGTCCTGGGGTCGTGACATAGGGTTATAATCTGACGTTCCTACATTTATTTTCAGAATAAACTAAAATCGTCACAGAGAGACAAAGTGAAGAAGTTCGTCGCATTTACACAGACGACTGAGAGTACAGCGATATACTGCCTGACGCAGAACGACTGGAAACTAGACCTTGCCAGCGATAACTACTTCCAAAACCCAGATGCCTACTACAAAGATCCTGTGAAGACATCAGTGGACAGAAAGAAATTAGAACAACTCTTCAACAAATATAAAGATCTACACGAGAATGACAAGATAATGTTAGATGGTATCATGAAATTTCTAGAAGATGTAAACCTCAGTCCGGAATCTATATTAGTTCTAATCATAGCTTGGAAATGCAAGGCAGCAGTGCAATGCGAGTTTACAAAAGATGAGTTTATATCTGGCTTTATAGAACTGGGAGTGGATAGCATAGATAAGTTAAAAGCTAAGCTACCAACACTTGAAGCGGAGATAAAGGATGTAAACAAATTCAAAGATTTCTATCACTTCACATTCAATTATGCCAAGAACTTGGGTCAGAAAGGACTAGACCTTGATATGGCGATAGCTTACTGGAATATTGTGCTCCGTGGCAGATTCAAGTTCCTAGATGCATGGTGCCAGTTTCTTACGGTAAGCAACTTTCTAGACAACATCGGTTTCTTACAGTTCGCCCAACAGATCTAGGCAAATTAGCCGTTTGTCTGCACAGTGAACGCTTTTTGCATTTGTCATGACATGTAAAACAAAAGAATAACAGCTCACTGGAGCTATTTCTCAAAAAGACCACCGCACACACCACACCTGCTTTTAGTCCTGGGAATGATCGCAGATAATCGCACAACAAAAAAAAAGTGAATGCTTTTTCATACAAAATCGTGTTCTGCGCAGACAAACGGCTAACTTCACGAATGCCTAGATCCGTTTGGCGAACTGTACCTACAAACTTACTATAGGTATCACCTAACTAGTGAGTGTTGAGGTGACGGCTGATAGAGCGGAGTGGAAGAGGAAACCTGTTGTGCCGACTCCACATAAAAGTGGGATAAGAGCAGGGAAATGATTAAGATAGCAGTTAGAAGTTATCCAATAAGAATTTAAAAAGATATTCCTCTTTAATCAACCTATTATTTCGTCTATATTTAATTTCCTGTATAAATATAAAAATATTTTTTTTATTTCCTGTATAAATATTCCTGTGTAAATGTATGTTCATCAATATCCATAACATTTAAGACAGATTATAAAAAAAACATTCAGAATTGTCATCATCGGAGTTAATGGCTAAATTTGAATAATGGTTTAAATAAATAAATAATGCTGGACATTTTCACACAGCATCATCTAGCCCCAAACTAAGCAAAGCTTGTACTATGGGAACCAGATAACTGATATACTACTTATATACTTTTGTTTGTACATACATACATATTATGCATAGAAACTCCCAGACCCGAGACAAATATCTGTAGGTCATACAAACATCCCCGCGGCGGGGATCGAACCCGCCACCTTCTGCGTCGCAGAAGTTTGGAAATACCAATTGCTTATCAGTTGGTTTTTTTTTAAGCCTATAGTTACCTACTAATATTATTATTAATCATCATCATAACAAAATACCTACACTTAATTAAATTTATGAAATCGCTTAAACATTGGTATAAATTCACAGCAACATGCCAATAAATGATCTGACAAATCTATTTACAGTTTCAAGGCCAAGACGCCTAAACTTGTTATTTGAATACAACCTTGAATGCAATATAAAACATCAATTGAATTTAATTTCAGGAGCATCACAAAAGATCTATACCCAAAGACACATGGAATCTACTGCTTGATTTTGCGACGCAAATAGATGATGGCATGAGCAATTATGATGCGGAAGGTGCATGGCCAGTCCTCATTGATGATTTCGTGGAATGGTGCCAGAAGCAGGGCCTCACGGCGGCTAACGAGCCTGCGTCCGGCTAGCCGTTGCTGTCCTGCTACCAACTAGAAGAGATTGAGCAGGACCATGAAATACACAGGCCGAGATACAGCAAAGCGTTGAGGACTTGCCTCCTAGTGCTGCTGTCCAGATTCGTCATGTACAGCCTAGAGCTGTGCCCGTTCGAGTGGGTCGCTGCCTTCCTCGTTTTCGAGTTGTGTAGCTGAACCAAGTGACGTCAGTGCTAATAAACGGTGTGCCGTGTTTAAGTGAATTTTTAGCTTCGCAGTTTGAGCTGTTCAACTGCAGAGCTGTAGTACTGTTCGTCCGCTAGTTGAAATTCTCGTTACTCTTGTTGATTACCTTCTCGGGTATTAAAGTTGATGAATTCAGATTTAAAACTTACCCATTGAATTTTGAACATATTCTCCTTATAGATTTAGTAATGCCGTGAAACTTATAAATTAAGATGTAAATATGTACATACACAATAATGATATTACATTTTATAATTATTGAAGCTTAGATTTTTGGTTTTAATTTTTTTATTCTGTGGCTGTCTGTCGACTGATACCTACAGGGATAGTTGGAAACTATCATTCAATATCTTAATGTAGAAGCAGTTTTGCTCATTTATTTGTTGTTAGAATTGGCACATTACTTCTATTTTTATCACTGTTAAAGGGCAATAGTGCAATTTTGACAAAAATAAATGTGCAATCTTACCCTACTTCAAAGACTTGTGCACTCGTATCTTAGAGATTTGAAGAATGTTGTGACTTAATACATAACTTTCATTTTCTATGTAATGATTTCCATACTTGAATCAGCAATAAATTAATACTGTAACAAGTAAGAGTGAGAATAAAAAAATATATAAGGTAGGTATAAAATAAAAATGTTCTTGCTGTGAAATGTTGTACCTACTGTGTGAAACAATGTCTTTAGGATAACATGAAAATCATTAACATTTCATACTTAGATCAATGTACAAAAGATGAAATTGATGTATTGAGTATTAAATTACATTAAATTGTTAATAAATAATGTTTTATGGTTTTCTTTCAAAAACTTCAAGAACCTACTTATCTATAATAATAACTTACATATTAGTGTTATATTACTGTTTACCCACATAACCGTCTAGGACTGACGAACTCCCTAATTTTCACAAATCTGCTGACGTGATACATCAGACACCACTTAAGCAGCTCCTAACTTAATAGTTTCTGTGTAAAAACCTAGTTTAATGATTTTTTTCTAATATTTTGGGTTCTATAGGTATTATCTATATATAGTACCTATTAAGTTCCAGAAAAAAAGTAAGGTAATTTTAAGCGTTAACGTACGTCCAAATCATCCTCAGAACATTAGGCATCCATGAAAAATTCAAAAAAATTAACCTTAGGGTAGGTATATAGGTATATGTACCTTTTTAATTTATATTAGATGGGTGACCGCCAGTGTCTTTTTCATCTAAGCGCTTCCGTGCTTCGAAGGGCACGTTATATTGTCGGTCCCGAATCCCGGCCATTAAGTTGTTAGGCCATGACGGACGGCGGCCTTAAGGCAGCCTAAAAACTCCGTAACCAGAGTTGGCCACTGACTGATACGAACTTACTTACCCACATTAAGTAGGTACGTACCTACCTACATATGTTTATGTCTAACGATGCGTATTACTCATAGATTTAGCATGGTACCTTTTATATATGGTATTACTCATAGGCGTAGCTGGAAGTCATTGAGCTTTATTTATGGTAGAAGTAAAAGCTTTCTCTCACCTACGACAATGATATTAAATAACATCATTAATCAATGATATTTTATATTTTTTAACATGCGATAGTGCCTGAGCCTACGTCAAAACATCGTTGATATAAATTATCTACCTACCAGTTGGTTGTATTTTTTTTCGATTTCGCTTTCCTAAATCGAAAAAAATACATTGCTTGCTTTGAGGAAAGAAAACTATATTTCTTTCTTAGGTCATTGATTTCTTGCTTATTTATTCATAAAGTTTTCTTTCCTCAAAGATTTCTTGCCATGACTGACATAGACATTTCATTCTGACAGGCTGGCTGCTGTCATGAGCCAGTCAGTCAGTCACGCACGTCAGTCAGTTCAGTTGAATTGAAATTATTTTTCATTGTTGTTGTTGGAGTTTTTCTGCAGTTTATTGGTAAAATGGCTGTTCGTTTCGCTGGAGCCATAAGAGAACTGAGGATTCATTTATGCCAGACAAGCAAGCAATCCGAAGGTGTTAGGTGAGATTTCTGATTACATAAACAGCATAACCTCTATCTTGTTCTAGTTTGGATTGGGAAACAATATTGAAATGATTCCAGGGAGTTTATTCAGAAAAACTATGTGGAAATTAAGAAGGCGAATCCTAACTTTCCGATACTGATCCGAGAATGCAACGGAGTCCAACCCCGCGTCTGGGCTCGATATGGTATGTACTAAATGAGTTTCTAAGTGTTTTCATTTTCAATTTCAAAAGTTCTTTAGTGGGATAAATATCCTAAGTATAGACTAGTGCATTTCCAGTGTGAATTTTATCCTAGTCGTTTACATTGGATAGGTAAGTAAATAGTTCAATGTTCAACATTTTTCCCTATTTAAATAAATAATGCTGGACTTTTCATACAGCATCATCTAGCCCCAAAGTAAGCAGAGCTTGTGTTATGGGTAGGTACTACATGACTGATAAACTACTTATATACTTTTTGTTTGTAAATACATACATATTATACATAGAAACACCCAGACCCGAGACAAATATCTGTAGGTCATACAAACATTTGTCCCGCGGCGGGGATCGAACCTGCAACCTGCTATGTCGCAGGCGGACCTTCGCCCACTGCGCGACAGAGGTCGTCAATTTAGAAAATGAAGTTGAGAAATAGTGCATACATTATTTGGTAGTAGCAAAGCGACTTTGTCTATACTGCATACATTGCCCTGCAGATAAAGGTGTTGAAGAAGTTCAAGAACTGTGTAACTTACCTGCCGATAAAGTTATGGCAGTGATCCAAGGGCTTATCAAATAAGATTATCTGATCCAAAGGCTGTTAGTAAATTTTGAATTTGAATTACACACATGTGTGTGTTTTGTTTGATTTAGTAGTACATAAATAAATAATGCTGGACATTTCACACAGCATCATCTAGCCCCAAACTAAGCATAGCTTGTACTATGGGAACCAGATAACTGATATACTACTTGTTTGTAAATACATACATATTAAACATAGAAACACCCAGACCTGAGATAAATATTTGCAGATCATACAAACATTTTATCCCGCAGCGGGGAACCCGCAACCTTCTGCATCCCAAGCGGGCTTTCACCCACTGCACCACAGAGGTTATCATCATGTGTGCTTTGTTTTTGCAAAAAAAACCAACTCTCTTAAATGTTGTTTTGTTTCTCTGATAGTAGATCTGGTGGGTGATACAGTCTGAGTGTATATTTTTGTTATTCCATGTCTCAATGATGTTCGCAATAAAAATTCAAGCTTTAACCCAGCAGTGGGTGCAAAAAAAACTTAGGCCTTTACATCTATATTAGGTAGATGATTTATACAGCGTCAGGAGGCAACCTATGCCTCACTCAACGGGATGCTGTATTGCCTGGGACATTGTTTGAGATAGAATAGGCTTACCCAGCACCTAAACCATCCTCTCAGCTTAATCAGCCTGGCCCACAGGAAAGACGATGTCAATACGTGTGGAGCTGACTAAGCTGCGGGTTTCCTCACGATGTTTTCCTTCACCGTTAAGAGCTCGTGTTAAAGCGCATATAAATTTTACGAAACGAAAAATCCAGCAGTGGGTGCAAATAGACTGAAATAATTATGGTCTTTGAAAGTTTATGTTTTAGGTATTTGTATCAATTTATGTCAATTTCTTTTCCATGTTTTTCAATGTTAGTATTCAAAATACCATTTTCTTATGTATTTGTTTCAAATTTCAGAGAAAGGTGAAGAGAAAAGCTCCCCACTCACAAACCTTTCGTCCGGCGATGTTCTGTCAGCCATCAAACAACTTGCAAAATGAATTATGTAGTATATTTATTTTATTTAATATAATTGTTATAGTTTAGCAGTGAAATATTATTATTTATTCATGAATAACCATGGTTCTAGATATTCTTTAAAGAATCTTGTGTTTGAAAGCAAGCTTAAATCAGTCTTGGCTTACCCCCACATGAAAGAGAACATCATTTTATACATGTATGTATAATGTATGTTTTGACACAACTTATGCATGGTAACACTGTCTTTTAAGATAGTTAAAAAAAAACAATAGTACATAAAATAGTTTATTATGCATAGAACTACACAACAAACAGTACTTACAACATACTAATACTACGGTAACTATACTACTCCTTGTACTTGATAAGTCAATACATTAACAGGCCTTGAACTAACTGATTCAACCAATATTTTCATTATTTACCATCTAAATCATTCCTGTGACTATGCTTAATTTAACTGACAGTAATATAAAAAACAAATATAGAAATTCAATTAGTTACAGATAACATTAACACTTGGGTTGTTTTAAAATCTTATTATAATGTGGTCTCTAGAATAAAATCAGAAAGGTTCTTGTTGTATACCCGTTAATTATTCAGTAGATAAACTTACGTGGCTAAGTACCTAACATGACTTGCACAACTTAAAAAAAAACATTGTTTGAGTCCCGGCCCTATAATACAAAATCTTCACAGGAAGCATGCGTAACATACAGATACAGCACTGAGCAGACAAAGGTTTTGTAGGTTTTGTGCATATCACCCTGTTATAAAAAAAAAAACTATCTACTACTAAGAATCTTCTTTCCTAACTTTTAAGGATAGACTAATTTACACTTTTTTTTTAATTACATTTTTAAATTACATAATATTACGTAAGTAATTGTTTTTGATTGGCTGGATCTCTCTTCTCTTAAATAGCAGTCGAAGAATAGCCCATTGGTCAACTTGAAATTCTGTGATGGTCCTTTTAACGCGTTCACTACTGTCTTCAACTAAGGCACGACCATAACATTGTTAGCCCTACTCAACCTGTGACTCAACTAGCCCTACTAACTAGCTGACAGTTCGAAATTTAGGATAAACTGGTGTGATTTTGTGAACAAACGAATTAAAATCATGATAATACCCTCACTTTTCGACCAATAATGTGTCAACAATTTTAACCTAAAACGCGGGTAGTCCGAACTTCTCTGGCTGGAATTTGGCCAGTGTTGGCAGGACTATAGTCGCATGGCTTGTCAGCTTCTTGTCCAAGTGCGGGTCGGGCACCATGACTACTTGCATACCAGCTGAGATGCCAGCGGTCACGCCGTGAGGGGAGTCTTCGAATACCAGGCACTGTAATAAAAAGTAAGTTCGTATGAGTCAGTAGCCAACTCTGGTGACGGAGTTTTTAGGCCGCCTTAAGGCCTCCGTCATGGCTTAACGACTTAAATAGCCGGGACCGACAATTTAACGTGCCGAAGCACGGAAGCGCTCAGATGAAAATGCCACTGGCGGTCACCCATCCACTTACAGACTGTTTCGAACGTTGCTTAACTTCGACGATATATCAAGAACGACTAAGCAAGCACGACCACGAGCGCTTCTAGCTGGCACTGTAATGAGGTGAATATTCATTAAAATTGATTTATAATTGGTATTTGGAAGTTAGATATTGCTTATTATTATAGTGTAGGTTATAAGTACTCGGTACTTATTGCCACTATCTTCGAAGCTTGAGGTTCGAATCCCGGCTGTGCATCAATGAGTTTATCGTTTTGGAAAAAATGCTCATTTTAACACGAGCTCTAAACCAGAATAGGTAGGAAACCAGATAAGTTCTAAGAAGCGGAGGTGTGCGTTACCCTAGCTGGAAAGTGTCTCCTAGAGAGATTTTAGAATGAGGAAAAATTAGTGCCTAGTGAGCTATAAATGTGCGCGAAATTAAAAATTTGTGCATATTGTAGTTTTTGAAATAAAGGGAAAAAACGTTTCCAGCTAGGGTAACGTTGCTCCAGCTGGAAAATTCTAAACCAATGGTCGGAGAGAGATGAATTGTATATCGGCAGATAGCTTTTATTTGTGCATATTTGTGCGCCAAAAAAAAAATTTGTGCGACTTAGGGTTTTCGAGATATTGCGTTTTCTAGATTTTCCAGCTAGGGTAACGTTTTGAAAAATAGTGTTTCTCAAAAACTACTGTATGTACGCCTGTAGAAAATATATACACGAGTAGCTCTTAATTTGTGCTAATTTGTGACGGAATCAGATTTAAGAAAATATTTATAGTTTTTGAGTTATCGCGTTTTTTTTAAAAACATTAAAATGATCGTAGCGTCTAAATTTGACCATGCACAAGGTCGCTGAAAACTGTATTCGGTCCGTCTCGACGCCTATAATAACCACACAAAATTTCAAAAGTGTACATACTTGCATTATTGAATAATTTAACTATAGGAAAAAAAATGGTGTAAAAATGTGTCATAACTTTGAAGTCAACCTACATGAAAACGGCGCAACCCACGATTTGTGCGCTAGACCAAAAATTAGTGCTTCTTATCAAAAAGCATTGTGTAAAGTTTCAGCTTCCTATGTTTCGTATTTATCTCGTTATTTAGCAAAATCCAAAATTGTAAACCCATGTTGGTTAACCGAACAATTTCGAAAGGCTACTAAAAAGCGACGGTTTCATACATCGCGATGACCTTCTTGATTGACCCGTATTTTTCCGTGTGCGTTACCCTAGCTGGAAAGTGTCTCCTAGAGAGATTTTAGAATGAGGAAAAATTAGTGCCTAGTGAGCTATAAATGTGCGCGAAATTAAAAATTTGTGCATATTGTAGTTTTTGAAATAAAAGGAAAAAACGTTTCCAGCTAGGGTAACGTTGCTCCAGCTGGAAAATTCTAAACCAATGGTCGGAGAGAGATGAATTGTATATCGGCAGATAGCTTATATTTGTGCATATTTGTGCGCCAAAAAAAAAATTTGTGCGACTTAAGGTTTTCGAGATATTGCGTTTTCTAGATTTTCCAGCTAGGGTAACGTTTTGAAAAATCGTGTTTCTCAAAAACTACTGTATGTACGCCTGTAGAAAATATATACACGAGTAGCTCTTAATTTGTGCTAATTTGTGACGGAATCAGATTTAAGAAAATATTTATAGTTTTTGAGTTATCGCGTTTTTTTTAAAAACCTTAAAATGATCGTAGCGTCTAAATTTGACCATGCACAAGGTCGCTGAAGACTGCATTCGGTCCGTCTCGACGCCTATAATAACCACACTAAATTTCAAAAGTGTACATACTTGCATTATTGAATAATTTAACTAAAAGTAAAAAAAATGGTGTAAAAATGTGTCATAACTTTGAAGTCAACCTACATGAAAACGGCGCAACCCACGATTTGTGCGCTAGACCAAAAATTAGTGCTTCTTATCAAAAAGCATTGTGTAAAGTTTCAGCTTCCTATGTTTCGTATTTATCTCGTTATTTAGCAAAAACCAAAATAGTAAACCCAACATGGGTTTACTATTTATATATACGGTAAGTATAAGTTAATATTTATATATTAACTTATACTTACCAGGTTGTTTTAATTTTATTGCTTTAGAACGTTTGAATGCAACTGTACGAACAACAGCTGAGTGATAATACGGGTCAATCAAGAAGGTCATCGCTATGTATGAAACCGTCGCTTTTTAGTAGCCTTTCGAAATTGTTCGGTTAACCAACATGGGTTTACTATTTTGGTTTTTGCTAAATAACGAGATAAATACGAAACATAGGAAGCTGAAACTTTACACAATGCTTTTTGATAAGAAGCACTAATTTTTGGTCTAGCGCACAAATCGTGGGTTGCGCCGTTTTCATGTAGGTTGACTTCAAAGTTATGACACATTTTTACACCATTTTTTTTCCTATAGTTAAATTATTCAATAATGCAAGTATGTACACTTTTGAAATTTTGTGTGGTTATTATAGGCGTCGAGACGGACCGAATACAGTTTTCAGCGACCTTGTGCATGGTCAAATTTAGACGCTACGATCATTTTAATGTTTTTAAAAAAAACGCGATAACTCAAAAACTATAAATATTTTCTTAAATCTGATTCCGTCACAAATTAGCACAAATTAAGAGCTACTCGTGTATATATTTTCTACAGGCGTACATACAGTAGTTTTTGAGAAACACGATTTTTCAAAACGTTACCCTAGCTGGAAAATCTAGAAAACGCAATATCTCGAAAACCTTAAGTCGCACAAATTTTTTTTTTGGCGCACAAATATGCACAAATATAAGCTATCTGCCGATATACAATTCATCTCTCTCCGACCATTGGTTTAGAATTTTCCAGCTGGAGCAACGTTACCCTAGCTGGAAACGTTTTTTCCTTTTATTTCAAAAACTACAATATGCACAAATTTTTAATTTCGCGCACATTTATAGCTCACTAGGCACTAATTTTTCCTCATTCTAAAATCTCTCTAGGAGACACTTTCCAGCTAGGGTAACGCACACTATTTTTCCTCATTCTAAAATCTCTCTAGGAGACACTTTCCAGCTAGGGTAACGCACACGAAGCGGAGGGCTTGCAATAAAGAATTATCAATTAAATAAAAACTTCTTCAAAATATTAGCATGAGCCAAATAGCTATAAGTCATCATCATCATCTTCCTGCCCTTTTCCCACATTATGTGGGGTCGGCATAACATGTGTTCTTCCATTGTCCTCTATCAGCCGTCATCTCCACACTCACTCCTTTCCTAATCATGTCATCCTTTACATAATCCAGCCATCTTTAAAAATAATGAGGCCTGGACACATACGCTGGAACTCATACAATCCCATTGGAGTAATTATAGCAGTCTTCTCGATGTCTTCTTCTCGAACTTTCAGCTGTTGGTAGGCTCGGTTTAGATCGATAGTGCTGAAGATGGACTTGTTTGAAAGTTGGTAGGTAAAATCCTTGATTCGAGGTATCGGGTAACGGTCGGGTGTAGTTACGGCGTTCAGTCTTCTATAGTCACCGCAGACACGTAGATCACCATTTTTCTTAGGTACGATGTGAAGAGGCGACGACCAAGGGCTTTTGCTTGGGCGGCATAGACCTTGATCAATCATGTTTTGAAATTCTTTTTTTACTTGTTCGTAGCGGTGAGGTGGGACGGGGAGTGCCTTGCAGTGTAGCGGTGGTCCTGTAGTCTCGATGTAATGTTCAACGTTATGCAGTGTAGTTAGATTCATTGCAGTTAGTCTTGTAGTTCCGGGAAAATCCGCTAGGATGTCGTGGTAGGATTGTTGAACGTCGATGCTGCGTATTGTAGGTATGTTCGTGGCTTGTACTGATGAATTCGTTGACAGTCTTGTTATGGAGTCCGTGAGTCTTCTGTTTTTGAGATCGACGATGAGCTGATGATGATTGGTGTCAGCTACAAGTACCTACCTACAATTTGGACATGTCTCTTACAAACTCCATAAGACATCTTCAAAGGATCTTTTAGAATTTCTAAGTCTTGGAGATACCTACATTTGTGATCGTTTTACGGTTTTACTCACCTTTTCAGGATTCGGTTTATCAGGAAACCGATCAGCAGCCACCAGGAATATATCAGGGTGTGGCTTCCCGTATTTGACCTCCTTATCGCTGCTGCCCATGACCATATGATGGAACAGCTTGAACAAATCTCTGTGGGCAGCTACTTTGGTTTCCACGGAGCGCGCGCTTGAGGATGTGGCGAGAGCGAATGGAACCTTCGTTTTGTGAAGATGACGGATCAGTCTTTCTGCTCCTGGCAAATGGTTATTTGTTTTTGTTATTGCTATGGATTTGATCAGTGTAGACAAATCTATACTACAACAGAAATGGTTTTGTCTACACTCACACCTTTTCACCTTATCCACAGAAAAGACATGGTCAATACGTGTGGTGTGGAGCAAAGCTACGGGTTTCCTCAGTTTGTTTTCCTTTACCATTAAGAGAAACGCAATGCATTGATTAAGGGACTTGAACTCGCGACCTTCGGATTGAAAGTCGAGAGTACACCCACTAGGCCTTGGTAGGCACATAAGATCTTGCACCTCCAACACAAACTATCAAAATGAAATCAAACCGCTTTACGCTCAGGCTTAATGAGTGACGCCATTTTTAAATGTTTCCCGTATCGTCCGCTAGAGGCGCTGTTTTGACGTAAATTTAAATTTAGAACTTCAAAAAGTTTACAGCAAAACAGTTTCTAACCATCCAACAGCGGCGTATTTGCCAGCATAGTGTCTCCTAGTTCCAACAACTGGTTCCTGAACTCGTTAGGACTGACGGGCAGGTTCAGCTCCTTGCAGAGGATCTCGGAGAGGCGTTGTTCTGTGCCTCCGAGGATCTTCATCATCAGCTCATCTGTGTATTTGTGGCCGTAGTTCGCGCAGAGCTGGGTTATCATCTTTTTGTAGACGAGTTCGGTGTCTGAAAGTATTTTCTTTTTGAAAAGGGGTCGGTAGGTCTAGGTAGGTACTGGGTTTATCGCGTTCTCATAATAATAAATGGTAGGTACTGAATCTAAATCTACGTTAGTGCCTATGTTACTAACTTTCAAAACCTTATCAGTCAACAACCTTACTGAGATCAATGACCTCGATGAAGACTGTCACATTATTGTATGGAATCACGATCAAGGTCATTACCTTGTCATTACCTTCTATTTTCTTGTAAGTATGCAAATAAAATATCAGTAGGTTCCATAGTAAATAGGAGCAGGCATAAAAACGATTGAATATAATTTTTCTTCAGAGGCTACGTCGTAGCACGGTGGCGTAGGTCATAGCTACGCGCCTACGCCGTAGACATTTCAATCTACATAGTCTATATTTATTATTATTATGTCATGCTTTCATGAAGCAGAATATTACGGAAACAATCGCATTAGGTACGTTAAAAATTAATAAGTAAAGCAAACTGAACTCTAGAGCTCTAGCAATACAGCTCAAAATATAAATCAACGCAACACTATGTAAATATTAACCTTGCCGAGCAATAACATTGACTACAAGTGTCAGGTCGAATTAAATTAAAAAACTTACCCAAAAGTAATCCATCCATATCAAAAATACAATGAGTAACATTTTTAAATTTTGTTGTTGAGTATAATCTGGCTCCTATCGCCTTTGATACAGTTTTCATCAAATAAATCCTCATGGTCACACCGGTTATGTAAAAAAAACTATTACTTTAACAAAAAAAAAAAAACAACGCTACGTTTTTTATAAAAAAAAACGCGTGAATTTCAACCTCTACTTTCTACTATTATTCATATTGTTTTTTATAAAATAATTGGATACAGAAACAGCTGGTCGTAATAATCACACGATGAATGAAATACTATGATGAAATAGTTGTACTACAATGTATGGTGTTTACGACCAATCGCTATCTAGCATCTTTCAAAATGATGTTTTGATTGGTCTAAAGAATTACATACTAGCCAATGAAAAATCTTAACGCTGTCGTTAAAAAGTGCTGTTTAATAGCTGTAGATGGCGTGTCAATCGCTATTCAATTATTCGTTAGACCTAAAACAAAGTAAAATAACTCAAAAAATATTATTTTTTTAGGTTCGTATTTGAGGAATAAGAACGTTGTTTTTGTTTTTATTAAAAATGTTTTTTATTGTTTCATAAATATTTGGTAGCGGGCAATATTTTGAGAAATGCCATCATCGCTCGCTTTCGGCTCACTTCAGTCAGTGAGCGCAGTCAGGCTGCGACCATCATGGATCGCAGTTGAATTCTCGCGGTATGTGCGTATTCCGTTAATATCGCAGCTATAATCATAAATTAATGTTTATTATTAACTGTACTCTTATTTATAAATTATTTTTTACCGTGTAATTGGTCCGCGAAAATTCGCAGCGCGAGCATGGCTGTGAGAAAGTGTATTGTGAAACTGTCGCCAAACAAAAAATCGATTTTTGGATTGAGAATGTGTAGCCAAATATTGTGTTTATTGGTAGCTTCGTGCTTCTTTGCGGCGGCATCTGCTGACAACCAAATATCGTGTGCAAATGTGAGGAGTATGTTTGAGAAGAAAGGAATGTTGTCAGCGGTGGATATACAAACGCAGCCGAATTCAGGTGAGAATCACGCGCTACTCGATACCTACCTAAATACGATAATGATAAATGATAATTTTTGATTGATACGAACCTATTGTGGAACTACAACAAGTGCTAGCCATGACACAATTTTGTTTATTTACCTACTTATGTTTTCTTTCGATAATCAAGTTAAGATGTTGTTCCAATAGTTCTAAATTTCACTTCAGGTGTTTTAAGTTGCATTTTTTATTCCGTTGATCTCAAATTTTCTCATTTATTTTGACAATAAATCTGTTGCGAAACCTTTCTTACCTAAATCCTACCTTTTAAATCAGGGATTAACCCATCTTACCTTAATAAATAGCTCCCAAGAGCTTACTTTTATTGAAATTTAGTGCCACAAGTAGCTAATCTACATTATCTTACTTCTCTGAACCTTCTAAAAACAATAATGAACCGAGAAAGGTTCCGCTCGACCATTGTTATTGAATTCATAACAAAATCCGTTTAAGAAAAAAAAATGTTTACCTGGACATGATACAAGTCAGGACAAGAATGCAACTTAAAGAAACAACCAATGACATTTTATTACAAAAGTCATTGTTTCAATATTATTGGTAACAAAAAATTAGTTAATTGGACCTCAATAGGTATTACATTTATTTTTAAATCGTAAATAATGAATTCCATCAAGTTTATTACATGTTACAATGTCGACCTTCAACAAATTGTAATGGTCCAACAGCATTAATGCCTCCCAAAAGCTGATGATCGTAGGCGTAGTTGATGTGGTGGGCGTAGTTGTGAAATGCACACATCGCAATCGCAACTTAGAGAAATAAAACTTTGTTTCTGCGAAGCAAACCTTAGACAACTCAACATTGTATCAAAGCTCATTGCAAATTTACCCTTTGTTGAAACAGCATAAAGACCATTTCGTATTGCAACAGTTGCGATCAATGTCAGAGAACAGTTTAAAAGCAACACGCAGGTAATGGCAAGCTAAAACAAGCGTGGGCGAAGCTCCACTACACGGAAGGTTCAAACACGATTTGACATGCTTACTGACATTAATTTCAATTTATGATAGGTACTTTAAAATTCGAGTTTAAATCCGCTACGGGCTTTCGTTTCAATATTCTGATTGCTATTCATACTTATGAGTAAAAAAATCTTTCATTTTTTACGTGAAAAAGTTTAGTTTAATCACTGCATTGTAAGGATAGCTTAACTGTGCGGTAGTGATCACCCTCATAAGTTGCACTGGTCTTCCGTCCCTTCCTTTTTTGGGATTCGAAAGTCTGCTCATCACAGCCACTTTAAAAGTAAGCGCCGACGAATTATTCCGTGAAAATTTACAGTCACGGACACAGTATTTGGCACACTACTTTTATTTCTTTTGGCTTCCCACGAATGTCATTACATTTAACACGGAATGCTGCCGAACTTACATTTATTGCACCCTTTGTGTTATTTGCGTCGGTCCTTGCTTAAAGTTTGCCAAGTGTATTGTTTTGCGTGTTTGCTTGTGTATGTTACACCGTGAATTAACTAAGGGAAATTCATTGATTGATTCATTCATCTAATTAAACACTCATTTTGATCGCTATAAAAACTAAAATGATCTATGATACTAACCTCAGAAAATAAGTATCGACTAATTAGCTTATATTCGTACCAGAAAATAATTTCCACTTTCTGCGTTTTCACTATTTCCACTTCTTCCGTTATAAACTTACTACGCAAATAGATAGTTCTATTATTATGGTAATTCAGTATTGGAAAGATCGAATCGGTCTTATCGTCTCTTATCAGGAGATATCTTTATAGCATACAACTAAAAGCGCAGGTTGATGCTGTGTTTTCCAATAAGGTAGAACCTGATAGATAGGCCAGCGGCACTGGTCTCAGTATCAAGTTTTATAAAATGTTTTGCATAACTAGAGACTTATTTAGCATGCAATACTCGATCGCCGGACTTCTAACGGACGAGTTGTCGCGACAACTACCGGCATTTGTGCATGACGGTCGCTCTTGGGTATTTAACAAACCTTAAGCATCTTCGCAACAAATACAGGAAACGAGCCTCTAAGATCAAGACTATTAATGAGTCTATCGCTATTAATAAGCTTATTATTCATACCATAGATCAGAACAAAGAAATCTAAATGCTTATTTATTTGTAACATGTTAATGAAACGAAATTACCAGCTTTTTTATCAAAAAAGATTAAGGTCCCATGAGAATATACCGAAGAATCCGGTCAGTTGGGTTGCCTCTGATTTTCATAAGCAAACATCCTCAAGAAGGGAAAATGTCATAGGCATGGATGGACGTCCTTATCTTAGAAATATCCTGTTTGGTTAGGAAGGCACTTACTAAACTAACCTATCTATCATAGCTGTCATAGGAGCCACATTAGAGATAACGAGCATCGGCTGCGAGAAAGCAGAAACTAGTCCTAACATACATCGTACCAAATAAGTTGAAATAACGAACTCCACATGTGTATTGATATGGAGTCGCTATCATAAACTAAAATACCAGACACGTACCCATGTTCAGTGTACTGGTAAAATATAACGTTGCAATTTTGCTAACTAAATATAAATCTTTTAATTTGTAACCGTAAAACAACGTAAGGTAAGATAATCACTTAAAAATTCAACAAATCACGCTGTTCCTAATAGGTAGTCAAGTGGCTAGTTATCTCAACTCAAAGCTACCGAAGAATTCTCACCTTTATTAAAATGTTTGAAATGACATAGAAACCATGCAGTGGGTGGACTGGTTGACAGAGTATTGAGTAAACATGAGGTACACGAGGTAAGGTCGACAACCCTAGCGCAACACTCGGCCTATTGATCGGTGTCCAAGTTATTTCTAATTTATCAGTTCGCGCTCTTCCCATAATTATTGAAGAGACTTTTGTGATGACTTGGAGTAGATACCTATAAGATTTATGAGCGCAGAATCGAAATTCAAAATTGAAGAGATAAAACGTTTTGTTTTAGAGCGGTCGAATTTTCACGCGCCAAACTTAAATTTCAAATTTCAAATGTTTTATTATTTTTTTATAGAGGAAGGCTAGCAATAAATTCTCATAAAACCGGATAAAAAAATGATAGAAAATTAGCACATACCTACCTGAGTAAGAAATTCAATAGCGCCCATTATTCAGCCGTACCCTTTCAATTGATTTAGCTGAATGGCGCTCCATCAGAGCCTCACAAGCCCTTTATGTCATGTCCTTATGGACCCTTATTCTGTAATTAGGCCCATGGATTCCACGGGTAGGCACAGGATCACAGGATGCTGCGTATTATATTTTTTTGCCGCGCTTTTTGTTTGATTGCAATAAGCTATGCGTGGCTGACATTTTTGATATTATGAATGGGACGTCCAAGTTGAGGAAATATTAGCCGGATTAATACAATGCATTCAAGTCCCAAATAAAAATTCGAACATCTAAATATTACGTCCGGTCTATTGCGATCCCAGTTCCCACCTACATTATTCTTTAAACTGACCCATTTGGGATCAAAACCAGATAGATCTAGCAAAAAAGATAAGTTCTGTCGCCGTTATTTCTTCAATCAGTACCTAAAACCCGTTTTAATTGGCCAAACAAACCATAGAGCTAGCTGATCGCTAAAAAACCTTAACGAGGCGAATGAATAATCCGGAAAATCGTCATTGTCATCGCATAAAGGCTTTTAATTCGCAGCCGGACATACCACAGGGCAGGTGCCGACCTGCCGCGACCGGTCCGAGAGAGGCACTGCCCGCAAAAACCATTCCATTTTTAAAACCAGCGTTCGATCGCATAAGACAATAGAGAAAAAGGTTTCATATGAAGTGAAGTAAAATCTCTTTGGATTTATTTTCAAAGATTTGTTGCTAGGGTTACTTCTGCTATTTTACACTGTTTAAACTAACAATGGCAAGTGTCGGTCGTTAGCGTGTTTTAGGAAATAGAAACAAAGAAATTAATTTCTTTTATGATTGACTTTTTGTTAGAACCAGGAACATGTTATAAAAAAACATGTTATTGTATTTCATTAAATCTAATTGCACGCACGATGCTTAAAAAGTCTTAATCCAAGCCTGCAGCCGCTGCCGACTTGTAGGCCATAATTTATGCAAAAAGCTGTTATGCAGAATAAATTACTGAGTTATTTATCTTAATTATGCTATCGGACCACTTTGCGATATGCGCCAGCTATCTAAATAAAGTTTTCGCGGGTTTCTTTGATCGTTAGTCTTATCTTTTGATGTAGTGATTTGAATCTCATGAGGCGCTAAAGAAGTAGAAATAATGTCTACAGCGATTTCGTTCAAAAATATTATAACCTAATGATAATTTACTTATCAGACGAAAATGGTATGTATCCAGGCAATGGAGAACAGAAACATATAAGCATCCATTATAACTGACAGCATCTGTCCGTCAGTTTGTTCCCTATCACTTAATTTGCGACCGCAAGATATTACCAGAACACCGAGACCCTTATCTTGAGTCAACACACATTTGCGTACTAATGTGCATATCAATTGCAGCGGCAATTGCATGTTTATTGCTAACCTAATGTGTCTTATTAATATTTAGCCCTCTTGCTATAAATTGCTTGGCATTTTAACGATCGTTGCAATTAAAGCCCCTTGCAAGAATATTATTTATATGGATGTTGATGTAATTTTTGATGGAAATGAATGAACAGCTCCATGTTTCTTAAAATTCACAAAAACTGTATGTTTTTACTCAAATATACAATTCCTCATATGGTTTCAATGCAATGGCAACCTTTAATGTTTAATTAAAGCTCGAGTTTACCGACATTGGTAATTGTACGTACATAATTAAATTTTAATAATGATGTAGGTAAGTACAATTTTATAGACTCAGCCATGATCTCAGATAGGCAGTTATAGTGAGCTTAAGTAAGTTTTTATTTTCATCTCACGCACATACCTTTATTTAAACGAAACATGATCATAGGCGAAGACATTCATTCAGATCAAGATGAATTTTCTACCTTATAGCGGATTTTAAATCTTAGATGAATTCTTTGTTTGATTTTGTTATCAAATATTGACCTCGCCTTTGTTGAAATCACTAGCTCTGTTAGGAGATCGATTAATTGTGTAATCGTTTAAATATTCGGAATGAGGTCGAAAGGCAGACACGGCCGGCCGAGTCAGAGTCCAAGATCAAGTTATGACGTGGCGAAAATAAAACGAGTTAGAATCGATTCCGTGCATTCCGACGCTTCACGGATTCTTCTGTTAGAATGTGATGCCGTGAGCTGGTATAATGATTATAATCTCGATTTTACTGCTCGATTCGTCATCGTCTGATTTAGTTAATGGAATAGCCAATAGCCGTGTGAATCGTCTGCGATGACTAAAGAAACCATCAGATGATTATGTATTGATAATGGACCTTGACTTTTATTTTTCATTCGATTTATGATTTGATTGCTTCCATCGAGCGTTAAATGAGAATATTTAATTATTCCCTCTCGTCCTGAGAAAATGTAGCTCGAGGAGGTACTTTGTTTTTCTAAACTGGAAACACGATAACTTCAAGATTAATAGGGGGCGTTGCAACGTGTTCAAGAGAATTATTTTGTAAACAAACACTTTGTAGCAAATACTGCTTAAAAGGTCAAACATTATTAAAATAAAAACTCGTTCTCAACACATGCTCAACAGCTATTATGCCAACGGTGTCATATTCATTTGTTGGTATGCCAAACAAATGAATTGAAGATTATTAGCATGACTGACATGTGTTGCATATTATTTTAAATCACAGCGATTCGCTCAGTTTGTTTGAAGAATGTAATTAGAGTGGATCATATTATGATCGATAAAATGAGGTGAAAGATCGATATTGTAGCAACTGGAAATCTGCAGCCATGACTTTTGTGTAGAATTTATGTACCTACCTAAAGCGGCTGTTACATCTAGAGTTTCTCGCACGCGAGAGGCGATTTCTTCTAGGCGTCCATATTATTGCCTACCTATACTACAGCCAAATTCGATATGGAATTTTTGTAAACATAGATGAAACTATGAGGTTTCACTATAAATTCTACCAGATTTGTTACAATTTTCAATGTTTACGTCACTAACGAAACTAAAATATAAATCACAGTTTTCATCTTTTTATTAAAAACTAGCTGGTACCCGCGACTTCGTCAGCGAAATAACATACTTATTAGCAACGCCATCTATTGCATTTAACTGGAACTACCAACTCCCCATACAAACTTTCAACCCTTATTTCACGCCCTCCATGATTAATATATAGATTTTTTCTGTCATAAGAACCTTCTCCTGACAATAACGAACACAACAAAAAAAAATTTAATGAAATCGGTCCAGGCGTTGTTGAGTTATGCGCTTACCAACACATTTTGCGATTCATTTTTATATTATAGAAGATTACAACCCTGAGGAATTTCCGTTTTGACATCTTGTTCCTCATTGGTTAAAAGAACTGTCAGTCCAATGTTTACAAAAATTCCATGACCAATTTGGCTGTAGTATAGAAGAAATCGCCGTTCGCGTGCGAGAAACTCTCTTTGTGTAACACCTTAAAGCTTTGGCTAAGTTTCTTAGCTTCGCAGATTATTCGAAACAAACACATTTCTTAAATAACCTACAAGTAGGTACCTAATTGAGAACTTTCATACAACAATAATAATAAAAAGTACGTGAGTGTCGTGAAACACTCGGTTGGAACGAAGCAGAGTACTTTTCTATACTGGGAATTTCAATTTCAAATTCAAATCAAACGCTCTTCCGTACTAACAATGTAACGATCTATGGACTGTTCGCGGCTGCGCACTTCGCGCTGTGACGATTACGTGACGTGACGGTAAAATGGTACGAAATTTTTCTTCCAGCCCCAGCCTGTTTTTCTTCGATACCGTCCGAAAAGGTTCGTTCCAAAAAACATTTAAAAGCTGATATTTGACATTAGTAAAAACATGAATTATTTATGAAATAAAAAAACAAGAAATAGAGAACAAAATCAAACGCGATGATCTAATCGATTGCAGTAAACTGAGCGAAAATTAATAAAAACATGACATTTTGGTGGGGTCCCGAGGGTCCCGACGAAGGACCTGGTCGCATGGGAGCGGAATGCGGTCCAGCGAGCCGCTAGCCTGCCCGGCCTATAAAACCGCCATGCTGCTTCGTAATTATTGCTCGAGTACATGCAGCACGGACGATCACCCCTGACCACTGACTTTTGTTTTAATGACTGCGAATTGAACTTTGCTTATTGATAGATATTGCATACCAATCATACTTTATCATACACAATGAATATAAAAAAGTACGTGAGTGTCGTGGAACACTCAGTTGGAACGAAGCAAAGAGTACTTTTCCATACTGGGAATTTCAAATTCGAATTCAAATCAAACGCTCTTCCGTTCTAACAATGTAACAATTTATGGACTGTTCGCGGCTGCGCACTTCGCACTGTGACGATTTCGTGACGTGATGGCCGTGACGGTAAAAAAATTCTCACAGCCCCCCAGTATGTTTTTCTTCGATACCGTCCGAAAAGGAACTTCGTTTCAAAGTGATCCCAGCGGTCCTACTGAATAAATGCTTTTTGACTTGACTTGTTCCAAAAGCATGTTATAATATCCACAAAAGACGTTATCGCCAAACAGCGATGTCTATCATACAACAAAGGATCTTTGGTAATGAAACGATCTAAAGATAATTCAAAGGATCCAGGTTACATAAAATTTGAGTAGCTTCCGTTTGCAGTTTTTATTGTTTTGTAGAATTCAGCGTCTCGTCTGGTACTGTACATCGAATCACTTTGCAATTAAGACTGAGAAAACTTAGGTTCAGTCGTTAACGTTAGGTCGGAAAATACTTAAATCATTCAAACGTTGTAGTACACTTGCTACTAAGATCCTTTATATAATCTGCAAGTCAATTCTAGTATAAATAACCAAGAAGCTATTGATTTTATAAGTGGTTTCTTAGTCATGTTTTTAGTTATTACCAAATATTTGCGCGCTGTCGGCACTTCCACTTCGCACATATAAATATTTACTGTTCACCGCAACTTGCAGCAAGAAATAATTTCAAGCTAGGACTGGCGAAGCGACCGCAACATGGCTGTGTGTGACCTACATAAAAACAGCTATAAAAACACCTACAGGCGCAGGTTCAGCTTAATGGCCATGCCTTTCTATTTATTACGTTTTATGGTTCTCTGATAATGGATTACAGACTTTTGCATCATTGATCCTTTCTTTTTGATCCTGATTTAATTCTGCTTTTAGATTTTGTCAATGTGACATTGTTCAATATGTTTTGGCCGGTTAGTTTTAGACGTATACCTACCTTTAGTGTAAACTGTGATGTTTACTCTAATTAAGTGAAACAGATAGTTAGTTTCTATATTGTTATTGAAATTACCCGTAAATTAATTACCCATCTGTTGAAAGATCGAAAACTATTAAAGACGCTTATCCCAAAGAAATGAAGACGACGCTGGTGGTTTGTTTTTCTTACCACAATAAATCAAGCACAATAACCAAACTAAAACAATTCCGGTTTTGTTTGCGTTTCGTTTCCGGCGAACACATGTGATTCCGAATACCTACTAGAGAAGTATAGTTGGCATCACGCCGTGTTATGAATGGAGGGACCCCCGGCGGCGCCAGCGGGAGGGGAGGGGATATCGGAATTCCAAAAAGCAGAGTGGGCGATGTCGATGCTCTCACAAAAAAGAGAGCCGACACAATAGCGCGGCTGCAGTTACTCGACCTGTGCGACTGTCTTCAATATAATTTAATCTACAAGACGATATGTGGCGCTACGGTTCGTTAAAATAACAGAATAATGAGCACGCTGTTTGGTTAACATGACAAAGAGGCGGAGGAATGCGGGGACTGCTCTCGGCGCCTGAGACCTACGTTTCCATTCGATCTGGTGCCGGCTCACGTAGTCAAACTCACCGTTCTACGCATTAGTAATGCTGTTTATAGCGGCTGCACTTAGACCACTTAGCGGAACGCCCGTTTAAAGATAAAAGGGAAATTCTGATAGCGCATGCGGCTATCGGTCGCGAATTTGTGAAGTTACGTTAGCATAATTGCCACTGTATACATTTTCTGAATGATTTGTTACGATTTGCACATATCCATTAGATTATGATAAATTGAACTGCATGATCCAAAGACAACGAATTCCACAGTCGGATTTTCACAGAGGCAGTGCCACCCCCCTTCACGTCCTTTTTTTAAGTGAAGGTAGGATTCAATTATGATGAATTTTAATCATGTGTCTCTACAACTTACATTAAACTAGAAGCTGTATAGTTTTGATGATTTTTGACATGTTGTGTCTGTGTTTTAGTACAATTTCTCGTGTGAAAAATAACACGCAACAGATATTTTGTCGGAGCTCAGCGAACGCTGCACCGGGCAATAAAAGCCTACCTGCCCTATGTAGATCTTATCTATCGGTCAAAGGAGCCGTCATGTCAAATGAGGCAACAAACTCAACCTTATTGTTGTTGCAATAGAGGCGAGAGATCAACATGAACGCATAACGGTGTGGAGTTACAACACTTTTGTGTTAGATTGTAACCTTTTGTCATTGTTACGAATAAACATTAGCCATAAATGACTATGATAATATGTCATGTTGGTGTCGTTTCATATATTTATAAATTAAATATGTACATATCAGAATAACAAAAAAAAATTTAAATCTTACAAATAATGTTGAAACAACTTAATCAATTCTCGATGTAACGCCAATCAATAAGGAACGCCTGAAATTGAACAAAACAAGAAGTAAAAATACTAATTATAAAAATGAAATCTTTCGACCATAGACAAGGTACACCACAAAATTCTTTTTTAGATTACCTCGGTCCTGAGACCAATAAAGTCTGGAGAATGCGGGCCTGTATCAATTAACGAAGATGTTAAACTTAGGTAGATAGATGTGAACGGGTTGTGGTAACATAAATAACGCCGCCTTAGGTTATTACTATTAGTATTGAAAGAAATGTTTGAAGAGAAAACGAATATTCAAAGATTATTGAGTCCGATTCCAATTTTAAATTTATCAAAATTGAGTTGTGTTATTATTCAATTCAAGATACGAGTAATGTTGAAAAGTTGGAGCGTTAACCCTATCTGTTCGTAAAATTTTAAAAATGTTTCAGAGTTACCGGAAACGAAATAAACCGTTTTAAGAGTGTGCAGGAGCGATTTAAGCAATTTTGTAGTTATTTATCTCAGAATCTGTGAAAGCTACAACCTTCATATTTAGGAAAATGATACTTCGAACTTATCTTGGATTACGTGTTTTAAAAACACAATTGGTAGGTAAAAGTTTTCTAGATAATATATTTTTTTGATAAATACATGTTTTGCACACATTTCGCTATTTATCTCAGGAACAGCACACTTTTTTTGGTGGGTTTTTGTTTTGTCAAGAAACCTACAAGTATTTTTTTGGTTGTGTCATTTAATTTTTCTAATGATTGTTTAATTAACTTGTAATTAGGTAAAAAATGTTCTCGCTTACTCTACCAAACCTGCGCAATCGTCTATTGCACCTAACTTCAGAGAGCTAAAGATCCGTTGTGCTTTGTATACCTACCTATTTATCTCGGATTATTACTGTGTAAATCCTGATATATACATAATACCTCTTTGAATCGCGTAAAAATAAGCGTAAACACGTGAATATATTTCCTAAAGTGAATACCTGTTTGGCTGCCAAGAAGGATGTCTCATGTTTTGACGGCTTTCCCGGAAACTACCTACTCGATATCGTCGAAAGGTGGGCGTTGTTTACATAGAGCTTCCTGAAATTACACTAATAATGTTCAGTAGGTAGGTACCTGCTACTGATGGATAGACTGAGAGAGATATGGGTAAGAAAAGAGTTGATATGATGGCTGATAGAGTAGAATGGAAGAGAAAACCTTGTGCCGACCGATTTACTCGCGACTTCGCATAAAATATAGATAGGTAGGTACTAAATTAGATTAGATAGTTATTATCTATGACTGACATATTCAGCATAGTAGTCTATTTATTGGTATCAATGATATACGACGACTAGCTCCTTAAGTATGAGGTTATCTAGGTAAGTATTCGTTTTGTATCTAAACATTAATGAACGAGGGAATTATGAGAATTTTTAAAACGGACGTTTTACTTCTAGTTACTACTTAGTAACTAGATTTAAAAGAATGTCTTGGGATACAGTTGTGATCCTGTTTTTTATTGAATAAGTATTTAAAAGAAGTTCATATCGCGTCTCTGTGACTCTTGACCTCACTTCTGATGTCTGTGTTCTTTACTGTAAGTTAGACAACATGGTCAAAGACTAGGCATTCATTTATTTATTTATTTATTTTTATTTAACAATAAAAAGAAAAGGGCTTTGTCGCTGAGCGACTATACCGTCCAATCAGTAACATCTTAGCTTAGTCTTCTTCTTCTCTCTCACTTCACTTCTTCTTCTTTTTATTCCTTCTTCTTCTTTTCACTTTGACTTCACTTCAAATCTTTCTTTAAATAGGCATTCATGAAGTAGGTAAGCTTTTTCAATCACTAGTACGTAGTAGGCAATTTTGCATGAAAAAGAATCTACTGCGTCGAAACGGCAAACTTCACGAATGCCTAGATCCATTGGCCGTTGTAACTGAATGGGAAATGGATAAAATGATTGTGTCGGCTCATGAAACACACACATTCTCAACTTTAATAGTAGCAATTGTGCAGTAATGCTGTCTGATTGCTAGTGATGGCTAATTGCTACCACAGATTAAATTAATTGTTACACAGTAACTACGTTTATTGTGCCGCGGATCGAACTGTACTTATTAAATTCAATTATTATAGATGAAATATCAATGAAACTGTTAGAACAATAGATGTTTTGTGAATTAATAAATAATGCTGGACATTTTTCACACAGCGTCATACAGCCCCAAACGCCCAAACTAGCAAAGCTTGTAGGATGGGAACCAGATAACTGATAGAATACTTAGATACTTTTATTTTGTAAATAGGTACCGAAAAAGCTGGTAAATCAATTTGGTCTTCACAATAGCGACTCCAAACAGATTTATTTCGTGGCCGGGTCTGGGTGTTGTGTGTGTTACCATGGTACACTCCTAGTTCTGACACCTAGTGTCGGGCTTAGACTATGTTCTGTTGGGTATTATAACTTTATTAGGTACTTACATACTTACACCTTCTTATTACAATTCTGTTCCGATCAGAAGTAGGCTACGAGTAATACATATGTAGAAACAAAAATAAAAAACCGTGGCTCTCCCGGGAGTGCCGAGAGAAGTGAAATCTTGAACAAAAAAATGTTTATGCATATTTATTCACCACCCGTTTAGTTATAAAATAAGCTTTTTAGAACTGTAAAAGTTTACCTAGATGGCGCTACTGGTAGGTGTCGGTGAGCAGTCACGTGACTCGCACGTGACCTTTTCGAGGCGAATCTAAGAATTTATTCTCATCTCATCAAAAATGCCCAATGCGCCTAAAGAAGTTTTCACTTAAAAAATATCTAACTAATCGCAGGTTGAATACAAAAATTAATAACCAATATTTGTGTTGGAATTTGGAAGACCATCAATCGTCACCAGCCGGCTTCCAAGGTGTGCCTTTTGTTGTTTTTTATAACGGCTCTAGACTCATGCGCAGGTAGGGTGACTCGACTCACCCTTGTACAAAACCAAGAAATCAAATGTTTTAAGAAGGAAATACATATATTTTTTTAGGTAAGTAGGTATATGAAAACAATCTTATGGGTAGATAAATTAATATTATTTAAGTAGGTAGTGTAGGTAGGTACCTACATACTTAATGAGAGCCAAAAGTCTTGGCAGCGAGCTGTTGTCCTTAATTCGTCCTTGACTCATTAAAATATAATGTGTGTCCAAAAAATGCTGTGTGACACAAAACAACTGACATCGCATGTGTTTGAGTCATATTTTATCACGACATCAAAAAAGTCGTTAAGATTTCGACAAAGTGTCTCAATTCAGTGTTTATCTCTAAAATGTCTTGTGAATGAAATATGTTTTGAATTGAGCTATTCAAATAATTGTTTTTCTCTTTTTATGTTCAAATCTTGTTTTACACCTTGAATTAGCTGCACTCGGATATTGTTTGTAGCATCCCAGATCATAATATATCCTGTAGGTATATATTATGATAAACAGACGTCTACCGAAGCAAAAAAAGGTAGGTACATACAGCATCCCAAAACACAACCAAATCCTAAAGGATTTAAAAAAAAACATATCCGGAGAAAACAGCGTTTGAAGATTACTGTTTGCGTATGTAGAGGCGCGTTGTTTTACGTAGATTGCTGGATTTTGAGTTTTAACAGCTTTTTTCTTTAATAAATGAAATTATTCGTTTTGTTTCGTCGTTGCGTTTTTTTTTTCGCTAAATAAGTTTAGAATCATGGTCTGATTGCAACCCCTCAGTTTTCGGTAGTAGTCTTTTTACACCCTGCATAGAAGCATGAAGACACTGCGACAGGCGACTCCGAGGCAGGCCTAAAAAGCGCTGGCGCGATGACCTGGGGGCCTAAAGCGGTGTTTTGGAATTTGTATTTTAGTATGAAAATATTGCTCTGCAAGCAGATTAAATTTAACTTTTTTATGAATAGGTATAATCCCACAGTACTTGAAAAGACCCATGCGATCATCCGAGAATTTATTTTTTATTTTAGTAGGAACTATTAAATTAAGAAGTCTGTGCTGCATATTGAAGATCTGGTCTAGATAAGTTTTGTACGTGCGCCCATAACTGCTTAAACCATATGACAATATACTTTCTACCAGAGATTTATACATTGTTAATAGTATGTCTAACGGTAGACTTTACATTTAATTATATAGAATTTTGCCAAAATGGCTCGCAGTTTATTGCAAACCTTATCAATATGCTTCGCCCTGTTGAACCTGTTGTTAATGAAAACTAAAAATGCATTATGTCAAAAATCGATCTAGGTAGGTAATTACTGACATTTTACCACCATTTTAGGTAAATAGCATAATAAATTCAGTGAGCGAATATAGGCCTTAGTTTAGGCCCATTTTAACCTATTTCAAATTAGTTTCATTAATATTATTTCCGTTTATCGCTATCTCTTGTGTAAACTGTAGGTACCTAAACCAATATCGAGTATGCTGGACGAACGGCTAATGATTTATAGCCCTCAGTGGCGCCACCTTCTTGTAATTCTGTCACTTTGTATCAATGATTTATGTAATTGCTGTTTATTGGAGACATGCAACGTTTCTTTATTTTTATATAACGTACTTATACTAACCTAATATTGCCACTTAGTAATTAGGTTTGTGATGTTAGGTAGGACAATTCTGAATATTCTGATGAAGATAAATTAGATTTTTATAAAACAAAGTAAGTAGGTATACCTATAAGACAAATTTGCGAAAAAAAAATGCACGAAATGTAGGTATCACAAGGCTCGACAGACACTCTTTCAATCGCGTCACTCAAGACCTTTTTGAATATTTCTAAGGGCCTAGTTCAAATGAAGTAAGTAAGTACCTACTTACCAATAGATAAAAATAGTATCGATGGATACCTATGACTTACATTGTAATGTCTAGTGGCTAATGAGTAATACCCTATGTATTACTCATGACATATGGTCTGAACAAGTTAATTAGTTATGTAGCACATGCCGCTTGCCGCAGACACATCGAGAGGTACATGCGGTCGGAGACCTGACACCACCACTCGACACCTTGTTTACATTTCACTACTCAAATTAATATTTTGAATACCTATTCATTGTATCTTTATACCAACTTAATGTATTTCTGACGGTGACGGGCATGTCAAAGTCTCAAATTCGTTTTTTTTTAACGCGCTGTAAGGGTGTTGTTTCACAAAGTGTGTGTTTCAAAAAACTATGAAATAATTCGAATTGTCTTAAGCCAACGTACACTTACAGTATTGACTTTATAAATAATAGAACTTAGAAGAAAGTATTTAAAACATGGATGACACAAAAAAGTGGACAATATAAAATAAATGAATAACCTACTAATTTTGATTGCACAACTGTTACTTGGGGCACAGTTGGTAGGACAATGCATTCCAATCAGGCGGGTGCAACAGTCGAAAGACGACGTTCCAATTGTTTAATTTAATATTAAATTATTGTGAAATTACGTCCCTGAAAGGCGTTTCTGAGTGGAATACAACTACTTAGTTTACCTTGGGTAATAATTTAGTGCTTCATAGAGGCAGAGGGTTAAGGTAAATAGTAATTTGACGGTTGAAAATTCCAATAATTACTCGTAGGTTGGTAATTTAAAAAAGGAATCATAACAGCATAAAAAAAACATCGTTATTTTTTTAATTGCAAACATATAGTAAGGTTAGCGATGTAAAGTATAACCTACCTACCTTTTGAATAAACACCTTTTGTTTTTACCCGACATTTGTGTAATAACTGTGTAAATGAGTAATCAAATATTTACACTGTTTACATCATTCTCGGTTTGTCACCGGGTTTACAAAACTCTTTGTAGTTCTACGCGTAGCTTTGAAATGCTTTGGGTAACCGCGTCGGGTCCTATGCAGTAATAATAACGCTATCTTATCTGCATCTACGTTTGTATTGTACCCGCATCCTACTAGGGATGGGCAGTTTACCGTTTTTTTGCCGATTTTTGTTTACGGATAAAAAAAAAAAAGTTTTCTGTCTTATTTAGAACTTAGAATGTCGTGACATATTTTAAAACCCTTAAGTCATCATTAGCTTAACCCATCTCACACACTGCTATTAATAATATGGAAGTCGGTTAATATTTTTTGATTTGTTTCAGTGGATATTGGTTTAAAATATTAAATTTATAGGCTACAGCGACTGTAGCAATTAATAATTAAAAAAAAAATCACGACTGTATCCCCAAGGTGCGGTAGACATTGTCTCAGATCTTTAATAACTAAAATACTTTTAAAAATCAGTTACCTGTATCGATCGAGTTCCTACAGTAGGCACAGTGACAGCACTAACAAAGCGCAAACAAGGGTCGGCTGAGGGCCATAGTGGCTCCTGTCGGCGAAGGTAGGTACCGAGGGCAACGGCTTCTATGTACGGAGAAATGTAGTAGCAAGATTACTGACAACACTATTTGCTTGTGTTTTTAATAATGCGTTGAAAAAAAATATAAATTCCTGTAGATACTAACCTAGTTGAGATTTCCTAATTTTCCTAATTCCTAATTTTTCAACCGACTTCAAAAAAGGAGGAGGTTCTCTATTCGTCTGTATGTTTTTTTTTTTTTTTTTTTTATCTTGTCACGCGATTGTTCCGCCATTTGTTGACCGATTTGCAAAATTCTTTTCATGTTTGAAAGGGTATACTCCAGAGGTGGTCCCATATAAATTTTATTCCTGAGGGATTGATAGTTTCCCCGTAAAACTCTAAACACCTTCCCTCCTAGCCATGTCGCAAATAGAAATCGAATCGACAGCTTGACGCCCTGAGTCACACCGCGTTTCGAGTCAAACATTGAAGTCGGTTTTCTTTTTAGTATAAAAACGTAATTATTAATAGGTACAATTTTAGGGTTAAAATAGTCATAATCTGTATTATTACCTAGTTCACCAGAAAGTTTTTGAACAATGGCACCAATTCTGTTGTCCGCTAGACTAAATTTAGAAACATGTACTTTTAAGTACGTTACACAAACTTAAGTTTAGATATCTAGTAATAGGCTGGCCACGAGTTTGGTTTTACCAAGTGGAAATAATTCGCAGGCAGCGTGCGCGTAGGTCTTGACATTTTGTTAACCTTATAAAACTCCTTTTGGCTTTAAGCATTTATTTATAAAGCTTATCCGTGCTAAACTTAGGTCACACCGCCTGAGGTAATAGTTCCTAATCAGTTTGCGGCATATCGTTGGTCGTTGCCCGCTTACCTTCACAAAACTCCGCTATTAGATATACGTAAGAAGAAATACTAAAACACTATTCTAAAACACTATACTATATATGCTATAAATGGCTTTGCCGTAGTACTGTAAAAAAATCTAGAAGGCTGTAATGGCGTAAAAAATACCTTGTCTTACCAGCCTATCTAAATGATGATGATGATGATGATAAGGTAATCCAATATGTTTGCAGGTGCCGTACCATGACCTACAATTCAGATTGGGTGCTATCCAGTTTAGGGTTCCTAATCTGAATCGCAAAATTTTCGTACAGTGACAACGTGACGTTTGCTTTACTTGTATTACTTAAGTATTCTATTTCAAAATGATTCAGTTTTTACGACAAGTCTAGGAAATTTTATTATTAATAACTTTTATTATCATACGTCATGGTACGTTATAGCAAAGCAATTCAGTTTAGGACCTAACCTAAACTGGATCGCTATAAGAGCTCATAGTAGGGCGCCTGATATCGGAACTACTGGTATCAGGGTAAAAGTTAACTCTGAAATAAACTACTCTCATATACCGTATACAAAATCTCTGTCTTATTGCAAGAGTGGATTATACTAAGCTTATGGCAAGTATGGATTACTGTGATTCTAAGATTTCTAAGGCGGGTACAGTTTAGTTTAATGGATGCCTCACGGCAGTAACTGATGTTAGATCCGTCAGATTATGCTAAGAGATTGCCAAATACGTTGGTTATGTGCAGTTTAGGAATGAGGCTATGGAAAAGATCTAATAATACGTACACTTCGCCCAATGGATCTAGGCATTCGTGAAGTTAGCCGTTTGTGCAGTGAACGCTTTTTCATACAAAATTTTGTTCTGCGCAGACAAACGGCTAACTTCACGAATGCCTAGATCCGTTGGGCGAAGTGTAGATACCTATTACCCCCAGATAAAATATACCCTACTACCTAGTACCTGGCCATAGTTCCTCGTTTATTTCAGTGTATTGAAGAGTAATCAGGGAAATTTCATGAATAATTATAAGACACATGCATTTACCTGGACCTAAATTCCGTTTCACAAAATTGTCGATCTTAATTTCATCAGTTATATCATTCCCTTCAATGTTTTCTAATACGAACACAAGTGGAAGTATTTTACATGTGTTTGTGGTAGGATATTGACCGTGCCGGCACCTTTGTTTACTTTCCACATCGAGCTCGAGGTACTGTCTGGAGTCCTAAAGATAGGACGGTAGGATGACCGTAAACCGGCTTCGAAAAAGTATGGACAAAGCTTGACAAACCTTGGTTTAGTTAGAAGCTAGGTGACGGTGTTCGAAATTAACTTATATTAGCAGTAGGTCTAGCCTAGTACTCACTACTAAAGTCACTACTTACGGAAATTCGTATCTTTATGTGTTTGTTTGTTGATTGAGAGTTGGGCTGATTTGACATTGAAGCATTACTTATAAGATTTATTATTTAGGAAGCTTTCAGTAGCTTTTTACTTATCTTAGTATTTTTTACCTCTTAAAAAATCACCAAAATCGACCGAATCGAATTGATTTGTTAAAAGTTAGAATTGTGGCCAATCTATTTGAATACAACGAAATCCTTTGAAAGAATGATATCATGAAAAATACTTACCATAAAACAGTACCTACCTGCTGCGCCACAACGGGCATGGCGCCACTGAAAACCAGCGCTCCAACACTCTCGAGCTGTTGGAGCAAATGCTGAGGGGTAGCCATATAAATTACCCACATAAATTATGTAGATTTAAGTACCTATTGTAACTGTTGTATATGATGTGGAGAAAATAAAACTTTATTCTATTCTATTCTACCTAGTTACCTATTTTAATTATCAGCATCCATTGTCACCCTAGTGTTTCTGGCCGGTGCACACACGTATTAACGTTTTCATTACGAATGCTACGCGCGCTATTTTCAGATTTTTTTCATGTAAACTGCATGAATGTACGCTTGTTGATTCAAAATACTCGCTTTCCGTTTTATTTATATTTGACTAGGGCTGTCTTCAATAAATTTTAGGGTTATTTTGTTTATTGCTTTATGACGTGATAGCTGCGCCTAGTTGTGTTTTCCGCAGTAGGTCCTCGGGAATACCTTACTTTTCCGAAATGAAAAATCTACTTGCGTAATTAATCCAGGTTATAGCTAGACCCAAGCCCAAATTCCACCCAAATCCGTTCAGCCAAATCGTAAACGAGTGCATAATCTAGAGTACTTAGTAAGTAATATACTTAAGATATGTTTTTTTTTTTTTTTTTTGTTAGCCTATACTGTCCCACTGCTGGGCAAAGGCCTCCCCCGTCACCTTCCACACCTCGCGGTTTTCCGCGATTTTCCCCCAATCCTTCCTAAAGGCATCCAGGTCATCTCGCCAGCGCTTTTTAGGCCTGCCTCGGAGTCGCCTGCCATCCACCGGGATCCAACCAGTCACCACTCTGGCCCACCTGTCTGGGTGCATGCGGGTGACATGACCTGTCCACTCCCATTTTAACTTGGCAGCCTTTACGCCCACGTCAGCAATACCAGTTTTTGAACGCAGCCAGGTGTTCCGAATTCGGTCGATTCTTTTCACTCCTAGGATGCTGCGTTCCATTGCTCTTTGGCAAACCCCGAGTTTGGACTTTTGGGAATCGGTTAGTGACCAAGACTGAGCACCGTAGGTTAGGACGAACTTACAAAAATACTTTTAGGAAATCAAAGAGACAAATAGAAGAAATAATATCTCCCAATAACGATTTTCAAAGCCATATTACCAAGAACATGTAATTTCAAACCGATACACAGTGAAATACGAAGTGTGTGAAAATATGTAACTTCATACCATAAACAATATCGGTCTTGCAAAGCACAAGTTTCCTTTTACGCGAAACAGCGACATCTCGAATTACTAAGGACAGCTCTTATTACACAAACTTGTATGTTCTCTTTGATATTACAAAACTTTGTTAGTTTGGGAGTAGGAGTAACAAAACTAAATTTCGAAGCTACTCATCCGATTTAAAAAATCCTTCGCAGTTTGAAAGCCGTGCTTTGCAACCACAGCTTGCAACTAATATTCCACTTTTTCACACTATTTTACGAAGGATTTTAACAGCTGAATAGACATTGTAGTTTATTGAAATACAATCTGTCCCTAATCCCTCTCAGATAAACAGTTAAGTAAGTGATTATAAATGGCTGCATTTTTGTATAATGGTTTTTTTTATTTGCAGGTAAAATTGGAGCATCAGCTGTTGCTCGAGATAACTATGAATGAAGATAATCATGCACACAAAAAGATAAGTAGACTCGGAATACTCAGATGTGCTCGAGGCTGAAGTGTAAAGATTCGGATGATGTAAGAATGTGCATTTTTTGTACGAAACGAAAAAAATATTGCATCCTTATCCAAGGGAATGTAATCTGTCTCAAAATAAGTCTTACCTTACCTACCAATATTGTTCAAAAATCTCAACGAACTTACTTTTAGTATTGATGAGTTGGTAACCTAAACACAATAGCTGTCCTATTTATCAGCACAGTCATTGGAATTGGAATGATACATTGACCATATTTACAATACCAAGTACATTTAAAGCCATTGGCCCATAAGCGCTAATTTTCGCTGGCTATTTACACTCGATAACAAACGCAGGGCACTAATATAAACATAATATGGCCGGCGACGATGGATGCAGGCCAACACACCACGTGTGTTGAGTTGTTTCGTAACGTATCAGCCGCAAGATGTAATGGGAAATCTAGTACTTCTTGTGAAGCATCCGAATGTTCGGGCCAGACAGAAACACGATCGATGTTGCCATTTTTGTCAAGTCCCAATTTTTCCTTTCGGAATATTTGGTCCTAGGACTGAATGTGAGTTCATAGGTTGATCTTATCATACTTAGATACCGTAGATTACTAATAGGAAAGGATGAGGGTTAAATGTGGACAGTTCCGATGCTGGCTGATCATTGAGTAGGTACCTATCATTGTGTAGGTATAATCGTGAGAGGTTATCCTAGTAATTAGGTAAATGCGAAAATTTGTGAAGATGTAGCTGTTTCTATACTAAGTACTCTTTCACACTAAAACTAGATTAATAATATTTGCTATTTTTTGTTTCACTTTTCCAGTTAGTAATTGGAAATAAAAAAATGTTTTTTATCGTTTCCGGTTATTAACTTCAAAGTCAAAAAGACTTTATACAGGATCGCTAGGATCACCAATAGTCTAGAGCTAGGTGATTCTGCTCCTGTACCTTCACGATCAATACCGTGAAGAACAGACACCAAGGTAATCAAGCTTGCTTGGTGATCCATCCTTTAGTTTCAAGAGGGTCGGTCACAAGCTAAAGGTCGATGCGCGGTATCCAGGCATCTAGGTGAAGTGCCCACTGCAAATTGTGCCTCACCTGCCCACAAAGTAAATAGGTCACTCTGAATATAAACTAGCAGCGCTCCGCGATGTTGCCCGAAGTCCGTAATACACTTTTATAGGATAAAAAGAGTAGGTATAAATGCGTTGATCTACGGTAGAAGCTACCTTTGTAATATATTAATTCGTTTCAACGTGAAGCTGCAACAAACAACCATCCATTCAAAATTTAAAAAAAGAATAATTCCTAAGTGTCGTGGAACCTCCGTGGAACACTCGGTTGGAACGAAGTTTCAACTTTGAAATTTGGCATTTGTCAAATATTAAAATCCTAGTACTAAATACTAACAATCTATAGACTGTTTCGCGCCTGCACACTTCGCACTGTGACGTTTTGACCTATGTTTGTGTCGTGACGGTAAAATCGACCGCTTTTTTTTCTAGCCCCTATCCTCGATACCGTCCGAAAAGGAACTTCGTTCCAATAGTAGTGGGTAAGTAAGATGAACAAAACCGACCTGCTGGGTTAGCATGAACTCTTATTTCCTGGCAGTTTTCAATTTCGAATAACCTGGTTCATTAAAGAAACTTCGCAACTTTCATGTTCTCTCGCTTGCGCACTAATGCAGTCACTGATGTGCAAGCGAGAGAGCATGATAAGCGCCGCCATTTCAGATTCGTTTCTTTATGTCAAAATTGCCATGCAGTTCAAAAACTGCCTTGAAATAAGAGTTCATAGTAACCCCCCTGTTAGTCTTGTAAACTTACCTTAATTAAAATATTGAAGGTAGGTACCTATATTTGCCTACACACCTAAATAAATAATCTAACGACACGTTCGCAATTTTGTGTCATGCATGTGTCATCTTCATAGGCATTTTTTCGTGCGAATTAAATGTTTTTTCAGAACTACCGGGAAACTTACCTATAAATTAAATCATAAATCATCCTTATGAAAGGCAATTATTATTTAGATTAATATCTTATTGATATGAATTAAAACCATTTCCTCATAAATGCGTTCCAATTCTACTGCTGTATTTATTTTGCTAACAATGCTAAGTATCTTAAAATAAAATCTATTAAATTACATCTTTTTTTTAGGCTTAATTTTCTAAATAATTATCTATTATGCTGAATGGTTTATTTAGGTAGGTAGGTACTTACCTCCTTACTTCTATTTTCATTAGCGGTTGTCTGTCTACCTAACAAGCCTAAATAAAGACGTAGGTGAGCATGTTTGTGTGTGAGGTAAAAAAAAGTTGGGAATAAATAAACCCGACTCGACTCGTTTAGTATTCACGAACATTGTCATTCCACTTCAGTTCAACGCAAGAATGCAGGAATTGCAAATCTGCAATTCCTTTAGGAGCGTCGAACTTACTTTATTGCAGCTGAACATGAACTATTCCAATTTACGTCTCATCGCGGCACATGCCAAAACGATTCTTACAACTCATTATAATAAGCGCTAAATTCCTTAAATTGTTACGCAACTGTTCTTAATTTATCTGTGACTCTAGGTATCATAAAATTGCTTTTAGCGCTTTATTAATAAGGTTCAAATTCGTTTAGAATGTTCAGGGGAAAATGTCACATCTCAAACTCAAACTCGCTGAAACAAAAGCTCGCGAAAGTATTTTCTCGCGGGAAAAACAATTTTATTGCCTTTCTCGCTCATAAAGTTTACAAGTTTTGTAATTTAGAAAAGTTGTTTTCTAAATACAAATTCCACTACTCGTGTCGTTGTGTTTTGTTAGCATTTGTGTAGGTATGGATTCAAAGCGAAGCCGCTTTTGCAAAAATATTCAATAGGTACTTACTTACCCAGGTAAGTACCTACGGTTTTCTTATTTTTATTGAATATTTCTTAATTTTTTTTTATAAATTTTGTTTTTAAAAAACGCTAGGAATTGAAAGTGAATTTGTTCAAATGACGATTTTGACTTTTGACCCTTATTTTAGCGGCATTGTTATTTTTTGCTAGCACATTAACTGTGTTGTAAAAGTTGTTAAACACCAACAATAATTCATAATAAAATTACCAATAATTCTCGTCGTAAACAGCTTGAACAATACTCAATTTTTACCAGCATTTCAAAATACTGAGCTTTTGAACAGATACACTGTTATTATCTTGCTAAAGTGTTCTTGAGCCGAGGAAGATTGAAGTAAATGACTTGTAACAACTGGCATAAAAAGTATTTTTGATTGCCAAGTAGTTTGAGTACCATTTGAAAACACATGAGCTCTTACTAATTAACTTGACATAAAGTTATGTGATGCATTATTTATTATTAATAGCCCATTATTAAATCAAGAGTAAATAGGTTCCTTCTAGGAAAGCATGCTCCATCTTAGACCTCACTACTGCTTAACATCAGGCAGAGGGAGGTCAAATGCTGACCTAGGTATTTAATAATAAAAAAAACCTATGAATAACCATACAATTTTTTAGTTTATGCATGACATAGTTTTATGTCAAGTTATTAGTAAGGGCCTAGTGGAAGTCTTACATAAAAGGATAATCATGTAGGTACATTGTGGTAGGTAGGATAGATATGTTGTTACTACTTAGGTGCAAAATATGAAAATATAAAAAAAAAGATTACTCAATAAACAATTAAATATAAATAACAAAGCATTGATGATAAAAATAACATTAAATCATGGTTCAAAATCATAATATACTTTATTGATAACCAATAAAACAATTCAATTTGAACAGGGTTCCGTTTATGGCTAAACATCTAAACTGATAATATCTCGGTTGCTCCCTAAATTTTACGATTCATTTTATTACATTTTAAAGCGGCACTTACAAAAGTGACGCGTAAAAAATAAACATGTTCAAAAATAAAACATGTGGCGACAGATTGGCTAAAACATGTCCTAACTGCGATGTGACGCACCCAACGATTCGGGGAACACGGGAACACAAACATGAACATTTATAGAAATTAACAAACTCATTATTTGATGGTAGGTGGCGCTTTATTTGTTGACTGTGTCATTAAACATATTTTTTTTATTATAGCCTTTCATATGGCTGTGTGTAGGTACTTATTATGTATTTTTACTCCAAATTTTACGCTGTAAAATGTGGGCTTAGTGTATTTTAACGTGCTTATGACTATGTTTTGATTTGAGATTACCTACGGCCACTGAATTGGAAATACATTTAGATACCTAGTTTTTTTTAATATTCATAAGGTAATAGGTAATTATAACTAGGTAGGGTACTTACTACCTACCTACTTAATGCCCGGAAGTCATTTAAAAGATATAAAAGTCATAAAAGGTGGCTTTGTTGAAGAAAATGACATAGTTTTCCTAGTTCAAGAATAATTTATGTTTTGATAACACGCCATTATTTGCATAGTGTTTGTGACTATTAATATACACGCATTTGATACCGAAAGTTTCGTTTACATTCTTCATTTTTTTTAAACGTTGTAAAAATGTCACAATACAAAATGTGTCACTTTCTCTTCAAATTTTTTGCTCAAAGGTTTTCACGCAAGATTTTTTTAAATGTAAGTGAGCTCAACTACTTATAAAACCTCAGCATCTGGCAACAGGGCTCTTATCGCCTGCCCTAAGTCTAAGTGAGGCAATCATTCCATTTCGCAGCGTCTCACGAGCGTTAATTTCTCGCCCCTTGAGCGTCGGTGCGGTGCCTCAACAAATTGGGATTTTAAAAAGTAAACGTGGGGCGCTTTGAAATAAGAATTTTAAATGTGAAATTATATTTCACTTTTATGAAACAAGGGCTAAAATTTGAAAGATTTCCACAAAGAAAATATTCAAATTGAAGCCAAATGCGCCCTTTTAATAAAAGCCGCAAGAACGTCTCTATTATTTAGAACCAATTTATAAGATGAATAGAGAGCTGTTTATTCGTGAAAACAATAATTAGAGGGCCCACGCCGGCGACCACCTACTAAGGCATAGATTAGTTTGAAATTACTAGCGTGGCACGAACCTCATTTCTCAAGGGTCAAGATAGTTAATGTCAAACGATTTGGAGGCCATTGTTCTTTCTCATTCTATTTCACTGTAGCATCTTTATGTATAGAATGGTTAAAGTAAAATGGTCAAATCCTTATAATGAAAATGAGAATGTCAAGGACAATCATCCCATTGAGACCTAAGATAAAAATCTCTCGTCTTCCTTGTTTCAAGTGTAAGCGCAGAAGGGATTGGAGGTGTGAAAGAGAAAGGGCTATTTTTGTAATGGTTGTTCTTGCCAGTAATAACATAGACCACCCGCGCGATCTCGCACTGTCCATTATGGAGCGGTTTTTGTGGTTATAATAATCTACGCAATGAAGTCATCATCGAAATGTGGACATTCTCTAATAATCTTAGGCCAGCGGTCGTCAAATTAAAATCCGTTACTTTTATCATAATCTTTGTGGTTCAAAATAGAAACTACTTTGGATCCAATAGTTTTTATCGCACATGTTTTGCTGTTTATTCTACTTGAAATCGATAAGTAGCTAATACCGATATAGGCGTTACGTATAGTGCGTGTATCACTTTTTTCGCAAAAAGCGAATGAGCGAGCATAAATAAATAATCACTATCTATGCACTAAAGAAATTACCGATTACCACCTAATAAAGGCTATCGAATACTTTTGTGTTCCTATTCTGACAAATAAATCAGGCATCCTTTGCAATAAAAGTACGTGAGTGTCGTAGAACCTCCGTGGAACACTTGGTTGTAACAAAGTTTCAAAGAAGACTAAGCTAAGATGTTACTGATTGGGCCATATAGTCGCTTAGCGACAAAGCCCTTTTTTTTGTTAATAAAAAAAAAAACGGACATTTGGCATTAGTCAAATAAATTATTGTCAAATAATAAAATCCTAGAAACGCTCTTCCGTACTAACAATGCAATAATCTATGGACTGTTTCGCGTCTGCGCACTTCGCACTGTGACGTTTTGACCTATGTATGTGTCGTGACGGTGAAATCGAACTTTTTTTTTCTAGCCTCCATCCTCGATACCGTCCGAAAAGGAACTTCGTTCCAAAAATTACTTATTATAACTGATTGGATGCGAAATGTTAACAAACAATTGGTTGGAATTGACAGTTGGTAGGTAGTGCTTGAATCAGTTTCTGAAACACGTGTGAATAATCTGTTGTCAAACCCCGTAGTAGCGATCCTCCGAGTCCGATGAAACTTCACTACTCAAGTACTCATTTGACATTGATAAAGCACACTTCTAGTGTTCTTCACGTACGGTATTATTCTGTGGAATTAAGTACAAATGCTACATCGTATCGCCATGTCCGGAAGGGTCGACTGGCCGTGACGGCTTGCCGTTCCGGACTATGAAGTTTTCCGGTGAGCACAATATGCTTCTGTTGTCTGAGGGATTCGCACTGCAGATTGTGATGAGCTTTATTGATATTCAATCGACGGACAAGGTCTTAAGGCTCATAATCGTACAGCAAAATCATTGTTGTCTGTTCCGATGCTTTATTCCATCACTTGACTAGAGTCCTATGCTTCAATTATTGGAACTACTGCACGATTAGGATCTGAAGTAGTGGATCCTATTACTTATTCTATTTATATACTATTCAATTAAATACTACGAATACGAGGAATATCTTCACGGAGTAATAATTGAAATAATAAATAATGCTGGACATTTTCACACAGCATCATCTAGCCCCAAACTAAGCAAAGCTTGTACTATGGGAACCAGATAACTGATATAATACTTATATACTTTTCGTTTGTAAATACATACATATTATACATAGAAACACCCAGACCCGAGACAAATACCTGTAGGTCATACAAACATTTGTCCCGCGGCGGGGATCGAACCCGCAACCTTCTGCGTCGCAGGCAGACCTTCGCCCGCTGCGCCACAGAGGTCGTCGAAATTAAGTTGACTGTAGATGACTTCGATATGACAAGGATATAAATTGAAAAATTACAGTTCTGGTTAATGTATACCAAACCTTGAAGTCTTCGCTAGTTTTAGCACATTTTTAAAGTTAAAACTTCTTTAGCCGCGTTAGGGCATTTTTCAGATGGGGGAAAAATATCAACCTCAGTCACGTGACTGTTACCGTGTTACGACACCATCCTCTTACTAATTAATTCGAATCCCAGTGGGATAGTAACTTTTTGCACTTTATTTTTTTTGTACTTTTTTTAAATTTTATAACCGTTACCGAAACCTCGTTCAAGGTTTCACTTCTGTTGGCACTCCCGGAGTGCCACAATTTTTTTTAGCTTCCTTTTGTAGGTTTTTATGTTCTTGGTCTCTGGTGACTAATGCTTCCACTGACTATTAATATCGTTTTACAATGAGTCAATAAAGTATAGGTACTTAAGATCCGTTTAAGCTATCGACAAAAAAGAGCTCGATCAAGACGGCTGGATCAAAAATTAACAGATTACTAGTAAGTATACATACATACTTAGGCATCTCTAGTAATGAAAACGTTTTAACAACAATTATTAGTAACAAATGAGCTTTCATCAAAAAAGCTGTGTTCTCTCTCAAGCTTACACAGAACGATCTGTGTACCTACAGTACAAGCAACAACGTCAGAAGTTGATTCGGCATCTCAAACCACACCTTATAAAGATTTCTCACATACATTTTTGCACAGTAACAGCTTTTAAGCGACATCGTTGCAATACTGAAACTCCCAGCGTTATTTATTTAATATTTAATCTCCGATCGGGGCGTAGGCAGTAAATTGCGCGGCTGACAACGATACTGATTTATTGCACGACTAATTTACGCCACCAGATTGTATTGATACTGCATTGGAGACTAAATTTTCTGTTTAAAGTACATGGCAATTAAAATTTACATATTTATGACATTTAACTTTTAAACTTATTATTTTTCTATTTTCAACCGACTTCAAAAAAGGAGGAGGTTCTCAATTCGTCTGTATGTTTTTTTTTTGTATCTTGTTACGCGATTGCTCCGCCCTTTGTTGACCGATTTGCAAAATTCTTTTCATGTTTGAAAGGGTATACTCCAGAGGTGGTCCCATATAAATTTTATTCCTGAGGGATTGATAGTTTCCCCGTAAAACTCTTAAACACCTTCCCTCCTAGCCATGTCACAAATAGAAATCGAATCGACAGCTTGACGCCCTGAGTCACACCGCGTTTCGAGTCAAACATTGAAGTCGGTTTTCTTTTTAGTATAAAAACGTAATTATTGACGCACAATTTTCTAAAACAGGAAATGCAGTAGGTAGCCGTGTTGGCCGAATGGGGTTGTACCTCGACTTTCAATCCGAAGGTTGTGGGTTCGAATCCCGGCCGTGCATCAATGGATTTTGCGTTTCGTAAAATTTAAAACGGTGAAGGAAAACATCGTGAGGAAACCAGTTAGTGTTCTTATAGGCGGCGATGGGCTTGCAACCTGTCGCGTATGATTACTAACTTCTGCAAGATGTGGGCATGTATCAAATATGTGTTTGGACATGCCTCTGACTACCCCCCTTAGACATCTTTAAAGGATCTGGAATAAGTAACATAAAAAAATCTGAGAGAATGTCTACCGCACCTTGGGCATAGAGTCGTGAACCTCTACGTTTACCTACTATAATTTCAAATGATGTGAGATGGATCTCAATGGGTGTTTATGGAAATTTAATAGCTTATTAAAGGGACAGTCTATTTTTTATTACCTGTGTCCTAACCAGGTTTTAGCTTCCAGATATACCTACTCAATGTAATCACCAGACTTCTTTGATCTCGCACACTACATTCAATTTATCGATGTAGGTAGGTACCTACCTGTTAGTGCAAATTACAACAAAATAGGTCACTCTGCACTAAACGTCAATGGTTATTAGTATTAAGTGGATACCGTTCGACCGTAAAACAAAATTGTCGTAAACGTATATTTCAATAAAACCGTGGCTTCCTTATTCACGTCAGGACTATAAAACATGGCTTATTTGCAGTCAACTTGCCGAGCGCATAATAATAGCAGTAGTGACCAAATATAGTTCGAACCATGCTTTGTGTGGTTCGCTTTAATTGAGATATGCATCACTATGAAAAGTAGAACAGAAAAATATGCATTCTTTTAAAAATAATTTTATCTACATGTGAAAAATGATTTAATTAAGATTTATGCTTTTTTTGTAATATGCATAACTATGAAAAGTAGTAGGTACAGAAAAGTATGCATTCTTTTAATAATAATAATTTTACCTACATGAGAAAAATGATTGTCCATCCATGTTTATGATGATCCATGATAAAGTATAAAATATCGAATTTCGCAAAATGACTCATTATGTTACCGACTCAAATAAACATTTTAATATAGTGCCCTTTTCGATATCGTGGGTTGTTAGGTCTTTTTTGCAAATGTGTCGAGATTCTCGGCGGATAAAGGATGACACATGTTTGGATTCCTTTATAATTAGACAATCCGCAGGATAACACATTCCACTGGAATCGCTTGTATTGGCAAAGCAAAATGCCGCAAGTATGAAACAGTTTTTTTATTTTGACTTGTGACTCAAACTTTAGCTAAATACCTACTGAGTATTCTTGAAAAATACCTTTATTTTTTGTTAGTTTGGTGATAAAAAAAGTTCAAAGACGAAGCGAAAACGCCTACAGTTCTCAGAGATTGCAACCACTGCTATTTATTTCTATTCATGAAAAAACGGAAATGTTTTTTTTTATTATTGGCTAAACAATTTAGTTTACAATATCTAAAGGATTTTTTTTTGAGTCTTCTAAAATAACTTGAAAATTGTAATGGTGCCTGATAGAAGAATCTTTCGTAGTGCGAACTCTGATGGTCTTGCTGGGAAGAGTCCAAGTCCAACAGTTATTGATAAAGTCGTTAGCCTGTTTACGGTCTCAGGTATTAATTACCTTTACTTATATTAGTTACAACTGTTTTCACACGCCGACTGAGAAAAGGGTTGGCAGATAGTGGAATATTCGCAAACGAAGATTGATGCTCTCTTTAATTACAGGATTGGGTGGTTCCTTTTGTTCCTATCTCTCTGTTCTTGTTGTTTTAGCGGTTAAATTGGTTTGTGATGATTAGGTAGAGTTAGTTGCTTCAGAAGCTTTAAGAATACTTTTGCTTAACCTATTTAAAATACTCGCATTACTATTGTGTCTCCAAGCCACGATTAATATTCCATGAACTTCCAAGTGAAGTCTATTCAGAAGCATTTCCAAATACAGGGTGTAAAAAGACTACTACCAAAAACTGAGGGGTTGTAATCAGACCATGATTCTACACATATATAGCGAAAAAAAACGCAAAAAAAATATTTGACTAAGCTACGTCAATTTATGTTATTTTCGGTTATTTACTACTAGGACAAGATAATAAGACCATACCTACCTAATAATTTACTTAATAAAAGAAAAAAACAATTTAAACTCAAAATCCAGCAATCGACGTAAAACAACGCGCCCAGTACATACGCAAACAGTAATCTTCAAACGCTGTTTTCTCCGGATATAATGATTTTTTCGGAAAATCCTTTTGGATTTAGTTGTGTGTTGGGACTGTACCAACCCCCTTCGGCTTCGGTAGACGTCTTTTTGCACCCTGTATATTTACTTAGCATTCAATATAAAATAAAACAACTAGGTACTTATTGCAAAATGGAATTCAACAGTTTATTAGCTCATCGCTGCATAAAATAAATAAGTATAGTCTAAAAACCCTAGAATTCGATCCAATCTGACTTGCACGGTAACCTAACTTCTCAATTACGCCTCAAAGGCCTCTTCACGAGTGTGAAACGCTTGCTTACTCCTGTCACGTTCAGTCACACGAATTCCCTCCTGTCGGTTATTATTCCATTATTATGCGTAGACGGTCACAAGCCAGGGGTTCTGAGAGGACATTTTTGTACCTAGACGGAGAAGCAATAAAATCAATTGCGTGGTTGAAAGATACGTTTTGGACAAAACTATTTTTAGGTTAGAAGGAAACCTTTTGTTTCGTTATACAAAAGCTTTCATAATCATCCAGAGAGACAGAAGCTTATCGAATTTTAAAAAATAAACATATTTTGTATATACCTAGTGTTCTATAGGTAGGTTACATTTTTCATACGCAAATGATGAACAATATTAGGTACAACATTTTTGATGAAGTAGACACTGTTAATACTGAAGTAATGGGATCTATTTGGCACGGCTTAACACTTTTATCCATATTTAAATTTGAAACTACTCTGATTTCCTCTTAAAATCGTAAGAACATGGTAGACATCTGCTCAGTCAGACTATACAGAACACTTATGAATGTGACATGACACTTCCATTCCAAGTAGTTTAGTGACATAACGCCACGCGCCGTGCATCTGGTTATCGACGGAGATGGCCAAAATAGAAGCATTAATGAGATGGAACGATTTCTAATAGGCATACCAATATAATTTGATGTGATTCTGAGAACATTCCTATCCAAATAGCTGCGTAAGATTGTAAACCAAGTTTATGGCTAAGATCGCATCATACTTGTTTATCATCATCTTCGCTCTAAAAGGCGGAATACGTGTGTGAATGCACATTAACCTTTAAACATGACTCAATCATTACTGACAAAGCGTATGAGATGTGACACTTTTGTTGTACATTTTTGAGTTATGACACTTTGTGTGGTTTTTGTCGTTTGTGAATTTGTATATCATGATAATTCAATGAGCTATCTTTTGATATCAGACTCATTCATAACAAATATTATTGTTATAAATACCTCCAATCAGTTTCTGCGTGTACAGACTATGACTGTCCCATAACATAATGTTAATTCACGCGAAGCAAGAGCAAGATGAGGAACATTTTTCACAATCTTTGTACATTAAACAATATTTTTTGCAAGTTTTAAGTTATTTAGAATGTTTAAACTTACTTCTATTAATGTTTTTCTCCACTGTTTACAGCTCAACGTATTCGGAATACGGTATTCCACATGTTCCCCAACATCACGATTCTATTATGAATAGTTTTCAGAACAGTTAGATTGCAGCAATATTTTAAGACGCATTTTTGCGATGCAATGTGCTAAACCAATGCGACGCGACTTTATTCGTCAACGAAAAGTCAATGGCCGTTATATTCATATCATACATTTAGTGGGCAGCTAATAGAGCATGTCATATCATTTCATGGTTGAATGATACGCAGAATGTGCCGGCTGGGATTAGCCTCACTCATCTGCTACATTAACTTTTATTGATACTGACATTTTGTATATAAACTATTGAGATTTCTTACAAAAAATAGATTGACAGTTACTTGTGGTTTTGTTTTATGTCTGATAAATTGTGTGCTAACGTATGTGTAGCCGTGTAGCTAATAATTTTTGACTTATGGCTTCCAATCACGGTTATATTTTAGCAAGATGGTACGTACCTATGTAAAATCATATCAAAAGGTGATCGGTGATAGATTGTTATCCAAATAGATTCAGCTAATGCGTCTCATCATGTGGGCCGTTCAATTTTATCACCATAAAACTTTCCCGAGCATAATATTATGAAAGTTCTCAAAATATCACCGCAGTTAAGACCTTATGCAGCTAGTATATTATATTTATAGCCGATAATACCTAAGCACATATCGTAAATCATATCATGGAGATTACGAAATGCTCCCGTTTTATGTCCAATCAGGTCAGTAACTGGCAACACTTCGACTAAACAGGTGGTTAATGGCAACACTGATGTGTTTGCACTGCAATAGAATAATGGGAGTGCTGACAGGACTGTGTCTTAAATCAATTAAAATGCTAGCGCGTTATGAACTCTACCCAATTACCAATATGACCTAGTTTAGATTACACAATGTTATTTGAAATCCCAGATCATACAACTATTGAATGATTCATTATGACTTTTACTGAGGCCAGCACAAAGACTTGGGTACATACCTACTTATTAAAAAATTAGATGGCTTGACGAAAATTGAGATAAGTCTAAAATTTTCGCCTATGGGTATACATTTGAATGATCTTGGTATGGACACGTTATGAGGAGAGATGAAAACCATGTTACCCAAAGAGCTATGAATATGAGTGTGCCTGGGTATGCAAGAAGATGAAGGCCGAAGAAGAAGTGGTTAGATTGTGTGAGAGATGATATGAATGTAAAAGGAGTGGAGGACTTCTTTCGCCATTTTTGAAGGAGCTAGTGGCTTTGCTATTTTATTTACTTTTCTCGTGTTTTACTAGGTTTTATTATGTATTTTCGGTGGCATTTTGCTAATGAAGCCTTGGATTACCTACGTAACAGGAGATTTGGTAAATGGAATGAGGAGTATTCAAGTAGATTTCTTATTTGACGAAAGTTTTCCGTTGGAGTTTTGAAATGACAAGCCACCATGTTTTTTCAAAACCAAATTGACATGACATGAATACTTATTTAAAACTTGACATTGGCAGAATTATACTGTTAATCAGTTAGTTGCCATTAATAAAAAGAAGAAGAAGAAAAGGAGTGGATGCACAGTTGACAAGTGATTGAAGTAAGTGGAAGAAGAAGTTTTGTGCCGACCCCACTTAGCGTGGGATTAGGTCAGGGAGATGATGATAACAATTAAAGTGGTTGCATTTTGTTTCATACAAAATACACCTCATAATTGAGTTTGTTTATTTCTTCAGCGTAAAAGACCTAGAAGACGTTGACCTTTATCATCTATAGTCAAAATGAATTCATATAGAATTGGGCATGAGGGCTGAGGGTATGTGTGTTCAAACACAGGGGGACTGTTTATTTGACTTTCATCAGTCCCAGATTAAAGAAACGTTACGCGTGGACTCAAAAACGTTTTATTACGTGTTATGCCAGGGAATTATCACTGACAAGATGTTGAAGATTTTTCACGATTTTTCTCTTCTTTTACAATACATGCCGAGAATGCTGCGTTCCATTGCTCTTTGGCAAATCTTTAACTTAGACTTCTGTATCTCGGTTATCAACCAGGTCTGAGCACTGTAGGTTAGGACGGGCAGAATACAACTGTCGATGAGTTTGCGCTTAAGTGTCAGTGGAAGGTTACCCTTCATGTGCTCCTTCATAGACCAGAAGCTCTTCCAAGCGTTCTCAATACTTGTTTTTATTTATGTAAATTTTATATCATTGAGCTTTAGTTGAGAGCTTAAAGTCGTAACTTTAAGATGATATTATGAAAGTAATACAGACATAATTAACTGCCAAAATTAACCTTAATGATTCACAAACAGACCGACAGACCGTTATTTTATGTCTTTGACGTTTCTAATGGATTTATTAATAACTTACGCCTCCACTAACGATGCACAATTGAGATGTTGAAATACGGATCAAAATTACTAATAGTCATAAATCGTAGTAAGTTTTGACAATGCATTTACTATCTCAAATCGCCTTTATTAAAACTTAGAAGGTCAGCTGTCGTAAAACATTCATAGGTACAGTCAGCAACGAAAGTCGATTAATAGTTTGATTTTCTAGAACGCCATTTTGTTTTCGATTTCTGAATAAAAAATAAACTTTTCCTGGGAAATTACTATGAACTAACACTAATCTTCAACTTTTTTTTAAAGTTTTGGTCTTAATTTTGCAGATTTTGACTGCAATCAGCATAAAAATAGCTATATTTGAGAAACATCAACAAAATTAATTAACGATTATTGTAGCTCTCATGTTTGATTCTACGTCACTCACCAAAAGCTTTTGTTACGGACTCATTACAGAGTAAAAAATGTTCGATATTTGAATGATCGGTGACCATAGATAACCTCTTTTTAAGCAATGAACTAAAAAAGAAAAATATAAAAAAGGTCATTGGGACATTGGTTACTTTTTTTAAAATTCCTTGCCATGGATAAAAGGTTAGGATAAAAGGTTCCATGCTAAATCTATGGTTTAGGCATTGTCCTACTGTTCAATTTTTGAAATATTTCTTCGTCCCATCAGATTTGTCTCGGCACTTCCCTAAACATTAATATCTATGCGGTGACTCACATTAACGATAGACACGTCGCCCTCTAGTTAGGGGCTCGATTGTCTGTGGTGTAGGGTGCTATTGAAGGTTTCAAAGCAATTTACTAAATATTCTATGTAACAAGATTTAACTAGGTAAATTTTTAAAACGGAATTTAAAAAAACTATTGCAGATAATGCTGGAAAGGATTAAAATGAATTGTGATCATACATTTTTTGTGGAATAATAGGCTGCTAACGCTAGCAGCTAAACGAAAAAAAAATGCATTTTTCTTTCTGTTTATGAGAACAGCCCGCGCCAACTTGTACCTTGAACCATCGCTTTTAATTTGACCGGACCCCTGCTTTAAGATCATTGTAATAAAGTTGAAATTGCTTTGCTAATGTAAATGAATACGTTCATCCCTCCTGGATAGTACAAAGCACGCCCCGGATGCAGGGTTCGGGATTTCAATGGATTTGTGTTGATTAAGTTATTATTGTTCGGTTATTGTATGTTTAAATGGGTCAATAGGCATTGCTTATGTTGGAACTCAACAAAACTTTTAATGAAACAAATAATTACATACAATTAAAACTATGTTCCCATTGTTTGTTTATTTTCATTGAATAAGCCCCTCCGATCATCATCGCTTTAATTTTTTTTTCAAACGGTTGTTTTATTTTTTACCTACTTAATAAAAAAAAGTAGAGATAGTACAAGCATTATTCCTATTTCTATAGGTATCTACTTACTAAGCAGACTCAATCATCGCAAACCTTATTTACACACATGCCCCATATGACCCCAAACGCCCTTCGAAATTCTTACCCAACTCAAACCCAAAATTTTCCTGCGGCGACATAGACGTGTGCGGCGATCAATGACACCTATTTCCTAAAACACCCTTCACCAACTATTACTAGCTCACGCGGAACTGAAGACGCTCGCAACAAACACTCGAGAAGTGCTCATACGGAGCTGAGCAAAAAACTCCTTTTTTCATATTCAAAGTCTGTTAATTTAGCTTCAAATAAATTGATTAGAGTATGCAATAGATAAAAGTTTTAGCAAAACTATTATTCTATTAAAATAGTAATTTTATTTTGATTTAAAACCTATGTTTTTGATAAAACTCTGGAAGAGGTCATGTGGGACTGAAGGCGTAAAGTCACTACCTACGTCCTTCGGGCACAATAAAAACAAACTAGTCATGCGAAGTCCAAAAGTATGTGAAATTGCGTAGGCACTAACTAATGAAATCTAGAAGTGGTGCTACGGAGCTGAAGGCGATGCTTGGGTTGTAGGGCCCTCCCTACGACAATAAGTTTAAACAAACGTCTAGCCCCGGGCTTTATTGCATTACCTACCGACAGGCAAGGGAGAGATTGCATTACAAAATCGATAGCCACGCTAAAAATGGATATTGGAAAAGAAAAGATTTTGCTGAACAACATTTATTTTCTGTTCTCTTGGTCCCGCACTTTCGCAAATATGTAGACTTTTAATGAGCTAGTGGAAAATTAATAAATAAAGCTAGACTTTTTCATACAGCATCATCTAGCCCCAAAGTAAGCAGAGCTTGTGTTATGGGTACTACATGACTGGTATACTTTTTGTTTGTAAATACATACATATTATATTATATATATTCCAGATATTATACATAGAAACATCTGAGACCAATTCAACGTCACAAAATTAAAGGAGTGCTTATAACACAGACAGCTTATAATTAACCAGCTGCGCTCCCGCGGTGGTTTTTGGGATAAAAGGTATCCTATGTCCTTCCCTGGGATACCTACAACCTTTAACTATGCCAAATTTTAGCTTAATCTGTTCAGCGTTTTGGGCGTGAAAGCGTAACAAACAGACAGAAAGAGCTACATTCAGATTTATAATATTAGTATGGATAGTATGGATATTAGTATAGGATTAAAGGTGCAATGTTTTTACGATATTGAAGAGAATCATCGTGTTGAAACCAGTTAGTAGGTAATTAAAATCTTGACTTGCAAGCAGCCCCTAAATATAAAACTTAGAAGTATTCAATTGTGGTTTTCCTTATTACAAGTAATTATAGAATTTCTCTCAGTCAAACAAAGAAAACGGGTCGACATTATCTCAGTGCAAAGTGCTAGTAGTTACTGTCTGGATTGATAGCAATGATTCATTGCGATGACGGCTTCTGACAGGTATCTTGTGTTCTCACTCTGGACTCCTGTAGACTTGTGAAACATTACATTATAATATTTTCATTCATCATAAAGGTTAACACACTTGAAGCGTTTATAGTGTCGCTTGCTTCATTCTTGATCTATTAGTTAGGCGTTCTTGAGGGCTCAATGGATTGGTTTATGCCATATATATTTAGATGGGTAAAGAGGTTCTTATTCTCAATGGTGTATGGTCTCTACTTTTGACTCTTCTCCAAAATTTCACTTGTTTTGTCCAAGCAAACTAGCCTGGCATCTGTTCCATTTCACACATTTCCATTAGTTAAAATGTAATTAGATTGATCAATAATGGACCTTAGTCTTTATTTCTATAAGAAACCGCCTAATTACCCCAGCACATACACTACACACATTTGTATAATTTGAGCTGTTGATCAATAATGAACCTTATTTCTTTAAGATACAGCCTATAACAGCCAATACACTACACACGTATTATTAGACCTGCAGATCAAATACCTAATAGACCTTATTTCCTTCCAGATATAGACGGTATCTGCATAAACAAGGGGTGCTGCGGCGCGGGCGCCCGCTCGAGGCTCTCGCAACACGCGCGCTCGCAGCTCGAGGGAGCATTGCGGAGTGAGCTTATGAAGCTCAGTGAAATGCTGGCGAACAGAGCTTCGCGGTTTGATGGTATGTGAAAATTAATCATCATCATCAGCCTATGGCAGTCCACTGCTGGACATAGGCCTCCCCTAGTGCGCGCCATTGCGCCCTGTCCTCAGCTCGACGCATCCAGCTTCTGCCTTTCGCAGATCGTCACTGGAGGGCGTCCTACACTACGTTTGCCGAGTCGCGGTCTCCACTCAAAAACTCGTTTACCCCAAAAAAATAATGATAAATGTTTATTACCAAAACTTTACAATAGGGCTATCTAGTAAATCATTGGGACTATCTGACGAGCCCCACACTAGGCTGAGTCTGTATCGTGGAGGGTAGGATTGCGGTAGTGCATTTCTTCTAGACAATATTTTTTGAACTGAATTTGAAAAGAATCACACAAGTATCCCCCAAGTAGGTATCACAGTAATTATCATCAATAGGTATATCTTAGATTTCCAATAAAGTTTAGCTGTTTTGAATGCGGTTTTTGCTCAGATGACCTCTGAGCAAGTTCTTGCCGTACAGGTTGCCTTTTATAGGATATCTAGTACATTAATATGCAAATCATAGGACAACTTGTACGTAGCTTTTTTGCTGTTGTGTACCTATGACACAACCTTGGTGATGTAGCGATGGGGTGTTCGGCTGAGAAACAAGAAATTCAAAGTGATCCCAGCGGCGCGATTGCGCAATTGCGATCACTTTGTCAAAAAAAATAAAAACTGACTTTGAAATGCAAGTTTGATTTTCGCATCGGGATAAATGTATGCATGCATGATCTACAGATATTTTCTTCAGTTCTTTTTTCATAATCTACCATAAATTATATTGTTATCTTGAATACTGTATTTTTTTTTTTTTTTTTTTTTTTTTTTTTAATGTAGGTAAGTATTTATTTACGCAATAGTTGTACCTAATAGGTGAATGAGTTCAAGTCCATATGGCTGTTTCGTAACAGTCGGGAGTGCGAAGATCTCCAACAGACTCCGCTCAGCGATATTAATAGTCTATGTACAGTCACGGGTTATCGCCGCCCCTACCACTGACCACCGTGTAAACAGATCCACCAATCTGTATTCTGTAGACTATAGATATGACGCCATCACTGGTAAAACTACAGCGCCATTTACACGAGTTAAGTGTAGGCCTAGGTATAATATCTGCGCTCCCCGGTGTACCCGCGGTCTTATTACTTCACTTTTCTTATAGTACTACTTATACTACTATACTTATATTACTTCACTTTTCCGAGATAAAAGTAGCCTATGCTATTTCAAGTCTAAATCCATTTAGTAGTTTGTGCATGACATGATTTAAATCATCCATGCGTCCATCATCACAAACTTTCTGTAGGATAAAGAGAAAAACTTTAAGCGATAATCAAAATTCTTTCCTGGACCAATGGTCTAAAATAGTTGCATAGAAAGATACACTCCTAAATATATGTCGACCTCGTCAGAGTATAATTTTCTTTGATGTCGACTTACTTGATTTATCTATAGTACCTAATAAATAAAAAACACAACTAACCAATTCGTGTTTGACATTTGTCTTTAATTCTAAAATATCTAGCTCCGTTGATTAATCGTAGCTTAGGATGAATTGAATATGATGCTCAATATTCGATCTAAATATATTGATGTTGTAAATAGTTCCACACGATTCGTTTCGCAGATTTGTATAAATTTAGTGTGGGATATCCCGTAGCCAGACTATTACGAGCAATCTAAACTACGAAGCGAATAAATATCTCTAAATTCATAACTATAGCGTACAAAATGGCATGGATGTTTTGAAATGTTCAACCAATTTTACTCACTACATTTGAAGTTCAAAATAGCGTTATTGTGGCGTCATAACACAAAGAACATAGTAACTGAATATGCGCTTAATCTTTTGCACTAAAGAGTTTAAAATCACTCGTTGATTTTGCAATTTAAAATCGAGATTAATTACCTATTGTAGGGGCTGTGTTTAGTCTTGCCAGTTGTTACAGCGATAAAAGCACTTGAGTGTATTACATTTAATACGCCTTTTGTTCCGTAAATTAAAATGTAAACACTGTTGGTGTGTGTGACTCAGTCTGAGGCTCATGAGTCACATTCATAAAAAGGTCATATCAAAAAGAGACGATATTATTTTATGTACGTCCTAGAAAATCGGATTTCTACAACAAATATCTAGCAGGTGGTGAGTAGTAGTATCTAGGGAGTAGAAAGATGCATAACCGTAAACATAGACATTCTTATTTTATCAAGGTACGGTAGAAATCTTCAGATTGCGACATTCAAGATCCTTAAAATGTCGGTGTCCACAAAATCCGGTCCGGAAATGATGAAAGACGAATGAATGTGGGTCTCATTAAAGGGTCTTGTTTGTTGATTTACTTTAACTAGTTCTGCTATAGGGTAGTGGGCTTTCATGTCCCGAGGCAATTAAAGTTAGCTCAGTAATCTTCAGCTCCAAAGTTTAGCTAAGTTACTACGTGACTTAGGTCGAAACTTAGGTAAATGAGATGCCCGTTATAGGAACACATTTAAAAATTAAATTTACGAAACAGATTACAATCATTTAGGAACAAAGTTTAAAGAAGAGAAAATTATAAAACTAGATTCGTAATCCTACAAGTGAATCTTACAAGAATAGTGTTGCATGCTACTAATAAAAATATACCCCTAAACTAATAGATAGTTTTTTAAATAATTAAACATTACAATTTGAGATAGAATTCAAAAAGGCCTTTAGAACGTTTTTATGCTTCTCATAAAAACCGCCTTTAACATGTCATAAGATTATATTGTATCGAACAAAAACTCCAACACAGTTTATTCATATTTAAAACTACATTATACCTAGATACTAAATAATACGAATAGGTACTACAGTATACTAGAAGACAGTCACCTTTGAGGCAAGTCTAGCCAATGTTATGATAACATATCATGAGGGGAGTCTGTTTGATATGATGTCGCTCTGCCCCTCGACAGCTGATGTGTGAACAATGCCTTTGCTATCTTACTTAGCTTTTAGTTTTTTTTATATAATTTATTTAATTAAGGCAATTGGTAGGTACCAACTAAGTTAGCTAAGAAATTAGCCTAAGTTTAAATCTAAGATGGATCACCTAAAAAAAGCTAGGCCCCTAACCGTGTTTGTTGCCCTGGTTCTTCACGGTTGGCCGCGAAGGAACAGGAGTAAAATCACCTAGTTTTAAGACGTTTCAAAGTGATCCCATCGGTCCTACTGAATAAATGATTTTTGAATTTTGATATTCTCTTTGTGTTCAATCAAAAATGAACGCAGTTTAGAATCACAATGAATATTCAGTCTGTGTAATTTGTGTTTGGTTAATTTGGTTTTTAATTTAAATAAAATCGTGCTATTTCAAATTGGTACAGTAATACAGTAGATATTCAAATATATTTTTCTCTATTCTATCGAAGAAATAGGCAGACAGGATGGTCGCTAGAAATTCCAAGCTGGATAATTTGACATATTAGAAAATAAGACGAGTGTGCGAACAAATTCTTTAGTTTACGAGTTGTCCCCTATTCTGTATTGGCCTAAACCTGTCAATATTTACCCGTACACTGTTCACATGCCGACTGTACACCGCAGTGCCAATAATAATGGCCTTTTGGACACAACTTTCAACGTACAGGTACAGTCAACTTTCAAAAGAACTCTTAAACTTGAATACTTAGACTTATACCCTAGAAACATAACTACCTAACTAATAGAATCGAATAAACTAGATAAGTACAATACGCACAATCGTTCTTTAGCTCTCTGAAGTAGTTGCGCAGAACCATTTTTGATGACGCCTAAAATCGTGCTATCTCGCTTACTCTACCGAACATGCGCTATCGTCTATTGCATCTAACTTCAGAGAGCTAAAGATCCGTTGTGCTTAGTATACCTAGTTGCAGTTCACGGTATATTCACGCAAATAATATGCTTAGTTAAAAAAATTGGATTGTGTCCTTTTTTGCAGTAAATTTTTGCGGTTAGTACTACCACAGACAATATAATACCGTATATACGTACCATCAATAATTATTACTAAGTTTCATTGATGATACTGCAAGACTAAGTTTATCATCTAATAAGGTGTAATGATGCTAAAAGTTTAAATAACAATTTTTTGCCTAAAATCCTTCAAAAACATGATAATTGCGCTGGTGATTGTACAGTCAGCATCAAAAGTTGATTAACAATTTGTTTTTTTAAAGCGCCATTTCTTTTCAATTGCTAAGAAAAAGTAAACTTTGCTTGGGAAATGATTATGAACTGAGAGTTAATCATCAACCATTTGTCAAAATTTTGGTCATGGGGTTACCATGGATTTTTAGAAATATTCTGATTTTGGAAACTTCAAATGTTAATCAACTTTTGATGCTGACTGTACAGTATGAGACATCAAAAGACATGTTCAACGCTTTTACGATGAAAGACACTCGGCTTCGCTGTGGCAACTACAAATTATCAATATTACACACCGTGGGAGCGGTGTTGTTTTTACTTATAGGCTGAGAGCCCATGGTGACTTTCGCACATTATTGTTATGACATATCTTTGACAGAGAGAGCTCGAAACTACTGAAAGGTGTGAGATTGGTACTCAGTTGATTTTTTTGATATTAAGTTTACTTACCTACCTCAAATCATAAATCATCAAGATTTATAATAATGATCATACTTATGGGTTGTTATAGACAAACTATACAAAGTTATATTTGAAAGTGGCACCTATTTCTGAAACGGTGAGGAGTGCTAGGTTATCTTGCTATGGACACGTTATGAGGAGGAATGAAAATCATGTTACCCAAAGAGCTATGAATATGAGTGTGGCTGGGTGTGCAAGAAGAGGAAGGCCGAAGAAGTGGTTGGATTGTGTGAGAGATGATATGAATGTAAAGGGAGTGGATGCACAATTGACGAGTGATAGGAGTGAGTGGAAGAAGAAGACATGTTGTGCCGACCCCACTTAGCGTGGGATAAGGTCAGGGAGATGATGATTGACAAACTATACAAAATACTTCGCTACTGTTTTTAAGTAGATTGCTAAAATTAGTATAACAATAAGTAGAATAGAATGGAATATGAATTAGACTAGAATTCATTTATTTGCAATTTTAATCTTATGTAGGTACCTACGGTTAAGTTGTTTGAGTAGGTACATACCTACTTATTTGTTTATATGAATTATAGGATATTTTAGCTGTTGACAGTTAATAAGCCGAATATTTTATCACCGCGCAAAGGACATTGAACCAGTGATAACCTTTCGCTTTGTTATCACTTAAGCTGGAAACACACTTTACCACTTCGGTTCACACCTGGGCGTTCTCAAATTAAGTTTTATCATTTAGGTACTTACAGTACGTACAAACAATATTTAGCTCTCTGAAGCTAGGTGCACTAAACAATTGCGCAGGTTTGCGCGAGTAGGCGAAATAGCACGATGCAACAAACTAAGCGAGTGAGCGAGGCAGCTATACAACGCTTTAGGCGTCATCAAAAATGGGTTCTGCGCAGCTACTTCAGAGAGCTAAAGACTGGATGTGCGTACTGTACTTATATTTTAATGAAACTTAATTGAAATGCGACTAAATATCAATACTCACTTTACAAATATTTTATTTTATCATTTAATTTTATGAACGCACAACGTAATCCATGAAATCTAGACCGAAATAAACCTCTAATATTTACACTAGGTTTAACAGTTACCCAATATGTTGATGTTGGTGAAGTTATTTTGCTTTGTGCAAAGTTGAACTTTGATAAATCTGTGTTTCTAAGCGTTCCAGGATAAGTGTATTTATCAAAATATGCTGTTATAACGCATAATCTTAATTCCAAGTGAATACCGAAATGGAGCACTTAAATTGGAAAGCCAAGTAAAAACCTAATTAATTAGTTCGTTCGGCTCGCATGCTCTTATTGTGCGTCACCTGTCAAATCGTAGCCACTCGGTAAAATGCAAGCATGATAGATATCCGATATTCAATTCGGAGTTTTTTTTTTAATATCATGACTAGGTAGTAAAACTAGCAATGCTGCAACATTAAAATATTATGTACTTATTCGTATTACATTACTTTTCTGCTGGTGATATATGAGTAACGGTTATGTCATAATAATTTTATTCTTATCAAAATCATCTAATTAAATTCACTATTTTCGGAAAGACAACTCGAAATATGTTGTAAGAATATTACAGCTCACTCTTGAACTCTCCATTGAGTATGAAGGTGGAAAGTGTCAATATTTACTGTCAGAATGTCGGAAAGCGGTCGGAGTGTCAGATGTTAACTTGCCTCTGTGCGAGTGATGAACTAAACACAATTTATTAATATCTACAACTCTACTTGTAGGTAACAAGGTTTTTCACCTACATTTTTCCACTGCTTGGCTACGCATAAAAAGCAATGAAAAATAATATAAGTAGATACCTACGGAGAAGATCACTCCAAAAAACTATTTTAAGCCTATTTTAAGACTAATTAAAATCGTGGTTTATGACAATTTAAAATGTATATTTGCACGTTTAAAAAAAAACAAAGCTGCAGCTCTTACTAACCTACCTATTAATAATCCTCCCGTTGATAAAGTAGGCTACCATCTATTCCAAGTTTAATCTAAGTACCTTTATTTAGGGCTTCAAACAAACACTTATTTGATTGCAATTAATTATGATTCTTAGTCCTATGGCGTGTTATGTACTATCCTTTAAAGTCATTTTAATTGAGACAAGAAAGAATGCAGGCGTATTGCAAATTTGGCAAACCACGTTAGAGATATCAATTTCAAGGCATTTTGCTTTGTAGGTGTTTTAAATGTGAGTTATTAAAATCCTTCAAAGTCGTTTCGCTGCGTAGGCATTGTGATCAAAAAGGATTTACCTAAATAACCTATTTAACGCTAAATGATTGCCGCTTTATTAGAAAACGAGAACTTAAGCTGTTTTGCACTATCGACAGAACTAAATCTTGAGCGATAACACAGTCTAGACTTGCCCTTATTGCTTTGAAGTTGTTGATAAAGGCCAGAAGCACACGAACGGTTTATAGAACTTTACAAATTGTTTATGAAAACTAAATATTGTTTACGATGTTTCCTGCGGTTTTCTAGTTTAAAAAAAACTGAATCATTGTTTTCTAGAACAAGGAAAAAAATATGTTTTTTGCAAGTAGAGCGGAAAAGTAGTTTAATGTGTGTATACCACGAAGGTATATATTAAAAATATACACTTTCCAGAAAGTATAACTATTTTAGAGACCGTTCTTTGATTGATACTCATTCGACAAAGTGAGGTTCGTAGAGTACCTACCTATTCATAAGACGACCTCGATAGCGCAGTGGGCGAAGGCCCGCCTGCGACTCAAAAGGTTGCGGGTTCGATCCTCGCGGCGGGACCAATGTTTGTATGATCTACAAGTATTTGTCTCGGGTCTGGGTGTTTCTATTTATAATATATAATATGTCATGTATTTACAAACAAAAAGTTTATAAGTAGTATATCAGTCATGTAGTACTCATAACACAAGCTCTGCTTACTTTGGGGCTAGATGATGCTGTGTGAAAAGTCCAGCATTATTTATTTATATATTTTTATTTACATCGGGTTTAAGCATTCGTCAGGTTCGCCGTTTCGATGTGCAGACGCTTTTTCATAGAAAATTGTTTACTACGTATACTCGTAGAAACGGCTAACTTCAGAAATACCTAGATCCATTGACACTGCTGTTACTTACACGCTTACTGTTGGTAAGTACCTTCAATAATGAAATGAAATGAAATGAAATGAAATGAAAATGAAATGAAATGAAATGAAATGAAAATGAAATGTATTTATTGAACCTGAAGAACACAAATTAACAAAAGCATTATTAAGAATAATAATATTGTTAACTGAGACATCAGTTTCTCGTCTAATTTCATAGATGAGCAGAAACAAAATTAGAGTTATAATAACCAGATGTGCGCTGTATAATATGTTGTATAGACGGCGACTGTCGGGGCAGTGCCCATATTCAGAGGTCCCGTTCACCGCAATGATTGGCCACGGGAAATCTCCAGTGAAAAATGTCTTAATGCAACGTACGTGCCGAGCCGACTTTCTTTTTATCGATTTAATAAGTAATTTGTACTTAGGCGTCGTTGTAAAAGAGTCGGTTGAGGAAGAGCCAAAAACAGATCTTTAAGACCAGCTAATGTTAAAAAAAATTACGTGAGTGTCGTGGAACACGCGGTTGGAACGAAGCAAAGAGTACTTTTCTATACTGGGAATATGAATATAATAATTTAATTGTCAATTAGGTATCCTAGAAACGCTCCTCCGTACTAACAATGTAACAATCTATGGACTGTGTCGCGGCTGCGCATTTCGCACTGTGACGATTTGACTCTATACATGTGTCGTGACGGTAAAATAGAACAATTTTTTTTCCAGCCTCAGTCTTTTTTTTCTTCGATACCGTCCGAAAAGGAACATCGTTCCAAAAACATGTTCTAGACAAGTTCTAGCTTATAACGCCCATATCTATTCAAATCGTGATGTCGGCTGATCCACTAGTTAGTTGGTAACCTTTTCCTTATATTACAGATTAAGGTGTCGATTCAGATGTTCACTGACTAAACCTAAATAAGTTAGAAATCTTAAAATAGTCATTCAAACGTTCGTAGTTTATTTTTAAAGGCTCATCATAATTGAATCATATGCTTCTATAGAACATTTTCTAGTCATTCGTATCAATAAAGTATGAATGCATCGCCTGACGCAAATCAATATCGTGACAGAGATTTATTAAATTAAACGAGTGTGGTGACAGCCGAGTAAACACGAATCGGTTCATACATAATTATATACAGACGCTATACAGTCACACCGAGAAATCGTAGTCTGCCACAAAATCAACTTGTTGTTTCAAATAAAGGGCTTTGAATATTTTACTCACCACCCTTAGCATTGAAACCCGTGAATACTTTTTCATATTTAACCCATTTACTCGACTTGTTACTATTACGTATCTTAACCCTCACATCTGTCAAGATATAAAAAGTTCATTTCTGAATATTGCTGAAATCTTTAGTAAGCATTTTTATCATAGCATTTTTTTTTTCGTGAATTCACTTTTGTTAGTGACTGTACACGTAGACATTCTATAGGTAGAATTTAATATTTGGCACGGTATTGCATAATCCCTTGGTCTTGGAACTGCAGGTATGGATAAGCTCAGCCTGAATACCTACTTTGTGGTTTGTGGGAACAAACCACGAAGCATATTCAGGCGCAATTTATGAAGTTAGTAGCTGTTTTTATAATTCATGTTTTTACTTGATAGTTATTTTTTTTTAGTTGTGTATTGGTAGTCTAGTCAATTTATGATTGAGGAATGGAATTAAAAGTGGGATTATAAAACAAAAAGGGCAATTATGTGTCAAAGAATCCAATTTTTCCAAATATTTTTGAATGTTTAAAAAACTTACAAAGGTAAGTTCGTTTATTAAACTTTAAGTTTTTTTAATGAATTAGCGCCAGTTAAAAGAGACGTGAATAAATCAGTCTCTTTTCAAACTAGGCTTTACCTCTTTGTGTTCAGAGCTCTGAAAAGACTGAACATTAAAAAAAAAGTTGGAAGGTACCTACACCTACAGTCTGTGAAATCGAAGGTAAGAGTCGGCAATTATGGTATGCATATCAAGTGGTCTTGATCGCGCCTGTTTTGGAGACAGCGATCTCATCGGACAGGATTACCTAGTTTCTTTTCATGTTAAATTCATTATTTTCATATTTTAAAAAAGCTTGGTTCATAATAAGAAGAGTTATTAATAGTCAGTCTGACATTTTTTAACCTTTTTTCTCTCAATAGTCAGTCCCATAAACCACTTTAGTAAACAAAATCGCCATATATTTAATGCATTTTTTACCCATCTTCCTTTTTCAAATGAACATTAATTTCTTAGGCATAGTAACAAAACGCTAACACATTCTTTTACTGTCTTCTACAGCTGACAGTAATCTGACACAGTACCACAGATTTACGAATAGTTGCTAAAGTTGCTCTGAAAAAGTCTGAAACTTATTTATTTATGGCCGACTGATTTAACACGTAAAGAGTTAATTACCTCCGTTTAGTTTGACAAGGTTGTGACGTTTCAACCAATTTAGGAACACGTCCCCTTGATTGGGAGCACACGGTTCGGCTTAGTAGATAGTTTAGCAGAATCAGCAGATATTTTGACGTTTTTTTAATAAAATTAACAGTTAATTTGGTTCTAGCACGAAAGTCTATCAATAAAGCTGCTATAAAAGTGTGATTCTCGTAAAAGAAATAAAGTTAACCCAATCGTATGGATATGAATCTGAAAACAATTTAGTTAAATAAAGATGAATCTGATAGAGTTAAATTAAATAATGATAGTTGAAGAGCTGGCGCGTTGCACTTGTGGGTTTTTTGAAGCTTTACGTACTTTCTCAACAAAACTAAGGTATAAACCAACTTATACAAATTAATAAGGATTGAATGATTTTGTATTCTTACAAACGCCGTTAGTACACCGACGCATTTGCATGCGACCGATCGCATTGTTTCGCTTTGCGATGCGAAACAATGCGAAACACCAATCACGAAACGCGAAACTGCATCGGTGTAACGACAAATTTCATAATTCCATGCGAAACAGTACCGACAAGGACTATTTCATTAGCTATGTGCTGACAAAGTGAGACAGAGCGTGTTTGAAACTCTGCCATACTACCTGACAGATTTTTTGTCGGTTTGCATCGTTTCGCATTCGTATGCGAATGCGTCGGTGTACTAACAGGGTTAATGTAGGGTAGGCTTACGCCAAATGGATCTAGGCATTCGGCATACCAAAGCTCTCTAAACTGAAATTACACAAAACTAAAAAGTTGCTCTCGTTTGGCCAAACCAAGGTGTGTAGGGGCTTAACAGATAACAAGTTTACCTTTCCCTATTTCACCCTACACATCTGCGGCACGTGCGACGGAAGGCGCGGTCGTGGCAGAGATGTCTAATGTGCCGCGAACGGATGCAGTACTTTGTGTCGTGCACTCTTGCTAACTATTTCTAGTCGAGTTTATTTGAGAGGGAAACTCTTAAGTCGTCTGGTGACGACTGTTTCCTTTAAGATCCGATCAATCAATAGCCTACGGTTGTTTTTTTAATTTGCGAGATATTTTATTTTGGCATCTTCTAAGTTATCGGTCACGTTCAGGTCGACATGACACTCACTTGGCTCATGTAATAAATCCTCGTGCTTTTGTCAGTCACCTCAAAATCTATCTGAATAGTCGCAGCTTAGAAATCCCGGGAAAAAGTAGGCAAGCCAGTGTTGGATTTTTAAGCAGGTAGAAACCTACCTGAGTTATAAAAATGGTTGTCATAATCAAACTTCCGTTTATTTTTTTTTATCACGAATGATAAACAATTCACCTGCACAAAAAACAAAATATGAATATTCATAGCATGCCCGGCGGGTGTTACCGTAGCCAACTACTAAATACACGAAACACAACGGTCATGAACAAAACTTTTGGCTATCAACGCGCGATATGCTACCTCATTTTTAATTCTGCCTCGTGTACGTAAATAGGTCAAGAAAGTGTTCCACACATTTGTAATTGGGTGTAAGCGTAGATAATTCAAGCATATTTTAGGTACTAAGTAAGTAATTTATTTATTAGGTTACTCTACCTAAATGTAAAAGCCAAGTAAGTAATTTTGTAGGTACTTACTTATTAGAGGAAACGGAAATGTTCGTATCTGATAAAATACTATTTTCAAGGAATTTATTAGCAAGTTGCTTCTTAGAAATCTTAGATCAACAATGCTCGAAGTTAGAAATTAAAAAAATTGTTATGAATTTCATTTATTCAAAAAAAAAAATACATTTAGGTAAGTACTTAATAAACGTACCTACCTACGTAAAAATATTTTTGTTAGGAAGGTTATCCTAATTAATTATTTAACCTCCCTAATTCTGTATTATGTTTAAGTTCAAATTAAGTTGGCACCTATTCGTTAATTGATTGTATGCGGAAACTTAAAAACTGTGCTCCCTCACGCGTATAAACGCAACATGATATTAATGCCTGAAATCGATTTATTTGCCACATTGTAACATGTCTGTCCATCCATCAGTAAACGTTTTCCTACTTCCGTTTAGCACGCGCTTTCTTTCCCGCCTAATTTGTAATGATCTGACAGCTGACAGCCTGATCTGACAGTTGCGCTCAGCGAATTTTCATGATAGGCTAGCTTGCGCTCTCGGCTACACTCGCGTGGGCCAATATTTTATGCTATTTCAGTCACTAGTCCACAACCTCATCTATATTCTATGTTTCATCTACTTAAATCTAATTTGTTAACAAAACATTAATACGAATAAGTAGATATTAAAAAAAAAATAAGTATAGTAGGACCTACACAGAATTTAAATTAAGAATTCTACTTATACCTACTCCTGTTTTACCTGAAAGATAATAAAACCTTTTTGCTGAACCATCAATGTGTCATGGCGGTCGTTCTTTTAGCATCTTAATATGAACTAATAAAGATTAAACACGTAATTACTTGATTAACATTTGGTATTTAGATTGATCCGCGAGCATGTGGCAAACACATCTGTTAGGTGAACTATTTTGGGCTGTGACACTCTGGGTCAGCTTCTTGGAAAACTTATTACCTATACCATCAGTTTTATATTTGTGCCTACGTAGAATTGGGACTATTTAGATTTAATACTTTTATCTACCTAACTGTACCTATATTATGCTTTTAGGTAATATAGTTTGACTAGAATTAGGTACTTCCTTGAATATCTTCAAAACTCATTCGGCCTTGGGGATATATGCGTTTGTTATTTTCTGATAAAATAAATTGGGTTTTGCTCCGTATTACCACAGAATACAGAGAGTAATACCTAGGTTACCTAATCGGAGGAAAGGTTAAAAAACATTTGTTGATACCTACTCGGGGAACTTTATGAAAATATTGATATGACAATATGATAATATGTATGGTCAATATTGTAAATATAAGCTTTTTGACCTTGCCTTGCGCAATACTTTAACACCAACAATTTATTTTTTCAAAACAATCCAATTATGTAACTACTTACCTACCACAGTTTTTTGTAGATCTGGAGTTTAGAGTAAAATACTTATACTTATATCATTTCCATTTCATTACCATCTATAGTATTTTTCACGTAGAAGCGTATTCCTGACACATAGAACTTTTACGTTTTACGCTGTAGGTACAACAATTAAACATTTTGAAATAACTAAATAAATAATGCTGGACTTTTTCACACAACATCATCTAGCTCCAATGTAAGCAGAGCTTGTGTTATGGGTACTACTCGTAGATGAGAAAACATATAATAGAGTGATAATACTAAAAGATACAACTTCAAAAAAAAAGGATTTAGTCTTTTTTTTTTAATTTCTGAAATTAACATAAAAGAGCCTTGTGTGTCACGGGACCGTTCCTATGTGAAAAGGACTATAGTGAGCTTTAAAGACTTAGGTCACACATCTTTGCGAGATTTTGCAAAGCTTTGAACACATATTTGCGCACCTGCCAGACATGTGACGCAAACACTTTTCTGCACAGTACGCTAGTAGACAGCAAATAAAATGGACGGCGATTTCGTGGACGCATTTTTTTTTACATTTGCAACAAAATAATATAAATTATTTATGTGCATGCAATTATTTTTTACATTTGCAACTAAATAACATAAACAAGCACGTACAACCGTTCCGCTCGCGCATATGGACTTTTAAGTGTGGCAGGCTACGCAAACATTTGAACAAATATTTGAACACATCTTTGAACCCTTTGATGTGCTCTAAAAAACCGACAACGCATATCAAAGTGCAAATGTTTGTTCAAACTTTGCACATATAGTCAAAGTACCGTGCCACGGAGGTGGATGATCCCACTATAAAATCTACTATAAAATTGTCGCATTTGTCGTAACAAAAAACTAAAAATCTTGTCAATTGTTTCAGAATTCTTCAGGAAACTACTAAAGCTATCGAGAGAGGAGTTCCACTCGATGTTCAAACGAACTTACGGGATGATCTACGAGCAACACTCTTACGTGTTCGAGCAACTGTTCGAACAACTTGAAAGGTAAATAAATACATACCTACTGTATTTATAAGTAGGTACATAAATAAATAAATACTGAGGACGATCATTGTAAACACGGTTTCTTATGAAAACCTACATTTAAAAAAACATTTAGTACCTAGTAGGTAATACGAGTACAGTTTGGGGCTAGATGATGCTGTGTGAAATGTCCAGCATTATTGGAAATAAGTTCCTTTTCGGACGGTATCGAAGAAAAACAAACTGGGGGCTCCGTCACGTCACGAAATCGTCACAGTGAGAAGTGCGCAGCCGCGAACAGTCCATAGATTGTTACATTGTTAGTATGGAAGAGCGTTTCATTTGAATTTGAAATTCCTAGTATAGAAAAGTACTCTTTGCTTCGTTCCAACCGAGTGTTCCACGACACTCACGTACTTTTTTTTATTATTATTTATTTATTAGGTATTTATCTAAGTATTTATTTATGTCTTGAATTTATCTCAGCTAAATTCTAATTAATATGAGTAGGCAGATCACCACTTGAAACTCATCAACACCTACTTGCAAAAACACTTAATAAATACTGAGAACGATCATTGTAAACATGGTTTCTTATGAATAAGTGACCGCTTCGAAGTCTATTTCTAGAATCTTTAATTAATTTGCATATAGTAGTACTTATTAGTAATATTACATAGCTACATTTAGTAGGTATATTCTAATCTCATATTAAAATATTTGTTTCAAAGCTAAGCTACCATCGTTTATGCTAAGCTACTAAAAGCTTAGCTATCGTCGATGTGCAATCAGCTAAGCTAAGCTACTCGTTATTAGGTACTAAGTTAAGCAACTCGTAGCTACCTGCGATGTCAATTTGCAGCCAAACATGTGCTAAAACGAAATAATAATGCGAGCTGAATTAAGTTGCGGTGTATCAGTTATGAGCCGTGTTGGTCGAATGGGATTGTTCCTCGACTTTCAATCTGTAGGTCGTGGGCTCGAATCCCGGCCGTGCATCAATGGATTTTTCGTTTTGTAAAATCTATTACATGAGCTCTTAACGATGAAGGAAAACATCGTGAGGAAACCCGCAGCTTCGTCAGCTCCGCACGTATCGACGTCGTCTTTCCTGTGGGCAAGGTTGATTAAGCTGAGAGGATGGTTTAGGAGCTGGGGAAGCCTATTCCATCTCAAACAATGTCCCAGGCACTACAGCGTCCCGTTAAGTGTAGGCATGGATAGCGTCCTGACGCTGTATAAATCATCTAATATAGACGTTTATCAGTTAGCAAGGTCATGAACAATTTGACAATTTAAAGTTTCTAATGATACTTAATAATGCTATTGCAAAAATCCGCATCTTACGTGGTTTGTTTAAAGTGTGATTGGACCATAATTTCAGATACTACACGCGAGGGGACACAAACTTCAGCGTGATGATGGATGGCTTCTTCGGCATCCTGTACGAGAAGATGTTCACGGTACTCAACTCGCAGTATCAGTTTGATGAGAAGTGAGTATCTAAATACAATTTTGTATACTTTGCAGTGTTGTACAGGCATTGTCATTTTTTTAATTTATTTTATTTTAATTTCTGCCATCAGTTCCTTGTAGTGCTGTAGCTAGGGCATTGTCATTTTAGGCACAAAAAAAACTGATTCCCCAATTCGAGATCGTTTGAAGATGTGTAAAGAGACATGCCCATTACCCATATACATTTCATACATGCCCTAAAAGTTGCAAGCCCATCAGGCACACAAATGTTAAATTGATAACCTTTTAGGTCTTTGAGCCTGATTAAATGCGAAAACATCTTGGAGGTACCTACTCATTATCTGCTTATTACGAGTATTCCAAGAATTATTTAGATATTGGGAAAAACCAGTCGCTTATATTCACATTTATAATTATGTACCAATCTTATTTATTTTTCACAGATTGTGAGCTTTTTGATAATAAAATAAATATACCTATTTTATTCATCTTACTAAAGCTATATACCCAAATACGAAGGTTCATAGGAATAATAACAGATATTTATGATTTTTTTTGCAATACTTACCTAGAGCTAGTTTTCAAAATTTTAGCTGTTTTCTCGTGGTCCCAGGATTTTGTCCCATTAATGGGACCACAAGGGAGAACTATTTATCGTAGTCCTCTCTTTTATATAGGTATGTAACTAACAGACCTATATACGCATAGGTTGCGAGGAGCGAAGCGACGAGTGGTTAGGTGTATAGTGAACAACCACGCACGAGCCGAGCGAAGCGTGCCGCGGTAGCGGCCGGCGAGTGCCAGATCCCCGTGGTTTTTGTGTTCAGTAGGAGCATATATATACCTATATACAGGAGGATAAATATTTTACTCAGCATAGGAATGGGACTACGAGAAACAGTTCTCCCTTGTCTGGTCCCATTAATGGGACAAAAATCCTGGGACCACGAGAAAACAGCGAAAATTTTCCGGAACGACGGAATCAACGGAAAATCCATTGATTATCCGGAATTTCAACCACTACAACTACGTAACCCTTTCGTAAACGTTTAGCACTTCATAATATCAATTGATATATTGTTAGTAGTTCATAAAACCCAACAACCAAGGCTGTTAACGTTATCGGCACATTTCAGCCTCTTACGATCTCGTATAATCCCGCAAATTGTATATACGGTCGAAGTGAGACAGCATGATTATCTGGATAACCATTTCTACGTCAGACTATCATTCTCTCGCTCAGCAATGCTTAGTCAATATAATCGCATACTAAGTGGTAGCTAATTTGTTATGGCATCTGTATTCTTCTCTGTCTGTGTTATGAAGACTCGAGCATAACTTTCGATCCGTTTCCATCCAAAGATTTTCTGGCATAAATACAGCATACCTACAGGATCTTTCATTTTAAACTACACAAACTGACAAGGCCTCATTTTTGGGTTGTAAATAGACGTTTGACCGTATCAATTGAATTCCTTACCCGATTTAAGTTTTCACTTTAAAATTTATCATTTATTGGTTTTTAGAAATGTTGCATAATGATTTTCAAGGAGAACAGACGTTCCACCAATCGCAGCGCAGCTACATCACGAATGGACTAAGTTATACAAGAAGCAACAATCAATTGAAAGGATAGTCTTTATCGATTTTCTCGGGCTTTTCATAACAAAACAAAAAAATCATTACCTATATAAATATTTTTTAATTATTTTTTTGAACCCAATTCCTGAATTAAGTTAGTTTAAAATGAAAGACCCTATATAATAAATTCATATTCAATAACCTTACACGAAGTTAGTGAAGCATAGTAACTAAAGGCTAATCTAAACCATAATTGCATAGTTTAGTTACTATAGACAATGACGTGTAACAGTTTGTTTGTCAGAGTGTTTATAGGTATCTTCATAAACAATAGGCACCCCTTTACGAGGTGGTCGTCGGTTATGGTGCGATAATCGCTTGCCACGAGCCATGAAGTGGAAATGTGATAGTCATTTGTAGAGACGGTCTAATCTTATTAGTTTTGTAAACAGAGAGAACCTACCGCAGTTCTGATTTTGTAAGCTTTTAGTGCGGCATTTAGTTTGAAAAGATAGACCTTTATAGCTACATCTATATGTAAATGTATGGAAATAGGTTAAAATTTAAGATTTTAGAGACAAAAATTCATTCGCAAATTTTTTTATAAGTAGCAGAATTTCCTTAGTTAAATTTTATACCAAAAGACTGGCCACAGAACAGGTAAAGAGACTGCTTGAAATATATGAGGGGGCGACTCCAATTTCGGTCAACGATACAGCATATTATGGGATTAAGTAAGGATTGCTCAAATAAACCAACCTCATTGATCGCGAAGGAACAGGAGTAGAATCACCGATTTCAAATGATCAAAATAGTCCTAATATGTTCCTATTACTACTTTTTAAGTTAGATTTAAATCTAACTCACCTTAGCTTAGTCGGCAGAGCGTCAGCACGGATCGCTGAAGGTCGTGGGTTCAAGTCCTGCATGGATGTTATTTTTGGGATGCATTTTAAAATGTAACTCATCAATTCCAGATACCTAAAGTGCTTGAACGAGAACATGCGAGACATCCAGCCGTTTGAGGACGTTCCGAACAAACTGACGATGCAGCTGAAGCGCGCCGTGGTCGCCACTCGCACCTTCCATAAGGCGCTGAGAGCCGGATCTGACGTTGTCAGGAATATGATGCAGGTGAGCTGACTAAAGACAAATGAACAATGTGAACTACGTGAGTGTCGTGGAACCTCCGTGGAACACTCGGTTGGAACGAAGTTTCAACTTTGACATTTGTCATTTGTCAAATATTAAAATCCTAAAAACGCTCTTCCCTACCAATAATCTATGGACTGTTTCGCGTCTGCGCACTTCGCACTGTGACGTTTTTACCTATGTATGTGTCGTGACGGTAAAATCGAGCGCTTTTTTTTCTAGCCTTCATCCTCGATACTGTCCGAAAAAGAACATCGTTCCAATAAAATGTTTATGTTTTGAATTGAAAAATGAACTAACATGAAGCAATCAATTGAATTGACGACGATGAGCGAAATCCTATCCTAATATTAGGTATTGACGGACAACCACTACGCCCACGGTCAACACGGATCTAGGCATTCGTAAAACCATTTCAGTCTTTATAAATGCGAAAGTCTGTGAGAATGTTTGGATGTTTGTTCCTCTTTCACGTTAAAAGTACTGAATGGATTTTAATGGAATTCGGTACAATTATAGATTATAGTCTGGAATAGCACATAGGTGACTTTTTATCTCGGAAAAGTGTGATATTCGCGAAGGAAAGCGGCTATTGCAACAGAACGTATTCTCCTTAAATAATGTTTTAGATGAGCCAAATAAGGGATGTAAATTCCTAATCATTGCGTCATTGCACTTGAGACTTGAGTTCAATCAAAGTCCGAAGTCAAAGTAACTAAGCTAGGTCTTCGTGGCGTAAATCTTGAGACGCCAATTCAAGCCTAGACAGTAACTGCTAATTCATGTAAATTAGCCATACATCCTGTGCCATTGTCAAATACGGCATCGGAATGACCTTAAGGTACCCATTCACGAAACGTCCATTTGGCAGACGTCTTTTTGAACTGGACGCATGGATTTGTTTGGAAATCCGTTTGGAATGGACGTTGTTTTTACCATTCACGGAACGATCTTGGAAGACGACCACTCCATTTGGATTGGTGGACGTATCGTGAATGGGTGCCTTTAGTTCCTCCATTAACGTACAGTAACCAAAACTTAAAACTAAAATTGCTTGATTTTTATGAGCGTGTCCGAGTAATCTTTATAACTATTCAGTTGATCTAGATACAAAATGAACCTTAAATGCTTACATGCAAAGTTGAAATTGCACTGATATAAACTCGCCGATTAAATTGAACACGCATGTCTATTAGAATGTAAATACGCTAATCAATGCAAATCCATACAGCTGACCTTCAACTTACGTTTGCGAAGCTAAGGGTTGTTACACGGGCAATAAAAGTTGCTCACTAAAACCAGCTCACTAGACAGTAACCAGCTCAGTGCATTAGGTATTAAATACAAAAGATGATCACTGAGAAACCGCGCTAAAATTATCACTTATGGCAATTTATGGCTAGCCTCTCTCTTTTTCTTGCTTCCTACCGTAGGATCACTGTATTCCCCAAAGTTTGGTAGACATTCTCTCAGACCGTTACACATTCAAGACCCATCGATTTTCGACTTTGAGTCAGAGGCAGTTCAAATATGTTTATATTTATATTTCTATAGGCAAAATTTTAAACCAATATGCAGACTACAGAACAGGTGAAAGGCGACTTTATTCCTATATTACAAATCGGACTCTACACACGAGCAATATTTTGCAATTTTAAATGAGTCGCCGTATCGTTATAGCAAGTGACTCATTACTACCGTCGCCAAGTTCGATGATCTCTACGGCGCCAACAAGTGTCAGCGAAGCAGGATTTATAGGAGATTTATTGGTTTATCTAAAATTAAAACGAGTTGGCACTGATGCGTGCGCGCTGGTTAGTTGAACAAGATGCTTATTGATGCATTGTGAATTTGCACAAATAGTTATTTACGAAGCTGTAGAAACTATAATGACTCATGGTTAAGGTCTCCTAATTTCGATTCAGAGACAATATTTGAGAACCATACACGTACAATTCGCCCAACGGATCTATGCATTCGTGAAGTTAGCCGTTTGTCTGCGCGGTGACCGCTTTTTTATACAAAACTGTGTTCTGCGCAAACAAACGGCTAACTTCACGAATGCTTAAATCCGTTGGGAGAACTGTACCATGTTAGTGCGAAGATTGTCTCGCCACTTTTTCCTGGGTCAGCCGCGTAGTTGTTAGCTGTCTTCGAATTTTTATTTTATTCATAAAAAATTTTCAAAAACATTTCATATTATGGTATTTAGAAGTTTCCAGTTACCGGTTTGTTGGTTTGTTGGTTTGAACATGGGGTCAGAGCACCTAAGATGCATCTACTAAAAAGTAAGTAAGTTCGTATGAGTCAGTGGCCAACTCTACGTGACAGAGTTTTTAGGCCGCCTTAAGGCCTCCGTCATGGCTTAACGACTTAGATAGCCGGGACCGACAATTTAACGTGCCCTCCGAAGCACGGAAGCGCTCAGATGAAAATGTCACTAGCGGTCACCCATCCAAGACAGACCGTTTCAAACGTTGTTTAACTTCGGCGATCTATCAAGAACGACTAAGCAAGCACAACCACGAACGCTTCAACTTATAATACAAGAATAGTTTCTCACATTATACAGAAGCAGTAACCATTTCTTCAACAGTGCTTATGCATTGCAAATGATGTTCGTAGAAACTGAGGTGTTAAGCATCTCATCGCTTAGTATACCACTCGAGGCAAGGTGCTATCTACATTAATGCTATGTCACGGACTGCACTAGTACCAATACCAACTACTTATGAGTGAAAGTCGAGAAAATATTTCGTTTTTGTATGCAACACAGCAAAAACACTAAACAAATAGCTAGGTAGAAATACTTATGTTTTATAAATTAAAAAGAAAACTTCAATGTTTTGTACGTAGAAAATTAATATGTGGAGCTCAGTAGTTCCAAATATGAGATTTGTGGATGAGAATTTTTAAAGTATTACGAGGAAAAGATCTATGTCTATTGTCTAGGGAATCTTACAGAATCCTTTTTTTTTCAAAATCGCGTTTCAGTAGGTAATAATATCGAACCTTCTCCTATTTTAGGGAGGTACCACGAGACGTGATGCGACTCGCACTTTTTGCATTCACGTTCTCTTTCCGTCAAATAATGCATTTTTCAAAGCCTCCATACTCCCAATTTCAGAACCAGCCAACAAATTAATTCACATGTCAAATTCCTCTTCCAGGCGGGTATAACTTCAGAGTGTGTGTCAGCATGGACGCGCCTCCAGTACTGTGGACTTTGCGGCGACATGAACCCGCCGGCCTGTTCGCGATACTGTCATAATGTACTGCGGGGATGTTTGCCTGCACACGCCGATATTGGGGAAGCTTGGGATGCGTATGTTGGTGAGTTTTTATAAAAGAAGGCTTTGTACAAATGCTGATGTCAGAAAAAATGGCACGTTTCTGACGTTTCCTTAAAATAATTATTAAAAATAAAAGGCGCAAAATGGCCCTAACTCAGCGCATCCCACTCATATAATAAAGCAGGGTGCCTAGTATTAGTTTTTTACGCGTTCGATATCGACGCCGTAAACGCAGAATTGTAGGGGAAAATAGCAGCGCCATCTTTTGGTACTCACTCATAAATAATGAAAACCAGTACAAATCCACCTTTACTGCGTCGATACCGAATGATGAATAAAAGTCATACTTAGCACCCTGAAAGTTTGTGAGTTTGTTTAGATGTTTGTGTAAGGATCAGGCTCAAACGACGAAACAGTTTACAATGAAATTTGGTAAGATGAAAGGTATAACTCCAATGTTCAGACACTAGAATTTACGCAATAGATTTTTGATAAGTAACATAATTAGCTAGTCGAGCACCACTAGACCAACTAACCATACATGCAATAAGTAGTTGTAAATTACATAGTTGTTACATTACACAATACAATACGTAACAAATACCCTATTACAGAGGCCGTCGACAAAGTAGCGGACCGTCTACTAGGGCCGTTCAACATCGCGATGGTAGTAGAACCGATCGATATCAAAATATCGGAGGCTATCATGAGTTTCCAAGAGCACAACCAAGAAATATCCCAGAAGATATTCTCAGGTTGTGGGAAACCGGTGCTAGGTGGTGGAGGGGCGACTGTACCCTTCACGCCAGAAAAGAGTCGTCGATCAGTCCGTTCGACATCAGACATGAGAGATACTGACGACTTCGAGATAGAAACCTCATTCGAAAGCCTAGTCGGCGACAGAATTGACCCCAATCTGATAACTGACTTGGCTGAGGAATCGCAACGCCGTCAGCAATACATACAGTTCATGAGAGGGAAGTTGGAAGCGGATCCACTGAGGAGAAAAAGAGATGCAGATCCAGAGCCGGCGGGTGCGAGCGGGATGGATATAGATTTCAAGAATTACGAGTTCGACGGGAAGAAGGGACCGAAGAAGAAGAAGCCAGCTGCTAAGAACGATGAAAGCGGTGGTAAGTTGAAGACAAATTAGTTACTTCAACGTTAAACACTTTGATCCCATTTTATTTCTAAAGAAAAAAATAAGATATTAGGAAAATTAGAAAATTCAAGAAAACTTAACGACAAGCGTTTGACATAATTGTCAGTCATTTGACAGGACAACGTCTGTCGGATCAGCTAGTATCATTTTGTTTTAACTTAAACCTACACATACACATTTCTTCTTATAACAAGAACAGCACAAAATTGGCGCACTTACAATCCTTTCACCACACTGGTTCGTAAAAACTAGTGACGACAATTCTTAGTGAATTTTCCAAGATGTGAAGTATCTCAAGCCGAATCGGCATTGTATAAATCATCTAGTACAGATGTAAATCAATCGATTTCTTTTCAATCATCGATTTGATCGTGCATCAATGGATTTTGCGTTACGTTAAATTTATAATTATGCTCTTTAACACGTGCTCTAAACGGTGAAGGAAAACATCGTGAGGAAACCAGTTAGTGTTCTTATAGGCGGCGATGGGCTTGCAACCTGTCACGTATGGAATACTAACTTCTGCAAGATGTGGGCATGTATCAAATATATGCTTGGACATGCCTTAGACATATTCAAAGGATATGAAAAGTAACATAATAAGATCTGTGAGAATGTCTACCGCACCTTGGGGATACAGTCGTGAACCTGTTTACGTTTTATAGATGTAAAGGCCTGAGTTTTGTTTCAGGTTCAGAATGGGGCGGCCCTGCGTTAGAAAAACTAGTGAAAGAAACTCGCACTCGCATGCGCAACTCTAAGCGATACTGGAACCATCTGCCGGCCTTGCTTTGTACCAGCACGAGCGTGCCCACCTCGCCTTGCTTCAATGGGACCGATGTTGGCAGGTAAGGATATTATGGAGCATGAAAACAGGAAAAATCCACGGTCCCAACCTAGGACCAAATATTCCAAACTTAAAAATTGGCCCTTAAAGTCAAAAATAATAAGAAACATCCGAATAATTCATCAAACGAACGAAAAAAAAACCCCTGTTCCTGTGCCCCTGTTCTGATCACGAAAACAAAATAGATTCAACAAAATCGGTTGATACGTAAACATACATACATAAAATCACGCCTCTTTCCCGAAGGGGTAGGCAGAGCCACGGATCTCTACTTCGTTGATCCATGGTTACGCAAACATGCATAATAAAGTATAGCATGATGACAGTAATCAAGAATCGCCAAAATGTTTAACTGATCTAATAAAATAGGATTCAAGGATTAAGAAAAATGCATTTATTGTCCTAATAATGTCGAGATTATTAAATTATTTAATCAAATCTACAAAATACAAGAATCCGCCATGATAGCTGTACACCAATCAGAGCGCCTGACGTCATCTTCTAGAACAGACCTTAGATTCACCGCCTTGCTGTACAGACCAAAACTGTGCCTCGCTGTCTCCGAACATAGAACAGATTTTGAAAAATTGCCAAAAGTGATGTATTTTAAAATCTTTATTTCCAGTTTTTATTAAGTTATCTTATCTATAATATTTGATTGAAATCCCCAGCTACACCCTAGCCGCGGCCGGCGAAGGCGCCGCCGGGCAGGCCTCCAACCAGGAAGTGCGCGGTGCAGCGAGCGCGGAGGCGGCCGCCACTGCGCACGCGCAGTCTGACGCGCTCCGGGCGCTCACCGCCAACTTGAAGGACGCCTACAACGGACAGGAGGTGCAGTGGACGGATGCCAGTGATAGAGGTAAGCAAGCTTGAGAAACAAAAGTTTTCATCATACTTTGTTGGATATAAAGCAGGCTTCTCGAATGATATGGCCCGGAGATAGGTATTCTTATTATATCAGCAGGTTGATAGTTCATTTCTGATGAACTTTAGGGCTATTCCGGTGCCCCAACTGAGTGAAAACTGCAAACATGCTCGGAAAAAACTGTAGAAAACTGAATCTGCATAGCGATTCATTTTTTTTTCATACTTCAGCGGAACGCATATCCGCGACAATGCGTTCCAAGGAATTGATCCAAAACTGACGATTCCTGCACTGCGATTGGCTGCGGTCAAACAGCTAACCGATTCCGTCGCGGATGCGTTCCGCTGAAGTATGAACCGCTATGACATAACCGCACTATCTCTATGGTAAAATCGTAAGCAAGCTGGAATACAATCTATATCCATGCCAAAAAATGTAGGTAATTTATTCAGCAGTTTATTTACTTGCATTCCAACTAAAATCGATCCTTATTTCCAGAGATGCAAGTATCCCGTAGCGGCTTGGAAGACTACGGCGACGAACTAGACTCCGGCTCCGGCTCCGGTGACTACAACAGCGGGGACGACGGCCCGCCCGGCGACGACGAGGACTCGGACGATACTGAAGGTAACTGATGACTGATGGCTTGATATGAACTGACGGTTTGATGGAAACTAAAGGCTATCGTCAATACTTAAAGTAACTGCCAGGGACTGATGGCTTGATACTGACGGCTTGATAGATACCAAGGACAGTAACAGCCTGATGGATGTTGAAGACTGACGGTTTGGCAGAAAACTGACGGCTTCATACTTAATTGTATGAAATCTGGATGATTTTCGTATCAGAAGGCCTATGCGATACACTTTCTCATAAATACTATCCCATAGACATCATTTCATTGATGATTGTGCCATCAACTTTTCAATCCTTATTTCTTTTATCTTTTAATTTATGTTTGATCTCTTATCTCTCCTTTAATTATTGTTATTGTATCTTTTAATAAAACTTTCAATTCTTTCCCAGCAGGATCCGGTCGTTTCGAAGAGCCGACCGACTTACCAGCGCCAGTTACCGAGCCTCCATTCCCCAGCATAATAAACCCGCCTACATTCAACCGGCCAAGAGCCGACGAGTCTACAGTCCAACCGGATATACCATCCGGGCCGGATACTACGGAACCCGCGACCGCTTCCGCTGATCAACCTTCGCTGCACAAAGCGCTGTTTACTTACGCGTTACCTGTTGTTTGTGCGTGGTTTGGCAGTATTGTGACTGATTTGTTTTAGAGGACTCGGGTTGAGACTTCATTGGTTTTTAAGATACTATAATGGTATTGTCAGCGTCATCAATTTGTAACCAACGAGGCAGTTTAAATCGCCTTATTAGGGGTTACCGATTGGTGACGCTTTCTAAACCAAATAATAGGTGGTTGTAGAGCCTAAATATGAGCTTAGATTTTAATGGATAGTAAACAACAGTTCCATTAAGCAAATGATTCAAGTAAGTGTGAAAAAAACACGACAATGCTCATAAAGTTTAGCTTTTATTCGCTTAATTGAACATCAATGTCCAAGCAATAGATCTGATGACACATCTAAATAATTAACTATTAGCCAATGAAGTTTTGAACGAATGAGTAGGTGGAATGATACATGGATTATTAATACGACAGCTACGGGACGTGCAAGTGACGGTGCAGGAACGAGTGAAGTGACAAGTGAAGTCGACAAGTTTTTATGCGTTTTGCGGGTATTCCAAACATTATGCTTAGATCATCAATATTTATCGAGTTTTATTGCATTAAGGGTTGATTATATTTTGTATGAAAAATATTATCAAAACCTTACATAACGATTTTTAGATGATCTTAAGATTATAACATTTGTCTTTCTTAAACTTTCGCGATCACAATTCATCCTTAGAGATATATTTTATAACAGGATTTTATCGCGTATTACCTTTATTATTTCCCGACGTTTCGGCTGTATTGCAACAACCGTTAATTAATGAAGGTAATACGCGATAAAATCCTGTTATAAAATATATCTCTAAAGATTATAACATTTTCCATACAATATTGATCGTCTAAACATGCCTAAAATATCACCCAATGCAGTTAACATAGATGACTTATTAAGACAATATTTAATGACCTCAAGAACTAGGTCTACAGCTATTCTTCTCTCGCGTGAAGAATTACGGTAACAAATACGGTTTTGGAACTAGTTATTATATGATTCATTCATCTAAGCCAAGCTCCAATGAGAAGCGAATGTAACAAAGGCTAAATGGAATAAAATAGGGAGTTTATAAGTCCCGTTAGACGCATAAAAGTTAGTCGAAGTTATGCCTAGTCAGACGAAAAGATAGCCACAGGCTCTGTGATATAGTGGATGGAATCGAACGAACTAGCATCAAATTGATATTTTACTACAATTGTAGTGAATTAATTTATTATTTATGGGTTGGTTACGTTTTGCACGATGCTTCTTGGCTGCTTAGATGGAAATGGTAAAGGATTGTTAGATAGAAAATTCATAGGAAAAACTCTCACAGTTCAAAACGTGTAAGATTACACATTCCCAGAAAATTGTACTTCAATACTAACTTCAGTTGTAAAAAAAGCGAAAAAATATAATTAATTATAATATAATGCATTGTATAGCTACATATTTTCGTTTTCAGTATACACTACGAATCAGAGAGTCGTGGGTTCGAATCCGGCCGTGCATCACTGGATTTTTCGTTTCGAAAAATTTATATGCGCTCGTAACACGAGCTCACAACGGTGAAGGAAAACATCGTGAGGAAACCCGCAGCTTAGTCAGCTCCACACGTATTGACGTCGTCTTTCCTGTGGGCGGCTGATTAAGCTGAGAGGATGGTTTACGTGCCGGGCAAGCCTATTCCATCTCAAACAATGTCCCAGGCACTATAGCGTCCCGTTAAGTGCCTAGGTTGCCTCCTGATGCTGTATAAATCATCTAATATAGATGTAAAGGCCTAAGTTTATACACTACGAGGGGTATTCATATTATTGAAATTCACATGACATGTCACTTTAGCAAAAACGTTGTGTGAATTTGTATATGTAAAGCTATATGCATAATAAGGAATGAATATGGATCATAGAGGTATAGTTTTAATCTCACTTATCTTAGCAGCCAAGAACCATAGAGTAAACGAGGTGAACGACAATAATTCGGTCTCGACGTAGTAACATTCCTACCAGCTTTTTCAGTAAAGCGGGTAGTCAATTCCTTATTTTTTTCGGCAAAAAAATTTTTATTTAGCACAAATTCAGCCAAATTATTGTATTTATTGAAAAATGATATTTTCTTTTTTTGTAAATAATTGTAAATTTCTAGATAGAGAATGTATGTTTCTAATTTTATAATATGGATTGAAGTAGTCATTTCTTAAGTTTCCCATAAAAAAATGTATCATTATATTGAATTTGTATAAAGAAATTTACAGTTTTGTGTATAAGAGTGTATAAGTAATACAATAGCTGCCACTTATAATTTTTTCAAGACACAAATACTATACAAACCAATCAATCACAATATGTAAATATAATCTAATTTTAATGTAAATTAAGATAAGAGACTGATTTGATTTGGATTATTGTTTGCGGAATTCATATAATTTTCATTTTATTGACATTATTTTAACCGACTGATGTTTATGATAATTTTATTTTTAGATTCTACATTTATTTAGAGTAAGTACTCAAAATATGATTCATATCTTTTAAAGTCCTAAATTCAACTAAAATGGAATGAAATGGCCTGAAAAACATGAATTATAATTTTATGAATTTAATATTTTGAGTACAAAACACTGTTATTATTATTTATCATTTATTTTGGCTTCAGCTTTACTTTGCTAGTGAATAATTTATATTAATTCACATGTTATTATGCCGCGAACAATGTTAGTAAATAGGCAATTTGTTATACGTCCGGTTTATAATAATTTGTGAATTATTATAACACGCGTTAGTTATAACACCAGTGTATATTTATAAGTGTTAATTTATCCTAATGAAATACGTAAATATGTCGTAGCTACTTAAAGATTCGTCTAATGGCAAAAGTAATGATAAAAACGGTAAATGTAGGTACTTACTTTTTATGTTTTACAAAATGCACAATAAATAGCTAAACTTCAAATCTCAATAAATTACCGCAGTCTTATTTTCGCAGTTTAACTGCTATTAAACTTGATCTGATTGTTAACCTCTTCGGAAAAATAAAAAAAAAACTCCGTACTGATCAAAAAAAGATAAAATGCTCCCATTTTTTTAACTCGGTACTTAGGTACCTACTTTAAACAAGATTATATATTTGCCATTTTTATATCCGTAACATACTATTTTGCAGAATTAAAATAAACATATTAAATAAAATATCAACTGTAAAATACAAAACATAAAGTTACGGGGACCAATCAATCATCGTTATGTGCCATCTATTTAAGAAAACTTATTTAATAACATAATATTTATACTTACCCTTCTTTTAACGCGGCTCACATTATGGTCCTTTTCATAAACCATTTGCAACTAAGCTTAGTATACGTAAAACTCGCGACATTTTTAAATGTCGAAATGTAAAAAATCCGTTGTGTATCTTAGCCAATGTTTTAGATGTCAACGATGCTAGCAAACAGTAAATGTAAATAATATCTATAGATAGTAAAGATCTAAGATGTAGGCAAAAGAGTGTAAGAAAATCTATTCGTCACTTTTTAAAGCACGGAGTCACATTCAGTCATTTTTCTTGAAGTCTAGTGTCCTTTGTGGCGAATAGTTAGATCGCCATTTGATGGCCAAACTGCACCGTTTTGCCACGACTTAAGGTATATATTTGTGTGTCAACGACAAGTTGAATCTTATTGGTAGACATAGTTTTTTATACAACACGTAAGTGTAACAGGGTATGTTAGTTCGCATGATGTTCTTGCATTTACTGGAATGCATCTGTCATAACTAGACATTTCTAGAAAGTTATTTGTTTACACTTTTACTGTATCATTATTGGGTTCTAAAATAATTACCTTAACTGTATAAGTTCAGGAAATAAATTGTTTTTTTTATCTTGAGCATTTATAAATCACTGCCTTCTTTTTCTCATAACCAAAATATCGTTGAATAAATCTTTGTCTTGGAAATCATAACATTGAAGAAAGCAGCTATTCAAGTAGGAATTATGACCTTGAGCAATGACAACTAGACTATAATTATATTCGAATCCGATATCAAATTAAACAAATCAGAGTTTCGTTCTGGCCAATCCAAGTCTAGATTTAGATTATTTTCTACTAAGTTTGGTAGCTAACTTCCACATCATGTCATATGGACCTCGGACACACCGGGATTCATATTATGTACTTACTGATTTCATTTGAATTTCTGTATTAAAATTTAATCGTTTTAATATGTGTGTATTTGAGGTCCACTTCTATGTATGGTTTAATGAGTCGGCCATCAAAATTGACATAGATTTTATACAACTTTGTATCAGGAATTGAACTTAAAAAGATATTTTTTGAATGTTTGATTTGACTCATTAAACAATTCATTTAAACGAGAATGAGATGACAGACCGAGTGTTAGAGGCGATTGAAACCGATTTTTATAAATTATTATGTTCGAATGTGTACATAAATAAAAAGATAACATGTGTACCTGTTTGTTTTAATAAAAACTAGCTGGTACCCGCGACTTCGTCAGCAAAATAACATACTTAATAAAAACAGAACTGAAAACTGCTGTTCAGAAGATTCCCTTCTGATACTTTTAAAAATAAAAATGCAATAATAGCGCCATCTCGACCTCAGCCATAGGACAGCAACGCCATCTAGTGGCCATCAACTGGAACTTCACTTTAAGTCCCCATACAAAATATCAACCCTTATTTCACGCCCTTCATGATTAGTTTTGAAAAAAAAAGTAGCCTATGTCCGTCCCTGGGACATAATCTTTATCCATGTCATATTTCAGCATCATCTGTTTAGTGGTTTAGGCGTGAAAAGGTAACAAACAGACAGACACATTTTACTACATAATAGATGGCGCCACAGGAAAAATTAGATCGCGCTATCGTTGCGTTTTGGGGAACGTAACATATAAACTCGCTAATCCTCTACTTTTCAGCTCTATAATATTAGTATGGATAGTAGAAGCGAGAAGGCGACGCGGCAGACCAAAACGGAGATGGCGGGATGAGCTCGACCAGTTTCTAACGGACTGGAGGGATGTTGCTGGGGACCGAGATGTCTGGAGGGAGTGGGGGGAGGCCTTTGCCCAGCAGTGGGACACAAATGGCTGATATAATAATAATAAGTAGAAGTTCAAATAGTAAATCAAAATATATTCATCATTCAACAAATACGTAGTTAATTGTACTTAATCTATACACATTCATCTCTCACGCAACATTACATACAGGGTGTAAAAAGACTGCTACCGAAAACTGAGGGGTTGCAATCAGAACATGATTCTGAACACATTTAGCGAAAAAAAAACGCAAAAAAAATTTTGACTTAGCTACGTCATTTTATTTTATTTACTACTAGTACAACATAAAAAGACCATACCTACCTAATAATTTCATTTATAAAAGAAAAATACTATTAAAACTCAAAATCCAGCAATCTACGTATAAAAACGCGCCCAGTACATACGCAAACAGTTATCTTCAAACGTTTTTTTCTCCGGATATAATGATTTTTACGGAAAATCCTTTTGAATTTAGTTATGTGTTGGGATGCTGTACCTACCCCTTTCCGGTAGACGTCTTATTACACTTTGTATATGTAAATATCAAGTTTAGTTCAATAATAAACCTTACATCACAGTAATACGACTCATGGTTCCTGCACGGAAAGCGAAAAGGACGTACATATAAACGATATGTATTGCATTATACTTATACCACTTATTCATAGCCCAACTGTCAATAGACAACATATTGTTAGACTCTGCTTTAAAATGTTTTTAGCCTTGTCTTCGTGGTTGCTCAAAAAATCTGATCTCACAACTGATCATACAAAACCTATTAGACAAAATGAAGTACAATACGCACAATCGTTCTTTAGCTCTCTGAAGTAGTTGCGCAGAACATTTTAGATGACGCCTAAAGTCGTGCTATCTCCCTTACTCTACCAAACCTGCGCAATCGTCTATTGCACCTAACTTCAGAGAGCTAAAGATCCGTTGTGCATAGCTACCTACCTAGCCTTATTTTAAAATTGTGTTCCACGGAACGGTTTCCTCGCGGATGCGTCCCATTGAAGTATCAGTCGATAAGCTGTGGTAAAGAAAATTTTATGCTATTCTAAAATATAAGTTTCTTTGAAGCTGACTCTGCAGTCTGTTACAAACACATAATTGACTCACTCACTGTGCAGGAACCACAACTTCTCAATTCACTATAATCGCTTTGTAGTCGCTGTCGTCGCTTATAAATCGCTGCTGTCGCTTATTAATCGCTATCATCGCTGTCAGAGTCGCTATCCGAGTCGTCGCCACTCTCCCAGCCTTCCGAGTCAGAGCCGACCCAGTCGGGCAGAGATTTTTGCTCGTGAATAGTTTTCCATTCGTTCATTTTATTTAGATCTGGAAAATAGAACAATTTAGTTGAAATACACGAATATATAAGTGCAATGATAAATTCGTTCTCAAAATAATGGATAAAAAAGAATATCCGCCTGAAGGTATTTGGCATAATTTCTATTCTAAAAATATCAACTTACTCACTATTACCTCACTTTTCCGGGATAATATGTTACCTACCTCATACATAACTTTCATCCTAATCTGTTCAGCCGTTTCAGCATACATACAACAAATATCCAAACTTTCACACTGTGCAAAACCATGTGTCTGCTTGTGTGTTTGTACTGCTTGTAGTCATGTAGCCATATCCAATCAACTCACCTAAACTATAAAAATCGCTGAGATAGAACTGTTTCTCGTCCTTCTCGAGCACGCCCCCGTACACATACAGTGTCGTCCGCAGCACACAAGCCATAGCGGACATCCGGGCGGCGGGGCCGGAGCGGCGCGGCCCGCTCGCGTCTGCGGCTTCGCTAACAATCGCCTTGTTTGTACCGCCGCCGAGCTTCAGAGTGAATCCTTCGTCCGTTACCACTGGAAATATTATACATTTTATAACTTTAAATGAAGCGTAGGTATAATATCGATCGAACTTCACTTTATAAGTTTGATTCATTATAATATTGTGCGCTTATGTTCCTGTTTTATTCTCGTGTCACTAGTTATTTCAAACCAGTGTGATAAAAGGATTTTAAGAGCACCTCGAACCTTTTTTCATGCACTTGACTCATGTTTTTGAACTTTCTAGGCTTCACGACATGCCGGTTTTCTCTCATGTTTTCCTTCCAACATTTGAGAGTAAAGGCATAGTTACTATGCCATATTACACATACATTTGAAAGAAAACTCATCGCGCACTGACCTGTAGTAACATTCACCGGCTCCGGTGTTGTTTCCTCCGTCTGCTTTTGTGTTGTTTGTTCGCTCTTAAGAGTGACAGAGTGCCACTTGCCAGTCTCCAAGTCCAACAAATGCAGGTCATCAGACATCTCTCCTCGGATCTCCTCTTCAGTTTCTTCTACATCCTGGATTGTTAATAAACTTACATCATCATCATCATCAGCCTTTGTCATCCTACTGCTGGGTATAGGCCTCTCTTCGCTTTTACCATTCGCCTCTATCCTGAGCCAGTCTTGCCCATTGTATTCAAGGTTAAACGTAGCTCAACAAAAAGCAACTGCAGTGATGTACCTTTACACTGCTAACCCGACTGATTAAGCTGAGAGGATGGTTGAGTTAGGTGCTGCAACCGTTTCATACAACGTCCCGTTGAGTGTAGGCATAGCTTGCCTCTTTACGCTGCAAAAATGATTGCAAAAAACCTACACTAAGTAAATAAGTTCGTATGAGTCAGTGGCCAAGTCTGGTGACGGAGTTTTTAGGCCTTAACGCCTTAACGCCTCCGTCATGGCTTAACGACTTAAATAACCGGGACCGACAGTTTAACGTGCCCTCGGAAGCGCTCAGATGAAAATGCCACTGGCGGTCACCTACCCACTTACAGACCGTTTCGAGCGTTGCTTAACTTCGACGATCTATCAAGAACGACTAAGCATGCACGACCAGGTGGCTTAGCATGAACTCTTATTGCCAGGCAGTTTTTGAACTGCTTGTCAATTCTGACATAAAGAAACAAATACGAAATTGCGGTGTTTATCATGCTCTCTCGCTTACACATTGTGACTGTACTAGTGTGCAAGCGAGAGAACATGATAAGTTGCGAAGTTTCTTTAGTGAACCGGGTTATTCGAAATTGACATTTAGTTCGAAAACTGCCAGGCAATAGGAGTTCATAGTAACCCCCCAGGAGCTTACACTGATTCCTCCAAACACATATCCCCTGGCACTATGCACGTTGACCGCGGCCGCCTGCCCGGCGCGCGCGTGCGGCGCGTGCGGCCCGCCGGCCTGCGCGCGCCACGACCACGTCTCGCTCTTATACGTCAGACGGAACAGGTCGGTGTGCGTCTGTGTACGCTCCGAACGGCCTTCGCGCACGCGGGAAAATCCACCGTAGATGAACAGCTGGGGGAAATAAGGAGTCTAAGATTCGGTTCACAAATATTTTGTTAGTTCTAAAAAGACAATTCGTAAGAATAGGCGAACTCTAAGGTCGCTAATAGTGGAGTCGGGGCGCGAGCGAAATTGACGTGTTCTAAGCGTCGAGGCGGCGTGTATGTCTTGTTTCATTCGTACAACATGTCATCTTCGAAGGATGAGTAGAGACAGGTGATTAGGAGTCGCGGAAGGGGCGCGCGCCTCACCCGCGCCGCGCCCCCGCCTCGCTCGCGCCTCATCACTTGAATTATGTTAGTTTTTTACTTTTTTCAACGAGATTCGCGCCCGCGCCGCTGCCTCGCCTCGGCTTTTGTTTCTGTTAGCGAATGCTTTAATGGAGTTATTCGCCTTAAGTCACTCTCTAGATAAAGCCCAAAGGCGTTCGTAATAGTATGTTTTTTAATATCTGCAGATTGTGATAGCATTTATTATTTTAATAGTGAACTGTATCCTATGAATAAAAGGATATTCGTAAACTAACCTTTTAATAACAAGAAAAAACATTCACACAACATCAACATAAGTAATGGTCAAATACCATTTTCAAAATACTTACAGAATCATTTCCAGCCGGTATCATAACACAAGCCGACCTGGCACAGGGCCCCTTCCCACTCGGCGTAAGTTTGCTCCAAGCCCTCGTGTCGAGACAGAACGCATACAAGTCGTCGAAGTATTTACACTCGCGACCGTCGTCGTTGTACCCGCCGAAAACTATGAGTCTGCGGCCGAGGGGCACCATTCTGTGCCCGGACCGGGATGATGGACCGTTTGGGGCAACAACCTGTTCATTTATTGATTTGTAAATATCTACAGGAAAATAAATAAAATATGCCATTTGAAAACAAAAAAACCTCAACACATTCCAGTGGCTGAATAGATTTTCTTTAATACTTAGACCAGGGGCCTTATTGTGTAATTCAACTGACAATGCACATGGGCTTCATTTTGACATTTGAAACCCATTCTGGACTTCAATTGTCATTTTCCTATTATGTGATTGGTTGAGCTATAGTGGGATGACAAATGGGAATGGATTTCAAATTAGACAATAAGGCTGCAGTTTTAATCAAGACCTTTCAAAGAACGTATACTAAGCACAACGGATCTTTAGCTCTCTGAAGTTAGGTGCAATAGACGATTGCGCAGGTTTGGTAGAGTAAGCGAGATAGCACGATTTTAGGCGTCATCAAAAATGGGTTCTGCGCAGCTACTTCAGAGAGCTAAAGGACGATTGTGCGTATTGTACTATAAATTGGTACTCCGAATGGGAGGTAAGTTACAACAAAATGGACAGACAGATACCCGCGTCAAACTAAAAAGTCATATATTTCGTATTTGAGTTAAAAAGAGTAGGTTATAATAAGGGAATAAAGGAACACAGAAGACGGGCAGCAGCGTCTCTGAACCGTTTGACATCTTACTGCGATCGCCAACCCGCCTGCCAAGCGTGGCGATTATGGCAATTCCTCCCAAATGTTTGGGAGAGGCCCTTGCCCAGCAGTGGGATCCCTACGGGCTACTAAAAAAAAAAAAAAATTGTTTTATTTTATTTATTTACATACCTTCTCCCACTTCTTGTCAGTCAGTGAGAAGCACCACAGGTCCCGGTAGTGGTGAAACTGTGTCTCAGAGGGGCTTGTGAACTCACCTCCAAAGACCCATAGCTCACCTCTATAATCATAATGAGAGTGAATGAGTCATCTCCGGCTAGCGTGCGACAGACGTGATATCTCCACGAGACGAGACACCAGAAATGTAGGTTGTAAAAGACATTACGTGTTATGTTTATGTTAGTTGTGGGTCTTTTGTCTAAAAACCAATGATATTAAATAAACTAAAGATACGTTATGTTCACGAAGTTCAAAATTTGAGCTTGGAACATGTGACAAAAACTCGCTGTTTGACGCAAACTGAAGTTAAAGTTATGCTAATAAGACAATTTCGATGTTTTAATTTCCACACGCTTGTATCTATATTTTTTAGCATCATTGCTAAAAACACTAACATTACACTTCGTTTGACATATTTGCGCGAGAAGGCACGAGTGTTTTCTCGTCGTTCCTTTGCGGGGACGAAATAGTTGACTTTGAGATACGTGCGAAGACACAGTGGAGTTTGATCACAAAAATAGCTGCGGTATCTATCTTGCTTGAATTATGTTCTAACAACCTACCAAGCCATAATCAACAAAATTTCTCGTTTCTCGTGCACGAGAGTCGCACATTAAAATTTGTAGTATCTAAAAAACAGGTTCACGACAGGCAGATCTGAGAGAATGTATCCCCAAGGTGCGGCAGACATTCTCTCAGATCTGCCTTTATATATATATATAAAATATTATTTATTTATTTATCGATGATAGACGAGCAGCTGTTGCTGATATGTCTATATCTCAGTGTTGAAATAGTCCGATTGTTCATGATTGGTTAATCTTTTTGAGCACTGATTTATTAGTTCGTAAATATATATACAAACTTGGAATTGATTTTTCCTATTATTCAATTCCTATTATATAATTAAATAGCCACTATTTGCTAAATGTGCATACTTATTAGCTGGTGTAGCGATGGCCTGGTGGGCACTCCGAGGAGGTGGTCCACTCGGAGCCTTCACCTGCTTCCACGTCCCTTTCTCCGGGTTGAAGAACAACAGATCATTGTACACCTCAGTCTGGAAAGCAACAATTAAAAGTTAGGAAGGAAATTTTTAAAGGTGTTCAAGAACAGTAAGAGATAATGTGACAGCATTTTTCTTTTCATTTAGTTGTGTGTACACCAGAGTGAGATCTCATGCTATAATTTAATGTGACTTTGTTTCAAGCAGGTTCAAAGCGATGATTTTCCGAATTGATTTGATTTAGCAGTTTACAGTTTGCCCAAGGGATCTAGGCATTCGTGAAGTTAGCCGTTTGTCTGCGCAGTGAACGATTTTCATAAAAAATTGTGTTCTGCGCAGACAAACAGCTTCACAAATGCCTAGATCTATTGGGCAAACTGTACACCTATAAGTAGGTACTAAGGTTTCATCTATGATATGAATATCAGTCACCTTTTGGCCATCATGATACTCTCCTCCAAACAGGATGAGTTCATTGTTAGTTGGGTGCGGAGTCAGTGATGCATAGGCTCTAGCTGAAGGTGGACCAGGCAGGCTCTTCTCGGAAGCGGCTGACCTTTTAGCTTCTTCTCTTTCTATCTCGGCAATCACTTTGGCAATGTCCTCCTACAAAATAAAAAACTTAGACCTTTAAATCTATATTAGATGATTTATACAGTGTCAGGAGGCAACCTATGTCTACACTTAACGGGACGCTGTAGTGCCTGGGACATTGTTTGAGATGGAATAGGCTTGCCCAGCACCTAAACCATCCTCTCAGCTTAATCAGCCGCCCACAGGAAAGACGACGTCAATATGTGTGGAGCTGACTAAGCTGAGGGTTTCCTCACGATGTTTTCCTTCACCATTATGAGCTCGTGTTAAAGCGCATATACATTTTTCGAAACGAAAAATCCATTGATGCACGGCCGTGATTCGAACTCACGACCTTAAAAACAAAACTTTCAAAATAAACACCAGTTTTATATCAGGCCAATTTGAAGCTCAAGAAATTAGGCCGAGAAGATCAGAGAACTATGTCAGTAGGTACCTCCCTACTGCTCAGTCCATTAATCAGGTATTGGTACCTACATGGACAAACTTCTGTAGAGATATCTAATTAGTCAGGGGCCAGCCCAAGCTTTCTTATTAAATAAATAAATAAATATGGTCTTGAACACTTACATAGAATGTACGTGTTAAAGATTCAAGTTCAAACAGTGTGTGTAGTTCTAGAGTGTGTTCTAGGAATAATTAGAAAATGTAAATAATATGTCGGCATGTACTAACCTCACCCAAATTAGCGAGCTCTTTCTTCAACTTGCTCACCAGTTTCTTTTCAGTTTTAGCAGCAGTTTTTACCGCACCGCTTACTTTATTCTTGTTCTTCTTTTTACCCATTTCATTAACCAATTCACGTGAAAAATCAGAAAACAAACAACAACAATAGCAAAATAATAAAATAGGGTTAGAATTTTAGAATAGAGCACGTTCTGAAACTATGCTATGATTGATAGATTAGTTAAGGATTAGATTGATTACAAATCGATCAGTGATTTTTTCTGATCGAACAGTACAGTATGACTACTCTACGATAATTCAAGTTACAATTACAAGGTTTCAGAACGGGTTTCATGTCACTTTGACAATGACATTGAAATTGAAATAAGCACGGGACGGGACATTGACGTTTTTCGCTCCGTCGTCCGTCAAACCAACTGTGCTGTCAATGTCAACTCAACTCATCTATGACAGACATACATGACTTCAGCAGAAATTCAGAAGAATCAGCGCAGCGCAGTACAGTCTAGTAGCCATGTGCAAAACATATCTCCTAATTGAAAAGATATACAGGGTGTAAAAAGACGTCTGCCGAAGCCGAAAGGGGTAGGTGCAGCATCCCAACACACAACCAAATCTAAAAGGATTTTCCGAAAAAATCATTATATCCGGAGAAAACAGCGTTTGAAGATTGCTGTTTGCGTATGTACTGGGCGCGTTTTTATACGTAGATTGCTGGATTTTGAGTTTTTATAGTTTTTTTCTTTTATAAATGCAATTATTAGGTAGGTATGGTCTTGTTATGTTGTACTAGTAGTAAATAACTAGAAAATAAAGTAAAATGACGTAGCTAGGTCAAAAAATTTTTTGCGTTTTTTTTCGCTAATTATGTTCAGAATCATGGTCTGATTGAAACCCCTCAGTTTTCGGTAGCAGTCTTTTTACACCCTGTATACATATCTTTTCACCGCGGGGAAGTATATCTATCTTTTAGTTCAGTAGTTCAGTCTTTCGGCCGTAGCCTTCAGCACACACCAAAGTCCAGTAAAGCTGACCGAGGCCCCTTAGGCCATCAGCATCTAGGCCGACCCTAGTGTCACATCTCTCATTTTACAGAGTGTGCCCAAAAAAATAACATACATAAATTTTTTTCTTTAACTTTTGTTATTTCTACAACAATAAACACATTTCATAAATATAATGGACAGTTCGATGTTAAACATCGATTTTTTCTAATATCGATCATCCCTAATTCGTTCGACTCGCTCGCTGAACTACGGAACTAGATTGATAAGAATGCTTCTATCGTTCTCGCTCAGACTGAACTATAAGATTGATAAGATTGGAATATATCACATATCACCTATCTTGTCTCTTGTCTGTGTCTGCTTCTTTCTATCAATCTCGCTCTGAACTACGGATAAGAAGACGGATAAGAAGATATGATTGGATTGAAATTGAACTAGAGATAGATGAACTATACGCAAAAGAAGTAGTCCAATTGAACTAATCACTCCGGATATACACATCGCTACAGTCTAGTAAAGTAAAAAAATTTTGGTTGGGAATCCTACGGTTCGGCTAGGTTTTACCTAAGTAAAAATTTTAATTAAATCCACTGCAAAGTACTGGATCGTTGCGTGCTAATAGTTTTAATAGGAATAATGCACAAGTGCTAGAAGATCCAACAGCCAAGTCATTATGAATCTTGCAAAGATGAATGCTGCTGGGCCATCTGCACCCTCGGTACGTGGACTTGTTTTTTTAAAATGAAATTTCCTTATGTTTTGTCTCATGAACCTGGCTCTAAGATTTTCAATTTTTCATTTTCTTGCAGGCTTCAGCCTCCACGCAAGAGTTCAAGATCCGTGTGCCAAAGAATGTAAAGAAAAAGTATCATGTTATGAGATTCAATGCTACCCTGAACGTAGACTTCGCAAAATGGAGTCATGTAAAGATGGAAAGAGAAAACAACATCAAGGAGTTCAAGGGGATGGATGAAGACATGCCCAAGTATGTAAATTCTCATGTGAAAGTTGATTGACCGGTCATGTTATGACACATCTTTATTTTTCTATTCTATGATAAAGAAAAGTGAGAAAAGAGGTGATAAATAAGTGTTTCTTCGGTGAGACACTTCATTTCAATAAGAACTCATTGTTATTGGAGCCAACAGCTTTGAAACTCTTTCAGATTTGGTGCTGGCTCAGAATACGGCCGAGACATCAGAGAAGAGGCTCGGCGCAAGAAATTCGGCATCATATCCCGCAAGTACAAACCAGAAGACCAGCCCTGGATACTCAAAGTAGGAGGGAAGACTGGCAAAAAGTAAATTTAACTGTTTTTAATCTTAGTATCTAATAATTTTATTGCTCACACACAGATTATCGATACTTAATATTATAAATCTGAAAGTAACTCTGTCTGTCTGTTTGTTACGCTTCCACGCCCATACCGCTGAACAGATTAAGCTGAAATTTTGCATAGCTAAAGGTTGTATAGCTGCCTCGCTCAATCGCTTAGTTTGTTGCATCATGCTATCTCGCTTACTCACGCAAACCTGCGCAATCGATTAGTGCACCTAACTTCAGAGAGACAAAGATTGGTTGTGTGTATTGTATTTTTGTAAAAAAAAATGCTAAGATTCAATATCATTGTATAGGTGAATACATGATGGTACAGTTGCGTCTGACAATCAACTCACTGGTCCAAATTTTATTTGACAGATTCAAAGGCATCCGTGAGGGTGGAGTATCAGAGAATGCAGCCTACTATGTGTTTACTCATGCTGCTGACGGAGCTATTGATGCTTATCCATTACAAGAATGGTAAGCCTAACTGTTCATTGCATACCTATTAAAGTATAATTCGATTTTTTTTTTAAATGCGTTGATGTTAATTGTAGTGGAAGGTATTTTGCCAACCTCTTAGCATGGAGAGAATACAATTTTTTTTTATGGAAGTCATTCTTTGGATCACCTTGACCTACAATGATTATATTATAGCTCTTATTTTTTAATTAATTCATAGGATAATATTGTGTAAAAAAAATTAAAACAATGATTGATTCCAGGTACAATTTCCAACCCATACAAAGGTACAAAGCTTTATCGGCCGAAGAAGCAGAACAGGAGTTTGGAAGGTAACTTAACTCAAATTATATTAGGATGTCATCTACTTTCAATAGAACACATTGACGCAGATATAAATAAACCACTATAATAAGTCACTTTCTAATCCTTCAAAAAGAATAAAGACAAATAACTTAAAAGAGGAAGAGAGAAGTTTGAACCTATGTGCAATCAGAAATCAAGGTAAAATAAGTAATAACCGAGTGCAATAGAGTATATTTTTGTATAGCAGTAATTGACTGATTCTTCTCTGTTTTAAACTTGGTGATTCTTGCAGACGTAACAAAGTAATAAACTACTTCTCGCTGATGTTCCGGAAGCGGATGCGAGGTGAAGAGGGCGGAGATGATATCGACGACCCCGACGATAAGAAACCTAAAGGCACCAAGACTAAAAAAGGTATAATGCTGGACTTTTCACACAGCATCATCTAGCCAAAAAGTAAGCAGAGCTTGTGTGAGCTACTAGATGACTGATAAACGACTTACATACATTTTGTTTGTAAATATATACATATCTCTATATATAAAAGTGAATCCCTATATCCCTTGGTCACGCCATCATCAACGGCTGGACCGATTTCACTATTTTTTTTTGTTGTGTTTGTTATTGTAAGGAGAAGGTTCTTATGACAGAAAAAATCTATATATTAATCATGGAGTGCGTGAAATAAGGGTTGAAAGTTTGTATGGGGAGTTCAAAGTTCCAGTTAAAGGCAACAGATGGCGCTATTATTGCATTTTTAAAATTTCTTGCAGTTTTCAGTTCTATTTAGATGTTTTCAAGTATGTTATTTTGCTGACGAAGTCGCGGGTACCAGCTAGTTATACATAAAAACACCCAGACCCGAGTCAAATATCTGTAGGTCATACAAACATTTGTCCCGCGGCGGGGATCGAACCAGCAACCTTTTCTGCGTCGCAAGCAGACCTTCGCCCACTGCGCCATACAGGTCGTCGGTATGCATTTATTTAAACTAGCGGTTGCATGATTTGGTCTTGCCAAAATAGTAGAAATCCATACTAATATTCTAAAGGTGAAAAGTAGAGGATTAGCGAGTTTATATGTTACGTTCCCCAAAACGCAACGATAGCGCGATCTAATTTTTCCTGTGGCGCCATCTATTATGTAGTAAAATGTGTCTGTCTGTCTGTCTGTTTGTTACCTTTTCACGCCTAAACCACTGAACAGTTGATGCTGAAATATGACATGGATAAAGATTATGTCCCAGGGACGGACATAGGCTACTTTTTTTTTCAAAACTAATCATGAAGGGCGTGAAATAAGGGTTGGAATTTTGTATGGGGACTTAAAGTGAAGTTCCAGTTGAAGGCCACTAGATGGCGTTGTTGTCCTATGGCTGAGGTTGAGATGGCGCTATTATTGCATTTTATTTTTAAAAGTATCAGAAGAGAATCTTCTGTACATCAGTTTTCAGTTCTGTTTTTATTAAGTATGTTATTTTGCTGACGAAGTCGCGGGTACCAGCTAGTATTTTATAAAAGATCCACTATGGCTGCTATTGTCATGATACCATCATACATTTTACATCTAAAGTCTAAAGTTTTTTCCTTGAGAGATCAAAGATTTGATAAAATAAGGTAAAATAGTTTATTTTGTGCCAGAACAAAAAAAATACACAGAAACTTAGGCCTTTACATCTATATGATTTATACAGCGTCATGAGGCAATCCATGCCTGCACTTAACGGGACGCTGTAGTGCCTGGGTAATTGTTTGAGATGGAATAGGCTTGCCCGGCACGTAAACCATCCTCTCAGCTTAATCAGCCGCCCACAGGAAAGACGACGTCAATACGTGTGGAGCTGACTAAGCTGCGGGTTTCCTCACGATGTTTTCCTTCACCTTCATGTAGTTACAAAAAGCTTAATATTCAGGCAAGTAATAATTGCTTAGGTACATATAATAATAAATAAATAAATAAATAAATGACATTTATTTCAGACACAAGTTCCATAGATTAAGTAAGTACACACAAAAAAAAAAACACATAAACACACATATACAAATTAAGAATATTAGGTATTTAAGGTACCTACAACTAATATCAGGTGGCAATATCCACCCACCGTTTATACACTTTTTTTAATATAAATGGCAACAAAATTGGCCGCCACTCAGCATATTGTTATAGTAATTTTATGTAAATAAGCTAATATAATGCTGCACTATATCATTAACTACTTGTGTCACTAATTCTTTCGAACCCCTGCGGTGTGGTGAACGGTTTGAATTGCACCTCAAAGAGCTATTCTCCATTTGATACACCGTTCACAATCATATTATATCTTTCACCTCATTCACTCATTCCAAGATTCAACAATAACATGATCCAATATTCTTCAGAGCACTTTATGTATCAGATCTGAAGATCTCCGAAATGGACGAGTGGATCGACTCCGACGACGAGTCTTCGGACTCCGACGGAGGGAATAAGGAGGAGGACAGCGACGGCGGAAGCGCTAAGAAGAAGAAAAAAGATAAACAGAAGAAAGGTAAATTTAATTAATACTGGCTGTTGAATATAGGGCAAGACGCGAGTTGTTCGTTGACATTGGACATTATACAATTTCTTGAGCATATGAGTAAGATTTTGCATAATTAAAGTTAATATAGAAAGATCAAATTAAATAAAACATTGATTTGACATTGATAATATAATTATTATTTTATAACGGGTATTTATCACGTACAGTACGCACAACCGATCTTTAGCTCTCTGAAGTTAGGTGCACTAAACGATTGCGTAGGTTTGGTAAAGTAAGCGAGATAGCACGATGCAAAAAACTAAGCGAGTGCGCGAGGCAGCTTTACATGTCATCAAAAAATTGGTTCTGCGCAACTACTTGCAACAACTGCGCAAGAGCTAAAGATTAGTTGTGCGTACTGTACTTACTGTTTACTGTTATGTCACCAAATCACGAAAGTTTAAGAAGTTTAATTGATAAAATAGATTAATAAATTTGACCATCATAAATCTGAACTAATATGCCATTCATTTCACTTTTAACTAAGAACTCGTATGCATTTAGATTATTATCATTGAGTGTTACATTTTCCACGCAATACTAAAATGGCAGCTGTTCCGTGTAAGTAAATAAGAAAATTAGCTTCATCCGTTCAATGCATTTTATTCTATGGTTAGGCAGTAGTTTTGAGTAGAGAGACTTGAGTAGTTGGCTGTTAGATAGTTCATTATAATTCGAGATTATGGTTTGTATATTACTCTTTGTGTCGTACTTATTTTTTACGTATTCCTCGTATCGTAGTTCTCGTCTCAAAATAGCATGTTAGGCAAAGTTAGTGTTAAAATTCTCCAGTTTAAAACCTGAACAAAAGTTTTAAACTGGTTATATCCTGCTTAATTTGTATGTATCTAAAGCCGGCGCCAGACTTGCTTCAAATGTTTGAACAAATGTTTGATCACATTGTGTGGCACGAGGCTTTGACTACTAACTCTCGTGCCACACTATTTGTTCAATCCAACATTTGAAATCTGGCGCCTGCTTAAAACATGTATGGTGTTTTTTCTCGAGCCTAAAAACCTTTTTTTTCAAAAAACTTTTGGAGGTACTATTTCTAGAATTTGCAGGAACGCACTATTTTTTATCCATCAATAATGCATTGTTAACATTTAGCTGCTGCTAACAAGAAGAAAAAGAAGAAGGTTGATGATGAAGCGTTCGAGGAGAGTGACGACGGAGACGAGGAGGGCCGGGAGCGGGACTATATCTCAGACTCTTCGGAGAGGTAAGCAAAGGTTTTCTGGAAGAGATTGCAAAAATAAAAAGTATTTATCCCCTCAAGTGTCGCTACCATTAGAGTCAACATTACCTAAAGTGTCGGTGGAGTATATCAGTTATCGTTCCCATAGTACAAGCTTTGCTTAGTTTGGGGCTAGATGATGCTGTGTGAAAATGTCCAGCATTATTGGAACGGAGTTCCTTTTCGGACGGTATCGAAGCAAAACAGGCTGGGGCTGGAAGAAAAATTTCGTTTAATTTTACCGTCACTACCATCACATCACGAAATGGTCACAGTGCGAAGTGCGCAGCCGCGAACAGTCCATAGATTGTTACATTGTTAGTACAGAAGAGCGTTTGATATGAATTTGAATTTGAAATTCTCAGTATAGAAAAGTACTCTTCGCTTCGTTCCAACCGAATGTTCCACGACACTCACGTACTTTCTTTTTTATTATTATTATTATTGCTTGAAGTGCTACATTAACATGACTATGCTAGTCTGACCGTAGCTTCCTTTACCTTACTTGAGACAAACTTATCTTGTGTGTAACTATGTGTATTACTTAAAAAAAACTTAGGCCTTTACATCTATATTAGATGATTTATACAGCGTCAGGAGGCAATCCATGCCTACACTTACCGGGACGCTGTAGTGCCTGGGACATTGTTTGTAATAGAATAGGCTTGCCCAGCACCTAAACCATCCTCTCAGCTTAATCAGCCGCCCACAGGAAAGACGACGTCGATACGTGTGGAGCTGACTAAGCTGCGGGTTTCCTCACGATGTTTTCCTTCACCGTTATGAGCTCGTGTTAGCGCATATAAATTTTTCGATTCGAAAAATCCAGTGATGCACGGCCGGGATTCGAACCCACCTTCGGACTGAAAGTCGAGGCACAACCCCATTCGACCAACACGGCTCGATTGTATTACTTAAGCTTCCTTATTATTCACAGGCTATCATTCAACACCTTATTGTTGATGTATTGATTGATATATCTAGTTCTATTTTTGTTTCAGTGAATCAGATCACGAGAACAAAGCAAATAAAGAGTTGAAAGGCGTCGCTGAAGAGGATGCGCTCAGGTTAGTTATTTATTTATTTATTTATTATTATTAGGAAAACCAACAGCTAAATTAACTTAATTAGGTGAATTTATATACACAGAAAGCCAATTATAGGTTTTCACGTTTAGAGGTAGCTTAGCGAAAGAAAGGTAGGAACAGAATGAAAGTTAATTAAAATTTGGAATAGGTACATACAACAGAGAAATACAAAAAGAAAAAACTAATAATAACACAACCACTTAAAGAAAACGAAAACTAAACAACCTACACTACTTGCATACTTGATACTACACTCATGATAACTCGTGATAACAAATTAAGTAAATGAAGGTATGTAACACAAATATAAAAATTATGTCTACAGCCCTCTTACCATGGCGATTGTCTAGGCACCGGAGAATAGATAAAAATGACAGTAATGACATTACAGTGTAGACAAAAGTAACTTTTATCCACATTCTACCCGTTTTATCTACACTCTAATGTCATTACTGTCATTTTTATCTATTCTCCGGTACCTAGAGAATCGCCATGGTAAGGGGGCTGGTTAGTTAAATTGGGTCATTTTTAGGGTTCCGTACCCAAAGGGTAAAGCGGGACCCTATTAATAACGCTCCGCTGTCTGTTCGTCTGTCACCAGGCTGTATCTTATAAGCCGTGATAGTTAGACAGTTGAAATTTTCACAGATGATGTATTTCTGTTGCCGCTATAACAATAAATACTAAAAAGCATAAAGGGCTCACCAATAAAAACAAGTTTTTCCGAAGTTCCACCAGATTTACGCATTGCATAGATATACCTTGCATAAATCACAACATAGTATAAAACAAAGTCGCCTTTTCTGTCCCTATATCCCTATGTGCGCTTAAATCTTTAAAACTACGCAACGGATTTTGATGCGGTTTTTTCCAATAGATAGAGTGATTCAAGAGGAAGGTTTATATGTATAATACATGCATCATATACTAAGGCAACATTGCTAATTTTAGAGGTTTCTAACGTGATGTCGTAAATTAACCTATTTTTTTGGGCTTATTTATGCCCGTGCAAAGTCGGAGCGGGCTGCTATGTTTTTATATACAACGTTCATAGTTTTTCTGTAGTGTATTTAATTTAGTATCAGCATTGCACCCGTGCGAAGCCGGGGCGGGTCGCTAGTTCAGAATATGTCATAAATAATTTCTCACCAATAAACCAGGTGGAACTCTGATGAAACTATTTTTCGGATACGTCAAGATGCACGAATCGGCAACATCGCATCCAAAGAGAAACCTCTAAAAAAGTATCATTTTTGTCTATGACTACAGTTTATATTTGTCAAATTTGACACTTCTTGATTTTGGCGCTGGCGGGAATCTGTATTGTGCTACAAAATTGTTTCAAATAATTAAAGATTGTTGCGAATTTATTTTAATATTTTGGATTTATCTTGAGAAAAAATGGCTAAGAGAGAGCGCTGTGTCAACTGGGAGAACGAGGAAAAGGTATGTAATTGTTTCGACGATATTTATCAGTGTGTGCAGCGTGGTATGTTATTATACTTGGATGTTTCATTCTACTTCTTCTTTTTGTAGTGTCACTAGTTCTTTTGAACTAGTGTGGTGAAAGGATTAAGTGCACCTTGCGTGCACTTGACACGTCATGTTTTCCAACATGGTTCTGCCGACATGCCGGTTTCCTCACGATGTTTTCCTTCACTGTTTGAAACTTTGTAACTACCTTTAGTTCTCATATTTTTTTTTCAGTAGAAAAATTAGATATCGTCTTTAATTAAAATATTGTATCTCCCGCATCAATGCAGGTTTTGCTACGAGAAGTCATGAAACCTTTCATGAAAATAATTGAAAATAAAGACATATCCACGAACACAAATAAGGCTAAGATCGACGCGTGTGTGGACATAACTAATCAGTAAGCTAATACCTCAGTCAATAAATGATAAGTAGGTAATAATAAAAGCCCCTGCATAAGTTAGTTATTTCGAACTAAGCATTCATTATTTTTCAGATTCAACAGAGTCAATAAAAGGTCCAGAGATAGAAAACAGATAGTTAACCAATGGAAAAGCACAAAGCTTAATACGAAAAAAGAAATGGCACAATATAGAAAGCAACAAAATTTGACCGGCGGTGGACCTAAGCCACCGTCTCCGAGTCCGGACACGCTAGAAGTAATTGAGATGATACCGCAGGAGTTTGAAATAGACTATAATGAATATGACTGCGATGGTATAGATGTAAGAAAAACTTTATTTTACAACTAACAACTTAATAATTTTTCGATAAAATTATCGTAATTGTCGTTTGCTTTCAGACTTATTCAGATGATACCAAAAGATGCACACAGACTTCGTCCAGTGAGCCGGTGATTGTAATCACTGAGGCTGAGACACACTTCTCTGACGGCTCTGGCAGCCAGCCGAAGCCACCACCCCACCCCCCTATAACTAAGAAGGGACCTGTAAAAAAGAGAAAGGTAAATAAATGTCTATTGTTTTGTTCGCGTACTGAACTAGGCACCTAACTAAGTAGCAACGGCCCATTAGCTCAGATAGCTCCCAGTTTCTTATGATTATTTATTTAAATAGACTGAAATCATAATAAATCCAAAATTTTCCAACTATAATATTAATTCAAAAAAATATTTTTTCAGTTATCTAACAAGTTTAACTTTGGGGAGGCGTCATATGCCGATATGCACCAAGCAAGACAGATGGAGGCTGAACGGCAACAGAAGGAGCATGAATTCAAAATGAAGAGCATGGCTGAGCAGCACACTCAAATGATGATTAATTTAAAACTGCAAGAGGAAATTTTAAGAAAATTTTTAGCAAAATATTAAAATAAGTACCTATCTCTTATATAAAATGCTTTTTATTTACTTCTGTCTTCTTATTTAAGGATTTGCTCCTTGTCGGCTCAACTGATGAATCCTTCTCTATGTAACTCTCTCCGGCTGCTTCCTTGACCTCTTTATACGACATGACAGCTACTTTCTCCTTTACTTGGCTCATGTCACTTATCCTCGGTCTTCCTCTTCTTCCTTCTACTATCCCTTCTATAATGTTCTTAATTAAACTGTCATTGATGGCCGATCATCTTTCCCCTTCTGTTCTCGACAACTTTATTTACGTAAGTATCTCAAAAGTTTTCTTGTATAAAGGTAGCTCGTGCTACAGATCCACGTAATGTATTTCCCAGTGAGGGTGCTACTGGTGGCTGAGTCGGGATATCTTCATCATTATCTTCTGTGAAAGGTTCTTCATTTAATTCAATGGCTATGTTATGCAGAACTGCCAAAGCTACAATATACATCTTGGTGTTTTTTAATTCTGTTCTAAACCCTGTTAATAAACATCTGAACCGACTTTTCCAGACACCAAAACACCTTTCAATAGTATTTCGAGTTCTGATGTGAGCAAAGTTATAAGATTCTTCTTTGCGAGTTGTTGGATTTCGAACCGGCGTAAATAAATATGAACTGCACGCATAACCAGAGTCACCCAGTAATCTGCCGTGAAACTGTTCACGTTCAAAACATTGCTTTACTAAGCTTTCATTAAATATACGCGAGTCATGAGTACATCCCCGCCAACGTGCAACAACATTTCTTATCATCAGTTTTGCATCACATATTGTCTGGAACAAATTGAATAAGTAGGTACTTAAAAAATCTTTGTATTGAACAAAATCATTTAGAAGTAGTAAGTACCTAAATAAAAATGTACTTATGTAGGTGTTTCATCAGACAAATTAGCTAGTAAATAGGTACCTGTACATTCAAGGAGCTGTATCCTTTACGGTTAATGTAAAATTGGCCGCTAGGTCCATTCATTTTGGGAATTCTAATGTGGGTGCAGTCTATAGCACCCAAAACATGTTTAAATCCCGCTATACTTTCAAATTCTTCCATCAGGCGAATTTCTTCGTATAATGATGTTGGCATTTTAATGTACTCTGTCTTTTTTTCTAATATAGCCTGGCCTACACGGCAGCATATATTTGTGATGGACTGCTGAGCAACATCATCTTGCACCTAAAATAAAATGGAGGGAAATTATTTTTTTGAACAAAAGAATTTACCTACTTGCTAAACTTTGCTTAATTATAAGTACCCAAGTAAAAAAAAAGTACTGTAGGTACGCATAGTAGAATGATAAGCAATTGAAAATATTAATACCTAAGTACATATAATAAGTAACGATTTATTTAATTAATAAACTATTAATATTACGTAAAGATACTTGTCTCTCACCTGATTGCGTCCCCAGTATCTTAAAGCTATCAATATCTGCAAAACAGAAGACAATCCACCTCCACGCGTATTCATATTGAGAGATCTACCAAACAATTGGTCCAAATACATCACACCGTTTTTAGTAAACCGATATTTTAATCGAAACTGTTCATCGCTGTACAAATCAAAAGGATTTTCTCTTTTTTTATATACTTTTTCTTGTCTTTCTGGCTGCATGAAATCACTACATAGTATAAAACAAAGTCGCCTTTTCTGTCCCTATATCCCTATGTGCGCTTAAATCTTTAAAACTACGCAACGGATTTTGATGCGGTTTTTTCCAATAGATAGAGTGATTCAAGAGGAAGGTTTATATGTATAATACATGCATCATATACTAAGGCAACATTGCTAATTTTAGAGGTTTCTAACGTGATGTCGTAAATTAACCTATTTTTTTGGGCTTATTTATGCCCGTGCAAAGTCGGAGCGGGCTGCTATGTTTTTATATACAACGTTCATAGTTTTTCTGTAGTGTATTTAATTTAGTATCAGCATTGCACCCGTGCGAAGCCTGGGCGGGTCGCTAGTTAATTATAAAATTCACTCGTTCTACGTCTTCCATTGCCCTCAGTTCAATTTTTTAGTAATTTATTTTTTTCGCCTGTAATGTATGGAAAAGTAAACAAACAGTACCTAGGTGCAATATGTATCTAGAACAAGTAAACAAAAACTCCTTGGTATATGCGAGTAGAATATAATACGAACTCTTTGGTGTTACCTGAAAATATTTTTTACAGTACATACTAACATGTATTCTGTGGTTACACTAGATTTATACTAGGGGGCAGGCTTGTGTAACTTCGAAATAGCGTTTGTATGAAAGAAATGTCATAGTTATGCAAGGTGTAACTTCATAATTGGTTTATTGGTGGTGATTTTGCTTATTCTGCAGTTGAACATTTGGAAAAACTTTATTTCAGGTTTATTGGTGACGGGGTAAGTATTTAAGGGAGCTCCCATACAGCAAACGTGATTTTATTGCCGTTTTTATAGATAACTAGCTGCGCTCCCGCGGTGTGACCCGCGGTCCCTCGGGATTTTTCATTTTTTTGGGATAAAAAGTAGTCTAAGTCCTTCCTTGGGATACAACCTTTAACTATGCCAAATTTCAGCTTAATTTGTTCAGCGATTTGGGCGTGAAAGCGTAACAAACAGACAGACAGAGTTACTTTCGCATTTATAATATTAGTATGGATGGTATGGAATGGAACTGGATAAGAAAATAATTCACTATTCCACTTGAGTTGACTGAAACGAATCCATTTAGATAAATAAAAAATACCATATTTTTCTTTAGGAAATTACTGACATCTGACGAAGACTCGGACGAGGAAGATAAAGAACAGAAGCCAGACCAGTCGGACCAAGAGGACGAGCCGACTAAAGAAGGAGAGGAGAGGGCTAAGAAACTCACCAAGAAGAAGAAGAAGAAGGACGAAAAGAAGGGAGAAAAGAAAGGTAAAGTACTATTTTGTTGAATTTATTTTACACTAGCTGCGATCCGTTAAGCTGTCCCTAGAAAAACTAAAGATCCACTTAATCCAGTTTCATTATGAAAGAGTTTCAATCACATTAACAAGAAACTTTCTTTTTAATAAGATGAAAACTCTGATTCATATTTCGTTTTCGGTAATTGAGTGAAGTTTAGTGAATTACATTTTTTTTTTTAATATTATTTATCCTATAAAATCTTACATATGAAACAATTAAATTAGTTCTAAGAAACCACGGAGGTTTGTACTAAAACTAATAAGTCTACACTATTTTAATATTGGTAATTATGCTAAAAATAATCTAATTACAAAAATCAAAAGTTTCGTTTTAACATAAAGTGTTCTAGATTAAGAAGTTTTTTTTTTTTTAATTTGATTTTGATATTTTTTTCCGAAATACTATCTATTAATTCCTTAGGCAAACTGTTAAAAAGGCGGGGAACCAGGTAGGTCGCTGTCCTCTCGCCCTAAACATTAGTAGTAAAAATCTTCATAGCAGTGACGTAAACCATGTGTCTGAGTTCAGAGCCCGTTTACAGTGGCTCCCTATCCGGCGCCGTCGTGATATGCATGTTTTATCTTTTCTTTACACTATCCTACATAATCCCTCATCCCCTTCTTACCTTCGTGAACGTTTCAGCTATGTTATTCCTCGTGGTGAGCCTTGCAGGTCAACCATGTCTCTTCTCCTAAAACCCCGCCCCACAATTCCAGCGGTTATGGTGATTCCTTCACTATAAACGCTGTTAAGTTGTGGAATTCTCTTCCTCATGCTATCCGCAGTAGTCAAACGCTTAACTCTTTTAAGGCTAAGGTAAACGAGCACTATTTGACATAAGAATCCCTTTTTCTATATATTATATTGTTATTTTATGTGTGTATTTTAATATATAGGTATACATATATAGTATAGATCATATTATAATAATATGTAGGTATATTTTATTTATTTATATTTTGTATATTTTTTGTATAGGTATATAGTTAGTGGGTGGTATTTATTTACACCGTATTTTATAGCTTTCTTTTATACAGCGTACGTACACAGTGCATCCACATTTGTTTGCTGGTAGAAAACTCTTTTAGGGTTAAGCTCGCCTTTGTACATGTACTTTCTAATTATTGTTTTGTAACCATTGTCTTGTGTACAATAAAGAATTACAGAATTACAGAAAACATTGAAAATTGTAACAAATCTGGTAGAATTTATAAATGTACCATCATAATTTGGTGAGCACTGAACATTACGTGAGTGACGGCCCTAGAGAAACTCAGCAATCAGCTGATATCCAATGTTAACAAAAAATCCATATCGAATTTGGGTGTAGTATAGCTCAAAGCTCATGATATTGTGTCGTTTCCAGAGTCGAGCAGCGAGCTCAGTTCCGACTCCGACACGGATCCGGAGGCGAGCAGCAGCAACACCAAATCTCACAGGAAGTCTAAGAAGGATGATAAGAATGCTGCTAGTAAGTTCATTATACATTCAGCATCTATTTCTGTTATCTTTTGACTGCCACATGCTTAGATCCGTAATGTTATTATGTAACTGCGATAGCAAAAATTGCACAATTTTTGAAGTGAAATCTTGAGGCGCAATTTTGATGGGTAAAAAAGTTCGGATTCGCACGGCGCGAGTCACGTGACCGTCTCCAGATTTTTATGATGACACCGGCTTATTGACTTGAAATCAATTGTCAGTCATCCCATGGCTATTGAAGTCATTGAAGAGAAGAATGGCAATGAGGCCTACGATAGAGCGAGCTTACCCAGAAAGCGCCTATTAACTCTCTTCTTAAAAGCAACAGGGTGAATTTCCGAGTTCAGGGCCTTGATTCATAATACAGCGGAATGCATTCAGTTCTGAATCGACTAGCAACCAATCACAGTGGAAGAAATGTCAAATTCGGATCAATTCAACGCATGCAGTAACAATAGATAGATAGATAGATTAACTCTTTTTAATGTACACAAGAACATAATACAGAGAATATTATCAAATAAACGAATTGTACAATGGGCGGCCATATCGCTAAAAGCGATCTCTTCCTGGCAACCATTTGTATGGACAGGATAGTCGAATACAGAAAAAACAGCGGTGTACAAAAGTAGAGAATAGTAACAAACTAAGTTCGACGACCTCTGTGGCGCAGCGGGCGAAGGTCCGCCAGCGACGCGTGGGTTCGATCCCCGTCGCGGGACAAATGTTTGTATGACCTACAGATATTTGTCTCGGGTCTGGGTGTTTCTATGTAATATGTATGTATTTACAAACAAAAAAGTATATTAGTAGTATATCAGTTATCTGGTTCCCATAGTACAAGCTCTGCTTACTTTGGGGCTAGATGATGCTGTGTGAAAAGACCAGCATTATTTATTTATTTATCTAATTCCTGCACTGTGATCGGTTGCTGTCGGTCGATTCCGAACCGAATGCATTCCGCTGTATTATGAATCATGGCCTGGGGCCTTACTTTGAAGCGTAGAATCCGAAACTTCGATGAATATTCGGATGCTTCCTACTACGAGCTATATTGAGTTTGGTCAATAAGATCAAGCTATAAACTCTGTCTTAACCTAGGATCAAATATTCCGAATCGAAAAAATGGTCCTTGAAGTCAGAAAACATTTCACTATCTATTTTGCACATCTCTCTAGCCTCAAAGGTTTGCTGGAAGAAAACTCTTTGTAGGGTTAAGCTCGCCTTTGTACATGTCCTTTTTTATGTTATTATCCTGTGTGTGTCTATTTGTACAATAAAGAATTAAGAATATTTATCGAAACTTCTGATTAAACGCTTCAAAGTAAGCCCATGACCGTGTATGTAACAGACAGCGCGAGCACGTCCCGCGCGGGCTCCCCGGCGCCCGGCCCGCCGCCGTCGGCCGCGTCCGCCGCGGTGGCCGCCGCCAACGCCCACAACAACCTGCCGCCCGCCAAGCGACCCAAACTAGACGCGTCCTACTCGTGAGTATACGTAACGTACACACCCTTCGGATATCTACAGCTAGCAATGAGACTATACTCTGTATAATAATATGTTAAGCCATGCATTCACCGAGATTACAGATACAACGTTTCATAGTCTATATTGCAATACGTTTTATGTCAAATTAGGCTTTACATAAAAACTCTTTTTTTATCGACTTAAAAAAAATATTTGTGTTCGTCGCTCGTAAAACGATTTTGATTATATTTGAACACTCGAGGTGGTCATATATTAAATTGATTCCTTATTAATATTATGTTAAGCCATGCATTCACCGAGATTACAGATACAACGTTTCATAGTCTATATTGCAATACGTTTTATGTCAAATTAGGCTTTACATAAAAAAAACTTTTTTTATCGACTTAAAAAAAATATTTGTGTTCGTCGCTTGTAAAACGATTTTGATTATATTTGAACACTCGAGGTGGTCATATATTAAATTGATTCCTTATTAATATTATGTTAAGCCATGCATTCACCGAGATTACAGATACAACGTTTCATAGTCTATATTGCAATACGTTTTATGTCAAATTAGGCTTTACATAAAAACTCTTTTTTTATCGACTTAAAAAAAATATTTGTGTTCGTCGCTTGTAAAACGATTTTGATTATATTTGAACACTCGAGGTGGTCATATATTAAATTGATTCCTTATTAATATGTTAAGCCATGCATTCACCGAGATTACAGATACAACGTTTCATAGTCTATATTGCAATACGTTTTATGTCAAATTAGGCTTTACATAAAAAAAACTTTTTTTATCGACTTAAAAAAAATATTTGTGTTCGTCGCTTGTAAAACGATTTTGATTATATTTGAACACTCGAGGTGGTCATATATTAAATTGATTCCTTATTAATATTATGTTAAGCCATGCATTCACCGAGATTACAGATACAACGTTTCATAGTCTATATTGCAATACGTTTTATGTCAAATTAGGCTTTACATAAAAAAAACTTTTTTTATCGACTTAAAAAAAATATTTGTGTTCGTCGCTTGTAAAACGATTTTGATTATATTTGAACACTCGAGGTGGTCATATATTAAATTGATTCCTTATTAATATTATGTTAAGCCATGCATTCACCGAGATTACAGATACAACGTTTCATAGTCTATATTGCAATACGTTTTATGTCAAATTAGGCTTTACATAAAAAAAACTTTTTTTATCGACTTAAAAAAAATATTTGTGTTCGTCGCTTGTAAAACGATTTTGATTATATTTGAACACTCGAGGTGGTCATATATTAAATTGATTCCTTATTAATATTATGTTAAGCCATGCATTCACCGAGATTACAGATACAACGTTTCATAGTCTATATTGCAATACGTTTTATGTCAAATTAGGCTTTACATAAAAACTCTTTTTTTATCGACTTAAAAAAAATATTTGTGTTCGTCGCTTGTAAAACGATTTTGATTATATTTGAACACTCGAGGTGGTCATATATTAAATTGATTCCTTATTAATATGTTAAGCCATGCATTCACCGAGATTACAGATACAACGTTTCATAGTCTATATTGCAATACGTTTTATGTCAAATTAGGCTTTACATAAAAAAAACTTTTTTTATCGACTTAAAAAAAATATTTGTGTTCGTCGCTTGTAAAACGATTTTGATTATATTTGAACACTCGAGGTGGTCATATATTAAATTGATTCCTTATTAATATTATGTTAAGCCATGCATTCACCGAGATTACAGATACAACGTTTCATAGTCTATATTGCAATACGTTTTATGTCAAATTAGGCTTTACATAAAAAAAACTTTTTTTATCGACTTAAAAAAAATATTTGTGTTCGTCGCTTGTAAAACGATTTTGATTATATTTGAACACTCGAGGTGGTCATATATTAAATTGATTCCTTATTAATATTATGTTAAGCCATGCATTCACCGAGATTACAGATACAACGTTTCATAGTCTATATTGCAATACGTTTTATGTCAAATTAGGCTTTACATAAAAACTCTTTTTTTATCGACTTAAAAAAAATATTTGTGTTCGTCGCTCGTAAAACGATTTTGATTATTTTTGAACACTCGAGGTGGTCATATATTAATTTGATTCGTTCTTTAGCTCTCTGAAGTAGCTGAGCAGAACCCATTTTTGATGACGCCTAATATCGTGCCATCTCGCTTACTCTACCAAACCTGCGCAATCGTCTATTGCACCTAACTTCAGAGAGCGAAAGATCCGTTGTGCTTAGTATATGTAGGTGTAAAACAGGAGGCATATCAAACATATTGCTGATTATTACATAAACGTTAAACCTTACTTGAACCCCATGTTGACACATGTCAAAACAAAACTCTTACCACAAAAAAGTGTTCTATGTACGAGTATTTAAAGATCGTTTTTCAAGGGACAGTTTTTTAGTTAGACTTAGTCTAAACTCGGTTCATTTTCTTGTAATAAGACGGATTATGTTCAATTTTGTTATTTGATAACATTTTGATTGTCTTTCCTTAGCGAGTGCGGTGTGACCGAAGAAGCGGTGAGACGCTACCTCGCGCGCAAACCGATGACAACGACCGAGCTACTGACCAAGTTCAAGTCTAAACGCACCGGAGTTAGCATCGAACGTCTTGTGGAAACCATGACGCAAATACTAAAGAGAATCAACCCTATCAAACAGAATATCAACGGGAAAATGTATCTTAGTATTAAGCAGACGTGATTATAGTGGAGCTACAACGATTTCCAAAATGGCTGCTATTGATGTTTTCCAAAATGGCCGCCCAATTAACGACTGTGTCCTTTACTGTAGTCGCTCAGGTTTTCGACTATTAATAATGAAGGCCAGTATTATCTCTCGATTGATTGTTAAAGGGCGTTTACCATTAAATATCAATGTATCATAACGTTAAAATAGACGTGATTATAATTATAGTTGTTTCAAATTTATTTTGTCTTTCATTAATAGGTCTTCTTCTCTTACATTCTAATTTCTATTTATTTTATTTTTTTAACAAAATAAACGATTATTTATTTACTGAAACTAAGCTACTACATATTTACATATAAGTATTTACAAAATACAGGATTAGTCAAGCTATCTAAGGATCGTTAGAAACGATCTATAGATAGCTCAACTGATCCAGGTCACTGTCAGTCGGAAGCGTGCCCAAAACACTGGCATTACCACGCTGGAATTTTTCTATTTAAATTTAAAAATTCTAAAATTACAAAATATCAAAATCATTCGTGACACCTTTAAATCTTTCGCGTTTTACGTCGCGATAGACATTATGATGCTTAAAAATTGTTTTGAATTATTCTAAGACAAAACTCGTCACTAATAAATTAACGCCGTTAGTACACCGACGCATTCGCATACGACAGATCGTATCCGACAAGGACGCACCTATTTCATTAGCTATGTGCTAGAGTGAGACGTGGGTTCGCATTCGCATGCGAATGCGTCGGTGTACTAACAGGGTAAACATTTTTAAAACTTTTGAGGATTGTAATCGGCGAGAATGAAAAAGTTTTCACCATAATCTCCACAGCCTCCTCAAATTCAGGTAAGTTCATTTATCTTAAATCATCATTTACTTAGCTAAGTTCTACTATATTTTTTTTATTCAAAACCATTTCTTCTGATTTGTAGTCTTTTTCAGGGTTCCTGTAACAAAACAACAAATTACTCTCGACATACATACATAAAATCACGCCTCTTTCCCGAAGGGGTACCCCACACATACTACGCAAAACCACGCATACTCCCAACACTTGAGGGAAAATGACTTTAATACCACAGAATTTATTTATTTATAATCAGTTAATATCCAAATGGGTGGGTTTCTACCACAGCTATTTGTGTGACACTTGGTAGCAAATACGTAGGTAGGTTGTTACAACAAAAATATCCGTCGGAGAATTCAAGATTTTCCTATCTCGTCCGTAAAAAATGTCTTTATCATAGTCATAATTTACTAAAGCATGATGTAAGCATGGCCTATGCCCAGCTGTTGGGTAAAACTTCTGGACATAGGCCTCCCTTTTAGCCATCCAACACGATCCTGTGCTAGTCCTATCCATCACTTCAATTAGGCCATGTCATCTGCCCATCGGTCTTTTACTTCTTATTTAATATTTTTATATATTTCTATTATGTTTTGTGCGTGACTTACCCGCAAAGCGAGTTCTCCCTGATGAGTTGTTCAGCGTCTGCTATAGTCTGTGGCATGGCCAGACCCTTCGTTTCAGGGAGGAGTAATGACGCTCCCCCACTCAATAGACCCAGTACGGCCAAGATGACTAAAGGCAAGGGGCTCCATATTCTACCCTGGAAAAAGAGCAACAGGTAATGATAGAATATAATAGAATATTGCTTTATTGCACACAACAATAAAAAACAAAAAACAGACTTAGTTTAAACAATGTGTAATTATTTATGGCGTCTTCCCTTCATTCATTTCATTTTCTTTATGATTTCTTTATTTTGGGGCAGTTTCAATAGCTTTCAGTAGATACCTAACTACCTAAGGGTAGTGGAAGCGACTAGACTAGACTATTTCAGTGACAAATACAGTTTCTGAAATATAGGTTGATACGCGGGACATAACAGCTCGAGCGGAGATTTCGAAAATGAGATTTTTCCGCTTGAGCGTTGTGATAGGTCAATTCAAATGCACGTGATGTCAATGTCCCACGCATCAACCGCATGTTACCCGCAGTCCCTCACTAACTACGTCACGTTTCCGGGTTAAAAATGCGCTATTCCGGTCAATAATCTATCTCTGTACAAAATACATTCAGTAGTTTTTGCGCAAAATAGCCAGAAACATCCATCATCACTTTCGCTTTTCTAATAAGAATGAACAAACTCCAACTTACAGAATACACCACGAACGGCGAGATAGCAGTGGCCACACACAGCATGATGTGTATAAACGAGGTGCCCATCGCCCGGAGCCCTGTCGGCAGTATCTCCGCCCCCAGTTGGAACTGCACGCCGATGCACATGTTGATGCTGAAGCGGACCATCAGAGCCAGCACTAGTTGAGGGATACCTGCAGGAGAATAGGTGAGTTCCTATGTTTCTATTAGAAGAAGATTGATCACCAAAAAGAGCTAGGCCCGAAACTGTGTTTGCTAGTCCTTTTTTTGACTTTAACTTTGGCTTTGGGAAGGTGGCTGTCGGCTTGCAACCTGTCATGTATGGAATGCTTTGCAGAATGTGGGCATCTCACAAAAGTTATAAAAATAGTGGCTTTCAACTTAATCAACGGATTCAGGCTTTCGTGAAGTTAGTTTGACAATTTTGTATTAAAATGCATATAATGTGCATCGAAACGACTTAACTTCACAAATGCATAGATCCGCAATTTATATGGCACTTATTTATCCCAGAAAATGTTGATATTCTCATTTCGGAATAGCAATTTTGTTAACATTCATAATCTGAATTTAGAAATGATTCATGGCCTGATTGCACTTCCATTAGTAACATACACTCACATGTTGATAACAAGCGTTTGTTATGATTACGTTATCTAAACTTACCCTGCGGCACAGATGCGCAGACGAGCGATAACACGCCAGCTAACGATATTGTCAACGCTGCTAGGAAGCGCCGGCCAACTCTGGAAAAAAAATTTTTTTTTTTTTAATCAGACCATTGAATCAGACTAAAAGATTAGACGATCGGTGGCGATACTCGGCAAGAGTTCGATACTCGTGGTGGAACAAAATGTAAGCATGAGCTGCCTTGCCTATGCCGGATTTTGAAGTGAATCTCAATTTATTGTAATATTTTTAGAACTTAAGAAATTTTTTTTTCTTTGATCCACTTTAATGCTACCATGGTGGTACCAGTAGGTACAGTCAGCAACGAAAGTCGATTAAAATTGTATGTTTTACAAATCTGAATATTTCCGAAATTCGTTACATCATGCATGACCAACATTTTTACTAATATTTGAAGATGATTGGTTCATAATAATTTCCCAAGAATTTTTTTTTTTCTCTTGGTTATCGAAAACAAAAGCCATTTTAAAAAGTCCAACTGTTAATCGACTTTCTTTGCTGACTGTACCTAGGTACACGCAGTTTCTAATACTTATGCTACAAATCTAGTTTCCCAATCTGCTTTGTCTACAACAACCAACTTATCTAGATTATCTGGTTAAGGTTGGGCAATGTAACCAAAATATAGACAAACGAGTATACTAACCCTATTGGCAAATCAGTGACACAGTTCCGACGGTATCTATCTTGCCCGTTTGGCGTTTCGTAATATGTTGATAGTGTTTACCGATCGGTATAGTGTTTATCGATGACTCGAGGCATATAAACAAAAAATATTAAAGACGCTAACATGTTACCTAACGGTCTAACTCTATCTACATTGACACTACTTCGATTGTAGCACCTCTGTAGTCTTATGCCAGTCTCATCTATTCTGTAACAAGTTAAGCGACCATTAGACTCTAACTTAACTTGACTATAACTTGTGTACGCTACTTACTTGTCCAAAATAAGCGCGACCAGAGTTAACGCCGGAATCTCAGCCATAGAAGACAGAGTAAATGTCACGAAGAAGTTAGTTCCAATGCTCTCCGAGAGCCGAATGATGGCGTCGATCATAATGCTGCCGGCCATCGTGGTCAGCATCAACACGATGAAGCTGTTTCGGAGGGGAGCGCTTTTTATGAGCGCCAACATCGATTCGTCTGTTGTACTCTTGTGTCCAGATGACTGGGGAAGAAACGAAATATAGAAGCCGTGTTTATTTTAATTTAAATTGTGCGTGGGCTGGGATAAAAACCCGCAACCTTCGGAAAGTCGATGATATAGGTGGGCCAACACTGATCTTCGAGAATGGCTTAAAGAAAATGTGATGATGTAATGTAACCTTGCTTCCAGCGCAGAACTTACAATAAACTTTGTCATCAGATCTTCGGATATTTTCCTGTCATTGATGCGTTCAAACTTATTCAACACTCTCACAGCTCTTTTGGTTTTCCCCATGGATATCAACCAACTGTAAAGAGATGGACAATTAGAAATTGGTCATTTGCTGAGAGTAAAACAAGACATAGTAGGTAAAGCAAAAACGTGACCTGGCACTCTCTGGAACAAGCCACGGAGCTGCTAACACTAGCAGCATTGGCGTTGATGTCACCAGCAGCAATTTCCGCCAGTCGCGCAGCCAGTACGCCAGTCCTGGGAGAGTCATGCCTCCTACTCCGACATATAGAGCCAGAGATAAGTTGCCCAACCAGGACCGATACCTTGAATCTACGTATTCTAACACTGAAAACATAAATTGGAAGAACATATAATACATACATAGAGAACATATTTCTGTTTAATTCTATCAATGATAATTGGCTACTTCATCCTTGAATTCTATGCTGCCCTCAAATGGCGAAAGAAATACATAGTCGTTGAGAAAACCAGCAAAAACAGTGTCAAGTCTTCGATCAAAAAGTGCACTAAAGGAACCCTCTTGAGAAGCATTTATAGTCATCATCACAATGACAACGTCAATAAGAAGACATCAGGAAAGATGAGCTCACCTAAAATATACATCATGACAAAACAGCAGTCATTCGCCATGCCAACCAGGAATCTACAGACAGCGAAATCCCAGAAGCTGACCGTGAAGACACTCAAGACACCTCCCACAAATCCTATTAGGTTTGCTCCTGAAAATGTAAAATCGAATTTATAAAACATGGGAATACGAACATCGATTTAGTTATCGACTTCGATCATTATGATCGATGGTTATCCACAATAGAATTAGGTATGTCTAGTACGACTCTCTAAACCTAAGAGTGAAATAGAAGTGATAGGAGAAGAGAAGAATAATTACAAAGTAAGAGAAGAATACTACATACCAATCAGTGCTGGAACTCTTCCGTATTTGTCACCCATCCACCCAAAAAGGGCGCAACCCACAAACGAGCCCAGGAAGAATATCATTTGGGCAAAAGGCCCGAGGCTTGCCTTGTCGCAAACCCATTCTCTCTGAAATAATTAAATAACCATTATCTATTGTAACCTTTGTAGTTTTGTGATCTTCTAGATGTCGAATGCACGCGTGACCTTGAGCTTTAGGATCGTTATAGATCGTTCGCAGCAGTATTTGGCTCAACTGATTCTAAGTAGTGCCTTTTTAATGTTATGTATGAATGTAAATATTTTTTTGCGAAGTGCTTTTTTTGGTCCATTTTCAGTGAATAAATTCTCACCTCACTAACAACCGTTGAATATGGAATATCGTCGTACATAAAATCCCAGCCATTCTTACACGGGACTACCGTAGTATTAGTATGTGGAGGAGTCATGCTGGTAAGGACTTGGGTCCAGTTGGCGTCATACATTCTACATCGGTCGTATCCTGTGCCTTCTGATGCCAATGGAATTGAAAGATTTCGTCTGCAAATTGAAGATGATATTCAAATAGATCCTTAAAAGCTTTAATTGTCGTCTATCGGTGCTTTATTTAATTAACCTTTTGTATTTTTAATGGAATTTAAAAATACCTACTTATTTAAACTCGTTCATTTTCTTATGCAAGTCGTGGATATTGACTGGCACCACAAAATTTATTTAAAATCCATTTAACTCTTTGCGATCTTCTGCGGTTTTCTTGAAGGCTTAGTTAGGCTCATAAGAAAATCTATGAAGTTTTTCTCAAACTGTGAAATTCATAAAATAACCTGAGTTCTTTATCCAAATGACTGAGTTCTGGTACCGAGCACCAATGCTTCTGCGGCGTAGCGGTCACGAACATTTGCGAGCCGTACGTGTACGCGAAAATGAACCCTATAGGCATCATCATAAGGAACAAAAGCCACTGGTATGTGCCGAGTCCGCCCAGCTGTTGTAGGATCTCCTCCATGACGTCCGCATCTTCAGCCTTGTTGAGGGCTTCTACCTCCTGTGGGAATTCGGTCATGAGTTCAAAAACAGCTACATCTATTGAAATGCATTTAAAAAAACATACCTAGAATAGAAAGGTAATAATGCTAGAAAAAATAGTTTTTTAAATAACAGGACGATGTAATACCTATACAATATTGTTGACCAAGAGAGACCATCACCATAAATGGTCTTATCCATAGGAATGTATAAATGCTGACTACTCCTCACGTTGATGGATCAGAGTGGAACTCAAAGTGGAAACGATGGATTAAAGTGGAAGAAAAAGTGGAAACTAATCCCTTAATTTGATTAGTGGATTAGAGTGGAATAGGGCAGATCTTCTTCTTCTTATAGTGTCACTAGTTCTTTAGAACCAGTGTGGTGAAAGGATTTTAAGTGCGCCTCAAAGAGGCTCCTTTCGTGCAATTGACACATGTTTTCTAACTTTATAGGTTCTACGACATGCCGGTTTCCTGACGATGTTTTCCTTCATTTCCTTCATAGGGCACATAAGTTTTTCGGCAAAAAAACTCACGGTCCACGACCGGGATTGAACCCACGACCTTACGATCCGAAGGCGGGGCCACTACCACTAGACTTCCGAGACTTCCGAGATAGTAGGTAGGTATTCCGAAGTACTAGACCAACACTAGTAACAAAATTAAATAATCTTTACACTGTATCGAAAGTTGATCGAAGGGTTGAAATAAAAAGGCTCTGCTGACCGAAGTCCCATTCAACTTAAAAATCTATAACTTGTGTATTCTGCCTCTTAAAACTGGTGGACTTACCTTTTGAAGATTTTTTTCAGACATTTTCTAAATCCAAGTAGAATTTATCACTTTTATTAAACTCTTCACCAATTGGGTATGTCAACGTTTATCTACGCCGTTAAAAAGTTTATTATAGGTACTTAATAAATTAACATTTTCATTTTTGACATGAATTTACTATAATCATAGTATCGATTCCACAAAGCTAGCGCGACTGGAGATATCAATACGCTTGCTCAATTATCAAAAATCCATTAATAGGTGCCTATCGTTGATGCCCATTCGACAACTCACGTTATTTTAATCTAATATGATAACTTGCTTCAGCTCCCTGTTTCCCAATTATAATCGTCTAATAATGTAGAGCATCGACTAACAAACACTAGGTCGCACCAAATTAGTAGGTATCTTATAATATCAATTGTTTTTTATTAAATAAAAATTCAATTAACGCGTATGTTAGGTGAATCTGATTGGGAAATAACCAGTTAAAGATAGTAGAGTCTTTTATAGAGAGCGATATCTCACTATCGCCGAAAGTGTGGGTTTTTGTTAATATTTACTAATGTACCTTATCTGCATATACAAATTAACACTGTTTGCCAGAAAATGAGATAACACTTTCGTAATATGATTACAACTGTATGACCACGGGTATAAGCTAAAGATCTTTCAACATCCAACGCTTGTTGTGATACCCTTTAGTTATTTTGAAGTAATTGCCAGAGCATAGCGTTTTTTATCTTGGGTAAATGTAAGTTCGTATGAGTCAGTGGTCAACTCTGGTGACGGAGTTTTTTGGCCGCCTTAAAACCTCCGTCATGGCTTAACGACTTAAATAGCCGGGACCGACAATTTAAAGTGCCGTCCGAAGCACGGAAGCGCTCAGATGAAAATGCCACTGGCGGTCACCCATCCACTTACAGACCGCTTCGAACGTTGCTTAACTTCGACGATCTATCAAGAACGACTAAGCAAGCACGACCACTTATCTTGGGTGGAAAATAAAACACAAACCTCATTTTTTTTGTATTTTAAAACAATTCAGACTTAATTTTGTACATAAGTATACCTACCTACATTATAAGTAAAGCATTTGAGCACCTTTACTTTTGTCAAAGGCACCGCCACGCGGTTAAAAATAACATTAGGTAATTGATCATTTGAGATAAAATTATGCACTTGTTTGCATTATGTCATAAAATTCTACTGAAACACAGATGATTTGAAGAAAAATGATTTCCATAAAACTTTTTAGTCGTCTAGACTTGAGCAATCACTAATCCTATGTTTATTTTATTTAACTAAATTATTGTAGCCAATACTACGAAAAATAACTGCATAATAATATTGAGTATCGATCGCCGCATACCTAATACCTATCAACCGCATTTGTTCATACTCTTACTTCGCATTACCCATCGTTCACTTTTTGTAGCGTTCGAACGCGCGATTATTTTGTAAGTATGTACTATGTACTACCCCAGATAATATAATACTAGTACAACCAACATGCCATAAACAGTCTGCACTGAACATTTATTTCATTAAGTATTATTTATTTATCATTAAAACTATGTATTATTGCGTCTTAACCTACATTTTGCAATATAACCAATTACATCTTAATTATCTGATACTAAGCAGTTTAACTGCCCATTTAAAAAATACTTTTAAAAGCTGTCTCCTAGATCCTAATCTCTCGAAAAGTCGAAATGGTTGATTTGATTGTAAAGTTGGTGTTCTGCAGTATTCTTCGAGATTTAATTTAATTATTGAAAATTGGTGGTAGGAAGAAAATCAAATCTACGACTGTGTAAGTTTAGGTACCTTTTTTTAATTAACCTATACTATCCCACTGCTGGGCAAAGGTCTCCCCCAATTGCTTCCATCTGTCACGGTCTTCTGCCACGTCCCACCAGTCCTCTTCAAAGGCATTAGGTACCTTACCTACTCGTAAAACATAATATTTTTTGCTAAGTTTGAACGACTCTAGAGCAACTTCAACTAACAACAGAACTTAACTAGTAATAGCTTCCTGTTTATCATTCTGTCATCTGTATACAATCTCACTCCAAAATATCTTAAACTTTTTCTCGTGAAATGAAAAGTATATAAAACTAATCTTATGTCATAATTACATCACAGGTGTTAAAATGTACAAATACGAAACTGGTAATTTTTAGTTGATCTGCGAATATGAACCGTAGCACTACGTGATAAGAGCCTTCTCGTTCTCAGTCTTCCATGCCGGTACTTCTATATTTTCAGGTTCTGGTTTCCTAGAAAAGAAAAAAAATGGTTTTAGTTATTATTACGCAAATCATCAGAAATAATAGTTATCTAATAACACTGCGTAGGTGTACCTATATCAAGTTACAGGATGGGGCAAAATTTCGAAGACTTTTTCTTTTGTCAGCGCCTTCGCCCACCAAAGTCCGGTAAAACTTACGGAACTAAGGCCATCAGCATTCTGGCCGTCCGAAAAAAAGAAGGTTAACTGACCCGCAAAGCGAGTGATCCCGCACGATCCGCTCCCCATCCGCCATGGTCTGCGGCATGGCGCGCCCGCGCGTCTCCGGCAGCCAGGCGCCCGCGCCTCCGCCCGTCAGCGCCAGCAAGCCCAGCGCCAGTAGTGGCAGTGACGCCCAGATGCGCTCCTGGAAACACAGCCTTAATTGTATGGAGATACGGTATGATTTGGCACAGATAAAGTAATGGGCTTTGGTTAGCGCACCCCACACGATGAAATCACACCTGGAAACGTTAGCCTTATGGGTATCCACCTAATTATGGTATGCAACTGGCAACACACCAAGGTCGAGTCCAAGGCCATTTCCCTAACCCATCAAACCTATCAGTAATGCATTTGTCATCGGTGATGACTCATCACTTACCGAATAAACGATGAAAGGCGAGAGCACAGTTGCGACGTATCCGCTCATATGCAGTGAAGATGATCCCAGTGCGCGCACGCCGGTCGGCAGCAGCTCCGTCGCCCACTGGATCATCGCGTTGTACGACATGTTGATGAAGAAACGCGCAAATATCGCTAGTGCGGTCTGCGGGATACCTGTGCACATGCTTTTTGTGAGCTAATGGCCAGTTAACCTTGCACTAAGGCTGATTTTCCTAACACGAGTATCGCTAGACGCATGATCTTAAATAAAAGCATGATCTGTTGTAATAAAGTACGTGAAGTGTAGTGATAGGAAAACCAGCCTAAGGGGTCATGGAGAGACATCACTGGATCTCTACATTTAAAGACGGTAAAAACTCCGCCACCATCGTTGGCCACTAACTCATAAATACTTGAATATTCGTTTAGTGTGAGTTTACAAGTCGAATAGGTATCTTGCAACTGAAAATGCCTAAGTCAATTCACCTCAAAATGCAGTTTCCACTAGTTATTGATGAGAAGCAACAAAGAAATCCACGTACCTTTAGGAACAAACATGGCGATTAGAATCAGGGTCCCTGAAGTGATCAGTGGTCCACAAGTGAGTATCCTTCTGCCCCACCTGACGGAATAAATCATAAATTGTTCAAACATTACCTACACATCTGTATTCTCTTTGGGAACAATAGACATTCAGCTCTTTTGTTTGTCTAGGTGAAGTGACCAGTCCCTGTCTATGACTTTCCTCTTGCCTCGGGGTCTTGAGAACATCATTGCCTTATTTCTCGCTTTTTGCATTCTGGAACTATTTACACCAGATTGTGTCTACTCGCGATTTGTATTTCAATTTATTAGCCTTAAATCTTGAGTTCCCCAAAAAAAGAGAATCAACAGAATCATTGGATTGGATATCCAAGACTTGGTAGACCATATCTTGGGTATCCAATAATCCTGTTCCTCAATCTTAAACGCACCTGTCAAGAAGCAACGCCACAAGCGTCACAGACGGGATCTCAGTAGCGGACGTCAAAGTGAAGGTGATGAAGAAGTCCAGGCCGAGGTTCTCAGACATCCGCACGAGTCCGTCGAAGATGACTGCGCAGCACATGTACACGAATACCATAATGATGAGAGTTAAGCGGAGAGGCGCGCTCTTTACTAGAGTGAACATTGTGTCCGTGGATTTCTTCGTTTGGCGGGATGTTACCTGGGGAGAAATTGTAAAATACATAAAGAGATCTATAGAGATGTAGGTTGGTACACTACAGTCAGCAATGAAAAAATAACCCATTGTGCGTGCTTAGACGATGCTAAGCGCTATTTTTTAACCTGGGAGCGTTTCCGATCTTATGCACACAGAAACAACGTGCGTGTGCTTATATGTAAATCTTGATGTGACTATGCCTCATTACAATTTCTATTGTTGTGACACAAGAGTCGGAAATGGATTGGCAGCCTTTTTTGGTGCTTATGTGGGTACCTATAATAGTAGGTACTCGAACGAGTTATCAATTGTTTTCATTGTATTTTGACAGTTGAATGGGACAAGCCAACAATAGATTACCATGTCGACAGCATTGCATATTCGTTCAAATGGGAAACAGAGCTTTAGAAGTTGTATTAGTCAAGTAACTGCGATTGGGTTCATTTTATAAACTTACAATGAACTCATCCAAAACATCCTCTGGAATTTTAGTGCCATTTACTTTCTCGAACTTCTTCAACACTTCCACAGCTTGGTTCACTCGCCCCCTAGTGAGAAGCCACCTGCAAATCAATTTCCTAACATTAGATTTGTAGTACAATTCTATGAAATATAAACAAAATACCGAGTTGGAACTAATTCCAGAACATTTGTGAAAAAATAAAACAAACGATGTCGTGCGTAACTTCATATCAATCACGGTCAATTGATTTCAATCTTGGACAATAAGAAACCTTGAGCAAAGGAAATTCTTTCACCAATGAATTGCTATGGACAAAGTTCAAAGGTTGTGTTGCCGTGAAGGGAAGTTATTCAGCAAGGTCACTAGCATCAGATAAGTGTTACAAATGGAGTGTGTAATTACTTAAGTTTTATTTATAGGTGTCTTAAATCTGAAAGCATGTCACGGTAGACCTCTTTTCAGGCATTTTATACAAAGTAACTTGCCTCGCACTTTCCGGAACCACGTAAGGAACAGCCAAGGCCAGCAGCATCGGCAGTGACGTCACCCACAGCAGAGTCTTCCAGTTGGCCACCCACAGCGCCAGCCACGGAAGGACAAGGCAGCCGCTTCCGAAAAACAAAGCTATTGACATGTTGGCTACGATGGTGCGGTGGTGGGGCCCTACGTATTCTAGCACTGGGGAAGACAAACAAAGAGATAAGCAATATCTTGCAGCACAGATTTCTACCTAGAGAAATGATTAATTAAGTGTATGAATGGGTCAAATATGTCCACAGAATCTTTTTCAATCTACTGATTGGTATATTACTTACTACTAAGGTATATTAGAACAGACTTGGAGCTTTTAGATTTTTATCATCAAAGATCATGGTTGGTGTTCAATTTAACATCATGATAAGACAGATACCTACCTACCTAATGAGTTACCAAACAACACAATCACTTCATCTCTTTCATACGTACTTTAAAACTGCGTATATGAAGTGCCAGTTTTATAATTGGCAAACTGTCATTCTAGGAAAAAATTAAGATGGTTTTTACTTATTCTTATCGTAATCTAATTAAGTCTTATCACTGAATATAAGCTGCTTTTTACTGACTACCTAATGGTTTCTGGGAAAACGTTACTCCCATTGACGTCGCAATTCACATTCAAACTCTGATTTAAATGTGCATTCAAAGTATTAGCAAGCTTCCTATTTAAATTCACAGCTTGTTCGACGACTAAATCACGGAGTTGATATTCCATGGATGCTTAAGTAGCTGACCTGAATGCGATTAGCTTCAAGTTTAAGGAAAATAATAAATCGAAGGCTTGTTATTTGAGAATGTAGCTAACATGTTTATTCTGCAAAAGTTACTGTAAAGAGATTTTAAAGAAATATGTGTCAAGATATAGATAAAGTAAAGTCATAAAACCGCCAGATTCAATTCAAATGGTGGACTGGCAAAGTTTTCTGTGACTGGCAATGAGCAATGTTAGACGTTGTCAGGCATATATATAGGATGTACCAAAGAGGTACCATGCTAAATCTATGTTGTCAGGTATGGAATTACTCCTGTGAAATAAGTAGGCAAGTGCCAAATAATTATTTGGACTTGTCTATCTCCTCAGACATCTTCAAAAGAGTTTGAGTTGCCAACCGTTGCGAGCCTTGTCCACAGAAAAGACATGGTCAATACCATATATATAAAAGGTACCATGCTAAATCTATGGTCAATACGGATATAATGGATATGACATTTTCATCACATTTCACAATATTTTCTAGGATTGTAGACGCAATTACTGGCTCTTTTCACGTGGCACAAAGCCAAACTTACCTAAAATGTACATCATCATGAAGGCATTGTCAAACGCCATGCCGACCAGGAAGCGGCAGAAGATGAAGTCCCACAGACCAGTCGTGAAGATGGTGGCGATGCCGCCCACAGCGCCTATCGAGTTTGATGCTGGAAAGAAGCTATAGAATAAATGGTGCTATATAAGCTACACTTCTGGATATCAAAATCTCAATGTGCACTATGCCAGTACTCTCAAACGGTGAAGGAAAACATCGTGAGGAAACCGGCATGTCGTAGAACCTAAAAAGTTCGAAAACATGTGTCAGGTGCACGAAAGGAGCCTCTTAGAGGCGCACTTATAATCCTTTCACCACACTGGTTCGAAAGAACTGGTGACACGACAAGAAGAAGAAGAAGTATGATATCACTGCTGAGTACCTATAGTGTATTCTCATAAGCAGGATTCCTTCATCCTCTAACTCCTAGGATAATCGATTTTGTACAGACTCTACCGACCGTTATCGATCAAGGCGGGTCGGAAAAATCTGAGTGTAAGTTTTCAACACTTTTGTTGTTGTTTCTCTAAAAGTGCAAAACATGTACGTTTCCGGAGAAGATTGCTTCGTTAGGAAAGTTCTGGCATATCATATGGAACCCTTTTAGAAGCAAGTAGGTTCTATTCACAGGAATAGAACTCTGTCTTTTGTTGCCTCGATAGTGCTGAGGTGAGCTACACCCATAGAAGGTACAAACGTCGCATAAATTATGCAAATGGTATGCGATAACACTGATGATACTAATTTATTATTCGTACCATTGCCAAAGTCGAAATCGCGCCTGAATGCTTAACAATAACGGTCTGGCGTTTGTAGCACGAGTATGTTGATCCAACAATAATGTAGGTAATGTAGGCAGGCATTACCGATGGATATTACAAAAGTAGGCGAATATGTCATCATAAGTTTTATAGGTACGCGAGGTAAGCGAGTGTCTTTGTTAGTGACAAATCTTATTGATCTTGATGTCTAAAGTGGGTAAATATGTCGAAGATAAAAGTTGGTTGGCTGATATTTTTCTGTCAATGAACTACGATAAATCTATTATTATTATTATTATTATTTATTCACAAAAAAAGGGCTTTGTCGCTGAGCGACTATATCGCCCAATCGGTAAAAATCATCATCTAGGTCTAGGTATTCATCATATAGGTCTTCATATTCTTTATGGTTTCACTTCACTTATTGGTTTCTTCTTCTTCTTCTTCTTTTCACTTCAAATCTTTCTTCAAAATATGTAAGTATTACGTCACGTCAATTTGAGTCAATTGAAAAAACATGGCGGCTTGTCTTTTCAAAACTCCAACGGAAATTTTTCGTCAAATGAGAAAACTTCTTGAATACTCCCCCATTCCATTTGCCAAATCTCCTGTTACGTATCCAAAGCTTCATTAGTAAAATGCCACCGAAATTACATAATAAAACCTAGTAAAACACGAGAAAACTAAATAAAATAGCAGAGCCACTAGTTCCTTCAAAAATGGCGAAAAATGTCCACGATAAATCTAGATCGGACAGATCACTAGGTAAGTACCTTCCTACTAAACATTGCGATCACGCACGTCATCAACTTTAGGACGAAAAAAATACCAAGAAAAACCGACCTCAAATAGGTACCTACTTACGAAGAAAATCATCGAGCCCTTAGTAGGTTATGGGCGTGCTTCAAAGGATTCTAAACTTATCTCCCGAGCGAAAGCGAGGGTGTTTATTATAAACTTTATAGTCCGATAGGCTACCTAAGGTACGCGGTAATGCTTGTGAGCAAAACTAGTTTCAAAAATGGAAAAATAGGTTGAAGAACATATTATCGACGCTCAATGTTTTCAGTCGCATAAGTTTTAAATAGGACATCGGCTATCATACGCGACGTGAAACTGACGTGTTGACTACTGTTGACCCAGTTTCTATTGTGTACGATATTATTGTTGTAGTGCAAATCTATTTTGATTTAAACAATTTAACTGATCGTTTTGTGATAAGTAAACTATGATCGTATTCGTATACTGACGAAGTTTTTTGGCCATCATTTCCAAAGAAAACTCTCCATTATGTTGATGCGTGATCAGCCCATGCAGACTCTACAATGCTTGGCTTGGATGCATACCTACAAGAGCAGGAACTCTCCCAAACCGGTCGGCCATCCAGCCGAGCAGTAGGCCTCCGACGAAAGAGCCGGCGAAGAACACCGCTTGGGCAGTTGGCGCGTATCCGGAGTACTCGCATACCCAGCCTCGCTAGAAGTAAAAAGAATACCCATGAGGCCTCATTTACGGAGACGCGGGGCGTCGGCGGTCGGCGGTCGCATGTGGCGTTTTACGTTTCTCCGTAAACGCCACCAACAACGTTACTATGTTTGAAATCAGGGTAGCGCCGCCCAAAACAATGCGCGACGCCCCTGTGCGACGTTCATGCACCCCAATGTGCTGCCTGCAGTCCCTACCGAGGATAGCGGGTAAGCCAATACTTCATAATATACCTGAGGGACAAAACCTTACGGGATAAAACTAACCTATGCATTAATCTGGGTATTAGCTAACTCCACAACATTTTTTTTTCTTTACTTGGTCGTTTCAGTTTGAAGGAGCAACATTCATTCACGCAGGCAATAACCACGTTGAACGCGAATCAACGTTGTTATACGAATTTCTTGGTTATCGGTTGTCTATCTTTGCAGGCGGTAGGTAACACCCGCTGTTGGATAAAGGCCTCTTCTCTATCACGTGACTTGGTTACGGTGACGGTTTTATGCCAGTAAAAGTACCATAGGATACTATAATACATACATGGAAGTGGGTCTTCTACGACCCGCTATATTAGAATAAACCATGCCTCTATCACATAAGACGATTCATAAGAAGTGATAGGTATGGTTATGTATGACTCAAAATTAGTTTATTCTTATTTACGAGTGCTATCAAGGGCGATAAGCATTGATTGATTGAACAAATTTTAACCGCTTTCATTCATGTGGGGCCCAAGAGAGTTGTATTATTCATTAGCTAGAATCAACACATTGTTCAAGAGATTCACAATTAGAACCGTTTCCGAAAAATTTTAGGTACTTTATCTTTATCTTTCAATACCTAACGCCTGGCCACCTATTTGTGGTTGGACATAGGTAAGTGTTACTATTACTACCTATAAGCCTATTTTATTATCGCTTTTAGGTAATTGTTCACAATAATTGATGATTAAACGAACCTACCAAGTGAAGTTCTATCATAATTATATGAGTACTTCATGATAATTAATGAATTCTCTTACAGGTTAGGTAGGTACTAATCGAAAGACGAAGTACGAAATATAGTTATTATTATCAACGGGATACCTACCTAATTACCATGATATTTGAGTTTTATTGTTTCCCGATATTTCGACACAGTTGCATGCGCCATGATCACTGCAGAAATGCAACGCAAGATCATCATCTGCATGCATCGAGCCAGACTGGGACACGGCTCGTTCCTTCTACATGGAGTCAGTCAGACTGGCGCAGGAACAGGGAGATTGGGCACAAATGAAGAGACCCATGAAAGTAGTATGAAAAGTATAGAGTACCTAAGTAGAATGAAAAGGGCTGGCTGCATAATTCTTACCTCACTAACAACAGTGTGGTAGGGTATATCAGTAAGCTCGAAGTCCCACCCATGCTCGCAGGGCACGGTGGGCGTGCTCGGGTCTGGAGGGGTTAGGGTCAGTAAAACCTGGCTCCAGTTCGTTTTGTATGTGGAGCATTTGTCCCAGTCCTCACCGAACGCTGCGCCCGGAGCTGATAAATTCCGTCTGAAATAAAAGTTAATGACTCCGGGCAATTGAGTTCTTTTGCGCAGTAGCGAGCCATACACGCACGGATATGCCCGTCAGATCTGCCTGTCGGACAGATCCGTGATTTCGCACACACGCACGGGCATGCCCGCCAAGCAAGATACGGTTGTCTGTAAAATGTCTCTTTCAAAGCAAAAAATTTAGTTCAAATTTTTCTTTCAAACAAATTACGGTAAAATCTGGTGAACACATCCGCTACGCACAAACGCACAGTTGGGTGCTCGGCATTTATCCGAATTGATCTCTACATTATCTGTGGTGCCCGTACTCGACCGATCTGAGCACAGACAGCGGGCATGTACCCGGCGGGCGCAATTGTCACTTTTTTCACCACACACGCTGGGATCTACCCGCCAGTCATGCCCAACAGGCAGATCCGACGGGCATACCCGTACGTGTATGGCCAGCTAGTTGACTGCATGACTCCCATGTGACTGTAAACTGGCAGGTACAGTTACTGGTCGGTACTTAGGGTTCATCATTTTTAAAAATTTATAAATACTTATAAATAAATAAATAAATAATTGAGTCAGTCGTAAGTAATTAAATATTTTTCTTGAACTTTTTACGTGCCTTCATGAATCCGGCATAGGTATGCGTTTGGAGCCAGTCAATTGAATATGCCGACTCTTTGTAGGTACCTATTATCTGTACTCTTTATACGGATAATTGTTTGCCACTTAAACACGCCGTGACCTTGGCCTTCTCTAAATGAATATTTGATATATTCTGCTACTTAGCCTTTTTTACATTTTCCCATTTTTTGCAACTCGTACTGAGTTTGAGGACTTTGTGCCTTCCGATCATTGGAGACATTTTTATCTATAAACTTGCGAGCTCGAGCTGCATAGGCTTCAATCAAAATTCAATAACCTTCCATACTTACTTAGGTACCTAGTTACCTATAGGTACTTCTAGCCCTGACCTATCATCATCATCATCAGCTTCTATCTGAAGACCAAAACTAATCAACCCTTTTCAATGATCACCAAAACATTACCTACCTGGCGTGCAATTGCACGCCATAGAGCCTAGTTTTTTTGTGCCTGAAGCTGACCATTGCTAATCTTTAAAATCCTTTTGTATTTTTTCTTCTCTTCTAGACATGTTGATTAATTGATTCTCTATGGCGTAGGTAGAGTCAACAAATCAATTGTAGTCGCTTCAGGCCTTTTTCTGAGCTTTACCTGAGTTCCATATCCAAATGGGTTAGTTCCGGCACTCGACACCAGTGACGCTGCGGTGTCGCAGCTATGAACATCTGGACAAAGTAGACGAATGCAAAGAAAAAGCCGAAAGGCATCATGCCCAGGAACAGCAGCTTCTGGTAGCGGCCCATCTCGCCCACGTGGCAGAGGATGGCTTCCAGTGCGTCTGCGTCATCCTTGCGAAGCGCCTCTTTTGCATCCTGAAAAACGTTTCAATATTACCGAATGCTAGTTCCCCATTATTCGTAGGCTTCGTTTATCTGCGAGAAATTACCGAAAGAAATTTGCTACGGAGACCTTGTGTCGGACAGACTAAGTATTGGACATTTCCTGCAGGTGGAATCGAGGCCTTACAATTTCTACCTATCTATAAGTTCGAGAAGGGAAGAAGAATAGGTAATAAAGTAGGTAGAGTCTGGCAAATGAAAGTAGAAAAAAAGGCGGCAAATTCAAAAATATAAGCGTGACAACCCATTAATTAATAACTTTAAATAATATACCTACTTAATATAATTATTATATTTGGTACTAGAAAATAATAACCAAGTATCAAGTTGTGTTCTTCCAAATGTCCTTATGGGGTTACACGCTTATATTTTTTAATTTGCCGCCTTTTTTCAGGGTCTACTTTCATTTGCCAGACTCTAGGTACTTAGCTACATGATTTTATAATAAATACTAACACAGTTCAATATTTTTTGCAATGGTTCTGTGTCAAAATCGTTACGTGGAAAAGGTCACGCATGCTGAATTTTGAACGCAAACTGAAAAACATCGTAATCTGTATTTAATTTACACATGCTTTTTTTTAGGTTTATAATAAATTTATTCTCAAAAAGACAATAAACAATGTCACTTATATGAGAACAATTCTAATCTAAGTATTGTGAATGTCGGTCATTTCCGTGCAAGTAAGTACATAAAGTTGGATTGTATTGGAAGATTTGGAAGTTTATGCTCATTTAACGCATATTGAGTAAGGTGTGATCATTGGTAATATGACTGTGTAGTTTGTTTTTGAATACGTTAAATGGACTTACACTTTTAATGTTTGAAGGTAGTTTGTTATATGTCTGTGCGCCTTCAAAGACTATCGTTTTTTTCCTATAGTTAGTTCGTATCTTGGGCAAAATAATGAAACTGGCTCGGCGAGTGCTTCGTTTAGTGACTTCATTTAGTGTTACAAGCGATAAGTTAGTATGAACTGTTTTGTTTAGGATTTTACGGATGAGAATACAAGTATTATACACATATAATTGCTTGATGTTCATAATTTTGGTTTCTCGGTAAATTGTATTTGTGGGTGTTAGGTATGGGTAGTTAAAAAGCGATTTAATTATTTTATTTTGACTGGTTTGCAGTTTAGCTAATTTTGTTTTGGCCGAACTTCCCCAAATCTCTATAAGATACAGTAGGTGTGGCTTGACCAAGGAATTGTAAATAGTGTGGCGTAGTTGGCTTGGGACACATTGCACAATGTTTCGTAGTGAGCCATTTAGTGATGATAGTTTTGTTTTGATATGTTCAATGTGTGCGTTCCATGTTAAAAAGCTGTCTATTCTTAGGCCAAGATAAGTTTGACAAGATTTTTCTTGTAGAACTACGTTATCAATTACAAGAGGGGTGAAAGGGGGGACTTGCTTGTTTTTTGCTTTAAAGATAGTAAAACTAGTTTTCTCAGCATTGATTGTGAGAAGGTTACATCGGAACCAGGACGAAAGGATGTCTAAGTCTTTTTGTGCCTTGTGGATGTTCGTAATTGTAGTTCCGAAGTAGAACAGACATGTATCGTCTGCATAAAGAGTTATCTGTCCGTGTAATTCCAAGTCTTTCATGTTGTTGATGTAGATAAGAAATAGAAGCGGACCTAATATTGAGCCTTGGGGGACTCCACAAGTTACCGGCGCGGCCTTGCTTTGAATATTATCTATCTTTACAACTTGCGATCTACATGATAAGTATGACTTTAGCATCTTTAGGGCAGTGCCTGTAACGCCTATACAATTTAGTTTCTCCAAAAGTATCTCATGGCTGACTGTATCAAAGGCCTTCTTAAGATCTATAAATATACCGAGTGCGATTTGTTTCTTATCTATGTTAGACTTTATTTTTGTAATAAGATCAACTGTGGCTGTGAGGGTACTACTTTTGGTCCTGAATCCGTATTGTTCTTTATAGAGGAAGTCAATTGAGTTCAGATACTTTTCAAGTCTCGTGTGTATTATTTTTTCTATGATTTTGGAAAGAACTGGTAAAACTGATATAGGTCGGTAATTGCCCGGGTCTGTTCTGGATCCTGATTTGTGGATAGGAGTGACTTTTGCAATTTTTAATGTGTCTGGAAATACACCATCCATTAATAATTTATTGAAACAATGTGTAAGACTGTCTAGTAAAAGGTTTTTTAAAATTTTAATTGTTTTAGTATTTATGCCGTCTAGACCTGCGCTACTGTTTGTGTCGAGGTTCATTATGATTATGTTAATCTCATGAGATGTGCAAGGTGTAAAGGTAGATAGTTCTCCATGTTTGGTGTTATGTGGTAGAGTTTGTAGGTAATTATTTTGAAATGATTTAGGTATTTTATTTGCCAGACAAGAACCAATGGTTGAGAAGTATTGATTGAAAACTTCACAAATTTCTCTCGTATCAGTGATGATTTTGGAATCTAGTGATAGTCTTTGAGGGGCACTATTTTGCTTAATTTTATTGGTGGCTAGATTGTTAATCAAATTCCACATTTTTTTAGGTTTTTTCATACATTTCTTAAATTGATTGCAGTGGTACTTGTTCTTTGTGTTTCGAATCAGTTTCGCTGTTTGGTCTCTTTTTGTTGTAAAGTCTTCTTCTAGTATCTTGTTACAAGGATCTTTCTTGAGCTCTATCCATAGGTGATTTCTTAGATTAAGTTCTGATAATATATGGCTGTTAATCCATTCTTTCTGTGGCAGGTTAAGTATTTTTGTCCTTAGTGTTTTGGTTTTGCTTATGTTATATTTGATTATATCTTCTAGTAGTTTGTAGTCATTCAGTAGGTTTTCAAGTATTGATTGTTCCATTAGGTTGTATAGCTTAGAGTAGTCTATAGTTTCGTAATTTATTTTTGTCTTTGTCTGTGGTTGACACTTTTTGATTTCAAGGTATATTTGTTTGTGGTCGGACATGGACGAGTGAATAAGAGCCATATGAAAATTGTCGTTTTGTAAGTTCGTGCAGACATGATCTAGGATAGAATTTCTGGTTTTAGAGTCTCGTGTAGTATATCTTTTGTTGACTTTATTAAGTATGTTGTATCCGGCTTCTCGTATTAGTTCCTTGTACAGTTTGGTATGTTTGTCTTTAGTGCTTAATGCTTCTTGAATGAATTAATGAACACTTTATTGTACTCCAATTAAAAACAAAACACGTTCGAAATTAGTACAATAGGTGGCCTTATCGCTGAAAGCGATTTCTTCCAGGCAACCTTTGGATGGAAAATAAACTAAAGAAGCATACAGCACAAGCATAAGCTTCTTGTCATATCCGATTTATAAAAGTCTGCTGATTTTGTCATAAATAGGTAGGCCCTGACTAAAATTAAATTAAAAGTTCATATGAGGTAGGTGTGAAACTCTATACCTACACAAATCAAATCTTATACGAAGGTAGGGTGTTGCACGTAAGTAACAAAGTAACTAGAGGTAGGTATCTAGTCAGGTACCTAGACCTCTACGAACGTAAGAGCTGTAGTGGCTCTTGCTTGCTTACCACAAGCAAACCCTTAAAACCACCTAGGTATCATCATCTCCCTGACCTTATCCCACGCTAAGTGGGGTCGGCACAACATGTCTTCTTCTTCCACTCACTCCTATCACTCGTCAATTGTGCATCCACTCCTTTTACATTCATATCCTCTCTCACACAATCCAACCACTTCTTCTTCGGCCTTCCTCTTCTTGCATACCCAGCCACACTCATCTTCATAACTCTTTGGGTAACATGGTTTTCATCCCTCCTCATAACGTGTCCATACCAAGATAGCCTAGCACTCCTCACCTTTTGAGAAATACACCTAGGTAGTTGGATTAAAATATTTCTAAGATCTCATTACCACTAGGTATATTTCATTCAGGAATTAGGTATGTAAGTAATGTTATTTATGTAGGAACAATCTAATACCGATTTCATGACCTACTTTACTACCACGCATTCATTTGACTTTGTTATTTTTATAAAAACGCAGGTCAATGTCCGGACTAAATTCTATCGCGCACATAAACAAACATTTTATAAATGAATACCTACTATTACCAGTTGTAACAGTCAGTCATTAAAAAAAAATCTTTTTTTTTGCAAAAATACCTTGAAATGCTGAGCATCGTCAACCACAGAACTCTTCATTTCGGTTAAAACACACGTCGGATTCCGTTCAAAATGCAAAGCTTACGCGCGCCCAGCTAGACAGGCCTCTATTGAACAACTGAAACCACTCTACTATTTACGTTAATCCGAAATGGTAGTAGGCAGATACATAATAGGTACTTATCTTATTATTGATAAAACACCTATACCTACCTACCGCAGATGTAAGTACCTTAGATTATCAGAAAAGGTAGGTAGGTAGTACCTATAGATGGAGATAAATGGATAGTGTTCCAACAATAAGGGTGTTTTTTTAACTGACATAATTTTTTTTTGTGTTGTTGTTTTATTTGAACTTGTAGGAACCTAAAAATATCTAAAATCAAATTTAGTTACACAACAGCTAAATGGGACGATTTCTCACTTTACAGTACTTATTAAGTTTAATAAGCCCACGCATTACCCCATTATGGATGAACTTCCATAATAGGTTTAGGTTAGGTAAGTATGTCAAGTGAAAAAGAAGAAGTGACTTTCCATACCTACCTGCAGAAGTGACAGCTCCAGAGTGATAAATACCTACCTACACTTAAATTAATATTATGATATATATCTATAGATCGTTTCTAACGATCCTTAGATAGCTTGACTAATCCTGTTGTATTTTGTAAATATATGTAAATATGTAGTAGCTTAGTTTCTGTAAATAAATATTAAATTATTTTCATTATATTATGCTAATCTCATTCTAAAAGAACTATAATTTGTTTGTGTGAGAAATAGGTAAATGTCTTTAAACCTAAGTAGGTACCTACTATGCTATTTTTCAACACCAAAGGTAGATAGTTAATACTGTCGATCGGAAATTCATAACAATACGAACAAATTCTGTTAACGGATGTGACTTTTTAGTAAGTCACATGCACATGGATTCACAGGCTATTACGTTAACAATGGAATTAAAATGGATTCACAGGCTATTTAAAAAAAGTACATACGTTAAAGTTTAAGTACCTACCTAGGTACCAAAAATAGTTTATCGGTAGGTAAGTTGTTGGACCAAAAGTATCTAGGTAACTTACCAACCAAAATGAAAAACAGAAACTGGTAGGTACCTAGGTACGAGTAACTATGTGATTTAAAAAGTAACTTTTGGATTACCAGAGCACAAGCTTACGTAGGTACCTTCCTTGATCCTTGATCTATAGGTACTTACCTACAGTTCTTCCAACGGATCTAGGCATTCGTGAAGTTAGCCGTTTGTCTGCGCAAAACACAATTTTGTATGAAAAAGCGGTTACTGCGCAACAAACGGCTAACTTCACGAATGCCTAGATCCGTTGGAAGAACTGTACCTAGTACCACCTAACTATTATTTCTAAGTACTGACTTCGGTAATGCTTGATACCCGTGCAGTAAACCAATTAGATGTAAAAAATGTTGACACTCATTAATTTCTATAAATAAATAAAGATGCGATTGATATAAAGAATGTAATAAATAATAACACTTAACTGACGATCTGCGATTTTAAATATGCAAGTATTGCGAGATTGCAGGAAAAATATTTATTACATCAACATAGATAGGATCGAGTTGAGGAATCAAAATTACCCACCAATCAAGTTCCAGTGAATTACAAAAACTGGACAATAGCACGTGTTGCAGATTTAATTCTGCACGCTTTTTGCGCATTTTTAGGAAGTTTCGTCTTCAAAAAGGAACTATTGCCACGTACCTACTACTCGTTCGTTGGTACCTAGGTCCTAGGTACATACATAGTTTTTACCATAATTATATAATAACTAGTAATGTAGTTAATAATTAATAAGTACGTAGGTAACTTGCCAGTATTCAGTCTTCCAAAAAAAAGTAGAAGCTTCAAGGCACCTGGCCCCCGTAGCATGGGGATTGTCTAGGTACATGAGAATAGATAAAAATGACAGTAATTACATTAGAGAGTGTTCTACCCAGAGAAATGATATACCTACTACTATAGAATTCTGTGGTTCTACCGGTTTTATCCACACTGTAATGTCATTACTGTCACTTTTTTCTATTCTTCGGCAATCGCTATGCTGGGGGCTGACTTGGTTTAGGTAATTTTGAGGGTGTAGACTCAACACCCAGAGTTTTATTCTATTAGGACCGTTGGCATTGTAGGTTTACCGTTTACCGGTTTACCTAACCTACAATCGACTTTCAGTCCGAAGGTTGCTAGTTCTAATTCCAGCTGTTATTATTGGTAAAGTTTATTTCACACCACCCGCTTGAAAAGCTAACTTTAGACCTCACACCAACTTTATCTCAAAGTGAGTCATTTCTCTCTCGCAAAAAACAAAATGGCTACTAAAATATAGTCTTTATAAAAAATAAATAGTGTCTCAAAACTATTAACCCAAGAATCCTTCGATGCGCTTGGGGACATATTATGTCACGGGCGCCCTAATGAATCCCATATATATTATTCTAGCTGTCCGCCCCGGCTTCGCACGGGTTTATTATAGGTATTTAACAAAAATTTCATAACAACATGGCGGTCCCGGAGCGGGATGTATGATCCTTTAAAGTTTAGAGGTTAATATGTAGGTAAGGTCTAAGGTAGGTAGGGGAGTATTGGGCAGTAAGGCAGGTTTGGACACCACCGGCAAATCCCCGTGTCATGCCGGCCATACACCATCATGCCAATCCACCATTAGTCATGCCAATCCACGCCTATACATGGTCAATTCTAACTGATCAAATTCCGATTTGACGATAGGCATGATGGTTTATGGCCGACATGACACGGGGGTGTCCAAACCTCCCTACTGCCCAATGCTCCCCTACCTCCCATATATATTTCATTGATATATTACCACTCCCCTCTCCCATTCCATAGTTCCCAGACACTTTTTAAACTATCACGGTTTTCAACATTTTTAACACAGTTAACGGGATATTTACCATGATTTAATGTTTTTTTGAGTTTCCCGATATTTCGGCGCAGTTGCATACGCCATGATCAATAGTATCTATGGTATTAATCATGGTTAATATCCCGTTACCTGTGTTAAAAATCTCAGACACTTGTCCTACCGTACTAACTGATATTTATTCTGTGGTCGCGATGTATCTTACATATTTTTTTAACTCATGATAACTTTTGAATGAAATGTGCGATTTCAATCATTCAAAAAGTAATCGACGGGTACTGAAACAGCCTTTACTACGAAGGATATTATTTGGATAAGAATAAATACCAAAATAAGAATAACGTGGTTTGCTTTTGGTCGGCATTTTTATTCACTTTTTAAGTTATAAAAGTTGTTATTCTGATACAACCACAATAGTTGGACATATGCTATCGCTGACTTTTTTGTAGATATTGATACGTTCTTTAATATTGTAGAACATTTTTTTGTTCTATCATCAATAGTTTTCGCAGCGCACGCGTTATGAAGAATTTTATGTTCAAAATTTTTACACCTTTGGTTACATTATTGTAATTTTCATAAGGATCTCTAATTTTTTTGAAAATAATTTATAGCCTATGTTCATCAGAGATAATGTAGGATTCTAATGGTGAAAGAATTTTTCAAATCGGTCCAGTAGTTTCGGAGCCTATTCAATTCAAACAAACAAACAAACAAACAAACAACTACTAGTGTAGATACACTGCTTTATCCCTCAGACAAAATGATCTAGAAGCTTATATCCCCTTGGTGAATAATCTACTATTTTAGCCGTACGTTATTAATGGATTTTTCCATTTGTTTCCCGTACCCGAACCGGATGTTGCCCTAATTAATAGTTAGACCATGGTTCAATTAAAAGTCTAAAAATAAATGTCATTTCTGTCACAACAATTAAAGGAAATTAACGCTGTTGTGTAATTAAGTACCAGCTGTGACAAATTTCAATAGTCACGGGTTTCAGCTTTTGGCTAGTTCCTACCCATGAAACTATTTTAAAGTATGCAGTTACAGTAGGTAGGTACCTACTTATGTTACATGAATGACTTAGATTCATTTCAAATTCATTTTCTTTTCATTATACACCTGACCAATCCTTCTTTCACTGAGTTTCTCTCCATCCAAAGGTTGCCTGGAAGAGATCGCTTATTAGCGATAAGGCCGCCCATTGTACATTGTCATTATTTGTTATACTTATTATTTTGTTTCATAGTTTAAGGTGTACAATAAAGAGTTCTCATTCATTCATTCATTCATTAGATATTTACCTAGGTACCTACACCTGCCTTTTTTAGCCTACCTAACTTAAACTACCTACAAGATTGTAAGTTAGGTACCAACCTACTTAAATGAAGAGCTCGTGGTCGTGCTTGCTTAGTCGTTCTTGATAGATCGCTGAAGCAACGTTCGAAACGGTCTGTACCTAAGTGGGTGGGTGACCGCCAGTGGCATTTTCATCTGAGCGCTTCCGTGCTTCGGAGGGCACGTTAAATTGTCGGTCCCGGCTATTTAAGTCGTTTTAATTAAGCCATGACGGAGTTCGTATGAGACGGAGTTGGCCACCGACTCATACGAACTTACTTACTTTTTACTAGTGATGGGCCGAATGTGGTTTTAACCGAATACGAACTTCGGCCGAACATTCGGTGAAAATGAAAAGTTCGGCCGAACTTCGGCCGAAGTTCGGTAGGTACCTAGTTTCATTGTATTTTCTCGAAAGAAATACGTCAAATCTTGTTTACGCGATCATTGAAGTTTTCTAGAGTAAATGGAGTGTGGTGCTTGTACTGCTTTTCACTGTGTGACAAATATGGATGATTGAGTTGTCGTTACAACTACTTATTTTCAATTCTACGACTGTTCAGAAGGTACGTGTACGTACCTACGACGTATTTCACTATTTTAATTGGCATAAATCGACAACACACGGTTAACACTCTAAAACTGTCCGATTTAACGTTTTATAGTGTTAACTGTGTGTGTGACTTTAGTTGATCGAGTGAGCGAAGCGTCTCAGTTTCGAGATTGGCCAAAAAAATGCTTTTGTCTGTCATTCAGGTCGCATTTTTCAACCGATTTGGATGTAAAGAACGTCGGTCGTCTCCATACAAACTGTGACCTGGCTCAAATAATTATCGTTTCCCGTTTTGATCTACAGCCTGATTTCTTGCTTACGAAGCCACTTACCGTATGCAATTCGTAATTTCTTATTATCAAGCCGAAAAATAATAATAACTATTTATTTACCCCTAAAATGTACTGAACTTGGTATATTTTTTATCTGTGGAAAATTTGAGGTCCGATCATGCCCTCCTTCTTTGACCATAAGTTCAAAGAAGTAAGATTTATATTTACTTTTGTCGATCGTGATGTTTGACTGGGGTAAAATGGGAGGGAAACGGGGGGGCTACACAGTCCTCTCCGCTTTCAAGAGGTAAACCAGTGGACACCAGATTCTACCTATTAAGACCAAGGGAACGCGCGTAGTCTATTGAGAAAACTAAAACGTACTTAAACGTAAAAAAAGTCTACCTTAACTTTTGAAAAATTCAAGCACCTGAAATACAAATTAAATTCGGACTTTTTTTTGGATGGGAGGTCTTCTGTTCTCACAGAATGGTTGAAACTTTGTAGGAGTACTTATACTTAATGCACTTAATGTACTCCTACAAAGTTTTAACCATCACGTCGATTGCACATTTGCTCAGTTGGTAGAGAGTCACTGGTTTAGTTTTATTATTTTAGTCAAGCAGTTGTGTTTTTGTGAAAGTTCCTTTACGGACGGTATCGAAGAAAAACAGGCTGGAGCTGGAAGAAAAATTTCGTTCCATTTTACCGTCATGCCACGTCTCGAAATCGTCACAGTGCGAAGCGCGCAGTCGCAAACAGTCCATAGATTGTTACATTGTTAGTACGGAAGTGCGTTTGATTTGAATTTGAAATTTTCAGTATAGAAAAGTACTCTTTGCTTCGTTCTAACCGAGTGTTCCACGACATTCACGTACTTTTGATTACTATATTTTGTAGTACCGAACTTCGGCAGTTTGAACCGAATTTCGGCCGAATGCCGAACTTCGGTTCAAGCTGCCGAAGTTCGGTTTAACCGAATGTGAAACGAACTTCGGCCCATCCCTACTTTTTACCTACTTAAATACGGCAGGTAGATAGATAGATAGATAAAATATTTATTTGGCACACATAACATTTCAACACAGACACAAAAACAAAGACAAGTGACAAGTATGTAGGCGCACAGGTAAAAACAAACTAGAAAAAAAAAAGAAATACACACCTAAAACTAGTAGTCTGGCACCTACATAGGTGGGTGCAACAGTGGTCTGTGTGCTGTAGTGAGCCAAAAAGGTCCAGTCTCAGCTTATTGTTACTCCATGCCCGAAGGTACACAGTAACGCTGATTTTCAGACTGGACCTGAGAAAAGGTGAGGTAGGTCTGCCTAAAAAATAATAAACCTAATTAGGTAGATAGGTAATACAATGAGTAGAAGTTACCATACAGGAGACAAGAATCGAGCCTAAGCCCGGTACAAAACCAAACTGCTAGCATATTTTGCCCTATAGACCGAGAGACAAGCGCAATCAATCTTTCATTGTGCAATTCGAACCCACACGCTCGCCTACCACCGCAGCCAGCCAGCTTACCTACTACTTTAGCTTTATAGACCGGGAGACAAGCAGAATCAAAACAACTTTATTATGTACCGAACCTAATTAGTTTGTTTAAATCTAACGCACTTTAAATATTATTGAGGTACCTACAGGAAATTCGTAAAAAAGTATGCAACCAATTTTATTTATCTCCCTGACGACCTGAGTTTTACGTAGGTATTCGGACAGCCCGTAGCTTGTATGGATATCACCTTACCTTCAAAATGTAGGACAATAACACGCATTTACTATTCGTGACTAGTTATACACTTATCCGCCAAAAGTGGCGAGGAAAGGATGTGTAACATGAACATCCCGCCATCAATTGCATTCGATCAATGGCAAACTGCCGGCAAATTGCATACGCGTGTTTTGTAAGCAGAGCAGTGACCTACCGAGGCATAGCTATAAATTGAGGTACTTATACCTGCAATCAACTACATGGAACTATTTTGAAAATCTAATCTCTCCATAGACAAAAAAGTTTTGCTAAATCTCTCATTTAAAATAATATACGAAGACGAAGAAGGCTCAACGAAGTGTTAAGTGACTAGGGCTGAAAATTATTTTGAGAGGTACGTTTGAAAGTGGCAACTGTTTTGAAAAGTAGAAAAGTGCTAGATTAGTATGGTATGTGGTATAGATGGACACGTAATGAGGAAAGATGAAAACCGTGTTACCAATAACCCTTCCATTGACAGTCGGGTAAAAAGAGCTTTGAATATATGCTATGCAGTAGGTATGCATGTAGAAGAAGGCTAAAGAAAAAGTGCTGTGTAAGAGATGATATTACTATGAAAGCATGTTAAAGAAGTAGATACACTGATGATACGGAGTGAGTGGAAGAAGAAAATAAATATGTAGGTACCTACCTGGTGCCAAGCGTGGGGTTGGATGGATGGTGAAGAGTAACTTTGAAATTTGTTTATTTTTATGATAGGTTACCTAAGATATTCACAGATTAGGAGACCACCCATGGACCACCCATATTATATCATCGGATACCGTGAAAAAAGGTATGATGTAGCAAGTATTAATCAAGTACCTAAAGATTATTTAAACATCAATGCCTTGACCTAGCGGCTAGCGCAAAACATTTAATCCACTATTGGTAATACAACTACACAAACCGGCTGGTTTCGATTGAACTACGAGGTTATTTTAGGTGAATATAAAATCTTTGTCTGAATGATCATCGTGCAGCCCAAGCGTTTAATCCGCGGAGCAAAGAGTGCTTCTTATTCCGGTATTGGTAACCCCCTTAGTGAGGCAGTTTGAACCTCAGAGTAACTAGTTTGAACTACAGAGGGATTACGAGTTGGCGACGCTGACTGTACATAGGTGAATTACGTAACTAAAGTCCGCGGCGCTCACTAGTTAAAGATATTGACATAAGTAGGTATAGGTGAGTAAAGTACTTAAACCATTTCAAATACAAACATGTTTTTATGCAATCTGTTTCGTTAAATCATGGAATTTCCAAGGAAATCTTATAAGCGTAGAATTATTAAGTGACTGACTTGAATGACACTACTAACCTAAACGTTAAAAGAAACTCATAGGTAGGTAATTTGTAAGAAATAAGTACCTTCACTTTTAAAGCTAAGGAAAGGACTGCAGCAAAATAATGTTATATCATAATAATTTTTTGTGCTTGCACCTTATTTATTCGAAAGACAACTCAAACTCTGAAAGACCTAGGTGCCAAAGCGATTCGAAAAGCAGGTTTTTGATAAGTAGGTACCTACTTTCTCTTGCTTTTAAATGGATACTCTATCGCACAAAGCATACTAAGCTTAGGTGTTTTGCAAACTTTCTGTTTTTATATTTGCTAATGTAGGTACATCACATCATTTTATTTTATTTGTCTTTAAAAATAATACATAATGCTTTAGTAGGTAGGTAAGTATTCCACTTGCTAGGATGTACCTACTATTATTTTGTCTGATGGGGCTAAAACTGACAAAATATTTTAAACGCAACCCTTAATCGATCATAACTCGGCAAACAATTATCTTTTTATAGTTTCATACATCAGCATGGTCAATCTCAGTGGCAATAATGGAAATTAAAATAAAATAGTTATAAGTACCTACTCCTAGCGTTTGTATGGCTAATGTTTCTTTGAGTATATGACTTCAACAATGTCCTCAACCTATTCATTATCTCGTTCATAAAATACAATTATTGTTACTCACTTAAGTACCTACGTGGAAGGTACATGATGCAGGAACGAAGAATGATAGACAAGATAGGCAATTAATTTCCAACTGTCTAGTTTCCAGCCTGCTTCTTTCCATACCATGACCTTACTAAACACAGCATGTTTGTTGCCATAAGTAACATACATACAAACAATCAAGCCTCTTTCTCGAAGGTGTAGGCAGATATCACGGAACTTCACATGTTTAAAAAATATCTTAAACCTGTTTTTGTCCGCAGCTTTGCTCTTGCAGTTCTAGCATTTAGGTGTTGAAGTAACTTACGCGAGAACTATGCCACCGTTAAGCTCATTTTCTTTATGAAAACCACAATGAAAACTTTTACTAAAGCTCATATGAGGTTAGAAATTAATTCGCAAGAAAACTTGTTTGTTAGGTTGCTTACTTACTCCAATTAGGTGGTGATGGGTATGTGCCAAACTTATATTTGGAGGGACATGCCTCTGACTGCCCCAAAAAAAACATATTCAAAGGCAATTTAAAGCTTAAAAATATGCAAGAAAGTAAAGATACCTACATAGTGAACGTGATCCTGTTTTTTTGTTTTGGTCTACGGGACTACGGGCTTCCCACCTTAGACTCTCGTAGAGTGAACGTCGACCTGTGCGTTGAGATCTTTTTACTGGAAGGTCCGCGCCTTATATTTGGAATTATGTAATAATAATTTACAACAACAACAATTTACTTTGAAACAACTTTGATTAGAAGTTCAAAGCAAAAAAATTAAGTAAGAAAGTTTTATTCAAAGAAAATAAAAGCTGAATCAGCCTCCGAAAATATAACCAACATAGCACTGCATTAATTTAATGTTGAATAAATTATATTGGTGATAAAAGGTTACCAAAACAATTTTAAATACTTAACAGATAAAATTGGCTATAAAGGCTATGGCGTAAGTAAGGTGTGACACCTACTTATTGCGTGTAGCAAGTCTGAAATATAATGAGCCACATGTTTACTAAGTTGATATTTAAATATTTTACGTGCTGTTCTATAGCAGAATACAAGAGGTAGGTACTAGGTACCTACCTAGTCTGCCCTAGTAAAGCCCTTAGTAGTGCATAAACCGTGTAAGTAAGTAGGTAGGTATATTTAATTTAAGATATTTTAGACTATTGTTCCAAAATGAATCTTCACGTAGCCTTATTCTAAATTTTACTGAATTTTGTTGAATAAATGTTTCGTGTTTTGAACGAGTGATTAGTAAACCCGCTAGCTCCAAGAGTGTAGGTAGAGCTCTAGGTAAGCTCTTTCAGCTAAAGCAACTTGTGTAATTATTTACTTTCTTACATAATAGGTAGATAGGTTTTGAAGTTGATTGGTCATACCTAGGTACCTACATAATTCATATTTGAATACTTAGTTACCTTACCTACATGGATTTTTATCTACTTACATACCTAGTTGGGTGTAAAAACTCTACCTGTACCTAGGTACCAAGGTTTTATCTTTTTTATTTTATTTTTACTTATGGCTGAAAACACCACCATACTTACCATTTCTCTACTTTAAGTTCGTCACTGATGCCTAACACACCACACTTATAAGCACTAGGTATAATAATGATCGACTCGCAATCCCACATTCGTAATTCAAAAGAAATTCTCTAGCGGCGGCACTGTTAACACTGACGTGCACATACACGCACTGCCAATACGACGACGCTACAATACAACTCAAAACACATGAATGACTGCAGGGTACAGCTATTTATAGAATAATGCATTTTGAACCCTATTTTTAAACCAATAAACTCTTTTTTTAGTACGAGACGTAAAGCACTTAAAAATATTGTACACTGCTACACTGTTGGACTGTTGCTCAACACCGCGCCAATTGCTTAGCTAGCTTTGAAAGAAAGTTTGTTTGGCAGCGCAGTGCGGCATTTCCTCTGTGATATTCGACCAATGAGGTGAAGGTCCGTGAGCTTTACGAGCAGCCTACACGTAGGTTATGTAGGTACTAGCAATGCTAATTTTTAAACAAAGCAGGAATTATGAAAAGTTCCTACCTTAATAAAGTCTAGATTTCTCGAGATAGGTTCCCTAAGAAAAATGTGTTGATAGGTAGTTAAATGTAACATGCACTTAATGTCAATAGTACCTAGTACTAGTGTAAGTACCTAGAGCTAAACCTATATTATTGAAGTAAGTAGGTACTTACCTACCTATTATCATAAATTAAAATTGTAATAAGCCTCCGAAAACGCGTTTTCTTACTAAAAAGCAAATGCTTAGGGGTAGCCGTATTTTGACCCACATACAATTGTGTAGATTTAAGTACCTATTGTAACTGTTGTATATGATGTGGAGAAAATAAAACTTTATTCTATTCTATTCTAAAATCTGAGTGCCTACCTAGTCTATTTACCCCTGCAAACATTCAGTGATAAGTTCTTTAATATATATATTGGCTCTAACACATTTGTCAGGCGTCATAATTTACCTACAGTGTCTTCGTCGACTAATTGATTTTCAATCAAATTCGGAATACCTATGTAGAATTGATAATACCTACATAGTTGAATAATTTGATATTACCTAATACTGTATTTGGCGATGAAAACAAAACCTTTTTCTATTCTATTCTAATATATTCCTTGGTAATAAAGTAAAATTATTCATTCTTTCGTTCCGCGGACTTAGGTTCTCGATCATGTCAGGCTGTCCACAGTCATCTCTCGGTCTATAAATCCTTTTCCTGTGTCCCGAGAGCACTCCTATTCTTGGTTTTTGAACGCACTTAATTTGACACTGACAGTCTTTCAGCTATCAATTTTTCAATCTGACAATGACAACAACAAATATCAGAATTGATTTTGATTGTCAGTCATTCGCTGCGCTGTTGTGTCGAATGAATCAGGCGTAATTTATTTTTCTTGAAATTGTCTAAATTTTCATGATAAAGTTTAGAACTACTCAAAATACTTATTTTTATAATACAGACTCTAAACTCTGTCGCACAGCCTCATGTAAGTATCATAAATACGCCTCTTATCGGGTTTGTTTTTCAGTGCTTGCATTTTTGCTAGTCCGTTTTGTGGATTGTATGGATGGACATCCAAGGAGTTATTGTTGTCAATACACACGTGATCCAAGGCCGCTCGGTGCCCTTATTAATCTAATTATTTCAAGCTACTGCCGTCTTATTGTTTCCATGTTCAACACATGCACCAATCTAAGCATTTAGTTTGATTATGAAACATTCTCTATCAGTGATTTTTGTGCACACATTTCCTTTGTGCGTGTGAGTTATATGCAGACTGTAATGCGTGTGATGCATCATCAATTGATATAAATTACCAGGAACATTTTCTTGAACAGTGATGATTATTTTTGTGAGTAATATTATTGATGTAGCTGTTATTATTGGCATTTTCTACTGAATATAGCAACAATATTTCAATCACAAATTGATAACCAATCACTTTCTATGATGGTGTGTGTGTGAGATAATTGCATTTACATAGATTCAATGTAGTGTCCATCCCGCAGGGTGAAAAATCATGTGACCACTTCACTGGACTCTCTAGGATGATGGAGATGTGAATAGAGTTATCTGGTGGAATGTGAAGGAGTCGCCATGTGGGCAGCGGGTGTTCTTATGCTGGCCTTGGTGGCGACAGCCAGTGCCAACATCATAGTGTACACACAGGTCACACCACACTCGGTAAGTACTTTATATATTTCAAATTCAAAACGTTTATTGCTTCATGTTTGTAGATAGATCTTAAAATAAAATTGTGTTTCATAACATGAGCCCCGCTGGGGCACTGCAACATTTGGTACTTAGCTTAGATATTTATAACTTAAGTAGATAATTAATAAATGGGCACATATTTATCTGTTTTATCAACTAAGATCTTACTTAATCTAACTTCTGCAAACTAGCTATGCTAATTTCAATGAAGCAGCTTAATTAAAAGTATAAAAAATGTAGTCAGGTAATAGCCTACTCTGTTAACAGGATTTTTTCAGCCATCTGAAGACTTTAATCACAGCTTAGATTATTCAAACTCTGTGTTTATCCTTGATCATCTAGTTTAAAAAAAATCATCATCAAATAACGAATGCAACAGCCAATTAACTTGCAAATGTTCTAAAAAAATATTGCAATATATATATAATATATGAATATATCAGGTTAATCTTTGGAGGTCTCTGACCTGAATGCAATTATGACAAACTGGTTGTGGGCATATAAATAAACTAGTGACCCGCCCTAGCTTCGCACAGGTGCAATGCTGATACTAAATGCATGTATTATACATCTAAACCTTCCTCTTGAATCACTCTATCCATTAAAAAAAACCGCATCAAAATCCGTTGCGTAGTTTTAAAGATCTAAGCATACATAGGGACAGACAAACGCGGGAAGCAACTTTGTTTTAAACACAACTGATTCTAAACATTTTGTCTACTAATATAAAGGAGACTGTTCAAAAGCGGTCTATGAGCCAATAGCGATACTGTAATGGTATTTGTGTAGGGATGCCTCATTTACATATTTGTGCAAAGGGGCATCCAAATCTGACCCTTTTGTTTTGAGATATACAAGGTGGATTTTTAATCATTATAGTAACAGGAAAACGTTTTTAGGAGACCATGCATAACTTTTTGAGGTATTCTAAACTGCACTAACTCATTTTGGAAAAAGCGTACAGTCAGCGAAAAAAGTGCTGACCATAAGCGGTCTTTGAACCAATAGCGATACTGTAATAGTATTTTTGTAGAAATACCTCAACTACATCCATATGCAAAGGGGCATTAAAATCTGACCCAACAGTTTTGAGATATACAGGTTGGAATTTCGAGACTAGCTCATAGGTCAGGTACCTTAACCGTTCTAGTTACAGGAAAACGTTCCTAGAAGACTATCCATAACTTTTTGAGACATTCAAAACAGCATTCACACATTTTGGAAAAAATGTACAGTCAGCGAAAAAAGTGCTGACCATAAGCGGAATTTGAACCAATAGCAATACTGTAATAGTATTTCTGTATAGATACTTCAACTTAATCCATATGCAAAGGGGCATCAAAATCTGACCCGGCAGTTTTGAGATATACAGGGTGGAATTTCGAGACTAGCTCATAGCTCAGGTACCTTAACCGTTCTAGTTACAGAAAAACATTTGTAGGAGGCTATTTATAACTTTTTGAGATATTCAAAACTGCATTTACACATTTTGGAAAAACAATACAGTCAGCGAAACAAATGCTAAAATCCCAAAAAAATGTTTCAAAGATTTAGGACGTGGTTTTTGAACCAATAGCGATACTGTAATGGTATTTGTGTAAAGATGCCTTATCTACATATTTGTGCAAAGGGGCATCAAAATCTGACCCTGCAGTTTTGAGATATACAGGGTGGATTTTTAATCATTATAGTTACAGGAAAACGTTTTTAGGAGACCATGCATAACTTTTTAAATTATTCTAAACTGCACTAACTTATTTTGGAAAAAGTGTACAGTCAGTGAAAAAAGTGCTGACCAAAAGCGGTCTTTGAACCAATAGCGATACGGTAATGGTATTTGTGTAGGGATGCCTCATCTACATATTTGTGCAAAGGGGCATCAAAATCTGACCCTGCAGAGTTGAGATATACAGGCTGGATTTTTAATCATTATAGTTACAGGAAACCGTTTTTAGAAGACCATACATAACTTTTTGAGGTATTCTAAACTGCACTAACTCATTTAGGAAAAAGTGTACAGTCAGCGAAAAAAGTGCTGACCAAAAGCGGTCTTTGAACCAATAGCAATACTGTAATGGTATTTGTGTAGGGATGCCTCATCTACATATTTGTGCAAAGGGGCATCAAAATCTGACCCTGCAGAGTTGAGATACACAGGCTGGATTTTTAATCATTATAGTTACAGGAAACCGTTTTTAGAAGACCATGCATAACTTTTTGAGGTATTCTAAACTGCACTAACTCATTTAGGAAAAAGTGTACAGTCAGCGAAAAAAGTGCTGACCAAAAGTGGTCTTTGAACCAATAGCGATACTATAATGGTATTTCTGTCGAAATACCTCAACTTTATCCATACGCAAAGGGGCATCAAAATTGGTTCAAAAACCACGTCCTAAATCTTTGAAACATTTTTTTGGGATTTTAGCATTTGTTTCGCTGACTGTACTGTTTTTCCAAAATGTGTAAATGCAGTTTTGAATATCTCAAAAAGTTATAAATAGCCTCCTACAAATGTTTTCCTGTAACTAGAACGGTTAAGGTACCTGAGCTATGAGCTAGTCTCGAAATTCCACCCTGTATATCTCAAAACTGCCGGGTCAGATTTTGATGCCCCTTTGCATATGGATGAAGTTGAAGTATCTATACAGAAATACTATTACAGTATTGTTATTGGTTCAAATTCCGCTTATGGTCAGCACTTTTTTCGCTGACTGTACATTTTTTCCAAAATGTGTGAATGCAGTTTTGAATATCTCAAAAAGTTATGGATGGTTTCCTAGGAACGTTTTCCTGTAACTAGAACGGTTAAGGTACCTGACCTATGAGATAGTCTCGAAATTCCAACCTGTATATCTCAAAACTGTAGGGTCAGATTTTAATGCCCCTTTGCATATGGATGTAGTTGAGGTATTTCTACAAAAATACTATTACAGTATCGCTATTGGTTCAAAGACCGCTTATGGTCAGCACTTTTTTCGCTGACTGTACACTTTTTCCAAAATGAGTTAGTGCAGTTTAGAATACCTCAAAAAGTTATGCATGGTCTTCTAAAAACGGTTTCCTGTAACTATAATGATTAAAAATCCAGCCTGTGTATCTCAACTCTGCAGGGTCAGATTTTGATGCCCCTTTGCACAAATATGTGGATGAGGCATCCCTACACAAATACCATTACAGTATCGCTATTGGTTCATAGACCACGTCCCATACAACTTTGAACAGTCTTGTTTGAAAGTATGTTTGTTTGTTGGACCTTTGAAAAGATGTAGATTATGGTAAATTGTAAGCAAGTCAGGGGAAGAAGCTAGTGAAATGTATTTGTTGAACAAATCTAAGTTTAATTTAATTTGCATATTGCTACCTTTTTGGGTACCTTTATGACCTACTAGCCATGGATAGGACTTGATTATAGTGTTTACTTAATTCTTGTAATGTGTCACCTTAAGTTGTTTAACTTTGAATACAATTGATTATGTCCTTTTGTTTTTGTTGTATTTTTGTTTTTATACAATTTTGGGCTTTGTTTCTCATCTTTTGAACAAAATTTAGGATTGTTAAATTCATTGCTCATTTTTTCTTTAGTTCAATTTGCTATTGTGATAAACATGTGGTACTTGGGAAATAATTTGCTTGTCTTTATGCAAATGAAGAGCTTACAAGATGTTTTGCATTGCTTGAAGGTCAAATAAATGTATAAATTTGGTGATATGTAGGCTAGATACTACTTAATAAATAATGTAAATAATGCTGGACTTATCACACATCATCAACTAGCCCCAAAGTAAGCAGAGCTTGTGTTATGGGTACTAGATGACTGATACACTACTTATACCTTTTTTGTTTGTAAATACATACAAATTATACATAGAAACACCCAGACCTGAGACAAATATTTGTAAATCATAGAAACATTGATCCCGCCGCGGGGATCCAACCCGCAACCTTCTGCGTCGCAGGCGGGCCTTCGTCCAATGCGCTACAGAGGTCGTCAGCGTCATTTATTGTTCATACCACACCCTAAAATATGTGTCACCAAAGTTGGGCATTAGCTCAGACAAACGTGGTTATATTAACAGTTTAAGTTAAATAATCTTGAACCATTAGACTAAAGAGTTGTCTAAGATGCCATCCCCAAATGGGAGAATCCATTTCGATAGTTATTTTTTGTTTGTAAGGTGACTTGATGAATGAAAATGAATGAAAATTCTTTATTGCACACCATTAATAAAATTAAAACAAAAGAAAAACCAGATAAAAATAATACAATGGGCCTTATCGCTATTATCTAATGGGCCTTATAGCGGCCTTATCGCTAAGAATCGATCTCTTCCAGGCAACCTTAGCCAACCTTGATCTAGTATTCCTCAATTAAAGAGAGCAATCAATTTAAGAGAGTATGTTTAGCCGCGTATGTGTCGGGATTTTTTGAATGAACACTAGTATAAATAAAGTCTTAAGACCTTTCTGCTTAGTCATAATAATATGCTTATTGGTTGCTTTATGTTTACACTGGATGTGTGAAGCCTCACTCAATATTTGACCTGAATCCGGCGGTAACTAAATCTCTATATCAAGGGCGGGCTATGAAGGGATCGGACTAAATGTCGAAACTAAGGCATTTTACAAAATTTTACACGAAAGAAAACTCGATGATTTGACGATTCGATGTCCGAAAAGCTAAGGCGCAAAAAGTGCGAATTCAATTTGTGGTACCATAGTGTAGACACATAGTATCTGATACCCACTACTACAAATAATTAAATAAATAAATAAATAATGCTGGACTTTTCACACAGCATCATCTAGCCCCAAAGTAAGCAGAGCTTGTGTTATGGGTACTAGATGACTGATATACTACTTATATACTTTTTGTTTGTAAATACATACATATTATACATAGAAACACCCAGACCCGAGACAAATATTTGTAGATCATACAAACATTGGTCCCGCCGCGGGGATCGAACCCGCAACCTTTTGCGTCGCAGGCGGGCCTTCGCCCACCGCGCTACAGAGGTCGTCGAAATTCGAGTTCGAGTGTGAAATGACTGTAAGGTGTCATAGATAACACCATAAATCAGAATTAGAATTCTGATTCGGATTTATTTATGATTGCTTTACAAAAACAATTGTATGAGGAAAAGGTACAGTAGTGATCGGGTTTCAATAGTTTATACTAATAAAATGCTTTACCATAACCGGCACTTTACCGTCCATAAATACCTATTCGTATTCCAAGAGTAGGTATATCAAGAACTTTTTTAACCCACAAGAACCAGTCGTGAGTCGTGCGTAGTACTTTGCAAAACAACAAACATAATACGAATTTCACGATAACTGTATTATCACTACATTGCATCTTAAACCATTCGTCCAAAATGGTTTTAAGAATATCTAGGTTGACAGGATAACCCACTGGCCGAAAAGATAAAACACAACGGAAGATAACATTTTGTAAGGTCAATGAATCTAATCGTTTCTGATTGATTTCGGCACAGAATAACTAACATGTAGTATACAGCTCCAATCATTGCCTTTATGGAATTGCAGTTCCTTATCTGAAATGACCAATGGGCGGTCAAGAGGAATATTCTCGTGTTGGCCTTCGGCGTTCTATCTAATACGTATTACATAATACACATAATAAGTTATCTAGCTGCGCTCCGCGGGGTCCTTCGGGAATACTTCACTTTTCCGGGTTAAATAGTAGCCTAGGTACTACCCCGTACTACCTACATATTTCAGACTATCATCTACTTATTTCAGTGCCATATTTAATTCATCCAGCAGCCTTATTTGAAATCCATTACCAGTTGTCATCTTAATAGAGCTCAACCAATCACCTATTAGGAAAATGACATTTGAAGTCCAGAATGGGTTTCAAATGTCAAAATGAAGCCCATGTTCATTGCCAGTTGAATTACTCAATAAGGCCCCAGGTCCGTTCAACATTTTCAGCGTGATTGAGTCCAACATCAATATAACCAAACTTTCGCATTTATTACAAGGATTCATTACCAGGAGAAATGAACTCAGCTATTGGTAGTTCATGGTAGTTATAATTTTTGTCTTACACAGTAAGAAAATCCCGACTAGGCTGAATTTACCTCGGTTTGTTTTATTATCAAAAAATTGTCTATACTTTTCTACTTACTTACTTTCCTAGTCTAGATACTTAGTTAAAAACTTACTTTACTAGGTACATATAAATATTGCAGTACCATACCCAATGAAGTCTTCAGTTCAATGTGCAATAACCCTTGCTTTGTCTGTGTGCGTCAGGCGTGTGCTAGCTAGTACTGTACATACATAAAATTTCACACTGTAAATAAATTAATTATAATTGCTTAGCACTAGCTACGGCCAATGGAGTGAGCCGTTTCGATGCGCATTAGATGCTTTTTCATACAACATTGTCTACTGACTGCGCATCGAAACAGCTTACTTCACGAATGCCTTGATCCGTGATCGAACAGTGTTGTAGATTACAATATGTATAAAACATTTTTGAAAAAAAAAATTGAACCGACTTCACAGAACACAAACAGAAGAACCTTCTACACACTAAAAAGAGAAAAATAAGAATATAATTTGAAGTCGGTGCCAACTATTCATTTACATCTAAGAAATTCAAAAGAACTTGGGTGCAAAATTGTATCCTGGTACGCTATCGCTCGATTTCTTTTTTTGATAGGTACTTAATCGTATTCACTTGGCACCGACTTCAAATTATATTCTTATTTTTCTCTTTTTAGTGTGTAGAAGGTTCTTCTGTTTGTGTTCTGTGAAGTCGGTTCAATTTTTTTTTCAAAAATGTTTTATTTTTCACTTTTTAGTGTAAGTAAATAAATACTGTGTAAATAAAAGTGTATGTGTAAATAATATAGTAAGCTACGAGTACATTAAGACTTTGCTTATCGTAGCTTAAGTAGGAAAGGATAAGAGAAGTCATGGGCAGACCTACTAAAGGACATACCGGAGTTCAGCAAGGGGGAAAACTATCAATCCATAAGGAAAATAAAATATGGTGTAATACCCTTTCAAACTATTTAATGTTTGACTCAAATTGTGAGTCAGGGTGTGTTGTGTAGTGAGAATGAGGTTTTTTGAATGTTACGGGAAAACTGACAATCCCTCAGGAAAAAAAATATATGGCGCCACCTTGAGAGTGTGTCCTTTACACTTTCTAACAAAAAAAATTTTGGAAATCGGTCCACAATTTTCTTAAAGTTCAGTGATTGTTTTAGTTTTACGGGAAAACTATTAATCCCTCAGGAAAAAAAAATATATGGCGCCACCTTGAGAGTATACCTCTTTATAACAAAAAAAAATTTTGGAAATCGGGCCACAATTTTCTTAAAGTTCAGTGATTGTTTTAGTTTTACGGGAAAACTATTAATCCCTCAGGAATAAAATTTATATGGGACCACTATAAGAGTATACCCTTTCAAACAAAAAAAAAATTTTGGAAATCGGTCCACAACTGACGGAAATATCGGTGAACATACATAAAAAAAAAAAAAAAAAAAAAAAAAAAAAAACATACATACAGCCGAACATATAACCTCCTCCTTTTTTTGAAGTCGGTTAAAAATACAAGCTGCAAATGTGTCCCTGAAATGAAAACGAAAACGAAGACAATAATGAAGTCATCCAGTTAGTGGATAAAAAGTACCAGTCATCATGTCAGCCATCAAGTGTCCACTGCTGAACAGAGGCCTCCCCCATCGATTTCCACAGCGATCGATCTTGTGCAGCCTGCACCCAACGGCTCCCAGCAACCTTTACCAGATCATCTTTCCATCCAGTGGGGGGCCGTCTGGGGTTTCCGGTGCGTGGCCTCCACTCGAGAACTTTGCTGCTCCAACGGCTGTCAGTTCTACGAGCTATGTGCCCATAAAGCTAGAATAAATAATGGGCTATAAATAGAATAGAACGCAAACAATACGATATCAAAAACATTATTTATTTGAAAGCTAGCGGAGCAGATAGGGAATCTGCTTGGTTGAAAATTACAAAAAAATTACATTAGTGAAATGAAACATGGCTCATATTGGAACTGTTGATTCAGTTTTATAATTACGTACTTACCAGCCGGTAAGCTAAGTACCTACACTACACAGCACATATAACAAATAAAACACCACTCATTCATCACTTTAAAAAATACATTTCTGTGATAACCGTGAGATCAAAATTGTAAAAAATTAATAAATACATATGTGTAAGTAAAAAAATTGATAAAATTATCTAAATCTTTTTGTGCGTGATTTCCCTGTGATATTATGACTTCTAAAATAACTGCGTAGGTGCAAATATTCAGTGCAGGTGCATCTGTAATGATTATGATTAACTGCAGAGCGACTAAAATAATACTTATATAAATAAGCATAAGTACCTATGGTACCTTCAACATTTTGAGGAGTGTGTGCGTAGTGTAGGCGATTATCTTCTATCTCTTTCGCAACGGTAGATATAAAGCTAGAAATCGATACTTTTCTATCAAAGTAAACTGTTTACATAGTAAACAAATACCTAGCATGATAAACACTATCTTCACGAGTACTTATGGGAATATTTCCATCCGATAACTAGTCATATCGCGTCTTCATTAATGTGTGCAAGTTTACATCATTAGAAAATTATCAAAAATATATTTAAATATAAGTAATTGTACGGAAACTGTGCTTTTCTTGTAATGCCCGTGAAACTTCGATATTGATGGTAAACGCTACAGTGGACTGCTGCAGTAGAAGTGGTATTGGATGAAATATGTAACTGGTACTTTGTGTATGAAATCCTTTTGCACGGATGTCACAATGTTGCCTCACCTCGCAGTTAATGCTGTGAAGGTCCTGCATATCGTCGGAATGCAACATTTTGTGAGTTCATTTACCTGTACTTAAGGCTTTCTGGTACTTATATTAGTATCCTTTGATTTTATAAGTTTTATTATCCATGGGCAAAACACCTAAACTGATGACCGACTTGAAAATATATGAATCAGTTTTTCGAAACTACGATACAATGTGGATGTGTTTGAAATGTCTCTGCTTGAACAAAATTGTGCGTTTTTTTAAGTTTTCTACAATGCCTAATTTAGTTATTGGTGCGATTAGTCGATCACGCGATATAATTCAGCCCACAAAAATCAGCTCTAAATCTATTGACATTAATCATATTTTACAAAAGTTATGAACTTCAGAATGTACCTACTGTAACTTATGGACTGTGTCTGAGCGGAAGTTTCACGCTCGTAAACAATTTAAAAATATCGAATTGTGGGTTATCTAAACCTAAAAATAACCATTCAGATTTCAAATCATATGTATGCATGGTTTATATGCATATTATGCAATATATGTACCGACATAAATATGAATTTGATAAATTATCCAGGACCCACACAAAAAATCGAAGTCCTGGGTTACGACGAACATTAACAGTAATACAGCCTCATTGGTTTGGTGTCAGTCTAGAGAATTTTCCAAATTTTCATTGATGTCTTGATTGTCTACGTTTAGTTCAATAAGAGTCAAGGTCAATTATTTTAAATCATGATAATTACATTAGACTAGTCATCAACCAACTGAGTTGTAAGGCCATTCTGTGTAACAATAGCTTAGAATCAGATTACGAATAATTACGTTTTTATACTAAAAAGAAAACCGACTTCAATGTTTGACTCGAAACGCGGTGTGACTCAGGGCGTCAAGCTGTCGATTCGATTTCTATTTGTGACATGGCTAGGAGGGAAGGTGTTTAGAGTTTTACGGGGAAACTATCAATCCCTCAGGAATAAAATTTATATGGGACCACCTCTGGAGTATACCCATTCAAACAAAAAAATAATTTTGCAAATCGGTCAACACATGGCGGAACAATCGCGTAACAAGATAAAAAAAAAAAAAAAAAAAAAAAAAAACATACAGACGACTTGAGAACCTCCTCCTTTTTTGAAGTCGGTTGAAAAGAAGAGGGAAAACTATTACTTACTCTAAGATGATGGAGCAAAATATTTTGTTTATCATTGAATTCACGGCCATCTTTCCTTAACCCAACGACTAACATTCATGTTCAAGTGGCTGTTAACATTGGAAATTGAAATAATCAAGAGTACAGTAACATTGCACTACAAACTAAGGCTAAATGGATAATAACGTAATAATATTTTTTATTTATTATACAATTACTGGGAAATAACGATGATATCTGCAGAAGTTATTAAAACTGTAGATACCAACGCCCACCGCCTTAGACTAAAAATACAGTACAATCACATTTATTAATAAATAAATAAAAGATCTTTATTGCAGACGAGGTCCATATTGTGTACATGTCCATATTGTGTACATGTTAATAGTGATTGATTCTGTATAACTAAAAGAACAATGCAACTACAACTCATAGCATCATCATCATCATAGTTATTACTATAAACATCTACACTAATGTAAAATACATAAATCTAGCCGCAACAACTTTCCATAGAGCAATAGACATTTATGACACATTTAATACAAAGCAAGCAGTGGTTTACAATAACCGATAACAAATCCTATTGTTCTAGAAATAAAGTTCGTTCACTTTCAAAGGCAAAGTTTGAAGTATTCAAACACCTGGTTACAGATAATGGAAGAGTTCCGAGATATGCCAGCAGACTTCGGAGATGACATCCCCATCGAGGGACTCCGAGGGTTCCTGGTGGCCGGTGTGCCGAGGGACGGATGCACGAACATGACCAAACCACCGGTAGATGAGCCCAACTTCACTGGCCGGTGGATCGTGCTTATTGCCAAGTGAGTTTAGCATTTATGCAGCAATCTAAAGGTGCATTTACACGATGCGATTTCAACCCATACGATATCGTAACGCACGGCAATTTTCCACGTGTAAACGCTCATCGTATGCGATTTGTCATAGATAGCGCGACGCTCGTCGGCACGTTCAATGGGTGGGGTTAGCAAATCGTACGAAAAATTGCATCGTGTAAATGCACCTTTATAGTGAACCCAGCGATCCTACTGAATAAATTCTTTTTGACTTTAAATAAATTAGCAATTCGATAGTGATTCCACATAACAAGCCTCATTTAAATTCGTCGGAAAACCATCGGGAATTGTCCGGACAATTTGAATAGTTGGAAATCCATCGGAGTCTGCTGGAAACTACTACCGACCGTCGCAATTCATTGGGCAGTTTCCGAGAACGAATTAGCCGGCCTTTCGAACGGAAACTACCCTTCCAAGACTGCCCAACATCGGTGCCTGGAAACTTAAATGCCTTATGAATGGGCCTGTACAAATTATGTTTTTTTTGTTGTAGAGACAACTGCACCTTCGAGACACAGATCCGAAACGCGCAGGCGGCTGGCTTCGACGCGGCCATCGTGCACAATGTGGACTCTAATGAGCTAGGTCAGTATAATACGCACACTCGTTCTTTAGCTCTCTGAAGTAGCTGCGCAAAACTCATTTTTGATGACGCCTAAAATCGTGCTATCTCGCTTACTCTACCAAACTGCGCAATCGTCTATTGCACCTAACTTCAGAGAGCTAAAGATCCGTTGTGCTTAGTATACCAACACTCAACTTCAAATGGATCCATTTAATACATTCTTCTTCTTATCGTGTCACCAGTTCTTTTTAACCAGTGTGGTGAAAGGATTTTAGTGCGCCTTAAAGAGGCTCCTATCGTGCACTTAATACATTTAAAAGTAGGTACAATAATTAGAGTAACAATAATTATTAATATCGATACAGTAGAAATAGAAACCATATTTAACAGAAATAATAGTTAAATGTTATGATAATTTTGAATAAGCGTCAGGTCAAAAAAATCCCCGTAAAAAATAAAAGATAGAATGAGACGAAATATTTATGCCAGGAAATCAATGGTGGGTGTACACTACAGTAAACGTCACCAACTGGTAACCCCCCTCGTACGAGGTGCGCAGGAACAAACTGCCTATTAGGGGGGTTACCAGTTGGTGACGCTGACCATACCTACCTACGCCTACATTTCAAAAAAAGGGTGAAAACAAGCTCTACATTGTATGTATGTATGTGTGTATAAAGTGTCACATTTTAATCCGTTGTACACTGCACTATTATCTGTACTAAAACGTACGGTTAATGATAATATTGTTTTTATTTTTTTACTAGAGTGATCTCGGGGGCGTTTTCTTATTCCGCGTTTGGACATCTCAACTGACACTACATTGTTCTATTTGTTTAGAAATTACAATTTATACAAGACAAAACTTGGTCTGTATTTGTATAATGATTGGTGACGTTATTTGTGTTAGTGAAGAACTTGTGAATACGTGATTGAGACATATTTTTTTCCCAAATAAACCTACGAACGGATCTAAATACAATAACTATTCATAATAATTCAATTTAATAGTGTAGGTATAAAGAATGGATATGAGGAAAGGGTAAGTTAAAAAGTTCCTTTTTTTATTTTTTTACGGGAAAAATATCAATCTTTTGGGAAAAGAAAGTAAAGTGAAGTAAATATTTATTTTGCCAATTATGGTACAGGTTTTTTAGGTAAGAAGGTACATATAAATGATTTGAAAATTAGCAAAAATGGACCACTCAGCATGATGCAAGTGCAAGGCAGTGTGCCTACCCTGCACGAGCGCTGGTATAAGAACTTCCTTCTATGGGACCAGAGCTCCTCTAACATTTTTCTATGACCCTCTCTAGCGAACTATCAAATCGCGCTATTTGAAACTCTTGAAGCTACTAGAGAACAAATCAATGTACTAAGGTTCCCTTGGATAAGCTCATTCTGGTCGGTAACTCCCATTTGTTCTATAGGACTGTTACGTCATAGAGTTTCATTAACATCATCTGAAGCTCAAATAATAGCTTACTACTGGACATAAAGGGGCTTATTACAAGAAAATGAGCCGAGTTTAGACCAAGTCTAACTAAAAAAGTGTCCCCCAGAGAAACTATCTTTAAATACTCGTACAGAACGCTTTTTTGTGGTAAAAGTTTTGTTTTGACATGGTGTCATAATGGGGTCAACTAAGGTTTAACGTTTTTATAATAAGCAGCAAAGACTTTTGAAACGCAACAAAGAGCACACTAAAACATGATAAAAAATAAGAAATATTATTATTCCCATTTCCTCATATCGTCACAACACTTGTGTCAATGAATGCCTTGTTACTGGTATCTATGTTTACTTTTTATTTGCACTTATCTTGCGAATTCGTTTGTTTGAGACTCGTGTCGGAGTTTACATACAGATTCAGACGGCATTACCTAAATCTGTATGTAGTATAAGATGTTTTATTAGTTTTTAGAGGATATACCTCTGTGTAATCTACAATCCTCTCTTCCACATTGTGGAATGAAAGAAAATGTATTGAAGAAAGGTATGTTATGTTACCTGGAAGGCATGTAAATGAGATGATTTTGGGCACGCTTTCGACTGACAGTGACCTGGATCAGTTGAGCTATCTATAGATCGTTTCTAACGATCCTTAGATAGCTTGACTAATCCTGTTGTATTTTGTAAATATATGTAAATATGTAGTAGCTTAGTTTCTGTAAATAAAGATAATGAGATGGATGAAAATTGTTTAACAATGAATATGAGTATTTTTAATTTTCGTACATACCAGGTAACTTCTGTAGTGGTGAGAACTCCACACATTATTTCTCAAATATGTATCTCTTAACAGGAACTGAGTGCGTTCCAACCGAGTGTTCCACGACACTCACGTACTTGTTTAATATTGTGTATATTTAGTCTATAGCGTATTTATAAATATGGGCCAATGGCATTTTATAATTGTATTATATGTTGTGTTGCCTGAAAGAAATGGTTATATTTTTATATTATTATTTTCAGTGATAATGACTGCGGATGACCCTGACGGGATCATAATACCGTCTGTGTTCGTCAGTGATCTAGCCGGGCACATTCTCTCTACCGGCTATCTATACACTAATGGGTGAGTACAGTACAACTCTTCGGGTGGTTTTGTATTTCTGTCTATTTCCGAATTTCGACTTCAAGGTAGTAATTATAGCCCGTCACCTATCCTAGTATAGTATTTTTTAGATAATTAAAATAATAATAATAATGATGGACATTTCACACAGCATCATCTAGCCCCCAAACTAAGCAAAGCTTGTACTATGGGGACCAGAAAACTGATATACTACTTATATACTTTTTGTTTGTAAATACATACATATTAAATTTTTAAGGGGTTATATTATTATAATACATTTTATATATTTTTTGTCTTAGGTTTGGGCCGAAGTTCGTTTCACATTCGGTTAAACCGAACTTCGGCAGCTTGAACCGAAATTAGTTTCAAACTGCCGAACATTCGGTACTACGAAATATAGTAATAAAAAGTACGTGAGTGTCGTAGAACACTCGGTTGGAACGAAGCAAACAGTACTTTTCTATACTGAGAATTTCAAATTCATATCAAACGCTCTTCCGTCCATAGATTGCTACATTGTTAATGTAATGTAACAATCTATGGACTGTTCGCGGCTGCGCACTTCGCACTGCGACGATGTCGTGACGTGTCGTCGTCGATTCCAGTCGTGCACCAATGATTTTTTCTACCGAAAAATTTGTGTGCACTATGCCAGTAGGTACTCTCAAATGGTGAAGGAAAACATAGTGAGGAAACCGACATGTCTTAGAGTAAAGGATCCTCTTAGAGGCTCATATAAACCTTTCAAACTAGTAACACGACAAGAAGAAGACCAAACAAAAGTAATGAATTACTTATTTTCAAATTCAAATTTCAAAATATATTTGTTACGAACAAAAACACATGCAAGTAAAAATACAATAGGGAAACGTTGATACTGCAAAAGTTAGGAAACTGTGTAGCAGGTCAGCGCTCTCCTCCAGACAAGAGTGGGATCAAGTTCCAACTTAGCTGAGGAAGTTATTACAAACTTAAACTAATTACTAAATAATAAGGAAGCTAAATATTATCCTGTGGGTAATATTAAAGACCACGCTAAGGACACAGAACATCAGGCAGACCACCAGCCAGATGGTCTGATGACATTGTAAAGGTGGTGGGAAAACATTGGGTTCGACTGGCACAGGACCGGAAGCAGTGGCGTGAACATGAGGAGGCCTGTACTCAGCAGTGGGCGTATGATTTCAGATTTCAGATTTCAGATTTCATTTATTTACCATGAAGTTACATAGCATAACATTGGCACGTCAATTTACATTGGTAATACACACATAACAATTTTTATATTGGGTGACAGACAATTAATTTAGAAATAGGAGGTATAGGTACAATGCATAATAATAGACTTAGGTCTCAGAGTACAAATCAGAAAATGAACAGTTCATAAATTCGTCAATATGGTAAAATGGGTGTGATTCAAAAACTTTTTTACCTCTCCCTTAAATTTGCTCAGAGGCAGACAAGTTATTTGTGCTGGCAATTTATTGTACATTATAAGCTTAATGCAAAGACCTTGATTTGTAGTTTTTACAAGTCGCGTTCTGGGTATATGTAATTTTTCTTTGTTTCGAGTGTTACGACCGTGTATTTGCATTTTCGTAAGTAAATTATCCTTATTTGTATGTACTTCGATAAGTGAATGATATATATACAAAGATATCACTGTAAGTATTTTAGTTTTTTTAAAATAAGCTCTAGCTGAAGTTAACCTTTGTAAACCATATAATATTCGTATAGATCTCTTTTGACAGATTAGAACCCTCTTAATCTTGGAAGCATTTCCCCAGATCGTTATTGCGTAACGGATGATAGAATGACAGTAGGCGTAGTAAACCGATAAAAGGGTTTTTTGGTCTATTATAGGCTTTAGTTTAAATAGAACGTAGTTAGCACTATTTAATCGTTTACATATTTTATCTATGTGGCTATCATAACAGAGCGTTGAATCTATAGTACATCCTAGGAAATTTACTTCTTTAGTCAAATCACTTTTACACTTCCGTTTACTTGAGTAGTTCAGGATAGTGGTTTTATCGGCATTTAAGACGATCCCATGTGGGCTGATTAGATAAATAGGTAGATAGAATATTAAAGAATACATACAGGGTGTAAAAAGACGCCTACCGAAGCCGAAAGGGGTAGGTACAGCATCCCAAAACACAACCAAATCCAAAAGGATTTTCCGAAAAAATCATTATATCCGGAGAAAACAGCGTTTGAAGATCACTGTTTGCGTATGTACTGGGCGCGTTCTTATACGTAGATCGCTGGATTTTGAGTTTTAATTGTTTTTTTCTTTTATAAATGAAATGATTAGGTAGGTGTGGTCTTATTATGTTGTACTAGTAGCAAAAAACTAGAAAATAAAATAAAATGACGTAGCTAAGTAAAAAAAATTTTCGAGTTTTTTTCGATAAATATATTCAGAATCATGGTCTGATTGCAATCCCTCAGTTTTCGGTAGCTGTCTTTTTACACCCTGTATAAATTTTGTCGACAGTTTCTACATAATGATGAACAGTGAGCTACCGTTTAACATCAACACGCACCTCCTGCTGCCCTTCGCAATAGTGGTGGTGCTGTGCCTGCTAGTTATACTCATATTTATGGTAAGCACTTGTTGTCTAAGTCATTTCAATCTGTATCTTATTGAGTTATTTTATGAATAGCTACAGCGCGCGGCTTCGCCCGCGTGGTACCAACATTTTGAATAGCCTATATACTATTCCAGGTCACTATCTACGCCATTCCAAGTTTCATCCAAATCGGTTCACTGGTTTAGGCGTGATTGAAACAAACATCCAAACATCAAAACAAACTTTCAGCTTTATTATATTAGTGGGATTCATTTCGTTAAGTGAAATTGAAGTCACGTGAGCACGATGAATCAATCGAAACACATTTTGTTACACTCACAGACCACACTCCAATCCCTGTGACGTTACATATTTTGCACAATGTCACTCTTCGATGAACCCCCTCCCACCACTTACCACACACCTTCCCCCGTTACGTGGGACGTTGACTCCCTAGTTTATAACGTGTATGTGTGAATTGCATAGACATAAAACTTAGCAGTTAGCAGCCCCTTCCCTTAGGCACATTGAATTGTCAGCGAGGCGACGATCAGTTTTAATAACAAGACATTATAAACCTTAAGCACAATGTTATAAGATATAATGTCGAGCAGCCTCGCGAGCAGTCTCGCACGTCGGCGCCGCGGTGCGAGCGTAATTATACCTTACATTGAGAAATGAAAAGTCTTATCAAAATTTTCGATTCCGACGAGATTCGAATCCGTAACGATCAGACGATCCTCCTAAAGCCGGAGTGCCTTACCATTCGGCCACAGAATCCATGTCGTCACAATCGCAATTTATTATAAGCTCATATTTTAAAGGTTATAGCACCGGTAAGATAATACTTTTCATTTCTCAATGAAATACCTAGTGTTTTTTAACACTATAAAAAATATAAATTACCTTATAGCATTGTTCTTAAGGTTTATAATGTCTTGCTATTAAAACTGATCGTCGCGTCGCTGCCAATTCAATGTGGATTGAGCCTTAAACTATCTTAACGGGGTTTAATCGCGTAGTACAAATGAGCAGACTTCTTCTCGTGAGGGTTGCTGTAATGCCATCGAAACATCGAGGTACCTAAATTCCCCCTTCCCTTGTCACAATGTCACGCTTCTTCAACTCCGTTCCCCTGACGTGTGACGTTAATGCCCCCTTTTGCACTTCACAATCTACAACTTAGCACCCCCTTCCCTTGTCACACTTCGCCCCCGTCACCCCTTTCCGTGTTTCGTTACAAATGCTCCTTTACAACGTTTATAGATAGTGAAGTGCATAAAGGACCGACAGCGCGCTCGAAGACACCGCCTTCCAAACCGTTCACTGAAGAAGATCCCAACATGCAAGTTCAGTAAGGGGGACCCGTACGACACCTGTGCCATCTGCCTCGATGACTACCAAGAGGGGGATAAACTGCGTGTTCTCCCTTGTGCACATGGTGAGACTAACCACAGTTGTCTTATCCCACGAAGACGGGTTGGTCTTAATTGTGTGTGTACATGTATGTGGTTTCTGTGTGCGTCGGGAACGCTCCATGGACGAATGAGTAGTAGTATCGCTTACTGTTCGCCCAACGGATCTAGGCATTCGTGAAGTTAGCGGTTTGTCTGCGCAGTGACCGCTTTTTCATTTAAAATTGTGTTCTGCGCAGACAAATGGCTAACTTCACGAATGCCTAGATCCGTTGGAAGAAATGTACACATTACGGTAGTTTTGACGAGGACATTAAAAGAGGGTACCTTGACCGTTGTAGCTACAGGAAAACGTTCTTAGGAGACCTTCTCTTACTTTTTGAGATATTTTGAACTGCAACTCACAGATTTTGGAAAAAAAATTCAGTCGGCAAACAAAATGCTTAATTACCAAATATATTTTTTTTATGCCAATCGATTCTGTTTCATGATCGAAAGACTATTGGATCATTGTATGAGTTCTAGTCGTCGTTACAGAAATCGTCAAAAACTTTGGAGAATCGAGGAATGGACTCCAAATTTTTGAAAAAAAACTTCTCTAGGCGCGTTGGGCATTTTTTGAGATGGAAAAAAAACCATCGATCTCCCGACACATCGTTCAAGTTTTTACTTCTGTCGGCAATCCCAGAGTGCAAGTGTTTTTTTTTGTTTTCAAACGATCCTATTTCTTTGAAAATACTCTTTAAGGCCAACTGAAGTTTGATTATAGAAATGTATCCTATCCCGTTTTTGTGTTTGTGTTACAGCGTACCATTCAGTGTGCATCGACCCCTGGCTGACACAAAACAAAAGGGTGTGTCCCGTCTGCAAGCGGCGCGTGCTGGCGGTCGGCGAGCGGCGCCCGCCCGACCACTCCGACTCGGACAGCGAGCCGCTGTTAGCCGCACCACCACCCACGCAGGTTAGTATCACCATACAGGAACATTTTTCATATGCATTGCATATCATCCAGCTAGGCCAATCTAATGCACTGACAAATTGTGCCAAAGATTCCTTCCTAAGTTAGCATGCTTTATATCCTGACTTATTTTTTTATTCAAGGCGATTTTTTCTAAAAATCTTAAAAAAAGTTATCGTTTCCTTCAGGATCTTTCATCAGATTGATCGAAGTTCAGAATAAACCTATAGTTTCCAAAAAACATACAGAACAAGTGGTGTGGCCTGACTGCTATTATTTTACGGGAAAAGTATCAATCTGTGGTGTACTCGCTCACTCATGCGTCTCGCTCTCTCCTTCTCCTTCTCTCCTTCTCACCTTGGATCTGTCTGTATCAACTCGCGTCGTGTCATAAGTAAATAAATCAGTATTCATAAATTACTGTGTTTATTCCAATCCCACTCATATAATAAAGCTGAAAGTTTGTGAGTTTGTTTAGATGTTTGGATGTTTGTGTAAGCATCAGGCTCAAACGACGAAACAGTTTACAATTAAATTTGGTAAGGTAGGGTAACTCCAGAATAGCATATAGGCTACTTTTTATCCCAAAAAAGTTCCTGAAAACCAAAAAATATGTAAAAAGACAACGGGAATATTGCATAAAAACTTTAGCAGTACTCTGTTTGACACAAAGAGCACTGCTCTAAGGTTGCCATGACAACCAATAACTTTTGACTTTTCAAAATTGCGATGTCATTTCGTTCTACTACGCTTTGAACTATTTTAAAGACAGCAAATTCAAAAATGAATTCAGTGTTTTCATGGGTTGGATTGGAATAAGGTAGTTCTATCTCTAAAGTTTGTATGACGAAACAATGCGCAGACTTCGCGCCCGGGTCCACTAGTGTACCATACAATCGATATGTTGAAAGTGACATAAGTGATATATAAAGGTCCAATAATCACCAAATGTATTTTACAGGGAGGTACGTTCGACGAGCAGCGAGAGAATCCGTTCGCGCGCGCCACCAGGTTCATGGCGCGGCTGCGCGCGCGCAGCAATGGGGAACCTGAGGTGAGTTTATAGCCAAAATAATGAATGAATGAATTAACACTTTATTGTACACCAATTAATAACAAATCACCACATAAATAAAACACGTTCGAAATCAGTACAATGGGCGGCCTTATCGCTGAAAGCGATTTCTTCCAAGAAAGAGTTGGAATTTAAAATGAACGGGTTTCTTTAGCTTGCCCCTTCCTGTTGACAGATTGATCTGATATTTGGTACCTACACATCTTTGATGACAATACAATTTTGTTGTTCAATCAAAAATTTCCTCAGTAAGCTTAATGTGCTAAGTTGCCATGGTTGGACAAAAAAGTCTAATCTAGTTCGTAAGAGTTACTAACTTTGTGGTCTGAAATAAACATATTTTATTTATTTGGCGCGAATATTATGGACATTAACAAATCTTCAGTTACATGAACGGTTTTATGTAATTCCAGGTTCCTCCATCGCCTCCCGATGACGCAGAGCATATGAATAATGATGCTAATAATGACGAGAAGTAAGTCAGCTCAGTCATATGTCAGCTCAGGGTTGTAACACAAACATACATGCCTAAATAACTTTCAGATATACAGAGTGGTTTTTGAGACTGGTTTTTGAGAAGATCTCGTTATTTGTTACTTGGCCATCACCGCTCTTAGAAAACCACACAATACTCGGTGACCACTGTAAAGAATTAAAAAGACGTGTGGCACTCGGAGACTGCCGCGGTAAAGCTATTGCATAGCATTTTTTTATCAACTTATGCAATTATAATTATTTATTTATTTTATTTATGCAGTATTTTTTTTTCTTTGATATAACCAATGCCACCTAGAGGCGAGTTGCTGAACTAAAGAGACAAGCGTTCGCGTATTTCAAACAGTCATTAAAAGTTCTGCTATTCATCGATAGATGGCAAAACTAAAAAGTATCACCGCAGTGCCGGTCGGAGCGGGAGGTGATAGGTTTTATTTTCGTTACGGAATTTCTGGATTCGGTCTCCACGCTCAAGGCCCGCGATAGAAGCTATGCAATAGCTTAAAATAGTTAATGTGTGATTGTTTGTCACAGCGGTAACACAGAAGACTCGGCGCCCTTGCTCCCGGCGGTCACCGAAGTGCTGGAGCGACGCTCGCGCCGCGGGCGGCGGGTCCGCGCGGCCGACCTGCGCGCGCGCATGCAACAACGCTCTATAAACGCCAGCGCGCAGGGGGAGATCGGTTAGATATACTTCTTCATAATCACATTAAATATTTATATACATATCTACTACACATTTACATATATTTACAAAATACAACAGGATTAGTCAAGCTATCTAAGGATCGTTAGAAACGATCTATAGATAGCTCAACTGATCCAGGTCACTGTCAGTCGGCAGCATTACCACCCTGGATGGCAATGCTGATCCTTTGAGCCAAAAATGTGCCAGCTCTCGGATCACGCGTCGCTTCGACCAGACGCCCTAAAAAAATTTTGAAAACCCGAAGGGCTCCAGAACCCCACGGACCTAGGGTCTCAACCCCAAATGGTTCAAATATATAAACCCTATCAAGATTTATATATTTGCTCCTTTTGAGATCCTCAGCCGAATCTGCCGCCGCGCCAGGCCTAACGGATGTCCCCGGTAGAAAGCGCGTAATCACATTAACAAAACTCGGGTTTTAACATCCAGCTAGACGATTACGTCACGTGCACTTTCTGATTTTAAGTTAGGTCACGTGCTACATGATAACATTTGATATAATGGTTATCGCTCCGATCGGACTCCTTCGATGTCGAAACCTCTAAACTCAAAATCCAGCAATCTACGTAAAACAACGCGCCCAGTACATACGCAAACAGTAATCTTCAAACGCTGTTTTCTCCGGATATAATGAGTTTTTCGGAAAATCCTTTTAGATTTGGTGTCGACCTCGTCTGTCTAAGGCGCGTTTCACCAAACGAATTATCGTTACGTCGACTGCAGGATGGCGGCAAGCCAACTACGTGATCCTATTATCTATAGCGATCTTTACACGTAAAGATTAACTGCGGAAAATAGCACGATGCGTTCCAGATTAAACGAACTTGATAAGTGAAGTTCTATTATAAAATTATACTCGAGCTAACGATAGAATTTGTTACATTTTATTGTTTGTTTACAGGTGTAGCAGCCTTACCCGCTTCAGCGACTGCGCCTGCGCATCACGTGGACTTATGAGCGCGCGCTCGACGCCGCGGTCTAATGCGGCCTAAGGCCCCCGTGAGGACTTAGTGCTACAATTAACTAGGACTATGTTACACCTGAACGTGTTAAACGATAGTGTGGAGGCCAATGATGTTAGAAAAATATAGATTTGTTACTAGCGCGGAAAGTGATGATTGAAAAATGTCCCAATTGTAATGCTTTTTCAGTCCGCGTCACAGAAGAACAGAAAAAAGTTTTAGTGACAGTCAGATGTTTCACGACTCAACCTCGGTTTCGAACGTAACATAGCTATAGTAAAATATCATTGGTGAAATAGTTCTTTGGTAGTTTTCAAATTGCAAAACAAAGCTAATACGGAGATTGGGAACTGGTTGTATGAACATCGCATCACGACCAGTTATTGACGTGGAAAAAAGTAATCAAAACACAAACCTTTGTTTAATGCAATCACTTTCGTTTTGTTTGTCACTCTACGACAACCAGTGATTCAACTGTGCAAAGATTTGTCAAGCGTGGTTGTATTTAAGATCAACGAGAAAGATTAAAAGCAATGACTGTTGTGTAACACTAAGTCGCGCTAGGTGTAAAGTGCAATTCTAAATGTGTTAATATCACAATTTGTTATGTAGGTGACATATAGACTTTTGTCTGTGCCCCGCCGAATGCGTGGAGTCTAATATTTACCGTTACTTAGCTAAATATTTATGTTATCATGGAATTAATATAGACACCTGATTGTCTGCATTGACAAGCTCTAGTAAGATATTCCCGTCCAATTGCCCGGCAGTTTTTTATTTTACTAACCAGTTAATCATCATCACATAGATGACTTCGTTAAAATGACGATTTTGTCGATATCGATTAAAGGACAGGTAAAATAAAGAGAATGGCTTATGCCTTTCAGTGGAAAAAAGGGTTATATAAATGAAATAGAATTATTATTGGTTGGTGGCCGCCATGTTGAAAAAAATGGCGGCCTCTTTTTGGTTAATCTAATCTTAGCTTATTCGCGTATTTGAGCTTGATCACTCGATTTAACAAATGACTGCCTGTCAAAGTATCTTCATTTGTTTTTATATTCAAGGATTATTTATGAAGTTAGTTTTAAATACAGAACAATTAAAATTTGTATAGTCTTGAGTCTACATATTAAGATTAATTATTGTATGCAATATTGAATTAAGCTTTATATATAAAAGTATCTTCCATTTTGAAATCTTACTTGATTTCTATTCAAGATGTTTAATCATTGTACTTATCGCAATTTAGTGTCTTCGTAACTTCTGTAGGTACAGTGGACAGTCAGTGACAAGTCCATGAATTATTTGAGAATTTTAAGCTTTATTTTCATCATGTTATGGATCATCGTCGGATATTTTTTTTTAAATGGTTATAGTGCTATACCATTTGTAACCATTTTGGCTTTTATTAGATGCTATGTCTTGACAAAGGATCAAAAAATTGCAAGATAAAAATAAAAGCCAAAATGTTGGTTCGCGCACCGTACCAATACAATTTACAATCAAAATATATTTATTTATTTTTGTTAACAGAATCAGAGTTTACGTTATGTGGCGAGCGAGTCACTTTTTGCGCGAGCCACAAGGTATATATTTAAAGTATGCAGTTTATATCAGGTTGTGAGAATTGGATTCGCTGCTTGAAAAAATACTTTTAATGTTTGTATTATGCGGTAGTTAAGTTTAGATAAAATTATAGATAATTTGCTTATGGTTTCATATCAAGTTAATGATGTTTGTTTTGTTACTAATGATGATCTAAGTCGTTTAAAGTTTTTTGCTACCCAGTGATATTATATATGTAACAGATATTACTGGGAGTGAACGTCGATTTCACAACAGCTTCAGTTGAACGACTATTTTGTAGATGCTTTCATCATAACTCGATGTGTGTATGTATAAAAATCAACATGTAAATAACTAATTTATTAAAATGGCAACTGAAGAAACCCATTCAGCGTGGTTTGGTTTACATTACTAACTCTTGAATTTTATTATAATGAAGAGAATTACGAAAAATGTGATTATTTTCTTTGTGATATTTTTGTTTGTAGTCCCGAGTCAAAATAAGTCATGTTCAAGGTATGTGTATTATTCATATTGTACAGAATTGGTGATTCCTTTGTGTATTTTTGTATTCCAAATATATGTATATAGGGGTATCGTTTTCAGGTAAATGGTCTAAAGACATCCGATTGTATTGACTGAATCAAATTGTAAGACACTTTGACCGGGGCTCATCTTTCCAATGTTTACAATAAAGCCAAAGAAATAAAGATCCTTTGACACGAACTTGTGTATTTTATTTTCTTTAATATAAAACTATGAAAAGTGTACGTAGAAACTTCCAAGCATGTTTTGAATCTAGTAAAAAAAAAACAGTATCTAATGCACAGTTAATGTATTTTCATTCATGTTTTGTTACTTATATACAAATAGTTACGCATAAATAGCTAGTCAAGAAATCTAGCAAAAATTATAATTGTTCAATTACCTGCATTCAAACAAGATTCAAACCGAAATTAGTATATTCAGAAGACAATAGTTGATCCTGCAGCACATACGGAGTCTATTTCACGAATTACATCAATTTAAAAGGACAACACATTATCCAAAATAAATTCACATAAATATGCTTTAACATAACCTATCACCGAAACCAAGTTAGCATTGTATCAATTATTTTATTCAGAAACAAGACCCCTACATCAATTCACTTTGTAGAGAACTTTATAACTGAATTTCACATTCTACTATACGTTTTTCAACCGACTTCAAAAAAGGAGGAGGTTCTCAATTCGTCGCGATTGTTCCGCCATTTGTTGACCGATTTGCAAAATTCTTTTTATGTTTGAAAGGGTATACTCCAGAGGTGGTCCCATATAAATGTTATTCCTGAGGGATTGATAGTTTCCCCGTAAAACTCTAAACACCTTCCCTCCTAGCCATGTCACAAATAGAAATCGAATCGACAGCTTGACGCCCTGAGTCACACCGCGTTTCGAGTCAAACATTGAAGTCGGTTTTCTTTTTAGTATAAAAACGTAATTATTACAATGTGGTGTTCAAGCTGCAGCATTTTTTAAAGATTTAATTTTATATTTTCTCTAGTTCAACAAAATCGATATTTGAAATCAATTTTATCTCAAGTAAGAACTAACTCAGAAGGCATACCATCCGGTATCAAATCGAGAACTTCATAAACAAAAAAAAAACATTTTACGTCTACAACGTCAATTATTCTTGAACTATTACAACCTAGTATCCGACCTGTGAGACCCTCCAGTTTTCGTCATACCATCGCTTTCGACTCGGCTATCACCGCTCGCGCTTGCTCTATAGCTTTCCTGAAAGAAACGGTGCAATTTTAGAATTTGCAGAACAAAAGTTAGGTTCACAGACATGACCCCGATGCCATGGAACTACACTCGGTTACAAATAAATGCGTGCACTCGCTCTCGAAGTAGCGGAGCTTGTTGCGGGTCACTTCAACACGTAGCTAGAGCGTCACACGTCATTTTATGGGATAAAATGTCCCCTAAAGTATCAAAGGTTTGATACTGACATGTGTAGAGGGTTGTCGGTCTGCAGCCTTGCGAGCGCGAGTGCGGCTAGCCGCGCGAGCCGCAGTAACGCGCGACGTCGCAGGCGGCCGCCGCGCGGCAACGTGTCGCACAATGCTGCGCACGCGCCCGCCATGCTGGGGCCCGGAGCAGCGCCCGATGCGCACGATAGGGTCTCTGGGAATACACCAATTATAAGGGTTAGGGCTACAATAATAAACGTGCTATGGCTATAAAATCAGAACCTACGGCGAGATGCGTGCGTCGATGAAAATGTTCGCACGATCAAACATACCGGTGTAATGTCCCGATTGAAAGGCGCGAGCGGTTTCATCGCACTACGAAATCGAATCGCATCATCGCGCGAGCGATAGACAATCAGGACGGCGGCGTCTGAAGCCGTTTCGTTTCAGAAAAAAACCGCTTCAAACGTTTTATTCAACTTTTCTGGTGCTTTTTGGCACAGTTTTTATCATACCGGTCGCAGGCACGCTTACACCCTCCTTATTCGGTCATTTGTAAACAGCTATATTTACAAACAAAGATATTTTTTTTTCCCATTTAGCTAATAATCATGGACTATGCGCCGTTCGTACCATGACCGAAGTACTAAAGTCTGCAATTGTAAATGACGACCTCTGTGGCACAGTGGGTGAAAGCCCGCTTGGCACGCAGAAGGTTGCGGGTTCGATCCCCGCCGCGGGATAAATAAATAATAGCCCCAAACTAAGCAAAGCTTGTACTATGGGAACCAGATAACTGATATACTACATATATACTTTTTGTTTGTAAATACATACATAAATGTTTGTAAATTGTATGATCTGCAAATATTTATCTCGGGTCTGGGTGTTTCTATGTATAATATGTATATATTTACGAACAAAAAGTATATAAGTAGTATATCAGTTATCTGGTTCCCATAGTACAAGCTTTGCTTGGGATAGATGATGCTGTGTGAAAAAAAAAGTCTAGCATTATTATTATAAACTAGCTGGTACCCGCGACTTCGTCAGCAAAATAACATACTTAATAAAAACAGAACTGAAAACTGCTGTTCAGAAGGTTCTCTTCTGATACTTTAAAAAATAAAAATGCAATATTAGCGCCATCTCGACCTCAGTCATAGGACAGCAACGCCATCAAGTGGCCTTCAACTGGAACTTCACTTTAAGTCCCCATACAAAATTTCAACCCTTATTTCACGCCCATCATGATTAATTTTGAAAAAAAAAAGTAGCCTAAGTCCGTCCCTGGGACATAATCTTTATCCATGTCATATTTCAGCATCATCTGTTCAGTGGTTTAGGCGTGAAAAGGTAACAAACAGACAGACAGACAGACACATTGTACTACATAATAGATGGCGCCACAGGAAAAATTAGATCGCGCTATCGTTGCGTTTTGGGGAACGTAACATATAAACTCGCTAATCCTTTACTTTTCAGCTTAATAATATTAGTATGGATATACCAGTTACCTATGAGCGCGAGCACGCTATCATCATTGGCGAGCAAGGCGGGCGGCGCGGTGAGAGCCAGCAGCCCGCGCAGGAGGCGCACGCCGGCGCCCACGCAGCGACGCCAGAACGCGCCGCCCGGACCCTCCATCACTCTGTTACAATACAGAATATTTGTTACTAGCTACTGCGCGCGGCTTCGACCGCGTGGTACTAACATTTTGAATAGCCTATATTCCATTCCAGTGGGCCTATGATGAGCACCGTGACTGAAGTCTCTCGTCTCGTTTTCTCGTTAAAAATCGCCATAACTGTGTCTGTCGTCATGCGTAGCCCGTTATTTCATATAGTTATGTCAAATTGTGAGATAGTGTGACATAGTCTCCGTCATGGCGTTCATATTAGCGCAAAATGATAAAAATCCCGGCATGACAAATTTTCTCATTTCACGCAGTGACTTCGACTATCCAAGCGGTATAGTATGAAGATCATTCAGGTTTACGCACCGACCTCGGCACATCTGGATGATGAAGTGGAGGATATGTACGAGGACATATCCAAAGCCTTGCACAACACCACAAAGGCTCACTTCAACGTTGTTATGGGGGACTTTAACGGCAAAGTGGGAGTCCGAGTTGGCGACGAATCCAGAGTGGGCCCACATGGTTATGGAAGTAGAAATCACAGGGGGCAAATGCTCGTCAATTTCCTAGAGAAGGAGGGGCTCTTCTTGATGAACTCGTTCTTTAAGAAGAAGCCTCACAGGAGATGGACGTGGCGAAGCCCCGACGCTGTGACTAAAAACGAGATTGACTTCATCATGACGGATAAAAGGCACATATTCAGGGATGTCTCCGTAAACCGAGGGTCTAAAGTATTCACTCAGCAGCTTGGCAGGAGCCACCTGACGAAGTTAACAATACACGACGGCCGAACCGTATTGTCAAAGCCGGAGATACTGTCGGAGATCGAGGACTTCTATAGCCGACTGTACGCGGCACATGCTCCTTGCCCCCAACGTCACAACCACGATTTCAGAGCCACCCTCACCCGCCACTACACCGACGACCTGCCGGAAATCAGCCAAGACGAGATCGTGTTGGCCCTGAGACAGCTTAAAAATGGAAAAGCCCCTGGTGAGGACGGAGTTACTTCAGAACTTCTGAAGGCTGGAGGAGCCCCTGTAATACAGGAGCTGCAGAACCTCTTCAACTCCGTTCTTCACTGTGGGAGAACTCCAAAGAAGTGGAACGAGAGCTTGGTGGTTCTGTTTTTTAAGAAGGGAGATAAGACTCTTCTTAAAAATTACAGACCTATCTCACTCCTGAGCCACGTTTATAAGCTGTTCTCTCGGGTTATTACGAATCGTCTCGCCAGAAGACTCGACGAGTTCCAGCCACCGGAGCAGGCCGGGTTTCGCGGAGGATATGGCACCATAGACCACATTCACACAATGAGGCAGATTATACAGAAGTCCGAAAAGTATAATCAGCCCCTGTGTCTGGCTTTTGTGGACTATGAGAAGGCCTTTGACTCTGTTGAAACCTGGGCTGTTCTGGAATCCTTGCAGCGATGCCAAGTAGACTATCGTTATATCGAAGTGTTGAGATGTCTGTACGAAGCCGCCACGATGAGTGTCCGAGTACAGGACCAGCAGTCTAAGCCCATCCAACTGCGCAGAGGAGTGAGACAGGGAGATGTCATATCTCCGAAACTGTTCACAAGTGCGCTGGAGGATATGTTTAAGACTCTGGACTGGAAAGATATGGGCATAAACATAAACGGCGAGCACATCTCACACTTACGATTCGCAGATGACATAGTCTTACTGGCGGAGTCGCTCGAGGAGCTACAACGGATGCTGGACGGCCTAGCATCAGCCTCGCGAGCGATAGGTCTCGGCATGAATCTGGATAAGACCAAAATCATGGTCAATGACCGGATTGATCCGAGACCTGTCGCTGTTAATGGTCACCTCCTTGAAGTTGTTTCGCAGTACACATACCTTGGGCAGATTTTGCAGTTAGGTAGAAGCAACTTTGAGAAGGAGGCCAAGAGGAGGATTCAGCTGGGCTGGGCAGCATTCGGAAAACTACGTCGAGTTTTCTCGTCACCCATACCACAGTGTTTGAAAACGAAAGTTTTCAATCAGTGCGTCCTACCTGTCATGACATACGGAGCCGAAACGTGGACACTCACAGTACGGCTAGTCCACCAGTTTAAAGTCGCTCAGCGAGCTATGGAACGAGCTATGCTCGGAGTTTCTCTGAAGGATAGAATCCGCAACGAGACTATCCGACAGTGGGCTGGCCATATCTGCCGAAGAACCGATAACCGTTGGGGTAAACGAGTTCTTGAGTGGAGACCGCGACTCGGCAAACGTAGTGTAGGACGCCCTCCGGCCAGGTGGAGTGACGATCTGCGAAAGGCTGCCGGCAGAAGCTGGATGCGTCGAGCTGAGGACAGGGCGCAATGGCGCGCACTAGGGGAGGCCTATGTCCAGCAGTGGACTGCCATAGGCTGATGATGATGATGATGATGACGCAGTGACAATTTCACGTTGCTCATCATAGCCCCACTGGTGTATTCCACCTACGCCTATTCCAAGTTTCATCCAAATCGGTTCACTGGTTTAGGCGTGACTGAAACACAAGCATCCAAACATCTAAACAAACTCACAAACTTTCAGGTTTATTATATGAGAGGGATACTCACGCAGGCGGCAAAGCCGGTAGAAACACATCAGCATTCAGCGCCTGCGCAATCCTCTGCGCAGCCGCACTAGCTAAGCGCTTCAGCGCATACGCCGAGCCCGGCGTGTCGGCGGCCCGAACTATGACGTGACGCAAGCGCACGCATGCGCGGACGCACATCGGGTCCCAGGCTTGTTCCACCAGCTCTGGAACAAGAGATACATGTCCAGTCAGTATTATATTAGACTGATGAGTAATGAATATTCAATTCAATTCAATACATTTATTTCAGACTAGCTGCGCTCCCGCGGTGTGATTTTTTTTCATTTTTTCGGGATAAAAAGTAGCCTATGTCCTTCCCTGGGATACAACCTTTAACTATGCCAAATTTCAGCTTAATCTGTTCAGTGGTTTGGGCGTGAAAGCGTAACAAACAGACAGACAGACAGACAGAGTTACTTTCAGATAGGGATGTTAAAAAATAATCGATTTTTTTTTTTAAATCGATTATTCATGGACGATTATTTTAAAAAGAAAAATCGATTTTTCATAAATCGATTTTATTACTATCATAAAAAAATCGATTTTTTTTTTAACGCATTGCGTCCGGATGCCTGGTTTTGATTTTTTCGACTGGTAGGTATAAAGCAGAGTCCGCAGCGCCATGTTTTCGTGTTTTTTAACATAATAACATTGGTTTCCACCAATGACACGCGCCTATTTTGTTTTTAAACCTGTTTTAAACACGAAAACATGGCGCTGCGGACTCGGCTTTAGTGCATATATTATAATACTCTTTGCTTTAGTGGTACTAATTTGACGGCAGAACCGGTACCCATTTCGTTCGTTCGTTCTCGAGGGTTGACATTTCTGTCATTGTGTCACTGATTTAAATGAATGACTGATCTGTAGTTTATTTCAAATTATTCTCGTTCAACGTGTTCCGCGTTCGTAATTTCGTACCTACCTACATTGTAATTTGTTCAAAGATTATTTTGTGTTTGGAAGATCGGATTGAGTGTTTGTTTCTTTTCGTTGTAAAAATGTCTAGCAACAAAACGAAAAAAAGTTGTTGGCGACAGTACTATGAACTAAAAAGTTTAATTTTTTTATTGGTTGGCAGTGGCACCAATGAAATAATTACTCACTAGTTAAATAAAGTTGATTGCTTAAGTTGCTTTTGTTTTTTTTTTATAACTTATCCAACTGATTAAATTTACGAAAAAAATCGTTTTTTTTTTTTTTAAATCGATTATTTGTTTATTTAAAACCGATTTTTCTATAATCGATTTATTTTAGGTAAAAAAAAAATCGATTATTAATTAATCGATTTTTTTCCCGCTAAGTCACATCCCTATACTAGTTTGACGGCAGCACCGGTACCCAGTTCGTTCGTTCGTTCTCGGGGGTTGACATTTCTGTCATTGTGTCACTGATTTAAATGAATGACTGATCTGTAGTTTATTTCAAATTATTCTCGTTCAACGTGATCCGCGTTCGTAATTTCGTACCTACCTACATTGTAATTTGTTCAAAGATTATTTTGTGTTTGGAAGATCGGATTGAGTGTTTGTTTCTTTTCGTTGTAAAAATGTCTAGCAACAAAACGAAAAAAAGTTGTTGGCGACAGTACTATGAACTAATAAGTTTCATTTTTTTCATTGGTTGGCAGTGGCACCAATGAAATAATTACTCACTAGTTAAATAAAGTTGATTGCTTAAGTTCCTTTGTTTTTGTTTAATAACTTATTCAACTGATTAAATTTACGATCGATTTTTTTGAAAAATCGATTATTTTTTTATTTAAAATCGATTTTTCTATAATCGATTTATTTTAGGTAAAAAAAAAATCTATTATTAATTAATCGATTTTTTTCCCGCTAAGTCACATCCCTACTTTCAGATTTATAATATTAAGTAAGTATGAATATGGATACCATGATCTATATCACATACACATTTTAAATGCATGAATATACGTATTAGGCAAAGGCTATTTACACTCGCCCGACGGATTTAAGCATCCGTTTATCTGCGCAGAAAACAATTTTGTATGAAAAAGCGTTCACTGCGCAGACAAACGGCTAAGGGCCAGGCCACAACAGTGCGTTGCGGCGTCGCATCGCAAAAACAACATTGCACAGCTATGCGATGCGATGTCGCAACGCAAAAATTTCATCGGATACGACATCGTACGACAAGACGCTAACCGTCAGTTCAGTTTCTAGTGAGACATGGACTCGCATCGCATAGCTGTGCAATGTTGTTTTTGCGATGCGACGCCGCAACGCACTGTTGTGGCCTGGCCCTAACTTCACGGATGCTTAGATCCATTGAACGAAGTTTATATGACTAGATTTACAACTATTTTTCGCATTTTCAAAGACAATACCTAAAAAAGCGATTATAAATGAATTATCAGGAGAAAAAATATTGAAAATAGGTTACCGTGAGCTGAAATGATCACAAACATAGGTATTTACTGCTCTTCACTGAAGAGTTCCATTGAATAGCTAGTGAGTATAACTTCAATTCCGTTCGCCGAGGTGTGCCGAAATTCAGCTCAATTGGATATCAAGTGACCTTTGCAATTGAGCTGAGCTTAAGCACACCAATCTAACAAGCCCTATTTTACTTACGGTAAGTGATTAGATCCAAACATACTGCATTAATCTATTATTATAAGAATCTTTGTCCTGACTGACTGACTGACTGACTGACTGATAGACAACGTACAGCCTAAACCGCTGGTCGTAGAGACTTGAAATTTTGAGGGTATGTCCGTCTTGGTGCGTAGGGGTGTACTAAGAAGGGATTTTTTGAAATTCAACCCCTAAAGGGGTGAAAAGGGGTAAAAACGATTGTATGAAAAATCGTATTCCTGGCACTTGGAGACATGAAATTTAGAATTATGATAGTTCAACGCTTTTAATGAAATTCTACATTAAAAAAAATTCAAAACTACCCCTAGAAGGGGATGTAGGGGGTGTTAATGTTTGTATGGGGTTTTTTGAATGCGTGGTCCGATTTGCTTGAAACTCGGTATGATTATTTAAAAATTTAAATAAAAATGTCCGCACTCCAATAATTTAATAACTACCCCTAAACCGGGGTGAGAGGGGTGTTAAAGTTTGCGGTAACTCGGTATGAGTATTTAGTAGTAGTGTAATAAATAATATCTGCATGTTTTTTTTTTTTTTAAAATCTACCCTTCAATGGGGGTGAAAAAGGGGAAGTACAGTACAGATTCTATGGGAGCCATAAGTCCATTGGGAGTGGAAGTGGGGTATTTGGGGAAGGGATAACGTATAAGGGATAAGCGGGAAAAAGTGGAATGAAGCGGGATAAACCGGGATAATGCGGAGGAAAAGCGGGAAAAAGCGGAATAATGCGGGAAAAAAAAATAATAAACAGGGAAAAAGCTGGATAATGCGGAATAAACCGGGAAAAAGCGGGGGAAAAGCGGGAAAAAGCAGGATAATGCGGGATAAAGCGGGAGTAAAGCAGGTTAAACTAGGAAAAAGCAGGATAATGCGGGATATAGTGGGTAAAAAGTGGGATAAAGCGGGGAAAAAGCGGGATAAACCAAGAAAATGCGGGAGAAAAGGGGGATAAACCGGGAAAAAGCGGGACAATGCGGGATAAAGCTGGGTAAAAGCGGGATAAACTGGGGAAAAGCAGGATAAAGTGGGATAAAGCGGGATAAACTGGGGAAAAGCGGGGGAAAAGCGGGATAAACTGGGGAAAAGCAGGATAATGCGGGATAAAGTAGGGACAAAGTGGGATAAACTGGGATAAAGCAGGATAAAGTGGGGAAAAGGTGGGATAAACCGGGATAAAGCGGGGGAAAAGCGGGACAAAGTGGGATAAACTGGGATAAAACAGGATAAAGTGGGGGAAAGGTGGGATAAACCGGGATAAAGCGAAAAAAAACGAGATAATGTGGGATAAAGCGGGATAATTCGGGATAAAGCGGGGGAAAAGCAGGAAAAAACGGGATCAAGCGAGAAAAATGGAATGATGTGGGATAAAGTTTGGGGAAATGGGATAATGTGGGATAAGTGGGAAAAAGCGGGGAAATAACGGGAAAAAATCATAAAATCATATTCCTGGCACTTAGAGACATGAATTTTAGAATTATGATAGTTCAACAGTTTTAATGAAAGTCTGCATTCAAAAAGCTACCCCCAGTGTTAATGTTTGTATGGGGTTTATTGAATGCGTTGTCCGATTCGCTTGAAACTCGGTATGAGTATTAATTAGTGTAATTACAAAATGTATGCATTCAAAAAAAACTCAAAACTACCCCTAGAAGGGGGTGTTAATGTTTGTATGGGGTTTTTTGAATGCGTGGTCCGATTCGCTTGAAACTCGCTATGAGTGAGTACTGAGTAACATTTTTATATATTTTTTTATAAACTCCACTATAAAGGGGGTGAAAGAGGGAGTAACAGTTGCTAAGAGAACCATAAGTTCTAAAAACTTGAAACTTGGAGGGTACATTCTTCTTCTGCTGCATTTTTAGGATTTCGTAGGGGTGGGGTGAACTTTTGTATTTAGGGGCTGGGTTGAAAGGGAGGGCTGTAAATAATTCCTGAAACAGGGTGTTGGCGGTGATTAAGTATGTGTGGAATTTCTTAAGTGGGAGTGAGATTGGAAGTGGGGTTAATTCATTTATGGATTTGTGGATGGAGTGAGAATGGTAGTGGGATTGATGGATTTGTGGATTTGTGAGTTTATGGGGGCGTCAGATTAAAATGTGAGAGTGAGATTGTGAGTCACATTAAGAGTGAGAGCGAGATAAGGGTTAGATTGAGGGTCAGATTTAGAGTGAGACTCGGGCTCAGACTCAGTCATCAAAGTTGAACTTGCAGTCACAGTCACTCAGTTTAGTCAATGTGATGAAAAGCTTAAGCTTACCTACTCAAGTGATAAGGGCTATGTTGATATGTACCACGTGAACGAAGTCGCGGGCGTTCCGCTAGTATTAAATAAAGACTTGTAAATAAAAAGAAACTTCCGTCAAAGTCATTACGCGAGTTGCCATTGCTATTAATAAAGTGAAGTTATCTAAGCGACGCGTGATTCGAGCTGGCAATTTTTTGGCACAGAGAATCAGCATCGCCATTCAGCGTGGCAACGCCGGCAGTATTTGGGGCATACTTCCGACTGGCACTGACCTTGATCAGTTGAGCTATTTTTACGACGATCCATGAACAATTTAATTAGTATATCCACAAGACAAGAACACAAGACTAACCTGTAATCTTGGGCAGTACAACCTTATTGAGTATGGTGGGTACCAGCATGAGGTCGGGATCGTCTCGAACTGAGCTTTCTGTTAGCGGAGTCTCCGCCCCCGCGGCCGCCGCGTCCTCGCCCTCCGGGGGGGACACGCCGTACATCATCAGACAGCTGGCAATACAAAAGATCACTGTATCAAACCAAAAAACAGAAAATTATTTCAAATGATTTCGGTATCGACGCCGTAAAAGTGGATTTGTATGGTAAAATAACAGCGCTACCTTTTGATCAAACATAATGAAAGTGCAAAGGGTGCAGAACTACATCCTTAAGCAAGTTTCGTGCACCCCATGGTTTATCAGAACAGATGAGATCCATGAACACCTTGGCATGCCAACAATCAAGGAAGAGATTGTAAACTATGGCCATAAATACAAGTTGAGACTTGAAAAGCACCCAAACCAGCTCGCGGGACAACTCACTGTCCCTGAAAGCATACGTCGACTGAAAAAGAGGCGAGATCTCGCCACATCTGCTTATAGTCGGCACGACTGATCGCACGTTGAGAATACAAAAAAAAAAAAAAAAACCTTTTGATACATATCACACAGAATGGTGAAGCCTACTACGCACCCTGATCTTCCTGTATTAAAGTACGAATATGTCTAAGTCAGAGAGATAAATAAAATAAAACAAAAAAAGACGTGTGGCACTCGGAGACTGCCGCGGTAAAGCTATTGCATAGCATTTTTTATCAACTTGTGAGTGGGGGGTGTTAGGTTATTTTCGTTACGGAATTTCTGGATTCGGTCTCCACGCTCAAGGCCCGCGATAGAAGCTATGCAATAGCTTAATAAATAACGCTGGACTTTTCACACAGCATCATCTAGCCCCAAAGTAAGCAGAGCTTGTGTTATGGGTACTAGATGACTGATAAACTACTTATATACTTTTTTGATTGTAAATACATACATATTATACACAGAAACACCCAGACCCGAAACAAATATCTGTAGGTCATACAAACATTTGTCCCGCGACGGGGATCTATTCAGATGTCTATTTATACAATGGCATGACCACATTTTGCAGAAGTCAGTATTCCATGTGACCATTTTCAAGTCGCCCAGGCTATTAGAATACTAACTGGAAATATACATAATATTTCCATTTATTTCTGATATCACTCTTATTGTATCATGTATTTGGTGTTTTGACTAGGCTTTAAAAGAAAAATAACTTGTTCTCGTTCATGCAATAAACATGTTCTGCGGAAAAGCTTTAGAAATATATCGGGTAATGCTCACTTGTACCAATCCATTTTCTCATAATCCTCGTTGTCTTCATCAGCCAATGGATTCCAAAGTATGAGCTGGAAATAAATAAATTTACCAGCTCAGTAAAAAATATAAAAATCTAAACAATCATGTTCACCTGCACACATACCAAAGTGAATGAATGAATGAACACTTTATTGTACACCAATTAATAACAAAACACCACATAAAAACAACACGTTCGAAATTAGTAAAATGGGCGGCCTTATCGCTGAAAAAGACTTCCAGGCAACCGTTACAGTGTATCATCAGATGCAGGCTCGCTGCGCTCACCCGCGCCTGCCGTGTCGCTGCGCTCACCTGGTGTCGTACGTAGGGCGCCAGCAGCTTGGGCAGCGCGGCGGGCAGGTGTGCGTCGCAATAGGCGGCTCGGTCGCGGCTGCGCCAGCCGGCCAGCGCCCCGCACACGCCGCGCAGCGCGCGCCACGCCTCCAGCGCGTCCGCGAACAGCGCGCGCGCGCCCGCGAGGATGCTGTCTGACAATAACAGATCAAATCGTGAAACCTGGCTTTACGTAGAGATGTTGCATCTCTATGCATCATGTACCGCATATACAATGGGGAGTGCTCAGAAGAATTGTTTGGACTGATACCAGCCGCTGAATTCCGCCATCGTATGCAACGACAGCGATACTCATACCATCCGCATCATGTGGATGGTTGGCAGTCCACAACTGTGCGGTTTTCACGCCAATTCCTGCCTCGCACAACAGACTTATGGAATCAGCTGTCGCCAGCGGTATTTCCAGACCGATACGACTTAGGCACCTTCAAGAAAAGAGCCTATTCCTACCTCAAAGGCCGGCAACGCATCTGCAGTGCTTCTTGATGCTGCAGTTATCTGTGGGCGGTGGTAATCACTTACCATCAGGTGTGCCACATGCTCGTTTGCCCCCTCTTCCATAAAAAAAAAAAAACCTACCTACAGAAGTGACAGCTCCAGAGTGTGATAAATACCTACACTGTGGGGATCTCCTCATACATCCACATACATAACGTATATATAATATTAATTTATATACTTACACACAATTTATATAATATAGTTTACTTATTACACATTCACACAAACGTTCATACCTCGTTCATACCCGATAAACCTTATGTTCCTACTACAGTTCATACGCTTACACTATGTTCATACTTATTACTCCATCATGTTAACTTTTTTAGATTTTATAAATTAATATTAAGCTAATCTTAATCTCATTATAAAAGAACTATTATTGTTTGTATGAGAAATAAAATGTCATTAAACCTAAACCTGGGGCCGTATTCGCGTTGCTTTTTTCGTTCGTTCGATGAATATTCGGATGCTTCCCACCACGATTTTCGACTTCAAGGGCTAATTTTTCGGTTTGGAATATTTGGTCCTAAGTTAGGACCGTGTTTTAAAGTTTTAAAAATTGGCTTCAAGTCAGAAATAGTGGTGGTGGGAAGCATCCGAAAATTCATCAAACGAACGAAAAAAGGAACGCGAATACGGCCCCTGGCCCTAGATTCGGACTTCAGCGGAATGCATTCGGGTCGAAACCGATCACAGTACAAGAAACGTCAGTTTTGGATCAATTCCTGCACTGTGATTGGTTGGTGTCGGTTGAACGGCTGACCGATTTCGACCCGAATACGTTCCGCTGAAGTCTGAATCACCAGGCTGACCTATCGCATAGTATCTGGGATGTACGATCTTAACTAATCAAGGTTATATCGGATCATTTATAGTTATTGCTTTTCATTCAGCACTTTTCATTCGAAATGAACAGTCTGAACACCAAAAGAGAACATTCATTCAAATTCAGCCATTTCGACTCCACTCTCCCGACACAAACGTCACGGTAGACGCACGCTGCGTAAAATTTAGAAAAGCGACCATTCCATTCTAGCTCAGCCGTGCGATCGGAATGAAATAATTACGTTTTAATACTAAAAATAAAACCGACTTCAATGTTTGACTCGAAACGCGGTGTGACTCAGGGCGTTAAGCTGTCGATTCGATTTCTATTTGTGACATGGCTAGGAGGGAAGGTGTTTAGAGTTTTACGGGGAAACTATCAATCCCTCAGGAATAAAATTTATATGGGACCACCTCTGGATACCCTTTCAAACATAAAAAGAATTTTGCAAATCGGTCAATGGCGGAACAATCGCGTAACAAGATAAAAAAATAAAAACATACAGACGAATTGAGAACCTCCTCCTTTTTTGAAGTCGGTTGATAAAACTAAAGCATTCACCGGATCGAACCGTCCGCGCGATCATAACTGTCGGAATACCTCTCTCAGCTCGCGCGTGGTGGTGCTCCGGCGGCGGCAGCTCGTCGTCGCTGGAGTCCCCGTCGCGGTGCGCGCGCGCAGCGGCCGCGGCCTCCCGGCGCAGGCGCCGCGCGCGCCGCCGGCCCTCGCGCTCGGCCGCGCGCCGCGTCTTGTCGGGGCCGTCGGCCGGGCGGGCCGCGCCCGGACGGGCTACAGACACAACATTATGACATTTAAAAAAAAAAATAAGTGTAAGATTAACCAATTGTTGATTGTACTCTGCTTGATTTGAATAAATGTAGACCTCACTCTTACCTGTGTAAGTTTGAGGTCAAGAGCCGACTCATTCATAATAATAAAAAAAATATATATATTTAATTACAGTACAATCTCACTAATCCGGCACTTCGATAGATCGGCACGTCCAATAATCCGGCACCCTCCGCCCACGCCTCCCTTTCCCCTCTATACCTGTGCGCTTTGGTCGCTGCGTCATCGACTAGCAGTCTAACCTCAACACTTATCACTTGCACGTGCTAACGTATTGTTTCTTTCAAGTGAGACTAGTTTATAGTTAAAAATGTCAAATAAACGCAAACACAAAACACTACCGATGACTTTTTCAGTATAACCCAGTAATTCGAACATTCCAATAATCCGGCACCCTCCGGTTTTTAATAGTGCCGGATTAGTGAGATTACACTGTATTTTATGACTAAATTCTGTATTATACACGGTTAGACTGATTTTTCTTTCACGCGTAGTCGCGTACCGTCAGCTCTGATAAAAGCATACTCTTTATTACATTGAAGTAAGGACACTAATGTTTCAGCAGAATTGTCATCGCTGATTTCTCTCGGCGCTGCTGTACAAACAGTATCCTTACTACATTGTAATAAAGATTATGCTTCCTATCAGCGCTGACGGTACGCGTGACAAGAATACCAGCGTAACCAGCCTTATAATATGTGAAACACCGGTAACCTCTCAGGACTGTATCGCTATCATCGTAAACAAAAACTGTTGTTCGATAACTATTTACAAAACATAATACATTTACCAAAAACAAACCTTCAAGATTTCGTTGTTCTATCTGACACATTTAAATTCTGTATTAAATAGGTCAATTTCAAGCGCCCCCGCCGCCCTAACCCAGCTCCCATCGCTGTTGTACTATCGCTTTCTTTTGCTTTGCATAGACTTCGTAACATTTAGAGCGTTCAATTTAATTTTTTGTATGAAAATCTGATAAACTAAAATATGATGAATTTTTAAAAGTTAGCACGCTTATGTAGACGTTATTCGGGAGATTTTTAAAAAAAAAACAGTCAGCGTAGAAAATCATATTTGTCAAAAAAACAAGTTAATCTTCTGTTTCCTACCCCAAAGTTACTTACAAATTAATTGCAACATTTTGCATAAAATAACGTTTTCTATACAATTTTAATATTCTATGCTACCTGCCAAAGCCAGCACATCTTGTGCCTGGTCCCTGACGTCAGCACGACGTCTCTCCACCAAGAAGTCGTGACGTCGACGTTGCAGCGCCAACGCCCGGCTTTCCAATGCTTCTAGCTCAGGCATCTATAAAAATGTTATGAAGAATCACTTTTGGATGCGATAAGTCAGCGAGCAAAGGACGTTGGTTCGAAATCGCAATATTTTTAGGATCTTTTATTTTATTTATCAAGTTGAAAATTAGGAGCGGTTTCCAAAACAACACAAAAAACAAAAGAAATCGCACCTAACATCAAACATCGAACAAAATGTGGGCGTGGCCTAACTTTCTTGTATGCAAAATGTTATCCGAGGCAACACGTTTTGTTAGAATGTTTTGTTATTTTTGGTCGCAGGAGACACGGCTTTAGAATAAGTTAATTGTTAACTTTATCTACAGCTAATAAATGACTTATTTATTCGTTTTACACGTTTCAAAACTTCTGTGCTACCCTAAGTAAGTTCGTATGAGTCAGTGGCCAACTCTGGTGACGGAGTTTTTATGCCGCCTTAAGGCCTCCGTCATGGCTTAACGACTTAAATAGCCGGGACCGACAATTTACGGGGTTACTCGTAGTACACCGACGCATTCGCATGCGAATGCGAACCCACGTCTCACTCTAGCACATAGCTAATGAGATAGTTGCGTCCTTGTCGGATGCGATCTGCCGATGCGAATCGCATGCGAATGCATCGGTGTACTAACGGCGTTAACCCTCCGAAGCACGGAAGCGCTCAGAAGAAAATGCCACTGGCGGTCACCCATCCACTTACAGATCGTTTCGAACGTTACTTAACTTCAACGTTCTATCAAAAACGACTAAGCAAGCACTCTATCTTGACTAGTCTATTTCTCCATACCTTCTCATCCAGGCACTCGATGAGGTCGGTGAGGTAGCCCCGGGCGGCCTGCGCGCGCCGGTAGGCCGCGTCCAGCTCGGCGCGCCTCGCCGCGCGGTTCTCACGGATCTGGGCGAGTTTCACCAACTGATTTTGTATGTGCTCCAATTTGATGCCCGTGTTTATTCTGTCTAGTTGCAGCTCTTCTAACCTGTAATAGATTAGTTGAGTGTGAAAATAAAATGATTATCTAATTATATTTCCTCTAACCTGTGATGGTTTAATTTTAGGAAGAGTCAAACCAGATTGAATTAAGAGACTTGTTGACTTTCGATGCGGATTTTACGGGTTTAAATAATCTGGATTTAAATGCATGATGAGAGAATTAAAATCAGAGAACAGATACTGAATAGCTCGAGTTGAGGCAATACTTATCCATTATAGAGTTGGTATGAGTCCTATACACCCTTACGAAATCCCCGCGAGCGCAGTGGGCAGCTGTTGGAACATACCTCTCGGTGAGCGCAGTGAGCAGCTGTTGGAACATACCTCTCGGTGAGCGCAGTGAGCAGCTGTTGGAACATACCTCTCGGTGAGCGCAGTGAGCAGCTGTTGGAACATACCTCTCGGTGAGCGCAGTGAGCAGCTATTGGAACATACCTCTCGGTGAGCGCAGTGAGCAGCTGTTGGAACATACCTCTCGATGAGCGCAGTGAGCAGCTGTTGGAACATACCTCTCGATGAGCGCAGTGAGCAGCTGTTGGAACATACCTCTCGGTGAGCGCAGTGAGCAGCTGTTGGAACATACCTCTCGGTGAGCGCAGTGAGCAGCTGTTGGAACATACCTCTCGGTGAGTGCAGTGAGCAGCTATTGGAACATACCTCTCGGTGAGCGCAGTGAGCAGCTGTTGCGCAGACGCTGGTTGACCGGCTGCGGCAGAAGCGGCTCCGGGCGCCGCGAGCGGACGCAGGTGTGGCGCGGTGGGCAGCCGCGGCGGCGCAGGGGGCAGCGCGAACGGATTCAACTCGATACCGCTGTCGCCTGTAAACAACAACTTATATGTATAACCCGTGATTCACACAAAGCTACAAAACATAAATTCTACAAGTATACACTAAAGCTCCTGAGTAATCAGGTAATTTTTTGTAGGAATATGTTTTATGCTAATCGTGAACTCCCAATGTGTACTTGTACAATATTTATAATTTGGGTGAGGTACACAGTGAATATGAAACTGTATTGCAGATTAAGTGACCTGTAATATCAACAATAGCCGGCATAGCCTTCTTGATCTGCTGCTCCTCCCATTCTTCCACTTCACTGTTGTTCTCCTCATCAGGGTCTATTGCTGCTGTTCCACCTTAACAAAAAAATACTATTTCAATGTCTATTATGAGGAAAAACAAAAGGCATCTCGATTATTATTAGTATGTTTGTACCACAGTAATATTTGTCATTGTCAATACATGATAGCGGTACTAAGTAGCTGTGTTTACTCACGCTGAGGCTTGTCGCTGGGCATATCTAGTCCCCTCACTTGTATCCTATCCTCTTCATCATCAGCGGAATCGTCACCTTCTCTTACCAACCGCGATCCGCTCTCTGGCTCCGACTGGATCGGGACGAAGTCGCCTAATTCCCGAGCCTGTAAGCGATTTATGCAATGCCTTAACTGTTCTGATGTTTCGTGCAGCGCTGCTCAGGTTGTGGAAGGAATTTAAAAGTGTAGAAAGCTATAATAATTATTGCATGCGTTTCTAGTAGGTTAATACTGTCTATAAAGGCACTCCCGAAAACAAAAACAATGCATAGTTTGGCCCTTGATTCTGACTTCAGCAGAATGCATTCGGGTCGGAATAGGTCAGCTGTTCAACCGACCGCAACCAATCACAGTGCAAGAAACGCTAGTTTTGGATCAATTCCTGCACTGTGATTGGTTGCTGTCGGTTGAAGTTCAGTTGAACAGCTGACCGATTCCGACCTAATGCGTTCCACTGAAGTCTGAATCACTAGGCTGTACTACATCTTTTTACGTTTTAGATTTACGTGAAATATATCAGTTTAAGTGTTAGGGAGTAGTCTTATTGCTCTCAGTAAGTATGGATTTAATTATTGATTTACTTTACACAAGTAGCTGCATAAAAAATTGAGGGTATAAAATGTGGTCAATTAAATGTATACAAACAGCAGCACTGCACAAGATAGTACATTTATAAGACAATGTGACAAAAATACAGGATCCAGGATGTGTTACATACAGTCCTGTATATTTTTGAACAAACCAAAAACCCAATAGCAGAAGTTATTTCTCAAACTAGCTCTCTCAATGAATGAAAACAGAACACAAGTAAACTAACACATCCACAAAATACAGATGAAAAATATGTAAATAATCTATTTAAAATCAATCTAAATCTTGAATCTAAAGGTATTAATTTCTGTGCTTAATTTTGGCGAAATTTTCTAAGCTCTGATTTCACGCAATGGTCGAATGCAGCTGATCAATGATTGATCCAATCTATCTATAGATAAAAAAACCCTGAAAGATGCACAACAATAAATGTTAAGTGAAAAACCAGAGATGGCTGCCCTAAGGATATTTATTTTTGAGAGAAGAAACTTAAAACTAACGATTACTAAAATCACAAAAAACTGATACTTGGACATCTTCTTCTTCTTCTTCCTGCCCTTATCCCACTTATGTGGGGTCGGCACAACATAATTCCATTAAAACTTTGGAACAAAAGATTAATATACCACATTGAACTAAGATGCATTTAGAAAATGACTTTTACATTCATTTAAAAGATGGCCTGTAAAATATTAGTTATTGAAGATTTTACCGATTGAAAACCAAGTTTACAGTTAGACGCCAATATTTTTTTAAATGTAAAGTCAATGAGCATTAAAACAAGATTAAAACAAAAGCCCTGACACAAATTAATCTGTTAGAAATCTACTCACAATTTTAATGGACAAGAGCAGGGATGCTATGGATGGATATCCGTCAAGAGTCAATGAAATATCAACGAGACTTCACTCAAAGTTGGAACAACATCAGCAGCCATCGCTAGTCCCTCACCTCTCATACCTGCTGTCTAGTCTTGCGCGCGGCGTGTATGAGCGCGGCATCGGGGATTGGCCCCGAGGCGCCGGCCAGCGCCGCCCTGACCGACTCCGCACGGTACGTGTGGAACCCCCTATCCTCCCCATCCCCTTCCTCTTCAGATATATCCCCCGCCCCGTCCGCAGCTAACGCCTCCCGACCGGACAGAATCAGCCCCTCCAGTGTCACTTTCTTCTTTGGTTTAACGGTTTCCGTGTGGTTCATGTCCTAGGGAGAGGATTGGTTTTTATTATCGGTTCAAGTTAGAGATGACCACAGTTTTCGCCATAATTTTTTGGTATATTCATAAACTCATTGTCTAAGATAGAGTATGTAGAAGTTCTTGAGAAAAAACGGGATGCATACGCTAGATCAACAATCATTATGTCAAAGTTTACAAGATCAACACCAATGTTAATCAATGTTTTCTTTCGGAGTGGTGTAAAAGAAATAAAAAAAATACATGATTGATAAGTTTGATTTAGATTTTATTTCTTTTTCCTCAATTAAGTAAGTAAGGCTCAGATAAAACACCCAAAAAAAGCCTAATTCCAAATATTGAACTGGTAAACTGATGATGTAGTGAATTGTTGACATAGTAAACTGTTGATCTTATGAACTGTTGATCTCATAATTTGTTGATCTAGAGGTGTTGATCTTGTAAACTTTGACATAATGATTGTTGATATAGCGTATGTATCCCAGAAAAGGGAAACTGCAGTCATCATTGTCAATAACACTAAAGGTTTTTTTTAACAATACCACCACCTGCTGATACTGTGTCTGATCAAAATGTTTTCTTATAATACTATCTAGCAGTTCAATTCTCTGATTCTAATATTTAATTTATCTGTCAGATGTTTTAACTGCTAGATATATCAACCAGTTTATCATCAAGCTGCGAGATTGGGCCTAATACTATTTAAATTGCAGTGCACTATTCATCCCTCTTCAAAAACTTACCACCATGCAACTTTAGCAGCATGAAGTTTAGACAGTTCCAGTCTTCGACAAAGTGATAGGTATCAATCTGTAAAGCAGTGTGAGAGTGTGTAACATGATTGTACGCCTTACCTCGTGGCCGTTACTGTCATATTTGTTACTATCACCATCAGGCAATCGCTTTCTTTCCTTATCTCGGCGTTTAGACAGGCGCTTGCTCTGGGAAGATTTTTTCACTTTGAATTCCTCACAATCTTCCTCTGAAATTAGAAAATGAAATGAATTTTGTTACAACATGGATGTAGTAAAACAACAAGGGAAGCCTTTACCCTAAAATGGAACAACAACAGCTGATAAAAATAGTTTTATAAATAAATAATGCTGGACATTTCACACAGCATCATCTAGCCCTAAACTAAGCAAAGCTTATACTATGGGAATCAGATAACTGATATACTTATATACTTTTTTTTGTAAATACATACTTAATACACATAGAAACACCCAGACACTAGATAAATACTTGCAGATAGTACAAACATTTATCCCGCAACGGGGAACGAACCCGCAACCTTCTGCGTCCCGAGTGGGCTTTCACCAACTGCGCCACAGAGGTTGTTAATAAGTTTATTGATTAGTTTACAATAAAGATACAATCTAATTGACAGATCATCTAATCTGCTGGACCTGTCAATGGTTCATAAGCATACTATTACTGCTGGTGATTGAGATAACAAGAAGTTACCGGTGCTATAACTGATAAAATATGAGCTTATCAAAAATTTCGATTGCGACGACATGGATTCTGTGGCCGAATGGTAAGGCATTCCGGCTTTAGGAGGATAGTCTGATCGTTGCGGGTTCGAATCCCGTCGGAATCGAACTTTTGATAAGACATTTCTCAATAACAAGAAGAATTCTAATTCTAGAAGTAGGTACCCAAAGCTTTCGAATCCTTCTAGTCAGAGAGTGTAGGCAAACTTATTCAATCAAAATCGAAAGATTTCAGCCAGTATTGCACCAGTAATTAGTGTGGTGTGATATCAAGGCCAAGACACTTTACCTTCGTCTGCAAAGCTCAGGAGCGCCACACTCTTCACAGGCTTATTCTCTTTCTTGTCTCTCTTCTCCTTCTTCTCCGACTCCTGGCTGATGATAGGCGGCGGCGGGGGCTCCGGTTCGCCGTCGTCATCGTCATCGGCACAGAACACACGTCTTTGAATCTTCTTAGGCTTACGAAACATTGTAGATCTACTCGATTATTTTCACGCGAAGTTGGTAGGTGATCAATTTACAAAGATTAGCCACATTTACATTACATGAAAACAAAATTCAAGCATCACATCACACACACATCCCCAACCCAACTTTGCATTTTTTTTGAAAAGGGTGAGTGAGTGAGTGAGTGAAACGAATGTGGATCGTGGAACGAACAACATAGAATGAACTGGGAAATAGTCGTTCCCCCACAGGTAATAAAACATCTCTATAGTCGAAGGTCATTGAACCGATAAATAGAATTGTGATAAAATTAGTAACTGAAGTGAAATCGATTTTTAACTCGATTTTATTTTAAAACGAACAGAATCTTATCTTATGGACACCTAAAGCTTAAAGACGGGATGCGCCTTACGCGGGCCCTAGACGATCAATTATATTGCACAGTAATACGAATTGCACAATAATATTGACCGTTTATGCTTAATATTGAAGATTGCGCAATGATTGAATGAAAGTTTGAGCGAGTTTAATTTTTATTACACCATATTTTTTAATTGCTTAGTGTAGGGTCAGTTTGCGCAATTTTTTTTAGTATTAATTTGAACATGACATTAAATGTCTGGCTAAAAACATTGCGCCATTCCTATTATTGTGTAATATAACAGATCGTTTGGATTCAAAGCGGCTTTCAATCTTATTGTACAATAAAATGTATTATACAATGCTATTGTTGGTCTAGGGCCCGCTTTCCCCTCTCCTAAAATGTACACGATTCCGAATCATGTGCATCTACCTAATATTATTACGTACGACACTTTATTATTTTATGCGAAATTTGTAAGAGTGTGTGTATAAATGAGTATATTGTGCTGTCATTTATTAATGCACACGTGTGTAAAATGCATTTGTGTGCTACCTAGAGGAATTCTGTAATTAACTCGTCTATTCTAGTTTGTCTGAGCTAAGGACATCATTTTCATGATTGCTTACAGCTCGTCCAACCCGTCTCTAGTCAACGTAGTTTCATACAATTACAAAATATATATGAAGCGGATTTTTGGCCCGGCCCGCCTGGTGGACGATGCTTAGCTTAATATTAATTGACGCAATATTGATTGACGATATTTAAAATCGAAATCGATAAAAAATTAGTAACTTTGTAAGTTAAGTTGGCATGTCGCATCTCTACTCTGGCTAGATCCGCCATTTTTGTCCCGCACAGAAGTTTGTGCGTTTAGTTTTGGTAAGTTTATAATTTTTATATCGTATATTATTACCGTAATCATGAGCTATACATTATTTTCGCTACACATTCATCCTGAAGAATATTTAAAATACATAATTACATCAATATTTTGTGATTCATATACGAAACACGTTACATGTCTCATTTGTATTGCAGTCCTTAAATTTCTACGAAGTCCCTACACCACTCAGCAAGATGGGTAGGGAGGACAAAGCTACCTGGAAGACCAACTACTTCACCAAGATCATTGTAAGTTCGGGATCAATACGATATCGTAAACAGATGGATAACCTCAAAAAGTTCTCATTCCCATACAATCGTTTGGGGTATAAGATACCTTGATAATTGCTCTGCCTTACTATCTATTAGGCGTGCATTGAGTAAATTTATTATAATAATACGTATTATGTACCTACAAACTTTGTAAAATTGAGTTTGCATGAAGAACCAACAATCTGATCTAATGCCATACAGTACTTTCTCTTCCAAATCAGTCCAAAAGTTGTGGCTAGCTTTGTTGCATTTCACTGTAATAACATTTATGTCTCTTTACAGCAACTGCTCGATGAATTCCCAAAGTGTTTCATTGTGGGTGCGGACAATGTGGGTTCGACCCAGATGCAGCAGATCCGTATTTCCCTGCGAGGCAGTAGCATCGTGCTCATGGGAAAGAACACCATGATGCGTAAAGCCATCAAGGACCATCTCGAGGCCAACCCTGCTCTTGAGAAGCTTCTGCCCCACATCAAGGGAAACGTCGGCTTTGTCTTCACTCGTGGAGACCTTGTCGAAGTAAGTATGAAGATAAACTATAAATAAATAATGCAGGACATTTCACACAGCATCACTACACTAGCCCCAAAGTAAGCAAAGCTTGTACTATGGGAACCAGTAACTGATAAACTGCTTATATACCTACTTTTTGTTTGTAAATACATATTATAATACAAACATTTAACCGCGGCGGGGATCGAACCCGCAACCTTCTGTCTCAAGTGGGCTTTCACCCACTGTGCCACAGAGGTCGTCACTATCTTGGATTCTATAAAAAATAAAATTAATCTGATGTATTTGATACTGAATCATTAGCCTCAAAACTGACTACTGCTTGTTCAAATGTCTGTCCTAATACCTTGGCGTTTTATATGGCGCCATGGCTTCGCTTTCAGACTAAAGTATTGCTTCAAATTTATCCTAGTGTAATAATTTTCTCCATGAAAATTGCACTGGCATTTTGAAGATACACCAACTTCCTGAAACTTACTTCAGAACAAAAGGTTCATTGTTAATTTTTTCTCTCTAAAACACATACAGCCCCTTTCTCTGGTACCTAGACAATCGCCATGCTAAGAGGGCAGGTGTATTATAGTTTGAGCTATTTCACATTTGATTTTTCTACTTAGGTCCGTGACAAACTGCTGGAGAACAAAGTGCGTGCCCCGGCTCGCCCCGGCGCCATCGCCCCACTGTCCGTCGTCATCCCCGCCCACAACACCGGTTTGGGTCCTGAGAAGACTTCCTTCTTCCAGGCTCTTTCCATCCCCACCAAGATTTCCAAGGGTAAGAAAAGATACCTTCTCATAGATGTACAGTACGCACAACTAATCTTTGTCTGTCTGAAGTTAGGTGCACTAAACGTTTGCGCAGGTTTGCGCAAGTAGGCGAGATAGCACGATGCAACAAACTAAGCGAGTGAGCGAGGCTACTATACAAAGGCGTCACCAAAAATGGATGCTGCGCTACTTCAGATAGCTAAAGATTAGTTGTGCGTATTGTAACTTGATTTTATTTATACCATTTTAAGTGATCCCAGCGGTCCTAAATGATTTTTTACTTTGACCAAACCGATTCAAAAAATATTTTTGCCAGAATTCATTGTTCAACTTGAATGTCTGTCCTAATACCATAGCGTTACTTAGCGCTATGGCTTCGCTTTCAGACTAAAATAACTCTTCAAATTTATCCTAGTGTGATTATTGTCTAAAGAAAATTGCACTGGCATTTTGAAGATACAACTTTACCATCAATCTCTGCTTTACATAAGCATTTTACTAACTAGCTCAAGTGCGCGGCTTCGCCTGCGTGGTACCAAACCAACAATAGCCTATACGCTATTCCAGGTCACTATCTACGCCTATTCCAAGTTTCATCCAAATTGGTTCACTGGTTTAGGCGCGATTGAAACACAAACATCTAAACATACAAACTTTCAGCTTAATTATTGATTTAGAGTTATTCTAATGAAATGTGATATTTCAGGTACAATTGAAATCATCAACGATGTCCACATTCTAAAGCCCGGTGACAAGGTGGGAGCTTCCGAAGCTACTCTGCTCAACATGTTGAACATCTCTCCGTTCTCATACGGTCTTGTTGTCAAGCAGGTATGTTGACATACATAACAAATGAACAGTGAAATCAACCAAAGTGTTGAGTACAGGCTCCTTTTATAAAAGGAGTTCTGAGAATTTATCTTTGGGATAGCAATTGCCATTGTAAAATTGCTAGTCAAGTTTGACTGGTAATGCCACTTTTGGTAAACAAACCCTATCTATTCGTTCCCCATACATTAACATAGGATTTTGGCTTTGGTCAAAAATCTTGGAAGCAGGAATTTAGGGTTAAAAATGAATAAAGCCGGGTTTGCTTCCCAAATATTTATCTACCATTTCTATCACATGATAATGCATAATTTTCGAGAAAAAGGATTAAAAAAGTTTTAACCTTTCAGTTGGTTAGGTTATGTTACGATAGTGACCACTAATGCGCGAGGCGAGCGAAGCGTGCTGCGGTAGCGGTCGCCGAAGCGCCAGAAATCCCCTGCTCTCATCCACCTCTGCTCAAAGTCAATGGTATTTACCATTTTGAGGCGTTGAGCTCCTGCTTCCACGATTCTAGAACTATACCAGGATTTTCTTTATCCTATGACTAAAAGTACTAAAATTGAATTGTTTCTTCCAGGTGTATGATTCTGGTACCATCTTCACCCCAGCCATCCTGGACATCAAACCTGAAGACCTCCGTGAGAAGTTCATGGCTGGAGTTGCCAATGTGGCTGCCCTTTCGCTGGCCATTGGCTACCCCACTGTGGCTTCCGCTCCTCACTCCATTGCCAATGGATTCAAAAACCTGCTGGCCATCGCTGCCGCCACAGAGGTTGAGTTCAAGGAGGCTGAGACCATCAAGGAGTTCATCAAGGTAAACTATGATAAACTGCTATGTTGTACTGTAGTTCATAATTCAATCAAGCTATAGATTTATGGCTTAGGTTAGGATATCCAGAAAGCTTAGCCACCTATTTTCCTGCATCTAAATTGTCTGTCCTAATACCACTGAGCCTAAAATTAGCTCTGTGGCTTCGCTTTCAGACTAAATTAATTCTTCAAACCTATCCTAGTGTGAGTTCCATTATCTGAACATTGCACTGGAATCTTGTAGATACATGTTTATTACATAATGTTTTTCCAGCAAGTGTGATAATACGTCTTTGACTCCACCTTTCACCCTTCAAATATAAGCACAGTAGGCACAGCCAATCTTTAACTCTCTGAAGGTGCACTAATGACTAAACGATTGTGCAGGTTTGTGGATGTAGAGTAGGCGAGATAGGATGATGCAACAAACATGAGCGAGGTATACAATGCTGTCTTCGTCTTTAAGGCGTCACGAAGAATGGGTTCTGCGCAGCACTTCAGAGAGCTAAAGATTTGTTGTGACTTCTGGTACTAATTTAATTTACAAAGTTGCTAACTTGCATATTTTTGTTGAAGGACCCATCTAAGTTTGTGGCCGCTGCCGTTGCTTCCGCGCCCGCCGCTGCCGCCCCGGCCGCCGAGAAAAAGGAAGAGAAGAAAGTGGAGGAGGAAGAAGAGGGCTCTGACGACGACATGGGCTTCGGTCTTTTCGACTAAACGTCTGAACCGAAATCCAGGATCCTAGAACATCTTAGGACCGTAACATCTACATTTTACGTGGCGAGTTCCGCACCCGCGTGATAGGACAGTCAACGCCGCCGGGCCGGACAACCCAATGGCGGCCGATTTGCTCCTAAACATTGCGTGTCGTAATAAACGCTACTTGATACTAATCCTATTGTTTAATTTACTTCTTTACATCATTACTCTAGCTACGCGCAAGCACTGTACCTACGTGTTGTACGCTCTCTAGACTTGGTAGGCGCCAAATTTCATTATTTCAGTACAAGCTTCAAATTAATAAATTCGTTACGTTTGTGACGCTACTGTATCTCGTATCGTACTCTCACGCAAGCTTGTTTTGGATGAAGCCAAGTAAGTCCAAAATTAAGAATTAAGCACTACTGTAGGCTAAATAAAAAATAAAGTCTAACACAATCATTTATTGTGATACTTTGATATTAACAATTAATCAATCATTTTTTGAGATCACATCAACCTATGTACAAACAAATTACGATACTTACATTTACAAGATATTTTACCTATAGACGTGAACATTTTTGTTTTAAGTTATAATCTTTTAGTATTATCACTATATTTAAAAATTTTCATTGTTGTATGTAATGTTAAATGTGAAAGTAACTCTGTCTGTTCGTTACGCTTTCACGCCCAAACCGCTGAACAGATTAAGCTGTTTAGCATAGTTAAAGGTTATATCCCAGGGAAGGACATAGGCTACTTTTTATCCCGAAAAAATGAAAAAATCCCGAGGGACCGCGGGTCACACCGCGGGAGCGCAGCTAGTAATTAAATAATAACAACTATCTAAGTCTACTGTACTGCTTCATCAATAGTCAATCTACTTTACAGACATAGACTTCAAAACTAGCTACCTATCTACCCTTCTCTGACTGGTTGGGAAATGGAAACTCCCCTTATAGGTTCCTTCTATAATGTCGCAGCCAACTAGTTTAATTAAGCGCCTAGCCATTTGATTAAACGGCGCCGTTCAACTAGCGGCCTTATATTAAATTTAATAAATTACTCTTCACCTGCCAATCTGGGCACATCAAACGCTAATTTAATAGCTCCATCTTGATCTCTCAGATACATGATACGCGCGATAGATCCCGCCGTCAGCGGTGTTCTCGATTGCGTCATATACAGCATGCCGTCCGTAAAGCTGTTGGGCCTATTGGTACTGAGCCTCTTGAAGTCATGCATAAGCTCAATCTTATACGTGCACAGAATCGCATTAGCTAACCCATTCTTGTTGATCGTGGTACTTCTGTTAGCCGTTCCTTCAGAGAACATCGTTATCTCGGTAGGATCCGACAGGGATACGTATTTCAGAGTGCTGAAGTCGACGAAGTAATTCGTAGTCACTCTAAACTTGTTCACAAGCTCCGCCATCCGAAACTTGCTGACGTTTGCGTCGTACAGCATATTGTTTATGTCCAACCATCGACTGCTAACGAGTTGTCCGACGATCCACATGTTGGAAGGCATGAACAGACCCGAGCTATGTAGGTGATGTGTCCTCATCTTGATAGCTATGGATTTCAGGCGCACGTCGATATCTCCGCCTAGTTCTAGGATATGGACAAATATCGCGTGAAACTCTTCGTCTCTAAAATCTTCGATAGACCAATCGCTTGCCATTAAGATTGTAACTTTTGTGAGGGGGATGCCGTTCTTCTTGAATACTTTGATGAAAAACTTTTTATCTTGTTTAGTCTTGGCGCAACACACGAGGGATTTGGCGCCGCGTTTCATCAAGAGAAGACCGAACACCGGGAAGGGACATAGGTCTGCAATACTAATCTGTGACATTTCAACTAACTGGCACAGATACACACAAGCCACGGAAATGGTGCTTGTGATCAATTCCATGTAGTCATAATCATTTACGAATCTGAGGAGTTCTGGAGATACTCTTATTATTTTAGCATTATTGCTTGGCTTTAATACTAAACATCCTCCATTCATGAGAAATTCCAGCTTTAATATGTCACCCTCTTTCACAGTTTTTGGTATTTCATCAAAGAAGACGGCCTGTTGCCATGCATTAGCTCTTGTATCCGACCTGGGGTTGGTTGTGATGGTGACTGTTTCTGACAAGTACAGATTAAACCAACCAATAACTACATTCATTTCACCAGTATCTGTTACTTTACATTCCATTTCATAGGGTTCAGTCCTTTTGAGGAGCATCTCAATATCTTTCAAATCATTGAAGTTGACATTGAGAAGAGACTGAGGCTCTGTTAAGTATTTTAATTGTTTTTGTAGATGAATATCTTCACAATCATATGTTTCATCTGCTGCTAGTAAATGAACATTCATATTTGGAATATTCAAGACTTCCCTTGCATGTGTAGTCAACTGATATTTCATGTGAAGGCTTTTGCACTGAGCTCCTGCTATGAAAAACTCTGCACTGCTGGGTATGATGCGGGCATGCTCCGACAACAAGGTCGGCCAAGCATGCTGTAACATCTGCAGTACATGCTCACCAAACAAGCCTGCATCAAACATCTCTGTGATCAAGAGTGTAGCTTTTCCATTGAGGTCTTGACTGTCCATATCAGTGGACATTTTTTTAACTATCTTAATGTCATTATTTAATTTATTCTTCAATAAAATCTCCTGAGCTAATTCTGCCATGATCTCTGAGCCATCACATGCTACAATATTGGTAGCACCAGCTTCACAGGCGTATATGGCGAGGAGGCCAGTTCCTGTCCCGACATCTATGACTTTATCCCCCCTGGGGATCAGCTCCTCCTGGATAGCTTGCCTGTAGGCCTCATTACGGAGACTATCATTTAGCATCCTGAAGTGCCACCTTTCAACCATCAAGTTTTTAACAGAGTTCAGATTTTTCTCTGCCATTACATGCTTGGGGTTAATATTTAAAACTTTCTCAAAATGAGCCCAAGACTCTTTATAAAAGCCAAACTTATACAAATATCTACCGATATCATTCAACAGGTTTTCATTTTCAGGGTATATTCTCATCACTTTTTCAAAGTTGGTGAAGATGTCTTCCATTCGGCCACGTATCGACAGTTCCACATTAAGTTTTTCTAGGAGATTGCGGACTTCGCTGTAATGAGGGCGTGCGAGCGCCGGGTTCCGTGTCAGGGCCACAAGGAACACTTCGAAAGCTTTGGTATATAGCTCAGCATCCGCCAACGCCCGACTTAACTCTATGAAGTCTGCTGATAGCGAGTCCATTATGAACCTAAAATTCAGACAAAATATGAGCATAAAATACAGACAAAAACATTTTTAGGAAACTGCAATGAATTACCGATACCGACTTGGGAGTGGAAAGTCTACTCTAAATGCCCAATAAACTTACCTTACAGTAATCAGCAGATAGTTTTCGATTGATAGATTTTCGCCTACATGATATCACAGTATCACTAGGGAAGAATCGAATAGTTAGGAGTGAAAAGTAAAAATCCAAATTAGATCCAAAACAAACAAACACTACCTACACTTATTATTATTCTCTTTGATTAGACTGCTTTAGTATTTTTCGTCTGTGAGACTAAAATATCTCTACCTAATCTGTGGTTCTGTGGTTTGGCTTGTGTTAAATCACAGACAATATGTAAATAGTATTTTTCTCTATGGTCTTGTGTAGTTCCGTTCCCTTCCGGTAGACTACTTCTTTTGCGTTTAGTTCTTCGCATAGAAATAGGTTTTTCGAGTTCTTCCTTCACTAGTTCAATTTCAATCATAGAAATTAACTATAGTTCCGTCTAGATGGTACATAGGTTCCGTAGTTCAGCGCGGCGAATGAGCGAGACGCACACTGCGAGCGAGAATAGTAGAGGCAGACTAGACCCTGAAAAATCGCGGCAAATTAAAAAAATTTAAACGTGGCAACCCATTAATTATAAGGACAATGGCAAATGTATTCTTCTATCTAGTCTCTAGTAGTCTATATTTATTTATTATATCTATCTATCTAGTTCCGTTTCCGTAGTTCAGCGCGGCGAACGAGACGTTAAGTAGGTACTATTACAAACCCACTTGATGTTGCACATCCGAAATGGATAACTGTGAAAACATGTATTACCTAAATAAGAACTTCATTGTATTTACAACAGTATGCAATAAAATATTCTGATTCTGAACGTTGCGAGCGAGAACGATAGATGCAGACAGGCGATACTTAGTAAGAGAAGAGACTACTGATCTAAACTATCTATCTAGTTCAAAAGATATGTTACGAATACCGATTGGAGCTTTGAGGAAAGAAGACTATTCTTAGGTCATTGGATTGGAGCAATGAGAATGACATAGGCAATTAAACTAACTCAATTAGGTGACACATTTTGCGCATGGCTCTGGCTGGGCACTAATTTTTCCTCATTCTAAAATCTCTCTAGGAGACACTTTCCAGCTAGGGTAACGCACACTACGTTTTGACAGTTTACACTCAGGAATAACTTTATACCACGTTTATTAGTAAGGCCGTATAGATACAGCCAGCTGAACGACAGAAACTGACACAGAAAGTTGAACTCAGAGTAATGGCTGAACATAAAACCTCCTCCTTTTTTTGAAGTCGGTTAAAAATTAGAGTCAAAGTCACTGGTTGGTAAATACCGTGAGAATAATAATATGTGTGGTCGGAAGCAGCATCAAACTAATATATTTTGCTATAAAACCTGTTTTCTACCTTAAGCTGCTTTTGCTCTCTGTATGCCAATGATTTTTTTTTAACCCAAAAATATAATTACCAATTACATATATATTTTGGGCTTTGGAAAATAATGAGTAAGAACGAGGATAATATAAATCCGATCGTAAACCGCCAACTAAACTTAAAAGTTAGTTTATCTATATATTTATAGTTAAAATTATTCATAGTTGAGCCTGTTTTTCATACATGTGCGTCCACCGCTAACTACGCCAGATTAAAACTTAGTTTAGTACACTTGGTAAATCATTTTAATTTGAAAGAAAAAACAACTCGATTGAAATATTTTTTTAAATATTCCACTTAGGTATCTATCTGCTTACAATAACTGTGGACCATAAACCACAAATGATATCAGTTCCACCTTTACAATAAAAAGATTTCTTGAAACCCTGAACCACAGGGTGTTTATCTACGGAGAACCCTAACTGTCCATATTTATTGTTACCAGCAGTCCAAATAGTGTCATCTTCTAGCAGAACTGCTGAGTGTCTGGAGCCACAAGCAATGTCTTCTACATTTTTCATGACTTCCACATCATCTTCAAAGATGTCCACTAATGTTGGCACAGAGCAACTTTTCAGTGCTTCTTTGTTTTTTTTATCTATTATTCCTAGTTGGCCGGTGTCATTCCAGCCCCACGCATACAAATCCCCAAATTCAGTCAGAGCTAATGAATGCCATCCTCCAGCGGCTATCTTCTTCACTTTTATGCCAGAGAGAGCTTCCACTAAAGTCGGCGATTCCAATATGTTCACATCACCATGCCCCAGTTGCAACCTTCTGAAAATAAAAAGATAATTTAAAAAATGTCTCTCCATTCAGAAAATGTAAGATCTGATAAATAGAATAAAAAAATTAATAAACAAATAATGCTGGACTTTTCACACAACTTCGTGTATACCCAAAGTAAGCAGAGCTTGTGTTATGGGTACTACATGTCTGTTAAACTACTTACCAAAAAAAGTATGTAAAATGCAATGAATAAGGTACAGTTCGTCCAACGGATCTAGGCATTCGTGAAGTTAGCCGTTTGTCTGCGTAGTGACTGATTTTTCATACAAAATTGTGTTCTGCGCAGACAAACTGCTAACTTCACGAATGCCTAGATCCATTGGGTGAACTGTATGTAAAGTAATATGAAATAAAAATAGCTTACCTGCCATTACCCCATGTGTAAACATCACCAGTATCAGTAAGCAAAATACTGTGCTCATACCCACACCGAATATCTACCGCTTTCCCTCTACAATGACTTGTATCTACATAGCTTGGTAATAGTCCACTGTATACCACCCCCTCTGTAGTCAGGAACAAAAAAGAATCATTACATGCAGCAACTTTCAAAATACTATCTTCTTTCTTTTGCTTTTTGGGCTCTTTTTCAATGGGTACTTCTCTATCAAGCTTGATCTTTCTTACATCGTTTTCATGTTCCAAATTAACTGACCAAAGCGTGTTTGTTCCTTTATTGATGGCAACTAACCGGTAGTCGTTACCGACGAGAGATAAATCTGAATTTAAACATTCTTCAGGGAGCACAATTTTTTTACACTGATTTTCCAAACCATTCCATGCTCCAATTGCATAGAATTCTTTGTCACATTGAAATATGTTATATGACCAACTAATGTAAACTAATCTTGCATCTTTCTCACAAAACAAGCAATTGTTTTCATTCTGGCCTGAAAGTGCGCGAAATCCATCAATAATGTCGTCCTTCGCCATCCACTGACCGAAAAGATTACTGCCCGTTATATAGTACATTTCTGGAGTAGATTCTTAGAAATCTGAAGAAATAAACTTCTTGACCCTTGTTTATTTTTTTTGTCATTTGTTCTTTGTCTTGCCCTTGTTTATTTGGTCATTTGAGATAAAATTACATTGTATTGTAATGTAAATAAAGTAAACCCCTTTGTCAGGACAGGACCAGGACCAGTGCTGCCAACTGTGCCATGCCATGCCATAATCAAAGAATAAAAATTACTCTCTGACCTAACCATAATCTTAAGCGGGTGATAGACGTACGAGCAAGTACGCGTACTTATGGCTCGACGACCTTTTTCGCTTGTGTGTCACCGTAAGTACGTGTACTTAAAAACCGCCGCGCAAAATTGTCGGCGATCCAACCGGTTTGAAATCTTGCTCGTAGCTCATCTTGGCTCGTACGTGTGGCAGCACTGCGAGTCGCGAGCCTGATGTTTAGCTATAATTGGTGTAACTAAGCGCAAAACTTCTTCATACACCGGCTCAGGCATTCTGAAATAATTATGGAAATCTTCCTTCTCTTCATGTAACTCTCTTACTAAATTCACATGTGATAAACGCTCTCTTTTCGTAAGCCAGTTCTTTACCCACACTTTTCGACATCGTCTATTTTTTTCGTTTTTAAAATGTAATACGATATAATTCCTAAATAACACAAAGCTTCTTCTGTAGTGTCGACGACATCGCAATACGGAGTGAGTAAGCTTCACATGTGTCACCTACTTCGAGCCGAGTAAGTTCGCGATCTTAAAAACCGCGTACTTTAAGTTCGTACGTCTATCACCCGCTTTATGTAGCGACCACACCAACTTCGTTGGCAACGGCATCGTCAATGCCCATCATGCCCATAAAATAAACGCGTTGCTTTCTATGCGTTGATCATAGCGATAAAGTGGGTGGCCACATCAACGTCAACGTTGGTAAAAATAAAAAAAATATCGTTAAAAAGCTTTATTTTCACGAGTTTTTTATGAAAAGTATATATTAATAATCATTTCATAAAAAACTTGTGAAAATAAAGCTTTTTAACGAATATTTTTTGTAAGTATATAATATTCATACAAAAATATTGTGTAATTTTTCTGCCTCCGCGTTGATCATCGCGATAATCTCTTTGATGTACCGCCACTCGCGCCGGGAACAACGGCGTTCAACGGCGCGGCGCCGACGTTGTAAATGCCGTTTCCCAATTATAGTAGTCACACCAAAGTTCAACGGCAAAGTCAACGGCATTTCCCGTTGATGTGGCCGTAGTAGTGATTTAAACCAGAGTATTATTATTATTTATTTAAATAAATAAATAATAAACCAGAGTACACGACTTCCGGTCCTACGGGCAATTTATTTATGGCAATCAATACCAATTACCATGTGATACCATGGCAATGAAGGAATGAATGAAGCTTGATTGAGTGAAAATAAGCCATTCATTCGTGGCTAACTTCATCCTTGTCAATTGTCATTATGGCTGGCTGAGCTGAAATCGAGAATCGCGAACGAAAATGGCTTGGCTGTGCTGTGGTATGCCGATTGCCGGTTCTAGAAAGTAATTTGTGAATCAAACCTCGGTGCTAAAAGCTGCCATTTTTTTACGAAAAGTTCTTAGATTTATAACGTTATTCTTCTAGATAATACAGAGATATCGCCGTGTCGTGTGAATGAGATGTTACAGTGAAATGAAGACTAGCGAGATCAAATCAATATGGCCCTCAAACTTGGAAAATGCAGGCTCTGTCTCAAGCTCGGTGATTTCTATTCCATCTTTACAGTGGATAATGATGTCCAACTGTCGGAAATGGTTATGGAATGTTCCAGGATAAAGGTATGATCGTGAAACACTTGAAAATATTGTGTCGAAAATGAAGAGAATGTGACTGAACTACGAAACTTGAACTGGATTAAAACAATGGCTTTTTTAAAATCCTACTGGAATCGCAATTTTGGTTAAAAAAAATTATAAAAATTACTGCCTCTATGTATCACGTACTGTAAAAAAACTAAACTACTATACAAAATAATAATCATGTACTTCTCTATATCAGCATGGTGCATAGAATCATGTTTATCATGGTATCAATTTCATTTTTAGTTTTTGGTAGGCTGCATAAGTTTTGCTCATAAAATTATCAAATGTCTGTACCTAAGTAATACTTTACTCTATGTATCGAACTGAGACACTGCCAAATTGTGGAACCCATTGCCGGGCTCTGTATTTACCGTTATGTACAACATAGGGATCTTCAAATCAAGAGTAAATAAGTTATAAATAAATAATAAATAAATAATGCTGGACATTTCACACAGCATCATCTGGCCCCAAACTAAGCAAAGCTTGTACTATGGGAACCAGATAACTAATATACTACTTATATACTTTTTGTTTGTAAATACATACATATTATACATAGAAACACCCAGACCCGAGACAAATATCTGTAGGTCATACAAACATTTGTCCCGCGGCTGAGATCGAACCCGCAACCTTCTGCGTTGCAGGCGGACCTTCGCCCACTGCTCCACAGAGGTCGTCACTACTTTTTGTTTGTAAATACATACATATTATACATAGAAACACCCAGACCCGAGACAAATATCTGTAGGTCATACAAACATTTGTCCCGCGGCTGGGATCGAACCCGCAACCTTCAGCGTCGCAGGCGGACCTTCACCCACTGCGCCACAGAGGTCATCCTGTTAGGAAAGCATGCTCCATCTTAGACCTCGCTATTGCTTAACATAATAATAATAAATAATACATTTTAGGAGCTCAAATTTCAGTTAGGTATAGAAAGAAAGAAAATACATTTATTCAGCAACTACACAAAGATAAACAAGATAAAACATCCTTTTACCACCTACCCCCTGGTTGGTACCTCTATACAAGGATAAATAATTCTGGACATTTTCACACAGCATCATCTAGCCCCAAACTAAGCAAAGCTTGTACTATGGGAACCAGATAACTGATATACTACTTATATACTTTTTGTTTGTAAATACATACATATTATACATAGAAACACCCAGACCTGAGACAAATCTGTAAGTCATACAAACATTTGTCCCGCGGCGGGGATCGAACCCGCAACCTTCTGCGTTGCAGGCGGACCTTCGCCCACTGCTCCACAGAGGTCGTCAAAGCTGTTTGTGTTTCTAATAGTACATCTTCTTCTTCTTCCTGCCTTTATCCCACTTAAGTGAGGTCCGCACAACATGTTTCTCTCTTTCATTTCCCTCTATCACCTTCACCCATCACATCAGAACTCACTCCATTCACAAACATATCGGCATTCACACAGTCCATCCATCTTTTCTTAGGCCTACCCCTACCGGTATATCCATCCACATTCATACTCATCACACGTCGTGTTATATATACAATAGTACATATTAGGATACATAATCTCATCTTTTTGATTTACCCTCCTGACCTATTATTGGTACTCAGAATTTGGTTTACAGTACTGTCATGGATAGGTTAGGTTGTAAGGTTTTTTAGAACAAAACAGAATCAAAAGTTGAGACATGAGATTATCTTCAAAACTCACATCTTCTAAATGGTCAGTATCTGGATGGGTGATCCCCAGTAGCATTATCAACTGAGAGCTTTGTGCTTCCGAGGTCATGTTCAATTGTTGGTCCCTTAAGTCGTTAAGCCATGACTGAGTCCTTAAGGTTGCCTAAAAACTCTGTCACTAGAGTTGGCTACTGACTCATACGAACTTACTTTTTACTCACCTTATCTCCAAAACAGATATGAGTGGTATCAACATAGCACTTTCCCTTCACCCATAAAAAAGTGAAAGAAGAGATAAGCATTCCATTAACACCAGTGATGTTTAAAAAATATAGATATGTTACAAACACGTGGAGATTAACACATCAAAACAGTCTTATTAGCACAGTTTTTACTTCAGTTTGCATCTTGCGAGTAAAAAGTTTTTTTTGCCTATTTCCAAATTATACAGAAAAAGAAGGGCGGAGAGTTGAATAATGTCAAATCTTTTAGGTATACGATGGGGATGGACTACCTGATAAAGTGTGCGCAGAATGCATACAGAAACTTAGCAGCGCTTACATATTCAAGCAGCAATGCGAGAGGTCTGATCAGGAGTTGCGGCGGAACTATGTTCCACCACCAGGTAAGAGTGATACGGGAAGGTTTTAAAAAATCAAGTTGCGAGTTGTCTTGCAGCGCGAGTAAATATGAAGGATACTGTGCCTGCAAAAGCTGATGCACTCTGATAAACACCCCTAAAAGACAAACCACTTTAATATTATACCTACGCTTGGCAAGTCTTGGCAAACCCTGCTGTCAACATTGATATGACTGCCAAACTCGGAACTCGCTTATCATGTTCTCTCGCTTACACTACAGTGACGAAACTTTTTTCCCTAGGTATGGCTATGTACTCTTCAGTGGCAGATTCAGGGGAGACGTAGACATTGGTGCTTACTTTGAATATCATGTATTGTATTTCAGGATTCAGTGTAAGTCCACCGCCGCCAATAAATCGTCAAAGCAGTGACTCCGCCTTCTCCACCCACACGGACAGCTCTAATTTGAAGTCCTCCTTTACTGAAAACAAAGTAACACCTGTCAGTAGGAACCGAAAAAGGAGCGCCGAAAGTGACAATGCCTCTGTCGGCAGCCGGTCTCAGGACTACAGTAGGCCCAGCAGCTCCAAGCGTGTGGAAGAACTTCGGAAGTCGCAGAAACCAAAACGGCCGCGATACTCCGCCGACTCCGACTACGAGGACAATGGTGCTTCCAGCTTCATCAACGAAACAGACTCGGACGAGCCATTGCTGAAAAATGAACACACCTGTCCGCACTGCCCTAAGACCTTCAAATGGCTAAAGAGCTTGAGAATACACATAGCTCACAAACACTCGGAAAAAAAGGTGAATATGAAACCAGATGTCTTCGTCAACATTCCAATAAAGTCAATTGAAACACCCAACAATGAAGATCAAATGGATTGCGAGAAGTGTGGGAAAAGTTTCAAACTCAAAATTATGCTGAAACGCCATCAAGCCATTTGCCAAAAGTCGCCTTTGAAAACTGATAAATCGCCAATGAAGGAGCTCGTGATAACTTTGGAGCCAATAGACGCAGTGCAACAACGCACCAAGAAACCTACCTGCGAGTACTGCACGGCTCAGTTCAAAACTATAGATAACCTGGAGAAGCATCTCAGAGTAGTCCACGCAGCGACGCGGAAGAAAGATAGAGCTGAGATTGAAGCCAAAGGTTCCCTGATATGCCTATACTGCTCCAAGGACTTTGGAGATTATTATCTGTACAGCTCACATTTCAACGGTTGTCCGATGAAGGAGAACTTAACTTCCTACAAATGCCCGATGTGCTCGAAGGTTTGTATTCGGGTGAACAATTACGTGAACCACGTAAAGAGTATGCACTACCTTTCATCAGGAAAGGTGGAGCCGATTGCTAATCAGACGAGCTCGCCGGCACAGGCTGACCAATCCTTCGAGTGCCGGATGTGTAGCAAGAAGCTAGCAACACAGGCGTTGCTGATAAAGCACTTGGCTGCGCATATGTCTGTTGAAGATGATGGAGACGCAACTATGGAAGATGATGACTTTGACTCAAGGTAGGATCAAAAAGTCACTTTAAAACATTGTATGGTACCAATAAGTTCTCGTCGTTTTCTTTTTGATTCAGTGTAGTGTAGGGTTACTATTTCGTTGTTTCAGAGATGATACGGTAGCTGAGGACTCGATATCAGTGCAATCGGCGCCGAGCTCGCAAGCCTCACAGGCCTCCGGTCCCGCCAAGTGCCGCTTCTGTGACAAGGAGTTCACTTATAGGAAGTCACTCATCTCACACGAACTGAAACACACAGAGGAAAAAGTATCCGTGAAATCCGAGCCTCCGGACAAAACTCCTCAAGTTGACCTCCTCAAAGAGACCAACAATCAGTTCGAAAAAGAATACGACTCTGAATCTAGTCAGGACGAAGGAGAAGAGGACAATACGTGCGATATTTGCGAGAAGCAGTTCTCGTACAAACGGCTTTTGATCCAACATAAACGCACGAAACATACGATGGTAGCGGGAATGAAGCGAGCGAAAATAAGCCTTAAAGACTGCTCGGTCAGGTGCCTGATCTGTGAGGAGGAGATGAAAGTCAGTGCTATCAATGAACACAATCAGAAACACATCTCTGTGAATATTCGGCCGCGGAATATTTACACTTGTGGGGAGTGCTCACAGAAGTTCAAGAGTTGCAGTAATTTAGCAAACCACATCAAGCTGGTGCATAGGTAAGCATCATATTTTATTCAATTATCCTTGTAAAATGCGTAAGTTATTTCTCCTAGTGGAAAGTACTCTTGACTATCAATCTGAATGTTGAGATTATAAATCTTGGCTGTGCATCAATTATTCAATTCCAAAACTTGTATTCGCTCTAAGCGTTGAAGGAAAACAGCTAGTTGTTAACGTTGCATAAATAAACTCTAAATCTAAGTTCGTATTTGCAGGCTGAAACAGGCCGAGGTGCCGAAGCAGTTTGCAGGTGTAGATATGGCGGATTTTTGTGAGGTCGTTGTGACAAAGGCGGAACCCCTGGATGAATCCCAGAGTCACAACGGCTATGGCGAGGTTCCGCTCAGTGCAGCGCCCACGGTGAATCTAACTGGCTTCACCTGTCCCATTTGTGGGAAGAAGATGCCCACACTTGTGTCTCTTAAGCGGCACGTCAACTGGCACTCTTTTGTGGGCAATAATTTGGAGTCGAAACATGAATGCTTCGTTTGTAAAGAGGTGCGTTTTTCACTGTGTTTTAGTAGATACTTAATTTAATATATACCGTCATTTCCCTGCTTTTATTTGTGGTTTCAGCACAACAAGTTTTCTTCCACTCTGCTTTATTAGGTTTGATCACTGATTGTTATTTTCTCTTGTTCCAGAGCTTCAAATTCAAGGGTCACTTCAAAATCCACATGAGAACTCACTACAAAGACACCAACATAGACCCCTCATTCCTGACGTGCTCCATCTGCCAGCGTCGCAGCAAGCACCTTCGCGCTGCGCAGGCGCACATGAACTGGCACAAACAGACGCGCTTCCAGACCAAAGACTACCAGTGCTCTATTTGCAAGCGCGTCTTCCAGTATCGCCGCGTATATCTGTCGCATATGGCGATACATTACAAGAAGGGAGAGAGCGGACAGAACACGATTGTCGGGGACAAGGTCCCGAACAACCTAGACCTGGCCACCTTCGATGGCACCTTCAGCTGCCAGCTCTGCGGCAAGGTCTGCGACTCTGAGAACTCACTGAAATGCCACACGAGCTGGCACAAGTCGAAGACTCTCCTGTACGGAGCGCGGCACGAGTGCCAGATGTGCCATCTCCAGTTCACGAACAAGCGGCATCTGGAGCTCCACACGCGCTCGCACTACGAAGACCCCAATGGAGAGTTCAAGTGCAATGTCTGCGGAAAAGGATTCATCGACGAGGAGTACCATAGACGTCACGTGAAGGGACACAACTTCGACCACCAATCTCACAAGAAGAGGATCGAAAATCTGAGAAAGGGGAAAGTCAAGTGTCCGATCTGCAATCGTTACTATCCGGACTTGGTCAAGTTGATCCGGCATCTGCGGCGGACGCACCCCGAGAGCAAGATGATAAAGGAAGACCCCGACGCGCCGCCGCCGAAGTTCTACTCGTGCAAGCTGTGCGCGAAAACATTCTATGACGAGAAACGATTGAAGAACCACGAAGAATCGCATCTCCGCAAACCGAGCTTCCTCAAATGCAAGTTCTGCGGACACAAAACCATCTCGATGAAGGGTCACCATATCCACATCAAGACGAAGCATATGACCAAGAAGTACGTGGACAACCCTCTGAAGTGCACGCAGTGTGACGAGGTGTTCGTGTGGGGATACGCTCTGCATCACCACTTACGAGACGCGCACGGCATTAATGAAGACTGGATCGCAGAACGGACCGAGGCAACGCTCGAAGGCCCCTTGAAGGACCTCCAATGCGCGATATGCCTGAAAGTTCTCGCCAGCAAAGGCAACTTCGAACGCCACATTGACTACCACAACACCCTCCGTTGTAACTACTGCTTTGAGTACTTCAGCACGCTTCGCTTCCTCGAAGGCCATCTCGCTTACAGCTGCGATAAAAAGAAACTGGTCGGCGACACAGACCCACACCCGAAACGAGTCAAATGCGAGATATGCTACAAAGCTTTCAGCTTGCAAGTCAAACTGGACTGTCATCTGAGAACTCAGCACAATATCAAAGTGAACAGAGAACAGCTGGTCGGTAGACAGGAGCTCGTTTGCGACTATTGCTTCAAAGTGTTCGAGAACGAACACGCCCTGAGCGGACATAAGATTTATCACCGCACTGTCGGTTACTTCGGTTGCATTTACTGCCCGAAGAAATTCAACACTCAAACTGCGTACAGAAAGCATAAGAACCATCACTTCAGCATGCACAACGTGGACAATCCGACGAAGTGCGAGCACTGCGATGAAACCTTCGTGCAGTTCCGAGAGATGATCTACCACATGCGAGACGAGCACGGAGACGACAAGGAATGGATCGTAATGCCGAAGGATTCTATCGAAGAAACTTGCACGATCTGCCACAAGACTTTCTTCAATCTGCACAAGCACATGGATTATCACGAGGAGAACAAATGCAAGAAATGCAACGAATACTTCTTCTCGACGGTGGATTTCGATAACCACCTGTGCGCCATCGAGAGCGACGCCGAAGAGACGCCCGGGGTCGTCAGCCAAGGATTGCCGTACGAAGAATGCAAATTCTGCTTCAAACCCATCACCAAGAAAGATTCTAAGAAGAAACACGATATTCTTCACAGCACATCGGGTGCGATCTCCTGTCGGTTCTGCCATCTGAAGTTCAAAACCCTCGATGCGTTCAATATACACTCGTTCTCTCACCGCAGCAGAAAATACAACAAGAAACCGATCAAATGTCGCGTTTGCAAAGAACGTTTCGTGAAGTACGGTCCATTTATAAAGCACATGAGGGTTGTGCACAAATGCGCTAAGAAGACGCACTATCGCGCGCTCGTCAAGCCGGACCGCTGCGTCATATGCGGCGGAGAGTTCCCCAACCTGCATAACCATTACCGCGCACATCTCGCCAACCAGTGCCATTTCTGCTACAAATACTTCACCTCCTCCAAACTCTTCGCGAAGCACAAGTGCGATGTAATCGACGAGGACAGCTCCAAAGTCTTCACTTCGGATGAAAACTTGACGGCGCTCATCAACTCCTACTCCCCTCGGGACCTGAAGGACGACGAGAAGTACTACGGGTATACTGATGATGATGAAGATGTCGAGACTGAATTGCCAGCGGTGATAACTGCAGATAAAAAGGTCTACGGTCCTAGTAAAAAGAAGCCGGTGCAGCCCAGCCCAGAGGAGGAAATTGAGAGGAATTTGCACATGATGGTTCAATCGCCGATTATATCCGATGTGCTATCGTTGTACCAAAATGAGGAAGCTTTGCAAGATAGCAAGAGCTACATGAATGACGTGGTCAATTTGACCGATGACGATTCTATGGATATGAATGATGTGGCAGCACCTATAGTTGTGATTGATGATTGATAGATATACTTTAAGACTTGCGGGTGGAGTTGACCCTTTTGATAGTTATAGGTACATGATAAGCTAGCTGCATAGGCATGTGCTAGATGTCTGTTAGACATCATCTAAGTATGTTGAAAGTTCTAAAAGAGTTACTTTTATGGAAGTTCTTTTAGGTGTTATGCACAGACAAGAAAAGTAAATGATATATCTAATAGCCTTAGAAATAAGACGCATTTAGTTTCTAGGGTGTATTTTTAGTGAGTTGTAAATAAAATGTGTATCTGTTGTCTGTATTTCAAACGAACCAGCGGTTTGGGGAAAGGGTGTTCTGTATTATAGCCCGATTGATTAGATTAGCTTAACTTACGGTTTTTACAGTCTTAATAGGTGTATCAAAACTATTATCATCCTAGTATCATTAATATGATGTAGCTATAAGTGAAGGAGGCAAACTATTTAGCTAATATGTACCACCTCTAATTATTAAATAAAGTATATACTAAATTGTTTGAAGTAACTTTAATAGCATTTACGTATGTACAGATGCTTAAAGATTTTATTCAATTTAAATCACAAGTACTATGTAAATAATGTAAATCTCACCAGTAAATATTGCATGAATGGTCTAGTGGTATCCCAAATTAGAAAATTGTGTTTTTTTTTTATATTGAGTGAATTTTGTCGTAAATAAGCTTATTCTTGTGTTTCATAAATATATGCATACATTTCATATATTCTTATGATATGACAATGCTCTATAGGTACTCTCATATGCTTTGTATGTTAGGAAATATCAAAATGCATTTTTTAATATAATGATATACCTATCTATGTCGGTCATAGTCGTTAATTAGCATTTAGTTCAAGTTTTAAAGTACTCTAAGGCCTTCAAATTGTTTGGTGTGATTTATATGTGGTAAGAATGTTTTTAAAGTAAGGAAATCATGTACTTCAAAGTGTTGCTGGTTAGGAATAACTGAATTTGATTGATGCATCATTCAGCACATTAACTGCCTTATTTTCAGTGAATGCAGAATAAATCATAGAAGTATCCCCTTCAATTACGGTCGAATAATCAAATCATTACAGCTAAACAACTTTTAATTGATGATTTAAGTCGCCTGAAAGTAAAGCCATGTATTCATTGAGAAACATTTATTTATAAACACTTTCAGAAACAAAATCTACGTGATGGTGAAACAAGTTAAATTGTTTCAGACACTTTTTGCTGTAAACACTACGTGTTTCTAGAATGTTTATGTGCTCCCCGATGGAAGTGGAGAGCACCGAAACAAATCTATTTCGCAACAGCTGTTTACGTGTGTTTCAGTTGTTTATAAACAACATGGCGGTTGTTTGGAATATCAACATCATTGAAATTCGTCGCTGTGAAACAACTGAGGTGTGGACGGCCAAGTCTCCGAAACATTTGCTTCTGTAAACATTACGTTTTGTTTCAGAAAATTTATATCTGAAACATGTTCCTCAGTGAATAAATGGCTTAATGAGAGCTGTTCCATGTTTCATTTGTCTTCACTGTTCAACTAGCCACATAAGGATACTTAGGTACTTAGTTTTTGACAGCATCTGTGGAGCGATATGAACCACAGGTACGATTCCCGTATCGGGCACAAAAATGTTTGTTCCTAGGATTAGTTTTGTATTTCATAGTCATTGTCATAATTATGCGATAAGTAGGCATTAAAATTCAATTGTCGATGCTTTTTCTCTGTAAATATATACCTACCTATTTAATCTCTTGTAGTATTGAGCCATAGAGATAAGAGTTTGTCTTCAACTGATTTAAAGAGCATTTTACTAGAAAAGTATTTAGTTTTACCGTAAAAAAAGTTTACGAAAATCTAATTGTACCAACCGACGATCTTTCCGCTGACAATTTTATTTGATTGTTTTTGTTTTGTAGGTTCTGTGGTGAAACATCGTGATATTTTTGTTTCTCTTAAGATTTTTTTTTTCATTATGTTTTGTTAGTGTCGGTATATTTTGGAATATAATAGCGTGAATGATTTTATTTAGGTGGTATGACAAAATATTCGTGAATTGTTATTAGTAAAATAAAAGATAAATGTAATCAATTATTTTTTATTTAGTCAACATAAACCCTTTCTTAATTTTGTGATCATTTATGTTATTTTCAAAACTAGAATAACAATGTCCCTAGGCTACGAAAAATGTTTTGAAAGCAACAGAAATTGTCACTAAATAAAAGTGAGCCAGAACAATGTTATACTATAAGGCCCTTATTAATAAACGCGGTGTAAAGTTACACCAGGTTTAAACTCCAAAAATTTTATGGTTACTCCAAGTTACACCCGGCGTAACTTTACACCACGTTCATTAATAAGGGCCTAAGATTTATTGGTCAATAACAATTTACAGATTGATGGCGTACCCTTACACATACACGACATTAACGATATAAAACATTTAATAATCCTAATATTACAAAAATAGCTCACCGTATTTTACAGTTTACAATTTGTTTAAAAGTTAAACTATTATTACAATGATAAAAATAGGGTTCTTACTAAATACTATGAAGTCTAATGCTAGGGACTCACTTGCTGCTAATTTAATACGATATTTGACATAACTATTTTATGTCAAATATCGTGCTAATTGAACAGTGAGTCCCTGGCATACATAACCAGGGAAAATAAATACAAAAAGACAACTTTAGTACAAGTAAATTGATTACAATATTCTATCTAATTTATACATTGGTGTTACAGTTCGAAGCTAGCTAAATATGCCTTTACAAGGTGTTATTGACAACAGTCAACACCATACCAAGGAATCGTGCCATGTCAATTATGACTATGTCAAAGGCCACAAGTACTAAACTACAGTGAAGGAATTAATGAGCAAGAATGTAGGGCCTGGGACCTCGTAATGAGCCGCTTATTGAGCCTTACAATCAAAAAAATAAGAGAAATGTAATTATGTCAAGTCCCAGCTTGAGAACACGACTATCTACTTTGAATGGTTCTTTTTCTTACTGTTGATCTTTTAGGCTTTTAGACAACCTACTCAGCGCTATTACTCTGTAACGAAACAATACTTCAAAACAGTTACATAATGGGGCTTATTACAAGAAAATGAGCAGAGTTTAGACCAAGTCTAACTAAAAAACTGTCCCTAGAAAAACGATCTTTAAATACTCGTACGTACGCGTAGAACGCTTTTTTGTGGTAACAGTTTTGTTTTGACATGTGTCAACATGGGGTTCAACCAAGGTTTTACGTTGTTATAATAAGCAGCAATATGTTTTGATGGTGCATTCTCACTATAGTTCAGCAACAGAATTTATCGTGTACGGGGAAAATGGGAAAATCTACCAAAAGAAAATAAAACTTTATTCTTCTTCTATTAAAAGTCTCGCTTAGTGCGCATCGATAATTGGTGGATTTTTTTCCCGCACACTGTTCCGTTTTCTAGCACATCTCTAGTGGAAACACACCTTACTTTCGTTAAAGTGAGAAGCAAATAGAAAGAAGTTAAAAAAACATTATTAAGCTAATGTTACTCCTAACTACAAAAAGTAAGTTATGTTAAAATCACCGTTACATTCCTTGATCAGTCATTAATAAATATTTGAAACCAACAACGTAATTACCTAACTACGGTTAAAGTTAATATGTACCGAAGTTAAACTTGTCTTAAATTAGCAGCTAAATAATACATGTTAACTTGAAATATTTAAATGTATCTATAAAATAAACCATTTCAAAGACATCTAAGTAAAATCGTTGGGTCACTGACTGACAATCAACATGAAACCCAAATCTGGCCCTTGATTCAGACTTCATCGGAGCATTCGGGGGAATAGGTCAGCTGTTCAACTGACCGCAACCAATCACAGGCAAGATACGTCAGTTTTGTATTAATTTCTGCACTGCGATTTGTTGCGGTCAGTTGACAGCTGATCGATTCCGACCCGAATGCGTTCCGCTGAAGTCTGAATCACTAGGCTGATGACGTTATTAGCATCACAAAGAAAAATCAAAAACTAAATCTCACACGCGATAATTTAAATTATACTTGTAATTAAAATATTACTTCTATGTACAAACGTTAAAAATAATAAAAAATATCGATTTTCACTTAGCCAAACTCGTAAACTAGAACAACCATTTTTTATAGCGTATATAAGAGCATCACTTATTATTTCAATCTGACTAGTAAAATGCTCATAGCTTGTGTCCATACATGTGATTCTATTTTCTTCTGTCCAGTGGGCCTATGATGAGCACCGTGACTGAAGTCTCTCGTCTCGTTTTCTCGTTAAAAATCGTCATAACTGTGTCTGTCGTCATGCGCAGCCCGTTATTTCATATCGTTATGTCAAATTGTGAGATAGTGTAACATAGTCTCTGTCATGGCGCTCATATTAGCGCAAAATGATAAAAATGCCGGCATGACAAATTTTCTTATCTCACGCCGTGACAATTTCACGTTGCTCATCATAGCCCCACAGGCCCTTGCCTTATTATGTACTCTGTGTCCACATAGGTGCAACAGTTTGTATAAAACTTCCAACTAACAGAAGATTGGTTATAGCGCTACTTTCAGATACCCAATACCCCAGAGCTAACAAATAAAAAAGCTCGTTGTACGTGCATTGCAATATTGAGAAATGAACGCGTGCCAATATCGCTAAACTCGTTACGTCGTCAAGCGTTGTACAGTTCGCCCAACGGATCTAGGCATACGTGAAGTTAGCCGTTCGTCTGCGCAGTGAACGCTTTTTCATACAAAATTGTGTTCTGCGCAGACAAACGGCTACCTTCACGAATGCCTAGATCCGTTGGGCGAACTGTACGGACTAGGCGTTTCAATGTACGCGTACACAAGAACGCTAATCCGTACTAGTCATTTTTGCAGTTGCTACAGGAACGCCTAGTCCGTACAAGACTTCGTACGTCTTCGACGTCAAGCCGGTCAAGTTAAAGGTAAGATGAACATCAGAATGGTGGTATGGACACAGCTTTACAATTTGATATGACATGACACAAATTTAGGCACTGATCTATCAGAGTGCATACACTATGATCACTTAGTGCATAAGATCTAAAACTGCACCAAACGACTAAGCGCACGTATTGATATCCCATACGAATGAGTTAGTAGCATTTTATAGCAGTTATTAGTTACTTTTAACTAATTGTAGAGCAATTTAAAAAGTTGTATAAATAAATCAACACTTAAGAAAAATTACTGAAGCGCTTTAAACTACTGGGTGTATGAAGACCACTCCAGAAAATTGAAACAGTGCAATTTAATATTGGATCTTGAATGCAAGTAAATGTATATGAATTGATTTGACAATGTCATGATAACCAAAGGTCCAGTAAGACAGAAGACAGAGTACAATAAGAAGGGTGTCAGCTAGGTCAGTCCCACTCACATATATCGCTGTTTACAATTATATTTAGAGTGAGATAGATATCAGCCCCACTCATCTATATCGCTGTATGTTTAATATAGGATAAAAAGTGAGACAGCAATAACGTTCTGTATGTAAAATTGAGAAGATGTCAAAATAACCTGCCCCTTAGCATGGCGATTGTCTAGGTACCAGAGAATGAATGATTGAATGAACACTTTATTGTACACCAAACAACATAAATAAAACACGTTCGAAATTAGTGCAATGGGTGGCCTTGTCATTTATCTATTCTCCGGTACATAGACAACCGCCATGGTAAGGCTGTAATCTTAATCAAACGTCCAGTAACGTGAACAGCGACACAGCTAGGTCAGTCCCACTCGTCTATATCGCTGTTTGTTTACAATAAGATAGAGAGCGAGACGGCTAGGACACTGAGTGCGTACAATCAGATAAAATAACCTGCAAATGAATCAAATGTCACATACACAAAGTGAGGAAACATGAAGAGCGACACAGCTAAGTCATTCCCACTGCATATCGTCTGCTGCCGCCCGAACGGGACAGCTACATCAGTCCCACTCGTCGTCCATATCGCTATTGTCGCTGAGGTCCGAGTCGGAGGAGTGTATGGCGCGGCTGCGCTCCTCCAGCGCGCGCGCCAACGCGCCGGCCAGCCCGCACGCCGCGCGCCCGCTGCCGCCCGAGCTGCTGCCCGAGCGAGACACCTCCTGGAGAGAGCGAGATAAATTAAATAAATTGTGGCACTCCGGGAGTGCCAACAGAAGTGAAAACTTGAACGAGGTTTCGGTAACCGTTCTAAAATCAAGATTGTGGCACTCCGGGAGTGGCAACAGAAGTGAAAGCTTGAACGAGGTTTCGATATCCGTTCTAAAATTAAAAAAGAACAAAACGTTAATAATAATAATCCCACTGGGATTCGAACTCGGGGCGGGCTCACCCAGGCGGCCACTCTCACAAATAGACCGTTGTGAAGATACAATATGTGACGAAATTAAGATACGTATTAGTAAGAGGATGGTGTCGTAACACGGTAACAGTCACGTGACTGAGTTTGATATTTTCCTCCATCTGAAAAATGCCTAACGCGGTTTTCACTTCAAACCGTGTGCGTGTTCACCGATATCACCGTCGATTCAGAATCGATTTAAAAAAAAAAAAAAAACTTTTTTTGTAACTTATTTATTCTTGAAGGATTTCTATTTTTCTCGCAAAACTCAAAAAACCTGTTTCTACTCAAAAGTCTGTTAGTAAACAGATTTTTAGGTTTTTTTTTTGTAACATAATCTTGAACTTTGGATCAACTTGACTTTAATACATAAATAATTTTTAGTTTAGCAAAATCTAACTGAAACTTGCGCATTGAAAGTAAATAAGTAAATAGCTCACCGTTTTCTTGAGCGATATTCCTTTCCTGATATCGCTGAGTAAGTTGCTTCTGTTGTCTTCCATGACGGGCGGCGGGTCGTTGTTCACCTCCACTCGCTGCGAACATAGATTCTTATCAGTACAGTAGTCAAATCATTTTTTGTACAGAAATCTAGAATATCCCGCGTATCAACCTTTATTTAACAAACTGTAGTCCGTCTTCTTCTTCTTCTTGTGTCACCTGTTCTTTCGAACCAGTGCGGTGAAAGGATTATAAGGATTATTATGTAGTCCGTCGAATAACGGCATAAGGCGGGTGGACGACTTACCAAGTGAAATTTAAGTCCAATTTTACATGCTTTGCAATTGCATCGAAGATTCACCAAAACATGTGAGTAAAAACCGGCAAGTTTGTAATAACCTTGTCTTGTGCCCGCTGTGATCCTTTGAAGACGTCTGATGCCCGGTTTCTATAGGGTCTTTCATTTTATACTGACTTAATTCAGGAATTGGGTTCAAAAAATAAATTTAAAAATATTTATGTAATGTTTTTTTTTGTTTTGTTATAATAATTCAGAGAAAATCGATAAAGACTATCCTTACAAATTGATTGTTGCTTCTTGTATAACTTAGCCCATTCGTGATGTAGCTGCGCTGTGATTGATGGAACATCTGTTCTCCTTGATAATGATTATGCAACAATTCTAAAAAATCAATAAATGATAAATTTTAAAGTGAAAACTTAAATGAGCTTAGGAATAAAATTGACAAACGTCTATTTACAACTCAAAAATGAGGCCCTATCAGTTTTTGTAGTTTAAAATGAAAGACCCTGTATATTCAACATGATCTGTGATTCAACGGACAGATAGGTAAAAGCTACGACTTATCCACCTAACCTTTAACGGGTTGTAAGTTTGACTGGGACTTCTTTCGCCATTTTTGAAGGAGCTATAGTGGCTCTGCTATTTTATTTAGTTTTCTCGTGTTTACTAGGTTTTATTATGTAATTTCGGTGGCATTTTACGAATGAAACCTTGGATACGTAACAGGAGATTTGGCAAATGGAATGGAGTATTCAAGAAGATTTCTCATTTGACGAAAGATTTCCGTTGGAGTTTTGAAATGACAAGCCGCCATGTTTTTTCAAAATCAAATTGACGTGACATAAATAATAATATTTGAAGTGAAGTGAAACAGTTGCCATTATTAAAAAGAAAGAGAAGGAATAAAAAGAAGAAGAAGAAACCAGGAAGTGAAGTGAAACCAAGAAGAATAAGAAGACTTGGGCGGTATAGTCGCTCAGCGACAAAGCCCTTTTATTTTTTTTTGTAAATAAAAAAAAAAGTTTGACAGCCAAAGTGACGTTTGAAAAATGGATATAGAAACATCACAGAGTGTCATTTCCATACAAAAAAGTTACGGAGCGTTGAAAGCGGTAACCCTCCAATCCGTTAGTAACAAACTGTTGGTAGTTAAAAGAAACAGTTAACATTTACTCCTGGTATCATATTTTACTGTCCGTAGGTAAAACGAACCGATTTGTTATTTTATAGCTATAAAAATACCTTGAGCGTTTTATTCCCGCTCCGGATGCTCTCCATCAGCATAGCCCTCGCATCAGGCGCAGCAGCAGGTGCAGCCGGTTCGGACGGTCCGGGGGGCGCGGGGGGAGCGGGCGGAGCGGGGGGCGGCGGGGGCGCGAGCGGTGGCGGAGGTGGCGGTGGTGCGCCCGGTGGCGGCGGTGGGGGGACGGACGGTGGGCCGCTTGATGGAGCTGTGGGAGAATATAGCATCATCACGACTGCATTGCTGACAAGAAGCAATTGCATTTTTTACATAAAAAAAAAGAAAGTGTTGCAAGCCTATCTATGATTAAATTGTATTTTAGTCCAATCTTGCAACACAGAGTTATAATTTGTCAAAATCTTTTTGCTGAGTTCTGTTGAACAGCTTCTGGTTCCATCATCATATCTGCTCGCTTTGAACGTGCAATGCTAAAATTCATCTTCTTCGGATACCGGGATGGGTCCAATTATACAAGACTTGCTAACAGACACCGGAACAAATGATAAATAAATGGACTAAATTACAGCACAACAATCGGAAGTTTGCGTGAATGTATTATTTTAATCATGTCTCTAAAGATTGCAAGTGCGTCTCAAATTCCGTGCACTTCATGTCACACCTTTTAGGTTCTACAACATGCCGTATTCCCCACGATGTTTTCACTGTTTGACACATAAAACAGTAGAGAATGTAGTACAATACTCACGTTGCAGCGGGCGCGGCGGCGGCGCGTGCCTGGCGGCGGGCGGCGGCGGGGGCACCGCGCGCGCGGGCGGCGGGGGCGGCGCGCGGGACGCTACAATACAGGGGCTTGGTACACGCTGTTCATACTCCTATAGTTGTTCTATGTCACGAAGGTAGGTCTTGTTTGTGTGTGTCGATGCATATGCACGTTGTTTCGGTGTGCGTAAGCTCGGAAACGCTCCATGGACGAATGAGCGCTCAGTATCGCTTACACAGAATCGAATCTACACACACAATTGAAACCAACCCGCCTTCGCGATATAGAATAACTGGTTTATAAGCGACTATATTTTCATTTCATCAAATTGGTACTTTTTGTTTTGTCAAATACTTTTGAATTCTACTAACGTGTAACTAGATAGGATAGACTTTCCTAGCACAGCACCTTAATCATCCTCTCAGCGCGCTGATTATGGCTGCACTAAAATGTATCACTAAATATCCGTTACAAACCCATATTAAAGCAATAAAATATGTGAGTATACGAACGTGGTGCGGGCGGGTGCGCGGCGGGACTTCGCTCGGGCACGGGGGGCGCGGCCGCAGGCGGCGGGGGGCGAACCGCCGCTGTAAACACAATAAAAACGTAAACAAGTTCACGACTGTATCCCCAAGGTGCGATAGACATTCACAGAGAGATAGACATCTCAGATCTTTTTATGTTACTTATGCCAGATTCTTTGAACATGTCTAAGGGGGGTAGTCAGATGCATGTCCAAACACATAATATTTAATACATGCTTACATCTTGCAGAAGTTAGTATTCCATACGTGACAGGTTGCAAGCCCATCGCCACGTATTGTAAACACAATATAACTTATAATACGAACAACGGAGGCATTTGTGTGCCTTACGTAATATGCGACTCTTATCCAAAATCTATGGTTTTTTACCCAACTGCGTCAGAAGGAGGTTAATGTTTTTCGAGCGTATGTATGTCCATTTGTTTGGCACGCCCTACAGCCCAAACGGCTGGACGGTTTTTGACATATGAGGAGTCGTTGAATTCGTCAGAATTGTGGAAGTGATATAAGCTAATAAATTTTGAAAATGGCGGCCCCAAATGAATAAATTATTTTTTTCTTACCCATTCCTTAGCAATATAGGGATTAAATGAAAAGTAGTGAAAATACTATTAAAAAAATGCTGGACTTTTCCACACAGCATCATCTAGCCCCAAAGTAAGCAGAGCTTGTGTTATGGGTACTAGATGACTGAAGAACTAATTAATTATACTTTTTGTTTGTAAATACATACATATTATACATAGAAAAAAAAAACACACAGACTCGAGATAAATATCTGTAGATCATACAAACATTTATCCCGTGGCGGGAATCGAACCCGCAACCTTCTACTTCCCCACTGCGCCTCAGAGGTCGTCAAACTATGTATCATATTATTTATAGTCGGGTTTTTTGATTTCTTAATTGTAATACTTGTTGATGTCGTGAAGAACCTTGATTTCTATGTCCGATTACCTTAGAAAATGTATTGTAATGGTACCTTTGGTAGGCTTGGCGAGGTGTAAGTCTTCTTTAACAGCGTCCAAGCCGCCGTGCGTCTCAATAAAGCCATATATGAACTCTCTCGTGTCGTGGTCTTGCAGCTGAGTCTCCGATACGCCGGCTTTGCTCAGGAACGAACGTAGGTCTTCATCGGGCAGCTTGTCCACGTCGAAACCTGAATAAAACAACTAGTTAAGGCAAACGACAATGGGTGTTCATTAAAATCACTAATTAAAAGGTTTAATATCATTTATTCACAAAAAGACATTACACTGTCACATACTTGTGAAAAAGTTTACAGTAGCGTTATAAAGATCGTTCTAAGGTGAAGGTTATCCCACCTAACACATTTTATTTGGTTAGCAGTGTTCGATCTTAATTAATCTAATTAAACATTGTGTCACACCTTTATTGATTGCAAAAAATCGTTTTTTACTGTGTTTTTTTACTACTTTATAACAAAGTACCTTACTTAGATCGTGTATTAGGAACAGCTTATTCTGATTTTAATGTTTTTTTCACGTAATTAGCTGTATGTTACGACATCGTATGGCTCAAGGCCCAAAGTACCTCTCAAATCCCAAATCGGACTAAATTTGCATCTTAGTTTGGGCACGTTTCCGACTGGCTTTCCGAGTGACCTGCCTAGTGATTCAGACTTCAGCGGAATCAATTCGGTTCGGAATAGGTCAGCTGTTCAACCGACAGCAACCAATCACAGTGCAGAAATGGATCCAAAACTGACGTTTCTTGCACTGTGATTGGTTGCGGTCGGTTGAACAGCTGACGTATTCCGAACCGAATTGATTCCGCTGAAGTCTGAATCAAGGGCCTGGATCAGTTGAGCTATCAATCTACAGGGTGGTTTTTTGAGATGTGCGGTGATAGCCAAGTTCGAAACCAAGAGTTAGAGAAAAGTCGTGAAAGGAGACATGCCCTCGATTTATAAAAAAACAATAACTGCATATTTCGTTTTTTTACAAATCTTTTAATTTTAACGATTTGAACCGATTTTCGTTTAGTTTTATTGTGTCATAGATAATTTATCTCGTGTTTTTTTTTTTTTTATGGAAGAGGGGGCAAACGAGCATGTGGCACACCTGATGGTAAGTGATTACCACCGCCCACAGACAACTGCGTGTGTTCTTAGCCATGTTTCATGAAAATCTGTTCAGCCTTTAGAAGATCATCAGCTCTTTAATAGTTGATGCGGGGGTCTGACTAACTTCCTTATGTCTAATTTTTCTAGCAGTGACGGGGGTTTTTTCGTAGCAGGGTCGGCGTGCTTGTTAGAGTAAATAAAATAGTGAGTAGTTCACCTTTCTGTGCATCCCATCCGACGTGCGATATGTGTTTGAAGTCCTTCGGCATTCCGATGTCAGCCTTCGTCAGCTTCCGCGGCTTTTGCTTCTTAGAGCTCTTAGACAGGGTGTTGTAGTTGCTGTTGTTCGCTGAAATCCATACTTCACTTTATAGATAAGATAAGATAAAATAGTTTATTTTGTGCCAAAAATACACAGAATGTATTACAAAGAGCTTATAAAGTGAAAGTAACTCTGTCTGTCTGTTAGTTACCTTTTCATGCCCAAACCACTAAACAGATTATGCTGTAAATGGGCATGGATAAAAAGGTTGTATCTTTAGTTTGTATATTTAGATTTTAAAGTCATTATGAACGAGAGTGACCTGGATCAGTAGAACTATCATTACTTAGATTGTTTTTAACTATCCTTAGACGGTTCAACTGATTATATTGTATTTTATAAAAAGTTAGTAAACTATGTCCCACTGCTGGGCAAAGGCCTGCCCACGCTTTCATTATATTAGAGATATTTTGAATTAATGAATAAAATATTTGAACTCTCGAGTTTTGAACGAATTGAAGCCAATATTTTGCAGAACATTTTACCAAGCAACATTACTATTGACTACGCATTCGGTATTAGCAGTAACGAGCAAGAGGTTTACAAAATTGAATTACTCTAAAAAAATAAACAAGTTGTCTGTCCCTAAGTTACCTGGTAGTGTGGCTTTAGGGGGTAGAACCGGCGCGGGCGAAGGCTCCGGTTCTGGAACCGGCGTCGGTGTGACCGGCACGGATCCATTCTGTCTAAGCACGGGGTTCGAACGCGCTGCTAGGAGTGAACGCTGTCTCTTTTCTGTAAAGCAATAATAAAGTATGAATAACACGTCAATAGTTCTGTTCTAACGTAGATATAGAAGTCATGGAAAGAAGGCCGGTCTGGATGTAGGGGAAATTGCAGCGAAGCGGTAGGCTCGCTCCATCGTAGACCTCATTCTTGCCTGTGTAAGTCTCGAGGTCAAGAGCCGACCCATTCATCATAAAAAAAAATGTTACCAAAATGAAAATAGGTATTTCTACTAACACACTACAGAAATTGATTTAGACTACCCTGTCCAAGGGGGAAAGGGGAGTCTGGATCAATTTCTGCCCCGGTTCGGAAAAGAAAAATCGTTCAGAAAAATAATCCAGGGCTGATGATTTAATTAAACAACGTGTCAGGATGCAATCCATACCTAATTTTTTTTTATACCTATTACTCAAGTGGGTCAATTTCAGCTTCCAAGTTTTGATTCGCAAGTTAACTATAAGCTTTTTAAACAGCTGCACCCTTTTCGCTTATCTTAAATTACAAAAAATATCCTTTTATGGAGATCACTCCATGACGTGATTGTTGACAGAACTAGTTTATGCATCGACTTTTGTTTAAATAATGAGCCTATTATAATCGTTTATGTTAGTAAATATTGTGTACGTCTTTCACACCTCAATCAATTCTGTGAACAATCAAACTTACAACGAATTATGCTAGCCCAAAAATTGGTGGACATAATTTTCAAAATTTAAAGATTGCTTAAAGATTCGTTAGCCTAATTTACGTTAGAACAACATATTAAAGTCTGTCACCAACGCTAAAGTCTGTCACAATATCAAGGTCACAAATATAATAGATAGCTGTAGATAAAATACTAGGAAGAAGGTAAATACCTTCACGTTTTATTTTCCTTAGTTCAATTTTTTCGATAAGTATCGTTCGTAGTAACTTCGCTTCATCTTCGCTCGCGAAATTGAATGCTGTCATGTATTCCTGAAAAAAAAAACAAGGAATTTAGAAAACAATCTTCATTGAGTCAGTAAGTTAGTAACTTACTATTGAGTCAGTGTAATACAGTTTTACTCAGTGAAGTCTAGTCTATTTTTTCTTTTTGGTCATTTTCTTGTCATAATTCTCATCCCTCTGCCCTAATCCTATGCTAAGAGATCGTGCTGCAGGTAAGTACACAATGTTTTCTTTATCCATTTATATTATTTAATAACAGTGAATCTATCACATCATCGCTTACACAATGCAATCACTCACTCCCGTCCGGCCTTCGTCTTGCATACCCAGCTACACCTGTTCATAGCTCGTCCTGACACATGGCTGCTTATTATAAAAACGTAAAACCTTGGTTGAATCCCATGTTGACACATGTCAAAACAAAACTGTTACCACAAAAAAGAGTTCTATGTACGAGTATTTAAAGTCAGTTTAAATACTCGGTAAAAGTAAAATCGTAAATCGTCGAGTAAAATCGTTTTTCTAGGGACAGTTTTTTAGTTAGACTTGGTCTAAACTCGGCCCATTTTCTTGTGATAAGCCCCATGGTGTTTGTCCACTGGTAAAAGCGGCCTTAACCAGTGGACTGATGGATGAAGTTTGGAATACGAGTAGATGTACCTATCCCGTCAGCGAAGCTGCAGGCGATGTGTGTTTATAATTCAGAATCAGAATAATTTTATTGCATAACTGTTGTTCAAAGGAAGGTCTTTTTAGGTACAGGCCCAGATAAAATATACCACCTATGTAGGTACAGGTTTCCACAGTTTATCCATTTCGGATGTGCAACATTAATGGTTAGTAACCTAAACACAATTAATTCAATCAATCACGATCTATTGAGGATACAAATTAATATGCTTTGATTTAAAGCGTTCCGTTGCGTACCGGAAAACTACGATATTCTCACGTCCTAGAGTACTTAAACACGCGGAATGCGTCAATCCACAACGATTACCGCTCGCCGGTCGGTGTTCGAATAAAAATAGTTAACTTTCCGCCTCGGTTTAAAAGGTGAGTACATAATAAATATAAGACTGAGAAACAAAAATCTTTATGAAAAATAGTGCAGTCTTTTTCGTCATCGCCTCGACGAGGATCTATATTATCATGAACCTTCGGCTTTAACGTAGGGCCGTAAAAATGATGACTAATCGCAATTTAGGTACTGATCAAGACCAGCAGCCTTATTGTATAACTGGAAATCCATTCCCATTTGTCATCAAAATAGAGCTCAACCAATCACATAATAGGAAAATGACAATTGAAGTCCAGAATGGGTTTCAAATGTCAAAAGGAAGCCCATGTCCATGTAGATTCGTTAGACCTGTTGCATGTTTAAGGAATTTGTCTCAATTTAACTTGAACATCTTCCTTGCAAGCCTGCCCTCAGTCTAAATCAATCATGCATTAATATCTACTCAGGGAAAATACATAATAACAATATCAAACAGCATTATGGAATAAATAAGTATTGTTTTTCCGTAAATACTGGAAGGGTAAACACAGTTGACACAATAATGTGTTCTACTAATAATCCTGTACCTACCAAATTGGCCGCATTTCGGAGAAGGGTCAGGGCAAAATACACACCAGCGAATTTATATGAATGAGGCAAAAGATGTGGTGCGCTATGTCGTAATGTCCCTCAATCACCAACAGAAGTGTTACAGACACTTCTGTTGGTGATTGAGGGACAACCCCTCAACCAGCCTGCTTACCTTGACCTCTGTCATTGTCACCCTCTACGTAAAATTTGAGTTTACAAGATTCTTAGTTTTGTCATGCTTGTAGAAATATGCTTTGCTAAACTCAACTCAAACGTCATTTTACTCTATCAACCGTAGAGATAATTGTCATGGTAAGCAGGCATAACTCTGCATCCATGAAAATAATGACTAATGATTCATGGTCATGTATGTGAATTGTATCTCAGGCCAGAGCCCACCGTCATTACGAGTAGCAGTCACTGACCTGACTTTGTCCCTCTGTTTATTTCGTGTCGTACGAGTACCTCCTGTTGTTTTAAATTTATTTTGAAAACCTTTGTTGTCGTGTTACATTGAGATAAAGATTATCACTGATAGTCTGTCTAGTAATCTATTGGCAGCCATTTTTATGGTTCTTAAAACTTTATTAAATATCGGTTAATACAATCAGCCGTTATGTGTCGATTAAATCGCATTTCAGACTACGCTTATAACATCATAGCATTATAGCTCATAGCACAACAATATCGCGCACCATATATTTATTATGGACACGTTCACACTGTATTGTTCGCGTTCGCGCGATATTGTTGTGCTATGAGCTATATGCTATGATGCTATATATTATAGCGTAGTCTGAAATGCGCTTTAATGCCTATTATCTAATTTAAGGTCTGAGTTTTTGAACAAAACCACGCTGCCGCCTACCACTAGACTATTTTTATATCGTTTAGGTGGTTATAAGATTTGAAGCAGATTGGTATTGATTAGTCATTAGGTACGGATGATAGATCTCTGGGTCACGGCCGTCGGCCGGCGCGCGGCGTGGAAGTGTGTAATCGACAAGTGTCATGACGATATGACGATATCGACCGGATCAACTAGAGCTTTATCTCCAGTCTGTCATTTCAATTAAATATAGATGACGGTTGAGTGTGCGATGGTAAAATTTACCATATGAGCGTATACTGAGAATTTATTTGTCGAATGGCATACCATAACGACTTTATAGCGGCACGGCAGACAGCATTTTAACGTTCGCTCAAACAAAACACAGAAGATACACAAGATACACAATGCTGTAGGCAGGTACGTGATGTACCTAAATTATAACATTAAGTTCAATGATTTGTCAATAATGCCTAGAAAAGCAAAGGAAGCTACATCATAAGTTCTCGTATAATTATTATATACAACATTTGGTGTTCGACGCAGTGTCACATAATATAGTATAGCCCTCATAGAAAGTACAAACTGATGTGTAAGAAAGACGTCATAATGTTACATTGTTAAGGCGGGACACGAATGAACGGGTCCCATAGTACTACTGAGATTTTGCAGTCATTTTCACTGATTCTGAGTCTGAGGTCAATAATTATGATTAGGTGAACAATAAATTATTTGTTTAGTTGGTGTTAACATCTATTTGTAATGTATATTTAGCTTTGATACGACCTTGTAGTGTAGAACACATGGCCCATTGATGTTTGTTTAGATAGTAAGAATCGAATCTTACGTGAACGAATGTGGCTCTTCAAGTAGGCATTCATGGATGAGTTTAAAGTGATTCTAAAGATTCGTAGAAACGCTTCTAATTTTGCTTTTTTTACTATAATTTGGGAGATTATACAAACTTAATTTTAATTAACTTGTAGATTTTTTAATGTGAAGGGGAAAATTTTGTACTTAATTTATTACCTATGATGTTAAATGCCGAGACGTAGCATTTTTCAGATTGATTTTTAAGATATTACTAGAATCAGTTAAGGTCACTTAGATTCACAGAACTTGCTTTTAATTATACTCCTGTTCGTTCCCAACCAATACCATGAAGAATTTGGGCAACGAACAGGAGTATAATTAAAAGCAAGTTCTGTGAATCTAAGTGACCTTAACTGATTCTAGTAATATCTTAAAAATCAATCTGAAAAATGCTACGTCTCGGCATTTAACATCATAGGTAATAAATTAAGTACAAAATTTTCCCCTTCACATTAAAAAATCTACAAGTTAATTAAAATTAAGTTTGTATAATCTCCCAAATTATAGTAAAAAAAGCAAAATTAGAAGCGTTTCTACGAATCTTTAGAATCACTTTAAACTCATCCATGAATGCCTACTTGAAGAGCCACATTCGTTCACGTAAGATTCGATTCTTACTATCTAAACAAACATCAATGGGCCATGTGTTCTACACTACAAGGTCGTATCAAAGCTAAATATACATTACAAATAGATGTTAACACCAACTAAACAAATAATTTATTGTTCACCTAATCATAATTATTGACCTCAGACTCAGAATCAGTGAAAATGACTGCAAAATCTCAGTAGTACTATGGGACCCGTTCATTCGTGTCCCGCCTTAACAATGTAACATTATGACGTCTTTCTTACACATCAGTTTGTACTTTCTATGAGGGCTATACTATATTATGTGACACTGCGTCGAACACCAAATGTTGTATATAATAATTATACGAGAACTTATGATGTAGCTTCCTTTGCTTTTCTAGGCATTATTGACAAATCATTGAACTTAATGTTATAATTTAGGTACATCACGTACCTGCCTACAGCATTGTGTATCTTGTGTATCTTCTGTGTTTTGTTTGAGCGAACGTTAAAATGCTGTCTGCCGTGCCGCTATAAAGTCGTTATGGTATGCCATTCGACAAATAAATTCTCAGTATACGCTCATATGGTAAATTTTACCATCGCACACTCAACCGTCATCTATATTTAATTGAAATGACAGACTGGAGATAAAGCTCTAGTTGATCCGGTCGATATCGTCATATCGTCATGACACTTGTCGATTACACACTTCCACGCCGCGCGCCGGCCGACGGCCGTGACCCAGAGATCTATCATCCGTACCTAATGACTAATCAATACCAATCTGCTTCAAATCTTATAACCACCTAAACGATATAAAAATAGTCTAGTGGTAGGCGGCAGCGTGGTTTTGTTCAAAAACTCAGACCTTAAATTAGATAATAGGCATTAAAGCGCATTTCAGACTACGCTATAATATATAGCATCATAGCATATAGCTCATAGCACAACAATATCGCGCGAACGCGAACAATACAGTGTGAACGTGTCCATAATAAATATATGGTGCGCGATATTGTAAGTACAAACTGATGTGTAAGAAAGACGTCATAATGTTACATTGTTAAGGCGGGACACGAATGAACGGGTCCCATAGTACTACTGAGATTTTGCAGTCATTTTCACTGATTCTGAGTCTGAGGTCAATAATTATGATTAGGTGAACAATAAATTATTTGTTTAGTTGGTGTTAACATCTATTTGTAATGTATATTTAGCTTTGATACGACCTTGTAGTGTAGAACACATGGCCCATTGATGTTTGTTTAGATAGTAAGAATCGAATCTTACGTGAACGAATGTGGCTCTTCAAGTAGGCATTCATGGATGAGTTTAAAGTGATTCTAAAGATTCGTAGAAACGCTTCTAATTTTGCTTTTTTTACTATAATTTGGGAGATTATACAAACTTAATTTTAATTAACTTGTAGATTTTTTAATGTGAAGGGGAAAATTTTGTACTTAATTTATTACCTATGATGTTAAATGCCGAGACGTAGCATTTTTCAGATTGATTTTTAAGATATTACTAGAATCAGTTAAGGTCACTTAGATTCACAGAACTTGCTTTTAATTATACTCCTGTTCGTTCCCAACCAATACCATGAAGAATTTGGGCAACAAACACGGTTTGGTGCCAAGCGTTCTTTAAGGTGATTCATGTTTAAACTAAATAATCAAGCTCCAGTGGGGAGCCAGTCAAACAAAAAGGATGAGGATGTTATGAGAAAGACGAGGCCATATCCAGTAGTGTTTGACACCGGGCTAAATTAATGATGATTTCTAAACACTTGCTTACTCCTGTTGTAATGTAGTGACTAGTAAGTATTTGAATATTACAACATACCTCTGCTTCGAAGGTGTGTAAAAATGGCCTTGGACTTTTGTACTCAATCTGTGTATAAACTTCATGTTCCCAGACTAGCGTTTTGCGAAACAGACAGTAGATCCGAAAGAAGTATGATCTCTTGGCATTATCCTTTATAAGGCACAGTACTCCTGTATCTCTCTTCTTCCACTCCGAGTGGGCTGGCCCTTCCGTTGTGAAGAGTTGGACCACTGCTGTTGCTAAACTCTGAAAGAAACATTATTATTGGTTGTAAATAGATAGATAACTTCTCGCGAAGGTCACAGAAAACCAAGCAGACCACCAGCCAGATGGTCTGATGACATTGTAAAGGTGGTGGGAAAACATTGGGTTCGGCACAGGACCGGAAGCAGTGGCGTGAACATGAGGAGGCCTATACTCAGCAGTAGGTGGATGGGGGCTGATTAGATAGATAGATACTAGATAGATAACTTCTGTTAAATGTGGGCATGTGGCCAAATATTTATTTGGACATGTTTTTGACTACCCCGTTAGGCATCTTCAAGGGATCTTGAATACCTAGTATTAAGATAATATTAATATTAGTATTAAGATTACTTAGTAGGAGCTTGTTATTGGTCTGTAGTTTAGGTTTAGCATTAATTTTACATTCCATGATAAAAAAAAGGTTAGTGTCTAAAAACCATTTATTGTTTTCTATTCACATAATAATGAACCGTTATGAACCAAAGCATTATTGTACATAATAGATAGGAGTCGATAGTCATTGCACTTTCTATACTAGTACCTAGACCCAAGTAGGTAACTTTCATTGCATCTTGTAGCTGAATTATGACACTTTCACCCCGTAAATGCTTTATGGGGAGAAATTGAGAAGTGCACTGGCCACTTTCCTTTAGATGACAGACTCAGAATGATGTCATGCATTGTTGTGGTCACTATGGCTTGTTTATTTATATTTTACTAGCTGCGCTCCCGCGGTGTGACCCGCGATCCCTCGGGATTTTTTAATTTTTTCGGGATAAAAGGTAGCCTATGTCCTTCCCTGGGATACAAACTTTAACTATGCTAAATTTTAGCTTAATCTGTTCAGTGGTTTGGGCGTGAAAGCATAACAAACAGACAGACAGAGTTACTTTCACATTTATAATATTAGTATGGATAATGCATTTTAAGCTTTATATAAATTGAATAATGATTAAATAGCCAATTTTAATATTACTGAAACTATGAATTTGTTTATCGGACAGTTTGTCAATATGCCTGTTTATATTATTTACTAGTGGAACCCCCGTGACTTCGTTCACATTCTAGTTACCTTACCTTTCTATCAAGTGAGTGTCACTCTCAATCTGACCCTCAATAGAACCCTCATCTCACTTTCAAAATGAATCCCAATCAGACTTAATATGGCTCCCAAAGAAACTGTTACTCCCTCTTTCACCCCCCTTTGAAGAGGTAGTTTAAAAAAAACCGTACAGATATTTTTAAATTATTCAAGCCAATTAGACAACATAGAGAAAAAACCTATACAAACTTTAACACTCCCTACACCCCGTTCAAAGGGGTAGTTTTGAAATTATTTTAATGCAGACATGTTTTTAATTACGCTACTAAATACTCACACCGAGTTTCATGCAAATGGGGCCACGCATTCAAAAAACCTTATACAAACATTAACACCCCTATACCCCGTTCTAGGGGTAGTTTTGCATTTTTTTTTAATTGTTGAACAATCATAATTCTAAGTTTCATGTCTCTCAAGTACCAGGAATATGATTTTTCATACAAATTTTTTTAGTCCTTTTACCCCCTTAGGGGTTGAATTTTAAAAAAATCCTTTCTTATCAGATGCCTACATCATACAAATAACTTATCCTCCAAGTTTCAGGTCTCTATGATTAGCGGCTTAGGCTGTGCGTTGATCCGTCAGTGAGTCATTCAGGACAAGGCATTTTCTATGTATAGATATATTTTGTATATAAACAAAATAGGTGTCTGTACCTAGTATAATTAATAACAGAATAGTTTACGTTTATGACCAAGTTACTAAGTGTCAGCTAAATATGGATAGGTAGGTATACCTAATCAACTTTTTTTCTATTGGACAAAACAAAACTGCAAAGTAAACAATAGCATTGGCCTAACTTTTCTAGAAAAGAACTTCAATGTAATTTGTTCTACAGCTGTTATCTTACTGCTATCGACTGATAATCCTCCGATAAAGCAAGTGATACGTAATCTAGACCCTGAATCACGCGGAATACCAATGAGCTTCCAAAACTCACCTGGCATTTTGGCCCAATGATACTGAAGACCTGCTCGTTCTCCTCCCTCGACAGCAGGACGCTGGGTCGATGCTCTCCTCTCGGCATTTTAGTAAATTTAATCACAGAAACAGAAAATCACTAAGAACTTGTACAATACGATGTGTCAGCCACCGCGACTTTCCAACATGTTTTCGTAATATCTATTGTAAATAAACACTCGTGACCGACGCGGTACGAAAATAAAAGCATTTCTCACGACGCAGAAATTTTGAATTTGATAATTACGGTAAGAAACGCGTAACGTAAGTTAGTACAATTCGCAATTTTACTTTCTCCAACCAAACTAGACCTACAATCTTCCGTCCGCGAGAACCATCTGTCAATCTGTCCTGTGTCAAAGTTTCTTGTGCTGCCAACTACAAAATTAAATTACCCAATAGCTCGGAAAAAGTTTGTACCCGACTGATCATCGCGATTGTTCTGAATCTAATAGGCTTCAACATAATTTGATCAGTGATATGTTTAGATCGCTCATCATCATCATCATCCGCAGCCTTTTTCATCCCACTGCTGGGCATAGGCCTCTCTTCGCTTGTGCCAACCTTTCCTATCCTGCGCCAGTTTGACCCATGTACGACCCTGCTGTTTTTTATGACAAGCTCTAGTTTTCTGTCAATGTCAATCAATCTCATGTCATGTCAATCATCTCGCTCTTTACATCATATATATAGGATGTAATAGATAGAACTTTAGAGTAATTTGAGCGTCTCCACTTTTCATTACATTCATAGACAACTATTGATATGTTTTAAACGTAGAATAGTGCTGTACATTTCTTATCGATAATCACATTAAAAAGTATTTAATGAATTTTTAGAATTGTCTATTCTATAGGTATTCTTTTATTACTGTAGAACGTAATAAAATTGTAATTGCTATAAAGTTTTATTATTTTGGTTATAAATAAATAATGCTGGACTTTTCACACAGCATCATCTAGCCCCAAAGTAGAAGAGCTTGTTCTGGTAGGTATGAAAATGAAAAAAAAAAAAATTAAAATGAAAATATATTTTTTTTTATTACAATACTCAACATATTACAATACTACAATACTCAGTACAATAACAGAAAAATAGGTAGGAACACAGTAGCAATAATAATCATTAGATATTACTACCTAACCTATCAAGTGATAATCATAATAAGTGATCAAGTGATAGTAACCTACACAAATATATAAATATTCATTATTTAATTTGTAACTAATACAAAGGATAGGATATATTCACGTTTTATACAAGGCTGGGCCCAAAAGTCAAAAGTGCCGGCCAAGAGACTTGGTGCTATATTGAAAATTACTTTGATTGACTTCCTCAATAGTCACAAACACAAACATTTGCGTTTATGGTATTAGTAGGTAAACAGGCACTTAACTTGTAGATACTTTATCAATGAACTGCTTACTCGATCTTCGTCGTTATTTATGGCAGAAGATGTATTTACATCATAGTCAGCTTTCGTTTTTTAGGTAATTTCTGAAAATAAATAATTGGATATTAACTTTGTAAGGTAGGTACATAGTGTAAAATTAAAGATTTAACCGATTAACTGACTGCTTACTTAGTATTCCTCGATATCTATAGCAGTATTTGTAGACGCACTATAGCCAGAATGTCTAGCTACGAGCTTTCTTTTTCTGGGTAATTTCTGAAAATAAATAATCCATTACTGAGGATAGGATCCGTATCCAGTTATCCACCTTTAATTCATCAAACGAACCATTGAGTTGAGCTTAAATAAAAAAACCAGCATGAAAAATGGTTTGTAAATATTGTGGGCACTGCATATGAATGCAGATTTTTTCGTCCATATCCTTCACGATAACATGATTTTTCAAAGAGTAAGGAACATATTCTTGTGTATTGAGTAGGACTCCATTCTTCGCCTTTCCTGATATTTTTGATCCACGATTTTTTTAAATCTAGGTCAGCTGGAAACCTATTTCCAGAAAGTAAAAATGAAAAAGTTAATAGTTATGTGCCTAGTACCTACACAAAAAAAAATTATTAATATCGATAAATATGTCGACACAACTACAGCACTATTGCGTAGCTATGGAGTACAAGAAATGTCAAAAAAGGAATGTAAATTTCGCTAGATCGAAAATTCTAATTGAGATTATCCAAATACACGCGTGAAATCGATGTAAAACGATGTTAAATGATGCAATGATACAATGTTTGTAAAATAGCTTCCGTAATTCTAAACACAAACGTATTTTTCACTGGTATGACTTACCGATGAAAATAAATATTTGCTTCATTCTCCCTAAGCACACCCAATCTGCTTCGACATTGTGGAGCAGCACAAGGCATCATTGCCAAACTAACACCATATCACAAACACAGTCCAAAAAAAACATTCATTTAGGAGAAAACCCGTAATTTTTCACCGCGAACTTGGTAACCAGCTGGTTAGTAAACAAGAAAGCTCTGGTGTCAGAGTGGCGCGCTGCGTAAAAAATCGCACGTAAGTATCTATCGCGACCGCTCTTTTTAGCTCAGGCAAAATGGGCCATAGAGTGACGAGTATGACAGAAAATGTTCATAGTTCAACTTGAAATGCGAAATCTATCTGTACCAAAAAGGTACCATGCTAAATCTATGCTTTACATCGTAGTCTGAAAGCGATGTCAATATTTTTAGACGCTGGTAGTTCCACAGAATCAAGAAATCCCGAGTTGTCAGTTGTGCGGCCAACCATGAGTATTTGGCTCTCCGACGATTATTTTTTTCTGAGATTTGGCCATTTTTAGTTTTGTGATTTGGCCAGATTGTGGTCCTGATCTCGCCGAACAAGCCTCGTCAAAATTAGGCATCATTAGGGATGTGACTTAGCGGGAAAAAAATCGATTAATTAATAATCGTTTTTTTTTTACCTAAAATAAATCGATTATAGAAAAATCGATTTTAAATAAAAAAATAATCGATTTTTCAAAAAAATCGATTTTTTTTTCGTAAATTTAATCAGTTGAATAAGTTATTAAAAAAAACAAAAGCAACTTAAGCAATCAACTTTATTTAACTAGTGAGTAATTATTTCATTGGTGCCACTGCCAACCAATGAAAAAAATGAAACTTTTTAGTTCATAGTACTGTCGCCAACAACTTTTTTCCTTTTGTTGCTAGACATTTTTACAACGAAAAGAAACAAACACTCAATCTGATCTTCCAAACACAAAATAATCTTTGAACAAATTACAATGAAGGTAAGTACGAAATTACGAACGCGGAACACGTTGAACGAGAATAATTTGAAATAAACTACAGATCAGTCATTCATTTAAATCAGTGACACAATGACAGAAATGTCAACCCCCGAGAACTAACGAACGAACTGGGTACCGGTGCTGCCGTCAAACTAGTACCACTAAAGCAAAGAGTATAATAATATATGCACTAAAGCCATATTATATAGGATGTACCAAAAAGGTACCATGCTAAATCTATGACTAAAGCCGAGTCCGCAGCGCCATGTTTTCGTGTTTAAAACATGTTTAAAAACAAAATAGGCGCGTGTCATTGGTGGAAACCAATGTTATTATGTTAAAAAACACGAAAACATGGCGCTGCGGACTCTGCTTTATACCTACCAGTCGAAAAAATCAAAACCAGGCATCCGGACGCAATGAGTAAAAAAAATCGATTTTTTTATGATAATAATAAAATCGATTTATGAAAAATCGATTTTTCTTTTTAAAATAATCGTTCATGAATAATCGATTTTTATGAAAAAATAATCGATTTTTAAAAAAATCGATTATTTTTTAACATCCCTAGGCATCATTCATTCATTTACCTACTCAATTTTTAAATAGTCGATCTCTATCCATCGTTTTAAATGATAAATCTCGTATATTAGGTACCTATTTGACGACCTCTGTGGCGCAGTGGGCGAAGGTCCGCCTGCGACGCAGAAGGTTGCGGGTTCGATCCCCGCCGCGGGACAAATGTTTGTATGACCTACAGATATTTGTCTCGGGTCTGGGTGTTTCTATGTATAATATGTATGTATTTACAAACAAAAAGTATATAAGTTGTATATCAGTTATCTGGTTCCAATAGTACAAGCTTTGCTTAGTTTGGGGCTAGATGATGCTGTGTGAAAATGTCCAGCATTATTTATTTATTATTTATTAAAGGTATCGTTTCTCCCATTTTGATCTAATATAATCGTAGCCATTACAAAGGATTTCTGGAAACAATAGTCTAGGCAAAGATGATTAAATAAAATACACACTTCGTACAGATTTTCCAAAATTTATTGAAAAATGTTATATCATTATATGTATGTTCTTAAGTATTTTATATGTAGTTATTTACACAGCCAAAAAAACATGTCAGCTTTCTTTACATAATCACTATTAAATACTCACAGAACACAGTTTTGCAGAACACTCTGCGCAGAACACAGTTTTGTATGAATAAGCGATCACTGCGCAGACAAACGGCTAACTTCACAAATGCCTAGATCCGTTGTGCGAACTGTTACAAACTGAAATAATAGGCAAAATCTCTCTAGACAGGCATAATAGGTTGTGAATTTATACGAGTAGGTAGGTACTTCTACCTACCTTGAATAATAATTAATTACTACCTACCAAGACGAGAGAAGAGTTAGGTACTACCACAGACAACATAATAAGTACTAGTCATAGAGAATAGGTACCTATAGATATCGTTCTAGGGATGTGCTGTATTGTATTTTTGTCACGATTCCAATATTCTACCATTTCGTCACGATTGTGATGTTTCTAGAGGGCACTTATTGAACTACATCATCGTTGCAATTGCAAAACATTACCAGTGTATGACACATAGGTAAAGTACCTATCTAATCCAATAAAAGACAAATACATAATGGGCCTTACTAATAAACATGGTGTAAAGTTATTCCTCGGAATAAACTAAAAATAACCATACATTTTGACAGTTTACACTCAGGAATAACTTTATACCATGTTTATTAGTATGGGCCAATATCTATAGGCCCTTATTAATAAACGCGGTGTAAAGTTACGCCGGGTGTAACGTATGAGTAACCATAGAGCTATTGCGAGTAACCATAAAATTTTTGGAGTTTAAACCTGGCGTAACATTATACCACGTTTTAGTTATACTACAGCACTGCTTATGTTACGGCCACACCTACGCAACGTCAATGCCATGTGTATGCCCATCAGCGCGATAATTTATTGGGCCAAGGGTTACAGTTACGGTACCAACGTTACGGTTACTCCTAGGTTACACCCGGCGTAACTTTACACCACGTTTATTAATAAGGGCCTAGGAGTTTAGACCTGGCGTAACTTTACTCCACTTTTAATAATAACGGCCTAAAAGAGCATTCGGAAATATCCTTCTACATTAGCGGAATCACATGTTCGTGAAACTTGGAGTTATAGTAATACCTACAAAGATATTGAAGCAATAAATGACAACACCAAATACACACATACATATACAGAATAGGCTTATTACGTTGGATACAGTCGATGTTTCTAGAAGGTACTTACAATAAGGCATAGATGCGTTGTTTTGTGCTCAGTTTAATAACAGCAAACATAGATAGAATACAGCTAACATTAAAAGTATCTAACTCTATTTAAAAAAAAAACTGACATTTCTGAAGTAAATTAAGAGTACTTAATTAATTACGTTATTAGTGTACCCGCTTGATTCTATAATAAATAAAGGGTAGTGACCATTTTTTCGTAAATTGTAACTAGTTTGAATAATTATTTTGATCATTGTGTACAGCGATTGTGTACTTCAATTAATAAAATGCTTCGGATGTACCAACTCCCATAGACAATTGAAATTTCTTTCTGCTAGCGTATACGAAGAGTGTGATGGTCATTTTTGTTCACTTGCTTTAACAAATTAATTGACTTTTAATTTAAATACTTTATTGCACTAAATTACAAATATTGCACATTGGAGAGATACAAATGGCGTGCTAACAAATTAGGTGACAACTTACTAAACCTTTTAAGTATGTCTGGTCAATAACATAATGTCTCGTAAGAACAGTTAAGTATTATTGAATATTATCAAATGAAATACTAGAGTCAGTTTAAAGTTTAAGTTACACATACTTTAGATATACCTAGATTATTAGTACAAAAGTTACAATCACGTTTCACTATTCACAATTGACAAGATAGTCAGCGTCACTAAGATATTCAAGATAGTTTTTTTTTTATGGAAGAGGGGGCAAATGAGCAGGTGGCACACCGTATGGTAAGTGAATATCACCGCCCACAGACAACTGCAGCACCAAGAAGCACTGCAGATGCGTTGCCGGCCTTTGAGGTAGGAATAGGCTCTTTTCTTGAAGGCGCCTAAGTCGTATCGGTCGGGTAATACCGCTGGCGACAGCTGATTCCATAGGTTACAGTTTAAATCAAGATAACAAAATGTTAAAAAAAATACAATAAATAGTGCGCAATACATTAAGAAATACGATATAGTTACTACTGATATAAACTATAGGTACTTTAGAACAGCCTTAAGTTAGTTATTCCGTTGAAGTTAATAATTGACTCAACTCTTTTATAATTTACACTTAGTTTACGTACACTGTAACAAGAAAAGTACGTTTAAATAGTGAAAAACACTGAGCCTAAACGTTCTAATTTCTAAGCTAAAGTTATTGAAACTATAACAGACTGTTAAGATAATTTATAACCCGCGATCCATCGGGATTTTTTCATTTTTTCGGGATAAAAGGTAGCCTATGTCCTTCCCTGGGATACAACCTTTAACTATGCCAAATTTTCAGCTTAATCTGTTCAGCGGTTTGGGCGTGAAAGCGTAACAAACAGACAGACAGACAGACAAACAGATAGACAGACAGACAAACAGATAGACAGACAGACAAACAGATAGACAGACAGACAAAGTTACTTTCACAATTATAATATTAGTATGGATTCAACGATTTTATAAACATATAAAGTAATAAGTACTCATATTTGAAGAATTAGAAAGCGCTAGCAAACGTGTGTGTTATCGATAGCTGTCGAACGATACGCTATTAGGCGTGCGAGTAATTTGTCTAGAGTTCATTAATGTAGGTATAGCTTGCTTTAGAAGTCCAGCTGTGGACTGCGTTAGGGCAATGATGATGTACAAAATCTTAGAGCACCCATAAATATATCACACAAATAAATTAAAACTTTTATGTACTTTTCGTAAATTATTTAAAACTAATATAAGCGTATATTTACGTATTTAACTATTAAAATAGCTACCAAGTGCGAAATTAATCTAGAATTGAACACACACATAAAGGTAGGTAGGTACCTACACATCTACTTACTGTTATTTCATTCATCTGTCTCGCTCATTAGCGTTGATGACAAAGATGGAGATATTAGGTAGTTTTTTGTGTGCATCCACAGCGTATCATCTTTGTTCTAGGGTTCCAACAATTATCATATCTTTTACCTCAAAACTGCTAAGAGTATTGTGTCCACAAAACACAACCTTATATTCCGCGATATAAAGACCAAATTGGTGTATTAGATCTGCCATTCCTAAGATTAACATTTACAAAAACCTACCACTTAGCTTCCTACTTAAATATTGTCTATCCATGAACTATTGAATATCAAAACACCAGTAAAAAACTTAGTAGCTCTACCTAAACTATTCCACAATGCTGACTTGATATCAAATAGCTTCTACAATACTTTCAATACAAACAAGTAAAAATCCGCGCTGTCCGCTGCGTATTAGCGTTTAAATTCGACAAACCCGAGTACAAAAACCTAATCTATACAGCTATACATAAGAGCTATATTTGTACACCTCACTACACAAAGGTGGGGCTACTCAGTGCTTAGTAATACTATAACTGATTGAGATTACTTTAGCTTTGGGCACGTCCAGTGTGGGCCGAGAGGTGAACAGTTCAACTGCAGCTATCCTTTTTCGTTGGTTCCTCCGCCGTTTTGACTTCAAGATCGGTCTTGGACGATCCCGGCTGTGGGTGATCTGGATCTAGAATGATGATAAGTATACCTACGTTATTATCTTCACGAGAGAGAGTCAACTAAAGTTCAAACATCAGCTAGCTCATACGAACTACTTATAGCGGTGCCTTTTAGCGAGGGTAGTTTAAATAATACTTTCCAATATTTTGAATTACACAATGTACTCTCCACAATCTTAAAAACAATATCATAGACAAACTAGACATAAGTAGGTACCGTCAGCATCAAAAGTTGATTAACAGTTTGTTTTTTTAAAGCGCCATTTCCTTTCGATTGCTAAGAAAAAATAAACTTTGCTTGGGAAATTATTATGGACTAAGAGTTAATCATTAACTATTTGTCAAAATTTTGGTCATGGTGTTACGGATTTCGGAAATATTCTGATTTCGGAAACTTCAAATGTTAATCAACTTTTGATGCTGACTGTACTACCACAGATAAGGTTCACATAAATAGAAAAATTGTTCAACAATCCACTAGTGTTGAAATCAATAGGTAATAAATAACTGAAAATATTTGTTTTTTTTAGCATAAAGTATATCTGATTGCAGACGATCGTACACGTGTAGCTATTTATCTTATCGTAGGAAACTTCCACCGAGAAAAACATAAAATTCAAAGGCAATAAGGGCGTGGGAAAAGTTTTGTCCTCGAAGCTCCCACCCAATTTCCCACAAACATCCTCCTAAAATAAACTCGTTTTCATTTATCACACGAGGTAAAAAAAGGTACCTACGTGAAAGACAAAATCAATTGAGAATTTAAAAATCATCGAAGGTTTTGGAAAATTTTTGAGGAAGCAAGGTAAGCTTAGAAATATAAAACTGGAATCTTTTTCATCTGTAGATGAGCGTTTGGAGGCAACTTATGACTCTACACTAAGCATAACGCAGCATAGACATAGGATATCGTTTGTCAAAACGTGTGGAGCTGACTAAGCTGCGGATTTCCTACGTTTACCTTCACCATTCTAGAGCTCGTGTTAATGCGCATAATAATTTTATGAAACAAAAAATCAGTTCGATTAAAATCGAGATTTAAACTCGCAATCTTTGGATTGTAATAAAATGTAAGCTACAATTTTAAGTTTTTTATTTTTATTTTAATTAAGTAGGTAGGTAGCCTTACCTACCTAGGTACCTTTTTTGGGTGCCTACCCAAAAAAACGGGTCCAAGACAAGCACAAAATTAATATATAAGTAAATAGATTTGTATGCTATTGACCGGCCACAAGATACAAATAAAAATGTGTCACACTGAACCCAATTTTTCCGACGATTTGACGAAAGCACCTATAATCGGAATATCAGTTGATTTGGGTCATCGAATGTGCCCTATCACGATAGGACGACAGCGCGCCTTAATTAAACATTCTGTAAACAAATGACGGTTGCCTAGTGACACGATTGGATTGAGTGCTCATTGCTGTCCAAAATGTATTCCATTTATCATTTTCACCGAGCGTAGCGAACATTTTTTTTAGGTCTGTGTTTTCACCTGTCTATTTGTAGAGTTTCAGATAATGTTTCTTTCTGGTCGCTCTCATGTCAATAAAAAGAATTGCAACTAGTAAAAAACTCTACCCCTAGCAAGAGTTGGCCAAAAGGCAGCTAATACGCTTCTTTAAATTACATCAAAGCAATGTAAATCTACAGTGCTCTCTGTAATTACAGTCACTCAGAGACTTCAAATTGAAAGAATGAGACATTGTGTTGAATTTATTAAAGTCTGTAGCATTTTAACGAGCACAAATTGAAGCTAACAGTTGATATGAAGTATCAGTTGATGCCTGGCGCCAGCCAACCAATTTATGCTCAATTCATACCAGCACCTACAGCTGCTGAGACACGAGAAGTTGAATGACGTGCATAATCTGACAGACGAGGAAAATAAATAAACTACCAACTAAAACTATCCTGCTGGTCTCGCAAGAATTGGAAGCAAGCAGTGGCATAAAATGGCGAGATCTGGAGGCCTATACTCAGCAGTGGATGAATGTGGCCTAAAATGGACAGATAGCTGACTAAGATGGATAGTAGTAGTAACTGAGTGATGATCACGCGAGCACGCTAACAGAGCCCCAGTAACAACGATTTGTAACAACCCAGCAGTATTATGGAGGATTAGTGGCGTCAAAATATGGTACCTAGACTACTTTCAGCACTGGGAGGATGTGGGCTGATCAGATTGTATTGTATGGAAATCATTCGTAACGGTAGGAAGTGCTACAAAACCTTCCCAGAAACTGCGTTCTGCGCATCATTGCAAGGTCGAATGCAAGCGTCATGTAGCGAGGTTGCTTTGGCACATCTGGCATTTCAATAAGTACGAGGGAATGTAGTAAGAAATTACGTAGAACATCTCAACTTCAAGAATTTCAAAGAAGAGAAAACCGGCAGACAAGCTATTTAATTCATGTCAAATTACTGCAAAATGGTCGTCACGCACGTCACATGACAAAAAAGCCCAGTAAACCGCCCAATACTGGACTCTAGCTACGACAACGACCGAAAACTTTAAATCACTATTGCAATGTACCTACTATTATGGAGACATGAAGGTCGACAGATCATCAAGCGATTGAAATCAAGCACCAGACCGCGTGACGTCACAGGTAGATAACCCCGAATTATTGAAGCATTTACAAGGGTACGCGCGTCATCGCATACTATAACTCAAATAATATAATCTCAGGCGCTTTGAGATAAGTAAACAGTACGTCAATAAAGAAAACTTGCACACGACTACACGCATTTGCCTAAGCACGATATTATGGATTATCATCATCATTAAAGTTCCTTTGAAGGTGTCTTAAGGGAGCTGCTGCTGTTCTAAACTCATCTATTGATTGGTATCTAGGTATTTCTCACGTAAGAACTGACAATGTACTAATCAAAATGAAAAAACTACATTGCTTGACGATATACCGAAACGGTTGATTTGATTATGAAACCAGCCCGGCTCATAGCCAAAGTTGAACCCGTCTCGATTTGATTAATAAAATTTCTTCCCTTGGATGGACTTCAAGATTCTTATTTTATTCCAATTTCGTTGTTGGTTGTTTAACCGGTTCCACCCACTGAATGACGTCAATACCTGTTTTTGTGTAAAGCTAAAGTCCGATGTTTAAATTCAACCTAAAATGTTGTCCATGTCCATTATTGAATCTCGACAGTAACTCGATAGTCCGACAGTTTGGGGCCCATACTAATTGGAATGGTTTGAACAGACTCTTTCGTTATCAGTGAAAACGATATGCCATTGAAAGTTCGACAAACAATAGGCGTATTGTTAAAAGTTTTGGTCATTTTCAAAAATACCTAATTTAAAACAAAACTAGTACTTACTTACCCGATCGGTACACAAAAGACGCTCATTATCCAATTGTATTGTGTGATTTAACTGATTAGATAGAGATAAGGTACCTACGTCAATATTTTATGCTTGTGTACCAGCATGGAAACTAATTGTTATCGATACAATTGACCTTACTCAGGATGCAATTAATTACCTGTGATATACTATTATCTGTGCTATTATCTCAACTGCAATTAAGTGGGTAAACGGTAGCTGTATGTCATGTGACATAATTGTGGAGATGATCAGAATATTTCAAAAATACGATAACGAATGGCCGCGTGTACCGCGGGTTACCTAACTACAATTAAATTTCCATCTATTGGAAAATCGCCACTGAAAACCAGCGCTCAAACACTCTCGAGCTGTTCGAGCAAATGCTGAGGGTACTTTCAGAGAGCCGTATTTTCACCCACATAAAATTGTGTAGATTTAAGTACCTATTGTAACTGTTGTAAGTATATGATGTGGAGAAAATAAAACTTTATTCTATTCTATTCTATTGATACCATGATCTATATAAAAGAAGGCAACGAAATTGACAGTCATACAATTAACACGGACTGAATCGTCTTAGGAGTTAAATAACAAATCTGCATACACGTTTTTTACTTGCTGTAGATAAAATCTAACTGTGTGGTTTATAATAATTTGTATTGTATGTTATTGTCAAGCATTTTATAAAGAGGATAGGTTTGTAATATATTAATTTTGAAACTCCTTTAGAAGGCGGAAAGTATTACTGAATGTCAAAGTAGGTATTTATAAATATTATATATATATATATATAGCCCAAAAATTACTAGGTCCTTAAATCTTCAAGCGTGTGTAGCCAGTTAGCATAATAAATAGTTTGAAAACTTTCTACAAAAAATATTTTGCGCAAGTGCTCGAGTTTCAGCACGTTTCTTGGTTGCATGATCTTGTCACGTGGGGCTATGACGTTATGTTGTGACGTCAAGAGGAGAGATGAAAACACATATTTAAGTTGGGTAAAGGCTGGTATCCACTTAAACTTGTTATTCATAAAGGCTTACTAAAGCTATGATGGATGCTGAATAATATTTTTATTGAAACATAAAATTGAGCTTTAGATTGCATGGAGACAGCATCGAGGTAGAAGCTAAAGACACAAACAGCCGGTTTCTCGAACGCAAATCATCTTCAAAATTAACTAATCATTGTTCAAATCTGTCAATAGACCAATGAAAACCAAGTATTCCATGTTTAATCAGCTTTTACAATTTGAAAAGCGTTCGAGAAACCGGCCGTAAGACAAAAGATTTCCCAATCACAAAAGACAACTGAACAGAATCTTATAAATTCGCCAGATTACGACGCGATGGTAATAATATGGTTGCAACCTGTCATTGAGAAGCTGAAAATTATACCTTGCTATTACAAAAACGTTAAACCTTAGTGGAACACCATGTTGACAACAATCAAACATGTCAAAAAAAAACTTTTACCACAAAGAAGCGTTCTATGTACGAGTATTTATAGATCGTTTTTCTAGGGACAGTTTTTTAATTAGTCTTAGTCTAAACTCTGTTCATTTTCTTGTAATAAGACGGATAGCGTTCGATATCTGAATAATACATTTCTATTCCAAGTTCAATCCAATTTAGATGAAGTAAACATGACACATAACTACTATAGGTACTAATAAATTGGCAAGTAATAGCTAAATGTAATTTGAATTTCCACGATATATGCATAGTCCTTGAAATGGCTCAAGGGTCAAAACATTAACGGACAAACAAGACGAAATATATTTATGAAAACCTTGAACTCTTCTGAAGCCGCCTCTATAATCGACTGTAGAAGGCCACCGTGACCTTCTGCTGGAATAGGGGTAACAATTGTCATTCGAGAACGAATTTCAATGCAAAATGAGCTTTATTGTTTTAGGAATGATTGCGCACAATTCTATTAGCTTAAAATAAATGACCTAGCATTGTCGGGCCATGCACAGTGAAGAGTTCCTATGAACTATGAAGTAATATCGCCCTATCAAAAATCATTAACTTCTTTCATGTCAACACTCGATGGGATCGGCAGAACAATGCTTTTGAAAATTCACTCGATTGACATGCATATAACGTACTCAAAACTATGCGAAAATAATAACTTTTTGTATAGGAACTCAGTAAACCAAAACTGTTCAACTTTTGGTGATGACGGTAACTTGTAAGTAACCATACAAAATAGCGGGTCAGATCCCCAGGGACCCTCAATAGTTCTTTGGGGTGGGGACAGACGACCATTTTGGGCAAGTTATCTAGTAGGTACCCTCGTAAATAACCAGTCGCAATCCGCTTCAAATGACAATGGGAATTAGATGATCTGTGTGAATCCTTACTAATCGGATAAGACTGTTGAGATGTATAAGGTCAAATAGAACTCATTGAAGTCGCTATTAACATATATATATATATATAACAATTCATGTTTAACATTTCTAAATATACTAAATTAAATATTGAAATGACATAAAGTTCACCCTGAATATTAAGCCAATGGTCAAAGCGTCACAGTAAACGGCGGTTGTTATAGTTTACAACGAATGAATAGGGTGTAGTGATAGAACCTATTTTTCAATAGGCTCTAGTGTTATAGCAAAACTTCGATTTATGTAAGGATAAGTTTTTGACTTTGATAAACGGAGGGACATTATTATGTACCTGTAGTGACGAGTTGCTGCAGCCGCGACGGTAGATCGGCAGTCGTCACCTCCGCACCCTGCGGGTGCAATATGTCCGGCATCGCGTTCCTTCGCCCCGTGCGCCCCGTCTCAAGGAACTCCTTGGGAACTTCCTCGCTTTTCCTGTCTTGCATTATTGCCATCATTCTCACCACTGAAAACGGTAAAATAAATTGTCAATACCAGAAAATTCAGTTAATAGTGTATTGCGTGCAGTGAAAGCTATGCCTAACTGATGGCACTAGAAGCTTCTATTCAGTGAGAACCATGATACTATGAAAAATATGTTCAAATACTCTTATTTCGAAATGCACCCGTAATATGACTATACCCGAGCGAGGATGAGATATTACGAACGAGACTGAAAAGCGTACGAGAATACATTTTGCGGTTTCAAACGTAGCTAAATTTAAATAACTTCAATGATTGATTACAAACAAGTCATCACTAGTCAAAGTAAATTAAAAATCTTATTTGTTTCATGAGATAATATGTTTTTACAATTTATTTTTCAATTCCGTGAATATGATACAATTTTAATATCTCTCTGTGACTCTGTGTGAGTAAATCGAGCGAGCTAGAACGACTTGTTAATTCATCTCTGATTATTAATTAGTTTCCCAGTTCCCACTGAAGGCTATTCAATCTCTATAGTAAATCAGAGAGGCCGTACACGAACGGGCAAATTTACTCGATGAATAGGCAGCAACTGGCAATAATTATGGTACCTACCTACTTAATTGATAAAGGGGGAGTTGCCATGCTTTGCTTTTTATTTGGAATATTATATGGCAAATGTCCTGTTGTCACGAATTTAGACCAGCTTCCATGTTTTTTTGCATCATATACTGTAGAAAATAATCATAATAGATACCCCTCAGTTAATTACAAATTTAAATAGAGAGACCTATGCAATACCCGCTTAAGATAAGTCCTAAATATGTTCTATTAGCTTCATCGTACATGAGGATCAGTAAATCTGTATTTAATATATTGCCCGAAAGGGCCAAAGGATAAGTCCACGACTGGTAACAGTGGCAGGACTTTGCCCCATCAGTGTGACATATGAATAAAACCTGCATTGAGCTGTGACCATCTGTGATGGAAGCCCGTCAGCTGTTAGTTCGAATTGATTTGACAAAATTTGTCCCACGCATCGCAATAAAAGTCATCAATTCGAAAAAAAAATACGCTTTTCGAATAAGAAGCATGTATTTAAATGGTTTTAACTAAAGCTATTGTAAAAATACCCTGCAAACGTTTTTCTTGCATATTTAACGAGTTAAGAGATTTATTTATTTATTTATTTAATCAACGATTATTATAGTAACCGTCACAACTAGCATTTCAAACTACAGCTAGCTAGGTAGGTAGGTACTCGTACTCGTACCATCGTTGTTGTGATCATCTACTATATCTTTGACTAGGTTACCTACCCCTTAGGGTAGGAGTTGGCTGGCCTATTTTTAGGAATGAAGTGCGCCCTACATAGGCCCCTTTTAGAGTAAAGGGGCTCGTGGGATGACTAAAGGGTCGACGTTATACCACAGATAAATAGTTTTAATAACTACACCTATGCAGCATATTATTATTTTGATTGAAGACTTTTTTTTTACTTCAACTAATATTGTTAGCAAGTTTTATTTTAGTCATTGATTATGTTTGGTATTCAAATAGCTATTCTTAGCGAAGACTAAGTCGGCCAAAACTTTGATCAAACGAATAGTTTCAGATATTTGAGTGTTATGTAAACAAACTAGAGCAAACGAATTATACGATTGGCATAACACGTATGCGTATTTTAGTACGCATTAAATTTTGTATGCTTTTGATGGTAAAGTGAGGATGCGAACCTCAGTAGTCATAAAAAACTAAGTAGGTACGTACCGTACAGGTAAATTAGGTTAGATCAGAGGCATATTATACTTTGGCTTTTTCAACCAGGTTTCTCTAATGAACAATACTGCTCAATTAGGCATAATAGGCCTAGACTATTTCATAGATGATTGGGCGTTATTAGATAAAAGTAAAACTTAATTTTGATCCAGATTGTAACAAGGGGAATCCCCCGGCACACATTCCAATTTTAACTTTACTTCGGATTTTGTTCAAAGTTTACACCATGATTTGGATTAATGCACGAAGTTAGTGAACCAATGAACTTCTATCTCCCGAGAGAATTTTGAATTGGTATCAAATAAAAAAAACATCATTATTTCGCCTCTCTACTTTAATTAACTATTTTACATTTTGTACGTGTCTTTGTTTGGTATGGTTTACTGAAGACGACAAAAATTTAAAAACTGATTCATAATATGAAATCTTTTTTCTGTAGGTGCTGGCGTTGCCGGCTGAATTTCTACCTACTTACTTCAGTTTTACAAAATATTTCGCTTTAATCTTACATCAAGAGGGTGTTATAATAAAATTCACGTAAACAGTAATAAAGATGGTTTTGACGCAAAAGCCGCGAAACGTTTATCTTTGATATTAGTTTGATTTACTACCTACCTACCTAAGTACCTACCAATAAATAGTGCGACTCTTTACAAACGACTCTTTTGGACTGTTTTCAATGTTACAATGGTTTGAGACTTAACAGACATTGGAAATGGAATAGAGAAACTGGGCCTAGCCATATTTCATATTTATGTAGGTTGAAGTACCAATTCTTTAGCTCCCTGATAATAATGTTAGAGTTGCGTAATTTTGCTTCTTATTCTAATTCAACAAGGTTCAATTTGATTCAACTCATCACGCCTTCATTAATTAATTGTCTTCACGAGTCTAGTGGCCATTCGGTCAACACAATGTCACTCGAGCCATTCGGTAAAGGCTTGAATACACAAGATAAAAATTATGACGTATACAAAAGGATTTTAGTTTAACATATGAAAAAAAATATTGGTTAAAGGTAATATTACCCAAATTTTAAAAGCCATTTTTATAGGTTGTGACTTCTATCATATTTGCAAATTCCTACTGCGACGTAAATGCGACTTTTAGCAGCTGAAAATGACTTGCTAGACTTGTATCTATAGGTATTTGACGATACACTAGCCTAAGAAATCACGCGTCATGTGAACTACGAGTATATCAATAGGCTTACTATTTTAAACTATGAAGCTGCAGTAGTAACCTGTGGCAGAGAAACTATACATTGTCATGCTAATGGCCGCAACAAAGGAATGGACGCGAGTCCATTCACAGATGATTGCTTTGGCACGCCATTACTACCTGCAGCGCAGATTGTGAAAGAGTTGAGTTTTGTAACTACTATGCATGCTTACTAGCCTCCTATGTCTATGGCAGACTAGAATATATAGAGTTTATTATGGACAGATACAGACAGAAACAGCTGTTGATAATCTTTTACTTATGTTTTCAAAATATTTTTGTATGTCAACTAATCTAAATTTCTCAGATCGTTTTGGTAGGTACTCTTTTGTAGGAAGTTCCAAATATATGATCATAACATAAACACATTAAATGCAATAAAAAACTATGAATACATATTTAATTAAGTAAAATATCCTCAGTATCCTGAAAGGTCATAGTTGTTAATACTGCAAAAACCTAGTTAGTATCTAGGTAATTTTATAAAATGCTGAAAACACAGTTAGGTATTGCAAAAGCAAAAGATTAACTTTTACCACAAAGTATCATGGCCACACTGAATTTTTATCTACAGTCATATAAATATTATTTTCCAAAGATAACAGTAGAATAAAAGAACTGTGCCCTTCAAAATATTGTAAAGATTACAAATTTTATTTTTTAGCATGTTGCAAAAATATTCATACCCTGTAATAAAAGCAAACATGCATGTAATTTACTAATTTACTCTTTTTTCAATGAAGAAATTTATTTTCTCAAAACAAACTGAGCTTGAAACCCATGTAAAAAATTGTAGGTAACAAGAATCTGCTAGGATTTTTTTTTCAGATGTATAAAAAAGTATGATACAAAATCATCAAATTATCTAAGTATATAAAATGCAAGCTCAGCTAGTTTCAAGATCAGGAACAATGTTTGTACCATTTCATCCCAAAGAAATCCTGTGTCGATTGATTGGTCTCAGAGGTAAGCAACCATCAGTGTTATCTCATGCACCACACACTCCTGTATCAATGCAAGTCATGTGTTAGTATTCAAGTCCAAATGTTAGACTGTGTCCAAGCAATATTTCACTCAGCTATCATTCAAGGTTAATAGAATGTCTGTCGGACAATATGAAAGGCATTATTTTACTGTCCTTGTATTATATTTTAACATGGGTGGTTACTGCAATGGCAAAATCATCTCTATTTTATGACTGATAAGAATTATCATTCATCTGTGACTTATCAGGCCTATGAGAGATTTGTATGTTGTACCGCAAGGCAATTATCATTACACTACTTTTGGGTAAGCATGAATCATAATATGAAATTGTCCCAATATCAAGAATGCAGACTAGGTGAAAACTCTCAAAGCAATAGTAAAACAGCCTCTGCTATGCTAACATGCGTCTCACTGCGTACCTGAGCGATTTTTTAGGCGCTGCTCTCTCCTATGCTTAGCTACACGACCGGTAAGCAGCCCGGACATTTTAGGGGTATTTCTATTTACTTTAAAAAGCCAATTGAAACGTTATACAACCGTTCTATTGATTCGTTTACACTAAAACCGTACTCACGATCACCATCGTTATATGTTCGAAAGACAGGATGCAGAAAAAATCCAAATATATAACAGTAAGAAAATTTTCCAATTTACAACAAGGCTCTAATTTTCTTCACTAATTAGAGCAAGCACTAAAAGTAAAATCACTGTGACACACACAACACCAAAGACGAAAAAAAAAAACTGTCTCACGAGAGAATCCTCCTCATTCGAGCGATGTTCAAGTTCAAAATGTTCGAATGGATGGAAAGAAAGAAAGAAATGAAAGCGACGAACTGTGAGATCATATTATGTCACTGTCAAGTCGCCGATCTGTCATCTAATGTATAAAGTGATGCCAACTCCAGTAGCCCTTTGTCCCACCCATCTTTCTTTGCCCAAAGTGCATTTTGGTTGGCAAATAAATGCTTTATTGAATCTTGTTAAAGCATGTATATTCAAGCGTAAAGTTACCTACCCAAGTTTTAGTATTTGTTCAGAGATGCCATCGCCTATTCTATTCTTTGCGGTAACTGAGGGGTAAACTGTTTCACTGCAACATTTTTTTACTTGATTGTTTTGACAATGTCAACGTGACGTGAAATGTCATTGTCGTTGAGCTGAGCAGCTGATCAAAAACCTACTCGACAGTCGACGCGATATTTATGTAATTTTGCATTTTATCGGTGAAACATCTCTTTCGAGGTAACGGGCTGCATATATGCTATTACATAAATGTTCAAAGTTTTTCTAAAGTGATTCACTAACGTGGCTATATTTTGTTCAGATGCTGCGTAGAGTAGTGATAGGGTCCTTCGGAGTGGCGGTTTTGGTGCCGACGGTGAGTGCAGCGACTCCTATTCCTGCCGAAGTCAAGGGGCCAGCATGCCCGCCGCCGATGAAGCCCTCCGAACTGCCGATATATGAAGCCCCTCACGCTGAGTATGGAGAGTAAGTCACTTCATCATTCATCTTCAATAAATCATCGTGATCCTGTACAACTGTCTTGGTTTGGTAGTCTTGGATAGGTAAGCTTGACTATGAAATAAAATTCTTGAAACTTCTTTCTCAACCTCTATTTTCCAAAAGTAGGTATGTAACACACGCTGCGTAAAAATTCGAATACTGACGCAGATAATTCTTTTTTTTTTTAAACCTGTTGGCAACAACAACTATCTGTGTTATGATGAATTTATCATATGTATATCAATAAGGATGAATCATTGCCTTAGAACTCATTGCACATTTATTAAAACATATTCTCAATTTATCTTTCATAATGCCCTTAGGTTTGGAAATATACTCTTGAACTTACTTTGGTTTGCCAGCTGCCTAAGTTTGCAAACTTGGTTGCAAATTCTGTTGTGATGAACGTCTATGAACAATTGCAATACCAATTTCATTGCAATTCTGATGATGTTTAAGGTATTTTGAAATGTAACTGGACCAATGCCAATAAATTAGTGTAATGTAAATCTTTGCATTTCACCACATTCTAGCCTCTAGTTGGATAATTATATGAGGTGAGAGATGTTATTATTATCTCTTCTGGAAGCGCTTAGGTCTATGCTACTCCTTCAATGCCACCTTAAAAGTGTCCTGCCTGTGGACTTATTGTTTATTCTCCATCGTATAATTTGCAGGTTTGTCAAAGAACAAGCAAAAGAAAAGAAGTCGAGCTTCATCAAGTCGGCGTTGCTGGTCCCTGTGAGCGCAGTGAGGGAGCAGGCACAGGTGTTCTGGGATCAGACAGACTCCATCAAGCACACCGTTCAGGATAACTATCAGGAGTTTCAAGACAAAAGTGACTGTACGTAATCACAGGTTTCTCAAAAACGATTTAGCTCTTAGATTTTTTTTGTGGTTGTATTGAACCACAGATGAATTTTGTTCTTAAGGTTTATAATGTCTTGTTATTAAAAATGACTGTCGCGTCGCTGCCAATTCAATGTGGATTGAGCCTTAGTCTTACCCTAAGTGAGATTGGTACAGCATGTCAGATTATTCTTCAATTTCCCTCTATTAGCTATTATCAGGGCACACCCCTTTGACCTTTGTCTTCTTTCTGACAATATATCTTTCCTTTCATCTTTCATCCAATATGTTTTATATTTGTTGAGGTGTACAAAAAATAATTTTACTACATTCATTAATTGATCCTAAAACTTCTTTTCAGGGATTGTGAAATACCTAAGGGAGGAAGAAAACAAAGAAGTGAGGTATGGAGCTGTGGCTATAGGTGGTCTCACTGGTTTTATATTCGGATTGAGGGGCGGCATTATCAGGGTGAGTTACCAAATGTTACCATGATTATGACTGCATCCAAAGTTACATTTGCTTTGTTATTCAAGCACTGATCATTTGAAAATTGATTGACATTTGATTTATTATAACTAGCATTTATTATCCCTACCAAAAATGAAGCTTAACTTTGGTCTGTGGTTTCTAACTAAAAAATATGACAGAACCAAGAAACTAAACATTTATTTATTATCCTTCTATCTACCTATCTATCTAATCAGCCCACATTCATCCACTGCTGAGTAATAGTGTTAATAGGCCTTTCCAATGTATTGTCTGTCCTTTTTGCTTGAAAATATCTTGTTAAAACAAAGTGCAACTTAAATGTAGATAGGTATTTAAATGGGTACAGTTTTTGTATGTTGTTTCTTAAATTGCAGAGGCTGTTCTACGCCAGTTTAGGTACGACTGGCATGGGCCTGGTCTGCTTCCCAAAAGACACTAAAGAGATTCTGAAGAACAACTCTGGGCTCGCGAAGCAATACATCAATATTGCATACAACTTCCTTTATGGAGGTAAGAATTCATTTCTCTCTCTCGAATTTCGTCCAATATTGTGTAGTGTGACTACACAATATTGGACGAAATTCGTGTTGGAAAAAATTCTTGTTGATCATTAGTTCTAATTGGACATTTTTGATTTTGGACATTAGTCGTGTAAAGGATAAATAAATGACTAACAAACAAGAGATGAACTTAGACCCATGTTAGTATGGTCTTCGAATGACATAAGTTCAAGATTTGCTGGTTGGTTTAACAGTTATTCTACAAGACTTAAAATTATTGAAATATCTGTGTATTGATGATATTATTTTATAACAGTGAAGCCCGGCGACCCGCAGCTTGAAGTGAAATTCCCCGAATTGACTTTTCCCAAGGATCTATCAGAATTGTCTAACATGACCATGTCATTGGCTTGTACAATCTACCGCGCAGTAATGCCGCCACCGTTGAAAGAGTCAACCGATTCTAAACCTACAGACAAGAAGGAATAGGTAGATTTTGGCATGAGGGTTTAGGTGGTGATCTACACTTTGCATGCTTTGGTGTGTTTGCAGCTTTTTGGTGTTCTTTCGTTCTGTTGCTGAATTTTATACTGCGTTTTTGCGTTTTACTTCTAGGCTTAGAAGTTCTAGCGTCTCAGAGTAAAGAAACAAAACCTGGGTATGCGCTATGTAAGGTCCTATGCTGTAGATACCTACCACAGACGTTGTTTCGTCTGTGTTACCTACCTATCCAAAGTATGGGGTTGAGTAGGTAAGTACATCTTTGCAGTTTCTTTGCTCTGAGCCATGCATACTACACGACTTTTGAGTTCTATCGTTTTATCTTCGTTTTATCACTGCACTTATTATTTGAATCTGTATTAGTTCTTAACACTTGTCTGCTTGCCTGAATACTAAAATGTTTTGGGAGTGCTTTTTACATGGAGAATGTAACTTTAATGAACAAGAAATAATTGGTTTCCTTTGTTTTCAGATTATGTGCTGAAGGAAGGTGGTGACGACCAGTGAAAACAAAACATGGTAGGTCATCCGCTCATCACTAATATAATCTGCCCACGTCAGTTGCACTGCATCAGTGCGTCAGCGACACTACGCTAGTTCATATCATCATCCGCTTATTTAAATCCAGAGCTAAACTATCGAACATGTCCTAGCTAGGCTTTCGTGTCTATAACCATGCAAATAATGGTAACTAGCTAAGGCCCGTCCTTTCACAACCCATTCCGATAATTTTAGTTGTTCATAGTAAGTATCGAAGTTTAAAATTCGGAGACGGTTTAATTAAACCACTATTGATATTACGGCCCTTAGACCGTTTCGATGTTTAAATTTCCACGCGCTTGTAATCTATATCTTTTAACATTATTGATTGTACCAAATTAATTTAGATTTTTATTGTTTCAGAATTAACTGGAGTAGGAAGGAAGAGGATCCCGTTAGTGATTATGCAGTAATTTATTGTTAGCTAGTCTGATACAGTGCTATTTTATCGTTGACGTAAAAGTAAATAAATTGAATAAACGAATTATATTTTTATTTTTTTCATTTATCATTATTACCTACAGGAAGATGCACAGTAAAACAATTTAACAATAAAACACAAGAATATGTTCTAGATTTATTTCGCAAACAGATTCAGTACCACTTAAGCAAATATCATTTCTTCTCTTCTCTTCTTAGTTACCACTGTTCCGGGCTTGTGCTGTGCCTCTGGGTGGTTCATAAGCTCCGGCGGACAAGTCGAGACAGAGCTGGCTAGCAGCACCTGCTTCAAGTCATAGAACAATGCAGAGTCCTCTTTAGTGACGAAAGACACAGCTTTACCGGTCTTGCCAGCACGACCCGTACGTCCAATACGATGGGTATAGTCCTCGATTGTTTTCGCCATATCGTAATTGATGACCATACTGACATCTTTGATATCGATACCACGCCCGGCGACGTCGGTTGCGACGAGAATGTCTTTGGAACCGTTCTTAAGACTCGCCAGAGCAAAGTCACGCTGCTCTTGTCCCTTGCCACCGTGAAGCGTGCACGCATTGAAGCCCAGCTTCTCCAATCCTTTTGCGAGGACATCGGCACCTTTCTTCTGGTTGACGAAAATGATGATCGGAGGTTCGACGCCGCATTGGAGGAGTTGCGTAAGTTTCCTACGCTTCTCGTTCTCTCCGACCATGTTGACGACTTGCTCTGTCCTATCGACAGGCTTGCCGATGGATCCTATGTAGACTATGGCAGGGCGTCTGAGGTAGCTACGAGCTAAGCGTTCCACCGCCGGCGGCATAGTAGCCGTAAACATAACAGTTTGCCTATACTTCTTCTTTGTGTTGTAATTGGCTAGCAGAACGGACGCGTCTTCAGCAGCGTCTGTGTCCGGCTTGATGTTAGTAACAGGCATGAATTCTAGAATCTTCTGCACATCGGGTTCGAAACCCATGTCAATCATTCGATCAGCCTCGTCGAGAACAACGTAAGTGCAACGGTTCAGGACTAAATATCGGTTTTCGAGTACGTCGATGAGACGACCGGGAGTGGCGATTACAATTTCACAACCCAACCTAAGTTTAAATCCTTGTTCTTCTCGAGACAGACCTCCCACTACTACAACTGATGTTATTCCCAGAGGAATACCAAATTTACTTGTCTCCTCCTCGATTTGCTGAGCCAACTCACGCGTTGGCGCTAATATGATGGCGTATGGTCCTTGATCGGCGTCTTCCATGCGCTCGGTCTTTGGCAGAGACTGGATCCAAGTGAGCAGAGGAATCAGGAAAGCCAATGTTTTACCAGAACCTGTCTCCGCCACACCAATAATATCCCTATTCTGTAAACCAATCGGAATAGCCTGTCTTTGGATAGGTGTTGGACTTTTATAGCCAACCTTGTTGATGATATCCATAATATCAACATGAAAATTACCTTCCTTCCAATTTCTAATGGGGTTAGGTATCCTTCCGCCTTTGATTGTGATGTTGTAGTCTTCTCTAAAGATACGCCAGTCTCTCTCTGTCATTTCATCATGATCTTTTTCAGACCAGTGCCTGTCATCCCATTTTTGCTTGTCTTCCTTCTTCTTTACTTTCTTTAAGCGTAACTTTTCTTGTTCCTTTTCTAATTCGGTTCTTCTTTTCTCAAGAAGATTTCCATAGAACTTACTGTGATCCTTTTTCTGAGATTTTATATCAATGCCAGCGATGTGACCACGGCCAAAGAACTGAACTTGGTGCCTTTCCTTGTATAGTGTATTGTAATCATTAGAGGTGTCCTCTGAAGCATCCCAATCGAAGACAAATTTTCTGTCATTTAATCGTCTAACTCTTCTCTTTCTTTTGACAATGCCGAGATAGCGAGCTTTAATTGCTTCTTCTTCCCTCTCTTTATCTTTGGTTTTGGAAACATCATCGTTCCGTTCTTTTTTATCCTCTCCCCCTCCACCTCCTCCACGACGGTCACCTTGTTGATTTTTTCGTTCTTCAAACCTGCGTTCCCTTTCTCGTTCCCTCTCTTCTCTTCTCTCTCTTTCCTTTTCTCGTTCTTTTTCTCTTTCTTCTCTATGCTTTTTTTCTTCTTCCCTCCTAGAAGAACCTGTCAGATCGATGGTATCAATGGGTCTTTCAACATTCGCTTTCATAGCTTCAACTTGTTCACGACGCCTCTCTAATGCCAATGCTGCTCTCTGTTCCTTTGTAAGAAAAACTGGCTTACTCCGAGCTTCTTCTTCAGCCTTTTTCTTTGCTAGTAATTCCTCAAGAGACAAGGGTTCACGTTTTACCGGTTTCGTTTCTTCATCTTTCTTATTTTCCTCAGTTTCTTCATCCTGTTTTTTGGATGCCTCATCCTTCTTACCTCTTCTATCTTTATCGTCATTTCGTCTATCCTTTTCGTCGTAACGCCTGTCTTTATCATCATGACGCCTATCTTTCTCGTCATGACGCCTGTCTTTCTCATCATAGCGTTTATCCTTCTCGTCATTACGTCGATCCTTGTCTTTCACATCACGTTTCTTGGAGTCTTTTTTACTTGGACTCTTGGAACGATCACCATCCTTTTTAGGGCTCTTGTCTTTTTTGGGGCTACGTGCCCTCTCAACTTCCTTGCGAGGACTCCTAGATCTTTCGCGTTCTTTCTTAGCAGGGCTGCGAGATCTATCCCGTTCCTTTCTAGGGCTCCTTGACCGTTCCCTGCGCTTAGCTTTATCGCGATTGCTTTCACGTTCATCGTGGCGGTCTTTTTCTCGTCTTTCTCGAGACCGCGAACGTCTCCGTTCCGGACTCTTGTCCCGGGCCATTATTTTAGAAGAGAAATACAATACAAATCTGATCAAAAAATAGCGTAGCGGCGACGCAAATACGCAATGCAAAACGAGTGACAGGCAAGACGTCAAACTTAACTTGACTTGACAACTTTGTCAACTTGACAAAGACAAGTAAGAACGTTCGAAAGGCGATTGATACTTTTGACTTTGACATTTCGATGTAATTTTTTTCTGACAGTCAGTATTTTTTGTTTGTTGTCAATTGTCAATGTCATGTCACAGTCAGTCAGTCACTCACAGTCACACCAGTGCTGCTACTAGGTTATTATTATTATTATTTATTCACAAAAACACAAAAAAGGGCTTTGTCGCTGAGCGACTATATCGCCCAATCGGTAACAAACATCTAGTTAGTCTTCATCATATAGGTCTTCATTTCTTTATGGTTTCACTTCACTTATTGGTTTCTTCTTCTTCTTCTTTTATTCCTTCTTCTTCTTTTCATGACTTCACGTCAAATCTTTCTTCAAAATATGTATTACGTCACGTCATGTTACATTTCTTAAATTTTTCGTAACTTTTGACCCCCTCGCGTAACATATAACAAATTTTGGTATCTATGGCAATTTTCGTAACTTTTGAGAAATACGGGATTTGCAAATTTTGCAATACAAGATTTTTATTGCAAACCGTTTATGAACGCATCCAAATTGAACGTACCTAAAACTGGCGCGTCTAAAAAGTATTTCACACTCCTCACCTCACACTCAAGAGATGGCTCTGAATGAAACGCGCCATGACAAAATAAAACCTATGAAATAGAAATTTATATTGTATTTATATTGTATTATTTGTATTTTCACCCACATAAAATTGTGTAGGTTTAAGTACCTATTGTGTAACTGTTGTATATGATGTGGAGAAAATAAAACTTTATTCTATTCTATTCTAAATAGAAAAACTTTTATTTTGTGGTACAAAAAGGTTACATTAAATTTAATGGATTTATCATATCTACCTTAACGTAATCCCAAACGACAGTACTAACTTCGGTTAAGTCGCTCAGCGACAAAGCCCTTGTTTTTTTTGTAAATAAAAAAAAAAACTTTTGAAGTTGATGTCAGTGTTTTTTTAGTCGAATTAGCCCCGCTCTACCTTATTACAATTACACACAAAATTGGCCACCTCAGCATGTCGTCATTGTGTTGCAGCAACTTGAAGGTGCTGCAGCGCTGGTTTTCTGTGTTGCCGGCGAGTTCGTGTATAGCAGCAGCTGCACACGCCATACACCATGTCATGGTTTGTCATTAAAAACTTTTCTAAAATAGAAATTTCTTAATCTAGGTAAGTAAGTAGGTATATGTACTAGAAGTATGGGATAAAACTTGTTTTGCTTGAGCGTATACGCGCACGTTTCTTACTTCGCGCGCGACTCGTGAGTTGGCGCCCCGGCGCCGTTCGCGCGCGGTTTGATTGTGATTTATTTTGTGTCGTTGATGTTTGTTATCGTTTACCTCTTAACGACCCCGATCTAAGCCAAAAACACGTAAATTAAAAAAATAACTAAAATGTAACTTTTGTAGCAATAATGTAACTTTTCAGGGAACGAAATGTAACTTGTTCGACTCAATGGCCCTGGCAACACTGAGTCACACAGCCAGCTGCCGCCTGCCTGTCTCTGTCTGCCTAATTCATTTTTTTTTGTTTTGTTTGTGTCGAACGAAGCCCGAAAGTTTTGCTTGTAATTTACGTGCCGCGGGGTTCTTGATTCTGCTATTATTTGTATGAATAAAAAATAGTAAAGATGGGAATGCTTTCGAAGCTACTTGCAGCATCAGCTGTGATCCTTGTTGGTGGGACTTCTGCTTTATTTTTGCACCTATTTCGAAAAAGAATCAGGAGACTTGAAAAACCTAAGCCCCGGAGCGCGGTGGAAGCTTTCGACTACCTGGATATAAATATTGTAACTACCGTGGAAGACTGTGACTATGTAGTTCATGAATTACGCAAGTAGGTGCTATTATTTTTTCAAGATAATGGTATTCCATAGATTGTTGACTTTTGCCTTCCAATAAAATTGTACACCCACTACACTAGATAAAAAACGTAGGCCATTACATCTATATTAGATGATTTATACAGCATCAGGAGGCAATCCATGCCTACACTTAACGGGACGCTGTAGTGTCTGGGACATTGTTTGAGATGGAATAGGCTTGCCCAGCACCTAAACCATCCTCTCAGCTTAATCAACCTGGCCCACAATTTTATTTTTATTTTTTAAAAGCTTAGTCAGCTCCACACGTATTGACACTATACAACATCCAACAACATCCTACTTAATATTATAGGAACATCATTCATTTACTCACACATTTCAACAAAATCTCAAGTCCCACCAAATAATTATAAGGAGTTAAAATAACGAGTTACATTTTTGGCCATAACAAACAGCGCTAATGACTCATTATAAATGAGTCACTTGTGAAACTATGATGGATTTTTAAGTCATTGCATCATTTGTAATTTTACTTGCATTTTTTAAAAAACAAAATTTTTTATTAATAGAATAGATTCTATTCTATTAATTAAAAATTTTGTTTTTTTCTAACTATATTCTATTCAATAGAATATAGTAATAATTTTTTTCTCTCCGCATCATATACAAGATACCCCTCAGCATTTGCTCCAACAGCACGAGAGTGTTGGTTTTCAGTGGCGCCATACCCGTTGTGGTGCAGCACTCAACTTTTTTTTTTTTTTATTTTTTTTTTATTAACCTATTTCGTCCCACTGCTGGGCAAAGGTCTCCCCCAAATCCCTCCAATCTCTCTATCCTTCGAGATCTCCCACCATTCTTGTTCGAAGGCGTCGAGATCGTCCCGCCAACGCTTCCTCGGCCGACCGCGACCCCGTGTCCCATTGGGCTGCCAAGGTGTTATGGCGTTCGCCCATTTATCGGGATTCATTCGGCTGACGTGACCCGCCCAGTCCCACTTGAGTCGTGCCGCTTTCCTGCCGACGTCTGCAATGCCTGTAACCGAACGCAATATGCTGTTTCGTACTCGGTCGGTGCGTTTGAATCCGAGAATACTGCGTTCCATTGCTCTTTGGCAAATCTTGAGCTTGGACTTTTGTAGTTCAGTCAACGACCACGTCTGAGCACCGTAGGTTAGGACGGGCAGGATACACATGTCGATGAGTTTGCGTTTGAGAGTCAGAGGAAGGTCTCCCTTCATGTGCGCCTTCATGGACCAGTAGCTCTTCCAGGCATTCTCAATTCGGCGACCGATTTCTCGGTCTTGCCTGTTTTCGAAGCTCGCTAACTGGCCCAAGTAAATGTACTCATCGACATATTGTATTACCTGTCCATCTACCTCGACCCTACGTTTCGTGCTATTGGTCATTAACTGCGTCTTTGATCGGTTCATTAAAAGTCCAACCTCAAGACTTGCCGTGCTCAGTTCTTGAAGCATACCCTGTAGGTCGTGAGCTGTTGTGGCGAGGAGGACAATATCGTCTGCAAAGCGCAGGTTAGTTAGGCGCTTATCTCCGACTTCAATGCCCTTATTAGCCCATGCAACAGTCAACGTTTTAAATACCTCTTGGAGGGCTGCTGTGAACAATATTGATGATAATGGGTCTCCCTGCTTAACTCCTTTTTCGATAGTAAATGTTGGTCCTGTGATGTTTAATTTGATGTTTGCTGTGCTGTTTAAATATATAATTTTCAGAAGGTCTATGTATGTCTGGTTTATGTATTGGTTTTCGAGAGCTTTAAATATTGCAGAGTGCTTGACGCTATCGAAAGCCTTGGTATAGTCTACGAAAGCTATATACAAAGGCTTTCGAAACTCTGAGTATTTTTCAATGATTTGATTGAGCGTGTGTAAATGATCTGATGTGGAGAAGCAGGGGCGGAAGCCAGCTTGTTCAGGAGGTTGGTGTGAATCTAGGGATTTTGCGATGCGGTTTTGCACAGTTTTAATTAGGATTTTATACAGATGTGACACCAGGCTGATAGGTCTATAGTTGCCGACGTTGGTCTTATCCCCTTTTTTGTGGAGAAGCACTATGTTTGAGTGGCACATTTGTTTTGGAATCTGCCCTGAGTCTAATATGGAGTTGAATAAATTGGTGAGATGTGGAAGTAGTGAAGGTGCGCCTACTTTTAATGCTTCCGTAGTTATACCGTCGGCCCCTGGACTCCTATCGTACTTCATGGTTTTCAAAGCATCGTGAACCTCTTTTCCAGTGAAGAACGGTATAGTATCGGAACGACTGTAATTTACTTCTTCATTGCTTCTGGATGCATCAGAATATAAGGTCTTATAATAATCTGTGCAAATACCTAGGACTTTATCGCGGCTGTTATGTTTAGTGCCATTTGCATCTCTGAGGCTGTTAATCCAGTGTTTTCCTTTGCTGAATCCTTGTTTGGCTGATCGCAATGAAGTATGTTTTTCTATAGCTATCTGAATTAAATGTGAGTTGAATGTTCGTATATCCTTTCTTATACTACGTTTTACATGTTTATTTAAGCTTCTATATTCTGGTGTGAAAATTTCAAGTTTTTCCCTATCTGATATTAATTTTTTAGTTCCTTCTGAGAGTTTAGCTTTGTCTGTTTTTATGCCTTTTAACTTTTTGGTGCTGTGCTCTATAGATTTGACTATTGTTTTGTATTGTGCTTCGACTTCAACTATTTCATTTATTTTTAAATTTGTGAATTGGTTTGAGAGCTCCAAGTTGTAGCATTCAGCGTTCTTAAGCAGAGTTAATTTTGAATGGCGAGTTAGTTTATTCCCGTAATGCTTAAACCGATGAATTTTAAAATTAAATCTGATTTTTGCACGGACGGGCCTGTGGTCTGAACTAAATTTTATTTTATTGATGACACTTACGTCTTTTACTATTTGTTGGTCAGAAGTGAGAATAAAATCTATTTCGTTTCGAGTAACACCATTAGGCATAGCCCAGGTCCACCTTCTGAGTGGTTTTTTGCTAAAGAAGCTGTTGGCAACTGTCATGCTCCGTCCAAATGCGAATTGGATCAATCTGGTACCTCGTTCATTACGGTTTCCTAAGCCAAATTGACCAATGGCAGTGCAGTCGTCAGTTGCCTGCCTGGTCCCGAGTTTCGCATTGAAATCTCCAAGAACCATGTTCCAGGTTCCTCGGTTTTCTTCACAGGCCCTATTCAGAAGATCGTAAAATAGTTCAACTTCTTCATCGCTATATGCGGATGTTGGTGCATATGCTTGCACTAGTGTCAGTGTGTTTTGTGGTGTTAATCGAAGCTTAAGTACAGCAATACGTTCTGAGTAGCCCTTAAACTCGATGATGTTATCCTTCCACTTCTTAGCCACCAGGAACCCCACGCCATGGCGTCCGCTGGTTTCTCCGAAGTGGAAGAATATATCGTCTTTTCGCTCTTCAGTATCTTCTCCTATCCTTCGAACCTCTGCAAGGCCTACGATATCCCAATTGATGTATTTAAGTGCGTTTTCTAATTCACACTCAACTAACACATCAGCACTCAACTAACTTGTCTTATTTGTGTTAACTTAATATTTTATCCATACAAATGACCAATTCCAGAAGGAGCATGAAACACAAAGCGTTAGGATTTGACTGTGAATGGGTTACGGGCAGTTTTGGACGCCAGCCAGTTGCGCTGTTACAGCTGTCATCATTTGACGGCTACTGTGGACTATTCAGATTGAGTTGTTTTACACATGGCATCATTCCTAATTCTTTGAGGGTAATATTTGTTATTTTCAAACAAATGACAAATTGTTTGTATAAAACTTTATACATTAAAGTCTAGGTATTAAATGGTTATAGCTATGCCAATTCTGAATGCTAGAATCGACATGTTAATCTCTCGGTGGAATCTTGAAACATAGGATACAAGCAAGTACAGTACGCACAATCGATCTTTAGCTCTCTGAAGTTAGGTGCAATATACGATTGCGCAGGTTTGCGCGAGTAGGCGAGACAGCACGATGCAACAAACTAAGCGAGTGAGCTACCTGCCCCGAGCTATACAACGCTATACAACGTCTTTGTCTTATAGGAGTCATCAAAAATGGGTTTTGCGCAGCTACTTCAGAGAGCTAAAGATTGGTTGTGCGTACTGTACGCATTTATCCTTCAGACTGCGCCAGTTTATTTTTCGATACTCGACATGCTTGTCGTCTCTTGTAGATGTCATAGAAGAGAACTAAAAAATAGATGTACTGTCAATCTCATTTCTATCTATTTCTTAGATAGATAGATATTTTTTATTCAGTAAACAGTCAATAAGTACATAATTCTTCACCAAAGTTAAACTAATTCCAGATGTATTTTTAGGATTTATTACAATGTGAAGATATTTACAAGATCGGAGTAGCGCCGACCGGTGATGCGAAGTACATCGGCAGTGATTATCAGACTTCAGTTCAAGCCACCATCGACGTGCGGTATATCGCGGAATTGTGTGGGTATCACACAGGGGGGCTAGCTGCTATGACAGAGGACCTGTTGCATGTTACTTTGGATAAAAGATGGAAGGTCAGATATATGTTTGTTTTTCTTTAAAGAGTGTTGATTGAAGTGTGATAAATATCATAAAAGTATGATAGTGAATGAAGAAAAAAATGTGTCAGGATCTTAGCTAGTAGAAATCCATGGTCTCTTGCCTACTCCTATGGGAAAAAGGCGTGATTGTTTCTGTGTGCGTAATATTAATAACGCTCCATGGACGTAAGAGGTGGTGAGGATATAAAAACCATAAGAAATACTATGAAATAACCATCTTTTATTATTCTGACTAGGTTCGTTGTAGCAATTGGGAAGAATCAGAACTGTCTTCAACACAACTACACTATGCTGCGTCGGACGCTCATGCTGCCATTAAAATATTCGTCACAGTCATGGAAAACCTTAATAGAAGAGGAAGCAGTAGATTATGGAGCTCAAAAGACGTTGAGAGCGTTTGGGAGAGAATAGATGAGATTTGCTGGCAGTTTTGTGAAAGAAACTATAAGGCTAAGCAAAATGGAGGGCAAGTTGAGGGTAGGTAAGTGTTTTTTTTTTGCAATGATGTTTCCAAAACGCACTTATAGAAAGATATGACCATAAAGATCATAAAGATGATGGGTGACCGCATTTTTTTTTGTTTATTTTTATATTGCATGATAAATGATTATAAAATAAATGTATCTTTAGAGATATATTTTATTACAGGATTTTATCGCGTATTACCTTTATTATTTCCCGACGTTTCGGCTGTATTGCAACAACCGTGGTCGCGGGCGAACTGGAACTGGGAACTGGGTGGAACTGAATTGTGATCGCGAAAGTTTAAGAAAGACTAATAAATGTATATTCAATTAAACATGTATATTCCCACTCATCAATACATCCGAAGTTAAGATTTTTTTGATATTGAAATACTTGTTCCTTGGCTTTGGCTAGAACGCCATCTATATCGCAGAGGTCAGAACTTCTTTTTACTTTCGTCGAGATACGATCATTTGCCCTGTTACCCTGTTAAGCTAGGCGTCCATTGCAGACGGGTCGGGCCGGGCCGCATCGGCGAGCATTTTTGCGTACTGCGTCCACTATACGAGGCGGGCCGGGCCGCATCGGCGGATTTTTACAGCCAGTCCTACGTAAGACAAGCTAGCAAGCGGTTGTATGTGACGATGGATGGTTCTGATGAAGTTATTTTTATTTATATTGTTGGATGAGTAGCAAAAAAATAATAAACGTCACAAACATAAAGTCAGGGTGCACCATATGCAAGAAAATTTCAGTCCAAATCTTATTTCTCCTCAACGCATCGTGATATTTTCTATTTCCAGTACCTATCATAAAGTTCAGAATATTGTTGCATTAAAGATATTAGTAGTTTTTCGTTCATTTTACGGTTTTTCCCTCAATAAATACGTCCGCTCGCAGCAACGATCTACAAAAAATGCGGCGCGCATTGCGTCCACTAGAGGCGGGGCGGGGCGGACCGGGCCGCATCGGCGGAAAAATACGCTCGCCGAGCGATCCGCCGACGGATTCCGATGCGGCCCGGCCCGCCCCGCCTGCAGTGGACGCAGTTTCATACAAAATGTATAGGAGGCGGATTTTTCCGATGCGACCCGTCCGCCTAGTGGACGCGATCCATTAGTAGTGTACACCGACGCATTCGCATGCGATTCGCATCGACAGATCGCATCCGACAAGGATTATGTCCACCTATGTCATTAGCATTTCGCATCGTTTCGCATTCGCATGCGAATGCGTCGGTGTACTAACCGCCTGGAGATTTTTGCTTAGACTTTTCGATTCTTTTTATAGATTTTCAAGTACCTACTTATGTTATTTTGCTGACGATGTCGCGGGTACCAGCTAGTAATATATAAAAACATCATAGATAATTTAAACTTATTTCCGCAGCAAAAAGAAAAAGAAAAATCATGAGAAAGAGCCCAAGAAATTGTACCGGCCTGACGCGACGCGTTCGAAGCCACTCTACCACAACTGTTTCCTACAAGCGCCGGACGGCGAATTGCTGTGCACTTGTGACACGAAGAAGGCACTTTGGTGAGACGCTTTATGTGGCTCAAATCACACCGAGATGGCAGCAAAGCGAGACAAATGTTTTTATCCTGGCAAAAACCACACCTAGAGTCTGGCAAACGAAAGTAGACCCTGAAAAAGAGGCGGCAAATTCAAAAATATAAGCGTGTAACCCCATAAGGACATTTGGAAGAACACAACTTGATACTTGGTTATTATTTTCTAGTACCAAATATAATAATTATATTAAGTATATTATTTAGAGTTATTAATTAATGGGTTGTCACGCTTATATTTTTGAATTTGCCGCCTCTTTTTCAGGGTCTTCTTTCATTTGCCAGACTCTACCAACTAGCATTCTGATATTATAAATCTGGATTTGCATGTTTACGTTTGTGTTTCAAATACTTTACGCTAATCAATGAACTAATTTGAATGAAATTTGGTTTAGAAGGTTAGGTCAGTTTATAGGTGTACAAGTGGTGATAAAAGTTGGTTCTTGAAATTTTAATTGCTTGAATAAACTTATTGGGGCTTATTACAAGAAAATGAGCTGAGTTTAGACCAAGTTTAACTAAAAAACCGTCCCTAGTAAAACGATCTTTAAATACTCGTACATAGAACGCTTTTTTGTGGTAACAGTTTTGTTTTGACATGTGTCAACATGGGGTTCAACTAAGGTTTTACGTTTTTATAATAAGCAGCTCTTTGTTTACCGTACCATGCGAACAGCCCGCAGAAGCTAGTTTTTAGGGTTCCGTATTAACATAGTGTGATTTGATGAATGAATGAATGAATGAATGAATGATTTATATATTATTTTTTAAACACAATAATATAGATAGATATCTTTATTTCACAGAAAAATGTAACATTCGTCATTTAGTAGATATAACATCTCCGCAGGTATGTAGAGAAAGATCTAGCAGTGCTAATCAATGAGGACCCTTTAACCGTGCGCCTCCGTTTCGAGCCAGCCGGCCGTTCTGTCGGAGACGTCGGGAAATACTATCAGATGAAGAAAGAGAACCATTGCGTTGTCTGCGGTGCTACCAACTCATATATCAGGAAGAATATCGTGCCTAGAGAGTATAGGAAATACTTCCCTGGTAAGTATTTACAGTTTGTAAGAGATAGCAGAGACCACATGAAAGATGGCAAGACGAAATAGTCGCGGTAGCTGGCAAACCGTGGTTCGAAAAAGCTCAAGATAGAGATGACTGAAAAGCTTTGGAGGAGGCCTATACCCATCGAGGGGTCCTTGATTAATTAGTTATTAATATATTAATTATCTTAGATTTTAGATTAGGTACATTGTTAATTAAGGAATAATAAAGGCTTTTTTATTTTTATTTATTTACTAGCTGCGCTCCCGCAGTGTGACCCGCGGTCCCTCGGGATTTTTTCATTTTTTCGGGATAAAAGGTAGCCTATGTCCTTCCCTGGGATACAACCTTTAACTATGCCAAATTTCAGCTTAATCTGTTCAGCGGTTTGGGCGTGAAAGCGTAACAAACAGACAGACAGACAGACAAACAGATAGACAGACAAACAAACATTCACATTTATAATATTAGTATGGATAGTATGGATTTAAGAGATAGCAGCTACTCTGTACTCTGGTGACGATTGTGACGAATGTTTTAGGACGCCTAAATCTATGCTATGGCTTTATAGCCGGGACCCAGGATCAGCAATTTAACACCTCGTATAGACGTTTTCAAACTTAAACTACAGCCAAATTGGTCATGGAATTTTTGTAAACATTGGACTGACGGTTCTTTCACTTGACAGCAGAAAAACGTCAAAACGGAAATTCCTTAGGGTTGTCATTTTTTATAAAAATATAAAAACTCTGTGATTGATGAAGTTTTGTGAATTCCATTATTAAGAATCTTCATAGCAGTGACGTAAACATTGAAAATTGTAACAAATCTGGTAGAGTTTATAAGTGAACCATCATAGTTTGGTGAGCACTGAACATGAGTGACAACCCTAGACAAAATCAGCAATCAGCTGATCTCCAATGTCTACAAAAATTCCATATCGAATTTGGCTGTAGTATAGGCAAACCGAGTCCAACCAAACTCATGGTGTGCAAGCAAGACAGCAGGAGTTTGGTTAGGCTCGGTTTGCCTAGGTTTGCCATGATGTAAATCCCGCATAATGTTAAGCCGGCGCCAGACTTGCTTCAAATGTTTGAACACATATTTGTGCAAAAGTTCAGTTTGTAAATAAATACTTTTTGAAGTGAAAACTTCTTTAGGCGCGTTGGGCATTTTTGAGATGGGGAAAAAATCCTTAGACTCGCGTCGCGAGGCACGTGACTGGTTACCGACACCGGCTTGTTTATTAGCCGGATCCACACCAGACGATCCACGGCGCTCCGATCGCGCGCGGCAGGAACTTAATACATAGATAATGCTCCTGCCGCGCACGATCGGAGCGCGTTGGATCGTTCGGTGTGGATCCGGCTATTTGGTTAAGGTGCTGGGCAAGCCTATTCCATCTCAAACAATGTCCCAGGCACTACAGCGTCCCGTTAAGTGTAGGCATAGATTGCCTCCTGACGCTGTATAAATCATCTAATATAGATGTAAAGCCCTAAGTTTTTATTTATTTCAGAGATAATGAAGGACCACTCGTCCCACGACGTACTTCTATTATGCGTGCCGTGTCACCAACGCAGTAACATGCAGGATCTGCGTCGACGCCGCGCGCTCGCCGCCGCCTGTAGCGCGCCGCTCGCGCATGACAACCCTAGGGTCGTTGTTGATACTGATATCAGGTTAGTTCAATCTGATAGTTCGATCCCAGCGGTCCTACTGAATAAATGCTTTTTGACTTTGACTTTGACTTTGATATAATACCTTTCTAACGCCCGGTTGTACCCACTGCTGGGTATTGGTATAGGCCACGTATAGGCCTACTATACAGGGTGGATTTTTGAGACAGGGCAGTATAAAGGACAAGTGTTCAATACAGAACATAAATATTTCTTATTTGGTCTGTTTTAAAGAGTAGAAATTGTTTTTGTGTGGCAACAATTTATGAAATTAAAAATATAGTTGCCACTTCCACTTCCCTTTCTCAGTAAAAACCGTGCAATGGCGGACGTTATTGGAGTGCAAAATGTACAATAAAGCTGTTTCATTAACAGCAAAAGTGGTCCTTCGAGCCGGATATGAACCAGCGACCCTTAATCTATATAGTTAGAGGAAAACCTTGAGAGGACCTTCCTATTATGATACACATATATCTACTGTAACCTTTTCTTTTCTGACTTCGATTTGTAGAAAGGTGCGTATGGCGGCGCGAGCCCTGGCGATCCACGACCGCAATCACTCGCTGCCGCCCGCGCGCCGGAAACAGCTGGAAGACATTGTGCTGACGCAATTCCCAGGACAAAAGATACTGACAGATGCAATGTTACACGAAGCAGCTACTATGCAACAGACGTATGTATTGTACTAAGCTTCTTTAACTCCGATCCGAACTTCGACAAAAACAAAACCGAAGCTGCGACCAATTTATTGGTTCGGCATATTTGGTCCTAGGTTTGGGCCGATTTTAATGTATCTTTCATTGATGTCCCACCAGTCACCACCCACCATCAAGTCGATATCGGCCCTATATCGGAATTAGCGCTCTACATCTATTCTATACCAAGTTTCATCCAATTGGTCTTCACTTTCACTGCGTGATTAAAACACAAACATACGACCTAACTGTAACTAATACTTATGGTCTGGGCTAATACCTAGAGATCCGACAGGCGATAAGTCCCATCTGTTTATAATAAAACTGTCGAGGCAGAAAATTGGTAAGAGTGCGACCACACGCGCCTCGTACTAGACTCAAACTTTTAGATTTATAATATTAGCAGGTAGCAGAATTAGGAATCAGGATTTATTTAATTAGTAATAACGTTTCTAGGGTCACCAATGAGGACTTCACAACAGAATCTCACGGGTACAAAGTGGTGGCTAAGTATTTAACATCGTTCGGTGGCCTGTTGAAGCTTGAAGAGGAATGGCGCTCGCATTTCCTTGACACGATGCACCCAAAACATATGCCGGAACTCTGGTCCGTTCACCATAATAGAGACAGGTCAGCATTTGATAGCAAAAAGGGCTTAAATTGTATTTTATATTGTTTTTCGAACCTATTTTATGTACCTATAGCGAAATGATTTGGCAACGTCTAGCTAAAATTAGGTGGTTTAGCAGGCACGCTAGAATCACGTCCATTAATAGGTACATACCAACATCAAAAAAGACCATAGTTAGATTTTGGATGCGTCATGCAGAGAATAGAATAGAATAAAGTTTTATTTTCTCCACATCATATACAACAGTTACAATAGGTACTTAAATCTACATAATTGTATGTGGGTGAAAATATGGCTACCTCTCAGCATTTGATCCAACAGTTCGAGAGTGTTGGAGCGCTGGTTTTCAGTGGCGCCATACCCGTTGTGGACACGCGTGTCATAGGATGAATTACCTAATGGTGTTAACAGAGGGTCGCCTACACCCATGCGATGTTATTGGCTGCGTATGCCTCGATGCCTATATCTATTAAAGATTATAATGTGTGTTTATGTTTGTTTATGCCATGGGTTTAATACAGTTAAACAAGTGTTGTTTGTTTTCAGATTAAAAGTGAAGTGGGATGAGAATCGTTTGGATGCGAATGACCTGAAATCTATAGGTGTGGAGTGGTAACAAAATCAGTGGACATCAACGACTCTGGTGTAGTGAATGTGGCTTAAGATTTCAATGGCCATTTTTTCAAGTGAAGGAATAGTGCTTTGTCTACCTAACAATAGCTTGTGGACAGATTAGGTAGGTACTGTACCTTAGAACATTCAAGATGTTTTGGGGTTAGTTAGAGGCAATCAAATCTGGAAATGCATTTGGCACAAGCCTACTTTTTTGCGTCGCAAGAACTAGTTTTATGATTTTATAATTGAATTAGAAGTTTTGGTCTTGGTGAGACGGGATGTAATTAGATTCAATAAAGTTCTAACTGACACAAATTTAATGAATAGATCTTAGATTAATGGTTGTTAATTAAATCTTTATAAAATGTATTTTATTGCTTATGTGTCCCCAGACCCCCAGACACACAAACTTGTTGTATTTACCTACTGTGTAGGTGGATCATACTGAAGTAGGTATATATTTTTTACTTGTTACCTACTTAAATTATTTTGGAAAATAAAATAAAGGTTTTTTAATTTTTTACATACAAAATTAAATGGAGTTTTTTTTTTCCGACAGAAATACATTCATAAACAATGAATGATCGAAGATTTTATTTCTTCTTTTATCATCTCAAGAAGAAGGTATAGGTCTATTTTATCCATTATACAAAAGCTGCGTCCGATAGTATTCTAGAGGCCGAATACTATCGGACGCAGCTTTTGTATAATGGATAAAATCAACTTTTGATCCTGAGCTGTGCAAACTATCGGACGTAAGCACAGCTCCCCCATCCCCCCTTATTTCCTGCTTACCGAATTCTAGACCTATACCTTCTTCTCGTTCTAGTCGCGGCTGTCAGCCGCATCCGTGTGTGTGTTTCTAGAAGTATCCGAACGTAAAATCTGAAATCAATGCTGCCAACCTACCAATACAGAAATCTGCTGTGAAACTGTCAATGTCATGAAATTGTATTGTAAACAAAAGAAGAAGAAGAAATTCAAAAATCAAAACAAAAAGTTCGTTGGATCCAGAAAGATAACTATAATTGCTAGTTGGATCCTGTGGTTTATTAAGTTCCCATTAATCATTAATTTTAATTGAAATATAATGACGCACCTAAAAAAGCAAATGAAAATAACAAAGCTATTCAAGAGAACGGGTATGTAGAAACTACTGAACTATTTTCAAAGAATATTTATCAGATTTCAATTTTCAATCTGGTTCCAGCAACGCAGCTCCCAGAGGATTGTGATGAGATACAAGAGGAAATACAGCAGCTAGAACAGAAGCTAAAGGAGAAACATGATGAGCTATTTCAGCTCCAAAGATGCAGTCAAAGGCAGAGATTCACGGACAGTTTTAGAAGCAAAGCAAAGGGCGAAAATAAATCGGAACCGTTTATACGACCCGAGGTAAGTATTCCTACTGCTATTTAGATTAGAACAGATCTTGGTTTGTAGTAAACAGGTTCACGACTGTATCCCCAAGGTGCGGTAGACAGACTCTCAGATCTTTTTATGTTACTTATTCCAGATAGTTAGAATATAAAAAAAAAACTGAGGCCTTTACATCTATATTAGATGATTTATACAGCGTCAGGAGGCAACCCATGCCTACACTTAACGGGACGCTGTTGTGCCTGGGACATTGTTAGAGATGGAATAGGCTTGCCCAGCACCTAAACCATCCTCTCAGCTTAATCAGCCTGGCCCACAGGAAAGACGACGTCAATACGTGTGGAGCTGACTAAGCTGCGGGTTTCCTCACAATGTTTTCCTTCGCCGTTTTGAGCTCGAGTTAAAGCGCATGTACATTTTTCGAAACGAAAAATCCAGTGATGCACGGCCGGGATTCGAACCCACGACCTTCGGATTGAAAGTCGAGGCACAACCCCATTCGACCAACACGGCTCTTTGAACTTTGAATATGTCAGAGGCATATCCAAACACATATTTGGTTTGTAGAGCTACAAAAATGTTGATGACAGGTAAGGACAGATGTGAGCATATTAAGTTCATTTGAACACAAAGGCGACCATCAGTAAAATTGTACAAGCAGTTATGTTATTATTTCCAGAAAATAGTCCTATCAAACTCTGTGGAAAGCTTGAAGAAGAGCATAGAAGTGATGTCACTTCTGTCCGGCATGGAGGTACAGTCTTACAAGGTCGATGACCACTGCACAGTGCTGTATCACATGCAACATGACTCCACACACCAGATCAAACATGGCCTCAATATTGATATGAAATCTGGTAAACTAAATCAATTAGAAATGGATTATTAATAACAGTTTTGGGAAATATTTTTCCGAATTTTTAATTCCGAAAACAATATTAATTGTTAGTACAGTTCTTTCAACAGATCTAGCCATTCGTGAAGTTAGCCATTTTGAAGTTTAAAAGTTGAAAAATAGTTTTGGTTTCTAGTAAAATTTAATTCAGTAAAAAAATCAAATCAAATTAATCCAAAAGTTTTTCAGGTAAAAATACTGTATCCTCATCATCATTACCACTTGGCTTCAACCAAAGTGCCGTGTTGGATTGCTATGACAATGTGATGCTGCCAGAATGTTTGGTTGCCGTGAGGAAGGCCTTGGTAGCTTACTACAGTAGGCTGCAGCAGTTTGATAATCTAAAGGTATGTATAAAATAATTCTAAAATAAAAAAAATATTCTAACATTAACAACTCTTAGGTTAAAGTATGCAGACTTGCCACTAGCTTAAAGATTTATAAGTATAAGTATTTCTTAACTTAAATTTTAGTTCTCATTATAAGTGAACTGTATTTTTTGTTCTTATGAGAAATAAACTCTTTAAACCGAAACCGACCTGAAACTGATTTTCCTGAGACTCAGATTTACAAAAGGCCCCTCCTTTTGTAAATCTGCAGCTTCCTAAATAGTAGTAAATCTGCAGATAATGCAGCTTCCTAAAAGTGCATGAAACAAGATGTCTTTATTAGTAAGATCACATTCAATCCAGTGACCACACAAGGTTTAGAGAGAAATAACGGATTTCCACTTTTATAGAAAATGGTAAAGCTCGAAGCAGAGTTATTCAGGACCCTGGACGCATCTCACGTGGAGATAAAGTTTGGGGCACGTAGCAACATGGAGGAGCCAGACGAACAGATCGGTGTAACTCTGATGCTGGACTACCGGGTCTACGATATCCGACCTAAGCAGTGGTCTTTTCTGGAGATAGGTAAGGGATGGTTCCTTCTTCTTATTTAAGGATATACTCCTTGTCGGCACAACTGATGAATCCCTCTCCATGTATCTCTTTCCAGGGCTGCTTCCTTGACATCTTTATACAACATGACAGCTAGGGATGGTTCCAGGCAACTTAAAACTTTTAGTGGAACTATGTATAGTCTGCATCACAAAATCATTCGGAATGAATGGCCTTTATGTGGCAAGTGGAATTATTCCGATTTGCTATCTTACCCCCTAAAGAGACAAATAGGAATTAAAAGTGTGATGTGTCCCCCTGTTGCAGAGTGACAGATCTAACTTTCATAATTGAAAAATTTTTATCTGTCCACTCCGTAGAATTTTATGTAGTTTGTAGCCCCTTTAGATTGATTTTAATGAATTAAAATGGTTTGATCTGTCCCTCCTACTATAGCATTTTTGTAGGTCCAGCTAAAATTTTATTTCGTAAGTTCTGCTAATTTTTAGAATCTGTTTACTGACCCTAGTATTTCTTTTTTTAAGATTTACCTGATGGCTCCTTAGACGCTCTGATAGAGCAGTGTGCGGTGTTCAAACGCAAGCCTCTTCACAAAGCCTTTAGAGAGGCGTTTGTTGAAGGCATTGGGGCTTATACAATGGTGCAACAGGTATGACTTACATTTCCTCAATGTGTTTATAGGCTTAGCTTTGATGTTTTTTCCTGAAAAATAACAATTCTGTAAGTTAAACATGGTGGTTACACCAATAACTATGAATCAAAACTGATCTGAATCTGAATCTATATCTGAGCTGATACCAATATCTAATCCACCTTCTGAGATAAGAAAAAAAATCTTGAGAAATATTTAATCTATAGTATCTAATCTACAAAATGTTTTTCAGATCGGTGTTCCGTCATTTCAAAGGCGTCGAAAGCATAAGCCGTCTCGTCCCGCCAATCCATACAATCCCAACGATGACACATTCCACCCTGAGGACTGCTCCAGTGAAGATGACATGGAGGAATGATGAATTGTTGCTTTTTAATTATACATTTTACGATTTTAAAATTATAAAGGATTCAAAATAATGCGTTTTTCCGACTGTGTTAGTATTTGTATGGGAAAAAAGGACCAGCTGTGTATCGAAGTGTGCGTTACCCTAGCTGGAAAGTGTCTCCTAGAGAGATTTTAGAATGAGGAAAAATTAGTGCCTAGTGAGCTATAAATGTGCGCGAAATTAAAAATTTGTGCATATTGTAGTTTTTGAAATAAAGGGAAAAAACGTTTCCAGCTAGGGTAACGTTGCTCCAGCTGGAAAATTCTAAACCAATGGACGGAGAGAGATGAATTGTATATCGGCAGATAGCTTATATTTGTGCATATTTGTGCGCCAAAAAAAAAATTTGTGCGACTTAAGGTTTTCGAGATATTGCGTTTTCTAGATTTTCCAGCTAGGGTAACGTTTTGAAAAATCGTGTTTCTCAAAAACTACTGTATGTACGCCTGTAGAAAATATATACACGAGTAGCTCTTAATTTGTGCTAATTTGTGACGGAATCAGATTTAAGAAAATATTTATAGTTTTTGAGTTATCGCGTTTTTTTTTAAAACCTTAAAATCATCGTAGCGTCTAAATTTGACCATGCACAAGGTCGCTGTAAACTGCATTCAGTCCGTCTCGACGCCTATAATAACCACACAAAATTTCAAAAGTGTACATACTTGCATTATTGAATAATTTAACTAAAAGTAAAAAAAATGGTGTAAAAATGTGTCATAACTTTGAAGTCAACCTACATGAAAACGGCGCAACCCACGATTTGTGCGCTAGACCAAAAATTAGTGCTTCTTATCAAAAAGCATTGTGTAAAGTTTCAGCTTCCTATGTTTCGTATTTATCTCGTTATTTAGCAAAAACCAAAATAGTAAACCCATGTTGGTTAACCGAACAATTTCGAAAGGCTACTAAAAAGCGACGGTTTCATACATAGCGATGACCTTCTTGATTGACCCGTATTATCACTCAGCTGTTGTTCGTACAGTTGCATTCAAACGTTCTAAAGCAATAAAATTAAAACAACCTGGTAAGTATAAGTTAATATACCTACATATACTTAGTAGATGATTTTTATCTTTTTACTGATGTGTTTACTGACTTTTCATTTATAAACTGTATCTGTAGGTAGTACCTACTGTATCTGTAAGGATATTTGTCCATAAGAAAGATAGATAGATAGGCTATCTACTTAATATTATGTAGATACCTACATAAACAAGTGAAAAAACACGAAAACAGCTATAAAAATTTAATCCAATATCTAGGTATATTTTTTTACTAAGTAAGTAGTTGTTTTCTACTTCAGTGTACTCAGGCACAACAAGTTTGAACCGTTTGATGTGCAAATTTAAGAAGGTCATCGCTATGTATGAAACCGTCGCTTTTTAGTAGCCTTTCGAAATTGTTCGGTTAACCAACATGGGTTTACTATTTTGGTTTTTGCTAAATAACGAGATAAATACGAAACATAGGAAGCTGAAACTTTACACAATGCTTTTTGATAAGAAGCACTAATTTTTGGTCTAGCGCACAAATCGTGGGTTGCGCCGTTTTCATGTAGGTTGACTTCAAAGTTATGACACATTTTTACACCATTTTTTTTACTTTTAGTTAAATTATTCAATAATGCAAGTATGTACACTTTTGAAATTTTGTGTGGTTATTATAGGCGTCGAGACGGACTGAATGCAGTTTACAGCGACCTTGTGCATGGTCAAATTTAGACGCTACGATCATTTTAAGGTTTTAAAAAAAAAACGCGATAACTCAAAAACTATAAATATTTTCTTAAATCTGATTCCGTCACAAATTAGCACAAATTAAGAGCTACTCGTGTATATATTTTCTACAGGCGTACATACAGTAGTTTTTGAGAAACACGATTTTTCAAAACGTTACCCTAGGTGGAAAATCTAGAAAACGCAATATCTCGAAAACCTTAAGTCGCACAAATTTTTTTTTTGGCGCACAAATATGCACAAATATAAGCTATCTGCCGATATACAATTCATCTCTCTCCGTCCATTGGTTTAGAATTTTCCAGCTGGAGCAACGTTACCCTAGCTGGAAACGTTTTTTCCCTTTATTTCAAAAACTACAATATGCACAAATTTTTAATTTCGCGCACATTTATAGCTCACTAGGCACTAATTTTTCCTCATTCTAAAATCTCTCTAGGAGACACTTTCCAGCTAGGGTAACGCACACTGTATCGAATTATTACTGTACCGTTTACGTCACCGCACAATTCCTACATGTTCTCGCTTTCAATAACTAACCGCGTAACCAACTAACCACGTCGCAGCGTAAAATGCTGACCCACGAGAACATGAAGGAACTGTGCGGTGACGTAAACCGTATTAACGTAATTACAACAAATCTAAATTTTAATGCAATCTAAGTGGCAAACATTTACATGTTGCTTTTGATAGGCTATGTCAAGTCAAGCTTATGAAATACCCGCCTTTTGTTGTATTATTCCTAATTTTTAAGATTAAAGTACAAATGTGATGTTTACCATCATGATGTTAGGTGTGTAATAAGAAAATCAGTTATGTATTAATACAATTTAATTATCATGAAAATAAAAAATGATTTATACATCCCTCTAGTTTATATTTAAAAACGTGAAAAATATATCTATGCAAAATGTCATGAAGTATGTTTATAAAGAAGTTTAAAAGGTAAGTAATTGCCTTTAATTGTAACAGCTACAGACTTTCTCAACATTTGACCCATCTCTGATAAAAGAAAATGGATAAATAACCAACAGTTTTTTATTATTTCACAGGTGGTTCAAATGTTTAAGAATGGTTTTAGAACATGAATTTTGTGCGTTTTGCAAGAGGTAGTTTATTATAAAGTGAATTTATTCACTACATATCTATTCTACCATCTATTATGTTTCAAAGTGCAAGCAAACAGCGCTCAGTCTATCCATTCATACATACTTGCATTTATATCTACACGAAGAAATCATATTATAATAATTGCAAAAAGCAATTTACTTAACAATACATATTATATTGGAAGATACAAAATGTGTTGGTAATTCCTTTGACTTTTTCCTAAAATTGGTTTTCTTGTTCACAAAAAAAAAACATTTCTAACAAAGCTTTACATTATGCTAATATTATATTGCGAAATTCACTCACAGCATACACCTTCAAAACACTATCTTATATTCATATAAAGAAGTACATACATACAATTTATAATTCGTTACAAGACCTAATTAAATTACAAAGTTTTACTTAGCTTCATTGCAAGCTGACAATAACTTCTTCCTTCTAACTTGAGCAATTCATACCAAGATTCAGTTTATATGCTAGAATCAAATTCTTTGAATGGTCCAGTGCCTATCGCAGCTTCCTCGATTTTGTTCAAATAGACTTTCGACACTTTAAATGCTAAACTGGTACTTACAAAATTAAGATCGGTAGCTAGGTGTAGGTAACAGGAAATATGCATCACTTTTGATCCTTATAGTGTGCTAGTAGTAAGTACCTGCCAAGAGATCAGTACTTAGATACAAAATGAGTTTAAAAAGCTTCTTGGCAAGAAATGTTCAAGTTAGTTTGTAGAATACTATCCACCTTATGTATTTTCTATGAGTTTGCTGATTCAAGGCAGACCGCGATATAAATAAAAAAAAAATCCTCATGAAAATAAATAATTTGACAAACTGGGTCTCAAGGCAACTGGGTGTATTCCCCGCCAATTTAACCGTGAATCAGCTCTTCATCCGAAAAACTCAACTGCTGATGAAAATTATAGTATGAGTCATGTGGTTGCAAAAAACACAAGCTCTGCTTACTTTGGGACCAGATGATGCTGTGTGAAATGTCAAGCAATATTAAACTATATGCGTTTTTTTTTAATGACCGAGTGACGGACTCTTTCGTCCATAACTCTATTATTAGATTACAAAAGTCCAAACACAACTTTTAGAACATCACTAAATCCTGAAAATATTTTCGGGCCTTTTCATCAGTGACTATCAGCGCGCATGCACACAAAAAAACTAATTTCAATCAGCAGTTTGAGCCTCGATACCGGTATATTCAGCGCGTCACACAGAACGATCTAGGCATTCGTTTTCGATGCGCATCTCCAAAATCTACTGCGTATCAAAACGAACTGCACGAATGCCTAGATCCAGCCGTGCGAGCTTGCTCCTGGTTGGTCTCGATCGGCAGCGGCTTGGCGTATCGTCATCTTGAGCAGCGCGGCTCTCGCGTCTGCTTCGGCGACGAGTTGTTCGGCGATGGATAGTCGCGCGGAGACCAGCGCCACCTGTCGGCGCGCGAGCTGCAGCCTTCGCATGCGCCGCCGTCAGCTCGCCGCCGCTGACACTCACGCGCCGCGGTTGGGTAGATCCTTTACCTGAAATTGTGTGAAGAGTTAAGTTCGAATGTTCGTGGGTGTTACTAATTAGTCCCGCGGTTTTTACCGAGTAAATTCCTGGATTAAAATAGATTAAATTATATAATGCCCTATAACCTTTTCTATCTTTCGGTGAAAGTTTCATTAAAATTGGTTCAGCCGTTCCAGAGATTATCCCTGACAAACAGAAGGACCGACAAAAAATTAAAAGTTTGTGTTTTTTTTAGTATCTTGTAAATAACTTTATGCCCTTGAGAAAACACAGTTATTTTGAAATCATAGATAGACACTTCAATTTTTTTAAACTCACACGATTTAAACTCATTGTTGTTTCTAACGGGACGAGATCGCGTAACGGTTTTAGTTAATAATCGAGCTATTATCTTTCCTCGACGATCGTGGTCACGATCGGTGCAACCCGGTCGAAACGTCGAACGAAAAACCAACAATCACTTCAATTAGATAGATATAATACCTTGTTTATGATATAATACCTTGTATATGCGCACGAGCCAATGCTCGGTGGTGTAGGCCTCCTCGAGCACGCCGAGGTTGAAGTCCTTGTGCCCGATCTCTGCGCCGCGCACGCGGTCGAAGCCGGGCGGACGACCTTACAATAAAACCATTTTTTTAGATAATTAAAATACAAATACATTTACTGCCAAGAAAGAGCACACATAGGTATTAATACAAAGTTAATAAAAATAACTAGTGAATGAAAATGGTCGGCAATGGGACTAAACTAATTCTACAGGGTCTTTAATTTTAAACTACACAAACTGACAGGGCCTCATTTCTGGGTTGTGAATAGACGTTTGACCGTAACAATTTAATTCCTAAGCTCATTTAAAATTTCAATTCAAAACTTATCATTTATTGATTTTTTTGAATTGTTGCATAATGATGTTGTTTCTGCCTTAAAATGTATGATTACTTACGATGAAGGAAAACATCACGAAGGAACCGGTAACAAAGTTTAAAAACAGATTAAACTTTCGGTCCAATCGAAGTCCTTTCACCGGTGTTCAAAGATAACTTTGGCTCATGGTATGGATGTAATTTTTGGGATACATTTTAAAATGTTAACGCCGTTAGTACACCGACGCATTCGCATGCGACAGATCGTATCCGACAAGGACGCACCTATTTCATTAGCTATGTGCTAGAGTGAGACATGGGAAACGATGCGAACCCACATCTCACTCTAGCACATAGCTAATGGCATAGGTGCGTCCTTGTCGGATACGATCTGTCGATGCGAATCGCATGCGAATGCGTCGGTGTACTAACAGGGAAACCCTGTTAGAAGTGCATCATGTCTCACCTCCTTCAGTATAGACAAGTCCGAACTTGTAGTAGCTCATCTTGTACATAAGACAGTTGAGAAGCGTGGAGGAGCCGTCCTTGTCGACCCGGAACTCGCCGGCCGGCGTGTAGTAGTCGGCCTCGCGGATGTGCGCGCCACGCTCCGTGCTGCCGCCGATGCGGACCATCCACAGGAACTTGTTTATGTCTGTGATACAAGGTAACCAACTCTGGTGACGGAGTTTTTAAGCCGCGTTGACACGATCTAGGTATCATGTATCCACTATCTATTTTGCACATCTCTCTAGCCTCAAAAGTTTGCTGGAAGAAAACTGTTTGTAGGGTTAAACTCGCCTTTGTACATGTCCTTTTTTATGTTATTATCCTGTGTGTGTCTATTTGTACAATAAAGAATTAAGAACCTAGGGCCGTATTCGCGTTCCTTTTTTCGTTCGTTTGATGTATATTCGGATGCTTCCCACCACTATTTCTGACTTATTATCCTGTGTGTGTCTATTTGTACAATAAAGAATTAAGAATCGTATTCGCGTTCCTTTTTTCGTTCGTTTGATGTATATTCGGATGCTTCCCACCACTATTTCTGACTTCAAGGGCCAATTTTTCAAACGTTAAAACACGGTCGTAACCTAGGACCAAATATTTCGAACTGAAAAATTGGCCCTTGAAGTCAGAAATAGTGGTAGGAAGCATCCGAATATTCATCAAACGAACGAAAAAATTACACAAATACGGCCGCAGAGTGGACTCTGATGCCTACTAGGACGCTACTTGGATCGTGGCAACCCGAATCCGAGTGCACTCTGATCTTACTCTAAATGCGGCGGCCAATCAGAGCGTCGTAGTAGGCATCAGAGTCCACTCTGTCAGAGTATACTCTGATCGTGTCAACGCGGCTTTAAAGCCGGCGCAAATATAGCGAAGACGCAGCGCAGAGCAAATTTTATTGTCGAACGATCATCGACATTGATTGTCCTAATAAAATAGCTTTTACTTTTTATTCTCTTGGGTGTCGAAAGTGAAAAAGAGTGTTATTTGCGACATAATCGGCCGTAAATTTTTTTTTTTGTGTGCAATAGATTAAAAAAAGAAAAATTTTTAGACTTCTATTGCAGACAATTTTGTAGAACATTTAATTTTTACTGGTTATAAAGTCTTACCATCCGACGAGTAGCCGACAAGCCCTCCAAATATAACAAGCACATAATCCACATCCAGCTCCCTCATGATTTCGTACGCCTTGTCTTCAGTGGAGGCCATGGCTTGTCCGACCCTGGATATATGCGTGTTGTTCCAAGTATTGTTATCCACTATAACCGTTCGATTCGCCATCGCCGTTATCTGGTAGCCGTAGTCCCACCATGACATTACTTTTGCATCCTAGTAGAAAAAAATATTATTCAATTTGTATCCTATTATTAGTTTGTTGAAGTTATTTTTTAAAGTGAGTGTTTCTATTTTTTTATGTTTGTGTTACCTCCACGTATGCAACAATTATATACATATTATAATGCAAAAATTTGGATGAAACTTGGAATCCTAAAATAGCATTTTAATTTTAAGCGATTAAAAAATATGGCATACGAGTGAAATTGCAGGCGGACCGCAACGATAAATTCGAAAGTTGGTAATGTTTCGATGCTTGTTAATCTTTCACGCAAAACTATTGAATGGATTTAGATGAAAGGCACAGAATCTCTGTGCCTTTCATCTAAATCCATTCAATCGTCTGAAATAGTTAACTTTTATCCCATAAAAGTGAAGTATTCGCGAGGGAGTGCGGGTAACACCGCGGAGCGTAGCTGAGTATATCATACAAAAAACAACATCCATATCTATACTAATATTATAAATGTAAAAGTAACTCTGTCTGTCTGTTTGTTACGCTTTCACGCCCAAACCGCTGAACAAATTAAAATTTGTATCCCAGGGAAGGACATAGGCTACTTTTTATCCCGAAAAAATGAAAAAAATCCCGTGGGACCGCGGGTAACACCGCGGGAGCGCAGCTAGTTTAATCATAATATTGTACCATGTAGCTCTACTCTAATACCGCGATCAATACAGCGTGCACTTAGCGTGCAAGCGAGACAGATGATACGCACCGTCACTGTGGAAGCGAGAAAACAGCAGTTTGGCAGCAGGGTTTGCCAAGTGTGTACTCAGACTCACCCCTTTTGGTGTTGAATAAAGATTGAATGTTATTCCTACCTCATGCGTATTCATCTTGAGCCAGGTATAAGCTTCACGGAAGTCGTCGAAGATAATCCTAGCGCCGTCGTGAGCGCGCGCCGACAGCACGATGGAAGGGGACGAGTATGCCTCGGATGTGACCCACGTGCAATGTACCACGTAGGATACTAGCAGACAGCCGAGTACTGTCACGAATATTGCGCCCACCTGAACATAATAAACATTGGGGAACATTGGAAAACATGTTTAAGGTGGCGTCCGCATTATTATAATAATTTTAATTGGGCAAACGCTTCAACTGAAGTTATCATTCCATTGTGATAGATTGCAAGCATTACTGACTGGTTTGCTCAAAATGTTTTCAACTTTCGGATCAAAAATCGGGGCATTTATCCCATTGATATGTAGAAAAATCGGGGCATTTATCCCATTGATATGTTAAGATGGTTTGGGCATGTAGAGAGGATGGATGACAGTCGTTTGACAAAGCAAGTGCATACACTTGAGGCAAGTGTGTATGGGACAGCTGGAAGGGGAAGGCCTAGGCGAACCTTCTTGGTTCAAATTGGCGACATTTTGGAGAAGGGCCAGGTCAAAAGTACCCTAAACCGGCGAGCATGTATGAAGAATGTAATGAGAGTGAATGAGGCAAAAGTTGTGTGTCAGGATCGTAGCAAGTGGAGAACTGTGGTCTCTGCCTACCCCTTCGGGAAAGAGGCGTGATTTTATGTATGTATGTATGTATGATATGTAGAATTGAGAATAATCTTAAAGAGGATCCAATTAATTTCTATAAGGATGACTACAAACTTAATAACTACCTACTCTCTTACCTCAGAACGGAACACCAAATTATTATCATGCTTCTTCTTCTTCTCATGGTGCTTTTCAACTTTAGGCTCTATGTCCTTGACGTGAAGGCTCAAAAGGCTCGACGCGGCTATTCCAGATACAATGCACATGACTGGAGCTAAGACCAGCATAAGACGGACCATCACACCCTGTAGAGTATAAATATAGCCAGGTCAAGATATGCTGGTTGTAAGTGGATTGGGTGTAAAGGAAAAGTGGTCAGCGATCAAAGTGTATGAATCATTGGCGGAGTCAATGGAGTGTAGTCACTCTACGTTGACTCTACGCGCTCAAGCTTTTTTGTGTCATCATATGAATTATTAAAAAAAACATGTTTTTTAAAATTTATTGATCAATCATAATGCCAAGTTTCATGTTTTTAACTACCAGGAATACGCTTTTTCATAAGTTTTTGGCCCTTTCCACCCAATTAGGGGTTGACTTTCGAAAAAAATGTATCTACACCCTACGCACCAAGACGGACAAACCCTCAAAATTTCAAGTCTCTACGACCAGCGGTTTAGGCTGTATGTTGTCTGTTAGTCAGTCAGTCAGGACAAAGAATTTTATTAATATAGATAGAAGAAGATTTGTTGTTATGTTTTCAATAAGGCCTGTAGATGGTGGTGAAACGGTATTCTTTACAAGGTTTTAAAACGTGGGCGGCTAGCCGTGTGGCGCCGCTTTTCCAGTTTTAAAATGCAAGCGCTTGTGATTGTACGCACTTAACAGCCACTTAACCACCGGTTAGCCGCCCCCGCTGTTCACCGCTAGTGCGTAAGGGAGCTAAGGGCAAATTTTGTTATTAGGGCTTGTACAAAATCTCGCTTGTTTCGTTCATTTCTTATTCATAAACTATGTTCCATTACCTTATTTAATTTAGATTAATTTGCCCTTAGTATTGGGCATTACACTGCCTCTCAAATTAAGAAAATTTCGATCAATATTCACGGTATTAGTCGCGAAGGTAGAATCACCTAGCCCTTAAGAGTCATACAAAGAGAATACCATCGTCAGGTACTCACAGCAAAGTAGATACTGAGCACTCCATACAGGATGATGAAGATATTGGCATCGGTAAGCTTCGTGAAACAAAAGTACAGTCCAGCAGGAAACAGGAACACAAGCACTTGCAGGTCGAAGTAGAACGAAGACCACGATGTGGGCTGATGCTCGGAAACGGATGCTGGGTACGAAAAACGTGTAATTATGTTCTTCTTGTCATGTCACTATTTGTTTCTAGTGAGGAAAGTTTTTAAGTGCACCTCAAATAGGCTCTTTTCTTGTGAACGACTAGATAACAGATTTAGATAAAACTTGGGATAGATGTAGATCGTAGACTAGCAGATCGCACCGAATTTGAATTCAATATAAAAATGCGTCATAAAATTCGGCGCGGTCGGCGCGAGTGGATAGTGCGAGCTTTCAACTTTCAAACGATTTCATACAAAGAATTAAAAATTAATACCGACGCGGTAATATGTCATAGCTGCTCTCAATAAGGAGAGTTTATTTAACATAGAGTAGTTTTTGTTTCCTTAAATTCTTAGCATATGTATCAATTTAATTGTTTTTTTTTTTCTTTCGTTCGTTTTAACTCTAGATTCCTTTTCCTTTATTATATAAATTCTGTTGGTTTGGATAGTATGTAAGTATTATTTGTATTAAAATTACACAGAACTGTTTTGTATTTAGTTTATGCTGTGTACACATGTTTTGGGATACAATCTAGTTCTTTAATTTGTAGCTTATATATTGCTTGTCTGTGATTGTGTTCTGTTTTGTGTGCCATAATAAATAATAATAATAAATAAATATGTGCGAGGACCTTCAATGTACATATATACGGAACCCTTAAAACTGTCGCGTATATTTGCTAAAAGTAAAATGGTTGAAGAAAATACTTACCAATGATAGGGATGTGGTTCTTAGCGTATGAAGGATCGAGAAGAGAATAAAATCTTCCGGTCCATGGCGATATTTTACCTGAAATATTATGATTAAATTAATAATATTGATCTTTGTAAAACCATTCAGTATGGTTACATCTTAGTTAATCTTCATTGCAGGGCAGGGCTGTAGATAGAGAACACAGATTTTACAATCGTAATTTGATGTACCATCAAATTACGATTGTAAAATCTGTGTTTTGCAGCTCGCCGATATAATTTTATTTACTCATATCGTGCGAGAGAGACAGCAATACGAATATATTTTAGAGCAGTGTATTGTAAACTCAACAGTGAGCGTGTACTGCTAATTGGGCGAGCGTGACGGCAATAATATTTGAGAGAGACAAGAGCATAGTCAAAGTTTTATTAACTCACCGGTGACAGTGAGGGCAACGACCGCAGTGCCGAGTGTGGCCAGCAGAGTGGTAAGTAGCGCTTTGAACGTGAGCTCGAAGTTGGCCGGAGACAGGTGCTCGCGCAAGTATTGCGTGAACGCGTATAGCTGGCACAGACCGAACGTGCCGAGAGCCTATGGACACAGATATGGATATTGAAAACTGTGAAAGGAAAGGTTTTGTTGGTTAAGTTGGAACATTCCATTTATTATACTAAGTTTTATACAGTTTATTTGGGATTATCAATAAATTACGACGCAAAGGAGGGAGAGGAGGGGTTGAATGAAGAAAAAAATTTGTGATGTCACCCCAGCCTAGTGATTCCGACTTCAGCGGAACGTATTCGGGTCAGAATCGGTCAGCTGTTCAACTGATAGCAACCAATCACAGTGCACGAATTGATCCAAAACTGACGTTTCTTGCACTGTGATTGGTTGCGGTCGGCTGAAGCCGCTGAAGTCTGAATCAAGGGCCAGGACTGTTTAACCATCAATAACAATGATATATTTTTTTAATCAGACAAGCCATTAACATTTTATTTAATTGTCTATTGAATTTGACTCACCAGCATATGCTCTGAGCTCTGCACCGGTTGGAAGCCCACAAAAGAGATCTGCATGGACAGAATTGTACCAACACAATACAGGGTGCTGTATGCTACATACACTCGCACAGAGAAACGGCCAAGCAGCATAAGAGCTAACACGTGGAGCGGGATCAGGTTGATTAAGAAAACGTAGCCTCCCCATGATGATACCTGAAATGTAAAATGTATTATTACCCATTGCAAAACAGAACTTTAATAACAGTCATAAGCTGTTTTAAGTACTCATTGTTTTTTGACTATTTATTTCAGGCAATATTAAGCCTTGTACGGACTAAGCGTTAACTACTGATTGTACTGATTGTAACTGACATTCTGCAGGTATAGACTAGCATTCCTGCAGTTTCTGCCTAGCGTTTTTGTGTACGCCTAACCGACTACGCGTACATTGGAACGTCTAGTCCTTACAAGACTTTAGTAGTTAATACCAGATCTTAACTCAGTCTACATACAGCCCCAGTTTATTCGGTAAGTATATATTTTGAAAATGCGCGACGCAATGACACAGCAAGAGTTGGCAATGGCAATTTGCTATAGTAGCTTACATGAACTAAAATCATATAAAACAGCTTTTGATTACAAATTATATTGTAAGAGCGAATTGCTAATAGTAAATTCAATTTAATTATAGATTTGTAAACATAATAAAACATTCTTTCAATTTAATTTCTCACTTGAACAAATAAAAATAATTATAACTCGTAAACCTGAAACCACGTGTGTGTACTTAACATGTTATAAGATTTGTACGAAAGTGCAAAAACCGAAAAGCCACTGCGACTTGTTGGCGTGAAGCTTTCGTCTTAATGATCTTTGATTGACTTTTAAGATTACTGTGCAAGTTACACTGAAATCTAATGAAAATGACAATCAAATGGGCTGTAGGGTTTTTTTTACTATTAAATAAACATTATTCTAACATATATGGATTCGCAGCCTTTTACGTGGATACGCAAGATTCATAAGTGTTCTAAAAGTAGGTTTGACTTTCTGTCTACTCTCTGCAAATTTTAACCAGATATCTTACTACTGGAACTGCTACAGTAATGAGTACTACCTTACCATGTAGAAGTAAGCAAGTGCAGTCAAGATGGCCCATAGTATAGTGCCGGTGTTGACCGCCTTGATCCAGAAGTAGTATGTGAGCAGCATGCAGAATATGGCAATGCCTTCGTTATCGTAGCTGCCTGCAACTGATCGACTGATGTATCCAGGGACAATGGCGATCATGCATGCTGCTACTAACCCAGCACCTTCATCCTGGGAGTCAAAATTTGGGGTAAATTTAAGGTATAAAGTTAGTTTGTTTGTTTGAGGTAGGTATAAAACATTATTTGATTCAAGTGTTTAGTTTACCTTCAATTCCTTGGTCAGCAGGTATGTGACTATGGTAGTGAGGGATGAGAAGAAGGGAGCCAGGAACACACAGACATTCCGGATGTCAATAGTTATGTTCAGAAACTGCATTATATTGTACAATGTGGCCGATGTCACCATCAGACCAGGGTAGATGGTACCTGCAAATACATACTCCTTAGTAGTCTGTAGGATGTATTAACAAAAGATTGATTAATGCAGAGATTCAAAGACGTATGAGAGCAGAATGTAAGAGGAAGAGCAATATAAGTTACAATACAACTATGAAAGAGGGTGGACTAGCTAAGTATGTCTTCTTCATCTTCTTAGTCGTTTTCTTCATTGCTGAAGGTTGAGTCTAGTCTGGACTGGTTGATTATTCGATGCATCATGCCTTTCCATTTCTCCCCGTCTTCGTCAATAGTCAATAGTGTCAATAGTGTGTTATTTTCAGTGGCCAACTCTGGTGGAGTTTTAAGGCCTCCGTCATGGCTTAACAACTTAATAAAATATAAAAACCCATTTATTTCAGGCAACACAGAACAAATTGTGTGATAAAATGTCATTGGCCCATATTTATATATACCTTACAGACATAAAAATATTAAATAATAAAATTTTAATATTGTAATATTTAAATATTGTTTTTGTAACCATTATCTTGTGTACAATAGAGAATTACAGAAATAATTGAGTCATCGACACTCCGATGTCACACGCACGGTGTCATTTGACAGGCATCCAATGATTAATATCCGGGACCAACTTGCATTGTCTTCTTTTAAATTACATATTATTTATTATGGTTTAAATCATTAAAAGAAAGTTTCTTTCATAGGTTTCTTTTAAATTATCTACTTACCACCAATGATTCTTCCCAATGGATACCATGCTCTGTCATCAAACCAGTTGTGGAAGTTATAAAATCCCTCCTCAGTAAGATATCTGGTGGTTCTGTAGTTGAAGTAGGGATCAAACTCGTGTATCACACTTTCAAATCGCAATACAGAGAACAGACGAGTTGCAAAAGCTAAAAATTAACATAAAATGATGTCATTTTTCTGATCAGGAACAATACATTTGTTATTAAATGCAGTTTCACTCATTGGAAGGATAACAGTGCTCTAGACTCAACAAAAACTTATGTTGATGGCTCACTGGTGAATCTATAATCTGGGTAGGTGCTAAAGGGTTTAGAAACAGAGCAGTCTGATTTAGAACATAAGAGGTTGTCAATAATTAATACTTGTATTAATTACAATTAAAGATGTGCGTTTTACGGCTGCGTCGGCATCTCACAGCCATGATAACATCAATAACAGAGGACCACGTAAGTCCCAATTTTATTATCGCCCGAACTTGAAAGGCTCCAGTGTGATCACTCAATATTTTTTTCTTTGTTAGTATTTGTAAGTACTTTGCTATTGAAGAATGCTGGTCAGAATTACTCACATAGAATCGCTGCCATTGATAAAACAGCAAGTTTTAGGAACGTTAGCTGTTTATCGGAGGAGAGCTGAGGCAGCCTCCCTTTGCTCTGTACTTCCGCCGTCATGTTTGGTTTGTGTTTTTCCTACGCTATTACAGCTAAAGCACGTGGAAAACTCAAATAAAGTCTTGAAAATACAGTAAATATTTCGCCGGCAACCTATTACTCGCTCGATTTATCGGCGACGCAAGTTGACATTTTCTTTTTGAGCGAGACGAGTTGGAGACGAGTGGCGTGGCAGGATTTTTATTGCCATATTGCAAAATTACCAATAGCGATGTTACGTACGAGTCGAGTTGTCTGATTCGAATAGCTCGAATCTATACGAGTTGATTCGAATCAAGTTCATTCGCAACTCGAATCAACTCGCATACACCTACGGCGGACGGGCCATATTTAGGACTAGCTGGTACCCGCGACTTCGTCTACCCGATGTCCGCGCCCGCAATAGGCCGAAGTTCGTGTGCACCCCCAGACGGCCAAGAAACGTTCTTGGCGATCCAGATGACGCTATCACTCTCGCCAATGGTGAAGTGATACCGTCATCTAGTGATGATAGATAGGTAGGTAAATTCTCTCCGGCAACAGCCCAAGCCGAGGTTCGTACCTATTAGAGGTGCCCTTGCGCATGTTGTCGTAACTTCTCTCTAGGCGTCTCGGCACCTTCAGTGCCCGCCATAGTCCGGTAACACTAAAACGGCCTCATAGGCCATTAGTATTAGGCCCTCCGAAAAAAAAAAAAAAAAAGCGACTTCGTCAGCAAAATAATATACTTACTTGAAAACCTCTAAATAGAACTGAAAATTGCCAGAATCATCTAAAACTTTTAAAAAGACCTCAGCCATAGGTTAGGCCATCTAGTTGCCTTTAACTGGAACTTTCAACTCCCCATAGAAACTTTCAACCCTTATTTCATGCCCTCCATGATTATTTAAAAAAAATTAGCCTATTTCCTTCTCTGGGACATAATATCTATCCATGTCATATATGAGCATAATCTGTTCAGTGGTTTAGGCGGTTTTTGAAAAGGTAACAAACAGACAGACAGGCAGAGATATTTTACTACATAATAGATAGAGATAGCGACACAGAAAAAAATTCGATCGCGCTATCGTTGCGTTTTAGACTGTGTAACATATAAACTCGCTAATCTTCTAATATTCAGCTTTATAATATTAGTCCGTACTAACTACTCTATCCGTATCCGTATACGGATAAGAGGTACCATATTAAATCTATGGGATGGACGGTCGGACAAGTGAGTGGATAACGAAATTATGTAAATTGACAATTATTAATATTTCTGTCAACCAAATGCCAATTATTGCCAATTTCCATTGTTATTTTTTCAAATGACAATGGAAATCGTCGTGTCATAGTAGGTACAATCAGTTTCGTTCACTGCAGTTCACTATTCAGTCTTTCCTGTCTTTTCCACTATAGAAAAGTACATCCTTCTCAGGATTAGAGGAAAAGTCATAGAAAAGTACACTTCGTCTTCGATCTAGGTACCTATCATTCGTGAAGTTAGCCGTTTGTCAGATCACTGCGCAGTGACCGCTTCTTCATACAAAATTGTGTTCTGCGCATCGAAACGGCTAACTTCACGAATGCCTAGATCCGTTGGGCGAACTGTATTTCTGTCTGTGGTTCAGTCGGTTCATGACATAGATTTATTATTATTATTTATTATTTATTTATCTAAACATAAAAGAAAAGGGCTTTGTCGCTGAGCGACTATACCGCCCAATCGGTAACATCTTAGGTCAGTCTTCTTCATCTTCTCTATCACTTAGAGACATAGATTTAATAAATGGTTCATGACTCATGTCATCACAGTGGCTCTAAATATCTCTATGTCACAGTGTCATCATAATAGTTTGTACCTCTATGGTTTGTTCTTGTTCGTAACCATAGTTCATAACTGAACGAACAGTTCGTTCAGTCAGTCAGTCAGTCAGTCAGTCGGTCGGTCGGAGTCGGTCGGTTAGTACTTAGTCGGCCACAGTCGGCCAGCTGGTGTAATTTTTTAGCCAGCTGTGTGCTGTGTGCTATCTATTTTCTACATAGATTCACAAAGTACTTTTGTCTTGTACTCGGTTTCCTCAATAAACTATTATTTTTTTCGAATATACGGTTCCTAGTTACATAATTTATTTAGATTTACCTGAAATCTACTCTGAAATAGTTTTTATTTCAAGAAGTGATTTCGTTACGTCGGGTCAGTGGATACCTCAACTCAAGGATACCCACTGGACAGTGCAAGCAAGCGCGCCGTGACTAATCGCCGAGATTTAGCCGGAGATGACTCTTGCGGAAGAACAGTGCTAATTGTGTGTGATGTCCGACGGTGATCCTTCCTTAGAAGAGGATATTCCCAAGCCGCTGCTGGCCACGGCAGCGGAGGAAAACGTTTTTACACCGAAAATAACAACTCCTATTTACGCGGGAGGTGTGAAGCTTCACCACAAAAGGGCCAGCGCCGGGGAGACGGAGTCCTTTCTGTCTGACGAGCAGAGAAATGACATCGCATTCCAACAGCTCTTTACCAATGGAAACGAGGAGGAGGACTTTCATCAGGTAAACAAAGCTAAAGCTATCAACATTATCTCAGATATTAGGTGTCCTTTATCTTCTTTTGGCAAATCTCTATCAACATTATCTCAGATATTAGGTGTTCTCTATCTTCTTTTGGCAAATCTCTATCAACATTATCTCAGATATTAAGTGTCCTCTATCTTCTTTTTGGAATCTTAATGCTGAAGAGCTTTGTGCGTTACATTGTTAGAAATAGCTGTACTATATTTGAGGATATACTGGCTGTTAGCCTGTTAACTTAAATAGGGACCCTTTATCAATTGTAATTTACCGATTCCCCTCCCCTCCTCATTTGTTCCTTTGATCTATGTTGATATTATGGTACATACCTAGGTATTATCTCAATCAAAACAGCATTAAGTTAACCAGGTAAGTGTGTCACTGAATACAATTTTTTTGTAATCTAGGACTCTGAGTTCAAGGTCAATATTTTATGTAGGTCTGTATATTATGACCCAAAATCATAATATAGGTAGGTACTATTTTAAATAATGACATGCACTGACTTTGCTGCAATGACAAAATCTGAAGATGTAGTGTATTTTCTGACTTTTCAATCACTTAAAAGTTATAAGTACCTAAAATTTTACCAAGTATACTTATGAATTTAAACAGTAATTCATAATTATTTTAATCTATGATTCTGATATTTGAATCAAATAAGTTAATATGTATTTTTTTCAATTTAAGGAAAAAAAATACCAGATTTTTATAAAGCTTGATAAATAAATCTAAATGTAACAAATCTATAAAGTCTATAGATTGTAGATACATTTTTTTATAATTAACTAATATCTAATTATCAACATTATTTTAAAAAATGGAGCACAGCAAGTTCTTTTTAGTTTTAACTAAAAAGGACTTGCTGTGCTCCATTTTTCCTAAAAGTTTGATTTATGTGACTAACAAACAATACCAGACCACATGGAGTTTGAACCACATTAGTTAATGGATATTGCACTAAAGCAGTTGTTAATGGAGCCCTACTGTGACAGTTCATTCACATATATACTTTTCTGATCCATAGAGTTTTTTAGTTTAGATAATACTAGCTACTGCGCGCGCGCGTGGTACCAAAATTTTGAATAGCCTATGTGCTATTCCAGGTAACTATCTACACCTATTCCAAGTTTCATCAAAATCGGTTCACTGGTTTAGGCATGATTGAAACACAAACACCAAATATCTAAATAAACTCACAAACTTTCAGCTTTATTATATTAGTGGGATACTGTCCAAGTTTGAGAGTGGACCAATTTAGATGAAATGGCATAGGTGTAGATTGTGGCTAGGAATTGCATTGAGCTATTCATTTTAATTCAAAAGTTACCTCATGAAAATGAGATAAAAAGTGGGTTAATAATACAAATATTTTATGGTAGGAACCAAAAATAGATTTTGTGAGTCACAGCTTTAAATTAACTTTGTACATATTTCCTCCAAGAGTATTTAGATATTAGCAATACATGCTCCTAGCTTATGCAAAGTAGCTCATAGTGTCTGTTGTATGGGTATTTAAATGATGTTTGTTTCACTAGTCAAGGTAATCCCAAGAGAAGTCTGCTAATAAAGATAAGTGGTTTCAACCATTAAGGTTTGTTCAGACCATGCTACAAAAGTTGCCTATATTGCTCATTCTGACAAAGTCAAGTTTCAGGAAAAGTTGGTAGGATGTTTATTTTGCAGGTTCCCGCAAACATCGAACTATTGGCACATATCCAACGGATTGTTGTCATCCTCATCATTGTATAAAAAATTGTCTTCTTCACCACAGTTATTTTGATAAGGCTATTACTGGAAGGCGGTTACTGTGGAAGCTAAGAGTGCTTGATTGCTTCTTTACTGGTATACAAAGAGCTAAGGAGCTTTGTTTCATACTGTATTCACTTGTTTATAAATACTTAAAATACTTTAACTCCATTCATTCATTGAGAAATGAAAAGTCGTATCAAAATTTTCGACTACACGACGTGGCGATACGTATTCTGTGGCCGAATGGTAAGACACTCCGGCTTTAGGAGGATCGTCTGATCGTTGCGGTTTCGAATCCCGTCGGAATCTAAAATTCTGATAAGACTTTTCGTTTCTTAATGAAATACAAAGTGTGGTTTAACACTATAAAAAAAATATAAAGATTCATTCAGTCAATTCGTACATTTTTCTCGCCTGCTTAAAAACGTCGATTTTAATCGTCATTTGTGTACTCGGTATGGATATCGCGTGAGCGACAATGTTTACCCGCACTTCATGTTAATTCCTTATCGAAAACATGTTAGTCGTATTGCAAGCTGCTGTTTGGGCGAACGTCTGGGTTTATCAGCTTTCACAAGTGACCAAGTTACTTCATTTGGCAATTTGATCGTTCAATCTTAAAACTCAACAATGATTGATAATGAGTACCGATGAATCAGGTTAACCCGACAGCCAAGGTCGCTGGTAGTTGTGCGTAAGTTTTTGCTTCGATGTAGACAATCAGAGTGTATTAAGTTTAGTCAGAATGATCAGTTCAGCCGGTCAGGTTGCGCGCGTATAAGTGCCGGAATGATTGCAAGATGTGTCTTAGATGTGTTGTGCTACATCACATATGATGCTACTTTGTTAAGAGTGAACAAGTATGGCCGCAGAAAATCATACGTACGGTGAATGGTGTTACAAAGCTTTGTACTTCAAATATTATTTTGTTTCATAATGAATATTACTTTGCACTTGAAATTGAACTTTTTGCGGTATTGTTTGGCGCTGTATTTGTTTGGCTCAGACGTAAACACTGCTAAGAATTTGGCAGTGGTTGTTGTTGTGAACTTAGCATCGCTATGTCAAGGTTTCGTACAACCCAGCGAACACTGCCAGTAAACTTAAAATACAGACTCTTAGAGCCTGTCCAGATAGAGCGTTTCACGCGCGTAAGCACTCGCGGGTAGCAATTTATATTGCGTCCAGATGCCGCGTTTTACGTGCGTTCCTACGCGCGTTGTGTTTGGGAGGGACTCAGAGACAGGAAACGAGATGCAGCATGGACGCGATGTATGTAGCTCTAGTATCTGGAGAACGCGCGAGTGCTTACGCGCGTGAAACGCTCTATCTGAACAGGCTCTAACAGAGACGTATTAACTTCCGCTAAGTATGACTAATAGTGTACATTCCTGCTATACGGCACTTAAGTAATGTCTTTTTATAAAGCGGTTGTATGCAGAATAAACAATTAACTAATAAGCAATAAATGACTAATGTTCAAGCAAAAGGCTTCTTAGGAGACATGTTTTTGCAATTTGAATCTCAGGCTTAATTAAAATGAACAACACTCTTAACTTGGATCTTACTTGTCTTGCGGTTACAGGGCATTTTAATACGAATAAACGTCGTTGTATCATAACCACATTGTACATACATATTATACATAGAAACACCCAAACCCGAGATAAATATTTGCAGATCATACAAACATTTATCCCGCGGCGGGGATCGAACCCGCAACCTTCTGCGTCCCAAGCGGGCTTTCACCTACTGCGCCACAGAGGTCGTACTAAGTACCTAATCTACTGATATTATGGACGAAGATGTAATGATTACATAAATAATTAGTTCTGGCTGGTCCAGACTAACCGGATGAAGTAGGGATACAATATCAAATGATCACCGACATGTTTTAAGAAAGGTCTTCATGTCTCATGCTAGATACAAACACTAATAAAACAAAAACATATTTCTTAACCTATATTATATATTAAAAACCAGTGACCCACTCTTTACCCGTGTCTATTTCCATCTGGAATAATCTTCGATCAAGAATGATCGAACGAAGGGAATAATGTTCTTTTCAAATAGTGAAAGATTTTTTGAAATAGGATGAATAGTTTCAGAGATTATCTTCTACATGCTAATACGAACTTTACTCTTACAATATTAGTGTTGATTTTCCTTATCCTTCTCTTCAGTCTTATCTATAGTCATGATAAGGAACGCGGGAAACTAGACTAAGGTTTTGTCTTATAAAAATTCTGATAGCAATCTTAGCAACACCGTATTGAATTTTGGTCCAGACTGAGCGGGAGACGGAAGAGAAGATGGGCGACCTCCACGCGATGTCGGTCCTCAGCAACTACCAGGACAACCTGTCACAGGATATGAACACCGACCGGTGAGTTCTGTGCATGTAGAGGGTTACTGGTTCGCACTGTAATTGGTATTGTACTAAATGTTACTTTTAGATTTTTATCACACTGATGATCACGTTTTGTGTTCAATTCAGCATTAGCACTATGTTATTCGTAGATTGAGTTATTTTTTGGCACTTAGTTTATTATTTTCATCAAGCTTGTAAGTAGACACGTAAGTCAGCTGTGCTAAACTAAAACGTGCAATAAATCAGTATTATGTTGGTATTTTAGTGTTCTATGATTCATATAGCATGTTAAATTTAAATAAATGTTAATTTGCAAATAAACGTATGTTGGCACAATTAGTTTGAAATTTACCTATATGCAAATGTAAAGCCATGAAGCATTGTTCCGATATAATTCAGAATTTCTTGAAATTGGCAAGGCTTGATAATTTTGCATGATTATTATGTAAGATAGGCATTTTGCCACCAAACAGTAGGTAAACATGCAACCTTTTATTTTAGTTGGTGTAATATCTGCATGTACTTTATTTATATTAATTTTGTATAAGTATGTAGTATAACGGTGAATGTCTCTCGGGCTATCGTTTTGGGTGTGCCACAGGGTGGCGTCATTTGACCTAATCTACTTATTAGTGCTCTATAATAACATTATTATCAGTAAAAAAATTAATTGTATTGTAAATTATATTTGTTATTAGATTACACTAATAATTAACTTATAATGACAGCGACCTATTTTGAATTTATGTCGGGACGAAGTATGGCTGCAAAATTTGATTACTCGACAGTTGATGCCTGCTCGTAGTTCACGCGCTTTGATTTTTACTAAGTAAGCTAAAATATCTAAGCAATTAAGTACTAAAAACATTGTTAAACATCGCAAGTAAGCTTAACTGATCCGATCCATACGTGAACTAAGCTGAGCTATGGTTTTTGCAAGCCAAGGATAATGTAATTTACCAAATTCTAAATCTACTAAAGATTTGTAAGATTAGAGTTAATAATACTTGCATTACCTACCTGTTTAAATGTTTGATTGTCTGTGTAACAAAGTAATTATACCTACATGGTGATTGACATCTGTACCTAAACACAAACATACTTGGCTCATTCATACAAATCTTTTACGTCTGTAGCATAAAAATAAAAGTAGGTACCTATTACTTTCACGCTAAGGTCACTTTGCAAGACCAATTATTGATTGCTAGTGTACCACGCAATTCGTTGCTATTTCAAACATGTGTTCGTGTCACATTAATATATTTCTTCCTGTAATGACGATATCTTTTTATTTTTCAATATAATTTCAAAGAATTTCCTCGTTATTGTTATGGTCAATAAAATGACATCATTTAATTTGATGATACGCTCTTGTTTATTTCACGGTCAACAATTGACCAATTGATATAGAATCACGCCGTACTTATATCATTTATTTTGCATGCAACACAACAATCAACGGACGAAACATGTTTTTATGTGATAATTTTTTCTCAAACAATTTTTTAACATCTTTAGAAAATCACGACAACCTTAGAGAAACTATTCTTGTGGTTAAAGATAAATAAACTTCTTGTGATTGTTTAAAAGAAAGATTTGGTCGCATATTGCCAAAGCTTTCAAGTGACAACTGAATTTAAGTTGCCAACTAAAAACTACTGAAAGAATGCTAGGGAAGTGACACGTTACAGGTAGCTCGTATCCTGAAGAGATAAACCAATACCTCGGCAACGATGTGCTACCAGAGTTCATACAGCAGCATCCTCTAGACTTTTCCGATGGAGTTAGTTTATTTGGCAGAATGATGTGAGTTACACGCTGGAAAGTGTATGTGCTTCGAACTGCCTTTCCATGTCTGTTATGTCCGTTTGCGATTGTTGTGTTGTATTGCATGCTTTGAAAGGGAAAATATGATCTCCGTATAAGGCAAAGGGATCAGTTTTGTTCATCTATGCGTTATCTTTGCTTCGATTGCAGTAGAACAATTTTGCTCCTAGTAAATTATATTGCTATATCGGTATCGGTATTTATAAGCATGGTAAAAAATAAAATGCAACGGTATTATATCATCACTTTGTCCCAAAAAATATTTCAGGGACAACGGTAGCGAAGCGTCGACTCGTGCCGCGGAAGAGTGCGGTTGTGGGATCCCGGACGGAGCCGAACTCCCAAAGGGCAATGGCAAACCCACAGCTAACCATTGCTCGTGAGTAATATACGAACAAATTGAACCACGATACAATTGGCCAGTAAAGCACATCATTATCTTCCATTTCATTACCGTCATCGCCTTTCATACCTCGTTAAAGTAAAATAAACAAAGATACTGCAGGCATTCTTTCCATGCTTGGATATTTGGTTGTTATTTGTTTATGCTTACTCATACGTATACAGACACGGGGACTGTGACATAGTGTTTGTGACTGTGACCATAATCACACTATTCAGTTTACAAGGAAGTACGATTAGGTAGGATTACCAACAAGTTTTTTTTGTCATGTCTCAGAAGGTCTAAAAATGTAGTCTGTTCCTTTTTTTTGTTCAACGATTAAAGAAGTTACGCAAGATATCACATCTTGCGTAATTGATCGCGGGCAAGGTTATTCATTGGCAGCATTTGTGTTAAATCAACTTGTTCTTAGTTATCGGAGTGTAATTGGCATAACGTATAGCACAGATATAATTTTCTGTATGCAAAATTAGCGCCCTCGATACAACACAGATTAGTTGTGTTGAATCGAAGTCGCAGAATAAACTTAGGATATAAACTCTATGACTACTGCATTTTTCTCTGAATTTTTTTATGTATGTTCAGTTCACCAATATTTCCGTCAATTGTTGACCGATTTCCAAGTTTTTTTTTTGTTTGAAAGGGTATACTCTCGAGGTGGTCTCATATAAATTTTATTCCTGAGGGATTGATAGTTTTCCCGTAAAACTCATCTTTATGTAAAAAAAGATGTACGTACAAAAAATAAAAATACTACTTGTGTCAGAATCTTTTCCTTTGCTGATCAATTATATATTTTTTTATACATTTTTGATGGATCCAGTAGAGTAAACTATAGTTAGCCGGTAGGTGGTTTGTTGTCGAATCCAATGTTCTTTTTGATTGCTCGACCAAATTCCATGAAAATCACGTTCTACCTAAACGACTTGTAACTTATAATATTTATAAGTACATATACGCTTTCATAATCTTGCGTTCTTAGGTTATCTATCTCTTAAACCTGGCTGGTGTAAATGCAAAAGCATGGCATGCAATATATAATTACCTAATACGAACATTACCTTATCGGATAACACTTAACAAAGTAGTTAGCAACCCGTAAACTACTTAGTTTTCTTCGAGTTTATTTGTTAGTAATCTAAAGAGTCACTTTACTTCGAGTTAATATACGAAAGTCCTCAAGAAACTGTCTCCATAGAAATGGTTGGAATTGGAATTAGAATGCTTTGCGTGTGGGTTTCACACGCTTGTTTTTTTGGTAGCACAAAGTATAGGATATTAAATTAGTTTTTGTTTCCACTTTATATTGTTTACTAGGTACAAAAACGTAATAATAACATCTTAACCTTGACAATAACTAGATTGTAGGTATTACCTTCAACGATCTCATGACTGGTGTCGTAATACTTTGCCGGACGTTCGAGAAAGTGACCGTAAAACCCGAACTTGTCGTTGTGGTATAAAATGATTGCTTTGGATTAAAATATTCTTTGAAACGCTAGAAATCAATATCAGTTTGATAATTAAGCTATTTAAAGTATTTTTTATAGGTATATTTCACAGCTCACTCTGATCTAAAATTGAATATTTTTTATACGCATACATTCTTCACACAATAATTATTTTCAAATTCAATTCATTTGTTATCAAATTCGAAAACATTTTGGATGAGCCTAAATGTTTTGATAATAACTTTATAAAAGACATTATTTAAATTATTTTCCAGTATTATAATGGGTGGGGTCATGAACAACCCCTCTCTACTCTTCAACGATGGCGTCCGGACCATAGATTACGTGTTGGTGTGGGAGAGTTTGAAGGAAGACGCGAACAAGTCTGAAGCTTTCAAGTATCGCAAGATATTTGAGAGCAATCTCGAGGCAGAGGGCTTGCAGTTGGAGCGAGAGGCTCCTGACAATCTCTATGGACTGCATTTTGTTAAGGTAAGATCAGAATCAGAATATTTTATTGCATACTGTTGTACTTACAATGAAGGTCTTATTTTAGTGGTACATGTTTTCACAGTTATCCATTTCGGATGTGCAACATCAAGTGGGTTAGTAATAGTACTTATCGCTAACATATTATAAAACTAGCTGACCCGCGCAACTTCGTCTGCGCATTATTAGGATTCAAGTGCTCCTGCACCTAAAGTTTATTTACACTGTGTTTGAAGTGAATCAGACCAAGGAATCAAATTTTCCATACTAACTTTAACACCCTGTAAAACATCCAAATGGGTTGATTTTTGAGTGGAAATATACATGTTACATGTTTATCATTAATTTAAAAATTATTTACCATGCAAAATGAGAAAAAAAAAAATCTGCAATGCAAGAACATAGCAAAAAGTGGCGGTCACCCATCATGTTTATGACCTCGCCCAGGGTCGCCGAACTTTTTTCCCCATACAAACTTGCAACCCTTATTTTCACGCCCCCTTATAAATATTTAAAGAAAAAAGTAGCCTATGTCCGTCCCTGAAGTATAATCTTTATCCATGCCAAATTTCAGCTCAATCTGTTCAGCGGTTTGGGCGTGAAAGCGTAACAAACAGACAGACAGACAGACAGACAGAGTTACTTTCAAATTTATAATATTAGTATGGATCAAGTAGGCCAGGTAGGTTTTAACTACCTTTTGAACCTTCAATTAAAAAGAAAAAAGGTAAGAATACCTAATGTGTGTTATACCTAAGATAGTACTTATCTAGACTGTAAAATACACCAGAAATTAACCAATTTCTAAGTTGTATTTTTAAATTTATTTCCTTCTAGAATTTTAATTTCATATGGTCAAAGTAAAACAAGCGTCTACCCAACAGGGTTCAAAGGGATCCAGAATTCCAGACTCTAAGTCAGGGGTGATTGTCATGTTTGGGGGGAGTGGAGATAGGGGAAAGGGGGATGGTTCACATCATCGCGGTCCAGTTAGGATGCTCCATCTCTTTTGTCAAGACAATGTGCGAATGGACTTCGTTCACCATCCTACATATTCATATTCACAGGTCTAGTCATAAAGTACGCTCAACAGATTTAGGCATTCGTGAAGAAAGTTGTTTCGATGCGCAGGACGCTTTTTAATACATAATTGTCACAGAAGTAGGGGCTTATCACACTACTAGCCCCCTAACTATCTAGTCCAGTTTTGCTTCGTTTGGGGGCTAGATGGCGCTCGCGCTGTGTGAATGTATATTCATCATTATTTATTTATTTATCTACACGAAACGGATTAATAAGGGTATGGTTATTGTTTCAGATTCACGCACCCTACGAAGTACTGAAAGATTACAGTGAAATCTTGAAACTTCGAATGCCAATGAAGGTATATTTTATTTATAATAACTTAATAGGAACTCGCGAAAATTTGAATGGCTTTCATAAATGGTTAATAGAAGGGCTTTGAGCTTTTGGTATTCTTAGCAGAAATTATGATTGTTTTCTGCCCCCATTATAATTATAATTTTCAATTGATGTGTTGTAGCTGATAAGTAGCTGTACTCTTGTAAACCGACATTCATGGAAATGAGATGTCCTATCATGATAAATTTATAAGTATTTGGTGGTTTAATAAATGTAATCTTACTGGATACAATAAATAAAGTGCAGCGAGGTACTACCTATAGTTCAAATCGATTGACAATGTTACTCATTTAGGAATATGAGTAACATTGTCTCCAACTGCCATTTGATACATTTTAGAGTTACTTAAAAGTGTTAATTTTGTTTGTTTTATGCCTCCGACGTTCCGACGCTCTTTGAACTGAGTCATAGGTTCTTTGTTAAGTGTTAATGAAATCTAAGGTTGAAAAAATACCAAAATATTTTATCGTATCCTCTCTTCAACAGTGCAAATTCACAACAAATATTATCTACTTTGTTTTTAGACAGTATTTTTTTTAGAATACAATTTTCATCATCAATTATGATAGTCAATTTAGCGCAGATTCAGCAGGTGCCAAAACTTATAGAATTATAAAAATAAATGGCGCGTTATTCAACTTTTCCCCAACACAAAGTGCACGGAGTCTTGTTGGCGTTTAACGCATACATGTAAGCACTATAACAATGTATGTCGTTCGTAGGACTGCAGTAAGATACCAAAGACTGGTCGGACGAATGCAATACTGAATGCCGCAATGTATATGTCTAAGGTACGCGATGATGCATGGCCCGCTTTGCTAACATGTGGAGGAGTTTTGGTTGCAAAAATACATTGAGGCATAGCGTATTTTACATAACCTATCGTCCCTTGTGCACAATGCTCACTCAACGGAGTGTTGAATCAAGTTTTGAACTGCATTCTCTCGAATTCAAATGCATTCAAGAAATATCACAATCACAACTGATTTCAAGAGTACGACAGTTTGCTCTAACTCGTAAATAAAAATATACCAAGAAAGAAAAGAAAACATTGAATATGATTCAATTTATTTACCAGATGTAAGCATGGTATGGTACTGAAATTCTATTTGAGAAGGGATTAGTACGGTCATATAGGTCAAACAATGCTTATTATTGAGATGATTTGCTATGCCATAGTGAATTTTGCACTAAAAACTACCAAAACCAATCCAAGACTATTGATTTTAGTATGAGTTGGCTTGGCTTTGATAGTTTCCGAAACTAAATTTAGATGTCGCTTGTTGTCGTACAATTGTGATAATATTGTAAACAAGTACTGATTGTTTTTAAAGTAATCAATGTTTTATATTCTCCATGAATGTTATTATTTAACATTTTATTATTACCTAATATCTTTGACTAACTATGGTGTTTGGGCTTCGCGTATTTACTAATTTCACATAAAGCTCATTGATTACCTAACTCATTTTTACTGACATGGTTTTTCATATAATAATTCCTAATATAGTTTGGGGTTTGTGTTAGTGTAAATTAGTATGTATTTTAAGTATGTTTAAGTATTCTTTAGTGAAGTTGTACTCGTATATTTCATTGATTTTACATATAAATAAAACTTTACTTAGCTAGGTATTTTGGTGGTTTGGATAACTTAAAATATCTAAATGATTTGAAACTAGATTTTTATTTACAGAAACTAAGCTACTACATATTTACATATATTATATTATATTATATTATGAGCCCGTGATGTCCCACTGCAGGGCAAAGGCCTCCCTTCCTTTCTTCCACTCAACTCTATTGTTAGCTAATGTTCTCCAATGGGGAGAGTAAGAGTCAAGTTCGTCTCTCCACCGTCGCCGCGGTCTGCCGCGTGCTCGTTTCCCGTTCCGTGGGATCCACTCTGTGGTGGTTCGTGCCCACAACTCATCCGACATACGGCAGACACCCAAGCAACACAAACTAGCTGATTAACTTTTATATTATAGCAATTCTGCTGACTAAGCGCTGTAAAAGATGTAGGGATAAGGTTTGTATAAGCGCTTATACAGGCGATATTCAAGCAATTTGGGCACATAATAAATCGCTCATAAGAATCATGAAAATATTCCTTACCAAAAATTCTGCCATAGCATTAAAATTTGGATGTTGCGGAATTGATCTGACTGCTTGCTGGCTTTCTTCAAAATCAGTGTCTTCGGTATCTGTTCGATCTAACATTCTATTTAATTCAGCTTCGGCGTCTTCATATGAAAGAAAGTTTGATCGCTTCAAGACGCAGTCAGTTGTTGCCCAGTCTCGTTGGGGGACAACATTAGCATTTTTTGAAAGTATATCGCCATTCCTTTTGGGCCAGCGCAACTTTCCCCTAGTTTCCCAGGAGGCAGGCACAGTCGACAGCTCAACCCGACCTCTGCGACGCGTAGCCACTATTTTGAACATTTTTCTAAAAACAAAGAAACTGTGATACCTATTGTTACTGAACAAAAGTAATTTTCTTTATGAAAGAGAGTTAGTAGACAGTATCTCTAATACACGCCGAGAAATACGAGCTTATTTTTAATACCGGGACTGTGATAGGTACCTCTACCTACGTGTAAACAAACGCCCCGCGAGCCCGACAAAGATCTGGGTCTGCGTGTGCGCGCAGGACCTCTCTCTTAAGTTTGGACTGACCGACTGACGTTAACTAACCGCGCGCCGCGCGCGCTAGGCTGCTAGCTGGCGCCGACAGACGCCGCCACTGTACTTAGGGGCCATCCATAAATTACGTCACACGAATTTCTTGATTTTTGACCCCCTCCCCCGTCCTTGTCACAATTAATAGATTATAATGGTTGAAATGTGACGTCACGAAATTTAAGACCCCTCCCACCTCCTTGTCACACAATGTCACACTTCGTTGACCCCTCCCTCCCCCTTAACATGCGACGTAATTAATGGATGGGCCTTAGCTATGTTTATGTAATCGCGCTTAGCAAGTAATTTGGCCAGTCACACTCGCGCGAGACATAAATAAATATGATAGGTAAATTAAAAACTAATTGCAATTTAAAGAAACTCAATGGATGTATTTTTCTTCAATAGAACCGATGATTATAGAACCCTAATAATCTGAATAAGAGTACTGAGACGGACAGCTTAGAACCGTTTATCAGAACTGCGATATAAAACGTACTGTTAACCAAAAAATATCTGGATAAGACAGTTACAAGTGACCTGTTACGCAGACATGTATAACAAATCGTCTGCGTGAACAGCTTATATTCAAAATGAACATCGTCGCCATTATTTATACTAACATAACCTCTCTTTTCTAAAACTAAACGATGTTATTACAAATAATAAATAGATGTGTTTATTAAAAAACATTTGGGTAGTATTCAAATACCTACCTAATTGTTTTCTACCACTTTGATTGGTAACAATTGAAAAAATATTTTATTCGTCGAATAGGGTTAATTTAGGTCAATTGTTTATTTTTTTAAACTGGTTTTATCTTGTGGCGCTCGAAAATTTTACTATAAACTTATATATATTCTCACAGTAAAGTAGCATGCGTTTTAATAATTGTATTGTTATCAAAAACATTTTAGCAAAAATTACTTATCAATATTTATAATTTCTTCCAGAGCGGTGCCACCATCACTTGGAAATTTAACGCAAAATATATGTGATCACAATTAATTATAAGAAACAAAATGCTGATTTTGTACTTTTAATTACATAAATTCTTTATAAAACAACGACAAAGATCTGAATTATGAAAATTATCTGAATATCAGAGTTAAATGTTTTCATCTGCATAATAGAGTTTTAAATTCTGAATAAAGGGTCGATCAGCTTTTATGCAGAAGTTAACCAACCTTTCTGTTTATATATCCAGCTGGTATCCAGCTATTAACAAAATGTTATTCAGATTAAAGCGATTTATTATGTGCCCAAATTGCTTGAATATCGCCTGTATAAGCGCTTATACAAACCTTATCCCTACATCTTTTACAGCGCTTAGTCAGCAGAATTGCTATAATATAAATTATACCAAATCGAGTAACTTCTAAGTATAACTATACCTATTTAAATACATAACTTCTTCTTGATTACTGTGTAGGTATCTACTTTTTCATTTAATTACATACAAGTACCTAAGCAAACGATAACTAAAATAAATTACTTTCAAAACTTGTCATCAACAGTAAATTACTAAGCACTGTTGCACCCTCTCAAGGCGTACTCACATTGTTGACACCATTGAATACAATGGACACATTTTTTGCGAAAGAGAACTAGCTACCCACAACACAGGTTTTCCTAGGGTGGGAGCTAGGGCACTTTTGACAGTTAATAGTAGTTAATAGTTTTAATATAGAAATATACTAATTATAAGTTACTAATTTACTGTTTAATATTGTACATGTTCTTTGAAACACTTCTGTAAGCTTTTTGTTACTACCCTCTTTATAACAATTGAAATAAATAAATAAATAAATAAAATATAAAAGTTAATCAGCTAGTTTGTGTTGCTTGGGATGGCCCGCCCAGTCCCATTTTAGTTTGCCGACTTGTTGTCCAACGTCTGCGATTTTTGTTCTGGAGCGCAGTTCACTGTTCCTGATGCGATCGGTTAGTTTCACGCCTAGGATGCTGCGCTCCATAGCTCGCTGGCAAACCCCGAGTTTGGACTTCTGCAGATTTGTCATTGACCAGGTTTGTGAGCCGTAGGTGAGGATGGGGAGAATACATACGTCCATAAGTTTGCGTTTCAGCGTGAGAGGAAGGTTTCCCTTCATCAGGCTTTTCATAGACCAATAGCCCTTCCAAGCGTTTTCTGTGCGTCTTAAGATTTCAGCATCTTGTCTGCTATGAAAGGATACTATTTGGCCTAGATATAAGTATTCGGGGACGTATGCAATCTCCTCACCCCCCACTTTTAACCTATGTGGAGTGGTGTTTGTCATCAATTTAGTCTTTGACATGTTCATGCTGAGTCCAACTTCGAGGCTTGCGGTGTTCAATTCGTTGAGCATTGTTTCAAGTTCGGCGGGGGTGGAAGAGAAGAGGACTATATCGTCGGCGAAACGAAGGTTGGTTAACCTCCGATCGCCCACAATAATACCCTTACCCTGAAAACTGGCTGCCAATTTTAAGAAGACTTCCTCCAAAGTGGCTGTAAAGAGTTTCGGGGAAAGAGGATCGCCCTGTTTGACTCCTCGTTTGATAGGGAAAGATGGTCCTACTGATTCTAATTTGATGGATGCGGTGCTATGGTGGTATATCTTTTGGAGAAGTTGAATGTATGTTTCAGGAATATTTTGTTTATTATGGGCTTTAAAAATGGCGGAATGGTTTAAACTGTCAAAGGCCTTTGAATAGTCGACAAAGGCTAAATAGAGCGGTAGATTGTACTCATTATATTTTTCTATAATCTGGTTTATTGCTTGGAGGTGGTCAGTGGTCGAAAGGCCGCGGCGAAACCCTGCCTGCTCTGCGGGTTGATGTAGGTCCAATTGTCCTGATATTCTATTTTCTATTACCTTTATAAATGTTTTATATATATGCGAGATTAAACTAATAGGGCGGTAGTTTCCGATATCTGCTTTATCGCCCTTCTTGTGAAGCAATATAATATTTGAATGACAAAAATTTGAAGGTAGTTCAGCTGTGTTTAAAATTGAATTAAAAAGGTTAGTGAGATGTGGAAGTAAGACTTGTTCTCCAACCTTTAAACTATCAGTTGTTACACCGTCCTCTCCAGGACTCTTTCCATATTTCATGCCAGTGAGCGCGCAATGTACTTCGAGTCCTGAAATAGGCGGTATGTCGTCTAAACGTGAATAGGTTAGTGCAGATGTACTATCGGGACGGCTGTTTGCATATAATTTTTTGTAGAATGTAGTACAAATGTTCAAAATTTTACTCCTATCTCCCTGTTTTACCCCGTTTGTATCTTTAATTCCTGCTATTAATGTTTTTCCGGATTGTGTACCGCGCATTGCTATTTTTAGAGATCGATTTTTATCTAAAGCTACTTTAACTAATTCTACATTATGATTTCTAATATCGCTGCGTATGCTTCGCTTGACTTCTCTATCTTTTGATCATATTTACAAAATACAACAGGATTAGTCAAGCTATCTAAGGATCGTTAGAAACGATCTATAGATAGCTTATCTGATCTGTCAGTCGGAAGCGTGCCCAAAACTTATTATTACAATATTGTTTTGAATATCAAATTCTAGAAACCTTACATCATAACTTTCTACGAGTATTTATAGATACCCCTAAAACATTTACGGCCTTACTAATAAACGTGGTATAAAGTTATTCCTGAGTGTAAACTGTCAATATGTATGGTTATTCTAAGTTTATTCTGAGGAAGAACTTTACACCACGTTTATTAGTAAGGGCCTTATGGATAATAATAAGACTGAACTGTCAGAGTATCATCAAAGTTAAATTCGACGACCTCTTTGGCGCAGTCTTTTTCGCAGGGCGAAGGTCCGCCTGCGACGCAGAAGGTTGCGGGTTCGTTCCCCGCCGCGGGTCAAATGATTGTATGACATACAGATTTGTCTCGGGTCTGGGTGTTTCTATGTATAATATGTATGTATTTACAAACAAAAAGTATATAAGTAGTATATCAGTTATCTGGTTCCCATAGTACAAGCTTTGCTTAGTTTGGGGCTAGATGATGCTGTGTGAAAATGTCCAGCATTATTTAATTATTTAAATTAAAATAACCTGTGCTTGAAATCATTATTTATTTAAATAGAATATCTGTAGTATTTATTATCCTTATTAATTGAAACAATGCTTCGAGCTTGTGCTATTCAGCTACGCGCGAGTACATCCCAAATTCCGACTTGTCCAACATAAGAAACTGAGTTTATAACAGACTAGCTGCGCCCTAAAGATAAGCTATCTGCTTTGAACATGGTTTCATGCATTTGTCAATATGAGATGATCGCGCATTCTCCCGTGATCAATCATTCAGGATATTATGCCTTTATGTATGTGAAATGATTACAGCAAAATAAACCATACATATCTTTAGCTGTATAAAAGCTAAGCGCTAGTGGCGCTAGTTCACAAGCAATTTCACGACTAAACGCGCTTGCGGCTGAATAAGGGGTCTTTCATTTTATACTAACTTAATTCAGGAATTGGGTTCAAAAAATATTATTGAAATGATTTTTTTTGTTGTGTTATGAAAATCCCGAGAAGATCGATAAAGACTATCCTTTTAATTGATTGTTGTTTCTTGTATAACTTAGATTAGCCCATTCGTGATGTAGCTGCGCGGTGGAACGTCTGTTCTCCTTGAAAATCTTTATACAACAATTCAAAAAAATCAATAAATTATAAATTTTGAAGTGAAAACTTAAATGGGCTTAGGAATTAAATTGATACGGTCTATTTACAACCCAAAAATGAGGCCCTGTCAGTTTGTGTAGTTTAAAATGAAAGATGTATATAGGATACACAATAATTCAAACTAATACAATTTGATTGTTGTGTGCAGTTTTCAGCGTTGAAAGATGTCGGCGAGAAAACAAATAGTATGTTTGATAAAGTCGACGCGTGGTGGGACCGGATGATGGCAAAACTGAAGGTGGACCCCGAACAATTCCCGGAACGGAAACACCGACTGACTGCTATTTATTCTAAGGATAAGGAGTATTTGTGAGTATTTTAGTTAGAAATTGATTGAAACAGGAATACGTGTCATAAACTGCAACCATGAAGGATCAAAAACTATTTTTGTTAACTTTTGGTAGTTGGCAAAGTGGCCGTTTATTATCCAACAGTCACATACATTCTTTGTTTACACCTTGGGCAGGTACCTAAGCTAAAAAAATTTAGTAATAGGTTTTATATGTATACAAAATAAATGTTTTTCTATTCTATTCTATTGTATATTAATATTTCAGAAAACATGTCAAAAATTTGGACTTGTATAAAACAGGGGCCTTATTGTGTAATTCAACTGGTAATGGACATGGGCTTCATTTTGACATTTGAAACCCATTCTGGACTTCAATTGTCATTTTCCTATTATGTGATTGGTTGAGCTCTATTGTGATAACAACTGGGAATGGATTTCAAGTTAGACAATAAGACTGCTGGTTCTTATCTAAAATGGTGGTTTGAAGTTCCACCATTGCAATTCTGTCTCCAATATTTCGACTCTGTTCTTGCAGATTCGACACCAATGCCGAATGTTTCTGGACGCCTTCCATCCGCTCCAGGATAGTGCAGTTCATATTGGACAGGAAGAAGTTCTCCGACTCCATCAACGATGACTTCGCATTTGGTATCACAAGATTGATCTCCAGTGGAACTTACACTGCTGCGTACCCTTTACACGATGTTAGTAATTTTACAAAATATTTAAAAAACAAAAAGTAGAACGTAAACGTAAACAGGTTCACGGCTGTATCCCCAAGGTACGGTAGACATTATCTCAGATCTTTTTATGATACTTATTCCAGATGCTTTGAAGAAGTAAAATTCGAGCCCATAAAAAAACATTTGATTTACCCTGAAGTAGGGTAAACTACCTAATTGTTGGCACTGGGTCAATTATTGGCAATTTTGACTTTAGAAAAAATAAGGAAACCATCATTTATTGAAGGTTTGGTTTGAAGTAAATAGTTTAGCATTTTTTTTTAATTTCTAACCTAGTAGAGGTACAGCACGAGGCTAGGTTTTTACTTATAAAATCGTTATTTTTCAGGGTGATCTCAAAAACTCAGGCTCAATGAGGCATTTATTATACACGGAATGGGCGGCTGTGTCCAAATGTTTGAAGTATCAACCTTTGGATTATGTTAAGGACTACTTTGGTGTTAAAATAGGTAAGTGCATAGTTTAAAACAAATATAAAAATAATGTAATCTATGCGAGGATATTCTTATACACATCACATTTACTACGGCTACATTTTATCCCTCTTATGAATTTTACCACCGTAATCAATTTCATACATACTTTAGCATTTATAATAGTACTAGCTGGTACCCGCGACTTGGTCAGCAAAATAACATACTTGAAAACCTCTAAATAGAACATAAAACTGCAAGAATCTTCTGAAACTTTTAAAAATACAATAATAGCGCCATCTCGGCCTCAGCCATAGGTTAGCTACGCCATCTAGTTGCCTTTAACTGGAACTTCTAACTCCCCATACAAACTTTCAACCCTTATTACACGCTCACCATGAATATTTAAAAAAAAAGTAGCCTATATCCGTCTCTGGGACATAATCTTTATCCATGTCATATTTCAGCAAAATCTGTTCAGCGGCTTAGGCGTGAAAAGGTAACAAACATACAGACAGACAGACATTTTACGACTTATAGATGGCGGCACAGAAAAAATTAGATCGTGCTATCATTGCCTTTTGGACTGTGTAACTCGTTAATCTTCTATTTTTCAGCTTTATATTACGAGTATTAGTATTTACTAGTTTTTATTAGTATGGATAATGCGATTGCCATAAGTATTTTTTTTTCTAGGTTTATATTTCGCATGGCTAGGTTTCTACACGCACATGCTAATTCCAGCCGCCATCGTTGGACTGATATGTTTCATATACTCTGCATCTACTATTTATCAAAACAAACCTAGGTAAGTCTTAACATACAATCTTGATGACTTCTTTTGAATTATTTTTTTATTGAATACAAATAAAAATATAAATTGCCTCGTAATTAATCTCGGAAAATGTGCGTTTTCATCATCATCTGAGCGCTTCCGTACTTCGGAGGGCACGTTAAATTGTTGGTCCCAGCTAAAAAGTCGTTATGCCATGACGGACCTCAAGTCGGCTTAAAAACTCCCGTCACCAGAGTTGGCCACTCATACGAAAAAAGCATGTATACTTTTCTTTGTTTATATGATAGTTTACAGACTCTTATTGAAATTCCAATAGCATTTCTACAAAATCTCTTAGGCTGGTTTTCCTGTCACGCGTACCGTCATCTCTGATAGAAGCATACTCTTTATTACAATGAAATAAGGACACTTATGTCTCAGCAGAATTGTCATCGCTGATTTCTCTCGGCGCTGCTGTACAAACAGTATTCTTACTACATTGTAATAAAGTTCACTCTCATATCAGCGTTGAGGGTCAGCGTGACTCCAGCCTTACTAGTTTTGATGTTTTCAGTGAAGAAGTATGCAACTACAACTCGACTGTAATGATGTGTCCGCTTTGCGACTACCACTGCGACTATTGGGATTTAAAGGCGACTTGCTTGCAATCACGAATAACGTATCTGTTCGACAACTCTACTACTGTGTTTTTCGCTGTCTTTATGAGTTTTTGGGGTGAGTCCAATGAGATATTGTGTTTTAAGTCTTTTTTTTTTTTTAAATTAAATAGGTCAGCATTTGACCTCCCTCTTGATGTTAAGCAGTAGTGAGGTCTAAGATGGAGCATGTTTTCCTATTTACTCTTGATTTGAAGACTACCCCCTTAGACATCTTCAAAGGATCTGGAATATGTAACATAAAAAGATCAGAGAGAATGTCTACCGCACCTTGGGGATACAGTCGTGAACCTGTGTTTTTGAAGACCCCTATATATTGTACTTTAAGTTATGGAGTATTTCAAGATTTGAAAGCACTAATGGTCTTGTGGAAGCTGTTGATTCGATCCCGATATCGTATTGGGATTACCCGACCAATTTAAATAGTTAGAAAGGCTGTCGGAGTCGCTGTTGGAACCTATCGCCGCAATTCATTGGGTTGTTTCGTATAACAAATCCGCCGGCATTTTGAACTAATATAACATTACTAGGCTACCAGTTCTAGGACTAAGGGCTAGTTTCACCAAAGTCAAGTTTAACAGCTTGTTAATAAATCGGCCGTTAGCCGTTTGTCTGCGCAGTGAACGCTTTTTAATACAAAATTCAGACAAACTGTTTGTGCTCCATCATGCTCTAACAAAGGAATATCTTCATTAACAAGCCGCTGAATCTAATCGCTGGTCAGCGGCCCGTTAGCTAACTAGCAGTTGACATCGCAGAAAATTAGAAATATGTCACAACAACCAAAAATCCGAGAGTGACAGAGAGCCGTTTGTCTGCGCAGAACCGACCCGAATTATTTTTTAATCAGGCCGAATGTTTTTTTAATCGACCCGAATGGTTTCGGACTTGGCCATCGCCGCCCATCTCAAAAAACCTGTAGATAGAAGTTTGTGTTAGTTACAGCTTACAGCCCGTTATAGTATAGAATAGATACGGTTTATTGAATGTAATATTCTTTTAGCGGCATGTTTCCTCGAGCTATGGAAGCGGTATTCGTCAGAGATGACGCATCGCTGGGACCTCACGGGCTTTGATGTGTACGAGGAACATCCACGACCGCAGTATTTAGCGAGACTGGCTCATGTCAAACGGACTAAGGTAAAAAATATTCAACTGAGAGAGAAAGAGAGGGTGAAAAATGGAGAGAGAGAGAGAGAGAGAGAGAGAATTAAAGTGTGTGTGTGTGTGCGAGAGAGAGAGAGAGTGTGTGAGAAATAAATATTTGGGTAAACATAAAATTGGCCGATTTTAATTTGCATATTGACACAACATTTAATATTATCAAAATAAGTTGAGTAGTTAAGACGTTAGTGGAACATAAGTTAATTTTTCTTCTTATCGTGTCACCAGTTCTTTCGAACCAGAGTGTGGTGAAAGGATTTTAATTTAATACAAACATACAACATATAAAAAGACTGGCAAAAACTCACCTTTGGCTTTGATGTGGTCGAATTAAGTCTGCATTTACAGAATGACCAAATGATGCTGTGTCTTTGCTGTGTGAAATGTCCAAACCTGTATAAAATGTCTAAAATTATTATTATTATACATCTAATACTGCTACTGTCAAATACAGGGTCTTTAATTTTAAACTACACAAATTGACAGGGCCTCATTTTTGGGTTGTAAATAGACGTTTGACCGTATCAATTTTATTTCTAAGCCCATATAAGTTTTCACTTCAAAACAAGACTGTTCAAAGTTGTATGGGACGTGGTCTATGAACCAATAGCGATACTGTAATGGTATTTGTGTAGGGATGCCTCATCTACATATTTGTGCAAAGGGGCATCAAAATCTGACCCTGCAGAGTTGAGATATACAGGGTGGATTTTTAATCATTATAGTTACAGGAAAACGTTTTTAGGAGACCATGCATAACTTTTTGATGTATTCTAAACTGCACTAACTCATTTTGGAAAAAGTGTACAGTCAGCGAAAAAAGTGCTGACCATAAGCGGTCTTTGAACCAATAGCGATACTGTAATAGTATTTTTGTACAAATACCTCAACTACATCCATATGCAAAGGGGCATTAAAATCTGACCCTACCGTTTTGAGATATACAGGTTGGAATTTCGAGACTAGCTCATAGGTCAGGTACCTTAACCGTTCTAGTTACAGGAAAACATTATTAGAAAACCATCCATAACTTTTTGAGATATTTTAAACTGCATTCACACATTTTGTAAAAAGTGTACAGTTAGCTAAAAAAGTACTGACCATAAGCGGAATTTGAACCAATAGCAATACTGTAATAGTATTTCTGTATAGATACTTCAACTTCATCCATATGCAAAGGGGCATCTAAATCTGACCCGGCAGTTTTGAGATATACAGGGTGGAATTTCGAGACTAGCTCATAGGTCAGGTGCCTTAACCGTTCTAGTTACAGGAAAACATTTGTAGGAGGCTATTTATAACCTTTTGAGATATTCAAAACTGCATTTACACATTTTGGAAAAACAGTACAGTCAGCGAAACAAATGCTAAAATCCCAAAAAAATGTTTCAAAGATTTAGGACGTGGTTTTTGAACCAATAGCAATACTGTAATGGTATTTGTGTAGGGATGCCTTATCTACATATTTTTTGCAAAGGGGCATCAAAATCTGACCATGCAGTTTTGAGATATACAGGGTGGATTTTTAATCATTATAGTTACAGGAAAACGTTTTTAGGAAACCATGCATAACTTTTTAAAGTATTCTAAACTGCACTAACTTATTTTGGAAAAAGTGTACAGTCAGCGAAAAAAGTGCTAACCAAAAGCGGTCTTTGAACCAATAGCGATACTGTAATGGTATTTGTGTAGGGATGCCTCATCTACATATTTGTGCAAAGGGGCATCAAAATCTGACCCTGCAGAGTTGAGATATACAGGCTGGATTTTTAATAGTTATAGTTACAGGAAAACGTTTTTAGAAGACCATGCATAACTTTTTGAGGTATTCTAAACTGCACTAACTTATTTTGGAAAAAGTGTACAGTCAGCGAAAAAAGTGCTCACCTAAAGCGGTCTTTGAACCAATAGCGATACTGTAATGGTATTTGTGTAGGGATGCCTCATCTACATATTTGTGCAAAGGGGCATCAAAATCTGACCCTGCAGAGTTGAGATATACAGGCTGGATTTTTAATCATTATAGTTACAGGAAACCGTTTTTAGAAGACCATGCATAACTTTTTGAGGTATTCTAAACTGCACTAACTCATTTAGGAAAAAGTGTACAGTCAGCGAAAAAAGTGCTGACCAAAAGCGGTCTTTGAACCATTAGCTATACTGTAATGGTATTTATGTAGAAATACCTCAACTTTATCCATATGCAAAGGGGCATCAAAATTGGTTAAAAAACCACGTCCTAAATCTTTGAAACATTTTTTTGGGATTTTAGCATTTGTTTCGCTGACTGTACTGTTTTTCCAAAATGTGTAAATGCAGTTTTGAATATCTCAAAAGATTATAAATAGCCTCCTACAAATGTTTTCCTGTAACTAGAACGGTTAAGGCACCTGACCTATGAGCTAGTCTCGAAATTCCACCCTGTATATCTCAAAACTGCCGGGTCAGATTTAGATGCCCCTTTGCACATGGATGAAGTTGAAGTATCTATACAGAAATACTATTACAGTATTGCTATTGGTTCAAATTCCGCTTATGGTCAGTACTTTTTTAGCTAACTGTACACTTTTTACAAAATGTGTGAATGCAGTTTAAAATATCTCAAAAAGTTATGGATGGTTTTCTAATAATGTTTTCCTGTAACTAGAACGGTTAAGGTACCTGACCTATGAGCTAGTCTCGAAATTCCAACCTGTATATCTCAAAACGGTAGGGTCAGATTTTAATGCCCCTTTGCATATGGATGTAGTTGAGGTATTTGTACAAAAATACTATTACAGTATCGCTATTGGTTCAAAGACCGCTTATGGTCAGCACTTTTTTCGCTGACTGTACACTTTTTCCAAAATGAGTTAGTGCAGTTTAGAATACCTCAAAAAGTTATGCATGGTCTCCTAAAAACGTTTTCCTGTAACTATAATGATTAAAAATCCACCCTGTATATCTCAAAACTAAAGGGTCAGATTTTGATGCCCCTTTGCACAAATATGTAAATGAGGCATCCCTACACAAATACCATTATAGTATCGCTATTGGTTCATAGACCGCTTTTGAACAGTCTCCTTTATAGTTTATTGATTTTTTAGAATTGTGGCATAATGATTTTCAAAGAGAGCAGACGTTCCACCAATCGCAGCGCAGCTACATCACGAATGGGCTAAGTTATGCAAGAAGCAACAATCGATTGAAAGGATAGTCTTTATCGATTATCTCGGGATTTTCATAACAAAACAAAAAAAAATCGTTACATAAATATTTTTAATTTATTTTTTGAACCCAATTCCTGAATTAAGTTAGTATAAAATGAAAGACCCTATATATCTTATCATATCATTTATTTCAGTTAAACGTTGTAACAGGCGAGCGTGAGCCGATGGTACCATTCTGGCGCATGCGCCTCCCAGCCACACTAATGTCCTTCAGTGTCGTCTCACTACTAGTTCTCCTAGCACTAGCGACGGTATTAGGAGTAGTGTTGTACCGGATGTCATTACTAGGGGCCAGTATATTGCGGCAGAAGGATAATAAGCTTATCACGTACAGCCCTATCATGTTCACGACTGCCACTGCGGCGTGTATCAATCTTGTGTTCATCTGTATATTTAATTATGTGAGTATTCAATTCAATTCAATTCAATACATTTAGTTCAGACCACATCACATGGTCCATATTTAGGAATGATGCAGTTTGTATGACGAAACAATCTGCGCATTGTTTCAATCTTTAGAGATAGAACTACCTTGTTCCGATCCAACTCATGAAAACACTGAATTCATTTTTGGATTTACTGTTTTTGATAAATATAAATAAGTATCCATCTAAGGGGTTGGGTAGTTTTGAAAAAATAATAAATACGTGTTTCGCTATTTATTAAAAAAACTTATTTAGGCATCACAACCCCACAAATAGTCGTTTAATTTAAGTATCAAAAATTGTTCAAAGCATAGTAGAACGAAATGACATCGCCATTTTGAAAAGTCAAAAGTTATTGGTTGTCATGGCAACCTTAGAGCAGTGCTCTTTGTGTCAAATAGAGTACTGCTAAAGTTTTATGCAATATTCCCCTTGTCCTTTTACATATTTTATGGTTTTCAGGATAAAAAGTAGCCTATATGATATTCTGGAGTTATACCTTTCACCTTACCAAATCACATTGTAAACTGTTTCGTCGTTTGAGCCTGATCCTTACACAAACAGCCAAACATTTAGATGTTTGGCTGAAAGCTGAAAGTTTGTGAGTTTGTCTAAACAAACTTTAGTTTTAACTATTAAATGAGTGGGTTATGGTCCGATGGCGAAAATTTCCCTACACTATACCTAAGCAAGCGTCTACTACCATCAAACAATACTTATATTTTTTTTTTCAGATATACCAATTCCTAGCAGAATGGTTGACGGAAAAAGAGCTCCTGCGCACACAGACCGAGTTCGATGACTCGCTAACACTGAAAATCTACCTACTACAGTTCGTGAACTACTACGCATCTATTTTCTACATCGCATTCTTTAAAGGGAAGTTTGTGGGCCGGCCTGGAGACTTTGTGAGACTGTTTGGGCATAGACAGGAGGAGGTAAAGACTAATATATGTTACAGTTTATCTTGATTTACTTGTTGTGGATGATATTGTATTGTTGTACAGAGATTCAAATTCGACCGAAATGAAATTAATTTCGAATCGTAGAAGTAAGAGCAATGGTAGTGTGGCTAAGCCTAGGGTTGTAGGTTCAAATCCGGTCGTGCACTGATGAGTTTTTCTGTATAAAAATGTATGTGCATTGAAAAAGTATTTTGAAACGGTGAATTAAAACATGTTGAAATCAGCGTAGAACCTATAAAGTAAAATAGAAAAGTCAGAAATCGTCAAAAACTTTTCCCATACATTTTGTACTAAAAATCGATAAATTAACTCAATTATATTATCTATTTTTTTTGGTGCCAAACTACTTACTTAATAGTAATATTGATTTATACGACCTCTGTGGCGCAGTGGGTGAAAGCCCGCTTGGGACGCAGAAGGTTGCGGGTTCGATCCCCGCCGCGGGATAAATGTTTGTATGGTTTGCAAATATTTATCTCGGGTCTGGGTGTTTCTATGTAAAATATGTATGTATTTACAAACAAAAAGTATATTATGTAGTATATCAGTTATCTGGTTCCCATAGTACAAGCTTTGCTAAGTTTGGGGCTAGATGATGCTGTGTGAAATGCCCAGCATTATTTTATTGATTAATATTTCAGTGCGCGCCTGGCGGCTGTCTTCTAGAACTGTCCATCCAGCTGGCCATCATCATGGTGGGCAAGCAGTTCATCAACACCATAGTGGAGATGCTGATGCCGTACGGACTGAAGTGGTGGAATGTCATGAGGTCTATAGGGAGGAAAAAACAGTAAGTTCTGTATTTTAATGCGTTTTTTGGAACCCAAAATGCATAACAAAACTTAGATCATAAAGACGGGATGCGCCTTTACCTTGTATTTCCCCTCTGCCAAATGTACGATTCCGAATCATGTGTATCTTGTAGTATTACTTACGTCATATATAAAATTTGCAAGAGTGTGCGAAAAATGAGGGTGTATTGTCATTTTTATGCATAAGTGTGTGTAAAATGCGTTCATGTGCTACCTCGTCCCCCGCAAAAACCTTTATTTATTTTATTTATTCTAGTTTGTCTGAGTAGCAAAAAAATATGAATGAATGATTGAATGAAACGAATCAAACTTCCAAAACTTCAATTTTTGAAAGGAAATGGTATATCGGATTTGTTATTTCGTATCTCTGAAAATACTATTGTGAATAAAATATTGATTGTTTGGTCTACCTATGGATTAAAAAAGAATCAAGTGTAATAAAATAAAATGTAAATATCTTTTTGTTACAGTATAAAAAGTCCTCTCCAGTGGGTGAAAGATTTCAAGCTAGTCGATTTCGGTAACATGGGACTGTTCCCTGAATATTTAGAAATGGGTAAGATTTTAAATAATATTTGGTTTTATCATCTCCATTTCGGCGAATAACTCAACCTTTGTACTCGAAAAAGACTTAATATTTTGAATGTTAAACCAGTTTAACTTAAACCTTATAACTATGAACATTAAGTTCATTTTCTCTTTCAGTATAATGCCTTCGTCGCCGAAGTTCCTAAAAAAATCTGTCTATAAAAACTTGCGTTTCAAACCACTGTTTCCACTTATTAGAACTAAGCGTTTTTAAAGTTCTTTTATTATGCGCACCGCAAAAATTTGGAACCAGCTTCCAGCGTCTGTATTTCCGCTGAGCTACGTCCCTGTTGTTTTTAAGAAGAGAGTAAATAGGCACCTTCTGGGTAGGCTCGCTCCATCGTAGACCTCATTCTTGCCTGTGTAAGTTTCGAGGTCAAGAGCCGACCCATTCATCATAAAAAATAATAATAAAAAAATACAAAAAATGTTTCAATCTTAATCCATAAACCTATAAGCATAAGGTTCATTTTCCGGTATTACAATACGGCTTCGTCACGATATTCGTGGCGGTATTCCCCCTCGCCCCGCTATTCGCTCTCATCAACAACGTGTTAGAGATGAGATTGCTCGCGAAGTGTAATCTTTATACCTTTAAACATGAGGATCATTTTTCAGTATTACAATACGGCTTCGTCACGATATTCGTGGCGGCATTCCCCCTCACCCCGCTATTCGCTCTCATCAACAACGCGTTAGAGATGAGATTGCTCGCGAAGTGTAATCTTTATACCTTTAAACATGAGGATCATTTTTCAGTATTACAATACGGCTTCGTCACGATATTCGTGGCGGCATTCCCCCTCGCCCCGCTATTCGCTCTTATCAACAACGCGTTAGAGATGAGATTGCTCGCGAAGTGTAATCTTTATACCTTTAAACATGAGGATCATTTTTCAGTATTACAATACGGCTTCGTCACGATATTCGTGGCGGCATTCCCCCTCGCCCCGCTATTAGCTCTCATCAACAACGCGTTAGAGATGCGATTTCTCGCGAAGTGTAATCTTTATACCTTTAAACATGAGGATCATTTTTCAGTATTACAATACGGCTTCGTCACGATATTCGTGGCGGTATTCCCCCTCGCCCCGCTATTCGCTCTCATCAACAACGTGTTAGAGATGAGATTTCTCGCGAAGTGTAATCTTTATACCTTTAAACATGAGGATCATTTTTCAGTATTACAATACGGCTTCGTCACGATATTCGTGGCGGTATTTCCCCTCGCCCCGCTATTCGCTCTCATCAACAACGTGTTAGAGATGAGATTTCTCGCGAAGTGTAATCTTTATACCTTTAAACATGAGGATCATTTTTCAGTATTACAATACGGCTTCGTCACGATATTCGTGGCGGTATTCCCCCTCGCCCCGCTATTCGCTCTCATCAACAACGTGTTAGAGATGAGATTGCTCGCGAAGTGTAATCTTTATACCTTTAAACATGAGGATCATTTTTCAGTATTACAATACGGCTTCGTCACGATATTCGTGGCGGCATTCCCCCTCGCCCCGCTATTAGCTCTCATCAACAACGCGTTAGAGATGCGATTTCTCGCGAAGTGTAATCTTTATACCTTTAAACATGAGGATCATTTTTCAGTATTACAATACGGCTTCGTCACGATATTCGTGGCGGTATTCCCCCTCGCCCCGCTATTCGCTCTCATCAACAACGTGTTAGAGATGCGATTTCTCGCGAAGTGTAATCTTTATACCTTTAAACATGAGGATCATTTTTCAGTATTACAATACGGCTTCGTCACGATATTCGTGGCGGTATTCCCCCTCGCCCCGCTATTCGCTCTCATCAACAACGTGTTAGAGATGAGATTTCTCGCGAAGTGTAATCTTTATACCTTTTAACATGAGGATCATTTTTCAGTATTACAATACGGCTTCGTCACGATATTCGTGGCGGTATTTCCCCTCGCCCCGCTATTCGCTCTCATCAACAACGTGTTAGAGATGAGATTTCTCGCGAAGTGTAATCTTTATACCTTTAAACATGAGGATCATTTTTCAGTATTAAAATACGGATTCGTCACGATATTCGTGGCGGCATTCCCCCTCGCCCCGCTATTCCCTCTCATCAACAACGTGTTAGAGATGAGATTTCTCGCGAAGTGTAATCTTTATACCTTTAAACATGAGGAGAATTTTTCAGTATTACAATACGGCTTCGTCACGATATTCGTGGCGGCATTCCCCCTCGCCCCGCTATTCGCTCTCATCAACAACGTGTTAGAGATGCGGTTGGACGCTAAGAAGTTCCTCACTTGCTACCGACGACCCGTGCCTCAGAGAGTCAACGATATCGGCGTTTGGTACAGAATTTTGGACTCTATTGGCAAGCTCAGTATTATCACGAATGTGAGTATTCATGATGCTATTGCAACTGGCTTTGTTTTCTTAGAACTAACAACTTTAGCTTAATTTACGCCGTTTGTAGATCATATTTAGTTATATTACATCCCGGAAATCCCACGGAATCGGGAATTACGCGGGAAAAACCGGCTAATCTCTAGAACTACTGACCCGATTTGAATGGGACTTTCACTGGAAGAAGCTCGAATCTTCACAAAATATCACGAATGCCTAGATCCATTGGCCGTAGTGTATGTTTGAATATTCGCCTTAACCGACCGATTTGGATAAAACTTGGAATAGATGTCTAGAATAGCGTACGAGCAAAGCCCTGGACGAAAACTAGTTGTCTATAAAAAACTTAGAACTATAATATACAATTGTGTTTCAGGGTTTCATTATAGCGTTCACATCGGAGTTCATACCCCGTCTCGTATATCAGTTCGCACACGAAGGCAGCCTCGATAACTACGTCGATCATACTCTGGCTGATTTCAATATAACTGTGCTTGACGGATACAAACCTTTGGAGTCAAAGTACAATCAGACTATGTGCAGGTGAGATTAAACTCTATGCTTTAGAAGTAAGACTTATTTTGCATTGGCCTATACTCGCGAGCTTAACTTAGGCCTTTACTTATATTAGATGATTTATACAGCGTTAGGAGGCATGCCTACACTTACGGGACGCTGTAGTGCCTGGGACATTGTTTGAGATGGAATAGGCTTTATAGCACCTAAACCATCCTCTCAGCTTAATCGGTCCACAGGAAAGACAACGTCAATACGTGTAGAGCTGTTTCCTCACGATATTTTCCTTCATCGTTAAGAGCTCGTGTTATAGCGCATATAAATTTTACGAAACGAAAAATTCACTTATGCACGGCCGGGATTTGAACCCAGGACCTTCAGACTCGCGAGCTTATACCCGTGGTAATGTGTGTGTTTGACCTATTGACGGAGATATATGCATGAATGTATCCGTATAAATAATACTAACAAACAAAGGTATTTTTTTATGTATGTTTAAATAAAATAGAGCACGCAAACCTTTGAGTATGCGTATCCCGTTCTTAACAGCCTATGATTGTAGTAAAGATGCTGATGTATATTCGTAAAAATATTAAATCATTTAAAAAAAAAAGCGATACTCATGATGTAAACACTAGAAATAAGGATAAACTCGCTGTTCCCACTACTAGATTAGATAAAGTAATGAAATCATTTAAAGGGCAATGTGTACGCTTCTATAACAAAGTCCCAAGTGAATTGCAAAACTTATCAATCACTAAATTTAAAAATACAATTAAACGTCATCTCTGCAAAAAAGCCTACTATAAAATATCAGATTATTTGATTGACAAAAAAGCTTGGGACTGAATATGCTCCAACTCGTTTTAACATAATTAAGATAAAAATGTATTAAAATTATATAAAAATTGAAAAGTGACGATTCTAAACAATCCAAAGTGATTTCAATGAATAAACTAATTTTGAGTTTGAGTTTGAGTTTGAGCTATTGTCCAAACTCAAATATCATTTACTCTATTCTACCATAGAGAATGAACATGCTAGACAGGCTGATTGTCCTTTTATGCTGAACCGATTTTGATAAATGACTGTTGTTTCAGCTACCCCGGTTATTGGTATTACAAGGAGGGCGATAACTACGAGCATTCCAATTGGTACTGGCATATCATCGGAGCTAGGTTAGCTTTCGTCGTGGTGTTCGAGGTACCTTTATCTATTCTTATCAACTTATGCTCTAGCTTTAAAGTTGGCTCTCCATAGATGGATAGTTAGATAAATGATTTATTTATCACACACAACATTTCAACACAGACACAAAAACAAAGACAAGTAACAAGTAGGCAGGTGCATAAGTAAAAACAAACTAGAAAAAAGAAAAAATGAATGAACAAAAGTTACCGTTAATACCATCTAATACGAGCAGTCGAGCACCTACATAGGTGGGTGCAGCAGTGCTCTGTGTGCTGTAGTGAGCCAAAAAGGTCCAGTCTCAGCTTATTGTTACTCCATGCCCGAAGGCACAAACGCTGATTTTCAGACTGGACCTGAGAAAAAGTGATATCACTAACAGAAAGTAGCACAAATAGTACTATACTATGTTCATACTATATGTTGGGGCAAGACCCTAACAGTTAAAAAAGCTGTAGTAAACTTGCTAAGGGATAGCTAGGGGTGAGTCCGAGGACAGTAAAATAACCGAACACGGCGAGTGATGGAGGTACACTGATTTATTGCTTTCATTACAATAATTATTTGCAACTAGGGCAATGCAAGCTATGCTAAAAGTAAATAAAGTAATTTCTACAAATAAAGTTTTTTGCATGTGTGTGCGTTAGCTCGTACATCTTGCCAACCAGAAAAAGAAGGAAGGAGGGCAAGCTACAATATAAATTATTAAAATTATAAGTTATACAATAGTTATGAAAAGTGTAAAAGAAACTAGTAAAATTAGCTTAAATAATTAAATAGTCCGTAGATAAACTAATTGCCCTCGGTGGGCCCGACAATGTCACCGAAAGAGTCACAAGGAATGGGAATCGACACTGAACGTGGGGGTTTAACAGGCGCGGTGCCTCTATTTACGTTTAAATTATCCATGCTCACTGTTTCACGTAATTCACCACACTCGCGAGATACGTATTGTATGAGGTCGGAGGTATGTGCGCCGACAACGTGGGCGCGGGCTCCTGCCCGTGCGCCTGAAGCTGCGCTCACCGGGGCCTCTCCCCCGGGAGAAGCTAGTATCAAACATCGTCTCCTTGTTCGCACACATGCTGCTACGATTCCTATTATTACCAGCACAGCAATAAGGCCATAAATAATGGAATATTGATGTACATCGTGAATGCTGAGGTCGGGTGTTGACTGCTGTTTCAGGTTGTCGATTTCATTCATCAACTGACGATATACTTGATCATGGTTTTCAGGAGTAAAGTTATAGCTGGACCCAGATGTTTTAATTACGCTATTCAAAATGGATACTTCTGGGGCTTCAATAGAAGGCTGAATATTAACTTTGCGCAGAAAGCTGTTGTGAGAGTGAATAGTAAACAAATCACCTTTTATTGTGCAACCTTGACCTATCTCAATAATGCCTGTGCCCGATAAAGTATTCATGGTCACATCAGCTGTGCATAAAGTGCGAATATTGCATTGTTCGCAACACGAGTAGAGCCAAGAGTTCGGTCGTTGTAATTTGACCCATCTGTCTACGCAAGGTGAATGCTCGTATGTACAGGGTGATGTTATTTTGCCTGTATTTATTAATGTTAAGTTGCATATGCTCTGTTTTAGATCTAAGTCATACGTAGGTTTATCAAAGGTACATAAGATTTTTTCTTCAGATGTATGAAGACAAGCTTGTAAGTCGTAGTCTGATAGAAATAAAACTGCGTCTTTGCGTAAGTTGAATGCTAGGTACGGGTAGGTAGGTATGGTAAGGTACGAGATTCCATGTCTGTTTTGTGGGATAATAATTATTTTATCTAGCTCGTAGACTTCGTTGGTCACCAGTGGGACTTTAATTTCAATGATGAGGTATTGCTTCAAGACCTTTGCTGCGACCTTTAACAATTTATAGATGTCTCGTATATTTCCCGTATCTAGGGGTACTTTTAGATCTCCCTGTAGCTGGGCTGAAATAAAGTTAACTTGTTCTTCTAGCTGCTCGATAGAAATCAGGTGGGTGTCGATGCGGCCATGGCTGATGTCAGTTACAGTATCTACGAGCGAAGTTTGCACGCGTCGCAGATTCCCAAGTATGATGTTGGCCGCTAAAGCTGATGACGTAATATATAAACCTTTGTCTACTTCTGATCTTATTTGATTTATATCTTCCGATAGACTGCGAAGATGCTGATTAAACACAATGGACATTTTGTTCATTATTTGCTCATTGCGTTGTATAATGTTGACTTCTGCTTCGACAATTATAGTTTGATTTTTAATAAGATTTTTTAGATGATTTTCGTTATAGTTAATTTTCTCTATGTCTTTCGCATATTGCTGAGCAAAATTGTCGTCTAGTACTCCAAATAGGTAGTTAGCTAAGTTTCCAACTCCATTTACGATACCTCTTCTCTGTCTCTTGCCGTTAGGGTTCCGTAGAAGCCTGTTGTAATGCTCAATTTCAGTTAGTTCGTGCGAGAGTTGGCTGACGATTTGCTGGTATTGAGAACTGTGTTTCATTGTCATGCCCTTTAGATGTCTCACGTAAATCTCCATATCGTTAATTGCTTGCCAATAGCTAGTAAGATTATAGTATACCACTAACTTCCATTCATCTCTTATGTATTGCAAGTTTGATATTTTGTCAAAATAGAGAGTTTTAGTTTCGTTTAAAGCTATATTTCCAATATGTGTTACGTTTTGTTGTGTTGTTGGAGTAATAATTGCTATAAGTAGTAGGAGGGCTAAAGAAAAACAGTTTGTAAAAGTTTTTTGCTTCGTTCCACATACTTTTCTATGAGAGCTTGAAAGTTCTGGAGGTTGTTGGTCTCCGTCGAACTGTGCTGAGCTGTCATCATCGTCCTTTCCCTTTTCAATGGGTAGTAAAATAAGCTTCGTTACTGGTCGCTTCAAGATATTATTTTCCGTCTTGATGGATACGATCCTAACGTGTCCGTCGCTTCCAGGATGCAAATCAACAACTCTGCCGAGGACCCATTTGCCTGGCGGTGAGTTGTCATCTTTAATTAGGACGATGTCATTGACTTCCAGGTTTTTTGTAGGTTTCCTCCACTTAGAACGTACATGGAGGTGATGAAGATAATCAGATGACCATAGCTTCCAGAAATGTTTATTCATGGTTTGCAGTAGTTGCCAACGTCCCGGCAAGTTGATGTTTTCCGGCTCAGCCTGAGGTCGTGATAATAAGGAGTCGCCTATCAAAAAATGACCTGGAGTAAGATAGCTATCCTCTGGGTTTTCTGTTAGAGGAAACAGAGGACGGGAGTTCAAGCACGCCTCGATCTGCTGAAGCAAAGTCGTGAACTCCTCATAAGTGAGTTTTTGCTCGCCTAGAACTCGCTTTAGATGTTTCTTGAAGCTTTTAACAGCGGCTTCCCATAAGCCTCCTGCACTAGGCCACGCTGGAGCATTGAACGACCATTCGATATTCATTTCGCTTAAGTTCTTAAATAAATATTCGTTGATGGTAGTTAATATTTGTTTATATTCGTTGTCCAATGCTCGCTTTGCTCCTATAAAGTTAGTGCCGTTATCGCTGTACATTCGGCGGGGCGTCCCTCGCCGCGCACAGAAACGACGAAAAGCTGCTAAAAACGCTGGAGTGCTTAGGTCACTCACCAATTCTAGGTGAACGGCCTTGGTCGCTAAGCAGATAAACACAGCCGCGTAGCCCTTGAATGTTTTCATCCCCCTACCCTTGCTAGCTTTTAGGTCCACGTGACCTGTATAATCCACGCCAGTGTGCGTGAATGGGCGGGATGGAGTGACTCTGGCTCGCGGTAGATCTGCCATGACTTGTTGTTGCTTTTCAGTGCTGAAACGACGACATATAACACACATCCGAAGTTGTTTTTTGACTGTTCTCATGCCGATTAAGATCCAATACTTTTCCCGTAGGTAAGACAGGGTAAGTCTCGGCCCGCCGTGTAGTGTAATGATGTGAGCTTGATGAATTATTAATTCTGTAAATCGGCTATGGCTTGGCAGGATCACTGGATGTTTAGCTGAGCTACTTATTATAGAGTGGTTAAGGCGGCCACCTACCCTTAATACTCCATTTCCATCCAAGTAGGGACAGAGATTCGCTAGCTGGCTATTGGATTGAACATGACCTTTATGTTTAATGCTCTCCAAATCTTTTTTAAATTCTTTAGCTTGTACGTACTTAATAAGTAGTTCATACGCTTTATTTATTTCCTTAGTCGACAAAACGCTTGATTGTTCAGTTTGTTTATGTCGTAATGCTTCAGTGAAACGTAATATCCATGCTACTACTTTAGCGGCACGTGTAATGGAGCTGTTGTTTATTATTAATTTATCAATGAATGAGCTTGGTTGAAGTAAAGCTGAGGTCACATTATCTTTTTTTTATTTCAATAGTCGGTGGCTCGTAGGTTTTATTTTTTATGCTGCTGGGTTCAAAGTTAGTTAGCCACTCCGGGCCGTTCCACCAAAGGGGGGTTTTCTGAAGTTTAGCTACCGTTAATCCTCTGGTGGCACAGTCTGCGGCGTTTTCTTCAGAGCGGACATGACTCCAATTGAACGCTGGTATTATAGCTGTTATCTGTTGTACTCGGTTAGCAACAAACTGTTTCCAACGGGATAGGTCGCCGTGTAGCCAGCCAAGAACAACAGTCGAATCAGTCCATGCATAAATATCATAATTGTTTTTTGCTAGGGAGGTTTTTACAGTTTGCATGAGTTGAGCTAGCAGTAAAGCACCACATAGTTCTAGACGCGGCAGAGTCACCTTCTTCTCTAGTGGCGCTAGCTTGGTTTTCGCTGCAACGAGGATTGTTGTGCACTCACCCTTATCGTTGTGCGCTACTAGGTACACAGCGCAGGCATAAGCCTTTTCCGATGCGTCACTGTACCCGTGTAGTTGAAAAGTCTTCTGGGTGTCGCCCAAATATCTAGGTATATTGAACTGGCTAACGTTTTGAAGATCTTTTCGTAGCTGTACCCATTCGCTCTGGGTTTGTTCCGAAATAGGATCATCCCATCCTAGATAAGAAGACCAAGTATCTTGGAATAAAATTTTAGCTCTTATAGTTAGTGGCGATAGCCAGCCTAACGGATCAAATATTTTAGAAATTTCTGATAGTAGCTGGCGTTTCGTTTTACAAGTCTCGGCATGCTCTACTTTGTTTGTAAACATGAATGAGTCAGAGGATGGTGTCCATCTAAGCCCAAGCGTTTTGCGAGACTCGTGACATTTAAAGTCAAAGGGCTTGTCAAGCTGTGCTGTAGATAAGTTTTCCAAAAGCTCTGGATAGTTAGCTGACCATTTACGTAGATTCATTCCTGCGCCTTTTAGTATTTCAATCAGCTGATGTTGTAGTTCCTGGGTCGCCTCGATACTATCTCCGCCGCTGAGTAGGTCATCCATATAAAAATGATTCTCCAATGCTGTGGCTGCTAGCGGGTATTTCGAAGCGTCGTCTTTAGCTAATTGACGCAGGGTTCGCATGGCTAAGTAAGGAGCCGCTTTGGTTCCGTACGTGACGGTCGTGAGGAAATATTCCCTAAGAGGCTCATGCGGGTTATCTCTCCAGAGAATACACTGAAGATGCTGGTCGCTTTCTCTGATTAAAATCTGTCGAAACATTTTCTCTATGTCCGCTGTTATGACATATTTATATTGTCTCCATTTTAAAATCAGAGTTGGTAGATCGTGCTGCAGGTTCGGACCACATTCCATAACATCATTAAGGCTAAAACCTGAGCTTGTTTTAGATGAGGCGTTAAATACTACCCGCATGCTGGAGGTAGTAGATTCAGGCTTTAGGATTCCATGGTGAGGCATAAGGTATGAGGCGTGTTCACCATGGTTAGCTGGGCGCATGTTACCAAGTAGTTGGTATTCATAAATGAACTGTTTATAGCTAGAAGAGTATTCTTCATTTCTTGCCATTTTATTTTCTAGCTGGATGAACTGTGCTGTTGCTTTAGCTTTAGAAGATCCTATCTTATCTTCATAGTTTGGCTTCATTGGTAATGCTACCTCGTACTTACCATCTACTAGGCGCTTAGTAGTGGCAGTATAGTGCTCTTCGCAATATTGTTCCTCTTTAGTTAGGTCCGACGACGTGTTAGGCATCTCTTCCATTTCCCAGTATTTTGCTATTTCATCTAAGTTGTTGACGACGATGCTGCAGTTGAAGGTTTTGACGCTTCCAGTTAAAATCCAGCCTAGCTTTGTTTGCTGAGCTATTGGTGCGTTTTGAACACCTTTAACTAGGCCGCTCATGATGATATCTGAGTAAACCGAAGCGTCTAACAGCAAGTCGATAGGCTTAGACACATTATAGTCAGGATCTGCTAGGCTCATATGTCTGATGTGAGGCCATGATTGCTTTCTAAACGAAACATTCGGAAGGTTGCTAATAACTCGAGGTATAACGCATGCTTCTGTACTAAAACTGTAGTCTTCGTAGATAGACTTGCATTCCAATGAAACTAGATGTTTGCTTTGTTTATTAACTATACCTACGCCAAATACAGATGCGCTAAATTTCTGACGCGGTAGTCCTAACAGCTGAGTGGCGTTCTCAGATATCAAGGTAATCTGAGAGCCCTGGTCGAGCAATGCCCTTAGAGTGACGTAAGTGCCGTCGATCGCTTTAATTTTTAATAAAATGGTGGCCAATAGAACTTCTTCATCGTCAGCAGAAACGTGGTTTGCCGTGTGCGACTTGTTGCTGAGCGGTTTAGTCGACATAGACGATGTAGTTGTTAGAGGCGATTTTTGCTCAGCTGACCTAGTGGGCAATAACCCCGCGGCGGTACTTGCGTCATGCAATTGCGTATGATGTTCACCACTGCACTCTTTGCATCTTTTAATTGATACACATTTATTTGAGTGTTTAAAAAGACAATTTTTACATAGCTGGAGTTTGTTCACTGTCCTCAATTTCATATCCGGTGGCATGTTCAAAAACTGCTGACAGCGGTATAGCTCGTGATCAATATGACAAAGAGGGCATTTACACGTGGATGTTGGAGCTGCTTGATATTTCGATGAATGCCTGTAACTATATGGGCTTGGCTTGAAGTTCGGTTTTGTTTGATGCGACTGAGCTGGCTTAGGAGAGGATGTATAATCTTTCTCTTTCTTTTGAGTGGGTTCTAGCGCGATAAACTTACTCTCGAGAAATCCCATTAGCTCATTCAGATTAGGTAATTCTCTTGGAGCTTTGCGAGCTTCTTTGTAAGCTGTGTAAGTTTCGCTATCTAGCTTTTTCGCTATAAGATGCACTAGTATCGGATCCCAAGAGTTAGTATCTACACCTAAGTTGTGAATGGCGTGAATACACTCTGTAGTGGTGTCGTAGAGACGTTTTATCTCGTATGACGTCTGCTTGCTAATGCTGGGTTGATTCAGGAAGGTCTCAATGTGGGTGGAGAATAACACTTGCGGGTTATTGTAGCGATGTGTCAATATATCCCAAGCTATGTCGTAATTTTCAGTCGAGATGTTTAAATGCTGAATCAGACGCTCCGCTTCTCCCTTTACTTTACCCTTCAGGTGCTGCATTTTTTGAGCTTTAGATAGAAAATTATTGTTCTGTATCGACTCGGAGAACAAATCGAAAAACGTAGGCCAAAGAGTAAATTTTCCTGAAAAGGTAGGTATTTCAAGTAAAGGTGTAGATTTTTGAAGATGGGTTGTAGCTGAAAGTTTTTGATTGAGCGCTTTTTTAGTTATCTTAAATGAATTTTCTTGTCTGATAAATTCATCTTGGTAGATCTCATCTTCGCCTTCAAGAATGTTATCTATTTCAAGATGTAGCTTGTCGATAGCACTCCATCTTGACTGAATGCTGCGCAGCTCGTCTTCTAATTCCCACTTCTCGCTAATATCGCTCACTTTAATTCCCGATATTAGCCGCTTGAATGCTCGAAAGTTGGTCCTTTGCAAGGACAAAAGCTCGCTAACTTTGCTAGTAGAACCAGGCTCGGTTTCAGTACCAGTACCTTTACCCGACCCTGATGGTTTCTCCTCTTTATAAGGATCATAAGCTGATATCTTAGCTCTCGTATCGCGATAAAATTTATTCATACGATCGTAGATAGACTCCTGAAAGTACCTTTGAGACTTTGTCGGCAATAGTAAAAGAGTATTATTGTTAGAATCGAACTCTCCCCAGAAGTTATCTAAAGCGTCTAATCGTATCTTCAGATACTCGGAGGTCTTTCTATGACCTGAATCTTTGTCGAAGTTCGTCCCGATGCGCTGAAGCTCGGTAACGATTTCTGCTTGACGGTTGAAAAGCGCTTCGTAGTCCGTCATTATAGTAAGTTATGCAAGTAAAATATGAACGATCTTACTTGAATATGCTGCTGCTGGTTGCTAGGTATGCTGCTGTAGACACGACTCCCGACTCGCGCAAGGAAGAGGTGAAGCTGATGAGTGAATCTCCTGACCCACGGAAGTTGAGCTGAAGCTGCTGAGTGAGTCTCCTGACCCACGGAAGTTGAGCTGAAGCTGCTGAGTGAGTCTCCTGACTCACAAGGACGTCTCGTAATCGTAAGATAGACGCGGACGCAAAAAGTTTTAGCTAAAACCCGGTAGATAAATCACGGGTTTGTGACACGTGAACCGATTTCGTCACTGTGCACTGGGTCAACGTACGCAGAACCGAAGGAATTAACACTCCCGTAAGATCCCGCTTGTACGATAGCTCGAAGGACCAAAATGTTGGGGCAAGACCCTAACAGTTAAAAAAGCTGTAGTAAACTTGCTAAGGGATAGCTAGGGGTGAGTCCGAGGACAGTAAAATAACCGAACACGGCGAGTGATGGAGGTACACTGATTTATTGCTTTCATTACAATAATTATTTGCAACTAGGGCAATGCAAGCTATGCTAAAAGTAAATAAAGTAATTTCTACAAATAAAGTTTTTTGCATGTGTGTGCGTTAGCTCGTACACTATATGACTGTGTTTCGACGTGCGGCACACTTATCTATTTAAAGTAGCATTTCTAGCATTCGAAGTATAACTACAACTCCTTTGCACGACTAATGTCCAAAATTAAAAAATGTCCAGTTAGAACTAATGACCAACAAGAATTTTGTCCAACACGAATTTATTCCAATGTGAATTTTGTCCAATGTGAATTTTGTCCAATGTGAATTTTGTCCAATGTGAATTTTTCCAAAACGAATTTTGTCGAATGTGAATTTTGTCCAATGTGAATTTTGTCCAATGTGAATTTTGTCCAATGTGAATTCTGTCCAATATGAAATTTTGTCCAATGTGAATTTTTTTCCAATATGAAATTTTTCCAATGTGAATTTTGACTACAGAACGTGGTGGCGCTAGTGATGATAATAGTCCGTTGGGCGATACCCGACATGTCGGCGGAACTTCGCGACCGCATCCGACGCGAAGCTTACGTCATCAACACCTTCATTCTGCAAGAGACCCGAGCTAGGTCACGTGCTACACCTTCGCCCCAGCCCCAAGGTCAAGGTCAAGGTCGAGGGCAAGGTCGAGGTCAATGGGGGGGACGCCTCGCGCCGCCTGCCGCCTCGACTCCCGTTTAGTTTTGAGGTTACGGTACGCAGCACGACGCTTACTATTTCTTTATTTTTTTACTAACAGCGTTTTTTGTTCACTGGCATATACGTGGAAACTATTTTGATTTCTAGTTATTTAGTGTAATGGTTTAACAAAGTATTTTGATTTTTATTTATTGTTATGGTAGTTCGCGTCACGTAAAAAGCTAGAAAAAAGTGGAGGGGGTATGTTTGCGCATGGGTACACTCGGGCGCTAAAGTACTCGGCATATTGTTTTAATTTTAACCTAGCCTTTGCTTACGGCTTCGTGTATTGGTTATTGGTAGGTACATTCAAATATATTTTTTTGACGACCACTGTGGCGCAGTGGGCGAAGGTCCGCTTGCGACGCAGAAGTTTGCGGGTTCGATCCCCGCCGCGGGACAAATGTTTGTATGACCTACAGATATTTGTCCCGGGTCTGGGTGTTTCTATGTTATAATATGTATGTATTTACAAACAAAAAGTATTAAAGTAGTATATCAGTCATCTAGTACCCATAACACAAGCTCTGCTTACTTTGGGGCTAGATGATGCTGTGTGAAATGTCCAGCATTATTTATTATTATTTATATCAGATAGAATTATCATTAAATTGAATTAAAAACATATTTAATTCCGTATAGAATGTTTAATCTAATTAAAAAAATTCAAGATATGTTGGAACTAATTCCACTAAGTCCGGAAATAATATATATAATATGATTCCGAATCTTTGGAACCTTTTACAATTCGCCTAAGTGTAGACTCGGAACGTTTTGTTGCCTGTGCGATCCGTTTCATACATTGTTTTATATTATCAAATGCATTATTATCAGCCTCTCTTTTCAACCGACTTCAAAAAAGAAGGAGGTTCTCAATTCGACTGTATATTTTTTTTTTTTTTTTTTGTATCTTGTTACGCGATTGTTCCGCCATTTGTTGACCGATTTGCAAAATTCTTTTCATGTTTGAAAGGGTATACTCCAGAGGTGGTCCCATATTAATTTTATTCCTGAGGGATTGATAGTTTCCCCGTAAAACTCTAAACACCTTCCCTCCTAGCCATGTCACAAATAGAAATCGAATCGACAGCTTGACGCCCTGAGTCACACCGCGTTTCGAGTCAAACATTGAAGTCAGTTTTCTTTTTAGTATAAAAACGTAATTTTCATAGAGCAATATTCGTCATAAATATTTTTCTCAATTTTCTATGCAAAACCATTTCGTAATTAAAAACTTTTGTGTGCGATGGTATTTTGAGAGCAAACGTAACGTGGACACAGCGTAGAAGGCAAATGCCAACTGACGAACCAATAGCACGCTGGCAAGCTTGAGGCGTGCGACCCTCCCGCCCCGCGCCTCACTTCGTACCGTCAAATGGACCCATAAATCGCCCATGGCGCAGCTTGACAGCCTGCGTTCTTTTTACGTGACGCGAACTATACCTTTAACTGAAAAGAAACGAATCTAAAATGGCGGCGATAATTGTTCTCTCGCTTGCACACTAGTGTTTTCATTAGTGTGCAAGCGAGAGAACATGAAGATTATAAAGTACTGCTTTAAAATTATGATGAACTTATTTGATCTACTAGTGAACAAAAAACGTTTATGATTTATGAGACTGTGTTTTGTGTGTCCGATACTGTTGTTTTTGAAGAATGAAGTTCTAACAAAGTAATTCGAATATAAAAGTTGAAATTTTTGAAAATAATGTAAAATGTATTTAGTGCTTTGTATTGGTGATATTTATTACATAATTATCTTATGTAGTACCCATTATAGGTGATCCTCAAAGCTTTCAAAATTGTACCTTATGGGTTTCGGAATTCGGTAAGTTATCGAATAGCTTTTAAAATGCTTTATCATATTGGGTCGTGTGTATCACACACATAATGCAGTCTAAAATTTAATTTTGCGAGAACTTTTATACTAGGATTGCTATCAAGATAACGTTTTATTTTCTATTTTAAATCTGTGACATAAGTTTCAATATGGAGTGCGTGTTTTATTCCTATTAATTCTTTTTACACCTTATGCCGTTTTTAATCTTGAAAGTCCAAATTTTAAAAGCAACGCAACTTCTTGGTATAAAAGTTCTCTCAAAATATGTTTTTCTTACTAAGCTAAGCTTCTATTGAACTGAAATAATTTAAGTCAGACCAGGTTCCACAACCGGCGACCATGTGAGTTTTTACAGTATTTAAAATAACAGCATGGTTTTGCGAGGAATTAATTATTAATTTATTTTTATAAGTTTTACGTAACACCTAACAACTGATGGCATGTTACACATCTGCCATAACTATTACAATCATTAATTTGCCTGCTAAATATTTTGTACAGTTGCTAACGTAAATCATTTTAATACTTCCTTATTATAATAGCCACACATTGATATCTGATATGAATAATAAGCTACGATTTCTTTTCGATTTTATAAAAAGTGTACCCATCAAAACACTAACCGCTATAAAAAAATATTGTTTGAAAACTAGTCACGCTAAACTCAAAATGAATTGATTTTGCATTGGTGTCATTCACGATTTGGTTACGTATACGAGTAATTCATCTGTGGTTTTACTAACATCACACAAACTATCACATTTAAGATAGATTCAGTAGTATTTAGCATTTTGAGCGAATAACAAAAGCTTACACATTGAAGAAATTAGCTTTTCGCCTTATTGTAGGCAGCTTGTTGAGGCTTTGTGTCAAACACCATGCTGGTAGTATACTGCTGGAGTTAATGAACTGTTCACACTATTTAAACATATGCCACACACATGTCATAATAACCTACTAAAATAATCACACATATGCAATACTAACAACTCTGTATTGCCACAATCAAATATTGCATATTATGTACTTGTATTTTACGAGTCATGTTGGCCTTGTGGGATGTACCTACTCCCGTCTTTCAACCCGAAGGTTTCGAGTTCAAATCCCAGCCGTGTATGAATAGTTCGTTCCGTAAATGCACAATAAATAAAGCTTGGAGAGGAAACAAAACGTGAGGAAAGCCGCAGGATAGTCAGCGCCACACTTACCTTAGGTCATTCCTATGGAGAAAGCTGATTCAGTTGAGGGGATGGGCTAGGTTCAAGTCTATTCCATCTCAACAAGATCCTGACGCGGTATAAAACATCGAGTAAAATAAGGTCTTCGTTTTTTGATAGGGCCAAAAGTGTTATAGAAGAGGCAAGATTTTTGTGGGGTGGATCGTAGCGTGAGAAATATATAAAATATATAGGCCATACTCCAAATTCAATCGTACCGACGACAGGCCTACAATTTATCTGGGCTACAATAATATTGACTTAAAACTTGAAAATTTTTCAAGTATATTACGAATTTATATTGCCAGTTCTAAAATATAGCTTCAACTCTACAGGTGATGTAACAGAACCAACCTGGAACCACATCGCATCCCTCTCAGGGTCCGACTTCGATTTAGCGGCGCACGGCGACCATCAGGACATAAACGATCTCACCAAACACGTGGTCGCCATTACACCCAGCAACAACGAGGAATTGACGCATGTCTAGCACTTTCAATTGGCGACGAGGTTTTTCAGCAGATAAACTCGTTCCTAATTCGAAGTCGTCCGTTTTAGAGCAGGTTTTTTATTCGGACTAAACTTTCCGAGTCATTTTTAGGAATTATGAAGAAGAATAGAAAAAACTCACAGAGTCATTATTGTATTATGTTCGTTTTCATTGGATATGTATTCTTTCTGTGTTCGCTGGATATCGTATCGTATGCTATATTGCTTCGCTCTGTATTCAATATTACGTTTTCAAAATGTAAAAACCTAATATGAGCCGCCCCAAATATGACAATATTTGTTCGAAATACCGTTCCCTCCATTTAAAATGTGGGAATCAGTATGTGTACGGTTTTATTTGTTCAATATCATGAAACAATGTGATTGTCCTAAGTAAAAAGTTTATGTGTTGGAAATTTAAAAAAAAATGATTTAACTTTATACTTTTATTAAAATACGTAAACGTATTTTATGAGTTATACGTTCATGAGTTCAATTTGTTTAAGAAATCAATCGTCTGCACATAACTATTATTTTTTATTAACCGACTTCAAAAAAAGAGGTTCTCAATTCGTCTGTATGTTTTTTTTTTGTATCTTGTTACGCGATTGCTCCGCTATTTATTGACTGATTTGCAAAATAACAGCGCCTCCCTCACCGGTTCAGATAAGTTTGTGTAAGTAGGTACTTAATTTTAGCAAATAATGCTTTTAGACAAGCGCTATCTGTCGATTCGATTTTTACTATAATTCGATTTATAGGGTGGCTTATCCTCACTTGTTGCCCTGAGTCACGCCGCGTCTTGAGTCAAACGGTTGAAGTCGGTTTTCTTTTTAGATTTTAAAACGTAATTATTTAGTAAAACGTATGGTTTTGAAAGGAAAATATGTATGTTATGTATATGTATGTGTATGTTACTAGTTTTAAGCTTTTAAATGTACTTTTATTGTTGTTTCACTGAAAGCCTTATTTAATTCACAAATACATTCATCAGATAAAAGGTACTTAATATGAAGCATATCAAAAATATTGAGGAAGTATAACATCAGTGGATAGTAGAATGTAGAAGGTAGGCAGTAAAATTAAGGCAAATAATTTTATATTTATTTTCTGAATGAAATGCTTTATTTATATTGAATCTCACGTCGCTTTTACAAGCAATGGTAAGCATATATATATATTTTTATTTATCGTACATGATCAAAATATACTAATAAGTAAGTATACAAAATGTGTACAGTATTCTGAACGAAATGACAATATTTTTTAAAAGGTTATTCAAATTCTGTACAGTTAAACCTCATTTTCATATTGTTTTACTTTAGTTCATTTTTACGTAATGATCAAAATTATTTTCTTAAAACAGCGACAAGTATTTTGTACTATTTATATCTTTTACAAACTATTGGTACATAAGATTGTCATTAGTAATTATCTAAAGTGTGTTCAGTAGCGATGTAGAATCATTCTTACCTATAAGATAATAAATATTACTATATTCTCGAGTGTACAAAACTACTCCCAAAAATATTGATGTAACACCAGTGTCCAAAACTTATTAAAAAATCTACGATAAAAAAGGTTCGTAAAGTAACCATAACCTGCAATAAATAGATTCAGTCGTGGTCTGTCTGAGATGAGTCCAAAAGTCCCAAGCCTTTTTACCTATTAACGCTATCCGAAGTAATCCAGCTTTTGTCTATTAGGAGTAGTCTTTTACAACTTGTATATTTAAGCAGTGGGGCTCATTCTTCCGAGTTTCAACTGCGTTCTTACCTCGCTTTGTATCTAAGCGCTTTAAGAAATCGCACTGAAATAATATAATACAATTATAGATCTTAATGAATCTTTATTATACATTTTTGCCAGTTAAAAGTTGTGACAAACTCACTGCCTGTCACTATAGTTGTACTTGTGTGTTGTACCTACTTTATCAATGTTAAACATGTAACGTTAAGTATATGTTTTTATGTATAGCTTTTTATATTATACAATTTATATTACTTAGTGCGTGTTGTATAACATCATTGACTTTGAAATGATACCAAAATGTTGGCTGTTACTAAAACACATTCTTCTAATGCCTCGTATTTATTTAAAATGTTGACGTGTTTAATTAATATGTTATTAAGTAATGTTTCTGGTGCTTTTGAATCCTCATATTGTTAAGTCACTTTGTTTAAGCGTTTTTATAATACACCATACAAAAGAGAGAGTGCTATTTTTTTTAATGCTTGATTTAATGTGGTGGTAATCTCCGAAATATCTGCCTATTTGAGAAACTACATCACCATTAAACTTTTTTCCTGATAAATTTATGTTTTATAGAGCGATATCTTGCAGGTGGCTTCATTATTGAAGTTGAAAAACAGTCAAGTGATCAGCGATTTGAGGCTACTTTATACGCGCTTAACTGTGTTTATCTTTCAAAGAAACTATGCCATATTGGCTGTTGTTCTATCAATTTGACTAGTCATTAATGTTTCTAAAGATATCAAGTCAAATTGTAATGTTATATAATTTTAAGATGCGATGCCTTTCTCTTTAACGGATATTTTACAGATATATTTTTAATTTATGAATGGAATCAAACGTACAAGTTATTACGAGTACTTACCTATATACTTATTACTTATACATACTATAGGATTTTATGGTTTAGGCAATGGTTGGTTGAACTATATTTACTTGCGGTACAGTAACAGAGTCAAAAGCTTTATTAAGATAAAAATTTACTAATGTTTATTGTGCTGGTAAAGATATTAGCAAAGTTTATGAGTATTTATGTCTTTGGAAGATTAAAAGTTACCGTTATCAAATAATGCTGAAAATGAGTTTTATTGTGTATAAAATTCGGTGGAGGAATCATACTATAAAAGTAACAAGAAATATGTTGCATTTATACGCTGTGTTTTAGCATGCCAATTGACAATAGACTATTTAAAAGATAAAACAGCTAGTAGGTAATTCAAAACCTGAAATGTAGGTAATTTTATCTTTTTGTTATGGTGTGACCTCACCTCACTCTGTCTTGAGAGCATTTTTGTGTGTTTACTCAAGGCACATCTATTTGCTTTATATTAATCCTAATGCCGTTCTTATGTGTCCGATTGGCATGCTAGGCTTGGGATGTTTGTGAGCGGTAGAACGCTGTTTGTCACGTGAAACGCTTATATATAACGTTTATATGTATGATTATATGGAAAGTTACTAAATTGAATAACAGTTTTATTTTAACTTCATTCCCTCGACCAATGATTCAGCTACATTATTGGCGTCTTCTCGTCCTATGAGGAAATATATTGCTGCATTAGTCAATGATTAGTCACACTCTAACAGTTAGTAGAGATGATAATGCCTCGTCTTCAGGGGAAGTAGCAGTCGCCCTGAAGCAGTAGTAAACTGCATTAGGTAGGTATGCAATATCAAAGACCTAAGTCCGTCATTTAGTGATGATGATGAAAATAAGTAGGTACCTACATTACATATATACTTGACTACGATACCGTCGCGTCGTTCCTAAATTTAAAGTGAATTGGCACGTACAGTTCGCCCAACGGATCTAGGCATTCGTGAAGTTATCCGTTTGTCTGCGCAGTAACCGCGTTTTCATACAAAATTGTGTTCTGAGCAGACAAACGGCTAACTTCACGAATGCCTAGATAGATCCGTTGGGTGGGCGACGTAGAAGTCGTAGAACTGGTACACGAGTTCTTTCGCCATTTTTGAAGGAGCTAGTGGCTCTGCTATTTTATTTACTTTTCTCGTGTTTTACTAGGTTTTATTATGTAATTTCGGTGGCATTTTACTAATGAAGCCTTGGATTACGTAACAGGAGATTTGGTAAATGGAATGGGGGAGTATTCAAGAAAATGTCTCATTTGACGAAGGATTTGGAGTTTTGAAATGACAAGCCGCCATGTTTTTTCAAAACCAAATTGACGTGAATGACATAATACATATTTGAGAGGTGAGGATACTTGACATTGGCAGAATTTCTACTGTTAATACCATAGATTTAGTATGGTACCTTTTTGGTACATCCTTTATAATATGGTTAATACCATAGATTTAGCATGGTACCTTTTTGGTTACATCCTATATATATATGGTTAATACCATAGATTTAGCATGGTACCTTTTTGGGTTAATACCATATATATCGGTGTACCAAAAAGGTACCATGCTAAATCTATGGTTTACAGTTAGTTGTAATTAATAAAAAGAAGAAGAGGAAGAAGGAATAAAGGGAGGAAGAAGGAATAAAGAGAAGAAGAAGAAGAAGCCGGGGAGTGAAGTGAAACCAGAAGTAACCAAGAATTGAAGTGAGAGAGAAGAATACTGAGCTAAGATGTTACTGATTGGGTGGTATAGTTGCTCAGCGACAAAGCCCTTTTCTTTTTATATTGTAAATGAAAAAAATAAAAAAAAAACAACTGTACACGTTGTACGGGTATGCCCGTCGGATCTGCCTGTCGTCGGGCATGACTGGCGGGCAGATCCATACGTGTATGGCATATACAGGGTGTAAAAAGACTGCTACCGAAAACTGAGGGATTGCAATCAGACCATGATTCTGAACATATTTATCGAAAAAAAACACAAAAAAAATTTTGACTTAGCTACGTCATATTATTTTATTTTCTAGTTTTTTTCTACTAGTATAACATAATAAGACCATACCTACCTAACCATTTCATTTATAAAAGAAAAAAACAATTAAAACTCAAAATCCAGCAATCTACGTATAAAAACGCGCCCAGTACATACGCAAACAGTGATCTTCAAACGCTGTTTTCTCCGGATATAATGATTTTTTCGGAAAATCCTTTTGGATTTGGTTGTGTGTTGGGATGCTGTACCTACCCCTTTCGGCTTCGGTAGACGTCTTTTTACACCCTGTATATAGGTGAGGCATCCGACTGGCGGGCAGATCCATACGTGTATGGCATATATATAGGATGAGGCATATATATAGGAGTACCAAAGAGGTACCATGCTAAATCTATGGGATGAGGTACCATGCTAAATCTATGGTGTATGGTGATTGTGAAAAAAGTGACAGTTGCGCCCGCCGGGTACATGCCCGCTGCCTGTGCTCAGATCTATGGCTCAGATCGGTCGGGTACGGGCACCACAGATAATGTAGAGATCAATTCGGATAAATGCCGAGCACCCATCTGTGCGTTTGTGCATAGCGAGACGGTGTGCTCACCAGATTTCACCGTAATTTGTTTGTAAGAAACATTTGAACTCAATTTTTTGCTTTGAAAGAGACATTTTACAGACAACCTTTATCTTGCCTGGCGGGCATGCCCGTGCGTGTGTGTGAAATCCGGATCTGGCCAACAGGCAGATCCTCAGAGTAGGGCATATCCGACGGGCATACCCGTACGTGTAATGGCTGGCTTAAGGGTGCCGGTACATCTATATGGGCTATTCTACCTAATCTGTGGCTATTCCGGCTATTCTCTCAAATTTTGTTCCAGAACTCACTTTACAATTTTTAGCACGTTTGTTAAAATAAAATATTTTTAACTCCCAATTTAATATTCATTAAAATTCAGTTAAGAAGGCTTTCAAATAAAAAATTACAAGCACGAACTCAAAACACTTACAACATTAAATTAATTAACAAAACTTTTACTATACCAAAATTAAGCCCAACACCTTACCTCCTTTGTTAGACGTGATGCTCTGGAATGTAGCTAAGTTTGGTTTAGTGCACTCAAAAGATGGTGCTTTTGCAAATAAAAAAAAATTGTTTCCCAAACATGGCTGCCGGTCGGTTCTAATGATAGACTTTGAGATTGTTATTGTGAAATCTGGGCCTTTTTAAAGTATTGCTGGTTAGTTTTACTCGCGATAATATGTCATAGTGATTTCAGTTTTCTGTAAAATGACTTCAACTCCAAAGACTGAGAGATGCGGACAAGGTAAGAATGCGTAATGAAGACTGAAAGCCTCCGTACTTTGTTATGCTATGAATTAATTTACAAAGCTCTCCCTACCTATGCGAGGTAGAGATTTCTGAGAATTGTTTTCACCTTATACTCATTTTAGTGCCTCAATAACCTACGTTACCTACCTACCGCGTCCACATTGGTGTACTTGGTACTTAGGTACATGGGAACATATTCTGTGTAGTTTATCGCCAACACCAACTCGTTAGTTGTTGTCTTTAGGCCAAATGTGACAATCAATACTAATCTCATAGCCTCCCATCATTCTCTATGGTGCAAAAGTAACAACGGGCTCTCAATGACCATCAACATTGATCTTATGGACCTCATCTATTATTGTTTATAAAACAATGAGCCAAAAGCACTATGGAATCTGCATAAGTAATAAGTTATCCACAACTTGGTACTTATCCTATCTCATTCAACATTCAATTTTAAATATGAAGAAAATCAACTGGTATGCAATTCCCTTAACCATCCCTTATCTCTACATTAATTTCTTGTCATTGGCTTTCCAACAATGTAATACTAATTAATGAGTTACTTACAGTTCGCCCAATGGATCTAGTCATTTGTGAAGTTAGCCGTTTGTCTGCGCCGAACACAATTTTGTATGAAAAATCGGTCACTGCATCCGTTGGACGAACTGTACCTACTTACTAAGACTACAACTTGTCCGACTTGGGACAACTCATAATTTCTTATATTTACAACTTTAATCTGCAATGTTACACAGTGATACTACAACAATTTTGATAAAACATCTTTCTGTCTAAATAATCCTGGTTTATCACTTTAAAACAGTAATATCTTTATCCAATTTGTATGAGCTGTTTCCGAATTTAGCATGCACAAACTAAAAGTCGGTACGGCTTGCCTTATTTATTTATCTCATAATCTCTCTATCACAAGTCCTGTAACTAAGATTAAAGGTGGATTTTATGCTATATAATTTAACCAGAAAGAAAACAATTACCATGCCACCAGTATTTGTAACAAAACATTGATTGTCCTCTTCTTTATAAATTTTAAGTTTAATTCCTATTTAATAATAGGAAATAGGAAATCCTATTTAATAATAGGAAGTAGTTAATCTAGTATTACAATTTAGACCTGTGTCTTTAATGTTATAGTTTACTCAGGAAGAACTATTCTGAGTGGAACATTGTAATGAAGTAACCTACTCTCTTCAGCATCTGCAGAAGACTGGATCTCATCATCATCATAATCTAAGTTTAGCCTATCCAAGAATTGAGTTATCGAAGGTGCGAGTGAGCTTTCAAAGGATCCACGAAACTCACCTGTTTACTCATTTCACTAGCATGCTCCATGACAAAATAAAATCATACTGGATACTCCAACTCTCACAAAAACGGAAAACCCCATTATCTTGATATTTTTAGAATAGTGCAGCCTCCGGCTACCCGCTTTTTTTACCTTTCTTATGCTAAAAGCATCCTTCTTCAACAGACAGACACTTTGTTCTTATCCAATCAATCAAAGGGTGCAGTTTATAATTTCTGACAACAGTTTCGGCAACTTCCATGGCATTTTCTCACTTTACCAGTAGGGTCCTTGTTATTCCGACGGTAACTCTATAGTGGCATTGTATAGTATTCTATACGTACTCATTCCTCTATTGTTTTCTATGAATGTGGCAATGTATAGTATTTTATTCATACCTTTTCTCAAAAACTATAATTATAATATTTTTTTTGTTTCTGTGTCCTTAGAGCCTAAATTAACTAGTTAAAAAAAAAATTTTTTGAACAAAATGCTCTGCGACCTTAAGGGTTAAATAGACATGGAATATTTTTTGTCCTCCTGATTCTATGAGCAACTTAACGAAAACTTTCTAAAAGTTTTTCTTTAGTGTTTCCTACAGTGCGCGCGGCACTAAATTGGCCATAAAGTGAAATTTAACCAAACCAATCATGGAAGGAAGGAGTAAATCTATTATTTCAGGCAACTCAAACTCAAACTCAAAATTAGTTTATTCATTGAAATCACTTTGGATTGTTTAGAATCGTCACTTTTCAATTTTTATATAATTTAAATACATTTTTATCTTAATTATGTTAAAACGAGTTGGAGCATATTCAGTCCCAAGCTTTTTTGTCATCCAAATAATCTGATATTTTATAGTAGGCTTTTTTGCAGAGATGACGTTTAATTGTATTTTTAACTAACTAAGACTTCCTATACGATGCTATATTTCATTTATATTAAAAAGTATCTTCATTTTGTATTAAAAAGGTTAAAGTTATCATTAGATCCCTATTCCAATTTAGATAGGTACCTAATTCTTTATTTCAGCACTTTTTCTAAGTGTAGTATGTGTCTATTCTTACCTAGGCTGGAAAACGATCGGTTCCTGTGGAATCCACTTAAGTGACGCCATCGTAACTAAACCTTAACATTATTACAGAGGTTAAATTTAGCGATTAGTCCGGAAATAATTAAGTTATATACATGTGGGAAATCATGCAGATGGACGTTCAAGTACTTTTCTATAAAATATAGTAGATCTATCAAGGTTATTTTAATGTTCTGCAAAGAGCTGCAAACCCTATTTGGAATACGTAACGGGACCGCACGCTCTCAATAGGGTTATTTGAATTAGACATTCCCTGGGCCGAGGTGTAGACGTGAAATCATTATATCGACATAACATTTACTTTTTTTTTTACATATTACTAATAACTTGTAAGATTTATGCGTTGTTTCTTTTTGGACTTATGATTTGACCATTTCATGTCGATCGCGTAACTATCCGGAAAAATAGTAAGTAGGTAAGTTACTACCAACAATTAATTATTACCATTCTGCCAATGACTCATAGATTTAAAGTTCAAACTTAGATATGCTTAACTCTTCATTGTTTTGTAGCAAGTAATATAACGTTATTTATCGTGATAAAAAGCAAATAAAGAAGTCTTCATGTTTTACTTTTTTAACTAGTTAGTAGTTATCCGAACTCATTTCGCTGCTTACTAGCGCCGTAGTCACGGAGGCTGCTTGAACGTGATCGCGGTCGTCCAATCTCCCTGTAGGAATTCCGCTGCAGAAACTGTTATTTTTCCTAATTAAGTATATTCTCTTTAGCTGAAAGTTGTCGGTTGTTTACTGGCAGTTAATAGGTAGTTCTATTTCATCTCAGACAAAGATCAGCGGAACTGAGGCTGTAACGGGACCATGGCCGGGACGGCACGTTTGAATGTAGAGAGCCATGGGTGCTATTTCATTAGCTTTATAACAGCTATGTATAATCCATATAAATTTTCTAAATAGTGAACATGAACACTGTTCGGAATGTTTTGAAAAACCTACTACGAATCGTAATAGTTTTTATTGAATGTCTAGTTAAATCCATACTATAATATTATAAATTAATATAGATGTGAAAGTAACTCTTGTCTGTCTGTCTGTCTGTCTGTTTGTTACCTTTTCACGACCAAAACGCTGAACAGATTAAGCTGAAATTTGGCATGGATAAAGATTATACCCCAGGGACGGACATAGGCTACTTTTTTCTTTAAATAATCAGAGGGGGCGTGAAAATAAGGGTTGCAAGTTTGTATGGGGAAAAAAGTTGAGCGACCCTGGGGCCTAAACGTAACGTAAACGTAACTAATCATTAGGCAAAATTTCGCAACGTTGGTTCCACGTATGAAAATGTATTTTCTGCGCATTGTATGAGTTTAGCGATGTTCTACAGTTATTTGAGCTATTTCGTAATGCTTTTCTGAATATAGAGACCCGTTATTCAGAGCCCATTTGCACTTGCCACATGTTACCTCGATTACTGAGATATTCCCATAATGTTACATCTTCTATGCAAATGTTTGTTAGAGTATGCCAGTTCAATTTTCTTATAGTAAATCTTGATCGATTGTGATTCTGATCGATGCTAGCTGCACTCAGCTCGGTAGCCTTGGAAATAGGCCTATCCATACTAATATTATAAATCTGAAAGTAACTCTGTCTGTCTGTCTGTCTGTCTGTCTGTCTGTCTGTCTGTCTGTCTGTCTGTTTGTTACGCTTTCACGCCCAAACCGCTGAACAGATTGAGCTGGAATTTGGCATGGATATAGATTATACCCCAGGGACGGACATAGGCTACTTTTTTCTTTAAATATTTATAAGGGGGCGTGAAAATAAGGGTTGCAAGTTTGTATGGGGAAAAAAGTTCAGCGACCCTGGGCGAGGTCAAAAAGATGATGGGTGACCGCCACTTTTTTCTATGTTCTTGCATTGCAGATTTTTTTGTTTTTTTCTCATTTTGCATGGTAAATGATTTTTAAATTAATGATAAACATGTAACATGTATATTTCCACTCATCAATATATCCGAAATTAAGATTTTTTTGATATTAAAATACTTTTTCCTTGGCTTTGGTTAGAACGCCATCTGTATCACCCGAGGTCAAAACTGCTTTTTACTTTTTTCTCCTAGGTGGCGTTTCTACTATAGCGGAGGTCGAGATACGATCATTTTGAGTTTTGAAAGCTATTGGAGATGTTTGCTTAGACTTTTCGATAATTTTTATAGGTTTTCAAGTACCCTACCTACATAAGTTATTTTACTGACAAAGTCGCAAGTACCAACCAGCTAGAAAATAAAATATTTTTCCTTGGCGTTGGCGTTGGTTACGCCATCTATGTTTTTCATTTTCACAACCAGGTAGCGTTGCGAGGTCAAGAATGCAAATCATTTAGCGTTTTGGAAATTAAAATTTGAAGTACCTACCTACTTAATGATTTTAAAATTAATGATGAGCATGTAGGTAATCATTTATAAATCTACTCATCAATACATCCGAAGTTTCAATTTTTAATATTAAAATTATTAACGCAACTAGATGGCGCTGCTAATTTTGACCGTTTTCTAGATCGCGCTATCGTTGCGTTTTGTCAAGTTTACTTTAGCCTGTGCTTTAGCATATACTTATTTCTTTGATCTTATTCCTTAAATAATCCTATCCCACTAAAATTATTAATTGATCGAAGATTATTAATTAAAGTTTATTAAATAAATCTCTATTTATGTATTTTTATCAAAGAGAATATAAATAGTTTTTTATTTTTTCAAAACAACTTCTATGGGTGGTGCAAGGCAGTTTCAAAGTCGTAAGATTCGAAAAGAAAGTCTGTGTTAGTGAATGTTTGTTTTGTTGCTCCGTGACGACTTAACCGATTGTGATGAAATTTGGAACGGAGATGCTTTAAGTACCTACTTGAATATAGGCTTATTTAATTTAAAAAAATCAACCCATATGGATGTTTTACAGGGTGTTAAAGTTAGAATGGAAAATTTGATTCCTTGGTCTGATTCACTGTCAACACAGTGTAAATAAACTTTAGGTAACACTCCTGCACTTGAATCCTAATAATGCGCAGACGAAGTTGCGCGGGTCAGCTAGTCTGACCATAATTTTACTTGTTCATCTTGACTTGTAGGCTGACAAGAGTGAAAGGATCGTCTAATGAGGCCTTAGTTTTTGGATATGGTATCAGTTGAACTTGGAAGTCTGCATGATCCATTAGCCATGCCATCAGTTACACGTTCGCGTGACTTCAGAAGGTCGATGTTTCCGAAATTATAAAACCTGACCTTATGGATAATAGCAAAGTTAATTAAGCTTATGTTTTAGCTGATACATATTTGTGTTGTTAAACCTGACTGTCAAAGGAAGGTTTAAGTTTTAAAAGTTTGTTTTGAATACCTATGCAGTCACACTACGTATAGTGGTACTGACTGAAGATGGTTTACTGTATCGGTAGTGTTGGCCAATTGCTGCAGATAGGAATTATGTGCTCTATCTAGTGGTACAAAGATACTTCTTTCGTCCAATTCGTTCTATGGTACTTTGTTTTGGAGGCTGCTGCAAATGGACATAATCATGTGTAGGCACTTCGCAAAGTTTATAGACGTGAGAATCGCGTGCGTTACGCCGATTTTGCTCAATTATACCAATTGACAAATTGGTATTGAAAGGTTTTCGACCTTCAGTTAATGTTACATTGGTAGATTGAGGTGGAATAATTTGCATGAGAACGGTCTATTCAATTACAACTTTAAAATAATCTCGGATAGTTTGCGTACTGTTACTAAATGTAGAGCAGCTTCGATGTAAAAATTAAAAAGAACCACAGAAAAAATTAGAGCCTCGATTTTATGTCTAATGAAATGCAACGTGTAAGTACTTTGTAAGCCTTTAAAACGGTTTTTAGTTTTGTTGCAAAGTCGTGATGAGACATCTTGTCACCGCAATGTTGAATGAAGGCTGCCATCACGATGTGGTGAGTTGAAAGTGGTTATTGCAATAGTGATCATAAAAATCTAACCAAGTTCGTGTCAGGCATAAGGCAAGGATATGCTCAAAATGAGAGTACCGTAATGAACTGACATTGTTTACGTCTCAGTAAAGTTGCCGCGAGGAATACCGATGTTGTATAAGCAACATCAGCCTACTTTTATCTAGGTAAATGAATATGGAAATCAAGCACATAAGCTAGATAGACCTAGTTAATTGCTCTACCGAACGGTGTATGTTTCGTACACCTAGAATACAAAACACGTGTAACATAAATAAATTACATCACATCAGAATGGTGTCAGTCAGTAGTAAATTACAGTATTTAAATTCATCTCTCTCAATGATATCGTATTTTAAATCATGCCATCATGGAAATAGAATACAATCAAGCAAAAAGTAGGTTCTTTGAATAGAGGATGCGGTGTCTTACATTACCGAGTGTAATGATCGGCCAATCCACCTAGAAGTGTAGTTCCCGTTAGACTAGGTATCACGATCGCGGCTAGTTTATTGGAAAGTGAGCTGCCTATGCAGACCGTGGCTGGTGCCGGTGGCCGAGCATGCTTCTCGGAAAACTGCCCTAATCAGGCAACATAGCAGATCGAAGCACTCGATTTACGGATAAATGCTTTAGAAAAACTTGTCTTTACACTTGCGAAGGTAACTCTAACTACCTACTTCGGCTCTAATCTAGATACCTAGTTGCATGATCGATTCTGTTAGCCACCAGTCGATAATTTGGCAAGCCTCTCCAAAAGTGTGTCTTCTTGTATTGAAATAATTGGAGTTGTATGACATATTAGCTGGCATGACATACTGGCATTCAAATTGAAGTTAAGTACTGTTTTAGTTAGTCTATATGGACATGACTTGGCAATTAAATGTTATCCACAGCAGACAGTTAACATATTACATTGCATGTAGACCTGTTTTGGTCAATTGACACAGATTTCTTTATTTACCTTCATGCATTACATTGCGTGCTTCGATGTAGTGCACAGCACAACTTATTAGGTGCTTCCTAGTCTCAATCGAAATTATATTTCAAATGCTTATCTTTAGTGTCTTATGCGTTTCATGACAAAGTTGTTTTAACATGATCATGTAATTTAGATAGCCGCGTTAGTTGGTATTTCCTCTGTATGCTGTACCTATTGTGTAGGTCAACTGAACGGGTATGTTGCAGTGTTCTAATCTAAATGACTGGTGTTCTGAGTCATTTAGGTGCGTTTTCAGTGTTTGGTACACAAACAGTGTCTACAGGACCCACTAGGCTGGCTGTCTGTATAATTCTGTACAGGTGAAACTTCGTTTGCGAGTTCGACTCTTTACTTACATTCTAGTAGATTTGATAAGTTTCGAATGTGCATATCGTGAGCTGCTACGTAAAGCCATAGGTATTAGAGATCTTACCAAAAAAACCCGCTTTATTCGTAATACTTGCCAGAGGCGTCGGCGGATGGTCGGTGGAAGATATTACCGCTGTTAGGTAATAATCGCACACAAGCGTCGAATCGGTCACTTGTTAACACAGGTGTGGTCCGCAGACGCTGAGATGCGCGGCGGAGGCAGTACTTTCACTCTCGTTGGTTTGACATGGGCGCTGGCGAACGGTCTCGGCAGTGGAGCCGCGCCGTCCCTCGCTGCTGCCGGCTGCAGCGCCCGGCTCTCGAGACCAACCTCCGCGGTTGATCGATCGATACCCCCTGTGTCAATACTATGCTCCGCTGCGCATGAGCACGCGCGCTTTTTGCTCTGCCGAATATCGTGAATCGCGCATACGAATCTATTTATAGGAATTTGTTTTCCATTTATTATCAAATTGTTTGGCGACGTCCTAAAAGTATTTCATAGAATTTCGAATTGTGATTATTGTGTCAAAAATCTATGATCAAACAGAGAAAGTAGTGAAGCTTGAAATCCAAGTAAAGTTTCCCCTAGTGTAAATGTTTATCAAGACTTCTCGGTTTCGTAACTTTCTGAACACATTCGTGACATGAAATAACTTATGTTCATAAAGCATTTGTGATTGAACTCTGAATAATTACTGTCGTGTTCTACCAAGTGTTACATTTGCAAGTAGTGATTATATTGATGGATGATACCGAGTGATATTGACTTTCTGGGCGCGAGTGTGTGTGACAAGAGTACAGATAATGCTCTTTTATTTGTAGAAGCTTGTATAAATTTAGACTGTATGAGCTTGGATTAGTAGTGTCAAGGTTAGCAAAGCGAGCTGGACATCAGTCGATGTGGAGCAGACACTCGGGGTGCTCACATCACATGACCTACCGAGTCCTAAACTGCGACGTCCAGTGTAAACGTTCACTGTAAATAAACAGTGATCTAATTGTATATTGCGTGTACGTACATGACTGCTTTGCTATTTTTGATATTGACCTTAGTATATGTGGTGTTGTACAAGTTATATCAAAGAAAGATTTTATAAAATTAAAAAGTGCAGTAGTGAAACGCAAAACAAGTCGCAGCTGTGCCAACTTTCAACGATTTTCTAAAGGGCTCCCCTTTCCACGATGGCAATAGCATCCGTCTTGCGTAGCTATCTCCGGTTTCTATGGAAATATCAACAACCCGCGTGACCTAGCTTCATGATTATTCTATGAGAGGCTGAATTCAAAGTAAGATACAAATTAAAGACCAAATCAAAAGTGGTAAAATACATCATTAATAATGCCTCATTACGACGAGAATTTCATTTTTGATGATGATCAAAATCAAAGAAAGAATAAGAGAAGCTATCACGTTTACAAAAATGGATTAAGGCCTCGATGCTTGATAGATAAACCAGAAGTGTTACATGACCTCGAAGAAAAAGGAAAAACAGCATTGAAACGGAACATCAGAAACATAAAACAACGCACAAGTCGCCCTAAACAAGATTCGCAGAATTGTTCTCAAACTCTTCCCCAGATATTGTATGTGACTAAATACAAAACTCCAGATATCATAGTGGACCACTGTCCCCGAATGAGTGTATTTGATCCAAACAGGTATTATGATCACCGGAACAACAATGTGCTCTCGCTGACTCCTTGTAAAAGTCTTGACAATTTGACTTTGAAAAATGCAAAGAAAAAGGAATTCACACTTCGTAATAAAATGCGGAACGGAGCCAGCCTTCAAAATTTGTTGGACGAGGGAACCTTAAAGTATTACGTTTCACCTTTGGAGGATCACTGTTACGCTGGTAGAGATGTAGCTAAAAATTCATACTCAGTGGCAGAGGCTCAATGCCGGCCGATGCTACGCCGAGGTTCCCAGAGTACCCCAGCCCCAGGAGTCGGAGTCTACCGGCAAATAAACAACGAGGGAATTAATAAAAAACCTGTTTCTGGTATGATCTAATATAATATAAATGAGATTAACATAATGCTCTATGATAAATAAACACTTTCTCTTAAAATCGTATTACAGTACAGTACAGATTCTACAATGATTTTATAAGTCAAAATAAGAGTCATAATAGGAAGAAGTTCATGTTACTTGAGTCTATTTGTATGCATGGTTTATGTAATTTGATAGTTAGTTTCATTGTCATGTTGCAAAATTGAAAGTTGAATGAAACGAGATCCCTGTGTCCCATTTCCATAAAGCGAAACGGAAGAGTCGTTGCACCTTAGGCTTTCGATTTTCCTTCCTTGTGCATGTCTGTCTTGTCGCTTTGTGGTGCATCTAATGAATTGCTTGATATTGTATAACAAGACATAAGAGGCGCGGGAACACAACACCAATTGTATCTATTGTTGTTGTAATGTTAAGGCCGCTAGGAAAAAACAGCTGGTATCTTTGTTTTGACGATGTAGAGTTTTATTTGAATAAGCTAGAGCGTTATCACTTGTATGTGTTTCTGAAATTAATTTATTAGAGCCTCTCACCGTGTTGAATAAATTGTTGTTTGCATAAAGAAGACACTATTATAGACGACTTTCGTTTTCCAAAGATGTCAGTGGGTTTAAAAGTAGATAGAAGATACAATTACGCATTTCAATCTGTTAATGCTCTGGTTTTAGAGACCTTACGTTTACAGATTGTTTAATTATACTAGTCAGACCATTCTTGTTATATTTCAAGTGTTTTCCTTGATATAAATTGTTTTTATCGCGTGGTTATTATAAATAGGTTCCATGGGTAGTCAAGAGGCTATTGGACAGGACATGTAGTGGCTGGAGCAGCATGCTAAGTAGTTGTCGATACCGTGTGTGTGTTTATGACAAGTCCGTTTGTGTATGTGTACGTATGACGCACTCGCTTGAGAAGCGAACATGACCCTCGGTTTGGCGTCCGTCTGTCGCCGTACTGTGCAGAGAGGTTCAGTCGCCAGTCGTCATCGCGACTTTGGGCGCGTCCCCCTGTCGCCTCAGTTTGTATTTATAAACTCGCGCGTCATCAACTGCATCATATTGATAAACTAATAGACATTCGCTATCTTCCCGTGTCTGGTATACATGGATGCAGTATCTTTGTGGTTGCAACAGTCTATGTGAACTTGTTGATGGTCATCACATAAATTCAATATTAGTAGGTGCTTCTAAGTGCGAATTAGTTGCCCTTACGTCATTGTCTGGTATGTCATGCTGTTTTACGTTATAGACCTAGCAGTAACGTTTTTTGTAGCATTCATGGATTCAGCTTTAATAATAAATAAAGCATGTTTTAATTATTAACTAACTAAACAAATGTTAACAAACTGACGCAGCAATATCTTGGGAATCGTTGCTTGTAAATCAGTTCTTACATTTAATACGTTTAATTTTAACTAATTAGCACATTTAAAATGCATTGTTCAAACAAGTCTGTTAAAATAATACGTTCGTGTAACGATTTATATTCAATGTAAATTGCCTGTTATTATGATTAACGAACACAAGGTTAATGCGCAGACAGTACATAATGCAGGTGTATCATTGTAAATTCCTGTGAAAATTCTTCTCAAATTCCAATAATGTTGGATTGAAGTTTGTGACGAAAGCGCAGTAAAGATTTACCTATAATACTCACCCATCCAGTATTATTATAAGGCTTTAGATAATGTATCTCTTTTACCACTCATAATTTCGATAAAGAGAGATGTCACCAAGCAATCAATAGAGCTAAAAAAATATAAGCAAAAGGATTATGCAGTATCCTGAATTACAGGTATTACTAGTGGTTCTGTGAGAACAGTAGACCTCGCGAACAAAATTGACACATTTTTTCACAAAACTCAAGCGATGTGCTAAGTTTCAACTCAATCGACCTATTTTTTGAAGAGTTCCATTGAACAGCTCCTGACTCCATCATCAGATTAGCTCACTCACACCATATTTTTAAATTGTTCAAGGAACTTGACATATGTGCCGAGTTTGACGACAACCACTCGCCTTATAGAAAAACAATAAATTGTCCCCTGTGATTATTCAAATAGCAATTTCACCCATTAAGACATCGATGTCGATGATGACGCTTCGCTCGATCGGTCAACAATTATCATTGCCGACGCGCGACGACATAAATTTTAAAAGATTGTTTACCATCGCACAACTATGTAGCTAAGTGACTTCCTTCTAGAGCCTGTAAGTCAAGAGCAAGAATTAGTCCAACAAAAATGCTCCACGAGTTAGTCATAATTTTGATATTCAATATTGTTTATCATTAGTATTTTGCTCATTCGAGCGCCTCCATTATGCTTATCGCATCCTTGTTTAGCAAAGCGTTATCCAAGCGTCATACGTTACACTGATGTGACGCCAAACTGGCCAAACCTACAGTAGGTTTGGCCAGTTTGGCGTCTGCTTTGTTAGTATTATTTTCAACTAAGTGTAGCTTACGCAATTGTATCGTTGCTGTTATTGACTGTCCTCAGAATCATTGTATGTTCTTCAGTTAGTAGTCGTGCTTAGTTCAGATAGTTTTGTTTGATCATTTGTTACTCATACTTTTGACGATAAGATTGATTTCCTGACTTCTTTAAACACGAGTTGAACAACGGTGAAGAAAACCAGTTAGTATTGGGCTAGGATGAGATAGACTTAAAATCTATCACTTATACTTGGTAAATTCTTCAAAAATGTGGACACTTCCGAAATTATAATAAGTATGTATAATTGTACGTACCCTCCCTAGCTAGACATTTTAAAGGAATCTCTAATTATTAGGTTTTCAAGTATTTTGAAATGTATTTGCTAACTGCAGTTGTTGTCTTTGCTCCTATTGTTTCATCATGGGGAAATCCAGTGTTCCATAATTGCTGTACAAATACGAGCTGGTATTAGTTTTTATTAGTAACTATTTAAATAGTACAATTTTTAAACGGTTCAAAACGATCGTGAATGAATTTTCTTTCTCTATAAATATACAAATCATGCGAAAGTTTGTGATACAAAATGAAAACTGTTTATTTTTATTTACAATCTTTCTTTTTCTATTTTAAAGTATTTAAAACTAGCCGTAACAGTTTTTCACGGGTACGAGCACAGAATACAGATAGGTACGAGTAGAACTAAAAAGCAACAATAAGACAGTAATTTTTTGGATTGTTCCTTTTCGGACGGTATCGTAGAAAAAAAAGACTGAGGCTGGAAAAAATGTTTGTTCTATTTTACCATCACGGCACATGTATAATCAAGTTACATTGTTAGTACGTAAGAGCGTTTTAGGATACCTAATTGACAATTTATCATAATCATAATCATTTATTCATAATTCCAGGTACATACAAAAGATCTTAAAACTATTATTTTATTATACTCCCAGTATAGAAAAGTACTCTTTGCTTCGTTCCAACCGACTTCACGACACTCACGTACTTTTTTTCTAAAACTTATTCAACCGATTACGAAACTCCTAATTTCACCTTAGTTGAATGAAACTGACTTTTTGCCGTGAAGCACTTGTCTATTCTGTACACATGTACACAAGACAATCCTCAGACAGAGAACAATCCTGCTGGAATGTACGTTTGCTGTAAGGGGTTTTCCGGTTTCCAATGGTGTATTGTTTGTGCAGAAAACGATTCGAGCGAGAGTGGGTCGGGGCACCGCGGTTCGCTGCGCGGCGCCAATAAGCTGGCGCGGCGCGCGCGATCCTTCAAGGACGACCTGCTGGAGCGAATCTCAAACATGCGCTCTCCAGGCCAGCAGCACCATCCTCCGCATCTCTCGTCTGCACTCAGGTATACATTTTTAACCCGGCTGTCTATGTACGTACAGTAATCTATATTATGTTTATGTTAGAAGTGAATCAAGCAAAAGATGTAAGTGTGTCAGGATCGTAGTAAGTAATCAAGTGGTCAAGCACAGTAAATCACTTCTTTATGAAATAAATAGTTAAAAAATATTTTTTATTAGTAGGTTAGCTAGACAGACAGGTTATATTTCACGAGGGAAATGCGACTGATTACATAGGGCTTTCTGTTCTAACATGGAACAACAACGTTATCTAGTAGTATGTAAATCTTCAACGAAGTTTAATGCTTCTTATCTATATTGATAAGTTTACATACATAGCTCCACTATCTAAACTGTCAGAAACTAAGAAATTGTCGCTCATATTATCAGTTTTATCTCGACCGCCGGCGCTTCAACAACGCTATTGTCTTGCGTTGAATTTAATTTGATTTTGTGCAGTGTTCATGTATAAATACTACATCCGTTTTCGATGTTGCAACCTCGCCTCTGGAATGCAGAATAAAGTGTGAACAAAAAACAAAGTGTGTTGATGTCGTTAACGTGGACATTGCACTTAATGGTGTTCTGATTATGAGTCACGATCGCGACCTGGTATTGTCGCGCTCGTTAGTACATTATATCATCTGAAATCTCATTAGTTTAGTTAGTACATGCAATGTTAAGTGATTACATTTTAGTGTCGGCGCAAATTGTCACCGTGAATCGCGTTTTATTTATAGTGCTGTTGAATACTTTTTATTCCAACCTAGTGAGCTCTTTCGAAAGTAGTCGACTGTGAAACCGTTCGGCTAGTCAGCCCCAGTGATCTTTGCGGAGCAGGCGTGGTGCTCTGGTAGCTCTCAGAGTGTTTGCTCTAAATGGCGAACGCGGTGCGACTACGATCGCCTGTCGGTGATTGGTTCAACAAACGTACAAACAAACTTCACAGGAGATTTGTTAACAATGGAAAACGGTATGAATTGGTTAAATGTTACGTGTTGTATAAACATTAAATACCGGACGCTACAGTGCAACGCCCGAGGTCACTCCTCTTTTAATAAAATCACTATGAAACCCAGAATTTTAGCACATCGTATTGTGGCCTGAATCGTCATAGGAATTGTAGAGACCTACGTCCTTGCGCACTTTGCTCGGTGGTTGCGCAAGGTCGTTGCTTTATTATGGTCTGTTTGTTGTATTTTGCATAAACAAATTTTAATAAACCGGTTCACCATCTGACCTAACTTTATACTTATGAAACGATCAACAGCAGGTTTGTAATACATCAAAACACGCCTCGGAATTCCAATGCTATCTGTTCAAAGTGATAACGGCGATTAGTTATAGACATCTTTTGTTCCGTATGATATATTTGTTGAGGGACCTCCTACTTCACTAAGAAAGGAACATAGCCTGCCTTGTATTGATAGCGCGTGGGCTTGCATGCAAAAGAATCTTTCGCAACGCAATAAATTCCGATCACTGACATATTTATTTATGAAATAAATATATTATTGTATATGTTTTCTGGCTTATTGATTTGATAATTGACGTACTATAACTTATATATTGTAGGAAATAACCATTACTTCATGATCTGTACATCCCTAATTCAGCTACTATAAACAATTGCCAAATACAATCCACAATACGCACGTAAGAGGAAACGACCACTATTGACACAAAATACATCAGCTATTACGGTATTTACCTACGGGGGAACTCACCGATGATTGAATAAATGCACGTAGCTAGTTGACGAGGGGGTCAGAATTTGTCGAATTGCGATTTAAATGAATCATTTAAAAGCCAGCTTTGCAATGTGCTAGTAGTGTCTGTATATTTGTTGTTTGTGGTGATATTTTAATACACGTTTTAAGGAAAATATCTAAAATAACTACCAAACATTTGCCGTCGCAATGGTTAAAACGGCAAAACCTTGTAATTTGAAATTGGTCGAAACAGTCAATGTGACCAAGGAGTGTCCTCAAAAAATATATGAACATCTCAAGTATTTGCACTTGATCCCTTCTAGGTTTGTGCTATCCTAGACATTAAAAATATACTTTTTGTGTCTTATGATTCGTAAATAATTGTTATAATGCATGTCTTTTGCTTTAGATCACATTCCCCACTTAGTCCGAAGCTTCGGAACATGGGGAACAAAACCAATACAAACGACGAAGGAGAGACCACACCTGCCAAAGAATTGGAAAGACTTGTCAAAGAGGTCAGTTAACTTTCTAATAGAAATCAAATTGTTATGAATTTGACACTATATTCTTCATTTCACATGATAAAAATAGAAGTAATAACAGTAGTTATCTGTTCCATTATTTTATCAGCATTTAGAGCAAACGCTCTTGGAGTTTTTATTAGGTCAAGGTTGTTTTTTTCCTGGTATTGACATGACTGACGGTACCCTTGGCTCACTGCGATGTTATTCATCGTTACAGGTTACATTCGGCCTAAAACATTTTTCTGATGTCATTACCAAAAGAAAACTGGAAATGCTCCCCGACAATGGCACCATTGTTTTCGAATCTATTGCGAATATACATAAAGGTAAATAAATAAATACATATTACGGTAAAAGCTAAGCGTACACTCCGCTATTTGGCTTGATGAAGTCACGGCGAAGGATGCGTGATTACTCGAAGTTCAATCATTGTGCGTATGTGCGTGCACGCTTAATTCCATATGTAACATTTGTACTTAAAGTGATTTAAAACCTCTTCGCTTCAAAAAGTGACATTTATGACGGAACTATTAAAATATGAGGTTCGTCATTTCAAATCAAGTTCCGCTGACCTCACCTGCACGATGACTTGTTGTTTCTTTATTAATAAACCAGTGGAACAATAATTGTCGTTTCGACGGCATACTTATTTATTGTCTCTTTCAGCAATAAAACCTTATTGTAGTCGGTCACCGCAGTTGACCGGTGCAGTGAAAAGGCTTTGCGCCGCTCTAGCAATGCTGATACGTTTGTGCGACGAGATAACTGCAGTCAGTTTGCGAGCTGATGCTGGGAATGAAGAACTGGATACGACAATGGCTGCCTTATCCCCTGAACATGTCAGTACGGTCGTGAAAGGAGTAACGGCTGCGGTTGAAGAAGTGGCGTCTTTGGCGCAACAGCATATGACTCGACCGGCGCTTTCCCCGCGACCCGCCCTTGTATCACCAAGAGCCTCCACCCAAAGAAACTCTTTACCTGGTAAGATGTCTCTATATAATAATAAATACACTTTAGTACACTTCGCCCAACGGATCTAGGCATTCGTGAGGTTAGCCGATTGTCTGCGCAGTGACCACTTTTTCATACAAAATAGTGTTCTGCGCAGTTAATCTTTTCCATTTGATTAACGTGCCGTAGTAAAGGTATCCATTATCAAATGACTGCTGCAATAAATGATTAATAGACATTAGACACATCCTAAATTTAGTAAGCTGAACATACACTGTTGCTTTGAAGAGGAAGTCACAAATTAGAAGTGACAAGCGCTTGCAAATCCTAATTAACCTGTCGAATACATCATGCCCATTATTGCCCATGCTCGCGTTCGCAACGACACATGTAATAATTGCGCAAACGCAGATACCATCTAGAGACTCTTGTCCCATAATGATGTGTGGCTAATCTGTTGTTATTGCATTTGTGTTGCGATATAACCGTTGCTAATGCGGTACGTTTTGAATACAAGTTTTGAAATGTTTGAAAAACAATTTTTGTATATTTTTATTGAAATTGGCCACTTCAAAACTCTTGGGCAAAAAGCACTTAGACTGATTGAAAGATTATTTTATTTGAGTACTCATAACGAAAATCCGAATCGAGGTCGTATTGTAAATGCATTATGCAAATTACCTTTAATTATAAATTATATTATTATTTAAAAAAAAAAAAAAAAATTTATTTTTAATTTTAAAGGTTGTCTGGAAGAAATCGCTTTCAGCGATAAGGCCGCCCATTGTACTAATTTTAAACGTGTTTTATTTGTGTGGTGTTTTGTTATTAATTGTACAATAAACTTTGAGTCTTTAACAATTCAATTTAGAGTTTGGTTTTCATGACACCATGCATTCTATCGAAATTCCCTTCCTAAATAACGCAACACGTGATTTCCATCACGTGCGACTTACATCTATGTAAAGACAAACTCTACATTACATTGCCTGTTATCAATGAACTGTCCTTTTCAGATATTCCCTTGACCCCGAAGGAGTTGTCGTTGCTAACTGGTGAACCGGGCAGCGAGTCGGCTGGAGTGCGAGCGTCGCATTCTTCTGAATCTGTATTGGATGCGCCTGAGTCGCCTCCGCCGAAACCAGCCAGACCCAACCGGTAAGTTATCCAACACCAGTGGGGCTATGATGAGCAACGTGAAATTGTCACGGCGTGAGATGAGAAAATTTGTCATGCCGGCATTTTTATCATTTTGCGCTAATATGAGCGCCATGACAGAGACTATGTCACACTATCTCACAATTTGACATAACGGGCTGCGCATACTACATACACAGTTGTGACGATTTTTAACAAGAAAACGAGACGAGAGACTTCAGTCACGGTGCTCATCATAGGCTCACAGGGGGCTTACTTTGAAGCGTTGAATCCGAAGTTTCGATAAATATTCGGAAGTTTCCTACGTTTTCTGACTTCAAGGATCAATTTTTCGGTTCGGAATATTTGGTCCTAGGTTAAGACAGAGTTTATTGGTTGACCTTATTGACAAAACTCAATATAGCTCTTAGTAGGAAGCATCCGAATATTCATCGAAGTTTCGGATACAACGCTTCAAAGAAGGCCCCAGTTTTAATTAAAAAGAACATCTAAAGGTTGAAACGGTTGAGTTGTGTGATACATACAACTTCACTTTTATTATTTTTTGATCATCGACAGAGACTGATAGTTTTTTTTTTAATTTAGTAGGTTAGCATTTGACCTCACTCTGCCTGAAATCTTAAGCAATAGTGAGGTCTAAAATGAAGCATGCTTACCTAGAAGATACCTATTTACTCTCGATTTAAAGATCCCTTTATTGTACTTTTCGGCAAATTTGGTAGTACGTATGAAAAATTTTGATGCATTTATTAGCTACCAAACGCTTACCATCAGACAGATCCTATGCTAATTTGAGACTATTGTGTTTTAAATTCAAAGAATATAATATGTGTTCTTTGACGAATGTTCAACATATTTTGTATTGTTATAAACAAACCGTCGCTAATATTGTTAAGTGTGACGCTTCCTACCGTTTGCAAGGACATTAGTATGACTAAATCAGCATTTATGGCACACAGTCTTAAAACTAATTCGACACGGAAGTCATAATTATATGCATAATTGAGAATCAATATGGTGATGGACAGTCTCGTTTTTAATTTGAAGCCAGATTAAAAAAGTAAAAGTATGTTTTTAAATGTAAGAAGGTCAAAGAGGAATTAATATTGAGACTGGTTATGTATAGATCTCACATGTTTACGTGAAAGCTGTGATCTATGCATAGTCGTGCTTCAAATTGCCCTTCATTATACTGAATAGGATGGAGTACACACACATGTAATAGGCATGAATTTACGGCCTTTAAGCTGCTAAAGATGTCAAATTACTTTGGAAAGTTTAGATTGAAACCCCGGTTTATCTTTCTATGCACGCACAGACGAGGCGGACAGAATGCTGCTCTTATAAAAACGTAAAACCTTAGTTGAACCCCATGTTGAGACATGTCAAAACAAAACTGTTACCACAAAAAAGCGTTCTATTTAAAGATAGTATTTCTAGGGACAGTTTTTTAGTTAGACTTGGTCTAAACTCGGCTCATTTTCTTGTAATAAGCTCCAATGAAGCAAACTATACTCATTACATTATTTTATTATATGTATGAGTTACGAGGCGATGCTTAACCTTACTCGACCAATGTCATTAACCTTACAAGATTTCTTTATAAGAAGAAAATATTGACATTCCGTAGGAATTAATTCTGCAGAGAAATTAAATTCTTAAGACCAGTCCTCGTTGAATTTATCCGGCGTCCGATCTCAACCATTTTAAGTGCACACACTTGAACAACTTTCGCTTGAGCAGGAAATCCACCCTACCGCGACTAAAAGCCTATAACGTTTAATCTAAGCCGTTTGAAATTGTATGTAGCTAAATTAAAGGTAATATCCATTTCCAGCTTTCTACCAACAGGTTGCAATCATTTCGCAATAAATTTATAGTCTCGTAGAAGCGAAACACCCTTGAGATGACAAGCTCTTTTGACGTGTAAACGATTAGCGGATAGGAACAACTTCCTTATTTAGTTTTAATAGATAATTAATGATACGAGTCAAAAGATAGATACGGTCGAGTGGCATTATAAAAGTTCATAATAATATTATGAACTTGTATTATATGATAAATCTATTAATTTATTTAACATGGACGCGTGGTGGGAGGTGCTACTCGCTCAAAAAAATAGTCAAATGGATCAACTCGATAAAATTACTCGCTAACCTACTCGACTATACAGGGTGTAAAAAGACGTCTACCGAAGCCGAAAGGGGTAGGTACAGCATCCCAACACACAACCAAAAGGATTTTCCAAAAAAATCATTATATCCGGAGAAAACAGCGTTTGAAGATTACTGTTTGCGTATGTACTGGGCGCGTTTTTATACGTAGATTGCTGGATTTTGAGTTTTAATAGTTTTTTTCTTTTGTGAATGCAATTATTAGATAGATATGGTCTTATTATGTTGTACTAGTAGTAAATAACTAGAAAATAAAATAAAGTGACGTAGATAAGTAAAAATATTTTTGCGTTTTTTTTCGCTAAATATGTTCAGAATCATGGTCTGATTGAAACCCCTCAGTTTTCGGTAGCAGTCTTTTTACACCCTGTATATTCGGTGTTCGGATACGAAAAATTTCGAACGAACACAAGCCTAGTCCGAACTAGGCATTAGGCTTAGTAGCAATGTTTATTTCACAATTCACGTGTCAAAATCAACTTAAAATTGTCCACTTTCACTTGTATCCATAGCTATACATTATTAAGTGAGAGTGTGATGTTGTTACAGGAAAATCGAGTTGGCCCCACCGCTACCTCCGAAGCGCAAGTCAGCCAACGACAACTCCCTTTTGGGCTTGTCCATTGACAGGTTTGTAACGAATACGCTTGACTTGTTGCCGACCTATGCTAACTGGATTTCTACTGACGGAGACGGGAAAACAGCTAAAGTTTATGCAGACTGTGAACTTGAGTTTTTAGTATTAGGACTTTTTTGTCACTCATCATAGTGATATTTACATTTAACTCTTAAAGTGTTTGTTTGAATTGAACACTGTAAATGCTTAAGATATTTTGGTTAACTAAAGAAGTTTCTTTAGTAGAATGGTGTATGTATAATTACTATGAAATTCCATGTCGTCATACTGAAATTATCTTGCTAGTACAAAGTTAAATAAATTAGTTAATTTCTCAATATTTTTAATATATCTAGTTAACTTAATGTACAAAAAAGTAGATGAACATTTAATAATTTCGTTCCAGATTGTCTCTGCAGTCGCACAGTAGCGGTTCGCTCGACTCCATGTTGAACGTCTCTAATGAAGAAGATCGCAATTCTAATTTGCACGACAACCATGATCACTTATTCACCACACCGCCAAACTCTGATATACTTGGTAAGATTTTATAATAAACCTACTTTCAAGAAAATCGCCCAAAAGTTCCCATACAAACTTTAAAACTATATTCACTACTTTTAAGGGGAGTTGTTTGAAAACCCTTGACACATGTGAGAATGCAACAAAAAAAAATACGCAAATAATTCTCGTTCAAATAACCAAATATGAACAGAGATCATGATAATTTAAAAGAGACTTAAAACACGTTCTAAAAGCTATATTTTTTTTTTTGGAATATACAAGTGGGGAGGAAATTCTGTTTTTGGGCATAACTGTGATAGGTATATGTAGCTTAATAAAGTAGAATTCTGCGTTTCAGGTATATGTAGCTGCAACAACGGAGAATTGCGCGCCTCCGTTGACTCGCACGAGTCGCATATGAACTCAACACACGCCAATACTCAGTCGAACCACAATCGGTATGTGCAGTATGTAGTGCTTTATATGTTGAATTCACAGACAAACGGAACAGGGCCGTATTCGCGTTCCTTTTTTCGTTCGTTTGATGAATATTCGAATGTTATTTACTACGATTTCTGAGTTCAAGGGCCAATTTTAGGTTTTGGAATATGTGATCCTAGGTTAGGACCGTGTTTTAGGACGTTTGAAAAATTGACCCTTGAAGTCGGAAATCGTAGCAAATAACATCTCAAACGAACGAAGAAAGGAACGCGAATACGGTCCCTGATTCATAACTGTATTTCTAAGACTCTGTAGACGTTTGTCCATGTCTTTAGACAGTTATAAGTTAATTTCAAAGACAAACGAGCTATGATTTTATGAAAGCTATTAAGAGAAGATTACCCATGAACTATGCGGTTTTTTAGAAGAATTTAGAAATTCCCGCGGCCAAGTAAATTGTTTAAAAGATTTTCGCCTTTATTACAAGAGACGAAGTTAGAACCGGCTTAACCCTGGTTCTTTAAAAACTAGACTTCACAGATTAGGTAGAGAAAAACTAGACTTGTTACCGATTTTGGGTTTAAACCCTGCTGTATTACAGAAAGTTGCCCAAGTCGAGTCTAGATCATCCATGTTTTGAATGAATGACCACAGATAAGATATGAATATTTAGAAGAATCATTCACTCTTTCTAATTATACGTTCCTTTCCTTCATTTTTGTTTCTCATTGAGTATAAAAAGAGAAAAATAATGTAGCTTATGACGTTTTAAGTTTAATTATGATTTTATAACGGGTATTTGTCACGTAATGTTTAGGATAATAATTATGTCACCAAATCACGAAAGAAGATTTTCAGTTTGAACAATTTTATAACAAACCAAACGCTTGTTTTTTAGCTTGTGAACATTGTTTTGTGACTTGTCTATATGAGTTGTCTTTCTCAGCTTTTAAACTATTTAGTTTTTAGCCCATTGCAAACATATTTTGCCTCGGATAAAAATATTCTGAAGTTGAGCAAAAGTTAAAAAAGTATTTCATGTATTTAAGCGACAGTTTCCGACTGTAATAACCGAAACATGAAATTAAAAGGAAGCTTTGTTTGTTCGGTTTTGACTGCAACTAAATAATACTGTCTTTTTTTTTTATAAAAAAATCGGGAACTCGTTTGCAGTGGGTTTTAGATGACTCTTGTGACTTATTTGGTCTGTTTGCTTTGTTTAAGTTTCTCCAACGAGTCTGGGTTTGTGTCTGTGGGTCACTCAGAAATTTCCACAGAACACAGCTTCACATCTTCGTTTTCTTCTCACCACTATTCCAGCCATGCAGATAGGTAATTTGTTTTGTTTTCTTCTTCTCTGTTTGAATGTTTTGTTTCTGTGTTGTATATTGTTTTTCATTACACTGATTTGCACTTTATTAACCTTTAAAGTTTACAACTGTTGAATTTTATCACTGTTTATTAGAGGTATGATCAGCGTCATTAACTGGTAACTCCCCTGCAGTTCACACCGCCTTACTAAGAGGGTTACCAATTGATGAAGTTGACTGTACTACACTGACTTCTCTGGGAATAGACAAGATGCAAACTAAAAATAAACAAATCAGGGCCGTATTCGCGTTCCTTTTTTCGTTCGTTTGATGAATATTCGGATGTTTCTTTCTACGATTTCTGACTTCAAGGGTCAATTTTTCCAACGTTAAAACACGGTCCAAACCTAGAACTTAATATTTCTAACCCAAAAATTGGCGCTTGAAGTCAGAAATCGTAGTAAATGACATCCGAATATTCATCAAACGAACGAAAAAAAGAACGCGAATACGGCCCCTGAATATTTCAATAAAATTATCAATTTTCTAATGCAACTTGTCGAACTCCAAAAGTCCCAACTCTAGTTAATCTAAAAAATTACATCTCAAAGCTTCGTGTGTTGTTTTTGCAGTACTTTTAACAGTACAGACTGTGTGAGCGAAATCAGGTGCACAGTACAGAGCTTTGAGAGCCGCATGAATGTAACCAATATGAACAATGTAACAACGCACCTTTCAAAGTGAGTGTCCCCCTCCTTTTGTATTTCTAATCTATGTTATATGTTTAATGTTATCAATTGTCAATTTGAACCCTATATCCCTGACATACGGTGCAAATTGTTTGTTGACGAGCTTTTGACATGTGATACATTTTTGATACTCCTTGAAGAGTTACACAAGTAATCTATTTGCATGTATCACTTGTAACTGAGTAAATTTCATGTTCAAGGTGTATCTGTTCTGTTTACAAGAAGTCTTTTGATAAAACAATAGATTTATCTATTGATGGCACTGCATGTATCAAAAACTATCATGTGTCCCAACTAATTGTGTCGGATATCAGTTTGAATTTGCCTTGCGTGACGGAGATTGCTACTTTCGTAGATAATTGATCGATGCGGGAGGAAATTGCTCTCGATACTAAGAATTTCACGCATTAAACGTGAGTCTTCTAGGCAAATTGAAGCTGTTACATGTTCATTGGTGTTTTAACTCTTGGTGAGTGACATCGGCTAATATAATTCAATGGAAAACGCTTTTCTAACTCACGTTTTAGTCAGGAAGCACAACTTTGTTAATGCACAATCGTTCCGTGAAGCACTTCAATAGCACCGTGGTATTCATTAATATGCTCAAGTTTGGTGGCGGTTTTTATTTTGCATAATCAGTATTTATAAAATTGGTAGATTGTCAAGGAAAACGTTAAGAAATGTACTACTTACCTCACATAAAAGTGGATTTCATTATCACTGTTCTTCAATCTATTGTATTTTAAGCCTGTACGGCCTTCCTCAAGTAACTATACTGTAATAATCATCAAACCATTCCAATTGTTTATTTCGTGATTTCGGTAAACATTCGCAATAGGCAATTTTGTAATAAGATTTACGTCGTACAGACTGGCAAGTATAACGTCAGATGAAAGTGAAACACCGCCCGAACTGCCGGCCAAGACGCGGCGCAACATTCGCGCTGACGTCCAACAAAACTTCCCCACTGTTGAGATCAGGTGAGCAACAGTCGCCGACAAAAGTAGATAGTGTAGCTTTTTTGTTCGTTCGCTAGATGTACGTCCGTGTGTGTTGCCAAATAAATATATTCATCTATAGCGGAATTTATTATTAAGATTTCCTTTATCTGTAGTCGCTGAAAATATTTGTAAAAGTTTTATCAACATATTTCTGCTTAAACTTTAAATTTAAAGAGATAGACGCTTGCAGATGTATTTCCTTGTTTATTGAGTAGACCAGACTTATTTGCATCGCGATTAAGGAAAAGGAAAAGCTATTTATAATTCGAGGGTCGTTTTATGCGTGCAATAGTTGAATATTCCACATGGGTATTATTCTCTCAATTAGAACAGCAGGCGAATACAAAGACAAGATTTTTGTTTGTCTCTATACAGGGTCTTTCATTTTAAACTACACAAACTGACAAGGCTTCATTTTTGGGTTGTAAATGATGTTTGACCGTATCAATTATATTCCTAAGCCGATTTAAGTTTTCACTTAGAAATGTATCATTTCAGAATTTTCATAACAAAACAAAAAAAAACACTACATGAATATTTTTTAATTTATTTCTCTCTCAATTCCTGAATTAAGTTACTTTAAAATGAAAGACCCTATAGAGATTAAAATTGGCCATTCTAGGTGCTAAAATCTACTTTTGTCGTTGGCTTCAAGAGGTACTTCAAATTAAAAAGTGGTGAGCTATTCATAGTTGCTACACACGACCTTGGGTAGGAAATTGTTTCTGCGGTCTTATCTCTAAGTTGTTATTTGTAATTATACGCATTGTAAGTGCTATAATTCGGTTGCGTCAACTGTTGTAGTACAAATAAATCATGTCTTTTCTGTATTTTATTTGAGTGGTATCAGTTTTATACTCCAGTTTTTAAAACTTAAATGTAAAATTTAATTACTTGCTTAAGAATCGCCAAGTATCAAGAACGTGCCGATTGGTCGCTCATAATTTTCGTAAAAAAAGTTTTATGTTAGTTGCCAAGTCGTAACAAAATAACACTAATTATTGTAACTAATTGCTTTGAATTTTGCAATGTGCGCTCCGCGATTCCATTCTTCAAGGAAAGTTATCGCTTTAGAAATGTATAAGGCAAATGTGTGTTTTAGCCGTGGTATAGAAATATTGTTTTAGTGTTACTCGTAAGTTTATTAATATTTAAGCTGAGAGGATGGTTTAGGTGCTGGACAAGCCTATTCCATCTCAAACAATGTCCCAGGCACTACAGCGTCATGTCGAGTTAGGCATAGGTTGCCTCCTGACGCTTGATAAATCATCTAGTATAGATGCAATGTAAAGTGTTTTGGAACGAAGTTCCTGCCTGCATCCAGGATGCAGGCTAGAAAAATTAAAAGTACGTGAGTGTCGTGTCGTGAAACACTCGATTGGAACGAAGTTTCAACTTTGACATTGACATTTAAAATTTTTGAAATTTTTGACATTTTTACATTTTGCGCACCACTATTAACACCATGCGCACCACTTTGCGCATTCTGCGTATCTTTTTTTTGTGCAGTACTTTGCGCACTCGGCGCATCTATTTTATTCCGTTCAGCACTGCGCACTACTTTGCGTACCTTTTGTACTAAATGTCAAACTTTGCGCTAAATGTCAAAAATGTCAAATGTACAAACTTCGTTCCAACCGAGTGTTCCACGACAGTCGCGTAGTTTTTTTTATTAATATTTGTATGAATTTCAGACCGGCTCCCATTTGCACGCTTCACGGCGAAGCGAGGCCACACACGCTCGCAGACCACCATCCACCGCGCCCGCCGCCATTACCGCTCAAGAAGAAACACAGTCAGTATCACATACTAACTTGTACATTACGGGGTTTTGTGTAGTACATGGAAATTGTATTGAAAACATAATAATAATCGACGACGCTATTTTCATCTTTTTAATATTGTGATGGTTGATTATTTTAGATATAAGCCTAACCATTTACTTATATTTATTCATAGTCATGCTATTGAGGTTTAAGACATACTTTACCTTTTGCTGAATTGTAGTGGAACCTCATTCTAATTAAACCCATTGTACACTAAAATCATTGTACAGTACGCACAACCAATCTTTATCTCTCTGAAGTAGCTCCGCAGAACCCATTTTTGATGACGCCTAAAAGACGAAGACAGCGTCGTATAGCTGTCTCGCTCACACGTTTAGTTTGTTGCATCGCCCTATCTCGTCTACTCGCGCAAACCAGCGCAATCGTTTAGTGCACCTAACTTCAGAGAGCTAAAGATCGATTGTGCGTACAGTACATTGCGAATTTTATATTTTATATTATGCGACGAAAACTTGTACGGCCTCTACAAGATGTTTTTATTGACCGTTTTGAGCTGAAAACATCATTCATCACTTGCTCAGTACGAGATATACAGAGCTTCAGAGCTTGTAAATTCCTTCATTCATTAGACTGCACACATTAACACATCGGGACACATAAGGGAACTAGTATAATGGACTTGATGGAAAGTGTGCTGTTATTTATAAACTTCCGCACCAAATATTCAATACTTTTCTATGAATGTCTTGTGCATGGTATGGACTTATATAAATATGTGGAGATTGGAAACCAATGCTACAATGTTACGGAGCTTGCACAACCAAGTGGCGGCAAATGTATATGATAAGTGTTTCTGTCTATAGACTGGTATGATATGATCTATTGCACTTCAATGTCATGCCTGTATGTATCACTTCTTCGTGGTATATTGGAAATCTTAAACTTTGGTATACGCAGTATTGATATCAAACAGTATATTCATTTTAGAAGTCATTATATTTAAAAGTGTTTCAAGATGAACCCAATGTCTTGAAATCATTTGTTTTAATTTCTTAAGAGTTTTTGAATCACGATTGTTTTTTATTAATTTGAAGTCTGTACTTCGAGAGTGTGTCCTTACTGTTTGATACTATATTGTTTGGTATGACAATATATTGTGGGTTTAATGGCATGTTTGTCTGTTGTGCCGGTGTGGCGCGGCAGTGTTCCAAAGCGTCGCCTACAGTGGTGAGTGGTTTGCATGAAGCGCTATTTAGCTCAAACACCGCTCGAGTGATTCGAACACTTTAGATTCTCAGGTCCACTCCAGAACAAGACTCGTTAGAGACTCATTTATCTCGCCGCTAGGGCTGTGTTCTTTATGTATTTCTACAGCCTATAGTTATGTCAGTCGTTCAATGATTTGGTAAGGGTTTGAAAGCGTCGATAAAGTTGGTCAAAACTGAACTCTATCGCCTTTGAAACACGAATGACATAACTGTTAAATCCTGAGATAAGTTGAAAGAACTCTGCCTGAGCAAACAGAGCAGTCATCACAGCTTTTTCACAGAACATTCGTTCATCGATGTTATTGTGTCTGCCATGACAGGAAATCATTTTATCGCAATCTTTATCGTTGCCACGAGCATCTTCATGTTCTTGACCATGAAACGCGAGCTGAATTAGCATCCAAGAGGAAATACAATAAACTTATCGTTTTATTGTTACCTTATAGGGTCTCACATCCTTGTTTAGCTCCGCTCATGCGAGAACTGAGTTCATTGTCAATGTCATGGTAGGTACCGCTTGCTTCTTCACGTGCCAAAATGAGTACAACTCGGCTAGCTAGGCTTACTGCGCTTCAAGTGCTTTTACACGGGTGATTAAGCAGGGACACGATAAAAACATTGCCTGTCATGAAATTTGATGGAAATTGCCCGTGTATCAACACATTAGGGTGCGTTTACACTGTTTCTGTGGAGCTTGGCGGCTCATGAATCGACCAACTATGCTCAAGCAGAGTTTTCGCGATTGCGTTTTCTCTGCTCGAGCTTTGCGATTGATCAATTCATGAGCCACTGATCATAAACCGCTTCGCCTCAACGGAAACGCACCCTTAAACTCTATCGGCTAGCAACATCGGAACACGGTTCTATGCTGTTAATTGTCATTAGCACAGATGATAGATGCTCTTAGCGCTTCATTACGGTCACGTTAACTTGTGTTCACGCTAATTCTACGACTGGACGCACATGTTTCGCCTTGCTATTAGTGTTTTATCATTTGTCTAACAAATATTGGTGTAGTTAATTCGGTTTGTGTGTTTTTGCGGAGGTTTAGAGTTATTTTGATTACTGACACTTTTCACGTATCTTGCAGACTAATTTCAAATTATATACACATACTCAGCATTCAAAAACAATAAAACTAACAACCTCATGAAAATACACAAAAAGTGACACCAATGTTCCTTCTCTATACTAGAGTCTTGTGAACAAGTTTGTTTTGTGTTCCAGTAATGGCGTACATGGAAATGTTCGGAAACTGCAGTCACAACGCGGCTCCTCCGGACATGTTCCGACATTCCATCCACACTTACAATATAGCCAGGTAATTATTTTAGCAAAGCAGACTAATAAGGTGTGAAAGTTTCCGTGCCTTTATGGCTTGCTAGAAACTTTTTGGCTTGACTGCCGACAGTGTATTATATATTTTTGTTATCAACTCAGTAAAACAATAAGTGTTTAATTTACCGTGTTTTTTTTTACCTTAGTGCGCAACATACAAACGCTGGAGCGATCACGGTTCAACGACAGGTGCAAAGATCGCTTGCTTCTTCGTTCACGGTGCAACATTTTGGCAATCCTCCTCTAAGGTATTTAAAACAATATTTCCCGACTTCTATCCTTTGTATATTTTCGAAATCTTTAAATATTTCTAATCCTCATATGGAAGGCATTTTCCTACTTTCTAGTATTTATACTGCACTCACTCTGGGGCCTTATTGTGTAAGGTGTAATTCAACTGGCAATGGACATAGACTTCATTCTAACATTTGAAACCCATTCTGGATTTCAATTGTCATTTTCGTATTATGTGATTGGTTGAGCTCTTTTAGGATGACAACTGGGAATGGATTTTAAGTTAGACAAAAAGGCTGCTGGAATGAATATTATTAGCCTAATACTTGGATCTTCTCAGTTTATTAAAATTTATTGATACACTTTTACTTACTGAATTGGCAAATAAATCAAAAATTACTCAGTCATAGATGCTTAAACAACTTGATCACTTCAATAGTTCGTTGATGCATAGGTATACCTACTTACCTATAATTGTGCAATGATTTATTTGTTTATTTAAAGTGCACCTAATAATAATTTAAAAGTATTGTAAGTTACCTGATTCCTTGATGTCTTCTTAAATTGTTTAATAACTAATAAGATAATTATGCGATGAGACGCGTGTCCACAACGGGTATGGCGCCACTGAAAACCAGCGCTCCAACACTCTCGAGCTGTTGGATCAAATGCTGAGGGGTAGCCGTATTTTCACCCACATAAAATTATGTAGATTTAAGTACCTATTGTAACTGTTGTATATGACGTGGAGAAAATAAAACTTTATTATTTTTAATCTTATTATTTTACAGTGGTTCAGAAGACAGTGTGAGCATGACAACATCCAGTGGCACCAGTCCCATACCTATCGAGCCGCCGGCTTTGCCTCCCAAACTAAAGACTAAACTGAATGTGAATTCGAGCAACGAACTTCTACCGCCGCCGTCACCAAGACCGTCGTCACACAACTCCCACAACAGTTCCGCGGATGAAACTATTATGAACAATGTTGTGAGTACATTAATGTATAATGCTAAATATCGTAGTATAAAAAACGTTGATGTACTACTTATGCTATTGTACTACGTGTGAAATAAAAAATGTGAATGTGTGCCAGCTTGTGATGCAATGGCATGACGTAATGTCGGGATTTGAATATAATTTTTGATAGTCTATAACTATTTGGAGTAAGTAAAGCTTATTTTGAAACTATTGGTAGGAGCTGGTCGCATATTTTTATACAGTGATGTCTATAGCCATCTCTACCAAAGAATATATACTGATAGATTGTATGAAAGGAGATGAGTAAAAAAGACTGCTAATGAAGGTACCTTACACATGCCTAAGACAATAAAAAGAGGAATGATTCCTTTTTATCTATCGTGATAGAGATACCTACTTGTTTCTTTATTGATTGGGAAAATCGAAGTTAAATATTTTCGTATTTCAGCATTCCGATGACTCGTTTGTAAGTATCACGACTCCGGGCAAATTCCCTCTGGAGGATGAATTGGAGATGCTAGTCCAGCAGCCGCCCACACCCTCTCCTGTACCCTCTCAGGTGTGCTATTCTTCTACTTTATATAAGATTATTTTACAATAGATATGTTACGTTCATAGAAACCAACGTTTAAAATCCGGTCGTGAAATATGTGACTGTCACTGGATAAAACTTCGTCTTGTTTGACGCAGACTGATGAAAAAACATCTTTTGAGTCTTCACTTTCCGCGCGCTAATATTATCCAATTTTTTTTTTATCTTATTGACTTTACTTTAACGAACGGGGCCGTATTCCCGTTCTTATCTTCGTTCGTTTGATGAATATTCTGATGTTTCTTACTACGATTTCTGACATCAATGACCATTTTTTCGGTTTGGAATATATGGTCCGAGGTTGGTCCGTGTTTTAACGTTGATCTTATCGACTGAATACAATGCAGCTCGTAGTAAGAAGCATCAGAATATTCATCAAACGAACAAAAATAGACGACCTCTGTGGCGCAGTGGGCGAAGGTCCGCCTGCGACGCAGAAGGTTGCGGGTTCGATCCCCTCCGCGGGAATAATGTTTGTATGACCTACAGATATTTGTCTCGGGTCTGGGTGTTTCTATGTATAATATGTATGTATTTACAAACAAAAAGTATATAAGTAGTTTATCAGTCATCTAGTACCCATACCACAAGCTCAAGCTTACTTTGGGGCTAGATGATGCTGTGTGAAAAAGTCCAGCATTATTTATTTATTTATTTAAAAATAAGAACGGGAATAACCCTCCAGGTAATTTTTGTGTACTTAAAATTATAAGTAAGTTCGTATGAGTCAGTGGCCAACTCTGGTGACGGAGTAATAATGAATGAGTTGACAGAAAACATTGTAAGCGTTATACTAAACCTTATTTTTATTGTTAGTTCCCAATATCACATTTTCCTTTACAGAGAAGTGAAAGTAGCGTGGAACAGCCCGCTCAGACAACTGAAGAAGCTCAGCCCGCGCCGGCCGATCCCGACGACATTATCCTACAAACTGACATCAGTCAATGGCTAGTTCTCAAAGGTCCCAGTAAAGACGGACCCGAGGTGCGAGGGGGACATCCTGATGCCCTTATCGTACTTGCTACTAAAGCTACCAAAGGTAATTAATATTAGGCTATTTTGGATAAGTTTTTACTGTTACTGTTGTTTACATTCAAATAGTATGGTGGCACCACACTACGTTATTCGTTATGCGCGTTATTCGGCGAAGTGTGGAGGGTTTATTCGTCTACATTTGCTTTACTCAACGAATAAGCGCGAATAAATGCCAAACATGACATATACAACGTCGGATTCGGCACAAAGTGTGGATAGCATATTTGTTGTTCGCTCACGTAGCAAATATTTGGACGAATACATAGCGAATAACGTGTGGTGCCAGCATTACACTATTCGTTAGGATAAGGTATTAAACAAACATATAACTAAACTGTTGGTTGAGTTGGCTAATTCTAAAAAATATTTGCTTTATTTGAATCAACCGAAGCGACAGAATATAAAATTGGTGAGGGAACTAAAACTGAATAGGCATTTTTGTCAACATTCTTAACATTGTTCAGGCATGTTTAATTGTTTACTCTGGGACTCTGCCTTCTAAATTGGCCAATTTCTATAGCCACAATATTGAATGGACACCATCATTGAATGACGAATTATTGACCTTTGATTGCACTATCGATAATATCATGAACAACATTTACAGTACAGTACGCACAACCGATCTTTAGCTCTCTGAAGTTGGGTGCACTAAACGATTGCGCAGGTTTAGTTGTAGTACATTGCGTATGTAGAGTAGGCGCGATAACTAAGCGAGTGAGCGAGGCAGCTATACGTCTTCGTCTTTTAGGCGTCATCAAATGCGTTCTGCGCAGCTACTTCAGAGAGCTACAGATTGGTTGTGCGTACTGTAGTACGATATCCTCTACCATGCTGCTAACCTCTCATCTGTCATGCTTTCTTACAGAGACGGACGAGTGTAAGTTGTTGATCATTCGTTTGTTGGGACTGACAGATATGCTGGTTTTCTTTTACTAATACTATTTTGCTTCGCTTATCTTGCTTGTTGTACCTTTATATTTGTAACTTATCTCTCCTTTCTGGCACTTGCAACTCTTTTCACTTTCTAGCCATAACAGCCTTGGATTGGCACGATTTTGTTATTCATAAAATATACCCGAATAGTTTCAGCTTCGCGTGGCACATGGAACGATTTTTGAAGTTTATTTTAAAACTACAGATGGATAACTTTCAAGAATGTGTTACCAGCTTTTGGCTTGGTTGGTAAACAACTTATCGAGAGTGCTATAAAAATATTTTGTCAAAACCCAAATAAATTATGTATGAAGTTTTATTTTAGAAATCTGATTCAGGTATGAAACAATGCCTTATTTACATTTATATAGGGTGTAAAAAGACTTCTACCGAAAACTGAGGGGTTGCAATCAGGCCATGATTCTAAACATATTTAGCGAAAAAATTTTACTCAGCTACGTCATTTTATGTTATTTTCGGTTATTTATTACTGGGACAACATAATAAGACCATAACTACCTGATAATTTCATTAATAAAAAAAAAAACAATTAAAACTCAAAATCCAGCAGTCTACGTAAAACAACGCGCCCAGTACATACGCAAACAGTAATCTTCAAACGCTGTTTTCTGTGGATATAATGATTTTTTCGGAAAATCCTTTTGGATTTGGTTGTGTTGGGATGTTGTACCTTCGGCTTCGGTAGACGTTTTTTCACACCTGTATTGTGTCTGAAAATCAAAAGCACTCTCCATCAAGTAGTTTACCGATTTAACCTTCCAACCATAAACAAGTAATCTGATACAGATTTCGCGTACCAAGAGGCGTTCCTAGCGACCTACCGCACTTGGGTGTCGCCGAGCGGATTGATCGCTCGACTGGTCCGGCGAGCCAATCACTTCAGGCCGCGGCCGCATGAGCTGAGATCTACCCTCAGTTTGCTAACTAGAGTCGTGAATGACTTGACGTGAGTATTACTTTCTATCTGTGCACATTGAGTTCATGCTGGTATATATTGTATACCAGCTGCCAACCCGCAACTTTGCTCACTCGTGGACCGTACCGACATAGCCTAAATAAACAGTTATTAATTTCGGAGGTTATCGATTTCAATCAAACAAATTTTAATTTCTCTTATGCTAAAATATAGGGTCTTTTAAGCTAAACTGAAAGTAAAGAATTGGGTTCAACAAATTAATTAAAAAATATTTATGTAATGTTTTTTTTTGTTATGAAAATCCCGAGAAAATCGATAAAGACTATTCTTTCAATTGCTTGTTGCTTAAATCATTATGCAACATTTAAAAAAAAAAAGTTATTTTTTTAAGTGAAAACTTAAATCTGCTTAGGAATGAAATTGATTTGCTCAAACGTCTATTTACAACCCAAAAATTGTCAGTTTAAAATGAAAGACCCTATTTAATAAAACTGATTAAAATGTATGCAATGTCAAATATGACACTTATTAACGCGTTATAATAATAGATTATCACGGCCCTTGAAAGTTGAAATTTATACCTTATGAAGTCGCAGGATAAGAAGTGTATGCTTAAAACAAGCCTTGGTACCTTAACTCGAGTTCATTTTCAGCATGGGTGATCTAGACTGTTCGTTGATGCAGGAGATAATGCAGTTCATTTACTGGCTGGTTGATGCGGAGGAACTTCCAATAGCCAAAGCACTGAGGCAAATTCTAGTCGATAAACAGAAGCAGTTGCATTTCCAGCAGGTAATATTGAAAATATTTATAGAATAACCGATTATCGGATAAATAATAGTTAAATGGTATGCCCTCGTGTACACCTATTCAAGCAGCTGTCTTCCATGTTATAAAATATTCATGTGGTGTTGCAAAACTTGAATTAAACTTATGTGTTAAATATATTTATATCTTATCTAATTTTTTCTTAAATCTGTACAGTGTCTTCTCAGGCCCTTGATTCATAATACAGCGGAATGCATTCGGTTCGGAATCGACCAACAGCAACCATTCTCAGTGCAGGAATTGATCCGAATTTGACGTTTCTTGCACTGTGATCGGTTGCTGTCGGTCGATTCCGAACCGAATGCATTCCGCTGTATTATGAATCAAGGCCCAGTTCTCACAGTCTTAGCTTTAACTCAGACTTTTAAAAGGCAATATCTTATCAAGTTCCATCTACTTTTGAACTAGTCTTTACTTGAGTATATTTCAACAGACAAACAATCGGTATGAGTACGACAACCCGTGTTACGGCTCCGTGTCACTCCGCCGCGATACTCTCCTAGACTTCAAAGCCGGTGACTTAGCTGAACAGATGACTCTACTGGACTCGGAACTGTTCGTTCGAATCACCACCGCCGAGGTTCTGTCGTGGCCGAGAGACCAATCGGAAGAGAGCAATCCTAATCTCACACGATTCACTGAGCACTTCAATAAGATGAGCTATTGGGCGCGCTCCAGGATATTGGAACAGGTATGTAATGTACTGGTTAGACCTCTGCCTTAAACATGACGGGGCTTATTACAAGAAAATGAGCCGAGTTTAGATCAAGTCTAACTAAAAAACTGTCCCTAGAAAAACGATCTTTAAATACTCGTACATAGAACGCTTTTCAACCGACTTCAAAAAAGGAGGAGGTTCTCAATTCGTCTGTATGTTTTTTTTTTTTTTTTTTGTTTCTTGTTACGCGATTGTTCCGCCATTTGTTGACCGATTTGCAAAATTATTTTTATGTTTGAAAGGGTATACTCCAGAGGTGGTCCCATATAAATTTTATTCCTGAGGGATTGATAGTTTCCCCTTAAATTTCTAAACACCTTCCCTCCTAGCCATGTCACAAATAGAAATCGAATCGACAGCTTGACGCCCTGAGTCACACCGCGTTTCGAGTCAAACATTGAAGTCGGTTTTCTTTTTAGTATTAAAACGTAATTATTTGTGGTAACAGTTTTGTTTTGACATGTGTCAATATGGGGTTCAACCAAGGTTATACGTTTTTATAATAAGCAGCGACATGTATGGAAGTATCCCAAGAATATTTATTGGTAAAGCTTCAATCACGCTAATAAATTTATTCTGTTCTATTCAATTTACATAATGCGAATTATTTAATCCTGTTCCAACAGGGTCAGATCTTTGTTCGGAGATAACGCATTGCAACAGGGTTTTCTTTTGGTAAATTAGTATTGCACTGAACAGCTATTTCATAAATTAGCTGTAAACTCACAAGATTAGACTACGATCTATTGTAGAAACAACAAAAGCGATGTTACGATTCCGACATAGAAGTGAAGCAGACCATGCAATATTATGATGTTTTAATGGCGACATTACGCGGTGCTCTATTATTACTAGTTAAGTTGTTGACGAAATCGACCAGCAAGCGGAACAAATTGATGAAGTCTTTATTCAATTACGAAAAGACTCTTGTTTTGCTTTTAAAACAATCTCTTGTCTGTATTAAGGTCATTTAGAAGAAAGCGTAGCCGTCTCAAATCTTATTAAAATAAGTAATCAAGCCCTTTCACTTGGTTTCCTTCATTATGATATCTGAAAGTAAACGTTAAACTAATTACGATAAGAAAGCTCAGCAGGGCTGTTCTATTTGTTCATCATAGCGTGATGATGTCAATTCAATTCAATGAATTTATTTGTCGCATAAGTTATGTTATGTATGACACAATAATCATTCAGTTTCCGTTCTACGTAGTAAACTGTTAATTCAATACGCAACATATTCATCATTGTTAGTAACGAATGTAAAATGTGTAATCAAATGTGCGAGTATTTTTTTAACCTAAGTCCAGAGCACTGGTTGAACCAGACTAGCAGCGCAAAGCAATGGGTGCCCAAACGTTGGTGAAATCAGACTGTATGACGATGGTTACGATGAACCATGTGCTTCTCCTAGATAGGACCTTCTTTACAAGTAAACACGATTACGAGTCTATTCTCAAGAGAAAAACAACACAGATCTTACCTCTATTTGCTAAACTGTATAATTTACCATATATTTTTTTCCAAACGAATACTCCATTGATGCACGGCCGGGATTCGAACCCACGACCTTCGGATTGAAAGTTGAGGCACAACCCCATTCGACCAACACGGCTCATAACGGTGAAGGAAAACATCGTGAGGAAACCCGCAGCTTAGTCAGCTCCACACGCATTGACGTCGTCTTTCCTGTGGGCCAGGCTGATCAAGCTGAGAGGATGGTTTAGGTGCTGGGCAAGCCTATCCCATCTCAAACAATGTCCCAGGCACTACAGCGTCCCGTTAAGTGTAGGCATAGGTTGTCTCCTGAGGCTGTATAAATCATCAAGTATAAATTACTAATAAGTTTTTGTTTCTAATGTATTTTCGCAGGAGGAAGCCCGGGAACGTGAAAAATACGCGAGCAAGTTCCTCAAAGTGATGAAGGCACTTCGTAAAATGAACAACTTCAACTCTTACCTCGCGCTGGTATCGGCATTGGACTCTCCGCCCGTTCAACGACTCGGCTGGCCGAGATCTATCGTCGATACGTTGAATGATTACTGCACTATTATAGAATCTTCGTCGTCATTCAAGACGTATCGACAGGCGCTTGCTGAGACGCAGCCGCCATGCATTCCCTACATGTAAGTCACATCTTCCTGCCCTTTTCCCACATTATGTGGGGTCGGCACAACATGTGTTCTTCCATTCTCCTCTATCAGCCGTCATCTCAACACTCACTCCTTTCTTTCTCATGTCATCCTTTACACAATCCATCCATCTTTTCTTTGGCCTACCTCTACTCGTAAATCCATCAACATTCATACCAAGCACTCTCCTAGTTACATACACCCTATATGTAAGTCTCAGTAACCAGAAGTAAAGAAGCGCTCGTGGTCGTTGCTTAGTCGTTCTTGATAGTCGAAGTTAAGCGTTCAAAACGGTCAGAAGGATGGGTGACCGCTAGTGGCATTATCAACTGAGCGCTTCCGTGCTTCGGAGGGCACGTTAATTGTCGGTTCCGGTTTTTAAGTCGTCAAGCAATGACGGGGGCATTAAGGCGGCCTAAAAACTCCCGTCACCAGAGTGGGCCACTAACTACTAACTTTTGCAGTTCTCATCTTTTTTTTGTAATCAGTTTTTCTGTGTAATATTTTTTTGATTTTATTTTAACTTACTTTTATTGCCCATTGGCTCAGTTGTGAAGAGCGTTACCACGAATCGGTAAAGATCGCGGGTGCGTGACTTGACGCATGTGTGCAATATTTGGGATACATTTTAATATCTAAGTTTCGTGTATTAATATTGTAAAGTTATAAAACTATGTGATATTTTCTTGCAGCGGTCTAGTCCTTCAAGATCTGACGTTTGTCCACATCGGCAATCCAGACCTACTGCCGGACGGCAGCATCAACTTCACTAAGAGATGGCAACAGTACCACATCATGGAAAACATGAAGAGATTCCACAAAGAGTGCGTGTTTAGTACTTATGTGTAACATGTTGTAATTATAGAGGGTGTAACATTTAGAACGGTCAGCGGGCAAGTCTGAAACTACATACATACGAAGATCTATTCTTAGGAACCATGTCATCGATTTTAGTAAAAATAAAAACTGCATTCACATATTTTTAAATAAACTTGTACTCAGCTCGGGAATTGAACCCGGACGTTTTGAGAACCTAACACTATTTATATTAAGATATTTTATTAGATATATACTTTTCATTTTCTCCATCATAAAACTCATTCTAGATCGCTTTGAATCTACGACACTTTGATTATCACAAAAGCTTATTTCATTCAGATGCTCTCCGTAAAGCTCAACCGTTCTGTGAAACTGCAGAATAATTTAGAGCAGTATTATACCTTACCTAAATATAAATAGCTATTACGGTTAGAAAGCTTTCCTTACTCCGATCATTTTGCAAAACATCTTATAAGAAATTGACGAAGCATTTTCCTCTGACAGCAGACAGTACAAGTTCAAAAAGAACGAGCGGATCCAGGCGATGTTTAACGAGTTTGACGACGTGCTGAGCGAGGAAGCGATGTGGCAAGTCTCAGAGAGTATCAAACCGAGGGGAGGTAAAGCACGCGCCGCGCCCGCTCCCGCTCCCGCGCCCGCTTCCGCTCAGACCGCTGCCTAGCGAACAGCGGATACAAACGTAAGCCGAAAATCCTACTATCCTACTAATGTTATAAATGTGAAAGTTTGTGAGGATGTATGGGTGTTGAAGTGAAGTTCGCGCTGTTCCCGCGCCCGCTCCCGCTCCCGCACCCGCGCCCGCTTCCGCTCAAACGCGGCCCGCTTGATAATTAAAATCAGCCTAACATATTTTAAACGCGATATCACCAACGCGTTGCAGACCCCATAAGATGTTTTGAAGTCCTGACAGTAAAATTAATAATAGATGTCTTTGTTCATATTAAACTTACAGCGAATTTGTTTTCGTTTCCAGGTAAAAATCCAAAGAATAATCAGAATAAGCGAATGGACAAGGTTATGGCGAAGGAATTGTAAGTAAGATAAATTGTGATTTATCTTTCCTAAAAAGGCCTAATTAATACTAGTGTATTTATTGGTAATTGTGCGGTTTCATCTGTGATCGATCCGGGAGTGAATGTAGTGTGTGGAATTAGTCGAGAAAGTTACGAGTGATGCGTTTTACTCGCTTACGGTTTCAATGCTTTCCATGTTCAGAAACATTACTTATCTAATGAACAAGCCAAATAATCTGTATCAGTATTTGAATCGAGTTACTGTCTTTTACATATCAGTATGTGACTTGCATAGTGTTCTATAAAGTAACGAGCAACGCCTTGTGTGTTAGCTAGTTCCCTGAAAATCGGTGGCATGTCGGTCGACGCTTCTTAGGGAACCGAGCCTGTAGGATATACTTAATTCTTCTCGTTGTTGTAATGCCATTGATGTCATTATTGTGTAAGCAAGCTTCGAAAGTTAACATTGAATACATCGAATTAGAAAGGACATTTTTGAAATCTTAGAATCGGTAGTTACTATGAAGTTAATTTACGTAAATTAGTCGATTGCTAAGCATTTTAAACGTATTCGATTATGATGCTCGTAACGTTATTTACTATTTTAGAGTGATTTATAAACGTACGTGTAAGTGCCTACTTATATGAAATGGGATAGTTTCTAAATCAATGATCTAATGAGTGCACAAAAACAAAATGGAGTTCTTTGTCGGGCTTCCATATAAACCCCAGAAGCAGCCTTAATTTTAATTGAAACGAAAGTGATATTTTTGTACAGAAGTTTTAGCGCGAACGCGAAATACACATCTTATACATATCAATAAGTGTGTGCCAAATGCCGTAAACAGAAATGTCCCATTTTGATATACGAAGAGCAAACTCACTAGCTAAGTATAAGTACAAAAGTATGTATTTATTAGACAACGCTCTCATTTGTAGTAATTATAGAGATATCGCTGGTATGCTCGCATTATACGTAGTTTGTTCGACATTTTTTAATGAATAGGGTCCACGGTTACAGTCGATGACGAGATCAAAGCAACACGTGTTATTTCCTTGAAATAGTTTCCGGCAAATGAATGCCCCTATTTCATTGAAACTGAATACCTTAATATGGATCGTGTAGTGAAGTGGTACAGTTTTATTAATAGATTCATTAATTCTACGTCTACCTCTTCGCCGTAGGTCTCTATGTCGACGTTATGCAACGTTGTTTTATGAAACATTCATTTTAATAAAGGAAAGGGTATGGTCGAATAATAACTAATAAGTTATCTGGTTAAAATTTACGGATAGTATTTCCATATCGACCATACACAAAATTCAGGTCGACTTAAAAAAAAAGCTAATTTAAAAAAGTTGATTACTTCTGCAAGCATTTTGCAGTATTTCGATAAAATAATTTACGTATGCTCTTGAAAGGTTTTAAGATTGAATGTGTAATTTTATTTTTGATATTTAAAATCTATATTTTTCCTATGGGTTGCTACCTGCAAGGAGCAAACGATTTACTAATGAAGTACTTTTGAGGTCTATACTTATCTTCACTGTTTGCGTGATTTTACTCTTAACGTAAGGTTTTAGATTTTCATTGCTGGCTTCGAAGCCAGCTAGAGATCGTATCGGATAAAATAAAATTCACTCTATTGTATTAGCGTAAATTATGATATCTTAAATAGATAGGAAACGATAGGAAACGTAAACACCAATTTGTTAATAAAGATAAAATTTATTCCCGTAACTGCTAACTGAACAAAATAATATTCTCAATTCAGCGAATACATAAACAACTAGAAACTAGGATAAAGGATTTTTTCTTTATCGAGAATAAATTATATTTTTATTATCAAGAAACTCATAGAATAATCAGCATTTATTTGCCTTACTGAGAGAGTCTTCAATGAAATAGCAATAAACTTGATTGTTCGTTCGTAGATTTGCTGCACAATTTGTGATACTACTCATGTAGAGTGCCGCTTACTACGGAGTCTTTTGACGTCCTCTATTCGTAGGCAATTATATTAGACGAATATTAGATGTAAGCGTAAATAAACCCCATTTTATCGAGTATTTCCAACGAACTCCGGTTAACTGACTCTCATTTACATTTTCCCGAAAATGTGGGAATCGTAATACCACGAAGTCGAATGGACCAAGGCTCCTTCACGAATTAAACATCTTAAAAATTCCTTAGAGGTAGTTTACCGGAGTTTGGCGAATGACCCATTTTATCTTGCTAAGGCCGGTATTTACACTGTGTTTTATCATATTAGTGATCGATTTTGCAAATGGCATTGTGTAATAAATACACGTAATATTAGTCATGCCACGTCATACGTAGGATAGATGCGCAAGTGTTGTTCTTATATCGATATTTAAATAGTTGAAGGATACTGAAAGCAATACAGTGTGTAATACAGGCTTGATTGCATCGATCTGGTAGTTTGTGTGCCGTTCAAAAGGGGCGTGTCCCGCGCAATAAGTAACTAGACCAATATTTAGATCATTTTACAGTGCTTTACTGAAGTTATGTGCTTATATTGTATTTTTATGTATAGATATTTTGATTGCTAGATAAGTTGTAGGGTATGTTACCATTATTGTCTGGTATTATTATTTATTTAGTGGTTTATGAATTTGTGGGACGGTTTGATATGATTAACTAAAAATATATTAAAGACTGCCTAAATTAATTATTCTGTGTAATTTGTCGAGTTACATTAGTAAATTATTATTTATATCATCTATCTTTGTAGTCTTCAGACATTATTTTGTCACAATGTTGATATTTATTACGTATATTAATATGTATGCATTATATGATAACATTGATAACTTATAAATAAATAGTTTACAACGTGAACAGCGTACATATTTTTTGTTGTATTAGCAAGTTCAGTATTATGTTAAAAATGCCATAATGTATGAAATGGATAAAATATTTTATTTTGTTTTCCATGTTGGTTTCACTATTGTATTATCAATGATTATTTCTAAGTAAAGTTTTATATTATTCATTGTTTTATTGTAAATTAAATTGATTTATTCATAATTTCACATTATAATCTGAATTGCATGCTTGTACAGTTTATATTTTGTGTGTCGATTTCTTTTGTAAGTAATTATTTTGTAAATTAAATATAGCACGATATTTACAACAAATATGGTCTTTATATTATTATTTTTAATTAGTAACTACAGAATTCCCCACTTCATAATCCAAAAGCTAAATTATTGTCGTTGATTGTACGAGTATTTAAATATATAAAAGTGAAGCCACCAGTATTTCAAAAGGTGTCATTGACTCTTCAAACTATGATACGCACATTAGGTGGTGAGACTCAGTGGGATCTTCAAAGATAAGTCAAACCACTTACTTTACTAAGTACATAATCGTGTTGAAGGTAATCAGTACGTCTAATTGGGAAGGTGATATACCAAGTATCCCGTTGTGTTGGTTCGTCCCGCCCGTATAAATGCTCGAAGCATCGCGACGCTCTTCAGTATGTATTGTGCGTATTGGTTGAAACTAAAGAAAGTAGCTGAGCAAAATGTTTGTTGTATTTTTATGCGCATGTTTAGTTTTCGCAAATGCCGCGCCGATTCACGACTTCCAAGAGAGCAAGAATCTACTGATTTTGTTCGGACTTGAAGGTGAGTTTTGGAAAAGAATTGAAATAATTTTTATTTGTTACTTCTTGCTAGCATGGCACTGTGTATTATTATAATAGTAGATAGGAAGATGACTGGTTAGATAAATAAAGTATGGTGATACTGGAGTTTCTATCTTATACGTGTATGCATTCACACATCGTCATAGGTTTTGAGCTCTGACGTAGGTCCTACATTTACCATGATAAAGTTAGTCCGCTATGCATGCCTCTACCTGCTTAGAATACTAAGTAGTCAATCACCTTAGATATTTGCACTTACAAAGTTCGCCACGTAACATGTCGGTGTACCTACTTGTTCACGAATCTTACCTATAGATTTTAGAAGTTTTTAGAATTTCTGAGCATACCGCTTGGATTACGTCCTGCCTGATTACCAAGACCATGATATCTCTAAGGTAGCATGGAGTAAAATAATATTTCAGTTATAAATTTACAGTAAATATGAGATATGACAGCAGCCTTGCTGTCAGTAATTCTAAGGGTAGGTGGTATGGTACCTATACCTACCATACTCAGAATTACAGACTCTTGTATTTAAGCGTGACCACCATTCAATTACAAAATTAGGGCATTTTCTACATTGACCTTTACGTTAAAGTTTCGGCTTGACTATCCATTTGATTGTTGTAAGTATTTCTAAACAACTTTTTGATTTATAAGTATTTCGTATGAAAATTGGAATGCGATCGCGTGCAAGCATCCCATCGTAAGCTTGCATGGTTGTATGTGCTAAAGAATGCGGAGGTATTTCAACTTGATCTCAAAATGCAATCGTTTGATGCCTGCAATTAAAAAGAACAACCTTTTTATGTATTTTAATAGAAATATAATGAAACGTCCCAAAGATCGTTTCAAAAGATGATGCTGTACCCCGGCAAGATAAGTTGTACCAATGCCTTTCTAAAACTCGCTTACTACCTACTCCCCTTTCCCTCCTCATCCTCCCCTTGTTTTAGATCCGGATATAGGAGAGTTCGGAGATTTTTTTGAAGGCGATATGATTCTGGACGCGGAACAGAAACGTGCTGTGTCGGAAGCTATGGACGCGAGGAATGGGTTGAGAGGCGGAGCCAAACGGTGGCCAAACAAAACCGTTATTTATCACATAGAAGAAGATGACTTTGGTTCGTAATCTTAAAATCACATTATAGAATATGTATGATAAACATTTGATTAGCAACATTGTTGATGAAATAACCGTGTTTAATTATATATCAGAAAAAGTTCGCGTTTTTAAAAGAATGGGATTTTTTTAATATAGATGAGGAGAAGGTGAAAATGATTAAAGAAGCGATGTCTGATATCTCAAATAACAGTTGTATCATATTCAGCCAAAGAAAGGGAGACGAACAGGCTGTTATCATTCAGGTAAAGTCTTTTAAATTACACTTTGATCATCTACACTGTTAAGGCGTAAGTATGAAACATTATTATGGAAACGAAAAAGCCACTATTGCACACATGAGATTCGATTTTTCTGCTCTCGGATTAAAAATGTATACTTAGGTACCTATTACTGCAATTAAAAAAGTTCATAGATTTTGTATGCGTGAGGCAGAGGCCTGGAATAAATGGCGTGAACAGAGAGAGGCTTACACTGAGCAGTAGGATCTTATTAGCTGCGGATGATGATGATGATTACCTCAATGTCTCACTAAACTAGGGCCGTATTCTACAGTCTAAGCTCTTTTTTAGGGTTCAAGAAAGGGATGTTTCTCCAGTGTTGGCTACAGTACTGCGGATGAAGACGGTGAAATCCACCAAGTACTAAACCTGGCAAAGGGTTGCTTTAGACACGGGACGGTCGTTCACGAAATGCTCCACACTATAGGCTTTTATCATATGCAGAGCACGTACGATAGAGATGACTATGTTGAAATCATCTGGGAAAACATTTTAGATGGTTAGTTTAGTTATACATTTTTAATTTTTCTTGCCTAATTTGTATGGAATTATTCCCTGATCAGTTTATAAAAAGGTTACCTACTTTTTATCTGGACACAAACAAGCGAGCGGTATATTAATAGCAGTAAACTACCTAAAGAGAATAGGCCTATTGTCTTGTCATTGTAAACTAATTGGGTACCTATATCCAATAACAGAAATTAAAAAAATAACAGACATACGCTACAGAAGACACCTAAAAAAAGCTAGGCCCCAAACCGTGTTTGTTGCCCTGGTTCTTCACGGTATTGGTCGCAAAGGAACAGGAGTAGAATCACCTAGTTTTAAGACGTTTCAAAGTGATACCAGCGGTCCTACTGAGTAAATGCTTTTTGACATTGACTTTTTATTTTGCCAGGTACCGAACACAACTTTGCGAAGTACAACAATGATACTGTGACCGATTTCGGAGTGGAATACGACTACAACAGCGTTATGCACTATCCTGAGACAGCTTTCTCCAAGAATGGAAACAAGACCATTATTCCTTTGAAGGTATGTAAAAAAAATTATGAAACCTAAGGAAGTCAACTCGGCTATTAATAACTTTACGTCAGTAACCTATTCGTATGTGTTTTTTTATTATGTCTACGCCTTAAGAGCATGGCCACGGTGAGGCTAAGGTCGCGGTTTCAAATCCTCATAACAAGTTTTGGTGCTTATGCATTTTAAAAATGTTAAAGTTCCTTAATCTGTTCCCAATCAGGAGAATGTTTCAATCGGTCAGAGAAAAGGGATGTCTGAACGAGATGTTTTAAAACTGATCAAAATGTACTGTGAAGAAGAAACACAAAGTGGATTCTTTCGAGAATGACTAGGAGCGATCGTACGTAAGTTAAGAGATAAAATATTATTACTATTTAAAAATAAATAATTTCATTGCGATGTAAACCGAAAGATTTTTATAATTTTCCTACCTAATTGGTTTCGCTAAATAGTTGCGTTTCACTGCCGTGGTCACATTCACCATTTAGATTCTATACCTACACAATTTATAAAAAAAATCAATTGATGGTGTGGTCGGGATTAAAACCTACGACCGACGCGATGTCTCTAAACGACGTTGAGGTAGCTCACTAGGGCAACAATACTAATGCAATGAAATAAGTTGATCAATAGTTATTAGCTATATCCATCTAGAATAAAAGCCACGTAAAATCAAGACACATTTTCATAATATTTTCTTTACAAATAACTTTATGCACTTATTTGTAGCTGTTTTATAAGTATTTTAAAACATAAATTCAGTTCGAAGTCAAGGAAAACTCAAAGGAATAGCTTAGGTACAGTTAGCTTGCCAATTTGATCTTGTTTCAAGTTTGGTAGAGCAGTTTATACTCTTACAACTCTAGAAATTAAAAAAAATACTTCATACACCGATTCAGACATTGTAAGCTGACAATGGCATTGAGGAACTAGAGCATTTCCCAATAACCATAGTACTACGTAAACTGTATTGAATAAGATTGGCCAACTAATGAAACATTTGATCAGATGCTCGATCAAGTGGAAAATTCGATTAACACAGTTTGTTACAACTTGTTAGTGCTAAACTTTGATGAAATTAATGTAATTGTCTTACACTTTTTGACCATCTTTTCTATGGATAACATTTATTTTATTTTTATTTTTTTTATTTTATTTATTAAGGATACCCAACACGGGTGTACACCTTACATACAAGAGTTAAAACAAAATGTCTTAGGTCTAGTGTTCCCATAATTATAGGGTATCACAACATGCGTAAAAACATTAAGCTGAGAGGATGGCTTAAGTGCTAAGCAAGCCAAGTCTACTCCATGACAACTTTATCCGGCACTTTACCATATCTTCAGCAAGTTGTACATAAAAATGTTTGGTTAGTGTGATCTTGAGGTCTTTCACTATTTTCACAAACATAACGCCGATGGTAACGTACCTACTATTATATGGAAAGTTTCTGCTTTTCTTCCAGAAATGAATAAATCAATGAATAGATCATTAGGTACCTATATTATTTGTTATACTATTGATTTCGACAGAGCCAATCAGCATTACTCTCTCGCTTATTGCACTTTCTGTAATTGAGTTATTGAACGACAGATACTAAAAGTAATAGAATAACTCGCCCGACAAATTGAGCAACACTCTTGCATGTGGAAGCGAAGTGGTGCACTGTCGTCGCTGTCGCAAGCCGCAGTTGCGGCCCAACACCTTGTGAAATGGTCGTATCCGAGGCTATATTATACCTCGCCCCACCCTCACAGATTTTGTCCTACACAAAAAATCAAACGCGAGAGTAAAAGCTATCGATTCCGCAGCAAATTTGCATACAATCATAAACAATCATGAACCGTTAATACGACACAGTTTAATCAGAAACGTGCGAGTTGAATACAAAACAGACAATACCTCATGCATTTATGGAGGATTTTTTTAATTAAAAGTAGGTTTAAGTTGGGATTATGATGAGGTTGTGGATAGTGTTTATTGTTTGTGTGCTCAAGTGCTCGGCTATGTCCCGGGATGAGTTGGACGACTTCAGTGATTATTTATATCAGACTTCGCAATTGGACCTTAACGTCAAAAGTGAGTAAACGTACCATGACCATTTATTACAAAAGTCTTCTAAATTCTAGCTATTCTTACTGTGTCAAGAAACCTGGAAAGCTTTCTAGCAAACACATCTTCTTTTCTCGAAGAATGTCAATGCATAATGCTTTGAAATACCTACTGTAACTAGGGAAGTCTAATAAAGCTGTTTTTAGAAGGTGGGGATCCAGACGATGATTTCTCCGATGAAGATGATGATGTACCGGACCATGCTTGGGAAGAAAGTGGTAAATTCGAAGGAGATCTAGTCCTCAACGATCGACAGAGACGACTCATAGTTGAAAACGTAGAAGGCCTGTCCAGAAACGGTCTCACAGACAGCTCGAAACGATGGCCAGATAATGAACTCATCTATTTTATTCAAAGGGAACACTTTAGTAAGTAACTAAGGGACAATTTATTACCATAATTATTATAACTTGTAATACTATTCCGGACAACAATCTACACCTATTCAAAGTTTCATACCAATCGGTCTAGTGTCTAAAGCGTGACACAATCAATCAAACATACAAATTCTCAGATTACGAAGGAGAAGCTGGATTTAGGTTGATATTTTTTCTCCCAAAGCTTTGTTTTCATTGCTTGATAAAATTTTCAGACAGTGCACAAATTGATTCGATTGAAAGAGGCATAGAAGATCTTGCCCAAGCTTCGTGCGTCAAATTCCGTCCATACAAAAAAGGTGATCGTGATGCTGTAGTCATACAAGTAAGCAAATATACAATAAGCATTATTGACGCACGTGCACATCAAATTATTTAATATTATCGCATGCTCTGATTTCTTCAAGGTTAATAAATGTTATAATACCTACACTTCGCCCAACGGAAACGGCTAACTTCACGAATGCCTAGATCCATTGGGCGAACTGTATTTACCTACATACTCTTTTAATAAAATGTTTACCTATGTAGGTAGTTAATTACTGTAGATTAACTTCGCTTCATTTACGTTTTAGGTACGCTACATTTTCAAAGTATTCAATTTTAAAATATTGCATCTTACCTATCCACCTACATCCATTCGACACGAACCTAAAGTTAACTCCGAAGTTATTTGCATCCATTGTGCCTTCCAGATAAAAATTTTAGCCATTGATAGAGTTGTAGGTATTGTAGGTACCTACTTTTCGTCGTTTAGAATAAAATACCTCCATAAAAAAAGTAGACTGGACGGCCTCTGCCAGACAACTTGGATGGATTGGACATAAGATCTTCTCTAAATATTTTTTCGAAACATAGATTTATGAGGTTGACTTTCCTCTAGGGCAGCAGAAAAGGTTGTTTCGCCCAAGTGGGCTACCAAGGAGGTTTCCAAGTGCTGAACCTCTCCGGACGTCACCCCGCGGGTCGCGGGTGTTTCCGCCACGGGACCGTGATCCATGAACTGTTGCATACCCTCGGATTCTTCCATATGCAGAGCAGTCCCGATAGAGATGATTACATCAATGTGCTTTGGGAAAACATCTTGCAATGTAAGTGGAATTTATAGCTTTTATTTTCGCATAAAGCACACGCACAGACAAAATTTCGTTATGTTTTGAATTATTGTGATGTATCAAGTTATCAACACACGACTTGAAGTAGATTAGGTATGGTACAAAGTCTGATTAGTAAGATCAGACTAACTAAACGAAGTCTCAACAGAATCAGATGTTGATTTTAGATCCTTCCAATGTCGAAGATGGTTCTTTAGTGGAAGAGTTTACTGTGCCCTATATGAGATGTAGGTAATACTAAATCTAAATTAAATAACACAGTAGGTAAAGTATACCACAAACAATGTAGAAAGCAGATGTCACCACTTGTATAATCACACGCACACCACACACCATAAATAACCAGGATTTCAAAAGAATATAGTACAAATCCATTACCGTGCCAATACCAACATGGATTTGACTAACAGAAAAGCATGAGCGGCCACCGCGAACACAAACCGAATATAAATCAAAAGTCTACGCGGACCGAATGTTCGAATCTATTGTCTTGCATTTAGGCCTTCTTACGTTTTGTGTTAGGACAGGGTTGGGTTCATAGCATCAGTTAACAGCAGCTATACGAGCTCTTAACAGTTATGGAAAACATCGTGAGGAAACCAGCACTTTAGCTCCACACATTTGACGCTTTCCTGTAGATAAGTCCTATTTAGTTGAGAGGATATCCGAGGATGGGCAAGTCTATCTATTTCATCTTCCCATGAGTAGGCAGAGGTAGCATAGGAACACAAAAGTACCTACCAGTTACCTCATGATCAGCTACCTAGTTTTCATGGTAAGATTTAGTTAAGGTGACGATTTGCGAAATGTCTTGTACCTAAACGTAAACTGGTTCACGACTGTATCCCCAAGGTGCGGTAGACATTCTCTCAGATCTTTTTATGTTAGGTACTTATTCCAGATCCTTTGAAGATGTCAAAGGGGGGTAGTCAGAGGCATGTCCAAACACAATACTTGATACATGCCCACATTTTGCAGAAGTTAGTATTACGTGACAGGTTGCAAGCCCATCGCCGCCTATAAGAACACTAACTGGTTACCTCACGATGTTTTCCTGCACCGTTTTCTTGTACCTAGTGTACATATACTTAGGTACTTATTTATGTATTTATATTTATCACTTCTGAATATAACCCCGTGCAGTTTTCAAATTGGAAGCCCCAACCGGTTCAAGTAGGTAATCTTACTTTTTAACAGTTCGTCAACTTTATTTGTCTATTCGCAGCGACGCGGCATAACTTTCGCAAATACAACTCGTTTTCCGTCTCCGACTTCGGTGTGGGCTACGATTATGACAGCGTCCTGCACTACAGCCGACGAGCTTTCTCCTCCAATGGCAAGGATACTCTCGTGCCGAAGCAGGTATTAAACTGGTTTCTTTATAATTAAAACGGAAATGTTAACTTACACCACAGACCAATGTCTGTGATGTAATTTAACATTTCCGTGTTTGCAGGCATGGACTTAGGAGCTGTAATTCGTTACGGACTTCCAGTCGCTTATAGATAGATCGCGCAGGAACAGGAACTCAATTATTGATGATCGCTTCTGTGCTTCGAAAGGCGCGTTCAAATGTGACCGTTAGATTCTGACCTCAGAATAAGTAGTAAGTACCTACCTACCCCTAATTTTTCTAAATATTTTTTTACTTTACAGAGTGGAGTTTCAATCGGCCAAAGAATAGGACTCTCCGAAAAGGACACTCTAAAACTAAACAAAATGTACTGCGACGCAGAATCAATCAGCTTCGAAGCAGACGAGAAACAGAAACCAAAAAAGAAGAAAAAGCCTAAGAATCTACCCTTTGATGGACACGGTATAGGATACCATCAGGGCAAAACAGTGGTGATCAAGTTACCTACATCAGAGAGCACTAAGTTGCCAAACGTTTCACCCATCGATACTTTTGATTATTATGGTGATGTCATGCAAACCATGTCGGATGCTGGGGTTAATAGAGAAGAAGAGGACCCTTACCGCACATCGACACTTTTAAGTATGATGGATACAATGAAAGAGAATCTTGACAAAAACAAAGAACAAGATGAAAGGAATAAAGCGATAGCACAATGGGCATCTAGTTATTCAAACCCAGATGCGTACGCTGGTAAAAAAGAAGAATCTTTGGCTGACTTGTATGAAAGGCTAGACAAAACTATCAAACAAAAAGTGTACCCTGAGAATCGGGACTATACTTACAAAATCAATAAAGATTACAGCCAATTCTTTACTCCAGCTGAGAACAAAGCACCCGATACTATAATGGACTTGAATGAAAGATTCAAATACAAAGTCCCACCTCATATTTTAGCAAGAAAACCAATTCGTATAACACAACATAGTTATCAAAATGAGGGCAATAGAGCAAATGGCCTGCCAAGAAATCAAAGGTATGAAAACACTGACTCTTCTTATAGAACAGCATTTCCGACAAAAATGCCATACATCACATATGAACAGACAGAAACTCCCCAATACGCAACCCGTGAATATCTTAAAGATAGGGAAAAATTTAACCATCTGTACTCTGCCAAAAATGTAGAACAATTGCAAGATCATCCTGCTTACATAAGCGAGAGTTCGGCTGAAGGTAAATGGTATAAAAAGAATTCTGCGAACCCAAATTCAGCAAAATACCCACTTTCATACACAGACTACGTTACGATGGAACATAAAAGTAATGAAGCTTCAAGACGCCCAAGTTCGGATGAGGATGATGGGTATAGGAGAAATCCAAAGAATAGTGAGGAGAATTTATCTGGGGATTATAGTGATGAAAGTTCAGAATCACCACAGAAAAGTCAGTCGTATTCAATTTTCGGAACCCCAGTGCCTTTGTCAGACAGTTGGTACAAACCAGTCTATTTAAACCTGGAAAAAATGCCATCTCATTCAGAAGAATCGCAGGAAGATAGATAACCAACACTACTTTTTACAGAGGTGGTAGACTATTGCGTGAGCATCTTAATAGTTTGTGGACTATCGATTCAGAACTACATTCAAAAGGAGGTAGAATGAAATCATTTATTGCTTAGGTATAGGCCGCGTCACGAGTTAATAGCGGTCGGCGAAAATGGAGGGGCGCTCTGCGCATGTGTACATTCGCGCACATAATTATTATGAATGTTCTAACGGAGAGGCGACTAGATAACGGATGATCTAAGAACCAAATTAATATCCCACATTTAACAAACGATAAGAAGTATTACTACAAGTAATTTGTCTGTAAATAAAAAAAAAAATAACAATTGAAATAAATAGAGCCTTTTTATAGAATGTTTATATAATGTAGGTAGTGACACAGATAAAATAATACATGACAAATAAAGAAATAGCTCTAATTTTTTGCTCTTTTCAAATATTTGATAAAGTTATTATCGATCGAGCGTAAAGAAACAACGAAAAAGCGCACTGCGCAATTGTACGAAAGGGGCTTTGCGACGTGTGCGCTGGCAAAGACGCGCGGACGGCGACGAGCGACCAATAAGACACCGGCTCTCCCGTCGCACCTCACCCCTACCGCCAAACGGATCTAAAAATCGACTTTTGCGCATAAAAAGTCAGCGCTATTAACTCGTGACGCGGCCTATACCTACATAGGGAATTATTGACCAAATGTTTTAGTCAGTACATTTGTATTTGTGAAAAAGGGCTTGACTTTGCAGTTGCTGAACGCGATTTGAGGGTTAAAAAGGTTTAAAACCGGTAGGGGTTTGCTCTCCGATTATTTATCGACCACATTTATCTCTAGGAATAGCATAGTTTTCGAGAAATTAATAAAAAATATTTCGATTCAAAAATTTGATTACAAGCGAAATGAAACGTTAGAATGGACAATTTGACAGCTAAATCTCAGACAGAATTTCATGTAAAATTGATGCAAACGGAACGTAAAACATATGTCAGTGTCATTGTAGGTATTGTCATTTTTTGCGGTCATTGTGTGTTCATTCCGCTCTCGTTTGAATATTGTTAGTGTGCTTTGGATCATGATGGAGGAATCTCAGCCATTCACAAGCCGTTCTGGTGAGGAACCATCATCGAGCTACTATGAGGAACTTGAGGTATTATCTTCAAGCTTCTCTTCGTTTGAGGTGGAAGAAGCACCACCAAAAACCCAGGCTGACAGACCGATAGCATAGGTAACGAGGAGCGAAGCGACGAGTGGTTAGGTGTATAGTGAAAAACCACGCACGAGCCGAGCGAAGCGTGCCGCGGTAGCGGCCGGCGAGTGCCAGAACCGACTTGCTCCTGTTGTACCTTAGCTTTATTACATAGGTAGCTACTTTCCGAGTATGATTGTTATACCGTTTTGTATGTTTGAGGTTAAGTTATATTAATTGATTTTTCTCAAGAACATTGCCCTTCCTAGTAATGCAAGTGGTATCAGGGGGGAAGATGGACCCCACCCCCCTCCCCCCTCCCCCCAACCCATAAAAATCATGTACTACTGACTCTAAAGTTATACCTGAAAAAGTACTAGTTTAATTAATATAATTGGTACTTACCTACTTAAATGTGTTATTAAAAATATTATAAATACCTACTCTTTCTTAATCAATTTGCCCTATTATAGTTATCCATCATAGGCACATTACACGCTATGGCTATGCAATGATTTTAAAAATATCATTGTGGCTATGTAACTGATTTATGTAGATTGGCTCCGCCGACACGAGGGTAGAACAGTGAGGCAGAACAGTGGGCAGCAGCAATCAGCATGTTATATAACAGGCAGCTTTGTGCAGTAATCGGTAGATTTTGTACTTTCCGCTTTCACAAAACCATCATTGCGATGTTATTTTAATAAAATACCTAAAGGTTCAAAAACGTATTAGATAATTCGCAAAAATTTTAAAATCGACAAGAATCTAGTCAGTTTTCTAACTGTTTCCTTTGTTTTTATCGGATATACATGCATTTTTATATTTTTTCTTACATGGTGTAAAATTCCCTATGGTGCGCCCAGCCCACTGTCTGTTCTGCCCTCGTGTGCAAAAAAAATTAAAAAAAGTCCATAGAAGAAGTCAAAGTAACAGTCACTCATTTGTCAGTTATCAGTCACTGTCAAAAATGTCAGTCAGAGGAAAACAAAGGAAATGTCAAATCAAAATGGATGGAATGAAAATGGAAAAGTGTTTTGTTGTAAATTCAATTTTAATGAAGCCGTGACAAAAATATCACGACGTAGGTACTTGTAGATTTAGCGTTTTTATCTGTTAAATGATAAAACGGATAAATTGTTCCATTGGTACACTGACCAGTGCAATGTTTTTCCGGTGACTATCATTGTTACATGGTGGCTTTTATTATCTATTTTCATGGGTTGCGGAGTATCTTGCGTACATCACGCAACGATGTCTTTGTTTGGAAGACACTCGGCTGATGAGACCGATGCACGAGCTAAGTTGGAACGGAAACTGTACATTGCTAAAGAGTCGCCTGAAGTAGACTTCGATTTGTCGGATTGTCAGCTCAAACAAGTCCCGTCCGGTACTTACTCAATATGCAAAGTATACAGAAAAGAACTTTTGTATCTGCAAGACAATAAACTCCAATCTCTGGAAGGAGGTGGACAACTATCAGACCTATATCTTATAAAAGTCCTCAACTTGGGTTCTAATAAGATATCACATCTACCTCATGATATAAGATATTTGATAAATGTTACAGAGCTTCACATTCCCAATAATTTGATTAAAACCATTCCTGATAGCATCCAACATATGGAGAGCTTACAAGTTTTAGATGTGTCTTCAAATAAACTAAGGAGCCTTACACCTTCTCTAGGAAAGCTAAAGAATTTGAGAAAATTAAATATCACTGGCAATACAGAACTAGATGAACTTTGCTCAGAACTGTGCTTGGCTATCAAAATTACTGAAATTCAATTAGATGGCAACTTATTTAAATTTCCTCCATCAGAGATTTGTATTCAAGGTACAGAAGCAATTATGAAATATTTATGTAAACTCATGGACATTGAGTATACTGCGCCAGCAACCATGGACTTCAGCCCTGTGTCAGCTCATACTCCAGGCTCAATTCAAAATCCATTTATTAGGAGTAACACAATGACCTGGGAAGACCAAGAAGCGGCCATGATGGAGCAAGAGAACAAATTACACCAGGTGGCAAAAGAACAAAGAGAAAAGTTTCTGTCAAAAATTTTACAAGACCAGCTACTACTAGATAATGAAATATTCAAAGTCCAGGAAGCAAAAGAAGTGGAAAGACAGAAATTACTTCTAGCTATTCAAGATGATGAAAAAGAAATTGAGTGCTTGGTCAAAAACTTCATTCAGTCAGATAATCTGAGACCTGAAGTGATACAGCAGCAACTGGCATATGAACAAGCAGAACATGACAGATTGTTGGAAATTGTCAGGCAAAATTATGATAATGTCAGAAAGGCGGATGTCCTTAGAAGTATAGAGACACTTATTGAGGAAGATTACACTATCAATGACTCTACATCCCGTTATAGAGACGACTTGAATAATGTGAAACAGAGTATACTCACACAAGATTTAGAAGGTGCTCAAAAGTTGGAAGAGTTGTTGAAAGCAAAGGACCAATCACGCACAGTGCTTGTTGACCAGCTCCTGGAAGATCAGGATGTTCAGAAAGCTCTAGTGGCTTCTTTACTTGAGAGGGTTGATACAAGAAGCTGGAGTCTAAACCAAGAAATATCTTTGATATCTTCACATTTGGCTAAACTCAGTGTCATTGAACAAGAGAAGAAAAAATTACACATTACTTACAATTACAATGAGTTGCTACAACAAAGGGTCCAATTAGTTAATCTATTAGATGATCTGTTTAGTCAACAGAATAAGAGAAGGATGCAACTAGTTGACACCCTCAAAGAAATGGAGACTGAATCAAGTAGATCTTCAGACTTTTGGCTGAAGAGTTATCAAAGATTAATAGACACTGCACCAAGGACTTTATTGAATGTAGGTAAAATCCTTGATCCAATACTTGCAAATCATCTTTTACAAGAGGGAGTCATTCACTGCCTACCATTTTTGGTCAAGTTTATATTCTCTGAAGATTCTCTGATGGCTATTACCCCTGAAAAGCTTAAAGAAAACGGAGTGACTCTTACTACTGATAGGGAAGGTATAATGAGAGCTATAAAATGCTATGTGGGAGCCAAAAGCCAGAACCAAAATTATGAAATAGCTGTTTGTGAAGAGCCTAGTGCACCAACTGAGGAATCTGCAGAGGAGCAAAGTTGTACTGGAGTAGTGAGCACAAATGAGACTGAATCAAGTATAATGGAGTCAGAGTGTGTTGTCTGTATGGATGCAAGGTGTGAAGTGGTGTTTGTGCCTTGTGGACACATGTGCTGCTGCCAGCCCTGCTCGCTCAAGGACATGGCTTGTTGTCCGATGTGCAGAAGTGATATTGACAGATCTATAAAGGTTATTTTGGCATGACCTATTATTGCTGCAGTATTGCAGGTATGTATTGTAAACTGTTAATTTTATAATGATTATAATTATTATCAATACTTCATAATCATTGTATAGCTGATAAGAGACTGCATAAATACATGATAAGAGTAAAAATAAATGTACTAACTACTAAATTAATCCACTATATACATAGCTTAATATGTTAATTTAGTTTGTTTACATTTCAGGTGACCCAAAGCTGTAGTATTTAGTTACAATACTAGTGTAAGTTGTAAATATCTTTTACACTACCAACCAGGTAACTAAATTGAGCAATTGCTGTGAGTCACACTGTAGATAGGTACCTAAACAATTAGGCTGTGGAGATACTTGCTCAAGTGTCATAATGCGCATTTATGAGCTGTACCTACGTGTCATAAGAATACTGGTTCCTATGAACTCAATTGGAACCATTATAGGTACACTTTGTTCAACAGATCTAGGCATTCATGAAGTTAGCCGTTTGTCTGAGCAGTGACCGCTTCTTCATACAAAATTGTGTTCTGCGCATCGAAGCGGGTAACTTCACGAATGCCTAGATCCGTTGGGCGAACTGTACTTACTGATGTTATGTAGTATACCTAAAGCCGCGGGTCCGCAGCGCGTGTTTTTTAACATGATAATATTGTTTGCTGACCGAATACAGGCGTGCCATTTTTTTCCATTGGTGGAAAACAATGTTAACATGTTAGAAAACACGAAAACTCGGCGCTGTGGACCGTCTTATTTTTAGCATGTTTAGTTAATAGTTATATAATTTGTTAAGAACTTGAAAAGTAATTGCCTTTATTTATTTACATAAGTGTATAAAATTATAAGGTGAATATTTTAAATTCTTCTAAATAATGCATGTTCAGTTATTTGGCTGTTATCTAGTTCCCGTTTTTAGCTTGCTTAGTTTGAGGCTAGATGGCGCTGTATGCAGTGAACTATTATTATTTATTTAATCTTTAATTTAAGCATTGAGAGGAGTTATATTTTACTATGGATTATAGTTGGGCTGAATTTGTAAATTTAAATTTTGTCAATGCAAGCACAAAAAAAAATATTTGACACATTTAATTATTTACTTTTCTTTATCACCAAGCCATTTTGCGTTAAGGCTTGCACTAAGTTGGATTGTTAAAGTACAAATTTTGCCCCAAATGTGTGTGTGACTAACATAAATACTCCAGGGAACTAAGCAATACATAGTATATAAGTTGGAATTGAAAACATGTGTCAAGTGCACGAAAGGAGCCTCTTTGAGGCGCACTTCAAATCCTTTCACCACACTGGTTCGAAAGAACTAGTGACACGATAAGAAGAAGATGAAGTTGGAATTTATGAAAATTATAAGAAAAGCCTATGTTTGTCAAAAACTAGTCAGTTAAAGATGTGAAAATTTATTGTACCTTTTTAAAAATGTTCTTTGTAGTGCTATTGTATAAGTATTATGTATCTACATCGATTTTGAAATATTTTTGTTTAATTTGTGAAATGTGCCTGTAGAGGTACCTACTTTTAAAAGATAGATAAGTAGGTGATATTTTAGCTTAAGAGCCTCCGACCGGCAGACCTTGTCATGCTTTTATTCGATAACAAAATTAGGATACTTTTGTAAGCACATTTGCTACTCCCAAAGCCACCATGATCCGAACTTAATAATCGGGGATCGTTCTAACCTGTATTTTAGGAGGGGAGACAAAATTTCAGTCATTATTTTTATGGAAGTCTGCCGGTCGCGGGTTCTTGCCCTAATATAAATTTCTGGTAACAAATGTTAATGTATTTAGCAGAAGCCTCAGCACAATGTGGCTTTTGCTACATACAAATTTTAATTTAATTCATAAAGTAGCAATAACTGCAATAAATAAGCAACTTGTATGTCTTGTAAGTTAACTTAGGCCATTTACATCTATATTAGATGATTTATACAGCATCAGGACCTATGACTATACACTTAATGGGCTGTAGTGCCTGGGACATTGTTTGAGATGGATTAGGCTTGCCCGGCACCTAAACCATTCTCTCAGCTTAATCGGCCTGGCCCACAGGAAAGACGACGTCAATACGTGTGGAGCTGACTAAGCTGCGGGTTTCCTCACGATGTTTTCCTTCACCGTTATGAGCTCGTGTTAAAGCGCATATAAATTTCGAAACGAAAAATCCAGTGATGCACGGCCGGGATTCAAACCCACGAACTTCGGATTGAAAGTCGAGGCACAACCCCATTCGACCAACACGGCTCAGGTTGTAAGTAGGTACACTACATACATACGATTATGATTAAAACATTATTTTCTCATAGGATTGAAGAAAGTCAAATTAGATGGTGCCTTGTAGTATGTGATTAATTGATTTTGTATACAGAAATACGGACACTATACCTACTTATGATAAAATATAACTGGAACTTTGAGCTATTCATTTAGTATTTGAACCTATCGAAACTAACCTATCAAATCATGGTTATTTTAAAATTGATCCTCACTGTGGCATGGTTTAATCTCAATGTGCCTTGTCTATTCCATTTTATCTACTAGGCAATGGCCGCGTTGCTTTGGTTGACACTAAGTGGGAGTACTATACAGCAATATAGGTATTGCGCCTATGTATGAAGAAATAATAAATAAGTATTTATGTTCAGTTTTCACCTAAATAAATTGCCTGATAATTTGTGAAAAGTGATTGAAGGTCTGAAATTCTTTAGCTCTATATTTATGGGCATTCAAAGGATACTTCCTAAATCGATGAATGCTGTTCTTTTAATTGAGTTTGGATGATGGAACTAAATCATCCAATTATTATTATATTTTAGCCTCGAAGCGAATTGTAAAAATATTTTTTGCTTGAACGCTATTTGTTTGTATACCTACCTACTTATAAGGTTAAGTGAGCTCACATGTATTTAAAATATACTTACACTTTTACTCCATTGTCGACTTTTATTAGCTTTGTCCTTGCGCAAAGCTTAAAAGTGAATTATTATATACAGGGGGGTTATTCGCGTTAATTTTTTCGTTCGTTTGATGAATATTCGACTACATTATATTCTTACTACGAGCTACATTGAATTCAATCGATAAAATCAACTAACCTAGGACCAAATATTCCAAACCGAAAAATTGGCCCTGGAAGTAAGAAACATCCGAATATTCATCAAACGAACGAAAATAAGAACGGGAATACGGCCCCAGGTCTAATTTGGGTCTTATCTACTTAACACAAAGCAATATCTTAGTAATTTATTTATTCTGTGTAGATGCTCTGATATAGCCTCTAAGAGGGGACCTAGAAAGAGCATATTACGGCCTGCCCATTGGGCCTGCTTAAAAGGTTTGTACAACCCGTTCCCAGGAAGACTTCCAATGCATTTAGGCAAATTGAGTATATCCTGATGTTGATACTATCCAATTTATGTGTCTCCTCCAGACAACCCTGTTTAATGGGCTTTTGTTACGCGCGAGAGCCATAATAATAGAGTTTACACGCAAACAGCAATTACACCGAAGCCTTTCATGTCAACCCTCATTCCGTTTAGAAACATGAAGGCAATTTTCTAATACTTAGAGGTAAGATCTTAAATATTTTGTCATGTAACATTGTCACAACAGACGACAACAGCGAACGTTGTATTGTAACAGTTTTTTCTTTTTCACGGGACAAGAAAAATAAAGTAGGTACTTACTTCCCAAAGTAGGTAGGTACATTTAATATGATCTGATTTTTTTTAGAGACGTACCTAATATAAGTATTTGCCTAGTCAATTAGCCCTAAAGGAAATTTCAACCTTCATGAATAAGTATGAAAGAGCTTAGGTACGTACCTACGACCCTTACACAGTGATCTGTTCAAGGATGATCCCTTACGGATATTTCGATAGAGTCAACCGCGTCTTATCAAAGCTTAGCCTCGGTCAGACACAATATATTACCCAAAGCCAGACTCTGCGACAAATTACGATGAATTTGAATTTTCCGGAAAATTGGTAAAATGGTCATTTTTCACGAAATCCATTTATTCCGGTCTATTACCTAGGTCAGACTTGTAAAAGGTTTTTTGGGTTTTACAGGAAATTTATTTTAATGGCTTGCCTTAGGTACTTAACCCTTATGCATGATTTATTTGTTTTTAACAAAAAAAAAATTATAAGAAAAGTGAGCCTAAATTAAGAATAGACCTAAATTAAGAATAGAACAAAAAAAAACAAAAAAAATACCTATTTATTTATTTAGAAAAAAAAACCGGTTGGTGGATATTTATTTACATCAATATGTTTATTCATATGTTCTGCTTAGTACTAAGTTAACTTGTGTTTCAACAGAAACAATATTAGTTTTTATACTTACATATTCATTGTGATATTTCTGAAAATTATTATTGTTTTTGTAGAGACTCAAGTTTACATTGCATTTAGAACACCGAATTGTTGAATAGCCCTTATTAAGTAGTTTGCAACCTAGGGATCCCCAACCAGAGGTAAGTAAATGATTGAACCCATCTTTGCGTACTTCTTTTGGTGGGGCTACTGCTGCAGAACTCCTCTTTTTCTTTGCTTAGATCTAATTTTCTATGAAGCTAGTGCTTGGACAGTCCCTTTTACTTTGAGTTTCTTGCTCGCATAATACAAATACCAATTAATTTCTGAATGCTTCGAAGGTAAGAATATCTCTTTTGGGAGTATTTTTGCAGATGGTTTCCAGGTTTCTTTTGGTGCACATAAAGGCTGGTTTGTTCAACAATTCATTCCATAAAATTGACAGTACAGAAGTAGCTAAAGCTTGCCGCTAGTTTAACGGCGCCGTTTAATCAAATGACTAGGCGCTTAATTGATCGGCGGATTTAACCAGTTGGCTGCGACACATACATGATCAAATAAACTCACATACACTAACATTATTGATTTTCATACAAACTGTATCAACAGCATGGTATGGTAATGTAAAATTACATCATTAGAATATTGGCAATTATTTCGACAAAATCATATGTTTGGAACTAATCTAATATTTCAAATACCTAACTGACCTTCAATCCATCCGGAAACAATTATATGTAATTATATTTATATTTATTATATAATTATAGAAACTAAGCTACTACATATTTACATATATTTACAAAATACAACAGGATTAGTCAAGCTATCTAAGGATCGTTAGAAACGATAGTAATAATTATAGTATTTTGCTGTATTAAATTTTTTAGGCTGCATTTGCCGCTCGGACAGTTGAGTAGAACTTTGAAAATCAACAAACTCGTTCCATACAAACTATAAAACCAAAAAAATTAGACCCATCAAGCACGATCGTAACAACCAAAGGCTTCGGAATGGGTCGATGTAAATTTCCATCACAATGCATTTAAGGGGTTTTGAGAGAAAGAAATGTGTTCATAGAGGTACCAACCGCATCTAAGACCTAAATAAATTAATTAGGTACCTTTTATTTACCGTATGCCTATTTGCTAATTACGGGCAGACCGTATTTTGAATACATTTAGGCTCAGGCTAAGAGGATTACCTCTCCCCAATGTAATGTCGATTTACATGCAGATGAGGCTTGCTAATGCCTCGAGCCTATGAAATGGAGGAAACAAGCTGTTGGCACGCCTTATTTGTATGATCAAAGTTCAAATTGGTAGAAAAGTTGTTGGGTTTATTCATAACTACTTTTATTGAAGCATTGCTGGACTCCTTGCATCATACGGCATACCAGAGTGGGGTCTTCTAGAGTACCTAGCAGGTACTTACTTGAGATTGAGAGATCTTGCACAAGCTCCTTACTACAACAACACTCCTAAGAATTTTGAATCTGCTAAAGAATCAAGTCAACCGAGGCGATAATTTAGTTTCCACCGAAGTCGACACAGATCCTTTTTAGTGGCGTTAATCAAAAGAGGGAAAATAAAATCGTATTCCCTGAGAGAAATACTGAATGGAAAGGTTCGGTATTTTATCGAGTGAAAGTTTCTCGGGTTCTGAGTTGCGTGGAACGAACGCCAATATCAACCCTTATCACAATACCGATCGGTAGTAGGTACCTACCCGTGGTACAGATATCAATCTACAGTTTCTATACTAAGGGTACCTACTGACAAAAAATCTATGTAAGTAGGTACCTAGTCTAGAGCAAACCGGTGGGGATCTTAAATAGACCTACCAATTTATGAAGCAAGAATCAGGATGAGGTCGAAACTGACGAAGAAATTCTTAAGAATTATTTTTCTACGGAAACAATCCACAATTTTTATACCTACTAGGGCGTGTAAAAACCGGGTTATTTTTAAAACCCGGTTTTTCGGTTTTTACGTTTTCGAAAACCGGTTAAACCGGTTTTTCGGTTTTTTTTTTTTGCGAGGTTTTTTTATGATAGAGGTGTCTTGGGCAAAATAAGTATCTATCTTAAAACATTAAAATAAAGGTCAAAAAGTTTATTTCACATTCGTGGATTTGGAAAAAGCCTATGATAAAGTGATGAGGAATGAACTTTGGTCGGTACTGTCGATGTATGGAGTGAACAGCAATCTCGTTCGAGCTCTGAAATCTCTCTATGAGAATTCCAGTGCTTGCGTGAGGATACATGGGTCATACACTGAGTGGTTTAACAACCAAAAGGGCGTAAGGCAGGGATGTGTAGCGTCACCATGGTTGTTTCATCTATTCATGGACAGTTGCTTGTAAGATTTGAAAGATAGTGCAAATGGTTTGAGAATGAATGAGTTACTCGTCAAATTATGTCTTCTCTATGCCGATGAACAGGTGATACTTGCGTCGTCGGAGAATGATTTGCAGGAGATGGTAACAGTTATGCATGAAGCTTTTGAGCAAAAGGGAATGAATGTAAATGTGAGCAAGACAAAAGTGATGGTTTTAGAAAAAGATAAATGTATGAGAGCATGTAATATTCTGATTGGTGATGAAAGAGTGGATCAAATGAAAGAATTTGTGTATTTGGGGACATTGTTAACAAGAGAAGGAAAGCACGATGAGGATATCGAAAGCAGAGTGAATGCTGGAAACCGAGTGAATGAGGCACTTCACGATTTTATGAGCAGCCGGAAAGTGTCCAACAAGGCACGACTGGCAGTTCATAGAGGAGTGTTAGTGCCGACATTGATGTATGGTATTAAAAGTTGGGTGTGGCAGTAAAAACATCAGAGTAGAGTGAATGCTGTTGAAATGAGAGCGTAGCGTAGTATGTGTGGGGTAACGTTGAATGATAGAGTGAGAAATAGTGTGATAAGGGAACAGTGTGGAGTGAAAGAAGATGTAGTGTTGAGGATCGAGAAAGGTATGTTAAGATGGTTTGGGCATGTAGAGAGGATGGATGACAGTCGTTTGACAAAGCAAGTGTATGTCCAGCATAATTTATTTATTTATTTAGTGTGTATGGGACAGCTGGAATTATTCTTGGATCAAATTGGCGACATTTTGGAGAAGGGCCAGGTCAAAAGTACCCTAAACCGGCGAGCATGTATAAAGAATGTAATGAGAGTGAATGAGGCAAAAGTTGCGTGTCAGGATCGTAGCAAGTAGAGATCCGTGGTCTCTGTCTACCCCTTCGGAAAAGAGGCGTGATTTTATGTATGTAGGTATGTATGTATTAAAATAATTCAGTCTTATATTGAAACTCTCTCTTGCTCAAGTAAAGTTATAAACATTCGGTAATGTTTCTGGCTTGCCAACTCAATGCCAAAGTGCGCTCATCAACGACGTTTTATGCGGTCCATAGATATATGTTTGCAATTGTAATGCATTATGTTGTAATATAATTAGGTAGATTATTAAGATCGTTTTAAATAAAGTCTACAAAGCGTAGTTTTGAATAAATTTGTCATCTATTACTCATTTAAAAAAAACCGAAAACCGGTTATTTTGAAGGGAAAAAACCGGCGGAAAATCAGTCGGCTAACCGGTTTTTCGGTTAATCGGTTAATCGGTTTACATGCCCTAATACCTACACGTTGCCATTGAGTATTTATTAACTGAGCATATAACTACTGTAGTTCAAATTGTAGCCTATAAACTTTATAGCTCAATTTACTGCACTATAAAGCCGTGAGTAAAACCACGTGTGTCTAATACTCGTAGTAGGTAACATAGTTACGTATCTGCTATTAGGGTTAGCTATATCCAGGTTTATAGTCTTACAAATCTTGGAATAGTTGAGCGGAGTCGCGCACTGAACTGGAAACTATCGGTTCTCGTTATCCCAATCGAGTAATCCTCAACTAATTGAATTGAACTAATTGAATGGATTATCCAAATTAACTAGTGTAATGGCGTTAAAGGCATCTGGATCTTTGTCAAATCCTATTATTCTGATGATTTAGCAGAGTAATTACGGCTTCGTCACTTAGAAGGGACTAATTTAAAATTACCTTAGAGTAATTACGAGAAAACGGATGGATCTGTGCCTGTTTATATATAGTTTCGTTATTAAGTTGTCTCGAAATCTGACTTTGCACCGTAATGACTCCTCCCGCAGTAATAGTTAAACAACAAACTTCCACCAAACAGACCAACCAAACCACCGTTTAATTGTGTCAAAATAGGTAGGTAATGCAGAGTTTAAATGTTATGTTTGTGTAAATGGAATCAAACCTCAAAAAGGTGTACCTACCTATAGCTGCACAAGTGCCCTAAAGTTGTATCGTAACCGACCCAGTAAAGTGGTTGTTAGCAAGACAATAAATAAACTGGCTCGCACCTACTTTTAGAAACAAATGGCGAAGGGTCAACTGAGCATTTATGTGGATGCCTCTGGAGCCGTTTGTAAGAATCACCATAAGGACTTGTGTATTATTTGAGATTTGCTGTGGTCATAATACGCAATTCACTCTACCTCAGTTTTAAGTTTAGTTCTACGTGGAGTTAGGTGGTTTGGCCAACAAACCTAAGCTCGTAGGCGTTCGTAGAGGGTCTACGCGATTACCATAGAGTCGTGTCAGTCTGACCGTGAACTCAGTTAACATTTTCAGAAGTAAGTAGGTAGGTAAATATTAAAACAAATAGCAAAATTAATAAGCATTTCAAAATCAAGGCTCTGAACTTCAAGACCCACTGGCGGTTCGCCCCAAATGCAGTTATTAAACTTTGATGAAATTTCAACCAGAGTGAGTCGGAGGAACGATGCTTCGAAAGAGATTGTGGAAATGTTGTTTGATACTCGTATCAATTAAGGTCGCTGGCTGCCGGCGAGCCGCGCCGCCGGGCTTAGCAATGCTCTCCGAATTGTTAGCAGAAATGTTTCTAAAGAACTGGATAAGTACAATAGACTAGGACCAATTACTTTGGGGCCAGATGATGCCGTGTGAAATGTTGAACGAAAAAATATATCCATCCTATCGTAAGAAAGTTTGACATTGTGTTTGGATGTTTATTTGTGTCTCTTGTACCTACGCCTACTTAATTCAAAGCTTTTGGATGAAACTTGGCAAAATATATTTCAGGTGGCATTAGAGTGTAAAATGGTACGTACAATTTGCATGAGTTTATTTTATTCTAGATACTGCTGGAGAAAATCCAAAGCGTTGAATTCAGAACTTTTAAATGGGCATTAGAATGTCTTGGTTGTGTTACTGATATGTTTGTTTCTATTGATTGAAACGCAGGCGTATTTACTAACAGTTTCAAATCTTTTTTTACTTTTTTTATAGAACACGTGCGTGCTTCACTCGTGTTATTTTTTCATCAGTGGACAGGCTCACTATGCCCAGTGGACGCGACTGTAATGATAATTGCAGACAAAAATGTGAAACGAAAACGTCCTCATTCACTTTTACATTTTGTAGCAAAATCTACCTCGTTAGCGGATAGAGAGGATAGGAACAAAATATTTGTAACTCTTTTATTTTCACTAACTTACCCGACGACGGCGACGGTAACGAGCCATTAGTGTAGCGGCGGAACTGTTTCAACCAACTTTAAACTGGAGAGGTAAAGGAAACTGAAATAACTTTGACATTTTGCTTCAAATGGAGACTAGGAACAGGTAGACCTACCTTCAGCGAGAGCAAGATGAAAGTTATTGTTGAAAGTCCACCACGCATTCTCGAATTTTCGGAGAAAAAAAGATTAAATCACTTTATAATTTTTGAACAGAGTTTCAAGCCTAGCTTTGTTTCGGTTAGTTCCACTATGCTCCAAGAACTTTATTATCTAAAAGTAAAACAGTATTCTTTTGTTTGTGGAGTGCTGTTTCTAGAGAAAACTGTCTTCAAATTACTTCTTGTAGCTTGTCCGACCAGATTGTTTGCCTCTTTTGTTTTTGAGCTCAAAGCGAAGTTGAAAATGAGAAGAATCAACGAGTTTATTGAAAAGATGAATTATGTTTTTCTGAAAGTGATTAACTCCCGACGCGAAGAGAGAGGGGTGTTATAAGTTTAACGTGTCTGTCTGTGTATCTGTGTATCTGTCTGTGGTATCGTAGCTCCCAAACGGATGAACCTATCGTTTAGTTTTTTTTGTGTCATAGATAATTTGATCCCGAGTGTTCTTAGCCATGTTTCATGAAAATCTGTTCAGCCGTTTGAAGCTCATCAGCTCTTTTCTAGATGATGAGGTGATCTGACTTCCTTATATCTTATTTTTCTAGAAGTGGGGGGCTTGTTAAGGCTTTTTTTGAAAGATTCTGAAACACATGATCCTGTTTTGTTATTTTGTCTGTTACATTTAATTTTGCTTCGGTATTTCCAGCATTTGCTTAATATTCTGACGGTGAATTGTTTGGACACCACACATTATTAATGTGCGATCCGTGACCGCCCCAGAATCATGATCACATAGGCGTAGGTAGGCCTGTAACTGTTCTTGTGTCGACACTACTGTAATATTAATCAAACAAGGGTCGGGTGGTTTTTTAGGAAAGTGTTTCGTTGCTTTCCAAATATATTGTGTTTACATGTTTCTTCCACTACACTTACCAAGGTAGGTACCATATTATAGATATTGAGTGATTGGGAAAACTTTCAAAATCATTTTTGACGAATTTTAACTCTCTGGCACCCTTTGCCATTCACTGTTGTTTACTCATAAGGTATACTAAGCACAACGGATCTTTAGCTCTCTGAAGTTAGGTGCACTAGACGATTGCTCAGGTTTGGTAGAGTAAGCCAAATAGCACGATTTTAGGCGTCATCGAAAATGGGTTCTGCGCAGCTACTTCAGAGAGCTAAAGAACGATTGTGCGTGTTGTAGGTAGGTACTTATTTTGTATCAGAGCCTAGAAGATGTTATAGCGATTTATATTCTAAATACCTACCTACATTACCTACTAAATTAAATTATTTTCTTATTGTTATTGTATCTTTTCCGTAGTTAAATGAAACATAATCCATACATCTTTTAGTAATTGAATTTCTGATTTTATTAGGCTAGAAATTTTGCGTAGCTATAATTCAATAAAATCTGAGTCTTCATTTCTCTTTGTATCAGCGCAAATTGCAATCAGTTGAACTCATATCAGAAAAATAATCTATCCGCTTTTCCAACTTACTTTGTTCAGAAGTAATAAAGTAGAGTCGAGATGGTTAAATAAATTAAAGTGCATTAGAATCCTTCCAATCGCAGTTTCACAGTGCAGTGGAGTGGAGGAGCTAATCTAATCCTGTTTCCAATAGTCGATGTCACACAGTCGTGAATTCAGACTGGGTCTAAGGGATAGCTGATGAAATCTCACGATTCCACACAGGTACCTAATTCTCGGAAAAAAATAAACAAGGATGAGTTATGAATAAATGGACTTGAGTCTCTTCACTCTGATGTCTCATGCAAAATTGTGTGATGTGTTACATAGGAAATAAAGAAAGACCCGGTTACTAGTAAAATTAAAAATCACTAATATTAAACGCCATTTACACGATACCATTCTGGCATACCATTCTTGCCTCTTGCTTTCTCAAACTCAAATTCAAATTCAAATTCAAAACGTTTATTGCTTCATGTTAGTAAATAGATCTTAAAATAAAATTGTGTTTCATAACATGAGCCCCGCTGGGGCACTGCAACATTGGTACTTATTTTAGGTATTTCTAACTTACAATCTAACTTAACTAACAATTAGGTAATTAACAAATTGGCACAGCCTTTTTCTTAACTTTATCAAAAAAAACATTTTTGGTTTAAGGTTTAGGTAAAATTTAATATATATTTAGGAACCTGAGTTTACTTTTTGCATCTTTTATTGTCTTCTAAATAATCTTGAATATTGTAATAACTTTTTTCAATTAAATAAGCGGACGCGCGGACGCGGATTAAATAACGGAGCAAGAGCTGATACTTATTAGGTATGTGGCAATAGACAATAATGGTATGCAAGAATGGTATCGTGTAGTGTAGGTAAATTGCGTGAAGTAAGTAGAGTAGGTTTCAAGTCATTTTCGTCTACTGCAAAATAAGTACCTAATTCACAATAAAAACCTTTTGTGAGCAAAGCAATCTTGATTCATGATCCAGTATTCTCGTTTATAGCTAGAAGTTCCCCACCGGCTAAGCTATTCATTTCACTTCAAAACGTCCATTGCACACTAATACCCATTCCAAGTTCTCGAGTATTTTTTGCTTGTGCTCAAAAGCGCAATCAGAGTGTTCCAGTGTTCTAACTAACTCTTTTTTTTTTACTAATTCTTATAATCTTATAAATGTTACTTGATTGATTGCAAAATAATTATTAATTTAATTTATAGGTATAGCTTTCTCGAGTTGAATTTAAATACAAAATAGAGTTTTGTCTGTTTTTGAGCAGCTCTCAGCAAAAGTAATTTTGATAGGTTGTTTTATAGTGTTGTAGTTGTACCTAAAACTTGAGAAAAAGCTACAGAAAACTAAATTGAAGCAGTTTATCGAATGCCCTGAGCCCCACAGGATGCATTCAATATTCATTTTCTAATGCACCTGCATAATAGCATCAGAGGATATGCACTGTAGGTACTTTGATGTGATGTAACAGAGAAAGCTATTAAATTCACTTCCAAGTCCTAAACTTTAATATCAAAACACATAGGTACCTAGTACCTACTGCATCAATGTTACTTTTTGGTAAAATCTGTAGTTTTTAAAAGTATTATATTGCTATTTATTTTGATATTGCAAAGTTTACTATTATCACGCTTGTTCAAGCAGGTATTCCCAATGGTGCCTCAAACCAATCATTATTGACTATGGGAAAAGTAGAACGTGGACCCACTGGATCGCGGAAGTCGGTGATTTGCAATATTCTACGTGATCCTGCAACATTGTTGGTTGTTACCGTTAAAATTTATTATGATTAGGTAACTAAAATGCTTTTCGTTTAATTCTGAGTCTAGAATGCTTTTATGAAGAATAAAAAACCGTTTTGAGACCAGCTAAGTAAGACAATAAATATCTTCGTACTAAACCGATCCCAAACGGTTACGAATTGAAAACGTCCAATGGTTAGATGAATGGGGCGGTCTTGGCAGCCCTTTCTATCGACCCGCGGCTCTAATTAAGAAGTTTTCCTTCGATCGACATAAATTTTATTACATGGCCTGTTCTGAAAAGTTTCAGTGAAATGAAATTAGTCAAACGGATTCCTAATTTACACTTTGGGAGTTTTTAATCGGACTGTATAGATGAAGTCGTGGTTGTTTTTATAGGTATCCTAAGTACTTAGTAAGTTCTTTTATTATGCGCACTGCAAAAATTTGGAATCAGCTTCCAGCGTCTGTATTTCCGCTGAGCTACGACCCTGTAGTTTTTAAGAAGAGAGTTAATAGGCACCTTCTGGGTAAGCTCGCTCCATCGTAGACCTCACTCTTGCCTGTGTAAGTTCAAGGTCAAGAGCCGAACCATTCATCTTTAAAAAAAATAAAAAATATTACAGCTGTACCGAGAAAAAACAATATTAAAAAAACATCAAATGAAAAAATAAAAACTGGCTAATGCCTCCAAACTTTTCAAAGCTGTTGCATCGCTGTCACTCGGGATGTTAACTCAAGAATGATTCGATGCACTCAGGATTCAGTTAAGGCGCTATGACAATAAAATCCACTGCTTTATTAATCTATTATTTACTGGATGTAGTTGACAACCAAACTCCTGTAAATACTGACTTCAAATATGAGGTCTGCCTGAATTAGCAAATGAGGTCCGTCTTCCACAGCCTAAATGTTTGAGGAAAGTCTTTTGAACTGGTAATAGGCTCAGCGCTTTGTGATTAAGCATTGTTAGAGTTAGTAATTACAACGTTTCTTTGCGTCGTTACCATAATTTACTTAATTTTTATTGAATATTTTATCAAGCTTCAACGGTACCTAAGTATTACATAATGTAAAAAGTTTATTAGGTACACTAAAGCAATAAAACTAAATACCTATTGTTTGACGTAAGTATTAATTAGGTACCTACTAATAAAAGGTAGGTTTATTGGAAAGGTCCGGTTAAGACTTGAGAACCATTTTGCATGCAGGAACAGATTAGTATTTAGGTGGGTAGGTACTAGGGCGTGTAAAAACCGGGTTATTTTTAAAAACCGGTTTTTCGGTTTTTATGTTTTCGTTAACCGATTAAACCGGTTTTTCGTTTTTTTTTCGAGATTTTTATGATAGGTGTCTTGGGCAAAATAAAACTATAAATTTTAATAAAATTGAAATATATTATTTTAATAAGCAAGCACCAATTAAATTAACGAACAAAGTAATAAAATTCAACAATATGATAAATCAGTCCTCATAGTTACGAAGTGTAATTCACTTTTTTATTTGGTATTATTAAGTTTTTGTTTGCTTCTTGTATAACCAAGCCCTTTCGTGATGTAGCTGCGCTGTGATTGGTGGAACGTCTGTTCTCCTTGAAAATCATTATGCAACAATTCTAAAAAAATCAATAAATGATAAATTTTGAAGTAAATTCTAAAATCGTCTTAGAAAGTTATGTTAAGATGGTTTGGGATGTAAAGAGGATGGATGACAGTCGTTTGACAAAGCAAGTGTATGAGGCAAGTGTGTATGGGACAGCTGGAAGGGGAAGGCCTAGGCGCACCTTCTTGGATCAAATTGGCGACATTTTGGAGAAGGGCCAGATCAAAAGTACCTACCCTAAACCGGCGAGCATGTATGTTCTTCATACGTGTTTCGTACTGTAACGAGACTGAATGAGGCAAAAGTTGTGTGTCAGGATCGTAGCAAGTGGAGATCCGTGGTCTCTGCCTACCCCTTCGGGAAAGAGGCGTGATTTCATGTATGTATGTATGTATTCAAATAATTCAGTTTTATATTAAAACTCTCTCTTGTTCAAGTAAAGTTATAAACATTCGGTAATGTTTCTGGCTTGTCAACTTAATGCCAAAGTGCACTCATCAACGGCGTTTTATGCGGTCCAAAGATGGATTTCTGAGAAGTTTTTGTTTGTATTTTTGCAATTGTAATGTATTATGTTGTAATATAATTAGGTAGATTATTAAGATAGTTTTAAATAAAGTCTAGAAAGCGTAGTTTTAAATAAATTTTTCATCTATTACTCATTATAAAAAAAAAACCGAAATCCGGTTATTTTGAAGGGAAAAAACCGGTTAAAAACCGACGTAAATTCAGTCAGTTAACCGGTTTTTCGGTTAATCGATTAATCGGTTTACATGCCCTAGTAAGGTACCCTAATAATATTGGTCGCAGACTTACCGCGCCGAACTGTCAATTAAATAGAAGAAATGCTGAGACGTCATTAAGCCAGCCGCATTTTCTGACGTCATCAGTATTGTTAGTATAGAAAAATGACTGCGGCGCGTACGTCGCGGACAAATTTGCGATCAGCTTAAGCGGAATTTTAGAAAGCAGTTGGTTTTTAAGTGTTACAAATAACAAATATTGTTATTGTAGAATGTGTAAATAATTTCTGTACAATACTGAACGTAAGTGAAAATATCACACAGCGCCATCTTGCTCGGTGAAACGTTGATCTCCTATTCATTATTCAGTTGCTCATTTGTAATATCCGGCCCACAGATTATACAAAATTTTGACTCGGAAGCTCTGACGGTTATATTATAGTGATTTGATTGATAGAGTGGTTTGGTTTTACAAGTTCATTTATCATCATCATTTAGTCGATTTCTTCAAATAAAACTGAGAAAGTAGGTTACCTACAGTTAGCCATAGAAGATAATTGATTTCCCAAGTTTTCCCAGATTTCCCATTTCTATTTGAGATATAAAAACATGTTAATCACTCTTGATGCTGACCAATTGATTCGAAAAACTCGATAAAAGTAAAATGTTTTTCAGTTTCTGATTAAGTGACAAAAAGTGGAGTTTATGACTACGTGTCGAGCTGTGAAATAATTTTGATTATGAAAAATAATGCGCTCTACATACGGAGCGTTATGGTTGGATGGATTTGAACAAAAACAGGTGACGCCAAGCAACGAGTGAGGTATAGTTGAGTGAGCTTAAGTTGATGAAAGCTAGGAGTTCACTTGAGTCGACGCGCTGCGTTGTCACTGGTGCTCGTCTGCACTCGGCTTTATGATTTACGGACGTTCTTTATGACATCTGACTCACTGTTCTTTCCTTCTAGAGAAGTCTCTATTCACTTGATGATCATATCTGACATAGCTTGATCACTTCAAAATCTCATTTACTTACCTAGTTTAGTCTCTACTTATGTTATTTTATTATTTTACTTTATTTGTGATTAGATAGGTTTATCTGTGTTTTGTTTTTTTCTACAGATTAAAATTTTTATTTGTATTTCCGTATGCAAAGTATTTTATTTAAGGATTAAATGAACTAAATGTTTTTAAAGTTAACGTTTTATTTGTATTGAGCGACGGTGAAGGCACATTTGTTGACTTCCTTATTGCCTTTTTTGGATTCGTGTTGAATCATCGTTATGAAATCATTATGGAAGCTGCGCGGAACTTTGTTTGAACTATTTTACCCGTACCGATTACAGGCGTTTCATGCGTCGTTTCATTGCGCACCTCGTACTTACTTGTTTCATATTATATTTATTTATTTATTTAGGCAACACCAACAGCATACATAATTCACGTTATTATTAACATTTTATGAGTCTTTTTAATAGAATGTATGCCAATTATAGGCATGCACAACATTTGTAGTAAAAATATAGGAACTGATGACTAATTTCGTAGGTCTATCCGCTATCCGAATGCTGATGACGTCATATATATAATAGTTAGGTAATCCAAGCAGAACGTTTGACGCTGTAAAACAAATTTTAATTTGTTTGAAACCCTGATAAAGAACCAGTCTCCCTTGCTTACAAAAAATATTGATGGCTTACTTATAACACTGTAAAAAAGAGAGGGAATGCCTTTGCCCTGCAGTTCGACAATAGGTAATAAAATATAAAATAATGTCTGATACCTTGTTTTAATATTGATCTATTACTCGTTTCTCTTTCTACGTCTACTTTTGAAACTGAAATTGCTGAAGTTGCTCATCTTTATTGCACGTGTGTGATGATAAGTCGGCACTCGCGGGAAAGTTCTGTACTCCAAGCACAGCCCCAAGTGTCTCTAGACTAGTGCGACCAGTGAACAACGACACTTTAAATCAACGCGCGATGTAGTATGCTTTAAAATATTTTCCTAATCTGAAATATGAGGCAACAGATGTAGTAGGTACCTACAAACAACTGCAAAATATCTGTTAGTTATAACTGCAAAATATCTCTTTTCTTTTTATCTCTTTTCATTGACATGAGAAAGATAAAAAACATTTATCATCGGATCGACTCTCTGTCACCTTAATAATGCATTGCCTTTAGGTGTGCCAAAATCCAGTACAATCGGATACCGGGAAGGGGGTAAAGTAACTTTTTTCAATAAATAAAAAAAAAAAAAAAAAAACTGCATGATTTGATTACAGATACTGGCGCAAGTAAAATGGTAAGGTATATCTTCCTGATACATAAATAAAGGAATAACGAAGAGTTTTGTAAGTTGGTTAATATGCCAAATAGCTTTTGTTTCTCTTGCACTCGTATAGCAAAGAGCAAGTGGATAGACGTCTACAGTCTCTGGAATTGTTCAGTGAGTCAGTCGAGCCCTGCGCCTCAGACAGCCACTTCTTTTGTTTGTCGTTTTGTAGCTGAGCGATTTATTGCGAAACTTGGAGAAAACGTACTTAAAATATTTGCACGGGGAATATGGTTTCTTGGAATGACACATTTAGCTTGGGAACATAACATATCTACGTATAATGACGAAAAATAAGTTCCTTTTAAATATGAATATAAAGTACCTATGCCCTTTTCGTTGGATGAAAATGTATTTCCGAGCCAAATAGGTAATACTTTCAAGATTTGCCCTAAATTGTAAGTACACGTAGGCATGTAACGCCTGAAAAACTTTAACCGGCTTACAGAAACTACCTCGGAGGTATTCGAACTCAAATTACCCAAATCATAATTCAAGCAGGCACTCAGTTACGCTCTAAAAATTGGAGTGTTGCCAATTTTTTTTAATAAACCTTAAAGTCCTCGACAAGATTCGTATGATATTAAATTTTACCTGAGCGCTGACGTGGATACCTATATGAAACGTGGGGTTTGGGGAGTAGCAATTTCCTCTGCGGATGTCGTCAAACAACATGGCATCGTCGCATGTCTTGAAAATGGCTTCAGTAATGACTTTAATATATTGCTACACTTTGATGGATTACCGGTTTTAACAACAAAAATATATCAATTATCTACAAATAAACATTTACTTACATTCGAATTACTTACATACTAATTTCAAAACTCTTTCGTTAATACATGTGTATCCAAAATAACTGACAAAAATATTCTCCGAAATCATTTAAGTATCGTAATCTTATTCAGCTTCTATTAATCGAGGAAAATGGACACCAATAAGTTCACCAAGTCCCAAGCATGTAGGGGTCACATCCTTGTGTCATTAGGATCACAAAGGAACTGATGTGAGCGAGATTCTTGACACACAATTAATGTATCGCGAAGTAATAATGAGGCGTGACTTTTACGTACACGGTGGGTAGTAGGAAAAAGGCTTCGTCTGGGGCGGACAGACGTAATTATAATGATATTGGGTTTCTTTTTCGACGCTTTTCTGCCGTGCTCTACTTATTGAAGAAAGTTTTGCCGTATAATTCAACAGAGTAACTTTTATACAGAAGCCAGGTAAAGTTAGCTCGTGCAGTTTTTTAATCAAATAATGTGGGTTGGTAACAACTCAAACTAGCTTTTGAATTTCACTTATAAACACTTTATGAAAAACATGGAAAAAATACCTACCTATGATTTTTATAGGAACGTGCAGCTTAAGCTGCACTTAACTAAAGTGTTGTACGTAAAAAACTTTTACTCGTTCTAGGTCTGGATAAACTAAAGGCCCTACACTGATTCGTTGCCTTGATTAGGTATAATATAAGTCGATGCATATGGAGTAAAGTTCATCAGCTTTCGGATAGGTATCTACCAAACGTGTTTTCAAAATTACGGTGCGTACCTACCTACGGTGAAATGTACGAGCTTTCTTAAAATTTCATACGATGAACGACGAATTCTAAATGAGGCGCGTGCGACAACGGGGCTGGCTTTAAAGACGACGTCGTTTGTACTGCGCCGGACGCGACGGCTCGGCTTCTTCAAACTTGCCTCGCCAAATCCCCTATAATATTCAAGCAAGCGATGATGCCCCAAGATTTATTTACATTTTATTTCTCGCAATTTGCATGCAAGTGGAAATTGTTTCGTCTAGGGAGGAAATGAACCAGTCGTTATGTCAAACACCTTGTGCAAAATAAATGAATATGTTTTTCGGTTACTTGTTATTGAGACCTCTCTAGCGATTCAAACTTCAGCGGAACGTATTCGGGTTGGAATCGGTCAGTTGTTCAACTGACAGCAACCAATCACAGTGCAGGAATTGATCCAAAACTGACGTTTCTTGCACTGTGATTGGTTGCGGTCGGTTGAACAGCTGACCTATTCCGACCCGAATGCATTCTGCTGAAGTCTGAATCAAGGGCCTGGAACTATGCTTTGGAAATACAGTCGTGATACTGTTTCAAACGAATAGTTAGTCAATTTGTTATGTGGGCAAATAATTCAAAACGGAACCAGTTCCATTAATTTAAGGTTAAGGTAAAGTTTTTACATACCTGAATTTACCTCTCTCTACCTAGTGCCAACTCTATTGTAACTTAATGAAGTAGGTAGTGAGTGTGGGTGAACCGTTTGCACAATATGAATTAATTCGTGGCACAGTCAAAGGGATCACTAGCGTAGTGTTTATTGAAACAATGACTGAACTGCATTGTTTTAATGAAGTGTTGTGAAAATACGAGTTGTTGTTCTGTCCTGTGGGCAATCAAATATCTCTGTGTTAAGTGTTAATTTTCAGGTAATTTGTGCTATGTAAATATTTAATATACAGTGTAACTTGGTCAAAATTATCAGGATTTTCCGCAAACAATGCAAGTACGTTCAAACCACGGATTCTTAAGACAATAAAACCTCCAGGGAGTGCTATGGAAGAAAATCCCAATTTTTGCAGTAGGTAAAATTTGTATGGTTTCCGGCGGAGATCATTAGAAGGTTTAAATATAAGCCGGATAAGCAGCAAAAATGTTTTTAATTAAGTTGATAAGGCAATTTCGGAATCATGGTCGCGGGTATATTAGAGCGTAGCAGTAGCTCATTAGAGTATTGTTTGGAGCCTGCTAGGTTAGGAAATTATGATCCAAACCTTCATTAAACTAATAATTAAAACAATAATACTTCTATTTATCGAAGACTTTACCTGTCAGTCGAGAACTTAATGACTATCTAATATTACGCTACTTTAGATATAGGTACTTAAATGAGAATGATTTAAAGTTTATTTATTTGTGCGTTTATGAGTAGAGAAATAAAATCAAACAATTTTTTTAAGCTAATTTTGCAGTCTTGTGTCTATAGGTACATCCACCGATTTATTCCACACCGATTTCCACACCACATGTGGTGCAACGTTTCCAAGTGTTAGTGGGCAACATCCGATAGTATGGACCCAGACCATGAGTAGCCACAAAAGTTGAAGAATATTACCTAATTTTATCGTGTTGCATTATGTTGCTCCACAAAAAGTAACTGTAGTGTGGATGCATCTTAACTAAATTAGTAATTCGCTCTCAGGATTCAAATTATTAGTTTATCCGATGGTCTGAACTTGGAGTAAGGTTATTGTTTGATGGCGCTGTGCCAGCATTCGGAGCCCACAAGCAAAACTAATCTGACGTGAGAATTATAGCTTTGCTAATTATTGTGTTTATTTAGCACAATAGACTTTGCAGTACTGCTAACAGTAGTAGGTAGGTACTCTGGTTTTATTGATGATATTGATTTAGACATAAAAAAATCCTATCATCTCATTGGTCCATCCAAAAGTTGTCGGCAAAAAGCATTTTTTTAGCAATAAGACGCACATTAGCCAAAGCAAGACTGGGTCACTTAAGCTATGGTCTTTCACACCCTGATAAGTGATAGTAATAATTCGTCCCTTCCCGGGAACCCCCAGAAAAAAATTACTTTCGCAGCATGAATCGATGTTTAGTACCTAGGTATTTATTTTATAAATTGGAGCTAATTTGTGAATAATATGAATTAAACTGTTAAATTAAAAATGATTGAGCTTATTTCCTTCATCAATCATTAACTTAAAAGTCAGTAAAATTTTGTCTCCGAGAAAATCAAATGATAAATTATACTCGAAACTAATTGGATGCCGAGGGCGAAGTTTATCTTTCTACCGAATCGAAGTTGACTAAACAATTTATAGGCCACAGAATGCAGTAAAAATGGTAACAAGAAATATTTTATGGTTCTTATAATTTCTTATGTAAGTGCGCTGTACCTGCAATAAATTATATACTTATTATTTCACTTAGCTCGTCCCTTGTTTGCGCTACATATAATTTTTAGCGGGCTTCTGGAAAGTTTTGAATTTTATGTTAGTAAGTAACAAATTTTCTTTCTCGTGCCGGACGACTGTGGGCCAAATTGAGCGTAGAGTGAAGACCCAATTTAAGACTACGATAGCGACATACTCTGTGACGTGATGAAGTTTATTGCCACGAAGGCTTCCATAAGTTGTTTTTGCGTCATAAACCACATACCGTCATACCTACCGTGGTCAATCAATATAGGTAAATCAACATAATTAAGTTGATTCAAGAAAATTGGTAACTATACATCAATTCAACTATAAGTACATCGTTTTAGTATTTAAGATGTCTTGTGGTTTTATAACAAAACTATTTGGAAATCTAGAGTTTTCTATAAATAGTAAAATGTGTTTATTTTGTTAAGTAATTAAATAACTTTAGCTCGGTAAATTAGAGTCGGGCTTAGAAGTACAAATTGAATTTTCTCCGTCCACACAATAGTCTCTAATGGAGAATGGAGCCAAAATGAATCGAGAAAGTAGAATTGCACTAGAAAGATATCACGGATTTTTCACAGACTCGGCTTATGCTGTGGCACTTTGAGATTATATAATTTTTGAACAAGGTCACCTGAATCAGTTGACCTTTGGTTATCTATAGATCGTTGTTATGGATGGATCCTAAGATGGTTCCTGATTTTACTACGTATTTTCTAAGGTTCGTAAATATTATTGTGTAGGTACCTGTGTGTGTATCTGGAAGTTTTGATTATTTTAAGATGTATTTTGATCAATTCTAATTACAAATAACGAATTGAAAATCGAAAATATTTTTTTACAGATTATCATAGAATATGATATAAAACCTACTAGTGTTAATTATGTGTCTAAAAGTTTGATGTGCTGCAATGATATTTTGCTAACTTATTCTCATCCAAGCTTACCCAAGGCCGTCGATCACAAGATTTTTTTACATCTACCAAACAAAATGTTACTTCAAAGTAAAATCAGTCCCAATTTATTCATCATCTCGAAACAGTTTGGATGCTAATCAGTCTTCAATACATTTTCATTTAAATTTCTGAAATTCTGTAACCTTGGCGCGGATGTTCAAGTTTTCTGTTGAATAATTCTTTAAGCTTCGCTTTGATTTAAGTAATTTATCTAGGTTTTTAATAGAATAATCCTCTTGCTGGTCGGCAATGGAGTTGAAAGCAAGAGCAGAAAGGCTGTCTTTACAATATTACCTATATCCATTGCACCATGTCTCATCTGTTCCAGTTTTGATCAGTTCATCAGTGTCTCACCAAAAATCTTTGTCCAGGCATTGATTAACAATAAATGGAAGCTTGTGATTTTATTTGTGCAAAAAGGTCAGAAGGGTTTTACAAGGTTTCATTATTTTTTCAATATCGTTTGACGGCATAGCCGTTGGACCGATACAATGGACCATAAAGGCTTAGTGGGCAGCTTACGGGCGGCGCCCTCGTGACCGCCGTCACAGCAATTGCGTCGTTTTTCATTTACAGCCCATTAAAGCCACGACTCCCGCTATTACCCCACTCATAAACGTACAATATACAACAACAACTTAGCAAGAAGATTACCGGCAAATTATCAAGCCCGTGGGAGGAGTTCGTTTAGAAGTGCATTACATACATTTTATGCTTTTTTTACAACGGGTTGTACAATGAATATCATTTGGGATCAAAACTTTTCTTCTAAATGAGTTTTTTATTTTTTGTTTTATGTAAGTAGGTAACCTATTCATCTATGTATTTCTTTTTTTTTTATTTTAAGCGAAGGGATCCTCATTTAAGTGCACCTAAAGTCTTCATCAGTTCGAAGAAGTAAATTAATGACACGAGTAGAAAACTTTACACTTTAACTTTATAACTTTTTCTAATAAAACTACTTTTCGTCAATTTTATTAGAAATCCTTAGAAGATTGTAGGTTTTGTTATTATTACGACAATTTCACGCCACACTTATTCAAAATCTTTATTTCAATTTATTTGTCGTTTACAGATATTTCCCAAGCAGTCTTCTCTGTTCATCTTCCATCTCTCAGAACCTCGCGTCTATGACACGGTAGAACGGTTCCTTTGAACAACCCTGATTTCAATTTGGAACTGGACGCAGAAATCCTTTTTACCGAGAAATATGACTGCCAGTGATAGCGTAGGTATTTATCAAACGACGAACAGAACCATTATGCTTCTTAATTTGATATGCCCGCAATTTACAAAATGCATTCAATTTAAAGAATATTAGGGTGCCTTTTATTTGGGCTTTCGGTAATATTCATATTTGGTCCCCCACTGAGATTCGACACCTAGGTACTTTCAACAGAGTCTTTGTGTCGTAAGCCCCCACGTTTGTAGCTGCTATATGGAATTTTTTAGGGCACGCAAGTTTCTTTGCCAACGTTTGTGTTTGACTTTTTCGTATTTTTTTAGTTTTAAGGAATCATTGGATACCAGCCAATAGGCGGATTATTAACAGTTTTTAGTTTTTCTAGGTGCTAAATTTAAAAATAGCATAGGATATCGACACGTATAGATGGACACTCCTCACCTCGTCCTCATCAATGGATACTCCTCGAGTTTGGAACAACCAAGAGCGTGTTACGTGAAGTGCAAGAAGGAAATTATGGTGCAGCGATTGTATGAAGTTTTGTTGAGTGTCCGGGATGGCCTCAGCCTCCATCTGAAAATGGCAAATGGAAACTATTTGTCACAGCGGTGTAGGTAGGTACTGTACGTAATGGATTGACCCTTGGTGCCGTATCTTTTCAGATAAATTGCCTTTCGTTTCGATTCAGCGCGGCTGCCGTCAATACGTCAATTTGGAAGGGACAGGTCTTTGGGAAATATGAAAACAATACCTGTCCGACGCAGTTATTGGGAGAAATTGGTGTTTTCATTATTTTACGTAGAGGAAAGTCATAAATGCGACACTTCTACCTTACATGGGATACTTAATATTTTTCAACCGACTTTAAAAAAAAGAAGGTTCTTTTGGCTGTCTTTTATAATGTTAATTTTGTATTTTCACTTTTCTTCAAAGTGGTCATTTATGGTCTACATTTTTGATTCCCAAGAGATTTATTTATTCTTCTCCCGTAAAACTTATAAAAGCACGTCCTCGCTTGAAATTTTCGACGTCGTACAACATTAAAGTCAGTTTTCTTTGTAAATTTTAAAATGTAATACATTTTGAAGTCCTTCTTTTTTTTGAAGTTAATAAATGGAAACATGATGAGAATGAAAATGTTAAGTTATTATTTTTATGTGTTTACATTATGAATTTTATCAATACTAGAATATAAGGGTAAGTCGAATTTCTAATACTCATTGTATAACTGATATAATAGAACATTAGGTACTTACCTAATTAAAAAAAAAGAACTAAAAATTCACCTTGAAGCAACAATTTCCAAATATCTCACTGGAAATAATTCATAACTCACCTTCGTTACTAATTAAATAAAAATAAATAACGGACTAAGTGCGCATCGGATTCAAATACGAAGGGTTCTGAGATATATTATGATCGAAGCTGAACAAGCAAAAAATAAAACACATCTTCGACACTGTCAAAGGATTTTAAGCTCCCTATAGATCTGAGAGAATGTCTACTGTGCATTAAGAAAACAGGTCGTGACATTGTTTTTAAAAAGTGGACATAATAATACTTAAACACTATGTCCCTATCACGGTTAAAAATATACAAAATATGCTCTGAGACAGACCGACAAACAGGCAGACAACCAGCCAGGCATCATTCGGTTGAGGAACCCAACGATATAGACATAAGGATTATATTTTTATAGTGTTAACCGCACACTTAGGGATATTTAAATATACAGGGTGTAAAAAGACTACTACCGAAAACTGAGGGGGTTGCAATCAGACCATGATTCTAAACATATTTAGCGAAAAAAAACGCAAAAAAAATTTTCATTTAGCTACGTCATTTTATTTTATTTTCTAGTTATTTACTACTAGTACACCATAATAAGACTATACCTACCTAATAATTTAATTTATAAAAGAAAAAAACAATTAAAACTCAAAATCCAGCAATCTACGGATAAAAACGCGCCCAGTACATACGCAAACAGTAATCTTCAAACGTTGTTTTCTCCGGATGTAATGATTTTTTCGGAAAATCCTTTTGGATTTAAGGTGCATTTACACGATGCGATTTTTCGTACGATTTGCTAAGCCCCGCCCATTGAACGTGCCGACGAGAGTCGCGCTATCTATGACAAATCGCATACGATGAGCATTTACACGTGGAAAATTGCCGTGCGATACGATATCGTATGGGTTGAAATCGCATCGTGTAAATGCACCTTTAGTTGTGTGTTGGGATGCTGTACCTACCCCTTTCGGCTTCGGTAGACGTCTTTTTACACCCTGTATAGTATGTACTCCCAATAAATTTCAACTCATGCGTCGGTTGCCCGTTAGCTCAGTTGGTCAGAGCGATGCCACGGATCGGCAAGGTCGTTCGGGTTCAAATCCCGCATGGGTGCTAATTTTTGGGATACATTCAAAAATCTTTAAATTAGATATAAACATAGTAAGTAAAACATAATTGAAGGAACCCTAAAAATCAACAATGGTTGAGCTTGACATTGACAATACCATTGTTTGCCAATAGGTATTTTAATCAGGTCCCAGTTGAGTTTTCAAGTGTATTGCAATCGGTGCTCACGCGATATTAGGAAACTACTGTGTTTATGTTCGTAAATGATTTTGAGTATTTCGATATGCTTGCGACATACATCTGAGCCTTCAAACTATCCCATGTGAATATTATTAAAAACATTTATTTAGTTACAATAAAATATTAAATTCAATGTTTACGAATATAACATTGCATATGTTATATTAGGTAAAGAGATTGTGATATTTAAGATTTAGTGTTTGTGGAGGATAATTTTGCGTATTAAAACCTATTTCATTATTTAGAACAGTGGTAGTAGATTATTCTAATTGATTTTATCTACTTTTGTACACGCTGTATTTCTGTATTCGACTATCCTGTATACCATATAAATGGTTGCCAGGAAGAAATCGCTCTTAGCGATATGGCCACCCATTGTACAATTTGTTTATTTTTATATATTCTCTGTATAAGGTTCTTGTGTACAATAAAGCGTTAATCTATCTATCTATCAAAGTATAAATTTTACATTCTATGACGAAAGTCACTATAGAATTGGATCTCATACAAACTTACTTTCAGCAAAATATTACCTATTGAGCGATTATTTCACAAAGGGAAATTGGTATTTAGATACCTGCACAAAACCTTTTTGAAGATTAGCAGGTTTTCATAATAATGTTCAAAGGGATGATATCTATTTTAGTGGTATTTGCGGAGAAACAATGCGTTGGGTTAGCCAAATACAACTTTACGAGTACCTAAATTATTAGTGGTTATTAACCCCCGTTCACACCAAGGTAAAAACATGTATAAATAAATAAATAAATAAATAATGCTGGACATTTCACACAGCATCATCTAGCCCCAAACTAAACAAAGCTTGTACTATGGAAACCAGATAACTGATATACTACTTTATATACTTTTTGTTTGTAAATACAATCGAACCCGCAACCTTTTGCGCCGCAGGCGGGCCTTCGCCCACTGCGCTACAGAGGTCGTCAATACATACATAGTAGGTAGGTAGTAATCTAGCAAAAAAAACATCAAAATGTATGCAACTGAAGTCGTCGAGGAATCCAGTTTCTAAGTGAGCAAAGGTGCGGGCGGGTCGCTAGTTGATTATTAAATATGAAGCTATTGAGCAGAGCTGTGTATACACAGTAGAGATACTGCCTGCGAATGAATAGCGTAATCAACCACGAAGTAAGGTGAATACGTAATTGCTGAGCTTTCAACGAATGGGCACCGTTGACCCATTTGTTCAAAGCCCAATCATGACTAGAGATGCCGAAAGACCGGCTTTTTTGTGCGCCTAATCTTGCTAATGCTTGTAAATGTATGTTATGTAGGTAAGTAGATAAAAAATTAACTATGAGTTTGGCTGATCCATTTTTCTACTCTAATCGATGCATGGTCACTTTCTTTTCATATTTAAGGAGAGGACTCTATCATTTTATAAAGGTTTGCACCCGTCTTTTACACTCTTTATTTCCGACTTCTAGGACAATTTAAACCCGACAACCATACCGGGGTCAGATTCAATTTCACCCACTTTTATTCGGTAGGATAATCCTGAAAGATACTGCCGGATGTACGAAAGATCGTACCATATTTACGTTTATTATTTAACGATTGCTGTTTATTTAATCGTGGCACATTGAGCTAGTTGGGGCGGGCGTGAAAGTATTTACACACGTAAAGTATTATACAGTTTATTCGTTTGTAAGTAAACTAATAAGTCACTAATAAGTTACTAATAGTAATCTCAAACAATGTCCCAGGCGCTACAGCGCCAGCGTCCCGTTAAGTGTAGGCATGGATTGCCTTCTGACGCTGTATAAATCATCTAATATAGATGTAGTAAAGGCCTAAGTTTTAAACTAATAAGAAAGAAGCTTACTGAACAAAATTAGTTGACAACCAACTTTCACACGCACTTGCAAATACACCGAAAACTAGCTTATTACCATTTAGGTACAGTAGGCGAGCCTTAGGTGCCTTTGACGGTCCTTGTGAGACACACAAACATATCAGAACCAGTAATAAAAATGTGCCAGTGAATGCACGTATGGTTATTGGTGTTTAAAAAAGTATAATAACCAGCATTTTTTTAACTTAAAACCAAAACCTGAAGTTTAAAAAGCAAAACATCCGAACTTCTACATTTAATATAGGTAGGTAACCTTTAGAGAATACTTACTAAAAAAAGTTATATTTTATTTTAAATTTCTATTTAAAAAGCAGAATGTGTGCTGGTTACATTTCGGAGCTTATAAAAATTTCTCTAAAGTAAAATTCCAACAAACGTTACCACAACAAAACATTCCTAGAAACTCCTAGAAATAAACTGTCGCAAATGTATTCTGTTACAAATGTAATATGTGGTGTCCGCATGTCCAGCGTGAGTTAAGGGGTAGTTTACTGCGGGCTGCGGACACCGCAATAAAATGAACACCCACCCTTAATGCCCTAACATACTGCAGATGAAACTTGAATTGCTAAGGTTGTATGTACAACTCAGCGGATTGTCTACGACACTACACTTTTACGTGCTTCGGAGGGCACGTTAAATTGTCGGTCCCTACTATTTAAGTCGTTAAGCCATGACGGAGGCCTTAAGGCGGCCTAAAAACTCCGTCACCAGAGTTGGCCACTGACTCATACGAACTTACTTACTTTTTACGACACTAACCGTATCTCAACACCGCTGCGTAATGTTACGACGCACATCACACCTACTAATAACTGGATTCAGGAAGCCTAAAACCATCTTCTCGATTAAAATAAAAATAAGGTACGCGATAAATCCCGTTTCAATAATACGTGCATGCTTAATTACCGATTTGAAGAAACCTTGAAATAAATTATTTCAGATGATCTGAGTCGGAAGACTGTACAGTCACAAAAATCGATGAACAGTATGATTTTTTCAGATGGCTTTTTTTTTTTATTTCTATGAAAAAAAAAATTGCCCTAGAAAATTATCATGAGCTGAGACTTAATCTTTAAATCCTAATTCTGTTGTATTTTGTAAATATATGTAAATATGTAGTAGCTTAGTTTCTGTAAGTAAACTACTTACATTTACAGAAACGAATCTTTAAATATTTGTCAAAATTTTGGTCATGATGTTACGGATTTTAAAAATAAGATTTATGAAACATCAAATGTTAATCGACTTTCGTTGCTGACTGTACCTACGTTATTGGAGCAGAAGTATAAAAACACTCTGATTAAATTTTTTCTTTCACTCTCCATTAACACGTATAATTAAAGACCACTCAAAGATTTTATGAATATATTTAATGAAAATTAAAAAGCTCCTGAAATTTCTGGGATAGAAAACATAACAGATTTAGAAAGTTTAGGATATATTAATATAAGAAATGAAAGTTATTGAAATAAACAGTTTAATTACATTATGATAATTTTATTGACAGTACCCTAAACAGGAGATGTGAGAACGGCTGGTTTGTTTCATTGAGCTTTTAGTATAAAATGGCTGCTATGTACCTAGATAATTTTTCAAATGAATTCTTAAGCTGTTTATCTTAACTCTGGATAGTTCAACTCCAACTTAAGCAAGGAGCTTATCGAATAATGTGATCTTTCTAAATTTGAATCAGAATCATAAAATAAGCATCAGAATAACTTAGGTAACCTGCAATTTTCAACAATAATTGATCCACTGATCAACGAATTGCGTGTGAGTTAACTAGCCGGGTTCATTTCTAAGCTGTGTCTTTAATAAGCGCTTGCTAATGTTCGGGCGTCGCAATTCAATAATACTCTTGCTAAATTCAATAACTTTTCCCTTGAAATTCAATTGAACGAATCAATGAAAAGTAATGGAACTTTAATTTGCACTAAATAAGAAAAGTGAAGTTCAGCCAGAAGAGAAGTTTATTCATCGTCTTTAGTTGATTCGCAGCTTAGTCAGCTCCACACGTATCAACGTCGTCTTTCCTGTGGGCGGCTGATTAAGCTGAGAGGATGGTTTACGTGCTGGGCAAGCCTATTCAATCTCAAACAATGTCCCAGGCACTACAGCGTCCCGTTAAGTGGATTGCCTCCTGACGCTGTATAAATCATCTAATATAGTTGTAAAGGCCTAAGTTTTTAGTTGATCCGGCACAGCATGTTTCAAATCCCCAAAAACCTACTATTGGTTTACATGCTACCTAAATAATTAATGTTGTTTATGTTAATTAGTGTTGTTCCCAAATGGTACATTACTTAATGTTTAATCTGTTTATTTACAGAAACTAAGCTACTACATATTTACATATATTTACAAAATACAACAGGATTGGTCAAGCTATCTAAGGATCGTTAGAAGCGATCTATAGATAGCTCAACTGATCCAGGTCACTGTCAGTCGGAAGCGTGCCCAAAACACTGGCGGCATTACCACGCTGGATGGCAATGCTGATCCTTTTAGCCAAAAATGTGCCAACTCTCGGATCAATTAATTTAATTTAATTAAATAATTTTAAATACTTCAAAACACAATGAAGCTTGATACTTTAAAGTGGATTGGATATTTAAGCACTTTCATCATTAAAAAAGTTTGAAACGTAAAAGTTACTTGTAATTAAAAGTTTCTTTAACTCCAAAACAAAACAAACAAACTTAGACATTTTTACTCGATTGAGTAGAAGGATGGTTTATGTTTTTTTTTTTATGATGAATGGGTCGGCTCTTGACCTCAAACTTACACAGGCAAGAGTGAGGTCTACGATGGAGCGAGCTTACCCAGAAGGTGCCTATTAACTCTCTTCTTAAAAACAATAGGGTCGTAGCTCAGCGGAAATACAGACGCTGGAAGCTGATTCAAAATTTTTGCAGTTCGCATAATAAAAGAACTTTCGAAGCGCTTAGTTCTAATAAGTGGAATATCAACCAGGTGAGGATGATAATCAGCTGTGCGTCTGAAGTCCCTGTAAAGAGATGTTTTATAGTAACCTATCTATTTAGTAACAAGATTGTAGGAAAGATTAATAAGATTCAAATAAAATGCAATATTAGGTTACAAGCGCGAATAATAGGTTAATAGAAAACCTTACACGAATTCAATATGAGACAAGCATCATGCATTGATTATTAGATCGTTAGATGCGCTAATGGTTCTCTCATAGCATTGTTTTTGTGAATGCGTCAACAAAACAGCAGGTATCGTTATTTTTGTCTTCCACATTGATTTCAAAATTACTTTCTATTTACACATTCGGGCACTGATGTCAGACGTGTGAGCTCACTTTTCCTTAATGACAAAAAATCCACACAACGTAGTAACATTTTCGTGCAAAAGCCGACTCACATAAGAACAAAATAATGTAAGTAAAGCTGTATGTAGGTAAGTATGTAAGTTTAATAATAATTAGTAATCCGCGCTACCGAACTTACAAGTTTAGGACAAAAGGTGATTTGACAATATCTCTGGACTACCTTATTTACTAACTACTGCAATTTCAGTAAGATGTGTGCGTGATGATGAATTTTGGAAATATCGCGAAGATATTTTTTTAATTTTTATACTTAGTGTTAACCACATGGTATTAAGCTTACTTAGGCTTATCAAGAATTTCGAATGCAACGTTACTGAATCTGTGGTCGAGCGGTTCAAGACACTCCGGCTTGACGAGGGATCGTCTGATCGTCGCGGGTTCCAATCCCATCGGAATCGAAAATTTTGATAAGACTTTTCATTTTCTCAACATTGCGAAGATGTTTTCGCTGCTTATTATCTGCGCCAAGAACCTTCATGAGCTTTTTTTGACCTCTCGGTAGGCTAGGTTTCAATATATGTAAGTACATATTTTCGTTTGTTTGATGAATATTCGGATGTTTCTCACTACGATTTCTGACCTCAAGGGCCAATTTTAAGGGTTGAAATATTTGGTCCTAGGTTAGGACCTTATCGCGCGATATGTAGTTCATAGTAAGAAGCATCCGAATATTCATCAAAAGAACGAAAAACGAACGCGAATAACCCCCCTGTTCGTTCTTTGATCATCCTAACAACCTGAACAAGGCGGGACTAAAACTGAATCTGAATCGTTAATAATGAAATTATCGTCCGCTCGCGAAACAATTTTCAAGCGATATTGACTGATCCGATCAATGTGCCCGACGAAATCTAATTCCAGCTAAATAATGGAACCATTTTGATGAAACGCAGGACGATTGGTACAGGACTGGTTTTTATTCGAGTTTTCATTAACAGTTTTCTTATAGAGCAACTTGCTCTCAATACTAATATATTTGGGTATTGGCCTTTAAAATTGAATTACAAGTTTCTACTCATCAGTTAAGCTGCAATGATAGAACACCTAGATATTGTATTGTGTCAGTGCCACATGCAAATGCAATAATTTCAGCATTGTAATCTCGAAAAAAGAAGTAAAATTATGTCTACCTATGGTTTACCAAATTGACTACGTAAGCCGATGTTTCGTTTTCAAAGGAATGTTTCAAATGAAACTGTGTTTGTTATTACAACTGAAAAGGCTCGGTCAACGTAAAAGGTCGAACGAAACGCAGCCACATTTCTGTTTTCCTAAAAGGCAAAAGAACACATCCAGTGCCATGAAATATGCAAAATGCTCTACGAACCAATATGGATGCGATGTTCCAATTACAAAGAGGCTCGTGTATCGTTGACGCTGTAGGGAGGTACTAGGTACTGTGATGGTTTGTGATACAGCATAGCATGTTATTGCACAGAGTACTGAGGAGCAAATAGAGGTGAACTTTGTTGTTGAGCATGCACTGGTTTTCTCACTCATTATGTTTTTATTCATCATTGAGAGGTCGTGTTAAAGCGCTTTTTACTCTGAAACGAAAAATTCATTGATTGGAGGGCCGGGATCGTACCTAATCATAGTTTAAAATTTTTTTTGGTGAAACTGGAAGATTAATTTATTCCGGTCTCTGTGTGTTAAGATAAAAAAGTGTATTGTATCGGTGTTGACTTCGTATGCGGAGCGTGCATGTTTTTACGCGTAGATGCACTCGAAAATTACTCTGTCACATTTTCACATTGCGGCTACGCGGGGATATTACATTTTTAAATGATACGTAATCTGTTCATAAGGTTCGTCATTTTACAGTTAATTAAACATTTGTTATCGTCGGCTGAATGATTAAATATGATTCAGCTCAGTTGAAAATAAAAAAGACTTATAAAGAAGAGAGAAATAAGAATAAATAAATGATCAAATGTTGTTTTACTACTTACAATACCGCGGTATTTGGCATTGCCTGTGTCAGTCATGCTTATCATAATCTGTAGGTTACATACGAGTAACGACATAATTATAATATTTGTTCTACTTCAGGAATTGAACCTACATATTTATTGTTTAGCCAATTTATTGACCAATACCTACAATGACGATGTCATTAGGTATAAATCTATGTACCTAAGTAAATAAAACTAGAATGGTGTTCGTTGGAAACGCAGTTTTTACGAACTAATGGCCTGTCGTACAAATTGGAACAAACCCGTAAAATGGGATTTTAGAGAAAAATAAAAGTTGAACTTTTGTTGTCCGCAATAAACTACTTAAGATTTATTTACAGAAACCCTGAAAGAATTTTGAAAACCCGAAGGGCTCCAGAACCCCACGGACCTTAACTCCAAATGGTTCAAATATATAAACCCTATCAAAGTTGAAGAGGAACACATCAGTCGGGTCAGCAAGCATTAAAAGCAAGAATCATCGTAACTTCAAAAAAAAAAGTGGTTTTCCCAGTAGATAATCAATTTTGAACAATCAGTCATTTACAACTTACCTCACCTTAATTGAACCCTCCAATTCCCAAGTTTATCAACCAATTTCAAGAAACCTAAATCCATTGAAATGAGTAAATGGCCTTAGGTATTCTACTCGCTCTGCCAATATCTAGTCAATTAGTTTGCTCGTCTACGCAAACAAAGATGCTATAAATTGGATTAACAACGATTACAAACGCTCAGCGTTAACGTTACCTAGAACTACGAAACGAGTAGAAATTCCAAATAATCTTCTTTTTGTTTAAATACAAAAGTAGGATTAAAATGATAATTAATGCTAATAAATGGCACGAGATGCAGTTGAGCTGAGACCTTACGGAAGGAAGATGAGAAAAGGATATGAGCTATGTCCATTGCAAACAACCAAATCCACTGAGTCGTTCAACGTAAATAAGTTATATTCATACATGAAAAAGGTCTATGACTAAGAAGTTAGTCAGTCTTTTTTTTCATGATTTGAATTCCAGGCTAGTCGTCAAAAGCTACTGAATACCATATCCAGCTATTGCCCTGTACTACTTACAACATAAATCCATGAGCATCCATAAACTAATCATGACTTAGCATAGAGGGCTCTTTGTCCATAGTGTTGCCAGGCAAATGTTTACCCCAGTTTTGGTTGTGTCTATTCAGCTTGTTAGCCGGTTAACTTCACGATTGAAAGGACCAAGTTCAACGGGTTTACTGCTTAAGCTATTCGTGACATTGAGTCACTGGGATTCCGTGAGTCCCATCTGATTTTAATAAGACAGAGAAATGGGCTTGGGTCTAGAAGCATGGAAGCAGGAATCGTGGGTTAAAAATGAATAAAACCGGTAAGGGTTTGCTTCCCGATTATTTATCTACCATTTCTATCACATGATAAAGCATAATTTTCGAGAAAAAAAAATAAAAAAAATTTAACCTTTCAGTTGGTTAGGTTATTTTAGGATAGTGACCACTAATGCGCGAGGCGAGCGAAGCGTGCCGCGGTAGAGCTTCTGAAGCGCCAGAAATCCCCCGCTCTCATCCACCTCTTTGCTCAAAGTCAATGATATCTACCATTTTGAGGCGTTGAGCTCCTGCTTCCACGATTCTAGACCTATACCGAGAAATGTTTAATTATTAATATTGTGTACAGAAAATAACTTAAAATAATGTTAGCTGTGTTATGCTTTGTTTGTTTCTAACTATTATTGAAAACAAACCTTACCATGAGATTCAAATAGCTACATAACCCAAATCTTACAAAATACTAAATAATAATAATGCTGGACTTTTTCACACAGCATCATCTAGACCCAAAGTAAGCAGAGCTTGTGTTATGGGTACTAGAATGACTGATAAACTACTTGTATACTTTTTGTTTGTAAATACATACATATTATACATAGAAACACCCAGACCCGGGACAAATATCTGTAGGTCATACAAACATTTGTCCCGCGGCGGGGATCGAACCCGCAACCTTCTGCGTCGCAGGCGGACCTTCGCCCACTGCGCCACAGAGGTCGTCAAAAATACTTACGAGGTATAAGTCATGGAACATCATGGAATAACGAAGACACTGTTTAGATCAAAACCGCTTAAAGTTGTAGGTACCTAAGTACCTAGCGGTCACCCCTACATTTTGTGAAGACTATGGTCATGATCGCTCAAGTTCCGATCAATGTGAGCTTCACTACGTTCGTGCGAGAAATTGGGGATAAGCTGGCAGTTGCCGAACTGTCACACCTGTGTTATGCTATTATAAAATACTTTTGGAGGGTTGGCAGAAATAGAGTGTTATCAAAAGGTAAAGTTACTAATAAAACGCAAATTAATTTTAAAAGTAGGAATAGGCACCAATAATAAAAAATGTGATAAACGTCCACAGCTGATTGTGATTGTGATTGAGATTGTGATGATGGCATCAAAGCCGTTTAAAAATTCTAAAAAAAAAATAGAGTTTGCTATTCTGTGCTAATTCTAGGAACATACAAAATCTCTAAGTATAAAATCTTTAATCTTCAGACTGTTTTGCCGTCTCTACTGTCACGTATAGAAATCTTTTATCTTCGGCAAAGTGTTCAAGTTCTGACGACGACTTGTGTCTTAGCCAAAGGGAATTTTAATCATTTCTCTGCAAAACTTTACAATCGGTTTTATATTGTTATGATTGTTTTAGGATCAAAAGTCAAAAAGTTAATTGGAAAAGAAGGTGAATAATATTTACAAAATGTTTTCTAATTGCTTTTTGCATTTTCCTTATTTGTATAACTTAAATATTATATATTATATTATATTATGAGCCCGTGATGTCCCACTGCAGGGCAAAGGCCTCCCTTCCTTTCTTCCACTCAACTCTATTGTTAGCTAATGTTCTCCAATGGGGAGAGTAAGAGTCAAGTTCGTCTCTCCACCGTCGCCGCGGTCTGCCGCGTGCTCGTTTCCCGTTCCGTGGGATCCACTCTGTGGTGGTTCGTGCCCACAACTCATCCGACATACGGCAGACATGGCCCGCCCAGTCCCATTTTAGTTTGCCGACTTGTTGTCCAACGTCTGCGATTTTTGTTCTGGAGCGCAGTTCACTGTTCCTGATGCGATCGGTTAGTTTCACGCCTAGGATGCTGCGCTCCATAGCTCGCTGGCAAACCCCGAGTTTGGACTTCTGCAGATTTGTCATTGACCAGGTTTGTGAGCCGTAGGTGAGGATGGGGAGAATACATACGTCCATAAGTTTGCGTTTCAGCGTGAGAGGAAGGTTTCCCTTCATCAGGCTTTTCATAGACCAATAGCCCTTCCAAGCGTTTTCTGTGCGTCTTAAGATTTCAGCATCTTGTCTGCTATGAAAGGATACTATTTGGCCTAGATATAAGTATTCGGGGACGTATGCAATCTCCTCACCCCCCACTTTTAACCTATGTGGAGTGGTGTTTGTCATCAATTTAGTCTTTGACATGTTCATGCTGAGTCCAACTTCGAGGCTTGCGGTGTTCAATTCGTTGAGCATTGTTTCAAGTTCGGCGGGGGTGGAAGAGAAGAGGACTATATCGTCGGCGAAACGAAGGTTGGTTAACCTCCGATCGCCCACAATAATACCCTTACCCTGAAAACTGGCTGCCAATTTTAAGAAGACTTCCTCCAAAGTGGCTGTAAAGAGTTTCGGGGAAAGAGGATCGCCCTGTTTGACTCCTCGTTTGATAGGGAAAGATGGTCCTACTGATTCTAATTTGATGGATGCGGTGCTATGGTGGTATATCTTTTGGAGAAGTTGAATGTATGTTTCAGGAATATTTTGTTTATTAAGGGCTTTAAAAATGGCGGAATGGTTTAAACTGTCAAAGGCCTTTGAATAGTCGACAAAGGCTAAATAGAGCGGTAGATTGTACTCATTATATTTTTCTATAATCTGGTTTATTGCTTGAAGGTGGTCAGTGGTCGAAAGGCCGCGGCGAAACCCTGCCTGCTCTGCGGGTTGATGTAGGTCCAATTGTCCTGATATTCTATTTTCTATTACCTTTATAAATGTTTTATATATATGCGAGATTAAACTAATAGGGCGGTAGTTTCCGATATCTGCTTTATCGCCCTTCTTGTGAAGCAATATAATATTTGAATGACAAAAATTTGAAGGTAGTTCAGCTGTGTTTAAAATTGAATTAAAAAGGTTAGTGAGATGTGGAAGTAAGACTTGTTCTCCAACCTTTAAACTATCAGTTGTTACACCGTCCTCTCCAGGACTCTTTCCATATTTCATGCCAGTGAGCGCGCAATGTACTTCGAGTCCTGAAATAGGCGGTATGTCGTCTAAACGTGAATAGGTTAGTGCAGATGTACTATCGGGACGGCTGTTTGCATATAATTTTTTGTAGAATGTAGTACAAATGTTCAAAATTTTACTCCTATCTCCCTGTTTTACCCCGTTTGTATCTTTAATTCCTGCTATTAATGTTTTTCCGGATTGTGTACCGCGCATTGCTATTTTTAGAGATCGATTTTTATCTAAAGCTACTTTAACTAATTCTACATTATGATTTCTAATATCGCTGCGTATGCTTCGCTTGACTTCTCTATCTTTTGATCTGAATTCTGAAGTGTATAATGTGAATTTTTGTCTTTCTTTAATAAGTGTTATAGATTTACTACTTAATTTTTTGGTTTTGTTTTTATTGAGTTTAATTTTCCGACTAGCAGTTTGTATAGAATTAAGAATATTAGAATATTGTGTTTGGACGTCTTCGCAGTGCTTGTTGTAAAAAGCTGTAACGTGCCGTTGCATAAACAACAAAGAGTAATGTCAGAGGTCTACAGCAGGTGGGTTACATGATTAATATATCGTACTATCGTACCGATAATAATGTAAGTATACCTGCCTACTGAAGTTTCATTCATTCACACAATCGACCAATGGGTCGATAGAGTTTTAAACACCTAAAAATTATTGATAATTGATTGGCATCTTTTATAAAATGAAAGTGTTCGTTAGTAAACGCATTTATATGATTGGTCGAACCGATTTGTCTATTTTTTGTAATAGAGAAACAAGTTTAATCACATTAGAATGGTTTTATTTTCCATTTTCCAATTTACAATGATCTTGCTTGACTTTTTTTTTAAAACAATTGCATAACTCACCACTTGTCACTGTCAAAACATTACTTATCTATGACCTGACCTGGACCAAGGAGTATTTACCTAGGTATCACCAAAAAGTTTCACTAAATAGGTACAAAAACGCTAACATTTGTTAAATCTGTATTCTATTTATTAAAAATAAAGCTGCTGGGAGGTAAATTGTGCTTGCAACGAGTCAAATTGGCAGTGTTGTGCGAGTGGCATTTTCATCTGAGCGCTTCCGTGTTTTGGAGAGCACGTAAAATGTCGGTCCCGGCTATTTAAGTCGTTAAGCCATGACGGAGGCCTTATGGCGGCCAAAAAACTCCGTCACCAGAGTTGGCCACTGATCCATACGAACTTACTTTTTTTAATGCGCCTACTAACGAATACCTTTTCATTGTATGATGCTAAATTGAAACATAAGGTTAGTTAGAGTACCTAGAGTAAAATATATTATGAAAATCTGTTTCAAAGTAGGGAGTTGTATGCGAGCCCGCATAATGTATGTAAATAACGTAAGATAAAGTCAGCAATCCAATTAGGGATGTGTTCACGCATCGCCAGCTCGCCCCCGCTAGCTCTGCTCTACAAGAACCACTAGCTATAACATCATGACAATGATTGTCATGAACTGAATAAATGTCTGAATATCTGTTTTTATGATTTCAGTAATTACCTAGACATCAACTTGATATTTTCTTATCTTCTTTAGTATTGGAACGAAGTTCCTTTTCGGACGGTACTGAGCATGGGGGCGAGAAAAAAAAAGCGTTCTATTTTATGGTCACGACACATACATAGGTTAAAACGTCACATTGCGAAGTGCGCAGTCGCGAATCAGTCCATAGATTGTTCCCTTGTTAGTACGGAAGAGCGCTTCTAGGATTAGTAAAATCTAATTATATATCAAGTCAAAATGTCGAAAGGTCTAACGGTTGAATTGTCGAATGGTCGAATGGTCGAAAGGACGAAAGGTCGAAAATGTCAAATATTTCAAAAATGTCAAGAACGGCAAAAATTACAAATGTCAAAGTACAAAGTTCGTTCCAACCGAGTGTTCCACGACACTCGAATCACGTCTTTTTTATATAAATGTAGGTAGGTACGTACTTAATTAAGTAGGTAATAATTTTTTTATGAATTATCTTGGACATAAAAAAATTGTCAAGATTTTTCCTTTACAATCAAAATGCGAAGGGCAAATTAAAAAAAAAATCGATTTATCTGGAGTCTTAAAAATAAATTGAATCTCGAAGAAAGTGTCAGCCTCTGATAACGCAGCTAAACTTTGTAATCCCATTCACATTTACCTTGAAACTCAATCATGTCAACGCGTATTAAACTGAGAGAATTAACTCTACGGAGAGCGAATGTTCTAGAATATACAAGTAGTTCTATATTAGGTAGGTACATAAATTAACTATTTGATTAGATTTGATGAAGATAAATTAAATCACAATATTGTCTACAATAACATTAGACCTTGCCAAATTGCAAGATGAATCGTAAGCAAGAACCGAGTATAAAAATGCCTTTGTTTAGTATCTACCTAAGCTTTTCTGAAGATTGTATTGTATTGTATTGTATTGTATTGTATCAATCAAGGAAAACATCGTGCCCTCACAATTCCCTATCCGGTATATCGCAGAAAACGTGTCGTGCACAAAAGAAGCTTTTTTGAAAACACGTTTAAAATCCTTTTAAACATGTGCCGCAAATTGATACGGAAAGATGAAGAAAAAGTTAGTTATCCCAGCATATGAGTTCTTCTCTCTCTATTATGATCTTCACAAATATTTACCCATATGGTTGTAAATCAGGTAGGTACAGCGCGTTGGTTTAGAGAACAAGTTCAGTTAAACAGATGCCACATAATGTGAGTGGCAGGTATGTACCTATCGATCTAAGGTGAGAGTGCGCTTGATTGATGATCGTGCCGAACTTAATTGAGCAATCAGTTGCGAACATTCTCATCTTCTCATGTGCTTGTTTGTATGTACCTGTTCTCATTGAGTTCGTTTAAAACACATGATTCTATCAAAGCTGTGTTGGATTAACTGAAATGTGTCGTGTTTCAACTTGATAGTAGCGAGTTCGAAATAGCTTTTGATAAAAATAAGGGTAGAACAAGTGAATTAGTGAAAACTTTAAATTAACGGCCGGTTTCTCGAACGCAAATCATCTTCAAACTAATCATTGGTCAAATCTGTCATTCGACCAATGAGGACCAAGTAATCCAAGTTTAATCGGTTTGTCAATTTAAGAAGCGTTCGAGAAACCGGCTGTAATGGTGCATTTACACGATGCGATTTGTTGTACGAATTGGTAAGCTCCGTCCTTTGAACGTGCCGACGAGCGTCGCGCTTCATATGACAAATCGCATACGATGAGCGTTTACACGACACGATATACCGTATGACTAGGTAACTTATTGTAACTTAACTATAGTTATAATATTAACTATATATATATACTTCAAATGTTGTGAATAATAATAATGTACCTAATAAAATATTGAATAATACATTAAGAAGTATGAAAAAGTAACTTAAAACTTATACCTACGTCCCATAGTCCCACTGGGCCAACATGACTCAATATTGTAATTAGTTTGGTTCCTTGAGGAAAAACATGCCATGTATACCTTGTTTGAGCAGCTAACTAGCGCAGCACTTGACAATAATTCAATCAGTTTGTACAATTAGACCATGATAATGCGATGCTTCATTGATATAATTAGGTACATATTTAATTAGTTTTCAACACACTTGCTCATAAAGTGGCTCTATGGTCACCGCAATTAGGCACATAATGACACCCATAATCAAACTGTGACTTTTTCATTACTATAACTCACTAGTGAGTAATAGATTTTTTTTTAATTTTATTGGTTGAGTTGCTTTGTTCTTTAAAAAGTTTTTATTCAGAAAAAAGATCGTGTTCAATAGAACAAATAAATTAATGTTCCTATTGCTTGCTCATTTCATGCAACTTCTAATTTAAATAGATAATTTTAACTCGTACGTGTTTAATAAATAAAACTTTCACTCAAATATAACTTTTTTTTTCTCTATAATAAAAGAAAACTTTAAATTCCCCATTTTGTCCGTGGCAGAATAGGCCGCAAACCCTATGCGCGGCGCGGAAATATAGTCTGTGGCCGATCGCAATGCGCGCGCATAGGAAAACTGATTAATTTTTCCCGCAATAGCGAAACATTTTTCACAACTCGTTTTCACTGTTGAAAATGAGTTTTTATTGTTATTTTATTCACAAGTGTGTTGAAAAACGTCGTATGATACACGTGTGTATTGATGATTACCGTCCTCTGTTCTATTATGAGCCTCGCCTAACGGCTCGGCTCATAAAAACACCTCGGCGGTAATCACCAATGTTACACACTAGTACCATAATGTACTATTATGCAATAGTTTAGTAGCAATATAATAATATTACATAACTTATGGATCTTGTGTCTGAAAAAAAATTTATATTATTATTATTAATATTATAAATAGTTACTAACTTTTGAATTTTGCAATTATCTATTTTGACGTGTTATGATCCTTTGGGTCTTACTATTTATACGATTCCAGATAATTTCTTCATAATTCCAGATAATTCACTGGTGTTTTCTTCACGGTTGGTCGCATTGGTCGCGAAGGAACAGGAGTAGAATCACCTAGTTTTAAGACGTTTCAAAGTGATCCCAGCGGTCCTACTGAATAAATGCTTTTTGACTTTGACTTTGTTTGTTCATGTTTTTATTTACTTCAGTCCTATTGAGAAAAATTACCTAAAGCTGCGTACGGACTTCGCGTTCCGGTTACGCATACGCATACACAGTAACGCCTAGTTCGTATCTGCAGCAACGCATATACATTTTGACATTTGACATCGACTCGCGCGAGTACGTATACCTTATACGCGTAACCGGCACGCGTTTATTGGAACGCGTAGAACGCGTAATCCGTACAAGGCTAGGTCTAGGTACAACATAATTGTAGAAGTAAGAAATATTTCGCGTCAATTTCACCTAATGCTATAGAAACATGGAAGATGATGTAAAACTACACTCTTTCTACTTTGAAACAATATAAGTACTTCAGAACTAAAACTTTTTCCATCCCCACACAATTTCCTTTGCATATTGTATTTGTTTTCAATCATACGGCCCGGATGTGGTTTTACTATTGAACGTAAGTATTCCATTTCTTCCGTGCCGGTGCCCTAAGAATAAATGGTTGGACACTGTCCCAAGTCGAATTTGAAAACTTCTCTTATAATTCAGTAAAGAATTTTGCTGTTTAAATAATAAGTTTTTTTTTTTACAGAAACTAGGCTACTACATATTTACATATATTTACAAAAAACAACAGGATTAGTCAAGCTATCAAGTAACTATTAATATTTGAAAAGAGCCTCTTTGAGGTGCATTCGAAATCCTTTCACCACTGTTCGAAAGATCTAGCGACGCGATAAGATGAAGAAGAGCCTAACGCATAGGTACATCGTCCAAAATGGAGGTATCAAAAACTACGAGTAAGAAAGTACAAGTAAGAACCCGCACTTATTGTGTTTCAGCGGAGCACTCATCCGCCACGCTAAGAGCTTTAGCTTTTTAACCTTTTCCTTGTCTTATAGTTTGATATACCTATGCTTACTTACTCTACATTAATCTTAAAACAGGTCTTGAGTTGTGTCTGCTTGCACAAAACAGTGATTGATGTGTCATCAGCCTTAGCTAGATATCAACACACTTTCCCAGTCCTTTAAGCAAGACACAAGGTGCAAAAATATATACTTATCGCTGAAAACTCAACTCATATTGATGTAAAATTTTCATTCTTATGTAAAAGCAAATAAGGTGGAGTTTTTAGATGATAGAAGCGAATTCAAATGCTCTAACAATAGCAAGGCACACGTGCGAATGATACGAGATGACAGATGACTCCTGAAGCGTGGGGCTGGGTTGAACGTTATAACAATATTGTGCCTACATATTTTGTTTACGTACCTGCCTTGACTTGTATATTAACAGGGCTTAATATTTGTGTTTGTAATTATGTGGGTAGGTATTATATGGAACGTTGGTTTCAGGCTCTGAAAGCAGTTTTAACAGAAGTTAAGCCTCCGACAACCTATTTTGAATACCTATGGAATTTTTACGTAGTTATCTGTTGGCGATAATGCTACGGGGGAATAATAAATAAATAAATAATGCTGGACTTTTCACACAGCAACATCTAGCCACAAAGTAAGCTTGTGCTTGTGTTATGGGTACTAGATGACTGATATACTACTTATATACTTTTTGTTTGTAAATACATACATATTATACATAGAAACACCCAGACCCGAGACAAATCTGTATGTCATACAAACATTTGTCCCGCGGCGGGGATCGAACCCGCAACCTTCTGCGTCGCAGGCGGACCTTCGCCCACTGCGCCACAGAGGTCGTCGAACTAATAGGTTTTATTTGTGAGTTTCTTTGAATCTTGCTAGATATTTTTTAAGCTACAGGGACCTGGAAGGTTTTTACTAATTGGAAGATTTATGAGGCTATTGTTAAGTAAATGTGGTTTGACAATATGAGCAAAGTTTTAACCAAAATAAATCATGTTCAAAATAAATCAGCATTTTTTTAAATGAAGCGTAGTGCAATAGATTGCACTACGCTTCATTTAAAAAAATGTTTGTAAACTTCTTGAAAAATTAGAAGCTCCACAACAAAAACTTTATTCACGCTCTATGAAATAAAACCGTGGCAGTCTCTAGAACACAAAACCAATAACAGTTTATCTGCTGCGAAACAAGCATTGAGGTATGCTACTCCCTGTAGAACAATCAAGTTGCGAGACTTACGAGATCGAGAGACCAAGTCGAGGTATAGGTACAATACGAAAACGGAAAACCGGTCACGGTCACAGAAAAGACGGAAAATGCAAAAGTTTCAGTTTAGCATTCTTATAAGGACTTAAAATGAAATAATAATGCTGGACTTTTTTTTTCACACAGCATCATCTAGCCCCAAACTAAGCAAAGCTTGTACTATGGGAACCAGATAACTGATATACTACTTATATACTTTTTGTTTGTAAATACATACATATTATACATAGAAACACCCAGACCCGAGACAAATATCTGTAGGTCATACAAACATTTGTCCCGTGGCGGGGATCGAACCCGCAACCTTCTGCGTCGCAGGCGGACCTTCGCCCACTGCGCCACAGAGGTCGTCAAATTGATTGGTCTTTGCACTGCTCCAGTAAGGAGCAGAAAAAGGCGAGGGCGGGCATGCAACGATACGAAACTAGAGCTTTATCTATTTATGTATGTGATCATTGTCAAGTACCTAGGCAAAGTCTTTGGGATGGTTTTGATGAGTACCAACTTGCTGCACTTGAAGCTGCTGGTGAAGACTATCTTGCCGAAGCAAAACTCGATAGTCTGAGCCATCGTCGTGAGGTATCGTGTTTGTCAGTCTTCTACAGATTGTACTACGGTGAGTGTGCCTAGGAGCTACACGACCTTATTCCACCATCACCGTTCTTTTACAGGGACTTCAGACGCACAGCTGATTATCAGCCTCACCTGGTTGATATTTCACTTATTAGAACTAAGCGCTTCGAAAGTTATTTTATTATGCGCACTGCAAAAATTTGGAATCAGCTTCCAGCGTCTGTATTTCCGCTGAGCTACAACCCTGTTGTTTTTAAGAAGAGTTAATAGGCACCTTCTGGGTAGGCTCGCTCCATCGTAGACCTCACTCTTGCCTGTGTAAGTTTCGAGGTCAAGAGCCGACCCATTCATCATAAAAAAAATGTATATTTGTCAAAGTCAAAGTATCATTTAATGCTTGAAATACATGTACCTACATTGTTAATGTAATGTACATGTTGGTGGTTAATAATGTGTGTAACAATGTATTCTACCTTTATTCTAGGCATGCAATATTTAAATTACAACAATTGGCTATAACTGGTTTTACATTGGATTATAATTGGTTAGGTAAACAAAAAATAAAAATTGTGTGACTCTATTGAAAAATTAGATGATTATATTTAGTGAAAAAAACAAAAACATATTTGCTGTTTTTATCTAAATTCCAGGGGTAAAAGAACATTCAAAATGTAGTTTTGAAAAGAAAATACGTGTAGATTGGGACTCAAATATTTCTAAATCCAAAATAATCCGGCCAAAGCCGTAGAACACCCGTAGGAGTAATTTCTAGAAAGTTCCTTATTGCTTCCTCACTGGATTCCTCTCACCTGATATCGTTATCCCAGTCTCCGATGGCTTCCGACTTCACTCTTGTAAAATAAACCTTTTAGTCATCGTTAAGAGCGAGATTGAACAATGTTTATAGGTACTTATTTTGCCTACCTTTTGTTTGCTTCATAAACGTAGTAGCGAAAATTTTTTAAGGTCTATGGTTCACTCAACGCATATTGATATAGTTTCTGTGATTACCTATATTTTCTTACTATTTTCAGTATGTTAGTATCGGTTTTGTTATTTGGAAGGTATATATACCTATGTATGTGGTTGTTATATAATTTGGTGCTTATACATATTATATTTCGTTCAAAGTGTGGATCTGCGCGAAAATTGCATTATTAATTTGTTTATTACAGCAAGTCAACCATTGAATAAAATATGCTGCTAAAATCGGAATATTGTTCAACCATTTTGTATTTAACCGATTTGAATGGTCACTCACGTATTGTGAGGACATAAACCGGGATTAAGTTGTTACTATTTGCATTAAATTAAAAGGTAAACGTTAAAATTAATATGAGCAATAAATAGTTGAGTTCGTGGAACAACAAATCAATCTAAAAAAGAGCAAATCCTTTTGTTTACAACTGGCTCCTGGCTGTATTTTGCCCACTGTCTATCTAGCTGTCTGTAACATAGCTTTCAACATCAATTTGTCTGAAGATCAAGCGTGTCCACGCCCTAAGCCTATTTAGTGGATGCGTAGAGGCCTGAAAGGTAGACTGTATCTGTGCGCTGAACTGTTGTTTACGTTACGTGGGTCGAGGTCAAGACTGCTACTGAGAATACTAGAGAAGCTATCAAGCTCTACTTGCTTTTAATAAGATGATCTCATAGAAGATTTTGATGTTTGATGCTCCAACTGTTATGAAAGTTTTCTATGTAGGTAGGTAAAGCCTTAAACTTACTTTTTTAAATAATGTATTTGGACACATCTCTCACTAACATAGATATTTTCAAAGAATGTTTACTGTGTCTTTAAGATACCATCGGGATCTGTTTCAATTCGTTTCGTTTTAAGTGTAGTGCTCTATGGAACATATGCATTTCCTCTTATTAAAGTGAGATAGTTGTGAAAATTACCTCTCGGTAGCTTCGTTATTGCAGTCTAGTCGTCGGAATATATAAAAAAAGTAAAAGGCCCAATGAAACCATGTGTAAATTACCTAAGATCTACAGCATTTTTCAAAAGCGCAAAAGCTCACACCGTGCGCAAAAAAGCTAGTTACGACAATGCTACTCAGTACTGTATTATAGCACCTCATAAACGCCACAAGTAGGTTTATGGTGCTGATTAAGGGTGAACTGTTGCCAGCTGGTGCCGATGAGGCAATATCTTGCGGCTTAAGGCGCACCAGTTAATTTGATAATGACCAGCATGTGAGTGTACTTTATGGAACATTTTGATTTGATATGTTCATGAAAGTTACAGTGACTTTAACCTACTAAAGGGCATTGCAGGGCATAATAAAACCATACCAAAATTCCAACATGGTTTCTTATTTTTCCGGCTGTTTCACATATCCCTACTGATCTGTGTTGGACGACCTCTCTGGCACAGTGGGCGAAGGCCCGGCTGTGACGCAGAAGGTTGCGGGTTCGATCCCCGCCGCGGGACCAATGTTTGTATGATCTACAAATATTTGTCTCGGGTCTGGGTGTTTCTATGTATAATATGTATGTATTTACAAACAAAAAGTATATAAGTAGTATATCAGTCATCTAGTACTCATAACACAAGCTCTGCTTACTTTGGGGCTAGATGATGCTGTTTGAAAAAGTCCAGCATTATTATTATTTATTTATTTATTATTATTATCTATCCCCATTGGTAGAGAAGAATTTCTTGATGACATAAAACTTATTAGTGTTAGAACATCAAAATTATAAAAACATACAGTGTGCATCATAATACATTACAACTTAAACAAGTTGACTTCTATTCATATATTTATCAGATATGGAATCAGTTTTTAAGTTGACTGGAATGAGGTTAGTATATGAAATCAGAAATAATAACGTTGCTGACTACGAGTATACGAGTATGTCGGTAGTAGGTTCCCACAAAGTAAAATGACGTAGGTCTCTTTGTACGTAGTTTGTTACTACTATTTATTCTAGACCAGTGTTTCCGAGATCAATACAATGGATCAAAGGGCTTGTGGAATCCTTTCTATATCATAATTTAAGAGCACGTCATTCTCAGGACTTCCGCTTACGGCTCGTCTTACGTGGGCGGTTTGACGCGAACGCGAAGCGGCGCGGTGCGGCGCGGAAAAAATGAAACAGTCCATTTACTATTAAAGTGTCCTACGTCACCGGTGCGCAGCGGCGCGGTGCGGTTTGAAGCGAATGCGATCAGTTTGTTTGAAATTTACGCGCGAACTAGTATACTCAATCTGAAATCTGTAGGACGATTCGCGCGCACGTAGGACAGACGTGCCGCGCCGCGCTACGCCGCATCGAATCGCATCGCTTCGCTTCGCAAACGCATTCGCGTCACACCGCCCACGTAAGACGGGGGGTTACTAAGAAACAACCACGACTGTAAAAGTGGTATAGCATAAAATACACAAACAGAAAAAAAAATCTGTTACAAAAATCTAAGGTAGAAAAGTTTACTTACATACATCGAACACTGAACGCCGAAGGACTAATAAATTAGAGCAACATCCCCCAGTCCGAGTTTTACGAGTCTCCTGTTTACGTGCTTTGAGACAAAGGAACAGATCGGGCTCTAAATTCTGTATTTTATTTAATCTCAATCTAGTCGTAAAAAGGACACCGTTACAGATTTTCCGACTTCGTATAAGATTTGAGAGAGCACAGGAAACTTTAAAAATATCGATATCAAGTTATTTTTCTGGTTACGAAAAAATTACTAATAGATAGAAATAATAATAATAATAGACTACGTATATAATTATTCTTTAGTTAATATTTTAAACAATTGCATATTTTTAAGTAATTAATTAAATTTTAAATTCGAAAATATCAATTTGGTTCCATTTTCAGATTGTCAAGAAAACACAAAAATACTTCGGGCATGTGAGATCGGGTAGTCTGTAGAGTTCCAGCCAGCAGAGGCGAGGAGACTGTTTCCACAGTACGGACCGTAAACTTTTTATAGTTTCCGGGTCACAGCGCCCCGACAATTCGGTTTTCCAATCAACATCTTTATAGTGATCGAGAGTGTGATACAGACTTCACTAAACCGTTTTCTGGAGCAGAAGGATATGAGGGATTCTGAATTCCGTCCTTGGGTTTGAAGGAGATTGCTGGTAACTTTCCAGCAGCTTGAATTTTGAGCGGAGGTGAGAAAAAATATTGTGACGTAAGATATTTTTTATGCAGTTTAACGTAATGTAATCGGAGCTTATATTTAAGTTTTACAAAACTATCATAAAGTGAAACAATTTTACTTTCAAGTGACATTTAAGTAAAAGTGTCATCAAATTAGGTACTTCTTGGCCAGTGTTTTGATTTGCGTATTGTTTATAAAAGTATCGAGGCATTACTTATCTCCTACACGGAAATAAAAGCCACCCAAACACGTCGTAGCACACAAAGCCCCATAAAATATTTTTATTTCGGATTTAATCATGTACCCTCATATTCTACACGGCAATAACGAGGGAAAATTTGCTTTCTTATATATCATCATACGCCCACATATCTACTCAGATTACAGTTCCCAGACATTTCCATGCCCTATTTGAAAAGTGGGAAATTTTATTGTTCAATCACACTTTTTAAGACTGATTTTATGGCTTTCAATATTACCCGAGACACTATTCATTATGATTTCCGTTTTTTACCGTTATTTAAATAAGTTGTTGAAATACTTATAAATTGTGTACGAAAAAAATGTTAAAAATAGACATATTTGTTTTAGCATTAATACAACATATCTTTTCCAAGGGTGTAAGGGGATCCAACCAACATCTTTCGGAACCCAAGCCAACCTCACCGGCCCGTGGTACACCCTGCTGACCAATGAACGAGGCTCTTGCGCCCCACCCACCAACCCGCACTGGACCAGCGTGGTGGGTTAGGTCCAAACCCCCCCCAAATCATGATAAGACAAACCCAACCAAGGCCAAGTGCTCGGCGACCCCAGCGGCTGTGCTGGCGTTGACGGGCGCCAGGCCAGCCCTGGGCTCAGGGGTGCTAAGACTCTCCGAGCGAGATCCGACCGTCAAACGACCCTTGCTCATGCTATAAAGGATAAAAAGGCGAACGCCATAACACCTTGGCAGCCCAATGGGACACGGGGTCGCGGTACTCCGAGGAAGCGTTGGCAGGACGATCTCGACGCCTTCGAAAGATAATGGTGGGAGATCTCGAAGGAGAGAGATGATTGGAGGGATTTGGGGGAGACCTTTGCCCGGCAGTGGGACGAAATAGGTTAATTAAAAAAAAAAAAACTTTTCCAAAATAAAGGCAAAACAACAATGAATAAAAGAAGTGACACATACGTCGTACACACGACACATAGTCGTTGTACGAAGTAGAGAACATTTCAAAGCCTGTAAAATGTGAAACTTACCTTGAAACAACAGTGTTGTGCTACAGCAGCAAAAGCAAGCAAATTTGCCGGAGTCAGTACCGGCGATTGTAACACACATATAGATGTGTAATACAGGTAGCTTTACGAGATTCTTCGAAACGAGCAAAATTAATTTTACGTTTGGTTTCTGATGAGTCTGCGTAGAGCTTTCGCAACGTTAAACAGATAATTTGATTCCTTTGAAGCCCTATTTTGTCCCGAACATTTAAGCTTAAGGTCACGAGATCTTAATTATCTGTGGGAGTAAATGTTAGACGAATTTGATCAGCCACCAGAAATATAAGTTACTTAAACCTACTGTGGTATTTTTACCACAGTACGTTCAAAAGTTTGAATGAATATTGGAACAGCGTTTATAGTTCTAAAATAATGTGTGCACGGTGTGTACTAACAGGTTTTAAACCGATGCTTTTTTTCATATATTAATGTGCCTGCAATTATATTATGTGTAGGCACCTAGGCGTTTATATGGTCAGTAAGAAATTGAATTATTTTCCAAGAACTTGTTTTGTTTTTAAAAAGCAAAGCTTAAGCCTTGTTACTCGTTCCAATGTACGCGTTGTCGGTTACGCGTACACAGAAACACCTAGAGACATTTTACAGTGACTCGCGCGAGTCCACCTGTACGAATTACCGTCTACGTAGTCTGTACAAGGCTTGAACAAGGCTTTGACTCATTTGAAAAAAATATGAATACCTAAATTGAATAAGACAATCTACTGCTTACGAGTCAGTTTTCTTTAGAACTCATAATTGTAGTCGAAAACAGACAAGCGATATAATTCCCACCGGAATTAGTCTGTCTTCAATCCTCTTCCGCAATTATCCAGCATTCAACATTATCAATAAATGTCTTGTTTCAATCATCCCTTTCAATCAGATTGCCGCTTTCAATCAACTCCATTCAGTTTTACAGCATGATTCAATTCTGATTGAAGACATGTTGCAACAGTCACAGTGCCATTTATATTCTAAGTACTGTAAACTATAAATATAGGTAAACTAGGTAAACTAACAGTAAATTCCCTATAATTTAACTAAAGACTTAAGAAAAAAAAAAAATTTCCATAATAAAAAAAAATCTTTGGAAAACTTTCATCAAGTGCTGTGGTTTAAATGGAAATAAAATCATATGTTCCTTTCAACCGACTTCAAAAAAAGAGGTTCTCAATTCGTATGTATGTTATTTTTTGTATCTTGTTACGCGATTGCTCCGCCATTTATTGACTGATTTGCAAAATTATTTTTTTGTTTCAAAAAGTATACTCCCGAGGTGGTCCCATATAAATTTTATTCCTGAGGGATTGATAGTTTCCCTGTAAAACTCTAAAAATCTTCACTCCTAGCCAATCTAGCCATGTTACATTTTGTACTGACGATTTACTATTGTGAGTCGTCAGTTTGACAGTAATACCGATCTCTATCGGCATTTATAATATCACCCCTCTGGGAAAGAGTATAAATAGTGTAATTCCACATTGGTGAAATGGCTTCATTGAACCCAAACTCAATATTAAAGTTTTCCCAACCATCTCTTTCTCTTTTAAACAAAAATAGCAATCAATCAAGAGGAAAGTTCGTTAAAGTTGGCACAGTTTGGTGAAGCCTCGTCCACACTGGGGATTTACATGTTGGATCCCTACTCGTGTCCTGTTTGTTTTTAGTTGAAATGAAGTTCCCACAATTAGATAAGAATAAGTTATGAACTGTTTTATAAAGGTAAATACGGTTTTAGTTTTTTAGAACAACTAATGAATTAGTAGTAGGTTGTTAGTTAGACAGCTTAATCTAAAATTCGCTACGCTTAGCTGTTTGTAAGAAGTAATCTAGCAAAAACTCGAAGTTACATTTCCTTGTCTTTGTTTGCAGTTTGAACCATATCTTCGTTCAGACTCATCTTAATCCCACGTTCACACCATTAAACAAGTTGTATACCTAATTTTAGAACTTCAAAATACGATTTCTGATGAGCATACAAGCAAGCATTTTTGACAATGTTTTTTTTTTAATGTTGAATGGGTTGGCTCTTGACCTCGTAACTTACACAGGCAAAAGTGAGGTCTACGATGGAGCGAGCTTACCCAGAAGGTGCCTATTAACTCTCTTCTTAAAAACAACAGGGTCGTAGCTCAGCGGAAATACAGACGCTGGAAGCTGATTCCAAATTTTCAAGTTTTCTGCAAAATTCGTTTAAAACCTATTTCCATAACATTATGTATTAACTTACTTACCTGTTTGGGTAGTTGCTTTGGGTGTTTTAATATAAATTGACAACGAAAAAAGGGTATGCTTGTAGAATACATGTTTTGTCACTTGGTGTGAACAGGGGGTAAGATAACAGTCTGGAAGCAGAATGACACAAGATAAATACTTGTTTTAAAAGCTTTCTGAAATACTTCGTGTGGATTCATTGAAAGTTTGGTCTCAACTTGGTCAAATCATCAAATAAAGTTAAACCTAAAACAAAATATGAACCGAGTTTGGTGAAGCACTGACTAAAAAACGGTCTCTAGAAAAACGATCTTAAATGATATATTAAAATATGGGTGCTATAATGTGTTTTTGTAAATGCTACAGTGTTTTGTAGCGTGTACCAAATTTTCCAAAACGAAAATTTTAACCGAAAGTACTATTCCTTTCGACCAACACGGCTCTCAACTCTGCGAAACTACCCCAACTAACACTAATTAATTAAGTACCCAACCAATAATAAATTAGTGATTCAGTTGCGTCCAGCACGCCAGTACCTATAAATACGCTCTCTGCCTTGTCAGGGTGATTCAAACAACCAACAAATTATACCTAAACTTAGGTAGGTAGGTACTTACTAAATTCCTCCAAAATTATACTGATCAATAAGGAACATTTTTTGATAGGAAAAAATATTTCCGCGAATAATTTGGGTCTGTGTGCGCACTGATGCTGGAACAGAAAATATTGAATCATTATGGATTCAGATCACAGGTGAACCCTTACTGGAGACGTGACTATACAGATAAATTCCGTAGACACGGTATAAGATCATTGGAAAAAAGGTGAGTCGGCGTGTCCTCGATCGTTACGTTTGGCCGTCAAAGTTCTATTTCGAATCAAGAGATGGGATATTATCATGGAACTGAAGTGTCAATGCTAATATCTCATATAGTTAATCATCGCATATTAATTGGCCACTGACTCATACGAACTTACTTAATGGCTGAACAAATAATATTAAACTGATTGGCTTAAGGCTATTTGAACATCTATCTGGATTCCCTGTGACTTTCTGAATTTCTGCTATAATGTTTCTCATTAAGTGGGTCTACAACCAACATGGTATACTCAAGAAACTAAGAAGCTATGGTTGTTATACCTCCCATACATGTTAACGCTTGCAACTGCCACCCTTTGCATTTTTTGTAGCAAGTAAACCTATGGGTTGATTGGCGGCATTCAAAATGCTAACGGGTTAGTAGCGTATAATGGATCATTCGGTAAAGAAATATTATCTAAAGGTCTGCTTGAATTTTCAACGACCTTGGACTATCAGTTGAAATAAACACCAATAAATTAATGAATCCTTTTCTTCTTCTTTCAAACCAGTGTGGTGAAAGGATTTTAAGTGCGCCTCAAAGAGGCTCCTTTCGTGCACTTGAAATAATGTTCAATCACAAACCGGCCGTGATTTCGATTGAATTCATAATGGTAGATTGTGAGTAAAGGCATTAAAGATGAGTCATTGTAGTTGTCACTTTATTTTATATCGTTCAGATAAATTCAGATTTTTTTTTATAGTTCTCAAAAATAGAATTTTATGAATTACTATGATAGTTTCTCAATAATTTGATGACTTTATAGTCTGCTACTATGTCATCAATTATAGTTTTATTGATACAAATCAATTACAATAGATAAGTGAAATTTTGATAAATTTATATAGCTTTTGACCTGTACACCTGACATTAAAATGATCATCATCAGTTTTCATTTAAAATGTGTGTGATATGGATCATGGTATCTGAAATAAATGTATTGAATTGAATTGAAAAAAATCAGATGAGCCGTATACTCAACAGGAACTTATGTAACTGGCTGACTAACTAAACATTTTTGTTGACACTAGTAAAAGCCGCGGGAAAAGGTAAGTTTAATTTAGGCTACCTCACGTCCATACACATTACAATAGTCTAGTTACCATGGCCGCAAGGTTGCAACCAGTTCCGTGTCCACGAACCCACATTGTTGCGCAAGGCCGTTTCGAAACCATTTCATAAGCTTCAAGTTTTGTATAAAGCAATTTCAATTAGAACAATTAAAGCTACACCTTGTTCTATTACCTAAACATTTACCCAAATTATACGCAATCTAATTAGGTAATTAGGTGCGTAGCAAAACGTGAGTACTTAGGTATAAGCAATTTTTTACTTTTAATAAAATTAGCAAGCTAATTAAGTTAACAAGTGTCTAGTAGATTATAGATACCTACATACTTGCATCGAAATGTATTCTTATTTATAATAAAACTTTTAATTTTGCCAACCTCTCCACCCCTAAAATTTTACGTTTAGCAGTAGGATGTCATGAATAAAATACCATCCACTACCCACACAACATCTAAAAATAAATGGGACAGCAATGAAAATAAAGATAAAATATTACTTAAACATGCTGCTAACGAAGCGAACATGCTGCGTCGTAATTAAAAGAAAATATTGTACTTTTCTGAGGGAATTATGCGCCTCCGAACTAAAGGTGGGTGTAGGTAATCAACGTACAGACAAGGGCTGAAAAAGTGTTTGAATTATAAAAGTAGGGATTAATTAAAACATTTAATTATGAAAAGATCTGTAAACGAAACTGAATTTTTTACTTATTCTGCTACAAAGAAAGCACATGTCTGCATTTTCACTCAAGATAGTTTCAATCCTTTGATGGAGCGCTCCAAAGCCTTGACGTCCCAGATGACCAAACGTCCATCCAGACCAGAGGTGCTGATCTTCTTAGCCTGTGCTTTGGTGCCTTCAAACAGAGCAATGCAGGTTATAGCGTTCTGGTGAACAGAGTCAAGAGATGTGTCATCGGTTTCAATAGCCTGCTTGTCGAGCCTCTGAAACTTCTTCATTGCAGATAATCCACTAGCTTCTTTTTTCTGAGAACTGTCCACCTTGCCTACAAACTTTATTTCGGAACCATTAAAGTGAAAGAGTACTGGAATACAACTATGCCCCCCTGCAATAACGTAGTTATTGGTGATCCAAGTACATGCCAAGAAAGGGAGGTACTCAGTCTTCAGTTTGTATACAGCTTTTCCTTCATTTGCATTAACTACGTAAATTGAACCGCCGTGTCCTACCCAAGCTATTTTGTTACCGTCCGCGGAGAAAGAAACACCGTGAACCCAACCTCCTTCAGATGGCGTATCGGGGAATTCCGCCAGTAATTGTGACAGAGGCAGCTTAGATCCCCAAATGTTAGAGCTAGGTTGGTCTTCGATTTCCTTAATATAAGCAGAGAATACCCTTACTTTGAAATCCGAAGATCCAGCTACCAATATCATGTTATTGGGATGCCAATCGATGGAAGTTACAGTGGATCGGATGGGTCTTTTGATATGTCTGGAAACCCACCAGTTATTTTCTTTCTCGAAGTAGCAGACGGAGAGCAGTCTTGCTGCAGAGCCGACGGCGAATTTGTTCTCGTTGGGAGACCATTTGACGCATGTGGCAGCGCGGTTGATACGGATGTGTACAAGAGTGGGATTCCACTTGCCGTCTTTGTCCTGGTTCCAGACATATGCGTTCCGGTCTACTGAGCACGTTACGATGTTGTTGGTGTTGGGCGCCCAGTCAATGCCCATGATTTTCATATCATGTTCCACGAGCCTGTGGATCTGTTTCCATTCCTTTACTTCCTTTTTGTAAATGTGAAGTTCATTGTTGTTGGGGGATAACGCTATTTCTGAAATACCATAACATTTTCATATCAGTTGGATTACCTACATTGTATAACTGTTATAATCGTTTAATAAGTGATAAGCAAGGACTTCGTCTGTGGTGATAAGGCAAAGTTACCATAATGTCCCTAATAAATATTAATAAATAACCCAAGACTATACCTACATATCACAGTTAAAAATTATATCAAAGAGTTTTACTTACGTGTTTTGTCCTTATTCCAAGCATAAACAGTTATCGGGGCATATGATTCACCAAATGTTAGAGTTTCTGACATTTTTCCTGAAACATTTTTAATGGCTCTTAGTTCGTAAAGCAAAGCAAAATTATTTGAAATATAATGTTATAACCTTTTTATTAAGAGTTTGTTAAGTTCCGATAGAAGTTTATAACAAATAAATACCAATATGTTTGATTCATGGACTCTGGACAGTCAACGCGAATCCCTGAAAAAAAAAAAACAATATCGTTTAATATTATTTTCGTAATTTTGGAAGAATAGGTCCCAAAAGTTTGATTTCCACTCTGCATAGCCACTTACTAAATTTTTTACTTCACTTTATTTTATTATAAACATAATATATATAATACCTACGCAGCAAAACTTACATTAACAAAGCGTAACTTGAACTGGCAGTCCCACACGCCCAGTGATAACAAAAATAGTGTGATTCATTTACAGGATAACAGTAGCGCTCCCAGTCCCACAGAATATAAATACTTGACGACTACGACGATATTATAATAACAATAATAATTTATTTAAAATATAAATATATATAACTATTTATTAAAACTTAAAAAAATTGATTCAAGTCTACAACTATACAGGAAGTATTGTAGTTGACTTGAATCAATTTTCAAAGTTTCCAGCTCTTTTGAACACCGGTTCCGCCGCCATCTTGGATTCCACCGACTGTCATTCATTACGCGATTTTGTGTTGTCTGTGTCACACGTAAAATTGTGTTTTCTACCAACACAAAGGAAAAAACGACTACGACTATTACTATTACTATGTAAGCACTTAAAGCAAATACTAAAACTCTTAGTTCAAGTTTAGTTGATCCTATTACCGAGATTGAGGATTTTAATTTTTATGTATTATTATCATAACTTTAGCTGCGTTTTGGAATATAATTAGACTTGCCAGTAAAAATTAAGGCATGTGAAGCCTTAATTCAACAAAATAATCAAACAATGAAATGAAAACATGGCACTAGAAACTGGAACAGTTGTATCACGTCATCCACAAAGCCGTCCATTTGAGTTTACGGTCGATGTTGATGAAATAAAATCTCATGCATCGAATAAAATAGTTGTGATTCTGAGAATAACGACAAAACAATAATAATGTCAAAATATAATATTTAAGTAAAACAAATACACGTACCTATGTTTATCTATAAAAAAAGGAGTGTTGTTCTACCTCGACTTTCAATCCGAAGGTCGTGGGTACGAATCCCGGTCGTGCATCAGGATTTTGCGTTTCGTAAAATGCACATCTATGGCTTCTAGGCTTCAATAATAAATATTACCATCACAACGTTGTCGAGTCACACAATCGATATCCTTTAGTTCCGGAATAAGATACCTAAATACAACACGGCGGTAGAGATATGCTGAAATTAATGATTTGGGATTTGAGGATTTGAGACTTTGTTTACCCAAAACACAAAATTGGAGATTTGAATATGTGACTAAATACAGATGCTGATAAACGGGAGCTTATGCTTTTAATTTATTCATAGATCAAGATTCAAGGTTGTCTGGAAGAAATCGCTTCTAAGCGATAAGACCGCCCATTGTACATTATCTCGTTAGGTTATACTAGTTAATACATAAGTTATTGTAATTATTGTGTACAATAAAGCGTTTTTCATTCATTCATTCATTCATAGATTAATCATAGACTATGTTACGCGGATTGTTTATGTTTATGGCAGAGAAATGATAAACTACTATTCATATAGAATTCTGTGGTTTATGGTTTCTAAATTCATGGGTTGGAGAACAAGGTAGGTACTTAGTTCTATCTCTAAAGTTTTTTTTTAAACAGGTTCACGACTGTATATTTAAGGGGGGTAGTCAGAGGCATGTCCAACCAAACACATATTTGATACATGCCCACATCTTGCAGAAGCTAGTATTCCATACGTGACAGGTTGCAAGCCCATCGCCGCCTATAAGAACACTAACTGGTTTCCTCACGATGTTTTCCTTCACCGTTTAGAGCACGTGTTAAAGCGCATATATTTTACGAAACGCAAAATCCATTGATGCACGGCCGGGATTCGAACCCACAACCTTCGGATTGAAAGTTAAGGTACAACCCCATTCGGCCAACACGGCTCTTTTTTTATTGAGCGTGTCAAGTAAATCTATCAGCACAAGAAAGAAGAAGCTTAGAATAGGTGAATCATTTCTCTGGATAAAAATAATCTAAACATCTTACATCTTATGGAATAAATATTTTCCCCGACACAAGTGTTACATTCATAAATCACTAACATTCACAAAAAAATGTTAGTCTCAAACCACTAGAATACAAAGTAAATACGGAACTTTTTAGACATTCTTTATTTGGAGGCTCCTTTTAGTGGATGAGTCGTGGGAAAATCCGCAAAGAATCATAAAAAGTAAGATCCGCACATGCATACGTGATGACAACACCGATCGACGGAATACAATTCCAGTGTTTTAGCAAATCAAATGGTATTATAAGTTCAAACAAACACTATCGAACCATTCATACGACTACTGGAAGATTTTTTGTCTATTGATTTACACATAATAAACGATTGAGCAAGTACCTTTCAAATAATTCACAAAGCTAAAGCACGGTCTTGGCAGTAACTTAGAACTATCAAGACTCGAGTTTGGATTTTCCTGAGGCTGTGATATAGCCGTCCCGCTCTCTCCCATATTCCTGGGAGCTTTGAGTGCTCTGTTTCATTCTAGCTTGAGAAGGCTTGCGCGGAAAGAGAATGTGGGTAACGAACGACCTTTTGCCGTTATGGGCAAGCAGTGCGGCCCGTGCGTTCACCGGGAGTGGTACACAAATTTGTACTGTAGACTTCGCGCCGATAGTCTGACAGACTGAAAAAAAAAATTACGTAAATATTACAACACTCACGCATTGATTATGAAACGTGTGTAACCGGAGAGCCGCAGCATTCCCAAACCCTGGACTCAGCTCAGTGTATGTGCTGGCGTTTTGTTTGAATTTGTGTAATCCGTTTTGACCCTGGTGATTTTATTTTATTATATTGTTTTTCTAACCCTGCCCGTGGTGTTAACTGTATTACTCTTGTGTTCTGTTTGTGATTCATTTTCGTCTGTTTGGATTGTCGCATAAGTTTGGTGAGTATTATTCTATTCAATGATTTCATGAAAAAAAAAAATTATATATTTGTGTACCTATTTCTGTAACGTGTCTCTCACTCGTATTTATCTTGTACACAACCTAAACTAGAAAATATATTTGTTATTAACTTTAAACATTTAAATGGCCCGACAGAGTAGTACAAACAGCAGAGAGCTTCTATTAACATAATTTATTTTTCTCTTTACCTTCGAACAATAAACATTTTCTGCAAGTATCTCAATGCAGGCAACTTTCTACTCGTAGGCCAAACCTTAGGTACTTATGTAACGTGTTTTAAGCTGTGTTATCCTTGGCATGTGAAACTATTTTCCCGTTTACATTGCGTATTTTGTGGCTCTGCAGGAATTTATAACATTATTCAATCCCCTCGTTTTTATTGATTTATATTGAAGCAGAAATCGGAATACAATACTTTACACAGTTGTTGCTTTGTACAGTACACTCATGGACTTGATAACTTAGGGAACTAACGATATGTCCACTATAATTGGATACATTTTGCGTCAGTAGATCTAGGTGAGAGTTAGAGAAAACATTTTTGTCTAACCTCGTGAATAGTTAAAGTAAGTAGCAATTATTATAACAACAAGCTATTCAGACCCGGCGATGACAACGCGAAGAAAATTGCAAAACACTTCTTTTGCGCGCGGCAAATGGACACAAACGAGGAGAAATCTTTCCTAACTAAATAGGAAAGCCGATGTTGATACCCATTTCAATGAAAATGATTAATGAAATGTCCAATACGAGAAAATGGAATGCTCTGTTTCAAGAATCATGGACATTTTGAAATAAGGAATTAAATAAAGAATAATGTCGGAAACGTTTAAATTATTTTATAAATAATAAAATAATTTAAACGTTTCAAAACAAACAACAAAAACAAATAAATTAAATTTAAGGGAATGGGAATTAAGGGAATTTACACGTCTTTGCATTGCGTTTGTAGGCCTCGAGTAAAGAATTATTGAAAATCTAAGATTGATGGTATTTTATTTAAGTTTTAATGTTTGATTTATTATTTATTTATTTATTCACAAAATCCACAGCTCTAAAACTAAGTATATACCAAACTTATAGATATATCTTAAATATATTAATTATTATTATTATTTATTATTGTCTTATATATATTCTTGATTTAGAATGCTTTGATGTACGAGTATTCTAATCGATGAATTGAGATAAATTGAGTCCCAAAACGAAAGGTCACTTTGTGTCTAATTGTTATTTAGATATTGGTAGATTAATTTATTTATTCTAGACTGAAGATTGAAACCTGTTCTAATAATGTCTGACTGTAGACCAAGGATTAGTTATTTAAATAAGGTTACGTAGCAAAAAACGTGCATTTAAAAATCAAATTATCCGATCTAGTGAAGCGAGTTATAGAGCAACAGAAAATGTTAGATACGCTACATATTATATTCGCTTGCCTGATCTATCTTTTGTATCTATGACGATAATATACACGCAAGACTTTGGTATGCATTGCAACCTTCCCATTGCAAATTGCTGGAGGTATCATGTGTATAGAATGTAACCTTACTGAGCGCGGTGCCGCTTGCCGACTGTCGAAACCGGATGTACAACAAAAGTTCTTTTACATTGAATACGCCTTGATTTTGTCTTCAAACAGGCATAAAGGTCACACGATATCTGTTTGATATGCCCTAATTAAAAATGCCAATTTCGACTGGATGAGAAAAAAGGAATAACGGCAAAAAGGGCGGGTCTCCGAGTTCCTGGTTGTCTGAAACGCGGCAAGCGCTTTAGAACGATCTTTTCATTATTAGTGATGACCAGAGTAATCATAAGTATCGACAATTAAACTTTTAATTAGGCGTTGATAATTTGTTAGGAATGTTGCAGCAGCTTCGTCTACTCCATATTGTCGTTATTATTGATCTCATATTTTTTATGGATAAGATAAGCTTAGCTACTAAGTTGAAACCCAGATACATCTTGGGTTAAAAATAGGCAATCGATTTTTTTTAAGAATAATGGTTAGGACCGGACGTCGTCGCTAGTAAAGCTGTTTTTATGAAACACTTTCTGGGATCATAAAAATTGCTGATTTGAGGGATTCGAAATTATATTATCGAGGTTCATTGGGATATCAATAATCATTTATGAAAGTATTCTCTAATAATGTAAATTAATGAAAATGATGTACTTTATTGCACACCAACAAAAAAACAAAATATTAGTACAATAGTTATGAGCGAACAATATTACAATGTATGAAGTCATCTAAACCAGATAAAGAGTCGTAATAGTGTTGTTTGTTTGTAATTAAGGTTTGTAAATAAGAAGTTTAACAAAGAAATAAGCTATAACTGGAGCAATTCAAAAGGATAATAATATTTTGTTTTAATTCACAACAACAATTGCATATGCAATTCTCTGTTCTGCAATTTAAATTTAAAGTACCAACATGAGATAATAGAATAGATTCTTTTTTAAGATTTAAAAATGAATTATTTATTTTACTTTTAGTGTGTACATACTCGTACTATGTTGATACACCAAATAACTATAAAATGGTGAGATGAACATGAAATTAAATCTAATGCTACTTACATCGAACTTACATGCTAAGCACTAGACGGCGACACACGATGGTTGTTCGATAGTAACACGCTTCTTTTTGTCCGTAGTTTTAAATTTTTCTTATTTATTAGTAACGTATACCTACATTTTCTAGTATACTTAAAGTATTACAAACATTTTCAAGCTCTGAACATAATTGCGTCATCTCAAAGTTATGGTAATAGATCATCGTCTCCGTAAACATTTCGTAACACCCGTACCATCACGAGATTCTTATGTAGTAATCAAAATACTTGAGCATATTTCAATGGATTCAAAGCCACATTATACAGTCATAAAATGTTAATTTGTCTTTTATAAATAAGAAATAAAACAAGTTATTTTAAGATCCGGCTACGACAAGAACTTGTATATATCGTATATTTTTTTAATACTTGGAATCTGTCTCCTAAAAGTTTTCAATATACAATCTGCTTAGCTCTTTGAAAGTCTGTACTATATTTTTAACATAAATATTATTTTTATAAATGTACTTTACACCTTTATTATTACATTTTATTATAAATATTTTATTATAATTGATACCCTTGTTTACCAGTTTTATGGCCAGTGAGTTTATTTAAAACGTTGTACGAGAACAATTATTTATAAACTTAGAAATAGAATGGTATGCAAGAATGGTACCTATTTTTGGTTATGTACAAATTTAATACCGATGATTATTGATAAATCCGATACCCAGAATTATCAATAAAGCTAGCAATTAAAATATCTTTAAAATAATGATGAGCGTCGTATTTGAACATTTTAATCCGATCCCTATAGATCGGTAGCAATTCACAGATAATAAATTGAACTCAATTGAACGTTGTAATTAAGTGAATAAAATTGAACAGTTAAGACACAAAACTTTAAAACAAATTTTCAAAGTTAACGTGTTCAACTTTTTTTAATAGAGATTTCTCTTCTCCATACTCTTTTGTACAATAGCACTTGATTTTATCATGCAACATAGAATATGATTACTATTAAAACAGTAACGCATGCCTAATCCTTTTGATAATAATAAGCTTGTGAACCTATTTAATCAATTGCTTGCTTTGTTTGTAGTCCTTGCTACTTTAGTAATGTAAACTATACAAGAATGACTCAATTGGAAATTGATTCGAGGTTGCTCAGCATCCGTGTTCAAATGCACGTAGAACTATTTAACAATGTTTTGGCGATGACGTAAGATATTTAAATTGATTTTAGTTCATTTGAAATGGCATGAAAATTCAATTTTTTTATAGTATATTTTAATAACAATCTTTTAGTATCGTCATTGATTGGTAATAATCGCAAAATGATTTAAGATCCAAGGAGCAAAAGGTCTATGGCTTAAAAAGGGATAGGCTAAGAGTAATAAGATGGTTAAACATGTTTTCAGAGTAAATTCCCTCATTTCACTCGAGAGATAACTTTAGAATCCGCATTCGAATTTAACTAGACGACCGTGACATAAATACACTGTCTTATCCCGTTGATTAATAATTTGCGATGAACACCAAACCGATCATACCCATGTTAGTTTGTTTTATTACATTGAAAGCGTCGAATTTTTAAAAGGAAAAGTGAAGCTTTGTACTCGTAATAAGCAGCGACAAGAACAACCGCCATGCCTAAGGTTTTCTAATCACGTTTTTAGACGCTAACGTGGGAGACAGAACATTTAACAGTTAAATAGACGGTTTATAAGCGACGTGGTTTTTTTGTTAATATTGCGTGTAATTAAATTATTTATTTTGTTATTTGGAGTATTTAATTTCAAATAATCTATCACGTGCATGTTTTTTATTACAAGATTCTATTATAAACTACCTTAATTTCCAAAGTTACACTTGTTACCCTAAATACCTTCCAAATCATCTGGAAATTAAGATATTTGTAAAATTTGAGAAAACCTAAATGTTTTAAAATTTTGTGTAAATTACACAGCTATAATACAGCACGAACTGTAAATTTGTAGCTCAGCTAATTATGCATACCAATAAACAAATGCTCATACTTTGTAGATGGAAAAGATGACAATTCTGTCGGAACTTATTATGAAACGTATTAGTTTTCTAAAAACGTTTCCATCTTTTGAGAATATAATAATATAATTATAGCTATAATCAACCATGAATAATTATTATATCTTGGATCTAAATAATTGGAACCATTGAGAGTATACCTTTCCCAGAAGATACTAATTATTGAGGCAAAGTTTGAACTAGCTATCTCGATGAAGATGAAAATTCAAATGAATTGCTACGCCGAATAGATGTCTCTCGTCATTGCAAATTAGTTGCAAAACAGACATTATTCTTGTCTTAGTTAATTAAAATGTAATTTGAAGTTAGTTTGCTCTCATTGGGAATGTCTCAATATTAGCATTTCATTAAATAGTCTAAGTAGGTTAAGATAGATAGTGTACATAGATGAAAACGCCCATGGATACTCAGCAGTGGGTAAATGTGGGCTGAATTGATATAGGTAATATACCTATTTGGTAAAAATAGGTTTAAATCTCATTGATAAACTTAAAAAAATTACAGTGTCTTATGGTTAAGCTTTGTTGATAATACAATATCTCTATTATGTACTTATTATCATAGGGACGTGCTTATTAAACATTTATAGAGCCACATATAATTTTATCTCACAAAAAGATATAAACTTTTTTGTCGTCAAATAACTTTTTCACGATATCTACAAAACCATGTTTACACTCGATTCTTTAAGCCGAACGCAAACGCAGGGTTACATAAAGTTTCACTTCACAGAGCTTTATGTAAATGTCAAAAGTGGATTGGAAACGGTGTCAGTAAACACAGTTTATCTTCTACGAACGAAAAAAATTAACTGACTATGATATGATAGGATGGTGGGAATTCCTAAACCATAACATAACATAATTAATCTAATATTGAAATGTATTTACAGAAGCTACTACATATTTACATATATTTACAAAATACAACAGGATTTGTCAAGCTATCTAAGGATCGTTAGAAAAGATCTATAGATAGCTCAACTGATCCAGGTCACTGTCAGTCAGAAGCGTGCCCAAAACACTGATGGCATTACCACGCTGGATGGCAATGCTGATCCTTTGAGCCAAAAATGTGCCAGCTCTCGGATCATAATTAATAAGATATTTTCTTAATGTCAACAGTCATCTGATCGTACTGTTTCCAGGGCCATAGGCTAACGCCATTCCAGGATACAGTCTCATTATTTGATTTATGTTATCATTTACTATGGCTTATAAAATTAAATATAATATTACTACGGTGTAAGGAATCTGAGATTAATTTCATTATTCTTGGGAAAAATGAAAACAAATCAGAAGGAATGGAAGTAATACTTAAAATCATTCAGATAAAAATGAACTTTAGTATCCTAATGGATAGCAAAGTGCAAGATATTTTGAATTTACTTAGAGTTTTTACTTCTTGCGATGACAACACCGAAGAGGCATGTTTTGACACACTTCGTGACTTGAACTTTCGTGACGGAAAATTTTTCGAGTTAACTTAAAGTTACGTATTAACAACAACATTTTAACAAAATGTACACCAGCAAAAAAGGAAGCTTTTACAATACTTTTAAGTAGGTGGTGTGCTACAGTTTTTAATATTTTGGAATTAAGTACTTGGAATTATTACGAGTAAGTACACTAGGTAAATTTTTGAATTCAATGAGATGAACATACAATCTCAATGTAGATCAAGATATGATTCAAGATTTCATCATTCATCCGTTGGCAATTTCGGAGTTTTTTATTTTTACTTTTTATAATATTCTTCAGCCAAGTGGATTTCCCCTTTGAAAGCATATTTACAACCCAACACGGGGATTTTCATACTGCAGTGTTGGCAAAATTGCTCTCCACGTGGTTAACCATCGTCCCCAGTGTATACATAGCTCAATTTGTTGAGTTTACTCTATCAATGTGCGCTCGGTTTGCAGACGCGGCTAAATGAGCGGAACCACGTTTTCACCTGACGAGCCAATATAAAGCAAGATTTATAGAAAGTAGGTACGTATAGATACATTGCTTTGTCACGAAACTTTACTCCGATAGACTGAAATCTCACTCGGGCGACATAAAAACTAAAGTATTTGTGACACAAAATACGTGAAATCAATATTAGAACATAAAACTATCAAGTCACGGCACTATATAATTTGATGGCGCACGCATGCGGCTTGCATCTTCAGTCGACATTTTCAACTCAAAATAATTCAGCCAGTTGCAGATTGAATCTAAAGCCAATGTTATAAGACTTAATATTAACTGCAATTCGATTAGTGTCGCTATTTTAGAGTGCTTCCAGGTTCATTCATCGACACCAATTATCCGGTCTACTCTAGTAAATGGGCCACAACGCATGCACATCATATTTCTAGTCACGTATCAGGTGACCGTTCCTTTGTTACGTGGGCTACTTTCAGTTAGTGAATAGTGCTGGAACCGGGGTGTGAGTGGAATATGATTAATTAGTTTACGCATACATTGACCGGAGACCCAATTGTGATATGGAAATGAATTGGTTACAAATTTAAAAACGAATGCAATGTGGCAAGAATTGATCACTTTGATCGGTAGATAAACACAATTCCGTATGTCAGCTAGTAGGTAGAATGTGAAAAGTATATTGTTTGAATCACGGTTCGAAAGTTTTGGGTTTCAAGAGATTTTTGCCATTTCAATGACTCTGAGAATAATATTAGTAGGTATTATTCTCTTTGTAAAAATATAATATAGGCATTGTTAAATGAACCAATAGTTACAGCCATACATAAACTTAATTTCACACTAGAATCTAGTGTTGTGTTGGTACCAGAAACGATAAGAACCATGGCATCACAATATCCAAACCAGGAACAATATTGTACAAAGATAATAATGCATTATATTGTAAAAACATACCATACCTAATAGCAAATAGTATATAAAATGTCGCAACAATACAGCGCTTAAAAAGTCATGAAATAGATTTTGATTACCTACTAACTTGCAGTTTAATTTACCTGAAATCATAAACAGTATAATAATGAGATGAAAGCAAACATTTTGTTACCATATTTATTTCTTTTATTGCTAATTGGTCAATTGTTTTGCGTGGATAGAATCTGAAAGGAAAACAATTGAAACCTACAGAGATTTTGTTACAAAATCCCTACGCTGGGAAAACAAAGGAACGCCTTATTTCTATTTCTTAATTAAACTAAGCTATAAAACCTTAAGTTTTTTTACATTTCTGCTTTTTACGTAGCCTTCGTTTCACGCAACGACATTGGCTTCGGTCCAAGATATCTTGCCAAGGTTCAAAGACATGGCACGACTTTTTTGTTCAGGGTTTAATGCTATCACTCTCCTTGAGATAAGGCAATAAACGCCACTTGAAAGCAGAACTCATTTGTTAGCGGAAGACAGTGCAGTCGACATTTTTAATTCAGAGAGAGAGATGTCATGGTAAGCTTATTGTCATTTACTACCCAGAATTTAGCTGAAACTATTTCTTGAAATTGTATGCGACCTGCATTGCGTTTCGGTAGGTACCCAATATAATTTGTACCTGTATCCAAGGCACGTTATTCTAAGGGAGAGAGAGGATGTTGTAAGCTATAAGTATCTGTAAAAAGGAAGTGTATCAGTAAAAACTAGAAATTTTGGAAAGACTGCTCAAACTGCAGGAGCAAGGCAGTAGGGTGATCATATTATCTCTGATGATACAGATGTATCTCTGTTATGGCTCTTTTGTAGGTAAGTGTTGTCATTCCTAACTTTTAGGAGAGAACAATTTTAAAATGTCAAACGGAACGTAAAAAGTGTTTCGAGTGGTTACGAAATTATAAACTCAAAGTCGAGGCCCTTTAAATTCCGAACAATACAAATACTTTCTTCAACAAAACTTTTAGCGAAGTTGAAAACGGATTAAACGAGAGATGAATTTTAAATAGCAGTTATTAACCGCAGAGAAACAAATGTTAGAGTAAAAATTCAAAGGCAGTTGTTTGTAGGGACACTTATTACACAACTCTACTCTTGAATCTTTTGTTCTGTTTGTTTTGTGCCCCGTGGGACATCAATTCGTTGGAAGGTTGGCTGAGATAAACATTTGAGGAATTCCTTTTATAAGTTCGAGTTCATTCATTGATAAGCTTTAGGGTCAGATTAGTAAAATCTACGAGGCAGATATCAAAGTTTTTTCTATAGATCTCATTATCACCACGCCCTATGTGGAGTACCTATACTTATAGGTACTGACTACTGAGACATTCAAACAGTCAAATTGAAGTAGAAATATTTAACATTTTTGTGAATAGAGAACTTACAAAGAAATCGTCGAATCTAAAACCAATTTGAACTCTACTCATATTGTTTCTCTACGTTGCATTCTTTACTGTGTAGAGCTGCCGTTTGATAAGCAAAAATTATAATATCTGATAAGTGACGCGATGAATCTCTGTGTGAGAAAGTATCAGCTGTTTCACAGATTTCTTATGCAAATATCAATAGTTATAACAAAACACTTTCTAACCTGACCATCAGCTTTCTCTTTGATTCGGGAACCCTAAAACAATTTTGTTTGCATAATTATGTTATTCAATATGATGGACGTTCATGGTGACAATTAAAAGTTTTGCAATTTTATGTGCCTAAACAATATTTTATGTTTCGAAACAAGTAGCAATAAACATGGAAGGTTAATATGCGGGAACTTTTTTGAATACTTACAATTTTACATAATGGAAGTTTTGCACTTCCTCATTTGAGCTGTGTATGATTTATTACCGTAGCAAATTGCAATCAAACTACTCATTATAATTAAAATCAGCACCCTAAGAAGAAAAAATATATGACTGTTGCTTTACAAGAAACGTAATGGGGACTGGGACACTGGGACTTGCTTAACACTCTTGAGCAAATATGTTTAAATTGAATAAATTTTACTTGCTAATGTCAAAGCAAACAATTTTCGACAGGGCTTTTGGCATGAGCACACAATGTTGTACAATTATGCAAATGGTGAAATAAAGCAATTAGAGCGGGTAGTTTGAATTTTTAACGAATTGTCCAGTGGGCCCACGGCCATGGAATTCAGCAGCGGGGAATGCATACGTACGGGTCAGCTCACAGTGAGACGTGGCGCGGCGCGAAACTTTTGAAGTTGGAGATATAATATGCGAAGTGCGAATCCGCAGTCACTGAACTGTGTACTTTATTGTGAAGTACATATAATTTATTACTGTTTTAAAAGCTAAGGCACTAACTACATCGCGTTGCATGTCAATGTCAGTTAGCCCTAACGGCAAGCCATGTTGTATAAACATAAAATGGTGCGAAGTTTTAACATATTTTCAGAGGTAAAACATTAACTCTAAAAATTAAATGTTGCGAAAATGAACTGCGTTGCATTCCATACAGCATAAACCGAAAATGATAGAAAAAACAAAATGAAGCAGTAAATGCCAGTCTAGGCCGTAAAACACACTCGTAAATTTTTCTCTACATTCTAGAGCAACATTTTGCTTGGCGTCTGCAGTTGGCGCTGTGGTCGGTGCTATACTTTATTACACACTATTTTATTCCTTTTCCAAAAGCTTATTTCTCATCAGTACATACCACGAAACTAAAGAAGATCACATCAGTATTTCCAAGGTCCATGGGAAAATAATATAAAGTACTCGTATTATTTACTGATAAAAAATCCGATTTGTTTTATAAGCGTTTTGTTTTTGAATGAGCTTTTAGTATAAAACAAAATATGTATTAGTAATTTCGCATGGAAAAGTATGTGGAAACAGTACCTACCAAACGTACTGTATTATTATCACTCACATGTATTTATATACTTGAAACATGCATATTTGTAAAAACAATCAGTTATATTTGTGTATGTATGAGTAATACGTTGGAATACAGTAAAAATTCAGTTCATTAGAAACTCCTAGCTAGATATAAAATATCAGGTGAACTGAGAATCAATAGCCTCCTTATAGTGCTAGGACACAAATAGGGCGCCACAAGGGCGACGTGTCGCAGTGTTGCAACCCACGCAATAGCCCATTGCACACGACTATACTTCATGAATCATGTAAGAATACATATTCTTACATGATTCATTAGTAAGTAATTATTTAATTTCTTCTCGATGTAGCCGAAATACAAAAGATTTTAGTTGCAAAAACTTAAAGAAGCACTCGTAGTAATTTCACATTTTGATTTATCGAAAACAACAGGTTGTTTATCGAGCTTGTTCTTGTATGTATGAATAAAACAATAGAAATCATATCTTACTAAATTGTTAAATTACTATAATAACTATGAAGAAATTTATAAAGCAATACATAATTTAAAATCTTGTAATGTTTATTACGCCAGTGCTTTACGAGTATATTGGACATGGTTCGTGTGATATTAAAATTTCGCTCTATATTTCTCATACAGGCAAGGCAACCTGGTTCAATATATGAAACGTCGTGCATTTGCTTTCCACGTCAATCTAGTCGAAGGATCAAGACAATATTGAAATTCCAATTCCATTCAATATCGTTTTGGATTGACTAGCTTACTATTCGCTGGTTAGACAGCTTCACAAAATGCAGAAGATTTTACCTAGCTTACACTACATTGAAAGATTTTAAATTCAAACTTTACTATAGACAATGTAGCGCAGACACCTTAATAATAAGACAAGCAGAAAGAGTTACGACAATATCCCCAAGGTGGATATTATCTCAGATGTTTGGGTATTAATTTTTTTTTTAAGATTTAAAGGGCTAGTCAGAGGCCCGTCCATACATATACCAGCACAGCACACCAAAGGTGCAATAGCTTAACTACCATTCACGGATAATATCAGGCTTTCAGCATTCCAAAAACTTCTAGAGAATGTGTACTCCTTGTTTAAAGCTATGACAAAATGCTAAGCGACAAGCTAGATGCTTGTAAATGCTAATATTTTCACGTATTTCTGATATTAACAAGTTAATAACCTACGTTCTAGTGCGGGGGAAGGTCGACTGAGTCATCTTCAGAACAGTTAAGTAACGTCATCTGCTTAGGAATGCGAAACTAACTTCGGGTATGACAGAGTGTGACCAAAATATTCAGCGGTTTAATTAGTTTACCTCATACTTTAGCCTAGTTTGAAGTAACTAGTTTTGAAATAACTTTTTAAACTAATCATGGTTATCAACAATATTAACGGAATTAGGTATTAATAGTATTAACTCTTAGCTTTCTTCCAATGTTTTATCAATACTTCGTTACTTTTCAACAATAATAAACTCCAATCACCCGACCGCCGCCGGAACTCACGTCACACGCTGTCACTGTCATCAGCTTCTCTCGTCGAGTTGCCATCTAAAAAGTATGGTTGCCAGCAATAGTGTTAATAGTTTTGAAATGCAAAGCATCAGTTTTCTTTGGAAACTTATTGCTTTGGGCTTGCTGAGCCGTGAACAAAAAACCCAAGCCCCCAATTTTTTATTTATTTAAAATAGTATCTAACTATTATTATTAAACCCTAATAATATTACAGTCTGGCCAAGTAGGCCAATGAGCAATTTGTCTCTGACATAGTTTTAGAAAATATAACTAAGAATGTGTCCAATGGCACTTTTCTTACTGTCTCAAGTGAAGGGCAAGACGTTTTGTTCATGTGTTCTTTAATATACTTATCACTTTATTATTTTACACTACACTAACTCAAACGGTTTGATTCGTTTGAGTCTTCTCACTAATCCTAATAAATAAGACCGATTTTTGAACTTCGCGAAACAGTCATCATAAATGTAAAACCAGATGATAAACCAGTGACAGAAATTCAATGAGAGTTGGTTCATTATGTAACAACATTCTTCAAAAGATACATTATATTTGAATTGTTAATGAAAAATTCTTTATTTACTATATTAACACTTTTCAATACCTACTGATCTATGTTTTTACGTTTTTAATATTGTTGTTGATAATACCTGTCTCGACATGGTCTCGACAGTGGACTAATGGAATGTCCTAAAAATCTCTGAGGAAATTGCTCCCCGGAAATCCTACCCTTTGTGCCACAACTTATGTGTCACGTTCTCTAAATGTGTTCTGAGAAAAGATAAATGGAAAATAGTAAACACTCGCACATTTTGCTGGAATCAGTTTCAATACTTACAAAAACTATGATCATGATTGTTTATAGACTCATACTTGGCATTTTGAAAAGTTTAACTACTAAGTGCGTCTGGGTGGCTTAGAAAAAAGAATTTTATCAGAGGGCAATATCAAGCTTTTTAAATTTTGTTCCCTTCTGGCGCGAACGCCTTATTAACTTAAAAAACTTGAAGGAGTTTTTAAAACTAGTGTCTGCGAGTCTGCGCTAGTTTCTAAAATATTGTTACTAACCAGGTGAAGTATTATGCGATGAATTCATTTATCAAATTCTTTGGTTCTTTGATATTTCTTATATTTTAAGTGGAAGTGCGATTGATAAGTGATTAGTTAACGTGTTTTTCAAGTTGTCAAGTGTTAAGTATTTCAGATGTTTACACAGTGTTTAGTTGGTTCTGCAGGTTCAAAGTGGCTGTGTCGGTGCGCTATGGAATGAAGCTACTTAACAGTAAAAATAGACACGGCTTCTAATCACTTTTCTTCGCACTTGCACTTGTTACCTGCACTTATCACATAACAGCGTATGCGTTTATACGCAGATTTTACTGATCACTTAACACTTGCACTTGTCACTCGCACTTGATACTTAACAAAGTGTAAGCCAGCTATTAGATAAAACTGAAGTACCTACTGAGGTACATGTTGAATTTGACATGCAAGGTTTATCAGACGAGCAAAGCCGCAGGCTTTTACTTCATGAAACATTACAGAACAAGAACTGTTTGACCTACGGATTTATTAAAACAGGTTTCAGTAGAAGTTCAGCAAGCACTTCAAGTTTTCAAAGACGACGAAAGTCATACAATCAAGCGAAAACTTTAAAAAAGTATCAAAAGTCGATTAGAGTTTCAGGTGTTGAAGACCCAACATGTCATGTGTGTGATAGCTAAGTTACGTCTGAATAATGTATGAAGAAATACTTTTTAAAAGCATTATTATTTTTGATAGCTGTGCTATGTGTTATAATTTTTTGAGCCAGCAGTTTAAACAAAAGATCATATTAAGGCTGGGGCAGTTCAAACCATTATTTTGGTTGACGGTAACAGCAAAAGCCATTCTAGTGTATTCAAGAGACACAAATGAACAACAGCGGCGGTGATTTGCGAAAATAATTGGACAAGAGGCAGGTGGTGCTCACCGGAATTTCCTCGTTCATTGTCAAGCGCTTCCCATTAGCCAGTCGTACAGTCGACGAGAAAACCCCGTCGGGAAATCGTTACAAAAAGCTTTTGAACCGTCCAAACAAAAGTAAAGCTTGCTACAAAACAAACCGGCTAGTTTGAGTCGTTTTCAAAATAGATTCTCATTATTAAAAATGATAGATATTTATTTTTAGAGATCAATAAGCTCAATTATTTACAGAGCATGTGTTCAATAAGACTATTCTCTAAGTTAATCACGTTATTGGACTGTACTCGTACTTGGAAGCATCTGGAGATCTCATTAATTACAGAAACGGAGGTCAATATTGGTATTAGAAAACTCTATATTTTTTCTGTGTTCGCTATGCTTCGTCGAGAATTTGTTGAATTCGTCACCAGTTCAAACGCTAGCAAGCTTTCTTGTATAGATTACTTGTGTAGCATACTGTACAGTCTCGTGACGAATTGAGAAATCCACAAGAGAAGTGCTACGTAAGCGATGCCTCCGTAACGTTGTTAATGACATTGGATGTATTTTAATATAAATCGGATCTACCGGTGCTTGTGTTGAAATAATAAACGAGAAGTTGATTCTAATCCCACATGATACTATTCCCTGTGTTGTGAGTAACAGAAACTTTTTATTTCTGAGGGCCTAATACTAAAGGCCGTTTTAGTGTTACCGGACTATGGCGGGCACTGAAAGTGCCGAGACGCCTAGAGAGAAGAGTTACGATAACATGCGCAAGGGCACCTCTAATAGGTACGAACCTCGGCTTGGGCTGTTGCCGGAGAAGTAACAGAAACTTCGAGTATTATTGTAAACCTACAGATCATGGGATTTTTTTTTCGCTGTAATTCCTAGAAAATTTTCAGTCTACCTGGAAAGTATGAGACAGCTTTATCAAATAGGGAAAACTAGAAAATAACCTCGTAACTCACAAAAGCATTTAAGTAAAATTCATCCAGATAAGCTCCACCTTAGTGAGACCAAGAAGAATTAATGCGAGCGTTTGATCTCGGATTTACAATATCAGATAGACAATATCTTTATAAATACACCTAAACACGTATTTTCTGCTTTCAAGATGCAAAATTGCATTGATACAAATAAAAAAAACACGGAATTTTTGGTAATATTTTTTTCTTATTATTAAGAAATCTGGTAATAACTAGGATTCAAGTACATATTTTATTTAGAATCTAAGCTACTACATATTTACAAGATTAGGATTCAAGTAATTTGATTTAATTATATGCAAGAGAAGAGGGAAATCTGCTTTCAGTGTGAGTGTAGATAATATGAGCATTGGAGACGTCAGCGTGACTACACAGTTTCTCGTCATCCCAGACTCCAATTTACCGGAACAATCGAACCGACAGGAAATTAATTATTGAAGAGTATAAAAAGACTTAGAAAAGAAAAAAAGCATGCAGCCTCCTGGATTTTTTTTTACCATGAATTACGAACTACATGATACAACCAATTTTGATAGTGTCTCACATAGGAATCAAAACTTGGGTGTACAATAATTTAAACTACTACACACCATACCTACTACTGTCAGTTTTAGCAACAACAACAGCTTTTTATTTTCTTCGTACCTTTGTTCGCACATCTTATTCTACTTTCCTCAGCCTATTTTACTTAGAAGAGCTTAAGAAATTAGAATAATAATGCTTTGTGCGAATCGTTTCATGAAGAAATATTTCACATTTTTGCTCTGTTCTTTGAAGTCCTTTCTATAAGTAGGAAAATGAGTTTTGTGTTTCAGGTTGATTGAAACCTTGAATTATATTTAGCAAAGCTTTTAGCTTTCTTTGTTTTACTTTTTCGTTTGATAAGACGAAAGCTCTTTGTGGTTCATACGGAATTTACATAATGAAACCGGTAAATTTTACCAAATGTTTTGGTGGAAACATTGAATTTGAATCTAATTATGCCACAGCATTAAACTCAAGTTGATTTCTTTCCCAACAAAATTTAGCTTGATAGCTTTTTCTGTTTCCAATATAACTCATGGAAATACCAGCATACTAATTGGCAAACCGACTAGACTAACAAAGAGTAAGTCGCCCTACCACATTGTAATCGGAATTCTATTACGATTGCTTGCGTGATTCGATTAGAAGCTGGTTCCCAGGCGAGTTTAGATCAAGAACAGACCAGTCGGAGTAATGAACTAGCGTACGCATGGATATATGGAAGGATACTTTGAGCAAATTAAATAATAAGAAGTAACCTGTTTCACGCCAGTATCATAAACATGACGTTGTTAGAAACAAATCGCATAAAAAAATAAGAAGTCGGGTAAAAGTTGGTTATAGAATGATACAGTCGTAGGAATTGGGATAATAGGATCAAATATTTGTTTGATAGTATACTATTTATTTATTATTTCAACTAGCATTTGCCTGTCATACTGCTGACGTTGTCAAATCAAAATACTTATCACATCAGAGTGAGGGTATTAGATAGTTCATAGTTCAACCTATAGTCAGGTAATTACGTCTCCTCTGTCCAGTAGGTAAGGCATGCGACTGGCTAGGCGTGGTAGAGTCGAGGTCATCTGGTCGCAAAATTGAAAGTATACTCCATTATGGCAGCAATAAGTAAACTTGTTCTTTTGCGGTTATTACAGAATATGCCATGTCAATAAGCACTGATATGTATTAGAAACAATTTTTTTGTAATATTTGGTGAATTTTGTTTAGTAAATCGATTTGTAACTCATTTTGTATTTATGATTTGCAACGTCTAATAAATTGTGTTTGTTTTTCTCACATTTACTTTTGTTTAATTGCGACCTAATCTTCAAGTTTAATCTGACTAATTAGAATCTTGATTCTTAAGAATCTTGTTACGTTAATATTCTACACAGAAAATTATTTGAAGGTAAGTTGTATTAACTTTATTTCCTATCCATTAGAATGAACCTCACAGTCCTTCTTCCTGTATCAAGTTTTTTCAACGGATGTCGCTCATTACTTAGAATAATTTCTGGTTCACTGACTGGTATGCGACAACATTCGCTACAGCACGGACAACTAGATCGTTTACATTTACGAGAGTATTTAATCAGGAAGAAATTCTTGAATGAATTATCTATATCTTGCCACTTGTGGTGCAAGCTACCTCAGGCCAGGCGCGGTCCGAAGGGTGGGGGAGTCACAGGGACCATGACCCCCCCCCAAAAATCGAACACGACAAATTTAAAAAAATTCTAAAAATTACAAATTAAAAATGGCGTTTCATTATATATCTGCGACCGCGCCTTTCTCAGGCTCCGGTCTCACGCAATGTAGGTTTATATTTTTTGTCTTTGCTCTAAGCTCTATGTACCTTGTGAGAGTAAATAAACAAACTCTTATTTTAAATCTTTGTTCTAATAAATCATTCAGCTCACATATTTTTTATCAAGGCCCTTTATCATTACAAAACTTGTAAACTTGTACGGAATAATATATTTCATACGAAACTCTAACAATAGAAAGGGTTCGTGAGCCTGCAAATAAATTCAGCGAGCTAAGTGCTGCCATCATCATTATTATAAAATGTTTATAAAGTAGCGGAGCGACCCAGGGCAAACATTTAGCGAAATAATGAAACAATATTATATTATGTTGCCATCATCTCCTATTTTGATTTTTCACGTTTCATTATCCTCGGAAAATAGCGCGTAATTTTTTCCGCCATTTACCCTCCAATAAAACGTCGCAAACTTAGCAGTTTACCTTCTTACAGAGGTATAATTTTGTTATTAAAGTGCGGGTTGTTACGCACTTTGCCCTAAGCGACGGCATGTCGCAGTTTTTATAATGTGCGGTCTACAATAAAATTACTAAGTGAGGCTTATAGATTTCACACGTATTTTTTATTTAGGCTATAGAAAAGTGTTCAAGCATTTATAAATGACTGGTCTAATATTTTCTCTTAAAACATCAGTACGAAATTTTGTAGAGCTCCACTTGTAAACCACGACAACATGCCGCATCACTGCGATTGAAAACATTCTTACTTATTTTATATCAAAGTAGTCAAAACGATTTTGCCCCAGTAATCCGTGAAACTTGCCAGAAATATTCCCCGACTACACAAATGGCAAAAGATTTATAGGGATTGTGCGCCGGCGTCTTGCCGACAGCAACTTAGAGCGGGTGGATATAAAAGTTTTCTTATGCGGCTATAACTCTAAAACTTAGCTAATATTCAACCAGTTATAAATTACAGAGATAATGTTCTTCACAGATTTCATTAGAGAGATCACGGTGGTGAAATTCTGAGACTAGAAGGCACTAAAAAGCAGACGGTCTGCTATTAACTTAAAATTATGCTACTGTTTTCATTCGTACCGTTGAGCGCAGTCTAGACATTTTATTCATAGTAACTTATTTACTTATTAATTATCTCCTGCAAAATATAGATTTGATCTGCCAAAGTATGTTTTTGAACGTCATCTGAATCATCATCATCCTGCCCTTTTCCCACATTATGTGGGGTCGGCACAAAATGTGTTTTTCTCCTTTTATTTTTGATGAACGTCATCTGAATACTTTCTTAAAACTATCTTGAAAGAATTGATCTGAGAGAGTATGTATCGATCGTACCGTGGGGATACCTAGTCGTGCTTCTTTTTCGTTTTTAATCTTATTTACTTCAGTAAAAGCTTCAGCATGACTATATTTCTAAAGCTTCATTTTAGCTTGTTTTTTACCGCAGAACCAACTCATTATTTCGAATTTCCATTTATCAAGTCTGCCTGCGGGAATCGGTGAATGGGTTCCACCTTCATATTGGCGCGAATCCAATGAATGGGGTTCCAGTAAACCGTGGTTATCCCACTAATTGGAACTCGGGAAACGTTAATTTGATAACTCACGAGTTTACATAAATTGTAAATGTATATCAATAATACATCTCGTCACTGAATTTGTATTTGTGACAATTATTTTGGTGGTTTGTTTTGATGTTATTGCGAACCACAAAGCTTGTACTTATTATTAATTCGCGTGTTTTATTAGTTCATAGTTCGTTTATTCCTTAAAATAAGTAGGTACAAAATACATTGCATGCGGAAATACCAATAAAAATTTAACATGTCAGAAAAAATAATAATAAGACTTATACGAGTACCTAGACTAAACTTTACGTAAATTAGATTTTGAAGTGATCAAGTCCAAGCTATGTCAGAGGTCATCAAGTGAATAGAGACTATAGATTTAGCATGGTACCTTTTTGTACATCCTATATATATGATAGAGACACTTCTCTAGAAGGAAAGTTTTTAATTTACGCTTTAGTGTCGTTCTCTTGTGGATTACGGACTTTATTTTTTGTGGCAGTTTATTAAATATTTCTACAGCTTGATATCTATTGGCGTGTATCGATATATAAGGGTAGGGGTGAATTCTATTGTTATTAAGGGAACCAAGAAGAAGAAGAAGACTAAGCTAAGATGTTACTGATTGGGCGGCTCAGCGACAAAGCGCTTTTCTCATTTTCATTTGTTTGTTCAAAAAAAAACTATAGCGAGCATTCTATCAATCGCCTCAACTGTCAAACAACTTTAATGTCAAATGCCAGAAGACTACATAAAATGAGGTTGAAACCATAGATTTAGCATGGTACCTTTTATTACATATATATGGTTGAAACCCTTATTAATTTTTGTAAAACCAAAATACTCGAGTGCGTAGTCAAGAAGAAGAAAAAAAGAACCAAGAACAAAATGATTTGCCAAGTTATTGCTAATTTTGAATGCGTTTAGTTTGTCTGAGGTGAATGCACAAAGAGTTCGTAGCCAAGAAGAAAAAAAGAACTCTGAGGTAGAACCAAACTAGTTGATAGTGCGAAGCCATGATGAATAAAAAAACCCAGGAACAAAATGATTTTGCTTTTATTATTTATGTTTAGTCAATTTTCCATCGTTTTTACTATTTATTCTGCTATTCTAGGCCGAGACAAATCCAACAAATCAAAAATCATGAAAATCGGTTTTCAGTTCTCGAGTTATAAGTGGCCTAACTAACAAATACGACTTTGTTTTATATACATAGATTTTTTTTTTATTTACCTGAACAAAAAAAAAGGGCTTTGTCACTGAGCGACTATACCGCCCAATCAGTGTTTCACTTCACGATTTGTTAAAACCTTAAAATATATAACCAACTTCAGCCAGCATTCTGCTTGTTTGAAAATAATATAACAAGTAGTGTAGTGTAGTCATATAAACTTTATTATTTATATTTTGAATGAATTTATGTATTCATGAATACGTAAACAATAAACGTTCGTGTTAATAAAAGATTATTCACAAAAGGTCACGGTGTATTTTTGAATATTCGTATGAGTATTCCATGTAAGTTTAAGTACTTACTGAAGTGTCTGTCTAGTATTTATAGACATGACACGGTACCCAAGAAGGTGATCAAGTGACATTTAAGACGAACTCTTCCGCAGGTTGTATGAATTCGTGCCATTTTGGAACCGGTCCTTGCAGCCATTTTGAATTTTTGTAGTCCATCGTGCAGGTCATGGGCCTCTAACTTATGCACTTAAAATATATCAATAAAAAATATTAATCTGTATCTGCCATGGATAAAAGAGTTTAAGATCATTGCCCAGCAGTGGGACAAGATAAGTTGAATAAAAACATCTACATCTACATACTTAAATAAAGTTCCAATGAATGAATGAATGAATGAAAAACGTTATTGTACACAATAATTACAATAACTTATGTATTAACTAGTATAACCTAACGAGATAATGTACAATAATTCCAATGTGTAAATACTATAAAAACTTTGTCAAAAAAATCCTGCTCTAAAAGATTATTTTCGGTAAGAGAGCGGACCTTATCGTGAGTTACACCTTTTATAACTTTTACACTTTTTTGCGAGTAAAAAGGTGTAACTCATACACAAGTAAGTATGTATCAGTTGAGCTATGTAAAGATCGTTTCTAACGATCCTTAGATAGCTTGACGAATCCTGTTGTATTTTGTAAATATATGTAAATATGTAGTAGCTTAGTTTCTGTAAATAAACTATTAGTAAGTATATCGCATTATTTATACTAACTTGAAACTTAAGAGCAGTTGGTAAATAGAACTACTTAGGTATTAATACTTAAATTATTTGAGCAACCTTTAACATCAAAGGTGAACATTATTACGTAATTAGTCAAATGATGTCACGCCACGAATGATTTTAACAATTTGATGAGTCTACGCAGCAATTAGATGTTACGAAATATTTTGGCAGTTACAAATCAGTAAATAACTCAACATTTTTATGATATAATTTGAAGGTCTGTAATTACACAAACAAAAAAAAAACAAAATAATTAAACAAACTATTAAATTGTTTGCTACGACGATGCTACGAAACTTATATTGCCATATAAAAGATTTAAACGAGTTCCTCTACGACCTAAAACTATAAAACGGAATTGACGATTGTGTTTTTACAAACTTCCTCATTGGCACCATTGTATTCAATTTTCAAATCCCGTGCCGAATCGTCAAAATTTTTCCCTCATAATGATAATTGCAATGACGTAAAGTTTTGTTAGTAAACAATGGAATAATAATATTAAGGTATTTTTAAATAAACGTCAGAATACCGGAGATGGCCGAGGAAGGCCGAGCGCAGCCGAGTCGAGTGAAAGTGAATCGAGGGCGTCGCAAGGGGCCAAGGGGGGTAGGCAAGGTTGCGGACCGGCCTAGACGTGCCAAACAACACGTTGAGTAATAAGTAATAAGGATTGCATTAGCTGGCTTAATGATTCGGTGATATACGGCGCCATTGCCGAGGCGACACATGATTGCCATCTCGTCAGTTTTAATTTGATGTTCTGTTGGGAATTTAGACAGGATAATTTTGTCGTGATAACATTCTGTGACCCATCTTGTCATCCTAACAGATCTAATGCTAAAATTAGCTATTTTGATTTCAACCTTCAAACCATTTGTACAAATCCCAACGAGTCACAATGTTACCTACACGATTTGGTGTGACTTGTTGGGAACCCACCCTTATACCAGGTGAAAAAATATACCCTCACATAATATATAATGTCATCATCAGGATAAAGGATATACTTCAACTATATATTAAATACTCATATAAAAATTCTGAAAGTATTATACGAAGGTATAGCCTTTGGATCGAAACTCAAAGATCAGTGAGATTTTTAGTAACTATTTAATTCGGCAAATGCAGCTCCTTATATCTGCTTATCCATCTGATCTGATCAGCACACATCCACCTACAACTCATTTTAGGCCTCCTCATTTTCACGCCAATTTTTTCAATCGAACCCACTACCTTCCCGCTACTACCAAAATATCATCAGACCATCAGAATCTGTTATCTGCCTGGTGGGTACTGTGACCATCGCGTAGCCACAGTGATCACTTCATAATTGGGGACACATTCAATTTAGTAGTTATTTTGTCAAAATTAAAACATTGGTTTAGAGATAGACATTATTAGACATACTAGGTACCCATCACAATATCATCAGACCAGATATAATGATATAAAGGTCCTCGGAAACTTGTTTCTAGATCAAAAACCTTGTGCCCTTACAGTGCATTTACACGATGCGATTTTTCGTACGATTTCCTAAGCCCCCATTGAACGTGCCGACGAGCGTCGCGCTAACTATAACAAATCGCAAACGATGAGCACCATGCAAGGCTAAATTGTGTTAGTTATTATTGCTTCGTGTAAATGCATCTTAAATCAGGTCAGCCTAATTACTTAATGCAACATTCGAAAAAATCACATACTAAGTAGCTAGTTATTCTTGAAATAAGGTCATTTCCAGTTCCGGCAATCACTCGCCGGATGCTGTGAACTTGGCTGCACTATTTTATTTATTTTGGTAAAAAAATATCTTATTTTAAATTTAGATCGATAATAGCAAAATTGCGTCTTTTTACTATTAAATTTTAACTTGATATTTACGTAACAAATAATTTTCAATATTGTGATATAACTTTTTCACGATACCCTACATACTTTTGGTTAAATAGCACATTGACATGCTTATAAAACGCATCATATGTGATCAAAATGCTTCTGCGAATATGGAATCTTTTCACCAAGAATCAACCAGTGACACGAGCTAGTTAACTAGAAACGATAAAGAATTTCTTACGCTCCAGTTGTGCGCATGCGCACTCAGTCGTACTAATATTGCGTTTTATTGTATTAGGTCATCAGAAAAAAGCCTTTAATTATGAAATACGTTGTTTTTATTCCTTTTCTGCGCTTTCTTTTTGTTTTATTTGCAAGATTGTAAAGAATTAGTACAGCGTGATACAAACCAGTAGGTTTTTGAGTTTATTGATTGTCACCGTTTTTAAGTAATGCAAAATGAGTAACTGTGTCAAATATTATGTTACGTATCCACGCCAACGTCAGTGTCAGTGAAGTGTCAAAACCTAATGTCAATGTCTAATTAGTGTCAAAATTGTACAATTCACTCTTGTCTATTCTACTACTTATCAATTACGCATCATCATTGTTCTCATTTTAAAAATATTCAAAATTTTACGCTAAATTATTGAAGAAACCTGCTGTTTCCATTTGCAAGAGATCCCATCACTCCAGACCAACGAGCCATACGTCACATATTATGTTTTCGGAAGAATCTTTAATTTTGTACTGACTATTTCCTACGCCATACAAACATTTTAATAGGTACTAAACTTGCCTGGTCTAGCAGCTCTTTGGATAATGACACCTTGAAATATTTAATGTTTGTTTAATACGTCCTTACATGCTAATTTATCGTATGAACATTAAGATGGGCTTGATTTGATGGTAGATACATCACCCTTGACACAGTCTCTTCAAAGCCCACAAAATTAAATAAATACAGTTTCATCATGAATAATAATAACTAAAACATTTTTTGCTCAAAGGATCAGCATTCGCACAGCAGGGCACGCTTCGGAATGACAGTGACCTGGATCAGTTGAGCTATCTATAGATCGATTCTAACGATCCTTAGATAGTTTGACTAATCTTGTTGTATTTTGTAAATATATGTAAATATGTAGTAGCTTAGTTTCTGTAAATAAACTTAATTAACATAATATATTACTTGTTCTTAAATAAACGACTACAAAAGAACTTTTTTGAAGCAAGAAAACGGAATGACGCTTTTTTTGTACGTAGGAACTATCCAACCCAGTTTCCAGATTTTTTAAAGAGTCTGTCTTAACTCTCAGATACAAATGCAGATAATTTGATCTAGCGATTCATATTGCAAGTGAAATTTCGAATTGCATGGCTTTTTTTGTGATTCACAGCGTCGAATAGGAAACTATTGTCATAGACAAGACAGCTGATGTGTTTCGGAAAGTTTTACCCATGCACAATCATAATAAGTATATTAAATACTAAAGTCAAAAAACAATGTTTTTGTAATCAAAACATGATTGTCATATAAATTGATACAGGGTCGCTTGCAGCGTTTGATCAAAAGAAATCAATTAAAATTCTCATACAAATAAAAAGCTATTGCTACATCGACCTTGCGAGCACAACGCATTGCAGTATTTTATTAAAACTCATAATGAACAAAGTCGTTAGCGAAACGACATTTTAAGCTATCTATTATCAAGTGTATTTCAATGTGTATGGGATACAAACACGCACTCATGTACAGTCGGAGTTATAAATAACTAGAATCAATCTTCAATTTTGTCTGCAGAAGTAAATTCTAACCTAAGTCCTAAGTACGTTCGTATCTTTACGTACGATGTATTTTTGTATGATCAACTAAATTTGTATCTAGTTCAAAAGCTGGAACTTCATATTTTTATAAAAAACTAGCTGACCCGCGGCAAACGTTGTTTTTCCATTATATCGCTATTAAAAAATAAGGGTGAAAATTGAGGATTGTATGTATTTTTGTATGTTGTATCATAAAAAAATAGAAATTAAAAATTTTGTCTAAAAAATAAAAAAATAAATTTAAGGGTGTACTACCCCTAACATTTAGGGGGATGAAAAATAGATGTTGGCCGATTCTCATAGATACCGGATAAGCACAAAAAATTTCATCAAAATCGGTATAGCCGTTTCGGAGGAGTATGGCAACGAAAACTATGACACGAGAATTTTATATATTAGATTACAACCCTAAGGAATTTCCGTTTTCTGTTGGTTTGTCTTGTTCCTCATTGGTTAATTTCTGCTGTCATGTGAAAGAACTGTCAGTCCAATGTTTACAAAAAAACCACATGCAACAGACACTACTTATACCTACAGGTGGCGCTCTTGTTGCTGTTTTTTTTTTAGTAACCAGTACCAAGTAATATCAGGACGTATGATAACATAACAGCCTAATTAAACATTGTATTAGATAAAAGTATCGTGGTTTTCACAGTGACTGTACCTGTCCACACGAGTGCAAAGATAACAATACTTGGCCGTGAGAATGTGTTGTAACCTCTACAATAGAGGCAATTCAAATCTACCCAGACACGCTTGGACTAAACTTACTCTACACACTACAACGTTGATGGACTTACTTTACACACTAGACAGAAGATAGAGTACAAGCCGCGAAAGGACTATTAGGTACACTAGCTTAGGTATATTGGTACCACGTGAGATAGCCACTGGTATAACAGTAGCCGTACAACACTTTATAGGATACTAGGCTCTGTAACAGTTGAGTTTTGCAAAGTTCTGTCACATTGCGGAAAATTGTTCTTAAAAATAAGAATAAGAATTACTTTATTCGTAGTTTCTTAAAAAAAAAATTCAGTAACGATGGTGTAGGTACTACTACCTACACCATCGTTACTGTATTTTTTTTGTGCTAACCTGGAGCTACCTCCAGGTTAGCACAAAAAAGTAAATAAAAAAAAGTTTTATTTTGCGTCACACACAACAAATACTAACCAAAGAAAAGATGGATGGATTGTGTGAAAGAAGATATGGGTAAGAAAGGAGTGGATACGGAGATGACAAGTGATAGGGGAGAGTGGAAGAAGAGAACATGTTGTGCCGACCCCGCATAAGCGGGATAAGGGCAGGAAAATGATGACAACAAATACTAACACATCATAAAATTTAAAAAGAGCCAGATATATATGCAAAATAAAAATGGTCGCCACTCAGCACTTTTGCACCCAATAGTTAGCAAAGGCTAACTATTGCGTTTTCTGTGACGCCTTCTTCGTTCGCGTTCTTCTTCTTGTCGCGTAAAGTAACTACTAGTTCATAGGTGTTAATAATAACTTTAGTTTATAAGCGAATTGTTCGTGAAAACTTATGACTAGTCTTATTTAAAGGCTTTAAATTAAAGTTGTTCCGTAAAACTACTTATTTGAAGCGGGCTTAAATAGTTTTGCTAACTTGTCCAACTATTACATCTGGCACGTTGTACTGAATAAGGTTGAAAATGGATAAGGATGTACATTGCATATGGATCTAATCTGTTGTTTGCAGAACCGCCGAGAGTAAACTTTTCTGAAGTTTTAATGCATTCGCAATTTCTGGAACAACTTTTAATAGCCTTTTGTCTCCCGGGAAAACAAGCCTGACCTAAATGTAACAAGGAAAGTGGCAAGAAGACAACCAATGAAGCGATGTAATTGAAAAATGGATAGTCCAAGTGTAAATAGGACTAGCGCAGACGGTCCTGGTGGGTTATTCGCGTTAGTTTTTTCCTTCGGTTGATGAATATTCGGATGCTTCTTACTACGAGCTACAATGTATTCAGTCTATAATTACAACATTAAAACACAGTCCTAACCTAGGACCAAATATTCCAAACCGAAAAATTTGCCCTTGAAGTCAGAAACCGTAGTAAGAAACATCCGAATATTCATCAAACGAACGAAAATAAGAACGGGAATACGGTCCCTGTACCATCTCTAGATATTAGGGATTTCGTTTATAATTTTTTTCTACGTGATAAATAAAACAAGTGCAAGCCTTTGTGTCTAAACACACTATGCCGAACTTACGTGGCAGATTACGCCTGCATTGCTATTTGAATTAAAAACGACACATTATGCCGAAATTATTTCATACATTTTTGACAGCTGCCGAATTTCTGCCGCGTAAGTTCGACATACTGGCAGAATTGAGACAAACAAGTCGCAGAAGCCATAAACCAAGAAGTGAAGTGACATAGTGTGCTCACTCGCTTAGGGTAGTGGGACAAAATACTTAGGCCCTTACTAATAAACGTGTTATAAAGTTATTCCTCGGAATAAACTAAAAATAACCATACATTTTGACAGTTTACAGTCAGGAATAACTTTATACCACGTTTATTAGTAAAAACGTTAGACTGTAAGTCACAAAGCCACGAAGGCGGCCTTACTACTAAATAATACAATATTTTTTTATGATTTAGTATTTTAACAAAAATAAAACATTTTATATTGCTTACTATTTTTTTTATAAACACACCATAAAATTAAACATATTATCAAATTAGGTACTTATAAAAACTAAATGCATTAAACCGAAGTTAATAATATGTATTTTAATAGCTTCAAGCATGTAACCTTGTTTTTACAAGGCATCAAATTCACACCAACTGACAGTGGTTTACCAGAATCATCATTGTTGTGATAATTATAATACATTAGAATAATGAATGAGGAATATTTTTTTAATTATGCAATATGAGTTGAGACACGAGGAAGTTACATGAAAGGTTCAGATTCTGCCGAATAAAATACAATATCATCATACATAGTCCAAATACATGTGAATCTATTACGCTGTTCACAAATTAAGGAAAACCTACCTAAAAATTTAAAATATCTGTTCGACAGCAGCAAAGCTACTTGTTCCAGCTATATAGCTAAGAACTACAACAGGTAACTCCATAATTAAAAAAAAACCACACGGCTTCGGCTATTTTAAAAGACATAATTTTGGATTCTTTACAATGTATATAGCGACAAACAAGTTCAAGTTATTTGTAAGTAACAAATTATCACATTGCGTTGTCGTGGTTTGTTGATTGTAAAAGCCCTTATCAAACCTCAGCAATCTTCCAATTCAACTGCCGTGAAACCGCTTCTTTGCCGAACTCAATTGAATTGGGCAGAGTTCGCAGCACCTAAATTGTATCTCTGAGGTCCAATTGGCTTTAAACTCAGATACCAAACAACAATAACAGAGGTAGGAAATTTGTGGTTTATATGATTTCTTCATAGATTTTATTTATAAGATATCACACAAATGTCCATCTTTGATAACAATCAACCCCATAAGTAATATTCTAACAGAATACTTCTTATCTGCGAGGTAAAAGTCAATGACAAAAAGCATAAAACTTATGCCGACCATTTGATCACTTAAAAACCAGGCAGCTAAAGCCAGCATTCGTTCGTCGCGACTACAACATAAACCAGCAAGCGTGTCACTACCTGTCTATGTCTACCGGCTCTTGTGGACATCCACTACTCTATTATCTAAGATCCGTTTGTCTGATAGAGATCACAACATGTGTCATGGCGTAGTGGTGCGTCTAGAAACTGGCCAGCGAGGTGGAACGCCGCTTTCACGAGCGTGTGTGACGTCGCCGTGACGTCTCGATACGTTTCACTAACTTCGATATGCGGACACAGATACTGTTGTACTAGACGGTGCAGCGAAATATTGTAACAGATTTTGTTCGAGAAAGCAATTTTCTCATTTAGATTGCTTTTGTGATAGGAGTTGCGTGAAATATGAACAATTTTGTCGAAAATATCAATCTTAAATCGTATTTTTCTAAGCCATATAGACACAACATATACATTTTGATTATATTTTGCCTCTTACTGATAAAAAAGTACTATAAATTATTGACTTTTGATTGATTAATAGTTTGTGTAAATATTCAAATAGAGTCACTTTCCTAACAGCTGCGATCAGGGTTTCAATCAGTTTAAGTTTTAAGCCGTCACGTAAAGTTTGTATTGAGCGTGTTCAAACTTATCTCGAGTCATTGTTGGAATATAATCTTAGGCAGCGTTTCTTTGATGAGCCTTTATACAGAATACAATAGATACCTACATTAAACTAAAAGTAAAACGGCAGGATTGTTATCTCGAAATTTTCAGGTATTGTAATGAATTTGACGTGTTCTTGTTCATGTAATTAGTATCAATAGAAGTACTAAGACTTACCTAAATGATTAAAAAAAAGCCTATCCAAGGGAACAAAATACAATAGCTTATGTATTTTATCTGTTACGCTGGCTCAAAATTGAGTACGGTTTTGAACTTGAGCAGTTACATATCTGTGTTACAACTAAGCTACACAATCTTAGCTCTCGGAGAACTAATCAGCCAAGTTTTACCGCTGCTTGACACCTCGTCCCAGAGTTTGGATCTTGATTGGGCACACTCAATTTAAGGCTTATTGATTACCTTTAAGAAGCTTATCTACAAAGTGCCAAAACTGTTACCGTTCGCAAATTTTGAATAATCGATAGCTTTGACAGGATGCCAATACTACAATTTATCGGGGTATTGAAAACGTCTTAGCTACTAAAGTAGATGACGAGACATTTTGGTAAACAATAATATAATATACAAATATAATGTCACAATTTTAGACATTTAGACATGTCTAAATGTCTAAACTGTCACAATAAAAATTGACAATAATATTTTTTTTAATGTCACAATATGAATAATTCGTTCAAAATACCTACGAATTGATTACAATAATTTCTAATTAGTTCTATATTAGTTTCTATTTTAAGATTTTATGTACTTATGTAATTTCTTTGTGCAATAAAGAATAAATAAAATTTGTTAAATATACCTACGAATTGCGACCATTTACCAAAGAACATAATACAATATGAGTAATAATCATGCCAAAAAGGCACATCTAGTAACTTTATGAAATTCCTCAACGTAATCATGATTGTTTGTGCAATTATAGTTTCAGTATCTTTCGTTACATACGGTTGGTAACCTACTTTTGTTTCGATAGTTTTTGTACAAATACAACTCTTGCATACAGCGAAGATAATTCATGAAAATTAAATTATACGACAAAAATACCTAGCACTGTCCGTGATTTACCAACGGTTATTAAATTTTTGTATAGGTACTTCTTTAGTACAGATGGGTTTTCTTATCTTAAAACGCCTTTACACGATACCATCTGGCATACCATTCTTGCTTTTGCTTTCTCATTAAAAATAACTTCAACAATATTCTAAACTACAATAAACTAAACAACCCATGCATATAATCTGTAGGATTTTATACTATTCTAATATAAAAAGTGTTTCAACAAAGCCAGATTATTTTTTAATGTACGAATTCTTCCTTGTTTCAGATTTGACAACGACATGGCGTAGGCCGAATCGATGTGCCAATTTCTTTGTTGCCAAACATGGCAATCTATACTCATGGGACTTTCGCATGACTTTTTAAGTTCTTGATGACGTAGACAAATCGTATCCGATGATACGGTGAACATAAGTTGATGATATAAAATGGGGAGACGACGTTGGAGGGTCGTTACTATCGCCGCGTGCCTGCTATTTATTACAAAGGACGCCCAGTGCCAAGGTGAGACTTTTCAATTTTATTAAAGTTTGCACAGAGCTCGGTTATTTGCAGCGCTTTTGTTTGTATTAGATCTCCTTTTTCGAAGTTCAATTTCTAGCATTATAAGTCAAATTATCCAGTAATACCTAAAGTAGGTAAACTACTGTATTTGAAGTTTGTTTTATCAAAAATAACAAATTGCTTTTTGTATTTCTATAAAAAACAAATTGCTAAGTTAGCTAAGCACGTGTTACCACGTTAAATTAGCCAGTCTAAAAGTCATGCGTAATTTTCGGTTACCTTACTATCTGCCGAAAAATGTAATCCAGAATTTTGAAATCCAGACATCGTTTGACAGATTTTTGATTAACCTTTTTTTCGTAATACAAATAAACGAAATCCAGATATTTCAAAATCCAGATTTTCATTTGATATTTTTTTCACATAACAGATGTATTAAAATACACTCAAACGTTTTACAGATGTTTTAAAATCCAGATAATTCATTATACCACATGTTTGTATTCCATATAATTGTATAACAATCATACTTTGAAAGTAGCTACCTATGTGATAAAGCTAAGGTACAATAGGAGCATGTGTGCGTGGTTTATCACTATGCACTTAACTGCTCGTCGCTTCGCTCCTCTGGATTTGAAGACTTCGACTTATAGTTAGTTCTGTCAAATGAAAAAAAAACCAAATGATAATCTTTCTTTAGTGTATCTGTCAAATGAAACATCTGCTTTGTGTAATGTCGGAATAATAAAATGATGTAAAACGTACTATCTGGATTTTGAATATCTATCAAACGTTATCTGGATTTCAAAATTCTGTATTACGTTTTTCGGAAGACAGATAGGTTACTGTAATTTTCGTCATAACTTAGTAGAATATAAAGTAAAGTAAGGCACATTAAATGTAGTAACGTTATGCACAGAGCACAGTAACAAGCTTTTAATTATGCTCTACGCTTCTCATTTTAATAATAATATCATATAACACAACACAAACGTATAATTTCTGGCAGAAGTGTAGAATACCCGTACACTTAACCTTGGTACTGGTGGGCTGCAATTACACAGTAAACAGATTACTCATAAAATCTTAATTCTCGGTGCTTAGAATCACCAAAAGCATAGAATGGCTTCCATTTTCTTTAAGATTTTTATATTTATCACATCGAGTTAAATAAGAAATAGCATTTTGGTTTTTAATTAGTTAAGACAACATATTTTAAACCAAACACTATTTTTAAGTTATTTAGACATAAACACCTATACGTTTGTGTGTTTACTTACAAAACTACGGTATTCTGTTTTGTACCAACTGATTTCAGAGCAATACAAATACCAAAATCTTCAATCTTGGCTTCAATCTGCGTGCTATGAGAAGCGTGCCTATGCAAAGTGGGTACGCACTCTTCATCTAAAATTCATATTTTCACTGTCATTAGGTTAAAAGTAGGGCATAAAAGTTTCCTCGTGGAGCCACACACGACTATTCTCGGTACAATAGGTTCGCTGTTTCATTATTTTAGAGAAATACGAACGAGGGAATACTCCGCTTCTGTGGCGTGTAGCTTTTTCATTTGGTGTCAGACATCATTTATTAAAGTCGTTTCGGGTTATTTTTTCTAGAAATTAAAGTCATTTTTAACGGGTAGAATCAGAATAAACACACTGTCTCCTCTTTTCGCATTAATCAGATTCGTGAGCACTTGATGGTCAAGTGAAAACCGCCTCGGCTTCTGATCGATCAGGAGTTCAAATCCAGTCGTACACCAATGCTTTTTGACATCTATTTTTAGTGCACCAAGCCATTACTCTCAAACGTTGAAGCAAAACATTGTGAGGAAACCAGCATATCGTTGACTTTCACCACACTTGGTACCTACTTGGTAACGAAGGAAAAACAAGAAAGTAACGAAGAAGAATAAAGATTACTCTATTCACCTGCTCTGAACTGCTTGAATAATAAACTGAAATAGAGCTTTAAATTCAACTATGAATATAGTCTTATTGCAAATTGCATCTCGCATACAAAATTATTTCTCGTAATTGGGAATTCTCCTGCATTATTAGACGCTAGACGGCTGGGTAATTACGGGAAACATGCTACAGGAAAGCAAGGTGTACATGGAATACCATGTAAAGCATTACCTGAGGCCAGCTCGTAGGTATATGTATATGCCTCTGAGTTTAATGACTAGATAAAGTAAATAACTAAGTAGATTCTCTATCTACCAATCATGAAACATGAATTAATAATTATAATAATAATAATAATAAAAATACCGCTGGACTTTTCACACATCATCATCTAGCCCCAAAGTAAGCAGAGCTTGTGTTATGGGTACTAGATGACTGATATACTACGTATATACTTTTTGTTAGTAAATACATACATATTATACATAGAAACACCCAGACCGGAGACAAATATTTGTAGATCATACAAACATTGGTCCCGCCGCGGGGATCGAACCCGCAACCTTTTGCGTCGCAGGCGGGCCTTTGCCCACTGCGCTACAGAGGTCGTCATCAATTGATTCATATTAAGTAGGCTCTTTGGAGGAAGAAATGTAACCACTGAACTTGAAAACTCCTGAGATAATGCAGTAAGCTTAGTTATCTTAGTATCCGAGTTTTATAAACTGAATTTAACTTTGTCTCAACTACATAGGCAATAAATATCATAACAAAAGAAGATTTCATTAAGTAGGTACTGAAATTAATCAGATTCTGCACCACGTATTGATTTCCCAAAGGATGTTTTAAATGAAACCTTAGCGCAGATAGTAGAAAGGTGTGCTATAAAAATGCTTTATTTTAATGAAAGAATATGTCCTAAGTATAAAATGAAATAAAAGCTGGTCTTTAAATCTATACTAGATGAAGCAACTTTTGCCTACAGTAAACGGGACGCTACAATCAATGATTGATATGTAAAAGTCTTGCCCAGTACCCCTTATCTACATAGCTTAAGCAGCCATACTCAAATGAAAGACAGTCATGGTCAATACGCGCTAAGCTTTATAAAAGGGGATTAATTCAACCAAACTTACTTGAAAACTTCTATAAAACTAAAGCTTTTGTCTTAGACTGATCATAGAACATTACATTGCCTGAAGTTGAGAAATGAAAACTCTTATCAAAATTTTCGATTCCGACGGGATTCGAACCCGCAACGATCAGTCGATCCTTGTCCAGTGCCTTACCATTCGGCCACAGAATCCGCGTCGTCACAATCGAAATTTTTGATAAGATCATATTTTATCGGTTATAGCACCGGTAACGCCATCTACATGTTTCAATGAAATACCTAAGTGTGGTTTAACACTATAATTTTTTTTCAAAAAAATTATTGCCTGAAGTATTTGTTTGTCGTAGGCAATAAATTGGCACTAACAAAGGAAATACTTACTTCTTCATTTTCCCAGTAAGATCCAGAACAATAAAATCAAGAGCAATATTTCACATCGGAACAATAACAGCCTTGAGACACAATGCAGCACAATACAGAGTTGGAATCTTTTTATTTGGCAAAAGTGACAAATATGCACTAGACCTTGTTTTGTACAATAGACAAGGACAACAAGAAATGGAATGATGTAAAATAGCATAGAGTGGGTGCCACGTCGCCCACTCATGATCCCTAGCAGGGAATAATGACAATGAAGAAATATACAACTCATACAGGCAGCGGTAAAATAGAAACAATACGACTTTCAGTCTAAATATAACTTTCACCATGATACCTAATAAGGAAAAAAAATACAGTTTGTTTGCAAATATTAATAGGACAAAGCAAAGCTAAAATTTTGATTAGAAAGCTATTATGCTTTAAATGCTATTATAGGGTAAAATCCATATCTTCCACAGCCACAATATTTTCAGATAGGTATTAATAATTATAATATCATTAAAAAGCTTTATTTATTTTTTTGTTCATATAGGTAGGCTGTAATATTATTCAAGTACAAATAGTTTATCTTTTTGAATTCTACTGGGATACATGTCTGTACATATATGTGCACATATGGAAATTTTAAAGCCTATAAGCAAGCTTTTAAAGTTCAATAGTCAAGTCGCGAATTTCAAAACCATTCAATGTGGGTGAGCACACAAGACTTGAGTTGAATGCATCTTGTCCATTTCAAACATTCCCATGTTCGTCAACTTCTTTGAATTGTGCCAAGCATTTTGATGTTTTTGAATCTTTAATATGTTTGGAGCTAGTTGGTTTGTACCTGAGATCTGATATTTATAATAAAATATACTAAGTATCTTCTCACATGGCACGATGGAAATAAAACTTTAAAATCTTCAATTGTTCATGAACATTATATCGCTGACCGTATTACAAGGAATAAGTACTGGATTTGGAAACATAATATTTACCATGAAGTTTTCAGTCCAAACTCACTCACTAATTAAATTATGTTTTCAAAAATAAATTGAACGTGACAAATAAATCCCAGTAAAAATACAAATAACGGCCACATTTTAGTACACACTAAGCCTCCTTAAATACATTTAGGCTGAGAGAAAACGAAATGAATGATAAATAATAGATGTTACCAAAACAATTTGATTTTATTTCTCGAAAGTTCCACTGAGCACAATCTTGAGAAACAATTTAATATCGAGCAACGTTGCTGGCGTGGAAAATATCGAAATGAAATAAGTAGGTGCACGGTTTACTCTGAAACGTTTATTATGTCGACAGAATCGTTGCATTATTATTTCGCTTCTTATCGAATTATCTTAACTTCCTTTTACTTAATTATGAGTTACAGTTTTTACAGTACAGTTAAATTTTGAAAAAAATTAAAGGAATTTGGTTGAATCTCCGTTAAAAATAACAACAAACATTTTATAGAATTTATTTTTGAACGAGTAACGATCGATTTTACATTTAATAGATTCGTCAATTGATTTCGAACTGGGAGGTTTTGAAATTATAGTTCACAACAAAGCAACAAACTTCGTCTCATGCATAAAAAAGCTTTGCAAAGGTTTTGCGGTGCTCTATCTAGCTGCTAACTTGCTGCTAGCGATAACGCTAGATAATTAAATAAAAATAATAAATAAATAATGCTGGACTTTTCACACAGCATCATCTAGCATTATGAATTATGTTTTTGGGAACGATCACAAAACTATATCTAGTTTAGTGGGAACGACGCTAGTGCCTCACTAAGCCAAAATGAATAACATCATAACAATCTATTATCAAATGATTGGTCTGTTTGTTATGTATTTATGTATGTTTCAGTTGCAAAAATTTAAAACGTTAAATAACGCCAAAATTCAAATCAAAACAAACATAATATTGCATTACTTGGGGATTTTATATCGTCGTTTTTTTTGACAAAATGTTCTTATGTGTTTTGTATTCTAGTATTATTATGTAGCCAAGTACCTTAATTCATCAGACTGGCCCGCAGGAAAGACAACGTCAATGCGTGTGGGCAAGCCTATTCCATCTCAAACAATGTCTCAGGTACTGCAGCGGCCCGTTAAGTGTAGGCAGAGGTTGCCTCCTGACGCTGATAAATCATCGAATATAGATGTAAAGGCCTAAGTAAGTTTTATACTTATCAACTTTTAAATGATTCAAACAAAAACGTGCACTTTATATTAACTTTTTTTCAAATAAAATCATTCCATCAATATCTGTACAAACACTCGACGCCTAGAAATACGCTCAAATCCCCAAAATACAATTTCAATATATTTCATAAAATGGGGTCATCTAATCAATCGCCGTAATCTGGCCAATTAGGACGAGAGGAGCCTTCAATGTTCATTTCAATAAACGATCGCCAAACAAATTCAATCTTACGAGGGGTTTATACAATAATCAATTAAGCTTACAGTTATGCCTACCTAATATAATCATGGAGATGGTCCGTTCAGTCCCTTGTCCAAACTCGCGAGGTACGTGAGGGCTCTCTTTAATTAGGGATGAAGTGTCTCAATGCTAAGCCAAACACAGAAATCCTACCTGTAAATATCTAGCAATTTCTACTTGGTTTTCTACTAACATTAGGAACATAATGAGTACGAAGTTTTGTGAAAATGTGTGCTTCAGCTAGTTTTGTGTGTAGTAATGGATAAAACTTTTATCGAACTTCTGAAACGCATTTATGTATCGTGTAGACGGTTCCCAAAAGCTCGCATGCACGCTTTACGAAATCGAGTTTTCTCGTTCAAGAAGGTATGCTCTTCGTGCGTGAAAATTCGCATCGTGTCAACTAGCCTTTCGAAATTTCACTCGTATGTGGCCACAAGCTTTTTAATGATAAAATCTAAACACGTAGGTACTTTAAGAACTGAGATTTGCGACAGCTTTCAAAAACAAAATTCGTGCCATTTTCATCAAAACAGAAGAAACCCACCCTCTCTTCGGCTTGTCCAACTTTTGCATTAGCTAGAATATTAAAAACTTTTTCGCTTTGTTGCTCACATTTCACTGTGAAAGAAAAATAGGCTTTATTTAAATAACATTATAAAAGAAAACAGCTTAATCAAGCATTTTCCTAAAACATGAGATCCTAATGCAACATTTGCCCAGTTTGCCCATTCCGCGCTAATGGTACTTACTTTCCTTTTTAAATTTCAAACTCATTTACCCCTTTTTACCCCTTTAGTATAACAAATTACTATTTAAGCACCTCTGGGGCTCGTACCCAAACAAAATGATCATTAAGTCAGGAACTTTTCAAAATTTAAAATTACGTTAAGGGAATTGGATTAATCGTTAATTAAATGGCCTTTTAATCAACTGATATTCACATAAAAGTTATATATTTTTTTGTAAAATAATACAACAGATATCCCGTTTAAAATGCTACCAATAGAACGAAATACGAGTAGTAAGATTATTCAGTTCAATTTAGACAGGATAGCAACACAATCCTAAAACCAAAGCGTATAAAATAAATAATTTCCGAGTAGATCTAACTCAAAGAGTAGGTATGGCACGTAGAATCAATTTTTAAGGTTCCTTTCCATAAAACATTCTCCCAATATCTACCGCACTGGATACCATCGAAGATAAATGCCGTATAGAACGTGATCCTTTTCCAAATTTATATGGGTAGTGTTTATTAGATGGTGGGAGTCCTTACGAAGCTTATTTTGCACTTACGGGTACCGTACACACTTTATGGCATCCGTTCTGATACTTTGCTTAAAATAGGTCAATTGCCATGTGAGGCTCGGAGTTTCGAACACTATCCACGTAATTGGCTGCTTTTAGTGCAATTAAATTTTCATTTAGCTTGCTTATTAGCTAATTTTGGGTTGAAATGTTTTTATTGCAAACTTTAACCTACAAGGGTTTGTTTCGACAGGTCCAAAATATAGAGACAGTTCTGTTCTTTTTAAACTATCGGCTTTTTGAACTATAATAGGCAACTTGAAGTTGTCATGTGCAATAATGTAAAAACAAATATGTAATTAAGATAATATAAAATACGGAACCCTTCGATTGTGAATCACACTTGCTTGTTTATTTATATCGGTTTAATCTTTGATGGTTTAATGATACGATAATAACAAGAAAATTTCCGTAAACTTTATACGACCGACATCTTAAAATTATGTTAGCGGATAATGTAAGTAGGTAGGTAAACACATTGTCCTATATAAAATAAGCCACCGAATATTTTACTGGCCCGGCTCACCTGAAGACAGTGAAACCACCCGTTATAATAATCTTCCTACCCATATGATAATATTTAGCCGAAGGATCCCACATTTCCCTTTTTATTCCCACAGTAAAATTTTCCGTACCTTTTACGGTCACAAAAAAGAAAATGTTTATTTCTAAGCGGGTTTCAAAAGCAGGTACCGACGTTACAAAGTGGTTATAAGCTCTGTTATTCTGTTCAGCATTGCTACACTAAATGCGGAGCGATATAATGTACGCACAGCACCTTTATACACGTGGAACGATTATTGTCTATATTACTAAAGTATTAAATTAACTTGATACGATGTCAAAACGCTCCAGTTTGTCTTGTGATCAATTTGAATAGACATAATTTCAAGTGTTATTATCAAGAAGAGCCGTGTTGGTCGAATGGGGTTAAACCTCGACTTTCAATCCGAAGGTCGTGGGTTCGGATCCCAGCCGTGCATCAATGGATTTTTCGATTTGTAAAATTTATATGCGCTTTAACACGAGCTCTTAACGGTGAAGAAAAACATCGTGAGGAAACCCGCAGCTTAGTCAGCTCCACGCGTTGACGTTGTCTTTCCTTTGGGCCTGGCTGATTAAGCTGAGAGGACGGTTTAGGTGCTGGGCAAGCCTATTCCATCTCAAACAATGTCCCAGGCACTGCAGCGTCCCTTTAAGTGTAGGCATAGGTTGACTGACGCTGACGCCTGACGCTGTATAAATCATCTATTAAAGATGTAAAGGCCTAATTATCAAGACATGCCAACCTTGGTAGCTACAATAGACCTTCAAGGTGTTTTGAAGATGTTTGAACAAAATGCTCCAACAACATGTTTATCTAGCAAAGTATTAGTATTTGAGAGTTGCAAGTGGAATGCTGTTTTGATACTTTTCGTAATATGTCTTCTTTCAGAGAACTACCGCCCTTATTTATCCACATCCACATATCACGCAGAGTTTCGAGCCTGTAACGCGCATGCCTAATTACCTACGATTAACGACATGTTCCACCCTAAATTAATTACAAATTATTATTATTGCAAGGGAAACTGCGGCTTATTGCTGGAGGCAGTAATAAAAGGTTTTATGTACATTTTAGGCTTACAGTTTTAAAGCTTTCTATCACTTTAATACAATTGAATTTGAAACAGTTCAACATGTAAACGACTATTTGTTCTATTTTAAAGTAGAGGTTGTGTAAATCCAAAAATAAATTGATCCTATAGATTTTAAGTGCTTGCTGAAAATTGTACTCAAAAGGGACTGAAATGGCATGTTTTTGTCAAGGGCACTTTCGAAAGGGCTGCCAAAATCAACAGTGACGACAAACATTGACACCACGATATAGCGTCAAATTCGACCACGTCTCAGGGGAAATTCCAGCTCCTCAGAAACCAAGTTAATCAGAAAGAGTATATAAGTAGGTCTCAAGTTCAGATATAAAGCAAGTATAGCTAGTATTATAGGGACGTCATAAAAATAAAAAGGATTCTGATATAAAATATTATTAAAAATACTAATCTAAAATATTTTGGATATTGATATGCAAATTGTAAGACACCTATAAGAGAATCACTTATGGTGTCACATCCTGAGTTCTGATAGCTTAAACGATAGTTTAAAAAATCAACTACCTACTCGTATTAAGAAATTCGAATGAATAAATCAAACTTCGATCACAGAGACACCAGAGATCGTTGGAATTAACTATGAAATCAACAACTTAAGTCTATGGTAAGATTACATTTATTTTGGCTTTAGTAAGTAAAGAAGAGTTCAAAACATCATGCAAGCGAAATCGCTAGTTTCAAGGAAAATACAAACAGAAAGTTGCAAGACGTAATATGTATGCAAATATTTTATTTCAATTACTTGTAGCTTGCAATTGCATGGTGTTAAAGCTACGAATATTCTAACAATGCGGATAGGCAAGCGCTTTCAAACCTCGGGACGCTTGGCTAAACTTCGTACATAGAAACGCCGCAGTATTGTTGTACTAAATATAAATAGTTTCATTTTCATAGTGTCATCTTATTATAATACCTAGCAAAGTTAGTTAGTAAACAATACAACGTAAAATATTTCAACGAAAACTGCGACCGCTGATAAAATAGCGTATCTGAAACAATATTTAAAAACTATCTTCTCTTAAAAACTCTGAAGACATGGCAACATGAGGCCATGTCTTCATTACTTTTAACTCCTTTTCTATGACGTGATTATCGGTTTCCTATTAGCGTATGCCGTCATGACGAGAACGATACCTAATTGGGGACATGATGCGACCCGCAAGAAAGTAATTACCCCGAGATAATCTTCCAAACGATATGATGGCTAATGCTACAGTAGTGTATACAAAAATATGGTGGAGAATCGAGAGAATGCTATGTATTTGGGCGAAATGAATAAACGATTGCAAGATAAAATTATAAAACTTAGAGATTTAAAAAAAATCTTTCATTTCTATAAAACAAATGAATCTTTTGTCTTGTGGTTATTGAATACGAGTAGATTTTAATGCAAGAATATTCTATTGTTTACTGTGAGTATAGAGATTTATTATGGTAATAAAACGTCGGAGTAAATAAAATATTCGTCAGATTTGCATTCACCGTACCATCGCATTCACTATCTGTAGGTAAAAGTATCCGGTGCATTCTTTATAGCGTTTTACCTCCAAAGCGAAACTTTATTGCATTCCTATCTCGTAAACCAGCCTGTATGATAAAATAAATGCTGGACATTTATTTGAATTTGCAAATCAAGTATCGTGCTGTAATGCATTCTTTTTTCGTTGTTTCAGATGAAGACTTTTATTACTCACCGCCTGTAGAAAGAAATTTTGCTCAAGTTCAACCTCCTCTGTATCCGAACAATCGACAATCGTTTTTCGAGAATGGAGGCGACAGCTTTAGGACTGCACAGCCATCGCAACAGCCGCTGTACAACGAAGGAAACGTTAGATTTCCGAGTCCCAACTACAATCAGAACCCTTCGCCATTCCAACTGCCTACCGGCAGGAGTCAGTCCGGTTCGCAATATTATGTAAACCAACCCGAATTTACATCACAACGGCAGAGGTTCAGGCCAGCCTTACCGTATAACTTTCAACTAGTCCACCCGGCGTCAACGACGAAAAGGCCCGACGTGTCACAAATTCATTCTGTAGCCTATCAAAATGATCCTTCCAAGCCGGAAACATTTTTAGGGCAAATAACTTTGAATAACCCTGACATCGACTATCTTCAGAATAGCAGGTTCAAAAATTTGCCATTTGATAGCAATAGTCTCAAAAGTAATGGGCAAACTGGTCACATTGCACATGATGATGATGCTATTGAGAATGAAAACCAGGATCTGTTTGATCACACAATCAGTCATAGAGTGACAACGTACAATCCTAACAAATTTTCGGGTAAACAAAGACTGAATATCAAGCCTTCTGGCTCACGTTTCTCTCAATTCAACCCAGAGAGTAGTGACAGAACAAACTTCCAGGATTCTCCAAAGATTGTGCCGAAAAATAACCTCAATGTACCCACACTAAATGCCAATCGATATCGAAGCTCTTCCACAGAATATAAAACATTATTAGATTTAGAACCTTTACTTGAAGATGATATAAGTGATTTAAGTTCATTCCGTGAATTAATGAAGAATAAACAAGAATCCTTTGATGTTCAAGTCATCAAATCAAATCAAACAGATTATTCTGAATCATCAGATGATAGTAAGCCTGATGCTAGTTCCATGAACACAGATAACTTCTTAAAAGAAATACCTGTTGAAATAGCCAGCACAAAATCAACACCAATAACAACCACGACTACAACACCGATCCCTAGGCATGATGAAGCTGAAAACGATCAAGTTGATGCTGAAGAAGAATATGTTGAATATTATGATGAAACTGAGAGCACTGAAGTTAAACAAACAACTCAACCACCGCACGTGCAATCCACGGAACATGAAGATATTTACGATGAGTATGATTCTTCAGAAGAAGTAGAAAATACAACTGAAGAAGCTAAATTAAAAACAAAAGAAAATTTCGACGTGCTTGTAATCAAACCTGCTAACAAAACTGTCCAAGATTTCAAGCAGTTTGTTGATACTACCAAAATAGATCAGACAGACATAAAAAAGGACCTTTCAACTCCTGTTTCAGAATATATTCAGTCTGACGAAGATGCTACTTCTATCGAAACACCTTCTATTTTAGGACAAGAAGTTGTGTCTGTCGTAACAACTAAAAGTGTTGTTAATGGAACTATTTCCATACCAGATGTAACAAATGCACCAAGCACTCAAAAGATAAGTTTAGCAACAGATACATTTGTCTCAAATGAAACCGACGATGGCTCTTTACCCGTAACAACTGAGAACTGGGTAGTAGTAGCGTCAGTTCAAACAAGTAGAAGCGTTTCAGGAGCTCGGTTTTTACCATTCCCAACTGTTGAACAAGAAGAGAAAAAGCAAGTTTTGACTGATGAAGATGAAGAAGATGAAGAAGATGAAGAAACAGTGACTAAAGATCCACGTCAAGAGATAAGCAGTTCGATAGCTTCAACAGAGAATATAAATGACAAATTAGACAGTATACAATCTGAGCTTTCCAGTAGTGTGCTTTCAGGATCTTTAGACACAGAGAATAAAAATATTGAACTAATTACTGAATCGATAACCGAGCTAAATACAACTACCACAAGTACAACTACAACAACCACTACAACGACAACTCCATCACCCCCAAATGTCTTCACTTTGAAAAGTACAACAGCTACCTCATTCACTGAAAGATCTTCACCTGACCCATTACCGGTTCAAATCAAGAAGTTCGCTCATCGTGTTAGTACGAGCTCAACTACTCCCAGACCCAAGAAAAAGCCTTCTTTAGTGACTGTAATGGATGACTTAACGGGCCTACTGCCACCTGGATATAAACCAAGGCTATCATTTAAAGACAAACGAACCAGCACTACAACAACACCTACAAAAGCAACGACGACAACAACTGAAATACCTCGTATTATCAATGAAACCCAAGGACGGTCGTCTGGAATTAGTTCAAAGAATAAAGTTATCGTTTTGGATGACAAATCTTTACTTCCCAGAGAATATAGGCCAAAGGAAAACAAACCTCCTCAAGAAGGTATTTTCAAGAAGTTCCAGAAGGATGATCTTAGCAAGTTGCTACCTCCGGGATATATGCCATCAGCATCGGAGACACCTGAACCAAAAGAAACAACAAAACCTGACATTTTAGAAAAAGTACAACAAGCCGATATATCAGCTTTCTTGCCCAAAGGCTTTACTCTTAACGCAACAACTACTGAAAAACCTAAAGCCAAATTACCTAAATTACCACCTCAAGCAATACCTATTGATATAACAGCATTATTACCTCCTGGTTTCAAGTTAAATAACACTGAAAAAGAAGAAAACATCATAAACAAAATTAAAGTAGCAGACATTTCAAGTTTGCTTCCACCTGGTTTCAAACTTAATGAAACCGAAGAAGCTCCAGTTGCTGAAGAACCAAATGTAGAAGCTCCTTCAAGTACAACTAAGGCCCCAGGTGGAATCAAGCTGGTGTTTCCTTCAAGACCTGGTGGAAAAGTCAATAGGAAGACCACAACACCGAAACCGTTAGGTCCTTCCCTTGTCACGAAAAAGATACAAAAGGGTTGGCCAGTAAGGTATGGCCACGCAATAACTTTTTACTTATTGTAGTCAGATTAAAATTAATATTTTTTCTAAACCTATATCCAATTTTACAGGCCTTCAACTGAGTTCACTGGCTGGCCGTCTCCATCTACAACACCTTTCTCTATTGACAAGCTCTTGGAAGCTCAAAGAAATGCTACAGCTACCAGTCCTATGCCCGATTTTACGGACAGTACGACTAGGCGAACCACGACAACGACCACCACCACTCCAGAACCTCCTCCACCAACTACTCCTGGAGTGTGCAAAAAGGATTGTGACATTGCGGCTACAATCAAGATAATATCAGGTATTTATAAAACATTGATTTCATCAGACAGTACCTATTGAATTTTTTTGTGTTGGATTTTGCAGTCTTTTCTGGTTTTTCAAGCACTAAACTTTCTGATATTTCAGGGGTCAAATGGGTACCAGAGCTTTTGGATCACCATACTGATGAATGGCAACGCTTGGCGAAGGACGTAAAAGACGAGGTTTGTTTTCTTTACTAAACGTTTTGACTCATGATATATTTAAATGGAAATGATCTGTTAATTACTTAACGTGTTTATTATTTTCTAGCTAAACTCGGTGTATTCAAAATCAGAGAAACTGCAAAAATGGTTCAAAGGTGTTCGTATTGATGGATTCACAAAGGGATCAGTTCTTGTGGACTATTTTATTGAATTAAATGATGTTGAAGGCAGGATTGACACTTTGGACCTGAAACAAATGTTCCACAAATCTCTTCACGAAGCACAACCTGGATCAGTTGTAGAAACTATTGAGGAACCAACAGAGGAGGCATTTGACCCAGATTCAATGCAAGGAGATCAACCTGAGGAGGAAAGAATGAAAAAGAGTAATGAGAAAATGACAAAGACTATCGATAAATCGGCAGGGAAACTGGAAATCGGGAAGTTCATTATGGATCCCGCTTATACTGAATTTATTGGTAAAGATAACATTCTTATAATTATATAGAGTTCCTAGTTACTTATATGGCTAGCTAGAATATTGTTTTATTAGCTCCATCTTTCAATTACAGTGTTGCCGAAACGCGAAGAACCAACGCGGATAGTTCCCGAAGAAGAATCGTTGCTGCCTCAGTGGGGTATTGCTGTAATCGTCATAGCTATGGCTTCTCTACTTTTTGTTGTCATATTTGGAGTCACAGTAGTAAGTACTTCCTGGATCTTTCTGCCATTTGCATCGATCAATCTTACTAAATTCGATTGTACCACAGAAATTGCAATGGATTGATAGCCCTTTGATCTGCCTGATTGCTTGCTAAAATACGTTTTTATCTTTTCAGTTGGTGAACCGACAAAAGAGTGCAAAAGCTAAGCAGCCTATACCATTGAGTGAAGAAATGCTCCGAGATTTAGATAAGAGTCATATGGGAGGGTTCGATGATCTCCATCAGATGAAAGAAAGAGATCTACCGTATCTGCCACAGGGCAAGGTAATTGATTTATGAAGCGCTCGTGGTCGTGCTTGCTTAGCCGTTCTTAATAGATCGTCGAAGTTAAGCAACGTTCGAAACGGTCTGTAAGTGGATGGGTGACCGCCAGTGGCATTTACATCTGAGCGCTTCCGTGCTTCGGAGGGCACGTTAAATTGTCAGTCCTGGCTATTTAAGTCGTTAAGCCATGACGGAGGCCTTAAGGCGGCCTAAAAACTCCGTCACCAGAGTTGGCCTCTGACTCATACGAACATACTTTTTTAGTTTGATTATTTATTCAGTAACTTTAAGCTCTGATCTCAGCCTCTTAGATATCAAAACAATAATAATAATAATATTATCTAGAAGTTCGTGAATGTTATTATTATGCTACATTTACTTAATTAGCAATGTCTTAACATGTTATGCGTGTAATTTCACTCCTATTTAGATTCCCTAGCAATCAATCTAGTGAAACTGAATACTAATTACTCTTGTATGATGATAAAATAACATTAGAAAGACAGACTAGGCTTGAAAACAAACTTTCGTTGAACATAAATTAAGTGCATTTAATTGCGAACTGATCAAAACTAGAAAGCTTTAAAAATAGAGTATTTATAATTCTATGATTTATGTAATACGGTGGAAAATGTAGGTATGCAAGATGTATGCATGTATGTCGAAAGGTAAAATGCATGAACTTTTATACATTGCTTTAACAAATTATACTATTTACAGCGTATGTCTACTGCATTTATCGAGCAATTGGCGTATCCGAATCCCGGCGACTCGTGGCGGTCGGAGTGGACGCCGCAGCTTCAGAAGTACATGCAGCATTATACCCCGGACTCGGGCAGGGGCTCGCAGACCTATGGAGCTGCGTATGGGTAAATATAATAATAATAGAAACCTACTTAATATTGTGCCGGATCCTACACCAAAGTGGGTCCTGGGACCCCCCAGCTACAGTACTATGAACTGTTATTGCTTACACAATAGAAATAATATAATGCTATTGGTTTATATCTTGCGCTTATTTTTATTGTCTACTTGTAGTTGATGAACCAACCGCTGGAATTTCTCGTTTTCCATAAAACTTGCTGAAAATATATTGTGTGAACCTTTGATGAGCGAATTGATGAGATCACTTTTGTTGTGCTAATTCAGGGCCGTAATTTGAAAATTCCAGTTATAGCGTGGTTTACATCAGGTATTTAGGCATCCTTTTGAAATCATACGCCTTATGTGGGTACGCGTTCTGAACACTCAATTCACATTTATTAAGTTTTCATACCAGCTGACAAAGCTTTGCTTTGTACTAAGTAAGAAAATAGGATTCTCTTTTGAGAAATATGCAGAGAAATGATAAACTACAGAAAATTACACAGATGGAATTCAGATTTACATAATTGCACGGGATAAAATAAAACTCGGTCGAAGAACCTACTCCAAACGAGGGTAATGATGATAAACTTTAAAATAATATTATTTTGTTGGAACGCATCCAAAAAACAAAAATAGCATATATACAGCGTTGTCCGTTCATCCAATCAATTTATCAGTGTATAAGCAATTTATGGACACACAATGATTATTTATAACCATTGTGTGTCCATAAAGTCTTTAAGAAAGCTCGACGTTATTGACGTATTTAAAAGTTTAAAAATATTTTTATGCGTGAATTGTTAAAAAATATTGATCTTTATTATTTGCTGCAGATCTACACTAATATTATAAAGAGGAAACATTTTGTTTGTTTGTTTGTTTGTTTGTTTGTTTGAATTGAATAGGCTCCGAAACTACTGGACCGATTTGAAAAATTCTTTCACCATTAGAATCCTACATTATCTGTGATGAACATAGGCTCTAAATTATTTTCAAAAAATTTAGAGATCCTTATGAAAATTGCAATAATGTAACCAAAGGTGTAAAAATTTTGAACATAAAATTCTTCATATCGCGTGCGCTGCGAAAACTATTGATGATAGAACAAAAAAATGTTCTACAATATTAAAGAACGTATCAATATCTACAAAAAAGTCAGCGATAGCATATGTCCAACTATTGTGGTTGTGTCAGAATAACAACTTTTATAATTTAAAAAGTGAATAAAAATGACGACCAAAAGCAGACCACGTTATTCTTATTTTGGTATTTATTCTTATCCAAATAAATTCCTTCGTAGTAAAGGCTGTTTCAGTACCCGTCGATTACTTTTTGAATGATTGAAATTGGACATTTTATTCAAAAGTTATCATGAGTTTAAAAATGTAAGATACATCGCGACCACAGAATAAATATCAGTTAGTATGGTAGGACAAGTGTCTGGGATTTTTAACACAGGTAACGGGATATTAACCATGATTAATACCATAGATACTATTGATCATGGCGTATGCAACTGCGCCGAAATATCGGGAAACTCAAAAAACATTAAATCATGGTAAATATCCCGTTAACTGTGTTAATAAAACATTAAAAAAAAAAAAATTGAACCGACTTCACAGAATACAAACAGAAGAACCTTCTACACACTAAAAAGAGAAAAATAAGAATATAATTTGAAGTCGGTGCCAACTATTCATTTACATCTAAGAAGTTCAAAAGAACTTGGGTGCAAAATTGTATCCTGGTACGCTATCGGTCGATTTCTTTTTTTTATAGGTACCTAATCGTATTCACTTGGCACCGACTTCAAATTATATTCTTATTTTTCTCTTTTTAGTGTGTAGAAGGTTCTTCTGTTTGTATTCTGTGAAGTCGGTTCAATTTTTTTTTCAAAAATGTTTTATTTTTCACTTTTTAGTGTAAGTAAATAAATACTGTGTAAATAAAAGTGTATGTGTAAATAACATTGTAAGCTACGAGTACATTAAGACTGCTTATCGTAGCTTAAGTAGGAAAGGATAAGAGAAGTCATGGGCAGACCTACTAAAGGACACACCGGAGTTCAGCAAGGGGGAAAACTATCAATCCATAAGGAAAAGAAAATATTTTGGGCTACCTCGGGTGTAATACCCTTTCAAACTATTTAATGTTTGACTCAGATTGTGAGTCAGGGTGTGTTGTGTAGTGAGAATGAGGTTTTTTGAATGTTACGGGAAAACTGTCAATCCCTCAGGAAAAAAAAATATATGGCGCCACCTTGAGAGTGTGTCCTTTACACTCTTTCTAACAAAAAAAAAATTGGGAATCGGTCCACAATTTTCTTAAAGTTCAGTGATTGTTTTAGTTTTACGGGAAAACTATTAATCCCTCAGGAAAAAAAATATATGGCGCCACCTTGAGAGTATACCTCTTTCTAACAAAAAAAAAATTTTGGAAATCGGGCCACAATTTTCTAAAAGTTCAGTGATTGTTTTAGTTTTACGGGAAAACTATGAATCCCTCAGGAATAAAATTATATGGGACCACAATGAGAGTATACCCTTTCAAACAAAAAAATAATTTTGGAAATCGGTCCACAACTGACGGAAATATCGGTGAACATACATAAAAAAAACATACATACAGCCGAACATATAACCTCCTCCTTTTTTTGAAGTCGGTTAAAAATGTTGAAAACCATGATAGTTTAAAAAGTGTCTGGGAACTATGGAATGAATGGAAGGGAGTGGTAATATATCAATGAAATATATATGGGAGGTAGGGGAGCATTGGGCAGTAGAGAGGTTTGGACACCCCCCGTGTCATGTCGGTCATAAACCATCATGCCTATCGTCAAATCGGAATTTGATCAGTTAGAATTGACCATGTATGGGGGTGGATTGGCATGACTAAAGGTGGCTTGGCATGATGGTGTATGGCCGGCATAACACGGGGATTTGCCGGTGGTGTCCAAGCCTGCCTTACTGCCCAATACTCCCTTACCTACCTTAGACCTTACCTACATATTAACCTCTAAACTTTAAAGGATCATACATCCCGCTCCGGGATCGCCATGTTGTTATTAAATTTTTGTAAAATACCTATAATAAACCCGTGCGAAGCCGGGGCGGACAGCTAGTATGTTATAAATAGAGCTCGACGTTATTATGTACATCAACAGTATTTAAAAGTTTAAAAATATGTTTATGCGTGAATTGTTAAAAAATATTGATCTTTATTATTTGCTGCAGATATGGAGGATCACAGCTGTACGGGCAGACAGGCGGCGGAGGCGGCTCGCAAGTGTACGGCTACACGGGGGAGTATCCTACTCCTCGCTCGCACTACTCCAGGCGACGCTCCGAATACGACAGCAACTTCTAGAACTCTCCACCAGAGACTTATAACACCCTTGACAATATCTCCTTTAACCTCGATCTTAGAATACTCATACTCGTAACTTTAGATACGTGCATCGACGTAGTGTTCCAATCTTAACATCAGTAACAGGTTGTGACAGTTTATCGTTGTAAAATCATCATTAGATTCGAATTTCAGAACTTTATACGATTTTACATTTGCATAATATTTTTAGCAGCTTTTAGTCCGGCCTATTTGGGACTTTACAGTGCCAACCCAAGAGGTTACTTTGCGTTTTGTATTTTTTCTGTAATCTATAATAGTTTTAATAAAAATTGTCTGCCAAAATATGAAATATTTACGACTGATTGTGAGATGTAAATAAGTAGCGTAAGTTCTCACCATTACTGTAAGAGACGATTCGTAGGTGACGTCACGGTGTCTGTAGATATCTCTGTACCTACATACCTATATTTGCTCAGACCTGTAGTGGAGCGCCGAGCGGCGGCACTTGCAGTGTGTGCGCGTAAAACGCCTCTTGTGCCAAAATGTTCGTTCTCCGCGTGTGTAAATATGAACCTTAATACTTAACATATTCGTATCATTCGAGACGAGTGCCAATACTGTGGAAACTCGATTGCATTGTCGCTCTCTCGGAATCATTGTGGGGTTCCGGAGACAATTACTTGAGCCGTCGTTTACGGAACGCTGCTCCGGCCGAATAACAAATTTATATGATCATTCCTTATTCAGAGTAATCGAACTCGTTTTATTTACGATTTTTGTGAAACAAATTCGTATCTTTAAGAATTTAGATAATGGATGATCGTCAATTTAAATGTAGATGCGAAAGTCGCGAAACAGGTTCACGAAACAATGTTCTTTTATTACATTAGCATTAGATTATACGAGTACATACTTATTTATGATTACAAAGTTTATTATTAAATACTTATTATAAAGTTTCTTGTTTGTGTCAAATTATCGATTTCCAAATACTTATTAGATGTTGAATGTATTGTACATTTTTGTGTAACCTACCAATTAGATTAAGATCCTAAATTAGAGATTGCATGGTAATTATCAGTTATTTTGTGTATATAAAATCGATTTTTGTACATTACCTATATTGTAGTTTTTATTTAACTATTATTGAATTATTAGTTAGATACAAATTAAACCCCTAAGATTCTAAATATAGAAATATTAATAAATACAATGGTTTATCATTTACGTTTCCTTTCGTCGTAAACATATTCAACATATTCAAGTCACTTTACCATAAATAAATAAATAAATGTTCCTTCATAAATATAAAATGTAGCTATTCGTATCAAAATTAGGTTCTGCAAAACATTTTCCTCCATTTTATGCAGGCTTCACTTATACCGAGCTCAAATCATATTGAAATAAGAAATGATTTCCCCTTTGTATCAGTAGTGGCTAAGTAGTCAAAAATTGGACTTACGTAAGTTTTATGTATAGAATTGCTAGGTCTTATCACCATTATGTTTAGAATATTGCCTGTCATTATGTTTAGAATATTGCCTGTAAATTTTATGAGGTTAGCACGAGACCGTAAGAAATGGCATGAAGAAAGAGAGGCCTATACCCAGCAGTGGGCAAAGTCAGGTTGTGGATGATGATGATGATGAATAGTAGTTAACAAGTGACCGTACAATTTTAAGGTTTCCTTGCTCTGAAGGAAAACACGGAAACCTTAAAAAAATTAAGCAACTTTTTGAACAAGTAAATCAAAACTTAATAACATAGTGTTCCGTTGGCCTATACTATAAGTATCTTCCTGTTTGGCAGGAGGTCTACATGTGCAGGAGAGCAAAGATTTTGGGAAAAATAATCCTTTCTTCAATTGCGATAAAACTCAAATGTAATTTTATTCTATTCTACCGTAGAAATAGGGGGTCATGGTAAAGCTGGTGCAGAGCGAAATATTATGGTTTAGACTGCAAGCGTATCAAGAAGTTAATTGCTAGCGTATGAACCATTTTATTAATAGCCGTGATATTCTTTTTGAAATATTTTATTTCTATGTCATTACGATAAGGGTAAGTAAGGGTGCTCAGGGATAACCCTCGGGTAGGGGTCTAATGGTAAACAATACGTTTCACGTGAAATACAATCACAGTATTAGCAATAAGGTACACGGAAACATCAAACAAGGCAAAGGTCATCATCATCGTACAATTTTAACCACGTTCACACCAAGAAACACTTAAAAATATCATTTTTGATAGGTAATCTACAAGCAAACTTCTATCACCAATGCATATAGGCTTATGGGCATACTAGCTGGTACCCGCGACTTTGTCAGAAAAATAACATAAGTAGGTACTTGAAAACCTATAAAAAGAATCGAAAAGATTATGCAAAAATCTCCATTATCTTTTCAAAACTCAAAATGATCGTATCTCGACCCCCGCTATAGTAAAAACGCCACCTAGGAGATTTAAAAAAAATATAAAAAGCAGTTTTAACCTCGGCGATATAGATGGCGTTCTACCCAAAGCCAAGGAAAAAGTATTTTAATATCAAAAAAAAATAAAAAAAAATCTTAACTTCGGGTGTATTGATTAGTGGGAATATACATGTTACATTTTATCATTTTTTTTATAATCATTTATCACACAAAAAGAAAAAAAGTAAAAAAAAACTGGATTGAAAAAATCTTTATGACCGCGCCCAGCGTTGCTTAACTTTGTTCCCCCCATACAAACTTGTAACCCTTATTTTCTCGCCCCCTTAAGATTATTTACAAAAAAAAAAGTATGTCCGTCCGTCGCTTATACTCTTTATCCATGCAAAATTTCAGCTTAATCGCACGCAAATTAAACTAGAAAAAAAAAAGAAGAAGATTCTAGTAAAAAGCAGTCCTCGTACAAAAACACGATTGTTCACAATCTTACCGGGAAACTCCAACTCCCATTATTACTTCAAAAAGTGCAGTAAACTTAAGTGCTCATTAGTTTCAGGAGAGATTTAAAAGTCAGCGATTTGGGCATTGAAAGTTAAACGAGAAAGAGCCCTCGGAACTTTTAATAGTTATGAAATCTGATCTGACTTTTCCCAATAAGTGGCATGTGCTGAAAAAAACCTTTTAAGATTTAATATTAAAGTTTCGGCTTCTTTCTTTATTACTTTTTGATTTATTAGACTGTTTATAAAAATATTGAAGACTATTAAAACAACGTGACGGCAGAAGTAATAAAATGGTTATTTATCGTTTCAAGAATAATAACATAGGTAGGTAATTATTTTTCTTGAGAAAATTTTAGATGAGAAAATATTGTAAGTACCTACTTTTTGTTGAGAAAAAATAATGATACAACTGTATTTTAGGGCATGGTAGACATTATTTGAATTATTTACTTATTAGTTGCATTCTTGACATCGACATTCTCTCAATTATTTAAATTACGCCCCGTTGCATTAGAGCAACTCTCAAAACAATATTTAGCACAATAGTTTCCACACTTAACATAGCTAACCAACATTATGACTTAAGACCCCTCGCAGACTACAGACATTTCCGTCAGCCGAAAGTCTGTACACACCTTGAATCAAGAAAGTGGTTTAAATAAATACAAAGCTTATGATAGAGTAAGCTCATAAACACGAAATTGCATTTCTCCGCTACAAACCCTTGCTTTGAGGTTCCACAGCTTCCTGTACAAATAAAACTTGTATGTTTGCTGACTTCCTGAATTTTGAAACAACACAGTTATACCTATTACTGTTTGTTCTGTAACCAGTGGCGTAGCTACCGAATGGCTAGGCGGTGCAGTGCCTCGGGGCCCCCAAGCTCAAGGGGCCCTCGGACTCTGAGTCCCGAGAGTCTGGAAGGTTTTGTTCTTAGGAAACTATAGGATTCGAATATTTTGAAAATAAAAACAACTGCATTATTAGATTTTTGAAATAGTTACCCAGAAAATGACGAATCAAATCTTAAGTTTTTACAAAAAAATAAATACGTTTACATTTTGCCACACCTGCATATTTTGACTTGATAAAACCTAAGCCGTTCAGTTAGGGCCCCGGTTTATTTTGCACCAGAGCCCTTGGCTACCTAGCTACGCCACTGTCTATAACACCACGTTTGTTTTCCCTTGACGTCGGTTCACTTTGAATTTAAACGCCTGTTAGCGGACAAAAGCAAACACCCACTAGCATTCAATTCCTGCCGTAGCGAGAGCGAGTCCAATTGCTATTGTTCTTCATTTGAGCGTTTATGGTAGAACTAGAGACACGTTCGACTTTCATAGAAAGAAATTCAGTTCAGTTTCTTGGTTTATGGCTTCTGCGACTGGCTGTCACAATTCTGCCAATGTCCGTGTCAAGATAGTTTCGTAAACTGTAGATGGAAGGAAGAAATTCATAAAATTCACAACTTTGACTTTGACAACATGCAACTGCGTTGTGGCAAAAGCAAAGTACTGATAGATAAAAATCATGTTTTCGCATTAAAATCTAAGGTTTAATTAAAATCTTAGTAAACAATCCTTTCACGAAATAGTTCAAAGTTTTCAATTCCTAGCTCTGCCACCTGACACACGTACATAAGTGCCTACTTTCCTTATAAATCAACGAAAGTTTCACACCCCACTTTGGACCCAAAATTTTCCAACAATTCCTGCAAACTTTTGTGTCTTTTTCCCTTATAAATTTCCTTCAAGAATTCGAGCTGTAATCGGCCGATACCAAGGTAAGTTAAGTCTGCAATCCACTAAGTTTTCTTAATGGTATCGTACTGTTTTCTATAGACCGTGTACCTACATTTAACATACGAGTCAATGTAAACTACCGAATCCAGATAAATTAAAGCTTTAATGAAAATATAGATAAAAACATAAAATATTGGTATTTATTGCGCTAATTATTCAGTTTTTCTTTAGTGACAGACATGCTATTATCAAATAAGAAAGATTCATCCCTTTTGGTGTACTCTTTATCGAGTAATTTGCAAATACTTGTTTGCCTTTGACCATATATTTTAATGAATATCTCTGCAACTAGACCGTCACAAATAAATAAAAGCACACCAGGCTGCGTCACCTACGAGTCAATAAACATTAGGATAGCATCCAGGTCTCTGTACTTGGCCACAGGGTTCTGATGTTAACCAAAAATTAAAGTAAGAGCATATGAGCGTAATTCTATTTATAAAACCCTTCATGGTCTAGTGACAATTACGATCAAATCAATCGATACAATCTAATCGATCAATCAATACGAATCAAAATTGTATTTACGTTATTGTAGTTAAGTACATACGTTATTTCTGTATACAAATGGAAGCCTTTTTTAACAAAAAAAAACAAACAAAAATATACGTACTTGTTGTAAAAATGCAAAAATATACTTGTCGCAAAATAGGTACGAATGAATACTCTTATGCTACCAGCATGATTGTCACCTGCTTTGCTTTTTTTTTTTTGTTATTTGCTTCATAGGATAGTAGGCCCAAATGAACGCGAAGGTGTAAAACGATAATAATTTTAATCCTTCCGCGTGCCTACATTTCACGATGGGCGACACCACCCCTCGAGTGTTATTGAAAACGATGTCGTAAAGATTTATACGAGTCACGAGATTTCATCGGAATATCAAAAAATGTACATTATTTTTCTGATTTATTTATTATTTTTCTTTTGTGATGACATTTTTTGGTGGATGCGTTTGAAATGTAGGTACCGTGGTAGGTACCTAGTACCTATCATAAATATATTTAAAAAGTGACACATAGGTAAGTGTTTAATATAAATTATGAAATGCCTTGTGTTCAATTATAAAGTACTTAGATGCCATTTGAAAACGTTATATTAAGGATACTTATAAAGATGAAAGATGAAACGTAAATAAATTCGCAAAAATAATTTTGTACTAATCTTTGTTAACGTTTGTCTATTTTGTACTAACTTAAAATATAACAATATCAAGAACAGTAACTTCTTAAAACGCTTGAAACACTGCTGTTCCAAATGAATAAGTAGCCTAAGTAGGTACTCAAACATACCACAAGATGCTTCACATAAAGTTGAAAACGAGTAATTAAATAACACGTGCAAGCGAACATGAGAGATTGCCAGGCACGTGCGTTCTGTAATTACCGCTAAGCCATCCGCACTGTTCTGCGGGATTCTGTAATGGAATGATAATACTAGACCCGAGCGTGATCCGCGTTCTAATTCCAATAGTAACGCCGAGATCGTGAAATTAGGCCTCGGAATAGTCGAATCTCCTACCTATCTATATTCAGTCGTCGAATTTAAAAACTCTTCCATTCAATATCATCTATGAAAACTTGAAACTGAAACGGGAAAATTAAAAGACCTTTGTTCAGCATAGGAGAGGAATAGTAAAGTTTCATTCTAGTCGTATCATTAGTTATTTTGAAAAAGGTCAAAGGATTTTAAGTTCGCCTCATAGAGGCTCGTTTCTAAGTTAAAGTATGGATTAAAAACAACAACTGAAATCAATCTAGGTACTTGTACTTATTACATCGTAAGAAAAAGCGTGGCTTAATCAGTTCCACGTATTATAGAAAGCTTAATCCTTCTCAGCGAGCTCTTGCGTGTAGGCAGGTGGTTAAGTTTGTACTATTATGAACACAACTAATTTTAAGGAGCTTATCCTAATGAAATATTTATGACTTTAATTTACGCTGTAACATCTGTTTCCTAAGTGGGTAAGCTGTGACGGTAAGTATGGAGATTTTAGCTTCTATTCCACTCAAGCCTTCATTTCAAACACGATCCCAGACAACTGAAAAAAAAATATACCGTTATCTATAGAGTCTTTCATTTTAAACTACACAAACTGACAGGGCCTCATTTTTGGGTTGTAAATAGACGTTTGACCGTATCAATTTAATTCCTAAGCCCATTTAAGTTTTCACTTCAAAATGTATTATTTATTGATTTTTTAGAATTGTTGCATAATAATTTTCAAGGAGAACAGACATTCCACTAATCGCAGCGCAGCTACATCACGAATGGGCAGTTGAAGTTATACAAGAAGCAACAATCACTTGAAAAGATAGTCTCTATCGATTTTCTCGGGATTTTCATAACAAAACAAAAAAAAATTACATAAATATTCTGTTATTTATTTTTTGAACCCAATTCCTGAATTAAGTTAGTATAAAATGAAAGACCCTATATATGCCTAAGTTTTCTTCCTTCCTAGCGTTGTAAAATGTTCAAAGAAAAATCCTAGTGCAGTAGTAACAGTAACATGTTTGAAGGCTGCATATAAATGTGGTTTGTCACTTACAACATTGTGCATCACATTTATCATACACGTACTATGACCATGTTGTTACCCATCCTATACTGTAAACGGTATGGGATAACAGAAATAGGTAATTTCATGCAGGCATGTGGGATCGAAGCCGTATCGTTTCTAGGACAAATCCCCTATCTGTATTCAACGATGAAAACATTACGTTTACCTTGTCACTTATGAGATTTGAGCGTGTAGCCACCAATAAAGTAATAACAGTACTGTCAGCCACAAAAATGTTGACATTATATTTGATACTCAGCAGTGTAAATTCTGTAAAGTAAATTTTTTTGGAACAAAATATTCAGCATCGGTTTTATTCATAACTATTTTCCGACAGTGCAAAAATTATTCTTTTTTTTTTCTGTCTAAAAGCTCATAAATAATAAATTTCACTGAAAATATAACAAATAACTGAAATGTTCTCGTAAATAATTAAAAAAAATTGAATAAAATCCTAAATGAACCGATTGTAAATGATATAATAGTATTATTGTGTTTCTTCGACAGAGTACACCAGATCAAAATAATAATTTAGGCACACAACAAACTAGAAGCACCGTTGCCATCCTAAGTCGCGCCTCAGAGTAGGCACCCAAGCTTTCTTTACCTTATATGTATATTAGGTACTTAGTGGTTGCTAAATGCTCGACAGTGACTTCATATAAAACTCGAAAAAACAAAAAAAATGATTATTACAAAACTGAAGATCACTATGCTTACTCGGGCAATTTAAAAACTGCACAAAGGATAGCCATTTTACTATAAATAAATAATGCTGGACTTATCACACAACATCATCTAGCCCTGATGATGACTGATAAACTACTTATATACTTTTTGTTTGTAAATACATACATATTATATAAAAAAACCCAGACCCGAGACAAATATCTGTAGGTCAAACAAACATTTGTTCCGCGGCGGGGATCGAACCCGCAACCTTCTGCGTCGCAGGCGGACCTTTGCCCACTGCGCCACAGAGCTCGTCAAATTTTCAAATTGTTGCATTCTTTCAGTTGCAGTTTTCGACAGAAACCTTTCATTGAAAAAAGCTTTATTTATTATTTATTTTCAGGCGCCCACGAAAACAGAATCAAAGAGCTTGAGCAAACATAAAACGAAATTTCCCACTTCATCAGAGCGGGATTGATTCTTTCGTTTTAAACCTTGGTTTTTCATAAAGCGACGTAGGGACCTATTTCTCGTCAATTAAATGAAGACTTTTTTATGAAGATAAAAGACAAGGTAATAAACATGATGCAAGGCTGGGATTTGAACGCACTTCTTATTTATAATATTATCCATATCCATACTCCATACTAATATTATAAATGTGAAAGTAACTCTGTCTGTCTGTCTGTCTGTTTGTTACGCTTTCACGCCCAAACCGCTGAACAGATTAAGCTGAAATTTGGCATAGTTAAAGGTTGTATCCCAGGGAAGGACATAGGCTACTTTTTTTCCCGAAAAAATGAAAAAATCCCGAGGAACCGCGGGTCACACCGCGGGAGCGCAGCTAGTTACGTATATTTGGCCCAGTAGGATAAGGCCTAGGCACTATCATACTAGGTCAATACGGCACTATGAGCATAAAAACTAGGTTCCAAATATTTTTAAATAAACTTGAAACGCCTGTGAAGTATTATTTTGTCAACGGTACCCGACAATTAGCCCTGACATGTGTTTTTTAAAAATCAAAACCACACCAAGCCCATGTCATGTCATCTAGATAATAGCCCTTCACACTGTCACAGTAAAGTGTTCCGTCCGACCTTTACCCATCACAAATAAAACGGCAAGCTTTTCTTAGGAAACATGACTTTATTTGTTATATTTATTTCATGTTGTTGGTGCTTTTTATTTTCGATTGCGGGTGGTCGGCCATGAATTATTCAGCTTTGTGGAGATTTAGGTGAAATTAATTGTAGAGTAGCGTTGTTGCCCTGGGATTGGTGAGGGGCAGCAAGCGGCTAGGAGTTAAAAGGGTTAAAACCCAAGGTCTATTACAAATGTTTTGAACCCAATTAAATAAACAATCAAAGACTATTAAAGTGCAATTGGTAGGAATCCATAGTAACAAAATGCTGATAGTCAATTCAATGAATCTCAAAAACATAAGTTTCATTCAAATAAAGAAATTGGGAACATGTATGCCTTGCGCTCCCATAATTTTCCCATAATTACGCTAATAACACATTTTCCATTCTTGTATCTATCAGTATCGTTTCTCTTATAAATTCGAAACCTGTAAAATCCACTTGCTGTTTCATGTACATCGCCTGCCTACCCAAAGTAAGGAATTGTAGAATCCAATTCTCATAAATCTAACGCTTCAAAAGTGCTTAAATAAAGAAATTGCTAATGCACTTTATCGAAAGACAAAAAGAAAAAACCATACTCGTACAGAAATAGAAAAAGTGTCTGCGCTTACTTACGTCTTCCAAAGTTAACAAGATTTTGGTTTTTAGTACAGCCAAAGTCTCTAAAGGACTCCATTTATCTACCGGCTTTTCATTTATCCCCAAATCATAGCCGGCGGGGTATTTCCTAGCAACAACTCTGGCGTATTCGAGCCGCAACATACAATTTCCATCAAAGGGTTTGGCCGAGTAAGCCCCGAGGTCATAATATACGTACTTACCTACTTAGGCTAGGTTCAGACAGCCGCGCTTTTTGAAAAGTGTAGTTTTTTGTAAGTTATTTACTAAAGTGAGAGCATTTATTTAATGGGACACGTCTGCCGCATGTCGGACGATTTGTGGGCAAAACGAGCCACACAGTGGACACCACAAAATGTGATGCGGAGACGTGGAAGACCCAGGATGAGATGCCAATACGAACTAGACTCTCACCTGAGAACCTGGCCTGTTACAGCGTTAGATCGCGAAGAGTGGAAGAAGGGAAGGGAGGCCTTTGCCCTGTAGTGGGACGAGAATGGCTAAATAAATAAATTTATTTAATGCAATTATTTTGTTGGTTAGTGTTTTGTTAAAGTAATAAAAATTGTTCAAAGCAAATAGAATGAAATTACATCGCCATTTTGTAAAGTCAAAAGTTATTGGTTGTCATGGCAACCTTAGATCTAAAGTTTTTATGAAATATTCTTCAAAATCTATGAATAATTTTAATAGTTTCATGACGGCACATTCTGAACCCAGCTTTATACATAGGTAAAGTAATTGTTTTACTTTCGAATACTAAATAGCTATTGTGCTTGTATTGTATGCTTTGTGTCGATGAAAGGGCTTATTAATTTTAACTTATCGCTTGAGGCCTATTTACGCAACTGGAGTAATTATTTCGTTCGTGTTAAGAAAAAGTGTGGGTTTCTATTTAAAAATTCTATTAGTTTTCCTTAAAGCTCAACATGATTAACTATAGAATATTTATACAGGCCAAGGTAGTCTCATCTATGTTGGTGCAATGCAATTACCTTGACTTTCGATTCAAAGATTTTGGTTCAAGCCTTGTCATAGTTACATCATGGCTCTTTTAGTCAAAAAACTATGCGTATCTTATGCAAGGGACTCTAAAACGAACGTATAATGTCACTCATTAGTTTTTTATCTTGCGTTTAATGCCGTTAGCTTATTGAAATATATATTTTATGCAAAATAACTCCCAGGCATTAGTATATAAAAGCACAACCATTTTTAGGCCAAGCTATCTCAACTCTTGTCTGTAAACAACTACATCTAGCCGTAAGCCATAAAGTATAAGCAAGAAGCCATAAGTTGAAAATAGAAAAGCTAACAAGAACAATGCTTGAATATCATAAAGTGACACTCAATGAGAAGCTTTTTACCTTCTAATATACTTACCTACCTTTTATAAGTTTGTGCTGAAGTATTTATTTTATTTAAATACTTTTCAACACACTTGCTCATAAAGTGGCTCTATGGTCACTGCAATTAGGCGCATAATGACACCCATAATCAAACTGTGACTTTTTCATTATTATAACTCACTAGTGAGTAATAGATTTTTTTTTTTATTTTATTGGTTGAGTTGCTTTGTTCTTAAAAAAGTTTTTATTCAGAAAAAAGATCGTGTTCAATAGAACAAATTAATTAATGTTCCTATTGCTTGCTCATTTCATGCAACTTCTTATTTAAATAGATAATGTGTTTAATAAATAAAACTTTTACTCAAATATAACTTTTATTTTCTCTGTAATAAAAGAAAACTTTAAATTCCCCATTTTGTACGTGGCAGAATAGGCCGCAAACCCTATGCGCGGCGCGGAAATATAGTCTGTGGCCGATCGCAATGCGCGCGCATAGGAAAACTGATTAATTTTCCCCACAATAGCTAAACATTTTTCACAACTCGTTTTCACTGTTGAAAATGAGTTTTTATTGTTATTTTATTCACAAGTGTGTTGAAAAACGTCGTATGATACACGTGTGTATTGATGATTACCGTCCTCGGCTCTGTTAAGAGCCTCGCCTAACGGCTCGTCTCTTAAAACGCCTCGGCGGTAATCACCAATGTTACACACTAGTACCATAATGTACTATTATTGCACAAAATTACAAAAAATCACAATTGGCGAGCATAATGCCACATAAGTAGGTACGAACAAATTGTATTTGTCCTACTCGTTGTAAAGCTTTATATCTTTGTTTTTTTTTGCTATTTTAGTGTTTTATTTTCATAATATATACTGCTTTCAACAGATATCATTGTTACAAATGGAAGACGATAAAAGCTTGAACAAATAAGTGGCGTGCGCGCGACATCCGACCGGCAAATTGTTGGAAAGCGATTAAAGCGTGAAAATTGTTTCACAACAATTGTTCTGCGACGTGAGGGCCGTCGTGTTCCTTTTGAATGAGTGCATCTGACTGCGCCTGGCAGATAGGGATTTTTTAAATGTTTTTTTATACTGAGCCGGCGATATTTGACGACATTCAACCTAAATCAGGAAACACGACCAAATAGCCTGGCCCCTTGAGCTCTCCTAAACACATCTTTCTTATATTTTTACCATAACAATGATATCTAGGTACCAATTCGTATCTGAATCCGTTTTGCACTCAGTAAGTAAACGCATGTTGACTTATTTATTTCACTACTCAGTTACTATTTCATTCAAAATTTAATTAAAATAAATAAATAATGCTGGATTTTTCACACAGCCAGCATCATCTAGCCCTAAAGTAAGCAGAGCTTGTGTTATGGTTACTACATGACTGATATACTACTTTATATATATGTTTGTAAATACATACATATTATACATAATAAACAAACACCTAGACCAGAAACAAATATTTTAGCATTAGACGACGAATATTCTAGCTAATTGTAGACATTGTATTGTGCTACTGTACTGACATCCTTAGATTTATCTTCAAAGGATCTTAGAGCCTCAAGATCAGAGAGATTATTTATCAACCGCGCCCTGGATAGTGGTGCCCTGATTCAGTTGTTTATATCCTGGAATTTGCTAAAAACCATTTGTTTAAATTCCCCAATACTGGTTAACCAAAGAGCTATGATAAATCTTTTATCTTGTGCACGCAAATCGCAAACTGGGAATCTGCGGGCAAGCAGAGCGCGGACCGCAGCGCCGGCGTTGACCGTGAAGTGACTAATGTTTTGTTTATCCACAGTTTATTATGGCGAGTAAAGCCGCGTTGACACGATCAGAGTATACTCTGACAGAGTGGACTCTGATGCCTACTAGGACGCTCTGATTGGCCGTCGCTATCAGAGTATGATCAGAGTGCACTCAGATTGCCATTGGGGGTTGCCACGATCCAAGTAGCGTCCTAGTAGGCATCAGAGTCCACTCTGTCGGAGTATAAATATAAATATATATAGAGTTATTTTTGTAAATAATTATCTATATATATATATATATATATATATAGCTATTCCCTATATCAAAAACAAGACCCGGAAGAAACATATACAAACATTACGCTCGCCGCGCGAATTTAAGTTGCATCTCTTGCATTTCAGTCCAGCATTCACCCACCACGCTAACGATTGTAAAAAAAATGATACATATGAAAAAGTTTACGTACAAAAGGAGTAAAATCGATAACCCACAATATGAATAAAAAAATAGCTGTTAGGCAGTTTTACTGGCTTGTTAAGACCCCTCGCACACAGACTTTCCATCGGCCGACAATTCAGTCGGGCTCGTAATAAGTATGGAAAATAATCGTTGCAGTGTGCGCACTCACGTACTTCTCTATACTCATCAAGAGCCCGACCAAACCATTGGCCGACAGAAAAGTCTGTAGGCAGTGGCGTAGCTACCGAAGGGCTAGGCGGTGCAGTGCACCGGGGCCCCCAAGCTCAAGGGGCCCTCGGACTCAGATAGTCTGGAAGGTTTTGTTCTTAGGAAACTATAGGTATGATTATTTTGAAAATAAAAACAACTGCATTATTAGATTTTTAATTTGATAACCCAGAAAATTACTAATCAAATCGTAAGTTTTTCAAAATCAAATACGTTTAAATTTTGTCACACGCTACATATTTTAACTTGATAAATCCTAAACCGTTCAGTTAGGGCTCCGGTTTATTTTGCACCAGCTTCCTAGCAACGCCACTATCTGTAGGTACTCGTAGTCTGCGCGTATCTTTAAATAAAAGTTTATAAATCATTACACCGATTAAGAAGCCCGAGAACATTTAGAAAGTACAGAACATAAAATTCCCGGTTCACTCTTCAGGCTGTTATGGTAACTCATTCACCGTCGACTCGGTTAGGTTATGGAACTCCCTACCGCACGATATTCGTGCTAGTCCCTCTCTATTTATCTTCAAGCGTAAAGTCAAAGAGCATTACCTTACTTTATAGTTATGTTATTTAGGTATATGTATTTTTATGTATATCATCTAATATTAATCTTTTGTAAGTATATGTATTTAGTATTTATTTTAGTGTAAGTATCATAATTTACTTAATATTTAGTTACTTTTTAAATATCTTTACATTAAGTAGGTTAAGGACTTGAATTTTTTTTTTCACTATACCTAATTGCACATGCACCCACTGTTACAACCCCATCTCTCTCTCTCCTATAAAGGTTTGCTGTAAGAGAACTCTTTTTAGGGTTAAGCTCGCCTCTGCCATTACTTCTCTTTAAGTTTATATGTATGTAATTTCTTTGTGCAATAAAGAATAAAATAAATAAATAAATAAACATACGGACATCCGGAGTTATCTTTTCAATAAACTTTTGCGTCGAAAGCCAACGCTAGTTTTTCGAGAGCCATTAAAATTATCATGGGTACAAAAAACTCGCGTGACGTCATTTGAGGAAGGGATCCGTCATTAATCACTGAGGCTTGGATTTCAGAGGCGAAATGCGTGAAAAGCAACGAACGTACTCCGTAACGCTATCTGAAAATTGTGGTAGATATCCGTGATGGAAAACTCACTTTTTTAAAATAAACCTCCATTTTATCGAGGAAAACAATATTTGCATCAACACATTGAACAATGACCATGCAGGCATACTAGAATTTTCTGTTAGGTAAGCTATTAACATTAATTGAATTCTTTTTGAATAAATAAATAAATAAGTAAATAAAATAACGCTGGACTTTTCACACATCTAGCCCCCAAAGTAAGCAGAGCTTGTGTTATGGATACAAGAATGACTGATAAACTACTTATATACTTTTTGTTTGTAAATACATACATATTATACATAGAAACACCCAGACACGAGACAAATATCTGTAGGTCATACAAACATTTGTCCTACGGCTAAGATCGAACCCGCAACCTTCTGTGTCGCAGGCGAACCTTCGTCCACTGCGCCACAGCGGTCGTCGAATACATAATTATAATATCTTTTCATAGTGAGTAAATAAATTGGTAGATAATGGACATTTCATACTTGTTTAAATTCTACATACCTAAAGAATGTTGAAAAATGAATCCAATGTTTTTATCCAGATTTATATTAGGTTTGTAGGTATCTTTGAGGACATACATAAAACACACCTAGGTACTTGATTTACATGTCTATACTTAATGGCTTGTGTATAAATAGGTGGCTTTGTGTATATAAAGATACTAGTTTTTATAAAATGTATCCGGAAAAGTGTATTCCGACGAAGCTAAAGCTTTGAGGGAATCACAAAACATTTTTCGGTCATGTCCCGGAAACGGAACTCAAGGCAGTCATTAATCAGATGTCAAAACATTACATTGCCATTGGATGACTACTAACATAAACACACAGAATTCACAGAATTCTTATCATAATTATATAAAATTCTATGCAAAAATACTCTTTGAACTTTATGCATTAACATAACCTAAGCCATGATACGAGAAAAAAAAACGCAGTTACGTTAGATTCGAAATTTGAAAAATTAAGAATCATCGAAACGCAACACTAAATGAAGTGACTTCCTAGTAAAAAAACTCACGAGGCATTTTACTGGCGTTTTCCTATTTACGCCCTTTGCACCTTCTTAGTCACACTAGGGCTCGTGGCAAGGGTAAACTACATTATCTCAAAATCAAAAAGTGTTAAAAAATGATAATCTGAGACCTTCTAAATAGCGAACCTTTCAATGAGGACCGACATTATGCCCCCGCTATGTTTCGAAATCGCAAAAAATAAATCACCAAGCGCGGAAGAGTGTTTTTCTTTCTATTTTTCTCTGCAAAGTGGGAATCATTTGTTGCGATCTTTTCCTGCTTTATGAAGAAGCCATGTCTTGCAAGAGAAGTATTTTCTGGAAACTGGAATACTGTCTTATGACTAATTCGTGCATCGGGGTAGTCGGTACTGCGTATCGGGATGACTAAACCACTTTGAAGCGCAATTTTCACGATACCATTCTAGCTTCTTGCTTCGTTGAGTTTGAATATGCAAGAGGCATGAATGGTATCCGAGAATGGTATTGTGTAATTGGCGCCATTTACACAAATACATCACATTTACAATTTAATATTCGATTGATAAACTAATCCATCGAGTATTTTATAAAGTCAACTTATTTCCAAATTACATTACTAACTATGTATATTTCCACTGGGTACGTTAGATTAGTCTGTATTCAGAAGCACAATCCCCTTATTTATTTCTCCGATAATCTAATTCCATTCCCCAGATATTAGCGGCGAAGTCTAAATCAAACATTTTTTTTAAAACGATCACCGTAATGTGACAGCTGTAATAAACATTTTTGACTTCAAAATATTTGTAATTCTGATGCAGTATTTTGTCAAATGCGCTGATGCTTGTGCAGAGATTCGCAACAAAACTCTGTACTTACGAGTAGATAAAAGCGAAGTATGTCAATATACATTACAGTGTATATACATCATGACCGATCTTCGTAGCGGTCACCACTCTCTAGAAACCAAAGCTTTATGGTTGGGTTCCACCGCAGTAGATAATACGGTCGAGTGGTCTCCAAGGAAAATGCTTCTTGGAAAGAATCCGTAATTTTGGACGCCAGGAATGATTTCCCCACTGCATTCATGGGTAAGTGAGCAACTAGGATAGATAAAGAATTTCTTTCTATTAAATTTCGGGTTGGGTCGCCAAAAATAAAACATTTCTCGTAGGCCGATACCAAGGCATAACGCCAAAAAAATTATAAAAACGTAAAACCTTAGTTGAACCCCATGTTGACACATGTCAAAACAAAACTGTCAAAACAAAAAAAGCGTTCTGTATACGAGTATTTAAAGATCGTTTTTCTATGGGACAGTTTTTTAGTTAGACTTGGTCTAAACTCGGCTCATTTTCTTGTAATAAGCCCCAACAGTTTTCCGCTCATATTTAATCCTTCTTATAAAATTATTCGCTCGTTTGATCCAAAAATATATCCATGTCTAAATATAATGCCCTATGAGCTTCTTCCCTTCAGTTTGATTTAGAAACGATAAGTATATTACATTATCTTAATACTCTACCCTTATTATGGCTACTTTCTTGGTTTCTATACCTACGTATGTAGAACGTGCTTAAAAGTTCCATTATTAGTTGAAACACTCTAATAACAGTTGACATGACCAAACAAAGCACTACCCGCTGAAACAATAAACTTAATTACCTTGTTTTCGGAGTTGGTTAATCTCAATAGGCTCCAAAATAGCTCTGACGTCGATGGGCCGATGTTTTTGTTCGGGTTCCGTGGCCAGATAAGGAGCATTTTCGAGTTTATGAGATCATTCAGTCTGTATTAGTGGGACCCATATTACTGTTGGTATGTATCTGCAGGCAAACATGCAGTAAAGATTCGATTCTTAGATAAATCCATAAATAAGTAATAAGAATGCTATTTTTTGTAAAGTAAAAACTTCTTTAGCCGCATTGGACATTTACCAGACTTGGATTCGCCTCGAAAAGGTTACGTGTGAGCCACGTGACTGCTCACCAATACCTACCAGTAGCGCTATCTAGTTATGTACTCGGTAAACTTTTACGGCAATATTTTAACATTTCTAAAAGCTCATTTTATAACTAAACTTGTGAATAAAAATGCGTCATTTATTGTTCAAGTTTTCACTTCTCTCGGCACTCGGTATTTTAGGTCCAGTATAGAATTGCAACATAATAACTGAGCGATCTTCATAATACCAAAGTTTACTGTGCTCACTCCTGAAGATTATGATTCACTTGTAAATAAACATAGTCGACATAACTTTTTCAACACTAGTAACGCTAAATAACATACGAGTAGATCTGAGTATTCAATGCAAAATTCAAGCTAGCATGAATTAAAACCATGAGTGGTTCAAATATTTCCACATAAAATTCTTATTTGATAAACCAGCTTATGGGATAAAAACAAAGACTTATATCGCAGACTACCAAGCGTGTGTGGAAGAGCCTTGGAACTCATTGTTTTATGAGTTTGTTAAGAAAGGATTTAGCTTTCATAAAAACAAAAGATAATAATGCTTAGATGTCAGCATAAAAACACATTTATCGTCCTAAAATCACAAAAATATAAGAATTCAAAAAGTACTTTTGCTTGTAGATCTAAAAGAAAACAGTATGGAATAACATTGATGAGAAAATACCCTATACATGGGGTGTTTTCGCATCCCTATACATGGGGTTTTTCAATTGACGCCGTTCGGACCACTGGCTGTATGTATTCATCATCATCATCATCATGTCAGCCATCTAGTGTCCACTGCTGAACATAGGCCTCCCCCATCGATTTCCACAGCGATCGATCTTGTGCAGCCTGCACCCAACGGCTCCCAGCAACCTTTACCAGATCGTCTTTCCATATAGTTGGGGGCCGTCCTCTACTGCGGTCGGTTTGTGGTTTGCGGGTATGTATTATGATTTTGTATTTAGTTAGGTGCGTTATGTTCTATCGTAGCGTCTAACCTACTCATCTGTTTTTGATGAGTGAGATTCATTTGTACTTACTATCTTACTAATGGTCAGGATAACAAAGGCCGAATTTCATCATCATCTTTATCACATTTTTTGTAAGAAGCTCTACGTAGGCTCTTTTTAACCGACTTCAAAAAAGGAGGAGGTTCTCAAGTCATCTGTATGTTTTTTTTTTTTTTTTGTATCTTGTTACGCGATTGTTCCGCCATTTGTTGACCGATTTTCAAAATTCTTTTTATGTTTGAAAGGGTATACTCCAGAGGTGGTCCCATATAAATTTTATTCCTGAGGGATTGATAGTTTCCCCGTAAAACTCTAAACACCTTCCCTCCTAGCCATGTCACAAATAGAAATCGAATCGACAGCTTGACGCCCTGAGTCACACCGCGTTTCGAGTCAAACATTGAAGTCGGTTTTCTTTTTAGTATTAAAACGTAATTATTGTTTTATATGTATGACGCTAAAGATAACCAGTTTATGAGTTTCATTCACACACGCTTTTATGCGCGTGGTCGTATTTTGGTTTTGCGTTAGATGTGGGAGAGTTTCAGTTTCCAACTTTTTATGATTCAGTGTCGTTGTTGAGGGCTAGGTTTATCGAATGTTATAAGTAAGTTTTTATTCACAGAAAGTATCAACTGCACACAATATAAAAACTTAGGCCTTTACATCTATATTAGATGATTTATACAGCGTCAGGAGGCAATCCATGCCTACACTTAAGGGATGCTGTAGTGCCTGGGACATTGTTTGAGATGGAATAGGCTTGCTCAGCACCTAAACCAGCCTCTCCGCTTAATCAACCTGGCCCACAGGAAAGACGACGTCGATACGTGTGGAGCTGACTGAGCTGCGGGTTTTCTCACGATGTTTTCCTTCACCGTTAAGAGCTCGTGTTATAGCGCATATACATTTTATAAAACGAAAAATCCATTGGTGCACGGCCGGGATTCGAACCCACGACTTTAAGATTGAAAGTCGAGGCACAACCCCATTCGACCAACACGGCTCATACAATATAATATAGTAGGTATAATCCTCGCAAATTAAAAATACGTGCAGTTTGAGCGCGAAGAACGATAGTCTGGTATACTTAAGATGGATATCCAGTGACCATCCAGTTTTCAAATAATGTCCCAGGCACTACAGCGTCCCGTTGAGTGTAAGCTTGACGCTCTATAAACCGTCTTAGTCCTACGTATTTAATTTAGGGTCGCAAAATGACATCGCCCAGCTAACGTTACCAATTCCCTTTGATGTCGTTTCTCTGAAAACTGTTGTGATAATTAAACACTCCGAGACGCATCGGCACTAAATATTCAGTTGTATTACAGAGGGAATTTTGAAATGAATTTTCATGAACCGTAAAATGTTTTGTGGATTATTATTAATATTTGAATTCTGGTAGTTAATATTCAAGAATTTATAAAGTTTATTAAAATCGTGATAGCTGAACTTTTGATAAGTACATATTCGTGCAGAAAGCAGTGCTTTACCTACAAGCCAATCAGATTACCCAGTTGCAGTCCCGATTTGCATACCGTCGGGCGCACGCCACATCATCAGCAGACAAGTGGTGCTAACGAGACTGTGACCTCGGTTCGTTAGTAGCAGTCTCATAGATACTCCACTTACGGTGGTATACATACCTGAAGGAATGTTACAGATAACTTTTATTATGAAGCTTTGCTTAGCCGTATTGGCCGAGAAAGAGCCTTGATTTTCAATCTGAAGCGTGTATCCATACTACCCATACTAATACTAAAAATGTGAAAGTAACTCTGTCTGTCTGTTTGTTTCCTTTTCACGCCCAAACCGCTGAACAGATTAAGCTGAAATTTGGCATAGATAAAGATTATAAGTAGGTACGCCAGGGACGGACATAGGCTGTAAATAATCATAAGGGGGCGAGAAAATAAGAATTGCAGGTTTGTATGGGGAACAAAGTTAAGCAACGCTGGGCGCGGTCATAAAGATGATGGGTGACCGCCACTTTTTGCAATCCAGTTTTTTTTTTTTTTTTTTCATGATAAATGATAAAATGTAACATGTATATTCCCACTCATCAATACATCCAAGATTTTTTTGATATTAAAATACTTTTTCCTTGGCATCGGTTAGAACGCCATCTATATCACCAAGATCAAAACTGCTTTTTACTTTTTTTTTAATCTCCTAGGTGGCGTTTCTATTTCTACTATAGCGAAAGTCGAGATACGATCATTTTGTGGAGATTTTTGCTTATACTTTTTGATTCTTTTTATATGTTTTCAAGTACCTACTTATGTTATTTTGCAGATGAAGTCGCAGGTTAGTGTTTGAATAAGCCCATGCATCAATTTTTCATCGTACTTTTGGAGATCAGTGAAGGAAACCATTGAAAAACAGTATCTTTCAGCGGTAATAAGCTTGTGCAATCTTTCACATCATATAACTTCAGAAAAATGTGGGGCTGTGCCAAAAATGTACCCTGGCTCTGAATGACCCTCTAAGAAATATCTAGATGGATCTTAAAAGACTGGATATGAGGAAATATTTACCGTTACTTGAACAGTCGTGATCCTGTTTCGTTACGTTTGTAGAATAGTAGAGCCTTACTTTAGAAGAGCGAGTAAATTTTCCATGATATTCAACAAAACCTCGTTATTTGATAAATCCCTATTTAAAATCACTCACGCATAAGGTTAGTTAGGCGAGCAACGCAGAAAGTTTGTAATACTTATTAATTTGTTGTTCTCAAAGAAATCTTCATGGCTACACACAAATTACTCATGTATAGGTAGATATTTCGTTTCCATGGTTACATTTCCTGTTTGTTAGCAATATTCCGTACCTCTCCATCCGGTAACTTGACTTTATGCGAAGAGCCAATTAATTATTCGAGATGTTTCGATTCTCAAGAAATCAAACTAAGGGTTAGTTAGGAACGTTTAAATAAGTGACTTATTGGACTACGCTTTCCAAGGATCGTGAGAAACTTTGATATGAGATAATTTCTATCGTAATTTCTATTCGGTTCATTATCCTATTTTTGTTTAGAAAAAGCTTAAAACTAAAATTGTGGCCTCACATGTTTCTCTCTTCGCAATTTTCTTTTATCACTCAAATATTAATTTAGTTACTAATTGCCATACAATAAAATGACTCGGCAGAAAGCTTTATGTAAAGCAAAAAGAGATGCTCCAATGATAAATATGCGGTATAAATGAGAAGCAGTTCTATCTTTCCCTTGATAGTGACATATTGGCCTCAATAAATTTCATTTTTAACCGACTTCAAAAAAAGAAGGAGGTTCTATGTTCGGCTGTATGTATGTTTTTTTTTTTTTTTTTTTTTTTTTTTTTTAATGTATGTACAGCGATATTTCCGTCAGTTGTGGACCGATTTCCAAAATTTTTTTTTTGTTTGAAAGGGTATACTATCAAGGTGGTCCCATATAAATTTTATTCCTGAGGGTTTGATACTTTTCCCGTAAAACTAAAAAAAGCACTGAACTTTAAGAAAATTGTGGACCGATTTCCAAAATTTTTTTTTGTTAGAAAGAGGTATACTCTCAAGGTGGCGCCATATAATTTTTTTTCCTAAGGGATTGACAGTTTTCCCGTAACATTCAAAAAACCTCATTCTCACTACACAACACACCCTGACTCACAATCAGAGTCAAACATTAAATAGTTTGAAAGGGTATTACACCCGAGGTGGTCCAAAATATTTTCTTTTCCTGAGGGATTGATAGTTTTCCCCCTTGCTGAACTCCGGTGTGTCCTTTAGTAGGCCTGCCCATGACTTCTCTTATCCTTTCCTACTTAAACTACGATAAGCAGGGTCTTAATGTAGCTTACTAAGTATATTATTTACACTCACACTTTTATTTACACAGTATTTATTTACTTACACTAAAAAGTGAAAAATAAAAAATTTTGAAAAAAAAATTGAACCGACTTCACAGAACACAAACAGACGAACCTTCTACACACTAAAAAGAGAAAAATAAGAATATAATTTGAAGTCGGTGCCAAGTGAATACGATTACCTATAAAAAAAAGAAATCGAGCGATAGCGTACCAGGATACAATTTTGCACCCAAGTTCTTTTGAATTTCTTAGATGTAAATGAATAGTTGGCACCGACTTCAAATTATATTCTTATTTTTCTCTTTTTAGTGTGTAGAAGGTTCGTCTGTTTGTGTTCTGTGAAGTCGGTTCAATTTTTTTTTCAAAATTTTTTATTAGAAGACAAGGAGGAACGTTGGTAAGTTGTTGTTTTGCGTCTGCGATTTGCAGACAGGAAAATTGCAATTTCCTTAGGCAAATATCATGTTTTATTTTGACAAATCTGTAGAACATAGAGCTCTCATATTTTCTTGATTTTAATATTTAGGTTTTTTACGTGAAATTACTTTTACTTTAACTGAAAACTATGTGAATATAATTTAATGTTTTATAAATATTAACGCTGAAGATTTTTTTGTCATAAACCAATAATCACATTCTGCTCATTTGCAGTTTCTCATATCGGATACCTATTGTTTACTCATACTTACTTATAACAATTCCAAACAGAAAGAAACATGCATAAAAATTTAGTATTATTGCCTTTTCTTTTGCTTTTACCTTGCAACGTGACTTGACTTTAGGGCTCACCAAATAATTTCCATAAAACGTAGATCATTTTACTGTACAAGTAAGTTTCCTTAGATGTTTTTGGTAACATCCAAAATATGCATATAAAAAAATACTTGATCCGTTTTAAGCGCCGAGTTATAATGCCTATATTTCAAATAGATAAGCCTATATGAAGTAGCTAAGTATAAGTTATCTGCAACCTTTTTTCAGAGTTCTTTTTACGTTGGTCCTGTGGGTTAGTAAAAAATCCCTTTGGGCGATGCTTCTACAGTTATGTGAACTTAAGACTGGCTCATGGATATCCTGGCAAATTATTTCTCCTCTGCTAAGGTTTCATTCTTGTCTCGCATTCCCGCTTCGTTTTATTTATTTCCGGCACACTTCTCACTAAGGAGTAGGACGAACAAGCGATGTGGTATACCTACTTAGGCCTTCAAATTTTTTATTAGATAAATTAAAAAACCATCAGGAAGTAACCTATGCCTACATTCAACGTGACACTGTTGGAACATTAGTTTGTGACTGATATGACTTTTCCAGCATCATAAAAAAAAACTCAATCATCCTCTCAACTTAAACGACCTTATCTACAAGAAAGCATGATCATAGTCAGTACTTCTGGAGCTGACTTTGCTGCGGGTTCCTTCACAATATTTTCCTGTCGCTAAATAAAAATACTTACTAAAGACAAAAGGGTTCCGGACCAAATCCGCACCGCAATCCGCGTAAAACAGTAAAGCTCTAATGCTGCCCGGAATTGATACCTACCTACTCACTGGAATTTGGCTATTTAGATTGAAGATCACCTAAAAGAATGTAACACCCTATCGTGCTTGTTTACGTTCTTAACGATATTAATGGTCGCGAATAGAAAGGAGAACAATCTAGAAAAAGATTTTTAAAAGTATCCCAAAAATTAGCACCCATGCGGGATTTGAACCCACGACCTTGCCGATCCGTGGCATCGCTCTAACCAACTATAAAAAAAAATATAATTCCTAATCTAGAAAAAATCTTATTGATTAATTAATTCTTAGCTTTGTCAGGAACCGTCATCATAGTTTCATAGAAAACAGTCATGACTCATGACTCATGAGTTTTATTGAATAAAAGATTTTTGATTTTTTTTTTTTTGATGAGAGGTACTCAGGATTATAAAAATACATAGATTAATGCGGAATTTAATAGAACTTACGAAAAATCATAATCCTATTTACTGTAAACATACTTACAGTATACTAGCGTCGCTCCGAATAGACTTTCCTGGACTTTCGACACATTCAAATGCATCGTCCGTACATTTCACTCTCCATGTTTCTCTCGAATGAATCGTGGAGAGAAAAACAGTTCTCAGGGCTTAGTCTAATCTTGTTCCTGTAGCATGAGCTCACTTACTCAGAGATTTAGGAAAATTGCCGGCTGTGAGTATCGCTTTGTGTTGAATTAACCGTATTACAAATTACTGTCTGAGTTATTTCTGTATTAATTTGCTTTGTTCTGCAAATTGCCTTTGAATTCATTTGTAAAATTAAATGTTATTGTACGTACATTGTACAACGGAGACTTTTTGTTCTGTTCAATAAAGTCTTTGAAACTTACAAGGGATGTTTTGATTACAGCGATTTATTGTTATAGCTTCTTTGTCCCTTTATGAGGCAATTTAAATTGCTTATTATAAAGTGTGTACCTATCTTATTAAACTGGTGTTTACGCTACATAATTAAGTGATTAGATCTCTCATTTCTACCTCAAACCCAGTTCCAAATCCTCTGTTCCCTTAGTGTCAGTAGTACCATTGATGGTACAAGTGACACAACTTTGTATCCTTAGTACCATTAAAAAAATGTGGATATTCCCCCGTAATTGTTAACCTATGGAACTAGTGATACAACTTTGTTTATCAAGTACCATAAGAAAAGTAAAGATATTCCACGTAATTTCATTTTTGACATGCATTTATTTTGTATTGTCACAAGTTTAGCAAACCTTGCCGAAAGTTATGAAATGGTTTTAAAAATACGTAAAGAAAGAACAATGGTGATAAAGGATATAATTATAGTTGTAGTAACATTTCTTGGAGCTAACTATTTCTTGCGCCACATTCTTTGCAAGATCTTACAGTCTTACTTGTCTTGTTATACAAAGTAATGAAGCATAATTTCTCAGATTGTGCTTTTAATAAAAGCTTGAGTTGAACCTGTGCAGCAAACACATATAAATAAGTTTGTATGAGATGATTATGACTTATCTACTTACCATGAGTTCGTATGAACTACATTATTATGACGAAGTTTTTAGGCCACATAAAAGGACTTCGTCATATGGTCATAACCGTCATGTCTTGCTGAATTCATAACCACGACCAACCACCTGACGTTTCCTGCGCTGCAATTTTTATTGCTGCCCAGCAGCGGCCACCCATCCTTCATTCCTTGACTACTGGTAATAAAATATTGAACACATTTCTAAATTGTTTTTTTCTATTTAACTAAAGTAAATAACGTCACAAACTTCGGTTTGAATATATTTCGAAATAAAATGTTGTATTTGTATTCATTATCGATGGAGGGAAATGAAACTTGCACAGATTGATAAAGTTCGATTTGTCGCTACATCTAAACAATTTATTTCTTTTTAATGCAGAGCAAAGAGACGAGGACTAATTCCTATATACTACGAATAGATAGAATGTATTGTTGATGATTAATTCTGGCTGAGCGTGGAAATTCAAGCGAGTACGCAGAGTACATTCTGCGGATGATAGGTGGCGGAAATTGCTCCGAGCACCGGTAGCCGTTACGCCACATAATCTGAAATCGACAGGATCACTTGGAAAGTATCTAACAACTGAATATTTTGAAAATTTCTTTGAAGCATGTAGGATATTAATTTTTCTTTTAATATTTTGAACTGTATTGACCGATTGTTGTTCCACGTCTTTAGATTGAAGGTCGTGAGATCGAATCCCAGATAACATTAAAATCTAGATAGACTTGCAACGCATGCTATTTATTTACGAAAATACACAAAGGTATGTACGAGTAGATAAATGCTTATTCACAGGCATTGGTTAATGTGACCAAGCTTATTTTAGTGGATGACTATCCTAAACAAACAAAAACACTCCCCCGCGAGTGTTTCGTTTGATCGATGGCTGCAATCAGCGATTCGATATTATTATCTACACTTCCAAGCGAGTAGTTTTCTAAGACGGCAACATCGTCAAATTCCTAACGTTATAAATTAGTTTATTTACAGAAACTAAGCTACTACATATTAACATATATTTAAAAATACAACAGGATTAGTCAAACTATCTAAGGATCGTTAGAAACGATTTATAGATAGCTCAACTGATCCAGGTCACTGTCAGTCGGAAGCGTGCCCAAAACACTGGCGGCTTTACTACGCTGTATGGCAATGCTGATCCTTTGAGCAAAAAATGTGCCAGCTCTCGGATCACGCGACGCTTCGACCAGACGCCCTGAAAGAATTTTGAAAAGAAGTGCTCCAGAACCTCACGGACCTAGGTCTCAACCCCAAATGGTTCAAATATATAACTAACGTTTCTAACGATCCTTAGATAGCTTGACTAATCCTGTTGTATTTTGTAAATATATGTAAATATGTAGTAGCTTAGTTTCTGTAATTACTAACGTTTAAATTATATTTATCTAATTCGGACATGCCTCTGACAAACCTCTCATACATAAGGCCGTTTTTCAACGTGCGATTAATTGGCAGCAAGAACATAACACTCTAAAATATCTGTGAGCTTAATTGAATTGCACACTTAAATGATTTTCATTCCATTTATTGAGTGTTTTAACGCTTTTAAATTGGAAAAGTTCCACTTTAAAATGATAGTTTCACAAAAGCGATAACCATCACAAAACGGCCGTCATAAGAACTTATTAAGGGCGATATGAGTTCCACTGAAGGTTAAGGTTTAGGCTCTTAATATTACTAGCTAAAGTACCTTGATATGGATGTTTGTAGTCACGCTTACGGCTTACGTTCACCGCATTTTAAAATACTTTCAAAAATCAATCACGTTCAAAAGTCCCCTAGCCTTTAAAATTAATTTTCGAGTTCCAATTGAATTCCAATCAAAGATAACATCCAGTTCACGATAACAAATAGCTTTGAAGTCTGCGAATCAATTTGTTCTTTCCAGTTATCTTATCAATATGCATCAAAAAAGCAAACAGACAAATAATTTGAGTTCTGTTTGCTCAGAATTGTCTCTGCCTGTAACGGTGGATTTTACGATCGGGGGAGCCACATCCCTTCAGAGTACCTAAGTATTTAAAAGGCTCCAACAAACTCGCCCTCGACTTTTGTCAATCACGCCTCCCCGATAACATTTTAAAATCTTCGGAAACCGCTTTCTGAGGCTTTGTACGCTTTCATCCTTATTTATGAGATTGGAGCGACCTCGGAAAACACAGGAATTATACTATATACTTATGTGTGGTTCAGATTTGCCTCATGTGGATAAGGCTGTTCCGAACATATGTGTTGGGATAAAATCCGTTCAATTCAGTTGAGGAGTATCTCCATCATGATTGGAAAAAGTCTAAGTGGATTTTTATTGATATGGAAAGGCTGAATAAAGGTTTTCTATAAAATGACGATAGCAATTGATATTGATTGTATTGTTTATCCTAAAAAATATATCTTCCCACTTGAAAAAATATCCAATGACTTTATTTAACAGCAAAGCTAATAATTATTGTGTCTAAAGTAAAAAAGGTACTAAAGGCAATGAGTACTTCGAAGTTTCTTTGGCTTTAGTGGCATAGTGGGCATGGATTGAAATTTATGAAATCAAGGATAGGTAACATAATTCTAGTGAATTCACCAGATAAAGTTTTTTAAACTGAATCATTCATAACTTTGACTTTGATAGAGACCGGCTGTTAAAACCATTGTCTACTTATCTGAAAAAGAGAATTGAAAACGGAATGTAAATTGGTTTGACTTAATTGTGTTGTGGGTGCAGCAGCGGCAAGTGCGCCTGACGTCGTGGACACTGACAAATCGCCAGATGCGATAAAACGTCCGTCTACAGTCTTACCAGCTCGTTCTTAGGCTGTAGAGCCGCCAAAGCAAGTTTACTATTTTAAGATAAATCCGTTATTTCAGCTCAATGTTCGGACGTTTCCTACTAACGAGTGACTTTGTATTCGGTTAATACGAACAACCTATAAAGGACCAAGTATCTTAAAATGAAAAAATGGATTGATCCACAATTGCTCTGGACCTCTGGAAACAAGGAGGACAATGCCCTGCAGTGAAATAATAATTAAAAATCAATTAAATCAAATTGTGAAAAATTTGAATCACGCACGCACGTGTGGTGACGTGTAGTCATAGGGAAAAATACGAGTACTATTCGTGTAATCAATTTATAACATAACACAAAAAAACGCACGAGTTTCATATTCTATTTTCTTCAGCTCCAGTTGACTCTTGCTTTAGTACCCAGCATGCTGCCGCCGACATTAACATTGAGACCACGTGACATCTGTCACTTCATTGACATGACCACAATCATGTCAGCTTTGTATTGCATGTGAATATATTGGACAAGTTAAGCTGCTCCTGAACTAATCAACCAACCTGATTTAACTGTCCTTTCTATTCATTTTATAACGAGGAAATGAACTATCAATTTGTTTGTATGATAGTACTTATATTTAAATTTAAAATTAACAATTAATATGTAAGGCTTTTGGAAGTACCTACTTACCTAAGAAAAAGTAGGTGAGAGTATACAGGAAAAACAGCTTGTAAGCAGTTTCTCTAAAATTTCAAGATATTCCCCTTGTAACTTCAACATCTCAGAACTATTAAGTCGCAAGTCGCACAGCTGTCACTCATACAATCCTGTAGAAAGTTTCCCTTTGATACATGTTTAATGAATAGACGATCCTCAGAGAATTCATGAAACTGTGATGAAACATTAATAGCACTAAGTTCATGGAGACAGAAGATGAGCTGGCGAAAAGAATTTTAATTTTTATCCTCACGTCGAGAAACACAGAGCGCAATAAAATTTAGAACCTACATTTTTAACATAACATTATTTTTGACACTCCAGCGGGGCTCATGTTATGAAACACAATTTTATTTTAAGATCTATTTAGTAACATGAAGCAATAAACGTTTTGAATTTGTATTTGAATTTGAGTCGTTTCGATGATATCCTTACATACAAACCTACAAAATATAATCTCTATATCAGTCTCACTTAGTAATCAAGAAGAAAACTTATTAAATTATTAGTTTTGCGTGAGATTTCGGGGCACTTCCAAACTTGGCTCTACCTACAAGGTTAATGAAAATGTTCGCAGTAAAACCAGGTAATCAACGAAATCTTCGGGATGTACTAACGGGAGGTAAAGTATTCATAACTTAAGTGCTAGAGAATCACGTAGGGTCTTAATAGCTAGGTAAGATTTGGTACCTAAACTATTCTACCCCACGGAGTGTTTGTGTGGGAGTTTACCCAGAATTCACTTAGGCTGAATATACTAATAAAACAACAGAACGTTTGCAAGTCTGTATGTTACTTCTTGATGCAATAACAGCAGGACAGATTTGGATGAAACTTCGAAAACTTATGTACCTAACGTAAAGAGTATTGTTGGCCAAATAGAGGTGACTTTGAATTTGGATGCGAGTTCGAATCGTGATACCAGACGGGCAAGCAAGATTTCAATTTTATTCTACATTTAAAAAAATCTACTTAAAATTAGTAGCCGATATCCACAGTGAAACACTTTTTCACATTTTAACAGGAAAGGACTAGGGCAAAAGTAGTTTCTATCGATAAAAGCGAAGTTTGTGTTTGACAGGCTCTCGGGCAGCCGCGGCTTTCGTACCGCAAATTAGACAAGCAAAATGTACATTGTATTGTATGTACGAACCCCGCACTCGATGAAGTTCAAAATCAGTTAAAATGAGAACCTACTAGCCTCAAAGCTCAGTTGATAGTATATGAGCTGTAGGTAGATTTGATTCAAACCATTAGAATTCCAAATTCACTTTGGACATCAAAAAATGATTGTTCTGTAACTTTGGGTTAGCACCAGACAAACTAAATTTTTATTATAGCACACAGTCTACACTACACTTGTAATGTATTCTTAAAATAATACTTATGTGTGTATAATTAGCTAATATCTAGTTCCAGTACAACTATGTATATATCCCTTTTCTGTCCGTCAGTTTTCGTCATCATTCAAACTAACCATATTAGAAAACTCTAACTTTGGGCAGCCTAAAAACTGTACGCATTTGACCACAAGCCAACATTTAGAAACTATAATTTCCCTTAAACATTCCTGAGGAGAGAGGACATAAAGTTTATGTGTGAAGTTATGGGCTTCCCAAAACTTCCAGTGCTGATAGATTGATGGCCATGGCATGAACGCGCTTTTTCTGTTTTTTATAGAGTCAGGTCAAAATAAAGTAAAACATTATCTAACCACATGCGATGCCAAATAACTTTGAAAAGTCACAGCGAAAAGTACAAACTTACACTGAGAAAAATGTAGACAATATGATGAATTTCTTTGATGACACTTTTCTGTTTATTTCTTTAACTTTTGAGAAGTAGCTAAAAAGGCGTCGGTAATTTCCTGGATTATGCAAAGCAAAAGAGGTTGAATAAATAAATCAGGTTTATTTGAAAGCATTTTCAGAAAAAGGTAGGAGACAATTTCATAATCCGGGCCGCCGGACTCGATGGGTATCCATTATCTAAATTACCTATCTAGAGGCCCAGAGAACACAGTAACTAGACATGAAACTCTTCCGTTAATAATAAAATGTCACATTTATAGTTTTAAAATAGAACTAGTGAATAAATGAACTGAAAACTACTGAAAAATTCACCTAGAAAGTGTATTTATAGTACCCCTTTGTGGAGGAGAGGTATCATAAAATGAGTATCATATCTATGGTTTTTTTTTTCAATTCTTATTCTGTGCAAAAGGTTTAATTAAATCTGTGGCGGCGGAAACCTATCTGGGCTTAATAGACCTAAAATAATGTAGGCAATTTACGTTAAAATAATCATAATATTATTACTTTGGCTATAAAACCGTCGGAAGACGTCGGTACAAGAGTTAATCGTTATTTTGACCCGAACGAATTTAAATGTATATTTCATATATAGCTATATTATAATATTAAACTCAACAATACGGTGCAGTGCCTGAGAAAATGTTTTAGATAGAATAGATTTTCCCAACACGCAAAACATCCTCTCAGCTAAATCGGCCGATAATCTTTCGAGATTTAAAAATAGAATTGCGCTCGGTCGAAGGTGACTTTTAAAATCCGACTCAAAGCTCAAGATTGTTGGTGAAATCGAGTGTCGACCAGCATTCAGGGTCTGACCCTTGTCAAATGGGTCGGATCCATAACCTTACACACACTAATGCAGTCTGTAAAGTGGCTTATGCTAAATAATTCGAATGGCCCCTTCCGATCTAAAGCTTTTAATCGTGAACGGCCGAGTCTGCTGATGGCTCTTGATTTACACGACGTATATTATTTATATTTACAACATCAGCTTTCGCCCGCAGATCTGCTCATGAGGTATAGGTACATTAATGTTGTTAAATAGTTATTACTTCAAGTACCTAACAAACAACATAATAAGACATTATGGCTGCTCAGTTATTAAATGTTTATTAATTTTGTTTTTATTGATTTTTATATTATGCTCAGTAAAGATACACAAATTCATCAATCTCATCATTTTCATCAGTAATGTAAGCAGGTAATAAATAGATAAACGTAAATTGACGAAAATAATCGTACACTACTAGTCTTCTAGGGCACGTAGACAGCAGATAGGTACAGCAGCATTGATTGACTCTTGGTCGATTATGGAAAACAGGGTTGGATGCTAAGTTCAGGCCCAAAGAGAAACACGTAGCCCTAATCCATTAAGTGACGAATTTACGTATATCCTCCATAGAATGACATAATTGTGTTTTCCTTTAGTGTGTCCCTTCTACTCTTGATTCTACTCAATTTAAAAATTCAAAAATAAAATATTTTTTTCACCTCACTAGCTCAAGGAGGGCGCTTTTGCCGCGTAAAAACAGTGAGCAAAACTTTACTTTGCTCACACTATGTGGAAAAGTGATTTGAATTTAGAATACTGCAAGCGATGAGAATCGAATAGCATTAGTACGGCCAAGGTGGTCTGGTTTTTGGACTTTAACCTGCCACTTGCTGGGCAAAAAAAATTAGCGGAAATTTGTTTTCCTTACATCTTGAATATTTTTGCTAGTTAGGTGAAAAGTTTTAAAGAGAAAAGTAATTTGTTGCTTGTGCTTTTGAATCCCTCACTACACTCAGGATTCTAACTTAGAATCACTCGCTACGCTCGTGATTCAATAATAGAATCCTTCGCTTGTTCGGGATTCAAACTCAGCACTCGCAACAAAATCTAATTTGGTTCTTTTGTAGTACAATGCACTATTTTTCTTACCTAAGTGGCTTGCCTAGGCCTCTCAATTGGTGCGGGGTGAGCACTAGAGACTAATGTTCGTTCATTCGGGATTCCCATGTTTTTATACTAGTTAGAATGAAAACAGTGTTTCACATTAAACTTTTCAACCAAAAATTCCTAACCCGCATGAAGTTTTCGGTGAAACCCACAAGCCTGTGCTAGTTAGCAATATTTTCAAAGTGATGAGTCATCAGTAGAGCGACGTGTACGATATTGCTTTCTCATTAGTGACGTGCATAGTTAACATGGTGTTTTGCTCTATCAGGATTTCTGATTAGTAATTAGCAAATTGGATTTAATTTATAACTATATAGCTTGTGGTTAATGGAACTCTTCCTCTCACTCTTGCACGAATATAGAGAATTTATTATTTAAATGCACAGATGGTAAATTATTTTACATTATTTTACTTTTCTTTGTTTTTGTGTCTGTGTTGAAATGTTATGTGTGTCAAATAAATCTTTTATCTATCTTTCTACATAAGTAATTTTTTCGTAAAATTGTTACGTTGCGGTAAGCGAGTGCTCGGCTAAAAGACAAAAGGTTTGATTTCAATTCTCGCGGTATCAAAAAATATTGATCGTCCAGTCTATAGAGTGCTACCTTGTATTATAATGTTTTTTATTTTCTGATGTTGATAAACACACCGTATTATATAACTTTTAATAAAGGGCAAAAGTGCTTACATTCGTATGTATTAAACACGCACTAGCCTAATCCGAGCTATTCAGACTGCGATGATGGTTTGGAGCATGCTCGTAAACCGACGTAATAAAGCCTAATGTATCCAACCAACGTTTTTAATATCGACAATAACGCCTCATGCACGAGAGAGTTCTAGAATGATCTTAATGAAAAAATGTAGCTGTGCGTCTTTAGACAAAACAACCTAACCAACCCCAAATGTTATTCTCACGGAAATGTAATTACAATAAAAAAAAACTTAGGCCTTGACATCTATATTAGATGATTTATACAGCGTCACGAAGCAATCCATGCCTACACCAAACGGGACGCTGTAGTGCCTGGGACATTGTTTGAGATGGAATAGGCTTGCCCAGCACCTAAGCCATCCTCTCAGCTTAATCAGCCTGGCCCACAGGAAAGACAACGTCAATACGTGTGGAGTTGACTAAGCTGCGGGTTTCCGAGCTCGTGTTATAGCGCATATAAATTTTACGAAACGAAAAATTCATTGATGCACGGCCGAGATTCGAACCCACGACCTTCAGATTGAAAGTCGAGGCACAACCCCATTCGACCAACACGGCTTAATTACAATAATTGGTGACGAAATCAACAAGCATGGCGATGGCGTCAGACTGGATTGTCGTTTTGATGAGCGGATCTAGTCTAGGTACTAAAATGAAGTTTACTCTTACCTACGCAGAAATATCTCGAACCTTTTAGTTGCAACAGTATTTTTTAACAACCTTGAAACATGTGATGTGTTATAAAAACACTCATAACTTATCTAAAGCAAGAATTAGGTAAGTACAGTTCTTCTATCGGATCTAGGCATTCGTGAAGTTAGCCGTTTGTATGCGCAGAACAGAATTTTGTATGAAAAAGCGTTCACTGCGCAGACAAACGGCTAACTTCACGAATGCCTAGATCCGTTGGGCGAACTGTACCTACACCGCAAACAGCATTTTTCACGTCTGAAACGTAGTTCCAAAGTTCCCCGTACTTACCCATTTCTTATTGTGAAATAGGTATAACGTGCCCGAATAAAGTTCGTAATTCGATAAAATAATTCAAAATAAATAATGGCCTCTAATGTTTTATAAACTTTTTCGAACAGCACTCCGAAATGAAAAGGCATCAATTTCATTCGTTCAACTTTAAGTGACCCCTATAATCCGAGCGCAGATCGAGTTAATTTAACTTTGTTTTTATTCATAAACAGTTGTCCTTTTTGTTTGAGAGATAATTTAATTTTATCTGTGACACCTGCCCGTGATCACACGGGGCCAAACTCAACCCCCGCTTTGTACTAATCTGACACTTTGTTAAACAAAATGATAACTAACATAACGTAATAATTATAGTGGGTAGGTAGGTAAACGGAAAAATAATGGTAACCCCACATCACATTAAGGCCGTTAGTACACCGACGCATTCGCATGCGTATGCGAAACGATGCGAACCCACGTCTCACTCTAGCACATAGCTAATGACAGGTGCGTCCTTGTCGGATGCGATCTGTCGATGCGAATCGCATGCGAATGCGTCGGGGTACTAACGGCGAAAATCGCGCTTTAGTTCCGTTTTCAGCTATGTAAGTAATTGTTTTAAAATAATGTCTTCAGCCATATTTGTTTTAAAGATAGTTTCACGAAATGTGATCTATGTTGACTCTGTATCTACTTTTATTATTGTAGATAAGTAATACCCGGTGGATAATATAATTTTTCATAGCGAAAAAAAATCACTCTCAGTAACAGAGATTAATGGTATTGGATGACCCCCTCAGGGGGTTGTTTAATCCAAACAAGCCAGTAGGTACCTACTTTAATCCAATCCATTTGAAATTGGAAAATAACAGTAATGTTATTTGGCTCTAGTATGGAGATTTGTCGGTATGCTGAAAAATTGATTTTGTACGTTTCAGTGAAATACTATGAAAACACAATATTGGACCGTAATGGTACATGGCTCCCAACGGTAAAGAAAACTAACTTGTATCAAAAAATTTGTAGCTTTTATCATTCAATTCGATAGACAAGGTGAATGAAACTTTTACCTAACTTTGATTTTCTCAATTTGTGTTCAGCAAATGTTTGTCTTGGACAGCACATCGCTTGTCTAACTTCTATCTATCGCAGATTGGAGCAAACTGAACACACTTCCGGGGTGTGTTTGAGTTACTTATAAAATAAGGAGGGTGTTGTTTTCGAGAACAAAAGACGTATACTTTGCTGCTTCTGTATTAGACAAACAATGCATAATTTTATTTCCTCTAAACTTATTTGTTTCATTATTAAAAAAATACAGGGTTGTTATATTTCTCCAGATACTTAATATACATTTATCTCTACGAAAACTAATGAAAAATTCGGGAAAAAGCACTAATTTCAAATGCTACGACCATAGAATATGTAGAACAACACGTAGAATTTTTTTTAAGTTAGACGATAATCCCAACATTTGCTTGATAAGCTTATTAAAAAAAACAGGTTCACGACTGTATCCCCAAGGTGCGGTAGACATTCTCTCAGATCTTTTTTATGTTACTTATTCCAGATCCTATGAAGATGTCTATATAAGCTTATTAATTTTATTATTTCTCCAAATTACATGCCATCAATTCCTTCCATCATTGCCTTGAGGAAAATAAATCAAGGGATTATTCCGTCTAAACAAAACAAACTCGTCAGGTACGTTTTATCTTCAAATTCCTCGAAGCACAGCCGAGATAAAAGCTCCTGAAGCGGCAATATTTGTCACGGTAATCCAACATCTCGGGGTCAAACCGCGGAACAAGAAAAGTTTTAAAGCAAAGCTACAAAAACATTGGATGAATAAATAAGGTACCAAGCGCTATCCAAGAACGAGTGCACTATAGACAAGGGAAAGATTGAGGGAAAGATCTAGTAACCTAGAGGCGGTCTACACGATACACATTTCATCAACACTAGTATAGTCTGTGAGTACAGGTCATAAAATTCATTACAAGTCGTTAATTTAGGATAGTTTTATTCCTTACGTTACTGTTTCGATTTTTAGTAGGTAATTTCGATGTTACACGTAGCATGTCGTAGTAAAACTACGCGTTCAGGCAACGGTTTAGAACAACCTGTGAATTTTGCAAGGATTTGTTATGAGTAAGTTTATTTTATTTTCACTCTGTTATGAGTGAAAATAAAATAAATCAAAGGAGATGGCAACATTTTTTGTAAATTATCTGTATGGGGATAGAGCAGGGTGACTGATTTATATCCGTTATCGTAAGTCATAGCATAGTACGATTATTTGAATAAAAATTTTTGAAAAAAAAAATTGAACCGACTTCACAGAACACAAACAGAAGAACCTTCTACACACTAAAAAGAGAAAAATAAGAATATAATTTGAAGTCGGTTCATAACATATAACCTCCTCCTTTTTTTGAAGTCGGTTAAAAACGAACTAAACAGTGAGCTCGTTGGTGTACGTTCAATATCTACCGAGGCCATTTGAGGCTTTTAGTTTAAACAGGTTTTGATAAAGGCACTGCCAAACCCGCTCGAATATCGAGATGTGGATTTCGGAAATAATGCAACCACGTGCCGAGAATATTTCATGGCAAATGGAAACGCTGTAGCCACAAACTCAAAAAGTTCGAATAACATACTAAACTTTTCATATTAAACCAGTAGCTTTACTAATTGCAAATGAGTTTATTTCATTTTCATTTGGAGTATGAAACTCAGTTTCATAATAACATAAACAAATGTTATACAATGTTCTAAGTACCTACTTCAGACCTACGTTAAAAGTAGTGAACCGATTTTAAATAGAGAAGTAAGCTATTTACTATTATTAATATTATTGCTTTTAGATTTTCATCCACTCGACTCAATTGAGTCGGTATTTAATGACGAGCACTGGCCTAAGCCAAGTGCACATCAATTGATTCACCTAATTGATTACGGATTCCGGGATTTTATGTCTGCACATCACCGGAGAGATCGCTCTGCAAAAATTTGCGTACGATCCCATAGTACGCAAAACCGATCTTTAGCTCTCTGAAGTTAGGTGCACTTAGCGATTGCACAGGTTTGGTAGAGTAAGCGAGATAGCGCGACAAACTAAGCGAGTGAGGCATCTAATACAAGTCATCAAAAATAGGTTCAGCGCAGGTACCTACTTCAGAGAGCTAAAGATTGGTTGTGCGTACTGTACACGTGTTTAAACCGACTGATTTTTGAAATAATAACGAATTTATACCTTCTATAAAGTCTACATTACCTTGGTAAAACAAAAACAAAAGAGTTGACCAAACTTCGTATAAATAATATGTCCGTCCCCAGAGTTGACTGTTACAACTCTGAGGACGAACATTCTTAAAAACTTTGTAACGGACTTTTTACGTGACCTTCAAAGCACTGAAGCACCCATCCTTAACACAATCAGAACCACATGCAAGGCCACTATCGTGATAGTCGAAGCTCGGCTCAGATTTGTCAATATTAGGTACGTGACAGCTGTAAGCCTCAGTAGCTGTAATTATCGGGCCAGTGATACATGAAGACGGAGTCATCCCGCGAGGCCTATAAATCGGCGCAGTTGGCCCAAATCTATACTACCCCGCTTCGAATTATTCGAATATTCCAAATGAAGATAAACCTCTTTCGTATTTTAAATGATGATAAAGCCTCCTGAATTCACAAACGATGATAAATAGCGTTATTCGTTTTTACTACAGAAATAAATTAGCATTTGGATGGCTTCATACGATTTTCAATCCAGAGTGAGTGAATTTATTTGTTAGAGAATAATAAATGTAATAAACACGCTACTACCAACGGCTTTGCTTGCATGATAGATACCTACTGGGATTTTCGGGATTTTCATAACAAAACAAAAAAATCGTTAGATAAATATTTGTTTAATTTAATTTTTTGAACCCAATTCCTGAATTAAGTTAGTATAAAATGAAAGACCCTAGTACGTACCCAAACCATAACACTGCACTCTGCTTACTTTGGGGCTAGGTGATGCTGTGTGAAAAGTCCAGCATTATTTATTATTTATTCGATACACCACGCCAGCCTTTTTTTTTTTTTTTTTCTCGCTGGGAAAAATGCATTACGCATCCCCTCCGCGCGGGGGGCGAGAGGGGTATGTGGGACTCCCCGGGACTCCCGGTATACCCACTAAACGACCCAGCGTCATTCCGGCGTCGCCTGGAATGGAGGGGGTCTGGGAAACCGGCACAGCCTTGACGTCCAGTCCCCCTCTGGCGATCCCCGCCCTTAAGGCGGCCCCGCATAGTGGTGAGTAGTGCAAGGCGGACGAAGGTGCCCCCACACCTTGCGTCCGCTACTCACCACCAGAGCTCTCCGCTCCCTTCGTCCACTGCGCACTCTAATTAAAGAGGTGCGCGTGGAGAAGCCTTCAAAAACGGCCGCAGAGGACAGGGAGAGCGGCAACGTAACACCGACACTCCTCTTCCACTGCGGCCCCGCCGCCGACGCATCTTACGGTGCGCCACCGTTGGGTCGCGGGAGATAAGGCGAGCGGCAACGAAACACCGACACGCCTCATCACCCGCGACCCTACCCGCCAGACGCCACCAGGGCGTCCCCGCCTGGGATTCCTTTTCGCTTCACCGTGGGCCTCCAAACCACGGTTACTAAGCCCCCCCATCGCGTCAAGATTGGAATCCATCGGGGGGGGACACCACGCCAGCCTGCCCTAACTTCATGATTCATTAGTTAGCTTTATGTTTACCGACTGTCTCTGTTTTGCTGACATTAGGCGCACCATAGCTGGTCAAACAAAGCCGTTCAATTATCGCCGAGAGCGGACTAGACAAATAATCCATTGATTGTTTGTATTATCACGCCTGTTATTTGTGGTCAGCTCTAATCGATCGGTTGTTGTTGGTGGTCTATCAAACCACAAATTCACTTTGAAACGTGCATTACCTAATTGTTCTACGATTATAAAAGTCTGTTGAGCAGCTGACAACGCCATTGTCAAACCCGCATTAATTTCAGATTAATCAGATTTGAATTAAACTGATAGCTGTCAGTTCGTGACCCAGTGTGAGCATAATTAAAGACGTTAGTAGGTACATATCTAAGTTCACTGACAATTACTTACCACGATTTTATTTTATGAAAATAATTACTTGATCGAATAATAAGTAGGTAAGACGTTTGGCAGCCAGCTTTTTAACGAAGTTATCTTCCACTGTATTCATACATGAAAATTAACATGAAGTTAATTTGTCTAAAAATGTGTGTAGGTAGAGAGTGATAATTAAGTAGTAATAAGTACTAAGATTATGGGAATACCCATCGCTTTCATAATGTCCCTGTCGCTACATTGCAATGTATCGTGTTACAAAAGGATAAAGCGCGTGGTTTCATTTATTTGACACGCGTGACCCGTATTAGCCCGGGCACCGATACCGCGTAATTGTTTCCGAATGAAATGTTAGCCTGCCAGCTCCTGCCAGTTAGAAACGTGGACGTTAGTTACCTTTGACCGGAATATACGCTAACGTTTTTGGGACAGGAAATGATACAGAGCGAAAAAGGTTTTAGTAGATTCAAGCTTTATTTCGCTGTTGCTACTTACACAGTTTTTGTAAGTACGGAAAACGGACAAAGCATTTTATACGAATATTTTTTCGTGTTTTTCCAAATTCCCGACGGTCACGGTTCAGTTCTGATACTGCTTATTGCTAGGGAAAAAAGGACATCCAATTTTTGCCCAATTTATTCAATTGGTTTTACCTATCTGGCGTAAGATAAATGCGGATAGTACCGGTATCTATCACCATCCCTGGCTGACTATCGCGACAGATGGCAGGGCTTTGTTCGATGTCCATCCAGGTTGGGTCGGTGCCAGCGACCCATATTTTTACCTTACTTATTTTGTTCTGTTTCGGTGCCCAGGAACGTCAGGTGCATTCATGTTTATTCCATCCGCTTGAGTGCAAATAGATGGAGATACACAACACAGTCAGATTTTGCAAATAGTTATTTATATTTTGTTGCTTTATTGCAAAACATTTATAAAATGCAAAAAGAGTCCTCAGTAGTAAAATAAAAGCACATTGAACTCACTCTATACCAGGTAGGTACTTATAGTTACTGATTTAGACATACAAAAGCCCTCTGAATGTCCATACCATAAAAAGATTAAACTCTTATGAAACCTATATTCAGTCAATTTCACCCATAGTTACAAAAGCCGCGTCAAAGCAAGTGAGGTTTAATAGCACTGTTAAATTACTACATGAGAACTGAAACAGGTCGACAGAGAATCACTACCAGCCTATAAAATTTGAAAACAAATAAAAGGTATTCCGCCCTTTTGCAAGAAATTCTCTGTCTCAACAATTACGTAAATTGAAGCCGAGCAAACAACGGATAATGATAAAAGAGCAAAGAAATGATAAAGTTGAGTTAAGATTCTACGTTTGTTTTATGTTTGGGCGCATTTAAGCAGAAAGCTGGAAACGAAAGAGTAGAGTCTACTCTTTCGTTTCCAGCTCCAGTGCACACACTCAGCCACAGAGGTCTACTCAGTAGACCTCTGTGGCTGTGTGTGTGCACTTCTGGATCTTTCCCCTATAACAAGGTGGGTCAACGCGTGGTTGAATTCCGCTGCAGAACAATACAATTTTTTCCTACAATTACCTACAGATTTTTTTCCTAGTGTAGGGGATGTAGTATTACTTCTAGTGTGTAAGTACCCATGGGGCCATGGGGTAAGGAATGACGATGATGATTCTGCTCCTACATTTCAATGTGAAGTCGTCATCGTCATAGCCATTTGAAATCCAACCCTTGAGAAGAAAGAATTTTATTACTTATACTCGTAGTCCAGGATGTCAATTTACCACCATCGATGTCGCTATAGCGCAGTTCTTCAACGTATAAATCCCAGCTGCCAGAAATTCACAGAGAGCTTGTAGAAACCTCGAACACTCGGAAACTTAATTTTTACTGTTTCATCAATTGCCTATGGCGATTGCTCCAAATTACAGACAAGCCTAAAGTAACATTATTTTACATTTTGTCTGAGATTTTGTTTGAAGTTTGATTTCATCTGTTCTGGAAAGTTAGTCGATCTGTAAAAATAACGCTCTATTCTAATCTAATATCTCAAAGCTGAAAATAAATATTACAAGCGTATAGTTTTGAGAGAATTTAACATATTTTTATACATAGACATAGACATCTACAACAAGCTTAACTGAGACCTTTACATATATTTGATCTAAACAAAATACATAGGTATTATAGCGCAGACGCTTCGATTTCTATCTTACAATCAGATTGTAGATTCACACTGTCGCATGCTTCTACAAATGCAACTGCATTTTTGGGGCTTTTATCTTATTTACGTGTACATGCGAATGCAAACGATATTATCTACCTACCTATGGTTTCATTCCAATAGTAGATTGGTACACAAAAATACAGTAGGTGCATTTAGGAAGCTTATGAATTATCGACCTTATAATTCATGAGCTTGAGGATATTTAAATCACACTTCAATTCTATATTCGTAACAAATGCTGTCTAAGCATTTTTTTATTGGACGCGGGCTGAGGATAATGCCACACGCTGCCAAAATAGCAGTATTGGGAGAATTTCCATTTAACGTTTTCCCGTGAATTCCTATCGGTAGCGCTCCTCAATTCATCGGAGCATTAACTGGAAACCGGCATTATTGTTCGCTCAGTAGATCCACTTGATGGAACCATGGAATAAGTAGCTATTACTATCGTATTGGTAGGTGTGGAGAAATGGGACCCTTTTGTGAATTCCTTTACCCTAAAAGGCACCAACAGGCATCGTTCACGCTGGCAGGTATAATCGTGACTAAAAAACATTCGCGTAAATACGTATGACACTTAGATTTTTTTATTTTAAACCTTTATATATAAAAGTTTATCGACTTTCCATGCCTGATAAAAAAATTCTACATCATTCAGGGGCTCAAATATACAATAAAAATGATAATGCTGAAAAAATTAAAAGCAATCAGCAAAAAATAAGATTAAATAATACTTTCAACAACTTCTACTTGAAGTCTTTGAAAAACTACGTTTTCTGCAAAATTTTAATATGGTAAAATGTAGTTTAGGTACTTATTACATGTTTGTTGCAACTCTTGCTAGCACTCCTCCGTTTTTTTGTTTTCTCTTGCCTATGTAGCCTGAACCCAAGACAACAATGTTATTGTTCCAAACAGCAATTTTCATATTTTCCTGCACTCTATCTTCCCCATTGAATAAGGTTGATACATGTTTTTCCATCAAAATAAGTTCGGGCGGTATCGTAAGTCAGCAGTGTGCGGTGCCCGAAACTAATTTCGAAGGATTGATGCGAGGGGCGACCACCCGGGCCACACAATTAGTCTAATATTTCTTCGGTAGGAACAAGTAAACAAAACGAGCAATTTGTTTTGAATAATTCTTGTAATTGATTACGTCATTTATCCCGTCTTTTGCAGTAACTGGCTTTGCTTTATCTTCTTTGTGGCAACAGCGTCTGCTACTTTAAATGTTTTTTTAAATTAAAACTACATACAAACATCTTTAGATTCTGCACTAATTTTAAAAAGCTGGAACAACGTAAAAATGGTGTTAGAGAAAGTGACTAAAGAGTCTCGTAAAAATGTCAAAATTGTGAATTGAAATCTCACGCAATCTCTACACTACAACTATAGGCTGAGAAGCCTATAGTTCTGTTTTCAGGCTGCCAATAAAAAAGACAATACTCACGCACTGTAAAACGAAGTGTTCAGCCATGGCCGCGAGATTGCAATGCACGCTTTTCAGTGCGCTCAGCGAAGCGCGAAAACGCCACTGAAAGTCGAGCGAACCATTTGTACCTACATACAGAACAGACCATGTGTTGTAGCAGTGAAGTTGAACATTGTTCCATGTAGAATTTTTTTACAGTAGTTTTGTGCTTACTTACAAAAACTATTATAGGCACCTACTACATATTTACATTACCTACGCAGTAAGCCATCTACGTTGTAAACGATCTATTAGATGTAATTATTGAAACTACACTGTATTGCAATGATCCGTTGTTACCTTTACAAAACAAAATCTAAATATTATTTTCTATTAATAAGTTAAGTACTTACCTATTTATTCATTGTGGTTTCTTTTCTCGGTAGAAAACATCAACAGCATCTCATAAAAGCTTTGCCTTAGTTATACAAACTCCATTATTTTTATTCTGTTCATATCCGCGATCAAAATTCATTGTTATTAATGTTCTTTGTTTCCTACATCTGCATGATCTAGTGACCTCATTCATAAATTACATTCAACAAAACATATTTGCGCAGAACCGTATGTATTGGATGCGAAACCAATAGTCTTGCTGCTCGTGCCTGTTGTTTTAGAGAGAGAACGTCGTGTCTATGTTATTTATTACCAACGTGATTATTCCACCAAAGAACTTTGATTTTTTAGACCCATTTCGGCTCTCCACAGTTGAATAAGTAAAATAAATTTTCTGTATTATTTATTTAGGTTATTCGCAAGAACTGTGTGTAAATTTAGGCTGTCCCATTTTTGTATGCTTAAGACAAGGGCTGAATGATTAAATTCCACCAGAAATTCCGGTGATGTAGGTGTATCAAAGGTTCTCCAAGTTGGTACTTATTTCAATATTATACACCATTATTCATTGTTCAAAGCTCAGGTGGTTAATACCACTCTAAAATTATCCCAAGATATTCTAAGCCCGCACTGTAAGCCATTTGCTGTCGACTATAATTTGCGAACGAAGCCTTCGCGTAATTCCTCTTGGAGTTACTCTACTTAGCCTAGCTAGATCATAGTTACCTACATAAATAGCTTATTCCGTAGTCGCGTGAGCTAAGTTCGTTAAGTTTGTAAGTAGGTGCTTAGGTGAGCACTGAAATTGACTCAAAGCTTTGAAGACATACGAGACTGTGCCAGAAATAATTAGGAAAATGAACTTGGGATTTTCTGTGGTACTAGGTACATAGTTTAAGCTTGACAATATTATTACGGTAGGTACTTTATGCTAAATTTCAGAAACAATTTCTTAGAAATGTTTAACATTTTTATCGGGAGGTCAATATAACTTTTTATCCAATTTTTATAGAGGTTCTGAGATGTTATCGTTTTTCCTTGAGGATTTATTATATTTTTTCCCAACAACCGAAGAAAGATTAAGTTTTATACTGACTGCTTTCAAATAACTTTATCCTAATCTTAGTAGAAAAATAAGTAAAACGATTGAAAAACCTAATATCGCATCCTCGAATCATACGAGAAATTGTGAGGAATTGATTCGATGAAGTGAAACGAATGATTATCGAAATATCATCTCAAGGGAAGCCGAATGACGAAATCAAATCAATAAGCTTTGGGTTTTGAGCATGGGAATGTGTGTAGGTACAAGTATTTTTCATGACAGGGCTTTGGAATCGGAGCTGGATTCTCAGTGCATTGTAACATTATGTTGCTGCGCTATATCAACCATGTGATAAATGCAACGAGGCCCGATCTGTATCCACTAAATGATTAGTAGCCCCGTCTCTAATCATTTAGTAGATAGACATGGTTAGTTTAAAAACAGATAAGTACTGAAATATCAAAACATAATCTGACATCAAATTGGTCAAATCTGGAAAGCACTGACGAAAATGTATGGTGGCAGGGTTTGAATCAACGATAAATTGTTTACCATCAGTTTTTCCAACCCTCGTGATTAATGTCTCCGGTAATGTAAAAACGTGATCCAATGACGATTTGGGACCAAAATCGATTAAAATTCCAAGCGGACCCAGGGACGTAAACTTGAACCTTCTTTGGAAATTTTCAACAGACCTATGGGTTTATTGAGGCTGAAGATAGTCTGAAATTGATGATTTATTGATTGATGTCTTCTATATTGAATCTAGTCTACCCAAAGTCTAGGTAGCCTGAGTTTTACAAAAAAAATATTTCGAACTCCTTTTCTGTTAAATATCCAACGTACCTACAATACGCACAATCGTTCTTTAGCTCTCTGAAGTAGCTGCGCAGAACCAATTTTTGATGACGCCTAAAATCGTGCTATATCGCTATCCTACTCTATTATTATATTACATCTATTTATATTGCAATCGTCTATTGCATCTAACTTTAGAGAGATAAAGATCCGTTGTGCTAAGTATAAGTAGGTATACGAGAACAAGATCAATGTCAGCTGCAAATCATAATTTGCTAATCAGTAAAACTATTCAAAGTTTTTGAAACCTAGTTCTGTGGAAACAATGTATAAATAAATAATGCAGGACTTTTCACACAGCATCATCTAGCCCCAAAGTAAGCAGAGCTTGTGTTATTGGTACTACTCGTAGATGACTGATATACTACTTATATACTTTTTGTTTGTAAATACATACATATTATACATAGAAACACCCAGACCCGAGATAAGTATTTGTAGATCATACCAACATTGGTCCCGCCGCGGGGATCGAACCCGCAATCTTTTGCGTCGCAGGCGGGCCTTCGCCCACTGCGCTACAGAGGTCGTCAAAGTGTATACTTAGATCGTTCAACGGATCTGAATCATTTTAAGTCGACGGAAACAAGATGCTGGCGTAAACTATACGCGTACGCACTATACCTACGCATTATTCAAAATGTTCGAGCCTGTCGTTGTACTCGTCCCTAATTCCACCATGAGTACGATATTAAAATTTTAATTTCACGATATAACGTTTCAGGATTTTATTACTCACGCTGTAAAATAGCTGTTTCGTACGACGATAAAGATAATTTATATTGAGGACACGTTCAAGCTTTCAATTAAAGTTCAGTTATATAACCAATGGTTAGGTCATTTTCTGTTTTTTTCTGTTATTGTATGTAGGTAAGTAGGTACTTAGCTATAGGTTCATATCTACCTACTTCTGTTGTTTGTTAACTCTCACCTACTTACCTCATACCTACCTACTTTGTTTATTTAGTACTTACCTATTTTTTTTTTGTTCGTTTGTTAGATGTACCTGTGTTTGTGTGTGTTGCCAAGTAAATGTATATCTATCTATCTCCAGAATAAATGAGTCAAAATTTATAACATTGAGCATTATATGAATACAACCCTACCGGTTTTTTCTATAGAGTAGTTAGGAGGATCATCAGAATATCTGGCATTTCATCAATCACTGACCAAAAAACCAATAAACATTGAATGAAAATGACTTTAGGCAATAAAAAAAAGACTAAAACCATGCAAAAGCAAGTTTTCCAACGTTGATAATGTTCGCTTAAACAGGGCTTGTCCCAACTGCCCTAAGCTATGGCTGTCACGAAGAGGAACATGAAAATCACCCGGATTTTGGTGTCACGCGTTCAAACATTGCTGCATGAAACGGCTTCAAAGCAAAAACCATAGTGATGGTAAATTCACTAAAAATCTAATAAAATATGTGAAATATAGACTCTACTTTTATAGTGTTAGCACAAGGATCTTCTAAATTACAAACGAAATATGCTAACTTAACTGTGTAGATAATGGAAGTATTTGATAAATCACATTATTTTAGTGTATTGAAAATACCAAAAAATATTGTTGTGATCTTATTTTAAGTTATAAGTACTGAATTTAATATTATTATATATTTTTTTCTTTGGTTATTAGAACTTATTAGAACTGAAACACTTAAAGTGTTTTGCGTAAAGTGTTGTTGTGCTTACCTACTTCGTTTTTTCAAGAAACTCATATAAACAATAGAATTAAGCGCCTTGCAGTGAAGTTTCTTAGATATGGTTTGGTTTTGTTTGATAAATCTTAATAGATTACTACTTCTAATGACTTCATTAGTCAATCTATAAAATACCTACTTAGGTATTTTATAGATTGACTTGCACTTGCTCAAATTAGTGTGTAGTGATTGATTTCACTGAAGACCTCGAAAACCGCAGGCAGCTCTCGAAATCTATCCAACAACTAGAGGTTATGTTCTGAAACTACTCGCGAATGTTCCAAAGTTTATCAAGGTCCAACAAGGATCCTGCTCAAACTGTTGGTAGTGAGCGAGGCAACCACGCTCGTCCCATTATCACAAGTTGAGAGTAGAGTTGGTCGTTATATCAATAAACTGTTTTTATGAACTGCTTGTTCGTCAACGAATCAACTGTTTTACTTATAAATTCTACAAAAAATCCATCTACGTCTTCGCAACGCAATGTAGGTATGTTCCGAAATAGTTTAACCTAATTTATGATCCTACTAGCTGCGCTCCGCAGCGTTACCCAAGGCCCCTCTCTCGGGAATTCAGCATTCAGCATTTTCCCATCCATTCATAAACTTTCCAATTTATAATATTGATGATGGATTGCCATCGACCGTTGACAAATTAACAGTTTTTTTTACTTGAACATTGACAAAAAACAGTTACGTTGAATTTATGAGCTATCAAGGACACCTCTAGTTGAGAGTGAGTGACAGTGTGGGCAGCCGCGACACTCGAACCCCCGGGATACTTTAATTAGCCCCCGACAGCACCCGGCGTCAACTGTGCAGCGGATGAACTTTGCTTTGTTGCTGAGTGGAGTTTTACAGATTTAAATTTATTTGAGAGGATTTTCGGTATTTTTGGTACTAGATTCATTGCGCTTGATACGCGATCAAAAATAGTTCATACGTCATATTAAAAATATTTACCTTTCTGTGAGTATTATTATAGGTATAGGTAATATGACAAATATAAACTACTAGCTGCGCTCCCGCGATCCCTCGACATTTTTTATTTTTTTCGGGATAAAAGGTAGCCTATGTCCTTCCCTGGGATACCACCTTTAACTATGCCAAATTTCAGCTTAATCTGTTCAGCGGTTTGGGCGTGAAAGCGTAACAAACAGACAGACAGACAGGCAGACAGAGTTACTTTCACATTTATAATATTAAGTATGGATAAAACAAAATACCACCTATAATTGTACAAATTATACACATTGAGTTAGTTATGAGCTACTCGTGAAATTTTTACTTGAGCTTATTGCAATTTTTCATCCATGTAACTTTAACCCTTTCAGGGAGTCTTCAGACTGATTACGGAAACTGTAATGAGATACTATTCAAAGCAAATAAAGCGATAAAACACTACGTAATGTTCGAACTTTCAATTTCAAAGTTAAAAATTGAAGTTCACGCGAGCAATTTGGTTCTAAAAAATGTGAGGCCTCACTTTACCGCGGGAGTTTCGTCACAGATTAAAAAAGTTTAAAGTGTATTCGCCTATAGTGTCCCTTGGGATAATACTGGCTTTACTATGACACCATGGATGTTTTTAAAGGAGTGCCTTTATTGTGTCCTCGATCGAGAGCTTCATTTCCTTGGTGATATTAAATTGTTGGCGGTGTCAGAAAGCTGACCTTAATGGAATTTTGATTATAGTTTCTTCATCCTGGTATTTTCCGGGATCAAGTAAAATTTACTTTCTCGTCAATATAGGAGGTAAACCAGATAGGTTTAGTTCAACTTATTAATATTTATCATATTAGGTAATATTCTTCCTTAGACATGTTTAATATTTTTTTTACTGTACGAGACGAAACATTATCGCTTCTATCCCCAAGACACGACATTCTCTCAACAAAAGTTTCAAGATACTTTGAAGATATCTAAGGGAGTAGTCATAGAAGGAAGGCAGGATATTTTATGCACACACGAGCCCACATTTTTTTATTAGTAGATGATATTGCACGAAACGAGCTACGTCGGAACCTCTACATAGATTCAATGTGAGAGGACGTAATTGGCATAGTAAATAATAATTTAAAAATTTCATCAGGCAGTTTAAATGCATGTCGAGCACTAAACGCAATATCTCACGCCGCTCCACTGCACAGTAGCGGCCGTTAAAATGCAAATGTACTAGGGTTGCAGCGAGCACCACGTCCGCTCCGTATTTAACCTTTTTCATCGATGCAATCACTTTGTACCTACTTACAAGGTAAAACTAATAGATTAGAAGCCAATAGTTTTTGGAACGAAGTTCCTTTTCGGATGGTATCGAAGATGGAGGCTAGAAAAAAAAGCGTTCCATTTTACCGTAACGACACATGCATAGGTCAAAACGTCATAGTGCGAAGTGCGCAGACGCAAAACAGTCCATTGATTATTGCATTGTTAGTAAGGAAGAGCATTTCTAGGATTTTAATATTTGACAAACGGCAAATGTCAAAGTTCAAACTTCGTTCCAACAGAGTGTTCTCGGAGGTTCCACGACACTCACTTACCTTTTTTTGTAATAATTTTGGCTATGATTTCAAAGATGAAATGAAGAAGACAAATGAAGAAGAACTTGCGTTAAATTAATTGCGTTAATTTTATACCCACTGGTATACAATTTTAATTATTATAATCACAAGGTATAAGTACAGGTTTTAAATTGTAGGCAAGTTTTTAATTTTTAGTAAGTAGATAGGTACCTACCTACCATTGTAGTTGACCAGTGGTTTGATTTCCGCAACCGAACGATAATGATAAACTAACTAAATTCTCATCCTATGTATCCCTGATATACTAAAAATTCGATAGTTCTACTGACCAGTTAAACCACGGCCAAGCCACAGCTCCTCCCTATGATCTCTCGATGAATATAATTAATACAGAGCACGATCCCGTGAGCATAACGCTTAAATGCGAAAATCTTTAAAACTGATTTAGTGTTGCCTGCTACTCGTGCAACGATTTTGCTAGATCTGTCCAAAAAGTATTTTCATTAACCACAATGCCTCATAATTACCAAACGTGGATGATTAACAAATTGCTTGTTCCTTTCAATAAATTAATGTAATTCTTGAAACGTTCTAAAAATATTATCATTAGTTAACTATATCTGTGAACAAGCTGCGCTCCCGCGGTGTGACCCGCGGTCCCTCGGGATTTTAGATTTTTTTCGGGATAAAAAGTAGCCTGTGTCCTTCCCTGGGAAACAACCTTTAGGTAACTATGCCAAATTTCAGCTTAATCTTTTCAACGGTTTGGGCGTGAAAGCGTAACAAACAGACAGACAGACAGAGTTACTTTCACATTTATAATATTAGTATGGATTTATCTCTAACTTAAAAACCCAAAGCTAGTTTTAAAATCTTTCCCGAAAGTAAGAACGCGAAGCTTTCAAAAAGGACTTAAAAATTGTGGCCTTCATCCAAAGGCTGAATTTAACTTAGAACGGGGAGTTGGCAACAGCGAATGCCAGTAAGCTGCCAGCCTGCGATGTTGCTTATTAGGCGCGCAGCCGGAAACCTGAATATGTAGGTAACCAACTTACACCCCGATCGATCAAATTGAAATTCGTTGATTAGAAAACTTGGGGAATGTTTTACAGAGTTTGCAATACTTTTACGAAAAGATTTTGCTAAACATTCTGCGAAAACGTGCTTTGCAGAGATTTTTGTCTTCACGTTTTTAGACTAACAATAAGTACCAAAAGATCAAGAGAATAATCTAGTCAAAGCCAACGCTCAAGAACGGGGAATAACTTGGTTCTGGCACTAACTAACTTCCCTTAGTTTGAACTAAGCGGTTGCCTGTTGCCTTCCTCTCAAGCAAGATCGATCTGGAGCGCTTACATAGTTTATCTCCCCACACAACAGGACCTGAAATCCTGAACTTCATAATTAATACACGGAGTCGCCTAACTATTCTATCTGTTATGCAAACAGTGAGCACGAATGCAAACAAGCATGAATCGGCAAGCAGTCCGCAACTAGGAATTAGTTTATTAGTTACACAGGCGCGCTTGTTCTAGAAAACGCGTTCTGCTCTGCTCACCAAGTTGCGACTGCGGTCATTAACTTATACTCAAGGTTAAGTATAAGTTAAGTAATTTAAAAGTTAAGTTAAGTACACATTGTTCAGGGTCGAGTCGTACGCATGATATGAAATACAGCGCGTACTGTGCCGGTGGAATGTGCAAGATTTCATATGACTTCATACGACGATGCGACACGTGCGGCGCCTACAATCCTGACACCTGTGCCTTACCTTATAATTAAAAAATATATAAGCTATGATAGATAAAGGGTAAAAAAAATCATCTAAAGAGATGAAATTGTACTTAGAGAAAAGAGCTGGAATCAGTTTTCCAGCGGTTAAGTGGCAGGTGGGCACTGAACTATGTATGTTACCTATATTAGTTTTACGTGGTTTACCCTAGACGACCCTTTGTAATAAAAACTGAACGCCTGTTTGAATTGTGCAGTTGACGCTGAATAAGTAAATACCTACCTTTTAAAAGCTGTGGGAATCGAAATACTGCATAGTAAACTTTTTGAGGTAGCTCTAAACTGAGCGAGTGCTTTGTTTTAAATGACTATCATTGAACTGATTATGTAGGTATCTAATCAGCCCACATCCACCCACTGCTGAGTATAGGCCACCTCATGTTCACACCACTGCTTCCGGTCCTGTGCCAGTCAAACCCAATGTTTTCCCACCGCCTTTACAATGTCATCAGACCATCTGGCTGGTGGTCTGATGGTATGTAGGTATAGTACAAAAAAAATAAAGAGGATCTCGATGTCTCATTAGTCCCACGTCCGGGCTATGGTCTGTTTTGTAGCACATTTCATTATTTTAACAAAATTGAATGACGCAAGAAATAGCAAAAGCTGTGCAACTAAAGAAAGCTCGAAGCAGATCTACTAATGTCTATCATTTGTTAAATGGCTCGTTTACCCAAACAAAGGATAATTTCGTTCGCATTTGAAAAATTACTTTAGGTATCTCCAGATAACCACTAATAATAGCCTCGAAGCCGATGTTCAATGGTCGGATTATTGTCAGATAGAGAATTATTGTTCCACGTTGGCGTCGCAACTAAATAATTGTGTTAGGTCGCCTTTATGGGCGAAACTTTCGCATTCAGAGTACATCGTAGGTACCTATCTATTGTTCAATAAGCAATGGCCCGGGCTGGACACGTTTATTGGATGAAGTTTGTGAAATATCTACTAGGCGAAGTTTGTGGGGAAGGGCGCATACACGTGCTACCTTTGACACGTGTTTCTTATTTACCTTTACCTACTCAGTTTTTATGTACTTGAGCGAAAAACTAGCTGTTTGTGATTTGCGAGTTTAGGAAGCACAATTAAGATCCAATTGTTTCGATACATTTTCTGTTTTTTTAATCGTATTTTCTCATCTCCTGGAACTAAATAGAACGTTGTAGATACCTAATGAATAACAGAAGAAAAATCCGCACCAAGTTATATAAAGTTACAACTAGTTGATAGATTCTTGATATAGGTATTCCCACACGAAAACAAGAAAAGACAAAACCGAGAGTTACCTGTGACGTCACAACCAGAGTTTAGGGCGTGTTAGATGACTTTACGGATAGTTCGTTCGAAGTTTTGTCTTTACCGAGCTTCGAAGTTGGAATAATGCGGGTCGTCTCAGCTGAGCCACTGCATAAATTAAAGTACCTTTGCTATTGTACGAACACCTACTAAACCTATTGTTTCAGAACAAATAATGTTCAGAAAATGACAACATTTTGTCCCATCATCGCTGGACACAAACTCAAATTAATATTCAATCTTCCCCATGTGCACGGCACGGCGCCGTCGCCCTGGCTAATTTTATAACATAGAGAATGCTCTAGGTATGCACCTAATTAAATAAATTAATAAAGTAAGTAAATTACTGTAGTAAGTAATTTACTAAGTAAATTATTGAGACGACCTCTGTAGCGCAGTGGGCAAAAATCCGCTTGCGACGCAGAAGGTTGCGGGTTCGATCCCCGCCGCGGGACAAATGTTTGTATGATCTGCAAATATTTGTCTCGGGTCTGGGTGTTTCTATGTATAATATGTATGTATTTAAAAACAAAAAGTATATAAGCAGTATACCAGACATCTTGTACCCATAACACAAGCTTTGCTTAGTTTGGGGCTAGATGACGCTGTGTGAAATGTCTAGCATTACTTATTTATTTATTAAAATTATCTTGGATAATATGGGGATAATACCTTTTTTTTTAGACAAGCTATTATTATTACCATGATCGAAGTCGTATACCTAAGTGGAGGTCTAAAGAGAATAGCTCTCTTGCCTAAACTTGCGATCACTTGCATTCCAACCCAGCTCACAGTCAAAGAAAAACTTTTACTTGAATATGTGAAATACCATTAATATTTTATACGTGAGATAAGCTACCACGATATAAATAAATCAGAATACCGCAAATAGGTAAAGTGTGTTGCTAATATATTTAGATTTGTAAAGGGCACATTCAATTTACAAAGCTTTTGTTTAGTGACACGAAAGAGATCGTATTGAAATCTACGTCGATTTAATATTAGTTTCATTTGTGGAGCTTACTGTGCGGTCAAATTCTTCACCGTAGAAACACCAAGAATAAAAGGACCTCTTTTCATGGCAAAAATTCCTTTCTATCACCCTTGCTGCTTAATAACTAGCCATCCCTTTCATACGTGTACAAAGGGTCTGGTCTATTGTATATCCACTACAATAATGCAGGACTGCTTACGAATAGTACCTACGCATTTATGTTCTAAAACAGATTACCTAGTCGATATTTATGATACAAACGTTATGTAATAGATTTTTATACAAATTATATGCCATATCTAATAGTGAAGCATATTGGATTCTTAAATGCCTCAATCCAGATTATCTGGCGCAGATTTGATGTCGATTACTGAGATTGGATCAATCAGAACGAAACTACGAGTATTCTAATATGCATTCTAGCAGATTTCTAACCTACTTATTTATAAGCACTTACATTCTACATTCTTAACCTCAATTTGAAAAATTGTATGAACTCTACCTTACATCTATAGGAAATATGTATATTTCACGCAAAATTTTTCACGCGTTAAACACCAACCAAGCCTTTCAGAAAATACTTATAAAAAGCACAGGCCACAAAGTCTCAAATTTTTCTTATTTTATTTTAGCAAGAAAATTTAATTAAAACTCGGAATTGGCTGGCAGACAAACTGTTTGGAGCCAACTCAATTATAAGATTAGCATTCAGTTTTTAACATCACAAGTAAGTATTTTAGAGTAAACTCTTAAAATAAATAAAATCTAAGCTACAACCATAACAACATTAATATTTCAACCTTGAAGACAATAAGTTTTTGTGATTAATTAAGACACTAATGCTCTTATTAATAAACGTGGTGTAAAGTTACGCCTAGTGTAATTTTGGAGTAACCATACAATTTTTGGAGTTGAAACCTGACGAACCTTTACACCACGTTTATTAATAAGGGCCTAAGATTTTGAGATTAATAGATAGATTTATAAGTACTTAGGTACACAAGTTTAAATTACAAGTGTGAATTACCTTTATGTGAATGAGAGACATTTACCTCATTTATTTCTTTTGAGTATATCTCTGCCTTCGGGTACGTTATAGCTTTCTACATTACTGCAAATTATGTTCTCTTTATCAACCTGCAAGAGCAACTACAGGGGCGGGACCATTAAAACTAAACAAGTTGCGCCTCAGGGCAATATCTCGTCTGAACATTTCTTCTTGGATTTCAAAGAACGTGTTTGCTTTCATGACAATTTATTCTGCTCCTACAATGAGCACACGTATAAATATTGTTGCTCTGTGTTCTGAATACTTGGATGAATGCCAGGTATACTGTTTATTTTGAATAACTGCTTGTTTACAGTCATCATACAATGGAATAAGTTTTAACGAACCGCTTTACGAAGCGGGATAATGAGCTCGAACCACTTAAAACTCTCTTGTTATACTTTAACTTAACTATCTAGTCTGGGAATGAGGAAAACATTGATAAACCTAACAAAAAAAGTTTTATACAAACTGAAACAGGGTCACGACAGTGTCTATAATAACAATCAAAATTGACATGCACAATTTCACACTGATTAACCTACGAGTTAATCGAAATTCTTTGGAAAATATTAGAAAATATTCTCCTAAATATAAAATGTTCTTGCTTATCCGTGCCACTTACTACGCACGCCCTCCATTAACAAGTGCATTACTGAACGTGCAAAACACTCAACTAATGTAGTCGGCTGAATCCACTGTTTTCAAATACACTGCATCCAAACAATATTGATAGCTTTAAGCTTTGCTGTATTCGATTTATTATACGAGGATTTTAACTTTACAATTTAGGGGCCACCTTTAGTGAATTTACGAGCCAGTTACGGCTAATTTGGGCCTGAAAACCGCAGGGCTGTAAATCGAAACGGAGTGAAGCATTAATCACGTGAGGACGAGAAGGCTTAAGCCATATAGAAAACGGGTCATCGATAACTTATCAATCGACTAATCTGCTAAACTCATGAAAAAAATATTCGTTCATTCGTTCGACACACTCGCCTTGTACCTACCCAATGAACCAACGACACCCATTAGGTATTGTAATTTTAAAAGCTTTGAACATTGCATTTTATATACTTTATACTTTAGATATTTTAATGTTAGGTACTTATTATAATACGTATTATTATGAATAGTGATCGCAAGTTTAAGAAAGACTATTATAATACGTGCCCGCACAAACTCAAAAAAATTGAATTATGGTAATCCGTTTATTAGAGTTAAAAGTGTCGCTAACCATGAAAGTAAAAAAAGTTATAACCCGAAGTTCGCAAATTGTAACCAGCTTTCTATGTAATAATTTGGCACAAGCCACGTCCACTGATTTAACGCCGGTCATCCGGAATATCAATGCCGAAACTAAATTAACGCAATCGCCATAATTATACACGTATTTAATCCGTAGGTAATCCTATGTACGGGCACATTTTGCATATATTGCGTTTAGTGAGTTAGCATTCCAATAGACACGTGCCTCAGTACCTACAAACTGTTTGGTCAATCATTTATGGTCAAATAAAGCTCAAAGACAGTAAAATGAAAATACCTATTTTATTCGCTTACAAAATGTTGCTTTCAATATAGGTACTTACAAGTCTTATATCACAAAAACACCAATAAATATCGCAGCATAGCGTCTTTACCTCGTTCGCAAATTTCACAAAGGAAAGTTTATTTTTGCTTAGAAATGTAATGTAATTCTTAATCAAAATGTTATCTTTCGTTGCTGACTGTACTGCTAAATAATTTGCCAAGCAATTTTTCTATTTGCGCATCAATACCATGGTTTCCCATCGCTCTTCGACCATCACTGACCGGCAGATCTTCGAGAAGATGTAGCGACTTCATCGCAGCCACCGTTGACATGAACAGCAGCCCTGACGGGTTCTTGTAGCATTTGCCTATAGCATGGATTGTTACATCTGAAAGAACATTTACGTCGTATTACCTATAAAACATTTGTAGGGATGGTAGACGTTTCAAAATTTTTCATTGTTGTACAGCGTAAAATGTAAAAGTTCTTTGTGTCAAGGATACATACCTAAGTGAAAAATACTAAAGTTTGAAAGAACTAGTACACGATAAGGAGCAGCAGACATTGTTGGACCTTATTGCGTACAAACTTTCTTTTACCGGAACTACTTCACACTATCGGTGAACTGTAATGGAGCTCAAACTTTCTGGAAGTTAAACTACGTGTCCTGTTAACTACTGAAACTTAAAAGTTTTGCCGATTTATATAGTCTGGTCTTTACGTCTCGTAAAAGTTTTTACTTCAGTAGACATCAGTCTCAATTTCCTGCAATCGCGAGAATTTAATTGCAATTTAATCTTGCAAAATATGAGTCAATATTTTTTTTTTTAATTTGGACTTTAAAGCACCTGTTTTACGAGTGGGTCGTAAAACAGGTGTTTTAAAGTCCAAATGTTGGTATGAACGTGTTTTGTGAGGTAACTTACTGACTCCGAGAGAGCAAGATAACATGTCAATATGACAATGGTTGATCATAGGCCTGAATGAGGATTTTGTCTTCCCTCGCTTCCGAATCTGAGCGCACACTGGCTCATATATATCAACGCAGTAGGTCGGGCAAGTGTGGTTGCAAGGTTGGTGAGCTCCGACTATGCTGAAGTCATTTTTACGGCGCCCCGCGCGCAGCCTTCTTTGTTTCTTCCGTTTAATGTTGCACAGAATCTCTGGTACTTGTTTGAGTTCTTAAAATGTTATTAGGTAGATTTGTTACATTACCATTTCATTACCTAGATTTGTTAGATCACCATTTGTTTTCAACAAGTTAGAGTTTAGATACAGAGTTAGTTAGTTTGTATATATTAAAACGAACCTACTATGGATTGAAGTTTGCATTGAATCTTTCTCAAATAGCAAATATTTTGATATTTAGAAACGTCAATGTTCCCGTCCGGTGTTTGTGCTATTCCACAGACTTGGTCGACAATATTCGAACAATTAATATCATCACAGTCTTTAGCGGAGGTAACAGCCGCTGGCAAAAAAAAATCTTATAGCAGGTACTGATTGTTGCATAACTTATAGCTGTAGGTACGTAATTTTATAATAACAATATAAGTAGGTAAGTAGATATTAAAAGTATCAATGGAGGTTTTTTTAAAGTTAATATTGGATTAGGTATACCTACTATCTTAGAATTAGGAATTAATTCATTAGGAACTATCTTAGAAAAAGGTTATAATAAGTAGGTACTACCTTACTACTTATTATAACCGATGAAATGATCCTAAGATTAAGGTAATCCTTCAGTAGATATTAACGTTCGCCGAAAATTCGGTATTTTCTTCCAATTCGCCCCATAAATAATAGGTAAATTGTTATTGTCTCTTTTTCCTTAATCCCCCTTCCTACGTATTACTGGGCTGTTATTAGCAACGCAATAATAACAGTAATAGGCTATTAGGGGGTCGGAATATTGCTCTCCTTATACCTATTGACGTAAAGAAAAGCTCCACGGTGAACATTAGAATTTATGGTGCGAGCGCGAATCAGTTTCTCAGGAATAAGCCAAATTCAAAACCAAATTGGCTCTCTAGGCAAGCAGCCTGTATCTCTCCAACCATCTCTATCAATCGGTATGCTTATTTATTGACGTGATTTTTTGTCTGTTCTGTTTTCCAGGTTCATATAACCCCACAGCCCCACGCTTATTACGAGCCCTCTCTCATGATCGAAAACAAACATGTTCTTACCAAATTATTTTTCTACGGGGCGGTAAATACATTTTTACTCACATAGCAAAATTACAATAAAAATCATATCGGCGGAAATTCGTCCAATTTATATGAAAGGTATTTGAACAGTCAACATAGTCATGATTTCGTATGATCCGTTCATTCAACCGTGATACCGAAATTACATTTTGATGGTTGTACGAGATTTACGGTTCAAAATTTAATTAAATCCTCGATTGTGATAGGGTATTTTATTGGATTTTTCAAGTATAATTGCGTGTCGTTAGTGCGATGGCATTTATTTCACGAGACAGGCCTGAACCCATATGTATCCAAGGATTCGTTTTGGGGGTACTTTGTAAATCAATTTCAATTTTATAAATAGGGATTATAATACCAGTTATGCTAAAAAACCAGACTCCAATTTTGAGATTACTAGCACAAGCACGTCTGAATCCGAAAGGCCTTTTTCATCAACATGATGAAGCTCGCTAGCTCGCTTGAATACGATATCACAAAATATATTGATATACAAATTATGTACCTATCTAGGTACACCTTTTACGACACCATAGGCGGCTTTTGAATTTTAGCCATTATTAGTCAACATTAAAATACACTTGTCATACACATCCGACGTAAAACAACTTAAAAAATCTAAACTGTTTTTCAACTTTTATTTGTGAAGTGAACAGCTCCAACTTGGCCCAGACTCAGCTGTCTCTAATCTTGAACAAAAAGCAAAATACTGTTAAGTAAGCATTGTACGATTTTCTGCCAAATTCGTTTTGATATGTACAATGAAATGAAAATACTTCTAGCGTAACTTACTTTACTTCAAGCATATTCAATGATCGCACATGCCCATACCCGATAGCAAAGCAAAGACGCGATCTATCGTTGTGTTTTTGCGCTGTTTTTAGTATCATACTCTCCTCTAATTTTCTGATAATATTAGTAGAATAATGCAGATATTATTTCTCCTAGCAACGACTCTGCGGTGGAAAATTATTCTGTCGTATGGGGTGGAAGGCAATGGGCAAGGACATTGCTGATTTATGAGATGACGTTAACTTTGGAGGCCGTGGCATTAGCGACGAGTGATTGCCGCCTGGGCGATAGTGATACCCACAGAACTGATAGCTGTGGTGATACCATAGTAGGTAACTATGTAGAAAGATTATAATATGGTAGTTGTTGGTTTCACGGTGGCCTATTACGTAGTCTCGATCTTGACTTACCTACTATCCGACCGAGTTTCAAGTTTGAATCCCTCATAATGTATTTTCATGAACACAAATTCTCAGCTCCACACGGTGTACTTAGTCAGGTTGCCTCTTGACGCTCTATAAAATAATCTAGGTAGTATATCTGTCTATCAAAAATTCAAAGGCCTGAGTTTCGTTTCTACATCCCTATATTTATATAATTTCATAAAAAAAATCCAACTTAATGAAAACAGCTAATATTTTCCGCCAACTTACAAATTATTTCAGGGGTATTTTTGTTATAACTTTTAGAGATTTATCAAACTCTCTGCAGCTGCGTGAACAGGATTGAAGCGTTTGAGCGGGGAGGCTTAACAGCAGTTAAACTTCAAATGATGATGAAAAGCTGACATTTTTAGCGTGATTTGCGAGCTACACAAATACTCTGTAAGCCTACGAATTCATGGTAGCTAGAGCCAGCGCAATTTGTCCCGAGACGCAGTCACAGAAATGGGCAATATAGTGTATACACAGCTCGCAATCGCTATCTAACTAAAGCAATGCGGACTTGCAGACATGCATTGCGGAAAACGATTACAAATTGTACAAACGTCCTAGGTACTATTTAAAAACTTTACTTACTTTTGCTTCGGGTCTGCATATTATGTTATGGGAACATGATATGACTGTGAGTCAGAAACAGACAGGCCGACGTATAATCAATGATGTTTTAATTTTTACTAGGAGCACTAACCATAAAAGTAGTGAAAACATTCCTAACTAGGTACATTCCGTTAAGATTGCTCTTTGCAAGAGATTCAAAGATAATCCTCATTATTACACTTGTAAATTTTGCCAAGTCCAATCCCGTTTCAGTGAAATGAAGCTGTTCATAATTTATGACCTTTGAAATGAAAATATCCTCAGGCCCCATTTCTGTTCCAGAGAAACTTTAAAGCTTCAACTGACAGATTTTATTAGAATTTCACGCTGTATTACAGAGGCGAAGTAATTCTAAATAAGTATTACAATGTTTCACAGTTCATTACATTTTATTAGAGAACATTTTTTGTGTCAATGCGTGCGAACTTCTAGAAAAACCGCTAAATCTATTGTGCAAAATATTCTGCCATCTATGCTATAAACTAATTATATTTCTACTTATAATAATACCACATGTGATCAGATATTGTTTATTACGTCACTACTAGGAAAACTAAATCATCCTTGCGTGCTATAGGCTACTTATTCATCTATCTAACACATGAGCGAAGCCGCGGACATCAGCTAGTTCTATAAAACGATAATGCTTAGAGCAATAGAGTTCGAATCACAAATCTTATAGTCTAGTTGCATAGCTTACGAGGTATGGAAATTTACTCCCGTTTATAAGATGTGTAAAGCAATGTGAAATATGAATAAGATGTTGTCAGTACCTGAAAATATACAAAAATATAGTTAATCCTCAAGACGACCTAAGATGTCACGTCGCGAAAATAGAAGTTATTTTATTGTCGTATTTTCTTGATCTACTCGTAATATTTTTGCAAGAAAACGAAAACATCTATGACGGAAATACTTACCAATTCCAATAGTAAAAATAGACTATGTTTACTTTAGATTCTTTCTTATTTTCTTATACTGCGGCACGTCCCAATGAAAAGATATACAAACTGAAATGTCTTATCCCACTCATATAATAAAGCTGAAAGTTTGTGAGTTTGTTTATATGTTTGGATGTTTGTATGTTTGTGTTAGGATCAGGCTAAAACGACGAAACAGTTGTTTGGGAAGGTGAAAGATATAACTCCAGAATATCATATAGGCTACTTTTTATCCCGAAAAACGTTCCTGAAAACCAAAAAATATGTAAAAGGACAACGGGAATATTGCATAAAAACTTTAGCAGTACTCTGTTTGACACAAAGAGCACTGCTCTAACAACCGCCATGACAACCAATAACTTTTGACTTTTCAAAATGGCGATGTCATTTCGTTCTACTATGCTTTGAGCTATTTTAAAGACAGCAAATCAAAAAATTAATTCAGTTGAGTTTTTATGGGTTGGATTGGAACAAGGTAGTTATATCTTCAAAGTTTGTTTGACGAAACAATGCGCAGACGAAGTCTCCCCCGGGTCCACTAGTATTATTTATTTTCATTCCTTCTTCCCAATTCTTTTTTATTTCGATTATAATAAAATAACATGTTAGGATCTTGATCATAATGTGATACACAGAATGTCTACCATGACCTTATCAGGGATAAAGTCGTGACCCGTTGGACTTTCGTTTTTCTATTTTTCAATTGAATAATACAAAACGTACAAAAACAAGATAATACGAGTAGGTAAGAAATATGATTTCAGTCTACTGTCTGACTTTAAAAGGCAATATTTCACATCTATTGAGGCGCGACCAAGCGCAGTACAAACAATCATGCAGTAAAGATACTAAGTTATACGCTTTTACCATTCATTTTCACTGGGACTGTTACGCTAGTTTGAAGAAAGTAATTTTTTATGGAAACAATGGCGTCGATTCTGTTGCTCTCTGACTAAAGTTAACTAAACTAAAATGCTCCGTTCTTCTTTCGTTTACGATAAAGTCCAAAAAAGAATGACTATAACAGTAGCATTCTTAAAATTTCTAATTTTATTAAAAATTAAAGTATTTGCGGGTAGAATTAGTCAAAACCATTTTGCTAGCTGTGTAAAACAGCTCGGAGACGCTGTTTTGATTATACTTTTAGGTCTGTCACTTTCAATGACATTCCGTTACCGTCTTTAGTGTTGGAGTTTTGAAGAGACAAGCCGCCATTGGGCGATATAGTCGCTCAGCGACAAAGCCCTTTTTTTTGTGAATAAATAATAATAATAATGTTTGTTCAAAACCAAATTGACATGACTTGACTTAACATGACATGAATAAGAACATTTAAAACTTGACATTGGCAGAACTATACTGTTATTACAGTTAGTTGCCATTATTAAAAGAAGAAGAGAACAAAATAAGAATGTGCAACTTTTTGTTTAATTAAGCTTAGCCAGTGAACAAGAGAATCGACGCCATTTTGCATTTTTCCTTAGCATCAAAATGTCAACTTAAAACAGAATCGGTTCCTTCACATAGCGTTTTTTTTCTTCTGGTTATTGGTGCGATTACCTTAGTGCGTTATACCATGTGATAAATTATATATAGTGGCTTTAGACTAACGAAGACCAAAACACTCACCGAGCTATACGTAGACATTGTGATAGGATTGAACTTCAAGGCGGTGAAATATAGGGGCTTCTGCGATCTGTAAGCAATGCGACTGCTTTACATGGAGATGGGATATGCCTACGCCCTGCGATCAATCACGGAGACTATGAAGGATTCGTCTGAATTTCGAATGAATAGTAATAGTATTTATTTCAAAAAAGAGGTTATAACGTAACACAGATATCCTTTCTACCTTAAATAATGCATAGCTCTAGAATAGAATAGAATAGAATACTTAGTTTGGAAGCTATTTTGCAATACTGGGGGGTTATTATGAGCTCTTATTTCCTGGCAGTTTTCAAACTAAATGTCAATTTAGTTACACATTAGTGACTGTACTGGTGTGCAAGCGAGAGAGCATGATTAACGCCGCTTTTTCAGATTCATTTCTTTATATCAAAATTGCCAGACAGTTAAAAAACTGCCAGGAAATAATAGTTAATGCTAAGCCACCTGGTAGGTATATCTGTAATAGCGACTATCGAAAATGTTAATATGTTTTTTTTTGTGGTATAAGTAGGTAAGCTTTTGAGGAAGGTATCACCTTCCGGAAATCCATTAGGTATATTTGGACTTGCCTAACTGCCTCCCCAGGTATTTTCAAAAGATCTTGAATGCCCTAAGGATCTGTGAGTCTATCTTGTTTGGTTTAAAGTTTTTCATATTTTACAAGACAAGTTGCAAGCCGTGAATGAATACTAACTCGTATCCTGAAAAATATGTTCAAATCTCCTTGAAACTCCATTAATTTGCCGCGAGGTTTTCCTGTATCTGTGGACTCGCGAAGTTAATTAGTCTAATGAGTTCATACGGACAAATGAGGCAAATGAAGCACCTTTGTAGCACCAAGAGCAGCGCCCGGCGGGAGCGCACGTCAGCTCTATACCAAGCACTCTCGTACACCGCGTCTGATACAGCCACACTCTGAAAGATGGATAGAATTTTTTTTTTCTCAATAACTACGTTTACTAACTAAAAGAAAACCGACTTTAATGTTGGTCTTTACGGAAAAAGAATCAAACTCTCAAGAAATGGGACCATGTCGAGAAAAAAATGTAGGTAATACTTACTTAGATACTTACTGCTGAACATAGAATCCCTTCTTGTTTTTGGAGTTGGTTAAGAAGACAGTATAGTTATCACTTTCATGAAATAAAACAACTAAGACAAACTACTAAAAAATATTATTTAAAATATTTCTACTAAAAAATATAAAAAAAATTGTATATGTAAGTGTTTTTTTTATCTGGATGATGGAAGTAAAGCCACCGACAGAATCGATCTAAAATCTTTAGAAGTGAACAACTACGACTATTTAAAAGGTGTTAAAACAACTCACCGCTCTAAAGATGTCGTCTGCGTACCAACAGACGATTCCCATCTGAGTGATCGCGGCGCCGAGAAAGAACTTATTGCTTAACTGCATCCAGGAGTCTAGGAACTAAAAAAATACAAAAAATACTAAAGGTATTCAAATCAAATAACCTTTATTTGTCTAGCATTTGCTCGTTTAGATAGAAACCTATGGTGTCAAACAAAAGGTTTAAAAAAATATTCGTTCCACAGAGTGGTTAGATTTCTACTATTATTTTTGATCCGACGTTTCAATTCACATAAAACTACATAAAACTTTTTAACAAAAAATTCAACCGCCGTAAGAATTGAAAAGCAAAAATTATAGGTTTTTTGCTATTCAGTTCTTTCGGCAGTTAAATTGTTTGTTTAAAAGTTTTATTTTTATTTTTTTGTGGCTATTATCTACTAATTACCAAATCGGACTAGGTACTCTGTATAGAAATTTACGTAAAACAACGCGCCCAGTACATACGCAAACAGTTATTTTCAAACGCTGTTTTCTCCGTATATAATGATTTTTTCGGAAAATCCTTTTGGATTTAGTTGTGTTTTGAGATGCTGTACCTACCCCTTCCGGCTTCGGTAGACGTCTTTTTACACCCTACGCGTCGACTCGATAACCTCCTCCTTTTTTTCGTCGGTTAAAAATACATATGAATGCAATTCAAACAAGCGTAGTGCCATCTGTTCCAATGTGCTCTGTTTTTCTTGCACTTCACCGTTTGGGAGATAGAATAACAAGAGAATCGACTATATGAAGGTACTGTAGTGTTTCCAGTGCTGGTATTCTAGCATATAAAAACGCTGCCTTTGAAACCTTTGTTTTTGTGTACATGTTAAACACATGCATCGATGGGTTTTTTAACAGCTATGCCGGCGTTTTACAGAACCGCTTTTTTGTTGTGTTGCCTCTCTTATTTAGCGCCTGTGTTAAAGTGCTTTGAAGCACCATGGCTGGTACATTCAGCAAACTCTATAGTCAAGTACTTACAGTGCTCTTAAGTTGACACTGCTCACAAAAGACCGTGTATTACGCTCCGAGGCAGCCTTTAGATTTTTTTTCTGCTACTTTAGCAGTTGAAGAACTCGAAAATCCTTTTAGAATTTAGTATCTACTTCAGCTAGCTTTCAAGCATTTGGTATGCTATATCTACTCGTATAGTACCTAATTATTATACCAATCTAATGTGTTTTTATGCAGGGTGCCGCAGGGTGGCGTAATTCACATAAAAACCACATCTTAACTCATAATGTAGGATGTAATGTTTACCACAATGTTGAAGGCACAACAGCAGATGTTGATCGAGCTGATGAGAACATTAATGAGGTTCGCAACGGAAAATGCCTCTTCCAAATCGTTGGTGTAGCTAAAACAAAGTAGGTACATAAGCTCCTTATAAATTAGGCTTTGAATCAAATTATAGAATAAGGAAGATTAATTACGAAAATATGAATGAAGAAGAAATAATTTATTGCTCGCTTTATTTATTGGCTAGTTTTTAATTCTGAGAGAAACTTACTTAATAAGACGTTGGTGTATTTTGATAACATCAATGATCTTTTTATAGCAATCGACAGTTCCTATGTTTCTCTGAGAATCTTCCACAGTTACAACATTCCGAATCTTTACTTGCAGAAGGCGCAGTAACATACTGATATGGCTTGTCATAGTGATGAATAGAAGATCAGTGCTTAACATGACACAGACAGATAGACTTCCTGAAATATAAGTTGGTTATCTTATGTTTACGACTGAATAATTACACTCGCTACCCTTTCATAGCTTCAAGTTTACAAGTAACTTGACGACCTCTGTGGCGCAGTGGGTAAAAGCTCACCCGGGACGCCACCAGAAGGTTGCGGGTACGATTCCCGCCGCGGAATAAATGTTTGTATAATCTGCAAATATTTGTCTCGGGTCTGGATGGTTCTATGCATAACATGTATGTATTTACAAACAAAAAGTATATAAGTAGTATAATTATCAGTTATCTGGCTCCTATAGTAATTCTTCTAGCACAGCATCGTTACCATCAAACAAGCTTTGCTTAGTTGCACTGTGTGTTTCCAGCATTATTTATTTATTTATTTAACTGTCATGGTATATGAAGGCTTTATTCATAATATAAACAAATTCTAAGATTTATTCACCTGCGCAAGTTTCAAAGACGTACGCAATTCCATGATAGATAGGCTTAGTTTTGTCAAAAGGGTACGACAAGCGAAACACGTAGCCGCCGAACTCTGTAGACACGCCGCTTGCTTTATGGTATAGGAATTCGACAAACGGTGTCAAAACAAAGAACGAAACTCCTAAGGCGTTCCATAGGGTGTACACTGCAAGCATTATACAATACGAGGGAACATTATTCAGAATAGTTATATCTTAGCTAAGTGACTAAATAATACTGTTTTTTTTATGGTGAACCTGAATCAATATTACTGTTTATTTACAACATTAAGAATACCAACTTGGCAGGCTATAGTCAAGCACAAAAAGTGAATAAACATTAAAAAAGTTTTCACTTTTTTTAAAAGCGATAACATAGGTACTTACCAATTACAGTTAAACCACTCTTTGTTGCAAAAGGGCAATTGTTCGCAACGTTTTCCATAGATAAACAGGTTCACGACTGTATCCCCAAGGTGCGGTAGACATTCTCTCAGATCTTTTTTTATGTTACTTATTCCAGAGCCTTTAAAGATGTCTAAGGGGGGTAGTCAGAGGCATGTCCAAACACATATTTGATACATGCCTACATCTTGCAGAAGTTAGTAATCATACGTGACAGGTTGCAAGCCCATCGCCGCCTATCCATAGATATCTATTCCATAGATGTATGTATTATTTAAATATTACTTACTTATTTGTCTGTTTTTGAGAGTTGAGAGGCTCTTTCGTTTGATATCGGACTCCATGTTGTCGTTCGAAACGGGCCAAATATCAGCGAGCTCACCCACAAGTTGCCTGAACTTGTGTCGCTTGTACCAAAGTGTTATCAGCTTACCAACACCTAAAAATAAGTAATAAGTTGAACTAGGAAACCAGCTTTATGACTCTCATAAAATAGAATAACTTGGTAGAGCTTAATTACTGAAAAATAACATAAAACAAAGGTAAACAAAACTCACTCATAAGTCCATATCCAGCAGTATGCAGGTTACTTCCTATCAATCCCTCCATCACATTCAAAACCATCATCTTCTGTATAATATAAAGATATTGTCCCCATATAATCAAAACTATAAGCGTAGAAGTCATAAATAAGCTAAAATACGTTTTCAATCTTCCTCGGAGATTCTTAGGGATATCATCGATCAAAGATATTCCGATACTACCGATACAAAAGTCGCATATACGAAGTGTTTTGTGAATTTCTTTTGTAGCTCCATGTTTATCGTCCGCCATCTTCAAGCTATTATTCATCTACTATTTGATTGGTAAAAAGGATTCTATATTTCTTTGTACGAACTCGAACTATCCTATTCATATTGTATGTGAATGTTTGTAAGAGAATGTGTTTGTTAGTTGGATCTATGTTCTGATTGAATAGTTCCAGGATTGGCGGAGTATACCTATCTCAATTTTTTAAACAGAATTTTACTTCTTCTATACTTATAAAATGCTTTGTCCTGAATGACTCACTACCGGATCAACGCACAGCTTAAACCGCTAATTATAGAGACATGAAACTTGAAGGGTAAGATATTTGTATGACGTAGGCATTGTATGAAAAATCGTATTCCTGGTACTTAGAGAAATGAAACTTAGAATTATGATTGTTCAACAATTTTATTGAAAATCTACTGTCACAATATGCAAAACTACTCCTAGAACAGGGTGTAGGGGTGTTAAAGTTTGTATGGGTTTTTTCTCTATACGTGGTCCGATTTGCTTGAAATCGGTATGGGTAATTTAAAAATATCTGTATGGTTTTTTTTTAAACTACTCTTCAAAGGGGGTGAATGAGAGAGTAACAGTTTTAGTAAGTCTGATCGGGATCCATTTTAAAGTGACACTCACTTGATAGGTAGGTAAGGTAACTACAACGTAAACGAAGTCACGGGGGTTCCACTAGTTATTTATAACTGTACTTAAAAGTATTGCATGTTGTGCCGCAAGCGAAGCCATGTACGTTAGTATGTATGTAACCCTCACATACATTATTAACTACTTAAAGTAATACCTAATGCTCTTGTCGTTAATATTATAACTTTCTGAAAATATTAATGCCCTAATTACATACCCAACGTATTATAACAGGAGTTCATAATAACTTTTGCTAACTTAATAAGAACCGGTTATTTTTTATACTAACAAGTAATTTTATTATTGGTTAACAAATCTGTTTCTCTACTAAATATCAAGTATTTAGGAACCCCCTAATTTCATAGAACTACACAAACATTAAGTAGGTCGCTGTATGAGCTAGGTTAGCTCAGGATAGAAGCGAATGGCAGAAGCAAAGGCAGGCCCAAAATACCCAAAACAAAATGTGAAAACAAATACAAATTCAACCGTGTTCAACTCCATTATATATAATTTTAAATAATGTTAAAAATAAAGTTTATTGGTCATGACGATCCCTCTTTACTCTACTACTCTACTAAAACCAGTTGAACACGGTTCAACTTGTATTTATTTGTTTTCACAATTTATAGAACACAACATATTTATTCAATACCGCTATTAAACTCGCTTATTAAACCTTGCTTAAACCCGGTATGAACTTAAACACCCGTTGAATACCAACCAACTATGCCCATTCGTGTAAGCGCACCGCAAAAGTATTTGCTCATTAATTTCCATCCTTGGATGGTGAATTGAAAAATAATGCATTCCATTTTCGAAATTGCTTTCTACAATGATGCGCTTGTACATACATAAGCGGTTTATGGTACATAAGCGGTTTATGGCCTCACTTTTCTATTAATTTTATACTTACTCGTAATATTACCTACAAGGCAATTTATTTGGACTGGACCGTTCTTACTTTTTGAGCTTCTTCGTTGACAAGATATTTTCTGGGCACATTATAGGGTCTACCTAAAATAAATGTTCTTGACATTTGTATTTTATCAAAAATTCATATAAGTTCTTAGCTTTATAATTAAACACAAAACCTTAAGGTTTAAGTAACGTTTATCTGTGGCTTCTGCCTACTTCTGAAGGAAATGTGATTGTATTAGTTACTTACTTACTATAGAAGAAATGTAGGTTGGGTTAATCTATCTTGACTAAGCAACACTTCAAGTTTCCTAAAGCGATAAAAAGCAAAATAAGATAAATGTAAGTAACATTTATCTTATTTAGCTTTATCGGTAGGTACAATCTATGATGAAAGCAGAAAACTTTATGAGAATAAATACTCAGTAGAAAACGTGCAGAGAAATCTTCACCAGAACCAACAGAAATAAACAAGCAACTTCATGTACCACGAAGTTAAGTTACAAGTAACGCACACGTGAATAAAAATAATAAATGATTTGATATAAAACCTCACACGCATGCCAACACTGAAAATTGGGAAAAATGAGTTACGCGCGTTTCATCTAAATTGGCTCATTTCAATAATTTCACGTCAGTTCCGGCGGTTTCATCCCTCTGAATCGTAAAAACAGAAGTCGCTGGATCCGAGCCCGGCCGGATTCTTGCTAAACATGATTTCCTGCTCCCCAATAGGTACATCCTATTTAGATCAAAGGTAAATGATTTGCGTGATTGACAATTTCGCTATGTTCGCTAGGTTGCAAGTCTATTCCTACAAATCCAGAGCTGGCGGCGTTCAGTGCCTCTGACAGCCATTAATTACTGCCAATTTACAATTTCAGTGTAACAGTCTGTTTGATTTCTGACTTAATTATTCCAATTTTACCGCAAACGATGTCAACTGCAATCATTGAATACATCATGTGAAGCGGAACAACCAATTCAGCTTGATCTGCGGTTCGAATGATGATTCGGTAAATTATGTAAAAAGTAGAGGCTTTGTTAAAGTGGTTAAAAAATCATGTATTAAATTAAGCTGCGATAAAAATCAATGTATTAATTACGAAAACGGCTCGCATTTGCTTTGTATGTAGGTACTTATTACTAAAGTTATGTTGCAGCTTGTGGTAGCCTGCCAACAACTTGAAGTTGGAACTAACAAACCAACTCCAAGTCCGAGATAATATGAAGATTATTTGCATCTGGCAACACCTGGGCTTTTACTCCAAAATTGCATTTCATATCATGCTCAACTTTGCAGTACCCCTCTGTGAACTGAATGCAAAATATCGGTAAGCTGCGTATCATGCACGTTCCTCTTTGTTTCAAGTCGCACATTTTTACTATGTCTCTATCTGTCTCTACGTATAAAATCTTACAACCACACCACTATTATTGGCTACAAAGTTAAGATTATTACAGCCATTTTTCTATTAATTTCGTTTTCTATACACAATAAATCTGTAGGTATTTAGAATCTCATTACTTCGAACTTAAAAAAGTATCAGTGGCTTACTTTGTTTACAAATCTATCTTTAAATTCAAGATAAGGCACCTGTCCCTCGCACCCGGGATTACTGCGCCTTTAGCTTAGCGCGATCTCAGTAGCTTTACGGCGTTATAGAGTGGAACACCGCAAGTACCGGCCACTTAGCTGTTTATTCACTGGAGCCTTACTTTTGTTTTACTTTTCAGGTCATGTGGAGAGATGTCCAAAGGTTGCCTGGCAAAGTTTGAAATTACTTCAAAGCTATATCTACCTACTAGTCTGCTGATTTTGAAAACTCTACAATTTCTTGAGCAAACATATTTGCAAATTCTTGAGAAACCTACGTTAGTATTTTTTTATAAAATATTCTGATTAACTTAGGATAATAATATGAGCCGCTCTCTGTGACCACATAGACTGTTTCTTATTGGCCATTTTGAACTAATAAAAGTACAAAATACAAAGAAAAAGCAAAATATAGGTAAAGCTTACAGGAACTCATTGGCTCAACACGAGCGGAGAAAGGAAAAATGTACGGGCTCTGACCGGCTTATCTCCTTACGACCGGGACTTGAAGCCTTTCTATATATTTGAGACATGATTTTACAAAAGATTTTTAAGATTCATTGTCCACCCACCATATTTGGATACAAAATACAAAATATATTTATTAGGTTTCAAAACATATACATTGTTTTTGTGACATAATTTAACACAAGTTATATGTTTAGCGTAGCTTAATTAAAATGATTAGGTACTACTCAATTAAATTATATAGGTATGTTCACTAGCCCCCACACTAGGATACCCTGTATTGTGGGTGGCTAGGTTAGCACGGTAAAAGAGCAAAGGAAAATGTGGTTGACCTGCGAAAGTAAAGCTACCGTTTCTTAAAATATGAACATCAAAGTCAAACGTAATGTACAAATCAGTAAGGGAAACCAAATCAAAATGTCGCGCATGAAAACAAAGACAATCAACAATAACCGACAAAGGGAGAAAAGTCTGAAAAATATTGCTTTCACCAATTGCAAATTTATTGATGTATGCGATCTCGTTATCGTTCCCATCTGTTTTGAAGCCCGAGGTGCTGATTCTGTAAATTGATTCTACGGGTTTAATGGAATTTTCTTGAGTGCAGTTATTAAGAAACGTTGATGAACTGACTCATTAAATATAAGTTCAGGTAAAACAGTATAATATTTAGAAAATCAGTACAGTCAGCGACAATTGGAGATTTTAAAGCTTCATTTTTATCATTATTTGTGGGAAAATTGCCTATAAGCTGAAGTCTTCAGCTTACATTGGATGTTTTGCCTTGCACTATTACTATTTATGAAAAAATAGGCATATAATTTTTCCACAAATAATGATGAAAATGAAGCTTTAAAATCTCCAATTGTCGCTTTGCTTTAGATAAAAATCTAAAACCCTACGAACTTCGAAGATATTGAAGATTCAAATACATAGAATGTTCATGAACTTCTGTCGCTGACCGTACCTACCTAGTATAAAATATTTTCATCGTATACCTGGTTCAACGAAGGTAAGTAGTTTATTTCTGTATGTTAAAGTAAAATTAAATGTTACTTATTACAATTCGGAAGGATAATTATAAAATTTCCTTGGGAAACTTTACTAACAACCTTTGGAACAAAAATAATAATCTCAACTCTACCTCTACAAAACAAATAGAGTGTCTAGATAAGATTAAGAACTATAAGAAGGCATGCAAATTGTCAATGTATAAAAGCAAGCTTATAAAGAATTAGTCTGCGGGTAGGTTTGGGATAACAGCATCTGCAATGCACTAAACCGACCATTAACGAAGATCCGAAGATATAATAATGAAGTTGCTACCAGGGACGCAGCAAGGATGAGGGGAGCCTCCTGGCGCCGTCAAATCAAGGCCATGTCGGAACTTTCTGAGGTACGTACGGAATTATAATGCCGATGGAAGAAATAAGTCGATAACTTTCAAGGAAAATGGAATTAATTGTATTTATCTCCGTTGGAACCTTGAGGGAAGTTTGACGTGAGCTAAAAACAGTTCTAGCTATTGGTAAAAAACACATATACAGGGTGTAAAAATACGTCTACCGAAGCCGAAAGGGTAGGTACAGCATCCCAACACACAACCAAATCCGAAAGGATTTTCCGAAAAAATCATTATATCCGGAGAAAACAGCGTTTGTAGATTACCGTTACTGCGTATGTACTGGGCGCGTTTTTTTACGTAGATTGCTGGATTTTGAGTTTGAACTGTTTCTTTATAAATGAAATTATCAAGTAGGTATTGTCTTATTATATTGTACTAGTAGTAAATAACCAGAAATAACATAAAATAACGCAACTAAGTAAAAAAAAAATTGCCTGATTGCAGCCCCTCAGTTTTCGGTAGTAGTCTTTTTACACCCTGTATAATACATTATTTTGATCACATTATGCATGCAAGATTGAAGTCACGGTCAAACTCACCGAATATTCTTCGTAAATCTTGTATAATTCGGCAAGCACACGATGGATCTACTTTATTTTTGTTGTCATAAGTAAATAATTATGGTGTAAGTTACCTATCTCTGTCTCTGTGCCACACTGTAATACAATCAATTGTCTGACTTTTTAGGTCCAAAACTTACAGCGAATGAACAGACTGACAGAGCAGCCTCAGTAAGACGGTGCGGTTGGCACGAAACCCTAAATCTATCATTGCGTATCAAAGTAGTTAGCATAGTTTTTTTTAATTTTCAATTTAAAGTTCAGCCCTGTTAAAACTGCAGTGAGACCCTTGCGGCCGCCATGGTCGTCTCCACTTCAATTTGCGTCCAGCGCCACTCCCAACAGAATTCAATTACAGATACATGAATAAACATTTGCTTTTTCTCCAGCGACTTCATTCAGGCTGAATGAGAGGATGAGATAAGTGTGATTGTACAAAACTTTAAAGCACAGAATACATTACACCTAGTTCTAAAGGTGCATTTACACGATGCGATTTCAACCCATACGATATCGTATCGCACGGCAATTTTCCACGTGTAAACGCTCATCGTATGCGATTTGTCATAGATAGCGCGACGCTCGTCGGCACGTTCAATGGGCGGGGCTTAGCAAATCGTACGAAAAATTGCATCGTGTAAATGCACCTTTACTTTTGTAGAGACAACTATATAACAACTATATACAATTTAAAATAACTTAATTCAGGAATCGGGTTCAACAAATAAATTAAAAAACATTAATGCAATGTTTTTTTTTGTTTTGTAATGAAAATCCTGAGAAAATCGATAAAGACTATCCTTTCAATTGATTGTTGCTTCTTTTATAACTCAGTCCATTCGTGATGTAGCTGCGCTGCGAATGGTAGAACGTCTGTTCTCCTTGAAAACCATTATGCAACATTTCATTAAAAAAAAAAATTAAGTTAAATTTTTAAGTGAAAATAAGTTTTCACTTAAAAATTTAACTTAATCGGCTTAGTAATTAAATTGATACGGTCAAACGTCTATTTACAACCCAAAAATGAGGCCTTGTCAGTTTGTGTTGTTTAAAATGAAAGACTCTATATTGCCCCAGTGGAATAATAACGTCCGGTAAAAGTTAACCCTAAAAATTAAAACCAGCGATGAGCTTGCATATTTTTAGCACATCTTTTCACGCTTTGTGAAGTCGATAGTAGGTAGGTACATAGTACTTAGGTTTTCTTCTTCTTGCCAAAAACGTACCTACGTATGTACCTACATTATAGTCCGACTTTCGTCCGCGGAACTGAATCAGGATTTCCTATATGGAAACTTCGCTTTAAATTTTGTTTAGAAACTAGAAAGTTGAAACGTTTATGAAACAGTGTCTTTGGCAATATAAGTGAGTCGCAGTGAGCGCGCTCTTTACTTTGTCGTACTCTTAACTTTCCACACAGATACAATTTTAGCTCTGAGAGATTTTAATTTAGCGCCATAATAATAATTTTGGGACTTTTCTCCAAAATAAAAATATTATACAGTTTGCTTAATCAAGAAACATTGGTGTGTGTGCATTGAAATTGTTTTAATGATAAAAATAACAGAAGCGCCAAACGACAATAATAACTACTAAATGTGTCTAGTTGAAAAAATATAATTAGGTACCCACCTAATCTACATGTTCTGTACATTTAGGTTAACATCAGAACCTGTGTGCTGTGGCCAAGCACGTAGAGACCTGGATGCTATCCTAATGTTTAGTGACTCGTAGGTGACGCAGCCTGGTGTGCTTCTTTTTATTTGTGACGGTCTAGTTGCAGAGATATTCACTGAAATATTAGCTATATTTTTGGTAAGGCAGCAAATCTGTACGATGTGCAATAAATCGTTACGGATGACAGATCTCGTAGGCAAACACAGCTCTCTGCCTTTTAACACTTTATATGGAAATGCAAAATACTGCGTGATTTATATGGGACGTATATCAAGAATCTGGAGTTTGGGTGTTATACGGCGTGACGTTTCACGCTAAACGTTTATTGTAAAGTATGTTTATTGCAGAATGGTATGCGCAAGTGGGAATGAATATTTATAATGGCCTCGCGTGGAGCTTCTTCTCGGACTTAAAATAAATTGCGTACTTATCAACAAAACATGCTGCGTGAAAAAATCGTTTTAAGCTTAAAAATTTCTAAGTTTTACTATCTCGAGATTAAAATTTGATTACACTTAAACGTTATTCGATGTTGATAAAAGGTTAACTTAAGTTATATTAATTTTATGATAAGTATAGCCATCCAACGAGGTAATGCCGCCAGCCTTTTGGGCACATTACCTGCGGTCGGTGATTTGAACACTGTTTTTTATCTTTAGTTTAGTTAAATTATCTACCTACTTATGTATTTTTATGATTATTGTTTCGTGTAAATATTTATAAATAAAAATATATAAGTGTTGGTCTTTGACCACCAATTTGTAATTAAATAGTAAAGATGAAAATGTATTCCCAGTCCGAATTGTACGAAAGAGCCAAAAAAGAGAAACACATTTTTTTACAAGCGATACTTTAAGCTTTGAATAAATATTGCTACAATACTCGGATTGTCACGGAGTAACAAAGTGGGTCACGGTCCAGCGTTCAAAAGAATTGGTCCAAAGGAATGCCTTGACTGGTATAGCTCTTTAAAAGTGATAAAGTACACAGATTCAGCTAAGCTAAGCTAAGCTAATTATAAACAAAGCAAAAATAGAGAAGTTTAAGAGCTTCACTATCTTTTGTAACTAAACTAGTGAACCGAGTTTAGCTTCAGCACAATTGTCTTAAAGAGCGCTTATATTTCCGCACCTCAGTGGAGTGATAAAAACGTAAAGCTGAAAGGTACTTCATAGTAGCCAAATGCTAATGGCACGCAGGCCCCAAGACTTCTGTATAAACCTTATGAAAGACGAAATAGAGTTGAAAGTTGCGGATCTTTGTATCTCACATACATCTCACTTAATTAAGTCACTAGTGAGCGCGGTACGAGTACCTTGCAGTACTCCCGAAGGCTTCAACTCGAGAGCCCTAATAGAGCACGCATTTCAAATGTTGATTTAATTTACTTTACCGTGTTAGACATTTTACATTTTGCAGATGAGGTAGAACTTCGTGTAAATTGCAACACTGCTTTTATAATGTTCTTTCGTCTACATTAATTAAATCGGATTGGTGCCTTTTATTTGCTGTTTCACAAACAAACGTTGTCCTTATTTCCATGAAAAATTATGAATTATATTCCGGAATAAAATGAAACATCTGAGAAGAAAATTCATCTAAATTCATTTTATGCAAGCTTTACCTACAAATGTAAGCTTTTGAAAAGAAACTCAAGTGAACGAGGTCTACGCCGCAGCTGTTTCGTAGCCGCTGGCAGCGTAGCTTGTCGAGCCTCCTAATAAAGCCCTTGTCGAGCCCTTAAGTCGAGAAGTTAATTTACCCAGTGATAATATTGCCCTCTTATGTTCAGGTGCGTTTTTCAAGTCTCATTACCTGCCAGAATTTCCTTACGAGGTAATAAGTGACTACAGAGCGTAGCAACTTCTAAGATGATTCCTCAGTTTAAGGCATTTTTCTTCCTGTTTCATAAATATAAACAATATCTCAAAGTAAACATATACAATATTTCGAGAATTAATATTATAAAGAATGTGAAAAACTTAAAGGAAAAAAATATATATTTGAAAAAAATCATAACTTTGAGTAGTTACTTCAAATATGTCTTAAAAACGCATAAACATAAACAGAAAGTAATGTTTACTGTTCTGTTGTACTAATCGCTTTTACATGCAAGTTTTGAAACGGGGACTGTCTCTTGATCCCGAGTTCAGTACCCAATCGCCTTCCATTCAACTAACATTCAACTGTACCTACGTATCCAACTATCCAGACTCAATCCTTGGCACACAATGTTGGCTAAATTAAATAAATTCGATCTGTCGGGTTTTCACGGTTCTGAAAATGCAAAATTGAAACTTTTGACTTGGAAAAGATATAAACTCGGTGTAGCGCGAGTGGAGCTTACTTGTTTTGGGTTATTCATTGGAGCAGATATTCATTAAGGTTTCGTATGGGCGTGAATGGCGAATCAACGATTAAAAATAGAAAAGCATAAAAAATGTCTGTAGCGATACGCCCACGACATTAATTTAACGACAGTCTGATAAGCGACCCTCTGCCCATTATTTGACTGAAACGTCTCGATCCATATCAAACCATGAATTTGCATTTAGATAAAAGAGCAAAGGTTCCCCCATGAATAACCATATCGGCTGGTAAGTTGTTTCCCTGTTTTATCGCGTCCTGTCCGACGCAGAAATTATTATAATCTGACGAGCCATTCGGAGGGCAGCGAAGGAAGACGCCTGTATCCATATAAAGCAGTGAAAATCATGCGGACGACCCGTGGGACAACAATCGAGGGCCTAGTCCTTGCGAGATGGCACAGTTGTGATTTGGGCTCTATTGTGTTCTACACAAAAGGTTCTTTTTTTGCACCTAATACTTGAAAGCTTCTTCAGGTAGAACATACTTGTGATTCGATTCATATTTTTATGAATTGTGTCGTGAACTGTTTTACTTTGTCGTCTAGATGCATGCTAAATCTTTCGAATGTTATCACAAATGGTTAATTTACTTGTTAGCTACATTTGTGAGCTTGTGAGCTACAATTTTGACTGAGCTATTTCTATAGTTTGAATAAAATAGAATCAAATACCTACCTGCAGGTGCCTTCAACGCCGTTCACAATAGCAGAAATGCCTAGAGCTAAAACCGTACAGTTTTATAAAATCCTAGCTTTTAGTTTTTTATTTCCCCGAGGGAAGATAAGATAGGATTATAAAAGTAGGGAGAAAAACTGATGCAGTATTTTAGAAAAACCTGCAACTTTTTAGGAATCATTTGAGTACTGCAAATACTAAACTTCACTCGAATAAGCTACAAGCATTTTACCTCTATATTTTTATTTAACTCGTGCTATAATTATAATAAAGTCGACCTCTGTGGCGCAGTGGGTGAAAGCTCGCTTGGGACACAGAAGGTTGCGGGTTCGATCCCCACCGCGGGATAATTTTTTGTATGAACTGCAAATATTTATCTTGGGTCTGGGTGTTGCTATGTATAATTTGAATGTATTTACAAACAAAAAGTATATGTTTCACAATATGAAACCATGGGACTCGCTAAGACAACGTTTTAAAGAAATTAATATTCTAACAGTATTTTCACAATACATTTATGAAATCCTTTTGCACACTCATAAATATATTAATAACTTTAAGAAAAAAAGTGACGTGCATAGAATTAATACTAGAAATAAGGATAAAATTTGTGTGCCTGAATTTAGATTAGAAAAAGTGAAAGGTTTTTTCTTGGGAAATACCGTACTCTTTTATAATAAACTTCCAGATAATGGCACTAAATTGCCTATTCGAAGATTTAAAAGTTACATAAAAATAATCTTATAAAGAAAGCGTATCTACTATTCTATTGGTGATTATATTAATGATAAATTCGCGTGGCCTGATGTCGCTCTGCCCCTCGACAGCTGATGTGTGCACAATGCCTTTGCTATTTTGCTAAGCTTTTTGAATTTTACTACCTTTACTTTTAATTTTACAACTAAATTAGTTATAAAATTAGCCTAAGTTTAGATCTAAGATGGATCACCTAAAAAAAGCTAGGCCTCAAACCGTGTTAGTTCCCTAGTTTCTCACGGTATTGGTCGCGAAAGAACAGGAGTAGAATCACCTAGTTTTAAGACGTTTCAAAGTGATCCCAGCGGTCCTACTGAATAAATGCTTTTTGACTTTGACTTTTCAAAAAAATAAAATCAAAAATATTGTTATTTAGCTACATTACGATAGATTGTTGGGTTGGAATTCTTCTTTTAAGTTATAGAACCTGTGTTAGAAAAATCCCCTTTATTCTGTAGTCTTCTAGCTACACTTGTAAAATAAATAATTTAATTAGGTAAGGTACTAAAAACAAATGTAAGTGATTGAATTAAAAACAAAAAATGTGGGTAGACATTTCTTTTGTATGTCTTTCGGTACATAATCTTGGAAATATAATATTAGAACTTATACGAACGCGTAGCAAGCACTTATGTGAAGGAACAGTATTTATTAGAACAATCATTTATTAAACATTATTCTAAGTATTCGCCATTTTTTTATATACTTTGACGCGTGAAGTGATTAACTAGATAGTACTAACTAGATAGTATGATACATTTTATACGTGTGAGAATCAATAACTTCGAAGAAGTGTATACATGTGTAGGTACCTACCTATTCAGGTTTTATAATTTTAAGGTAGTTGTATATACTTCACTTTGTACTATGTAATTCGTTTTTAGTTGTATTAAGTGTAAGCAAGTTTATATTTACCCACTTAATTACTTTATTTTAGGCCGATTTCAGCTTGTGAATACACATAATTCCAGGTTTCGCCGTGGAAAAGTAATGCAGTATCATCTGCATATGATACCTTTCAATTTATGAGCTGTATGTTAGTGAGATCATTTATATAAGCCAGAAACAGTGTTGGTATATAAGTAGTATATCAGTCATCTGGTTCCCATAGTACAAGCTTTGCTTAGTTTGGGGCTAGATGATGCTGAATGTACAGCATTCTATTTATATTATATATTATATTAATTAAAACCGGCGAGCATGTATAAAGAATGTAATGAGAGTGAATGAGGCAAAAGTTGTGTGTCAGGATCGTAGCACGTGGAGATCCGTGGTCTCTGCCTACCCCATAGGGAAAGAGGCGTGATGTTATATATGTATGTATTAATTAAAGTATTTACTTAATGAAGAAGCCATTTAATCGGAGGTCCGGATATACACCTAACAATGGGAAACAAGCATCCCAAAATCAGGAAGGAACAACAAACGATGTAACTTAATTCAAGCAACAGATTACATTTTAACAAAGTAATATTATTAAAAGTTTAATCCGTAAGTAGTACAAGGTAACGGAGGACGGAAGCTACTTTAGACAAATTGTTGGAGGAAATACCGATTTCTTTTGAGATAAATTATTGGTCTTAGTGTGGTTTTCAGTTTCAAAGAACTATATCTTTAGTCTGTCTAAGAAAGCTAGTCGCCAGACGTACAGTTCGCCCAACGTGAAGTTAGCCGTTTGTCTGCGCAGAACACAATTTTGTATGAAAAAGCGTTCACTGCGCAGACAAACGGCTAACTTCACGAATGCCTAGATCCGTTGGGCCAAGTGTAGCTTGTCAATCGAGATCACCATAACGATCTCTATTTTGTTTTTTTTTATATATATTATTCAAGATTGAGTTCTTCTATTTTTATTACTTTTTCTTTGTTTAAGCTTTTTGAACACCGCAGTTTTTCTGTTACCTATATCCTTTCCAGTCCATCCAAAGGTAGTCTGAAAGAGATCGCTTTAAGCGATAAGGCCGCCCATTGTACCTACTTGTTATTTTGTGTTTATGTGTTTCTTTTGTGTACTTACAATAAAGTGTTTATCTATTTATCTATTTTTGTTACGTTTACAATTCGTTTCGACAATCACTTGTTTGGCGCTAATAGATCTAATTAGTAAAAATTTCCTTTCCCCGTCTCCCTCTCGCTGAGTGTTTGCTTTGAGGATCCTTAAAATGGTCGGAATAAATCGTTTGATCATAACTTATTTTGAAGTACCTTATACTGCATTATTTTGTACTGATCAAAAATACTTTTCCCAGATTATAAAAATGAATGTTGGTACAAGTCATATTTTTGTTCAAAGTCAAAGTATTTATTGCTTACATGTGTGTGTACAAGGTCGTTTAAATAGGTGTACTAGGTAGATAACACATGAGTCCTGTAAGGACATCGCAATTTTTTATATGAGTAAGTAATATCAAAATATCTAGGTAATATAAAAATTGTGTTTGTTTAACAAACATTTCTTAACGCTATGAGATCTTTAATTTAAATCTTAAAATAAAAACATTTAGGTACAAATTTATTAGAATTTGGTACCTACCTACCAACTACTTATTAAATTATATTGGAGGAGCTTATTCAATTTTTTGAATAAAAAGCATAGAAATTCTACGTAGATCGAAAAAAAAATCATTCCACTAAACGTTAAATAGGTGAAATAGATTTAAACATTAAAATTGCTTCTTGTACCAAATTTGTAACCTAATTTTCATGAAAATTTTACCACGTTTACTTATTGTAACAAAAAATAAGTGTCATTTTCGCACAGGAAATGTTTCTTCCATTGATTCCTATTTTATCGCATGAGACATCAAAGCAGAATTTTCTCTCTCATTACCAATGGAATTCCGATTGATTTAATACGAGTCACAAAGAAAAATACAATTTGAAACGTCTGAAGGTTTGTCCTGAAGTTTGATTTTAGTATCTCGGTGGAAAAGGTCCGCCTTGACCTCAATAAACACTTCATAATTCCAATTGAAATCATCCCAACCTTGGACTCAAAGGACGTTCCTAAACTTTTCGGTGCCCTTACAATGTAAACAATTTTATTGGACTTGGTAGAACCTCTGCAAGAACCATTAAAATTCAACAAGGTAAATATTTTATTGCTAGCCAACTAGCCGTTTTCTATTAGTCTTCAAATCAAAAGATTGTACTTATATTATACCTACTTATATTTAAAAAGACATTCGCACTAGTACCTATAATACTACTAAGATAAGCTAGTATTATGGGTCAGTAGGTATTAACTTCTGCAAGATGTGGACATATATCAAATATGTGTTTGGACATGTCTCTGACTTACCCCCCTTAGACATCTTCAAAGGATCTGGTATAAGTAACAAAAAGATCTGAGAGAATGTCTACCGCACCTTGGGGATACAGTCGTGAATCTGTTTAGGTATTATAATAATCTTTGAGCAAAAAGGTGCGAAAACTAGGACGCCTGACCCTGACAAGAGGCTCTCAATCTCAACTTTATGTACCGTTTTTGTATTGAGTAGGTACTATCGAAATAGAACACAGAGCAGCCACGGATCCACTATAGTGGGCGCATGGGCATGCTCACAACCCTAATTGACCGAGCGAGTGAGCGAAGCGTCTCAGTTTCGAGATTGGCTAAAAATGCTTATGTCCGACTATCGGTTCTCGCCTACATGTCGTATTTTTCAACCGATTTGACCAAAATTGGCACATGAATTCCTTGACATTAAAAAAAGCAAGGTGCATATTATAGATCATGAGCGAGTTCATGTTCCGACGCACTTGGCCGATTTTCGGGTGTGCCCACAACCTTTTTTGAGTGCTGGATCCGCGCCTGGCGATACTCTCGCACAATCATACTCTTCCTTTATTTTGATAGAACCACTAAAGAGAGCAGATAGAGAATGAATCGTTTTTGTAGATCAAACAAACAAACAACATTTTGGAATCCAAGGAAAGTTTTTGATTAAAATGAAGTTGAAAGGAACAATCGTTTACTTGATAATGAGCTGTGCGAATTACACCAGAAACTTTCTTCATAAAACAATTAACGCTGCTTCACCTTCCGATCTTACAATTTAATATTTAACTTGTCACAACATTTTATCTTAAGTGCCTAATTTCAAATCATTTCGTTTCAAATATTCCCTGTAAATAAGATAAAGCTGGCGAAGCGTTTACTTGCCTATCATAACTTTTATCTGGCGAAGTGCACCGTAAGACGTTTTCAATAGTAGATCGTCTAGATAAAGCACACCCTCTCCGCTGTCTGCTCAACTGGAAACACGAGCAAGCGTCCTTCATTTATCTGATTCAGCTCCACAAAAATAAGTTAAAATGTATTTTGTGGCTTGCTACATAGTCAAACGACCGTATTTACGTTTATGCTTTAACTTTTTTTAATAAGACCACTAGAATTACTTTGAATAGGTAGTCTTAAAAACTAGGTGATTCACCTCAATGCTTTCGCGACCAATATCGTGCTTTTCGCTTATCCGTCTAGTATTTTGGGTGAAAATGAGGTTTACGAATATTCTAAGCTTATCAGTCACTACAACTTGCTATTTTTGGCTTCATGGAGTGAAATCTCCGCTAGGAGTAATAGAGTAATTTTTATTCTTTGGTTCTGTGAGTGAAATAGTATTTTTCTCTACTGTGTGGAGTGACAGTTTTTTTTTTATTTACAAAAAAGAAAAGGGCTTTGTCGCTGAGCGACTATACCGCCCAATCAGTAACATCTTAGCTTAGTCTTCTTATTCTAATTGGTTTCACTTCACTTCTTGGTTTCTTTTTCTTCTTCTTTTTATTCCTTCTTCTTTTCACTCTCTTCATAATCTTTCAAATATTTCTTTCTCTTCAAATATGTATTATGTCACGTCAATTTGATTTTGAAAAAACATGGCGGCTTATTGTCCTTTCAAAACTCCAACGGAAATCTTTCGTCAAATGAGAAATCTTCTTGAATACTCCCCCATTCCATTTGCCAAATCTCCTGTTACGTATCCAAGGCTTCATTAGTAAAATGCCACCGAAATTACATAATAAAACCTAGTAAAACACGAGAAAACTAAATAAAATAGCAGAGCCACTAGCTCCTTCAAAAATAGCGAAAGAAGTCGACAGTTTATTTTATATCATGTTTACATCAATGATATATTTTTTAAAATCATTGGTAACCAATGATATTAAATAAACTACGAGTATAGATATGTTATGTTCATAGTATTGAATAGAATAGAATAGAATAGAATAGAATAGAATAGAAAAACATTTATTTTGTGTTTCATAAACATAAAATACAATTAGGAACTATACTAACTTAATACTATACACAATAATATACACAATGTATTGAAGTTTAAAATTCGAGATGGTACACGTGACTGTCACTGACAAAAATGTCGCTCTGTTTGACGCTAATTTAAGTAAAAACTATGCTAATAAGACTGTTTCGATTCTTTAAATTCCACGCGCTTGTAACGTATCTATATTTTTTAACATCATTGGTTACCATGTACAGAAAATAATCAGAGAAATAGAAATAGGTACATTAAAAGTCTATGGTTCCGCGTGTTGTCCGGTCTGTGCTTAGATCTGGAAGAAATCGCCTTGAGCGATAAGACCGCCGATTGTAGGACAATACTGTCGAAACGTAGCATGTAATTACTTCATGTAACACTGTGTCCTCAATAAAGTTCTTATTTATTTATTTAAGATCATAAAGACGGGATAGGCCTCTACCTTGAAGTTCCCTCTGCCAAAATGTACACGATTCCGAATCAAGTGCGTCTTGTAGTATTACGTACGTCATATACGAAATTTGCAAGAATGCTCGTAAAAATGCATTCGTGTGCTACCTTTCCCCCGCAAAAACCGGCAATTTTTTTTTTATTATTTATTCACAAAAAATAAGGGAAAAAAAAGACTATATCGCCCAATCGGTAATAAACATCTTAACTTAGTCTTCATCATATAGGTCTTCATATTCTTTATGGTTTCACTTCTCTTATTGGTTTCTTCTTCTTCTTCTTCTTTTATTACTTCTTCTTCTTTTCACTTCACTTCACTTCAAATCTTTCTTCAAAATATGTATTACCAGAAAATGATGAAAGAGGAATTCTGTCAATAACTCGTCCATTCTAGTTTGTCTGAGGGTCTGTGCCATATATATAAAAGGTACCATGCTAAATCTATGGTCTGTGCTAAGGGTCTATGGTCTGTATAGACTACAGACCTCAGTACAGATACCATATATATATAGGAAAAGGTACCATGCTAAATCTATGACAGATACAGACCCACGTGAAGTTCTCGTCATTACTAAATTTATCAATGTCAACTTCTGTCAATATACATAAAAATACAGAAGTTTTTTAAGATGATTTGTTTGGAATACAACGACAAATGCTACAGTTAATCTTGCTATGTTTCTCAGAACTTTGTACATATTAGTTTTTGTAGCTGATATAAGTTTAGCAGGTCCAGAAAATTGGAATAATGTTGAAAGGCTAATGGAAGAGAACCCTTATATTGTGGCCCTTCTAAACCAAACTCTTGACTATATCTGCACTGGAACCGTGATCAGCAAAAGTACTGTATTGACTTCAGGTACCTGTATAAACTTTAATCCTGCACGTGTCGCAGTGGGAGTTGCTGTGGTCGGCAGAAAAACAAGCAAAAGCACCATTGTTGACGTGGCTTTTACGCGGCTGCATGGAGACTACAATTTTGAAATGAAAGAAGCGGAACCGAACCTCACTCGTATGCACAGCAACATAGGACTCGTATTTGTAGCGCGATCTATTCTACAGATGTACACTCCAGTTGCAAGTATGGGAAATTACTACGCTTCGGAGTTACAAGATATAGAGCTTACGACAGTGGGCTTCGGAACTATGTCCGGTACGCGCAACGTAGCGCTGCAACACGCAAATTACAATCAGGCGCCGTGCGCTAACCCGAAGTGGTACTATTGTATTTGCGGGGTGGAATTTTCAAATGTATCGAGCACGTATGTAAAAGAATTCGGAAATGGAGCGCCGGTTTTGTTCGGGAACGAAGTTGTGGGCGTAACGGCTTCCGCCAGCGGAACACTCACTCTAAAGTCTACCGATGTAAAATATAACGTCTTTACTGTATTAGGACCCTATTTAGCGTGGATAGAGAAGGCTGATGGTAACACAATACAAAAATTGCGGGCGCAAAGCGTCGCTACACGCAACCAGGGTAGTATCATTGTTAAGTTGGTTTATCTGTTACTACTAATAAATAAAGTGTGTCATTGAAAATATTGATTAACTTTACATTCTCACTTCCGTCCTAAAAGATTTTTCGTTATCTGAATACCCAGTAGTAGGTACCTCATAGTTTGTAAACATATTATTGTTATGGATGAATGCTAATTGGACAAAAGCGCCAATATGCAAGTGATAATGACCATAGCGATTCACTTATCGTTCATCGAACCGATGCATTGTTTAAAAGTAGAGTAAGAGCTATAAAGATGCATAAAGTCGAGAGAGAATGGTGCACTACACAAGTGCTCGACGAAAAAGAGAGCATTAATCGGCACACGATAGACCCTCCCTCCACTCCGAGTATTCATATTTGCATGTTGTCTGAGTGACTCTTGAAACTTTGCTGGCTGCAGTTGTTCATGTTTTGATCACAGACTGCCGTTGAAGGTGTTTTATAAAAGTGCCCAGTGTGCTGGTAAGTTTTATAGCGTCAATTTACTTTATTTTTTCAATTTACTAATTTTTATTGAATTTTAACTCGTAACTTTATTATGAAGACACAGTAATAACTTTTACTTTAGTTTTTCTTGCTAAATTAAATGCGCTCCAACTCGTAAAAACTTATCTGCCTAAGTCAGATAATCAATATCTTTATGATGTAATTTAAGAAGTAGGGTTTAAACAAACACATCGTAAACTTTGACCCGAAAGCGGGCGAGATAACATAATAGTAGGTATTTTAGCCTCGCAAGTTATCTCATAACGTCTACTGCGGTGGGTTGTTTGGATCTAAGTGCGGTGTCAGAGGAACATAACAGTAAAAATGAATTTCATCAGGGTTTTCGTGAGGAATATGAGTCAGAATAAGAAATGGGAGCCGTTGCGCAAAGTGGGAATTATTGGAGTGCCTTTCGAGAAAGGTCAGAAAAAGTATGGGGTCAGCGTTGCACCGGCCGCAATGAGATACGCCGGCCTCATTGAGCAACTTCAAGAAATTGGTAAGTACTCGTATATTTACACTTCTTATATCTAAAAGTAAATGGAAGTACTTTTGAATGATTACTTTTTGTTTACCTAATGCTATTAGGTACCTACTAGCAATGCCCTTGAAACTTTTTATGATCTATAAGTCGACTTTGATTCGATGTTTATGGGTGATATTTGTAGTAAAACTAGCTTTTGTACGTTCTGCCCTCCTAATATACTTGATAATATATTTTATACGAAAATATATTTTTTGATTCATTGATTCCAGAGACTGAACACTGAACACTCACATATTTAATGTAAAAGGTCATTGGGTGCCGGACCGGACCAATAAAAATTAAACCTATATTTTACTATAGGTAATCACGTTTATCTATTTCCAGATGGACTAGACATCAAAGACTATGGAGACATAGAAACTGGCGGAACTGAGGAGTCTGTGAACGTGGAAAACATGAACCATCTCCAGCTTGTATCGGCGTGCAACAGGAAGCTATCGAAACGAGTATCTCAAGTTTTAAAGGATGGCAGAGTCGCTCTCACTATTGGCGGAGACCATTCTATTGGAGTAGGTAAGTTGTGAAAATACAAAATAGAACATCTACCTAATATTTTGTACTGTAGATGATTTGATATTGTGGAGACTAGGAAAATGTTTAGGTAGACGATGCTAATAGCTCAGCACTTACCAGTATTATACTCTCGATGTAAGCTTTACTAAGAGTATTTTAACAAAAAGTGTAGCTCTTTAGCCAGACACTTAAGTTACACCTTATAAAAATGTTTTCTTGTGTGCCACTTAATCCAAGATAAAAGTTCGAAGTATCATTTCCCTAAATATGAAGGTTGTAGCTTTGACAGATTCGGAGATAAATAACTACAAAATTGCTTAAATCGCTCCTGCACACTCTTAAGTAGGTAAGCGTTTACTCGCACATAAAGCGAATATCGAATCTGTAATGACGCTAGTTCAAAACGGTTTAGTACCAAGTCGTCACTAATACCCAATTCAGCTTCTAAATAAGTATTAGTAGAGGTACCTACTTACTTATAATTTTACAATAAACGTTCGTCAAAAAAATTCTAATAAATTAAAATACCTAATAGGCTTTGATCTTTTCGTAGGTATAAATAATTGCCATAAATAAAATAGGTCAAAGCTCTATTTATTAGTGACTTGAAATACGTACAAAGGATATATGTAAGGGTTCAAAGACTTCAAAGACCGTGATCTTAGTAACCGGAAACCTTTCCGTAGTACCATTATCAAAGTCAATAACCTTACATTATGATTATACATAGCTATTGCTTGGAAATATTAAAGAAAGTATTCGAAGCAATTCGAAGTAACTGGGAACTTGAATCAGACCAAAAACCATACGTTCCAATTTCCGTCGTTCAGCTAAGTTGGTAAAATGTTTTGAGCTCTGTTTTCACTAGCATAAGGTTGAACTATTCATTCTTACGATTATTACTATGCCTAACAGGTGTATGAGACGATTGTAAATGGGACAGCTGGAAGAGGAAAACCTAGACGAACATAGGTTGTATCAAATTGGTGACATTTTAGAAAAGGTCAAAGTACCTTAACCTTTAACTGACGACCTTATACGTCTCACAGACGTCGACAATTTATAAATGGTTATATTTTCTAAAATACTTTTCTTGTACTAAAAAATGTACATCTACTCGTATTGATGTGGTATTGGTCGTCACCTCGGTGTTTGCGTAGGTCAGCCTTTAGTGACTCGTTGACGTGACATGATTAAAAAAAAACTCAAAATGCCTAGACATCAAAAATCTAAGAAATACGGGTGTCCACGCTGTCATACAGACCTCAATATGACTAAGGAATGCAGTGACTGCAAAATACGTGAATAAAATTTTCAATTTATATGGGGTGTCAGTTTTTTTTTATTTTCAAGTAAGAGTTACAAATTCTATTTTATTTCGGTACTCATATCAGTACAATAATATTGTTTGAGTAAATTTACTGATTTTTATGATAATTTTACTTAACAATAATTAAACTTCAGTATGATCCCAAAATTTGCTTAGCAATTAATTCGATGTTATGATAAACATTGATTATTTTTAAAACTCAAGTGGTATTACATTTTTTATTTGAAATTTAATAATTTAAGACATATATCTATTAATGGTAAAAACTATAAGAAACTGCGTGTTTTTTTTTTCTTTTTGACGTCTGTGAGACACCACCTCGGCGTTAATGCTTCGTTTAGACCACCTCGTCAGTCCAAGGTTAAACTAGCGCGCTTCTCTGAAGAAATTCCAATTTCATGTGAACATTTCAAGAAGAAAACACTAGAAATTGGTGACATTTGGCTAAAAACCCTTAACCGGGCGAACTTATGAAGAAAGTACCTAATTCCAATGTCATAAAAGCTCAATACGCAATTTTTTCTACACGATCCTCCCCAACTCTACCTCTTTTCTATGTCATAACGAGATTTCCTCTATTCCAGGCACAGTGGACGGTCACTTCAAGGAGCATGAAGACATGATTCTGATCTGGGTTGACGCCCACGCTGATATTAACACGAACAAGACGTCGGATTCGGGGTCGGTACACGGCATGCCAGTCGCATTACTCGTCAAAGAGTTATCCGACTACTGGCCGTATCTTCCTAGCATGGATTGGCAAGTTCCTAGGTAAATCAATGCAGAATCTATTTCATAGAGCTAAGTATATTCTTTTATAGATCTGAAAACATGCCTTTCAAAATGGTGCTGGCATCATAAAACATTCCTTACATGCTACATACAACCAATTCTGATATGTATGGGAACTGTACCTACGTAAAATTGAGGCAGATGAAAAGCATGGATATAGGGTGCCCCTAAGTTAGAACCATAGGGATTAGTCCTACTTAGCGTAAAATGTTTGCAAACTGCGTAACATTTTCTTGTGAGCATATTACAAATGGTGGGATTCTAATATAATTTATAAAGTTGATCTTCCGTAACGAGTCTCTGCGAATTTAATTTTCAGATTTCCAATAAAACATCTGGGGTATATCGGCCTGCGCTCCGTTGACAAATTCGAAAGGTTGGCTATAGAGAAGTACGATGTCCCTACATTTGCCATGGAAGACATAGCAGAGTAAGTATGCATGTTGTGATACCCTGTAATTATGGGAACACTAGACCTAAGACATTTTGTTTTAACTCTTGTATGTAAGGTGTACACCCGTGTTGGGTATCCCTTAATAAATAAAATAAAATAAAAATAAAATAAGTATTTTACGAAAGAGTAGGTACTTACAAGAAACTATAATTTATATTTTTACTAACGATTGGATGTTTCAGGCACGGCATCAAGAATTCCATCAATCACATACTCCAAAAGCTTGACCCTTGTAATAACAAACCTATTCATGTCAGCTTCGATATTGACGCCTTAGATGCGCTGGAAGCGCCCAGTACAGGAACTGCAGGTATCTCATATTATCACGCGCATTCAAATTGACCAATCACAAAGCTCGAGCGATGAAAACAAAATCAAAATTCTCCGCTCAAGCATTGTGATGGTTAAATTCAAGTGCGATAATGTCAGTAGCTACGGTTCGACGCGAAATTACATTCCTATTGGCTTATTGGATCCCACAGTAGGGCAAAGGCCTCTGAACCCTTTCACCATTTATAACATTCTAAAGATTCCACTGGTTTCAAGCTTGAATCTTCGGCCGAGCCGACATCGAAAGCGCGGTCACTTTATCAAAACCCACTCTGTAGTATTTATTCTGTTTTGGATTTCTATGAAAGTGCTGATTGGTTCTGCCGTGTATTGGTTTCATACATTGAGTATTTCATCTACGTAGTTATAACGTTAGCTTTTTATTAGCTTGCTCAGGATTTTACTCGGAAATGGTGAAAGAAGGTACTCACAAACAGACTTTCAAAATAAGAATATTCGTAGTACGCGCTACAGAGCTAAGTATGCTACGAAGTGCTACGAGTGCTACGAATTCGCATCATAATTCACATTAATGCAACTTTACTGCCGCAATTCCAAAGGATTAAGCAGTAAACTTCAAATAGGTGCACATTAACTTTGCATCTCATTCAATAGAATTTGCAACGCATATTTGTCCAACATATTAATTTAGCTTGCTAGATTGTAACGACCAGAAACAAGGCAAGTAGATAGCTCTTTTAATAAAGAGAAAGACTCGTAAAGATTAAACTTTAACAACCCACTGCGCATATTGTTCAGTCAAAACCGCCGGTGTTCCGAGCTGGATTTGCATCCAAATGGTTTTATCAATGAGAACTTACTTTTTACGACCTCGCTGCTTTACTTAAAATCGCAGTACGTACCCATCTATCTACCTGCGCAGTAAATGCAACTCCGACCGAAATTGGCTAAGCAATTCAAGAGTTCGAAAATACCTACGCACTTAAAAATATGGAAAGAGCAAACATAAAATTTAATAAGCGCAGGGGAATAAATAGTTATAATAAATTGTATTCTTGGACAAATAAAGCCAGAGAAAAATCCAAGATATATTGCACGTTGCAGCGTCTTGTTTTTATTTGCACAAAAAAAAACTTTTTTTGGCTAATACATAATGCTAGGTATCGAAAGCAAACATACTTTATTTACAACTGGCTGCTTGTACCGACTTTGTTCGGAATTTAACCATTCCTTTTAAATTATTTTTTTTTCAATTAGGTTCATTTTCATTTTCACATAAGTATGAAATTCGCTTTCTCTTTACATTTTAGTAAGTCTAGATTGTAAACGCGTGTTTACGTGAACTTGTGTATCGAATACGTATTTGGAATACCAAACTTGCTTACTTACTTCTGGCAGAGCTTGAACCTACAGGCATACTATAAATGCTAATTTGTTACAGTCAGGGGCGGCCTTACTCTGAGAGAAGGCATCTGCTTGATGGAAATCGTACACTCCACGGGAAGATTGCGCGCAGTAGACCTCGTTGAGATCAACCCGGCGCTAGGAGACGCGAGCGATAGAAAAAAAACGATAGACGCCGGAATGTGCATCCTAAAGGCTGCTCTAGGCTTCTCCAGACGAGGCACCGCACCCAGAGGAGTTTTGGACTTGCCTGTACAAACCAGTCACGGAAAATGCGAACCCAAGTGATACCCAACTGATTCAAAACGCTGTGATAAAGTTCACCACTTAAATACTTTGTTATTACTGCGGAACGGTGCTAGTAAAATTCCAGTTAAACTACTTTTATCGTTAAGTGTACTTCTTTTTATTGCCGCTCCATATCGACTCGCAAATAAAGTCATTTGGATCTTGAGCGTAATACTTATTTGTTGGTAAAAATTGTATGGTACCTCTTTCGAACTTTTTCAATTGACTCAGATTATTGACGACCTCTGTGGCGCAGTGGGCAAAGGCCCGCCTGCGACACAGAGGGCTGCGTGTTCGATCCCCGCGGCGGGACCAATATTTGTAAGATCTACAAATTATTGTCTCGGGTCTCTCTGTTTCTACCTATGTATAATATGTATGTATATACAAACAAAAGTCATGTCTTACAAATAAACCATATACCTAAGTCGGTTTTAATTATGAACAAACAATTTCCATTTAGGCAAGTTTCATTGTTCACCTTTAATCAGCGTATCGCTGTGTTGATTGGATGATATTTACATGAGCGTAAGCAATATGTGATCTAGGCAATTAAACTTGAAACAGCCATGATCAAGACTTTCGTAAGTATGACGTATTAATTTTAAAAACATTTATTTTTAAGTTTAAGATTCTATTTCGAAAAGTTCATTTGGATATTTCAACCCACGATGGAAGAGAAGGCGTGAGAGTTGTTTGTGTGTGCAGACGAATGTTCCCCACTTATCTCCAAAACGGTTTGTCCAATCAAGACAGTTTTCTGTAAAGGGCTCTTACAATGACCAGTTTTCGCTGATTTCGCGGATGCCTACTATTTCTCAAAAAAGTAGAATTATTATTGTTTTTCTTACATTCACTCAAAAGCTATGAGTTCTGAGATGACGAGTGAAAGAGGAAAATGAAAGAAAGAATGTTGTGCCGACCCCACTTAGCAGGATAAGTGCAGGGAGATGATCATGCCTTGTTCATTCACTTACATTCATTAGTGTCAGCGGCTAAGAGCTTGCAGTCATTAGGTACTCAGCTCACGCACTCAAAACAATGTGGCCTAAAGGCAGACGAACTCTAGACAATTAGATTAGTCTAAGTTTAATGCAAATGTCTGCAATTTTCTCAACGAAAATACGCTAGTTATAAGACGTTTTTATTTAAAAGTAATTGAATTTTACAATAAAAAAGGTAAGTATGAGAAGGTTAATTTAGACATTCATTTTATGACAAACGATGGTGTACGTAAAGTAAGGGCCTTGTGTGGTATATTTCACTAACTTTCATGGTGGAAGGACCACCCGACTATTAGGAGGTCGATTCTTTTTTTGATCCCTATTCTTCGTGGATATCATTAACGGATAATTTGCCAACGGTTATAATTTTTCAGATTCTAATTATTTCAGTAACAGCCTACACGCACGCTCTTTCACCAGCATCCCCGATTAAACTAGCTGATGAAGAAACAAGAGATGTCGTCAATAAACACTTAAAAAACATACCCGACGTCAAAGATCAGTATGTCATCAATGAAAAACTATCAAAAGCTATATCGAGATACTTCAACGGCAAAATCAGCATGTTACCTTTGTACAGGATCAGTTTAAAGATCGATAGAAATCCGATAAAAATACCGTGGACGATAAATAATGATAATAAAGAGAAAATAATTTAACAGAATCTACAATCGAATAAAAAACTCCCAACATAACGTCTGTTTTCTTTATTGTTAAGCTCATTGTACTTCGTTCTATTTAGGTATACTAAGCACAACGGATCTTTAGCTCTCTGAAATTAAGTGCAATAGACGATTGCGCAGGTTTGGTAGAGTAAGCGAAATAGCACGATTTAGGCGTCATCAAAAATGGATTCTGCGCAGCTACTTCAGAGACCTAAAGAACGATTGTGCGTATTGTAGGTACGTATTTATTGTAATATTGTCTTATATTTCTATTATTCATATGATAATAATTTCATGAACACAATATGAGCACATTCACAATATCAACATGACCTTTTATCCAAGAATAGTCCTCTCATTTAAAGCAAGAAGAGTGCTCGATGTAAAAAGCTTACTCAACAAAAGCTCCTAACAGAACCATACAGTAAATCTTTCGAGAAAATGCACCAGAAAATAAATGATGCGACTCTATTTCTTGGATAAATCTTAGTGCTTACCTAATATATTTTTCTAAAATAAAATAATTCTGAGCAATAACATAGATAATCAAAAAATAAACCGTCCGATATGTCCAAATAGAATAACATAATAAAATATCTTTCCATGGAAGTCGAGAGACATAATATAATGTAATTTCATATGGCCTTATAACAAAAAAGTTTAACCTTAGTTGAACACCATATTGACACATGTCAAAACAAAATGTTCTATGTACCAGTACTTAAAGATCGTTTTTCTAGAGACAGTTTTTTAGTCAGTGCTTCGCTAATCTTGGTTCATATTTTTTGTAATAAGATGGATAATGGATACAAGAAACACTATCTACACAACTAAAAGTACCTACATTCAGCTCTCGTATCATGAAAACATGTAAAATAGGAGAATAATGATGCAAAAGTGTTTAAAGATAAAAGAAAAGTTATTTTGAATAAAAGATGAAATATTACTTTTGTTTTGCTATATTACGAGCTTAATTTATATCATGTTGCGAGGCCAGATTATATTTCCTTCTACATTACGCTATCTACACAAATTACTACTATCAAATGCGATTCTCCACTTGTGCATCGGAAATTTAACCTACATAGTAAGGTAACGAGAGGGCAATGGAACGCAGCATTTTAGGCTTTAAACCTATTGACCGAGTGCGCAATACAATGCTGCGTTCGATTACTGGCATTGGCGATGTTGGAAGAAAAACAGCCCAGCTCAAATGGGACTGGGCTGGTCACGTTAGCCGGATGCAACCCGAGAAATGGGCAAACAGTTACTCCTTGGGTGCGAGAACGGAAGTGCTGAGAAGGCGTTGGTGGGACGATCTCGACGGGTTCGAGAGAGAGTGGTGGGAGATCGCCCGAGATAGAGACGTGTGGAAAATTTTGGGGAGACCTTTGCCCAGCAGTGGGACACAATAGGTTGATTAAAAAAGTAAGGTAACGAATTATGTATCCTGTTATCTTATCTTGCTTTTCACATTACAATTTCAATGACATACTAATTTCAATAATATGAGAAAACTGAAAACGGAGTCATTATCAATTTTTGCAAAGGATGCTGCACAAGTGTAGAATTGAGTGACGACCAACAAACAAATGTTACGGTAAAACACTCTTTATTACTATGAACATAAGGAATAGCACCTTAGAAGTTAACTTGGGCTCGGTAATGAGGCTGGAACTTATTGTTCTTCACAGATAGCTTCATCTGCCACTTAGCTTGCACGCGTTTCATAAAGTGGATGTCGCGAGCTTTTCTGTAAATTAAAAAAAAATATTTATAAAAACCGGCCAAGTGCGAGCCAGGAGCGTCCGCCGCGGGTGCACGCGTAAACTCCATATTATACACTCATCGTAAAAAGCCAAGCCAAATAAATAAATAATAATGCTGGACTTTTCACACAGCATCATCTAGCCCCAAAGTAAGCAGAGCTTGTGTTATGGGTACTAGAATGACTGCAAACTACATACTTATATACTTTTTGTTTGTAAATACATTACATAGAAACAACTATCTGTAGGTCATACAAACATTTGTCTCGCGGCGGGGATCGAACCCGCAACCTTGAAGTATATTATGTTAACTTACTTAGCAGCTAATGCCTGTTCCTTAGGCGCCCATCCGAGTGCTCGGTACACGCCTAGTAGTCTGTGCAGTTTCCTGTCAGATTTCTTCACGAGCGCCACGCTATTCTGACTGACGTTTTGCTTGTAGTATCTGTGGAATGGCCATGATTAATTTTGGTTTCGAAAAGATAGAATCACGACAATATCCCCAATACGCTGTACACATCTCCTCCGATATTTATGCATTCAAGATCATTTCGATGTATCTAAGAGGGTAGTCGGAGATTGCAGGGTGATCGCCGCCTATCTTTCTTCTTCTTATCGTGTCACCAGTTCTTTTGAACCAGTGTGGTGAAAGGATTTTAAGTGCGCCTCTCATAGACTAAACCTACCTCATAAGCGAGCGATGTCCGACAGTTATTCCAGAGGGTAGCACCAATTGGAAGTCATCACCCTGCAGGGCTGCAGGACCTTCCACCTCCTCGTCCAAATCCATTTTCTCCTCTCCTTCTTTGTGATCAGGGTATGATGTACTGGAAGCAAGAAAAACTGTTTTTCAGAGAACATACAGGTGCTTTTAGTGAAATTGAAGGTTACAGGAAATAGGTGGTTATGTGAACTTCTAAGTCCATTCTTATGAGTATTATTATTGTATGATTACAGCAAAAATTTCGGAATTTTAATCTACAATAAAAATCAGTGTAGTACCTATTAACTAACTATGTTGGATTATGAAAGAGAATTGCCAAAATTTTCCAAAAAAAAAAAAGAAAATTCTAGAAGATCCATGTGCGTCGGCACAATTTTATTCTTGGTAAAAATAACAGAAATGATTTATCGATGATGCAATAATACCCAAGATGACAAACATTTTAATTCAAACACAAAAATGCTTTTCTCATCTCTATTTCCCCTTCAATAGAAAGAGATAGCAATACTTTGATGCTATAAGAAAAAAAAATACCTGTAGTCATAATAGTCTGCATATTCTGCCAAAGCTATTCCTTCATGCAGCATCTTGCAGTGACCTTTGGAAACCATATGCCCTCTCGCAGCTTCCATGGAATAGAAGGTGCGGCCAGTCTCGTTGCACCATATGCACATGTAACCCTGTGATATCTGGAAGACATTGCATTCTTTTTAAAAAATTCGGGCCACAAGCTCGTAAGATGTAAAAAACTTTACACATAAGTTACAACTACTTTATATCTGAAATATATATTTTTAAATAAAATTCGTTGTCGTGGAGAACAACCCATTACTTTATTGAATATCTAATACTAGGTACGCATGCGGTTTCGCTCACGTGGTACCAACATTTTGAGACCTTTTCACCCCTTAGTTTTGTTTAAACAAGATTAACTAGTATAGCACTAATAAACTAATTAAACATTCAGGAACTTAATTGCATTTATCTACTGCAAACTAGTTTCTTTGGCAAACAAACATTAATAATGCAGTACTTCTTTGATACATACTCGTAATTTGATAAATCTGCAAGTTTATGAGTATTTGTGTTTTAATCATGCCTTAACATATTCACTGCTACTCTCTGTCAAGCCCAAGGCTGCAGCACAGCCACAAGTATAATAATAGCAGCATAGCTCGATGTTGATTTGTCACCCTAAAGAGCTAGCCTTGGTGGCATTTAATGTGTTATCCAACGAAAAACTTGGGATGTAAACAGTGGCGTAGCGTGCCTTGGCAGGGCCCCGTATAATAAAAATCTTGTGAGGGTAAACATTTCTCACAAAAGAAAAAAAAATTTTGCATAAAATTAAAAGAATAATATTTATTCATCATAATTATCTATCTGTCACTTTTTCCAAAACTAACCCACCACTCTCCACTTCCTCCATTGCTCTCCGTGGTTTATTATCTAAGTACATCGATTTATGAGATTACCCCGTTGAAGTAAATGACTTAAACGGGGAATTCCCGCAGCCCGCGCCCGCGATAACCGATGTAGGGTGTTGCCAACTTTTGAACGCACGCTTTACGCGGGAAAAAAAGAAATAACTTTTTTTGACTTTTGTCATTTCTAAAATAAAATAAAAAAATTGGGAAGTTTTTATTAATTTTTGCTTACGCAGGTCGGGGGCCCCTGTATAATTGTCAAAGTCAAAAAGCATTTATTCAGTAGGACCGCTGGGATCACTTTGAAACTACGTGATTCTACTCCTGTTCCTTCGCGACCAATACCTTGAAGAACCAGGGCATATGGCATTGATACGGCAGATACGGCGATAGCTACGCCCCTGGATGTAAATCAAACTTTGAATGCTGGTAACACACACAAAGCTGTGGGTGGTATATAAATACATGAAAATGATCATGAATGTATCCCTAGTGAGCAGGTATACATTCTCTGAGATTTTTTAATGTATTCTAGATTATACATATATAAATATTGTGTTGTATTACCTTTTCACCCAAATACATAAGTAATCCTTTAACATCTGTACAAAACTCTACATCGGGAATGAAGAAGGAATGTGCTTCTGACATGTGCTTCAAGTTCTTAACCATATTCTTGCTGTTGTGTGTACAAAATAAACATTGCTTGGGTTTTATAAGAGAGTCACTGCCGGGGACACGGCACTCATCCCAGTCATCAGAATCAAGCTGAAACAATGATCGGAAAATTATACAAAGTGCATTTAAAATACAAAGCACCTACACTTCGTCCAATGGATCTAGGCATTCGTAAAGTTTGACAGTAGTCTGCGCAGTGACCGCTTTTTCATACAAAATTGTGTTCTGCACAGACAGATGGCAAACTTAATGAATGCCTGGATCCGTTGAACGAAGTGAACAGTACTTATGACCCAGCTTAACAAAGCCTACAAGAAATACATTTTAGTTCACAATAATTATAGGATAAGATTATAAAATGGTTATTATAGGATAAGATTTAAAAAAACCATTTGTTTGATCATCCTGTCCTGTACTCCTAAATTTTTTTATTTTAATTGACATACCTCTTCAATTCTTCTTCAAAAAAGCCGTGTTGGCCGAATGGGGTTGTACCTTGACTTTCAATCCGAAGGTTGTGGGTTCGAATCGCGGCCGTGCATCAATGGATTTTGTGTTTCGTTAAATTTATATGCGCTTTAACACATGCTCTAAACGGCGAAGGAAAACATAGTGAGGAAACAAGTTAGTGTTCTTACAGGCGGCGATGGGCTTGCAACCTGTCACGTATGGAATACTAACTTCTGCAAGATGTGGGCATGTATCAAATATGTGTTTGGACATGCCTCTGACTACCCCCCTTAGACATCTTCAAAGGATCTGGAATAAGTAACATAAAAAGATCTAAGAGAATGTCTACCGCACCTTGGAGATACAGTCGTGAACCTGTTTACGTTTACGTTTACCTCTTCAATATCCGAATCGGTTTCAATATCTTCGTCACCATCATCATTGGGATTGAGAACAACAAACTTGCCAGGATCCAAAGGCTGAGCCCCACTTGCCTCAACTTTCACATAGCTGTCAGAATCTGAAGGACCACTTTGCTCATCCTCAACAAACTGTTCCTGAAGAAGCTTATGCCGTTTGCTGTTCAAATGGTTGTTGAAAGCATTCCTGGTGTTGAACAACTTTGAGCAATACTTGCAAAACTGTGATTCATCACGATTCGCGTTCTGAGTAGACTCCCTGTGCTCTTCAGCACGGAGGTTAAACTCCTCCAGAGTCACAGGAGGTATTCCTGCAACTTTCCTCTTCAAGTTATACCTGTGCCAGTCCAATTTGTAGTGTTCACGCTGCAATTCAGGCGTTTTGAACATCACCTGGCAGGTTATACACGTATAAGAATCGGTCATTGCGCTGATTTTATATTAGGTATGATCACAGTCTGAAACAACTACAAGATATCTAGAAAAGTTAATGGCAAATTTAAGATAGTTGATGATGAATTTTGAAAATGGCTTATTTTCTTCCTACATGCAACTGCGAAATGGAAATGGAAATATATGGAATGGATGGAGAAGGAAAATGTGTGAATGACATGACTGCTGACATGACTTTGACATTAACACCACATTGACTCTGACTTTGATAGGCTCGAAATTATTATTTATGACGACACCATGTCCACAGTGATGTCAGTCAATATCAGTTGACGTTAGCTTAGTATCTGATGGATCGCGTCCACTAGGCGGACGGGTCGCATCGCAAAAATCCGCCTCCTATACATTTTGTATGAAACTGCGTCCACTGCAGGCGGGGCGGGCCGGGCCGCATCGGAATCCGTCGGCGGATCGCTCGGCGAGCGTATTTTTCCGCCGATGCGGCCCGGTCCGCCCCGCCCCGCCTCTAGTGGACGCAATGCGCGCCGCATTTTTTGTAGATCGTTGCTGCGAGCGGACGTATTTATTTATTGAGGGAAAAACCGTAAAATGAACGAAAAACTACTAATATCTTTAATGCAACAATATTCTGAACTTTATGATAGGTACTGGAAATAGAAAATATCACGATGATATATGATTATGATGATGCGTTGAGGAGAAATAAGATTTGGACTGAAATTTTCTTGCATATGGTGCACCCTGACTTTATGTTTGTGACGTTTATTATTTTTTTGCTCCTCATCCAACAACATAAATAAAAATAACTTCATTAGAACCATCCATCGTCACATACAACCGCTTGCTAGCTTGTCTTACGTAGGACTGGCTGTAAAAATCCGCCGATGCGGCCCGGCCCGCCTCGTATAGTGGACGCAGTACGCAAAAATGCTCGCCGATGCGGCCCGGCCCGACCCGTCTCCAATGGACGCCTAGCTTAATAATTCTTAGTTTGTGCAGTTGACGTAAAACATTCGTTCGAGATTTGCTGTGATTTTGCACTAAAAACTAAACTGAAAAATCGAAACCCATTAAATTCAGACAGAAATAATGTTAGAAACAGATGAAGTTGATGATGATTACTTTACTCCAGTTGCAAGGTAGGCCCTACCGCGCTCATATTCATTCGAAAGGCTCTTTTGGTACCTAAGTAATGTTTTCAACCGCGGATTTTGTTTTTCAGCGCTTCTTTAGCCAATATATTTGGGAAATCTTCTGTAATTGATGAGAAATCAGAGAATGAATCATTGAAGTACACTCCTCCCAAACCACAAAATGTAAACAAGAAGCCAGAGGATTCAAAAGCAACATCATGTGTGTATGCATGTGCGCTTGTAGGGTATGAATGGTAAGCTATTAATAAAGCTTTTAATTCTCACGAAATAATTGTAGATTTGTTCCCTATGTATGGGCATAAGAGACATGCTCTGAGTTCACAAAAGGTAGTCTGAGGAATCATTGCACTTGTATGAATGTTAATCAAACAATTAGGTATGGTACTTACATTAATCTTACAGTGCTGTGCTTGTAGAAATAAATTATGAACCTCGAAAAAGTCTGGAAAAAACCTGGAATGAGCCCCAAAATTAAAATATTATAACCATCTTATTTTTTCCAGGCACAACAATCAGTACTCTAAAAAAGGGAAGCTTGGCTTTGCCCTGATAAAGGTTTTTAAAACTGGAATGCACAACATTATATTATATGATTCAAATAAAACTACATTGTCAAACACAAGCATAACAAGTAAACTAAAAGTAATATGGAAAAGTAACAATTTCATTTCATACTATGATGATCAAAGAAAATACTGGAGCCTCTATGGTGCAGAAAATGAAGTTAAAACTATTATTGAAATGCTCAGAACACATGACGTAACTATTGACGCCGCATCAGAAACTGATCCACCAGAGCCTATTGAAGTAAAATCTCTTCAAGATAGTAAAATGCATGTTGAAAGTGATACTGATTCTTCAGTAAATAGAAAAACTAAGGCTTCCATTTTAAACAGAATGGCTAATATGGGTCATTCAGTTCTTCCACCAAGTGCCATCTCTATTGAAAAAACAAGTGACTCCTCGGACACTAATGATATGGATTACCACATCAAAACTGTTAGACACAAGCCAGTTAAAGGTGTTGTGAAAAGGAATAGCATGGACAGAACTTTGATAGATCATCAGAAAATTGATGTGGTTGGAAATATAGACATACCAAGAATTGGACACATTGCAGATATAAAAAATACTATCATAAGTGATCAACTAGTACCATTAGCTAATACAGCCATTGTGAGCAGCTATGGTAATGACATGAATGGATTTATTACTGAGCAAAGAATTAGTAACAGTGAGCTAAGAATAAATATAGGGAGAATGACAGACAAAATGGATCAAATTATAAACAAAATAGATAAGATAGATTTGAAAGATCAAAATGAAGGTACTACGAGTATAAATACTGATATTTTGCATAAACTGCTTCGAGAATATGAGAGCAAGATAAAAGTTTATGAGGAGTTATTTCAAAAATTAGGAACTGAAAGGAGCCATTTAAGCATGACAGTGCCAACACCTTTGGATCATCAATCTAGTCATAAAAACAATGAAGCATTAAAAAGTAGAGTTGAGGAACTTGAAAATGCCATTTTAGAAAAAGATAAATTGATTTCAACATTAAAAAATGATGTTGGCACCTTGAGGTGTGAAAAAGATGAACAAATTAAAGATTTACAAAAGAATATCTCCGAGTTGGATGCTAAGCTTAGAACACATCAAGTTGAATTAAGTGAATTAACTGAAGCAAATATTAAATTAAACTCTGAGAGTGATGTTGCTAACAAAATAAAATCTGTAATGAATGACACATACCAAACTGTTGCATCAAATTTTGAAAATGGAGAAAAATATTCAGGTGAATCTATAAAAAAGATCATTGCTATGGTTATCAAAAAAGTCACTGTGAGTGCTCTAAATGACCTGTAAGGTAACACAATCAGCAATTAATTATATTACTTTTCCTAAGTACCTAGACCTATTTATATTAGGTATTATTAGAATAGGAAAGACCTATTAATCATAGAAAACTAAACCCCATGTACGTACCTACCTAATGCAAACAATTATTATTAAGATATTTCATTCCAATTAAATAATTGAGTAAGTAATATTTATTATTCATGTTTTTTTTTCTTTCTTTCTAATATTTAGGTACTCTTTTAATATAACTTTTGGTTCCTGCATGTTTGTACAATCCCACCACAATACAAAAAGTAACGTCAGTGAGACAGAATGAAAGATGGTCAAAAAAAGAAAAAATATGTTGTCACCAAAAGGTACCATGCTAAATCTATGGTTGTCACTGAATCCATGCTAAATCCACCAAACCAAGCAGCAGGCTATGTTGCTATGACAAAAAAATCGTCCTATTAGGCTTTGAGACCTCCTTCAAAAGAGACCCCAGTGGGTCTCTCTCTTGGCTCTCGGCGGTGGGTCTCATTCTAAAGTTGGCCACACACCGTCTGACTGAGCCGTACTCTTTGGCTCGTCGAGCTTCCTGGAACCCTCACTCGAACCCTTAGATTATCCACCGCTCGAACCATTCTACCTCAGAGTCTCAAGCTCCGCTAGCTATGAGTTAGTGTTCTTTGGTCTCAAGAAAACATTCTTCTTTACCACCGGCATTCTTCACCGTGTTAAGTCAGTCACCGTTAAAGAAATGTGTATGTCACCGTCAAAGACATTGTGTATGTCACCGTCAAAGAGGTGTGTATGTCACTGTCAAAGACGAGTGTATGTTACCGTCAAAAACGTGTGTATGTCACCGTCATTAGAGAATCGAGTTAGTTGCCATTAATAAAAAGAAGAAGAAGGAAATTATTTTCGCGTTTTCGACCAAAAAACGAGAACTTTTCCCACAGACAGACAGACAGCCTCGAAAAAAAAATCCTTCCATCTCAAAGACTAGAAAACTTATTTAATAATTAGTTTACTCGTTTTCTATTGCTCTTCTGTTTATGTGGAAATCCAACATAATACCTACATTTTTTTAAATGCAAGCTAAAGAATCACTGAGGTGCTCAGTTCATCTCATTTGAGTTGGCGAGAGCTTCTTGGGAGTCATGGAGGACCTAAACTCTTCATTAGATCAATATAAAGACCAGGTAATGTCAATATTCCCTCGCTCGCTACTTTTATATTCCTCAAGTTCTCAATTCTCAAAATACCTACTAGAAAAACACGAACTTATATAGTGCTATGAAATTCTATTGTGTAGGTACGTTTACTATATTTTCTTGGTTATTATATTGTTGAATTCTTTCAGCTTGCACTTGTAAACCAGGCTCTTGAAAATGTATCTGATGTGACTGAGCGAGAGTCTTTAGTAACCCTGCAATCTGATTTGGGCCAACTTATACAACTCACTCAAGAAAATTTGGATTCCTTAGGGAAAGATACTGAATGTACTAATGAAGTAAAAGAAACATCAAAAGAAATTGATGATGAATATGCCCTTTTCATGGTGAGGTGATATCATATTTCTAATATTCATTGTATAAAGCTGGAGCGAGAAAAATGATTGTGTACAACTTTTCTTTATTACTCTTTCTAGGAAGAAATGGCAAAAAGTGGTGCATATGAAACTGAGAGTAAGTCAAATGAATCAGAAGCTCCCCAAAACAATCAAGTTGAAGGAAACAGTGAAGACATAGAGGTACTTATAAAATAAATAATTTAGGAGTTCTTCAAAACTTTAATTTTTAATCAAATGCTGTGATGATTTATTTTATATTTTATATAGACTCAAACAAACCATGACAATCTTTTCATTTATGCAATTTAAATAAGTAAATCCTGGACAAAGGACATTTCACTCAGGTTATCTAGCCCCAAACTAAGCAAAGTTAGGAGAACCAATTGAGTATGATGTGTTATTTTTAGTTACTTCAGTGTAGGCACTAAAGTAACTAAAAATAACAGAATTCTTACTTTTACAGGATGAGCTAGCTAGCCTTCTAGGCATGAAGTGTGCAGTGTATCACACTCACAAATGGGGTGGACAGCCAACTCTCCACAATGCCATGGTCAGCTCTGTAGTCCCGAGAGAAGATGATGACCAGTTCAAAGATTTGCAGGTGCATACTATATTACTTTTAGAGTCCCACTCAGAGTTGCTATCATATAATATAATATAATGCTGGATATTTTCACACAGCATCATTTAGCCCCAAACTAAGCAAAGCTTGTACTATGGGAACCAGATAACTGATATACTACTTATACTTTTTTTTTTGTAAATACATACATAATATTATACATAGAAACACCCAGACCCGAGACAAATATCTGTAGGTCATACAAACATTTTGTCCTGCGGCGGGGATGGAACCCCCAACCTTCTGCATCGCAGGCGGACCTTCGCCCACTGTGCCACAGAGGTTGTCACTAACATGACCCTAGGGTCAGTATATCTTATGCCTGTCTGTCTATCTCTGTGCAGTATCTATTAGTTCTACAAAAAGACATGACATGAAACCACAGACAACTTAACCTAAGTTGTCTGTGCCTGAAACAGACCCACATTAATTTACTTCTAAATGCTTCTTACTACGAGCTACATTGTATTCAGTGGATACGATCAACGTTAAAACACGGTCCTAACCGAAAAATTTACCCTTGAAGTCAGAAATCGTAGTAAGAAACATCTGAATATTCATCAAACAAATGAAAATAAGAACTGGAATACGTTCTGTTTATTCAAAGCTTAGTAATTATGCTGTATATTTTGTTTTTCAGGTGCGAGTTCTATACACACATCCAACACATACAGAAATGTTGCCCTGCCCTTTCTTCTTAGATGGAGAATGTAAATTCAGTGATGATAAATGTAGGTGAGTTGTAATCTATTCATTTTCACCCATACTAATAATAGTTCCATTAAATAACTTAAAAGTGACTCTTGTTTTGCTTCTAGATATTCACATGGTGCCATAGTACCTTTGTCCAGTTTAAAAGAAGCAATGGAGCCTAGTTTTGAAACACTTCAGATTGGAAGTAGAATACTTATGAAGTTGAAGCCACCTGATGATGAAGTATGTATATTTTATTCTAGATAAATGCAAGTCTTCCTTAGTGTTTAGATATAAATTTATCTATTTTTAACTTTGCTCAAAGATTAACACAATTAGAGTTGTTTAGCCATACCTTATGTTATGCCTTTATGGGAACCCTTTTAGAACCCATAAGAAAAGAGTCAATTTTAGTTATTGATAAAGTTCAAAGGACAGTGCACAGCTTGCCAACCATGTTAATCTGTAGCATTCAATGTTAAGGTAAATATTTTTCTTTACAGGATATAAGTTTAGCTAAGAAAAGCACTGAAAAGTATCATCTATGGCATAGAGCCGTAATTACGAGTATAGACTTAGAGAACAAAACATGTTCAGTAAAGTTGGAACATGGAGTCAAATCGGGCGAGAAGAGAAAAGCAACCGCAGAAGAATATAATGTTTGTATCGAAGGCATATTCCCTTTGAATAGTGAGTTATAATGTCTACTAGCTAGTTTACAAAGCATTGGTCTATATGGTCAAGTATTATCAATTTATTATATTGGTTGTTACATCATTCTACAAAGTAAGGAGTATCCTTGTTTATTGTATACTAGCTACTGCACGCGGCTTCGCCCGCGTGGTACCAATATTTTGAATAGCCTATATGCTATTCCAGTTCACTATCTACGCCTATTCCAAGTTTCAGGCAAATCGGTTCACTGGTTTAGGCGTGATTGGAACACCTAAACAAACTCACAAACTTTCAGCTCTATTATATTAGGGATTCGTAGTTTTGACATGACATAAGTTGTTTGTTGCAACCTGTGGCGTGATATTGTTTATGTTGAGGGCCGTCAATGGTAAAGATTTGCATAGGATTGTGGTGGATGGCACAAGCTTAGGGATGCCTTCACCCAGTGGGTGAAGTCCGGTTGGCTGTGGTAGATAGTGATGGTATGCGAATGTGTGTCTGACTACCTTTTTTCTTTATTTTTAGCTGAGAGTGATGACGATTCCTCGTCAGATGGAAGTATCAGTGATACAGAGTACCCTGATAGTAAATCTACTAAAATAGAAAATTACAGTCATGTGCTTATCGCTGAGAAGAGCGGCGCAGCAATGGGTGAATGGGAACGACATACAAGAGTGAGTATGTATTTATGCACATAATATTTCGATCAAAAGAGATTAGAGTCATGTAGTATCTACTCATAACACAAGCTCTGAATTAGCGTACATCTGGTCAACTTCCTCGCTAGTAGATTTAACTAACTCGCCAGTTTACTCATGAGACAGTTTCTAAATTTGTTAATTTACTTATTTGTCAGTTTCACTAAGTTGTCAATTTCCCGAGCGAAGCGTGCCGCGGTAGCGGCCGGCGAGTGCCAGATTCCCGTGGTTTTTATGTTCAGTAGTAAAAACCACGGGGATCACGATTAGTGAAGCTGACAAATAACGAAATTAGCGGATCGCAATACTGTCAATTTTGCAAAACTGACATCCTAGCAAAACTGGCAAAGGAGGAAACTGACGAATCAGGAAAATGACGAACTAGAGAAATTACCAACCCACCGAAACTGTCTAATGAGTAAACTGGTGAATTGATAAAATTTACTAGCGGGGAAATTGACCAGATGTACGCTAATTCCAAGCTCTGCTTACTTTAGGGCTAGGTGATGCTGTGTGAAAAGTCAGCATTATTTATTTATTTTATCCTTTATGTTTAGAATGTAAATATGATTATATTTCAGGGTATAGGTTCAAAGCTGATGCTAGCGATGGGCTACGTGCCGGGCGCGGGGCTGGGCGCGGCGGGGGACGGCCGAGTGATGCCGGTGGAGGCGCGAGTGTTACCCGTTGGCAAAAGTCTGGATCACTGCATGGCGATATCGGAGAGTCACGCTAAGGATCCTTTAAAAGTAAGTTGTTTTAGGATAATTAACCATGTTATTTACAGCACGTGGTCTAGTGAAAGCGGCGTCGTCTGATACTAAGGTGGTTTAAATCTAGACTAATTATTAAATTTGATTATACCTAAGTATTTATTTACTTTTTTTGCATCGGCATAATCATCATCCACAGCCTGACTTCATCCATTACTTTTTTACACGCTAATGCAATATCGAGGTTTGGGCGTATACCGTCGTCGTACGTTTCGCTAAAAGACCCTTTAATAAATTCCCCTTCTCCAAACGCTCCATACTATGTAAACAGCATTATAATATACGAATACCCACCGAGCTTACTGAGCAGAACTTCGAAATGTATGAATGAGATGATGTCACGGTACATTAGATGTTTATGACGCGTGAATGAGTGTTTATGGAACATTTCGAAAGTATGCTGTAACGAATATTAATGGTTTATGAGCACCTACTTTAACTGTATAAGGTTTAATTCAGTCCCTTTATTCCCAGGACTTCACTTGCCAATTTTACACATGCCCCACTTTGGTTTTAACTGAAGCGTGGCCCTAACATTTTGATTTCTCGGTCATAAGAAAGAATTGTCTATTTATGTTATTTTGATTCTTGCAACTCTCATACTGTGCTTAGGAAGTTATTAAAACTTTTATTGGACCATTTGTATTATTTTCTTTGACTTTTCAGGTGGAACAAAGATTACAAAGGCTACAGAAGAAAGAAGAAGAACGCAACAAAAGAGCGTACGAAAGAGAGAAAGAGAGAGAGAAAGCCAACGTGTTTAACTTCATCAATCAAACATTAGGGGACTGTTCTGAAGCACCTTCAGTCTCCTCTACTGACGTTAAACAATCTACAAGCAAAGATCTGAACATCGAACAGTTCAAGATTACTGAGGATGTGAAGAAAATAGAGCGTGAGGTTATCAAGCTGAATAGTAGCTTGGGCAAGTACCCGACAGGTACGCCCGGTTATAGAAGTATTGCTTCTCAAATAGCAGAGAGGAATAAGGAACTTGAATCACTCAGACGACGAGAGAGTCAGATATCTAGAGAACAGAAACAGAGAAAAGACAAAGTGAAAATGACAGTATTTTAATTTATTATAAATTAAGAAGAATTATCTCAGTAATAGGTATAATTTGTTCTTATAAGGAATGTATTTTTGTTGTAGGAAATTGTTGAAGACATTAAAACAATGCAAATCATTACAAATTTCTTTATTTACATGAATGTGTGATGTTTTAGTTTAAAATAAGCGTACATGACATAAAATTACAATTAATATGTGAAATATTTTTCTATAAATTAGATATTTGTACTATCACTCAATTACAAAGTACTTAACCAAAGTTAATGGGAGTGTGACTTGCAAATGACATTTGCTGGAGTTTAATTAAAAATGATTTCATAGTTTTAGTGACAGTGGGTCAAATGGTCTAATATCTAAATTATTCACCCAATATTATAACTATACCTACTAAGGTATGGAATTAGGGCTAATAATGCCCTTTTTAGCAGTTCGAAGATAAAACTCCGTATTAGATTTTTACTAAACATTTAATTTTATTACAACTATAAAAATGAGTATAAGAATGTTAATTATAACAAGTTAAATGTTGCATTACATTATGTTCACATAAAATTACTAAAAATCCTTAAAATTGCTACATGAGCAAGGTATTTGTACTTTAAGCTGATTCGCAATAGTGATGTATTATAGAAGCACTATTCTAATAGAAGATCTAGTTCAGAGTAATTGGCTAAAGACCCACTGTAAGTACATCCCTAGACTATACCAATATCTTCGTCAGTGAATCACAGCGACCTGTATATTATGTACCGACATGCATCTGTCATGTAATGCTGGTTCAGTCACGCTGATCGTCGATATTGTCGGTGACCTTATTACAATGCGAGAGACGCTAATTTCTCAGCACTCATGAGATATACAGGACACAACTGTCCTTTCCCTTTTTGCTAAGCAATCCTTACCTCATCGTAATAAAGATCACTCGACTAAACATCGAGAATCAGCGTAAAAAGAAAACAAACCTTTAGGATCGGTTAACACGCCAGCATGTGTAATTGCTCCCGCAACTGTTACCTAACAATACTTAATGTATACCTACATACCTACGTTTATGCATTGAAATTCATTTCCTAATCTTCATCACAGATTATCATATCCTCATAGAAAACCTTTGAACCGTCACCATCCATTCTCGCTCTATCACACCATTTGAAACATATTCAAAACAATGTCTACGCATAAGATATAATACAATAGAGAGTGATGAAAAAAAGAGAGACATTATTTGTACTAAACTAAACGTCTTGGTAAGTATTAAGTAAGTACACGCATAAATGAGACTCTGCCTCGTAATTATACTATTTATGATGGATAGCTTGTGATGTCTTTATTACGTACTGTGATCGGGCCGCTTGTGCGATCGACATTTGTGTAACTATAAAAACAAATGAGATTCGCTGTTTCAACTGTCTTCGCAAACCATTGTGCTTTGAAGCTGGCATTTGAACGGCATGCACTCAACTGAAACCGTTGAGTGCTCAACTAGACAAGCCTAAGTGCCTAAGCCTAGCTTAGGTTGGGTGCAGGCTATAGCGTAGTCCGCAGTCGATTCACTACGTACTCCATTGTGGAGTTGACGTTATCAAAGACGGGGACTCCGGAGCGTCGGGCGAGGTCCGAGAGGTAGGTTCGCCCTCGGTTGTAATCCTTTACTGCGCATTCGCTGTACTGTTGACAGAATAATTTAAAAATTAAAATGTTGGTTCATTAAAAGATGACTAATGTGATGCAAGGACAAAGCGATTTCCAAAAAAATATAAAGTACTACTACAATACACGTATTCATTCGTTTCATCTAATTCTGAAGATTAGTGGAGGGTAGTTCTATATAACTACCGCCACTTTTCGTCGGCTCCGCTGACCTACCTCCAGTTCGCCCGCGACCACGGTTGTTGCAATACAGCCGAAACGTCGGGAAACAATAAAGGTAATACGCGATAAAATCCTGTTATAAAATATATCTCTAAAGATGACAAAACTAGTCGAACATTCGTAAAGAATACTCACATTGGTGACCTTCTTAGGGTCCATGGGTTGTACTAATAGGACGGTCGCAGTCGGGCGCAGGCCCATATAGTGCGCTGCTAACACCATGGACGCGAAGCAAGGGGATTCTGCACTCATTGAGAAGACTAACACTCGAGAACCAAGGAGTAGGTCTTCGTCATATGTTCCTGAAATCAAATATTCAACTTAGAACCGGTTTGGGCTTTTATATAGGGTCTTTCATTTTATAGTAACTTAATTTAGGAATTAGGTACAAAAAATAAATAATAAATTATTTATGTACTAATATTTTTTTTGTTTTGATATGAAAATCCCGAGAAAATCGAATGATTGTTGCTTCTTGTATAACTTAGTCCATTCGTGATGTAGCTGCGTTGCGATTGGTGGAATGTCTGTTCTTAAAAATCATTATGCAACATTTCTAAAAAATCAATAAATGATTTTTTAAGTGAAAACTTAAATCGGCTTAGGAATAAAATTGATACGGTCAAACGTCTATTTACAACCCAAAAATGAGGCCTTGTCAGTTTGTGTAGTTTAAAATGAAAGACCCTGTATACCGGTGAATCAAGCTTTACCTATAATGATCCCATAACAAATGATAGTATTATCTGGTTTTAAACGGCGCATATTGATACCCACTTATTAACACCCACGTTCTTTTTTTACGCTACGAGTAGCATGATAATTATAACGAAATATGTCATCAAATGTTTTTGTGAGCCTCAGAATTGTATCCTAAGCCCACGCGACATAGCAAAAACATGTACACTTCTCTTTTAATTAACTGACGGAGCTATCAAATGATTAACGTCCAAATAATTGATGCAAATCTAACGCCTACAATTTTTGTGATATCACAAGAATAATGAACATCATTAAATCATATACATAATTCATTTAGATATGGATAATATTTTCTACTAAGTGATTCTGAGAGGTGAAAGCGAAATGGAAGAAAGCTTCCCACGCGTGTCGTGTAAATGAGGTTACATTCATACATAAGTTCACAAAATCGTTTTCTCCGTGACTTAGCAATGCCTATTTACAAGAAACTTGTACTGAACGTACATTACATAGATAAATAAAATTTTGACGACCTCTGTGGCACAGTGGGCGAAAGTCCGCCTGCGATGCAGAAGGTTGCGGGTTCGATCCCCGCCGCGGGACAAATGTTTGTATGACCTACAGATATTTGTCTCGGGTCTGGGTGTTTCTATGTATAATATGTATGTATTTACAAACAAAAAGTATATAAGTAGTTTATCAGTCATGTAGTACCCATAACACAAGCTCTGCTTACTTTGGGGCTAGATGATGCTGTGTGAAAAAGTCCAGCATTATTTATTTATTTATTTATTTAAATGAAGTGAAGAGTAAAAATACTACTCGTAGAAGCACCTACTGAGTATTGTTTAGATTGACGTTGGTGAAAATTATGTTTCGTCAGTTCGTTTCAGCCAGCCAGCAAGCCAGCGTCAACATATGCTGTTTCCATTCATACAGTTTGAAAAACGTATAGTAAGGTGTGGTAGGTATTTTAAGAGTGACGTGACGAGGGTCTGACGCATTTGTTTGTGGTTTGTTATGACATTCACAGGTGAAGCAATTTCTTGGAACAGTTTTTGCAAATTAATTAGCCGAGACTGTAGCCGCTTTGTTCAGGTTTTTGAATGTCAAGAAGGTTCAATTGCCTAAAAGATTTTATTGATCAATCAATGACATAATTGTTATTTTTAAAAATCCTTTGGAAACTCTTTGTGTAAATAACCATGACTGAGGTCATAGAGCAACTTAAAAATAAACCTTTATCGTTGATACCGTGAGAACGAAACTAAACAGTATCGATGTTAGCATCCCCAAGGTGCTTTAGAATCTTCTGGCAATCCAAGCTGCGATTTATGATAGCAAAAGTTTAAAAAATACTATTCTAGGTCACTTCAAAACACAAAACTAACCTTTAAAAGGTTGCGGCGTAACATCTTCCGTGACGGAATAGAAGTCAGACGCGCTGAGTCGATCCGCCCTTTCTGAATTTGTCTTTTCTCTGAGCTGTATATCATCATCCGATAGGGGATCCGATCTCGGCTTCTTATCTCGTCGGGGGGACTCGGGATGCGTCGGCGCCGCTCGGCGGGCAGGGGTAGAGAACATTCGGGTGTAGTCATTGGCCCGTGGTATCGTGTATGTGAAACCTTCACGCTTCAAAACCTCTTCGGGACGAATGCCGTTGCTCTGGAAGAAGAAAGCTGGTTGTAGATACTACTTACGACTATAAGTTTGAACCGAAACCAGTACAAGTAGGTACTCAATGGATTTCTAGATCAAATTCATAGCAAGAAAGAAATATATTGACAGGTGAATTATCGCAATAGGCTCCTGCCTAGTTAGCCTGTTTGTGTTGCGTGTACTTAAATTGTTGTTTCGGCTAATAAGTCTACGGAATAGCGTGCGTATAACATTGTACATAGTTGCCACGCAACGAATTATTGCGTTCATTCTATTGATTGTTCTAGTAAACAATATTCTTACTACGTCGTAAAACTCACGAGAAAAAATAACATCTTAATCCAACTTCCTGTTTGTGCTGACCCTACGCGTTATTCAACTGACTCGTCATTTGAAAAAAAAAAAAATGTTGAAATAGTTTGTAAGTAAACATTCCTACGCAGTCAGGTGCCCAGAATACCCTCCCACTAATAAAATAGTGCGTTTTAACATAATTTACCGACATATAAGCTCATCGCATGTCCAATTAGCCTACTAAGCTGATAATGACATCATCTACCAAAACGATATCTGAGAGGACGACGGAGCTAGCTGAACAGTCTATATCATTATTAAACTTGGACGGCAGTAGGTACAATAACCTGAATTAAAACGTTCATTTTTGGCTTGCTAAGGCTGTGAAGCTGTTTTGGTTTGAAAGCCGTGTAGGTAGACCTAATGAAGGGGTATTTCAAATCTCACCGCACAGTGCACACAATGTTTTGGTTGTACGAGTATAATCATGAACAATATTGAATGATTGACTTATAGTGGCTTATTACAAGAAAATGAGCCGATTTTAGACCAAGTCTAACTAAAAAACTGTCCCAAGAAAAACGATCTTTAAATACTCGTACATAGAACGCTTTTTTGTGGTAACAGTTTTGTTTTGACATGTGTCAACATGGTGTTCAACTAAGGTTTAACGTTTATATAATAAGCAGCATAAAGTTTATTTTTGTTTTAGGGTAATTTTGCCTTTTATGCATGCAACATGTTAGACGTTGGATACTAACAACCTAATGCATGTTTGATAACAAGAGAGATCCTGTTTTCTTGTTCTCTAAAGATTGTTGAATTTGTGAATTTAAATTTGAAATAAATAATAGTTAGTTAAAGTTGCTCACAGGGAAGGAGCCGGCGAGATAAGCGTCGTGTGTGGGCGCTCCCAACATAGCTGGAAGGCGCTCCAGTCTCCGCTCCGTCCCGGGCGTGAACACGCGTTCCGTGCCCGGTGTGAACACGCTCGAATCTGACTCTCCCGAGCCCGTGTTACCTTCTGTGGTCTCCACTCTACTGCCGCCATTCTAGAAAGGAACAGTTTATTATTCCCTCGGTAATTCTTCTTTTCTGGGACAAAAAGCATATTTATGTGCCAATGTGCTAGCTAACAGACTTTAATCTATATCATTGTCAAACTCCGTCATTTTTGCATGAAATAGTAAAGTCCATACATTCGCATACATTTTCGCATCTAAAATATTTGTAGGAAAGTACCTATAACGCTTGATAATAGGTTTGTAATGAAGGAGTCCTAATACTCAGCAGTGGGTGGATGTGGATGATTAAGTGATCTACCTACTTTATGTTACTTAGGGGGAAAGAAATCAACTTATAGACAAGTTCTTAGTGCACGAAAGGAGCCTCTTTGAGGCGCACTTAAAATCCTTTCACCACACTGGTTCGAAAGAACTAGTGACACGATAAGAAGAAGAAGTATAAGAGATAATGAGGAAAGAGAGATACAAAATGGGTTTGTGGGGTGTTTTTTATTTGGCTGGTTTTGTGCTTCATTGATTTCAATGATTGACCTCAGAGTCAATGTCTAAAGATAATGAAGCTGTTGAAATAAACATTCATTGATAACAAGAAGTACAGTTAACTACAAAAATTTGAATTTTATAACATTTCAGTCAATTTGCCATTCTACAAAGGTAGGTGATGTCAAGTATGTATTATGTCAGTGTCAAAAGAATCAGCGTCATTTATCGACAGATTAAATGCAAGCTTAGACAATAAATGCAAGTCATGCCTTCTATTTGACTTCGTTACAGACTTGACCGGAATGCCCTGAAGTTAATAGGATTTGTCAGATTCGGTACGTTTCCATACTAAACATTTTACGATCTGGCCATATAAAGGCTGGGGCGTGACAATGCGTTCACATGGCTCTGGGCTTATGTCATCACTTGGAGCACTTTGGCAGCTCTTCATCTCATGACGAGGAGTACAACTGCACTATAAGTCATTTTTTATTTATGTTTGGGAGATTGATAGCTTGACAAGTCGATGGATATTTATATATACTAGTATAAGACGAGTAGTCATTATCTCTGTACCTACCTAACGAGATATCAAAACCTATCTATGTATTATTAGTAGCAGTGGTTAATTAAATCAGAGTGCGCCCACTCATTGTTCCCAACAAAATCAATAGCCATCACAAACTGATAATTCGTGTCCTTTATCTGTCAGTCTAATTCTCAAAATATGTGCCCCTCTACGAGTAGTTTGCCTCAGAAGCATATTTTATGACCAATATTTTACAGAGTTCGCTACAATAAGGGCCTCAATAAATTGCTTATCATTTTGTAGGTCGGGAGTAGCCGAACCCGGAAGAACCTAGGAAAAGATAACAGTGCATTTGAACCACACAGATCATCAAGGTTTTTTTCTTGTCACTCTCATGTCGAAAAGAGGTGCTGTATGATCTACGAAGCCTTGTCCATTATGCAAGTCATGGCTTATGCCCCAAACCGTGTCTGTTTCCCTGGTTTTTCACGGTATTGGTCGCGAAGAAACAAGAGTAGATCTTCTAGTTTTAAGACTATTCGAAGTGATCCCAGCGGTCCTACTGAATTCCCACACGTATTGACGTCGTCTTTCCTGTGGGCCGGGCTGATCAAGCTGAGAGGATGGTTTAGGTGCTGGGCAAGCCTATTCCATCTCAAACAATGTCCCAGGCACTACAGCGTCCCGTTGAGCATAGGTTGCCTCCTGACGCTGTATAAATCTCTATATATAAAAATGAATCCCTATATCCCTTGGTCACGCCATCACGCGTGAACGGCTGGACCGATTTCATTAAATTTTTTTTTGTTGTGTTTGTTATTGTCAGGAGAAGGTTCTTATGACAGAAAAAATGGATATATTATTAATACCTCGAGATCATCATCCATACCTGTTTTATAGTAAAATAGTTTAAGGTACTTTTGTTTTATTCATAGGTACTTAGTACTAGTCATCTTATATGTATAGGTCTAAGTTACTGAATAAATCAATGCTTTTTGACTTTGACGTTATGATAAATAAATAATAAACAAATAAATAATGCAGGACATTTCACACAGCATCATCTAGCCCCAAACTAAGCAAAGCTTGTACTATGGGAACCAGATAACTGATATACTACTTATATACTTTTTGTTTGTAAATACATACATATTATACATAGAAACACCCAGACCCGAGACAAATATCTGTAGGTCATACAAACATTAGTCAACATTTACATACACATTAAACTGTATAAATCAGTAACTAATTTGATATTTACCTTAGGAATAAATAATCCCAGCTTCCTGCCATAGGCCCGGAGACGCGCATTATAGACATGCAGTCCGTTGGCTTGAGGTGCTTCCGTCACTCTTTCACACGCAGCGCCTGTAGGTTCTGCCGGTTCGGGACCGTTCCTTTGGCTTTCTGCAAACATTTGTTATCAATCACTACAACATTTTACAAGCATGTCTTTCTGTACGAATAGCTCGGGTCCATCAAATCCCAAAATCTATGCTGTGGTAAGATTTCGTTAGCGGGGCGGCTAATTTAGTTGTCTTCGTCTTACGGTGTGATATCGAGATATGTAGCAAAGGAGACGACAGAACAACAATTATATCATAATAACCGTAATTTTATACAAGGTGTAAAAATACTACTACCGAAAACTGAGGGGTTGCAATCAGAACATGATTCTAAATATGTGATACCTATATTTATCTAAGACCTTTTACCATATTTCGCAATAAATTATTTGATTGAATATATTTAATTAAACACATTTTACTTAGCTACGTCATTTTATGTTATTTTCGGTTATTTACTACTAGTACAACTTAATAAGACCATACCTAGCTGATGATTTCATTAATAACAGAAAATAACAATTAAAACTCAGAATCCAGCAATCTACGTAAAACAACACGCCCAGTAGGTACATACGCAAACAGTAATCTTCAAACACTGTTTACTCCGGATATAATGATTTTTTCGAAAAATTCTTTTGTATTTAGTTGTGTGTTGGGATGCTGCACCCCTTTCAGCTTCGGTAGACGTCTTTTTACACCCTGTATATTTCAGTTTTGAATAAAGCTTACAACAAAATCAGAATATAAAACAGTGCGATGAATTTAGCTGTATATAGTGACAAAAGTAAAGTTTAGATAATATACGCGTGTCCGTCTATCTGTAGTAAGTTTACACGGTGCAGCTAATTTCACACGCACGTTTATATTTTTATAAATAATATAGCAATAGTAAAATATTTGTCTACCAGTTAAATAAGTAAAGTTTACTATCAAGAGAGTGCAAACAAGCAGCCAACTTCGTTTATGTACGAACTGTTCATACGCAATAAGCTGTCATAGTATAAATCACACATGTTTATAATTAGTCAACATTTACATACGCATTAAACTGTCTAAATCAGTAACTAAACAAAAGATACCGCACTGAAAAACACTACTTTCACAGAACGAATGACTACAATTCACTAGAACGTAGGTATATGACTGTTAAGATAATTCGGCAAGTATAGTACAAGCGAGAAAGCTTTCGATGGAATATACAGGCGAAAGCGTGAGTTCGCTGAATGGCTTGCCTCTTCCCACGCTGACGTAAAGAAACTTGTCTTATCTAATGAACTATAGATATTGTAGTTGCAAGGGGACCGCTTCCGTAATCTGAATGTCCAATTTATGACTGTATAACTCTGAATGCCCAATTTATGACTGTATACAGTCATAAATTGGGCATACAGTCATAATTCCGAGTTATAACTCTGAATGCCCAATTTATGACTGTATAACTCTGAATGCCCAATTTATGACTGCATAACTCTGAATGTCCAATTTATGACTGTATAACTATGGGCGGCACGAAATATCGTATGTAGAAGAACTCTGCTGAGTTTCACAATGCTAAATTATGCAATGAGCTATATACATGTATGTCGAATAGGTACGAATAGATATGTATATCGAATAGGTACAGACAAATTGGCTGACTTTGATAATCTGTTGATGAAATTAAGTAATTAAACTCAATTTATTTATTACTTTACTCTTTTACAATTAATCAGAAAAATTCTGTAGTTTCCATTTAAATTTTTGGGCGCGGTCTCCCTAGTCCATATTTTATGCATTCAATATTATTGATCTGCGTATAACGTCAGTGTAGGAAATAGGTCTATAGGGGAAAGTGCGTAACGCACCGGGAACAATCGGAGCGAAAAACATCCGAAGCGAGCGGAACGCGCGACGCATGCGCGCTGCGACCCCTTCGCTTGGATTCATCTGACTATCCTGCGCCGGCGCCGACCCTTCAACAAACACCCGTACCGACACCACAGAGATGATAATACCCCACCAAACAAAACCATCGAAAATGTTAACACCACCCGTAAATTCCGCAATATCATATTAACTTTTATTAGTTTATAAGGTAAACCAAGTATCGAAATGAAAAGCTAGAAAGAAACGTCTAAAGTATTAAAATTCTTTTAAAGCTAAAGCTAGAATGTTTTCTAGCTATTAAAGCTAGAAATGTCTAAATTATTAAATTATGTTTCCAGATTTTAGCAAGCGCTCTTGGTCGCTACGCTAAAAGCAGCAACCTAAACAAAATCACAGTTGTCCCAACCGATTGTGACTCCGAAGTTGCCCAGTATAGCTTTCTTGTGTAGAAATATCAGAAATTAATTACTTACCTAAAAACCAATACTTATTGTAAGAAGAAATAAAGAATCTTTGATAGATAAAGAGATCTGTAATACCATTCAAAGTTTCTCATGCGCAACTACCTAGCTAACTTCAGAGACACACATCAGAAACCACTAATAAAAGTAAGGGCAGATACAAACGATGCTAGTAACTTACCAGCATCTGCGGCAAGTTCAGCGACCGCGGCGCAGAAAGTCTCGAAGTCTACATCAGCGGTTGTAGGCAGGCAACGGTCGGCGAGGTCGCGAGGTACTCGTGTGACGTCACGCAACACGTCCACTGCTTTGGCGCGGGAAAGTCGCGCGTTACGACCGCCAGCTGCGTCGTACGCACGCTTCAACCTGATATGACATGACATGCTAATGAATCATCTAAAAGCTTTGAGAACAAAGAGAGATGTCGAACAAAAATCATTGTTGTTAATGATTCCAGGGGAGAAATTCGTACAAAGATTATATTTGGAACTTGACTCAGTTAACAGCATGTTTCTGGAGGATTGTATGACTAGATTTCTAATAAATAATATGCAAAGTTCATGCTTGTAGAATATAATCCTGAAACTGCTGAGACATAGATGAGAACTTTATAATATTGTAACAGATTGAGGGTAGTTCTCACATTGTAACCTTGTGCATCTTTGACCAAGCGCTTACAATTTGCTGTCTTTGTCACTCTCATATTAACCGGAAGAGACATAGAAAGAGATAGCTAAAGCTTGTTCGATTGGCTGGCACCCTACTGGAGCTGTGATATTTTAGCTTCACGGACCGGGGCATTGAGCGCTATCAAAAAAGGTACAAGATGATAGTACCTAATTGGTATGACATTGAACAGATTCACTCATTTCAGAAAGGCAAAATACTTCTTTCTCTGAAAATCAGCGTTACTCTGTGCCTTCGGGCATGGAGTAACAATAAGCTGAGACTGGACCTTTTTGGCTCACTACATCACACAGACCACTGCTGCACCCACCTATGTAGGTGCTCGACTGCTCGTATTAGGTGGTATTAGTTACATAAGCACTGTAGTAATTTTGCTCATTCATTTTTTTTCTAGTTTGTTTTTACTTATGCACCTACCTACTTGTTACCTGTCTTTGTTTTTGTCTGTGTTGAAATGTTATGTGTGTCAAATAAATCATTTATCTTTCTTATCTATCTATCTATCTCTGCCTGTGAATAAACTTACCTCAAGATTGTATGTCCTAATGAATGTCTCGGATGCGTTCTAGCTCCACGAAGCACAGCTCTTGCGCACCGCAACGCAGCTGGGATGTCGGTGAATGCGGGTAGTCCTCGCCTTTCGACGGCTTCTTGTAAAGTAGCTCGTGCTCTTGAAAGTTCCACGTACTCGCTGTCGATATATTTATATTTTAAACTACTTACACTGACTTTGTTAAACAAACCAACACTTATTTTTTGTACTTATACATATGGGAAAAGATTTTATTCGTCTGAAAGATGTAGTGTTGATTTTTTAAATCGTAAGAAAATGAACGATCCTTGAGAACTTTCAAATTTTACTTTAAGAATTTATTTTAATTTGCTAAAGTTTGGAAGTTAATTTGAACCTTTTTGCGCGGTTAAAACTAGCACACTACTCTTGAAATTAGAATTGGAAACCTACATGACCTTGCATTTCGTTGTCAACAATATAATTGATTAGAAATGATAAACATAGTAGGTAAACGAGATTTGTTTTTCTACAAAGTTAGGAATTACCTAAGAGTGCCTACGTAGATAGGCACTTGTAATTATGACGAATAAAAGGTGGAGTAAGGAAATGTTTACTATTTCGATGATGGCATTCTGATAAAGAACCTGTCATTTAAAAACAATAGGCATTAGAAAAGTCGTGACTCAACTGCGTATAATGTGACGTCACGCATCGTGTCTTCCATTTTCATCGACCTTTGCATTATCTATCCTTGATAAATACTGAAGGCAATATTGTGTAAAGTACCATACGATAATTCACTGGCGTCACCGCGAAAAATATCTGACTTTTTGCGTAGTTATAGAGCGATTGATACACATACTTTTTACAATAACTTGAATGTTGACGTAATCATAGGTATATCTAACTTGATCATAAATCAAACCCTGTGGTACGCGGTACGTGTTTGAAAAATACCGTCCTACATGAAAACCCATAGCGTGTTTCTTTGAAGTGTCCGTCATAAGATTCACGCCTCTTGTGTCAATCATAGACCGCAACGTAATACCATCCAGTAAAGATTCTTCGAAACAATAGTTCTAAGAAATGACAATTTCCTCACGAGGTCTGCCTTCATCATTTTAATGAGCACAGCACATCATAAGGGTCACGCAAGCCCCTCTAAGGCAGATGACTCGTCTTTGAATCAGCAAATGAGATCAGCTTTAAATCTGATCTGACTATTAAATTGTTTTGGCAGTTCGTTACCCTTATTGAAGCCATCAAAACCACCTAATAAACTTTACCCAGCGACAAGTAATTCGAAAGAGCTTTATTTTTCAGGGAGTCTTATGATGAACATTGCACTAGATTCTTTAGATAGCACTGTTAGCTCCTGCTCTATAATGTAGCGAAACTGATTGAAGTTGGAACAACAAAAGTTGACGACCTTTAAACTATTTTCCTTTACTGAATAGTTAAACATTTACGTAGGTATTTCTCGAGTTTTTTTGTTTCCCGAAATTTTGGCGCAGCTGCATGAAATATCGGAAAACAACAAAACATCACGGTACAATTTACCCTTTTATTACTGACAGCAGAGCATTTGAAGAACTGTAAGTCTTTATACAAGAGTAGGACGACAAATATTCACTTACTGGTCCGAGATGGTCTCATGTCCGATGGTCTGGTGCCTGGTATACGGCCTCAGAACTAATAGCAGATCTTTGGGTGCGGCCGCTAAATGTGCCGCCTCCACACAGGCGGCCACGGCTCGCGTCTCGCTGTCTAGTACGAAGAGAAGCGCACGCGCAGCCGCTTTCGCTCTGTGCTCCACTTCTACCAACTCCATGGACCAGTCGTCCACTTGCTGTTAACAAATAGCCAATGTAAATTATAGTCGAATATCAACAAAGTAATTATAAGTTGCTTGTATATACCTAATAGAGCCAAAACATACGACACTCAGTTGTAGGTAGGTACTAGGTACTGCTTTCCACTCAAGAAAGAATATTTGAAATCAAACTGTATTGAGTTTATCACCTACTAGCTGGTACCCGCGACTTTGTCAGCAAAATAACATAGGTAAGCAGGAACTTGAAAACAAAAAGTATAAGAAGAATCGAAAAGTCTAAGCAAAAATCTCCATTAACTTTTCAAAACTCAAAATGATCGTATCTCGACTTCCGCTATAGTAGAAACGCCTAGGACCTAGTAATTAATCATCATCACGTGCAGCCTGTTTCATCCCACTGCTGGGCATAAGCCTCTCTTTGCTTATGCTAATCTCCCATATCCTTCGCCAGTCGCGACTCATGTACGACCCGCTGTTTTTATTATGTCGTCGACTTTATATATTAATTAATCGAATCAAATTATACAATAAAAGTAATTAAATAACAAATTAGGTATATAAATAGAATCTATTAGGTATACTTAGCTATTAATTGCAACCGAGCGCGAATAAAAATCAGTGTTAAGAATTATTATTCACCTTATCTGATTTTCATAAGTTACCTCATCGTTCGGTGTTATCGGTTTTAATTTAATTCGATTCTCGATATTGTATGGTGAAATATGAATTAGTCTATGAAACATTTAGTCTTTTAATTTAAATCGAATCAATTTTCCTTGCATTCCCTGTTATTTAGAAAAATTGAAACAACAAACTTGTGCCAGTAGATTTGTCATTCATAACACATGCTAGTCAAGGTAATACACACAAAACTCCGATTGAGATGCACATGGAACGGAAACCCTTTGTGAGTCAACATTCCGGAATGAGAAATAGGAAACATTCCTTCAAGTTTGCTGAAAGTCGCCTTGTTACAGTTCTGTGCTATGTCATCGATATATTTGAAATTACTCGTGTCTATTAAATGGCGCGCAGTTATCTATTACAAAGAGAAAAACTTGATTGGACGTGCAACTTCAGAACACGAAGTAACAATTAATCATAAGCCTATAATTTACTTCTAGGACATAAGAAGTCCGTTGCTATATTCTGTGATTTTGGTTTCTGTCGATAGATATTTGCCATCACTTCTATACGAAACATCTATCCACAGTTAGCAAAACCGCACGCATAGAAAATGTATAGAAGTTTCTATCGGCTAGTTAGCCGAATAGCTTTTCAGTAAACTAAGTATTGCGATTCATCGTCGGTAGAATAAATTCGAATCAAAATGCTAAATAATAATACTTAATCTACCTTCAGGATCGAAGAATGACTGCTAAGCTCTAAAAATAGGTATCGAAATCTCGCATGGTTTAAGTTTAAAAATATTTTATTTTCTAAGCATTTAGTAGGTCCTAAATTCTGTAGTAACGTTACTTAGACATTTAGAAGCTCGCAAACTTTTATAATAACAAGTAAGGTCAAGGCGAAGTTGCTTTATGAATTTAAAAAAAAAATAATAACCAGAGAAATACCCTATGTCTGTAGAAATACCTATAAAAAACGTGTCATATCCTTTTTCCAAAAACCATACAGAGCAGCACGTTTTAAGTTATCATATGAACATGCATTATCGCTTAAAAAGAAAATAAACCTTCGAATTTCTCGATAATCAAATTAGTGATAACAATAAAAATTACGTAAGGACCTACTTCGACTACGCACACGACGTGTTAAGCTATTCGCTATCACTATACAATGTTTTATGATACAAAGAATGTGAATTTTATGAATATAAAATACATATTAATCAGCAAAACCACGGGACTTTTTCATAGAAATCATTTATTTACGTCAGTTTTGTCACAATTAATCAAGAAACTAATTTGACTTTTTAATGTATGGGCTGGTTAGCTGTTAGGACCTGATATTCTGTATAATACTAGACACGGGCGACATCATCTACAAGTTTATCAACGGATTGTCCTACAACATTTGTCCGGAGAATATGAACAGTAAAACAAGCCAAAAGAGGTGTGGCTGAAGACTTAAATTTAATGAATGCGGACACAATAAAATATAGTGTATTATATTACGAAGGTGAACTCACCGGATTGAAGTATGTAATGCCCATTTTCTTCAGCATCGGAATGGCTATATCCGATCTCCATGTTGTGGGGTTGCAGGATCCACCCAAAAATACCTCGGGCGGCGGTGACGCCTCGCTGCCTGTGCAACATGATACGTCAAACATTTGGATACTTTCAAATGACATAACATTACAAGAAATGATTATTAAAAAGCACTAAATCGACTTTTAATTTAGGTTTTTCGGCTGAAAGCTGAAGGTGTGAAAATAAGGGTAAAGGCCTAGCTCAATGACTTTAAATTTACTTATTATAGTTTTTTTTTATTTTTTATTTTTTCATAGTATGAGAATAGTATTGATATAAAATGAAAATAAACTAGCAGAAGATCATAGTTTAGAGGGTCATGATTATGTGCGGCGGTGTCTTATGGATTTTTGATTGTGTGAGTTATAGTATATAAATTATAAAAAAAAGTATATATCATTATAAATAACAGGAATTTTAACAAAAGAAGTATAAATTTGACACCATATTAACATGAAATCACTCTCTACATAGACATACATCTTTCTGACATTGATTTAATCACTATCGATAAAATTAATGGCAAACATGGATATTCAAGGTTTTCTCTGCAGCGCTTAATCCGGCTTAATGGCAATATTATGATAATCCAGATTGGTTTTTGTCATTTTAATGGATTGAGTGCGATCATCTTTATAACTATTCTGAAATGATCACCTACGTTTTTTGATTATCTAATATCATAGTTTGATCTTTGAATCTGAGAGTCTGGTCCATACGTGTATAATTTATACAAATCACGCGCTAAAGAAGAAACCTACGCTTTCAGACGTAACAAACACCGAATCTAACGTAGTATCTACGTCAATGCACGCTGTGAGTAATAACGTAGATATTCTAAGTATAAACGAAGAGGAAAGGATACACATTCAAAGCAGCGTAGCAATCACAGACAGATAACGAAGATGCGAGTAATTCGCGCAATGTTTCTAACTCAGTTGCTTGATACATAATGAAACTGTTGACCCTATTTCTAAGACGAAGTGGAGGCACGCAAAAGAACTACTGTTAATTGTTAACAATTGTACTGCACTTAGACACGCAACCAATGATCTCAAACCAGAGTTTGACAATTGAGAAGATGAATATAACGAGTCTTGGTTTGAATAATACAATCAAACATATATTTGGTGCCTACGTTAATATACGAAATTGGTTGGAACTTCGCAGTATGCGCAATGCATGCTAAGAATTATCTAAAATCGATATGAGGACCTTGGAGGTAAACAATGAAGTTGATTACCGAGTACGTTCCTAAAACGAATGAAATCGTTTAGTATGCAATAAGTGATTGTCAGATTATAATCGTACTGATCGATAGTAGAATATTAATTTCAATTATGTTTTTGATAGGTTGATTCCTGGTCTGACTTGATTCCTTAAAAAAATCTTAAAAGTTCTAGAGGTGATACTAATGTTGTAAGTAAATAATACTCTATTTATATTGTCTTTCTTTCTACACATAACTATAATGTAAAAATTAGTAATAATAAACACCTTTGGATTCAAAGGCAAGTGATGTGGTCAGGTTTGGTTCATCGAGCGCTGTTCATCGGTAGGTAATGATTGATGGGCATCGATCGCGTAGGTTGCAATAAGTAGGCCGACCACCGTACAACTTTAAACACCCACTTGTAAATTAATGATCACCATAAATGGACATGGATTACGGCTGATCGACTCTAGCCATTATAATTTATAGCTATAAAAACAAAAAGTATATATTGGAAGGATATCATTAAAAACAGAGATAATCAAAAAACTTGAAAGACGAGCTAGTGCGAGATCTCTAAGATTGTTATTGTTTTGGAATGTTTGAATGAATGAAAACGTAACGATTTCTACTCTGCAGCAGTCGTAGTAAACATCGACGCACTCACCCCTATAACATTTGAAACGTTTTGTGAAAACATTAAAAAGCAATGACACCGGTGAGCTTGCTACTCATTCATGTTTACATTTAGTGTACCTACAAAACGAAGCCAACCAGTTCATCACATCAATCCAATTCGGGATCTTTGTTCAATGCCAAAAGTAAAACGTAAACACACACACGTTGATAGTCAACACACTGTGTCGACCTCCAACGCAAACTCACACAGTTGATCCTAATAGAATTATGTCCCTGGAGCTGTCACAATAACCACGTGAATTTTTCAACACACAGCAGGCACAATCCAAAATGCACATCTGACATTCACATCACTCAACAAAACTTATGGATCAAAACATCGTAGGCGTGATGAAGCGGCTGTTTTGGTTTATTTTTCGCAAGATTCCATTTTTTTGCGCGGATATGAATGGATTTGTGAGAAAAACTAGCGGTTCGAGGGTAGACGAGATAATGAGTGATAAGATTTGACACGCACAAGGTACTATCATGGTGGTCGGCGGCATGGCTGCGGAGGTATCGTGCCGGTCTGGCGTGCACGCTGTCCACCCGCGAACGGTCGGCAGCCAACTGGCGTCCGCGGCAATCCTACGCTCCATCACTAGCCAATTCCGCATTTTAATATTCCGTTATTTCTACAGCACTACAAAGACACAACGAGCTAATATGGTGTTTAAAGCCCATAACTCATCTCCAACCAGTTATAAGATGAGTTGATCAGCGATACCAGATCCGAATCATCATGACATGTCATCAAACAATTGTGAATCCGCCATGACGTATCATAGTTTTTTCTAAGTCGATTCGCAGAATATTACAACGATTCTTATGAATTAGTTTTAATTAATTAACTAAAGTGAACACAACTATTATGATTATTTTTTCCGTAAAATATAGAATAATGAAAAATAAGTCAAGAGCAGAAGATTTTTTTCATTAATTAGTTGCTAAGTATGAAGTACGACTTTACAACAATCACGATTGCATCATTAGGTCAAGTTGACATGACATACTTTAGGTTAGTTTATTATGTTTTGTGAGTTAGATTTCGATTGTTATTTTTACAGGATTTTACTGAAAAATAAAATAAAATCCCAGAAAGTAGGTACTATTCGCAGTCCAAACTTCTTTAGAGCGAACGTATTCCTTACCAGCAGCCATCATAATATTCAAAAAGATTTGAATCCTGCAAATTACGTACCTTACCTATGCATTGCATACTATGCATGCATATAAGATAAAATATAGTTAATTGCATGCGCATGTCTATTAGTCTAAAGGACTAAAGTAAATATCATTGTTTTTGTTCTGTAATTGTCGTCATTTAAGAATGAGTCTTCCGCGGAGATAAGGAAGTGTGTTTTTGCGCGGTTCTGTTTGTTTACATTAAAAGAGTGTGGGTTCCGTGTCTTCCTCATTTTTGTTACAGTAAATTATACAAGATATCACTACATAGTATAAGTAAAACAAAGTCGCTTCCCGCTATCTGTCCCTATGTATGCTTAGATCTTTAAAACTACGCAACGGATTTTGATGCGGTTTTTTTTTATAGATAGTGATTCAAGAGGAAGGTTTATATGTATAATACATGCATAATATAGTAGAGAAACACTGATAATTTTAGAAGTTTCTAATGTTATGTCGTAAATAAACACATTTTCTTGCGCTTACATTGCAAACGCTGGCTGAACCCTAATATTCGCTAGTCTAAATACCTATAATATGTTTAGGATGATAAATTTTATCAAAATCAAATAAAGAACTATTATTTATTAATCAACGTTTCGAAAACTAAAACGCCATGAACAAGCAAGAATGAAATGTAAAATAAAAAGGTACGCATTCTCGTTTTCTGAAGGCCATGCGAAATCTTTGACTTATCCAGTCCCCACATAATAATGTCTAGATGCGATGCGTAAACCAGAGATCAGAGGCGCATCTCAGACGCTTCCGTGCTCCATTTATAGTTGGCACGGAAGAGTCGGGAAGGCCACAAAAATTTACTTAGCAATGGATTGTTTTCCATTTAAGAATTTAACAAGATGATTTGTGAAATTTGTGAAATCACGCTTGATAAACATCCGATTTGTTATCTTAAGGAAAATCTTGATTGAGTTCGTTTTAACACTGACAATCATAGAATTTTAATCATTTCCTTTGTAAAAACAGGTCACTAACGCAATAAAACGCCAATGATAAAAAAAAGTTTCTCAATCTATTATTAGGTATATACAAAGTCGTTAGTCAGATGCACTAGGTGATTGACGCAAATCCGACGCTTCAAAGTCACAGTACAAAATACGAATGATGATCTTACAGCATTACATAATTGTGCTAGAACAATTACAATATATACAACGCATCCATCAAGTACCTACTAGACTAGATAGACGTGTCTGATACAGCTTTGTATAACGAATTAAGCTGATAAGCTGTCGAATGATAATCGCACGATCAATAAAGCCAGTACCTAAATGTCATATAACGTTGGCAAATAGCTCATAATAAGTAATTATTATACCCATACAAAACGTCTCATTCAAAACAAAAATTTATCAACAAATGAAACGGTGTGATTCGTTCTAAAGCTTTCGACATTAATTTGTAATCAAGCTTTTGTTTATAACCCAGTATGATACCAAAAAGATTTAAATACATAAACGTACCAGCAATTTATATTATGACAGGCAAATGTACCTACAGGTGAATAATACCGTGAGTAGGTATAAATAATGGGTGGTGAAATATGCGGAGTCATGTGTAAAAGTTCTAAGAGGAAGTTCGATAGCCACGCTGAGTCAGCAGAGGTGTTTTCAATGAAAGGTGCTAAACATCGAGAACAAATAGATAAGTGGCAGACGATGCGTGGGAAGTGAACAGCGACAGTGAACTTTATTATCTACACGCATACAGAATATTAAAGTGTGACCATAGTGAGGGACTACCGATGTGTATTTCGGGATTGGTACCGTGCGGAAAGTTAGTCACGATTCGTTCGATCCCGGAGTCTTCGGGTCGACCTTCCGCAACACAATTTCACGTCCGCAGACGACATAGGAACACACCAACATTGCAATTTATAACGTTCACACAGACATCGAATTTAGTGGCAGTAAAACGTTTATGGCCAATTTGTCAGAGCCATGTCGACTCGAAAGGTCAATCTGGGTATAGGTACGACAAACAAAAGCAAATCTTACCGTTTACATGCTTGCAGATGGTATCTTTATCGCGAAGTTCCTTATCGATGTTCCAGACTGGAGATTCCGGCTTGTTCGACGTCCTGCGAATGAAAGCTCAAATTAGATGCAATGCAATGGACGCACAAATAAATTACGCGAAGGGCAAACTTGCAAGTTGTTAGTGTCATGTGTAGTGCGTTGTGATTCAGTGCATGACAAATATCTCATTGTTTGGCATTCAAGGGTCAACGCACGCGTCAGCGGCAGCGCAGTCCTCGGCTCAAGACCGAGAAATGGAGACTGGAAATTTTTACATCATTGTTATAACTACAATGCACAGAGAAAATCTTCAAATGTTCACTTAATCATTATCCATGAGTTTAAATTTAGAAACTCAACCGGAATTTTTTGAATATTTTATATTGTAAATTGTTGTATAATATCCCATAACCGGGTAACAACGCGGGGCTCAGGCATCTAATACATTTTTATTTATGGTAGACATGAATTAGTAAGTACTAAGTACACAGATAAACTAACTTTTGATTACCAGCCCATTATCCCATTATTAATAACATTTAAATAAAAAAAAGTATAAATAAAACATTTTTAACGTGATATTTTAATGAAACCTGCTTTACTAGTATTTATCTTTCACACATCTGACTTGGATCTTGTCGTGTTTGACTTGGCTATAACTTACAGTAAAGTTGACGTAATTCCTCTCACGAATCCATGACCTTTAAGTTCTACATTGTTCCAAAAATGTTCTTGCGCAGTTCTTTTGAAGAACAATTGCAACTTAGAACTTAGTAGCTAATACTCGAAGAGTGGGTACAGGGAAATTTAAATTTACTTGTAAATGTTATAATATATTGTGCCCTTATCCATTATGTATGTTAACTTCCTTCACATATTAACTGTTATTAAAATCTAAATACCTACATGTCCCCAATATTTACGATAAGGGAAGTACAGTTAATAATCACAGATAATAGGGTCATACATATTATTTGTTTCACTGAAGGTAACAATCATCATCTCCCTGACCTTATCCCACGCTAAGTGGGGTCGGCACAACATGTCTTCTTCTTCCACTCACTCCTATCACTCGTCAATTGTGCATCCACTCCTTTTACATTCATATCCTCTCTCACACAATCCAACCACTTCTTCTTCGGCCTTCCTCTTCTTGCATACCCAGCCACACTCATCTTCATAACTCTTTGGGTAACATGGTTTTCATCCCTCCTCATAACGTGTCCATACCAAGATAGCCTAGCACTCCTCACCTTTTCAGAAATAGGTGCCACTTTCAAACTTCCTCTGATATACTCATTCCTTATCTTATCTAACCGTGTTACCCCACACATCCATCTTAACATTCGCATTTCATTTACATGCACTTTCCTTTCATCCGTCTTCTTCATTGCCCAACACTCTGATCCATACATCGCGACAGGTCTTATAACGGTCTTGTAGATCTTCCCTTTTAACTTAAGGGGCATTCGCGGATCACATATCGTCCCTGAGACCTGTCGCCACTTCATCCATCCCGCATTCATTCTCTTATTTACGTCTCGGTCAATATTGCCGTCGTTTTGGAGAAGCGAACCAAGGTACTTAAAATCGGAGCAGACTGGTAGGGTTACACCATCTAAGGCAATAGGTGAGAAATTGGAAGTGCCACTGAAGTTGCAAAACAGATGTTCTGTTTTGGTGCGGCTGATCTTAAGGCCTGCTTTTTCCAATTTCTCTTGCCATATTCCCAGTCTGCTCTGTACCTTGTCTGCTTTCTCTCCGACGAGAACAATGTCGTCGGCGAACAGCATACACCAGGGTGCCTCCTCCTGTATGTTTGATGTCAAAGCATCCATTACCAGGAGGAACAAATAAGGGCTTAAAGCCGACCCTTGGTGCAAGCCTACTGCCACATTGAACTCGTCGGTGACGCCGGCTTCGGACCGGACGTTTGTACGTGCTCCTGCATACATCGCATTCACTATCCTTACATACTTACCTGGCACTCTCTTTTCTTTCAAAGCCCACCACAGAACTTTCCGGGGAACTTTGTCGTACGCCTTCTCCAGATCAATGAAGACCAAGTGCAAATCCTTCTGCGCACTACGGAACTTTTCACAGAGTTGGCGTAAAGCAAATATTGCATCTGTTGTCCCCCGTCCTGGCATAAAACCAAACTGGTTCTGGGTAATCACACACTCCTCTCTCATTCTTCTATCTATAACCTTTTCCCAAACTTTCATACTGTGCGACATAAGCTTTATTCCTCGATAGTTATTACAGTTCTGTACATCACCCTTGTTTTTGAAGATGGGCACCAGTGAACTACTGCACCACTCGTCTGGGATCGCCTCCTCATGTAATAACTTGTTGAAGAATAAAGTTAGCCACTTCCATCCATCCGCTTTCAAAAACTTCCATACTTCAACTGGTATACCGTCTGGCCCACACGCTCTGCCGTTTTTCATACTCTGGACAGCCATTCTAACTTCATTCACACTTATCTCCTCTACCATACCCAAATTAATTGATACGTCTTCTAGCTTACCACTCCAAACATTCTCTTCATTCATTAACCTTTCAAAATATCTCTTCCAACGGTCCTTTATTTCTTCATCTTTCATTAAAACCCTTCCGCTATCGTCTTTTATGCATTTCATATGAGTTATGTCTCTAGCATTCTTTTCTCTCGTTTTCGCTAAGCGGTATAGATCCTTTTGTCCTTGGGGGCTATCAAGATTTTTGTACAGCTTGTCTTGGACCTTACCTCTTGCGATGGCTACCTCTTTTTTAGCTTTCTTCTTACATTCATCATACACCTTTCTTTTCAGATCTTTCAACCTTGGGTCACTATCATTCACACCTTTCCAGTCTTTGAAAGCATTCTTCTTTTCTTTCAAGACCTTTTGCACCTCCTCATTCCACCACCATGTATCCTTATCAATCTTACTCTTGCCTTTTGTCTCACCAAACACATTCTTCGCCACACTTTTTATACATGAAGCCATTTCATTCCAGCATTCATTCACTGACATTCCTTCAATTTTATCATCCATCTCAATCATTTTATCAACTACTCTCTTTCGAAATTCTTCCGCACAATTTTCTTTCTCTAGCATATACCACCTGACTTTCGGTGGGGGCTTAGGCTTAAATGTTGCTAATCGAACTGTCATCTTCAACTCCAGTAAAAGCAATCGATGTTGAGATGCTAATGGCTCACCGGGTATGACTTTACAGTCCTTGACTGAGTAAATGTTACTTTTCCTTAGAAGAAAGTAATCGATTTGGGTGTTGTGGCTGCCACTTTTGTAAGTTATCAGATGTTGATCCCGTTTTTTAAAGAAAGTGTTAGCGATTGCTAAATCGTAGGCAGTGGCAGCTTGCAGCAGTGTTTCGCCTTCCAAGTTTCGGTTCCCAAAGCCCCATCCCCCATGAACACGCTCATACCCACCTCTCATTCTCCCTACATGCCCGTTAAAATCACCCCCAATATAGATGCCCTCATTCTGAGGGATATCCATCAAAACCGTATCAAATTCCTCCCAAAACTTCTCTTTCACTGCATCATTACATCCAACTTGCGGCGCATACACACTCATTATATTTACAATTAACTCATTTATCATCACCTTGACTACTATGATTCGATCATTCACTCTCTTAACATCCGTCACACATTTTTTCAAGTCTTTATCTAAAACTACGCCCACTCCATTATTCTTACCATCTCCTCCACAATAGAAGAACTTATACCCCACTCCAATTTCCCTAGCTCTCGTGCCCTTCCATCTCGTTTCTTGCAAACATGCCACATTTATCCGTCTTCTTTCTAAAACATCCGCTAACTCCCTTCCTCTTCCATTCATAGTCCCTACGTTCCAACTAGCCATCCTCATTCTTACTTCCCGGACTCGCTTCTTACGTCGCACCCGTCCCTGATGCGACAACCCTTGTCCATTTCCCACAGGCGCCGGGTGCTGCACCTGCGCGTCGCCTTGGGGGTACGCCCTAGCATTATCGCGCATTCCATAATTGTTCGAATCCATGTTGTACGAGTTTTGGCTTATATTTTGCGACCGGCCGCCTGCCTGACGTCAACCCTCCTTGGGAATGCTTGTTGGGTGATTGTCGACGCTTTCTCAAAGACCCTGTCGTCGACCTGCTTCGCCACCGTAGGTGGATTGCTAAAGGCCGAAGTTCATGCACTAAACGGGGGTCAGCCGTCAGGACTTGAGTGCCAAGGCAGTAAGTCCCCCCTCACCAGGTTCAGCCCACAAGCCGATGTGGTTACCGGGGTGTGGCCGCTGCATGCAGGACAGCTGCTTGGAGCCACTGGTGAGAGTTTGTGGGTTATCAATGTGTTTAGGTCTCACTCTACCTCCTGTCAGACAGGCCGGCTGGTAGAGCAAGTCACTAATATCCCACGACACTGAAGGTAACAATAATTTTATAAATATTCTGCAAGGAAACTGATTGCCTGAGTCATACAAATATCTCATGTATGTGCAAAGAATATTGAAAAGAAAAGTAATGGAATCCGGAACAAGTCAAGTCACGCCACGGAAGGATATTGAGGTCGGGAGATAATTAGGTCTACTTGGATGTTTAGTCAAGTTCCGACGAAACTGTGACTAACAAACAAACAATGACGAATACGTCACACTTTCAATTACTTATTCGAAAGAGAAAAGGGATAATAAATGCAAAAATATTTTAAAACTAATCTACTAAATAGAAAAAAATTAAAAATACAGTAGAATCAGTCAGTATTTATAAATCGTTCGCAACGATCCTTAGATGACTGAACTGATCCAGATCACTGCCGGTCGGAAGCGTGCCATTACCACGCAGCATGTTGATCAGATTATTTTTTTAAATTACGATATAACTATGTGTTTCAAATCAATATTGTGATTGGTAATAAAACTGAGAAGAGTTGAGGAGAAACTGGTTTTGATGAACACCTTTGAAAATCGAAGAGGAAAAAAAAAAAAAAAAAAAACATACAGACGACTTGAGAACCTCCTCCTTTTTTGAAGTTGGTTAAAAATGATTGGACATCTTATACGACATGACAACTTTATCAAGAACATCATAGAAGGAAAAGTGGAAGGAAGACGAGGAAGAGGAAGGCCTAGAATAAATTTCATGAGTCAGATAAAAGAGAAGATCGCTGTCATGTCGTATAAAGAAGTAAAGGAGATCGCATTGGAAAGGGTGGAGGAAGTTGCATCATTGCACCGACAAGAGCTGAGCTCTTAAATTTGATGATGATGAAAAAAACTTACTGCCTTGCCTGCCTCGAGCACCTCCTCAGTTCAGCAGCGAACACGCAAAATTCCCCAAAGGTTAGCGTCAGCGACTTTCGCCGCGCACACTGCCGCGCGCATACCAGCATTTCAAACACTAAAACAAAGTAAACAGTAACGTTAGGTAGGATAAACACTGGCAAATTGTACCTAACTACACAACTAACCAGATAATTCCACATTCTTGGCAACAGGCTACTGAAATCGATTAGGTTTTACATGCCATCACAAGCTAAATCGATCTTTAAAATTACCTACCAACCCATCTCTAATTTACGTTATTGTCTGCGCGATGGGCTTATAGCCAGATTAATACATCTGTGGTTACTTTCGTTTACGCGGTGTTTTTTTTTTATTTACATGAACAAAAAAAGAAAAGGGTTTTGTCGCGACTATACCCCCCAAAATCAGTAACATCTTAGCTTAGTAACTAATTATTAAACTAAGTACGTAAATATTTACAACTAGGTTACAAATTGAAAAAGAGAAAAAAAAAGTAAGACCTTCTTACAAAATTATTAAATAAAATATAAATAACTTAGCATCTTCGGACAAAGGCGTCGCCAATGCGCTATTTAAACAACAAATGTCATAACTATAAAAATATAGTACACCAAACAAATAAAAACCTATCCTCAGCATAGATAATCATAGGTACCACCAAAGAGTACGTATTATTATACTCGTACATACCAAGGAGTTTTTGTTTACTTCCTGATAAATTACAGGAGAAAAAAATAACTATATCTGGAATTTATCTTACATTCCATTAGAAAGAGCAGGATATAATCATAATTTGATAAATAAAAACGAGCGCGGAAACCAAACATGATTTTTATTACAAAAATAGGTACCTTGTAAAATGGCGAATGCACAAATAGTGTAAAGCCATTAAATGTAGAAGAATGAACAAGAATGAACAAAATTGACAAATAAAGTCAGCTTTCAGAGACAAAATGATATTTTTTTAAAGGGTTCTCTTTGGATGCAATGTTGGCCATTTGTGCATCTTCACATAGCAGAAGAATAGTTTACATTAGAGTTCTACCTGGTTTATTGGTAAGAAATAATTTCTGACATATTATTCTGAATTTACGCAAGGTTTCAAGGTATACTCGTAGTTATGCAATGCGTTAAGGCGCCGTACCGAGCGAACGGCTTTGCAGAATTTAGAACTGATCGGAATTCGGAATAACTATCGTTTATAATGGTTATATGTAGTTTTCTTTATAAATTGTCAACGCGAAAATGATACCTAGTTAACTTTCAAAACGTAAGTGCCTTTACCTTGGCTATAAGTAGGGGGCTATTAGCGCGTTCATTTCAAAGAGGAGTTCACATTCGACGGAAAGCCTTGTCCAGGATTGACGTGTTTAAATATGTGCAACGAACGATGTTCTAGGGTGAATAATAATATCCATTATATAGGGTTCTTCATTTTAAACTAACTTAATTCAGGAATTGGGTTCAACAAATAAATTAAAAAATATTTATGTAATGATTTTTTTTGTTTTATGAAAATCCCGAGAATATCGATAAAGACTATCCTTTAAATTGATTGTTGCTTCTTGTATAACTTGGTCAACATTCGCGATGTAGCTGCGCTGCGATTGGTGGAACGTCTGTTCTCCTTGAAAATCATTATGCAACATTTCAAAAAAATCAATAAATGATACATTTTGAAGTGAAAACTTAAATCGGCTTAGGAATTAAATTGATACGGTCAAACGTCTATTTACAACTCAAAAATGAGGCCTTGTCAGTTTGTGTAGTTTAAAATGAAAGACTCTGTATTCTCAGAACTAGGTAACCCTTTCAAATTGCTCAGTTAACGTCTAATATGACTCAAGTTGCAAAATACTGTGTAATCATAGAACACCAGGCAAAATCATCAGCTTCTTGCATTGCTGCAAAGCCGATTTACAGCGAAGTGTCTAACACAAATTTATTGTCACTGATCAAATCTATGGTCTTACATATAGCACGTAGCCACCATGAAAAAAAAACCCACCACAGTGGCATGATTTATTCCAGTAAGCAACAATTACTTGACGAGTGATGTTTACGAGTTAATCCACGAGGATAACAAAGGCAATTATCCACTTAAATGAGTCGCAGCAATACTATAAAATAGGCATGTACCGGATTACTAATGTGCAAAAAATAAAATGCATGTAGGTATGAGAATAAATTATTGCCATTGCCTCATTGGTAGTTATGTAATATTTTGAAGTGAAAACTTCCTTAGGCGCGTTGAGTAGTTTTGAGATCTTTTGATATTTGAAGTGAAAACTTCTGTGCGTTGAGCAGTTTTGAGATGGATAAAAATTTGAGATTCGGCTGGCGAGTTACGAGATCGCAAGACGCAAGACGCTTACGACACCGGCTAGTTACTTATCTTGAAATCAATCCACAGCCTGCTCTTTACAGTTCTAATGCTCAATGCGATAACAGATGCCGTGCTTAAAGAATTTGTTAAAAAAGACTGGCTGAAAATTTAAATTCGTCGTCCGTCCGCATATCTGCACGCAAAGCTCCGAGTTCGGGGCCGGTCGATCGTACGTACCTCGGACGTGAACGGCCTAAACATTGGGCATGGGTAATAAAGTCCGAGTCATGAACTCATTCGGTGGTAATTGGTCATCAGTGAGCAATAACGGTGAGATCATGCATACGTGTACCACCTGCCGCAACAATGCTGGATATCTAGCGGTAATTATACTAGTTACAGTTATTCAAACTCATGAAGACGGGTTAATGCACCAGGACATAGAAAGACTGGCTATTTGATAATAATCATGAAACACGATGTTTACAGATTTTCCACACTCGCGCAACACACACTCTTTAAATTCGTGGATGCACATGAACGTTGTTTCTGTGTGCATCGCTTACGTACACCGAAACAAATCTACACACACAATTAAGACCAATCTGGCTTCGTAAGATAGAACAACTATACTCTTCTTTAGGTTCTTTAGGTTAGTTAAAACGCAGTGAAAACCACTGCTGTCTAACCAACCCGCATAAACTAGAAATAATGAATAGCGCATACAACAAGGATATCATAAAGGCATTTGTTAGTTGTATTATCCTTCTAATGTCACGCCAGCTCATCGTTATTTTGGGAGGACCAGTCGTAATTATAAATACTGAAGAAAAGGCATGAGCAAGTTCTGTTTTGTCAACAAACAAACCACTTATAATATACATGTTGCAGCCAACTGGTTGATTCAGCCGTTCAATTGAGCGCCTAGCCATTTGATTAAACGGCGCCGTTCAACTAGCCGCCTGAATGATATTAGGCAAATGGCTTGGAGCTATTACGTTTAACGTAGTGCCTAGCAAAGTCATTTTTTAAGTAATAAAGATAGCATTATTGTTGAACTGGTTTGTATAGCAATTAGTACCAATTTCTTAAGTAGATGCGCCATCTACTAGGCGCGACTAAGAATGACCAATTCCTAGATCGGGCTGACGAAAACGCACGGCGAATAATGTCGTCAAATTACCAATGCTTACTTTATCAGACTTCAAACTACTATCAAAGTCCTGGATACTTAAAAGCCCTAGGTGCGACGCTCGCTCGGACAATAAATGGCAATGGCATCACTAATGCGATGACGAGCCAAAAATCGCATCGTGTAAATGCTTCTTGATATCCACTTTGTAAGCTACATCCTACTATTTTAAATGAAATGCTAACGAGTAGTGCATGTAAAGCTCGTAGATCATAAACTTGGTGGTCGTGACTTCGTGCCTTAGTTTTAAACAACAAATTTACCTACGATATATGCATGCAGGTAAACTGTAGGTACAATATGCAAAACATTATAAGTACCTACGCACAAGTTGATCTATACAATAAGCAATACCTAAACAAGTTGAACTCACATCACAAGCCATAAAATATTTTTTTGTAAGAAACATCTCGCTTCTTTTGGCTCGTCTTGGCGAGGGCACTTCTGTAACCCCAAATAATGACATAAAATATTTTTTGTAATATCAAACTAACAGCTTTTTGCTAAATGCATATGACAGTAGGTACATACGAGTATAAAAAAAACGAAAGTACCTAGCATAAAACTGGCATTCTTTATTGTATGGTTAGTAACTATCAGTTACTTGTGATTTATTCTGATACGGATGAATAATTACAATGGAAAAATACATTTACCTTTATGAACTAAACTTGAATCATACTATGCTGGTAATTGTTCCGGCGTCCTTATGTCTGGTGTATTACGATTTTGGTACCAACGTATGATTCAATAATCTACGTAAGTACCTACGTTTTGCAACATAACAAGTGTTACTGATGGTTACAGACTACAGTTAAGAGATCAAGAGAGCAACTATGCCTAAATTAAAAGGGACAAACACTGTCATTCTTTGAAATAGAGTAGACTCTCTAAGCTTAATCCGCCATACAGGCAAGACATAAAAGCTTATTCGCATGCTTCAACCAAACATGTAAACGAATCATATCTTTCGAATCGGCGACAAGAATATGACAAAAATGTATAAGATGTTCTCCGGCAATCGTTGGGTAACGTCTGTTAGAACAAACAGAGGCATCGCAATCGCAACATAGCACGCGCTTAAATTGTTTTATATGACAGATGTTAAGTGGTATCGTTATTTTGTACCTTTGAGATAAAATTGCCGCTCGCCAGATGTCCTGTCCACGTGCAAGTAACAAGTCATATAATTGCGATGCTCCATTCATTAACACCATTTGAAATACCTTGTGTCAATGATCGAGACTATTTTCATTGGATAAAAATTATTTACTTACTTCAGAATCTGTAAAACTTAATATTTTTGTCCAAACTTTATTTCAATTTTACTAATCCAAACAAAATAACAGAAATGTGAGCATGTACCAATTATGTAGTTATATGTACCTACATGCCTGTGCCTAGTGACTACCCATGTAGACATTTTAATCATGTATTCTTCAAAGCAAAAGATCAGAGTATAGTACCGCGCTTTGGGGATACAATCGTGATCCTGTTTCGGTTTCGATTGAGTAACTGAATCCTACGCAGACTATTATTTTTCCATAGATAAGTGATTAGTATTCATAAATATGCTGCTCAATAGAGTTTTTTTTTTTTTCGATCCATCATTTTTTACTAAAAACATTGCGTATAACATCTTGTTGTATTTAATTATCTGGGGCAATATTTGAATTTTTTAAAGTAAATAATGAAGAAATTAGGTACTGTTTACACAGTGACCTCATAAAAAAGATAAAATCAATGCCATCCGATAACATACTGAGGTAAGTACATAATGTACTTAAGTACTTTAGAATCGAACGATCTACGTTATTAAGGTGTGTTCCACGGTTGATCAGTCGATCTAAGGAGAATAGGTATGTGCAGTAAATTGATTTAATCTCTAGGAACGCAGTTTAATAATGTACAGCCAGAAAAAACATGGTTCACGTACAAATCGTGTTCCCAAAGTTTTTTTCGCGGAATGTACCTATAGAAACGAGGATCACAACTTCAAAACGTTATAGACATTCTCTCAAACCTAAAATTATTGCAGATGGCAGTTCAATCTACAAACATTTTATCTTATCTATCTACAATTATAGTTTCTGCTCGATTAGATTCGACTGGCGCAGGATCGAAAAAAGTGTCCTGAAAATGAGGAGGCCTATACTCAGCATGTGGACTGAGAGAAATATCTATAGTATATTTCCCCCGATCGATTATCAATAACGTTTACCGATCGATGTGGTGATGATGATGATCGATTACGTTACGATAATCGTGGCTCACCTTAGTGATAGCTTAGTTTAGTTCAAAACAGTTCTAATTATAGCAATACCTTGATAATCGTCACAAAAAACCGTTTTTTTTAATAAATTCTGATTATTTGATCTCGTGGAAAATTATTATTTGGTAAACAGTAGGATCATAAATATAGCTGATCTTTCGTTGACCGTACTAAGTACATCCATCGTTGCACCTATTAATTATGGTTTATGATTGCGAAATGCGGAACCACAATAACATTTAATGGCATATTGACATAACGTTTTGTTGATTCAGACTCTGATGACGCCATCGATTAAAGCAATGCCTATAGCTCATTCTATGATCTACCGATGCGATGTGATGACAGCTTTGATGTCTTTATTGTACTAGCTTCTGTCTTCGGCTTTGCTGCGATATCCACAAAGCTACGAAGTATAGACGTTGCGAAATAGCTTTTTACAGGGCAATCGACCACGAATTTAGCACCGCTGACGCAGCCACCAGAAGTTAAATCGTTTTCTTTTCTACCGACTTTGCTCTTATTTTTGTTAGTAGACTGCTGAATGCGACTACGGTTGGTTTCGTTGATGAAGATCCAACAAAAATGTTAGTGTCAACTATTACGAATTTCTGATGTTTTTGGAATGTGTACAAGCGAAAATATTTTGAAGATACGTGTGTCAATCACAATAGTCTCACTCATTAGCACGACGTTAAAATGTGAGAACAATTGTAAAACGAGTATCATTTACAAGGTCACCTGTTATGAAATAAGTGTACGTTATATAGGTACGTGTTTTATTTCAGACGATTACAAATAAAACAATTTCAATATCATCACATTAATTAAATTGATAACGCGAGCTTACATCATTTTTTGATAGAACGAGTAACTTCTGTCCAGATTTATGTTAAAATTATAATTTAATATTATTTGACCTTACAAACTTCATAATTCATTGAATATTCACTTTAACGTGGAAACAAAAACCTTAAGTATTACTGATTCAACCTACTAACTAACAAAATGAAATAAAATAAACGTAACTTGAACCTTTGACCGATAATGACCCACTTGTTTACGTAATAAATAACTTACTTATTAACATTTTAAAGGGAAGACTTATTGCTTATACGCATAGCGAAGTTGTTATACGACTACCTGCTTACTTTGGGGCTAGATGATGCTGTGTGAAAAGTCCAGCATTTTTTTTACATACATTTATTTGCACGTGCAGCCAGTCTCATCATAACAGGCATAGTCCTCTCTTCCCTTTTGCCAACCTTCTCTAGCGAAACATACTAAAACTTTAAAGCTTGCTTACCCTGGGTTTTAGTAGGATATAGTTCGATGTCGTTGAAGAGGCTCTGGACTCTGTCGGCGGAGGCCGGCTTGCTGGGCTCGCCCACGCGGCACTCCCAGGCACTGGCCACCTCCCTGAAACAATCAACAAAACCAAATGTCACATATCTACATAATATTAATGATCAAAAGTATTTGGGACGTTCTAAGCTACGTTTTCGCCCGTTCCTCGTTCGCTACTATTATCGGGAGTAATCTGGAGCTACATAAATAAGGGTCATTTAAATACTTCGGTTTTTTTTTAATTCTCCTGATTTTCTCGAACTTGTAATCGATAATCGTCATGACGTGGATATTGTTAGGAGCAAAAGCCTAACAGATTTATGTTATAAAAATAACAATAAACACTCACATAGTAGCCTTAATACTTTCAAAACAAAACTTTAGAAGCCGCTCATTGAAAAAGCCAATTACTCATAAACTGTAAATGATTATCTATTGGACAAGAATATTGACGTTATTTAATCTTATTTTATTTGGACATAGAAATGCTTAAGTTACCTTATTATTATATAAGTTTAATAATATTGCACGCGCAAGACGTTGATTATGGCTGACCGTTACTGTACCACTAACACCTGTTACATTTTTACCCATAATACGCAATAAAACAATTTGATTTGAAATAGAAATCGGTCCTCAGTGTTGTATACATTTCAAATAGTTTTACTGAAATGAAAAACCCATATGATAAGCAGAGGGATCCCTAGAAGACACTCCATGCTGCACGCAGAGATTTTTTTTTCTGTGTAGGTATAGGCATTTTAACGTTCTGATATTCTTCTAATAATCATCATAAACTTTTTGCTCATGAAGCCGACTATCTCGTATTAAGGTCGTATACGTATACGTTCCTATTACGGTCATGGTATGATACAGGATAGTCAGCAAACACTATTATAATTAAAGATTACTGCTTGGCTACTATCGTTTCAAGTATGTACCTACCTTTTTGAGTAAAAACAAATATTTTGTGTTTGTACATAAACAACTATAGGTTTATTTTAAAGAAAAAACATAAATTTTGTCTTACATTACTCACAATCAAACAAAATAATGCATGTGCCACTATCTTCTAATCTTATAATATCTTTTATAATATTATCTATTATTTTATAATATTATTATATTATTATTTTCTTATAATATTATCTTTTATAATGTGCAATTTTACGGATTTAAAGATCGAAAACATTGAAAAGAAAACGAATTTAAAATATGCATAACAATAAACGTCCTAAAGGAGGAACATGCTTGTATTTATTCGTTCGTAGGTTATATTATTAGGTACCTACTTACTGTAAAAGTATATATATATTTATAACATGACTGCATTGACGTACAAAATTGCACACGTAACCTACTTGCCCAGCCGAGGTAGACTCAAGCACATTCTTGAGGAGTAGACAAACATGGTGTCATATTACTTATGAATACGCCGACGATAAGTATTTCCCACGTGAAAGACGATAATATACAGAATGTACTTTATCGTACGATGATGACCATTCATAAAATTTATTACTTACTTGCACAATGCAGATAGAATGATATGACTGAGATCGCAGTCTCCACATTTATTTGATGACAATGCATTCAGTGGAAAAACACAACACATTACCAACCATAGTTGAAATAGAGAAAACATTACTGATACAGAACCAATCAGAAAGCCCTGTCGGTTTAACATCTATGCATTGAATGTCAAAGTGCTCAACAAACATAAGGATGCTAATTAAATAAATATTTACTATTTGTATTCAGTTGTTGGTTGACTGTAATTGGATGAGCCATGATATGACGCCAGTAAAGCGAGACAGACTTGACCCCAAGCGATAACCCTTTACAATTTTTTTTTAAATATAATAAAAATATGAATATTCCTGTACTCACATAATTAAGGATATGGATGTCAAATCAATGATTGACTCGCACCTTAAACATCATCGGCATCTTCCTGCCCTTGTTCATGACAAAATGTGGTGTCGCTCGCTTCGTACAACATAGTCGAACTCAAACTTTTATTAATTTTATTAATTTCTGTGAAACTAGCTAGTTAACATTCTATAAGTATGTTATTTAAAAGTTATTCAAACGCATGATACCACGGATTTAAAGAAATGAGCGTGATACTGCTATGGAAAAATATGTTACACCCGAGTGTGTATACTACTGTGACTAGAATACTTATGTGTCAAAGATTGAATGACCAACAAAAAGTAAGTCGTAGGTCATTCCAGAAAAAAAAACCTACTCATAACTAAACTGACCACTAGTTAGTCATATCAGTCAATTCAAGAGTCACTTGGTACCTCCCTTCAATCAAACGAAATGATTAGGCGTGTGACTAAACGGCATTCCAAGATCAAATGATAAGAGCCTAGTAATGTTTTACTACGCTATACCTACTCATAATAAAATTATTGATTTCTGTAAATATACACATTAGACTTTATGTAAATCCTTTATTAGTCAAATAGCTATAAATCGCAAATAGCGAGTAACATCCTTTATTAATCAAATAGCTATAAATCGCAAATAGCGAGTTGCGATTAATTCAAACGGTATTTATGGGCAGGTTTCAAACACAACAAAATAGCAAAATGAAGCTGTGCAGAAAACATAAAATTTACATTGTTCTCCAAACCAAATGAGTGATGATATCAGCCTGGCAGTGATTCAAAATTAGGAATAATTATTTGTTGAAGTTTAAACAACTCTGAGACAAGCGGAAGACATTAAGCAACGCTGTGACTGTTAATCTGGTTATTTTTAGGGTTCCGTACCTCAAAAGGAAAAAACGGAACCCTTATAGGATCACTTTGTTGTCCGTCTGTCTGTCTGTCAAGACCCTTTATCTCGGGAACGCGTGGAGGTATCGAGTTGAAATGAAACCGTAAACGTCTAAAGTCCCTTTAAGCTGTGAAAGAATCAAACTTCTAAGTTAACGCAAAAAAAAGATACGGCCGTTATGCCGCAAAAAAATCATAGGATCCCATTGACCTAGAACTATAAATATTGAAAGTAGTATTGTCTTAGACTACAAGTACAGGGAAAAATCTGAAAAACGTATATTTTTAGTTGAATCACAAAAACAAAACGGCCAACACAACAGGTGCAAGGAATGGGGGTCGAAACTGATACTAGGCCGAAATTTTAAAGTGAATTAACCGTGTCATGTTACCAACCGGGCTTCATTAGCACAAGCTTTAACAGATTTTTTTTTATGTACATCATAAAAATTATTCGTTTTCGATTTATTACGAAACATTAAAAAAAATTATCCGTTCTCATTTGTATCTTTGGTGTATGTAGGTAGGTAGTACCTTTCTGTATTCTGTGGGAGTACCTGCCCAACAGTTTGTACTGTTATACGTACCTACCAACTTAGTCCTTTGTACGGAACTCTCGGTGGGCGAGTCCGATTCGCAGTTGTCCGGTTTTTTTTTATCTTGTGTTAGGAACTTCTGAGAAGGATATGACAATGCAAGTTCAGTTTTACTTCACCCTTTCTGAGTATTGGTGGTTTATTAAGTTTTCCTTTTAGACACTTCAGTTTCACTATTGGGAAAATCTTAAATTGCGTAAGTGAGGAAATCCAGAAAATAATAACTATTAAGTTTATTTTAATAATGAATAATACAGGTCAAAGTTTCGTTTAGTATTTTCAAGATTCATTATTCATTATGTAAATAAAATTACCACCCGTAAAAATGAACATAGAAGCAGATTTTTAATCATTTATAATCATTTTATATATAGAACACAAGGATTAGATAGATAGAAAACACCGGTCTTATTGATAAAAGCAATCTTTTCAAGACAACCTTTGGATGAACTACATTTTACATGAATAATAAAAGACGAATGGTGATGCCAATAAAACACACAGTTAATTAAACAGTTAATTATCAAACTTTTTAAAGTGTGTGTGTGTTGTGTTTTCTTTTATAAACAAACATAATAATATATGAAGGTGAAACAAGTCAAACCACTGCTTGATAGGTACGTCTGTCAAAGCTAATATTACAGTGATAAGCTCGCACATTAATTTTCCCAGCTAACAAGAACCTCACACATCATTGTATCGATAACGCCGCCTGCACTACAAACGAGAAGCGCGTGCGACCAGCCATCCGATTGCCTACAAAAATACACCATGACATCATGGTGTGCGAATGAGACTCACTTTTGCGTTTTCACTCACATGAACGCTTATAAATACTTGAGTGCATTAACTCCATTCGTATTCGATTATATGTTTGCAGCTTGAACGTGCATTTGGCATTTACCGTCAGTCGATTAGGTACTGATAAACACCGAAGCAAAGAAGTGACTGACGTTCTTACATATTTGTGATCGAAAATGGTCACGGTCTATTTCCTGGTGGATAACGGTCTTATGGCTCTGTTATTTTGGTCGACTACGATGTGTGAGGTCATGTTTGCCAAATAAGATATTATAATGACCGTTTATATTATAACATTTAACTTATAATAGTGCTTTGTTTCTTTTTATGAAACCTGAATATTTGGTTTCTTGTAACTCTATCTATAAACAAATTTGAGTCGACGTAGTTCACTCAGAACCGGATATCAAATAAAGAATTGTAAAAGAACTGTCTTTTTTTTACAAAAAATTGTGCGAAAAGTGGGATAAGTATAAGTTCTGTGCACAAAATAGATGCGCAGAGTGCGCAAAGTAGTGCAAAAGGTGCGCAAAGTTGTACGCAGTGCTACACGATATAAAAAGGGATGCGCAGAGTGCGCAAAGTTATGCAAAAGGTGCGCACAATGTCAAAAATTTCTAAAATGACAAAATAAAAATGACAAAAAATTGTGAAAGTGTCTTCGTTCCAACCGAGTGTTCCACGACACTCACGTACTTTTTTAAATTTGGTTACAACTGTCTGTACAATAGTGCATGTAAATTAAAATGTCCTCCAAATCTGCAACCAATCTGCAACGAAGTCGATTTGCGAAATAGTGCAAAGATTACATTAAAAAAAATACACAAAAAATCGGCGTTCTCACAAGCAATTAAGCCAAAAATGACGAGTATTAAATCAACAATTGGCATAGCGGCGTAATTAACGACATCACCTCAACCCCGCGACCCGGGCACAGAATAAATAATACTCAATACGACCTGGGTAAACAAGTTACCATGATGTCATGCCGATGGTTGTTGACCCAACTATACAAGACGAACGACTCGCGAACATCTGATTAAATCAGTTCATCATTCATATTTCTTTTCATTTGCACAAAAAGGTTACGCAAGACAGTCATTTTAGATTTGGCTAAAGTAGACGTTGATCTCACCTAACCAGGGCTGCAAAACATACAAATTTCTAGTTGCTGCTAGGCTTGAGTGAGGTGCAACTCTAATTAGAATGTGTTCACTGAATAAAACTACTTCGTTTGAAATGGTGTTTTTACCTGGCTAAGAATCCCTTCAGCTTTATGGTCCCATTGGTTTTATTTGATAGTTGTACATCCATAAGCTCGTATTTGACAGGTTCTGGGGGTTCCATCATAGCTGCGTGGTGCGAGGGGTTGCGGACGAGTGGTTCCATGCGACACGGGATGGCCGCCCGCTTGGCAGGCGCCGCCGTGCGAGGGTACGTGTGGTGACGGGCGCTGCTCGACGCAGCCGGCTCGTTCCGCCTCTGCTTCGGCAGAGTTCTAGCGCATATAGCACTGGCTGCATTCTTCAAATGCGTCCTAAATCTGTTATTATTGTTTGTCACACTGAGTACTGCTCCCTCCATCTTCAACTAGTGTCCACCCACTCTCGCGGTACTCGTTCAAGGTAGGCTAGCCATTTTTGTTCACTTCACTTTTTATAATATCACTCTTTTTAAAACCATGATATCATGCTATCAAGTTATGATATCAGGTTAGTGAAGATAGTTTATCTCATAAAATGATTATTAGACGTTGCATGGCTCTCATTTTGGAGTCCTTGTTGTATAGTGAATCACTTATGGACCAAAGTTCATAGAAATATCCACCTCCGTATACTGAGTATCGCCACTTTATCTCTTCCGATGAATTGTTTGCAGCAATGTTCATTGCTGAACTACATAATACAGAAAAGTATTAAAATTTATGAAGATACCATATTTATGTCTGATCGTAAATGTGACGGACAAATACCGTTTTTTACTGCTAGAAATCTATGAATGAAATGAAGTCTGTCTAAAACCTAATCAAACACACCACGTTTAGAGCACATACCAACAAAATGACTAAGTATATTTATAAATGAAGCGATTGAGTTAACATTTCTAACACGAGCGACGGATTTTGCATTTGAAATTTCTTGAATATGTTGGTTCGACTCCCAATTTAGCAAGTCACCTGTAGACTACGTCACCTTTGTTTATTATCTTGAGCAACTTGACCTTATTGTAAACTGAACCAATGTTCATTTCTTTATGTACTTTGAGAATTAATTAAAAGAACAACTCTCATTTAATTCGAGCTTTACTATTACGAGTCTTGCAGGCTGCCAGATCACCTACTGAAATCATCATTATAAACACTATTCAATTCAAACACATGTGTCGTGTTGAAGCGTCGATAAATCGTGCTGAGTGAACACACTACATATTAATTGGCAACAAAAGATTTATTCTTAATTTATTTAAATAATGTAAACGCGTAGTCACGGAAGGCTTTGCGGCACCGCAGTCCGCAGGTCGGCCGAGGGGAGGCGGGGGAGGCGTGGGCGCGCTGACATCACCGCTGCCGGAGCCGATCTTACATCACCGCCGGCTGCCCGGCTGCCTCCCACCGATGGCACCGCCTGCGCGCCCGCACCTTTATCCTCAACCCCTCCCAATTACACTTTAATTTTCATTGTTGTTTGCCGCCCCTTCAAATCCCAGAGATCGTGTGGTCCGTTACATCCGACGTCGTCATCGTTTCCCAATCCAACTCGATTTTAAACAATTTGTTTTTTAGAGATGATTTCGAGAGCTTTCGCTGAAACATTCTGAAGTTTACTAAAATATGGCGCAGCATCTAATGAGCTGAGCAATATGCTCAGAGATAAGCGAAGCCTTTGTATCATACATAATGTATCGTTGTCGCTTATAAAAACATTTTCACTTCCATGTTTGGAAACTGGATCGGTAGCCATAACATCGATTATCTGTTGTAAGAAGAGATCAAGGCTAAGCGTTGCCCACGGTAAGTACATACATACTAACTAATTTAATGACAATTAACATTAATTGGTTGTGGCCTTCATTAAGAAGTTAATAACAATTTAGAGCGGCAGTGACTGAAAGAATTTGGGCAACCGCTTAACCGTTTCGAGTTCAAAGAAGAATTTACACGGATGAAAGAGAGTCAATGAAACGTGCCTCTTGCGGTATGTAACACTTAAATTATCACCCTCAGATTACATGCACCACATCAATCATACTGCCGGAAGCTTAGTGAATGAGCCGAATTGGCTTTACTTTCATAATTGACTATTCCTTCTATTCCCTGCGCAAGTCATAGCCTACATTTCCCACGGCAATGATGTCAAATTGGTTTATCAATCACGGCGCGGGACGGATGCGCTGCGGTGTCGGTGGCCGACGGCTTCGTGGGCGTTGTTGTATACCAGCCGTTGAGTTCATGACGCGATACTAATCGACTGGCGAGAAGTGTCCAACAATTCAATCTCAAGTACGCGGACTTCTTTACCTTTTTCATGAACTCATCATTCAAAAACATATTAACAATATTTTTCTTTCATTTATATTTTACTAAATATTCATATTACTATTTATATTCATATTATATTTTATAATTAGATAAGATGCTGCTGCACATGAACTCACCGGTGCCACAGAATACCAGCGCTGCAGCACCTCTAAGTTGCTGCAGCACACGCTGAGTGGTGTCTATTTTTGTGTCTAGTATTAAGTGTTAGTATAGTTGCTAATTGTATTTTATGCTCTATGAAACACAAAATAAATGTTTTTCTATTTCTATTGCTATAAAAACGAAAAGGACTTTAATTGCGCTAAGAAAAAACGTTGAACACCGTTAAACGTGAACAATTCACATGTAACTATCTACCTAGCTTGAACAGGTTTAACGGCATCTCGTGATGTAGACACGGATGTGGCCAGCAATTTAGGAACGATTGTAGTTGCTGAAACGCGAGGAATTATGAGTCGGTATTGTCCACTGATTACACACAATGGCGGAGCGAGGTCAGCCAAAGTGCTTTTGTGAGGAACCGATTGTATCCTTTCATTCTTAAGATCCGTTCAAATACTCAAGACATCCTGTGCGAATGGTCCACACACAATAGTCGGATAGTTTATGGGATTACGACAGCGTAATGCTATTTGGTTCATACCTAGGCTACCTTCCTGTACTTTGAGATGTAACCAACCAATCCGTTCATGAGAATATAAGACGTACATTTCCCTCTGTTCCGATGAAGATACTACTCATTTAACGTTTCTCATTAGAAACAATTAATTTAAGCAGTGTATCAGCTCAGCTCACATAAAACATCTAGGTATCTAACAAACGTCGACTAATAATTCTCTAGAAATAGAATGTGATATATTCCGTCGATAGCTAACCATATAAAGTATATCTATTACTCATACCTTAACATGATTCAAACAAGCCGTTAAAATTATCTTTGAGGTGGTAACAAAACAGGAAATTGGAAATTATTGTAACAAATCATAGACCCATTAATTTGAGAATTAATTTTGTTAAATGCTTTGTATATCTTTGAAAAACACGAATATACAATCAAGTATGACGGTGGGTAATCTTATCTGCTATCGTCATACATACTATCAAATTGTAAATTGAGTGTTAATTTAGTATTCACGACGAGAACAGCACAATGGTATCTGATCAAGTCGATCGATTGAAGATAGGATGGACCATACTGTATTATTGTTGACATCATCAAACGCTTATTCGTGAATTATTTTAAGAATAAATTATACTTTGTAAGTGTTTGTGTGGGTATTTTCAATAAAGATATATTGTATATTGTATTCTATTGTATACTTACATACGAAAGTTATAAGTGTATAGGTATCTTATAAACTTGATTGGTAACCAGCTACAGCTGAATTGAAAGTAAATAAATAAAATAAATAAATAACGCTGGACTTTTACACACAGCATCATCTAGCCCCAAAGTATATAAATAGTTGTGATGTCTAGTTTAGTAATTAAACTAGCTATAAGAACAGTTACTAAGGTGGCAGGATCGCAAAAACTTTTACAGATGAGCAATGAAGTCACTGCCGCCAATTCCTGGCCCTCATCAATCACGATGATAAAAACAAAGTTTGCATTACAAAAAAAACTTTTATAGTGGTTGAGTGAGTATTATGTCACGATTCTCAATTCTAAGAGTCTTATATATTTTTAAAGACCTGCGTCCTGTTTTATAGTTGTCAACATATTGTCCCCGGTTCAAATGAAATAATAATAAACGCAGACAGCATCCAAAAGCAAAAAATATACAATTCCATATTTTTGGCAATTGGATGTTTGCTTCATCTTGATGCCAAAGTAATCTCAATCTACGAGTACCTATTTGCTGCAAATCTGCTTTGCGACTTGCTGTCTGGCAATACTTCTATAGTCGTCCAACTTGATTTTGCTTCTACATAGTAGATACACCTACACTCTGAAGATAGAATACAAACAGGTATCGACTGTGCGTGTTCGAATTACATTGATTATCCGTTATTAGAAATGCCAGATAGGTCAACGATGAGCACTGAACGTGTGTTTGTTGAAAGCGATGATGCCGTCAACGATGATAGCAAAATTGGCACAGGAAGCATTCTATTCAGAACGTAGCTAGTTATTGGCAAATTGTAGTGATTACGAAATCTAATAACAGGTATGGTTCGAGTACAAACATCACAGTAGGAACCTACAGCACATATGTATAGAGTATGTAGACAAAACAAAGTGAAACGGACTTGTGAATATAACAATAATTATGTTTCCTGTTAAACCACTAAGCAATACTTGCTGATAAACATTTTGCTAGGTTCTTACATCACCATCCAATAAAGAGAAGAATACCAATACTCTATCCATATTCGATATGATAACGCTCAAACGTGCATATTAAAGTAAGTACGTATATTATTTTATCCATCCTCGTGCCTATCTACAACGATGGACAAAATACGAGTACGACTATGTACAGATGTTTCACGATCAGACATAGATATGCAGTTAATATGAAAGGATCTTGTTTCCTGAACGGTTCACTATCAGAATACAATCTTTACCAGATTTCTTCACAAACGTTATGCCTGTCAACAAATTTTTCACTCAAGTCACGGTAAACAGAATGGCGTGTATGTTCAAATAACGAAACTATAAAGGTTCCGTTGTGAACGCGCATCCAGCACGCGCGGGAGCTGATCGCGTAGCACTGGTGACCGGCGAACGATAGCGGCCACCCGACCCTATACCCCGTACCACGAAACTGTCAACGATATGAACTTACGTATTTGTATCGCTAGCATACTGATTGCTGCGCTCGCCGCAACTCTACGTCCCATGCAAACAAGCGACAGAAAACAAACGTGTTAAATAAACACTGCCATAACCGCGATTCTGATAACAGCTACACTAGACTTTGTAGACTCCGTTCGCAAACATACTCGTAGAGTAAACAAACCATAAAGTATGGTATGGGTATGGTATGCCATTAATTAATACAAACAAATATCCCTGCCATCTCCTGGAAAATAACTATCGATGGATTATATCCATCATATTGTTATTAAGACATGAAAGGATTAACAACATTCTAATCCCGTCGGATGTATTATGACCTTTTTCAATCGAACATATTTGATTTCTTAATTTAGCTCTTTGAAAAACTTTGCTTCAGGCTTTCGTCTGAAGATTAGTTGCATGCAGCACATATAACATAATTAATGATGATCTACTACCCTATGTTCGTGGCCTTCATTCACAGAACATTCTATTTAACATTTATCTATTTACAGGTAGGTAAATTTGCATGACCTGTTATATATCTGCATTTTTCTTACTTTGTTATTTAATTTCAAGTTTTTGTTGGGGTTGCCTTACATTACATTTTATCAAGAAGATTACGTTGGCCTGTAGCGATCGTTAATCGAAAAAATCAATTATCTACTATGCTATTACATGTCCAGTCAGCGTGACCAATGGTAACCCCCTTAGTAAGGCAGTTTGTACTGCAGGGGGTTTACCAGTTGGTGACGCTGACCGTACCTAAGCTATGACTTGAATTGCTTCTGCATTTTAGGAGTTATCAAATAATTTACGAGCGGTTGTTCCTAGTCACTTGAACAAAAAACAAAGCATCAAGCTACAAATGTGGAGTTGAATGTTATTAATCATTTCAAAATCACTCACGGATTTGGCAACCAGGATATAACAATTGCCACTAATTAGGCGTATGCCAAAAGCAACATACATCATGGTACAATGACCAAAATAAAGTTGATCATTCGCGGCACATCGCGGGGATCGTGGTATATTTTGGCAAGTCGAGCGGTGCGTGTCGCGGCACTCGCGGCGCCCGATGATGCCATCGCTGCGGAGGATCGTGACGTCACCTCGCCTTTTCCAAACGTGGCCGCCAGACGAAAATAGTGGCCGCCCCACCACGACGCGGCCCCTCACTCACCGACGGAATTAGCGAGAGCAGCCGTCAACGCTCCTCCGCCACCAGCCCAAGCCGAGCCGCCTTCAAAACAGATGCTTATGACAATTTTCCGAATTCGTGAATTTCCATTATCTACGCTTCAGACTCTACCTTTGTGTGTTCGAAAACATAAGAACTGAAGTGTCAGTCTAAAAATACTTAAATACTTACAAATATATGTATTTTCAAATGTTTAGGTTCGTCTCAAATCAATTTAATTTCAGTTCCTAATCGAACTTATCTCGTAGGCACGTTTGATCTTACAACAGGTATAGGTTAGGTACTAGGTACTCGTAGATTAGTCTGTAGCCTAGAAGGAAGGGTTCCAAAAGTTTATTTCGGGTTGTTGAGACACGGTGGCTATCGCAAACGAACTTACGTTATTATCTACACCTTTACAAATAAAATACTACCGAGAATCATACTATATCACTCTAATATTATAAATGCGAAAGTTTGACAGTGTGTATGTTTGTGCTTTTTCACTCAAAAACCTAAGAAAGATTTGGATTTGTTATGAAGAAGGTATCTCTAATTATTTCTTGTAAATAGATGAGGCCAATGCTGATGATTGCTAGTCTATTTTCTTACCCCGACTCTTAAGGTCATGTGCTACTGTGGCTGGTCACACACAGCAGATTCTTAAGTTAGGCACAGTGTGTGTAGAAAGAAGCCCAGGAGGAAGCCACAGATATAGGTAATCCTATTGACAAGGCTGATACGATAGGATAGTTTTTTCTACTACGATAGATAGTCTAAAGTCTTACTTATGAAATAATCGTCGCGTGCAGGTGTATGTATAAAGCTGTAACTATCTATACCTCTCTTAAACAAATAGTAGAAGCATAGTTTAATCACAGGTTTAACTAAGATTTTGTGTTCCAGGTCTACATGAATCAATAGATTCGATTCGCAAAGTTTAATACGCGCATCGAAGAAAACAACGGCGATGGGCTTTCAACGTTAGCACTACGTCAAATGCTTACTTCTTGCCATGGTGTGGACTAACTTGTGGCTACTTCCCTAGACATCTACGAGAGATCTCACATAAAGGTGCATTTACTCGATGCAATTTTTCGTACGATTTGCTAAGCCCCGCCCATTGAACGTGCCGACGAGCGTCGCGCTGTCTATGACAAATCGCATACGATGAGCGTTTACACGTGGAAAATTTCCATGCGATACGATATAGTATGGGTTGAAATCGCATTGTGCAAATGCACCTTAAGTGCTAGAGTAGAGGATCAAAGAAAAGTCTGCCGAGCCTACCTGGGAATTGAAATGGTGTGTCGGTTCACATGCATCACGATTGCTCAACCGTCACTGCTACGAACTTGATGTATTATTTACCTTTCGTAATCATGAGCAAACCAATATATTTATTGCTAAGCATGTAAATAATACCACCGGAGGTGATCTCCACTTCAACAAGTAACGAGGCCATCTACCAAACAGATAAGATTACAGAGCGCAACGTGCAGTCGGGTGGATATGCTACGTTGTGAATTGTTTTAAAATATTCGCAAAGGTGTTACCGGCTACGCCATTCATTGCTGAAAACGCGCGCGACAGTCAATCGGTTCCGAGAAATATACTCGCGTTTCCTCGAAACGTTACTATGAGCGCACACATGCGTAACTCAGTGTTACCGATGCAGCACACATAGCCGCCCACGGCCCTGATAACGCGAGCCGTGACGGCTTCAACGAGACGTATCAGTGTTCTTATTAAACATCTCACTACATTGCGTACCCAGCTCCTTTTACGCCCAATCAAACAATTGCCTGCGAGGTGGCAGTTACATTAGATCAACAACAGTAGTAATCTTGCAAAGAAATTACCCTACAGGAGTGTTGTGCTACGCTGCTACGAACACGTTCCGTAGCAATGGTAGCTAGCCCATTGTTGAATCAATACGAGTATTATACTTGCAATGCTCATCGTTGAATTTGCAAACTGATGGTTTCTGCAAACACATCAGGAAATACGAAATGCATAAATTTTTTATAAGTATTTTGTTTTGATACCTGTGTGAAACAAAATAAACGAAAGCCTAAAATTAGTGCTACGCTACTACACCAGCACTTTTTACCAGCTTCGAATGTCTTTTGATCGGACGTGCAAACTGTTTTACCATCGTTGTATTAGCACTAACCACAATCAGCTGTTATAGGAGTTACTGGTCATGGTCACTCATACTAGCCGAATAAGCGCTATTTAGACAGAAACTTATTACTTAACACATTCTCAGTAATGTGTAGAATTTAAACATGTCCTTATATTCCGATGAAAAGTGTCCGTAAAAATAAATGTTTGGACGATATTGAACTGAATTGCATTCTTGCTAAATAGGCTTACCTATTTAGCAAGAATGCAATTCAGATTTTGATCGATTTTCTTACGTGTCGTGTCTTAACACGACACGTAAGAAAATCGATCAAGTTCTTCGAATGACCTATCTATAAATGTTTAATAGAATGATCGCGGAGAACCACAGAGGTCAATAGCGAGATGCCAACGGTCAATAATGTCTCGGCTTGTGAACTGAACCGCAATGAATCAATTAAAGACTTACATTGATGCCATGCCAAGAACATTCAGTTTGCATTCGATTTTAAGTAACTACAAACGTACTACATACGTATACAATCTAACTAGGGAAAATTGGGGAAAATGTATCGCCTTGAGCAGGATGGTAAAAAGGCAGATAAGTGGATACTACTGATCTTTACAGAACTTAGAAAAGCTAGTCGTTATCAGTCGTAATCGTCTGAAACCTGGCATACCTAATTCATCAGCATTTTGTTCATCGAAGTTAGTTAGTATGAGTTAGTGCCCAACACTGGTGGGTGAGGGTTACGGAGTGTTCAGAATAGAAATACGTCTTTGAGTTTTTCTGTAAAATGCTTTATCCTATACAATTCCAATAAAAATCTGAAAGAATTTAACAATAACGCTTTCGGTATGACAGTGTGGTGACTCTGTTCAGGTTTTGATTAATAATCATCGCGATGGCGTTTCAAAAAGCAAAAACGGAGAAGCATTCATCGGAATATGAGAATAGAATTCAAAAATGACTTACTTGGTGATACTGGAGACTGCATCGCAGACCGCGGCGGCGGCTGTGGGCCGGCGCTCCGCAGCCGCGTCTACCATGCCTCTGCATCACCGCGATGGGCATCACTCGGGGCTCGCCACCTCACCTCCACCACAACATCACAACTAACTAACAGTCACCGATACCCGATCACCTGAGGTTGCAATGTAATACGATACCGATACGAACGTGTGCGGTTTCAATGTGCAGTGAAAGATAGATTTATTGATTGTTATGGACGGTATTTAGTTCAATCTGAAACAAATAAAGAAGAAATTACGGCCTCCATCGCAAAAATTGGACTACTATACTTTATTAGAATGCATTCGATTCGAACATCGGTTTCTTCGACATTGAAACAGCTGATGTTTCTTTTCTACAGTCGGATGAGCTTCCTTCAAGGCTGCTTTTTGAAGATCTGTTGTCGCCGTGTTCATCAGTACCCTGAACCTACCCTAACAAAGATTCGCAAATCCGACTGATTTGATAAAGTATGTAAAATAGGTTCGTATGAGTTCGTGGCCAACTCTGGTAACGGAGTTTAGGTATAAGTACGTCGTTTTTTAGGCCTCCGTCATGGCTTCACGTGTCTTCCGAAGCACGAAAGTGCTCAATTGATAATGCTACTAGCACACTACCTACTTACTGACCGGTCAGAACTTCAACGATCTATAAAGAACGACTACTTCTTCACGGTATTGGTCGCGAAGGAACAGGAGTAGAATCACCTAGTTTTAAGACGTTTCAAAGTGATCCCAGCGGTCCTACTGAATAAATGCTTTTTGACTATGACTACGATAGGTTTAATCTTTTTATCTGTTGTGTTGTATGTTGCAGTAGGTAAACAAACATATGTTAACTGAACCTAATCCTATCAGCAGAAGTAAGCAAGGACAACCACCCATTCTCTACGGTAGAATTGAGTAAATCGGTAGATTGAAGGAAATTATATCTGTGGTTTATAGATTATATTCAAGTCATTTCGCTGTATTCTATCGTAGAGATAGAGCGGTGATGGTAAGCAGACTGTTCCGTTTTGTTATTTTGGCGATGAGGTAGGTATTTTAAAGGCGCCACTGAAAACCAGCGCTCTAACAGACTCTTGATCTGTTGGTGCTAATGCTGTTATTTTCACCCACTTAAACTAGGTACCTACCTAACAACTTTGGTGTAAACGTATGTAGGTACTACCTAACAGTTTGCACTGCTATACCTACCTACTTTAGGCCTTTGTTTGTACGGAACCCTGGCGAGTCCGACTAGCACTTGTAGTGGCATAGCTTGCTTAGCTTATAGGTTGGGTCTAGTGGGTAGGTAGGTACTTAGTACTTACCTGTACTTGTAGGTAGGTAGGTATTGCTAGATACGTACTAGGTACTTAGATACTTACCTACATATAGTAATCTATTCGCCTAGGGCTAGGTTCTTACCTAGGTACCTAGGTAAGTACCTACTAATAGTATATGTATATAACACTGAGGCATCTAAGTAGATGATCTACTATGTAGGTATTGTAGGAAGTGTAAGTATGTACCTATAGCTATTATATTATCGTACAGCAAGGTAATACCTTGCTTTAAATACTATATAGGTGCGAATGCCTACTTTCAACCTACAAATATTAAAAGTAGGTACCTACTACACAACGAATCAAGCAAGTAAATCAATTTTAGGTAAGTAGGTACCTACTAGGTAACCTATGAGATCATCGATAAGTTTACACAGCAAATGTAATAAATATAATTATGACTCACCAGTTATATACTTCGCTGCGGAGAGACCGTGTAGGTTATCATTATTACCTACTACTATTGATGAACGTCACACACAACAGAATACACACAACACAAGCGCCGTCGCTATTCGCACCCACTTCTACATACATTTCACTTGAATTGGATGTATGAAAAATAGAATTGATAGTAGAAAATACATTCTAGCGAATAAATTCTTGTTGACTTGCTTGACAGAGATTTGTGGAACGATTTCAATTCAGTCTCGGAAAGAAAGAGAAACAAAACAAAGCTCGACGTAGAACGAAAATCTTTACTTAGTTTCTGTAGGTTTCTCTCTGTATTTTCTACTGGTGCTGCCATCTATGGATGCATTGTGTAACCACGAGGTTGGCGTAGTAATAAACAAAATTTGACATTTGCTAAGTTTGTATTGAGGTAGTTGGTATTCTGTAAACATTCATCTTTAGTTTTATACGGGTATCTATTAATTGCAACTTAGCCTCAAGTGATGTTTAGAGATCTCAGACGTTCTTAAACGTTTCATAGTGTTTGATATTATGAAAACTAAGGTATACAAGAAAAACCAAAATAGAAAGTTATGATTTGTCAAAAATTTTACGTCTATCAAAGGTTACTACGTCAAAACGAGAACAACTTTTTTGTGACAATGTCTGCATCTGTTGATTAAAATTTGAAACCTATGCTTCTAAACAAGGTCAACAGTTTTCATCAACTCGTAAAGACAAAAATAATTAATTAAGTGTAATAATATGTACGAACATCCAATTGTTGTGCTCATTGTGTCTCTTCGCCACAAATACAATCTGAAGTGTCCGCGAAAATGATCTGTACTTTGTTTTTCGCAATCACAACGTTACATGAACATGGATGACCTAAAATGCGAATATGTGAAGATTATATGATGCTCCAAACTCACAGAAAGTGTAAATTGAAAGAATTATGATGTTTCATACCCTGTCAAACAACAATCATTGACCTATTCGTAACATCACAAAATGATTGTTGGATTGCTTGGTCACAAAAGTGAAAATGTGATGTGTCAAACTGATTGTTTACCTCGCAGACAGGTGAGCGGTTTGTAGAAGTGAAGTGAGGGCGGCGGGAGGCGGGCGGCATGTCTGGTCGGTCGAGTCCCGTGAACGGCGGCTACGAGTCCGCGCGGCTGACCGTCCGCAAGGACCTCTTCCCCGACGTCCCTCCGCCTGGCGACACCACCGACACCTCCGACGATGAGATGATCTCCTCGATCAAGCTCGAGACGGACTTCGAGCAGAGCATCGACGAGATCGCCATTAAGAAGCAGCAGCTGATGGCCAACGGGGCACTGCCCTCGCCGCCGCGCTCGCGCCACAAGAAGCGCAAGCAGCGCTCCCGCAAGAACTCGGAGCGTTCCAATGCCAACGGCTGCCTCCCCACTGAAAGAAAACGGAAAAAGCGTTCACGCCATCGGACACATTCAAATAGTAAACACATTCTGAAAGTGCAAAGTGGAAAAAACTTAAATCTAGTGAGTAGTAGTGAATGTCAAGGTGAGGATGACGAGAGGGAGGATGAGGAGTCAGCGCCCGCCAGTAATAGTAGTGACGATGAGGTTCTAAAGTGCAGTGTAAAGTTACCTATTATAAATGTGCCACGCCAAAGTGGCAAACCATACAGTCATGAACTTAGTCAATTATCTACAAAAAAGAGGAAAAAAGAAAAGGAGAAAAAGTCTAAAGAAAAACATTCTCATGCAATAATACCTTGTAGTGGAAAGCCTCGGTCTATGCTGGATATCTGCTCTCATAGTAAAAAGAAGTCAAAGAAGTCTGAAGTGAGCGTAGCCACATATCGGAGCCAGATAGTAGATACAAACATTATGAAGATTAAGATTAGAAGAACAAGTGCCCATGAAACAGTAAGTAACAATTATTATACTGATATCATATCTTTTCTTTTTACCTCTGTGGCGCAGTGGGCGAAGGTCCGCCTGCGACACAGGAGGTTGCGGGTTCGATCCCCGCTGCGGGACAAATGTTTGTATGACCTACAGATATTTGTCTCAGGTCTGGGTGTTTCTATGTATAATATGTATGTATTTACAAACAAAAAGTATATAAGTAGTTTATCAGTCATTCTAGAACCCATAACACAAGCTCTGCTTACTTTGGGGCTAGATGATGCTATGTGAAAAGTCTAGCGTTATTTATTTATTTATTTATTATTTATTTATTTATTTATTATTTATTTATTTATTTCACATCTGATTTTGCAACGCTCAGTATAATATGATCTATCTAAAATACCAGAAAACCAAATGTTATGGTAAAAATGTGTTTTTTTTTGGAAACAGAAAAACCCAGTTCTGGATGCCCTAAGTATGATTTATCTACCAGCGTCTGCCTTCATTGTTTTGTTAATATGTGGTAGATTAATTTCTGTTAAAAACAGTTAAGTATATCCTAAGAAAAACATGCTCAGTATACAGTATTCTTAAGAAGATTAAAATCCACAATAATAATATTAAATTATATATAAGTTGAATTATGTCCTTCGAGTCAGAAGTTTCACCCAATGAAAATGTTACATTTTATTGTAAACTGTATTTTTGTGAGTAACTTTTACTTTTATTAAAAGTTTAAGTATTAAAGTAACTAAGATATTATGAGCCGGTGTAAGAATTAACATAGAAATAAATCATAAGTGTCTTGAATATATATAGAATAGTTTAGAATTAGAACTCTTCCAGATAATGAAGGCTAGAATATAAAAAAGTAAACAAACGTTTCATTCATTAGTTTGTACTTAATTCAGAAAACCAGTTAGTAGTGGCATTCCGATTGTATTCAATAATTCTGTAATTCTTTATTGTACACAAGACAATGGTTACAAAACAATAATTAGAAAGTACATGTACAAAGGCGAGCTTAACCCTGAAAGAGTTTTCTACCAGCAAACCTTTGAGTCAAGGGAGAAGACATTAACAAATGTGGATGCACTGTGTACGTACGCTGTATAAAAGAAAGCTATAAAATACGGTGTAAATAAATAATTTGCTTAGAACCCAACCCCTTGCAATAGTCTCTAATGAAATGCTAAACGCAAGTATGTAATTTCTTGCACAGTAAAGATTATGCCAAATGTAATGTTTTGATTGATGTGAAAGTTTTTTGAAAAGTCAAGATTAAGTACCTGAAGATTCTGTTTACCATAGTTTAGGACACAGTAAAAAGGTTCTGCAATTTTGCTTTTGCAACAAGATAAAAAAATCTGGTTCTATACCAGAGCACAACAGGGATTATTTACTGTCCTGCCCCCTTAGCATAGCGATTGACTAGGTACCGGAGAATAGATAAAAATGACAGTAATGACATTTAGAGTTTGAATAAAAGTAACTTTTATCCACACTCTACCCGTTTTATCCAAACTCTAATCAGTCATTACTGTCATTTTTATCTATTCTCCGGTACCTAGATAATTGCTATGTTGAGGGGGCTGAACTAGCTGAAATGTTGAGATAAAATGCAAAAAAATCTTCAAACTTATACATTGTTAAGTATGTTAATATTAATTCACACAACAAGATTGTTCAATTATACTGAGTGTTCATGCTATAAAAGTTTTAAATTGATACCAACTTGTTACCAAATGCACTTTCTCCTCCACTCACAGATTGACTTTACCTTGATTAAACTCATTTGGTTATTTATTATATAAATAAGTAAATGTCATTCAACCGTATGGACCAAGTGTGATCTGAAGTCTCCACTATCAATCCAAAGGTCATGGAATCAAATCCCAATGGATTTTTGGTTTCGTAAATGTTATATGTGCATTAATAAGAGTTCTAAACTGTGATGGACAACAGGATCAGTAAGATGGTGTAGGCATATTATATTCTTCTCTCAGATCTTTTTAGTTCTTTTCTATCGTATTACATTAGGAAGTCAGAGGCTAGAAAATACGTGACGTGACATGGTGAAAGCATTTTTATAACATTCAATGTAAACAAAATTATCATCCTAAAAAGTACTTTCTTAGTTATTTTTAGTTCTGTCATTGTTCTGCAAATTAGCGAATAACTCTTAATATCCACAGAGAAGTAGAAGTCATCACCAGGTAAACCAAGTAGCACAACCACACCAAACGCAGCAGATACACCAAGTGCAATTACCGCCAGCGCCGGCGCCGCCGTCTATATCTGACCTCGGCCAGAGAAAGTCGAAGAAGAAACGGGCAGCGTCGCCGGTCGCTAGCGAGAGCTCGGGCGAAGAGTACGACCCTTCGCGGGGCGATACCGCCGCAGCTATGAGCGTGGCTGCCCCCAAACCGAGACATCCCAAGACTAGGACTCGGAAACCTACCGCTAAGAGTAAGGGTAAGGAACTGTTTCACTTTCAAAACTTTTGTAACGAACTTTAACGGAGCTTTTTTCATGGCTTAACTACCTAACAGCCGGGGCTGACAACATAACGGCCCTCCGAAGCACGGAAGCGCTCAGTTGATAAAGCCACTAGCGGTCATCCATCCACTTTTGGGAATTCTAACTGCTAATCTTCTTGTGGTTTGTAATCAAAATTTTCACCAAACGAAACAACCGATACTAACGTAGTATACTCGCATTAAAGTAGCTAACACGATAACGTCTTGAAATAAATTCAATAATTTGTGAAATAAAAATCCTATAAATCCTCAATAGCATTCGTTAAATCGGAAGGCTGGTAATTTCCCCATATTCACAGACGTCAACGGGGAAACCTTTAAAATAAATACATTCAATGATGAGTAACTTAGCGGGTAATGTTGAATTGGGAATAACAAAATGATAAATGCACCTTATTATAATTGAGATTGTTGAGGGTGGATTTCATAACTAAATAAACATTAAAATCTATGTGGGATTCGTCATCGTTTTTTAACCTAAATTAAAACATAATGAAAACACGTAAACGTCCTTATCCCAAAGAAATTGTCTTTAGCTTATAAGCTTTTTTTATTTATATGTGTTTTTTTTATAAACCTATTTCGTCCCACTGCTGGGCAAAGGTCTCCCCCAAACCCCTCCAATCATCTCTTTCCTTCGAGATCTCCCACCATTATCTTTCAAAGGCGTCGAGATCGTCCCGCCAACGCTTCCTCGGGCGACCGCGACCCCGTGTCCCATTGGGCTGCCAAGGTGTTATGGTGTTCGCACATTTATCGGGATTCATTAAGCTGACGTGACCCGCCCAGTCCCACCCAGTATAAATGTAGAAAATTTAAATTGTTTTTGCTTATTTCATATTATTTATTACGCAACGTTCTGCGCGATCACGAAGAGGGTAGGTGACCGCTTATGACGGGAATCAACGACGGGAATCATCTGAGCTTCGGAAGGCAAGGCACATTCACATCGCCGTTACGTAATAAAAGCATTCAAGCTGTCTAAAACTGCGTGCGACACTAGATTTAGCCAAGCTACAATACAAACTTACCACTTCTATCTATCAGCCAACATCCACTCACTGCTGAGTATTAATTTAGGCCTCCTCATTTTCAAGACACTTTTCCCGGTCCTGTGTCAGTTCTACTGACACAGGACCGGGACGGACCCAATGTTTTTCCCGCCACACGAACAACATGATCAGAGTGGTCTGCCTGGTGTTTTGTGCCATCACTCGGTCACTGCCATTGTCCATCTACCGTCATCCCGCCTTGCCAATTATTAACTTTTAACGACCTCTGTGGCGCAGTGGGTGAAGGTCCGCCTGCGACGCAGAAGGTTGCGGGTTCGATCCCTACCGCGGGACAAATGTTTGTATGACATATAGATTTGTCTCGGGTCTGGGTGTTTCTATGTATAGTATGTATGTATTTACAAACAAAAAATATGTAAGTAGTATATCAGTTTTCTGGTTCCCATAGTACAAGCTTTGCTTAGTTTGGGGCACACAGCACCATCTAGATGCTGTGTGAAAATGTCCAGCATTATTTATTTATTTAACTCTTCTTTTATTTCTCTACAGATAAACGTGACAAGACTGAAAGAACTAGAGTTAGTGCAGCAGTGAGTAAGGACGAAGGACCGCAGAGTCCGTGGGGAAGTGAAATGCCTAATGAGATACTCTTGAAGATTTTTGAATATGCCGTGGCTTCACAGGGCAGCTTACCTACTGTCATTAGGTATGGATATATTTTTACTGTCTCATCCTCTTCCTGCCCTTGTCCCACATTATGTGGGGTCGGCACAATCATCATTCCCTTGCCCTTATCCCACGCTAAGTGGGGTCGGCACAACATGTATTTTTCCTCCATTCACTCCTATCACTCGTCAAATCTGTATCCACTCCTTTCGCATTCATATCATCTCTCACACAATCCAACCACTTCTTTTTCGGCCTTCGTCTACTTGCATAATCTCCAGCCACACTCATATTCATCACTCTCTGGGTAACATTGGTGTGAAATAGAGATAGGGAATCTAATATTTGAACGAGTCTAGGCGATTTGGTCTGTTTGTTGAATATATCAAAGGATCGCAAATGAAGCTTGTGCTTTCAATTTGGTCGATTCTAACTGACTCTCTGTTTGGATCATTTATAGTTCTAATGTTGAGCATATAACAATATGATCCAAATAGTCTAGACGTAGAAACATAAATTTCTTAGATATTCATAATTACTGTTTTTAAAATTTTATCTTTCTCATATTACACATTAGGCCTTTACATCTATATTAGATGATTTATACAGCGTCAGGAGGCAACCTATGCCTACGCTTAACGGGACGCTGTAGTGCCTGGGACATTGTTTGAAATGGAATAGGCTTTCACAGCACCTAAACCATCCTCTCAGCTTAATCAGCCGCCTACAGGAAAGACGACGTCAATACGTGTGGAGCTGACTAAGCTGCGGGTTTCCTCATGATGTTTTCCTTCATCGTATAGCTCGTGTTAAAGCGCATATACATTTTTCGAAACGAAAAATCCATTGATGCACGGCCGGAATTCGAACCCTCGACCTTCGAATTTATAGTCGAGGCACAAACCCATTCGACCAACACGGCTCACACTATGTTATATTATTACCCATTGTGTATTATTACTAGCTTCTGTGTAAAACTTGTTTTTAATCAAAATTCTTCTTATTTTCAGGTTGGGGAGGGTTTGTAAATTATGGCATAGCATTAGCTGTAGTCCAGAGCTATGGAAATACATAGACCTGGCGCAATACACAACGGAGAAATGCAAAACGGATTACAAGCTGGTCTGGTTGTTAGAGAACAGGTTATCCAAATGCCAATCTTTGAACATTGGTTAGTACTTCTGCATTAAAAGCTATATTTTGTCTATGTAATTTCAAATGCTTTTGTAAATTGTTGGGCAACTTTATATTTTCAAAGTGTTACCAAGATAAAAATAACTTGAGACTTCACGCACATTCAAAATTAGAAATTTTGTTGAGTGAGATTATATTTGAGTGTCTGAAGATCTGAGGCTCTCTATGAGGCTGAGATGGACATGAAGCGTCCATAAACGTCGATTATTAAATTATATGATAAAAATCGCCTTTCCACAACTATCATACGCTCCATGTAAATTGCGCTTTAGCTGCTACATGTTACCTCTATCTAGAATAACTTTGAAATGTTTTATTACAGCTCAGTGGAAAGTATGCAATATATCGTGGGTGCTGGCTTGCGTGGGAGACTATTGTCCTGGACTTGTGGAACTGAGTGTCGCCGGCTGGAGTCGAATCACTCCGGACCAGCTGTTCGAGCTGATGCAGGCTCTGCCGAAACTGCAGCGGTTGGATCTTTCATTAACGGTAACTATATCTTACTATTTGTGAGGATGGATCAATCAAGCTGAAACGGCTGAATGGATTTGGGTGAAATGGATTTCGCAAAAATAGATTCTAGTTTGGAATAACACATAGGTTACTTTATTAAACACTAGCTACTGTACGTGGCTTCGCCCGCGTGGTACCAACGTTTTGAATAGCCTATATGCTATTCCAGGTCACTATCTACGCCTATTCCAAGTTTCATTTAAATCGGTTCACTGGTTCAGGCGTGATTGAAACACAAACATCTTAAATAAACTCACAAACTTTCAGCTTTATTATATTAGTGGGATAGGCTTTTACAGCGCCTCAGCTATCTTCGTGTAGCATCTGAAATACGAACTAACGCGATGATGCAACCAATCAAACCGCACGTCCTGTATCTTTTAATCTGAAAGATCGGCGAAATGAGAATGGCTGAACTATATTGGTGTCCTATTCGGACGAATTCGGTTTTCATACAAAGCACGAAGATAGTCGAGTCGCACAATTTTTGAGGTACCACTGTACATAGATGATTTGTCAAAATAAATTCAGAAGAACTCTTGTGGCGACCTCTATCTACCATTACCTGAACTACAAGCTGAACTATAAGCTGAACCTCAAGAGATGTCAATTACAGCGACGTACTTCGGAGCTGTACCGACGAAAATGGACTTTAATAGTTACTACGTTTATTTTGTATTACAGTCCGAGACAGGCGGGTCGAGTACGTGCCTATCTGCCGCGTCGATGGCGCGTGTATCTGAATGTCACGGCGCGCGGCTCACGCACCTCACTCTCGCCAACAATAAATACACCGCGCTGCCGCAGATACTAGCTTCTATTGCGGTAAATAATATCTACTACCTGTTTAGTTTGGGGCTGGATGATGCTGTGTAGCATTATTTATTTATTCATCATCACCTTAAGCCCAATCTGAACACTAACGGCCTTACTAGTAAACATGGTATAAAGTTATTCCTGAGTGTAAACTGTCAAAATATGATAATATATATAATGGTTATTCCTATTTTATTCTAAGAATAGTACATTATGGTACTAGTGTGTAACATTGGTGATTACCGCCGAGGCGTTTTGAGAGCCGAGCCGTTAGGCGAGGCTCTTAATAGAACCGAGGACGGTAATCATCAATACACACGTGTATCATACGACGTTTTTCAACACACTTGTGAATAAAATAAAAATAAAAACTCATTTTCAACAATGAAAACGAGTTGTGAAAAATGTTTCGCTATTGCGGGAAAAATTAATCAGCTTTCCTATGCGCGCGCATTGCGATCGGCCACAGACTATATTTCCGCGCCGCGCATAGGGTTTGCAGCATATTCTGCCACGTACAAAATGGGGAATTTAAAGTTTTCTTTTATTACAGAGAAAACAAAAGTTATATTTGAGTGAAAGTTTTGTTTATTAAACACGTACGAGTTAAAATTATCTATTTAAATAAGAAGTTGCATGAAATGAGCAAGCAATAGGAACTTAGGCACATTAATTTATTTGTTCTATTGAACACGATCTTTTTTCTGAATAAAAACTTTTTTAAGAACAAAGCAACTCAACCAATAAAATTAAAAAAAAAATCTATAACTCACTAGTGAGTTATAGTAATGAAAAAGTCACAGTTTGATTATGGGTGTCATTATGTGCCTAATTGCGGTGACCATAGAGCCACTTTATGAGCAAGTGTGTTGAAAATAACTTTACAACACGTTCGCTTAGTGATACAGTGGCTGATACATAATTATTTTCTGTCTAATAAATTCATGATGATCAAAATCAAAGACTTCTGACTACCCCCTTAGACATCTTCAAAGGATCTGGAATGCCTAAAAGCTCTGAGAGAATGTCTACCGTGACTCGGAGACACGTGATTCTATTTATTTATATAGTTTTTTTCTGAATCAATAACTGCGGAATATATAATCGTAAAACATCAATTTAAGGTTATCTGTCAGATAAGTGTTGGATGCTTTATCAGAACCTCTTTCAGCAAGAAGTGGAATTTACCCTTATTATTATGTAGATGCTAAGCTCCAGCACAATCCAAGATCTGCAAGCGATAAAAGTCAAATACAGTTCAGATTACACTTTGAATCTAACACCTGTAAATAAAGTGTATTTTTTATTTTAGGCTCATTGTCATAATCTAGAAGTGCTGGATATATCAGGCGCGCTAGCGACGTCTCACCCCGCGGCCATTCCACTCGAGGCGTTGCAGAAGGGATGTCCAAAGATGCGAGTGTTCCGAGCGGCCAACTCACAATTAGTTCTAGCTTCCTCTACCACAGCACAGCAGGTATGTTCCAACTACTAAAAATCAACGAGAAATTATATCTTAGTTATAAAATGTACTACAAAAGTCATAAATTAATATTCCTATAAGATTTCACTACTTTTAGTATCTACAGAGAAGATTCTATGCTAATATTTGTGGAATGTCATGCTAACGGTAGGGCGGATTTTGATATACTTATGTATATTGTGGTATAAAGGCTAATTTTGAGATTTATAGGGCGTGCAAAGGGAAATACACAGACAGTTACTTTCTCAGAGGACATGACAGGCCTCCCTTTGTTTGCGTCATCCAACACGATCCTGTGATAATCCCATCCACCTACGACACACGATATTGGTTATGTCATCTGCCCACGCTGCCGTACGTCCAACGTTCCGATAGCCTTCTAAGCCACTACTTGATAATGCCCAATAGTTATGTCCACACTATCCCTTTTCATCTTCAACTTTCGTCTTCATCTTTCGTTTGGCGCTTTCAATAATTAAAAGCGAATATAGTCATTTAGTTCAGTCGTAGTTTCGCTTTCAACTGTCATCGGGGCATGCCTCACGTGCGATGTTGACTGCGCTATGACGCATGCCCTTGATAAACAAAGGCACAGTGTGGTCATAGCGATTGGTCATCACCTCGCCTCACAATTTTGGTATGTATAGGAAAATTCCAGCTTTAATTCATATCTGTTTCAGATGGAAGTGGAAGGCTGGACGCAGTTAGAAGAGCTATCAATAGCAGGCGAAGCTGTGACGGAGTTTATCGGGGAGTATAGATTGGGTGACGACGCGTTATCTCGATTGGTCCGTGGATCAACGCGGCTTCGTTTACTCGACTTGCGAGGCTTACAGCGTCTCACTGACTCCGGGCTAGTTAGAGTACCGGCTTGGGATCTGCAGCATTTGTTCCTAGGAGGTTAGTGTACACAGTGTGATAGAGCTTCATAGGAGAGTATAGGCTAGAAGACTAACGGTTTAAGGACCTTAGGATGCTTTATTTTTCAACAATAATTGAATCATTTACCATCACAGGTTGCAACGTGACACGCCAAAGCAATGCATGCTTGGAGCTGATTTGCGAGAAATGGTCGCATAGTCTCATAGAGCTGGACCTTTCTTGGGCGAGCGCCGCGCGGGTTTTAGACGACGCAGTGTCGGCGCTTGCTGACTGCAGCACAAGCAAGCTAAAGTATACCTGATTTTATACATTACAAAGGTGAAATTCTTGTAGCAAAAATACTCAAACTAATGTCGTTTTTCTTTTCAGAACGCTCAACCTTTGCGGTTCATCCGTATCTCTTGAACCGGTGAAGAAAGTGCTTCGGAAGTGCTCCCATTTAGAGTCAATTAACCTTAGTTCCTGTCGCGCTCTGCCTAGAGGCATGAAACGACTGTACATAGGCAAAGAACTTCAGGACTTAAAAGACAGCCTAGACCCAGCAAAGGTGAAAGCCAAAGAAGAAGAAAAGAATGAAAATACTAAAGCGAAAGGCAAAGATGTTAAAAAGACAGAAGCCGATTCGAAATCTGAAGTTAAAGAATCTACTTCTACTACCCTTGAGTCTTCTGACGCTAAGAACGAATCGGCATCACAGGATAAATCATCCTCCTTCTTGTTCCAAGAACCGAAGAGCATTGTCAGCCCGGGACCAAACCTAGATAAAAGCACAATACTACCTGAGCAGACCAAAACGTCACCAGACAGCAAATCTGAGCCATCTAAAATCCCAGAAGGGAAGCGGTCTAGAGATTCAACCCCCAAACTACTGAGTCCTCTCTCACAATCCAGGCCCGATTCTTCCTCAACGCCAAGATCTGATCCTGCCAAACTAGATCACAACAGCCCGCACTACAGTCCCGTCCCCAAACCAGATAGTCAAGTACAAAACAGTCCCGATGTTCAATCGGAAGCTATAAAAACCAATTCATGGAACATGGGACACCACAAAACTACCCCTAATAAGTCTGAAGCGAGTCCTCTCAATAGAATAGATAGTAAATTAAAACACAGTAAATTCGTAGAACAATGCAGCCCTACCACTTCCTTAGAAAATAAACGTAGTCCAGAAACTTTGAAGCAGGATATAAAGAATCCTAACAACTGGAACTACGGGAATTACAGTCCAATGCCGCGTCAGGACGGTCAGTTCTCTTCACAGAGGAGTCCTTATTCCGCCCAGCCGAGCCCTGCTCAGCCGAGTCCCTACTCCACGCAACCGAGTCCCTACTCCTCCCAGCCCAGTCCATACTCAGCTCAACCGAGTCCCGACACAAGCCAAATCGTCAAACCCGAACTGCAGAAATCCAGCGGTTGGAACTCTGGAAACTACAGCCCTATGCCTAAACAGCACGCTCCTTTCTCCCCCCACATGTCCACGCACACGAGTCCCGACCCCGGTGTGGGAATGAAAGAAACCCTCCGAAACAACCCCAATAGGACACCCGGACAGTACAGTCCCATGTCGAGACAAGATCGCATACACCAAAGCCCCTATTCTCCGAGACCTAGCGTGGATAACCAGGCTTACAGCAATAAGAAGAGTCCGGGTATGGGCAACTACAGCCCTATGATGCGACCCGACTGCCACCTGCCCAGTCCGGATCCAGGTGTAGCGTCTCGCTCCGTCATAACCGGCAGGACGTCGGATATGTACGGCAGAGCGGTTTCGAAGGCGCCTGAGATCATACAGAACACGGCGCCCGAGGTGGCAGGCCATTGGGGCGTGGATCGATTTAGTCAAATTTGTAACACTGCTCAGTCGGCAATCGAATCGCTCGGCTGGGGCGTGGAGTCGTTCGCCAGCGAGCCGTCGGTGATGCCGCAGACCGGCAACCTGCCCTCCATGCTGACGACGCCGCCGCCGCAGGCCTGGCCCTCCCTGCCCCCCTTCGACACCAACACGCGGCGACAGAACCAGGACCTCAGAGACCCCTGGACGATCGGCCAGTACCGAGAGGAACCCCCTCATCAAGGGCACAACACGTTTGTGGAACAAAATATAAGCTTCGAGTCGTTGAGGCCCCACCTCGGACACTCGAGCCACACGCTACAGAGCTATCTGGACGAGTTCACGGAATCGCCTCGTGTTGAATGACGATCGCGATCGCAGACGCCGTTTCGTGCGACTGACGGCAGTGTGTGTTGTTATGACGGACAAAGTTTAATTAATATATGTAAGGGTTCTCCTATGAGAAAATTAGGGTGATGCTGTATTTAAGATTGAACAATTTATAATATAAATTTTGTAAATAAGATATTATAGTTAGATGTAAGATAAAAAGCTAGAAATGCATTATGATTATTTTGCAATCGATATAGTTTATTGAATATGTCTAAGGAAGTAATATAATTATAAAGAATAGTTAATTCATCCATCGAGTTAGATATTGTTCGATTATACTCATGAGTTAAGTCTTTAATTTGAATGCCAAAATGTGTTTTCAACTAGGCCAAAATGATTATTTATTTCAATATTTTGATATCATGAATTTTGTTGAAATGTAATTGGTTGTTACAATATATTCTTATCTATGTATCGTTATGTAGGGAATCAAATAGAAATTGCAGTTGTAATAGAACTGAACATTCCTTTTAACATTGTCTCGAGTTCAGATTATCTCAATCTCCATTATAATATTTGTTTATGAAAAATGTCTTGCATTATAAAAAGCTTTAGGTATTGTTGACATTGATTGATGAATTGTATTGTTGGTTCATTAGTATAGATATGGCGTAGTGTTAAGGACACAGTGCGAAATTTTCTCTTCTATGTAATTGCTCAGTTCAATTCTTAGATTCAAAGAAGATAGATAGAAATATTATTAGAATTCTCATTCATATATTTGTGTTTATTAAACAATCTGTCAACAATCAATCACGCATTGATTCCTTAGCCTAATTATAATTAAGAATAGTTGAGCTTTGCTTACTTAATCCAGAAGTTTCTGGTTACATAGATCATTTCCGTCATTGCAAGATTTAACTACCACCTGTCAAGATAGAAGCGTTTTCCGCTACTACTGTGGGTACCGAAGAACTGAACGATTCCGCCATGTATGATACTCTACAACGCTGTTTTTTCGCTTGCTTTGAGAAACGGACGGTACGTAGCGGTATCAGCTTAGATATGAATGTAATAAATACGCAAACCTATTCGGTGCTCGTTTCTCATACGGTTTCCTCTACTTTGATAATTTTTCACTTCATGCTGTCAAGAAAGACAAATCAATTCGCTAAGAACCGCTTTTGTAAGGCTCGTTATTCTTTGTATCAATAACCTTTGTGTTTGAATTTTAATCATGACTTTATTAATCATGCAATATCTTCCTAATAAATAATTATTGATTTCTCAAAAATGAACGGCAGCTAGTTTTTTTTACTAATAAGTGTTAATACAAAGCACAAAATGTTTTAAATGCTTAAAATATGATCACGGTTTTGTGTAAAAATAGTAATTTCTTACTAATTTGATTCAAAAAATTAGGATTGATTCAAAAAATTAGGAAAACATTAGAATCTCTTTAAAAAACAATGTTATTGCTTCGTATACCCTCGGAGGACTTTGAAAACCTAAATATCTGCAAGATGCCTTGGGATACTCTTGATACTAATTTATTTTATTATTTTTAAATCAAGTTAGAATCATGGAATACTAATATTTAATGTCTCTTAATGCTTTTACAAGGTATTCATTATCTCTCAATAGGTAATCCCCACGAATGTTTATAAATCATAAAATCAGGCTTTTACGTAAAAAAATCACAAATAACGCTAAGTACAAAGTGCTTTGTTTAAAAATTTACTTACTTGCATAACAAAGTTACATATTCATGTATTAAACCATGAAAATCACCAAATATAATTTCCACTACCTACCTGCATTAGCCTTAAAAATCGCCTAATGTTTAACTGAAGATAATATTTTATAGTTTTATTAACTTATTACAAAATGAGAAATAATTATTCTAACTATACATAGAATGTATAAATAATATTAGACAAATATTATGTTTAATAATCGTGTAATATAGTATGTATAAAATAAAGTTGACTAATATCTGTAAGTTCTGTTATGTAGAGATTTTTGTTTGTAATATTGTTACACCTACTGGATGGACTCATGGGTGGTCCAATTTTTATAATCTAACCAATAAAATATCGATGTGGTTGTACATTTACATTTTAAATAGAATGTACTCTATTTATTAAACTTCTTTTGTTGAAATGCTATCTCCCCTTCTATTTTGTCATATCTATCCCATTCCAAACTTAAAATAGATCCCGTAACTTACTTTGGTAGGTTGAAAGGTGAATTCATTTTTGTCTGGTATATAAAGGAATATTAATATCGTTAGATGCACAGGATGGAGAAAAGAAAATGTTTCAAAGAAATAAAAATTATAGTTTTGCCATTTTGTAAATTATCTTCAACAAGTTTGAAAGCGCATTCCATGTTTCCTTATCACCTTGTTTAATAGAATAGAATATTTTAAATAAAAGGCCGTTATAATGATGCAAGATTAAATACTTTATTAATACAACAAGCATAATAATATAAACAATAACATGATAAATATATTATGCCTAACAATTGGTTACATATTTTTATAGTAACAATAACAAAGTATTCTGCGCGTAAAATACATTCAAGAATACACCTTTGCGAGGTTTCTTTTACTCTGCCAAAGGGTTAGAGTTGGAGTATGTTTTAACTGGACATTGACCCTCATACTCGAAGTCTAGATCTGCCCTAGTACAGTTCGCCCAACGCTTTTTCATACAAAATTGTGTTCTGCGCAGACAAACGGCTAACTTCACGAATGCCTAGATCCGTTGGGCGAACTGTACATTGTTGTCTCCCTCAAGAAATAGTTACAGAGGTAAGTATCAGCTCTTCTGTTTAATGAAATAGCGTATCCAAATGACAAACACATCGCAAGTTGGTAATCTATTACGTAAAATTTGCGATCGATTCCTAATCGCCCGTTGAATTTTACAGGATGCGATCGAGTAGCAATCACTGGAACTAGTAACGTGAAACTAGGGAAGTTTCAAACCTATAGGACAAGCTTTGTCTTTTTAGAGACAAGCTTGAGAAGAGTATTTGCCATTTGCTTTTGAATTGATGCTAATAAACCTAAATATTATTGTACGCATTTCGGGCTTATAACAAAGTTAAAAAAAATTTTGGAATGTTTGAAGGCGCAGTTAGTCTGAATTTTTCACATGAAGAATGAGAGCGAAAATAATGGCAGATTGAGGCATTGGTATTGTACCAATGCCATTTTTTTAATGCAAATTTTTCGGCTACCAGAGTGTGAAAAATTCAGAATAAGCTCACGGTCTGTCTCATAAAAATTGTGTTTCTTGACACATAAAGTAACGAAAATAGATGGCGACATATTTTGCAGTCGGTTGAGCTACCATTATCATGAGACAGACAATATTTCTAGCTAGAGGACTTACATTATATGCTATCATATTCTTCATAGTTAAAATCGGCTGTGGACGGCGACAACAGATCCTGTTGAGGATTGGAGCTCTTTTCTTTTGATTTCTTCTTGTGTTTCTTCTCTTTACGTTCAGATTTCTCGCTGTAGTCGCCCCGCTCCTTGTCTTTAGACTTCTTTTTAGATTTTTTCTTTTCAGTCTACAAAAATAATATTTCCTTGTTTATAACTGTTCATCTACAAATAGAATTGCGAGTAAGTATAAAATATTCTCACATTGCATTGCCATCCAGCGTGGTAATGCCGCCAGTATTTTGGGCACGTGACCTTAGATAGCTTGACTTATTCTGTTGTATTTTGTAAATATGTAGTAGCTTAGTTTCTGTAGTCGCTACAGCATATTGGTAAGAAAAGATATGCATGTCTTTTTGTTCTGTATGCATTCAAGTCTCCATACTCATTGAGAAAAGTGAAAGGTAGTCGTGCTACAAATTCGAACGCACCTTGATTTAATTGCAACTATGAGAAAGTGATGAATAAGGCATGTAATGTTCACGTTTTCTGTACTTACTATACAGGGTGTAAAAAGACAAAAGACGTCTACCGAAGCCGAAAGGTGTAGGTACAGCATCCTAACACACAACTAAATCCAAAAGGATTTTCTGAAAATATCATTATATCCGGAGAAAACAGCGTTTGAAGATTACTGTTTGCGTATGTACCTACTGGGCGCGTTGTTTTACGTAGATTGCTGGATTTTGAGTTTTAATTGTTTTTTTCTTTAGGTAGTGTTGTCCTATTAGTAAATAACCGAAAATAACATAAAATGACGTAGATAAGTAATTTTAATGTTTGCGTTTTTTTTCGCTAAACATGTTTAGCGAGAAAAAAAACGATATGATTGCAACCCCTCAGTTTTCGGTAGTAGTCTTTTTACACCCTATAGAAAAGGCTTACCTTCTCAGGTTCCTTGGGTATATCAGGATCTTCGCCACCTGTGAAGAGAAGTGTCATGTTACTTTTTTAAACAATTCCAAATCTGTGAAAATTCAAGTGAAACTGGAATCTGTGAAATTAAAATAGTTAAAATACTAAGTTTGAAATAACGAATGGCTCTAGAAGTTTCAGGTAGATTAACTTACGCTCTGAAAATAATAGAATAGAATAGAATAAAGTTTTATTTTCTCCACATCATATACAACAGTTACAATAGGTACTTAAATCTATATAATTTTATGTGGGTGAAAATACGGCTACCTCTCAGCATTTGCTCCAACAGCTCGAGAGTGTTAGAGCGCTGGTTTTTAGTTGAATGCAGCGGTTATCTATTTTTTGACCCCAATAAAAGGAGCTTAAACTTGGCTTTAAAAAAACAAATGGTTACCTTCTGGTGATCTTCTCGCGCTAGAATCTCCCGCCCATATCGGAAAGTCGTTATCCATAGACAAATCCATACTGCGCCTTCCGAATATCGGACCAGTCGGTACATTCTCGTAGTCGTTCATAGAAGTTCTATTCATTAGTCTTTCAATATCATCTGTTCTCGGAATGTGTTCTACGGCTCTATGGACTTCTAATGTAGCTGTTGTGCTGTTCTCGTCTATATCTAATTCATCTTGGTCAACTATCACCCTTGGGTTTGCGTCTTCGTCACTGTGAAGAAAATTGACTGTGATGTATATGAGAAACGAAACAGGATTGTAGTCCCAAACACGGCAAACATTCTCACAGCACAGATGAATCGAAGACGGATGGAATGCTAACTTTAACGATATCCTGCACTATGATTGGTTGCGATCGGTTGAACGGCGGATTTCGTCGCGGATGCGTTCCGCTGAAGAATGAATCGCTATGCTGGACGTGCCTGTGACTACCCATTTAGTCATATTTACAGGATGAACAAACCTATCAGTTTCATAGGCCACCTCCTGAGTGGGCATTGGCGTGAGATCATCAAGAAAGCTGCTGTCCAGCGTTCCTGCATAAAACTCGTCGAGCGCGCCGGTTCCGGAAGAAGCGGAAATATTACCGGACGGAGTACTGGGCACACTGAAAATAAAGTTCACATAAAAATAGGGCCATACCTTTCTAGTTAAGTAGGTAGGTACTAAAAAAAGTAACTAAATAACCTCCTCCTTTTTTTGAAGTCGGTTAAAAAAGACAGATACAACTAAAGTCCTCTTTTTATTCAACGCTGGCTACTCATCATAACCTGTAAATCGGAAAAACCAAAATAACATGCGAGGAAATATGTTGAAATATGGAATATCTATTGCAAAACGTAGGTATGTGCCAGATAAATTTTCGGACGTTTCTCTGCAACAATGCGGCACCACAAAGAAGTGAAATATTAAGGAAAATACCTATAGGGTATAGGATTCTGTTTGAAAAGATCTTCCCATAGAGACATTTTCTTCCAGTGAATCTGTTGTCTATTCTGTTGATTAATCAATAACAAATAATCTATCAACAGATATTCTACCAACCTTTCCTGTTGAGGTAATCGTGGAGGCGTCATCTCCATACTGACTTTGTGCTTCGGGTTTGTCAGCTCCTGGCTGACGTAATGGGTCTGTTGCTTCACTTGCGGGGTCTCGACTTTTGGGGCAGGAAGGGATTGTGCAAGCTGAAAATATAGTAAAAATATATATGTTTATACAGAACAAGATATTTTGAATAATTTATAAGTAATATGATGTATGTACGAAACTGCGAAAGTTTAAAAAACTGGGATGTCTCTACGCCTACATCCAGAACTGGTGAACGGTCACCCAACCACTGCTCATGAATAAGAACGAAGCAAGCTGTGTAGCTTCCTAAGGTCGTTAAAAGTTGTGGTGTCAGAAGCGCTTTTAACGACCGTTGAAGCTGCCCAGTCTTCCTATCCGCTTCAACTAAAAGTCCAGTGCTCTAAAATGATACGTGTAACATAAACATACCAATGGGTTAACATTAGCATTCGGTGGTATAATGGGTTTGCCAGCGCCGATCACGATGCTTGGCGAACGTTCAGTCAGCCGCGGCTCTTGTGCCGTACTCTGCCGCCTCTTGTTTGCGAGACGGTTCACGAATAACTCATAGTGAGATTCCTCTGAATTCTGGAATGTGTACATGATATTATACCTACTAATATCATAATGAGCCGTGTTGGTCGAATGGGGTTGTGCTTCGACTTTCAACCTGAAGGTCGTGGGTTCGAATCCCGGCATCAATGGATTTTACGTTTCGTAAAATTTATATGCGCTATAACACGAGCTCTTAACGGTGAAGGAAAACATCGTGATAAAACCCGCAGCTTAGTCAGCTCCACACTGTGGGCCAGGTTGATTAAGCTGAGAGGATGGTTTAGGTGCTGGGCAAGCCTTTTCCATCTCAAACAATGTCCCAGACACTACAGCGTCCCGTTAAGTGTAGGCATGGATTGCCTCCTGATGCTGTATAAATCATCTAATATGGCCTACGTTTTTTTATTTTTAATATCATAATTCTGACTGTTTATGTATCAATCACACCATATGCAGAGAACCGATTTGAATGAAACTTGGAATAGGTGTAGGTAGAATCTACCTACATTGTAGATCATAGTCTGGAATGTGAATGTGTACCGTAGGCTATTTAAATTTTGGTACTATGTTGCGGGCAAAAGCTATCTAGGTAATTTGCCAACATGCTACGTGCAGGTCAAAAATCAATTTAATTTCCTGGAAATTTGATTTCCTCGCTCACAGTTGGGAAACTCCAAGTGGCTCAGTTTGCAGTATTTTTCTAAAGGTTCATGTTTGCTGCCTTTGATAGTCGCAGTCCCGTAGAATTTCAATATCATCACAATAACTCACTTGAAATTCATCCAGATCATTTGTTATTTCCTCCATATCCTTCTGGTTCCTTTGCAACTGTTCCAGCAGGCTGGTTCTCTGAAGCCTCAAGAACGGAACGCTGAGGAATTTGTGCAGCAGACGCAGACCAAACCCATTCCTCATGGAACTCTCCGCATATCGGACTGGTGCTGTCCTGATAATGTTATAAATACTGAATAAGAAAATACTATCATGAGAGTAGCAGGTATAGTTGTACCATTTTACTATGTAGGTAGTTTGCCTAGTAAGCCTCATAATGCTACTATTACAAATTCAAAAGTATGAATGGATTTGTCACTCCTTTATGCGCTACATTGGATTTGAATATTGATTGGAGGTAGTTTATACCCAGCTAATTTTTATCATGGAAAAGTGAAGTATTCCTGGAGAGACTATTTTAAAAACAGTGAATTGTATCGTAATATATGAATATAATCGTAATACATGAATATCTAATCGGTTTTGTCTGTTGTAATAAGACTACCTGTTAATTTTAGCTTGCTGGAGTGCAGTTTCTATATGGTGCGGATGCACCTGCCTATGGTGTTGCATATCACAATGGTTTCCCAGTATCACTACAGGTAGATCAGCAGGAACTTGAGCCAATTCCTTCACCACATATTCAAATGTCCTGGAACAAAATTATTGTTATTCATATCTAATAAATAGCTTTAAATGACTGTGTTTTGAGTTTTGACTAGATGCAGCCTTAGGCTTCACTCATGTGGGGTTTTATTTTATCCTCAATTCTTTTTAATAGAAAAAGAATTGGCTGGTACTGATAGCAGTACCAGTGAAATTCAGTGAAACCGAAAAACAAAATTTTAATTACTTGGCATGTAGGTTATTCAAGTTGCAGGCTACCTGTAAACTCATCATCTTCCTGCCCTTTTCCCACATTATTTGAGGTCTGCATAATTTTACATTCTCCTCTATCAGCAGTCATCTCAACACTCACTCTTTCTTACTCATGTCATCCTTTACACAATCCATCCATCCTTTCTTTGCCCTACCTCTACTCGTAAATCCATCAACATTCATACCAAGCACTCTCGTAGTAACATGACCTTCTTCAAAACATGCTAGCCTGTTGCTCCTCATCTTTTCATTCACTGGCGCCATTCACACTTCCTCTTATGTACTCATTCCTTACTCTGTCCGTTCGTGTCACTCCACACATCCATCTCAGCATTTGCATCTCAACCACTTATAAACTATGACAATAAATAATATCTTGTAACAACAAAACTATAGGGCCTAAATAATAAGTTCTTACCAAGGTTTAGTGATATCCAACATAAGTATAACTCCTGAGGCATTCTTATAGACATCCAAGAAGGTTGCATCAAGTACTGGAGTGTCATAGGCTTCCACATCAAGTGCAGTGGCTGATTGGTTTTCCAACTTGAGGCCCAGTGGAGGCTTTTTCTTTGTCCTACCCTTATCAACCACTTCCCATACCTCTACCTGAAAAAAATTGCAATTGATATAATCTTAAATACCATTATAAATTTATTTATTTATAAAATATTTTTATTATAATATTTTCTGACCTGGATCAGTTGAGCTATCTATAAATCGTTCCTAACGATTTATGGATAGATATTAGTCAGGCTATCTAAGGGATAGCCTGACTAATCTTGTTATATTTTGTAAATATATGTAAATATGTAGTAGCTTAGTTTCTGTAAATGGAGATTACAAAAATGTATGTAAGTCATATGTTTAAACTTAGTTTTGAATCTTAGATATGTTTCACATTTTATGTCATAATAATAATAAGCCACAAGGCACCTTTCAGGTCCCCCACTTCAATGTTGCCCCGACTAGTTGGAATGAGTGCACAGTTTCCCCAGATACTACTAATCTACACTCCAGTAATTTATTTAATTATGTATTTTTCATAAACTAGACTACTAACTAGGAAGTGGAAATGGACCGTGAAGCCGCTGGCAGATGCTTAATCATCAACATCACAGAACCATACCTTTACAATAAAATCCGTGTTCTTGTAAGTCCAGTGTATGGGAGCTACTTGGATTTGATCTGTCGGTACATAATCTTCAATGAATGGTCCACCTTGCAAACGCTGAAGTAAACAGGATTTGCCAACATTCCTGTCACCTTTTATCAAGATTTTCACTAGAAAAACAATTTTAATTATTTGGTTATTTTTTTTTTCAAATGATTATACAAGTACTTAGGCAAAGATTTTATAGTTGATTACTGTTAAAGTGAACTCCTTTTGAGAATTTCTTCTGCAACGACGAAGACATGGGCATTGGAGCTGGACATCGTTCATCTCCACTTCGTGTTAACTTTTTCAGAGCAGAAAACATTGTGCTATATTTCTAGATTCCGTTAAAATTCTTTATTATTTTATGAGCTGCTGCTAAAGTGCTGAGCTTGTTTATCTAGGAAAAAACAAAAAATAGTACACACAGTACAACACGGTTTTTTGGACGTCATCACATCAGTCAGTCAATCAATAGCCCTCAATGACAGTGACATAAGACATGACAGTGACTTTTACGAAAGTAATGTTGGACAATTACTTATTTAAAACTTGACATTGGCAGAATTATACTGTTAATTAATACAGTTAGTTGCCATTAATAAAAAGAAGAAGAAGAAGAAAGAAACATAAAAATTGCGGGAAAATGTAATGTTTTTTTTTATTAAATTAAGGAAAAGCTTGAGTATCACCAACACGACCTACGACGCTACGACTATGAAATACGGTTTATATACCCTTTGATAATCTGTAGAAAAAAATCTTATTCGTAAATGATGAGAATATTTTATTAATAGCTTTGTACTACCGTACTACTCAACCCATGCATTATGTGCGTATGTGCGTCAGTGGCCAATTCTGGTGACGAAGTTTTTAGGCCGTCTAAAGGCCTCCGTCATGGCATAACGACTTAATAGGTGGAAACGACAATTTAGCATACCCTCTGAAGCAAGGAAGCACTCGGTTGATATTGATGCCTGGCAGTCACCCAACCACTTACTAACCATTTAGGATGTTGCTTCGACTAACTTCGACAATCTATCAAGAACGACTAAGCAAGCTTCACCACCTAGCGCTTCACTGTAACAAATACCAATCCTAATACATACTAGGATACATTGATAATCATCAGTTTAATCTCAAGTTCATGAAACTTGGAGCTTCTAGTAGGTACTTAATACAATACAACATTTAGTAGTCAATTTATGTATTTAGAAATGTTCTTTATCAAGATGAGGTTTTGGATAATACTATGATACATTACAAAACATATAGGTACCTAACGGTAATTATATTTTACCTAACAATTCATCATGTCCACTTGTAGACAGAATTGTATGTACCTACAGTCAGCATCACCAATTGGTAACCCCCATATTAAAGCGGTTTGAACTGCAGGGGGGTTACCAGTTGGCAACGCTGACCATACTTATACATACTTAGCTGTATGTAGTGGTTAGAAACATACAGCAAAGTATTATTGTAATTGTTTTATATTTACATATTTTTTACATTTGTACAGAATAACATAAACCCTTAATAAAGTAATTTATAAGATCCATTAATCCCATTTTGACTTTTTCTTTTCAAATATTTCTTTTCCATCTTTATCAATGGCTGAATAATATCCCATAGATTCAGCTTTGTGTCTCATGTATGCTATGTATCCAAGTGTGAGTCCAAAACATGTGAGCCCTACGCTCATGATGACAATATTCTGAAAGATCACAAACAATGTTAGTAGGTAAGTAAAGTACGAGTAAGTAATTTTTTTATTACAACAAATACTTAAGGTAGGTACTAATTGGTTCGTGATGAAGCTATGATAACACAAAAATGTACTCCCCTAAGCTGTAAGTACACAGCTGATAAAATTTAATGACAAAAGGATATGCGTAGCATTATGTGAATTGATAGAATAATGATCATAATCAAATTGTGAAATAATAAACATGATTATGTTTGAACATTCCACTGGCATAATATTCTTCTTCTTCTTGTCGTGTCACCAGTTGTTTCGAACCAGTGTGATGATGAAAGATTCTTTTAATTAAAACGATTAATTTTGATTACATCACCTCACCGTAATATTTTATCAGTAACTCTGTTCGATTGTTTTATTTAACTACCACCTTATTGTTCTATGCTTTTTAAGCAGGAATATCGATTGTTTATCTTACCGGTTTTGCGTATAATTCAAAGTTTATCAATCTGAATGCGGTGGTGGATCTCATGGACCGAAGTCCTTCTCCTGGTTTCTCTTTATCGTTATTCATGAATGGGACTGACTGTTCCTTTCAATAATTTGTTTCTAGTGACACCGAAGAAAACGTTGGCGATGAGTGAGTTATAAGATTACGAAAAATATTTATCTTTAGTTCAAGTGAAAAGAAAGAAAATCAAAACAGAAAATGAGAAAATCAGACAGACAGGAACCTGAATGAAAATGACAACCAACAGCCAACAGCCATGACAGGACATCAGCCAAACAAAACAACAGAAAATAGCTGATATGTGGGCCGTCATTCATGTCTGACATAACCGTGCACAAAATGTCAGTATGTATGGCTCGTGTGGAATGCCCTTGCAATACTACCAAAAAAAAGTAAAATAGACGCTTGCATTGTCTATGAAGAATTGAAGAGAGGGAGAGACTGACTGACTGAGGAGAGGTTCATTCAAGACTTCAAGAGTTGTGGTTTGTCAAAATTGACACGAAAACTAGGTGAAATTCTTATTTTTTCTGAAAATACTGATAAATAGATCTTATTTATTGGTAAAAAACGATTTATTCACATAATTATTAAAGGCACGTCATAAATTGTAAACTATGGAGTTGGAATCATCACTCAACGCCGATGGTCCTGATGGCGCGGAAGTGTCTCCTCTCGCCGAAAACCAGGCCGCAGATCCTATTGATGATATCTCTGAAAACAATGTTACCAGCCATGAGGATGCATCTGGTGCCGCTGATGAATCAGGTATGTGAACTGTAACTTATTAGTAAACAGGAGGTTTATGTACTCTCTCGCATCCTGTTTTAGTTTGTTTGTAGTCTTGTACATATTACACAAAGTAGCACAGAACCACTGCGCTGTCTGTCCATGCTAAAGAGAGGACACCAGATGCATCAGCAGTCACTTGAGTTACAGGCAGGTACTGTATGTAAAACCAGTGTTCTGGATAAAATTACTGTTGCCTTCTCTTATGTGGATTTTTCCTCTGCGCTGATTTACTATAGGTAGTAATATAACTTTGAATGAACAATAGTTTGCGCATGATTTGTGTTTTTGCCTGATGCGCATGTACATTTTGTTTTGCCAGTAGCTTAGAATAAATACAATTATGAATATAGCTGCGATTGGAGACCCTACAAGCACCAGCGATGGAATCCACCCGGAGCTCCACATAGCCCTAGCCGAGGTCCACGAGCAATCCTTGCTTGAACCAATACCAGGTAAAGAGCATTTTGCAAACATTTTATAATTTTTCTTATAAAAGGCACTTCAGCAAACGTAATTTATTTAGTATTAAAGGTTTGTAATAACAATAAAATATGTAATTTTTAACTCCATTCGGTGTTGGTATATTTACTGAATGAACTACATGTGTATTGAGTATAAATAGTATAAATTTTGTTCTAAGTGAAACATTTTATGTTCTGGATGTTTTAGCAGATGCCCATGCAGAGGGTGATGAAGAGATGGACATTGATGAGTCAGCTGCAGGTGCTCCGGCTGATGCATCAGCTTACATTGGAGACAACTGCTTGTCTACCCCAGTAAGAGTCTTTACACTACACTTCATTGTTCTAAAATGTTCTACTTCAGTCGTTTTTTTTAACCTATACACTGCTGAGCAAAGGTCTCCCGCATATCCTTCCAACCATCTCTGTCTCGACCCATTTCCCACCAGCCTTTCTCAAAGGCATCGACATCACGCCAATGTTTCTTCGGTCTCCCCGGCTATGTCGCCCATCTGCAGGCAACCAATGTGTGACAACCCTTGCCCATCTTCATTCATACGGCTGACGTCCCCCTCTCTACTCCATTTTAACTTGGCTGTCTCATCCCAGTCTTGTTTCAGTAGATTAGATATATTTTTTAAGCTCTCATTTATTTATATTTTAGCACTTAAACCATGTGTTCTAATATTTATGCAGTTATATAATATCTCATTGCTTGTTGCTTTTATATGCTCTCTGCTGTAGTAAATTAAATTATGATAACCAGGCTGACACAGAAGATGGTTCCCCTCAGGATGAGAGTCAGTTGGATCCCATGATGAAGGATGATGATGAGGAGGGTTTAGAAGGTGCTGCTGAAGAATCACCAGATCAGTCTATCAGCTCCGCCATGCCGACTGATAGTGGAGTTGAGGGAAATGCCCCAATCATTCAAGATGGTAAGTCTATATGTTTTCAGGGTGTGTTGTGTCAATAATGTAGATACAATTTTTCTTTCTATTAGAAATGCACGGTTTTGTAGTCTAAAGGCTGTACTTAAGTATAATTTAAGCTTCGCGTTAACTTTGTAGTGGGATTTTGTGTAATTTTGGTGTTTTATGTTAAGCATCACTAGTTGGTAACCAGAGGCACACAAGTCGAACCCCCTTTATAAGTGGTTTGACTGCTAATAAATGCTGAGTAAATGCTCAATTGATGACGATTTTTGTACCAGTGAGGTACACACATATACTTCAAAATCACCTTCAAGCACCATGATCATCATGGGCTGAACTGAATGAACTGAATATGTGAAGATGATAAAAAAACCTGATTACTACACTATCTCCAAGCCAATTTAAACCTCATTAATACATCTCTAAGATTCATTTTGGATTGCAGATGAATCCAGCACAATGGATGAAGACATGGGCGGTGGAGAAGGTGTCGCTAGCAGTGATGACGTCAACGATATCAGCAGTGCAGCTCAAGAGACTCTCAGTACTGGTATCAGGTGAATATCTTAATCATACTTTTATTCATCTTTTTAATGTAGAGTGTGGAAGTTGCAACCTTTTAGTAGTGTTAGTTAAGACCTTTTAATAAATAAATTCATTTAATTTTTTGTCAGTAAAAAATTTAATCTAAACATCTAGCTTATTACGTAAACGTTAAACCTTAGTTGAACTCCATGTTGACACATGTCAAAACAAAACTGTTACCACAGAAAACCGTTCTATGTACGAGTATTTAAATATCGTTTTTCTAGGGACACTTTTTTAGTTAGTCTTAGTCTAAACTCGGTTAATTTTCTTCTAATAAGATGGCTAGTCCTCAATACAAAAAGAAGGCGAGAGAATGAATTTTCTTTTACTTTTAAGTGAAATACATATATCACTGATTGAACAGTCTCTTATGTTATCAGAGAATTTTAGTAACAGTGTTAGACAACAAGTTTCCCAAAATATAGACAACTAGCTTTTGCGTGCGGCTTCGCCCGCGTACCAATATTTTAAATAGCCTATGCTATTCTAGGCCACTCTTCTTCTTCCTGCCCTTATCCCACTTAAGTGGGGTCGGCACAACATGTTTCTCTCTTCCATTTCCCTCTATCACCCGTCATATTATCAGAACTCACTCCTTTCACAAACATATCCGCATTCACACTGTCCATCCATCTTTTCTTAGGCCTACCCCTACCGGTATATCCATCCACATTCATACTCATCACTCGTCATGTTATATGACTCTCATCCCCCCTCATCACTCGTCATGTTATATGACTCTCATCCCTCCTCATGACATGCTATGCTATCTAGGCCACTATCTTCACTTATTGTAAGTTTCAGCCAAATTGGTTCAGTAGTTGAAATACAAACATACTAAATATACTCACACAACTTTAAGCTTTTTTTATATTAGTAGGAAGTAGGATAGTCGGATTTATAAGATACTCTAGCACCTTTAGAAAGGTAAATTTTGCTAAGTAAAACTGTTACATTAAAATCAATGCAAGGCCAGCTAGTTCACATTATAACTGTTCAGTTCTAGCACCGCAGAAGGCGGGGGCGATATCACCAGTAGTGGACAGACTGAGCCAGCTCTCATCACCTCCACAGCGAATGGACCAGCTTTACTGCAGGCCTTCACTATCACACAGCAACAGCAGAGCCAGCCTAATGAGTAAGCTCAGTCTTGAAGATTCTGAAGGTGGCAACGCAAACTAAGATGATCTATTCTGAGTGGTCCAACAGAAGAAATGCTTTTTTACTTATCCTAGATTTTTAGGCAAATTAAGAGGATATATTCTGTCATGCAGCCTATTGTCTAACTTAAAATCGATTCCCATTTGTCATCCCAATAGAGCTCAACCAATCACATATTAGTAAATTGACAATTGAAGTCCAGAATGGAGCCATGTCCATTGCCCATGGTGTGATCCCAGCCTGAACTGAGTTGCTTTGACTTTGAAACATTTACCAAACCTAGGTTTTTCATAACAAAGTCTCATTTTTGTAGGTGCTTATGCATCTTTTCTTACTGATCATAAGTCTTTCGGAGGAAGTGGTTACCTTTGCTTTGCTAGAGAAAACTGTAGTCAAGTAAAATGTGGGCAGGTGTGACTTGTAATTGATCCTGGCTATCCTCTTGACTTTTCAAAGTATGATCATTTTGTTCAAAGATACTGTTTATCGTAGCTATAATATAATCATACGTTTGTTTACTAGCTGCGCTCTGCGTTGTTACCCGCTTCAGTTTTCCGGGATAAGTAACCTATGCTGTTGCAGATCCTATCTATGTGCCGAATTTTATCCAAATCCATTCAATAGTTTTTGCGGGCAAGACTAGGATCTGAGGTTTCGCCTTGCCACCTTCAGAATATATCAGTTTCTCTGGCACAGCATTACAAATGTTGAATAGCTATCTTGATTTCCTGTCGAATAGGTTCAATGACGCCGACACGTCTGAGATGGAGGGCGCGGCAGACACAATGCCGACTGTCAGTGACTCAATGCCTTTACTCACGATGACGACCAATGGAGCCCCTCTTATGTCGCCTACTTTTACACAGAGTAAGTAATACAAAAAGTATCAGCTATACTACAGCCAAATTCGATATGGAATTTTTGTAAACATTGGAGATCAGCTGATTGCCGAGTTTGTCTAGGGTTGTCACGTAATGTTCAGTGCTCAGCAAACTATGATATTTCACTTATAAATTCCACCAGATTTGTTACAATTTTCAATGTTTACGTCACTGCTATGAACAACAGGATAGAAAAAATGTATATGTTAAAATGCCCAGCAGTTTTACAAAGAGGTAAGAACAGTTTTCTATACTAAAATTCGTATCTCATGATAGAAGACGAAGATATAGGCGCGGGCGTATCATCGTCCGGTGCTGGCGGAGAGAACGCTGCGAGCGAAGGCGACGGCGCAGTCAGCAGTTCCGGGGCCGGCTCCAATGGGGCATCTCTACCGCCCACTGACGCTGCTCACGCACTCGCTACCCTCGCCAGCGCTGCTTTGGATCATAGACATGAACAGGTAAGGATTATATTTTTATAGTGTTAACCGCACACTTAGGGATATTTAAAGATTTTTAAATGTATCCCAAAAATTAGCACCCATGCGGGATTTGAACCCACGACCTTGCCGATCCGTGGCATCGCTCTAACCAACTGAGCTAACGGGCAACCGACGCATGAGTTGAAATTTATTGGGAGTACATACTATACAGCATTGCGCTGTGAGCGACATCTATGGAGACACATTGCAGTCATCTTTCCACTCTATGTCCAAACTTTAGTTCGGAAACATAGACAAGAGATGGCACTCTTATTAATCGATAAGGATATATTTTAATGGGTGCTAATTTTTGGGATACATTTAAAAATCTTTATGAACAGGTAATAATGGAAACTAGCTATTTATTGATGAGTGGGAATATACATGTTACATTTTATTTTATAATCATTTATCATGCAAAATAAAAAAAACTAAAAAATCTAGATTGCAAAAAGTGGCGGTCACCCATCATCTTTATGACCGCGCCCAGCGTTGCTTAACTTTGTTCCCCGTACAAACTTGCAACCCTTATTTTCTCGCCCCCTTATGAGTATTTTAAAAAATATTACTAGCTACTGCGCGCGGTTTCACCCGCATGGTACCTACATTTTGAATAGCCTAGTTTAGGCGTGATTGACACAAACATACAAACATCTTAAAAAACGCACAAACTTTCAGCTTTATTATATTAGTGGGATTATTTTTTCTCCATGAAAATGTATAAAATTCGTTTGATTTCAGAGCGAAACAGACGATACAAAACACGACGAAGATGCCTGGTACACCGTCGGTATTGTCAAGGGTACTTCATTCACGGTAACTATTTGACCAAAAATGTATTATTATTACTGTAAGGATTCCAGTTTTTTGAAGTGAAAACTTCTTTAGGCGCGTTGGACATTTTTAATGAGATGAGAATAAATTCTTGGATTCGCCTCGAAAAGATCAACTGCGAGTCACGTGACTGCTCACTGATACCTACCAGTAGCGCCATCTAATTTTGTACTGGGTAAACTTTTACGGCAATATTTTTATAACTAAACAGGTGAATAAAAATGCCTAAATTTTTTTTTGTTCAAGTTTTTACTTCTCTCTGCATTCCCGGGAGTGCCACGGTTTTTTTTAAAATTATATTTCTAATTTCTTATTTTTTCATTGCAGGTTCAAAATTACATATCTGATCCAAAAGTAGATCTGTCGTCTCTATCTTTGGACAACCTGCCGGATCTATCCGACTTACCGACGACGTCACTGGAGCACGGAACTGCGTATAAATTCCGAATCGCTGCAATCAACTCCTGCGGTAAAGGAGAATTTAGCGAAGTGAGTAGATTCGTAAAATTTTAGTTGTTGAACAAATCAGGAGGCGACCTATGCGTAGCCTTATCCACATGAAATACATGATCAATGTATTCAGAGACTTAACCGTTGTTTTCTCCATGTTTTCATTCACTTTAATACCCGCATTATGAACAAAAGTTGTGACACTGAGCTAACTTTGTCTACTTTTTGTGTGTCATAGATTAAATTGATATTTCAGTTATAAAACAAAAAATATTAGTAACTAGCTGCGCTCCCGCGGTGTGACCCGCGGTCCCTCGGGATTTTTTCATTTTTTCGGGATAAAAAGTAGCCTATGTCCTTCTCTGGGATACAACCGTTAACTATGCCAAATTTCAGCTTAATCTGTTCAGCGGTTTGGGCGTGAAAGCGTAACAAACAGACAGACAGACAGACAGACATATAGACAGACAGACAGAGTTACTTTCACATTTATAATATTATAGTATGGATTTCAAGTGTGCATGATAATGTGCTTCGTATCAAGCTATATTTATAAAACTGTAGCTTGTTATATAAAAGTGTTTTTGTATTCAGGAATCCGCATTCAAAACTTGTTTGCCCGGTTTTCCCGGCGCACCGTCCGCCATCAAAATATCCAAGTCAGTGGAAGGCGCGCATTTGTCGTGGGAGCCGCCACAAGTTGCCGCCGAAGGAATATTCGAGTACTCGGTCTATCTAGCTGTACGATCCAGCACCCAGCCAAAGGTTAGTTTTGATGTTTGTCTCACTTCTTTTTGTTGTCGTGTCATCTGGTGAAAGGATTGTTATGTAAGTCAAAGAGGCTCATTTCGTTCACTTGACACATGTTTTCGAACGTTTTAGGTTCATCATAATGTTTTCCTTCACTGTTTGAGAGTAATGGCATTTGTCTCACTTAGTTTCAACTGCGCTGCCCGGTGTTACGGTGTTTCCTTTGGGAATATTAATAATAGCTATGTTAAGCCAGGGTAGAAATAAGACACCCACCCAACAATTTTTATCCAAATCTGTTCAGCCGTTTGATCGTGCAAGAGCAACGAACATCCAACTATTCCTTTATGGATACCCCGATTTGCCCATTGGCTCAGTTGGTTAGAACGTCGCTATGGATCGGTAAAGATCGTAGGTTCAAATCCGCTCAATTTTTGGGTTGTATTTTAAAATCTTTTGTGACCCCGTCGCTATGGATGGGTAAAGATCGTAGGTTCAAATCCGCGCAATTTTTGGGTTGTATTTTAAAATATTTTGTGACCCCATTAGCCTGACATGTTTATGAGAGACACCTATTGAATTCATAGCCTGTGATTTTAAAACGCAGTCCCACATCCTACCTATTCATACTTTAAACTTTACAGACTTTAAAACATGTATTTTGTTACAGGAAGCGTCAAAGTCTCAGCTCGCTTTCGTCCGCGTATACTGTGGCAAAGCGAACACTTGCGTCGTACCATCCACCTCATTGAACGCAGCGCACGTCGACTCGTCCACTAAGCCCGCTATTATATTCCGTATAGCGGCGCGCAATGAGAAGGGATATGGACCGGCCACGCAAGTCAGGTGGCTTCAAGGTAAACACACAATTAAATAGTGTAGCCTATGATGACGATTTTGATTCAAATATAATTTTATATCTATCGGGGTATAACACGCACAATCGTTCTGTAGCTCTCTGAAGTAGCTGCGCAGAATCCATTTTTGATGACGCCTAAAATCGTGCTATCTCGCTTACTCTACCAAACATGCGCAATCGTCTATTGCACCTAACTTCAGAGAGCTAAAGATCTGTTGTGCTTAGTATACACCCCCGCGTCGGCGAGAAAGCGACTGACTGTCGACCATTACTCAAAAACCTATGATTATTACTCAGACAGAATGCAAATGCACAGCTGAGATGCAAGAGATTCTAGTTTGATTGTCCAGACGGGTGAAAATGTTTGCATGTTCTGCAGATTTGTTCTGGGTCAGGGTGATGTGGCACTCGTAGTTTCCGATATCCAAAACACATTGAATCCTAGTGTGGAATCAGGATTTCGGGATGTATGTGATTGTTGGGTATTTTATTATATTACTGATATTATGAGATAGTGAACTCAGTGCAGGCACATCTTATTACTAAAATGTCTACTATGTATAACAAGGGTGTTGTTAGTTTTTTGCTAAAGAGTGAGTGTCGTAATAGTGTAAAGCTGTATAGCTTATTAAGGTATGTACAGTACGCACAACCAATCTTTAGCTATCTGAAGTAGCTGCGCAGAACCCATTTTTTATGACGCCTTAAAGACGAAGACAGCGTTGTATAGCTGCCTCGATCACTCGCTTAGTTTGTTGCATCGTTCTATCTCGCCTACTCGCGCAAACCTGCGCAATCGTTTAGTGCACCTAACTTCAGAGAGCTAAACATCGGTTATGCGTACTGTAAAGTGGTGTTGAAATTCATGACTCCTATTTCATATTATTTCAGACCTCAAGTCAACGGCGGTGAAAAGAGCAGGCGACGGCAGATTACCCGGCGCGTCACCGTCGAAGCAAGCTAAGCAAATAATACACTAGTGCTCGCCTGTGTGTTCATAGAAATGACTATTGAGTGCAAATCGTTTATGGTTAGTAACATTTACATTCTAGTTGATAAGATCATTTTTCGTATGAAATATAATCTGTTTTGTGAGACATGGCTATTGCATGTTTCTATTTGCAACATTTCTCTAAGTTTAAGTACTAATGTACGAGTATGTTATATGTATTAATATTTTTATGGTCTGCTGGAGGTATTGTGGCTACATTTTTGACTGAGTGTAATGAAGTGAATATTGAGGATAGTCGATTATAATTTTTTTAAACATATCTAAGAAAATAAATACAATTATAAGTATTCAGTATATTTTTTTAAATCCTATGATGGTCGATGTTTATTGAAGTCCGCTATAATACAAAATAGATAAGTTACTTTATAAAGAGGAATAAATAGGAAAAGAAAATATACAGAAATTGCATTTGGCTTTTAATACTTAATTACATTTTATTGAGTACACTATACATTTGTTTCATTGCTATAAAATGCTATCTATTCAAAACTCCGGTAGGCATTCAAAAATGAAAATTAAATACAAATTATTATTATTATTATATTTTTCGTTTTATAGAAAATTTCCTATACTTAAGATATTCGCGTTTTATCATGATATTAAAGCATTATCACTAAATTTTATAGTTTGGACAAGTTAATTTTATTGTGATTATGTAGGTCCTCCAATCAGCTTGCCGAACCTAGTCGTAGGTCACTGATAACAAACAAAAATAATAGGTTATGTAGTGCTCTAGAAAACCAACTGTCAAAAATACTCAAATAACAAAAACTTACAAGAGAAGTAGTCCCAAACAGTTTGTACCATCCAATCACGATATTAGACAGATTTATATCGTCTAACATTATCTGCGCCACTCCCATGAATACTTTTTTACCCTCGATGCGACCGTAGTCGCCCCATACTGTCACCTATAAAATAATAGGTCATCTTAATAAAATAATCACTCTAATTCTGTTGTTCACTGACTTACTAAATTTTAGTAAAAACATTATTGCGTTTTTATGTTGTGTAGAGAGCCATGTTGGTCGAATGGGGTTGTGCTTCGACTTTCAATCTGAAGGTCGTGGGTTCAAACCCCGGCCGTGCATCAATGGTGTGCATCAATTTTTCGTTTCGTAAAACTTATATGCGCTATAACACGAGCTCTTAACTACTAAATAGGTGAAGGAAAACATCGAGAGGAAACCCGCAGCTTCGTCAGCTCCACACGTATCGACGTCGTCTTTCCTGTGGGCCAGGCTGATTAAGCTGAGAGGATGGTTTCCTAGAAGCCTATTCCATCTCAAACAATGTCCCAGGCACTACAGCGTCCCGTTAAGTGTAGGCATAGATAGGTTGCCTCCTGACGCTGTATAAATCTTCTAATCATCAAAAGACAGACAAATACGTATATTTGAATCATGACAGTACATTCAAAATCAAACCTGTAAAACGCATCCTTTGAAATTCTCTTTGAATGTCAGCGTTTGTTGGTACAGCGGGTCCAGTGTCCTACGGGCGGTAGCTGTCTTAGCTTTAGCGATGCATCGCTTGCCACTCACTAAGTACACCTTCACGTAGGGCGCTGGCAGGGTACGGCTTCCCTGTCTGGCTTGAAGGCCTCGTGCGCGAATCACCTCCACCTTGGAAAAAAATATACTATTAATACTCTAAAAATAGTTTGTGTGTTGTATTTAAAGGGAAATAATCCGCTAAAGTGCCAGTTCATCTATTTAAAAAAAAAGTAAACTGACATTAATCCGGACTAATATAGGCTTTATGTAGATTAAAGTCCGGGTGAACGGTGCATAACACATTCTTTGAAAAGGTGATAGTATCGACAGAAGAGCACGATTCTACAATGTCCCTTCACGGTGGCGGTGTAGCGTGAATCATGCTTTACTGGTTTTTGCGTTTACAAGAAATATGCGGAAATAAGTCATTATAGTTAAGTAATTATACTTTTAAAAACCAAATGATTGGCGTTGTTCATTCAAGTTACGCTGTATGCTCGTTTGCATCCTCTTTCGTAAAAAAAAATGTTTTTGCGGAGTAATCAGTTACCTCAAGAAATCCCTTTTGGTAGCACATTGAGAGCTGAACATCGCCCAAAGTTGGTGAGCCAAGCACTTGTCTGCCGACCAGTTGACCCGGTCCCAACCCGTCGATGAAATCCGAAATGCCGGTCCCGTCGGACGATCCTGAACCTCGCATTCCGGGCGACCATCTAACGACAGAGGAAATTCGATAATATCTATCTATAGCATAAGGTTCAAAATGCAAAGCCAAGCTACGAACGCAAGCTTGGCGGGTTCAGTTAAAGCAATTTCACACGTTTAAAAAAATACGCAAATGTCATATAGGATGCATAATTTTCTAGGCTTTGTTGTGTCTGTAGTCCGTTTTTTATTCTTGCATTAGTAACTTTGTTAAAACTGGATCTGGTAAGTCATGTGTTGTTTTAAATGCCCTTTATTATTTTACTACAAATATAAAAGTAATTTAGATACATAAATACGAATGTACTTTTTTCCTAAGTCTGACATGCATGAACAGCGAAAAGCAATGGGCAGGATCTAATTTAAAGTTTGACATAGTTGGAACAAAATAAATACAAAATTCATCAAACCTTGATTTTCGCTACGGTAAAGAAAAATAATGAATTAGTATTAAAATATAACAACAACAACATTGATACAATAGTGAAGAAAAGGGCGGTAGTATTTCGGATGCATCGGTAGTAAAGTTAGGTATAAACGTGGTTATCGGAAACAAGAAAGTTACAAAATTTGTCTACTTAGTAGTAATTCTGACTGTGTATAGGTGCTAGAAAGACTAAAGAATGGTCTGCATCTAATTTAGATAAACTTGACATGGAAGAAGTAGGTACTAATTATTTACAACAAGTAATGCTATCTATTTTTCATACTAAGTACTCGTTATTTGTTTTCATACTCAAGATTAACTGTACATTTTAACCTATACAAATTTGTAGTTGAAAAACAATACTTACAACCAATATTACTTTTTTTTATTTACATTTTTACAAAAGCTTTATTTTTAGGTCATTGAATATCTTTTGTGAAACATGCATGGTTAGAGGCAGGCGTGTCATTGTAGGTAGTTTGATATTATGCAGCTTTTGAATGTTCAAGGAAATTAAAAAGTGCACACATCAAGGAACAGGCAACATTTATGGTCGAACAACCGTGCAAGGCTATGCCGTAACATAAGATGACCCCGAACATGATCGTCTCTTCTTCCGCGAACGTACCGGCTGAAAGTCTTATAACAAAACAGAGCAACAACTTCTAACATCGGAGGTAAATGTAGCTTTCTCGAGTCATATACGAGAGGGTGCTTGATAAATGCGAAAGAAGACTCGTGCGTGCTGAACAGAAAAGAGAATGAGTGAGAACACCAATATGAAGTCGGCAACATGCGGTACAAGACGAAAGGCACACAGAGAGGGGCAGTAAAGAAGACGGGCAACATCGAGGCGCACATTTACAAGAAACGATTCTGCGAACTGCGGTTTTAGAACGGAGCGGAGGGCGAGCGACTTACGAGGATCCCTCCGAGCTAGAAATGGAGACGAGGCTTGCGGACCGCACCTCGTGTGACCGTTGGAACGTGGTTGTTGCGGGCCCCGACCTCTTGCGTCGCACGCCGCATCCTTCGAAGCGCGACGGACGCACTATGCGAGGCGCCCGCCGTACACACACACTCAGTTACTATTGTACATACACCATTTGCAATACATTGTTTTTACATATAATACACACAACTAAATAATACCAATTACATCTAGACAATGGGCCGAGAACATAAAACGAGTTAGTAACTTCTGAATGATATGCGTGATCTGAAAGTGTCGGTTAAAAGATTCGAGTTGGTATGTTCTTATTTCTATGGAGGCGGTCCCAGTCTTCTGAAACTTACCAGTGAAAGCCGGATTAAGCTCTACATTTAGCTGATAACAAAAGCGACATTGCATTCGTCTATATTTTGCTATATTGATGCATGCTAGCTATTTCCCTTTTGATTGTTCCTATTCTGCGTTTCAATAAGTGGGTTATGATTTTAAATGAGTTTCCGGTCCGCGTCTACCGCCCCGGCCGCACTATTGTCTCAGTGTTGTCGACGTTTGCCGGCGCCAACCTGTCATCTTCGTTTTCGCTTGAGGCTGAGGATGCTCGCGACACTCCACTCACACCTCGCATTTCAGGACCCACTTCCTCGCTGCGTTGCACCGTGAACGAATTTTTGCCACGTTTACCGAAACCTAACCTCCTTTTTCGTCCTGTTGGTTATTGCACACATATCAACATGGTGGAACTAAAGCTTACTGGGACTTGCTGGTGTTTTATTGTAAAGATGATATTGTCTGTACTGGTGTCTTTAAAAATGTCCCCAACAGAAGTGTTAAAATAACGTCAATATTTTGCTATTTGAATCCATATTAGTTTTATCATTATAGCAAAATTTTGTCGAGCTACATGAGTTGTTCTTCCATGCTCTCTATCCAACCAAACTAATACGAGTAGACAGGTGATAGAAAAGAGAAATAGTTTGGTAATAGTTTTCACCTGTGGCTGACAGCTGCGAAGTGGAGTTACTCTTCTTGCCCATGCCCGGGCCGAAGTAGTCCCGTGGCTCGGCTTTGAGGAGTGCATCGTCGCTTGCTGGCTCTGGTTCACTGATACCAAGGGCCGTATCACTGAGACTTCCGTCTTTGACAAATAAAATATCAGATTAGTCAAGTTTCCTTCGGCCTCGGAGGATGGTATAAGATTATTGATTCAATTAAAAGAAAATGACGTTAGATTACAAAGTATCTTATAATAGTTAAAATCGCGTCTAGTTACCTGCTTTTTCATCGGGCGGAACATCAGCGTTGCTAAGACTTCGAGTGAACTGTCCACGGCGCGACTCACGCCGTTCCAGTGGTTGTGGTTGGTTGTTATTGCGTCCGTTGTCTCGCCCGCCATAGTCATTGCTGCGTTTGGAGTCCCGACGAGGGTTCACAGTTTCATTGGCAGATGGTTTCGGCGTCGTAGGCAGTTTTCGAACCGATTCACGGCGATTTTGTGTTTCCGGTTCATCGAAGACCGGCAGATCCATAGATGGTGTTTCAACCGTGGCATCAAGTGTGTTGTGATGATCGTCGAGAGGCAGATGAGATGCGACGGGAGTGAGCGCACGACGATTCGAGCCGAGGTTCGGGGGAGAAAGAGCAATAGACATATAGTTAGCAACAAAACTAAACTCTCGATCTATGTGGTTGGTTGCTGCTACAGAGTATGATCGATTGCGAGCATGTTTCATAATAGATGGCAAAGGTTTCTTAGAAGATAGCTCAATGCTAGATTGAGGGGAATTAGAATTAGGTGATGTGTATTCTTGAAATGTGGGGATTTCATTAATGCTTACTACATTTACATGTTTTTTAGTAGTTTCATCGTCATTTACAGTTTGTGAACCAGAAATTGATTTTCTGGACACCATCTTGAATATGTTTTCAATTTTATCCGGCGTAGGAAGAAGATTACCAGGTGATGATTTAATTATTACGAACGGTTCCGAATTCCTTCTTCGGATGTTATTTTTATTTTTTGGAATTGTTACTTCTAAAGATTTTTCCTTTTCTAGGCTGTTTTTAGTAGTGTCTTGCTTAGTTTCTTTACTTGTATCTAGGGTTTGCGGTTGAATTGGACTTTCACTGCCTTCATAACTTGATCTCAAATCTAGCGATAAAAACTTTTTACGATTGTATGTGTACTCGTAAACAGAGGTATGATCATTTTCACTTATTTGTTTCACTTTATCAGTCGACTCTACTTTACAACTTTCATTTGATAAACCTTTAAACTGTTCGAAACTGTGCTGTTTTTCTATACTTATATGTATTGTAGTTTCAGCATCGCTACCCGCGCTGTCGTATCCATGATATTGAAAACTATTTGTGTCGTTAGTACTTTGGTTCTTGTAAGTTTTTGAGTCTACGTTTGAGTGAAACACAACTTTGTTTTCGTTGTTTTTTACTTCGTTTCCATCAAAAGCTTGAATGTGAGAAAGCGATCTATTTTGTGAAGTTTGAAACGATAACTGTTCTACATTTGGCAGTCTTCTTTTAATTTCTCTTGACTTTAGCAAACCTACGTAATCGGCATCCAATGAAACGGCACGATCATAACACTGCGCGACCTGACGGTGAGCTGTTTTCTTGTACGGCATGTAACTAGGAGTTGGCCCGAAATATATGTTCGCTGGCAGCGTCTTGCGTTCTTTAGAAAATGGCTCGATCCTAATGGGTACTTGGGGTTGCAAGATAGGCACTTCAAAAATGAATTCACGCTCGTTTTCCGTTATCTTATACGTGTGGCACTGGACTGGGTATTCAGGGCAACTATAACTTCGGCTGTAAGCTTGTTTCTGCGACTCGCGAGTGCTGGAGCCGTCTGAGCAGCTGCGGAGAATACGGCGAATGCGACGAGATGGACGCGAGATGCGGCCGGGACGAGTGCGGTGCGGTGTCGGCGCAGGAACAGTATCGCACCGCGCCCGCAGTCGACGTCGCACCGCACGCTCCGCGACCGCCGGCACACGCACATGGGGTAGGACACGACGGGAAGGTCTATCCGTACGGCGATATGGAAGGGGTACTGGGGTAGCGCTATCACAAGACGAAGATGTGCTATAGGGAGGGAGGATCTGCCTCCGGCTGTAAAATTATATGAACACTGAGTTGACTTGCCTTCCGGACCGCATGGATGGTTCTTAAGCAATAGCAGGATTCCGCATTCTATTCTAAAAATCTTGGGTTACCGCGCACTAATTCCTGGCCGTGCGCCAATGATGCCATGTTATACCATAACTTATTGATTTTGGCTCCGAAAGTTTGAGAAAACATAGACGCTAAATAAAAATAAAGGGTAGACACTTATTTTGTTTTCAGGCAAATTATCACTGCTCTAACAAATATTGAGCATGGTTATTTTTGATGAATTGCACTGTGATCATGTTTGATTTCATACCTGAGCATCCTTGTGGTGCGCGGCCGCTCCGACTGTGTGCTGAATGCACTCGAGGTGACCGACGCGACTGACTCGAGGTCCGAATCTGCAGCGGCTGCGTCAGGCGACAACCGGCGTCTTGGCGGCGCCCATGCGCTGTTGTTGCTTCGGGCAGCCAGTTCTGAATCTGACAGGCCAGCGTAATGTCGCTCCCATCCTGCACCATAGGTATTTATTGACTTTTTCATTTTTTTAAACTTTAACCTACTGCTATGCCTATTTGTAGTGCATGAACATGAAGTGTTTCGAGTTGTTTGTTATAGCCATGGCAGGGTTCTAATTAGGTAATCTATTTCATTCATCTAGTGAGGGGTTATTTAACAATTTTATGAAATGGATTAAACTGAAACTGTGTTAAGCCACTACAAAGTGGCGGGGCGTCTGTAGCGGATTTAGCGTGTATTGACCTTGTGGCGTGCTTCGATACGTGAGTGTGGCGCCAATGTGTTGTGGTCCAATCCACTTACGTTCCTCGAGGTCCGCTGACACTTGGGCTCGAACCGCCCGGGGCCCACTCTGTTACGTAAAGCGACAAGAAGTGTTGAATATCACGAATATGAACGAAGTTTATTCGATCGGTGGGGAGTATTTACGTACCTGGTGAGGGGGTATCTGTGGCAGCTGGCGCTTCTTGGGGCTGGTGGTGGGCGTGGCGGTGGCCGAGCGTGACTGGAAGCGTGGTGCGTAGGCGTGCGTCGGCAACCGCGAACCGTCCCCACGATCCTCATTCACTGCAATTTATTACCATATTTCCTGCTTTCGATCAGCCGGAACAGTACCTAATTCTAGTCCGGTACATCGAGAACATGTGATAAAATCAAGTAACAGAATGGATACGTAGGCTGCCCTAGAAGATAAATACGTATTAGTTCGACATGCAGTCATGATATGAGACAATACTCGAGTGCGTCGTGCCAGCAGTTCTGCGACCCTGCCGACACAAATCACTCATTCTATAACTAGAGTGGACAGCGTGCTCATAGGTACAGGACAAGGTCAGCGGAAGATGCGTAAGAAAAAAAGAGTGAAACAGAGCGAGGAAGTCAAAAACAGTAGTGGCAGTAAAGTGGTAATGAGAGGACGCGAGAACGTGCTTGTCTCGAACGGTAGTGTTCCGTGCGGGGTCTGGGCCCGCTATCATTTCGACGTCCACGGACCAATCAAGCCCATGGGCTATTCGGATGAGTTATTCCGATTGGTTTGTAGAGTCTGCGGGCGCCGGCGGCACCTGTGTAGCGCCAGTCGCGGTCGGCCGGTGGGGACAACGAGCGGCGCGGTGACTTGCTGCGCGCTCGCGGCGGCCGCGCCACGCCTGCTGCCGACTGCGACCGCGCCACGCTGTAACCGCCGTTCTGCAACCAATCAACACTCACCATCTGCACACATCCTACGTCGGAGATGAAATGTAGATTTGTAATTTGAGATTGGTAGTGTAGTAAGCATAGTAACATTATGCTAAAACACTTACTCGTTCTCTAGATAACCCCTGTGCTCGTACTCTGCCCGCTGGAGACATATCACGTCGACTGCAACGTGTTCCATCCGTATCCATTCGCTGTAAAAACAAAAAAAAATTTAGTCTGGAACAAGAACTGAAACAATCTTTGTGAAGAACCTTCCAATTATAACCTACTTCGTGTGGTGGAGGCGGACTAGAACTCGATGCGAGGCTGGAGAGTGAATGATGTCGGCGAAGGTCGCTTTCGCTCGGCGTATCGGAATCCGACAACCTTGACGTTGAAGTTGAGGGCGGCGATAAGTGTTCCCCGTCCGCATCTTCCTCTCGATACCAATGCTCACCCTTTATCGCACTAAAACTACCGGTTTCTTCATGCGGTTTCAGTGTGTACCAGTTCGCTTCATGGTTCATCATTACAGTATCGAGATCAAGCAAAACTTCTCCCAAAAAGTCGTTTCTTGCGTAACGGTTAAGATCCCATACAGTGACCTGGAAGATTGAAGGAGATAAGACACGACTTTCGCTCTGCATATTTCAAGTGTAGGGCCACAGAATAGTCCTTTAGTTGTTAGTTACCTCAAGTGTACGCTTCTTCATATCGGTGATTCGAATACCGCAATATACAAAAGTCTGGTTCCATCGCGGCTCGCAAGTATTAGCCAGTGTTTTTGTTCTCCGTTTGCTCTTTTCACTCTTGTCTGGGAGCAAAAATATCTTGCAGTACGGACACCGGGGTGACCCATCCGAACGAGGACTTAGTCCTGTTGCAGATACCACTTTCACCAGCAGTTGTAAAACGCTGATATCAAAGTAAATTTTTAGCTGAAAAAATACGTTCATTGAAACCTGCTGATACCCAGTAAATATAATTTATTTGATATTAAAAGCAACGGACCTGTATGCGCCCAGCAACATTGGCGTTATGTTGGCCAGGCCGTGGAGGTCGTCGACGCGAGTGCACATCAGGGGAGCCTGGTGACGTCACTAGAACGCTTGGCTTATCGCAGACGCCCATTACCTCCGTGTACACTTCTGTAATAAAGCGGATTACATACATGAACAATTTCACACTTAAAGCACCTGCTGTACATCCAGCACTATCGTTTAAAATATTACCTTTGTGAGTTCTCCAAGGCTGTGCAGGCGGCCGGGATGCAGCCAGGGGTCGGGAAACAACCAATTCTACGTGGGAATCGTGTTTGCTGTCGGCGATTACTGTCGCTACTTCCTCCATAGTCCGACTTTGAAGTGGCACTCCATTCCACTGCAGCACTTCATCGCCTAGATAGAGATAGAATGATGTACAAGGACACTTTTAACACGGGAAATGATAAGTTGTTAAATGGACTTCTAACCTATCCGAAGCTGTCCTTCTAAGTCAGCGATAGAGCCTTTTTTCACTTTTTCCACCATAGCACCACGCGTGCCGTCAGGTAGCAGTTTCCCACCCACTACTTTCAGGCCAAGGATTGAGGAGTGAGAGCCTCCATCAACAATAGACTTTCGCAGCACCATGTGTCCAATCATTCGTGTACCATCAGCCGACACCTGCCAGCTCAGCGGGAACTGTTACATAAACAAGAGTGTTTCACCAAGCGCTTTGTTGACCATATGAATTGAAAAAAGCACTCAAAGAAAAACAACATTTTACAAAGATAGGTAGCATAGGGTGTAACTCTAAACACGAAGTGCACATTTAGTAGGTTAAGGCACATTTGGGGTGCATGCCTGCGAATGCAATCATGCTGCAGCCAAACACAAAAACATCGAAGTATTGACCACGCGTAAGAAATGACACGCCTACATAATAAGATATCAATAAATTCCACAAAGACGTAAACTTAAAGTGCATTAAAGATTAATTGATTCTATACAAATAAGAAAGGAAACTATTTTGGGATTCAATACTCACAAGTATAGGTTTGTAGGAACTTTCAGAAAACCAACGATTTGAGTAGTCTTTGAATAAAAAGATAATCTTCTAAGTAATTAGTTTAACAGTATTTGTAATGATAATCATCTAGTGTGTACGCATTGGGTTACAATAATTTAATTTAACTAGATAGGTCTGCTAACCTTTGGACAATCGCCTCTGTTAGAATCTTCACTCGACGTGAAGGTGCTAGAGGTATCGATGCCAGAGTCTTTGGTGGCCGAATCCTGGCTGGTCTGCCGTTCCGACTCCCAGCGCAGAGAGGCCCAGTCGTGGGGAGCGGCTGAAGAGTCGCGTCCGCCCCGGGGAAAGGTTGCCGAACCCTCGTGCCCATCAAATCGAACTGTCTTTTTTCTCCGTTCGGTAAAACGTCTATTGTCAGATGAGTCTTCCCACAAATAGGCACTCTTATAAACGGCTCTCTCAGAGCGCGGGCCCTCGTCAGGCGCGAACGGGCGCAAGTAAGCACCTTCGCCATCATCGCGGGCTCGCCACCGACAATCGGTGACGGAATCGAAGCTGCGGCCGCTGCCGGGTGCCGCCGCCCTCACGTCGAACGCCCCGCGTGCTTCTGCTTCGTAAGTGCCCGGCGAATGATTAGTCAAATTGTAATAATTGTTTGTAGCTACGGTGGCGCTGCGCAGATGCGGATGCCGTAGGGAAGCGTTCGCTTCTAGGTGTCCTAAGAATTATATGGTATAAATGTCAAGGATTCCAAGCTTGCATTTGATCTCGGCCCGCACGCGCCCGGCACCGACTATCGTATTGCACGTTCTCTCCAGCACCGACAATTGCATCGTATAGTGCAAAACATTTATAATTAAACTTAAAATGATGCCTTTGAGTATGATAGGTACCCGATTAACAAAATTAAAACCAATTCAAAGCGGTGATCACGCAAAAGCGGAAAGAATGTGTATTAACTTACCCAAGTAAAATAGTAAAACAACAATGATACAAAATTACAAGACACGCTCACAAGTTCTAACGATTGTTTTGAGATTTTGAACAAGTAATAACACTTCTTTTCGCCCAAGCATGCGGTCGTGTTTGAACCAAAAACAAGTTAGATACTTATAATAATCTTCAAGGAAGATGTTTTATAACACAAGTTTAATCATTATTTTAATACAATTTCTGGTTCAAACTTGAGAAAAGTTATACTTATGTACATTCACATTTCCTACGAATTAATACGACGAATAACTCGGGGATAAACTGTAGGTAATATACCAGGTTACCGCAAGAGGCTTTGTTTGTTAAAGAAGATCGGTAAGTAGGTACCTAATAGGAAGAACTGTTTTGGTATTTGAATGCCTAGCTAGGCATTCAAATCTGAGGTAGGTAATTATCCTATTCCTTTTCAAATGCACAATATAGGGCTCAAATTATTAAGTACGCATAAGAAACGAATTAGTTAGAGACTGACCTATGAAATACCGATTAAACATCTGCAGCACGTATGTATAGGTAATGTAAATGTACTCAGTAATACATATTTTTTTCAGAATTAAGGATTTAATGTTACAAACAGCCATCACATTAGTCGGTTAGAGGAAGAAACAAAGTGTTTGGCGGAAACAAAGTACTGAAACATCTAAATTTTAGCATTGTACAACGCAAATGCATTCCCGATAAAACACGCCCTCACCGATAGGAATTTATTCATTTTGTCGTTTAACATCTCCTGACGCTGGCTCCTGGAGGCATCAGAGCCGCTCCTATCTCTATTAGTACCTGTGAAAAGGTTGATGCCGTGACCAGTGAGGCACTACAAGTTCGGGTGGTTGGTTACCGGGCGCGTACTTAGGCTCACACAAGCAAGGCAAACATGAACACTTACACAATCCAAACAATAAACACATAGGAGAACCAACGGAGCTTCAAACCTGGCACACTCATTGTTGTGCGAGGTTCGAAACAATCGAGTCCTTTTCTCGTCCATCTGAAACTGTCGCTGTACAATGTTATCCATGAGACTAAATAAAAATGTAGTGAGACAGCACGAGTACTACCTACATGAGCAGAATTGATGAGAACAGGTAGGTTTCGGACAAGTTTAGGTGCTCGACACTATCCATTTCTGTGAAAAGTATCCTTAAACTTACATAATTGTATTTACCTGATATAATGTTCTTATTTAATCTATAGCACCTCGCACGGAACACCTTAACTTTATCAAATGTAATGCAATAGGTGGCAATGACTGTGTAAGTTAATTAGTAATGTTGTTTCGTAATTACTGTCGATAGATATAAGATGGTCGATTATGTAATGTGTGTCAGGTGATAAACAAAACCGGTTTGGATGGAAAGGACATTGTGTTTAACGAGTGGTGGGATAGGGTCGGTGGTCGATGGGTGCCGGTGTGCAAAGACTCACCTCGGTCGCGATATTCGTCGTTCTCGTCGGAGATGCACTCGGGTACTTCGTCGTCGGAGGACGAGGAGCGCGGAGGCATCGGTGGATGCGAGGACATCCCGTGAGGCATCAGCTGGGAGCCTGGCAGCGCCCCGGTTTCCATTACACCGTATGCTGCTTTTTGCCTCGGATGCACGAGATGCGGATGAGTCCTGGCCAACCCTTCCAATTCGCCATAAGTCCTGGGTTCTTGCTGGCTGTATTGGCGCCGTAGTGCACTTCCTGATCGTTGCAATGGAAGATTTTCTTTCTCAGCTGCGCTATGTGCCCTCTCCAGCTTAGGTCTCTTGTCTAGAGAAGCATCGGGCTGGGGTGGTAAGTCTCGTAAATCAGATTCCATTCGCCACATCATAGAATCCTGCGCGGTGCCTTTGTTTATCCATTGTCCAGTTTTCGATAAAAGTTCTTGTTTTTTACGGCACAAAATGCAAACCCAAATAACCTGAAATTGGCAATGGATATGATGCTGTTCATTGATCCGACCTACTCGTACATGTAGATGCATGGTGGGATACTAATTCTTATCTTACCTTATTTGATCGTAAAGTGACTTTTCCTCCGCATCGGGCGCAGCACCTCACCCTGCAATAGTGGCAGGAGTGGCCTACGCCGTCTGCGAACTTGGTTTTGAGGCAAATGTGACAAGTTGCATTCAATTCTACACCGGCTGCTCGTTGCAGTTCGTTTCTGGTGCGAATTGTTTGCTCCAATACAGCGACTTCGTCTTGTTTGCGTCTGTTGTCAAATATAAACATGTTTAAACTTTATACAGATGACCTAGATAAACCCAGGTAGACCCTACTGATTGATACCTAAATGTCATAGGAGATTCTATCTAATAGGCGGTAGAGATACACCTAACCCTAAGTATTTTATGGTGCCAAGTATGTGTTTTCTTATAAGTACTTACCTAGAGTAGCCAGTAGGTTTCTTTCTATACTGAGTATCGAAATATATTTACATTGAATGAGTCAATATCAATACTCTTTGATAATTTTGTGGAAATCCGTACTTAGCATCATTTTCACAAGCATTTGAAGATTCGTCTCTGTCCATCTTTGATCAACAATACCAACCGCCCATAATAAATTCTAAGGTGCAGTTACCTTTTTTTAAATCGAAAAGAATAAAAAACACAACTACTTTTGTTGCTGACTCTTCCCAAAGGACTTTATTTTTCAGATATAAATTCCTACAGGCTACAACGCATAGGACAAGTTCATGATATTAAATGATTCGATATGGATTGGGTAGTGGGACCTACCAAGTTAAGAACAGCCCCGAGAAACTAAAATCGAAATACATGGCAATTCGGCTTGAGATTGGGGTAGCACTCGGCAGCAGCTATGTAGGTCACAAAGTAGGTCAGATAAAATAACTCGGAATAGCGCATCGATAAAGATGCAAGTTTATTTTATGCAATATTGGATTTCATCCAATTTCGGGAATAACCTACCTAGTTGATATATAAAAATTCGTGTAAATTAATAATAAATTAAATCCTACGTGATACAATTTTAATTAGGTAGGTACTTAATTCCATATGTTTCAAACAAAAAGTCGAACGTAGAAAACAGCAATTAAACTAATGATAGTATTTAGAGTAGGTTATTCACTTAAAGAAAATTAATCGATAAGCTTGTAAGATTATTTAAGTGGAGCCTCTATCCTATCTCCAAAATACTTATTCACAGTAAAGTTAACAACTTAAGTCACTGAAGATACCTAACTTGAGTCGTAAATGGCCAGTAATAATTAGATAATCGCATTACACCTCCATATTAGATGCAGTAGTGATGCGTCACGATGGCTGTTATTGCGTGTTTGATGCGACGAACGCGCGCCACCCACCTACGGCTTTTTATCATTATGGCGATCGAATAGATTTGGCAAACATTACTTTCCAATACACAAAGGATTTAAAATAAATATGTATTTAATGAATTATCTTTGCTGTAACTTCGGCTACTGAAAGCTCGAGGTTTATTGATATTTTCTTAAAATAGGTACCTAGGAATATCAAAATACTGGACCTTATGATGCTGACGGCGAAAATTATAGAAGCAAGATAATCCCGAAACCTGGGCACAATCACTTGACAAAGAACCAGTTAGACACTATCACATCAGCAAATGGTGCATTACAGGGCAGAAAAGATATGGCGACACGGGAGGGGAGCGGGTCGCGGGTGTCGGGGTGGGTGGTGGCGGCGGGCGCACCTCATGATCTCGTGCTCGCGCTGCTCCTCCTGCCGCTGGCGCATCATAACACCCTCGATGATGGCGCGCTCCTCGGGCGTGAGGTGCGACAGGTCCGGCATGTCGGCCATGGCGTGCGGCGGCGAGCCGCGAGCGGTGCGCGGGCCCGCCGCGTGCTGCGGTGCTGTGCCCGCGGCGCGATACTTTGCGCGCCACTCCGCCCGGAGGTTTATTTAATAATGCCGGATGGGCCAATGGCGCGCTCCCGTCTACTGACGTCAGCAACCTTATTGATCGCCACTCGAGCAGCCTGTCCGCCCGTAAGCCGCTGCGCCGGCGTGATGCCTCCTGAGCCTAGCCAAGACTGATGCGTGCGCATTCCGGCCTCTGCCTCACTAATGTGAGCTCTAGACACATCACCACACTCTATATTACATGGCCACAACACACAATTACAGTTGTTGAATGAAAACTACATTTTAATTTCTTAGTTACTTTACATGCCTATTCTACGAGTATACTTACCTAACTAAATAATAAACACAAAACTTTGGAATAAAATTAATTTCAGATAGAATAGGTATAATACAAACCAGTAACAAAAGAATAAAAGGCTTGTAGACGTATTTTTTTATTCGAAAGTAATGCGACCGTCAGGACAGTTGGACCAACTAAGATATGCTGGACCTACAAACAAAGGTGTAAAATTTCCCTTCACTCTACAGTAGTGCCAAGCGGTAGTGCCTAAGAAAAGAAAGGGGTTTTACGGGAAAGGTAGGTAAGGTAAATAGGTAAGAACCTGGAATATGAAATCGTAAACAACGCTTAGAAAGGGCAACCGTAGGTAGTAGAGGTTGATGGTACTTTTGTAGAATAAAATAAAATGTTCCGCGTAGACCCTCTACGGTGACGTAGACGTAAGTAGACAAATCTAACTAAAGCAGTTTTTTTTAGTTTTTTTCCTCTCTTTACTCTACGTAACGAAATGATAGGTAAGTAAAATATATAAATTACATAAGTAGGTACTATAATAGTGCCGCACAGATTAAATTTTAATTAGTAAGTAAATTTCGGTGCGTAGACCCTCTACAGTTTTATAGTCGAACTCTACGAGCGTAGCACTGAATTGATGCCAAAAAATAAACCAATTTGGCAACGAGTGCAGTCTAGCCAGGAGTCTCAGGTTATGGACCAACCTACTAAAATTTTGTTTGTACTTGTATTACAAGTACTCTTATGGTGTTGTCCAACGTTTCTACGACTGACGTCCTGTAACTCATAGATTTAGCATGGAACCTTTGTATAGTCTTCAATCTTAGATGTATAACCTACCTACGATTTTTTATACCTACTAAAACGTAAAACCAATCAGATAAGTATTTCAGTAAAAAGTATGTTCAGGTCACTTTATTAAAGCTGAGATTATATGGAACAAGTCAGATTCGAAAATTAAATGAATCAAATAAACATGAAATCATTGTAAAGTATAACTTGTTTCGTTGTTGGGTTCAGTCACAGTCCAGCGGCGGAGGTTCACATTCTCCAGGAAGATGGTTTACGTGCTCGTTGTGGAAGAATGATTTAACTCCGTCTCCCCACGGGAACCTCTTGCTTCTAACGCGCATATATTCGTAATCTCGACATTCTCCTTTCGGTGGCAACTCATGACCCAAGGCATGGAATGCCTGAACTACGATCAGCGGAAAACAAACGAAAAAAGTTAACATTCTATACTTTTTCCATGTATCGTGCCCATGGTGGAATACTGGAACACAAGGATTAGGTGGGATAGGTCCAGGTCGGCAACTCGAAGGTGGTACGATTCGCCTCCCACCACCCGGTACCGGGTTAGGGCATCCACATTGTCCTGGAGGAGGCCTTGGTGGACAACACAAGCTATAAGGCCTTACTATAGATCTAGCCACTCCAAAATTTAAGCCTGGATGCGTGAATATGCGTTTGTACGTATGTAACTGGTTGATTCTAAATAACATATTTTTTTTTGGTTTAAATTATTTTATTGAGTTTTTTTAATTTTGTCACATTTCGATGGAATCAAAGAGTCTAAAATCACAGCAATGACATTTGTATGACAGAATTATGTAGAAGTAGCAAAAGAGGTTTTTTAAACACCAGCCAGCTTTATAATTGAATCTTAGAAAGTTAGCACACAGGTTCCTTGATTTAGGTACCTATAAAAAAACTTTATAGCTACCTATACCAATCAGACTACGCAGTCTTCTCAGCCTATACGAGACGAACTCGTAGACACCAGGATTCGACCCCTAGGAGCAAAGGAACGCGAGTAATCACTAAAACTTATCCTTCAAGTTTACATTATGAAGCAACTAGTAGGTAGGTAAGCCTATTGGAAAATACAAAGCACCTTTTTAATTTAGTTTCTATTATTTCATATTCACATTCAAAACTCAAAATGATCGTATCTCGACCTCCGCTATAGTAGAAACGCCACCTAGGAGATTTTAAAATAAGTAAAAAGCAGTTTTTACCTCTGCGATATAGATGGCGTTCTAACCCTTTGGTTTTTTTTTTGCCAAATAAAAGAGAGTATAAACTTCGGATGTTACATTTTATCATTTATTTTATAATCATTTATCATGCAAAATAAAAAAATCTGTATTGCAAAAAGTGGCGGTCACCCATCATAATATGTATGACGCGCCGGGTTGCTTAACTTTGTTCCCCATACAAACTTGCAACCCTTATTTTCTCGCTTCCTTATGATTCATCATCATCATCTTCCTGCCCTCTTCCCACATTATGTGGGGTCGGCACAACATGTGTTCTCGCCCCCTTATGATTATTAAAAAGTATCTTCGTCTCTGGCGTATAATCTTTATCCATGCCAAATTTCAGCTTAATCTGTTCAGCGGTTTGGGCGTGAAAATGTAACAAACAAACAGACAGAGTTACTTCACATTTATAATATTAATTATATAGTAATAAAGTTCAAAGTATAATATTATGTCACTGAGAGGTGAAGATACTTGACATTTGCAGAATATACTGTTAATACCATATATATAGGATGTAACCAAAAAGGTACCATGCTAAATCTATGGTTAATACCATATATATAAAGGTACCATGCTAAATCTATGGTTAATACAGTTTACAGGTAGTTGCCATTAATAAAAAGATGAAGAGGAAGAAGGAATAAAGAGAAGAAGAAGCCGGGGAGTGAAGTAAAACCAGAAGAAACCAAGAAGTGAAGTGATAGAGAAGATGAAGAAAGAAGACTGACCTAAGATGTTACCGATTGGGCGGTATAGTCGCTCAGCGACAAAGCCCTTTTCTTTTATGTTTAGATAAATAAATAAATAAATAAGTATAATATGGCGTATGGTTGGACTTGGAAGTATGGATAATACCATAGAGATATATCCGTACATACTTACGACTAGATACGGTATTATACCGTGATCTAGTAATTGTCAAAGTCAAAGTCTTACGAGACAGATGACAGCACAACAATATTAAGCTAGGCGTCCATTGCAGACGGGTCGGGCCGGGCCGCACCGGCGAGCATTTTTGCGTACTGCGTCCACTATACGAGGCGGGCCGGGCCGCATCGGCGGATTTTTACAGCCAGTCCTACGTAAGACAAGCTAGCAAGCGGTTGTATGTGACGATGGATGGTTCTGATGAAGTTATTTTTATTTATGTTGTTGGATGAGGAGCAAAAAAATAATAAACGTCACAAACATAAAGTCAGGGTGCACCATATGCAAGAAAATTTCAGTCCAAATCTTATTTCTCCTCAACGCATCGTGATATATTTCCAGTATTTCCAGTACCTATCATAAAGTTCAGAATATTGTTGCATTAAAGATATTAGTAGTTTTTCGTTCATTTTACGGTTTTTCCCTCAATAAATACGTCCGCTCGCAGCAACGATCTACAAAAAATGCGGCGCGCATTGCGTCCACTAGAGGCGGGGCGGGGCGGACCGGGCCGCATCGGCGGAAAAATACGCTCGCCGAGCGATCCGCCGACGGATTCCGATGCGGCCCGGCCCGCCCCGCCTGCAGTGGACGCAGTTTCATACAAAATGTATAGGAGGCGGATTTTTCCGATGCGATGCGTCCGCCTAGTGGACGCGATCCATTACTCTGACGAGGATGACAGTCAGTTAGTGTCGTCAGTGTCAGGCAAGGCAGGTTGCTTGTTGTGTATGTTGTTGTTTGTTTACATTTTACGCCGCGTGCTAGTTTTAAATAGCTTCGTTCCTGAAAAGTTGAACTTTACTTTAAAATTTTGTTTCAGGTTTTTTTTCTAATAGGAAAAACTCAAAAGCAACACTAATTAATTATACCCATGATATTACATGTACCCGCATTAGCAGTTTTGTTTGTATCAGCAGTTGCGTTATCGTAATTTTGTAAATTGATTCGCTATTGGCTAGCATTGACGCTATCATATATAATATATTTTGGTAGATATGAAATATTGATTGGTTGCGTGTCTTTGATCGAAATTTCGTGTAGCTTATCAGCGCCTAACTGATTACTCATGTTATCTACAAGGATTTCCAGACTCCTTAGTAAGTAACCTTTATGTTATAATTATTTATATTTCCCGTAATTTCCCAATGCTTATTTTGTATTTTTATTTTTACTTTGACCTTTCCATAGAAATGTGAATCACCATACTGCTCGCTACGCCCCGTGCGCGCCGGCCAATAGGCATGGCCGGCGCGCGGCCGTGGCGGGTTCCTAGGAATGATGTCATCACACCACAAAGAATAACAGTACTGTGATTCTATCTATAGTAATCAGTGTTTGCGGTTTCGCCCGACTCAGTAGGCATAGACGCGTTTGATTGCGCTATTAATTGAAAATACATACTTTCAGCAGTATCTACTGTCTCAATACTTCTGGCATACCAAGTCAAAGAAACTACAGCAGAAACAATGGACGCCAAAGCTCTATCCTCAGCTGTGGCTAAGTTTTCAGCCAAGTTTTGCAATGTAAGTATTTAAGCATTTATTTTAAATCTGGTACTTACTCTCTTTTTTTTTGTTTTCATTTTGTTACTGTATTTTGTGTGTGCTTGAGTGGCAAATAAATAAATGTCTATGTCTATGTACTACATAAACCTTTTGGAAAGTACTCCATGAAACTTCACTTTACTTGGGATTTTATTGAGTTAGTTATTTAAGTTTTGTCATACCTAGCATATAAGCATTTATTTATTAGGGCCTCTGGGATCACTTAGAATGGTCATGTGAAGACATCTAATTCTGACCTCACAGATGTTTTGTCCGTGTCTGACCTTAAAGGCAAACAATCAGGTGTAATTTTGGCCAGAACATTATAAATAATGGATATAAAATTAGAATATATAGGTGACCAGTTTTTACTAAGAGTAAATGTTTTGAATTTTTTTTAGTAAGTACAAAATGCACAAGCATAAAAATGTTTTAATAAGAAGTTCTACTACTTCATTATGATTTTGTGTAACTTAAAATGTGTACAGAAGTATTCAGGATAGAAATAAAACTATTTATCATCTGTGAGTCATAAAAATACTTGGTAGGAATTTATTAGCGCAACAACAAATAATTACTATCAGATAATGATTAATTGATTATGGGTAGGTAATATCAAATATAGAAAATCGAAATGACTTTGAAAATACCAAAGCTTATTTCAAAATAATGATTAAAGAAAGAGCTTGTGATGAAAACTTAGAACAGTTGCAAGTCCATTGCTGCAGCCAATAATTCAGCATATTTTTTATAATAATAATGTCTGCTAAACCAACACCTTATTACAAGTATACTCCCGAAACAGTTCTGGAAAACATCGGTTACAAGCTCTACTTCGATAGAGCTATTCTAACCGACAGGACCACACACTACAACCGACCAGATTTGACACTTTTAGACAAACAGAATAAAACTGCACTCTTGATTGACATAGCAATCCCAAACACCCATAACCTTCAGAACACCATCTCAGAGAAATTGACAAAGTACATAGATTTGAAGAACGAAATTACTCGAATGTGGCGACTGGAAAAGGTGTCCATAGTACCAATCGTTATATCCAGCACTGGGGTGATCCCAAAACAACTCTTCCAGGCACTTGACTTACTGGATCTCCCAAAACACACTTATGTCCTTATGCAAAAGGCGGCTATATTAAACACATGCCGTATCGTTCGGAAGTTCCTGCAATCTGACACCTCTAGTGAGAACGTTTCAACCAATCACACTAATTTGCACTTGGCTTAGGCCCGTACATTTCAGAGACCCCGGTTTATTAGTTATAAACCGAGTAAAAAGAACTTAAAAACAAATAATAATAATAAAGTTTTATTTTCTCCACATCATATACAACAGTTACAATAGGTACTTAAATCTACATAATTTTATGTGGGTAAAAATACGGCTACCTCTCAGCATTTGCTCCATCAGCTCGAGAGTGTTGGAGCGCTGGTTTTCAGTGGCGCCATACCCATTATGGCGCAGCACTTGCTGCAACTGCGATTTCATGCTCTTGTCATTAGTTATAGAAATTTAAAAAGAAGGTTGTGGGTTAAAACCTTGTAGGACTGCGATGATGCATTTAAAAAAGTGGTGAACACTATCTAATATTTCATGACAAGATGATAATTGTTTTATTGCAGGAATTGGATAAAGATAAGAGTGTAGTGTCATCTGCTTTATCTGCGGAGTATGTCTTGGCACTGCTGGCTCTGGGATCCACTGGCGAATGCCACTTAGAACTGCTGCAATCACTTGGGATTCCCGATAACGACTCGGTATGTATAATAGGGTGGTTAATGGTTATTCCTTGGTTCATTCAATTCATAGTGTTATTCCCATATAAAATTTATGGGAAAAAAATATCTAATATTTCCAACAGTGAAGGTTTATCGTGTATATTACCTACCTACAGGTATTTTAAAACCAGATAGCAGATAGCAGATGTGCTATCAGCTTAGACAACATTTATAGATTACAAATTAATATCACCTAAAATTAAAACAATGTTTCAAGACAATGAAAGTAGTCTCTTTCAACACTGTAAAATTCTACCCGTCCAAACCCAAGTGCAGTACTTACTACATTTTTTTTTTAATAAATCGCTGCAAAATGTTATTGAGCATACTGTATACAGCATACACTTGATCCATTGCAAGAAACCCACTGAATTTATTGTAACAACCTAAATATCAAGAATATTAAGTTTGTATTAAAAAAATACTTCTTGAATGTATATGACAGTGGGTTTCTTGCAGCATTTGCCTGTCTTCCTAAGTGAAAACATTAATAGGTAGATGTTGTAGTCTCCACCTACCTACCTGCTACGTTAAACTGTAATACCTACTTACTAGTAAGTTAACTTTTTGATGTGTAATTACGTGTAAATTACCTACTTTTTTTACTTATCTACTAGCGTAAACTTAAACTACCGTCTTATTACAAGAAAATGAACCGAGTTTAGACTAAGACTAACTAAAAAAATGTCCCTAGAAAAACGATCTTTAAATACTCGTACATAGAACGCTTTTTTGTGGTAATAGTTTTGTCAACATGGGTTCAACTAAGGTTTAACGTTTATGTAATAAGCAGCATAGTGTCAGGACAAACCTTAGTGGTTTTTAGATACTTACTATAATTATTTAATTATAAGACTATTGTTTGAACGGTAAATAAATGAAAAAAAAGTAAGTACTTAATACATTTATGAGCTCATACAAAAATCTTATTCTAATTAATTGCAAAAAATAAAATGTACTAGACTTTGTTTGTCTACTGGAATTCTAAATCTATTCAGCCCGTTGGACCCCGCTGCTGGACAAGGGAGCTACGGGAATAACTCATGTAAATATTTAGTCGGTTTGTCTATGTTTTCATCCGTCCACGCTCACACATGCTCACACAAAAAAATTATGCTGTGCCTACTAACACATGGTAGGTATTTCTGATGGCCTTGTTTAAATATAATGTATGCTATGACAATCCATGAAATTTTCTAAATAGGTAGGTTATCACAACATACCAAACCTTTGAATATTTAGGTAACACTTTTATCGATATGAAACTAGTTAACATAGCATTTTAAGTACAATTGTCCTTGAAACCGCAGATATAACACGTTATTCTTACTAGGTGCAGTACAGTAAACCACTACTAACATAGTCTAGGAATGTTCGTGTTTAAACAATGGAACAGGTTTTTATACTCCTTTAGACATCATAATAAACAAAACCTGGTCCGTTGTTTATATTTAGATCATCAAATAAACCTTGGATTAATTTTGAATTAGCATTTCGATTGGTAAAATATGTTTCTATAGATAATAGATTCTTCTTGGTCATCGAAATTGGTTGCAAATACGCTTTTAAACTACAAAATATTATTACCGATGTTTTCAGAACCTTGTGTTACCGATGTTCTCAATTCGTCTGTATGTTTTTTTTTTTTTTTTTTTTTTTTATCTTGTTACGCGATTGCTCCGCCGTTTGTTGACCGATTTGCAAAATTCTTTTCATGTTTGAAAGGGTATACTCAGACAGTAGTAGACAGAAGTGGTCCCATATAAATTTTATTCCTGAGGGATTGATAGTTTCCCCGTAAAACTCTAAACACCTTCCCTCCTAGCCATGTCACAAATAGAAATCGAATCGACAGCTTGACGCCCTGAGTCACACCGCGTTTCGAGTCAAACATTGAAGTCGGTTTTCTTTTTAGTATAAAAACGTAATTATAAGACACACAAGACACCTAGATAAAAACAAAAGGGTCTCTCGTAGGTTCTGCTACCCTCGACAGTCGACACAGGGGTAGGTAGTACCACTTACTACCTACCCCTGTGTGGATCTACTACCGTAGTAGCACAGAATACAGAGTGGTAGTAGTACCTGTCTAATGTGGAATCTGAACTGGGGCCTACTATGAGCTCTTATAGCGATCCAGTTTAGGTCCTAAATTGAACTGCTTCGCTATAACGTGACCTAAAGTTATGATAAGAAAAGTTACTAATCATGAAATTTACTAGACTTGTCGTAAAAACTGAATCCTTTTGCAATTATTTTTTTTGGATTCTCATCATGCGTTCAGTCGTGCCGACTATAAGCAGATGTGGTGAGTGCTTCTTTGCGTTTTCTTTTTATCAGCGCATGGTCCTTCCTACTGTCCTAGTTGAAAATATCTCGCCTCTTTTTCAATCGACGTATGCTTTCAGGGACAGTGAGTTGCGCGAGCTGGTTTGGGTGCCCTATAATACAATATAATATGCAATATAATACTTAAATAATACCAAATAAAACAATTATCTGCTTAAAACGTCACGTTGTCACGGTTCGAAAACTTTGCGATTCAGATTAGGAACCTAAACTGGATAGCACCCAAACTGAATTGTAGGTCATAATACGGCACCAGGGCCTTGATTCATAATACAGCGGGATGCATTCGGTTCGAAATAGATCGACAGCAACCAATCACAGTGCAGGAATTGATCCGAATTTGACGTTTCTTGCACTGTGATTGGTTGCTGTCGGTCGACTCCGAACCGAATGCATTCCGCTATATTATGAATCAAGGGCCAGAACTACTGAACTCTGTTTTTTTTTTAAAGACCAAACAGAACAATTATACTAAAGTTTTTAGATTTTTTGATTTGAAAGTTTAGTAAATAATATATAATACCTACTTTCAGATCCGTTCATCCTTCAAAGCTGTATCAAGTAACCTGAAATCTATAAAGGGTGTTACCCTAAACGTGGCCAATAAAGTTTACATCATGGAGGGGCCTTACGAGTTGAACCCCCAGCTGAAGGCAGATGCTGTGGATGTGTTTGACGCAGGTTTTGAGAAGATGGATTTCAACAATGGTGCTGCTTGCGCTAATACCATCAACAAATGGGCAAGTGCTTTTTTCACAGCATGGTCAAAGAATTGCTTTAGTGTCAGTAGTACCATTGATTTGTACCATTGATGGTTCAAGTGACATTAGGCGTTAGTGGAGTTAGCCGTTTCGATGCGTAGCGCAGTAGACTATTTTGTACTTACCTAGGTTGATCCATTGGCCGTAGAAAACGTGAGGTACAGTTCTTCCAACGGATCTAGGCATTCGTGAAGTTAACCGTTGGTCTGCGCAGAACACATTTTTGTATGAAAAAGTGGTTACTAGGCAGACAAACGGCTAACTTCACGAATGCCTAGATCCGTTGGGCGAACTGTAACTCATTTCTTTAAATCCGTGTGAGGTAACCGACATCGTGGGACATTGAACACACATTATTTGTACACTGATGTGTGCATTTAATTATATTCTCAGTCTAATTTTATATTAAATTTCAGGTGGAAAGCAAAACCAATAACCGCATCAAAGATCTTCTGTCATCGGACAGCTTGGATTCTTCCACACGATTGGTTCTTGTCAACGCTATCTACTTCAAGGTAAACGTTAACGTAAACGTAAACAGGTTCACGACTGTATCTCCAAGGTGCGGTAGACATTCTCTTAGATCTTTTTATGTAACTTATTCCAGATCCTTTGAAGATGTCTAAGGGGGGTAGTCACAGGCATGTCCAAACACATATTTGATACATCCCCACATCTTGCAGAAGTTAGTATTCCATACGTGACAGGTTTCAAGCCCATCGCCGCCTATAAGAACACTAACTGGTTTCCTCACGATGTTTTCCTTCACCGTTTAGAGCACGTGTTAAAGCACATATAAATTTTACGAAACGCAAAATCCATTGATGCACGGCCGGGATTCGAACCCACAACCTTCGGATTGAAAGTCGAGGTACAACCCCATTCGGCCAACACGGCTTTTACTTTCTACTTCAAGGTATGTTAGTAAACTAAAAATGTAATAGCGTATCACAATAATTATCCTGTATATATCACCAAGCCTCGGTAGAAAACAGGGGCCTTATTCGCGTTTTTTTTTTTCGTTCATTCGATGAATATTCGGATGCTTTCCACCACTATTTCTGACTTCAAGGGTCAATTTTTCAAACGTTAACACGGTCTTAACTTAGGACCAAATATTCCAAACCGAAAAATTGGCCCTTGAAGTCAGAAATCGTAGTGGAAGCATCCGAATATTCATCAAACGAACGAAAAAAGGAACGCGAAACGGCCCCAGTTCGTATTGAAAGTATCTTGAGGCTAATAGGGGAGGCTTTTATTTAGCTATGCATAAAAGCTGATATTTTTGAAGAATATCTAATAAAAATATTGTCAGAATGAAATGTAGATCTAGATTAATTATAAATGTAATCAATGCAGGGTCATACATTATGTTCTGCGTAGTGATGTGACTCAAGCTTGTGCTATTGATAAAATATGTCTGTTTTACTATCACTCGCTTACAACAGTGACGAATGGCTCATATAAAGTGCAAGGCTACGCTATTGCGTTATTTACACTTAAGCCTTGTCAGAGTGAGCACGCAATATGCTCTGCACTGCTCACACGTTTTATACGTACCTACCCAAACTGCAGCGAGAAAGTGTTCAGTACAAGACATACTAAAGATGTGAGGCCGAAAAATCACAGTCTAACAAGTGTATTATATTTTTTCAGGGCACCTGGAAGAAACAGTTCGATCCATCAATGACCAGACCACAAAATTTCCATGTCACGAAGGAAAAACAGGTTAAGGTTCCTATGATGTACAAGGAAGATACCTTCGAATATAGTGAAAGTTCGGAGCTTAACGCACAGGTAAGAAACAGGGTTTTATTCGGGATTCGACGAAGATTCTTTATCTCTGTCTGTCGTATGATGACGAATACCTGCCCTTGTCACTCATTGCTTGCCGAATCGCAATATTGTAGTGTAGCCCCAGCATTTAAGTATATCACTAAACATGATTCAAAAGTAAGCACTCTAATGACAGGACAAGATTTTCTACTGACTTATACAACTGATTGTTACTCGAGTGCAGTTTAAACTCAAATCTGCAGTTCAAGAGCAACTCAAGCAGTCCTCAAACTATAATCACTCACAAATTGACTTAACTTATAACACCAGTCCACCAATCACTACTTGAGAATAGTATCTATACAGGTGTAAAAAGACTGGAGAAGTACCGAAAACTGAGGGGTCGCAATCAGACCATGATTCTGAAAATCTTTAGCGAAAAAAAAATTTTTTTTTTACTTAGCTACGTCATTTTATTTTATTTTCTAGTTATTTACTACTAGTACAACATAATAAGGCCATACCTACCTAATAATTTCATTTATAAAAGAAAACAAAAATTTTAACTCAAAATCCAGCAATATACGTATAAAAACGCGCCCAGTACATACGCTCGACCAGCTGTGCGAGGTGGGTTTTCTCCGGATATAATGATTTTTTCCGAAAATCCTTTTGGATTTGGTTGTGTGTTGGGATGCTGTACCTACCCCTTTCGGCTTCGGTAGACGTCTTTTTACACCCTGTATATCTATAATCTATTCTCAAGTGTAGGCTACTCGTGTAGGGCCATGCTAGGTATCCACCTCGTGGACCGTATACCAAACGTCGAGATTCGACGCCGCACTAAGGTCGAGGATGTAGGTATACGGATAGCGAGGCTTAAGTGGAGATGGGCGGGGCACTTGGCCAGACGGGACGACAACCGATGGACCAACGCGGTTACCGAGTGGTGGCCAAGAGATATGCGGCGGCCTCGGGGCAGACCACCTGCCCGATGGTCAGACGACATTGTGGGGGCGGTGGGAGAACAGTGGATCCGGCTGGCACAAGACCGCCAGAAGTGGCGTGAAAGAGAAGAGGCCTATACCCAACAGTGGGTGCTACCGGCTAAATAGATAGATAGGCTACTCGTAGATTGCTTGGTGTCTATCTCAAGTTGCTCAATTCTCAAGTCACTCAGATCAAGCTGTTTAAAATTTTAGTTTAGTTCAAACCGAAATCAGTTTTGACATTTGCTTCTACGTTGCTGCAACTGATCACTCTGATTGGTTATTCACGACATTGATTGCGAAAGAACAAGAGATCTTTTAAGTAAGTAAGTTCGTATGAGTCAGTGGCCAACTCTGGTGACGGTGTTTTTAGGCCGCCTTAAGGCCTTCGTCATGGCTTAACGACTTAAATAGCCGGGACTACCAATTTAACGTGCCCTCCGAAGCACGGAAGCGCTCAGATGAAAATGCCACTGGCGGTCACCCATTTACAGACCGTTTCGAACGTTGCTTAACTTCGACGATCTATTAAGAAGGACTAAGCAAGCACGACCACGTAAATTTTTTTAAGTGTCGAAACTGGTTCTACTGACTAAATTGCTTTTGGACTTTAAAACGGGCCGTAAAATAATAAATAAATAATAATAATAAATAAGTAATGCTGGGCATTTTCACATCATCTAGCCCCAAACGAAGCAAAGCTTGTATTATGGGAACCAGATAACTGATATAATACTTATATAATTTTTGTTTGTAAATACATACATATTATACATAGAAACACCCAGACCCGAGACAGATATCTTGTAGGTCATACAAACATTTATCCCGCGGCGGGAATCGAACCCGCAACCTTCGGCATCGCAGGCAGACCTTTGCCCTATGCGCCACAGAGGTCGTCGAATGGAGAATGGACCGTTTCCACTTGCCTCTACTCGGTTGTTTTGTTTTCAGCTATTGAAACTGTCGTACGTTAGCTATGAGGCGAGCATGGTGATAGTTTTACCGCGTGAAATCGACGGTCTCGATAACATACTTAACAAGCTGGCCTCGGGACATGATCTCATCAACGAAATGGATAACATGCATCGACTTAAGGTGCAAGCATCCATACCCAAGTTCAAAATTGAAACTGAAATCGACTTGAAGGAGCTACTGCCAAAGGTAGGTTGAAGCGATGTTGATGTAAGTATTTTTTTAATTTTTTTTTAATGCATACATTTTGTAATTACACTACTTATTACTCAACTCATACCGAGTTTCAAGCGAATCAGACCACGCATTCAAAAAACCAGTAGGTAGTTTTGAATTTTTTTGAATGCAGACTTTCATTAAAACCGTTGAACTAGTAAGTGCCAGGAATACATTTTTTTACATAAACGTTTTTTCCCTTTTCACCCCCTTAGGGGTTGAATTTAAAAAATAATCCTTCTTCTTAGTAAACCTCTACGCACCAAGACGGACGTATGTCTGACTGACTGATTGACAGACAACGCACAACCTAAACCGTTGGTTGTAGAGACTTGAAATTTTGAGGGTATCCTGGCTAGTCTGTGCGTTGTCAGTCAGTCAGCCAGTCAGTCAGGACAAAGAGATTTATTAATATAGAAGATAGGTACTATAATAGGTAGTCGGAAGCAAGCATAATTACGTACGTACCTACAATAAATCATCTACATTTTCATTACATTGTGTCAGTCACCATTTAAGGGGAGGTTACCCAAACCAACAAACTGCGTAATTAGGGGTTAATAAGGCAGTTTGAACTGCAACGGGGTTACAAGTTTCTACTTCCAAAAACTCTTAAAATTCAGAAAATGGTCTTAAAACAATATTAAGTAATTTTTTAACACTAATTCTTAAAAGAGCTATATTTCTTATGTTTATTAATAAAAATATCATCCGAATCTGTCGTTTTAACATCCATACTAATATTATAAATGTGAAAGTAACTCTGTCTGTCTGTCTGTTTGTTACGCTGAAATTTGGCATAGTTAAAGGTTGTATCGACTTGGTTATTGACTATTGACTATTGGTCGACGACATCGTGAAATCCGCAGGTCGTACATGGGCAAGACTGGCTCAGGATAGAGGCGAATGGCGAAAGCGACGAGAGGCCTATACCCAGCAGTGGGATGACAAAGGCTGATGATGATGATGAAAGGTTGTATCCCAGGCTACTTTTTATCCCGAAAAAATGAAAAAATCCCGAGGGACCGCGGGTCAAACCGCAGGAGCGCAGCTAGTTTTTATATAATTTTCATTTGTGATTTTGAACTCTTTTTTTCAGCTTGGCATCTCACAGATTTTCAATGAAAGAAACACCGGTCTCACCGAACTGTTGACCTCGAATGACCCTCTGTACGTCTCAAAAGCGGTGCAGAAAGCCTTTATCGAAGTCAACGAGGAAGGTGCCGAAGCGGCCGCGGCTACTGGTGAGTCAAGTATTACTTGAGAAGCTGTTTTGATCTATAGAGTGTGTCAGACTTATATTATACTGTAAGCGTAAACGCTCCCGAGAACGAATCAAGAGCAGACCATGTTTCTTGTTATTTTTCACTTATTTCAGTCCTATAATGATTATTTTTTGGAAAAAATATGTAGTCTTTGTACCTCCAATCAGATTTTGAATATTAAACTAGCATGGAAATAACATTGGTGTAATGTTATCATAGTGCATGCTGTGGCATCCTACAACTGGGGAAACACTAGATAAGTAGCTTAGTTTAGAAATGTATTTTGTGATTTTTCTGTTGGATGTCCTAAATAAATAAATGTTTGTCTTACACGATATTTTCTGTACTTCCACTCAGTAAAATCACCTAGCTTCAAGACGATTTAAAGTGTTCCCAGCGGTCCTACTGAATAAATGCTTTTTGACTTTGATGTGTCAAAATAAAACAGTCGTAAACTAGATTCAGTTCAAAACAATTTTGTTTTGGTTCAAGATCATGGTCTTTCAGTTTTCGGGAGTGGTTCTCTTATACCCTGTATGTTGGTTGTGGTTGTGACGGGTCAGTTTACATTGGTTAACATTTGCATTTCAACATCACCATTATAACTTGAGATGTCATTACGAACTTTATGTGCATAACATTGTGGGCATGCATGCTTTGGTATTTAATGCAGCTTTTATCACACAAATTAATATTAAATGTAAAGAAAAATCATTTTAACTGGCTACATACAGTTGACTCAGAAATGGTTTTTAAAATTTAGGTGTAACTGTATTTTATTTATCACTTTAAATTATTTAATTTGATTTTCTATGTTTCACATTTCGTGTTTTATAAACTACTAGCTGACCCGCGCGACTTCGTCTGCGCATGATTCATTTTTTCCGCGCAATTTTTATTTTTTTTCTGTCATAAGAACCTTCTCCTGACAATAACAAACACAACAAAAAAATTTAGTGAAATCAGTCCAGCCGTTCACGCGTGATGGCGTGACCAAGGGATACAGGGATTCATTTTTATATATAGAGATTATTTATTTTTAGTTGCCTTCATTTGGCTTAACTTTTTGAGTATAGCGTATTCTACTAACTCAAGGGAACCTAAGTATACTAAGCGCAACGGATCTTAGCTCTCTGAAGTTAGGTGTAATAGACGATTGCGCAGGTTTGGTAGAGTAAGCGAGATAGCACGATTTTAGGCGTCATCAAAAATGGGTTCTGCGCAGCTACTTCAGAGAGCTAAAGAACGATTGTGCGTATTGTATCTTGGAATCCGTGAGATCGGGTTGTACAGATGATTAACTTGTTTTTTCGTGTTTCCATGTAGGTAGTAGTAGGTTACTGTATCAGCCTATCAGTGCAGTATTTGCGTAGTTGTACTGCATAATTAAAACTCATTTTGTAAAATCGAGAATTTTCAAAGTTTACTGAACGTGTATTGAATGACTCAGGAACTCCATCGTAAGCTATTGAAAATTCTAAGATACCTATCTGGTATCGTACTTCTCTACTAGCAGACATTGATCTAAATGTACATTTAGCTCAATGCAATCTAACACGCTTACGGCTAAGTTTTCGATGGTGCTGGTCTACTTTTTTCGGCTTTCGTTCTTATGCATCAATATTTTTTGATGCAATAAGCGGAGTGGCATAAGTATTTTAGAATTGTCAATACCCTAACGTGTTTATATTATATTTTACGGTCTCACCTCTGAAAGTTCTCGTTTTTACCACGTGGCTTGGTGTCGGTTGTGATCGTTTGTGCTCAGCCGCGCACGTGCGCACGCGCCGCTCGCTGGGCCACTCGCCCGAGCCTCGCGTCTTCAATGTCGACCGACCCGCGCTCTGGTGCCTGATGGTAGACCGGCAGCTGGCTGTAATGGCGAGATACCTGCCCACTGACTCCATACACGACGAACTATAGACGTAAGCATTGTAATATCCTTGTTAGATCATACGTCTATAAGTCTGAAAATTTAAAGATGTAAGACACCAAATTTTTGGCTGATGGTAGACCGGCAGCCGGTTTTATTGGCGCGATACCTTCCCACTGACTACCCTACACGACCATCTATAGACTAAACTTAACAGACGTAAGCATTGCAATATCTTTACTGGAAATTTAAAGTATGAGCCGCCAAAATTTTTGGAAATTTAGTCATGAACTTTCTGTTAAACTGATTTCGATTCTTTATTTGAAACGCCTAGCCACGTGCCATTTTATTTTTTACACTTTCATGATGCCCAAATAAAATAATACTATAATAGCTTGATGCATTTTAATTTGCACATCAAACATCATGATTCATTATAATTTTTCACCTCCCTTCTTACATAGCTGTTCTAATATATTTTACATTTTAGGCAGCTCCACTTTAGAACTGCCTAAAAAAGTTAGTGAATGTGGTTATATGGTGCAGGCATGGTGATAATGATGCGATGCGCAATGATGCCGTCGCCGGAGTTCCGCGCCGACCGGCCATTCCTCTACGTCCTGACTGGCGCACAGTCATTGCCTGTTTTCGTCGGCGTTTACCGAGGAGATTAATGTACCTTCCTACTTAAACGATAACAAAGAAAATATTTTGTCTGTATTCTGCCCGTGCACAAATATTACCTACTCAAACAATATTTTTAATGTTTCTAACGATATTTAAGAAAATCTCCTACAATAATGTTACTCAACCGATATTTAAAGTACTTATATCTGCATCTGCATTTTGCCCGTGTACAAATATTTGAAATGTATATTAGCAAATCTATTTTTTATTTAATTTTGGACTGTGAGAGTTAAAATATTGCATTTTGTGATTGTGTAAGTAAACTCATAACTAACCTAACCTAACCTAACCTAACTATAAAGTTAGCTTTAATTACAAGGGCCTATGTTAATTTTAATCAACACAAAGGTTATTATAATATGTACCTACTTATCCAAAAAGTTCGCAGTAATAATAATATTAATCAAGTTGTAAACTATAAAATTTATTAGTATGTTTTTATTCCAAGTATGTAATTATATATATAAGAGGTGTAATATAGTAATTTTTGATATTGTAAATAAAGGGTATTTATTAATCAATCTATAACACATTTAATTATTTACCTACATTAATTAAATACTACTCAAATGATCCAAAATAAATAATCACTTGAATTAATAAATTTGGTTTTCTTTCTCGTTAACCTAGGCCGCTAAACCAATACCTACTGAATACATTTCTATAAAAGTGCAAGTATATATGATTTGTGCTTGCATATAGGTATTTTGTAAACCGATGTCTTAGTGAGCAAGTATAAATTATCGTTAACGCTCCGATTCCATCATCAAAAACAACGAGGATGCCTTGTTGCAACCCTTTTTACCAACTACATCAGAGGAATTTAGGTATTACAGTAAATAAAAAGTAAGTTCGTATGAGTCAGTGGCCAACTCTGGTGACGGAGTTTTTAGGCCGCCTTAAGGCCTCCGTCATGGCTTAACGACTTAAATAGACCGACAATTTAACGTGCCATCCGAAGCACGTAAGCGCTCAGATGCAAATGTCACCCATCCACTTACTGACCGTTTCGAACGTTGCTTAACTTCGACGATCTATCAAGAACGACTAAGCAAGCACGACCACGAGTCTTAGTGTGAGGTTATTATATTACAAAAAGGTTTCAATACATACAACAAAACTCTTAAAACGAACAAATTAGCTTTTAAGTTTAAAAAAATCAACTTTTATCTAATTTGCATTACCCTAGTTAAACATAATAAACTAGCGGAACGCCCGCAACTTCGTTCACGTAGTATCTCTTCAACATAGCCCTTATCACTTGAGTAAACTTAAGATTTTCATCACTTTAGTAATAAATTAGTTAAGTTATACAAAACTAGCATAGCTTTAGCCAGCAGCTTGGACTCCTTCGTCTATATTGTCTCGAAATGTTCTTAGCAGTTTAGTAACTCTGTAACAAAATCGAGTTCGGTTGTAAAACGTATTCGGTTGTCAACTGAGATAAAACAACATTGTTAATGCGTATCAAACTATGTGTACCGGAATTGATCGACATTCGACACGCAACAAATTAACCTGCTCAAGCAGTGGCGTAGCTAGGTAACCCTGGGCAAAAAGAACTGGGGCCCTAACTGAACGGTTTAGGTTTTATCAAGGCAAAATAAAAATTTGTAGGGTGTGGCAAAATTTTATAACATTGACGGCAGCTACTTTTCTTTTGTAAGTAGTATTAGAAAATTTTGATCTCAGAAAACGTTGGAAAAGTGTTTCTGGTGGGAAATGGCGTCGATTGTGACCAACTTCTTTTTTTTTTTTGACAAAGTATTTTTTTTTCAAAAATCCAAAAATGCAGTTGTTTTAATTTTCAAAATAAACACTCATAGTACCTTAGCTTCCGGGCCCTCGGGCCCCTTGAGCTTGGGGGCCCCAGTGCACAGCACCGCCTAGCCCTCCGATAGCTACGCCACTGTGCTCAAGACAGAATTCTGATTCATCACTTTGTTAGAATATCGTTGCAGAGATTTCTATCATCACTGTGCGAGATTGGCACAAAATGTTCTCCTATCATTTGTCATCTCTTATTCACGCCTTTCTTACGCATTTTTCTTTCACAGGCAATAATTCTTTGGTTGGTTCCTCTACTCACATTATCCATCCACACATATTCTATCTGTTGTTTTCTCAAATTGTATTTCAAGGGAATCCGTATGTTATAATTATTGTCAGTGTCTTGTGTCTTTTTTTATTTTGTCGCTTGTATCGTCGTCATGCTTACCTACATTACATTTATTTTGTTCAGTATATTGTCTGTTTTTTTTTGCGTGTAACTTCTTATTTTCTGCGCCAATAATCGCACTACAGTACAGGGCGTAAATTGTTTCTTAATATATACTTAGGTGATATCCTAAGATTTTTGTTCCGTACAAACCTCTTAATACCTGCGTTAATTTATCAGTCCTCTCATTTGTTTAGATTTTTCCACTAAAACCTTGTACTTCCATAATGTTTGATTATCTATTTTTGCTTCATTTACATGAAGTATGTTTTCAACCGACTTCAAAAAAGGAGGAGGTTCTCAAGTCGTCTGTATGTTTTTTTTTTTTTTTTTTTTTTATCTTGTTACGCGATTGTTCCGCCATTTGTTGACCGATTTGCAAAATTTTTTTATGTTTGAAAGGGTATACTCCAGAGGTGGTCCCATATAAATTTTATTCCTGAGGGATTGATAGTTTCCCCGTAAAACTCTAAAAACCTTCCCTCCTAGCCATGTCACAAATAGAAATCGAATCGACAGCTTGACGCCCTGAGTCACACCGCGTTTCGAGTCAAACATTGAAGTCGGTTTTCTTTTTAGTATTAAAACGTAATTATTTAGTCTCAGACACAATATTTCTTTTAGTTTCCTGTAGGTATGTATTTTGCTTCTTAGACTTTTGTTTGTATTGCAGCGATGAGCATAATGCCCTGCTCAGTTATGGTGGACTTTAACCCAGTACCGCGCTTCATCGCCAACCGGCCATTCTTGACAGTGATCCTTGTCGACGGACTCATCTTCTTCCAATGTACACAACGAGGCGACTCTTTCTAAACGAAAAACGTTGATATTGTATTATTTACCGTTCCCTTTGTCACAATTAAGTACTTGAGATGCTCGTTAAAAGAGGCCATAGCAATGTCTTATTATCCCTTGAATTATATTTTGTAATTTCCCAGATAACTTCTTTAATATAAGTAATATCATTATTTACCCATATTTTTATCTACTTGCCATAATACCTACCTACTGTGTAATGTTTTTCTTAATCTTTCCGTTCATTGTGTTCTTTGCAAATTGCACAGGACACTCTTTCGCTACTAGGTAGGTAACCTACCTACCTACAAGTTTCTTCGACGTCAATCCATCTGCGCTTTCCTTTTCTTCAACTCATTTGTCTGTCCTTTCGCTTGATCTTCATTATAAATCAGTTTCATGATACTTATCAACGAATGCTTTTTGAAATCATATTAACTTGAAATGTTAATAAAATAAATGTTGTAAATGTAATGTGTGTTTTTTTTAAGTTTATTGAGAGGTTGTTTGTGTATTTCTTATAATAGGTTATGATGTCGTTAACTATAAAGATGTGTGGCTATAGTACGTACCTGTAGATGATCAGGGTCTGATAATGGAGCGTAATGAGAGAAGAGTGACAATACTGTACGCCACAAATCGCTTGCCGCTTCGCTCATGAAAATTACTAATTTGGGCCACTCCTTACAATGGCCCAAGTTTACAATACATGAGCTGAGCGGAAAGTAAGTTGTATTGCCTTATATTCTTGTGCCTCTTAGTCTTCTGTTTGTATTGCAGCGATGATGGTTAGCTATTGTGCTATGCTGGACTTTGATTTGACGCCGGAGTTCACAGCTGACCGGCCATTCTTGGTCGTCATTGTTGTCGACGGTGTCATCTACTTCCAAGCGATTCAGCGAGGTGATTTGTTTTAAATTAAATGCCATGTTCGTTTATGTATTTTGACAAGACATAAGAGATCGTTGATTTTGACTCTTAGCGCCTTACTAATAAACGTGGTGTAAAGTTATTCCTCGGAATAAAATAGGAATAACCATAAATTTTGACAGTTTACACTCAGGAATAACTTTATACCACGTTTATTAGTAAGGCCGTTAATATTGTAGGTTGGTTATGTATCTGTTTGTGGGTCATAGGTTATGTTGTGGTTCTGATCTTATGTTTACTAACCCTGTGACTGTTTTTACCCATCTTCTCTTCCCTGATATCTAGAAAGCAAATTTTATTCGAATTCGAAGAACTCACGAATGTTTTCAAAGTAAAAATACTAAACTTATTCTTGTTTTTGCATTCATATTAACCTTTTGAATATAATCATTACGCACTTACATATGTATTCTATAAGGAACTTCGCAAGCGCGTGAGGTTGAAATGTGAATAGTAAAAATAGAACTAAATAGGTAACCTTTAACCTGAATCACCATCCCCTACTTGACAACATCTCTTACAAGGCCAATAAACTACCCAAGAATTTCTAGTTTTCCAAAAAAAACTTGATGAATACTAATCTGTGGTATTCATCAACTGTCGAAAATGTACGCTTGAGCTCAACTTGAGTGTAAATTCGGTTAGACAACCTAGTTACAAGTATCTTACCTAGCTACGGTACCTTTTGCAATCAACTAGAATAACCTCTCTAATTTATTATGAGTAGGTATTCACGTGAGCGGTGAGACCAACCTTATCATGCTGAAATCGTAATTAATCGTATGCATATTAAAGCTCTTATTAATATAAGTGAGTATGTTACAGTTCAAGTAGGTTGCATTGATTGTAAAGATTTTTCCTAACTTTTATTTAGATGACATTTTGTAGAGAACTATTATGCGACACTCCTGAACACATAAGTAGGTACTGAAAATGGAAATGCAATGCACGAAGTGAAATCTCAGCGGTGGTATGGTGAAGTAAGTAATGTTTCGGAGATGAGGGGCAATGGGATAGATGCTTATCGTGTTTCCAAAATGGACAAGTATGTAAACCAAATATTCAAGTGCGAGGAAACTTTGACCGAAGCGCAAAACCCTAAGGCCCTTACTAATAAACGTGTCATAAAGTTATTCCTCGGAATAAACTAAAAATAACCATACATTTTGACAGTTTACACTCAGGAATAACTTTATACCACGTTTATTAGTAAGGCCGTAAGACTTATTTTACTGATACGGGGGGTCGTATATGGATGGGATAAGCACGGGATCGTGTTGGATGGCACAAACAAAGGGAGGCCTATGCCCAGCCACGGCTATATCGGGCTGTGGATGATGATGATGATGATGGAGAATTATTTTGCTTTGTATGGTCCACGGATTCAGAGAAATGTATGGCCTATAGCTGAAATACTTATTTTATAAATTTGCATTCACTGGCCGTTTGATCCTGTAGGTAGCGTAGGTACCTACTTACTACTTAGGTCTATAAAAATGTAAAATAGATTCACAGAATTTGGAGACTAGCAAGACCCCTGACTAGCGAGGGCACTATATACCTACCTAAGTATATAATATTAGGGCAGTAATTCCTGTATGTATCGTATTGTTATAGGTAGGTGGTATCTACCTACCTGTGTAGGTATTCATCATGAGTAGAGCGTAGGTACAATGCGTAACACGGTACTTTATTCATAGCTAGGTATATTTGTACCTTATCCACTAATGTAGTTGGATAACAACATTACTTCGGAATAGTTTGTGGTATTGCTAACATTATTGTTGATCAAATAAATATTTGCCATCATTGTGTTTGTGTTAAAGTGTTGCAACAGACCATATGTTTAAATTGACTTTAATAATCGCAAATTAATTAAATAAGACCATGAAGTTTTATCTGAATTTTATGTTCGTTATTTTTGTAACCTTGTCTTATACGAAAGCTGAACCATCAGTGTATCGTGCGAGAAACTATGAACAGTTAGTTCCAGTTTCGTATTCCTCGCGAATTTTGAATTTTCTACCTTTTCGGAGGTGCTTTAACATTAAGACTAATATCTTAGTGAATTGCCTGAACAAAACTCAATATTTACACGAATACTTTTTTAGACGTCATGCTAACAGGGCCCGAGATGGATCCAAAATCAATTTCACGAGGAAACCTATTCCGCTGCATAAAAATAATCAGGTGTATCAAGGCAGAAAAACTTCACACAAATTCATCAGTCCGATTATCAATAAATATCAAATGGATAAATCAATTAAGGAATTCCTCCAACGCACTACAAAAAATGGTCATGATTTACCTAAAGAAACCGAATTCCTTTTAAGAACCAGTAAGTCTGGGACTTTTGGAGCCTCATCCGAAACTTTAGAATCTACTAAAATCTTAATTGCTAGTTTAGTTGATGCAGATGCAATCGAAAAACTGGAAGATATTAGTAAAAAAAACTTTTATAGTGTTGAAAATTCTATAAAAACCCCACCGGAAAACAATACAGAATCAACGAAAAACTCATTTAGTGACGCAGTGATTGAAGATCCATATAAAAACGTTACTGAAGTAAACTTACTTGAAAAACTCCTAATGAACATAACTATAGAGTCGATATCTGAAGCACCTGAGTCTCAGCGAAATCTAATGTTGAGAGACACTGTTGAATTTGAAAAGAAAGACATTTTGCCTTCAGAAATGAATAGTACCTTCATGAATCAAAATGATTCAGTTGGCCAAAATTATTTTCAAAATGATTTCATTTTTGCTCTAGATCAGTTTGAACGTCAACTACATTCGGTAAGTTTTACTTATTAGGTATATATAATATCGTTTTTGCAAGAAGATACCTACCTACAACCTTGGTAAGTAATTAAGTATACCTAATTACCTACCTACAGGTACATTTTAATTAGATTGTGTATGGTTAGGTTATATACCTATAACCCACTTTTAATTTTACTTTACACTAAGTAAAGTAGGTTAATTGAGTAAATTACGCCTAGTAAGTTAGTGTGACCAACACCAACTCGTGCCTCATGCTAATAAAATGAATCGATCAAGATAGGCCTGATTACTTACCTTACCTTTCTTAAACAGGAGATCACAGGAGAGTTCTACGAAATAAAATCTTCTATGTAGAATATTGCGCTAACCTATTATTAAACGTAAACAGGGTCACGAATGTATCCCCAAGGCGCGGTAGACATTCTCTCAGATCTTTTTATGTATTCTACAGATCATTTGAAGATTTCTAATCGGAGGCATGTCAAAATACCTATTGAAAGTATATAAAGCCACCAGTTTTAGTAGGAGGCACCTACTAGTTCTAATACCTTCGTAGGTATGCATAGCTTTAGATGTTTAGTTCGAAAGTAGATCCATAGAACACTTCTTTGTGATGTCTTCTTTCTACAATTTGCCTTATCGTTTTCTACACGTACCTAGAGTTTAAATCATTTCAGACAAACTTCATGAAGTTCTTGTCTCTCACCCCGGCATCAAAAGGGGACAGTGGAATGAGCTTCGTGCAATCTGGCTTATTCCTAGAAATGGCGCTGATGGCTCTCTCTACAGAAGTCGATCAAGAAACGAAAAATGAAATTGACCAGAATTTCGCATTTAATGTGTCTGATTTGGTATGTGCTATTTAATATTGATAGGCAGGTTAATAGTAATGCAACCTATTTAGTAGCTGCATCAATTTGATTTCCCAGTAGTATTCTCCTTACCTATAGAGAGCGGTAAGTACATCTTAGGTAAGTACATTTCTACGGGATAATGAACTATCAAGGGTTACATAAACGCTATTAGCCTTATTTATAAACGTGGTGTAATGTTACGCCGGGTGTAACTTAGGAGTAACCATACAATTTTTGGAGTTTAAACCGGGCCTATAAGTTGGTAGATGTTCCTTTGGCCAAACACAAACTTTGCAAAGACTGAGTGAAACCCATTAGGCACTAGCTCTCTTAGTAATTCGCAAATGGGACTACCTAATTCACGTCTAGTCGTGACGTACCTAGGTAGTCATATTTGCGATGACTAGAACTGCGTCTAATCTGGATACAAAAACTCTCTTTATCGTAGGATAAAGTTGAATTAATAAAGCAAGTAATGTCTTCGCTCCCAAACTCATCCGAGGAGTTGAAGTTCCGCTGGGCGTCACGCCTGGTGCTGCGGTCCGGAAGGCAGCTCAGCCAGGAGTTCTGCTCAGGGACTGCGGAAGCTCTGCAGTTGAAGATTGAACACTTTGAAGACTCGCTGACGCCTGAAGCAATGGCTCAAGTCCTCAATAGAATGGTTAGTATTTATGATGAATTGAATGTAACAATCCTTTGTAATAGGTTACCCTACCATGTTATTCATAAACTATAATGCCAGATTGAAGAAGATTCCGGCGGAGCAATTCGTGATACTTTCGACGAAGAGGACTTATCCGAAAATGAAGAAGCGGTTCTCATTACGTCTCTGTACTTTCGAGCTCGCTGGCGCACCGCCCCCACTCTACTCAATGGAACTCGCTTGTTCAGAGACTCGGGAAACGCCCCCTTAAAGACTATCAAAATGATCAGGGTCAATGATATCATGAAGTACGTGGATCTCCCTGAGTGGGACGCCGAGGTAACACGTTTCAAACTCTTATGATTCATTTATTCATTTCTTTGCACTTTCACAATATTACTTAGTAGGTACGCTATTTAGAAACAGAGCAAGCATTTCTGAACGGCAACGCGAGTAAGTACCTACTTATGTAAAATTATGGTAGGTATCACTACGAAAATTAATTAACCACCCCTAGAGGTAGGTTAATGGTTCTTTATACTGGCATTGTCTCCCGCCACACTTCCATAGGGGATGTATGTAAAAATAAGAATTAAGTAAGTAAGGACAGCCACAATAAACAGTGTGCTATTGAGAATGTTAGCAAATTGAATCCAGTCGATTGTGGTACGGGCACTCTCCTCAGGGCGATCTTCGGTCAGCACCTTGACTTCTCCGGCAGCGTCACTCGGGTCGAACTCTGTGAACACGACGTACTTACCGGGCCCGCTACTCATTAGGCGGTTCACGCTCACTACCCAAGTAGGCGCCGGCTCCAAACGCCGTCTCAAAGACATCAGGAACAAAGTCTCACAAATGCCAAATAATGTTATAACCATCGAATCACGCAGAAACAGCAAGATTATGGGCGTCTCTGCGCTGTGCTTCGGTATGTTATAACCGATTTCAGTCAAAAACATGAAATGTCCGTACAGACTAAAACAGATCATTAGGAGCCTTACGTTATTTTTCACATCCAAAAGTAAGGAAGTCAAGGTGAGCAATACTATAACAATCGAAGGAATCACGACGATTGCCGCCGGCCCGGCAGCCACTCTGCGCAGCATAAACGTGTACTTCAGCATGGGGTAGGTAGTATTTGGACAGCACGCGTAATGTCCAGGCAAGCGATCATGCTTCACATCTAACAGGTTCCAACCAGGTCCGTTCTGGAAATCGTCGAGCACAACAGGATCTTTATCATAGAATGTAAAGTTGACCTGTTCTCCTGTGTGCATCCATGATCCGAAGTATAAGGTGCAATTTTGTTCATCGTAAGGCCATTTTCTCAGAGATGTGCGGCAGACCCCGGCGTGAGACACGTGAGGCACGCAGGTGACGATGCCGGTGTTCTGCACCAAGCAGGTCGTGTAGAGCGAGTCAGAATTCATCATGTTGGCATCTGCGTTGAACAAGGCCATGCGTGGCGTCCAGAGTTCGTGGCTCTCAGCTTGTATCTCAGTGATACCATCATAGTCGTTTGGATCCCATTTGAGGAACTCATCTTGCCACGATAAAGCCACCCAACTATGCAGATTGAAAGATTCTTCCAAAGAGTCAAAGCTGATGTACTTCACTGCAAATCGAACTTTTACTCTTACTGCAGTTTTATGATCTTTTACGGGTCGTAAGTCGTAGAAATTGTAAGCGCAAAATAAGTCCTTATGTAGTAGAGCTTCTTTATGGAGCACTGGTTCGCGGTCGGCGGGGCACTCCCAGTCGTCGGCGACGACCAGCGAGGCGCTGAGGAGCAGCAGCGCGCAGAGCGAGGTACTCCCTGCCATTGTCGTCGACTGTCTAAACGAATCTATCAACGCCCTGTTTTGTTTCAATAGAAACCCAATATGAGAAAACGCCCCCAGAGATAGCATAACGAAATGCAGATGGTAATTATCAACGCAATGGTCAATTTCAGAACGCCTGTAGTGTAGGTACCTACCTACCTACCGACCAATCAGATAAGTATTTCTGCCGATACCTACATGTTGAGTTAGCTTAGCTTAATTTTTATTAGATTATGTAGGTACTCATGCCCAGTTAAACCTGATAGCACATTTGGCCGCGCCGTACGTGCCGCAGTCATTTTTTTATACAAAAAATGCTGTTGACGTCAGAAAATGCGGCTGGCTTCTGACGTCTCAGCATTTCTTCTATTAACTGACAGTTCGGCGCGTAGAAGTCTGCGACCACCATAAAAGCTTCAAAAGAAAAATACTCACCAACATGTTAATATTCCAGGCGATTGAAATTCCATATTTGACAGAAGGATTAAGCCTTCTGATGTTGGTACCGCGGGGTAATTCTCTAAAGAGCTTGGTAGAGCACGTCAGTGGGTCCAACCTAATAAGCATCACCGAGAGAATGCAGAACATACGGGTTGCAGCATCATTACCACTTTACACTTTACGGATGACTTTGTTGTTGCCCAACAAAATAGAAGCTGTAAGTTGCATCAAATACCTACCTATTGAGTTACCAGTTCTGTACAGTTCACCCAACGGATCTAGGCATTCGTGAAGTTAGCCGTTTGTCTACGCAGAACAAAATTTTGTATGAAAAAGCGGTCACTGCGCAGACAAACGGCAAACTTTACGAATGCCTAGATCCGTTGGGCGAACTGTAGATCACTAACTACCTAAACACTTTTGTACCTAACCACTATTTTCAACCGACTTCAAAAAAGGAGGTTCCCAATTCGTGTGCACTTATGTATGATTTTATTTTGTGTCTTGTTACGCGATTGTTCCGCCATTTCATGACCGATTTGCAAAATTATTTTTTTGTTTATAAGGGTAGGTTATACCTACTTTCGAGATGATCTCAGATAAATTTTATTTCTAAATGTAACGGCAGCCTAATTTACGTGCTCGAACGTGTCCTTAATTATATACTCTGATCGCTCCCTCTGCCATGTTTCCGAACGCTGCTTGATCTTTGATCAAGCTGTGACTGTCAGTTTTTTTCAACTTCCCGCTACCGGTCGCGAAGACGCGCTGAGAGATTTGATTTGTTTTCGGATTCTATGTTTTTACCTTTTATTGTTACCTGTTTGCCATTTCCGTGTGTTCTTTTACTTATTATATTGACGTTTTACCTGTACCAATCGTGTTTCGAACTCTAATTTACACCCAAACCCTGAGAGAACTATATTCCCTTACAGTGACGCCCAACTCGCGGGCACGATTGAACTCAGTGAAAAGTGACTAAAAACTCTAAAAGTGCAGTGAACTATCGTGCGACACAAATTGTGTCTATAATCTCCGATATTTCACATCACGGGAACATCTTGCAAACAGTGCAAAAGACGCAAATCCGAACACTTTGGCGAGTCTAATTATTCGCACGCACAACATTTTCTCGTCAACCGAAGAGAAGAGAGCGGACGAATCGACCGAGCAGGCAATTCCTCTGTGCGCGCGGCTTCTAAACGCGTCCCCCCCTCACAGAGAGATCTACCTACTTGCCTACATATCTCCGGCCGAATAGTTACGTCCCTACTTACTTCGACGAACTACTTACGAGGAAAGCGCAGCTACCACGGCGAATACCTACATACCTACCTACTGTGCACGCGACGAGTGATCGCGTCCCCACTTCACAGTAGCATACCTACTACACTTACCTACACCGTCCATTTTTACCATGCCGCCGAAGAGACGCGTCGGAAGGGACGAGGATTCCGGTTCTGACACTGATGAAGCAAACAGAACCGTGGTAACATCACAAAACGTCACCATGTCAGAGGAGATGCTTCAGTCATTGGTCACCAATATAACCCGGAGCCAAATAGAAGCGAACCGAACCCTGATCGAGAGCATGCTGGCTGCTAACAGAGAGCACTACACACCATCGCCGTCCAGGTCGGAGACACAAAGTTCTGGCAACTTTGCGAAGTGCACAGCACGCTTTGACGGAGTGTCCAAGAAAGCGGACGAACTCGAGGCATTCATCGACGCCGTCGAGATTTATCGAGACTGCACCAACGTCAGCGACGATCACGCGTTACGAGGTTTACCGATGTTGCTGACCGGCGAGGCCGCCGTCTGGTGGCAAGGCGTTAAGTCATCGGTGACATCGTGGACCGACGCGCTGCAGCGGCTTCGAGGGATGTACGGAGTGCAGCGACCCGCGTACAAAATCTTCCGCGAGATTTTCGCCGCCGAACAAAGTGATGAACGGGCCGACGTGTTCATATGTAAAGTGCGCGCTTTGTTAGCAAAGTTACCGTATGTTGTGACGGAAGTGATGCAATTAGATATAGTTTACGGGTTACTCGATCGTAGGATAAGGAAGCGAGTAACTCGCGACGCGGTGGACGGGCTTGAACAGCTGATCACGAAGGTCAGGTTAGTGGAGGAATCCTTGGCAGAGGTGAGTACATCCCATCTTTCTAATACCAGTTCCGCTATTAACCCTTTAGCGGCCGCACGTGACCGTTCGAGCACGAATATTAGCGTTAACCCTGCAGTGGCTGCAGACGATTCCCCGAACTCTACAAAACCTACCGTGAGGTCAACGACCCACCCGCGAAGTTCAACCGCGACGCGTAGTGATAGTGAGGGGCTACTAAGGCGTGTACGACCGAAATGCGCGTATTGTAAACTTTTCGGGCACACGATTGACGAATGTCGCAATAAAGAAAAGAAAGACTCGAACAAAGTAGATAATGTTAGAGTTTCGAATGAATCGAGTAAAAATACCCAGTTGCGTTGTTATGGGTGCGGGCAACTAGGAGTAGTGCGGTCAAAGTGCGAAACTTGTAAAAACGTCGCCGGCACTAGTAAGTCCAGTTTTTGCAGCGCCAATGTATCTGACAACGACGATTCGCTCCCGCTTTTGGAAGTAAGCGTTGTAGGACATAAGGGCGTGGCTATATTAGACACCGGGGCCACACACTCCATAGCCGGTCCTACGCTATACAAGCTACTGGTTGATGCGGGTATTGAGTTCAAGAGAACATCAAGAACAATAGGGCTTGCTGACGGTTCGCAGCAGATATGTAATGCTCTTGAGTGTGATGCCGAGGTCACCCTCGAAGGTCGCACGGTACCCACCACATTTTTAGTGCTGCCGAATGCACCTACTCGAACATTGCTAGGTAGGGATTTTATTATGAATGCGTGTATCTTGTTGGATTTGCCACAAGGTAGTTGGTGTTTTTGCGACGCGCCGCGACAATGGCATCCGTTTGTCACCAGCTTCACGTTACCTACCGGCGGCGATACAGAGCTGATGAAGGTAGAGGCTTCAAACCTTATGCTGAGGGATGAAGAAGGCACCAAGCTGACAGCAGACCAGAGGGCCCAGCTGAACGCCTTGTTAATAAGAAAAGCTGACCGCTTCGCGAAGGAGGGCCCTCCGACGGAATATGCCACACATCGCTTGAAGGTCGACGCGAACCAAGAGCCTATTGCGTCGCCCCCTTACCGATTGTCTCCTGGGAAGAAGGCGATCCTAGAGCAGGAATTACAGAAGCTTCTGGATGCGGACGTGATCGAGGAGTGCGACTCGCCGTGGGCGGCTAACGTAGTTCTGGTAACGAAGAAAGACGGGAGTGTTCGACTTTGTGTCGACTACCGGAAATTGAACGCCGTGACCGAGCCCGACCGTTACCCCCTCCCGCGGATCGAAGACGTCCTCCACGCGGCCAAGAACACCGGCTTCATGACGACCTGCGATCTCCGTTCGGGCTACTTCCAGATAGGCGTGGAACCTGACGACCGAGACAAGACCGCTTTCGTAAGTCCACTTGGCTGCTTTCGCTTCAAGAGGATGCCCATGGGCCTCCGAAATTCTGGAGCCACCTTCCAGAGGTTGATGGACCGGTTTAAATCTGGGAAGGAACTAGCCAGTGTGTCCCTGCTTACGTACTTGGATGATATCATCATTCTTTCAGAGTCGTTTCCGAAGCACCTGGAAGACCTGGAAGCCGTGTTCAACAGGTTGGAGATGTACAACCTGCGTGTTAACCGCGAGAAGAGCTGCTTCGCTCGCGAATCCGTAAAATTCTTAGGCCACGTGATCGTACCGGGGGGAATAAAGGCCGATCCCGACAAAACAGCGGCTATTGCCAACATGCCTTCTCCGAAGAACGCGAAGCACGTGAAGACCTTTTTACAGACGTCCAGCTGGTTCCGGCGATTTATACCTAATTACGCCGATGTTGCCAGACCTTTGACGGATCTCCTTAAAAAGGACAGCGTATGGACATGGACCTCGAAGCAACAAGATACCTTCGACCACATCAAACAACTGCTCATCTCAGCCCCAATATTACGTCAGGCCGACGGATCAAAGCCTTTCACGCTGAGAACCGACAGCAGTGGCTACGGTCTCGGAGCAGTATTGATGCAGGGGGAGGGTCCCGAGGAACGACCAGTAGAATACGCCAGCCGTTTATTAAACAGCGCAGAGAAGAACTACAATACGACGGAGAGAGAAGCGTTGGCTGTAGTATGGGCTGTGACCAAATTTCGAGGATACATTGAGGGATCGGAAGTTGTAGTGAAGAGCGACCACCAACCCTTGAGGTGGTTGATGAACGTCAAATCACCAAGCGGCCGTTTAGCAAGGTGGGCCCTCACTCTTCAAGAATACCTGCCCAAGATCGAGTACATACCCGGAAGGTCGAACGCCATTGCCGATACTCTGTCGCGTCCACCCTGCGCTGACGAAGTAGATTGTGACATCTGCTACACCGAAGTCGACTTACCGTCCAGAAGTCCCAAGGACGTCCGCGATAACCAACTCAAAGACCCCGAACTGCGCAAGATCATGGAAGATCTCGAGTCAGTCGACGATCCGTTCAGGGGGAGGAGTTGGTCGGACAGGGGATTTCTGATGTCAGACGGAATACTATACAGGTACGGTCCAGAAGAATGCGATGAAGAGACCGCTTGCCTAGTCGTACCTGAACATGAACGAAAGAAGGTCCTCGAAGAATATCACAACGCGCCGACGGCAGGACATTTAGGAGTGGAGCGCACACTAGGCCGTGTGAAGTCCAAATACTACTGGCCCGGAATGAGGCAATCCGTAGCGGCATACCTGAAGGAGTGTGTAGACTGCCAAAGGTACAAAGCCGATAACCGGAAACCAGTAGGGTTGTTGCAGACTCCAGCCACCAACCGCCGATTCGAAGTTGTAGCCGTAGACCTCTTCGGCCCTTTACCAGAGACCTCTGAGGGCAAGAACAAATGGATTCTGATTCTGGAGGATACTTGTTCCCGATGGGTAGAGTTGTTTGCTCTGCAGAACGCCACCAGTAAAGACTGTGCGAAGATCCTAATTACAGAAGTTTTCCTTAGATATGGAGTACCCAGACGAGTGATCAGCGACAATGGGGTTCAGTTTATCAGCGAAGTAATGCAACAGGTGTGCCACACTTTCGGCATTAGCCAGTCACTCTCACCTGTATACCATCCGCAAGCGAACCCAGTCGAACGGAAGAACCGTGACCTGAAGCCTCAGCTCGCCATCCTGGTTGGAAAAGATCACAGCACCTGGGATGTTCACTTACCGGCGATTCGCTTCGCGATGAACTCCGCAGTGACCAGCAGCACTGGATACTCACCATCATACCTCACCTTCGGTCGTGAGATGCGTGCACCAGCCGATGTTTTCACAGATATGCGTGCTATCATCGAGAACGACAACGTCGTGACGAGCCTTACCCCTTACCTTCATCGGATTTCGACGGTGTTGTTTGAAGCAAGGGAAGTACATGAGAAGGCTCAAGCAAACCAAAAGCGTTTGGCCGACAAAGGTCGTCGTCCTGCTCCGGAGTATTCTACCGGAGACCTTGTCCTTTTAAAGACCCAAGGAAGCAACGACACGACCCACGGACAGACGCCGAAATTTATACCTCGCCGAGACGGACCTTACCGGATCAGAGAGGCGGCTAGCGCGACTACCTACGTTTTAGAGAAGATCTTACCCCATTTATAGGCGATGTGCAACCGCCTGTCCACGAGAAAAGGAAGCGTGGTAGGCCTAAACGTTATTTGGACTGACTCAGACGCGGGGGCGCTTGTCTGGATCAGAGGGGGAGGTTGTAACGGCAGCCTAATTTACGTGCTCGAACGTGTCCTTAATTATATACTCTGATCGCTCCCTCTGCCATGTTTCCGAACGCTGCTTGATCTTTGATCAAGCTGTGACTGTCAGTTTTTTTCAACTTCCCGCTACCGGTCGCGAAGACGCGCTGAGAGATTTGATTTGTTTTCGGATTCTATGTTTTTACCTTTTATTGTTACCTGTTTGCCATTTCCGTGTGTTCTTTTACTTATTATATTGACGTTTTACCTGTACCAATCGTGTTTCGAACTCTAATTTACACCCAAACCCTGAGAGAACTATATTCCCTTACATAAAGGATTAATAGTTTTGAGTAGGTATAGTAGTTTTATTCCTATATAAAATATGGGACCACCTCGGGAGTATACCCTTTCAAACAAAAAAAGAATTTTATCAAAATCAGACTGCTCTGTAAAAAGTTAATGCGTGGTCTAACATAAAAAAAAAACCGTGGCACTCCCGGGAATGCCGAGAGAAGTAAAAACTTGAACGAGGTTTCGGCTTTGGGTATTTATGGTTTCGGTAACGGTTCTAAACTTGGCAATATAAAAATAAAATTGTCTAAAAATGACAATTGATTGCTCAATTTATGTACATAATAATGTAGTAAGCCGGTGTAGTACGTAACAAACATGATTGGGGACGCGAAATTTAATTTTTTTTACCCATCTAAAACTGCATAACACGCCTAAAGAAGTTTTCACTTCGAAAAAATATACCTACGTACGCGTCGACTAGAGAACCTCCTTTTTTCTCGTCGGTTAAAAACGTAGATAATTATATACTTAATTGTTTCTCTAAACCTATCTACCGACATAGATGGGAATACCACGCATCGTGAACCGCAGTGCAACTGAGGGCGATTCATTACGAATAACGCAAGCTGTGCAGCGGATCATGTTTTGGGCAGAAGCGGGGCGTAACGCTTACAAAGACGACGGTAAGTACGTATCATCTATGATGCCTATGATGCGCCAAATAATTCAGAATTCATAGTATGTTTCACTTGCTTAAATTTAAGTTACATATAGGTAGGATTTAAGTTACATATAGATAAGCTGTGCAACGGATCATGTTTTGGCAGAAGCGGGGCGTAACGCTTACAAAGACGACGGTAAGTACGTATCATCTACCACCTACCTATGATGCGCCAAATAATTCAGAATTCATAGTATGTTTCACTTGCTTAAATTTAAGTTACATATAGGTAGGTAAATCCTAACAAAATTGAGCTAGTAAATCTCTATCTACTCTTTTTTATAGTCAAACAGGATCGTGCTTCGCAGAAAATAGGTTCCTATTCCCGTAAGGTCCCGCTGCGGCGCAAAGGGACCCCCTCACACTCAACTTTAGTGAGCGCTTATGTCATCTAATTATACTCTTAGTTAACAGTGAAAAACGAACTAGATCCGTTATAAGCTTATCGTATAATTTGTGTTAATTTGATCGTTTCAGGATTGGAATGGGACGAGCCTCCTGAAATAAAAATTATAATTGACCGACCTTACATGTTTTACGTGCGCTGGCAAAACTTGAATCTCATAGTGGGAAACTTTGTTTTATGATGTGATGCTCAAAAAGGTAATAGAGACCAAGTACCTAACAGAGTGTAAAATTTAGTAGAGGAATGTTCAGAAGGAGTTTATTGCTGAATTTCCTACAACCAACCAACTACCATTTAGGCAAATTAAAAGTATAATTGGACCCAAATGACTGACATCATGGCAGATGGTTTAATGTGGGTAGGTAAGTAACTTTGTGTGTCACCTACTCAGTTCGGTAATTTGCCAATTAAAACATTTTTTTACAATAAAAAAAATATATTTTAATGAGCTTCTAAGTATAAACATAAAAGATAATTAATATTTTATACAAAGATAACTTAATTTTAGACTTAAACCTGTAATGAATTTTCACGTTGGTGGTTATAAGAAATCATGCGATGCCTTCTCTTACAATTATGTACTAACTAGACTAGCTGTGAAATACTTCATGTGTATTTTGGAATACTGCTTCCTGTAAATAAGAGAAAAGTTGTTATTAAACTTAAATGTTATAAACTACCTAAACAAGAATAAAAAGTGCAAGGTCTGTTGGTTGTTTCAATAAGAGATATTTTTTCCTTATGCAGAATTTATTAGATTGAAAGTTTTAGTGTAATTACATTTAAACATTTTTATAACTTGACATTGTCGTTCAGGTTTATAAATCGATGACTAGTATCATAATAACATTATAATACACAATACGAATTAACAGACGCAATCGGACCTCGATGACTACTTCAGCTAGTGGTTACCTTTATCTAAGCTGTATAATGGTATATTTTTCGATAATTTTAAATATTCAAACGACTACTAATTTACATTATATAACACACGTTAAGTAAGACGAATATAGTAAAAATTTAACAGTGGAATAATTTTAGGTGTTACATTACATAGTAGGTAATACATAATAATTTGACTAAGCTTTAGTGTAGAGTGGACGTAAACTAGCTACTTCGAATGTGATCTGCTTATACATAACACACGTTACTTATCGTCTATGAACGGTTGAACGGTCCAAAATTTTATTCAGTAAACTGAATCAATCGTCAATTTTATATCACAAAGACTTAAAATAAATAAAATAGGTAACGTAACGTGATTTACAAACAGAAACATTTCGACCGCATATTAAGAGCCCAAATTATATACCCAAAGCCTGCCAACGGGACCCTATTACGTACACTTATCTGATTATCATTGTGGCTGTATCTTTTGAGCCATAAATTAAAACCGTAGATGTGATAATTTCACGAAGACATTTAAAATTATTTATCAGTTTTTATTACTAAACCCGCTACAACTACCTAAATATAATAAAATTAAGTGCGGAACCCTTAATGTGCGACTCCGACTCGCATTTGCAAGTTTATTGAAAGTATTTATAAAGATTTAAAAAAAACCGTTCTTAAGGGTGCTACATTCCACAATTTTGTCAATCTTACAGCGTATTTCATAAGTATCATTTTGGTCAATACCTAATGTTTTAAAAAAATATCTTAACTCTCCAAAAAATGTTTTCTTGCTCTAGCTTTACATAAACAAAATATAGACTGATTTTACATTGAAAGAAATTCATATAATCTAAGAACCGACCAATTAATATGGGCGAATATTTAAAAGCTACAACCAACTAAGCTTAACTATCTAAGTTAATAAATAAGTAGGTAAATAATTACACATGTCTACGAATAATAATTTTGATAGTCAGGAAACCCATTAATATTCAGTTATCAATAACAATAATTGCCAAGGTTCGTAATAAGACAATGGTAAGTAGTCTATTAACAGGCCGTATACTTTAAATGAACGAATGAATATCATTTATAACTGTCGCAGACAGGAATGACTATGGTTTAAGTAATGACTGAATGCGGTATTCGCCTAAAGAAGCGCGTTTAAGTGGAAAGTAAACTGAGCATATTATTTAACAAATAAAATTGCTCTTGTAAGAACTAGGTCTTCCTGTTCTCCAGTAGCAAGATAATTTTTTTGAAAGAATATAGCGTTTTGAAGGCAATATTAAGCAAAATGTTGTTCTATGAATTATACTCGTAGCATTTTGAAGGCAATATTTCTGATCTAACTGATCCACATATTATTTTTTCTCAATACTTCCGATGAAAGTCTTTGTCATGCTATGGAGGCTGGTGGCAGTACTTTTTTGCAAGGCAAGAGACATAGGAAGATTTCATTATACAAAGTTATCTTAAACAGGAAAACTTAATAACACTTCCAAAAACAATTCACCTAGACTTCTGTTGCTCAAACTGTAACGTTATATTCATATACCTAGTTGTATTAAAATAATACCTACTTAATCGTTTAGAAACACATTTAAATTAGTCATTTCTTAAAAAAATACGTACATACTTAATTAATAAAAATAAGTAGAAGAGGAAAAGCGTCGCATTAAACCTACTTACTAAAATAAATTTGAAACCCTTTGAAGAGTGAATCATACAAAAATAAGTAGTATTGCCATGCTAACCTTTCAGCAGGAGCATCTCACACAATTCCCAAGTTAAGGAACTGTTTGGGGGAGTGCCAGGTCAATAATGGGACGCAGAAGGCACGGCTTAAGCCAAATATGACGCATAAACTAACCTTGAATTACTGCTTGGTTACAAATGGAATGTGTGATCCTGATCAAATTTTTAGATCACCAAAAGTTCACTACACTTATGGACCAGAACCAAATAAAAACTATGACTAGTGCATATTCAATGCTATGCCAAAAATAAGAGTGGAAACAATTTCAAGTAAAAATAATAAATATGATTGTGATATACAGTTATGTGATAGTTACACAAACATTGTGGTATTTGATGTGCATACGAAAGTAATACATAGATCACACTGAACATACTAAATACTATTTAAATTATCTACTGTGATTAAAAACGTACTTAAAAGTTATCTGACAGAATGCTAATAGGACTTAAACTGCATTCAGATTTACATGTAGGTGCTGTCACATTTTTACACCTAACATTTTTTTACTGAAATATCAAAAAATCTAATGTAGGTTAAAGTATGATGAAATTTATAAAAAATCATAAATCATCAAATAATAGCAAAAATAAATAAACCAGTCTAGCATACAACAATAATATTCTTCAGTGTCTACTTCAGGAGATGTATGCTTCTATGCTAAAATTGTAGTATGGATCGTGATTATACGCAAAAAAACCATGGAAGCATTCCTTAAGGAATTTGACGCTCCTGATATTTTCAACAGTCAAAAATTTATTGGTTCCTTGCCTGAGGACTTGATTCCATATTATATCATTCACTAATTGAATGATATTATTTTAATTCCTTTTTGCACAAAGTTACTCAGCAGCACAGTGTAAATGCTAAGCATTTGCACATACTCTTCATACCTACTAAAGTTAAAGCTACCTATTTATCTTAACAATGCTAGCGAATTGTAAATTTAAGCGCAACAAGAAAAATACATCTCCCTTTAACTATTTTGGAGACATGGTTTACACCTGCCTGCTTGCGTAAAATAGGCCTAAAAACAAAAACATTTTTATAAAGAAACTTGTATCTTAATTAGCTAAACTTGTCAAACCTGTTGTAGTGGCCTTCTTCAATGATTGTAAGTAAATATCCATAAAATTACTAGCTTTTTAAACATAATTCTCTAATGATTTTTAACGAAAAATACAGGAATATTATTAACCTTTGATAGATGTATGTATACTCGTTATCATTATTGTGTTGTTAGATTATGAGGATAGATTTTAATATTATGATGAAAATATTAGCCATAACCAACAAGAATTAGGTTTTTACTCCACCTATATTACTGTATACTATGTACCTACTCATTACCTTCCATCAATTTTTTTTTCTCGCAGTATACGCAGTTCTCACAATTTCACAATATGTAGGAATCGGCAACCTAGCGAAATTGCCTGTTCTGCGTGCGGTTTCGTCAGGGTGCCTAGTATTAGTTTTTTACGCATTCGGTATCGACGCCGTAAACGCAGAATTGTATGGGAAAATAGCAGCGCCATCTTTTGGTACTTACTCATAACTAATGAAAATCAGTACAAATCCACGTTTACGGCGTCGATATCGAATGGTGAATAAAATTCATACTTAGCACCCTGCTCAAACGCCAGCCACACCGCCTTTTTTTCGCGGTGTCGCGTTGTTTTCGCACGTTTCTGTCAACGATCTTTGAGGCCTTAGAGCTTATTCGAGCTGAATTGAACTTTGTTGCGTGGCAGCAAGAGTCGCTATTTATTATTTTTTTTCGAGAAGTGAGCTGTTCTGTACTATCTGTATTCTATGCTCGCGTGGCGCTCCGCCGCGGAACCGCCACGCCGCTACAGTTACGCTTCTCATTCTACACTGATCGCGGCGAAACCCATTCAGCGTTTCCGCTATTCTGGTTTCGCGGCGGAGATGTGAGAACGGCGATATGTGTTAAATCTAGAATCATTATTCCTATAATGATTCAATATTACGCCTCGCCTGTGACATTTATACTTGTAACAGTACCTAGCAATATAACATTATCTAACTCCTAAAAGTAAAATGGAAATAAATTTTAATAAATGGATTTTTCATAATGAAGGAGCATTTAGTATACATACAGTACAAACTTCAACAATGAGTATGTCTAAATGCTATTAAATTTTAGGCACATTATTTTGTTTAGTAACATCTGAAAACTATACTTACAACCAACTAACAATAATTTATAAAACTTGTAGGTAATTGTCTCATACATTTCCTGGGTTAAAAACTATATCATTATGAATCAGAGTGTAATATTCATTGGTTAGGTATACCCTATCACCAAAATTCTTATCTTTATCTAGAGGAAAACACTTTTATCCATAACGGATAAGGATACCATGCTGAGTAATGCTAATGCCTAAGTCTCAACATTAATACTATAATTTTTGTGATTACAAATCTCAAATACATTGACAAAGGCAACACTATAATGTGTATTTCATAAATAAGTCAATAGCAGAATAAAGCCTAAAAATATTTTTAAATTAGGTATCTTTAATAACTACCACCTACTTCATTTGGTAGAAGTATGACAAGCTACATCAAAAATTAAGAATTCCTATAGCTACACAGGTAGTAAACAAATAGTCATGATAATAATAAACCTCATACTTCATGAGACCAATCCATGATAATGATCTAAAGGTAATAATGAATGTTATCAAAGAATCAGATTGTTAATTTTTTATTTCTGGGTTTCGTAGTTTCAATTTGAATTTAGATTGGATGGACCTTAAAAAGTAATGAATTTGTTTTCATTGCACATTTTTTTGTAAGCTTTATAAAATTCAAGGCTTCAGTTAGTGCAGCTTCAACCACACTTACAACACCTTAAACAGATTATTGGTCGCGAAGGAACAGGAGTAGAATCACCTAGTTTTAAGACTTTTCAAAGTGATCCCAGCGGTCCTACTGAATAAATGCTTTTTGACTTTGACTTTGACTTTGACTATAACAGCGGTATTAGACAACTTTGTATGAAAAACCAGCAACTGCACATCAAAACGGCTAACTTCACAAATACCTAGCTGGTCCTAGCCATATGTGAATTTACCTTGAATATATTAGGTTCTTAGCTTCATTGGATAAGCACTATCAACAAATAGGTACATTATGAAAATATTGTACTCAATTAAAAAAAAAACAACAATCTGATTCCTCACAATAACAAGGTAGGTAAGATGGCATAGTTATTTTTCCATGGGGTTGACAGCAATACTGATCATAATAGATTACTGAGAAATTCCATAATTGACCCCACCTGTGTTTAGGCCAGTGTTCTCGGAGGCCCCGGAGGCTGGTGCTGGCATGGGCATAGGCATGGCGATGGGCGGCGCCTGGTCACCCTTGGGACGGCCCTCGCTGCCCGGCTGCGTCGTGACGGCCTGCACACCATCCGAGTCATCGCGCTCCAGCGTGTGGTAGTCGCCAGATTCCTCCGGCGGGCGCGGCTTGCACTTCCCGAAGCAGCAGTTGCAGCAGCAGCAGAGGCAGCAGCAGAAGTAACAGCCGGTCAAAATCCCGCATACGATAAAGAGCGCTTTGCACCAAGTGCTCGTTACTACGAAATAGGCGTTGACGTTCTCTTCTCCAAACTGCTCAGCGATATAGAGACCGAGTGAGCCATAGTTATCGTAAATGTTCCGTTTCGTACCGTCACTGAGTATAGTGTGTGCTCGGTTAACTTCTTTGAATTTCTCAGCGGCTTCTGGGTTGTTAGGATTTTTGTCTGGATGAAATTTTAATGCCAATTTCCTGTAACTTTTCTTGACGTCGTCCGCAGTCGCAGTTTTTGGAACTTGAAGTATTTGATACAAGCTATCACCCGCAGTAGATAATTTCCTTTTATCCATGGTTTTATAGGCTATTGATCTAGTTTTTGATGGATATTTTATCAAATTTTCAGACGGATTACAATTTATCAATTCTTGTCTTGTCGTCTTGTAATGAATGAATGAATGAATGAATGAAGAATGGGAAAGGACTAAGGAAGGACATTTCTTATGTCATTCATTAGAAAGGACCAGCCCTCCACAAACGATTAGATACTACAGCCCTCTTAGCGTGGTGTGGTGATTGTCTAGGTACCAGAGAATAGACAAAAATGACTTAAGAGTGTGGATAAAAGTTACTTTTATCCACACTCTAATGTAATTTCTGATATTTTTATCTATTCTATTCTCCGGTACCTAGACAATCGCCATGCTAAGGGGGCAGATTTGTGAAGCCAGTCTGGCAAGCATAGTTATTCATTCATTCAATGAATGAATTTCAACAATGTCATGTCATGTCAATGTCAATATTCAGTCGTCTGAGGTGAGCGAGCATGGAGCGAGCGAGCTCTGTCCGAGTCTGACTGTTTATGGTCTGACCATAGTTATTAGTTAGTAGTTTATCATTTCTCTGGGTCTGACTGAGCTATCTCTCTCTATGGACTGAGAGGTGAGTGCTCTGCTCAGCAGGACAGGGTGTCTAAACTCTAAAGCAGCTGTTCGTATCCATCCTGCCTGCCTGCCTGCCTTCGCCTATCATCCACAGACACAGTTTCGTCTGTGTCCACAGACAACTCTGTATCTAGCGACTGAAACCGCAAAGTATTTGAATACGTAATCCCTTATAAGTTACAGTGCCTAATCCCAATCAGTAGGTAACTGAACTAGCGCATCAATCGGTGTGGTTACACTATGTGCCTTTGCTGAAATAAAATGTACATGGTTCAAACCATGAGTCGAGGGCTGATAAAGATTTACCAAAATGTACTGTGTCGAAGACCATACTTGGTTCAAGCGGTACAAACTGGAACATTAATGGCTGCAGGAGATGCTATTTCACAGACATTAATTGAAAATACTGCAATCAGGGATATTGACTACAAGCGAATGTTTAAATTTGCTTCAATAGGATTCTTTGTAGGAGTGAGTACCTTTTCTACATTCATTAGTCTTTCCTATATTTTAATTACTTGCATATTCATTTGTTTCTTTCTTTCAGGGCCCTGCACTTCGCGTGTGGTATGGTGTATTAAATAAGCAGATTGGATCCAAAGGCACAACGGTAGCGATAAAAAAGGTGTTTGTTGATCAAGTCATCTTCGCACCAACATTTTTATGTCTGGTTCTTGTTACAGTAGGCACAATGCAAGGCAAGAAATGGGAAGCGATAAAACAGGATTTAGATGCCAATTATTTGGATGTGTTAAAGACTAATTATTATGTCTGGCCATGGGTTCAACTTCTCAATTTCTATTATGTACCGCTTCAGTATCAGGTGCTTCTGGTACAGTCAGTAGCACTGTTCTGGAACACATATCTCTCATGGAAAACAAACAGAAAGAGGCTTATTAATTAGAATGAAGCTATTATTATGTCTCTGTCTGTCTGCTACACAAATAAAGTAGGTACCTAGTTAAATTAGTGTTATTTTTTATGCATTTTGTTACCAATACATTTCTGTGTATGTCAGTAAAACAATGTATTTTTATTACTAAAAAAACCTATACCTACTTATGTACCTACTTAATTTTTTTTACCAAATGCTTTTATGATTTCAGTAGTACTTACCTCAAAGTTTAAGAATTTATCTCTCTATGTCCATCTCTTTCGCTCTGACGTACGTCCGCCTTATTCACTAATCTGCACGTCGTTACCGGTGGTGGGGGTGCTCGCTGGATCCAAAATCGGTTGTGCAAATTTAGTAAACAATGATTAATAATTATTGATGTACGTCAAACTTATTCACGGTAGTTTTGCATCGTGCATCGTGACGTACAGTACGCACAACCAATCTTTAGCTCTCTGAAAATAGGTGAGTTTTCCTGTGTGCTCCCGAGTGCTTTGCTCCTGAGTGCTCCTGACTGCGCTCCTAAGTGCGCCTCTGAATGATCCTGAGTTCTCTTGTTTGTCCCTGAGTGCGTTCCTGAGAAATACTTAATGCGCTCCTGAGTTCGCTTATGAGTGGTCCGGAGTGCTCCTCGGAAAAACTCAAGATAACTTAGAACTCAGAAGCACTCGGGAAAACTGAGGAGAATTCAAGAGAAATCAAGCACTCAGAAGCACACAGGAAAACTCAGGAGCACTCAAAAAAATGAATTCAGAAGACATTGTAAGTGCTGCATTTTTCTTGAGTGCTCCTGAGTTTTCCTGTGTGCTTCTGAGTGCTTGATTTGTCTAAAATTATCCTGAGTGCTCCTGAGTTTTCCTGAGTGTGCTCCCGAGTGCTGCTATGTACTCCTGATTGCTCCTGAGTGCTCCTTAGTAATCCTTGGAGCACTCAGAAGTGCACTCAGGAGCGCACTCAAGAGCGGATTAAGGAGCACACAGATACGCGAGGACAAACATTCGCACAAACACACACTTTCGCATTTATAATATTAGTAGAAAGGATAGGGTAGGATAGGAAGTAGGATTATGTATACCACCGTCCTAATTTGTTAATTTTTATCCTGTCCATCCAAACGTTACCTGGAAGAGATCGCTTTTAGCGATAAGGTCGCTCATTGTACTACATGTTTGCACGTTTGTTTTTAATTTATGTTATTTTTATGGTGTACAATAAAGTTGTATTATATCTATCTATCTATCTATTTCTCTAAAAAAAATTAGCACATAAAAATGACACAGGAGCAGAGCACTCAGGAGTCAAGAAAAAGGTGCTCCTGAATGATATCTCAGAACTCAGGAGCATACTCAAGAGCACTCAGTAGCGCACTCAGGAGCACCCAGAAGCGCACACAGAAGCGAACTCAGGAGCGCACTAAGTAGTTCTCCGGAGCGCACTTAGGAGCGCACTCAGGAGCACTTAGGAGCGCACTGATGAAAACTCAAAAGAAATCAAGCACTCAGGGGCGCACTTAGGAAAACTCAGGATCACTCAGGATTACTCAGGGAGTGCTCTGCTCCTGAGTTCGCTCCTGAGTGCGCCCCTGAGTGCTGAAAGCTTGCACTATGGGAACCACATAACTGATATAAGTACCTACTACCTACTCTTTTTGTTTGTAAATAACCTACCTACATACCTTCCACCCCCGAGATAAATATTTGCAGATCAGATACAAACATTTATCTCGCAGCGGGGATCGGACCCCCAACCTTCTGCGTCACAAGCGGGCTTTCACCTACTGCGCCACAGAGGTCGTTAAAACCTATATAAATCTCTATGGATAAAACGCACGTTATTAAGTTTCAGTTTTAAAGATCTCACTAGGTTAACGCCTTAGATAAGAAAATATCTGTGATGTTAGCTTAAGTTGTAAATAAATAAATGACGCCATAGCACTACTATTAACTTTATTCATACTTATTTTTACATGGATTATGTGGAATAACAAGAAGCTTACAAACTTGCGCTTCGCCGATGACATTGTCCTTTTCGCCCCAACTGCAAAAGAGCTCCAGAACATGCTCGTAGAGCTGAACACGGCAGGCCTTCAGGTTGGACTTCAGATGAATCGGTTAAAGACACAGACCATGACTAACAGCACCAAATCCATGATCGAGATGGGACGGGCAAGAATTACGATATGTCGATGAATACATCTATCTGGGCCAGATTGTCTCCTTCAATAACAGGCAGGATAAAGAAATAGACCGTCGCGTCGAAAACGCCTGGAGGAGCTTCTGGTCCATGAAAACGCTAATGAAGGGAAACCTTCCACTGTGCCTTAAGCGAAAACTCATCGATATGTGTATTCTGCCTGTCCTTACCTATGGTGCCCAAACATGGTCTTTAACCGAGGCGCAGAAGTCCAAACTCAATATCTGCCAAAGAGCTATGGAACGCAGCGTGCTAGGTGTGAAGAGAACCGACAGAGTCAGAAACTCTACTCTTCGGGCGAAGACCGGGATTGCAGACGTTGGAGAAAAAACTGCAAAATTAAAATGGTGCTGGGCGGGACACGTGAGTCGCATGGATAGCGATAGGTGGGCAGGGATTGTCACGCCATGGGTGCCTGCAGATGGGCGGCGAAGCCGGGGCAGGCCGAGAAAACGTTGGCGTGACGACCTGGATGCCTTTGAAGAGCACTGGTGGGACGTGGCAGAAGACCGTGACAGATGGAAGAAATTGGGGGAGACCTTTGCCCAGCAGTGGGATGACACAGGTTAATAATAAAAAAAAAATGTGGAATAACATTAACTATTAGGCTTTTTTAGTATACATAGGTATCTTATTTACTTTAAGAAATTACTAATCTTTGTTCCTGTAGGTAGTACTTATCACAAACCATATGCCATATATGTGTACCAAAAAGGTACCATGCTAAATCTATGTCACAAACATTCTACCTACTGGATCAATGTAAACGGTCTGATCCAGTCATCCAGTACAATGTTAGAATCTTAAGTATCTAAGGTTATTATTATTATTTATTCAGAAAAAAAAGGGCTTTGTCGCTTGGATCCAGCGTTTACTGTACTGGATCATTGTAAAAAACGGCCTTTCTTTATTGTCATGTCAGTGTTGTCAGTGTCAGTCTGATCTGACGTCATAGAAAGTGCAGACTGAACTTTGAAGTGAAGACTTCCGTGGAGTTTTGAAATGACAAGCAACCATGTTTTTTTCAAAACCAAATATATTATATATAACAATTATAAAAAAAAAAAATTATTTACAGAAATTAAGCTACTACATATATTTACAAAATACAACAGGATTAGTCAAGCTATTTAAGGATCGTTAGAAACGATCTATAGATAGCTCAACTGATCCAGGTCACTGTCAGTCGGAAGCGTGCCCAAAACACTGGCGGCATTACCACGCTGGATGGCAATGCTGATCCTTTGAGGCTTTGAGCCAAAAATGTGCCAGCTCTCGGATCACGCGTCGCTTCGACCAGACGCCTTGAAAGAATTTTGAAAACCCGAAGGCCTCCAGAACCCCACGGACCTAGGATCTCACTCAACCCCAAATGGTTCAAATAAAACCAAATTGACATGACATGAATACTTATTAAAAACTTGACAGCAGAATTATACTGTTAATCAGTTAGTTGCCATTAATAAAAAGAAGAAGACTGAACTGATAACTTGTCAGAGTAGTGTTCTGTGCATATATCAAAAAGGTACCATGCTAAATCTATGGTTCTGTGTGTTTCTCAATCTAATAATTTGTGACAGTTCTGTTCTGTCTGTTCTGTGATCTGTGCGAGAGTGGCTGCAGGAGTTGTGTTGTAAAAAGTTAAGCTAATTTGTTGAGCCTGAAAATTCCGAACAGGTAATTTTTGATAGATTGCTGCCTATAAAATTCACTAATCGTAACTTTGTTTTTTGAAAAGTAAAAAAAATACTGCAATGATACAATATTCCTTGTAGATAAAATAAATAACCTGCCAATATTTTTTTTGCAATAAGTAACTGAACCGGCATTGGCATGGTCAAGGTCGCTAAAATAAATGTATTTATTACATTACATCATACCTATCAATGAATGATGTACTCGATTTATTTACTATTTAATTTACGCTAATATCGATTTATTACGTATAATATGTTGATACTACGCTAAATTCTGTGGTTTGTAGCCTTTGAGTATTTTTTAGCACACACAAGATGGACAAACTAGAGCAAGTATCGTCTAACAAAATTTTTGGGGGCTACCAAAAAGTCTTCTCTCACGAATCTTCAGAGCTAAAGTGTAAAATGAATTTCTCCATCTACTTACCACCTCAAGCAGAGGGAGGTGATGTGAAACTTCCTCTAATCTACTATCTATCTGGACTCACATGTACTGAACAAAACTTCATTGCGAAAGCAGGTTTCCAAAGGTACCTAGATAATTAGATAAGAGAATAGATAGATAGAGAAATTAGATAAGAGAATAGATAGAATAAGAATAGTTAATTAGGTAATTAGATTTCCAATAATTACTTAAATACTTTACAATACCATACACTATTCTGAGGTAGGCTACCTTAGCTGTGTTAAAATACACTTCTATTCACTAACATACACATCTATTCACTAAGTAAGTGAATAGATGTGTATGTTCACAATTATTTTATATGGCTTGACTGAATTTTTTTGTATCACCTGGAAGTTTCATAGCTTTAGCTGATACCAGTAGGTATGCATTAGTGCCACAGAACACTTATCAATAGTTTGTGCCTACCTAAATAATAATAGTATCAATTTTGTAACCTATAGTCTTAACACGTTCCCTGTGCAGCCAAGATTATGGAGTCTACCACCTACATGCAAATGCTTTATGTGGATATTATATTAGGGTAGCATATAAATGACTGTGACAAAACATTATTTTTAATTTTTTTGCCCCCCTTTATTAAAAAAAACAATATTTGTAAATGAGCCATCCGTGGGTCATGCACGTATGAGCTCTTTACTCCATGATTCATCCGTGGGTCATGCACTTATGAATTACAATTCACCTGTGCGCAAAACTTGTTTTTGGTATAAAAAAATAGCTGGTGATCTGATGTCGATTTGTGTGATAAACGCAATATTGATAAACAACGACCTGCACCCTCGGAATAAATTGACTGTGCTACGAGGTCACGAAATAATAATTAAACATCTCCTGAAATTTCAAGTCCCTGTTCCTTCTGGCTCTGTAAGCAGTCCGCATACACCACGTTCAAGATCCAGCCTAAACGAGCCGCCTTCTAGGCTCAGCCACTCCCTCACAAAAATCCCGAGGCGCGACCCAAAAAAATACAGAGAAAACGTTGCACTGGCTGCTACAAAATGTTGGTAGAAGGAGGCCAAATACCAGTTGAAGCAGCCCGTAAGTCTAAAAAAACGGACATGGAGTGCTTGAAGTGCCGAAAAGCTTTTTGCCTCAATTGTTATAACCTTGTTCATTAAATAATACTAAGAATAAATAAATAATATATAATGCATTTTTATTTTATATTTACCCATAATACTTTCACTTTTGATGGTAGGATACTGGCAACCCTAAATGAAAAGTCCACCGGTTTTCTTGTCAATTTAAATTTTAGTTTATTGGCTACACGTGTATGCGGATAAAAGTGGATAAACTCATACGTGTACATTTTTACGAGCCTTTAAACTTGCAAGGGCTCTTGCCCCATATGTGTGTCATGCACGTACGATCAGAACTTCAATATGCACCACCGATGGGTCATACACAGGGAACGTGTTAATTTATCAACATAATTAATTTTTTCAGAAGATAGCTAATCACATTTGTGAACACACAAGATAAAAATAATAGGCTGATTTGAATATCACAAGAACTATAAAAATATGCAGAGGTTTAGGGATATAAGTTAACTTTTCCAGATATGCAGCAGAACACGGCATAATAGTGGTTGGACCAGATACATCACCGCGAGGTGTGAAAATTCCTGGTGATGATGAGTCTTGGGACTTTGGTGTCTCAGCTGGCTTCTACCTCGATGCTGAGAAGGAGCCTTGGTCAACCAACTACAGAATGGGCAGTTACTTAAACAAGGAACTTTATGAGTTGGTTCTTCAAGCATTTGGCAATGTAGTTGATCCTGATAGGATTGGGATCATGGGACATAGGTAAATTAAATTTTATGCATAAACTCAGAGGCACAGTATAACTTCTATTACAATCTGCTGGGATTATGTGTTAATCAATTACATACAAATAAGCCATATTTATTCTAATATTGCTGTAATTTTTAAAGTTTCCCGGAATATTTGGGAGCTAAACATAAAAAACCTTAGTTGAACACCATGTTGACACATGTCAAAACAAAACTGTTACCACAAAAAAGCGTTCTATGTATGAGTATTTAAAGATCGTTTTTCTAGAGACAGTTTTTTAGTCAGTGCTTCACCACAAAAAAGCGTTCTATGTTCAGAGTATTTAAAGATCGTTTTTCCAGAGACAGTTTTTTAGTCAGTGCTTCGCTAAACTCCGTTCATATTTTTTGTAATAAGACTGAAATTGTTCATTCAGTAATATTTTGGATTTTTTCAGTATGGGAGGCCATGGTGCACTTGTCTCGACTCTGAGAAATCCAGGTTTATACAAGTCTGTCAGTGCATTTGCACCAATCTGCAACCCAAAGGCTTGCCCGTGGGGAGTCAAGGGTTTCACCGGTTACTTGGGTGATGACAAGAGCAAGTGGAATGAATGGGATGCTACCGAGTTAGTCAAGAAGTACAATGGACCTCCTCTTACTTTGTTCATTGATCAGGTTAGCTATTATTATTACACTTAGTTTTCAGGGCTTCAGCTATGATGAAGTAGAATGACCTATTGGTAAATTTAGTTGTTGCAGTCAATCATGTTATATAAAACTAATCATGTATTTTCAGGGCACTGAAGATAAGTTCTATATTGAGAAGCAACTATTACCAGAGAACTTGGTGGAAGCGTGCCGTTCAGTAGGCGTCCCTGTCATCCTGAACTTGAGAGATGGTTATGATCACTCTTACTACTACATCGCTACTTACATCGGCGAACACTTCAATTTCCACGCGAAAATTCTTAAAGCATAGCTTTTGAAGCCTTACAGAACCGATACATTAACATTGCATTTAAAACCTAAGCTATAAGTAACTTTTTTATATTAAATTGTTAATTATTATTCTGTTGTTTTAAATTTAAACCAAAGAGAAATTTTCTATGTATAATTAGTGTTTAAATAAACAAAATATATAACATTTTCTTAACAAAAACAATCATCTACCAGTGTCGCTTTTCCTAATGTTGTGGTAATACTGTAGGAACTTGTCCCGGTTTCCCCAAACATGTGAGGTTCCCCAATAGCACCAAGCACTGAAAGAATGGACCAAAGTTACATAAAATATTATCACCAACACATTTTATTTTATTAACCAGTCACATGCTGACCTTTGAGCTCTGTTGTTTATTACTATCTCAAAAATTTATAAGTAGCAGAAGATACAAAAACCGATAATTCTCCATGCTAGAAAATACGAGGATGTTATCTATAATACGATAAGACCTGTGATCAGCCTCATTGGTCAAAGATACAATTATTTGTAGATTTAAAAATCGATCTTATTTCCTGGGTGTTGTGAGTTTCTTTACCATAGCTGGGTTGTTAGCGGTACGCCTAATGGCGCCCACCATGGCTCAATTTGTTTTGGTCCGTATTCTAGTTAGAAGCATCTCTGCTTATTTTATTTGCGTTCACTGGTACTCAATTTTCATACAACATTAAATTCATGACGATAATAAATAACAGAACTTTTCTTCAGAATACTTACATGCCAAATAGCGCGCCACCGAGATGTGCGGCATGATCAAAGAATTTCCATCCGAATAATATGCCAGCGAAGTCCACACCCATTATTGCTTTAATAGCCTGAAATAAATATTAAATCAAATCGGTATAGCGATTCATACGCGACGAAACAGTTCCGCTGTTCATCCGACCGCAACCAATCGCAGGAAACATGTTGATGAACTATGAACATCAGTTTGGGACGAATTCCACGTCGCGGATGCGGTCTGCTGAGGTATGAATCGCTATGCTGAACTGTATAAGTCAGCAGTGAGCAAAAAAACTTTTTTACGATGTTTTCCACCACAATTTCTCGCTCGCGCATATTTATTTCCGAAAAGAAAAATCGATTGACGCGCGGCCTGGGGCCGCATTCCCGTTCGTTTGATGAATATTGCACATCTCTCTAGCCTCAAAAGGTTTGCTGGAAGAAAACTCTTTGTAGGGTTAAGCTCGCCTTTGTACATGTCCTTTTTTTATGTTATTATCCTGTGTGTGTACAATAAAGAATTAAGAATATTTGGATGTTTCTTACTAGGGTTTTTGAGTTCAAGGGCCAATTTTTCGGTTTGGAATATTTGGTCCTAGGCTAGGACCATGTTTTAACGTTGATCTTATCGACTACATAAAATGTAGCTCGTAGTAAGAAGCATCCGAATATTCATAAAACGAACGCGTTAACCCCCTCAGGCTTCGAACCCTAGGTATTGAAAGTCAAGGAGTACTTGGGAGAGTGTAGAATAGAGTAATAGTTACCGTGCCAGCTGCGAATGTGTACATCGGCAAGAAAATTATGCTTAGCCTGGTGTCAGGATACTGCACGCACACATACGACAGAATCGACATTATTGCTCCCGACTGAAACAACATACATAATTATTACACCCTGTGCGAGTAAAGTATCCAGCGAGAACCTTAAATTAATCTCAAAACCCTAAAAATAACAGGACAAATAAACAGTTGATAAGATCTCTAGGGAATTTAAAATCTATTTAAAAATGTAAGGGGTATTCAGAGCGCATATCCAATCCAGCTAAACTACAAAGATTAAAAATATGTATTACATAAAAAAAAATCACTTAATTTTTAACGCACAGGCTAAAACAAAATTAAAAGTTTGACAGGTCGTCTTTTGTAACTTCCAAATAGTTGGACTTCTTTTGCCATTTTTGAAGGAGCGTGTAGTGCTCTGCTATTTTATTTAGTTTTCTCGTGTTTTACTAGGTTTTATTATGTAATTTCGGTGGCATTTTACTAATGAAGCTATGGATACGTAACAGGAGATTTGGCAAATGGAATGGGGGAGTATTCAAGACGTTTTCTCATTTGACGAAAGATTTCCGTTGGAGTTTTGAAAGGACAAGCCGCCATGTTTTTTCAATTGACTCAAATTGACGTGACAAAGTAATACATATTTGAAGAAAGATTTGAAGTGAAGTCAAAGTGAAAAGATGAAGAAGGAATGAAAAGAAGAAGAAACCAAGAATTGAAGTGAAACCATGACGAATATGAAGACCTATATTATGATGAAGACTAAGCTAAGATGACGTTACTGATTGGGCGATATAGTCGCTCAGCGACAAAGCCCTTTTCTTTTTCTTGTAAATAAAAAAAAAAAAAACTTCCAAATAGTTGTGTTGTCTCTTTTGTTTTAGGAAAATCACTCTGGCTTCAATTTCTTTTATAACTCAATCCTCATACCACTGGCCAATAGCATTAAATTTTTACCCGCCATCTACAGTTTACGAAACTATCTTGACATGGACACTGGCAGAATTGTGACAACAAGTCACAGAAGCCATAAACCAAGGAGTGAAGTGAAGTGAACTTCCAAATATTTTACCTCATAAAAGGGGTAGTCAACATGTATCAGCTAATATATTTACATTCACTTACGGCGCCGAGACTAAGGCCAGGCTGGTTAACTGCCACCTTGTACAGAATGCTGGCGAAACTGCTGATAACGCCGGAGCTCAGGTACAGAGCTGTGAACTGTTCCTTGCCCAGTGACGCCATAGCCGCTGTGGACAATGCACTCCTTGGGTTAAAAAGTCAATGGATCTATAGAAAAAATATTTCATTCAAAAGTTCTGACAAAATTCACCATCCTCTTTCTGCCCTTTTCCCACATTATGTGGGGTCGGCACAACATGTGTTCTTCTTCCATTCTCCTCTATCAGCCGTCATCTCAACACTCACTCCTTTCTTACTCATGTCATCCTTTACACAATCCATCCATTTTTTCTTTGGCCTACCTCTACTCGTAAATCAAATCAATCAATCGTAAGTTCTGACAAAATTATGTACACAGAAAAAAGGAATCAGCCAAATCTAGACATTATCAAGGAAGAATTAAAAATGATAATGTCATGTACAATTATTTACCTGGCATGAAGCTGAAGAGCACATACATGTTAGCTGCTAAATGTAGGGGCGAATGGTGGCTAAATGTTGAAAGCAGCATGGGTAAACATACCGCACCTGAAAATAAATAATTATTGAGATTCTATTGTATCTAAAGGAATGGTCAGAGGCCTGATCAAATGCATATTGATTGACACCATTGTGCAAAGAAGAAATTGGGAAATTGACTTGACTTACTGCCTGAGGGGTTTGAGCAGAAGTATTTGACCATGAATGGCTGCCATGCTCGAACTCGCCATGCACCGAAGACCATGACATTAGCAGCCAGAATAGGATAGAAGACTTTCTCATTGCTGTGGAGGGAGTTCCACCATTTCTTCAGGGGTCCAGGCTCACTTTTCTGCAAGAAAAAATGAGTGGTAGATTTTCTTACACATTATAATATGCGTGTTTCCTCACATTCTTGTAGCATACAGGGTGTTTTTAGAGAAGGGTGGTGATGGCCAAGTACCAAACCATGAAAGTTATTTTTCTAGATCTTTTACTTTTGACGGAAATAGACATGAATAATTAAAAAAAAAGACACAAGTTGTATCTTTTAGTATTATCACTAGATTTCATTAATTTAACATTTTTCATTGTTGTAAAGAGTGAAACGTAAAAGTGCTGGGTCAGGGATATGTTCCTACTAAAATAATACTAAATACTATAAGAGGATATGTTCCTACTAAAATAATACTAAATACTATAAGAGGATATGTTCCTACTAAAATAATACTAAATACTATAAGAACTATTATTATAAGGCCTTCATATCATGCTTATTACTTACAAACTGGGTCATAATCTTCTTCTGCTGTGCACCCAGCCATGTCGAGGGCCTCCTGAACAGTGTGTAGGCATGAGCTCTCAAGTTTTCATACTCCCAAATCACACAGCCCGCTAGGCTTGCTGCTGAAACCTAAAAGTTATTTTGAAATCATGTACTTATTCATGTTTTAAAAGACACAGTACAGACTCAACTCATAATGAAGTCAAATGTATTATTTATTTGTCGTTTCTGATTAGAAAAAAAAACTGTAGGTAGAATTTGAAACATTGCTTACCCCAACTGTGAAGAATAGTGGTTTGACCAGTCTACTAGCGTAAAGAGGTCCAGATTCTACGTGGAAGTGGTCCGTTGGTTCTTGCTCGAGCTTTGAACGCCGCGAGCCCTTCCTAGCGTTGTGCAGTGAGTTACGAAGCTGGTAGCGGCCATTGCTAACAGAACTTCGAGTTTGCTTCAAAAGCAAAGGCTTGCTGAAATTTTGCACATCAAAAATCTTTTTTTTCTTTTTCTTTGAGCGTTAACCTAAAACAAAATAACTCACCAGCTATTCGTCAGTTCTGCGGCGGTCCAGGCATTTCTAAAGAACATGTTACTGTTTTATTGTTTTTCTGTATTACATTATTTAATTTATATGCAGTAATTCAGTGAGATGGTCTTACAAATTTTTTTACAAAATTTCAAATCAAAATACAAAGTTACATGACAAGACAAACAACGAAATGAGAATGACATCTATGACAACAGCCGTCACGTCAGCCACAGATTGACATTTGACAGTCATTTTTAATGACAGCTAATCAAATTACTTCAGGCCACGGTGGCGGGGCGGGAATTTCCGCCTCTCTTCTGCAGGATTCGTTGGTGGCTTTTTTCTTTTCAATAAATTATTTTAGAACTAGCTAGAAATTATTTAGCACTGCATAATTTGTTCAATTATATTTTAAATAAAAATTCAAACTTGTTACCAGCCCCGGAAACCGTGTCACTTACTCACCTTGTCTATGGACAATTTTCGGGGCGCCAAATTCAAATTCAGTCAGTTGTAAGGAAATCTTGAAAGAGCGATGAATCTAACTCAAGAGCTCCTCAAGAGTTAAAATATGTAATTGTGCAATGTTATTTTTCTATCGGTAGTGACAAACCCCACACCCAGCAGCGGCTTATCTAAGTGGATATTGTACCTACTTACTCATCATGCTAGTCACTTCCGTAAATGGCACAATAATAAATTAGCTTTTCAATGCTTTTCAATAGGGTAATGTTGTTGTTGTTGTTGTTGTTTTTAGCCCCCACTATCCCACTGCTGGGCAAAGGCCTCCCCTCGAGTTTTCCAAGCTTTCCGGTCCAACGCTATTGTCTGCCACTGATAGTCGCTGAAGGTGTCCAGCTCGTCGCGCCATCGCTTGCCAATAGGGTAATAGGTAGGTTAAATACTACGAGTAATAGGTACCTACTAAGTACTGACATTTTCAATTTACTTACATAAATCTAATTAAAAATCTAATTACTTACTAAAAAAAAGTACTAAGATTTGTCCAGAAAATCTGTGTTAACTTACCTTTAATATTTTTATTTTTGACTAATTTTTCTGTCGAATGTTATTATGTGTCCTTGTATTTTTCTTAGATATTACGAATTAGAATAATTAATTCTATAATGAATTATCTATGTGTTTATATGAATAAAGATAAATCAAGACCTTTTTTACAGTACGATTATGACCAATTATGACCTATTTTTATTATGCGACCGTTAACCACCAGTACGTAGGTACATTACCTACTTTCATAAAGGAAGGGTTCTCTACTACGGCATACAATTGATTGACAATCGCGTCTTAGGAGGGTTGATGAAGTGGGGTGCATTTGCCCTTGGATCGCGCATGCTCCATTCAGTTTGAGGCCAGAGAGTGACCCTTGTCAACTTCAGTGTACGGCTGGAGAGCTCAGGGCAAACCGTGCATTTGACCATAGCTAAATTTAGGACTTTCAAATCCTATATTTAATCAAAGTGAGTAACTAGTTTTTTGGCGACGAATCAATAACGTATCTGGCCTGTTTTCTGGGATCGCTCTCAAGGCCCTTTGTTACCGACACGTGGTCTAATTAGAAGTGATCTATTAAAAAATCATGACGTATTTTAGCCTATTATAATCCAGGTGTTATTAATATCTGCTTAATTATGGCGTTTGTTTGCAAGTGGGTAGGCAGAGTCTATTCTGGATCTGATAGGAATCTGATTACTCTCTTTTTAGTAAATAAAGTGGATTTTTACCGCGAAAGTTCTTAAATGGCGGCGATTTGGCGAATCAATAACACTGGCCATGTGGATGTGGACTTTTTCGCTTGAACTGTAATTGCTCTTCTATTCGACTCATAGGCAGAAAATTATCAGCACAAGTTATGTTTTATGACTATCATTCATTTATAAGTAGGTAGGTACTTATTGCTATTTGAGTCGATAAATTATTTGCTAATTAATGTGAGTAGGTATCTAGAATAATACGCCGTCAGGACCTAGGTTAATTGAACTTTATATCGATAATTACTTCGATTTATGAGTGTGTATAGAAATAAACTTTTATCTTCCAGGAATGATGAAGCCGAAGCTAACAAGACATCGTTGCCTCCACGAAACATCAATAGGAGACTCCGTCTTGTGACGCACATAAGCTAGGACACGATTATTTCTATTATTTTCATATAACATTTTGAATTTAAAACCCCTGTTTTACACGGTTATTAAAGTAGTTCATTTGATACAAAATATTTTCTCTTCGAATTATTTTTGTACGTGTCTCTACCAAGTGTTTAAAATAGTTTAGTATTTAGAACGTGATAAATACTTAATTTAATTGTTTATAAAAAATATGTGAGCAAAGCTTGTTGTTGAAAGTTGTAATCTGGAATAGGTGCTAATAAAAGAAAATATGTCGTAAAGGAAAATAATAAGGGCATAAAAATGGAACCGTACTCAGATGAATTGTTATGGCTGGTAGTTTGTGGATTCTTAGTGGCATTTGTATTGGCTTTCGGAATTGGTGCCAATGATGTGGCGAACTCCTTCGGGACCAGCGTTGGATCCAAGGTGCTGACTCTAACCCAGGCCTGCATTCTCGCGACCATCTTCGAGATTGCTGGAGCTGTTCTTATTGGTAAGTGATAAATAACTTATAATATTCTTAAACTTTCGCGATCACAATTCATCAAGGTAAAAACGCGATAAAATCCTGTGCTAAAATCTATTTTTAAAAATAAAATACTCGTAGGTACGTATAAGTTTAAGTACTAAATTATGTCAAGTAATTAAATTATTTATGATCGTGTTTCTTTCTTTAGGGTACAAGGTATCAGATACGATGCGTAAAGGCATCCTAGACGTGTCCTTGTACAACGATGGAGGAGAAAAGCTCCTAGCTGCTGGCTGTCTGGCCGCGTTGATAGCCGGCGCGACCTGGCTGATAGCGGCCACTGCTTTGCGCTTGCCGGTATCTGGGACCCATTCGGTAGTTGGAGCCACCGTGGGGTTTTCTTTGGTAGCTAAGGGACCAGTTGGTGTGAGGTGGTCAACACTTGGGGCTATAGGTAAGGATGATAAATAAACTATAGGTATTTAATTTAAAAAAAACTAAACAATTTTTTGGCCAATATTACCACAATCAATTATGTATAAGGGTTTCCGTTCGTTTATCAAGAGTTATTGATGAGGCACGCAGCTTTTATTTATAGCCTTTATGAATCGTAATTCTTAGGTACCTACCTAATGCTTTGTACACGGAATGTTTTTTGATTAGGTAATATTTCTACTTAAGGCATCTTTGCAATTTTTTATTTCAATTTATGGTAATTAGATAACAGAAAGAGTTTACACGAACTGCCTCAAAATGTCGTCGTAGCAAAGTATTTCCAGTGAGATTTTTACAAGGATATTTTGGCCGAAGAAATTAGCGTCTAATTTGAAAAGCATTAAGTAGGTAGTTACCTAACCACTTTAATGTGCAGTGGTAGGAACAGTTATGCTTTTCGGCAAAGGACCCCTAAAGATTTGCTTGTTTTTACCTAAAATGTTATAGAAATTTGTTTCATGTTTCAGTGGCATCTTGGTTCATATCTCCAGTGCTGAGTGGTACAGCATCAGCCCTCATCTACTGGATAGTGCGTCGGTTCATACTCCGTGCAAAGGATCCGCTGAAAGCAGGGCTGAAGGCATTACCGTTCTTCTATGGAGCCACGTTGGCGGTCAATGTGATAAGTGTTATGCATGATGGACCAAAATGTAAGTTCACCTTTGTAAAAACAGGTTCACAACTGTATCCCCAAGGTGCGGTAGACATTCTCTCAGATCTTTTTATGTTACTTATTCCAGATCCTTTAAAGATGTCTAAGGGGGGTAGTCAGAGGCATGTCCAAACACATATTTGATACATGTCCACATCTTGCAGAAGTTAGTATTCCATACGTGACGGGTTGCAAGCCCATCGCCGCCTATAAGAACACTAACTGGTTTCCTCACGATGTTTTCCTTCACCGTTTAGAGCACGTGTAAATTTTACGAAACGCAAAATCCATTGATGCACGGCCGGGATTCGAACCCACAACCTTTGGATTGAAAGTTAGATTGGATTGAGGTACAACCCCATTCGGCCAACACGGCTTTTTGAACCCTTTGTATTCGGTAGTTTTGAGAATAATTTTTGATTCATATAAACGAAAGCTTCAAAGAAAAGAGAAATGTGAAACCGAATGGAATTTTAACATTTATTAAATACTGACAACGCTAGAACTCATGATGGAGACGACACGTGACGGCGAGTCGTGATTTGATTTATTGATACAGATGGTCGGACAAAGCTCAAACGTCTTATAAATATAAAATAACGGTCATTTATTCACGACAACCACTGTGTAGTTAGTAGGTTAACAGGTTCAAATCCTGCCGTGGGATCAATACAAATGTTTGTATGATCAGCAAATATTTGGGCCTGATGATGTCTCTGTCAAATGTTGTCTTATTTTTGTATATAAGTAATCTTATTCAGTAAACTTCAATAAACGTTTTGAATTGAAAAAAACTAATTGAAAATTCAGTAGTCCAATAAAATATTTTTACTGGCGCCACTGAAAACCAGCGCTCCAACACTCTCGAGCTGTTGGAACAAATGCTGAGGGGTAGCCGTATTTTTACCCACATAAAATTATGTAGATTTAAGTACCTATTGTATATGATGTGGAGAAAATAAAACATTATTCTATTCTATTTGGCAGTGCTTGCGATGGACAACATTCCGCTGTGGGCAGCGCTGGCGGGATCCGTGGCACTAGGCACGCTTGTGGCAGCATTAGTACAACTGTTCCTTGTGCCACATTATCGGAAGAAGCTAGGACAACCGCCCGTCAACTTCTCTTTGGGAGTTTCCAACGGTAGAGTGAGCACTATAACTATGTCACAATTTTGTTTTGTCTATTTTGTAAGTCTGTTAATCTATATATGAACACAAAACTTAGGCCTTTACAAAGATGATTTATACAGCGTCAGGAGGCAATCCATGCCTACACTTAGAAAGAAGAAAGAAGAGCACCTAAACCATCCTCTCAGCTTAATCAACCTGGCCCACTGTAAAGACTTCGATACGTGTGGAGCTGACTAAGCTGCGGGTTTCCTCACGATGTTTTCCTTCACCGTTAAGAGCTCATACGAGAACACAGAATACTGATAAATAAATACGCTATGAATCATGAAAATCAAAATGATCAGGTTCTTTCTAGATGTCGTTGTCCATGGGTTTTTTCCTAGAAGCTCTACGGGCTTACCTGGAAATTATATTACATTGGAACATTAATTGTATCTCTTCCAGAAACAACTCCGGCCAATACTCCGACCCACTCAAACAAAAGCAGTGTTGCACAGCGTCCGACATCCCTCCTATCTGAAGATGGCAAGGTCCTCGAAGCCATTGAAGAGTGCGCTGAGATGGTCACCCTGAGTGACGCTGACAAAGTCTCCGTTGGACTCATGAACGCTAGAAATCGAGCCCTGTTAGCCACAATGGACGACTGTAGTATACTATCACGAAGCCTAAGCCCGCCCAATAAGTCAAGACTGCAGCTTATAGACGCGGATCCACAAATTAATACCTTGAAGTATATCGATGAGACGCTGAGCTGCTGTAAAAGCTTGGATTCTACTCAACTGATGGGTATGGCTGAGAGTTATGATTCACGGAACGGTTTCTTTGGAGGTTCTTGTGATACGATAGCGAGGGGAGAGTTCGATCGGCTGGCGACCACCAGAGCTCTCCCTACTGTGGACTTCGAGACGCCTCCACCGAGAACTGAAAAGGTAATCAAAACATTTTCATGACAATGTAGATTTATCAGTCGTTCTTGATAGATCGTCAAAGTTAAGCAACGTTCGAAACGGTCTGTAAGTGGATGGGTGAGTAAGAAGCATCCGAATATTCATCAAACGAACGAAAAACGAACGCGAATAATCCCCCTGCATCGCGAGGCAGCCGTGCGAGGCAAATCCTCGGTCGGTCAGGACGTGTCTCGCCCGCTGCAAACGCACGCTATGCCTTGCTGTAAACGTTGCGAGGCAGATGCCTGAGGCTGCTCGCTCATTCGCGACTATTGATACGCAGGGAGGTTTGTTTGATGAATATTCGGATGCTTCTTACTACGAGCTACATTGTATTTGGTCGTTAAGATCAACGTTAAAACACGGTCCTAGCCTGGGACCCAATATTCCAAACCGAAGAATTGGCCCTTGAAGCCAGAAATCGTAGTAAGAAACATCCGAATATTCATCAAACGAACGAAAAAAATAACGGGAATACGGCCCCAGGTTGGATGAAGCTGATCATTATTCTGTGTTCTAGCCTAAAGAATGTCCAGCATGGAACACAGAACGCGACTCCAGCACTCGCCTGGTGGGTATGACGCCGAACTCAAGCGCGGCTCCGTTACTTCGAGGTCCGTCACCACCGCCGGTGCAGCAGCCGGCCCCACCAGCGGACACTTACCGACTGTTCTCGTTCCTGCAAGTCTTGACGGCCACGTTCGGAGCCTTCGCTCATGGCGGGAATGATGTGAGGTCAGTTGTATGACGGTTTAGAGTCTGGCAAATGAAATTAGCTTTCTATGAGCTGGGAATGCGTAAAGCATTTTCCCACCGAAAGAAAGACCCGTTTAGACTAAGGGAATGATGTTAGGTCAGTTGTTTTAAGACGATTTAGTCTTTTAGTGGGTTTTGGTTTTGATGGGTAATACTGGCGCTCCGTGAGGTGGGAATACTGGGAATGCATAAGGCATTTTCTGATCGAAAAAGATGACAGACATTTGTATTTTCAAATATAGCCTAAGTTTTCTTTTGTTAACTCAGCAAACAGGAGGTGTTATACAATAAATCAAATATTTATGACCTTGGCCAACTGACACCATACGGAAACCATAGCATGGTATAAGTGGCGCTAATCCGCTAAAGCTGTAGCACATTCATTAATTTGTTTTCTTGGTTAGTGGATTAGCTTTCGACACCTATTTTCTTGGTAGATTCTTCCCGAATTTATATCAGTATCATGTCATGTAATGTCTTTCGAACCAGTGTAATGAAATGAGTAGGTGCGCCCGAAAAAGCATCAATGAGGCTCCTATCGTGCACTGTTCCAGGCACCGTTCCAGGCGTTCAGGCACATGTTCCATTCATATGTCACCTACCTGTTGTCATACAATGGAGCAACTAGTTTTCACGGATAAAAACCTGTTGATAAAATACCTTGGTTTCGGATCAAAACGTTTGCTTACCTTGTTTTCCAGTAATGCAATCGGTCCGTTAGTGGCACTTTGGTTGCTGTATTCTGAAGGAGGAGCACACGCCCGGGCGGAAACACCACTGGCCATACTTGTGTTCGGAGGAGTCGGCATCGCGCTTGGATTGTGGCTGTGGGGAAGACGGGTTATACGCACAGTTGGAGAAGACCTCACTAGTATCACACCTGACACGTGAGTCGCAAAACCTGATAACTGGTATTTTAGGCATAAAAATCGCAGAATAGTCTTGCTTGCTCCATACGAATTGACCGTATCTTCCCCGTGTATAAGGATTAAGCTGAGTGGCTGAAGCCTATTCCATCAAAAACACTGTTCCAGGCTGTATCCTGTCTGACGTTATGTAAAGTAATCTAGGAAAGCCATATTTTTAAGGTGTTAGACCAACCAAACGATAGCGCGATGAGCCAGACTTTAGCGACTATCAGTGGCAGACAATGGCTTTAGACCAAAAATCCTTGACAACTAGGGAGGTCTTGGCCCAGAAGTATTCAGTGTTTGCTAGAAACAGCCACAATAAATGAAAATCTTTGATTACAGGGGTTTTACGATCGAGCTAGGCGCTGCACTCACAGTGCTAGTGGCCAGTAAGGCGGGCCTGCCGGTGTCTACTACACACTGTAAGGTCGGCTCTGTCGTCTGCGTCGGTTACTTCTCCGAGAAGGCCGTGGATTGGAGCTTATTTCGGTATGAACATTGATGGTTGATAGATATTTTGGTTATAAATGTTCCCTTTATTCCATCCAGTCCTACCAGTAGTTCGATAGTCGAACTGTTTGGATGTTTTTTTTTTCAAATTGTTATACTGACGGATCCTATTCTTTGGGCAGAGAGGTAGATGAGAGCAGGGGACTTCTGGCGCTTCGCTCGCCTCGCGCATCAGTGGTCACTATCCTAACATAACCTAACCAAATAGTTCTGTGAAAAATATAATGCTTAAGCGTGATGCTTAAATAGTTTGATCCGTCAGTATAACAATTTGGAAAAAAAAACATCCAAACAGTTCGACTATCGAACTACTGGTAGGACTGGATGGAATATACCAAATGTTCTGGGTTCTGAAGATAAAAATAATATCAGATTCAACATACGAATGCTTTCAATGTAGGCACTGTTGTAGCACAGAATACACTTGTAGTTTCTGATACCCACGAAATAGGGAATATGTATGGAATCAATATAAACTGTACTGAAACTACTAAGCGTTTGTATTAGAGCCATACAACTCGTTCAAAACCAGTTCCGATAAGGTTGATCTCGGGAGAATGAATATATAAAGTTTTTTTTTTCAGAAATATAATTTTCGCGTGGGTGGTGACTGTGCCAGTGGTGGCGGCCATAGCTGCAGTCTCAATGTTGGCCTTAGAGGCGTTTGTCGTCTGATCTCAATTATTAAATGTTAGGAATACTAGCAAGCATGGCTCTATCGGTCCAAAGTTGGCATAAGTACATCTATGTATTCGTAGCAAACTTATTTATTTGGTTGTATTATCTACTTGAGCGCATTCATAACTTCTGAGAATGAGCGTAGAAGGACGTCAGGTATATTTTTGTGTGAAGCATTTATTTGAAGGCAATCAACGTCTCAGCAATAAAAATTAAAAATACATAAATGATGTTGTCGTCTCCGACTTGTTTAATTGGATGGATTCTGGCGGGCCCTAGACCTACAATAACATTGTACAATACATTTTATTGTACAATAAGATTGAAATGTGCTTTGAATCCAAACGATCAATTATATTGCACAATAATGGAATTGCGCATTGGTTTTAGCCAGACGTTTCACTTCTTATTCATATAAAAACTGAATAATATTGCGCAATACTTACCTTACACGACGCAATTAAAAAATATTGTGCAATAAAAATTAAACTCGCACAAACTTTCTTTCAATCATAGCGCAATCTTTAATATTAACCCTAAACGGTCAATGATATTGCACAATACGCTACATTGCGCAATATAATTGATGGTCTAGGGCCCGCCTAACGCAATGAACATTAATTTTTCTAAGAGAAGATTTAATTTCTAGAGGTTGTAACATAAGTTAGACCGATGGCAAAATGTTATTGTAAAGAGTTTCATAAGTCTGTGTTCGAGTAATTTGTTCTATATATTTTATCGTATGTACCTACATACGCAATAGGAATTGAGCTTTTAGGTAACATAAATACTTTGTATTTGCGACTCTTAATAACCCTGACGTTACACATACGTTTTTAATCCTTCTAACTCCTAGTAAAAATGTCGAGTTATTTTTAATTTTGAACACAACAGCTTTTGGTACACGACATAACGCACTTAGTTTGCCAATTAGCCAAATACATGCCACTACATTTTGGGCCAGTTTTCTGATCTTTATATGTAATGCTGATCCTTAAAATATTAATTTAGGGCGACTTTAGGCATTGTTAAATAAAGATAGTTGAAGAATAAAAGTTTTGTTTTACTCGTAGGTTTACCAACTACCAATCGCCAACATGGAAATATTGTACTACGACTTACATTTATTCCATGTTTCAGATCTTCTTATCGTGTCACCAGTTCTTTTGAACCAGTGTGGTGAGAGGATTATAAGTGCGCCTCAAAGAGGCTCCTTTCGCGCACTTGTCACATATTTTCGAACTTTGTAGGTTCTACGACATGCCGGTTTCCTCACGATGTTTTTCTTCACCGTTTGAGAGTACTGGCATAGTGCACATACATTTTTCGGGAAAAAAACTCATTGGTGCACAACCGGGATTGAACCCACGACCTTACGATTGGAAGGCGAGGCCATTACCACTAGTGCTCCAAGTTTTAGATGCGAGGCAATGACATATTGGACATTAAAAAAATTAAGTTTTTCTATAAAGGTAGGTATTGCTTCTACCGCAGCAATCACCTCGTATCCTATCAAATCTTCTGCATGGTGTTCCCTGATCAACCGGTTTCTAATAATTCGCCGTTGTTCGGTCATGATTTGAAGCAGACACGTCCGTCGGCCGCCCGTCTCCCCTCGCTCAATACTAAACAACCGACCGGCTTTACTGTTCATTCCTTTTGAGTCATCGAACGCGTTTGACTGTATCCGTGCACATCAATTGCTAAGGAATTTGGATTACCTTGTAAGTTGTTTTGAAACTTTAGAAAAAATTGTATATTTATGGTTTTTTGTTTGAAGTTTAGAGCTTTTTGAAGATTGTGGTAAATGAAAGTTATTTGGTGTTCCACTTTTAAGACGCTGTTATTGACCTTGGTTATTATTGATAGCCAGATGCTTGAGTATCATGTATATACATATTTTAAAAGCTTCGTGCGAAGAGCAAAACCATTAGGTACATAACTGAGTTGGAATGTATTTTTTTTTTTACCGATTTGAGTGGTACATTTTTAATGCAACTGTGGACTGTGCAACAAAAGTGGAATTCTGAGTTTACGTTTTATAATAGTACCTAAAGCTCGTTATGACTTTTTAATTATTTTAAACATTTCATCTCTGTTTAAGGCAAATAAAATGGAAAGCGACGCAGTTCCTATGTACCCCCAAGTATACCCGAAGGCACAAATCGTGTCAAGAGATCTTTTGGAACCACCTAATGGTGGACAGCAATCAGTGCTGATGCCGTTGCCACCACATCAGGCAAGTTATTTGCGACACACATCACAGACAGAATAAGAAATTTGTCGAGCATATCTTAGAGCTTTTAGTATGAGTAGTAAACAACTGTATCGACACTTTTATGTACCTACGTTAGGTACTATTAGCTATCACCATTTTTAATATTAGTGACGTTACGTTAAATATAATTTAATACGTTACGAGCAGTGTTGGTCGAATGGGGTTGTGCCTCGACTTTCATCCCGGCCGTGCATGGATTTTTCGTTTTGTAAAATTTATATGCGCTATAACACGAGCTCTTAACGGCGAAGGAAAACATCGTGAGGAAACCCGCAGCTTAGTCAGCTCCACACGTATCGACGTCGTCTTTCCTGTTGGCCAAGCTGAGAGGATGGTTTAGGTGTTGGGCAAGCCTATTCCATCTCAAACAATGTCCCAGGCACTACAGCGTCCCGTTAAGTGTAGGCATGGATTGCCTCCTGACGCTGTATAAATCATCTAATATCTTATATATATAAGGCTCTAAGTTTGACAATATTTTGTTGTATAGGGTCACTTACTTCTGGGTCCAGAAAACACAGTGACTACATGCGTCTTTTGCCATGCATCTATCAAGACCGCTGTGAAGTACACCAGTAATAGCAGAACTCACATAGCAGCAGCGCTTTGGTGCCTTGCGTGGTAAGTTCGAGTTTTTTAAAGAGCGATTTTTTTCAAAACCCTACTGAGTCACATTTTATAGTGTCGCCAGCTATTTTGCAGTTAAGCAAGTGGTGAAATCGTGGTCGAAGAACTGAAGTAAGTTCATAGGAGCGAATCCGACAGTCTTTAAATAATCTGACAGTGCATAGGGTGTCGAAGTCCAAATATTACGAGTACATAGGTACAGTTTGCCCAACGGATCTAGGCATTCGTGAAGTTAGCCGTTTGTCTGCGCAGTGACCGCTTTTTCATACAAAATTGTGTTCTGCGCAGATAAACGGCTAACCTCACGAATGCCTAGATCCATTGGGCGAACTGTACCTATATTATATTCTATCGAAGTGTTCCTAACTAAGTTTCTTTTACAGTTGTTTATGCTGTGTTCCGTACGCTTCTGAGACTGCAAAGAATACAGATCACTACTGCCCCAACTGCCAGCGTTATTTGGGCACATACCATAAGTAATTTAAATACAATACCTACTGATAACGTTTCTCGTATAGAAACGTAATAAGTAAGAAACTTAGATGTGTTTTTGTAAGACCATATTTTTTTACAAATCTATCTACGTGCATTTATAAGTATGTAAGGGAATTATTGCTTCCTGCGTCTTGACGTACAGAAGACGATAATAATTATACAGGGTGTAAAAAGACTACTACCGAAAACTGAGGGGTTGCAATCAGACCATGATTCTAAACATATTTAGCGAAAAATAAAAACGTCATTTTATGTTATTTTATTTCCGGTTATTTACTACTGATACAACATAAAAAGACCATACCTACCTAATAATTTCATTTATAAAAGAAAAAAACAGGTAAAACTCAAAATCCAGCAATCTACGTAAAACAACGCTCCCAGTACATACGCAAACAGTAATCTTCAAACGCTGTTTTCTCCGGATATAATGTTTTTTTCGGAAAATCCTTTTGGATTTGGTTGTGTTGGGATGCTGTAGGGGTAGGCCCTTTCGGCTTCGGTAGACGTCTTTTTACACCCTGTATTTAGAAATCAGGGAATAATTGAAGGCAGAGAAATGATTTATTACTATGTGCCATAATAATATTGTTTAGGTGTTAGGTGTGTAAGTACCTAAAGTTTATGAATAAAAAAATGTATTCTTTCAATTAGTGTTTTTTTATAAAATTAAATTACCGTAGATACTTAAGTATTTTATGCATAATGATTGAATTTGAAAAACAACAACCATTTTTTAAATTAACTTCAAAGTTTAGAGTAGGTACACTTTCACAAACGTTGTTGAGTGTTAGTGCTTGAAGATAGTAAAATAAATTTTTGATTCTTACCATTTTATTTATTTTTTCGTAAAATTATAAAATACTATTTACATCTTACTTATTAACACAGTTTTCATGTGTATTTTATTTTCATAAAATACTTTGTAAGGACACTCAGGACTTTTTATTTTAGTATTACGCATTAAGTGATTACTATTTTTTTTCCACGTTACTTATTTTTATACTTATTCATAATGGGGGTTTTCAAATTGACATTATCGAATTTTTTGATAGACAATACGTTTTTATTTTCGAATTTTGAAATAAGTTCATCTGTATTTCAAAATTTGAAAGTTCACAAACGAGTTATTAGTACTTGATATAAAAATGAGGGTATCCGTTCAATCTTTTGTAATAAATAATGATGTCTTACATTCAAGCGACGTACTGATTGGTCAGCGCTCTGAGCAGCCTTGCCCGCCTGGTCGCGGCCGCCTCTCTCTGTATATCTTCACTATTATTCGCGTTCAGTTCGAGCGCGCCCGCCGCCTTGACCGCACGTGCCCTCCTCCCACCTTCTCCTCTTCGAGCGTGTAATGCTACCGCCACTTCGAGCAATGTGCCGTCCCATAGACAGCCGTAATAACCGTCCATTGCATCCGCTGCGTTGCCCGTCTGGGAAGAAAAAGGGTTAATCAACACATGGTTAGAAAATATACTTCTGTGTTTATGATGATTTATAAAGCTTAGCGCTTTATAAAGGGGGGGTTGCCTGTACATATTATGCATGAACAAAAAGTAGCTTTTAATAAACTAAACAAAGATGCTTAAACACGTGCTCTAAACGGTGAAGGAAAACATCGTGAGAAAACCAGTTAGTGTTCTTATAGGCGGCGATGGGCTTGCAACCTGTCACGTATGGAATACTAACTTCTGCAAAATGTGGTCATGTATCAAATATGTGTTTGGACATGCCTCTGACTACCCCTCTTAGACATCTTCAAAGGATCTGGAATAAGTAACATAAAAAGATCTGAGAGAATGTCTACCGCACCTCGGGGATACAGTCGTGAACCTGTTTTACAAAGAGTTTTGTAGTGCCTAGGAATTAGAACATTGTTTTAGATGGAGTAAAACATAAGAGAAAACATCAGTAATTTTAAAATGGATTTTGTTGTTTTTGTTCGAACAACAGCGTAGAATGTTTAAGGGCGTACCTTTTCAGCAAGACATTTGAAGGCGGTGGTATAATCCGGGTCATCTGGCAGCTGGCATAATGCCGCGGCCTGAGTCGGCGAGTTTAGAGCGAGACAGCATCGCGCCGCGCGACGGGCGATACTGGCCTCGTCTGGCGCTCGCTTGCTGAAATGCCAGGAGCCAGCAGCTAAAGCGCAGAGGTAGCGGCGCAGCGCACCGCCCCAACGGCCTTCCACCATCTCCACGTCGCCGTAGAGACGGAGCCTGGAAATGTCACACACGGTTAGAGTGGACCTGGAAATGTAAGCGTAAGAAAGCGCCACGAATTGGTTACCCTCCTTTAAGCTGTTTAAAATAGCCACCTAAAAAAAGCTAGGCCTCAAACCGTATTTGTTGCCCTGGTTCTTCACGGTAATGGTCGCGAAGGAACAGGAGTAGAAACAGGAGATCTTTTTGACTTTGACTTTGACTAGCTATACACGCACGGGTATGGCCGGCTAATGGCGTGTCTCGTGTAGTCAGTGAACACCCTGATACAATGGACGTAAGCTTTGTGACCGTCATAATGGCGAGCATAGTAGTGGGTACACACGTACGTACAGTACGCACAACCAATCTTTAGCTCTCTGAAGTAGTTGCGCAGAACCCATTTTTGATGACTTGTATAGCTGCCTCGCTCACTCGCTTAGTTTGTTGCATCGCGCTATCTCGCTTACTCTACGATCTAAAGATCGGTTGTGCGTAATGTACGTACGTGTGTACCCACCATAAAACCTGCAATAGACCTCGAGAAGTTGATAAGTTAGGCGAATGCGATAGTGTAGAAAGACACTTCGTTCTGCTATGTACAACCTCAAGAAACAACTCTACTCTAAGAAACTACAAAAACTATGATAAAATTGAGCTCTTACCACGACGTGTTATACGGATAGAGTTTCAAACTCCGCTCCAGGAGATCAGTAAGAGATTCCAGCACATTTTTCACGTTATAGTTGTTCATATTGGATATCGACGCCGGCCAGAGTCCTGTATATTCCACAACCAGTTCTAGAGACGTGTCGTCTATAAGTAAGTTATGTATTCTAGCGAGTAGTGAAAGCATCACGCCGACTGCGATTGGTTCCCGTAGTGTGGCCAGGAATGCGTTGAAGGAATTACGTGCTTCGGAAGCGTTCGGGCTGTCTCGGTCGCGTCCGTGAGCCATCCCGCTCGCGTTACGTTTTGTGCCGCTCATTGTATTGGTGCAGTAGACGGCAAGGGCTGAAAAGAAGAATGTTAAAGTCCTGCATTGTGATTGGTTGCTGTCGTAATCGACAGCAACCAATCACAGTGCAGGAATTGATCCGAATTTGACGTTTCTTGCACTGTGATTGGTTGCTGTCGGTCGATTCCGAACTGAATGCATTCCGCTGTATTATGAATCAAGGCCCTGGGCTGTTAATGCTAATTTTCAGACATAACCTTAAATGGCGTGTTAGGGAGCCAGGAAATAAGAGATCAATATTAAAACCCCCCTGAAGTAGCATGAAAAGATACAGGGTGGTTTAGAATTTTACCACATTGAAGATCTTTTCTTTTGTTATTAGGTTTTGTTCTAAGGATAGGTTTCTTTTAAAAAATAGCTGCATTTTTACGGTTTTCAAAAATGAGTAATGTACCTACAGTCAGCTTGCTCAGTTCTGCCAGTGATGAATAATGCACACAAATGGTACGTGATTCTTCTTATTATCGTGTCACCAGTTCTTTCGAACCAGTGTGGTGAAAGGATTTTAAGTGCGTCTCAAAGAGGCTCATTTCGGTACGTGATAAAAACCCGTTATTCAAAAACAATTAAGGCACACAAACTTCTGTAGCTATCTTTTCGATCAAAAATCTTCTTCTAAGTAATCTTCTAAGTCGAGCTGTTTGGGTACATACCATAATCCCATAAAGGGCGCGGAAACTTCCTAACACCCTTCCCTCGTTGTAAGTCATAGCAGGCGATACAAAGCGCCGAGGCCAGCTCGCCCGGCCCGTTCACAACCGTCACAGCGCCTTCCCACTCGCAAGCGTTTATCAAGCAACACCAACATGCTTCTACTACCTGTGAATTAAAAATAACATACTAAGGACCGTAGTCGGGAGTCTACGAGCGAATAGAGGAAAGTGAGACGCATTTTACTTTGGTTTGAAAGAACTATTGACACGACAACATGACACAGTAAATGATTATTTAGTATTTACACAATTTTTAAAAAGATGTGTCAAAAATAAAGGCGTAAAGTAAGTAATAAGACTATTTAAAGCAAGGGCACAAAGTAATTAATAAGGCAAGGTTTATTCTAGCAAAATACAATTAGACTATCAGCACCTCACGGAGATCTACAGATTGTTTAATTATGATAAAATATGCAACTCAGAAATAGCTAACAATTAATAGAACCACGGCGACTGTTTTGAAAAAATATCAGAGATCTTACCTGGGGCCTAGGAAGAATACCATCGCCTGATGTAACCGCCGCAATACAAGATTTACATTTACTCGCCAGCGCCTTCAAATTCAATCTATGGTGAGGCCATTCACTCAGCATAACATTAACTTGTAACAGCAGAACTTCCCAGGAGAGTAATCGACACAGCCGGTATAAGTTAGGATCGTTGCCCCCACCCAATTGGTTCCGAGCTTCCACTTCTAATACTGATAGCAGAGATACGGCAGCTCGAGAGCAACCAGCCTCAACTCTTGCTCTCGCCGCCCCTGACACGATAAATCCAAAATCTTGAAGAAAACCTCGAGGTAGCGACATAAAAGCACCCCCCAACCCTCCAGCAGGTTTCCAAGATGGACTTAGCTTCCATATAGGCGAAGCCGGCGCTGTCATCGCAAGTTTCACCAAACACATTCTAATGTCATCGGCTGTCGACGCTTCAATAAGTCGCTTCTTCAGCCGTCCCATCTCCAGCTCAGGAACACTATTCTGCTCAAACTCAGCGATCTCCCAATCATCAGTGAGCAACTCTCTAGGTATATCCATGTTTTCGTCATCTGTGTTGATAGGATCATTCATGATGATCTGCTGTTGCTCATCAGTTATCAACTTCTTGCGAATCTTTAGAGCTGATTCGCCAACATGCTTTCTCAGATACTCATCGATTCTATCGATAGGAAGACGGGATTGCGATGTGGCTAGATGAAGGAAAAACATTCTTAAATTGTCCCAATCCCTCTCTGATAACTGTGAAGTGAGGACTGGTGCTAATGCCCAAAAGAGGAGATCAAAGAATTTTATCCCTACTGTCTTGAATTTGTTAAGGAAATCCGGTTGGGTCGAAGGAATTCCTCCTTCAAGAGCATATCTTACGGCATTTAAAGCTGATACGCGATTCAAAAGATCTCTAGCAACAGTGAAAGCGCCGCTCGAGGCTGATCCCTGGATATCTAACTCTGCTACCTGCCTGTGTATCATAGCAATCTCTCTTTTCAAATTGTCAGCTTGTAACACAGCTATAATACCAGTGTAATGATTAGCAATCGATTCTTGTAGTTTCTGTAAAAGAGATGGCTCTTCATCCAACAGTTCACAACCCAAGTTCAATGCCCTGATGTACCCTAGAATTTCGTCATTTGTCATGCTTGCATAGTAAAAGTCACCCCAAGGCACCTCTTTACTTGATCCATAACCATAAAGAGATACTTCTTTTTCTAGTAAATTTGAGTTTTCTCTGCAGCCCAGAATGTTTTTCTTTGCCTGTTCATGCTGACCATAAAAAAAATAGTTGTAGCAGAGATCATAATGTATCTGCATTGCAAGTTCATATTGACTTATAGCAGTATCACCAGTGTGCCAGTTATGGTTCAAGTCATCGGAGTCTTCTGAGAGATGAACAAATGATTCCATCACTGGAATTTGTATTTTCCTTGCTTCAGTTCTATCAACTGTGGTTGAATCTTGGTAAGAGAGCATATCTTCTAACAACTTCAAGCTATGCATCCTGTTGGCTTCACAAAGCCTTAATACTTTTTCATAGTTTTGATTGATTGGGTTGTAAGTTGTCTCTCCTGGCATACCAGGCCTGCAGTATAGGAAACATTGTTTAATTTTACTTTTAAATCACATTAACAAGCAAGCAAAAGAAAAGAGAAGACACCTATTTCTTAAGTGTTTTTTTCACCCTATTTTTTTGTTATCAGTCAAATAAATACTTACATGTTCATGTATGACATCTTAGTAATTTTGGCATAGAGTGCAGTTTTCACAGGGAACCGGATCATCCATCTGTGGTACAAGATCAGAGCAAATCGGACCTGAGGTAATTTCAGCAACTCTGGAGGCACATCCTGCAAAGAGTATACTTAGTTTAGTTAATTTAAAAAATAAAAAAAATAAGTAGGTAATTTTTTGTTTCATGACTTTATCTCGACAAAACAAAAAAAAAAAAAAATTATAAATAAAACAAAAAAAATTACTTCATCTAAGTCATCAATTTAACTAGAAGATTTTCTAGCTATTACAAATTTTTTACAGAATTAAACAAGTCAAGTACCTGAGGAGGAACAGCAAAAGCAGTGTCTGTTGCCATGTAGACTAGATCTTGCATAAGTTGCTGCTGTGTTTGAGGAGCCAGCTTGGTTTCAAATATATCTGAAAATTAAGCAATATTCAATGTAAGAGATTTACTGATACTAGGATTTTTAAAGTATTTTTTGACTCAGGCAATTTCACCCCATACATCTGGCGTCTCTATCAGGTGAAATCACAGGCAGCAATGCTTGGATAAAAAACTTAGGCCTTTACATCTATATTAGATGATTTATACAGTGTCAGGAGGCAACCTATGCCTACACTTAAGGGGAGGCTGCAGTGCCAGGGACATTGTTAGAGATGGAATAGGCTTGCCCAGCACCTAAACCATCCTCTCAGGAAAGACGACGTCAATATGTGTGAAGCTGACTAAGCTGCGGGTTTCCTCACAATATTTTCCTTCACCGTTTTGAGCTCATGCTAAAGCGCATATAAATTTTTCGAAACGAAAAATCCAGTGATGCATGGCCGGGATTCGAAATCACGACTTTCGGATTGAAAGTCGCGGCACAACCCCATTCAACCAACATGGCCAATGCTTTGATAAAGCTTGTCATGAATGATGTATTGCACTTATATCAGAGACATACCCAAACTCCAATGTAGCGAAGCAGCCACTTTCAGAGCAAGTATCTTCAATGCAAGTTGTTTCTTGGAATAATGCACAGGAGATGAGGTGCCAGAGTTTGGTGGGGTCGGAGGGGCATCAACATCCACTACACGCTCGCTTGTTGGCTTCGAGCTGATATTCTTGTTGTCAACCGACAGGAACTCTTCTATTAGTTCACATGCTGATGGTTCTGTGAACATAATTATGTATGATTGAATAATAAAAGACCATTTAAAACTAGTATAAAATAGTTATTTTGGGAACAATGATAATGATTGAATATTTTGGTATTATGTATACAGTGGCTTCTAAAAACAGCTTGATTTAGTAATCTTAGGTTACTAGAACTTTAGCAATGACTGAAAGGCACAAACCTGGGTTATCTTTGGCCAGATGTTTCTTGAGAAGATCTGGGTCAAGAAGGAACTCAAACCAGAGGATAGTGTCAGGAGATATGGGCACAGTGCCCGGTCGAAGTAAATCAACATCCATTTCAACGGTAGATACTTTGTTTTGATACACGATCAGGTCAGGTGTGAACCGCTACTAAAGGGATTTAGGGCAATTATAACTTTATATCAAAATTACTATCTTAGCATCATAGTCTAGTAAAATTAGGTAAATTCACTTCACTTCTTATTATCGGCTTCTGCGACTTGTTTGTCACAATTCTGCCAGAATAGAATAGTGAGTGTTCTTGTTTGTTCTAGCGATGTGTATATCATATCCGGAGTGATTAGTACAATTGGACTACTTCTTTTGCGTATAGTTCATCTATCTCTAGTTCAATTTCAATCCAATCATATCTTCTTATCCGTCTTCTTATCCGTAGTTCAGAGCGAGATTGATAGAAAGAAGCAGACACAGACAAGAGACAAGATAGGTGATATATTCCAATCTTATCAATCCGTCTTCTTATCCGTAGTTCAGAGCGAGATTGATAGAAAGAAGCAGACACAGACAAGAGACAAGATAGGTGATATGTGATATTATTCCAATCTTATCAATCTTATAGTTCAGTCTGAGCGAGAACGATAGAAGCATTCTTATCAATCTAGTTCCGTAGTTCAGCGAGCGAGTCGAACGAATTAGGGATGATCGATATTAGAAAAAATCGATGTTAACATCGAACTGTCCATTATATTTATGAAATGTGTTTATTGTTGTAGAAATAACAAAAGTTAAAGAAAAAAAATTATGTATGTTTTAATTAATGTATTTTTTTGGGCACACTCTGTAAAATGAGAGATGTGACACTAGGGTCGGCCTAGATGCTGATGGCCTAAGGGGCCTCGGTCAGCTTTACTGGACTTTGGTGTGTGCTGAAGGCTATAGCCGAAAGACTGAACTACTGAACTAAAAGATAGATATACTTCCCAGCGGTGAAAAGATATGTATATATCTTTTCAATTAGGAGATATGTTTTGCACATGGCTAGTTTGTTCTGTTCCATTGACAGATCCACAAGTTAGTTTCAGTTCAGTTTCTTGGTTAATGGCTTCTGCGACTTGCTGTCACAATTCTGCCAGTGTCCGTGTCAAGATAGTTTCGTAAACTGTAGATGGCGGGTAAAATCCACAAGTTATAGGACCTGGTTTGACATAACATGACACTGACAATGACATGATGGCGTATACAAAATTGATGACATTGACAAACTGTGATAATGACATTACGACAATGATAATTCATGCATCATCGTCACATCCGTCAGTCATCAATCAACACACAATGATGATAATGATGATGATGAAGTTAAAATAATTACAGTTCGCCCAGCGGATCTAGGCATTCGTGAAGTTAGCCGTTTGTCTGCGCTGAACACAATTTTGTATGAAAAAGCGTCACTGCGCAGACAAACGGCTAACTTCACGAATGCCTAGATCCGCTGGGCGAACTGTACCTACCTACTGAGGTTGGTATTAACCTGATCTCACATTTGGCCGCGCCGTACGCGCCGCAGCCATTTTTCTATATGTAGGGTCTTTCATTTTAAACTACACAAACTGACAGGGCCTCATTATTGGGTTGTAAATAGACGTTTAAGTAGGCTGAGTTTTTAAGGTAGGTTAGTTCAGTTTGAGTCGTGTGCGGCAAGCAAGTAGGTAGGTAACTACCTAAGGTAGGTAGGTACATACATAGATATGTTCCTACCTATTATTTACGTACGGGTACGTATGTAGGTGCTGCCTACTTAACGCAAACATACCTACGTTTGCCTGTTTATACGTAGGTAAGTAATTAGATGTTTATACCTATCTAGGTAACCTACCACTGCGTATCCATGCTATATTAAATTAAATCTATCACCTGTCCTATGAAGAATGCATCATCGTCGCATCCGTCAGTCATCAATCAACACACGATGATGATGATGATGATGATGAAGTTAAAATAATTACAGTTCACCCAGCGGATCTAGGCATTCGTGAAGTTAGCCGTTTGTCAGCGCAGAACACAATTTTGTATGAAAAAGCGTCACTGCGCAGACAAACGGCTAACTTCACGAATGCCTAGATCCGCTGGAAGAACTGTACCTACTGAGGTTGGTATTAACCGATCGCACATTGTAAATAAATAAATGTAGCATGTGTTACGCGTATGTATGACCTAGTGTCTTATCTGTGTTCGATAACCGATAGTCAATTGGATATACCTACAATGTATTGTGTGTTATCATCACCTTTTCATAAGCAGTTGTTTTCAATACATTACAGTTCTAGGTATTTTTCAGTAGCGTGCTCAAGTTCAGAAAATATAAATAAAAATAGTTTTTATTGTAAAGGCGTATTGTAAAGGCGTATTGTAAAAGGCGTATTGTAAAGGCGGTTTTGTGAGCAGTGGATAGCGGTTTCAATGACAAGTTTACTGGTTACCTAATAGGTACCTACCTATTCTAGGTTGTAGGTAGTGCCTAGATTGTGTTTGCATTGAAGATAAGTTATCGGTTTTGATCCGGCTGAAAACAATAAGTAAGCATTCTATTATTTATAAGATTCCGAAAAACAACAGAACCAGGAGCCGTATTCGCGTTCTTGTTTTCGTTCGTTTGATGAACATTCGGATGGTTCCACCAGGATTTCTGACTTCAAGGGCCAATTTTTCGCCTTGAGAAATTTGATAAGATCCCTCTCTACCTACTTTCCGTCAACATGGCTTTTGATAACCCAATAAAATAAAAAATAAAACCGTTGACTTCCTATCACGTAACTAAGTACCTACCACCGTCCATAATTAGGTATGTCTGCGGGATGTTGAGTAATTATTGCATCATAGGATACAATTACCTAAACATACCTATACCTAGCGTCTAATTCAAATCATATGTAGGTAATTAAGTTAGAAAAGTACCTAAGTATGTTCGTTTAAGTAGTTAGTTACCTATTTAGATCCACTAGGACTACAACATAAATAATTTCGCATCTTATAGTTTAGTCACTACGACGATGGTAGAGCATTCGTAAATCCAACATAGGTACCCTACATAATATAATAATACCTAGCAGTAATAGTTACCAATATACCATATCTATGAGTACAATCTAAAAGCTAGAAAATAAATACAATAAATTGTAAAAAAATCATAACTCTACCGTCTGTTTTTGTCGGGTTCAGTTAAAAAAAAAAACAGTTATTTTCAGTGGAAACGAACGCGTATCGTCAGATAAACCAAAGCACAGACAACTCTGTGTGCATCGAGATGGACCTCCTCAGCGTAGGGTCGGAACCGGTGGGCATGCGATGTCCGTTCTGCACGGAGGATATCATGACGCGGGCGACGTATTCCAATACTGCGCTCACGCATATTGTTGCTGTTATACTGGGAATATTGTTTTGGTAAGATAACAGTTTGTGAAGTTACCATTCTATCTATCTATCCAATCAGCCCTATACTGCTGAGTATAGGCCTCCTCATTTTCACGCCACTGCTTCCGGTCCTGTGCCAGTCAAACCCAATGTTTTCCCACCGCCTTTACAATGTCTCATGGTTCAATTCAGTTTTTTTTTTTTTTGTATTTCACGTTGTTGGTAAGATCACATTTTTGTGAAGACTCATTCTGTTTGAGGAATCAGTAATGAAGAAACACAATGTTTGAAAATATCTCTGATTTTAAACAAAAATGTGTAGCGCGTTGATGTCTATTGTATGGCGTAGTAGAAGATTAGCATAATGGTAGCATTACGCACTAACATCAGCATCTCAGATGCTGATGTTTGACTTGTAGGGATTTAGAATGTGAATATTTGCTGGAGCCCAAGAAAATCAAATCGCAGTACCTACGTCTTTGTATTATGTTTTTATTGGAACTTCAAACCACAATTGATTGTTTACCAAATCTTGAGGTTTTAAACCTCGTGAAGCGCAGTCCGCTGGATTTTGTTGAGATCTGATGTGAGACCACTGATGAGCATCGAGAGAGGTTAAGATTTTCTGAAACCCTATGATGACATGCAATGCTGGGGTACAATTTTTTATATTTTTTTTTAGATAAATAATACCTACCTACCTATCTATTATCTAAAACAATATACCTACTTATCCACAGAGTAACAAAAATATTACCTAGAGTTCCTGAAAATCATCCATTTTGAAAAATAATAATTATGTAAACTTAAGCCTTATTGACATGGATGACATGTCCAAAGCAAGCTAACTACGAACACAGTTTTCACCATCGCTGAATAGCACTATCAAAGTGTCATTTGTGGGAGTTCTACGGACTGATGGTATTATACTAGTTACATTCATAAACACTCGAAAATGGTAAGACATTTCATGGTATGACAAGCCCTTTTATCTTTCCAGGTGGTTATGTTGCTGCTTCATACCATACTTCGTGAAGAGATGGAAGAATGTAGAACACTATTGCCCCAACTGCGACAGATTTTTAGGAGTCTATGCTAGAAAAACATGGATAGGAAAATGAAAAAACTTAAAGTAAGACAATATTTAGATACTATTACTTAGTTTAGAAATTATAGATATAATCAATATATTATTCCATCAATATAAGTAAAAAAGGAAACTATTTGTTTAAAGATAATTTTATTAAATTATTATACATCTATCACAGAGTAAAGATTGTAATAATGTTTACATTATTTTATGAATAAGACATAATAAAACTTCCATAAAACCTATTCGTATATCGTACGTAAGTACAATTAAACATTTCGAAATATAAATTCGTTATATAAACTCTTAAGAGAATTAAAAATAATGAGAAATGTATTGGCAATGTGAAATTAACTTGACCTAAAGAACAAAGTGATCTTGTCAAGCTAAATTATCGTTCCCTACTGTAAACATGACGCTGGCCATAAAGAGACCTAAAAACGAATGTCACTAGAGTTACCCCAACTCATTTGAACTTACTTTAGAGTTGTATAAGTAGATTTTTCGGGCTTATCTGGATTTGAATCATTTTTATAAGTGTATAGTAAAAATACGTACGTAAAAATAGGAGCCCCGAGACTTAACCTGTCCAATATGGTCAATTTCATAAAAATCTATTTCGTTAAATTGTCTAAAATTTGAGATAGTGGCACCCTTAATATCGAACGACTAACATAAACTTACATTACAACATAGTTAACATAACTAACATACTTTCTGTGAATAATTTCAAAGTGACACTGATGCTACGAACAAAGACCATTTTACTATTCATAATACATAAATAATGTATTAGGTTTTGACCTCTAAATCACATTTCAAATGTTCTATTGCAATCAACATTTACCTCAAAGACAGAAATGTTTTCTTAAAGCTATTTTAATAAGTAGTTTTAGAGCTATAAAATAATCCTATTCAGCCATACGTATTAGGAAAAATTACCTCGTCATTTTGTAAGTCATCTGCAAAACAAATTATGTTAGCATAGTATACTACTACTGCTAATCAGCCCGATTGCACCCACTGCTGGGTATAGGCCTCCTCTCTTTAACTCTACGCTGTTCGGTCCTGTGCAGTTCTTGCTCACGCATAGTTACTTAGACGCACTAAAAGAAGATTATTAAAACCACCTATCATTTTGATTTGCATCGTTATCAATGTAGGTAAATGAGATATTTGTTTGTTTGCAAGAAATGAGCCGCTGCCTTTTTGTGATTATGAAGGTTTTTCTAACCATAGGTATATCAAAAAATTAAACCTCCGAAAAAACTGACAAGCAAAAAATAATAGCCAAACCTTTTTTATTTTACCTTAATAACTATAAGTTCTTAAACTAATGTAATTAACTAAGTAATTTTGAGTTGGCACTTGGCACCCAACAAACAAATCAATTTATTACGTCGCCTACTCAGAATTACTTAGATATAATACTTACATTAGTTTAAGAACTTAGTTATTGAGGATATATAAAAAAGGGACCCCTTCGGGAGTATACCCTTTCTAATAAAAAAAGAATTATCATCGTGGTCTAAAATAAAATATATATATAGGTACGCGTCGACTTGATAACCTCCACCTTCTTTTTTTCGGTTAAAAATTAGAAATGAGACAAATTATTGTGTGCAGTGACGTCACAAACTGTATGTGCATGACTCTGGCTTTCAAAGGTTTGAGGAACAGTGATCACGAAGGAGTGTAAGATCCTATGAAGGCTTTGCACTGGGGGCAGTAGTGGTTGGCAGTCTTGCAGGACTTCATGCAGTATGGAATGATACATCCACAACAGCAACTGAAAAATAACGTAAAATAATATAAAACGCTCTTGTAGAACATAATCTGAATGATTTTATTAACATTTTGAAAGAAAGAAAGAAGAAAGAAAATATTTTTATTATGCAACATATGAGTAAATAGGTAGGTACACAGAGTTGATATAATAAAAGAAAGAAAAGAAATGTTGCAAAACGGGCCATAACTCAGCATATGCTGGGTTGTGAACAACCAGCGCTGGTGGTTTTAGGTAAATGTTCACTGAAATGAGGACAGTACAACAATGCTTGATGTTGATGATCCGAACTTATAGGTGTAAATGATCACGATTGCAATAAAAAGCCTCTACTTTTCATTTACCATTGGACGTAGGTTTTATTTTTTCTTGTCTTTCTCATGATAATGAAAAGAGATAGCAAGAGATCTAGCAGCCGTGTGAGCTTAAAGGTCCTTGAAAAATAGGGCGAGGATTAGATATGGAATTGATGTTCTCGCGGCTGCCGTAGTTTGCACAGGCAGGCACGGGTAATTTAGAACATTTATTTATTTATTTATGATTTCAACCTGTATTGTCCCACTGCAAGGTAAAGGCCTCCTTGCCTTTTTTTCAGTTTTTAGAACATTATTATTATTTAGAACATTATTCATAGATAATGTTGTATTGTAATTGCATACGCAGGTGCATTGCATAATTGCTCATGCAGGTAATAGCTCTACAATTCTGCTTATTAACGAATTATTACATAAAATCGAAGAAATCTTTTGAATCTTACCCGGCGAGCACACAGAGTGCAGCGGAAACGATATGTGTCCTATTGTTCGGCACGTAGTCGACTCTCGTCACGATCGTCTTATTGCAATTCGTGCAAGTTGTGCCGGTTCGGCCTGGGCCAAGTTTTATAGGCCCCGCGGCGGGAGGGTTTGTGATTACAGTGGTCCTAGGAGCAGCGGGGACTACAAAACCAGCCACGGGTGGCGGGCTGTCTCCGAAGTATGAAGGAGGTGGTACCGGGTTAGGGGATGTCTGCTCATACGGTGGCGGTAAACCCATTTTATTCTCCACTGAAAATAAACAATTCTCCAGTTATAACGTTAAACACTCACAAAACGCTTAAATAAACGTAACATTTGAATAGATAGATTCTGCACAAACCACTTTTCTGAATTCAAACCTACTTTGAATTATGTAACTCACGTGATAAGGCTCAAATTGGTTAAACGTGCAAATGGGGAAAATAAAAAATGCAAGAGCGCCCGTCACGTAGGTCTGCTAATCCCGGTCGTTTACACTTCTGACCTAGCTAAATGAAATGAGCCCGCTTACAGTGAATCATTTATAACATCATAGCCGCATACGGACAATGATAGGCATTTTGTAGCTAATAATATATAATAATATTTAGAAGATAAATATTTTGTATGTATCAATTTGTGTCAACAATTGTAATTAATTTTGAGCTAACAAACTGTGGTCGTTCTAATTTTGCTGTGAGAAAGCTTGTCAATAGTCTTGTTATAGATTTCGCTAGAGCCTACTCTTGTTTCAAATGATGCCGGCCTCTAGCTGAGTCATGCATCGGACACCGAACTGCTTTATGTAATTTATGAAACTATGCTCGATTGATTGTACAGGTGAACTGACGTACCTACTACCAACCTTAGTAAAGTAAAACCCGGAGTTACTAAACAGGGCCTCCATTTTATTCGTGTGAGAAACCTTGCCAATTATTTATATCCGTGTTTATCGGTCAATTGTCAAACTTTAAAATATATAATTATATTTTTTTTTTTTTCACTGAATCGGTTTTGGTCTACTAAGGGAATATATATCGGAGATAAGAAGCTTACCAACTTACGCTTCGCCGACGATATCGTTCTCTTCGCTCCGACTGCATCAGAACTCGAAAATATGCTTCTGGATCTTAGTAGAGCAAGCCTGGAGGTTGGACTAATGATGAATCGGTTAAAGACACAAATAATGACCAACAGCACCAAACACAAGATCAAGGTAGATGGGCATGAATTACACTACGTTGAAGAGTATACTTATCTGGGCCAGATAGTCTCCTTCCAGAACCGGCAAGACAAAGAAGTCGAACGCCGCATCGAAAACGCCTGGAGGAGCTTCTGGTCTATGAAGTCGCTAATGAAGGGAAACCTTCCTCTGTCTCTGAAGCGAAAACTTATAGACATGTGTATTCTGCCCATCCTCACCTATGGTGCACAAACATGGTCATTAACCGAGTCTCAGAAGTCCAAACTCAAGGTATGCCAGCGAGCTATGGAGCGAAGCGTTCTGGGGGTGAAGAGGATCGATAGAGTCCGCAACACAACTTTACGCGCAAAGACCGGGATCGCAGATGTCGGCGATAAGACAGCCAAGTTGAAATGGAGTTGGGCGGGGCACGTCAGCCGTATGAACGAAGACAGATGGGCAGGGGTCGTCACACAATGGGTGCCTGCAGATGGGCGACGCAGCCGGGGCAGGCCGAAGAAACGTTGGCGTGACGACCTCGATGCATTTGAGAAAGGCTGGTGGGAAATGGGCCGAGACAGAGATAATTGGAAGGATATGGGGGAGACCTATGCCCAGCAGTGGGATAATGTAGGTTAAAAAAAAAAAAAAAATATTTTTTTTGTTCAACCTACCTAGGTACTCACAACTAGCAAGCAATTTGAATGATAACTGCGGTATAATATTAAATGAAAACCACTGCATATAGAAACTGGTCTAAACTTAATGAGATAAAATTATATACCAGCGGCTCGCTTTGATTGCTTGTTAATTATACAAAGCTATGTTCATCAGGAAAAGGCTTATACTACCTATGATAAGTAAAGTAAAATATTGTTCGAATAAGTGCAATGGTTCTAGAGATTGTCACCCTTCACATATTATGAACCTTACAAAATGGTATGTATACTCTTATCTATTTTAAATATTTACACGAAACAATAATCATAAACGTTGGATGGCTATACTTATCCTCTGTCCGAGGTAAGCAGCACCAGCCCTTTGGTCATTGGTCTCGTCAATCAACCTCTCGGATAATTATCTGATATATGTATGATTTGCAACTGATAGAAAAGTTAGACTAGCTAGACATCAATGAAACCATAGCCAGCCTTAGGTATTCCGGATAATAAAACTTTAGAAATGCAGTTGGTAAAATCATCCCATTTCATGTATGACATCAAAACCGCAAAACCGTTGTTTGCTAAAGATAAATACTGTACCCATAGGTAATAAATATTGTTCCTACTGAACCACAACCGAATGATCGAATGAAACAAGGAAAAGTTAACAGTAGGTAAATAAATAAATTTTAGAAGGACATTTCGCACAGTGCCATTTTCCTCAAATTAAAAAGATAATTTTCTGATGATAGAAAAGAAACGTTACCAATAGAACGAACGCTCGATTGCTTTTAACACTAAACCGCAACCGAATGAATTAATGACCGAATTTCGAAATGCAGAATGGACTAGTTTAGTATTGTAAATTACTAGAGATTTGTTTACCAAATTGGTCAACTGGTGGTAGGGATTCCGATCTTTCTGGCGGTGGTGGTGCCGACGGAGGCTCGGACCGGTGCCGGTGACGACGGCGTTTTCTTCGACCAAACCTACCGCGCGATCGTTCATCTGGGTTTCAAATGTTTTGTGTGAGAAATTAGCAAACATATTTGTTTAGTTTAGAAAAAAAGTGAGGAAAAAATATGGGTGTCTGTAATGATTACATTAGGTATAATGGACGTAATAAAGGCATTCGATTTAGTAATTAAAATTGCGACACAACTTGTCAATTCAACTGGCAAGTTTGCCACACTACGAGTAATCTATTTACCAAATTTGATCATAGTTCAAAAGTTATCGTGAGGAATGTCTCTGTCGGGAGCTGGCTTTGATTGGCCAATTATAGTGGTGTGTAGTGTACAAATAGGTATTCTAGGCTGGTCACCCTTAAAGATCTCAATGATAAAAATATGAATAGTGCATACGTTATTATCATAAACAACGGAGCCTGTTTATTGTCCTATTTATTTATATATTTATTTATTGAGATTGGAATTCTATTGGAAATAGAAACCGGCAAACTGATACAGGGCTTTAGTAGATACTGTAATCTTATTTTGTGACTTATAAAAGTATTTGAGTAGATAATTTTACATGCGAAACAGCATTTTTATGCATACGTATTTAGTGTAATTACCTACGTACTTCTCGTGATATTCAGGGCGTGAAACTAGGCTTTACAGAGAACTGTACCTAATGCTGGCTTATTTCTAGAGCCTCTATTATCTGTGTTTTTGCAGTTATAACCTTTTCCATGATTGCTTTTCCAACTATTCAGTGCTATCGCATTTGGTTTTTACTGCGTTACTTGTAAAGCATGTTGTAACAGCTAAGATCGCTTTGGATCGAACTAACAGATATTATTTTCATTTGGAAATATCCTGTTGATGTTAGGTCATGCGAGCTTTAAATATACTCTAAAATAAACTTATAACATGTATATTTTTAAGGTTTATATATTGATGATATATTTTTGGTGGTGATATATTAAATAATTTAATTTTAAAGCAGTTTCATATAGTATGGGTATTGAGTAAAATAACATAGCGTTCACTTAGGAATAGTAGAGTAGTCTCTTCTTTTATTAAATAAAAAACATCTAACAGTCTAATAGAATTCACCATGGTAACAAAACGCCAAGACTCTGAACAAATATCTACAAATCATGCAAACATTTATCCCGCTATGCGAGAATCGAACTCGCATGTATTGCTTATGAACCGAGCAGTTCACCTACAAGGCTATTCTTCTATCTATAGGAACATGAGCTGGAATTTTTGTACACAAATGAACGTTTACACGGGTCATTTATAGGAATCGACTGTACCTACATAGTTCTGTGGTACCAACCTATATGTAGTTTAGATAAACGTATTTGAAATACGTAGATCCCAAACAAAGGTTGCCAGCCTCTACATCTGATTCTAAATCAGACAAAAATCCATGACGTATCTTATAAACCAGTTTTATGCTCTTACTTGTTGCGTCCATTATAGATGATGAAATTCAACCTTCGAACAGATTTCTCAATCCAAGTTGCAAAATTATTCCCGCACTGACACTTTTAATCACCAATTTTTACAAAAAAAGCACAATTTGGAATAGTTTTGTTAAATGGCCCCACTTTACGTTCTCTTTCGGTGTTTACGGGAGAGTGAATGCACTGTGAGTGCGCGCGCGGGCGCATTGCGTCACGATCAGAGCGAGTGAGACCTCAAAGTTGCTCAAGTCGGCGAGCGATAAAGACAAAGAAAACGATTCGACGTCACGCTATTTTTTAAGCCAAGAGATGGGGTTAAATACCTTACATTGCCCTTTTGCTGCTGTAGCACACATACATGACAGGCTTTTTGTTTTTTTACTTGTATTCTCTTTTTTTTTGTTTTCATTTTGTTACTGTATTTTGTGTGTGCTTGAGTGGCAAATAAATAAATGTCTATGTCTATGTCTACATTGTAAAACCGTAGGTGAGAATAGATTATACATATAAATTGTGTGTAAAATCCAAAAACTAACATAAGATTTTACCAAGCGAAGCTCTACAAATTTTTTGATGTTAGTTTTAAAATACTTATTTAGGAAAATATAATAGGTACATACGTAACCATTCTTTGGCAGTAGTGCAGTAGATATACTACCTATGCTTGCTATTTTTTAAATATTGACCGAGTAAAAACGAACATTGCATAAATACAATGAAGTTACTTGCACCCATATTAGCTCTTAGACTAGCGTTGTTTACGTTGTACCAACTTCCCCGCTTCCCACTTATAATATTACAATAGCGATTAGTACGCAACGTACGAGTAACCATTTAAATAAAACCTTTATAGCTTAGTTCATCTGTAGCATACAAGCAGGCAGGATTGAAACTTGGCATGCAACTGCACAGGTATTCTTGGCTATTGTCTATGCTCGAAGTATTATCGCCGCCAAATGGCTCGTAAAACTTATAGGGGTTACGTGGATACCATTGATCCTCGTGGACCACACAAGTTTAACTACTTCAAGAATTACGGCGATAAATCTGCAATTTATGGCACTAGTCCCCGAGTACCTACCAGAGGAATTCAACATGTTTGAAATATGTATGGTACGAATACCTATGATAGAAATTAAGGGTTTGACTTTAAAGTGTTTTTCAACACACTTGCTCATAAAGTGGCTCTATGGTCACCGCAATTAAGCACATAATGACACCCATAATCAAACTGTGACTTTTTCATTACTATAACTCACTAGTGAGTAATAGATTTTTTTTTAATTTTATTGGTTGAGTTGCTTTATTCAAAGTTTTTATTCAGAAAAAAGATCGTGTTCCATAGAACAAATAAATTAATGTTCTTATTGCTTGCTCATTTCAAGCAACTTCTTATTTAAATAGATAATTTTAACTCGTACGTGTATAATAAAAAAACTTTCACTCAAATATAACTTTTGTTTTTTCTGTAATAAACGAAAACTTTAAATTCCCCATTTTGTCCGTGGCAGAATAGGCCGCAAACCCTATGCGCGGCGCGGAAATATAGTCTGTGGCCGATCGCAATGCGCGCGCATAGGAAAACTGATTAATTTTTCCCGCAATAGCGAAACATTTTTCACAACTCATTTTCACTGTTGAAAATGAGTTTTTATTGTTATTTTATTCACAAGTGTGTTGAAAAACGTCGTATGATACACGTGTGTATTGATGATTACCTGCCTCGGCTCTGTTAAGAGCCTCGCCTAACGGCTCGGCTCTCAAATAACGCCTCAGCGGTAATCACCAATGTTACACACTGGTACCATAATGTACTATTATGTGCTAATAATGAGATGTCAGTTGTCAAACAGTAACAGTAGGTACCTGCGAGGAAGCTGGGCATTATGAAATGAAACTGGATCAGAGTTTAAACTTAAGAGATTTACCTACGACACATGTATTGAAACTAAAAAAATTTACTTATGTATTGAAATTGGTTATACAGTGGACCTCGGTTTTTATGTAGGCTCTATTTCTCCTCTTCTATTTTATTATTTTATTTGATTTTAGCCTACATTATCCCACTACAGGGCAAAGGCCTACCTCCCTATTTTCCAGGCTCTATTTTGATACTTTTAAATTGGTGATGCTAATTCTGGTAATCGATGCATTGAGGTACATTTACAGTACGTTAAATAGTATGTAGTCATTTACCTATTAGTTTTTTTTGGTATCGTCGTTAATTCCCAAGTATTTCTATAAAAATCAACGCCATCTGTTGATAGGCGTTAGTGTTACTAATGTATTACGTAAGGTGCTAGCTGGTTGTGTTGGATAGTCGGTTGCTGGCGAACGGTAAATCAGTTTCCGTCACAAGAGGGCGGGCATCGGAAAAACAGAGGATGCGCGCGTCTCGTTACATAACGGCAGCAGAGGGTTGTGGCGCGCGCAGGCAGGTGCGGGGCGCGGGGCGATCGATGCGCGCCCGGGGGGAGTCAGTCGAGCGGCGAGAGAGCGACATGGCGGCGCGCCCAAACCGCGCGGCGGCCCCGCGGCCCTGGCCGCGAGAGTAGGTCGCCATGCGCGATGCGGTATGAGGCAGCGCCGCGCCCGGCGGGCCGGCCCCCGCTAGCGGCGCCGCCCCCGCCATGCGAGCGCCGCCGCTGCTGCTGCTGCTGCTGATGGCGGCCGCGGGCCTGGCCGTGAGTCCGCTCGCGCGCCTCAACCCCTGGCTGAGCGCGTGCGACCTGGAAGAGGAGGGAGCGGGCGGCGAGCGAGAGTGCGGGGGCGCGGCGTGCAGCGGCGGCGGCGGCGCGGCCGAAGTGCTTCGGGGGCGCGACGTGCCGCATCTGTGCGCGCTGGGGGCCGGGCCGCGCGCCCGACGGCTGGCCGAGCTGCGGCTGCGCGCCTGCTGCGAGCGCTCGCCCGCCTCCGCGCTCGACCGCGGCGCGCGCGCCGACGTGCAGGCCGGCGGCGAGCGCTGCCAAGCCACGCTGCGCACGCTGCTCCAGCTCGACGCAATGGTGGCGCGCGTGCACTGCGACTTCGTCGACATTCTCACGCGCTACGACTGCGACCAGCCCTACTCCATACACACCTGTGACGAGTGCCAGGTGAGTGCGACTCCACTGCCGCCTCACGCCATCACGGTGACATGCACGCGCTCACTACACATCCAGATCAAAAGTTCATCCTAGTGCTTCGTTAGTGGATCGGTTCACAACAGGGTATCGGACAACATTCAGTGCTAATTGGTTCCAATCAATCACTAAGCTGTTATGTTCGGCAGAGCCATTCATGAGATAACATGTCATCACATCGATGGAATTTTACTGGATTTCAAAACACCATTCGGTGAATACGGGTATGTTAGACGTTCGACACAACTGGTTAAAATGTGCCTAAAGTTGAATTTCATCATTGGCCGTATATCAATTTGAGAGTCGCTGCGTAACCCGCACCGGTTTGCGATTATATTATTTGCGTATATCGATCGAGTCGGGTGAGACATGGTTCTGAGCCTAGTCGTGGTGTGACGGGCCGCGAGTGGAGGCCGGGGGCTGGCGAGGCGGCGACGGTGTGTGGGTGATGGATTTGCGCCCCGCAAATCTGCCGCCCCACTATTTGTCAGTGCCAAGTGCGCGTGACAGGAGCTCTCGGCCACGCTGCACACTTTAGTTAGATTACCCAACTATCTTACAAACTCTAGAAATAGGTTATTATGGTTGAAATCATGTGCATGAGCATGGTCATAGTATTGTATTTATGGGAAGCAAGTGAGTAGCACATACACATACTTAGCACATAGTCTGCTATCCATTGTTTACTATCGTGAAATCGTTAATTAATGATCGATTCCCTAATTATTTACCTTTGCTCACCCGTACATCACGAAATTGCTACTCTGCTTCCTAAAAACATGAATAATTCAAGTTTAGAATATAAGTAGGTAGTCAGTCTTTCAAACTAAATCCAAAACAAAAACAACTCGACATGGGTCATGTTATCATGAGAGGTTCTCTGCCAACTGAGCTCGTAGATGTTCGTAAAGGGTTTACGGCATCGCTCAATATTCGTTCACATTGTAGCTGTACAACGTAGAATTAGATTACTAAAACAAAATGATCAGCTAGCAAGGTATAACATACAAATCAATCGTATTGGTTGTCGAAGATCTTGTAAATATTCACTTTTGCAACCCTATATTATGCAGAATAGGATTGCATACACCTTATTGCAGATACATTTTAGAGCCTATTTATTTACCACAAAACAGCTTACTTTCCGCTTAATTTTTTTTCTTGGGTCCTGTCATTGTTGTACACGTGTGTAGTAGGTATACCTAAAATTTGTACAATTATGACCAACAGGATAACATGTGAAGTTGTGATGAAGCAAGAAAAGTTTGTAGCTTGTTGTTCTTTACTTCATGACCGATGCGGAATTCTAATTAGATAAAGTCAAAGTCAAAGTCAAAAAGCATTTATTCAGTAGGACCGCTGGGATCACTTTGAAAGCTCTGTCAAGACCTCCTCCTAATGTTCAATATGTCCTCCTAATTTCAGTATCATTATTGTTATAATTATATATTTAGAATCTAACGACTATTATATTTGAGAATGTTTGTCTGGAGATGTATGTGTATGGATTTTGTTTTGTCACTCCTTCACGATGAAACTGCATTTTGTTATGGAAGTAGCTTATACTAAATTTATTAACCCGGAAAAGTAAAGTGTTTACGAGGGACAGCAAGTAACGCTGCTAGGCTAGTTCATATCCATACTTACTTATATCGGTTTTAAGAGTTTATTCTCATAAAGAACAAATTAAAGTTCACTTATAATGAGAATTAAAAGTTATTACTTATACTCTTAATAATGTCTTTGGGCTGGTGGCAAAGCATGGGGAAATCTTAAAAACTAAAAGTTAAACAATCAATTGCAAAAAACAAACATACTGGTCAATACTCAAAACAATATCAATATTAAGGTAGTACAAGTTATTTATTACTACCATTACTATCTCGTTATTTTTAGGCGTGTGCGCTAGAGGCTAGAATCACACCAGAAGAAGAAGAAGACTATGCAAAGGGTGTAATTCGGTTGAACTTAACAAAACTTTTTTGTCATGCGAACAGAATTAAGCTTTGATATTGTACGTCACACTGCATCTATAGTTTTCTTGATCGAAGTGTCAAACTGACGATTTACTGCATATTTGTAACATTGCTAGAAGGGAAAGTTTTTAGAGTTGTACGGGAAAACTATCAATCCCTCAGGAATAAAATTTATATGAGACCACCTCGGGAGTATACCCTTTCAAAAAAATAATATTGCAAATCGGTCAATAAATGGCGGAGCAATCGCGTAAATAATACTCAAAAAAACATACAAAGTTGAGAAGAGACTTGAGAACCTCCTTTTTTGAAGTCGGTTGAAAATGAATAGTGTCACGTCAGAGAATAATAGCGATCACATGCAAAAATAGACTGAGAGTTACACAAGTACTTGTTTATAGAAAAGTCATAAAACCGCCTAAACTAAGTAGGAAATAGAATTTAGAATAATATAACTTTATTAGTACCTTATACCATAACAAAAAACACAAAAGTAACGAAAGCAAGTAAGTGTAATAATTGGCAATCTTATCGCTGAAAGCGATCTCTGCCATGAACCTTTGGATGGATATGATAATATGTATCTTCATTTCTCATTTTTACCATCCATCTATAAGACCATCCCAATAAGTCCAAACACCATCACGATAAGTTGGTCAGAACTTAATTAATCTAAGATTTCAAGTGATCCTGTATGTGGTATCATAAACAATAAATGATTATTTTGCACGTCATATTAGCTTGTTAATAAATGACCGTACCTAACAACCATCGTAGAGGAAGCAATATACTTTGGCCTTTACACCTATATTCGACGATTTATACAGCGTCAGGAAGCAACCTTTGCCTTACACTTAATGGGACGCTGTTTTAGATGGCATAGGCTTGCCCAGCACCTAAACCATCGGCAAAAACTGAACAAAAAAAAAAAAAAACTTGAGGAACCAAAAACCTTTTATAAAGTACGTATCTGAATCGTTCAAACTGTTTGGAGATAAATGCGAACATTCGTTTGCGCGAGATAACTTTCACCCTAAATGTATATTATTACTCCGTTCCATAGTGGGTAAAGCCGGGTTTCCACTGTAGTGGACGAAGTCAGAGAGTATTAATGTTGTCTTAAAACACTTAGAAATAACTACGTGCCCAATACGATTATTAATAGAGCAACAAATATAGGTAATATAAATATTTTAAAATTTCCCAGACTACGGTATGATTTTCTAAAAATTTTCTATTTAGCATGTCGTAGGATCCTTGTCTTGGCAGAGTTTTCACTCCATTAAACGAAACTCTACCATGAACTGTTTAAATTCACTTTTATTTCGCAACGAAACCGGATAATTTACATTATCTATGTGTTCATATGTTTCTATAAATAGCAGATAACAACCTCGCAGGCAGTACGCCAACAGCAGGGAATGCAGAAATATAAGCGAAATTCCTTCAATTTTGGCGCAGATGCACGTATTCAGTTATGGTCCGCGGGATGTCTGAAAATTTTTGCTTACAAGATCTTGACAGGTATTCTATACTTATTTATATCATTCACTAGTCTTTAGCCAAGCGATCCGGTTTGATCAGCTGGCTTCTTATGTAGCTACGTCCATAATGTACCATCATTATGATACTTTACACCCTCTCAACCATCACTGATCTGAAATCGCTTAGGTAGTCGCTTAGGTAGTCTGCGTCTGATGGTATAATCGTAGTGTAACAATAAGCTGAGATTTATCCTTTTACCTCCCAGCACCTACTTCAAAGTAAATATTATTCCCAAAACACATTCTCTCTGACTACCCCATAGATATCTTCAAAGGATCTGGAATACACAAAATATCTGAGATACCTAATGTCTACCGCGTCTCGGGGAAACAGTCGTGATCCTGTTTTTTAGATCAGTACCTTCTTAGATTAGGCAGTTATATTTTCCTCGGGTGAAGTTACAATGATTCACTGTATAGGTACTATAGTTAGGCCGTAGTTCATTGTGCTCAATAACTAACCCAGGATGGCACCCACAATGCGCCGTTACAATATCCGAGTGGTTTACAATGCAGTCGGTTGCGTGTCTGCAGGCACTTCTGCTCTCGAAGACTTACCTGTGAACTAAATTGAACATCTGAAAGCTTTCAACCATTTTCCACAACGTTGACTTCAACAATTATTACATGGTTAGGTTTCTTTACCTAAGCTCGACTTCGACTATTTACAGTTCGCCCAACGGATCTAGGCATTCGTGAAGTTAGACGTTTGTCTGCACAGTGACTGATTTTTCATACAAAATTGTGTTCTGCGCAGACAAACGGCGGTACATTGACGCATGCACTGTGATGATTCGTCTTGGAATTTGAATCTCGGCTTGGAAACATATTTAAATCAAGTATTAAGGAGTCAGATAACTAATTACATACTTACGGGATTAAGTTCGAATTTAATTTAAATAATATTTTTATTGATTTTGTAATGGATTGTAAAATCAATATAACTGTATAAAACGAAAGAAAAAATAATAAAAAAAGGCAGTGAAGTTTCCATGAGATGAACGCTACTATAAATTATAGTTAAAAACTACGTTCAAGAATCAGGAATTAATGTACAAAATGTTCAAGAATGTACAAAGCAGGTGTGATCCTCGGATTAATATAATGAGATATATTAAGCCCCAGCCCCTGTAATCACAGCATTGTTTGCGACAATCCATTGTGTTGCTAAACGTTTTCTTAGATAATTGCATTACGTTGCACTTCTGTGAAAATAGATTTCACATTTTGTGGGGTGGCTGTGAATTATTTTCATTAAATACCTTTTTTTTTACCAAGTACCTATGTTAAATAAAATAAATAAACGACAGCCTTTTTTGTCGAAATATTTAGGCCTACGTATATAAATAAAAAAGAAAGAAATGTATTCGCTATTTAGAAAGTTGTTGTTTAGTCTCATCGAATTCGTACTACCTATATCATATAAAAGGAATTCGTAGAGACTAAACAACCTAAAATATGCTGGAATTCGCCATCTCAAATAGGCAAAGCTGTAACTACCTATTGTTCAAAGTAGGTATTAATAAATGATAGGTGAGCTCACAGACATAATCATTTCGATTTTTTCGCATAGGTGAGCTAAACTCACTTTAGATCGACTTATTTTTATATGATGTCCCGCATTACTTGCTACACACGCTTGCTACAATTATCATTTCTGTCTTTTGCTTTATTTTCTCAAAAGACTTTCGATTAGTTCCATTGCCATTATCTATTGACTTTTATGTTATAATTCTAGCTACTACAATGCCTGTTATAAATCTGTTCAAATAGGTAAGACAGACAGATTGTGAGTAGGAATCGGCTAAAAGCAAAGTACGTTTGTGAAGTAGGGGCCGGCTCGCAATGAAGTTTCATTCAAAAACACGCCTCGGATTGAGGTTAAGTGGCGGTGCGCAGGCGTGCAGACCACGCATGCGCTCACCGACGTCCTGGCCCGCAATGATTTCATCCACCTTTCAGCATTTTGAACTTTATCTGCTACTACAAAAACAATTTGATCACTATAACAAACCCGATAAGCAAATCTCAGAAAATAAATCTGCCTACTTATTGAAAATAAAATAACTTTACTGTTCAAATCTCAGCTGAGAATCTAGGAAATGAACGTAATTTTCCCCGTCATTACCCAACCCTAAGGTCAAGCCGTCATGTCCAGTCGGCGACCTAAAAAAGTAAAGAATGGACGTACTCAAAAGGCTTTTTAAGAAACCGATACCTGAAGATGACGAATTCGCGGATAAAAGAGGTCCCAAAATATTAGTAGAACGTTGGTACCGATCCGAGTGGTACTGCGAGACAAAGGGAACAATAGGCAGGGGAATTACGGTCTCTCAAGCCTTTCAGGCCAAGAATTCTCGCGGATCCTTCATTTGTATCTGCGCAGGGGTAATTAGGTATACTTTCTATCATTTTTCATTCTGAATTTCTGCACGTTTACATGAAGAACAATTTTGTCATTAAAAACGTCATAAGAATGTCGCTGTAAACATTTTCGTAGATCTACCTAAGTAATTCATCTTTAATTTTCAACATTAAGGTTTTTGGTTGAATTTTGTTAAAAGTATTTTTATGACTGGTACCTAAAACAGATCAAACCCATAACCAGTAAATCCATGAATGCATCTTTTAGGATCAAGAGAAATGCGATTTCGCTATCGTAAAAAATACCTTACTTCATGCGACGAACTTTAACCAAATTAGATTGGTCCATGAAGGTCTTTACAAACTTGATATGAATTATTAGATCTTGAGTAGATATCATCTTATGTATGTTCTGTCATCGGGTACATTGAATGACAAGTGATATTAAAATTCCCAAAAGTGTGAATGTGGGTCGTAATGCAACTAGGTCAGGGCGCTGTCGGTCCCGACTCAGACGAGCCAGACCACGGAGCGCAGACAACTGTGGAAGCGCTAACTAGAGATATAATTTTATTTACATACTGCACAAATGATCCCATATCTTATTCTTATTTGCATTAGAATTAGAATATTGTTCTACAGAAGTAAATCAAAGCTATCTATAGATCGTTTTAATTTTATGTACATATTGTAAGCTTAGTTTCTGTCAATCAAAGTCAATATAAGCATTAATTCAGTAATACCACTATGTCGGAAAATTTTAAGTAAGTAAGTACCTAAACTTAACATTTTCCGAATACCATGAAGAATCAAAGCAACGGCCGGCCTAGCTTTCCTTTCAGTGATCAATCTACTCGTAAATAGCCAAGCTTTAGTGGGGTGCATATACCTACAGAAATCAGACTCATTAAATAAATGTTGCGATAAATCGCATATTTGCGAAACGCGCGCTACGCTTACTTATCACCATACCGGCGTACAAATTGTACTCTGGCAGCGGGAACGCTCTGGGAAATGCGATTTCTCGAATATATTTCACTACAAACTAGTTTCGCTACGGAGACTTGACGCGCACTATTAGGTCCGTTTTTCTAACAAATAGGTACAATATATACCTGTTTTTGTTTGCTTATTGTCCTAACATTTCCGTTTTACCCTTTTCTTTTGAAGAATTTGGATCTCATAATCAAATGAACTGGTAAATGTATGTTGCTCACTGTAATGTATTGTATTGACTCATAATAGGTACTAGCCATGTCTAAAATTATTAAATAATGAATTGATTTGTGTAAATTCGTTTTTAATTAAAATGCAGAGAAATATGTAATTATAGCTCTACTTAGTCATACCATATTCAGTAGTTTAGTAAACTACATAGTAATACTCGCTTTAGCAGCGATGGGTTTATGATATCAGTGGCGCGCGGTCGCGATTGGAACTCGGCCAGAAGAGCCCGCGGAGATGGTCGACTAACAAGCTCGTATTATGGAGGCATAAAGGCTCCAGCATGCTATCTGCGGCGCGGGTGCTGGCCAGATACAGATGTCACCATGTCAAACAATAATACCTTACGCGCGACAAAACTTTGGGTTTTTAAGATAGCAACTTTGACAGTGATGAGATAAATACAAAAAAAAAGAAGGGAGCTCAGCCCATGTATGATGGTGTCTTATATTCAAATTACTTATCAAAATTCAATGATCGTGATTATTAATTTTTGACGATGTTCTTACAGTAAAATATACCTATTTACTTACAAAAATTGTTTCTTAATGGAAAGCTGATACAAAGTATGCGTAGGTATAACTTGCCAAAGCAATACGAATTAGTTATGATATTGGTTCCGAAATGTCTGGCTATATAGCTTATTATAGCCGTCCTTTTCACATTTCAATCCGTACCTCCATAACCGCAGAGAAAAATTGACGACCCGAAAGACTTTCTGGGCAATGTCCCTTCACCCCATAGTCCTTTCCTTGATGGGCAATGCGCCATAAGTAATAGCCGATCCCAGTCTAGACACTTACAACCTGACAAATAAATTGGTTTATTTTATGTTATGTTTGGGTTTCCGTCTCTTATTTTGGTAACATACCTACACGCGCTTCTATATTTTTCTTGAATTGTCCGAATAGTAAACATCAGTAACGTCTCTTTGCTATATTTACTGATGTTTACTATTTGGACAATTAATTGATATGTACCTTTATAAGGTGTTATATTTATTGGAAAAGTGAATACATTGAACTGGCAATTGAAATTAAGTAAATAACTCTGACATTCTCAATTATTTAGCTTCTACCCCCCCCCCCTCCACTCGCGTGGTGCCTACCAACAGTTTAAGTAAAATGTGTTATATTCACTATTTCAAGTTTTATACAAATTGGTCCACTGAACTGGTTAAAGCATGATTGAAACACATGAACATACTCACAAACTTTTGCATTTATAATATTAGTAGGAAGTAGGATAGCACAATGGATTGATTACCTCAATAATTAAGGTCAGCTAATAAAAATATGTCAAAAAAACATAGTCGTACATTATGCACCTCACTAAGTAGAGTGGAGCTACGCCTTGATAAAGTGAAGAGTCACTCGGGGCTTGTTTGCATACACGAGCACAAGACTACTTCGCAAATTAGTTATCTTGTAAGAACACGATAGTCAGCCCTAGAGTTTCAAATTGTAATTACGTCAAATAACTTAGTTAGTACTAGAATTCTATGATGAGTACCAAAACGTTCAATACTTCATAAAAATGTTTACAGAATACTACTGCAAATAGTACCTGAAGCCGTAACAGAATGTCCGTGATAAAAGCTGAAACAACTGACGAACAGAGATTAAAAAGTTACCGGAATTTTCATTTCAGTGTTTCACTCCTCTTTCCTAACTACAAAAATGAAAAATACGAAAGAGGCAAGTTTTTTTTCCGTCGATTTTCCGAGCTATTCAAGCTCTGGGAAAACGCTACAAATGTCGGTAATCAATGTCAAACTGAAAAGGCCCGGCATTTTTTTACTATTATAACAAAAACATTACAACACCGAGGAAACCGGGATGCTGTGTAATACGACCGCAATATTTAAATGAGATTTCGTTGTTGAAATGTTAAAAAAAAAGGTTTATTTTGTCCTACTTCTTTTAAAAACTACAAAAGCTAACCTACTTTTTAAACAACACTGAGCCTTGCGAGTGCTGTTTTCAAGCAGTGCATTCTCATGACACTTTTGTGTCCATCACAATTTTTAACCGACTTCAAAAAAAGGAGGAGGTTATATGTTCGGCTGTATGTATGTTTTTTTTTTTTTTTTTTTTTTTTTTTTTTTTTTAATGTATGTTCACCGATATTTCCGTCAGTTGTGGACCGATTTCCAAAATTTTTTTTTTGTTTGAAAGGGTATACTCTTATAGTGGTCCCATATAAATTTTATTCCTGAGGGATTAATAGTTTTCCCGTAAAACTAAAACAATCACTGAACTTTAAGAAAATTGTGGCCCGATTTCCAAAATTTTTTTTTGTTAGAAAGAGGTGTACTCTCAACGTGGCGCCACATATTTTTTTTTCCTGAGGGATTAATAGTTTTCCCGTAAAACTAAAACAATCACTGAACTTTAAGAAAACTATATTTCCGTCAGTTGTGGACCGATTTCCAAAATTTTTTTTTTGTTTGAAAGGGTATACTCTTATAGTGGTCCCATATAAATTTTATTCCTGAGGGATTAATAGTTTTCCCGTAAAACTAAAACAATCACTAAACTTTAAGAAAATTGTGGCCCGATTTCCAAAATTTTTTTTTTGTTACAAAGAGGTATACTGTCAAGGTGGCGCCACATATTTTTTTTTCCTGAGGGATTAATAGTTTTCCCGTAAAACTAAAACAAACACTGAACTTTAAGAAAATTGTGGACCGATTTCCAAAATTTTTTTTTTGTTAAAAAGAGGTATACTCTCAAGGTGGCGCCATATATTTTTTTTTCCTGAGGGATTGACAGTTTTCCCGTAACATTAAAAAAACCTCATTCTCACTACACAACACACCCTGACTCACAATCTGAGTCAAACATTAAATAGTTTGAAAGGGTATTACACCCGAGGTAGTACAAAATATTTCTTTTCCTTATGGATTGATAGTTTTCCCCCTTGCTGAACTCCGGTCTGTCCTTTAGTAGATCTGCCCATGACTTCTCTTATCCTTTCCTACTTAAGCTACGATAAGCAAAGTCTTAATGTACTCGTAGCTTACTATATTATTTACACATACACTTTTATTTACACAGTATTTATTTACTTACACTAAAAAGTGAAAAATAAAAATTTTTGAAAAAAAAAATTGAACCGACTTCACAGAACACAAACAGAAGAACCTTCTACACACTAAAAAGAGAAAAATAAGAATATAATTTGAAGTCGGTGCCAAGTGAATACGATTAGGTACCTATCAAAAAAAGAAATCGAGCGATAGCGTACCAGGATACAATTTTGCACCCAAGTTCTTTTGAATTTCTTAGATGTAAATGAATAGTTGGCACCGACTTCAAATTATATTCTTATTTTTCTCTTTTTAGTGTGTAGAAGGTTCTTCTGTTTGTGTTCTGTGAAGTCGGTTCAATTTTTTTTTTCAAAAATATTTATTAAATATTTTTTTTTAAGATTGCTATGAAAATTAAAAACTAAAGCTTTGTGCACGTCGTTGAACAGCGAACTTTTTTTTTAATTGCTTCAGCTTGCTACGTGCGTAGAGCTACCGCTACGCGCGTAGCAACAACGTGACTTTTGCAATCCCATGGCTACAACTAAAGCCTAGTTCGGACTAGGTAGGTATTTTAGTCGAGTAGCGAGTAATATAGTCGCCAAACTACTCACTTCTGCCCAGAAATAGTTTACACGGACTACTATTTTAGTCGAGTAACGAGTACGATCCATTTTAATCAGTACTGTTATCTGACGGTTTTTTGAAGAAGATGTTTGTTGTAGATTTATTTATTTATATTTTAAAGGGTTGTATGATCATTATTAAAACGAAAATAAACAAACCAATTTTTTTTTTAAACTTCTTACCTTTTGTATATAATATCCTTTAGTTTTTTCACTCGACTTTTTGACGTGACAACGTCTTATAATTCGATAGAGCCGGCTGCACGCACGAAAAAATGACGTCATGCGGCGTTACCTCGCTCTGAGGCGTTCCATGTAAGGCTTGAAGTGCAAGCGAGAGCGCGGAACGAGCGACAAAGAAGCACAATCGGCCTTTGCGTTCGGCAGCGTTCGACATCCGTCTCTCTCCTACTTGAGTGAGCGATGCGTAGACGTTGTCACGTTCAACTATCGTCAGTAAACCGACTTTACAGACAACCAATTTTTTTATTTCATAACTGTTCATAGTTTTACAGCGTGAAACGAAACGTACCAATGTAGACAGGTTCGGACTTGTTTAGCCGGTGAACTAGTAGCACGGACGCGTGGTGGGAGGTGCTACTCGCCCAATAAAAGAGTCAAATGGATCGTTTCCACTAAATTACTAACTAACTTACTCGACTAAATGTTTGGTGTTCGGACACGTTTTGGTACTAAGTTATTCGCTACTTGACTAAAATACAAGCCTAGTCCGAACTACGCATAAGGGATGATTCATGCTAGAGTGAGCCCACACCGGGCGCGGCGCTTGGACTTATAAGGCGCATTCTAGCATGAACTCCCACACTGTCTCAAGCTAGTTTTATAACTTTCTGAAAATATGAATACTTACCTTCGTTTGGGCACAGCCCGTTCTCCCGTACTTTCCCTAAACGACTACCATCATTCAGGTAGAATCACAGTTAAGTGTGTGCGTCTTTTATCTTTTACAATCATATCTTTATATCCTCATTGCCTTATTAGTTTGGTATTAACCACTGACAAGGGACAGGCTTCTCCTTCTTCTTTATCGTATCCAAATGTTACTGCAACTGTTTTAGACCACATGTATTCTGCTATGAATACAATTTTTATTTGATAGTTTGTGTTTTAAGACGTATAATTTTAATTTTGATAATTTCATACGAAAATCTTAAAATATACAAACGACTTCCATAACTTATACTGACCGCTACGATTACCTATCCTTCAAATAAAAATACATGTATTATAGCGAGTGCCCTTATTTGAGGAAAATGTGGGAAACGTACCGGCCCTGGACCGGGCAGCGTCGATGCCGCCGCCGACGTCAACTTGTCCACACACTCATGTTTTATTAATGTGCAGCATAAATTACTTTATGCAACGCTCGTTTAGCGCGGGGAAATTACCGCGCCTTACCGGTAGTGGGATACTTTGGACGGCTTCCATATTGAGATGAGACCGCGCCTGCGTCGCACGCTTTAATTGTTCATTTCAATTGTAAGGATTCGTCTGCACATGTTATAACTTTTAAAAGTAATTGTTATTAAAGTGAAAACTTCTTTAGGCGCGGTGGGCATTTTTGATGTGACTAAATTATTTGATTCGTCTCGAAAAGGTCACGTGGGAGTCACGTGACTGCTCACCGACGCCTACCAGTAGCGCCATCTAGTAGTAGTAGTATTCAGTAAACTTTTACCTTTCTAAAAGCTCATTTTATAACTAAACGGGTGAATAAAAATGCATAAAATATAAAATGTGTACTTCTCTTGGCACTCCCGGAAGTGCCACGGTTTTTTTGATGGACCTTGAACCCTCGATCAAGTCTCTAGGATACTGTCGTGATCTTTTTGTTATTAATGGGTTAAATCTCTACGATAAAAAAGAGTAATTAAAATTTTTGAATTTACTCAAATATCATTTGGTAAGCAGTAAGTAATGGTATCCTTACTGTTTTATCCTCGTTCGTAGAAGAGTAAAATCCCAGATGAAGCTTAAATCGAAATCGAATAGAGTTTCAGTAGTAAGTCTCTAGATTATTCTGGAACGATTTTTTATAATATTCTAACTTTTATGAGTACAGTGAATTTGTATTCTAGGAAATGATTTGGAGTTTCATTGTTACGGAGTTTTTGATTACGTGATCAATAGGTCTGGCAATCAAAACATCGCACGTTCATAAAATTATTTCTATAAACCAATTTACTATTAATGGATGTTTTCCGGACACAATATTGAAAAGGTTTAATTGAAGATAATTTTAATTTGCGAAAGTCATAATAAAAAGCTAACCCAAACTGATACCTACAAAGAATTTGGGCAAAAAGGTAAATACTTACCATTTTCTAATGTAGGTAGTTTCTGTAGTCCATACCACAAACTAAGTATATGTATATGCTCAGCGATACTTAATCTTAAGAAAATAACCCTTGTTTTCGCTTTTAAATTTCTATAATATAAACTTTAAAGTAAGTATCGGTAAAGGAGTAAACGAGACTTAGTTACAGCTAAGAGATAAAACTCCTAGGCGTATCTGGTAAGCTCGTAACTGATCTTCGTATATCGTCTCTGCGACACACGTGTAAATAGTTCAAGTTCAGTAATAGCTATTGCAGTTCTTGGAAATCGATGTTTACCAATACTGAATTGGGTCATTGACCTAGGTTTGCGTGTTATACGTAGCTATATGTCTCATGGTATCTTCGTTGATTGAGTTCCATGATTGAATGAAAGTGCGCAGCCCTTTAGGAAGCACAAGTGAAATGTTTATTGAGTTTTTATAAAACAAAACACGATTGAGTTCAATAACGAATGTCATGCATTTTTTTTTAATCTGTTGGATTTTGAGACATAAACTAGGCAATCTTACTAACGATATGGTTTAGCTTCACACTAGTTAAAAATTTCTGCAGAAATAATAATACTTAATAAATAAATAACGCTGGACTTTTTCACACAGCATCATCTAGCCCCAAAGTAAGCAGAGCTTGTGTTACGAGTACTACATGACTGATATACTACTTATATACTTTTTTTTGTAAATCCATCCATACTTTCATACTATCCATATCCATACTATCCATGCTAATATTATAAATATGAAAGTAACTCTGTCTGTCTGTCTGTCTGTCTGTCTGTCTGTCTGTTTGTTACGTTTTCACGCCCAAACCACTGAACAGATTAAGCTGAAATTTCGCATAGTTAAAGGTTGTATCCCAGGGAAGGACATAGGCTACTTTTATGCCGAAAAAATTAAAAAAATCCCGAGGGACCGCGGGTAACACCGCGGGAGCGCAGCTAGTACATACATATTATAAATAGAAAACGCCTAGACCCAAGACAAATATCTGTAGATCATACAAACATTTGTCCCACGACGGGGACCCTCAATTTTTTTTCCGCTAAATATGTTTAGAATCATAGTCTGATTGCAACCCCTCAGTTTTCGGTAGTAGTCTTTTTACACCCTGTATAAACCAAGCAACGCAAGGACTGTAGATAAAATACACCTGAAATAAAGACTAACGGTTGTATGTAACATGAGCTTAGTTACCGAAAGTTGTTCGTTATAATTAGAAGGTAGCTTGAAAATTAATACCTCTTTCTGGCGGCCGGAGCGCTCATAACGCTCGTATGCTCGGTATAATGACTTCAGTGTCTATTTTATATTAGAGGCTACAGAATCGTACTCGCGCTTGCCGCTTGTGGCATAACATAGTTTATGAGGATGTTTATTTGGAAAATCCTTGTTTGAGAGACTCAACCTCAGGTTGCTCGAATTAGAGGTAGGTACAGTAATAATAAGGTGTTTTAAATGTGAGTTATTTTGCGACTAAGTCGTTTCGCGGCGTAGGCATTGTGATCAAAAAGGCTAAGAGCATTTAAAAAGTACTTTTTATTCCAGACAAGGTCTGTCCTACTTACTCCAGACTGCACGGTACCTACTCGGCAACATCCTTTTATTTCGGCATTCAGACAGTGAGTCTTGATAACAAATAATAGCAAAACCAAACAATATAGATATCAATTCATCTTTAATTACTTCGAACTGTTTATTTTGATAGAACGTTAATGTTTCAGCTAAACATTAGTATTTAACGTTTATTACAGTGTTATTGTTGTAATTTGTAACGTAAGCACATATTCGTGGTTATGGGTTAATGAGAAGGTGAGTATTTAATAATAGGTGAAGCTGTTATGATAATCTGATTGATATTAACATCGCAGAGACAAGAAGGTTTAAAAGTATATATAAATTGAAAGTAGCATAATTATATACCTAAGCAAAGGCAAACATTTTATGAAATATTTACTTGATAGTCATTTTGCTACATCAACTGATTAAAACCATCCCTAATAGTTCCATTAATAACTGTAAAACTACTACCTAACGAAGTGAAGTCCGCTATGGCTCACCAATGCACTTCTGCAACAAAATAATCCCTCTAAAAACGTCGAGATATCACGAGCAATATCATTGTCTGCCACTCAGCTGAGAGTCCGGGGAGCCTCAGTAAGAGCAAAAACGAAGCAATTATGTAACGACGTCAACGAATTAGTGTTTGTGCTGGCTATACGCCAAGTGCACACGGATGCAAGCGGTAGGGGAGGGGAAAAGGCCCAGCATGAACTGTATCAGATGATATACGATTGACTATACTAAGAATCGGAATTAACTATAATCCGGTTTTATGCATCCTAAGAACAGTTTCCTGACAGTCCATTGCTTTCCTCTTAATAGTAAATTATTCAGTTTGGTGTGACTGATGTTTGTATGTGATCTTCATGAATAACTGTTATAAGTTTGACGGCCTCTGTGGCGCAGTGGGTGAAAGCCCGCTTGGAACGCAGAAGGTTGCGGGTTCGATCCTCACCGCGGGATATGCATGTATGATCTGCAAATATTTATTTCGGGTCTGGGTGTTTCTATGTATAATACGAGTATATGTGTATTTACAAACAAAAAGTATATAAGTAGTATATCAGTTATCTAGTTCCCATAGCTTAGTTTGAGGCTAGATGATGCTGTGTGAAAATGTCCAGCATTATTTATTTATTTCATTCTTTAAGTAGGTGCATATATTTAAGTAGGTGCAATACAATCGAGAATAAAATGTTAGTGAACAATTTATACAGATCACTCTAAGGAAGGAGTTGTTAAGCTCCAAACTGAATATCAATAAAATACTCATAATTTGAAAAAGAGAAATAAGTAATATTTCACTTTTTAAAAATTCTTCATCTGACTTGAAAATAAAAGGATCTATACACGTAGAAACTGACGATGTAGAAATAAATTCAGATATATTAATGTTGTGTTGCCGTTGGGAGATCCCATCGGGCATCGGTCACATATAAATTCGTAACACTCATAATGAAAGTTGAAGTCACCATCTCCAATAAAATTCCACTGAGATCGCACGTCGGTAAATGAAGGTCGATTAGACGATTAATCCAATAATTGATTGCGCGGCGCTGATCGGCTTACTGCCGGCTCCACTGTATTGTTACAAACCATGTGTAATGGCCTTTTCATTCGATACATTTATTACCTTCATGTTGATGATGCTGTTCACTGTTTGACTTCAGCTTTTGATGAGGAGAATACCTTTATGGACATCATTTATCTTTAACAAATCCGGTACGTTTGAATCAATAAATTGTAGATCATTGTTTTTACAAAGTGAATTCTGGTTTATTACTAGAAATTCTTTAGGATTTTTTTTTATTTAGGAGACAAATGTTGGACTTTTTCACACCGCATCATCTAGCCCCAATGTAAGCAGAGCTTGTGTTAAGGGTACTAGATGACTGATATACTACTTTTTGTTTGTAAATACATACATAATATACATAGAAAATACCCAGATCCGAGACTAATATCTGTAGATCATACAAACATTTGTCCCGCGGCGGGGATCGAACCCGCAACCTTCTGCGTCTCAAGCGGGCTTTCGCCCACTGCGCCACAGAGGTCGTCAATTCATTGACTTCATTTATTCATTGACTCACAATGATTCTAGATAGTTTGGTTTTAGGGCGTGAACACATTTTAGAAAGCGTTAATTTTCATCCATTTAACAGACTACGAGTTAAGAGTAGGTACATGACTGAGATGTTTTATTAATTAACAAACGTTCTACATAATAGAGATAGCAATTCTTGACAAGTACGATAAACCTATATCACATCATGCTGCTATCGTCATCTTGGGCCCGTCTGCAATCTTCAAAAGCTATCGCAATATTCCAAATGAACCAACATAAACGTGCTTTCCACAATTAAGACTTCCATTTGTTTGTAAATTGCCTTTATTTGTTTCATAAACAACAAAAGTTTATTCCAAAACTTTTCTGTGTAAAAGTACCAAACTTTATTTTACTTTGATGTCTAATTTCTCAAAAATTTCGTAACATAAAAAATTATAGGTATGCGATTGAGTGGAGTATGGCTCGCGGGCCGCCCCTACTCATGCACGCGCGACTTCTTAACCGTAAAAGAAACTCTTGAAATTCGTCTACGCCGCACGCTCGTCTTGCCTACTTTACTTTAGGCCTTGTTCAATTTAGCGCCGAGTGGAGTTGGCTAGTCACGTTTCGAACACTGCCTGTTGTATTAGCTTCTCAGTATTACAGTAGTATTGTGCCCCTACAAAAGACTTCAACGCACACACAGATTTTGTAGTACAGGTCTTTGATTCAAACTTTGAAACAACGATTGCTGATAAAATAAAGTCAAATGAATGCTCGACAATTTTGCTGTATTTATTTTGAGTAACATTTATTCGACAATATATAAATTGAGTAAAATCTGTAACACCGCAAATTGCTGAATCGTATTTTCTTTTCGGATATTGTGGGTTTCATGTTGAATATTTAACTTTTCATTATTTGTCCTGTGTTGATTGAGTAAATATGATACTATTTTTGCAATGAAACAAAACGGGAGAATCAGTTGATTTTATTTTATTTCTACCTTACAAGGTAAACACCTTTATGCCCTTGAAAATATATTCAAGTTTCAATTTACTTACATTATAAAAGATCGAGTTAATACATTTAGGACTAATAATATGTACTCATCTTTATAGAAAGAAGTAAAAATTACATCGAGTGCTCCATAAAATTTATAGGTTATTACAATCATACAGAGGTATGCCATCAAACAGCAGCATACCTGTCCTACCGAAATACATACACATCGTTCATTGTCTAGTGCCCCACTCCACCGGCAACATTAAATACATTCGGCCATCGTTCTGTTTGAGTTGAAATCATAAAAGTTGTTCTCGTCTATTAATCCATGGCACGGGGGCGGCGCGGGTCGCGGGCGCGGCGCCGATCAAACAGGCCGGGGAATCAATATGGCCGCCGCCCAGCTGATCCGTGACCTCCCCGTCCCCCGTCGCCCGCACGCCACCCCCGCCGCCCTACACCCGCAAACTTGACGCTTCTCTACCAAGTTTTCTCATGACGATCTCCGACTCTCCTCGCTGATTATAGCGTGGTTGTAATCTTCTCGAGTTTTTATGTGCGGGACCGATATTTTTCAACATGATCCGGTGAATTTTACTCAGACTTTTTAGATGTCATTAGTTATATGTTTGCTTGATTTTATCTTTATGATCTTGCTTGAATAACTGATCGACATTGATTGAAATGACAAACTGAGTTTGCAATAACTTGTGATGAAAAAACCACTGTGTCCATTTTTTCCCCGCTTTAAAATGCAACGTGAAAATTGAACGAAGCACTGAGTTTGTCTCGAATAATGTTTTATTAAAGCACCCATCGTTTTATCAAACTATTAATCCCGACCGCTCTCGTTAACTGAAGTGGCGGTCCGTTCAGTTAATTATAAAAATACAGCGTGGTTTTTCATTCGCAGGATATTGCACCTTTTGTTACGATCTTAACTTCCTGTTTATTATATTTCAGTAAAAAATATTTTTAAGTATATTGTTGCGACTCCTTTCGCTTCGGGTGGTATGGAGTTGTGAATATATCATACGTCGGAAAGTAATATCACCATCGAGTTACAATGTATGTTGTTTGAACCAAATTGCTTATTTTCCTTTATTTAGCATTTTTCATAGAACATCTTTCACAATTTGTACTTTTTATTTTCAGACATAAAAGAAACGATGGCTAAACAATAAAAATAAATAACGTATCAGTGTCTTGTACGAGTAGTTGTGTCGTGAAACTATTGAAAAAGTTATCGTGTGAAATCGCTTTGTATTAAATTTTTCAATGAAAATCCGTCAAGGTAGGTAGGTTTGGAATTATGAATGAACGTTGTACCGTAAGGCGATTACAAGGTCGGTTTGTAAAAGTGCGGTTAATTAAAAGTTGCCCTCAAGCAAGGGCCGGTTGCATAAACCACGCCGTGCCTTACAAAAGTTTCGTTTCGTTGTTACTCCACAGAATATTTAATAATACTACGGTATACGATGGACACTCCTTGCCCCGCATTAATAAAAAAAGTACGTGAGTGTCGTGGAACCTCAGTGGAACACTCGGTTGGATCGAAGTTTCAACTTTGGGCATGTTTCAAATAAATTGTTGTCAAATATTAATTACTAACAGTGTAACAATCTATGGACTGTTTCTCGTCTGCGCACTTGCTTTTTTGCACTTGCACTGCTTTTTTTTCTAGCTCCCATCCTCGATACCGTCCGAAAAGGAACTTTGTTCCAAAAACTCCTTACCCCTTGAGCACTCGATTGCGTTCTTTCAAACGTGGAGCGCGTTACACAGTTGCGAGTGTACAAAAATTACACTGAATAGTGTCTTTGTAAATGACTCTTGTTATTTGTATTACTTTGAATATGAAGTTTTGTCTAGTGTTTGGTGAGTTTACGGTTTACTGGATGGATTAATATTGTACGCTACAGTTTATTATGCTACATTTTGAGTAATAGTTGCTTAATTGTTCATCCGTTCAACGATAATTTAGATAGTTGCAAGAAATAGAGTTAAAACATAGTGGTCGATGGTCGAAGGGTTACATAAGAGAGATATTTTATAATTTCCATACGCTTCCAACTGGTAGTGATATGAATCCCTTGAGCTACTAACTATAATTCGAAATTAACAATTTTTATGATTTTAAAACTAATTGTATTGAAAATCATACATTTACTACCCTGGAATCATTATTTATTAAGGTCTGGCACCCGTGGCAACGCTCTGCTCAACTGAAATTTTGATTAAATACTCCAGAGCTTTTGGTTCTCCATACATTGTAGTGTTTCCATGTGTGAAATAAATTAGAATAATTAAATGACAGGAGGTACATTTCAAGTGAAAGTGGACGCTGAGTGAGCCAAGCCTGTCTGAAGCATGCCATAACCTGTTAACTTTATTGACTAAACTAGTCGAGCGTGAGTAATCCCTTGTTTGTTTCTGCAAAGACTACGGCTAGAAAGCCCCATTTAATTATACACCTTCAAAACAATATGGTATTTATATTTTTGCCATTAACTCCTGAAGAATTTGGTGTCCTGGTACCCGAACGAAAAGTACCTATATTTATGGCTTCCAGTCAATTGTCGCTTACAATGCAATCGCTTACAAAACTATATTATTATGTTAACTTAACTCATCAAAAAAACTTGAAAAACGAAACACCCGCCATATCATTCGTTTGACGATTTGGCTAGGCGATACTTAGGCATATTATACGACATATCGATATATATCCATACTTATATTATAAATGTGAAAGTAACTCTGTCTGTTTGTCTGTCTGTCTATCTGTCTGTCTGTCTGTCTGTATGTTTGTTACGCTTTCACGCCCAAACCACTGAACAGATTAAGCTGAAATTTGGCATAGGTAAAGGTTGTATCCCAGGGAAGGACATAAGCTACTTTTTATCCCGAAAAAATGAAAAAATCCCGAGGGACCGCGGGTCACACCGCGGAAGCGCAGCTAGTACTATATAAGCCACTGTCCATGTGTTTCATTCAAGTTGGCTTATTGCACTGCAATGGCTAAATTAATTATAGCGTTATTGAACATATCTAGAAATACAAACTTTTGGTTATATAACGTGAGATAGAGCTTTAGCATACAGTATTTTGCCTGATTTTTATTTTAAAAATCGACTTTGAAAACATTATGGTTAGATAAAATTTATTAAAACCTGAGAGAATCAAAAAACAGTCTGAAAATCAGCGCAGTCCCTCTCCTGGGAGCTGCACTAAAGCTGATACTGGACCTTTTTGGCACCACACAAAAATAGGTAGGACATGGATAGTTTGTTTTTTATTTTTGTTTATTTTTTATTATGTTTCTTTGTACCTACTCGTCTAAATGTTTATTGTTCTTAATTTCATTGTATTGTGTTGTGTGTGTCAAATAAATATATTCTTATTCTTAAAATAAGAATAAATAATAAGTATGAGTTTTCGTCATTTTTTTTACTTTTTAGAAACTTACAGTAGATATGTAAGTTTAAAAGCACCTACTTTTGGTTTTCATATACTAAAAATGTTACGTTGGATAATCTTTGTTTGGTTCAAGTAGTTCAAGTGGATATTTGCAATGCATTTGGGCAATATCAGTCGTTCTGCAACACTGCATTCCCAAGCATCCGCCGTACAATGCTACGCCGTAGCTCGTATTCGTAGCACCCTGAAATTATTTTACGCAACGAATCGTATTGATATACATAATAAATTAAACGAATTTTATTTTCATCGTCCATCTGATATTGACATAATAAAATAGTTGTCTATGGAAAGAAAAATGTCTGAATCATCTCTATGTTTCACTAAACATTAAGGGCCTTACTAATAAACGTGGTGTAAAGTTATTCCTCGGAATAAACTAAAAATAACCATACATTTTGAGAGTTTACACTCAAGAATAACTTTATACCACGTTTATTAGTAAGGCCAAAAGCTTTTTAAAGTTTATTTATAAATGTTTCATGCAAAATTGATTCTACGTAGGTAGTCATCTTGGTCTATTGATGCGTTAGAACTATTTATGCTGATATATATGAAGCCGTAGCACTCGCTCTCCGTATTTGAATCAGTTTTTTTGAGACGTTCTAATTTTAATCGCAAACGTTAGTCTTTTTTGTACACTATAGGATAACAATTTACCTATGTAGAATAAACGTTTGTTGTATATTTTCTTATTAAAATTTTATGGCCATAAAATAGCAGAAACGACCACTTTCCTGAACTGTTTCAAACAAAAACTTTGTTAAATACAAAGTTGTTCCTTTTTATTTGAATAACATGCAGTATCTAAGCTACAGATAGCGTTGTCCCACACTTTACCGTTAAACTTCAAGCATGGCTTCCGCTTTTAAGTTTTATCGCAAGCTAACTTTTAAAATTGATGTTTTTCTCTCGAATCAGTTAACGACTGTAGTTTTTAAATCCGTTCTCTGACAATGAAACGCGGTTAACGACTATTGGTTTTGTTATGGCCATTCACAGTTTAGAACGATCATTCCAAATCCATCTGAATAACGTGCGATTTTCTCAATCAAACTTTTCTAGTTATTTAATATTGTACAGAAGTTGTTGGTGACTTTTGTTTTACGAATATATCGTTTTTAGGATACTATTAAATGAAATAGTGAATTTGAGGTATGTGGTTTACCATTCATAAGAGATATCCGGCACCATGGAGTGGTACTTACCTATGTGAAGATTTATATGAAAGTTACTCTATCCACACGCTATGTAACTTAATTTTTTTGTATCTATGTAATGTCAAGTAAATATTTTATCTATCTGTATTTTGAGTGGAGCAAGCCTGTCATATAATGAAAATTTTCGGCTAAACGTAACAGAATTTAAGACCAAAATCAATCAAAATATCAATAAAGCATTAAATAGAGGCGGCAAAACGGAGCAGCTCGTCGCCAACGGATAAAGGAACAACGGTTTAAATGCAAATAAGATTACAATTAGATATTTAGATCCTCTCACAATCCACTTCGGAAACAACCTCTTAGACTAGGCTTGTTCAATCATGTATTTAATAGGCTATGGTAAATAGCCCAATTGATTTGGCCCGGCTTCATATAATAATCTATGTCCACCTGAAATAATGTATGGTGACAGAACTTTTAGATGTAGAAATCACCCTCTACTTAAAAATAAACATATGGCATCACACTCTCTCTTTATAATACGAGTATTACTTCTATAAATAGACTATAGACTACCATATTTTTATATAGTATTATTTTATAATCTGTTTCTATGTGACTTTTGTCTTTTGTGATTCGTTACTATGAAGATCCCGCAAACGAGGTAGCGTAAAAAGAAGACAGATAAAAAATATCTAAAGAAAGTAGCAAAGTCAAGTGGCGTCGGGCAGTCGGTAACATCAATGTACTTTTGAAAATATGGTATAAGCAGACTCTTACGGGCCGTAATAACCGTGGAGTTCTCTTGAGCCGGCACAATGCGGCGCCTGGATTACTTGTCAAACAACTTGACGACGAGAAATTCAAACTCACCTTTTTTGATGCTTGCAACATTCGTCAACAGCATATCGATTTGATTCTACCGCGGATTCCACTTTTCAGTATAATGGTAGACGCATTTTTGTTCCTTCTAATTTTTTTTCCTTCGATGTGGAAAAGTTTTAAATACATATATACATATTACAATTTTTAAGGAGAATAAAATGAGTAGTGTTGCTTACATTGCATAATTTTAAAGCAGGAATTTAAGATAATGTTCTTACCAGTGCTATGAGACAAACGAGTTATTTTGGAGCAAATCCGCATATCCATTGACTTAACCTATGTTATTAGTTACAAAAGTTAGTTTGAATGAATAAATAATGCTGGATATTTCACACAGCATCATCTAGCCCCAAACTAAGTAAATAACACATAAACGACACATTGAAAGGTGCTTGCTATTTTCCATGCAATACAATGCAATAAGACCATTAAATGGGCCCTTAGCCTTAGCCAATACGCACCGAGAGAGAACAAAAGCGCATCGAAATGTGCAATACCGATTGTAAATTTAGGCATCCAATAAATAGGTGCAAATGAGTGCGATTCGTGGGGCCACCGGTCGCAATCCGCTTGACCTACTAACTGAAGAGCGGTACCTAGCCTAGTGAAGCATAGCTCGCTTTCCTGTTTTACACATCCTACAATCCGCACCAAAAAATAAATATAGCCAGTTTGAAGGATTTCGCGTGAACGTATTCTGAAGTTTTTCAAGTCAAATTTCGAATTTATTGTGGTCTTCATGTAATTCCTTTTGCGAACTAAATCCGTGAATCATAGAAATGTGACCAGTTTACCCACTAGCTTTATGATTATACTTGTACAACTGTTGGAAATGTGTAAAGTACAGTTTAGGGGTCAAAGTTTAAGTTTACAAAGAGCTCGTTTTCAGTGGGAAGCTGGGAATATTAGCTGATGATGAGTGCATGTGTGGAACGGTCACAGCGGCTTGACCTACAAAGTGAAGGAGCGCGAACGATCGCGTCGATAGCGCAGTGCTAGCCTCCACGCCAAGACCTAAGCTCAGATAGGAGATATCTCTTAGTCAATCTAAAGAACCGCTTTTGTGCACAACCGAACCTTTCCTATTCTTCTTTTTCTGTCACTAGCGTGGTGAAAAGATGCCTAAGGCTCTTTTCGAGCATTTGACTCATTTTTGGTGTTCTGCTAATCATCTTCTTCTTTTCTTTTTAATCATCATTCTAATCTGTTGCCAATTTTATATATCTGCTCATTTGCTCACAAAAAATAAGGATTTTTTAGTTCTTTATTTTTGTAATAATTATTTTCAACTTCAAACAAGGAGGTTGTTCAAGAGTCGTAAAACAGGCGTTAGTATTGTAGGAAATTCTGGGTTTTCTATAACTGTTTGCATAATCTGGTTCCAACTAAAAGTTTAAGTTTTATGCAGTCTTTAGTCTTTAAGTTCAAAAAACAGTTCTCATGAAGCATAGCCGTGACCTGGCATCAACCCAGCAACTCACTGCAATTAACTAATACCTCTCTGTTACAATGTTAATATGTTGTTGTACATTCATGAGCCTAATAGTGTACTTGCTTCCTCTATTTGGGATGATAGATAGTAGTGATTTAGCATGTACAAACATCACCTTGAAAATGCTTTTAAGGAAACTGAATAAGGAAAGCCAGAGTAATAATTGGTTTGGATTGTCAGCACTGATTATCTAACTAGCGCTGTTCATACGTTGTTAGCATTGTCAGCAAGCTAATATTTTGTTGTTAGCACTGACTAATTAACTCAGACGTACTGCCTTGAGAATAATTTACATAATAGCAATGCGGAGCGTTGATAAGCAAATGTCTCAATCTGAAGCCTGCAATATGCAATAATATGTGACTACTACGTTTTTATCTCGATGCCATTAGCTAATCGACAATGTAGGTCTCCAAGTTAATGTGGAAATACTACGCCTATAATGTTTATAGTGGGTGCTTATGAAGCCTACCATTGAATTGAATTTGTATATTCACCACGCACAGTTCTTTATGGATCGTAGTATCCGGCATAAAATATTATTCCCAATCTCCCGCGCCCTTTCGCGTCCCCTGTCAATAAAACCTCACAAATTCCTAAGACAGTAACGACAGTTTCGTTCCGTGATGATAAAATATTTCAAGAATGTAAACTGTATATATCAGTGAGAAAGTGAGTTTCAATAAATACGTGTAGACACATGGTCCCGCTAGCCGCGCCTGGAGAGCCTGGAGGCTGCGACAGCGCGCGGCGCCCGGAGGCGCGGGGTGCGGGGCGCGGGCCGTTGACCTGCCCTTCGTCCCTCACCCCGCTCTTCACACAATACTCCAATGTATATCCGCTCAAAATCAACCTTAACTCCAAACGGTTAGACGTCGTTTCCCATACTCAATTTTAGTAGTGAAGTCGAGAAAATTGCTCTAAGCTATTCGCATTCGTATTTCAAGTGAATTCGGTGTATATTATTTCAGTACAAAATCGGGTCTGATATGGGACTATGGCTACCTTTTATTGCTCTGTTTTTAATATGAATGTTTAATGATGATACGTGTTAAGGGTTTCCATTACGGAAGTGATAAAAATTACATTTTGTGAGTGTTGGTATTACCATCAAAGGTAGCATCCGTTGAATATTTTACTCGTAGGAACCCCAAGCTTACATACTTACACCTTTTATTTAAGTTGAAATATTAAGCGGATACTCGAAATTAACGCCACTACGTAGGAAGGTAGGTAAGCATAATTTAAACAAAAAAACTATTAGTTACGCAACGCTGAAACAGGAAGCTTGAATCCCTGAAACAGTTTCAGAGCACACGTACATAAGGTGTCTTTCCGAACGTTTCTTGCACATCGTGTAACAATGTAGCGCACAATTTCGCTGCTTGAACTTCAGCGTGGATCTTTTTATGTTTTCCACATTTTACGAGCAGCGCCGTGCTTCCAAATAAAGAAATGCCGTAATACCGAGCATGTGTGTCTGTGCGGAACGTCGCCGCATTGCCTGATTATTTTGTATTTTACTAACAGACTAGCTAATTGTGTGGACTTCCGTGATTTTAGATCATGATAGGAAAGCTTAGGGTACAGAAATGAATAATAATGTTTGTTGTAAATGATTCTTTGCGTTGTTCTTAAGCATATAAGTAAAAGCGTTCATTAATCATAAAATTCATAAGTGTAAAAATACCGAGAAAATCATTAAGAGCAAATAATAAGGTAGTGAACCGATATTTGCCTACTACTACTTCTCTGTATATTGTGCTACTACCCACTATTGTTTCATAAAAAATCATGTTAGTATAATTATAACTCCCAACGTAGTTTAACTAAGTAATGTACCTACGCTAAGTTAAATTTATATACATAAGTTAAGTTCTCAGTAAGTGAATTATTGTAATTCTAAATGAGAAAATAAAGTTCTTAAATCGTATAAGTGAACATAAAGCTGAGCTTTTTTTTTGTTGTGTAGAACAAACCTTCCAAGCTCTGAAAACACGCGCAGTATCACTTCATTTGGTTTGGACGTGCCCCAGTCAGCGGGGATTTGCAACACATACTTGCACTCCTCTGGCGAGGTGCCATTTTATACGGGAGTTATTATATTGAAATATACACGGAGTTATAACTGGCTTATCTCAACAAAAGCGAGCCAGCAAAATGTGCTGTTATTGTCAGAAAATAAACTCTTCATTTTGACGACTTTTTGTCGAATTGGATTGAGCCTGCGCGGAAGTGCCGCATTCCGCAGTTGATGTGCTAATTTTTAGCTTCGATAATATGGTTAGACTTTGTTACTGAAAGACACGTTTTCTAAACTTATTCTCATGAAGTACGGAAAAAATGTATGAAATTGTTCTTCATTTTAAAATAAGATAGTCGTGCAAGATATTTTTCCACAATTTTCTTGTTCTCGTGTCAACATGTCCGGTCGACCACGGGACATGCACGAGAAGGCATCAATCATCGTTTAGTGACGCGTCACATGTGATACATCCCAGCTGATATAATAAACGTATAGCATTGTAATTGTTTTATCATCACTCAATTATGTCGTTGTTCACGGCAGTTATGTAAACAAATTCTATGTTAAATTGTTGCCCGCGACTTTAGTCTAAATGAAACGTAGCTTGTGTAAACGCAGGGATAGAACTACTCCTACTATAAAAAAACCGTTATAAACATAAAAACTCTGTATTAGTATAAAGTCGGGTTAATTACTAGCCTACTCTAGTAATTAACCCGACTTTATGATTGATTTATAATTTAAGTGTGATTTTGCGGTGTTAGTATGATGTGATAATAGAAGAAGATATACCTACAATTCACTAAAATTCAATACCTATCTAACACACATTAACAAAATAAACGAAACCCGCAGCTACGTATACAAATAAGTAATGTGTTGTACTCGTATTATTTATTAGTTCAAAGACAGTAAATGAACGAGTAAGTTTTTAAAGCTTTCATGCTCATAAAAGTGGTTCAATAGAAAATAAACTTACGGAGATCTTAAAGAGCCAACAGAGGGAAATCAGGGTATGATTCCAAAAAAGTTATCGCCATAGCCGAGTCACGTCAAGTAAATTCACCAGTTTTAACTTGATGACAAGCATGTTGTGATGTTTACCGGCATTTGTGTATACCAATAGTAACTACAAGTTTACCCTACTCGATGCGATGATCGGTTTAATCATAATATATTGTAGCGGATTATCGATTATCGTATTACCGAAGAGTGAAATCAAAATTTTTGAGCAAAATTGATTACTTAACCAAATAGTTACTCGCTTTATGGTAACTACTAGTTCTCTTCGGCTACAACAGTGAAAAGATTTAAATGTTTATGGTATTGATTTCGTACCTTTTTTGCTTCACGCATTGAAGCACAACAGCATCATGTCTACCCCTCAGGCACGGTAGACATTCCCTCAGATCAAGTTATTTAAGATCATTTGAAAATATCTAATTGGTCGTCAGAGGAGGTAGTCAGAGGCACGTCCAAATGCATCTTGCAAAAGACAATAAGTATTTCAAACAAGCTGCCAAGCCCACCTGTTAGAATACTAACAGTTTTCAGACACGAATGCCCTACAAAATATCGAAGTAAAAATTCAACGAAGTCATTCGTAAAATATTTCTGCAAAATGTTAACCCATTGATAAATGTATGACACCGTTCCGTTAACAGGGAGTGGGGACAAAGTGAATAAAAGAAGCCTCTAGTGAGTACTGAGAAGCGAGGACCTATCGACACCTGGACTCCAATTCACTGTCGCAATAGTTCCGGTAGCTTTCACTTTGGTCACTACAAAGAAAAATGAAGGAATGAAGGAAGAAATAAGGAACTAATAAATGTCTAAAATAAAATTCCTCATGTGGATGAGTAAAAACATAATTATATTATGTTACTGTGCTGTATGAGGATGAATTGCTCGGTATGTAGACCTAAAAAAACATCAGGCTTAATCGACCGATTTTCTTATAGTTGCCCTTACTTTCGATTCTATACAATTTACTTCACCAATATACCTACTTTTCATGATAAAGCTGTGCGGAAATTATGGAAGTGTAGGAATGTAACGGCGTAGATGGTCTAGGGGTTGAAGGCTCCACGCTAGTGTAGTGATGCTCACGTGGCCGGCTGTCACGTTGCGGGCGGGGGCTGCAGGCTGCACGTGCCCGCGATCGATCCACTCCATTTATTGTTTACTACACGACTATAATACACAATGAACCGGCTACTACCAAATTTAATTAAGGGTTTGACATTGAATAATGCCTTTGTCTTTTGGATTTTGAGCCAAATTGTTCGCTTTCCGTTGTTTCCAAAAGAAACTTGTGTCTTTACATAAACTTGGACCACTAATAGTCTCTAGCTATTTCTGCAATTTGTGTCACAACACATAAATAAAATGTTCGTCTGCTCGTAAAGTGTTCCAGGGACATTGCTTCAGTCCGAAATAGTTTGTGAATTGATAGAGTGGCAGTCTGGTTTAGCCGTGTTAGGCTGTCAAACTAGCATCGAGATTCCATTTCGGGCGTGTAGGACAGAACTCGTCCAGAGTTGCCCACTCTAGGTGGGAAGTATGCTGCATTTTTGATGTGAGCCGTCGAGGCGCGCGCATCAACAATTTACTCCGACGCTTACCTAACGGAGCCCGAGGCGATGCTTAACTACTCGACGCCTAAGTTCTCGATCGATGTTGCCGTTTTAATCAGAATTAAGCTGCTCCGTTGGAGTGCTCGGCATTGTTACCGGCCCGCGGAGAGCGCCTGCTTTGCCTCTCCGCAAACCCGATTCAGACATATGATTGAATACTTCAACCATACCTTGCCTCATTACTTAATATTTACGGCAATTCAACCTGTGCTAATGTGTAAAGAAGCGAAGCAAAATTTCAATGTAGACTTTTTTTCATAGATCGAAGAAGTCAAGCGACGTAAAGTGAAACACACTGATAGTGACATCAGCAACTAAGCACTTTGTAGGTAGTTGGAAAGGCTTGTCGAATTAATTTTGGCTATAGGTAAATATAGGTAGGTATGCTCTTACCCCATAACTCAGACTGAAATGTGAGACACTAGCTCGTTCAAACTACATATTTATCCTATCTCATCCATCTAACATATTATACGTACACTATTTGAAAGGTTGTTGGGTTTATGTTTAATTTTGATCAACTAATTCGGTCTCTTGAGGGAGTTTTGTGTAAACAGCGGAGGGACGGGGCGGAGATGGGTATCGGTGCGCGTGGAGGTTTTGGAGGAAAGTTTGCGCTAATATGAAATGTCGCAGTCGCGCCGGCACGCGACCCGAATCTACAATTATTTTTCATATACGCTGCAGAGTGCCTAAACAGATCTGCCCACACATAGGCCTGAATGATGATAAGAATCTATTTTAAATGAATGTTCTCACACGCTTTCTTTTTTCAAAAACTGTAATTACTCCTATGTCCTATAAACAACTTAACACCTCCCTTTTCACAAACGAGTTGACTGCACTTACGAATAAAATATAGCGCAGACTTGTTAAGTTCGAGTTTATAAATAATTTCATGCATTATTAAACTGCGTCGTCTGAAGTTGGACGAGAAATTTTAATAAAGCTTCACTGTTAGAGTTCTGACACTCTTCATAGCTATGTAGAGTGAGGACGTTATACATCGCATAAACATGTACTTAACAAAGGACACAGTTTTCCAGCTTTTCTTTATAATTAATTCAAGGGAACTTCAAGTTATGACTTGGACCGCTGGCGTCGCCACTCCAAGTGGACGGATTGTACCTCTTCTACTGTCTGGCATGTTTTATTTCACCTACTTTGCTGACTGTCTCGATTAATATGATAACTTAAGACTTTTTGTTGACGTTGTATAATACAACTATCTTTTATAGATGTATTAGACCACTAATGATGATGGTAGAAGATTAATTCTATTCTAATAAATAGGCTAATATAGCCTGGTTACTTTTTAGCTACTAAAGTATAGACCTCCTCTTTAGAACGCCACTCTTTTCAGTCTTAATAAAAATTACCTGCCACATGAGTAAATTCTTAAAGCTTAAATCTACCGTTATGTAACTATTTATAATTTTTATATCATAAACTCGTATAAAAGTGACATGTTTCTTAGAATCTGAGCAATTCTGTTTCCCGTGCATTGCGTCGAAGACGGCGGGCCGTCCGATCGGCTTCGGACAAATTGTTACAAATGACAGGAGAGAGGCTTGCGTCGGGACGGAAACGGGCCCTCATTCAAAGCACACTGTGTCTGTAAAGCGATTGCAAATTAATAACATTTTGTTGGTATTATGAATGGAGGCGTTTATAATTTAGTATGCGTAAGTAGTTTGATATAAATTGAAGCCGTAATATGACGATATTTTTGAAATTTTAGAACCTACCTACTTGTTGTCATGCAGATACTAGCGTAAATCTCTATATATAAAAATGAATCCCTATATCCCTTGGTCACGTCATCACGCGTGAACGGCTAGACCGATTTCACTAAATTTTTTTTTGTTGTGTTTGTTATTGTCAGAAGGTTCTTATGACAGAAAAAATCTCTATATTAATCATGGAGGGCGTGAAATAAGGGTTGAAAGTTTGTATGGGGAGTTGGAAGTTCCAGTTAAAGGCAACTAGATGGCGTTGCTAACCTATGGCTGAGGTCGAAAAGTTTCATAAGATTCTTGCAGATTTCAGTTCTATTTAGATGTTTTCAAGTATGTTATTTTGCTGAGGAAGTCTCGGGTACCAGCTAGTAACTTATAAATTGATTTGATCATTAAAGTTTTTTTTCTTGGATTAGCGTAGCATCATCTAGAATACCGTTCTTAATAAACATGTTGTTGTTTTTGCGTTGATGAATAATATCAAACATATTGCAGTCTGTAAATACTGCGTTGCATATTTTATGTCTGATTCCTATTTTCAACATTACCTTACCTATAGTAGGTAACTTTGTTTATTTTTCACAATGACACGTTGTTTTAAAGCGCACGTTTTCATCACAATTTCACCTGAACTGTATGACCTTACGATGTACCTAATTACCTCCCACCGTCGCAGCGGTCGTAGCTCCAGGCGAGGTTTTGATGTATTGAAAATAATGACTTCCTTGCTTTCAAAGCAAACTGTGAATGAAGGATTAATAGCGGGATATGATATTATGAACGGAAATTTGAGCATTAAGGTATTTCCATTCAATAACGTTAACGCAAATCAATATCTTTACCTAATACTCAAAAAAATCTCAAATGAAAACTAAGTTGCGGTTGGTGAGACTAAGGTACCAATTGACCCGCATGCTAGGATCAACAGTACTCCCAAAAAATAAGGAAGTCCTGGACATTTTACTATCAATCATCGATATCAAATTACACCCGGGACACTCAAAAAAAAAACTCAATGCAAACACCACGGTACCTACAGTACAGCCACACCATAGAGTCATGAGTAATAGAAGACACGAATCTCTGTGTGTATCGTATTCCTCGTCCGCAAGAACGCAATCGAGGGCAGGAAGTCTTGATTGGTAAGCGGGAGGAGTTTCTTGTATGCAATATTTCATGATGATCAGTTATGTGGTATTTCACGCTCGAAATCGTAAACAAATCAACAAACTCCCTTTCACATTAATTTTAGTTTGGATATTTAGGTCAAAGTTAATAGACATTTATTCATACAATCTGAAACATATAGCTTAAGCAGGTAAAACACATATTCCAGCTAGTTATGCTAGTTTACAATAAAGAAACAGTCGACTGGCGTTGGTATTATAGTATTTGTTGTAAACTGTTTACCTGCCGGAAGTCGCCGCGATCGGGGGTGCGGGATAACCCGATAAGAGGATTACTCTGCCACCTACTTAACTTATATTTATTTTGTTAATTTTGCTCTTTATTTCCCGACGTTTAAGGCAGTTAGTTTTCTGTTTTAAAACGCGGCTTAACTTTTATAAGCGAGCCAATTTGTTTAGCGCAGTTGGAGTTAATTTGACGTGTTGCGTTTTGATTTAATGTTCTTGGTATTTGATTATTTGAGTTGTTTATTAATGTTTTGTACACAACTCTCTTCATCTTTAATAAAGCTGAAGAGTTTGTTTATTTGAATGCTCTAGTTTTTGGAACTTACAGTCGGATTTGTTTCTTTTTCTATTTAGGAAGGTTTTTAGGTAGGTACAGTCAGCAATGAAAGTCGCTTAACATTTGATTACGACCAATATTTTGTCAAATATTTGAAGAATAAGCATCAACCCATGGTCATTTCCCAGGAAAAGTTATTTTTTTCTTAAAAATCGAAAACAAATGGCGTTTTAAGAAATCAGACTGTTAATCGTCTTTTGATGCTGACTGTACTTAACTGGTTTTCTAATGATGTTTTATTTATCCATTTAATGCTGTTTTTATACATTTTCTGAAACAAAATTCCATTCATGCTCGGGATTTTAAACCACGAACGTTAGTTCACTCCCACATCCTAATCGGCCAACGCGTCTTTATATAAGTAAATTACTTCTTCGTAAATTAATTCTTAGTCTTTATATAAGGTACTTACTTAATAACTGAGTAACAAGCAAAGATTTAAACCAAGAAGTGAAGTGAGCAAAGATTTGGACATGCCTTTAGAAACCCCCTTGGACCTCCTTATAGGATTTGGATTGGCACATATAGATCTGACAGAGAATGTTTATCGTGCTTTGGGGGATACAGCCGTGATCCTGTTTTTACAAGCAATGATACAAGGCGAAAATGAAGCTCTCTTAACAATAGGCATATCTTTCAGCACGTTATGAGATACTCACCTATAATTTGATCGGCATGAGTCGACATTTGCACGTTCGACCTTCATCCATCAGAAGGCGTCAGGACTGCGGTCATTTCTAAGCTAACGTAAGTAAGGGGTAGCATTTAGATTTATTAGGAACCGTCTTAGCTGTCAGCATCTTAACTTTGTCGTGGTTTGAAAGAACTCTGGTAATTTTCCCAGAGAACAAAACGTTATCATGTACCGTACCACCATCTTTTATATTTTTTTTATCATCGAAACATATTTTCACCTGCTGGGCCAAAGAAAATCATGAACTAATAATTTACTCGAATGTGATAAAATGTAGGTACTCATTGATTTCATACAAATTATATTGAATAAAATGTACCCATGAAATGACGTTTGTTAGGTTTTTCTATATAATATCAGTCTACCCGAAAGTGAGTCCTGTTTACGCCTTAATTCAAGTGCTGCGTATAGCTACGAGGTAGGTGTGGCTATACGAGTGGTTGCTATGGGCACAGAGAGTGCTGTGTGGCCTTGTGTGGTTACCCGTTGTTGGCATGAGAGTACTTTGAGGTTAACTACTTGGAAATGGATGTCAAATCCTTTTAAATTCAATATTTTTGGTACATACTGTTGTGTTTCGGGATATTTTTGTGATAGGCTATCATTATATTAAAAATATATATACTTATATTTATTAATTTTATGCGGGGTTTTAAAACTTTTTTGGTGTAGCTTGCTTCGTCTTGATAAATCGGCGTTACGTAGGTTAAGAGCGCAAACTTAGCTCTAAAATTTGAACTCGGGGTTTTGTATAAAAAAACTGAAAATGAAATGCATGATGCATTTTACCATTTACCATTTTACCAAAGGCAGGCATATTTAAGACTGTCATTTTCAGTTTTGTAACAATTATTTACTTACTTATGTAAAACTACAAATAAAATAACAGTTGCATATAATAAATAAATAATTAAAAAAGTACGTGAGTGTCGTGGAACACTCGGATGGAACAAAGCAAAGAGTATTTAAAGATTTTTAAATGTATCCCAAAAATTAGCACCCATGCGGGATTTGAACCCACGACCTTGCCTTTGACCTTGCTTGATTTTTGGGATACATTTAAAAATCTTTAAATATCCCTAAGTGTGCGGTTAACACTATAAAAATATAATCATTAAGCAAAGAGTACTTTTCTATACTGGGTATTAAATTATTGTCAATTAGGTATCTTCTGCGTCGCAGGCGGGCCTTCGCTCACTGCGCTACAGAGGACGTCGATAATTAAGCATATCACTTGGACTTCGGACGCTTTCCGTTGACCTATGAGCTATTTACTAGTTGAGACTTTATCCTTCGAAATCGAGTATAACCATTGACGATAGGATCCTATGCGGTTGGAACAAACCAGAGTACTTTTCTATACTGGGTATTAAATTATTGTCAATTAAGTATCTTCTGCGTCGCAGGCGGGCCTTCGCTCACTGCGCTACAAAAGACGTCGATAATTAAACATATCACTTGGACTTCGGACGCTTTCCGTTGACCTATGAGCTATTTACTAGTTGAGACTTTATCCTTCGAAATCGAGTATAACCATTGACGATAGGATCCTATGCGGTTGGAACAAACCAAAGAGTACTTTTCTATACTGGGTATTAAATTATTGTCAATTAAGTATCTTCTGCGTCGCAGGCGGGCCTTCGCTCACTGCGCTACAGAGGACGTCGATAATTAAGCATATCACTTGGACTTCGGACGCTTTCCGTTGACCTATGAGCTATTTACTAGTTGAGACTTTATCCTTCGAAATCGAGTATAACCATTGACGATAGGATCCTATGCGGTTGGAACAAACCAAAGAGTACTTTTCTATACTGGGTATTAAATTATTGTCAATTAAGTATCTTCTGCGTCGCAGGCGGGCCTTCGCTCACTGCGCTACAAAAGACGTCGATAATTAAACATATCACTTGGACTTCGGACGCTTTCCGTTGACCTATGAGCTATTTACTAGTTGAGACTTTATCCTTCGAAATCGAGTATAACCATTGACGATAGGATCCTATGCGGTTGGAACAAACCAAAGAGTACTTTTCTATACTGGGTATTAAATTATTGTCAATTAAGTATCTTCTGCGTCGCAGGCGGGCCTTCGCTCACTGCGCTACAAAAGACGTCGATAATTAAACATATCACTTGGACTTCGGACGCTTTCCGTTGACCTATGAGCTATTTACTAGTTGAGACTTTATCCTTCGAAATCGAGTATAACCATTGACGATAGGATCCTATGCGGTTGGAACAAACCAAAGAGTACTTTTCTATACTGGGTATTAAATTATTGTCAATTAAGTATCTTCTGCGTCGCAGGCGGGCCTTCGCTCACTGCGCTACAAAGGACGTCGATAATTAAACATATCACTTGGACTTCGGACGCTTTCCGTCGACCTATGAGCTATTTACTAGTTGAGACTTTATCCTTCGAAATCGAGTATAACCATTGACGATAGGATCCTATGCGGATGGAACAAACCAAAGAGTACTTTTCTATACTGGGTATTAAATTATTGTCAATTAAGTATCTTCTGCGTCGCAGGCGGGCCTTCGCTCACTGCGCTACAAAGGACGTCGATAATTAAACATATCACTTGGACTTCGGACGCTTTCCGTCGACCTATGAGCTATGTACTAGTTGAGACTTTATCCTTCGAAATCGAGTATAACCATTGACGATAGGATCCTATGCGTAAGTATAACCATAACCGTATTCGCCCGCCGCACGGATTGACGAGGTTTGATGTTTGGGGATGTTTGTTTGCTTATTGATTTTGAAAAACAAGGAGCGTATTTTGATATAACACAGCTGCAGCGTGGGCAAGAGAATCTAAACTGTCACAAAAATATGGATATTCAATTATCTCTGGTCGCAAAAGTATAGTGAAGGAATTTAAGGTTTACTTAGAATTTTACAAATTAGTTCGCGCCATCGTTTTGTTTAGCGCTATGTATAGGTACCACATGTTATAACGTCAACATTGACAAATCTTGTTTTCATCAGATTTATAAGTATTAAGTGTTTATTAAGTAGATAAAGGTTATAAATATTTCCACGAAATAACTAAAACAAAATCTTACTCTTCATCGCTATAGGTTATACCTAATTATTCGAAAAGAGATTTCAGTTTGTCGGTTCGCAGTCAATAGGTGTTACTAAACAGGCGCGGTTCAAGACTCGTGGCCTATGATTGATTGGATGTATCGCAGCCGAACACGCCACCCACAGCGGCCCGCCGAGACACCCTGACATGATGCTCATTTGTTCTGATTTGTTAGACAACTACACCACCACCCGACATTACGTGATTAGAAAGCATTAGTTGCTAAGTTGCTATGTGGTAACGACTAATAAATGTGCCCTTAAATTGCGTGTAGTGCGGTTGATGTATACGTTTTGCGATTTCGATTGTGATAGACATGTATTTTAGTCCAAACTTGTGTTTGAATAACACCAAATTTGTACTTTCCACTGTGTATAAACCATTTTGATTGTGATTTGTTACTCTATTGGACGGATATAGTGAAACGGTATGGATCTAAAATTACACATAATTTCCGTGTGTGTGGGGTACACCTAATCCATTCGCGCGCTTCAAAGTAAAGTTAATTTAAATACACTTATCATAAATTTCTTCATCCGCTTTTCATAGTCCTCTTATATCGCTTTGACTCGAGTAAAGAGAGTGTAAATTCAAAAATAAGAAAAATATCGTGAGGTAACCCAATGGTTTCATGTCCTGTAAATCGAAATTTAACGCAAACCACCGTCTCTCCCATTTCAAAGCGGAACGATAGCGCGTTCTAATATTTCTCGAGGTGCCATCTAAGTGTAGTTATTGTAATATATACATACAATGACGACCTCTGTAGCGCAGTGGGTGGGCGAAGGTCCGCCTACGACGCAGAAGGTTACGGGTTCGATCTCCGCGGCGGGACCAATGTTTGTATGATCTACAAATATCTGTCTCGGGTCTGGGCGTTTCCATGTAAGTATAATGTATTTACAAACGTATAAAAGTTTTAATTACCAAAAGAATGTAATCATCGTCTCGGTGTCTGTTACTGATCACATTTATGTAGTTAAAATTAAAAAAAAATAGAAAAAATATATAACCTAAAAAGGAGACGAGACGAGTAAAACATGGATTTATGATAGCTACTACGATTTTACTGACTGGGGATGATACGAGAGCATAGTTTAAATGAGAATCCGTACGCGATTGTTGTCTGTAGTAATTATTTGTACAGTTTTCATAAAATTTTGTTCGGTTTTGGTTGAAAAAATCTGACCATGGTATTATCATTTCCTGCATCTGCTGCAAATGTCCTTAAATTTTGTTTGGTACTCATAAAATAGCGGTGTATATTTATTATTTATTATATGTATACCTATGTGCCTATACATCACACAACTTGATATTTTATTATAATACAAAAATATGATACATAGCTAAAATAATTAAAATTTTCTTAAAATGCGAAACAATCTTGTAATATACCTGCAACTGTGATTTTAATTGTAGATTTGCATAAGTAAGTAAATAATTATTACAAAACTGAAAACGACAGGCTTAAAATATGCCTGCCCTTGTCAAAGTAAAGGATACTTTATTTCTGTTTTTCTTAGAAATCTGGTATCGCATTGTAGCAGACAGATTATCGATCGATGTAGGTAACCACATTTCATTCAAGTTCGTAGGCTGTTTGGATAGCTCTAATAGCGAATCTGTTTACGTAGGTATAGTTTCGACAGTTGTGATCTTAAACACGAACTAGAAGTTTGAAAGTTCATTATTTAGTAAAACTGGCTTTCGATCCGAAGGTTGTGGACTCGCGTTCTAAAAATGTACACGAGTCCTAAATAGTGTAGGAAACATGGTGAACAAAAAGATTTGGCACAATTTTCAGCTCAATGAGTATAGGCATAGGATTTTTCCTAATTTTGTTCAAATCATCTACTTATTACATAATGAAGGTCTAAGATTTTTCAGTCAACTTAGAGAATCTTAATTCACCGGCCCTAACAACACATATCCTATTATACAGGGTGTAAAAAGACGTCTACCGAAGCCGAAAGGGGTAGGTACAGCGTCCCAAAACACAACCAAATCCAAAAGGATTTTCCGAAAAAATCATTATATCCGGAGAAAACAGCGTTTGAAGATCACTGTTTGCGTATGTACTGGGCGCGTTTTTATACGTAGATTGCTGGATTTTGAGTTTTAATTGGTTTTTTCTTTTATAAATGAAATGATTAGGTAGGTATGGTGTGATTATGTTGTACTAGTAGCAAAAAACTAGAAAATAAAATAAAATGACGTAGCTAAGTCAAAATTTTTTTTAAACACCTATGCAACCACCATTAAAACACACACACACACAAACACACACATACACACACATTCGCAACAAATTAATACATCATCTTAGCCAACATTATTTCGAGGATAATTTGGGATACCTGTTTACATTCCGTTCTATTTTAGATAAAATTAAGTTACGTTAACTAAAATATTACTTAAGTTACTACCATTATTAGTATTTATATAAACTCCTTTCTATTAGAAACTATTTGTGCCCTCTTCCTAAGGTCGGGCGCTGAAAATTGCGACACATTTTTACTAGCGTTAATTAGTAATAAGTACAAAATTGTCAAACTATTTCATAAATAAATTAAATAACATATCACTAAGGGGAGCCCTAATTACCCTGCCAATCACTTAATAACCAATACCAATTTAAGTACTTAGGTACTTTTACGAGGTATTTGTTCATATAATCACCGAATGAGAGCGTTTACTACTATTTTGTTAAGCTATCTATGAGCATGAGCAAACAGTTTAGCAGTTAAGTTACTATCGGGGACGGCGTTTATTTTTATTAAGTACTTATACATACAGGGTGTAAAAAGACGTCTACCGAAGCCGAAAGGGGTCGGTACAGCATCCCAAGACACAACCAAATCCAAAAGAATTTTCCGAAAAAATCATTATATCCGGGGCAACAGAGTTTGAAGATTACTGTTTGCGTATGTACTGGGCGCGTTGTTTTACGTAGATTGCTGGATTTTGAGTTTAAATTGTTTTTTTCTTTTTAAAATCAAATAATTAGGTAGGTATGGTCTTATTATCTTCTACTAGTAGTCAATAACTGAAAATAAAATAAAATGACGTACCTAAGTAAAAAAAATTTTTGCTATTTTTTTCGCTAAATATGTTTAGGATCATGGTCTGATTTCAACCCCTCAGTTTTCTGTAGTAGTCTTTTTACACCCTGTATAATTGGATTGTTTGTAAAGTGTATAAACAATCCTTCAATATTAAGGGTTGATTTTGTAAGAAAAAAGTTTGAATAGAACGCCAGAGCTAAAAGTCAACTTATATGCTGGGGTTACATATATACCAGGAATATTTACAAAGTTTTATAACTAACCTATGAATTAATATTGTGGAATATCTTGATAATATAATGTTATATGTATCAATAAATTATAAAATAAAAAAAAAATATCGGAATGCTTATGCACCATTGTTCTTGATTTGTAAAAGTTTCTAATCGACTTCGAAAAGAAGGAGGAGGTTCTATGTTCGACTGTAAGTATATTTTTTTTATGTCAAACATTGAAGTCGGTTTTTTTTAAGTTTTTAAAATCATCTAATTCATTAATTAGCTAATTAAAGTTAAGCATATAATAATAATAAAATTACCTAAGTGAAATAATTGAAATTTCTTTTTAATGTGTTTTCCCAGCACAAATGACAAGGAATAATAATTGTAGTAGGTACCTACAAATAAAGGCATGCGCTAAGCAGCAAACCGTTTTGCTCGTAATTAATAGGCAGGCCGCATATTTCTTGCATGTAGTGCGGCCGTCGCGGGTGCGGCATCGCGCTTGATAACTAATTAATCACTGCCTCAGTAAGCACCGTAATTTCCGCAGAGTGAAAAATGCTGAATAACGATAAAAGTGAGAAGGGTCACGCCAGCTGACGCTAAATCGAGGCACCCAGTATTTCCTAATATCAGCTCACGCAGGACACCTCGAACTTACATTTATTTCCAGTAATGTCTTAGATTTGAGACGTTCAATCTTACATTGGAGGGTCAAATACAATCCTTTTTAGGTATCTTTGAGACATTTCAAGGAAGTTCTCATGTATAAAATGGTATCGTCCGTTCCAGGAAACATACCGAAGGTGGGCGTGCAGCACGATGGTGCCGCTGTGGGTGGAGGAAGGCGAGGGGGAGGTCGAGGGGGAGGCGGAAGAGGGAGCGCGCGCACGGCGGGCGCCGGCGGAGCACGCGGCGCGGTGGCACGCACGGCACCTGGAGCGCGTGGGACACCTGGACCGGCGGCGCGGGGGAGTCGTAGGCCGCTGGGTGCGCGCCGCCGCCGCCGGGCCCGGCCGGCCGCTGGCCCGCCTTAAGCCCTGCCTCTCAGTCTGCCAGCTCGTCGAGCAACACTGCCCATACTTCCTGCCGGCGGACCGGGCGCCGGCCTACCCCACGCAGTACGCAGGAGAGCCCACGTTCCTATGTCTCGGTGAGAACACACTCTTTAAGGTCCTCGCTATATATTGTATATTGATATATATATTTAAATATATATTGCTGCACTGGCGTGTACGGTATGCTAATATGTGCGATGACCTTTACTCAGTTTTTCTTCTTGTGTCAGCAGTTTTTCGAACCAGTGTGGTGAAAGGATTAAGTATGCCTCAAAAAGGCTCCTTTCGTGCACTTGAAATATTTTTCTAAAAATAAAAAACCAAACGAGTTCTTTACTCTGTAAAACAAAACGAAACAGAATCACGACTGTATCCCAGGCAACTTGAACTTGTGGATAGGCAGATGAACCGACTGCCAATATTTCAATGAGCAAACACTCATTCAGTGCATTATATATTGAAATCAACATTATCACGTGCATGTAGCATTCTTCACCTCCTGCCAAACTTCTTTTCGGTACCAACTAACCCTATTCTGCGCCAGTCTTCTGACCCATATAGAGTCAGACCAATATAAGGTCCATCTAGGTGTCGAACGACTTTCACTTCTGTAGTCTTCCACTTCTGGAGTCCATCCACTCAGCAATCGCTCTGCTACACCTGTCGTTATTCGTTATAGTTAGCGAAGTGTAATTCTGACGTTTTTATTTTGACTCGTTCCTAGCAATCATTCATTGCTTAGTTAGTCAAACTTGATTCTCATCAATGAACGACTTGAATAGTGGAGCTTAAGCCCAGCTGATCATGAAGCTAGCATTCGGTTCCGGTTTGTTAACTACAATTTCCTGATGTTAAACTTAGCTGACGTCTTCTTTCCCCTATATAGATGCAAGCAATCTGTCTATCCACAAGTTCAAAGCAAAAAATATAAAAAAAATATATTTTATTAGAAAGTGTTCTTATACTTATGTAATGTTTTAAATTCAACAACAATACTTAGTAATAATAGAGAACAACTCAATAATTGTTGTTGATGTTTATGACCCATACAGTATCACATAGCGAAACTTCAGTAGTACTACCAATGAATTTATTCTGTTCAAAAGCGATAATAAAGAAATAGAGTGCAGCTGTGAAAACGCCGCCAGATGCCTGTCCGACTGCACGATTATAGAGAGTAACGAGAAAAGAATTAAAGACGCTTTGCAGCAGTATTTTATGCCCAGCATTTGCCAAACAAAATGAACTGAACATCGTCCAAAATATCAGATTATTATCTACTATATAAACCAACGAATAGTTCTCTCTTGGATTTAAATACATGGTGGAAATATGAACAGAGCTAATGACTATTATATTTCTCTTTAAATTACATATAATGCACTGAAACGATTAACTTCTCAACATACGGCCTGTTATTAGCTTCCACAAGCACTTGGCCTAAGTTCAAAAGTAAAGAGAACAAAACAAATACTACTTTTGCTGCCTGCAGGCGCGTTTGTTTTACTTTTGGGCGCGCTGCTTTGACCAATTGTTGCACCTTCTGCAACGTTTAGATTTCCAACGGGGTTTTGGTTAAAATTAAGTACCTACCTAATACCAAGGATCATTTCAAGCCAATTCTGCTAAAGCCTCTTTCATTGACAGAAACATTTTGAAACCTGCTTCTTAGTTATTTTGTTTTAATAACAAATTATCGAGTTTCTAAGATATATCTAGCAAATAAAAAACAACTCTCACTTCGGTTGCTCAAAGCTGAAAGCGAATCTTATATCAACTTAAAGTGCACCAGACTGAACTGTATATGACGATGTTCCAGACTCGCGCATCCCGGAGACGGGCGGTCAGGCGAACAAGTCGAACTACGGCTGGGACGAGTGCTGCTACTGGTACTGCGAGGGGCGGCTGTGCTACCGGTGCGAGGCGCGGCTGACGGAGGCGGCGCGGCCGGCGGCTGAGGCGTGCGCGCCGGTCGAGGAGCGCGTGCCGGCCTGCTCGGTGCCGTACGCGGCGCCAGCGCGCTCGCCGCGCTCGCCCCCGCCGCGCCCCGCGTTGCTCGCCTCCGCACTCGCCCTCTTACTAGCACGGACCCACTGGACATCAACGCCTCTAGTGAAAGTGCGCGACTCACGGTTATAGTTTTACGTTAACGGGTGCCGCACCCCCCGGAACCGCGACCGCCGCACGGTTCGAACTTCTATTAGAATACTTATGATAATAACGCGAGTTCGCGAAAATGATCTAGGCGGGGCGCGAGCCGCGTCGCGACCTCTCGCCAATATAGACTGTAAGTTGATATTTGTATCTGATTGTTTGATGCAGCTACAAAATAAAAACACCAAGATGTTCCAGAAATCAACCCACATTTAAGCGCTGTTAGCCGACGCTCTGTCCAGTATTGTAATAGGCGATTCGTAATTTAGGTCCCAAATAAACGCGAACTTTACAAATAATTATGTTTTTGTAAGTGGAGATGTTATGTGTATCTATATTTTAAATAGTGTTTTACAGTTTATTATAAAACACGTACTTGAGTTAGTTTTGCTGTTTAGATTATATAGAAGCAATATTTTAGACCAATCCAAAACTATTATTATATTATTAAGAACGCGACCGTTTAAATAAGTAATACTGTTATCATGTGTAAATACGCGTACTTTGTGTTAGGAACGGTGTGATGACTCTACATAACTTAAAACTAATTATAATTATCTATCATGTAGACTCAACATCAAATGCAATAAGTTATATTACCGTTACAGATCTATAAATACTACATTTTAGGTATGTGATAAAGAAAAGACTTCATATCGTTAAGCTAGACTATGTCAGCTTTACACGAGACGCGATTCGAATATACTAATAAACTTTGATCTGAAGTCTTTCATCTTTTGATCATGGTGACAATAGAGTACGGGTATTTTATGGGGATCGTTTGTTAGATAGGTACTTATTTTTGTATTGTAAAACGTGCAGGGAGGTATCGAGGCACGCTACTCCACGCTACCAGAACCCAGAACATTGAACTCACACGCCACCTGGTTTTGTAACAGAACTAACGACTAACTTGATAGAATAGATCACCCCGAAATGCTGTATCACTTGAGACGCGTTTGAAATTGTGTAAATATTAAGGTGTGCGCACTCGTCACGACGGCCACTACGACCAGTCGTCCACGATGAACAAGCCTAGCCTAAATAGTTGGTCTACTACTATGTAAAAAAGATTCAGATAGAGCTAAATAATGGTAGTTGTTGTTTTATAAGAAATAAAGTGTGACTAATGCATATAATGAAATTTATATGTAATATATCCGTCTTATGAACGTATATTATGCAGATAAAACATGGTTGAAAATGATTTTTATATGAATTGATTTATTATATTATTATTATTATTATTATACATAATATCGTATTGAATATTGTTATATGAATAAATACAATCGCCATATGAAGGGTAAAGTCACTGTCATTATATGTATAGGTAATTAATAAAGTTGGTTTGTCTTGTTTTTTGATAAAATATTATTACACTGTAGAAGTGTCGTTAAACATTTTGTGATCAAATCCTCATATGAATAGTTACGAAGACTTTACTAAAGGACATTTGTTGAATATTGTCCTCGGTCGGGGATGTAGTTGTTGTATTCGAATGATAATAATATTAAGTAAGTTGTTTTTTACGTTTTTAATGTGTACGATGATGTCATTACAGATATTGTTTTCTCTTCCTCGTCTTCAAGCTACCGAAGGTGCTAAAGGTCTATTATTGCTTCTTAGGGCTTATTTGTAGCTTCTGATGTGGTCTGTTGTGCAACAAACCAGAACTCCTCACTTGCCCTTAGCAGCCACAGCCACCATTGTGAACTCTACCTAGTTTTACTCAGCCCATCACTTCGGGCTCTATTTAGGATATAAAGACCCAGAACAGACTGTCGGCAAGTTTGTGCTTATGTCGACCGAGCATTGCTCGTGATCCCTAGTGCCTTCACTTCCTCAAGTGATGCGTCATTATTTAATTGTGCTATACTCTTGATGTCTCACATATTCATTGTACATGGGCAGAAATGTTTGTTATTGAAAGAATCTATTTCTATACGGATCGTTAAATGTTTGAACCGTGATTTTTATTCAAGAACTTCGAAACAAATCATTGTTCAAACGATTTACTGTATAAATGGGATTTATGTGCTAAAAATATTTGTGGTTTATGTTTATTTCAGAAGAAGTAATGTAAAACATGTTATCCATCGTTGCATTGGCTGGCATGTTGACTTAGATTGAAACTCATGGATAAACTTATTGTTATTTCAGCATTTCACAGAAAAATACAATGAATAGGCCTTTATTTTACCACAGGTGAGTTATTAAAAGTAACATTACTTTGAAACGTGAATGACCACTTCCATCAACTTAATTAAACAAGGATAGTCAAGATTATGATTAGGCTTGGCTGTGTTGAACACCTTGAACTCCTGAGAACAATTATTAAATGGACTATGCTTAAAAAAATTATACACAGTAAAAGATTATTTCCTTTTTTCAAAACGAATGTTTATAAAACACTTCGTCAAAATTCGATGAAGTTTTACTTCTTACTTTTTTCAATGAAAAGTAAAACGACCAAGCTTGATCATAATGCCCTGTTTTCTTTTTCTGGGGTAGTTTTGACAAAATTTTGACAGAAAAGCTTTGTTCACTCTACGTAGAGTGACACAAACATATCTGAACCGGTGAGGAAGGCGCTGTTATCGAATTTGATGTTGGCAGAAAAATAAATTCGAAAGTAAAATTCGTTAGTTCCTCTTTTAGCCACCTGTTCAGATATGTTTGTGGGTCTCTACTCTTTGGTTTACTCACCAGTGGTCAAATGCGAGGCCTACTTTCAAATACTGACGTTGAGCTTATTAAGGCAATTTTACGCCGAAAACGGCTTCGTTCTCCCAAGTAGAGCTCTTACACTACATCTAACTGTACTTTATGTAAATTAAATACTATCGAGGTAAATTTTAGGAATAGTGATTGAATTACTAGAACATAATTAATTGAACAAATTTTGAGCACTCGTTAAAACTTACACATCGACCGTGCATTTCTTCTTGAATGTCGCTACTCTACTAAATCTTGTTCGCTTTTCTAACTAGAGTAGATAGTTGAAGACCAAAATGACGAGTTAAATTCGAATTAAATTAATACCAGTCACCGTTCACAATGCGATTAAACACCTGTGGTCCAGCATGAGTGTATAAAGTTACAAGATTGGTAAGTATAGGGAAGATTCACGTCATCTACTAGTAAGGATCCATCGTAAAGTCAAAAATTTAGCAATAAAAAGTAGGGATAAAGTCACGTAGAACTATGAAGATTATCCATGAGTCGTCCTGCCCCAGCGAGCACGGCCGCGGCCCGACACCACCTCACCACGAGCTCCACTAGATTAGTCTACGTATAAAAATAATTATATGTTTTGATGTTCCGTTCATTGTTCGGTGATAGCGTGTATTATGATTTTTAATATACGTATGTTTTGATGTACATAAATAAAGTAAATGTTTAACGCACAAATACCTTATTATGGAAGACAAGATTGCTGATTATGTGAAGCAGTGGTGAAATTATATAGTTAGGCTGTTAACTGGAATTTGATTAGTGTTATGAAAGTAGGTACTTTTGTGCTCGTCTGCTGTAACTAAATCTTTTAATTTTCGAGGTTTGTTTCAGATTTATTGTTATGTTCTTTCTATGAATCTCTCTATCTACTCTTCAAGTTCTTTGGAAGCAATAACTTTACAATTCGTTTTATTTGTTATATTTTCCAGCAACACAGTTGACTGTCACACACACGCACAAAATAATTTAGAAGTTTCTTTCGGGGTCATCTTATGTGTAAAATTTCGATTTCTATCGTATCACTTTACTTCTAATAGAATAATGTAAGCAAAACACCAATTTGTAGCCTTGACATACGTACAACAAACTTGATGAACAAAATATACGAAGCAAGTGAAATAGTTTTATGTAAAATATATGTTTGTAGTTATTTATAAAATACAGAGTTATAAAAACAAATAATTTGTTCATCATCGCCAATAGAAGTCTTATGTTTAGATGTACGAATATAGTATTAAGATGCGAATTGAGAAAGATATGAACAAGTATGGCTCCTTTTCCCTTTTCTCTGTTATTGATGCAAAAAGTCAATTTAATAAGTAGTAGATATTTTTATATGCAGATATCCATCAATTATTATGGTATATTAAATATGCATCTTGAATCAATATTTGCAGTTGCAATAGAAATATATATACTTATATATATGAAGTTGTTTTTTAAATATCTCTTTTTCATCGCATAGTGTAATGATTGAAATTGGTTAAAGAACAGATTTATCGCAAACAAAAATATACAAATAAATATCGCGCATCGCCTGGTATTGCACAGTGAGATAATATTGGCACCGATTTCAAATAAATACTCGTATGTTTTAAAAATGTAAGCAAATCAATTTGTTTGCACATTCATCCAAAAACTGTGCAAGGCCCTATTCAAACCATTGAGGTTACCTTCAAGTGCTGCATATGATCATATTTATAAACCACAGCAAATGTGAAATTCTGGTAACAAAATCACACCAAATACTACAACGAATTCAACATCCATAATATTCTTACGTTTTGATCATTGTTGTTTACCAACTCTAGATTAGTGTTAGCAATAGTCTTTTTTATAAAAAAATTTAATTATTATTTGATAAAAGTGTACCTACTATGCTATAGTCTACAACTATTATTTACTGATTGTATTTCCCTTCCAGTTTGTCGTCACTTTAGTTAAATGGTCTGTGTGAGATGATTAGAAACGTACAGTACTTATGTGTACGTCATGGCCTTCAATTTTATAGTCAGTGAAAATTAGTAACTATAAGAATACACTTGAGATTAAATAAAAAATCTTATGAAGAATTAAAGTATAATTACTAGATTTGTAATAATTTGTATGTTATTTGACGCGCCAAGTCATTAAGAGGTCCATATTTTTTTGCAACCCCGAAAGTCTCTTAAGGTGTTATTTAACACACGCGTATTAAGGAGTGCAATTCTCATAATAGTAGGTTACATTAGTGTAAGTAGGTACTTTGACTATGTTCGTTCAATTGGAAACAAAGTCGCGGAAAATTCGTGAATTTTCTAACAAAACATTTGTAACTACGACGCCCGTTGACTGTCATCACTTTTGTTTTGTTGTAAGAATGTTTGATGTCAAGTGGCACTAAATTACCGTAGAAGGATGCGTAAACTCGATCTTATTAATATGTGCTATTCTAAATTCAATAAAACAATTTTAAAAATGAAAAATTAACGAACACGTAACACGTTTTAGAATATAAAAGTTAACAATTTAAAAATGAGAAGCCACCGTAGCAGTGCACGTTCAAGTACATTTGGGTGACATTGACTAAAGCGTGGGTCGAATCAATAATAATATTTATTTAATCTTGTTACTGTAGTCACATCTAACGTCAACCCGTTAAACAATTAGGAGCATTTATTTTCCATTTATACGGCTGTTCATAAGTTAGCTAATATAATGTATGTAATTAGTGTTATTTCCAATAATATAAAAATGTTTTTTGTTGGAATAACGTTATTTTGATCTTGTTCCAAACGGTAGACGTCCTTCTCTCAGGAAGACTTAGTGACTCCAGCAACGTTTCCTTTGTACGTTTGTCCAGATACACTTAGCCATGTGCCATAAAAAGGATTCTATTTGAACCTGTTATTCTTATAATTTTGCGTCGATTTCATTATTCCTAATAAGTTCTAGATCATATAAATATATTAGTTCAAAAGCACTAAAGGTTTTAAAGTATTTTATATTTGAAATATCGTTGCGATGATATACCTAGTTATGGCACTGTCGAATAATACTAATTTTCGACCTGTCTACAGGTTCGCTTGATAAATTTTAATATATTAAAAATATCATTAAAATGCCTAATTCATAGTGAGAGAGGTAGCGTAGTATAAAATGTTATCTGATAATGAGTAATGAGGACGCAAGCCGACGGCGAGGCGCCGGGACACTGCCACACCACTGCGCAGGCTTTTATATATTGATATGATCTAGGATGTGTCGTAGGTGTTTCTCGAGTAGTGATCGTGTAATAAGTCTTATGTTATGCCTTCTAAATGATTAAACTGTTAGAATGCGGGCTCGTTGACGGGAGAGCGCGGGCGGCGCTACGCCGGCCTACGGCGTAGCGTGGCGTAGCGGCAGCGTAGCGCGCGACCGGGTTGCGAGTCGCGCGACAAGTAGACCTCGTTCTACACTCGAAATAAGAATAATCACGTTCTAATATTCGTAGACAGATTTTGAAGTTTAATATTATTTGCATTTTCCTAAGAGTTAGAACGATTGAGACAGTAAGTAGGTCGCACGACCTTGTTATGATGAATTGTGGAGATGTTTATTAAAAATATGTTTATGAAAATGAAATAAAAACGAAAAATATTGTCTTATAAACATGTAATTAACTTAAGAAGAATTATTGGAGAACAAAAAAGACGTTAAATAAACCGATAAAAATTAAAAAATGTGAGTATCATTTATTCCTCGTCCTTTAAATAAACAGCAGAAGGCAAGCGTACAGGCCTGGGGGTAAATAAAACGATGCATATACATTAAATACTTTAATACAAAATCTTCACTTACTTCAATATCACACTCGAACTTACATCATCTATTTATAGTAGGTATAAAAACTATGACTTCGATAAATAATCGTTCATATAAAAGATCACCATAGGCGCACGCTATTTACAATGTGTACCGAACGCGTCCAGGTTCAGTGACACCACACGATCACAGGGAGAGACGGAGAGAAAGAGAGGCTACTCTCTTCTGGCCAGCAGAGCTAGCGCCGCGAGTGCAGCGAGGGCGGCCAGAGCCGGCGCCGGCCTTTCGCCGCCATTGCCGCCCGCACTCTCCGGAGAATCTGTAAACATATAACCGTGCTTACCGCGAACTCACTACAAGTGCATCACAGTAATACCACAAGTGCAAAATACAGTAGTACTGGTAGTCCACAAACTTATGTCTCGGCAATCAACCAATAAAACCACGCTGTCACTTTCCAATATTGAGGAATGGGAGGCTTTTAATTTTAATAAATTAATAATCCATGTATATTAATTAAATATTGCACGCCATAACATGGCAGAATACAATGACCATGCTGTGAAAAATAACATCAGCTATAATAACATGTATTTCTTGCAATAAATTCCACTTTACTTTACTTTACTTGCTTTCATAAAGCACGAAGTTTGCCGAGATGCACAATATCGCAGTACTAACGATCTGTTAAAGTCCGCACTCAAAATGTTGGTTCACTACTTTGAACTGTCAGACCATGAGTGTTGAGTGCAGTTTGAGTGCGAAGTCTAACATGAATGTAACTACGTTATGCACAGTGCAAGAAGGATGAAACACGATGCGCAAAACAAATGAAGTCGTGAAGCACCGTAAATTTCACCGAAATTGCAAGCATCCCTTGAATATTCAGAGGTAAATTGAGATGCGAATTTTAATGGAGGTTTTCTGGTGAAATTTACGTTGGCAAATAAAAATGGAAATAGACCTACAGATGTGGGTGAGTGGTTGCGCGGCGAGGATTGGCCCTCTAATACGAAGCGGCTCGGAACCGCAGTTAGGACGTTTATAGTCTAGCTCCGTTGGACTGAACGTGGACAACTGAAAAATTAATTTTCTTTAGCTTAAATCGCCAACAACCTTACCCGAGACCAATGTGCAACTACTCTACAAATTATACTTTGTACAATCAAATATATTTTCGCGAAATTACATGCAAATTAGTTGATTTGTATTAAGTTATCTTAATGTTTAATGCAAATCGTTGCGCATTTTACATTTATTACGCTGGTATTAATAGTGTCAGTACTTATTTCAATAAAATGTCAGTCAACTTCATGCATTTCAAATGTTAGTAACACATTACCAAAACTACTCGAATTGTTACTATTAGATTCAAAACGTGACCGAACTGATGAAACTTTCACCGTAAATCGTGTAGGTGCAAAACCAAGGCTATTCGAATTGCACTCTTACTTATTCAGCGGTTTATTTCGACGTTTCTTTGAAATTCATCAGGAAAACTTTTATTTTTTGCTTCCACGAGTCTACAGCTTTCTGTAATTCACCTATAAATTGACGAGTTCATAAATCACGGTACTGTAAAATGGCACTAGATAATGAAATGAAAATGTATGATGAATGGAACTTTTATTTACAACTAAATGACTAGAGTGATTAATGAACTACTGCGATCATACCTAAACAAAAAAAGCGCATTCAAACTAGGTATAATCGCAGTTAATAATAAGGTAAATTTAACTAAAAACTAATTACATTCAGCTCTGCATTATTGTAATGTTCTAGAAATATCATAAAATATCCTTTGAGTTGTGTTATTTCACATACAAAAAGAACACGATGCAGATTCACGCGCACAAAAAAAACATTCAAGGATATTTTCTGGTTATTTGTACGTCAAATTCTATATCCAATACCCAAATCATGCAAGTTTTAAAGCTTCACCGTACCTTCAACCAAGCGTATATCTATCATGCACATGCAAAGTGTATTGAAATAAAACGTACAGGCAGGGCGAGGCAAGGCGCCGGTTCTAAAATCACCGCTTACTCTATAATCTCACTGGTCTTTAATTGTCTATGTAACTTAATTGAGTCTTTCTTTAAATTGTTCTATATACAACTGCCAGGAACTTCTCCTATTTCCTGAACCAGAAGAATGATCTGGGAGCGGATGATTTTACACCTAGAAAAAGACAAACACACATGTGATGTGAAAATGCCCCAAGCACCGTCACTGAGCAGTGTGGGAACGTTTGCTGTGAACAATCTAGTTAGCACCAAACATTCCGGTGGACATCAAAAAATCATGTGATGTTATAGTGTAACATAAAAAAACAAATAAAAATTTTGGTTGAAATTTTAATCTACCAAATGGTGTATGATATAATGAAAATGATGGATGTTCGTCCGATTGAAATTTCAACCAAAAATTTAATTAAACTCTTTAACGTAGTGCTGGTGCTTTCAAATTTAAAACTTTGACGTTAATCAACTGTGTGTTGCAGTGTGTATTAAAATTGTATAAAAATGTGGTATATTCATTTAAAGAGTGAGATACCAAATTTTTTACCGCAGGTATGTCTGGAGGCGCCCAGAAGCCGCGTCGTTTTGCAAGGGACCACTCACCAATTGCCGCTTTTCCCACAAAAGCATTTCCCCAAAGCACTTCACCTCAAGCCATTCAATAGCTTTGCTATAAGCTTTTGGCTTAGAACAAGCACTTTTAAGATGTTAGTTTTGGTTTTGTTAAAATGTTATTCGCTAGGAAAATTGTAAGAACAGATACGGTTTTAATAGGGTTAAAATTAAAAGTTTGAAATGGTTATTAAATGGTTATTATAAAACTGCAGATGTTAGAATGTTATACTCGTACGAACACAATACGAAAATAAAAAAATCACATAAAACATAAAAACACAAAGAATAAGAAATAATCTAATCTAATAGGTTTACAAAAACAAAAGAGGAAAGAACAAACATCTAATCTCATACAAGACAATGTCTGAACAGAGTAAAGAAACAACTAATAGAACACAAATAGAGGCGCACATTTAACAAAGACGTCGACAACTGGCAAATCCCTTGTGAAATGCAGCGGGTAAATTCTCGTAATAACTTGATTTATGTGCTCCCATTTATAAAGGAATCTTAGCAAATTATCATCGCTGTTTTACTTTAGACAATTTTCTTTAGGAGTTTGGTGAAGTTATTGCTTAATGAGAACTACCTGCTTGGTTTAGGAGACAGTAATGTTGTAACTACTTTGTGTTTTATGCTAATTTAAAATCAATTCTGTTAGCTTGATTTGTGGCCGTATTCAAAAACTTTACCACAATTGACCACAATTAACCACTAAGATTTTTTTTTTTAATATCTGTCAAAAACGTACGTTTCAATATTTTCGATCGAATTTGTGCGAAAAGATTCAAAAACTTCCAATTATTAATACATAATCTTGCAAAGGGCTGATATTTATAATGACCCTATGGTCTAACTAAAACAAGCTATTTTATGCCCTTAATATCAAAAAGATCAGGTTTTATTATGCCCTAAAAATTTACCTAAAACAAGAAGCTATATTTTCGTTTTAATATTCAAAAACAACAAGTTTTATAATGCTTAGCTGAGCTTAACTGTCAATAACAACAAGTTATGTTTTGGCCCTGTCTTTATAAATATTGTCAATATAAGATGTTTCATTTTACCCCTACGCATAGATAACAACATTGTCTCCCAAACCCCCTAAACCCCGGGCGCCGGACATACCTGCGTCGAAGAGTATATCCCCCACGTCATCAGAGTCGATAGAGGAGATTCGGGCACTACTACCTCCCACTGTGCCGCGAGGCGCGGTGCTGCAGCCTAGCCACCAGTACGCCAGCGAGCGGGGGAAAGCGGGGTTGTCTGAGTCCACCTGGAAAATTCATATATTTTAAGGCTTGATAAAGTCAACAAAACGGGGTTGTCTGAATCTACCTGGAAAATTGTGAATTTAAGGCTTGATTCAGAAAAAAAGAGCGGGGTTGTCTGAATCTACCTGGAAAATTGTAAATATAAAACTTGATTCAGAAAACAAAGCGGGGTTGTCTGAATCTACCAGGTAAATTGTGAATTTAAGGCTTGATTCAGAAAACAAAGCGGGGTTGTCTGAATCTACCTGGTAAATTGTGAATTTAAGGCTTGATTCAGAAAAAAAGTGCGGGGTTGTCTGAATCTACCTGGTAAATTGTGAATTTAAGGCTTGATTCAGAAAACAAAGCGGGGTTGTCTGAATCTACCTGGTAAATTGTGAATTTAAGGCTTGATTCAGAAAAAAAGAGCGGGGTTGTCTGAATCTACCTGGAAAATTGTAAATATAAAACTTGATTCAGAAAACAAAGCGGGGTTGTCTGAATCTACCAGGTAAATTGTGAATTTAAGGCTTGATTCAGAAAACAAAGCGGGGTTGTCTGAATCTACCTGGTAAATTGTGAATTTAAGGCTTGATTCAGAAAACAAAGCGGGGTTGTCTGAATCTACCTGGTAAATTGTGAATTTAAGGCTTGATTCAGAAAAAAAGTGCGGGGTTGTCTGAATCTACCTGGTAAATTGTGAATTTAAGGCTTGATTCAGAAAACAAAGCGGGGTTGTCTGAATCCACAGTATATTAAGACCTTCTTTTAAAGTTAGTCAAGAAGAACAGGCGTAAAGTCATAGTTTTTAAGAAGATTTAAGTGATCATCGTTCTTTTGACATTGTGTTTCATTAAAGAATTACGTTAAAACATGGTTTAATATGAAAACTGCGAAAAATATTCCTTAACTAATATGATACGGTGTTGTTGTAGAACCATCATTTTAGTTAAAGATAAAAGAAGCGTCATTATTACTCATAAACACAAAATCTCTATTTATACAGCCTTTTCTATAGCCTCGACAATTGCTTTATCAGATCTTAATTAATATGAGAAAAACACTTACACTAAACGTTCTATCATTGAACCGCCAATACGATCCTCCCTTGAAGAAATATGTGTAACCATTGGTATATTGTAAAGCTGCGTCTATACTATCAGGTATTCCTTCCCAGTTGGACAAAGGTTTGGGGTAAGTGGCTTTGACTGGAGGCCTTTGGGCCGGATCAAATCGCCAGAATTTCGAGCCTTTGTAGAAGTAGATTTTGCCGTTTCCAGACCAAACTAGCGCTGCGTCGATGTTGTCTGGGATTCCAGTGAATCCTATAACGAAAGTTGAATTATTATAATGTTCTTGCTCGACCAAACATATGCGGAGTTGGCAGTTTCATTTGCCTCAATAATTTTTTTATATTGTTTACTTAAAAATAAAATGCTTAGTACAAAAGTTTGCCAAAATGTTGGTTATAACCACGGGTACCGAGGATATAGAAATTTGAAGATATAGAAAGATACGACATATTCATGAACTCTTTAACTGAAAAGAAAAACCATTTCAGAGCATCATACTGCCTTAAAATTTAGATAAACTTATGTTATCTAAAAGGGAAGAGTCATCTATTTTAAGATTTATTCCATTCTCAATCTAAAAGTCCATTTATAAAATTTTATGAATGCTTTCATTTTTCCAAGCGGCGTGTTATCTAAGAATTTGGCACACCTTACGACCGCGGCTTACCGCTTCAGTGTATCTAAACCATTATTTGGCACGGCCATATAATCTGAAACTGATTCTACCAAAGCCACAGAATATATAAACTAAAAAACGAGTGTTTTAGTAGATAACATAGTTTAGTAAGGATTAAATTAATTCGAGAAACAATATTTACTTTTAAAAATCTCGATAGAAGTAAAAAACCTATGAAAATTGTTTTTGATATAAGGTACTACCAATTAGGTAGTAAACTACCAATTGCATGCTGAAGAGCTGATAATGGTTGATCTGTAATTTTTTTATTATCGCAATGAATAAATGAATTGAATTGAATACTTAACTTATTTACAATCTTTGTGTCATTGAATTGGCTATGATAGGTGTTAAACGTATCAATAATTCCGTTTTATTTACTTACACATCTTCAGCCTGCCAGAGCCATAATATATTACAGTCAAGTTTGAACAACGACATAAACCGTCTTATCACAAGAAAATGAACCGAGTTTAGACTAAGACTAACTAAAAAACTGTCCCTAGAAAAACAATCTTTAAATACTCGTACATAGAACGCTTTTTTTGTGGTAACAGTTTTGTTTTGACATGTGTCAACATGGGGTTCAACTGAGGTTTAACGTTTATGTAATAAGCAGCAAAAAGTTTGAATAAAAATTACCTTCACTGATCTCTTTAGGATACTGTCCGTCCATCTTCTGTCCATTATAGCGCCAGTACTTGGATCCCTTGAAGAAGTAAGTCTTGCCATTCTTGTATGTGAAGGCAGCGTCGATGTTCCCAGGCAAGCCAGGCCAGGCGCGAGAGATTAGTCGCGGGTAACCAGAAGCTACGCCATCTTCTGTCAGCTTCCAGTAGTTTTCACCTGAAAACGTGTCAGTTGAAATTGAAAGCTGTTATAGTGGATTATTACCGTCTGTCCCCACGCAGGGGCAGACGGTAATACTTATGGTTATCGCGACCCCCACGTATGAAAACTTGGGGCACACAATTATACAATATTACCGTCTGCCAATGTGTCTATGTAGTCGCAGTTACATATAGCATAAAAGTTCGTTTGTGAAAAGATCATTTGTTTGACTGGTGCAGGACGGAGAATGATGTGAAACTGAGTTATTTTACTCGGTGGCTGATTAGCAATTTGAAGCAGACAGAGGATAAAACTTATTTGAAACTTTTGAAAGCGAAACATGCTAAGTATACATAGATTAAGGTAACAAGGACTTATTACCTTCAAATCATGTTTTATCCATGGACATGGATAAAACAATTTTGAGTCTGGTAGATAGAAAGATTTAAAGAAAATTCCTGAAAAACTGAAGTGTGTTTCTATGTATTCATACCTTTGAAGATGAAAGTGTTGCCGTCGGCCGAGTTGAAGATGGTATCGATCTTTGCGTCGGCGCAGAGAGCCGGGTCCTCCGCGGAAGGTGGCTGCGTGGTGGCGCGGGGCACTGATGGAGAACCGCCGCCAATGTCTGTCTGGGTCTTATGACCGTACAGAGCCTAGAATATACGACACTCATCTATAACGTGTTTTCAACCGACTTCAAAAAAGGAGGTTCTCATGGCGTCTGTATGTTTTTTGTATCTTGTTACGCTATTAGTATTCGATTTGTGGACCGATTTTCAAATTATTTTTTTGTTTGAAAGAGTATACTCCTGAGGTGGTCCCATATAAATTTTATTCCTGAGGGATCGATAGTTTTCTTTGTAGTTTTTAAAACGTAATTATTTTATACAAGTTTTTAGGTGAGCTCAAAAATGGATATTTTGCTTAAACATTTTACACAAATTTTAATTTTGTTGATTTTGAGGTTACTGCGAGATGATTCAAATGAGCCCAAACACTGATGTTTTGTTATTGTTAAAATTTTTAAATACCAATTTAATTAATTTTAAATACCTTTTAACTTACAGTTATTGACTGAGTAATTTGGACATCTCCTAATTCCAGCATCAGATTCTCTTAAAGAATATACTTATCCGAAATGCAATTCGTAATTTCAATATGTAAAAGCGTATAAAACAAAATGAACTAAAGAAAACATTTACTATACAATAAATTAAAATTGAATATGGAAGATTCAACTGCAATGGTTGATTAAGTTAGTGGGCCTTCGCAAAATTATGACAAATGTTTTGGTACCTGTATTCCTTGAACATCGTCCTGGTCGAGTTGGAAAGCTGGATCGAATCCTCTGTAGAAGGGAGCCATCAATGCAGATCTGACATCACTGTGAGACAAACCTAACGAGTGACCGAACTCATGAGCTGCCACCTAGAATAAAATACTCAATATTACCTTAAATCTCTTGAAGAACATAGCTAGCACTTTTTTGCTCCTCATTCTATTAAGATGTCAATCGGTTACAAAATTACAGAAGTTACTGACGTAAGATACTCGTGGATATCAAGTTGTCTGCGTAATGCCCTTTGTAGTGAACGAACGTGATTTTTACAGCATACGAACTATCATTCTGATTCATACTTGGGTACCATAACTTAAATATGTACGCAATTAGTCATAATGTTTACCTCACGTTTGTCATTTACTTAGATGAGAAATGACCCAGTAAACTTGTCAGATTAAATTGCATTGAAGTATCTTTGTAAGATAGTTTTTAATTGCATTTTATTAAACGCTAACTAGACATGCCTTTGTACTTTTAAATGTACAGTGTAAGCCTGTGTTGGGTGTCCTATTTAAAATAAATAAATAAACATAAACATTTTCACATTTATAATGACAGAATTTGAAAATATGTCAAGTATTTACCTGGAATAGATTGGTTCCCCTCCTAGAGTTGATTGACCAGACTTCAGCGTCATCGAAATGAGCGTCTCCGCCGTAAACCTGAAAGTTTTCAATCACCTTGTATTAGTCTCGGGTCTCTTGCAAAACAAGTTCAAAACATTAGCCAACATTGAGTTTGCATTTTTTCAATTATACTCTTAAATGGTATTTAATTTTTAATTAAGTTATTCAGTTTTTCAATGGACTATTGAAGACATCTATACGATTCTATACTAACTTATCTATAAATACTAACATAGAGACGATACGAATTTTGTTGTTTAAATAAGGTTAACATCAAGAAACACTGCCTTCATCCATCCATATTTTACCATATAAATGTGAAAGATGGCGATGGGCTTGCAACCTGTCCCGTATGGAATACTAACTTCTGCAAGATGTGGGCATGTATCAAATATGTATATGGACATGCCTCTGACTATCCCCCTTAGACATCTTCATTGGCATGGATATAGATTGAAAGAAAAATGAAGGAAGGACAGGCTATATTTTGTCCCGAAAAAAAATCGGAGGGACCGCGGGTCACACCGCGGGAGCGCAGCTAGTTTAAAATAAAAGTTCTTCAATTTCGCGATTTTCGTCCGACTACAGGACAAAGCCTCTGTGGAGCTTGTGGAACAGTACAAGAGCTCTGTGGCAAGAGGCAAAAAATGGTATGCTAGAATGGTATCGTGTCAATGGCGTTTTAAACTCGTATAGAAATGAAACTGGATGCTTATTGCTTGGAACTAAATTATAATATTTCATACAATGAAATGCGATTATCGTATTACCATACTTTCACTGTTTAGGTGACAATAGTATACATCCGCTGGTTTATTTTACGTATTGTTTAATTTTATTTATCTGACTATTACTTTCGGAGATAATAAATACTGGTTTGATTTAGTATTATAAAATTATCTGACCTGAAAAGTAATCTTAAACTGAATAAGTATAGGTAGCTAGCTGCGCTCCGCAGTGTTACTCAAAGTCCCTCGGGAATACTTCACTTTTTCATAATGTAAAAAAAAAGTAAAATAGTAGACTAGATAGATAGATAGATAAAAGATTTATTTGACACACAACATTTCAACACAGACACAAAAACAAAGACAAGTAACAAGTAGGTAGATGCACAAGTAAAAACAAACTAGAAAAAAAGAAATACACCTAATACTCGTACTAGTAGTCTGGCACCTACATAGGTGCCTACATAGGTGCAACAGTGGTATGTGTGTGCTGTAGTGAGCCAAAAAGGTCCAGTCTCAGCTTATTGTTACTCCATGCCCGAAGACATAGTGTAACGCTGATTTTCAGACTGGACATGACAAAAAGTGATATCACGAACAGAAAGACGCATTTATTGGATACTTACAGGGAAGTATGCGTGGGCGAGGGTGCCACCAGGTCCGTCGAAAGGGTCACCGTCTCCATGCTCTCCTTTTTCAAATCTACAAATGCGAGTATATTACCAATAATAACATTTTAAAATCTTATAAGATAACCGACTTCAATGTTGGACTCAGGTCAAAAATTTCAAGCAATTGAGTTTATGCGTCGATTGACATAAACGTTAGAAATATATATTTTATGAAATTAAATTGGTTTTCGCAATGTTTATTTTACAAAGTGTCCACCAAAAGTAGCATCATGAACAATCGTTCAATGACAACAATTCAGTTACGCAACACAGATTGCCGTGGATTGTGACGGAAACCATTGTTGGAACAAATCACAAATGATTTTGGTGTGCTATGATTACGCAGTATATTTTATTAATCTTTTATACGAATCTAAATTTAAATTCACAAAAACGAACTAAATCATATCGTATTATTAGGTAACACATTGGAAATACTAGGTTGAGGAAACATCTGATTTTATTTTACATACACGGGGACTTTACAACTCTCAGACAATTACAGTTACCTTTACGTAAGATATAAAAATGAAATTGTACAAGAAAACGAAGACTTAGGTGGAAAAAGAACGGGCATTATCAAAACATTTACCTGATTTCGATGTGAACCTGTCCGGATCTCTTCTGAGTAAACGTTAGGTCTGTGTAGTCGCTCCACACGTTGAATGCTTTGGCAAGCTCGTTGTCCACCTCGGCGGCTACCAGTCTTGAAGGATACTTAGAGATCTTATACGTAAGGTTCTTGACACGCCACCTTGAACCTTATACGAAAGAGTTGACATTTATTTTAGCTTCATATCGCTCATAGTTTTTCACAATTTTGGAAGGTTAGAGAGTATCAAATGTCTTAAAAATAAAAACTTTGATAAATGTATCAGCGTGAAACTTGTTTAGCGAGAAAATAGAGCCATGTAGGAGTATATAACCGCAATGCACAAGATTTTCTGAACAACCGTTATTAGTATGTAGCACGCCATACTATTTTAATTTTTCAGCCAACTGACTTAGTTACTTTTGAAAGTATAAAGCAAAGTTGAAATTCAATTTCAACAAGTAAATAAAATGAATGGTTAAACTTACCCTGGAGAGCGTATCTTTTGGCACGGCTTTCTCCAAAGCCAACTTTGTCTCTCACCCCGCATCTTGGCAATGACATCATTTTTGTTGTCTCGTCGTCCAATTCACCTGCAAGATTGTCTTATTAGTTTTAATATAATGTTAGAGTTGACCAATAACTTTATCATCATAATCATCATCATCATCATCATCATCAGCCTATGGCAGTCCACTGCTGGACATAGGCCTCCCCTAGTGCGCGCCATTGCGCCCTGTCCTCAGCTCGACGCATCCAACTTCTGCCGGCAGCCTTTCGCAGATCGTCACTCCACCTGGCTGGAGGGCGTCCTACACTACGTTTGCCAAGTCGCGGTCTCCACTCAAGAACTCGTTTACCCCAACGGTTATCGGTTCTTCTTATAACTTTATCAACCTACTTTTAATTATAATCGTTTCAAAAAACTACGTTTTGTTTGTCATGCTAATGAGATACCATTGGCATTCAATAGACAACGTTTTTGTATCAAAAGGTGACAAGGAAGTAATTACCAAATCACGACGACTAAAACCGCACGCGGAAAACTCCGAACAATCCAATCCAACCACAGTACAAACTAGCGGTCGGCTCGCTGTTCATAAAGCGGTGGCAAACTAAAACCACATTATCATGCATAAGGCGAAACAGAAGCAACACTATTAAAATGCAAAAGATCAATAAAGTCGGCAACAATGAGGGAAACATGACAATTATGAAACTCTATGTCTCATGGAGGAAGAAATAACGAACAGCTGTGAGAACTTTTCCACTTTATCTGTAGCCATACTGCAGAGCAGACATGAAAACGTGACGAAAATTTTAATAACGATAAAGCCGGCATTAGAGCCTTAATCAAGTCGTATGATGCTCGCAACAATCTCACTCCAACTCGTGCACTGACCGATAATGAATTATGTATAAATGCGTACAGCACGATGCGTTATTTGATTACATAATAACTGCGTTCAGTCATAGCAGAGTCCAATAAACTACTTCTCGTGTCAAGGCACGGGCATGTACGAAGACGGTTCAGGCTCTGCCCACATAATTCCATAGCGTTTAAATAGTTGGCTACAATCGTGGAGCCTTATGAATTGCTTTGTCGATGTGTGCTTCATAATGGCAGTGATGAGAACGCATCAAGGCTACTGAATTACGGAGCGTGGTACAAGCGATCGGTCACTGGGTCGTTTTATTTAATACATTGTAACATTGACTCATTTGATGTTTAACTGAGATGCTCATTGGTATTTAATCATCCGGATAAGGCTTCACGACCGTGTTAGATCACCTAGATAATAAGCCGGACATAAGTAGATAGGTAGTGACAACGGAAGCTGATTCATTTTAGATAATGGATATAATATTATCGTGTGTTGTTCATTTCTATAATCCACGTTTTAATTAAAACGCAGAAAAATATATGTAGATAAATGTCAAGAGTTGTCTCGAGATCATCGTTGGGCAACAAGGTCATTCGACCGGATGGATGTGGCAATCGTATTATAATTACATCAACCCATGTAATCCAAGAAATGCACCATCATTCGAATCGAGACAGCGAAGGTCTACTATGAACCTGATTTACATAACAACATACGGACTGACATGCCATTACAATCTTTTAGCTGTTTGGAAACATTTTACCACTTTATTATCAAATGACCTTATTCAAATCTAACCCTCTTTACACGTTACATTAAATTCAAGTGTATTATTCCTTACAATTAAACTTCATGGTCTTTGCAACGCTGGGCGACAAGGTTACGAAATATTATCAACCACGAAATGGACACTTTCACTGACCGCAACTAATTTTCCCCGGAACTGAGTGCGAACTTACAGTTTGGGCCATTAGTTAGAGTTAAAAATTTTTACCTACATAAAAACTAGTTATACATATGCGTTGTTTATTTATGAAAGAAACACATTATATTTTTTTGTTTTCTGACAGGAGAAAACTATATAAATATATAACAATAAAAAACAAATCTGGCGATTTAAGAGTGTGCAGGAGCGATTTAAGCAATTTTGTAGTTATTTATCTCAGAATCTGTGAGAGACCTTCATATTTAGGGAAATTATACTTCGAATTTTTATCTGGGATTACGTGTTTTAAAAACACGATTGGTGAAAGTTTTCTAGAAAATATTTTTTTTTGAAAAATACATGTTTTGCACACATTTTGCTATTTATCTCAGGAACAGCACACTTTTTTTGGTGGGTTTTTGTTTTGTCAAAAAACGTACAAGTATTTCTTTAGTTGTGTCTTATATTCGATTGGTTGTTTAATTAACTTGTAATTAGGTAAAAAGTGTTTTGGCGCTGTAAATGACGTTGCGTATCTATATATATATATATATAGCTCTGTGTACTCCTCACACGCCGAACAAATCACACTCGCTGTCCCGCTTACAAAATAGCGGCTTCTGCACATTCTAAAAACACCGAATAGCAACAAACCTATAACCATCTACAACAATTTATTTTCTTACCTGTAGAGTTTAGGCCAGCGAAGCTTTGAAACTCAGCGATCGCCCGCCTCCATGAGCTCTCATCCATGATATGTCCACTGGAAGGGTTTCGGACTGAAGGACTCAAGTATCCGTACTGAGCTAGGTACATCTGGAAGTATTCGTCATAATCAGACTGCCATATCCACGAGGGCATAGGCACCAGTCGTATGATGAAATAATTGTAGCGCTGATTAAGTGCTGCGTTATCTTGTGCTGACAAGGGCAATGTTTCAGAACAGAACATAGCCAATGTTTGTTATTGGTATGGTGCGTCTACAATACTTTCTACATACAACTGGTATCAAGTGAGTGTTAATATTCTACTAGTTACAAGTACATTTTTAATCGCTACAAAAATACATTGTGATGAAAATAATGTATTACTACAATGATATCTGTAGCCAAAAGATCATCTACAATGTTTTTTAATAGATTCAACGTTGGATAGGTCCACTTAATCCCATTTAATTTACGACTGGCTGTAAGAGCTCTAATTAATCACATAATACTCTATATTATCTCGTATGACTGCAAGGTTAGCCACCCATTGTTTATTGTCAACGTGCCTGATAAAGATAAAAAGACATAAAATAATCATATCTATGTCTTATCCAAGTCACAAAATTATCTTACAATTGATTTGGTAGTTCAATATTAGCCGTAGGTATGGCTATATTTGCAAATTCAAAAAGATAAAGATTGCAATGACTTTACGAGTCAAATACGACAAAATGTGTCACGACAAGGTACCGTTAAAGTTGGAACAGTGATAAAGCCGAGGATGATGTAGATGGTTTACGAAGACATGGTTAACCTTGAGTAGTGGCAATGCCGGGGGGCGTGCTTGGCATTAAAATGCGCGAGCGCAAATCTCCGCCTGGTACCGACACTACGCGGGAGCTTCTTTGTTTCCTATCTGCCGAGCAACACTCGGGGAATTCAACAACAGTACAATCACCATGCCTACAGGCTATCCCCAAACGCATTTGTTTACCTTCTTTGCACGTTGAATACTAAATGATCAATATTTGCCTATTTGCACGGATATTATGCAGTTGAATGCCCACAGATTGAAAAACATTTAGTTTTATTAGCCTTTTCCAGCAAAGTTGAGTCAATAATATAATAAATAAAAATAATGTCTGGTTTTTTAAATGTTATCACTTATCACTTTATGTCAATCAAATGCCGTTAGCACCAGTATGGGCATTTTACCAAAGAATGTGATTGTTAAACCTGCATTTAACGTTATATGAATACAAATAAACAAAACTCTCAATGACTAATCGCATGAGAATCGGTACTGAGGTTTGCTGGGATCCACAATAAGCCAAGAGTCGGACATTGACTTTCCATTGTTTGGCAAACCTATGCCAAAAGGCAACCAACGACCGGAAGAATTTAGTATGCCAGCATGCTACAGGCGTAAACTAGTATAGATGTCTCCGGCTTAAATCAGTTTCCTTATGTTGATGAGACTTCCTAGAACTATCGGTTAAGGGCACTTAAAATGTACATAAAGCGACCGCGAAATTCAGCAAGTCTCGGACAAAGACGCGGTAAAGTGGCACGTGTTATAATACAAGATAATGAGCGAAATCGTCTCGTAAAGCAAAACGACGGCGAATTGTCGAACTATGGTGGGCGATAGGTAATAAATTTGTACAAGCGTATCGGGGTCAGTGTGCCCCATGAGTAACGGGCGTCTGTCGGCGACGGAGCGGGCCGCGGCGGGCGCGAGATGATGCCTGCTCCACAGACCCACATTTCATGCAAATTTGACCGCCTCGAGACATCCAACGGCACAGATTATCACGCATCATTGCTAAAATTACAACGCTAATTTTAAAAAATATCCTTGTACATACATCGTTAAATATTTGAAATCCTATGTAAAGTATGGTTTCAAATCCTGTTTCTACCTGAACCTGGTTCCCATAAGTAAATAAAAATTTGCCTCCAGCCTTTTGGGCACATTTCCTGCGGTTGGTGATTTGAACACTGTTTTTTATATTTAGTTTAGTTAAATTATGTACCTACTAATGTATTTTGATGAATGATTATGATACAAAAAAAAAGTAAATAAATTAACCTGGAGTACAGTGTTTTATTCGCTTTTTGGCGTAAATTAATCAGAGACTGAGAACAATCTTGCAATTGCCATGTAGATAATGATAATGGTCAAAACACACGTGGAATGAGTCAGCGACAGAGATAGCGGCAAGCTTTGAATGAAACACAGCCTTGCAGGGCATTGATAAGTTAGAACAACCTTCAATTATTGTTTCTACTTAAATAAATGTTTTTTTTTTATAATTTTAATAAGTGGAAATCTGTTGGCTCTACCTACCCCTACGGTAAAGAGGTGTAATGAGAACAAGCGATGTGTGTGAATAAACGAATATAATATAAGTTAAGTCTTACTTACTTACTTTTTTTTTTTACTTAAAACAAAGAACAATGCAAATAATTTATGAAAAAAAAACCCAGGTATGGCGCAAACGAAATGTAGCTCAAATTAAAAGCAAGAATGAGTTAATAAATTCTGCATAGGGGGCATCATCGAAATCGATGTCTTAAGGGGTAAAATTGCTATTTGAATCCTCACAGGGGACACTTTATTGTTTTTCTATAAGGCGAGTGGTTGTCTTCAAACTGGACACATTTGTTCCCAGTGCTCAGCACATCGCTCAAGCTCTATCTATGTACAATTAAAAGATATAGTGACAACGAGCTGAGAACAGCTGATTCCATTATCAGAAGATAATGGAATCAGGTGCTGCTTAATGGAACTCCTAAGTTAATTACAGTAGAATACCTGTGTTTGGGATCATAAGCATCAGCTGACGGCAATCTATTCAAAACTTTGTATACAAAAAACATTAAAAAAAACTTAAAGAAGAAAAAAGTGTCTACTTTTTATTAATTTTATAGTAAGCACTGATAAATCACAACTGTAAGCATTACCCAGCATTAAAACAACACTGTAGGACGCAATTTTCAATGCAACCTTTACGAAAACAATAAAGATTCTCGATTTTTTTTAATTCAAAAAGCAATTTCACCCCTTTTGACATCAATTTCGATGATACCTCCTAAACATGATTTATCTACTTATTTTTGCCTATCATTTGAGATACATTTCATTAACGCCGGGCCTGGGTTTTTTTTTGGCATTACTCTTTGCTTTTTACTAGAAAATGATATATTTTGTGTTATACGGTAGTTTGAAATCAAAAAATTTAATATGTTCGTCCAAACGACCGAGTCATACAAAAATAGGATAGGTAAAATCAGGTTATCGGTGATGTATCGACAGTCGTAAAAATAAAATCACATTTGCCCTATTTTCACGCACGGAAAAAGCTTCAACCTATTTGAAATACCGTCACAACGTTTTATGTTTGAATACAAAAGCTAAATAAACCTCCAGCCACTCTATCTCTCAGTCGTACTTTTATAAAAGTCACTAGTATACTCGTATTAGGCGCTTTACATAATAACTATTTGTCAATTAAAATACCATTAAATCGATACCTATAATGTATACACATTATTGTGCACAGAATAAAGTATGGGTAAATTTGGTGTAGCATGTACAGATACATTGTATATTATCGTTTACATGGTAATTTCAACTTAGTTCCTACCAAGCCTTTGTATATTTTACATGCGTAAGCGCTGAATCAAAACGTATGTATTTTGCACTTATCACGTCCAAGTAACGGCAATACCTGTCATTGACCTACCCGATGGGCTTTCAGGGCCAAACTTGATTCATTTTCTTAGAACATGCGGACAATGCTACATATTGTATTTGCACTTCAGGTATGCGCGATTGATGCAAATGCGTTGCTAATGAATGACAAATATTAGTTATTATAGACTACCTAACAAAATAAATAGGCAATAATTGAATCATAAAGCTTTAGTTTTCCTATAAGCTTAAAGTTATAAGGTTTTAAAACCTAATTTATCAAAGTGTTTTGACTTCTACGCTAATAAATTATGCACATAAGATACCGCAGTATCATTACATACAAATATCGGTTTAATCGTAACAATTCAACATCAATCTTAATCCAATGACGTAAGTTACTATGATTTGCATACCGCTCCATTGCGTGATATACCAGCAGCCTTCATTTTTATGGTTGTAATTTAACTTACCTACTCGTACTTATTAGGTCCACGCGTAGCAAAAAATGCGCAATATGCTCACATGTGTAGCATAATACCATAATACCGAGGCGATTATCAATAGTTAAGCTATTACATGCAAGCCATGCAGCCATTTAATGGCAGCTTAGAATGATTGCGTTGGTGCATTGCTCACCATCATTGTTGAATAGCTGACATTGGATCGTTTACCTGGAAATCATATTAGATTTTGCCTTCCGATCACACTTAAATAAATAAATAACGCTGGACTTTTCACACAGCATCATCTAGCCCCATAGTAAGCATAACTTGTGTTAGGGGTACTAGAATGACTGATAAACTACTTATATACTTTTTGTTTGTACATACATATTTATACATAGAAACACCCAGACCCGGGACAAATATCTGTAGGTCATACAAACATTTGTCCCGCAGCGGGGATCGAACCCGCAACTTTCTGCGTCTAATAATAATACTTATAATACTTATATCTAATATTAATTATGAAGACATAGTTTATAGACCAAACTTAAACCCAACCTAACTGAAACATTGTATAATATTGCTATTAAAATATACATACGAAATGTTTAGGTATATAAAAAAAATATGCCTACAAGTAGAGTTGCATCTCTGTCTATTAATGTAACAGGTAACTATTCAGTAGCAAAATGCAAGTCAAATTTATCAGTAACCTGCTGCAGTACCTGTCTTTATCATGCACTACAGCTGAGCAGTGAGCATATCAGTTGAGTGCACAATAGGTCTTGAAGTACATTTGGACCGATGTCACGCTAGCTTCTAGGAAGTGCATCTGTCCTCGATCCCACCGATATGCCTTACTAGGAATAACGTGCAAGTATTTATAAACATGGCTTAAAATAGGAGAATTTGTTGGTAACCTCCAGCCAAATACCACAAGCCAATAAACTGTGATCCTTGAAACTGTATACCATATTTTCCTAGCTGTCCTTAAAATACACGAACTATACAAAGTGAGTGTATCCTAAACTTAGTTATTTCGTAATTTTCTCAGACAAATTGCATTACATCTTCGATTTACAAAGTGTTACCTATCTTGTTTAAAGACTTAAAAAGGCGCAATAGCCTGTCGAGTCAATGTGTCATATGTTTAAGCTGCCTAGACCGTGTTTAGGGCATGTACTTGTTATGTAATTTTATGTTTAAATAAAGATCTTTTAAAAACAAAAACAAAACCTAGCTGTCGTTAATACAATTTTGCGATTACATCTCATAGGATGTTTAAGCCAACTTTATACAAGAAAAAAGTTTCACGTGTTAGTGTAATTGTGTATTCATTTTGGAAAAATTAAATATCATTGTGTGACAAGCTAGGTATAGGAAATAAATCATGGTCGCATGAAGCTACTTACAATGCTAACGATCCTCTGGACCACACGCGACAGTTGCAATTCCATTGCGTCTCCAATGTAACAAATGAACATGGCAAGCCAGTCAATTACGTACTCTCTTTCTCTTTTTTCAGTGTGCCTTTTTGAGGCGCACTCAAAACCATAGCGCTTTCACCACAATGGTTCAATAAGTAGTCACACGACAAGAAGTATAAAAAACCAGACAAGGCATATGACTCTACATATCAATTGAATTTGTTGAACTAGATTTACTCCATAATTTTGATGTACCTATGTATTTAAAACGACTGATGATCACTTCCAAAAGCTTTTAAAGTTGGTTATTATAAAATCTTAAGATAAACCTAAAGTACAATCAAATTGTTTTTATTTAAACCCACATTGTAATATACTTCTGGAATCTCAATTAACATGGGATATAATTGTATTACAGCATGTGCGTTGGTGGTATTTGTATCACGCAGTTGCATAGAACACGAGAAATTATTTGCATTTTAATTCCGATGGTACGGACATACCAATAGGATGACTCTTAAAATGTAGTACATGCCTTTCGCTGCGCCACTTGCTGCTCGTGGACTAGATTAAGATTTTACAAGTTCGTTTATGTAATTAGAACATATCAATAACTATTTACATATAAACTGTGTGTAGTTATTTATCTGCATGGGAATCGTGAGATTGTACTGCGCACATCAAAATTTAATTGGTTCATTGATCATGCATAAAACGTGGATGGTAAATAAATGAGATCAATGTTTTTATAAACATAATTATTTAACTTATTCCATTGATTTATTATTTAATATTCAGTTCCTTAGTGATTTTAATTTTATAATATATAGATTTTTTCCTAAATCGATTGCTACAGACATTTCAATTATTATCACTTTAACTAAAGATAAATTAAGCATAATGATAAATTGCATAAGAAAAAAATCATCTCATGGTCTCCACCTTACTCCACATTTAGTATTATTCTCATGAAGCGTATTCTTATTGATATTTTTGTAATGTAGTATCGAGTAGGATTATGTAAAAATGTGTTATGAAGTTTATGCGTGGCTCGAGTCTAAGACCTCATCCCCGTGCCGTCGCCATGATAATTACATAGATGTTTATTTACCTCGGAACGTGACACGTATCAGGAATGCGATGTAGCACGATATAAAGACACCTCCGCCTCCCTATTGTAAAAAATAAACTTATGCCCATAAATTGTCCCATTATGAACTCAAAATGAATATCTAATTGACACTGGCGTCCATTAATTAATATCGATGTGTTTTTCTGTCAGTTAGTACCATCTTTTTATGTTAATTGTCTGCATCTAAGTGGGGTCCTGCATTTTTTATCACATTCTTCAACTTGCGTTACTTAGTGATGATTTTGTTTATCACAATGGCATACTTGGCTTTATCTTATTTTTATGTGATTTTATGCTCTTGGATTGAATAAATCTTAGCGGAGATAAGCCGCTAAACGCAGCAATGCGTGGCGGCGGATGACGGACTTGCGAGCAATAAGATAATTGCTCCCATAATTAGTTTCAATTATATTGTGATTGTCAAAAGATTAAAATAGAACCTATCGCGTGTGAAACACCACTTTTCCGCAGTAGAATGTAGAAAATGTTTTTTGCTGTATCTGGAGTGGAGCTGGCCCTTTGTCAGTCACTCACGTTTGTCACGTGGATCGCAGCACATTGTCTCGACTTTCAGATATAATCGACTTTGACCTGCTGATTGCTTGCCAATCATCTATGGATCTACAGTCTACACGTGTTGTGGAGATTGATAATTGAAGATTTTTTGATATTGTCGGGAGATAACATGTATTGAACAGCACTTGTCCTTATAATAGGTACCTAGTACCTACATTAAAATCAAACATATTCTTTGACTCAATTATGACTCTACACAATTAATTGTTTAAAACTATGTTAATAACTAGAATTTCAGCTTGACTGCGAGACCGGTAAAAATATTGTCTGTAAACTTGAACAATTCAAACAGTCTTTCATAGATCACTGTACTGCACAGTTCCTACAATATACCTATTGTTAAAGGTACCTAATATTATACGCGGCTCAAAATAATTGAGTAACTTGTTTTTTTTAATTGAAATTAAATTATTAGTTGCATCCAAATTGAAAAGCAGGACCGAAAGATCAACATAGTGTATGCTGATCGAAGCAGTGGTGAACAATAAGCAGAGATGAGGAGGGAGAACGGCCGTGGCGCGCGTGTTGAAGGTCAGCCGCGCTTCCTGCGTGCGTGACGAGCATGCGACGCGCAATGTGCTCCAACCATCGTTGACACCATACAGACGTGGGAACAATCTGACCATTCACACCGTCTCAATTTCTTTACATCACTCATCACTCACTATTCTATAAGCCCTACGGTTACTCTATCATTCAGACTTTTCGCCAAAGATATGCAAGCTGTCAACTGTTTCCTAGAGTTAGAAGAATTGATATTTCTCGGTAGAGATAACTCGACTACTTGTAATTGCACACGTGTAACATTGTCATAGATATAATCAAAGGTCTACTTCTAGGTTGGGCCTGGTATTTTATCTCCAAATTTCGCGAAAACATTTATTTCCCGGGATCGCAAATCGTGACTAGTGTTAAAGACACTTCGGTGGCATTGTTCGCTAAAATATTCCGTTTAGATAATCTAAAGCATTTGGGCATGTTTGCGCGATCAGAAGATAGGCGTTTTGTAACGTACCATCACTCTTTGTTGATAGATATGAGTCGAACCTACTATTTACCTTACAAACAAGTGGAACAGACGAAAACAGCCTAAGTAGTTATACTACTCGTAATGTTATTAAACTATCTATGATATTTAAATAATTACGTTTTAATACTAAAAAGAAAACCGACTTCAATGTTTGACTCGAAACGCGGTGTGACTCAGGGCGTCAAGCTGTCGATTCGATTTCTATTTGTGACATGGCTAGGAGGGAAGGTGTTTAGAGTTTTACGGGGAAACTATCAAACCCTCAGGAATAAAATTTATATGGGACCACCTCTGGAGTATACCCTTTCAAACATTAAAAGAATTTTGCAAATCGGTCAACAAATGGCGGAACAATCGCGTAACAAGATACAAAAAAAAAAAAAAACATACAGACGACTTGAGAACCTCCTCCTTTTTTGAAGTCGGTTGAAAATGACAACCATCTAAAAGGAGTATTCCGATTTCTTTTCAGGTGTAACAGAGGGTGAATAACCTAAGTAGGTGTCTCATCTAGTATATCCTCGGGTTCATTGTTCTAAACAGTCAGAAGAAATTTTATGAGAGATGTCCAATGGATGGGACATGCCGCGAATTTTTATAACATTATTATCCATACAACAAGGAATGATGAACACAAAGAGCTTATTGGCGCTTTCTGTCTGCCTATTGTTCTTCGGATACTTACTTTGAGGAGAATGACCTCCATTTAAGGGTTCGATAAAACATAACAGTGCCTGTTCCAAATGCAGGAAATGCCTTGTGACAATACCGTACATATGTCTGATGTCACGTGATGCAAGGACATTGACCCAAAAATAAATCTGTATGAAGGAACTGGTTCTGTAATACCCCCCATACCGTTGCAGGCACAAATATTATTTCGTGCCCGATGCGCATCGCACGACAGTCGTTTACAAGCGTAGCCTAGTAACGATTTCAGTATATCAATACTTTGGTAGCATTTTACGATAAGCTTCATTTCGAAACCTGAACTCCATGATTCACATTATATTGTGTTATGCTACTATATGAAATGTTTCAATTGTCATCAACAAGTGTTGCTGGTTTTTACCTTGTTTCTACTAGGATATCAGAGGTTTTTCTCTGTTATATGTTGTAATTTTCTATCGATTAAATCTCGTCACCACTCATTTCCTAATCATAGGTTTGAACCGGTCTAGTGCTGATGGGAATTCCAAGCCAACCGGTTTTTGTTTTTTATCATTGATTATTAGGATAGGGAAAGGTTAAAATAGAATAAACTTTATAGAGTACATGTTGAACAAAGTAATACAAAGTAAAAACTGTGTTGTACTAAAAGTAATTTTATACATTAACAGAAGAGCGAGATCCTCTAATACAGGTATATATCTTACTTAAAAGAGGGTCCCAAACCCATGAAATGTATTTTAGTTTAAGTTAAAGAAATAAAATATTTTGTATTTTTTGTATTTGTAAAAACTAATGATTCAAATTATTTATTTATCGATAATAGACGAGCAGCTGTTGCTGATATGTCTTTAACTCATTGTTGAAATAGTCCGATTGTTTATGATTGGTTAATCTTTTTGAGCACTGATTTATTAGTTCGTAGCCAGTTGTCGAGCTTGTTCTTAAACGAATTGAACAAAGTAGCCGTAACAACGTCATTTGGTAGTGCATTCCAATTGTGAACCACTCTGTTGCCGAAGAAGTGAAGCGATGTCCGGTGTGACATGAAATTTGGATGGAGATTTAGACCATAACAAACTTAAAAACGATATAAATATCCAAAACTGGTTCTAAGTCATAACGTGATTTTGTAAGGACGGTATTTACCTTATGATTACGCAGCTGATAAATATACATAGATACTTGTATAGCCTTGAAAAAACGGTGTGTTCAATGTTTAACACCTCAGCAGCTAATTATTTTCGAAGCCAAATCCAACAGCAAAAATACGTAGATATAAAATAACCATAAGTTTTATATGTAATTTCCAGTGCCTTATCAAAATATGTAAGAAAATTTATACGACAACCAGGGTTCAATTAGCATGATATTTATCGCATGAGCGGTTTGCCTCGCAACTCCTGGTGCTCTATGACCTAGAACTTGGTAACTGACGTCTACCGACTGGTTTGTGAATCACCTTTGGTTTCTGAGAAACAATGTTGTTTTTCGAGCATTCGAAAACCCCTTGGACACGATTTGCTTGACTATGTCTACGTGGACTACGGTATAAAGCTATTAATGATTTAAATCGTATTAAAAAAACATAATATAGACGGATTGAGAACCTTCTTTTTTGAAGTCGGTTGAAAACATATCAGCATTTTTTTAGTTGTACATAATACCGATTCATAAATTATATATGCTCGCTTGCTGAAGTTGCTGACACTGAAAATAGATATTTTAAAATGGATCGCAAGTAGGTTATTAATAAATACTATATCGATGACATAACGCGCATTGAAAGCCTAGTGACCAATACGGTACCTACACTGTAAGCATATGTTCATTAAGTGTGTGATTCATGTGTTACGCAAACTAAACGAGAAGGTAAACAAAATGTTCTTGCGTTGTTGCGAAAAGAGTGTAACTTATCTTGGTTGGATAAGAGGTGGGTTTATGAATGAACGGCACTAGCATACGTTTACAACCTCACACGAATAGGTACGTATATAATTCGGTTCCGCTCTACGCCCGTCGGTTCTCGGAAATGTTGACTCAGCTCTTGGCCTATTACGCGAACAAGGCATATCTGATTCTTGTGATAGCGTTGATCAATCGGTTTACTGATAAATCTATCATTTGTAGCGCAACTCGCAAACACTTGAAATCATGATGAACCCATCTCAATGTCATTTTTAATGTGGTTTAGGTACAAAAAGTGTACGTTATCTATTATAAATATTTGTTTGACGATAATGATAAAATGCACTCACCATTGCTTTGTCGGTGCCACCAAAGGCAGGCGCGGCGCTGCTTCGGGTCAGTAGAACTAAAGCAGCCACCGTAGTCCATAGTATCCTTAAGGTACTTCTAAAACTAACGAACGCCATGTTTCTTGATGATAATACTGTTCTCCTTAAGCTCATTGATGATCCCAAATATTTTTATCAAAAATATCTTAAGTACGGAATAACCATTACTTAAGCTTAGTCTACTGTTTCTCTTAACCAAGTCTGATGCAGTCTTGGTGAATAAACATTGATTTCTATGATATGTTCGACAACAACCCACGAAGATACAGAATCTGAAACAAAAGAGACAATTTTAAAAATAAACAAGAGGAAACTGGTGCCATTAAATTTAATAATACGTCAGTTATAGCCTTACTTAAATATGGACATTTGCCTAATCTATGAATATAGATTGCTTATCTCAAAATTTAGTTTCAAAACTAGACCTTAGGGGATTAAGTAACACGATGACGTTTCAATATCACATGAATATATTTAGTTTTAATGCACTACGTAAAATACAATCAGGTTTTAATGTGAGGGGTCACTATTGACACGTCATCTTGCATCCGTTTTATCTTTGTTTGGATGAATCATCTGCAGATTCATATGCTCTTCGATTAAGATTCCGGCATTTAATTTAAATAACAATCTTAGGTCACTCTTTTATAAACTCTATTTAATTTAACGATACCCTTTATATGAGTCAGCTTGAATTACTATTATTATTATTTATAAGGAATTCCTAAGGATATTCCTATATATGTTTGATAAAATGTCATTTCATTCAAGTAGTTAGTTTTAAATGTGTTTATAGATATGTACTAAAAAAAACCTATTTGTAAATTAAAATAGTCTATTCAAGCAAGCAGTGTTCATTGTCGAGCATTAAATGGTGACCTACATATTTACCGAGTGAGGTTCGCGTTGTCAATGCTCACTATCACTAAATGATAAATTGTTTCTATGGCACCTAGTAAAGAATGCACAATTTTGATGTTACTTGATTCATCTTAGTTATAATTTACTCGGTAGCTCTATGTTATTATTATAAGCCTGTATCTTGATTTTTTTTAAATATACCTTCAGTCTTTGGAGAAAACCTAGTCGATGAAGTTGCACTTGGTAAATACTAGGTAGTACCTACAGTTCGGCAACGGATCTAGGCATTCGTGAAGTTAGACGTTTATCTGCGCAGTGAACGCTTTTTCATACAAAATTGTGTTCTGCACAGACAAACGGCTAACTTCACAAATGCCTAGATTCGTTGGGCGAACCTTATTTCAATGATAAACTTTTTGTTTCAGCTTAGGTACTTATAAGTTATTTATTTTTATTTTTAAGATTATATTTGTTGTTGTGTGAAACCCAAACTTCGCACCACGTAAATACTAAAGTGCAAGTCAAACAAAGTTCCGCCAACAATGTTATGCTCTTTGAAGCGTGGCGAGGTTTTCATACGTATTTTAGCAGACAGTGGTCGGCTTCTACAACGAATAAATTATTTTTGCTGTAAAAACTCTATTTAAGTACTTGTAGGTGGTAGTCTAATTTATACAAGGGAAAGAGGGAATATTGATTGATATAGTGGCTGGTATAGCAAAGTTCACATAGAAGATAATTAATGAACTCCTTTTTCCACTAAGTATAAAGACAATGATCAAAATAATTGTAATGAAATAAATTTCTCTTCAAATTGACTTTGCCTATAGCAGAATAGCCACGGACATCATGATTGCTAGATTAGCAAATCGATTGGTCAGTAAATTAGAAACCAATTTCAGCATAAAAGTACTACCTAGGTGGAATCTGTTAGGTATTGTTCAAAGTCAAAGTCAAAAAGCATTTATTCAGTAGGACCGCTGGGATCACTTTGATAGGTTCATAGGTAATCGCCCTTGACATTAGGATCAAGTCAAGTAATTAGGCTGTAAAATGAAAAAATAAATTATGTAATCAAATGTATTACAAGTGCCATATGTGCTCCTAAATCAAAATAAAATCGTTTTATTCTCAAATTCTTAATAAGCTTAGGGTCCGAATGAATTTTCAAATGGTTAATACTTAGTTATTTTTACAGAATATAAAAATATATAATTCAGTTTGTTTCAAAGTCAAAGTCAAGTCAAAATCAAAAAGCATTTATTCAGTAGGACCGCTGGGATCACTTTGAAACGTCTTAAAACTAGGTGATTCTACTCCTGTTCCTTCGTACCACTACCGTGACCAATACCGTGAAGAACCAGGGCAACAAACACGGTTTGGGGCCTAGCTTTTTTTAGGTGATCCATCTTAGATCTAAACTTAGGCTAATTTCTTAACTAACTTAGTTGTTAAATTAAAAGTAAAGTTAGTAAAATTCAAAAAGCTAAGCAAGATAGCAAAGGCATTGTGCACACATCAGCTGTCGAGGTGCAGAGCGACATCAGGCCACGCGAATTTATCATTAATATAATCACCAATAGTAATATATTAATATAATCTTTATAAGATTATTTTTATGTAACTTTTAAATCTTCGAATAGGCAATTTAGTGGCATTATCTGGAAGTTTATTATAAAAGAGTACGGTATTTCCCATGAAAGAACCTTTCACTTTTTCTAATCTAAATTCAGGCACACAAAGTTTATCCTTATTTCTAAATAGTATTAATTCTATGCACGTCACTTTTTTTCTTAAAGTTATTTATATATTTATGAGTGTGCAAAAGGATTTCATAAATGTATTGTGGAAATACTGTTAGAATATTAATTTCTTTAAAACGTTGTCTTAGCGAGTCCCGTGGTTTCATATTGTAAATCGCACGGACAGCCCGCTTTTGCAAAACAAAAATATCTTGAATATCGGCTGCTTTACCCCAGAGAAAGATACCGTATGACATCACACTATGGAAGTAACTATAATATACTAGCTTAGCTGTCTCTTCATCAGCCAAACTCCTAATCGTACGAACTGCATATGCAGCGGAGCTAAGTCTACCTGCAAGTCTTTCAATGTGAGGTCCCCACTGCAATTTGGAATCAACAGTAAGCCCTAAGAAAATTGCTGATTCTACAAGATTAAGTGTTTCTCCATTTATCTCAATTTTAGTTGGTTTGTGAACCACGTTAGGCAAAGTGAATTTAATACATTTCGTTTTCTTGGCATTAAGTAAGAGATTATTAACCGTAAACCATTTTAAAACTAGGGATAGAGACGCATTTAAAATGATAGTCCAAAAAAATTTAGCTTGCAGTACGAGTTAATAACCTAAACTCTGGATTAGAGATTCCCCTTTACATCTCCGTCAACATCGACTTCTAAGACATACCTACCTACCACATTTGTTTTTTGGTTTGAAGCAAGATTCATTACATAAGGACACTAGTGCCCTTAAACTTGGAGATTGACATCATACGTTCATTGTAGATGCTGGCGTCGAGCTCATGGCTGATACGCATCCAAATGAAGCGTCTGCTCTCGCGAGGGTTACGTGTGCAGACTGTTTCGCAGCCTGTGACCCTGGACGGTCTTCCTGCTTCCGGATCCGCGGGGGCAATACTAAACAACTTGTCTACCACATAATGACCATTGATGATACCTCAAGCCTTAAGGTAGGTATGCTTCACTCATTATTTTTGCATACCATGATCAGTATATTCAAATGCTTTTCCGTGAATTGTGCGGTAAGCTGCCGTCAGAGATTAGTTTATTAGTAATGCACTTTGTTGTAAGCACGAGTATCTATGTGTGCAGTCATTTATTTATTACTAGCTGTCCGTCGCAGTGTTACCCGCGGTCACACGAGGAAACTTCACTTACAAGGGAAAATATATAGCCTATGTTCATCAGGGATATATAGTGTAGATAATAGCTGCTACTAAATATTTTTCCTAGGGTTCAGAAACCATAACTTGTATTAAACATCATAGATATCGAAACAAATAATGTAAATAAAGTATGGTACTTGCCATACCTGTCCACAAGCTGTTTACAACCGTATAGGCACAAACAATGGTTTAAACAAATTCAAGTTCGGGCTACGCGTCGTGGCACATCGATGACTCAAAAAACTTAGTGGTCAAAGCATACCACTGTTTGTTTACGTTATTACTTATGACATGACAACCGATATTTGCATTTCAAATCAACCACTAAAGATCCACATATGATTACTCTTACCTTGAAAAAGCGGAATTTTATTGCTGATATTTATCCATTATTTCCTTCGAGACGTTTTCGTATTCTTTTTCGTATTTCGTATATTCGATAAAATAAAATATTTTTTAATGATGGACATCGATAGAGGTTTCACAAGCACGCACAAATTCCTAAAAACTTGTTATCAAAGCCAGTTTTCGAGGCTAAACGACAGATATGTTACATTCAATAAAGATGTGTTAGGGCTATAAAGAATATTGATTTGTTTAAACCATTTTATTCGCAACATATCTAGCAACACGTAGACTATCGCGTTAAATGAAGGAATTCACAAAGAATGAGTTCACATAGATCAGTTGTTATCAGTGTGATAAATACTCTTATCCGTCTTTATCTGATAACAAGGTACGACGCGATGACAGCTTTCTTTTAAAGTACAATAGTTTTGTTCTAGTTTACTCTATGCCTAAATTGAACGCAAAGAAGGAAAGGTAATTTTCAAATCAAAGTCCGCTTTAATTTGAGTTTTATACGTTGGGTAGTTGCATACAATAAACTTATTCCCATGTGATTTTTCTATTATTTACTTTAGCCAAATAGTACGCAGAACTAGTCTACCGTAGCAGGTTACGACAATGTCAGTATAAGGTGACCATGACACCAAAACAGCAATGAGCTGGACAGATTTCGATTATTGCACAGATTTTCCAATGTAATTGAACTTCATTCCGGTTGAAGTTGAACGGATATTTTCTCAACTTTGAATCTAAGTTGTATTTCGAGTGACAGCATAATTTGATGTGTAACGAAAACATTGCAGATAGGCAAAGAATCAAATGAAAGTATTTTTTTATCGAGACGTTATTATAGAGGTGGAAGTAAATAAATTACCTACATGCAATTTTCCTGTATCGGAAAACAATCAAGGAAAATCTTTGCAACAATGTAAATGAAAATAAATATAATATACTTAACGTCACGTAATGCCTAACTGGTCAACTACTTAACCCTTGTTTTTGCGACACGTTCAAGTACAATCATGATGTGTCTGTTTTTTGTCTTATCATAGCCGCGAGTTTACGTCAGAAGTTACTATTTGTTTTGATACCTTTCTTGTTTCCTTGTTAATATGGCCTAGATATAAATTTATAAAAGAAAAAACGATAGAGGCCTTTGTAGAGAGCCCTATCTGGATAGGGAGGTATGCAAGGATATTTTGCCTGAAAGCACTCACCTGTTGAAGTAGGTATTCCTGTTGTCAATTTACGCAATCCTCACTACTTGAAACGCCGTTTACGCCTCACTAGTGAACACGAAGAGGATCTATAACTACCGAAATTTTTCGTAACGACAAAATATAGAGTCCAATGTGTAAAAGATTGGTAAATCACAGACACTTTCAGTCACCGATTGTCCCGCGTTTTCACTTTTCTTTGCAATTGCACGAAATTTCAAAGAAAATGTGTTCGCGTGGCGGGAAGAGTCTGCGATCGTTGCGCCCTCGAGTGGCGCGACCTATCGCAGTGCGCGTGTTTGGATGAGTGTGCGCCGCGCCGGCTGTCGCCACTTATAACGCGAGCCAATGCCCCCTCCGGCCGGCCACCCGCCCGAGAAGCCTCCGCCCGCCCGACAAACGAGCACCCCAAACTTTACGCGCTTTTGACAACTTCACTAAGTAATTTTTTTTTAGCAGATTTAAATTTGCTATAGATATATGTATTATAAAGCTAAACAAATCAATTCTGGGTCATCGATGTACCTTCCAAGGCTTCAGGTTTCTTTTTAATTATTCTTTTAAAAGTGGTGTAGTTGGAAAATTATTATTTTAAGTAACAACGAGTTTACCATTATTATTGTTAGATGTTACTATAAGTTTTTTTTTGTATTGTACAGCCCTACATTACACGCGCGTGTGATTGATTGATTATGGTAAATTAAGGTATGTGATTGATTTTACGATTTATCGTATCGTATATACCTATTTGTAGGCATCATTGTAGCATCAGCATGAAATTATGTCTTATTGAACTTTGAGCTTGACTTTTGATTGCGCTGTCGTGAGTAGGTAACATACGTAATAGAGTAGGGTAGCGGAAACATTTCATAAACTAAGGTATTTCCACCATAAAGTTCTATGAATTTCAATATGACAAACAAGGAACATAAACAAATGGTCGTCTAAATTGCTCGTAATGATTTTCTGAAAAACGTTATTAAGATAATAATTTCAAGCAATCTTCTATCGAACCATTATTTATGTTATGTTGGTGGGTGCACTATTATTTACTATTTTATACACTATATTATTTGTGCACTATTTTACCTATACCACATTCCTGCTTCGTGGTATTATGTAAGTACATCTAATCTTGTCAGTAACTATAATAAAAGCATATTATTTCTTGTTAGATAACGTGAGATACTTCAACTATTTGTTAGGAAAGTTCAAATTTCAATTTTACCTAATCACAAACCTCACTAATCAAGCTTATCTACTAATGCAAACGACGACAGCAAAGTTTGATGAAAGATTACTTAAAGCTTACTGAAAAATTTGAGTAGGTATGCAAATTAAATTATTATTCATTTTCCCATTATCAGTCATAAATCGAACGTGTTTGTATGTTTACAGACGTGTAGTACCTACCGTCATTGTAAACCAATGCTTTAACCTTCGCAGAAACAGGTGACAAAGCCATTGTCTGTAGTTCTGTGGTTCTGGTGACTAAAGCTTCAGGGTGGCTTTTCTGACTTGCCGAACACCGCAGTGGGCCGGTGTTACCACCGCATCAGCCAATATACACTAAATTTTAGTATCAATAGTCCGACGAAACTCGTAAAAATTGTTAAGCCCTCTCTAAGCATATCGCTTTCATAAAATGTATCAATCAAATCTTATTCTAAAGAAAACTAACTGAAAATAGCATCCGCTTAAATATTACAACTGAACATTTGAGAGCATTTTTGTATATCCTAGGTTGAGACATTGAATAAGTGTAATCCATTTTATTAAAAAAAAGTAAGATGGTAAATAGGGTTCATCTAAGTAATTATTGTAAAATATGCCAAATAAAACGAAACGAGAACCAAGTTGGCAACTATACAGAGCTGGGCGGTGGTGGCATGAGCTGGTGGTGGTGAGGTCACCACGAGGTCGAGGTCAGCTGTGTTATGCTTATGATTCGTCTGCCCTTCGTTGGCCATGTGCTGACTTGAAGACATGCCAAGTTCTTAGCATGCTCTTTGAAGATAGTCTTCCGATTGTATATCATTATGTAGTAAGGAAATGAAATAACGAAAAAAAAACTTTTTAGAACCATAGATTACTTTGTTTTAATTTGACTTTTTGCCTCCATCATGCTCAAAATCAAAAATCAAATCGCATTATCGAAGTGGGAATTTGAAAGTACTTTCGTACTTTTAATGCCTATTTCATTGGAACAAAAACTACTGATAAATCGAATTCAAAGGAACTTATTACCATGACTAATCCAAATAATCATAAAATTCATGAAAGCATTTAGAATAAATAGATTTCGTAGAGTTTTCTCCGAAACCCTAGCATGGCACGCGCACCATCGACCTATGTAGGTGAAGGTCGGTGATTCAATCCACCCCTATATTTTATTACACATACTTCCTATCGAATGATTACTCAGAAAACTGTCTGATAAAGGTAAATGTATTCGATCGTTACTTTAACCATATTTTAATCAACATGCTAGGAATTTTAAGTAGTTTCCCAGTACAAACTTATTAAAAATAATTATCTAAAAACATACACAATAACAAAGTCGACGGACACAGGCATGACAGTCCCGAATATCCCTTTTTATGAAAGGAAACATAAAAAACCATGATAAAAGAATCATAGTTTCGTAACTGACTGGAAGAATTGCAGGTTTATTGAATTAAAACACAATTGACACGCCTCCTAATGGTTTTTTAACAGCGATCAAATTATGACAAACGTTTATAAACGTAAGTAGTAATCATCATTACTAACCGGAAGATATTCTGAAACTCTTGCAGGTGCAACTTCGATATAAATACCTTACATTATAGTAAAATTTAGTACAAGCCGCTAAAAGTATGTAGGTAAATTTGCAGTTTTTTTAACTCGGTCAAAAACTTGGCAAGTTACGAAAACAAAAAATATTCTCTGATTTCAAGAAAAACCTACTAAAACACAGCTTTCAAATAGTATTTGTTGGAAACTTTTAATTAAAAGTTTCCACAAATACTATTTGAAAGCTGCTCGAAAAGGAAAAGTGAGCAGAAAATATCATTCAATTTTAATTTGTGCCATTTGCATTGTTTTAAATTTTTAAAATACGTTATGCCATCAATAACACAATTTCAGAGCTCAATAAATATGTGGTTCAGATACTTAATGAATTTATTGATTTTTGGTGCAATTCGATTGACCTTTGTAATGGACGAGCTATGGTTCTTGCGGTTGTGCAGTAACTATAGCTCGTTGTGCATAGTCCTCCTGTCAATATTTAACAAGATACCTTATGAGTATAGTATTCTAATTATGTGCTATTTCAAATCCAAATACTTTTATACAAACGTTTCTTCGTCACACATTCCAAAGGTAACAACATTGATCTGAAATTAAAATAAAAAGTGCCGAATTCCAGCACGAAGCGACCCCAGCATTCGCTAAAAATACCCAATCAAAATAAGACAGGCTCAAGTACAAGAAAACATTCAAATCTTTAGACAACAGGCCCGTGAGTATTTTTTTCTCATCGCACACCAGGATTCATATTATGGGTGTCAGAAGCTGCGATTCCATATTACCAGAACTCCCAGGCTATAAAATAAGTATTTTCTGTAGATTTACAAACATTTACCGCGATTATTGAACCTCTTGCACAGAACAATAATACTCCTACCTCTTGCGTCTCATCGTAATAGTACTACGCCCGCCACACAAAAAATCTAATCTTATTGCATGAAAGTTGTAATTGTGTATTGCATAATAACAACAAATCAACTGTAGTGTACCTGACGGGCTTTAGGGACTTTGTACATATTGTTGATTGATAATATTTTATTGAAATATCTCACGTGCGCACATTCCATTCGTTTTCCGAATGTAAGTGTGTTTTGTTGCATGTGCGGTTAACGATAGTAAATGCAGCGGCTTACGATATGAATTCTAATCGATTTCGATGTGAATTCTCGAATCGTTGGGATTTTATTCGAGTATAAGCCTACAACCTGGGATTCGAATAATAGTATAATAGTGAAAATTATGAGTAAGTATATTAAATAGCTTCTTGACATTAAATATTAAATCTAAAAACCACACCTCCATACGTAGATCACGTAGAAATGATCTAGGAACAAATGATGATTTATTTATTTGAAAATCATAAAATTTTTACCTATTAACATTTCCGGAGTATTTAGAGTCGCAACAATTACACACGAGGCAAGAAAAATCCACGTTCATAAAAAGAGATAAATAGCTACGAACGTGTAGGTGTGTCAACTAATCTCTTGTTTACAAATAAAAACAATCATTAATTTTTTTTCTTAGACCACGTGTCTTATATCTTATATTATGTACTTACCTAGCTAAGTAGGTGCCTAGTGTGAATCATGTGCCGTGACAAACTAATTTTTACTAGGTGGACGTAAAGATGTAAGTAGTATCGCAGGTATAGATTTAAACATTTCAATATCTAAAACTTCACCTCATTCACCCGTACCACAAAGTTTAGATACTCGCGGCTAAGGCTTTGACTTCCATATGTTTAGTACAATATTTTCAGAAGTTGTTCATTCGGAACAATGAAATCAGTACGTAGGTCCGCTTCAAGTACTTAGCGGTAAATTTTGTAACAGTTGCATTCTTCGATTAAGAATACTATAGATCAGTCATCAGGTGATCAGGTCAGCGCAGCAAAACCGTCTCGGTAAATAACAACTCACGTTGTTATTTTGTTTAGCATTTGACGTTTTTCGTGATGAATCGTAACTCGTAAATCGTAACTATGTATAGTTTAATGTTTCGAGGATTTGTGACTTTATTACTAGTGCAAAGGGTGTAATTCGGTTAAACTTAAAACTTTTTTGTCACGCTGACAGAATTTAGCTTTGATTTTGTACCGCACGCTGCATCTATAGTATTCTTGATCGAAGGTTATATAATACATCTAGATATACATCTAGAAATAATGTTGTTTTGGTTGTGTTAGCTACCCGGTGAATCAGCGGTAAGTAGAAACACCTACGAAGTATTAGAGAAAGTTTATTTGATGCTCTTAAAGAAATGGTTGAACTTAATTTATGACTCATTGAAATAGCGTGCCTGTAAGTAAATAATTCAGGTAAGAGGTCCTACGTACATCAACTGTAAATTCAGAAACACAAAATCAGAAACTGAAATAACTTGCTACAACTAAAATGTACATAAGGAATTACATTATGTAAAATTATTATTTCCTGTTATTGTTCTTTAGAGAGAAAATTGTCTTTCTGGACTGTAGATTCGAGACGTCACGGTAAAACCTGCTTCTCATCGTCATCACACCCACAGCGCTTGCTCTATAAATTTCCATAACACGATTTATATAATATTTCCACACCAAATTAATATTATCCTGATTCCGAATGACTTATTCCGGCAAGCTTGTCTTTCCTTTTCGGACAAAATAAAGTTTAGGAACTACTGGATATGTTGTTTCTTTACTTTTTATCATCATTATTAGCAGGTTGTAAGCGCTATTTTTTCAGAAGAAAAACAAGTAGGTAATTATAATACTAACCCACTTGATTTAGTGCCTAAAATCAATGAATAAGGCAGGTTAAACTTAAAAGGGGTTTTCCCTTGTTATACATAGAAAATGATCAGTCATTATTTATGGAGTAGGTAGTTTGGTAGCCAAAGTTGAATCTTCCGCAATGATAATAAGTGAACATTGCAATTTTGTCATACCACTATTTGGGTAAGCACTGCATGGATGTGTTATAAAAGTTTCCTTGAAGGCTCAGCTTTTTTTCCGAGAATATAACAAGGATAAATTACATTCTTCAGGAGTTTTATGGCTTTTTCAAATAAATCAAATGCACTTATAAATACTAGTCTGAGGTTAGTCAAAGAGTTGTACATTTTGCTATTGTAGGCCTATGGTGTTTGTTCATACATTTAAAATATGTGGGCTACCAGACTGAGTCATTTCCTCAAAACCACAAGCTGTATAAGCCTCCACATGTTCTTCCCACCCGATTCTTATAAGAATGATTCACAAGCTGTCCTAAATTTTGAGCGACATAGTTTAGTTTCCTAAAACTAATCCAGAGCTTGCTAACCAGAAGCTTATCTTTATTGTTTCATTCGTGGTTTCACTACGGTACAAATTGGAGTAAGCATGTTTGCGGTTATTAGTCATTATAAACTATCAATAAAGAAACAATAAAACTAAACTAGAGCAAACTAAAAAACATTCACCTGCTCATATACACAATAATAGATATGAATTTAGAAATAAATAAGTTAACCAGGCAGACGTTGTCCTGTCCAAATCTCAGGTTTCAGGGATAAAAACTTTTATTTCTCCATTTCTTAAAAAAATACAAATTGGTCCAGTCTTTACGTAAGATTAACAGAAGAAAACCGTAGCCTATTGCAATAAAACCGCAAGTGCAAAATAAAGGATCATTTTATAACGTCAAATGGTCATCTCTTCCTATTACTCTCACGGTGAGTCATGCTCGTTCTTGTCAGGATCTCATCTAAGTGCCTATTCCCGGAGCCCCAAATTGGGTATTTATATCAGATGCCACTAAGACAACAAGCAACGGAGCACAGCATTACTCATGCAGTTTATATAAATATAATACGCAAATAAATACAGTCTGGTTTGAATAACCTAACTAAGTCAACCATTTAGCCGAAAATATTTGTATGTTCACAACTACTGAGTAAGAAGGTATACATATTCTTACCTACTATACGTTAACAACGATGAACTTGCATCCTATCTCGCATGGAGTCCAATTTTTGCAAAATGTGGGCATGTGCCAAATATATAATACATAATTACTTATTGGAACATGCCTCTGACTACGCCCTTAGATATCTTTCTAAGGATTTCGATTGACTTGATCTGAAAGAATGTCTATCGGCATCTTGGGGTAGGTATACCTACAATACAGTCGTGATCTTTATTCGTTTCGTTTACTAAGTTTATTAGGATACCTATGAATAAGTATAAGTATCCTGGGGTCAATGAGTGACAGGTTTGTTCTGTAGGCGCGTGGTGATTGCGGTTTGTGGTTGTGGGAAAAACGTTGCGAAGCGTGTCTGTCTATAGTAGAGCCCACATTGTGTACCTAAAGGTAGGAGGAAGTAACTCGCATGTATCTACGCATTGTTCGATTTTGATATTCATTCATCACATTGCATTCTTATTGAGGAAAATAATTATATTTGCAACAAAATTTTATAAATAATTTGTAATTATAATCGTTGGCGTGGTTTTAAGTCGAAATATCCAATGACGGTTGATTTGTAGGTCAAATCTCACCGCTATGGAAAATAATACTTGAACTGTAAAGTACAACACTTGCGTCAATACGAAAGTAATAAATAAATGATTCAGAGTATTATACTGAATTTCTGATTCATATGAGCAAGATGGTACAACCTACGTACTGATGGGCTTGCTTTTTTGTTTATATAATTTAGGTTCAATAAAAGTTCGCAACTTAAAAATAAGCAAATACCTACCTAAACATACACTGTCCCTAATTGGCTTTCAAATAAGATTATGGTTAAACATTGAAATTAACAACCATCTTCAGATTTTTATTTGTATGACGCATTTTTATATCCATAAGTGTATTATGATTGCTGATTAACATAATAAGATGCTTTGGCAAAACAAAGCTTGCGAGCTGCCTTAGAGCCTTCACATAATGGCAAGGGCAGATGGAACTAACGGTATACCTACTTTATTATAATTAATGTGATTTCCGCAGCCTGCAATGCATCGGCAATTGTATGGGAATGATTACTATCTGAGTATCTATACAATTATATCTATTTAATATTAATAAAAGGAAGACGACCTCTGTTGCGCAGTGAGCGAAGGCCCGCCTGCGATGCAAAAGGTTGCGGGTTCGATCTACAGACATTTGTCTTTGTTGTTCTACGGGTTTCTATGTATAATATGTATGTATTTAATTTACAAACGAAAAGTATATAAGTATGTATATCAGTTATTTTGTACTCATAACACAAGCTCTGCTTACTTTAGGGCTAGATGATGCTGTGTGAAAAATCAGCATCGTTTATTTATTATTATTTAAGTGTGAAAGTGGGATTAGCAACAGAGGGAAATAAAAATATTCATTGTTTCATCGATAAATAGAGCTTTAAAAGGCGGAAGCTAGCTTAAGATAGCTTAGTTCATCTGCGGTTACAATTTTGTATTTTGCTCCTAGTAATACTAAAATGTGCCTATAATGTGCTAAAATAATCTAGGTACACAAAAAGAAATTGTATTGACGTTACACAATAAAATATCTATAGGACTCTATGTATGAGTAACGGCCTATGCCGTCACATCTACCGATACATCTAAGCATCTATAGTTATTTATTATCTGGACATAAGCCAGGAATGGGATACAATAGGCACGAATCCAGCGCTTCCTAGTACACTGACTATTATTACCTTTATGTTTACTGAATATCTACTGCCTCGGCACAGTTAGGATATAGTTGTGTTTATGTGGAATGTCGCATAAGTTACTAAACTACAAAATGTCTAAATACTCGTTTCACTGTCTTTGAGGTCGCAAGTAAGATAGCTGTAAGTTCGTATGAGCTAGTGACCAACTCTGTTAGAGTAGTTTTTAGGGTGCCTGAGGGCCTTTACCGATAATTCAACCTGTTCTCCGATACACAAAAGCTTTTAGATGTTATTGCCACTAGTGGTTACCCATGTTATTGTGTGTGATCAAGCAAAGCATTGCTTTATTTCGACGAATTATCAAGAACTAATAAACGAGCTGTGAATTAATAGGAGCTGAAGGTACCGCGCTTACAGCTTTCTTATCATCTTCAAAGCTTTTGAATTTACGTCTCACGTTCTTTTGCAGTCATTTTATGTCCACCGGATTCGGCTGGTACTTTCAATTGCCACTACCTTAGCACCTGTGTGTGTAACGTAAAAGAACGCAATCGAGAACTCGGGGGGCAGGGAGTCACGTTCTATATGGAGCGTAGTGTCCATTTACACGTAAAATTATGAAATATTCTTCGCTTACGGTACCTCGGCTTATGCATGTGCTTTGTTGCACTATTCCACGTAATAAAGCAAGTGACATCGACCCCGCTTATTCAGAAGATCAAAAACAAAGTCCATGAGGAAAACGAGTTTCGTTTGCGTCCGACATAATTTTAATTAGCTAAAGTATATCGCGATACTGTATAGGTACTGTTATTGTATCTGTGCCGAAGGGTACATTGCTCGGCTGTTGATATATGGCACTTAACATGCTTCATGCATGATCATCCTTTTTTCTATTAGGAAAACGATAAATAGTCTGTTTATAAGTTTTATTCATTCCGCAAGTATAGAACTTTTACTAATCAAAATTTTAATCCTACACATACAAACAGTTTTATACAGATCAGGGGCAACAATGTGCCTTTACAATAAACGCGTTGAATAAAACCTGCCTAGTAATTTATCGGCTCGCACTTCGCACAAATTCAAATTCGCGCCAATTGGTATAAAACGTGCGCAAAATTCGAATATAACACCGATAGCCTTATTCACCAATGAGAGATACAAAGAAGTAGGAAGTTCGGATGCAACACGTGCGGTACATAAAAACGCGGACAGATGACCAAATCGTGAGCCAGTGCAGTGGTCAATGCACCTGCCGTTCATCGACACACGGTATACTTATATTTCTCGAGGCGAGGGAATACGGAAATATGTCCTAGGAACTCAAGGCATTTTTTATTTAATGATACCTAAGCTTTTAAAATGTTCCCTAAAACGACTGCCTTGCGGGATTCGAACCAACCACGCCGTTCCGTGGCGACGCTCTTCAACTGAGCTGATAAGTAATCAATAATATAGTTGAAATTAGATTAAATACTGCTATTACTAAAATCAGAATTACTTTAAAATATTCTATGGGTATTAGCGGGAACAGTAGAACCATTTCGTGACATTCCTCAACTGTATTAATTAGTAGGTATTTAAAAACACCTTCAGAACAATGTTGAGCAGTTTTAAAGAAATCTGGTAACATAAGTCTAGAGAGAGCTGAACTGACAACCTCTTATATATCGGTATTATAAAACATCTCAGGTCATCGACCTGCTGTCGCATCTCCAAGACAGAACTAGTATCACGGCAAACTATGATATTCTCCGTGGCTGTAGGCTCGGCTGCGCAGAGTCTCGGATGTCGTGCTAATTCCGCACACTCGCTCGGAATAACTAATAGGCACCTTACAGTCATCCTTAAAAACGTATTCATAGTTATTTCTTCTTATTGTGTCGATAAGTACAGGGTATATAAACTTTTTTCCTTACTTTATCTGTAGGATATGTACTGAAAAAAAAGTTCGTATGAGTAAATGACAGCTTAAAGTTTTGCAGCCAGGACTGACAATAGGGTATTTGACTCTTTTCAGAAAACCATTTCAAAGTGTTCTTTGATATATTATATGCACACTGGTCATTAAATTTCCTTTAGATTTAACATAATTTTGGTAAAAACCATGTTTAAAGTTTAAACATACAAAATCGCGCGAAAAACGATATCTTGTGTCATGGCGCTGATCACGTGGTACCCGTGACGTCACTCCATAGTAAACAGACAGTACAAGTCCATAGTGACAGACAATCAGTTCGTTGACGTTTACTAGCGTTTGACGTCATCAGAGTGACACCCAATCACAGTGCGTTTTTGTAGACGAAAATTTTTTAATTTTTTTTGTAATTTTTAAAGGTTTTTTTACCAAAAGTAAACATATTTTAGACGTAAATGGAAAGAAATATGCTTATTTAGACTATTTTCTAAAAGGATGACCACAATTTGTAGTTTATTTTTAATGATGTCAAATACCCTATTTAACATGCTCTTCGAAGCATGGAAACGCTATATTGTTCGTGCCCCCCGTTAGGTCAATCACGAACGAGCAAGTAAGTGTAGTTCAATAAAAGTGCAAACCGATTTTATAATTTTGTTACAAGTTAATTTACATAGGTAAGCATTGTTGTAATGAACATATTCACATGTATCAATATTTTTTTGCTGACTGTACGTGTAGGTAAGGTACCGACAATATCAGTATTCCGCCAACATGCGGTTATGTGCGAACAAAAAGCTAAAAATACATAACAAGGGCACAGCATGGCTGACATGACCTTACCTGAATCCACTATTGTGTTCACTTCCTGAAGGAACTGTCCCGTAAATATGTTATCCACAATAAAAAAAACACACAAGCTCCGAATCCTGTTTGGGTTTAGATTCATCTTGTTTATTGTTCCTGGGCCAGAACTATATTTTTTAATAAAATGTATAAATACAGTAGACGCATACATCGACTCATTCCATTCATCAAAATCGGATGAATTCGGACGCTACGGTGGAACTTACGTAAAGGCACAGAATACAGATAACGTACAGTCTAGAGCATTTGTAAGAAAACACGAAACGGCTTCACTTTATCACATTACACATTAGAGTGTGAACGGTGATACATTTGAGCGGCTCGATGTTTTGTTACAATTAAGCTAGTCTACACTCACTTTTATACATACATACGGTAGCTTCACCGTAGTGGGGTAAAAACTTGATAAAGTCAAAGTCAAAAAGCATTTATTCAGTAGGACCGCTGCAGTTTAGGGCCTAGACGGAAAATTGGGATTTCATGTTCTCATCTCTCTTTGTGTATAATATTGTTACTAGCTGGGATCACTTACAATAGTCTTACAACTAGGTGATAGCATTTTTCGGTTCCGATTACCACAGTCAGTCAATATAGATCTCCGCAAGTACTTTATGTCTAGGTATTGTCACTTGTTTAGACGTCGCCATTACCATTTTCGTTCAAGTTCTAAGCACAGACATAAAACTAGTCTGAAGACGATGCCAGGTAAGATAGTTTACTATTTACATAGAAAAATAGACCGATATCTACACAGGAGTTTTATTAATCAAGCTCTTATCATTTGTTTTGCCATTTGTGAATGAAACTGTACGGAATCAGAAGTATTTGCCTATCTGAACTTGTAAGGGATTTATCATAATACTTATCGCATTTATAATATTGGTAAGATCATAATCTACAAAGCTACTTAAACCATTTAAGAAATGTTTTCAATACTTACTAGCTATTCTGGATTAAACTAAAATAAAGCTACAGATCGCAAAAGTTTTACCAACTTATACCTACCTATATCTGAGGCGCCTACTAATAGACCTAGTAATAAGTTGTTCCTAAGTGTAAACTGTCAAAATGTACCTATGGTTATTCTTGGTTTATTCCGAGAAATAACTTTGTCTACCCACATTTTTATTAGATTTTTAGTTAAATAACATACCTACTTTGATTTGTTTCGTTTATAATAAGTACCTACCTACCTAAATGTTTGTTACAAGTGTATCTACTCGTACAAGACCACAGAATAGAGGGGGCTCTTCTAACACAGGTTGTAAAACTTAAAAGAAGAGTCCCAACCCAACAAGTTATGTATTTGTAACAAAATAAAAAAATTTTTGATTTTTGATTTTTTGATTTAAGACACAGACCTACTCATATTTAGCTATCCTTTCGCGCTGTGTGTGTCTTTGGTTTAAGTAAAAAAAACAATATTTTTGAGACTTGTTGCTTTTATACTTATTTGTCGTTTTAATACAAGTAATGTATTGTACAAATTAAACACATAGTAGATTTAATAATATATTCAAAACAACTAAGTACATGCTTATTACTTTAAATATTATTGTTTACATAATACATAAATATCAGTTATACGAAAAAGCCATTGGTGGAAATGTGTTCAGTTAAAACATTAGCACAAAAATGTTTTTTTCGATAGTGATCAAGACTATTTTCGTTACTAGTTCGTTTCAGTTATTGACGCTCTGTTGTATAATTTTAGGAAGACATTTCTATTGTACAATTACATCACATAGTACATGTAACTAGTTCTAGATAATAAATAAAATAAATAGTGATGGAAATACTCAGCATCGTATATTTAATGAGGACATACGAAAAGAGGCAGACCAAAGAAAGGATGTATGGATTCTTTGAAGGAGAGAAAGTAAAAAGGAGTGAGATGACAGCTGATAGAGAGATAGAAGAATAAATAAATAAATAATAATAATTTAGTAATAAATCATACAAACATTCGTTCCCCGCGGCGGGACCAATGTTTGTATGATCTACTAATTTTTGTCTCGGGTCTGGGTGTTTCCATGTATAATATGTATGTATTTACAAATAAAAAGTATTTAAGTAGTATATCAGTTACCTAGTACCCATAACACTAGCTCTGCTTACTTTGGGGCCAGATGATGCTGTGTGAAAAGTCCAACATTAAAAAACATGGGCTGGGCAAACGACATCACTTCACAAATATATACAAATATAATAAAGATTAGAATCACCCTCAGTTTATTTATTATTTTTCCAAATATTGCTAGGTATAAGCTTAAATATATGCTTTAACATAATATATTATTTTAAAACTACAATTGTGTTATATAGGTACTAAAACACTTCACAATAGTATTACCTACAGCAGTTTATAAAAAACCTACATTAGGTACATTACAAATAAGTAACCGACTCTTTTAATTAGCAGTCTATAGTTATTTAAAGCATTCATATTGCAAGCATTAGATTATTTTTTAATTTTATTTATTAGATCTAACAACGATAGACTATTCAAACTATTAGTCCATCGGTTTTTTACAAATAAAAAAGGCATAGCGAATGCCGACTTTGATTATTTAGTAGAGTCAAGCTGTGTTGCTTTTTGACATCTATTTTCAGTAATTCGTTCGGTAATTTCTTTTTAGGTAGGTACAGTCAGTGACAGAAGTTCATGAACAATTGGAGATTTTAAAGCTTCATTTTCAGCATTATTTGTGGGAAAATTGCCTATTTTTTTCATAAATAGTAATGGTGCAAGGCAAAACATCGAATGTAAGCTGAAGTTTTATCTAAAACCCTACGAACTTCGAAGATATTGAAGATTCAAATACATCAAATGTTCATGAACTTCTGTCGCTGACCGTACACAATCATCGACCGTGCAGTCAATGTAATGAAGAATACTTAATAGAAACTTCGATAGCTATTCTGTCAAGTATCTCGATCACATTCAGTTTTTTTTAAACCTCGAAGTTTCAGACGGTCGGCGTGGTCACGGGTAAAAACTTCCACTCGCGAAAGTGAAGTTTAAATAAGCTCTTACCAAACATATTATCCCATGCCCTTACCATTTATTATCAATAAACATTCATAACAAGCGCTAAGAAAGTAATTTTATTATGCGCACTGCAAAAATTTGGAATCAGCTTCCAGCGTGTATTTCCGCTGACTTACGACCCTGTTGTTTTTAAAAAGAGAGTTAATAGGCACCTTCTGGGTAGGCTCGCTCAATCGTAGACCTCACTCTTGGCTGTGTAAGTTTCGAGGTCAAGAGCCGACCCATTCATCATAAAAAAAAAAACAATAACTCAGGAACACCAGACAAACCAACAGCCATATGGTGGTCTGATGATATTGCAAAGACGGGAAAATATTGGGTTCGGCTGGCACCGGACCGCAAACAGTGACATGAAAATGAGAACTATACTCAGCAGTGGGATGTGGGCTGATTAGATAGATCATTACTAAACCTGTCTCAAAAAGTTAACATTCAACACTTACAAACCCAGGCACGTCGATGAATCCTCTCTGAAACACATCTACATTCGGATTGTCCCGTAATCTCTCTGCTAAGGCCTTCTCTTGTGCCAAGGGATGCCAAGCTCCAAGAGTACAGGCGGTATTCTCCTTATTGATGTAGTAATGGCATCTTCGACTTGCATGAGCTGATGGCACGTATTCGAACACACGAACGCGTTTGCAGCGGTGAAGCGAGAACCATAGACCTAGTAAAGAAAATTACCTTTGTCGTGAAATGAGATAATCTAAAGGGCTTTGAACACTACATGGTATATGTTTATAGAGCCAGGTTTGTATACAGGGATCTTGATGGGTGTACTTAAGTGGACCGCTCGCTAAAACAAGTAGTTCAAAAACAATCATTTTATACCAAAACTTATGCAGTTAATGAAAGCTTAACTATGCATTTGTTTAAATAATTGTTGAAAATACATTTGAATTATACCTAAGAATCCTGAAGAAGGAGGGTTCCTGCGAAGGCGATAAGGCGAGGTGTCCTGTAGCAACGCCCAAAGCCCCCACAGCATTTGAGGATTCAATAGATGCACGTCTGCATCAGGCCTTACCTCCAATAAACTGCGAAAATGAACCTTAAGTTAGTAAATATTATAAATAAATAAAAGAAAAAATATTTTGTGTCACAAAAAAGCATAATTAAAACTAAAAAGACTAGGTTTTCTAACAAAATGTTACAACAAAAAAGGTCGCCACTCAGCATGAGCAATAATAAGCTAACAAACTATTGCGCTGGTATTCTGTGACGTCATGTAAGTACCTACCTACAGCCAATATATTAGTGGCAATTTCACACAGCAGCTAAATGAAGTGCACAAATCAGAAAACATTCATATAAAATCGACACTCTTTGGGCAGGGGCACGTCCCTAGAGTTCTCGAATGCATTCGCCCAGGGCGCTTTACATACATCTGTGTATGCGCGTGTACAAAAATGTCTCGGTATCTGAGTAGGTATACCGCGGCGTTTGCATGGAGTTTTATCAAGGGTCCAGGGTTGTTCCCATACTAATTATAGGTAAATACTACAGACTATTGTGATTCGTATCTATTACGAATTAATCTTATCCACTTTGCCCCCTATCAATGATGTCGTCGACGCATCTGGCAATTGTTGTGAATTTAAGTTTCTAATGATAATAAATAATGATGTGTTATGGTTTATTTAGTGCACATTTAAATATATTTACATCAATGACAGTGACCCAATCGTACAAGCATAAACAAGTCTAACAAGGACTAAATGCATCATCTCATCACGTATTAAAGAGTAATAAACTCGGTGACTTTTATAAACAAACTAGCTGACCCGCGCGACAGCCGTTCACGCGTGATGGCGTGACCAAGGGATATAGTGATTCATTTTATCCGCGCAATTTCTTAGATTTTTTCTGTCATAAGAACCTTCTCCTGACAATAACAAACACAACAAAATTAAAAATAGTGAAATCGGTCCAGCCTTTCACGCGTGATGGCGTGACCAAGGTATATAGGGATTTATTTTTATATATAGAGATATAGGTACTTGTCCATTAGCCTAAATATAGCGTGTTTATTATGTTCGTCACCCAAGACACGTAGAACGGAAACTTGCATTAGCCGATTTGTTCCGGCATACCTTCAGGATATAACCTACAACTGATAACTTAAACACGAGACTATATTTACATCTTTACTTAATGTAAGTTAATATCGGAAAATAACCGACTAAATTGTCGGAAACGCTGGAGGATTTTATATTGGAAACTATTCGTCACAGTTCTCGTATTGAAGTCAAGACGGCCTGAAATTTTAAAATTTACCTAACTTGTCTTTAAAACACTTACGTTTTATAAACTGGGAACAGCGGATAGTCAGGGTGGTCGTACCAGTCTTCTAACGTTGATGAATAGTTCGCCGGATCCCATATCAAAATAGACACCGCTTTGAATAAAGGGTTTTCTAGAAACTTGAATTCGGGCTTCGTTACTACCTGAAATAAATGCATATGTATGAAGAATGTAAAGAGAGTGAATGAGGCAAAAGTTGTGTGTCAGGATAGATAGATAGATAGATAGATAGATAAAAGAATTATTTGACACACATAATATAACACAGACAAAAAACAAAGACAAGTAACAAGTAGGTAGGTGCATAGGTTTAAAACAAACAAGTAGTCGGGCACCTACATAGGTGGGTGCAACAGTGGTCTGTGTGCTGTAGTGAACCAAAAAGGTCCACTCTCAGCTTATTGTTACTCCATGCCCGTAGGCACAGAGTAACGCTGATTTTCAGAATTGACCTGAGAAAAAGTGATATCACGAACAGAAAAAATACGTAAGATTGAATATAAAATTAAACACGAAAATATTATTTAGGTAAAAAAATACAGGATCGTAGCAAGTGGAAATCCGTGGTTTCTGCCTACCCCTTCGGGAAAGAGGCGTGATTTTATGTATGTATGTATGTATGTGTAAATGCATATTTATATATATATGACGACCTCTGTGGCGCAGCGGGCGAAGGTCTGCCTGCGACGCAGAAGGTTGCGGGTTCGATCCCCGCTGCGGGACAAATGTTTGTATGACCTACAGATATTTGTCTCGGGTCTGGGTGTTTCTATGTATAATATGTATGTATTTACAAACGAAAAGTATTTAAGTAGTATATCAGTTATCTGGTTCCCATAGTACAAGCTTTGCTTAGTTTGGGGCTAGATGATGCTGTGTGAAAATGTCCAGCATTATTTATTATTTATTTATTTAGCTGTCACTGCCAATTCCATTGAGAAAAAAGTAAAGACTATTAGAAGACCAATGCTGAAGACGGAGACACTATTTTTCAGTAGGTATGAACGATTTAGTACCGTCAGTATAAAAGATTAGAGTGCATTGTCGTCGGTCATTGAACAGGCAAATAAATACAAGCACCTAATCAAAATGTTATCAAAACACAAATGAAAACGTAATCAAATTGCAAGGTATTTTACCTGTGAATTTAAAATACGGATGGTTGTCTTTGACCCGACGTCCTCGGTATAGTTTTCAGTGGGCGCATTGTTGAACCTTAGCACCATATCGTGAGAATCTGTAATAAAAAACAGTACTTAAAGTAAAATAAACATAAATATGTGTCATCTAAGAATTAATGTTTAGTTGTAATTTTTTTTTTTTATTCTTTTATTCGTTTTTAAAACAATAAAGATCATCAAGGTCTGTTTGAAGGCTTCAGTCAGACCACTGACTTCATCAAGGTTGTTAAAATGCGATTTTATTCACAGACACATTTAATATTATTAGACGATATTCGCGACATACTTCGCGCTTATAAGTAATCACTAATCATAGACAGATTCGGATTTTTTTTTGTTGCATTTGCGTTATATTGATGTCAAAATACCTAATAATAAAAATCTCAGGTCGTGACGAGCTGATCATTGCCATAACAGCCAATTCGTACAAGGCCCCAATCGGACTCTCAGCAAGTAAAAATATCTATTGCGAAGTTCGTTTTAATAAAATTATATAACCTTGAAAACCAATTTATCCGCTCCATTTCAATAATTTAGAGAGAAAGATACAATTTGTGATAAGTACGAGTAAATTAATTCAATTTCTCATTTGAAAGGAAAAATATACCGCAAGAGCGCGTGACTCCACGTAAAGTTGTTAAAACCACACAAACCAATTAATAATGGTTTTACTTTATGTCAGACACTATATACGGCGCCTAAGAGTTCATATAAACCCCCCCAGAGCTAAGATATAAAGAAATTACAGACGTCATCAAAAATAAAAAAATTGTGAAACACGTTCCAGGAAAATGAGAATACACAGGTGTTAATTTAATTATACAGATTAATCATGACATAACGTGGATAATTAAGCCATTCGATCGAGAGGAAAAGGTCTGAGGACAATCTTGCATAACTGCCTTACTAGCTATTGCCTAATCTGTGGTTCGTGAAGTACTCTTGGATAATCTGCGGCTCAGGTAAGAAAGCGGAACAATGGCAGTCAACAACATGATTACACTTAAAAGCCTAGATAATTACGACTTCTATCCATTGTAGAGTAAGCGTTTAGTTTTTATAACGCGGTTTCGATTTATGGACTGTAATCTTTTAACCTGTTCGATAGTTATGATGACTATGTGAGATTTAACTTAATGGTGCATCCACGCAGTTACTTTTTGTTAAACAAAATTTTCAAGTGTTCCTGAGCAACATTCAATAAAAAATAGCCACAAAAGTTGTAATGTTTGTTGCAAAATGTTGCTCAACATAAAGTAACTGCGATGTGGATGCACCAAATTGCATCTTTTTCATCATCCACTTCTTAAAATTACCCACTGCTGAATATCTGACTTCTTTTTTGTGGCATTTCTACGGTCCTAACCTAGGTTTAGGAACGTAGAAATGCGCATCTAGATGCGGACCACAACAATGTATTTCACCTGATTACATGAGAACCGTGCCACAGGTGGTATTAATTAGTTATTTATGTAGTGCGCAATATAATATTCCACCCTATTTCAATTACACGCATGACAGCACACATTTGCGACTTATTCTTAATAACTTTATATCATTATCATTGCATTATAATAATGCAATTTAAACATATAAATAAAATTGCAGAAAATATGTAAAAAATTGCATCCAGTCACAAATAAATCCTGATCCCTATCTATCCCTGCCTAGGGTTTCCTGTGTGTGGGGATAATATCATTGGTGGGGATCAAAAACTACAAGTGCCTACTATGATACCACAGCATCCATATCATACCCAGAACTATCTGCAAATCATGCTAACATATATACCGCTGCGATAGCTTACAATTCGCCCAACGGATCTAGTCTATCTTGTCTGCGCAGTGACCGACTTTTCATACAAAATTGTGTTCTGCGCAGACAAACGGCTAACTTCACGAATGCCTAGATCCCTTGGGCGAACTGTACACCTTTGGCCCTCACTACCGAGGTCATAAAATTAGTTTTTTTGTATTCCGAAAGTTATAAATGATTTTAATTGATTCATTGAACACCTAGAGCAGACAGAGTATCTATCTATTAAAAAAAACCGACGTTTCAATGTAATGGAAAATGTTTTGTATCAAACCCGTGGAAGTCCACAGCTATTGTTTACATCTATAAGTACTTACATAATCTAACGACACTTCGTTATTTCTCTAATCATATACATTAGTTTAGCGATTACAAGGATCAAGGATCACTTAAACAACAACATCTTGTTACGTCATATATGCTCAAGCGTGGTCTCCTTACTCAGATCAAACTCTACGATCAATGGTTAAAAATGTCGTTTATAAAAAAAGTTACGTGTAACTTTATTTATGACCACTAACAATAACATCAACATACAAAGGTACAAAACAAAAAGTGAAATAACAGTAATCTTCAAAAGGCAGGTTCTTTCCCTCTGTAAACATTAGTTTAGTTTGTGGGATTCTGAGTGTTTTTGTAAGTGAATATCAAAATATTTGGTCGTGTTCACTACAAGCATTGCATTGTAGCATGCGTCCCAATACGCACAATGGGACATGAATTATGCACCGACCGAGCCCTTAGATGCCGGTTGTTGACACTGCCGTCGCAGGCTTGCAGGCTGCTCAGCAAACAATACGCGACTCCTGCGGAACCTCGCTCAATTAGCATAAATATGTATTTATGTTGATACTTTTATTCCATTCTTTACCCATTCACTCGCTCGTGCGCCGGGGAATCTTTTCGCACTAAAGATAGCCTTGAAATCGCGTGAAAATGATTTTCATCTTCGTCAGTACCGTTCTTTTAAGTGTAAAAGAGATAACTCGTTTTTGATTACCAGGAATTTATTTGACACTAAAGAAGCCGCTTTATGATGTAAGGACAAGTTTTGATGATAATAAACTTTAGTACCTATCTACATGACAAAGCCTACGCATTTTTAAAGGTAATTGTGAGAGCGTATGTTATCAACTTAAGAATAAGCTCTTTACTTAACACTTAAGTTCTCTTCCTGGCTATAAATAAACATATTGCAAATACATTATAATTAAATAAACAAACAATTTTTGGAAAACACTGACAGTTTGAATAAGGTATTTATTAAGTGATACTAGGCAGTAGGCACTCGTGATTCAACCTAATATGTGTCAAGCCAAACTTTCCAAACCATTGAACGAACTAAGGATAATATAATAAAGAGTAGGTAACTTCACAACAACAATACAAATCACATTTGACTCCTGTAAAAGCTTATGAATCACAAAAAAATAACATCGCAAAATAGGCATTCAAATAAAAGGTGTCCTTACCTCCTCAGTCGGAAGCATGTGTCATGTCTGTTCCACGTCTGGGCTATAAAGTTATCAACATTTCGAGAAAGGACAAAGACATGTCCTGTGGTTATAGAATGACTAATATAGTAGCTATAAACTAATAATGGTTGTTCCAAGTGAATCATATGCATTTTTCGATTTAGACATAAAGTGTAAACTGATGTCCTTAGATGGACATATGTACATTACACATTTAAAATTAGTAGTTATTCAAATCATAAATTGTTTCACTTTTAAATGTATAAATATTAAATATGGTTTTTCATCGGTTATACACACATAACAAGCAACTTTAGGTATCAAAAGTTGCTTGTTCTTATATTCAATTGAAGAACCACCCTTTTAAAGTGTTTTTTAATTATTCGACAAAAGCGCATGAAAAATAGTATCAACATGTTACAAGCTTTTATAGATTAACATACATACATAGTCCTGACTCTGATTTCTGTGTCGAGGGTATCAAAAGCTAAGAATAACACAGCACCCCGACCCGGAAGAAATATAAGGAACCTAACTATTCTGCAGATTATGTCAAACATTTGTCCCGCCGCAAGACTACATTCTTGCGTCTCAACCGAGCAATCATCCACCATAACACCGAAGTGGTCAATACATTCATTAGCATAGGTAGACACTATCGTATTTTCCGACACGCGCGCGTTTTACAGAGAAGCGGCGGGAGTGACCGCCGACCGGCGCCACGTTATCGCCAACAGGGACAGGCTAGAGTGATGAGGAATTAGAATAACCATCAAAGTATTTTTATAAAAACAAAGCTTTTAGTAAAATGATTCAAATGAGTTTAACGAATACCTACTTTACAGACACGAATGAAATGATATAGTAAAATATCATTGCACGGATGGATATGCATTTAATTTTGTCATCCGTCTGTCACTCGAAAACTGGCTTCTGAGTATAGGTTTATGACGGTGATGTTTGTAAAAGTGGCTTCCCTATTTATTTTATTGTTACGTACCTACGATATAGTATGGAAAACTCGGGCGCGCGGAAAACCTCAGGGTTTCCGTATCTCTTTTATTCGATTGTTAGTTTGGCTCCCACTTACCGTCGTATTTTGCTTTGCCGTTCAAACTTTACTTCAGTTATTATTATTTTTCTAAGAAACGTGCATTTTCGCAAGTTTCTTTGTAAACAGCTTGCAAATAGCCCCTTCAATCAGTCCCGGCTCCAAGCCTGCTGCATTGATCGTCGCCATTACCCATATCAGCATATCAAAACGTCGCGTTTCTGCGTAAACTGAGCTTTATTCAACTAGACATAAATCAATGCATTTCCAACGTGGAATGAACAAAATATGTTTGTTTATTTAGGTAATTTGGTACTGTCGGCTTCGGATGGTTTTCTGTTTTATTGTAAACCTAGACAACAAAGAAGTACCTATAGGTCCCTACTCAAAGTTATCGTTACGGTGATGAAATTATTAATAAGGGAGGTCAGAAAACACCACAACATTCTTATGTACCTACCTATGTCGAAATCATCATCATCATCTCAGCCCGGTAACACCCACTGCTGGGTATAGGCCTTCTTTTATGCCAGTCTCCTCTATCTTGCAATATCACAATATGTCGAAATAGGTAGAGTTGTTTATTGCCTGATAAAATGATCTGAGCAGATTATTATTACTGGACATCCATTTACTCATACTGTCCAAACTGTACAATAAAGTAAGCGATTTCGTTCAATTCGCATACGATTTGGGCCATTCGCCGAAGAGGGCGGCTTGCGCATGTCAATGCGCGTACAAAGCCGAGATCCGATGCGATAATGTCACAATAGCCGGTCGATCACCCGCATCCACTGCCCATAACTTGTTATTGTAAGTTACGGCATACTCAACAGCATTTATTGCACTCGAATATGTATTAAATGTAACTGTTCACACATTATTCATGCAACTAAAACATGTACCTAGGTAAATCAAGTTGGTAGGTACATACAAATCTGGTAGGACGTCCGATGCTGTCGTATAGGCTATCCAAGTGCCAAAACCATACTGTGAATACCTCAATTAAACACTGAAACTGACTTGCTTCTGTGTGAAATGTCCTCTAGTTAGATCAGTCAGGTATTTTTGCCTAAAGATTTTCAGACAATCGTGATTTCCTGTTTTTTTTTTTTCTCAAAACCAAGGCCTTTACGAATAGCGCAAGCGCATCTTCTTCCGAACAGTTATCAATACCGGTGATTACCGTGAAGAGTTTTCATAAGTTTCTTTACAAAACAAATCTATTTGTTATTGAAAACTACTTTCGCCCACATCCACTGACTGGGTTTCAGAAACATGTCAGCAACGCACTCGTTACCGGTTGTTGGCCTATGACACGAAACCGAACGAAAATAAATAAAGCTTAGTTAATAGCATTTAGAACGGTAACTGTAAAGAGAATTGGGTAGTACTTGCTTCGTAGAAATGTGAGCGAGGCCAGCTCATTGCAAGTGAATCATTGTGCACTCGTGAAGTCGATTATCGAGGCTTGTGGTATTGCGCAAAAAATTGTAACAATAATATTAAATATCTTTCAAGTGCTTTTACACAGTGGGTCACGATGAGCACATGATAGATGTTCCGCAAATTAAAATATGTTTCCAACACTCAACGTACACTGTGAACCCGTCATAATAGACTTGTTTTCAAAAATATTATTGTAGAGAGCCAATAGTGCACCACTGATTCCCAAAAAATCTAGATGCTTAAGTGAAAAAACCGCCAATTATGATTATAAAAAATAATATAAACTACTTATGATTCATCATCATCCGCAGCCTTTTTCATCCCACTGCTGGGCATAGGCCTCTCTTCGCTTGTGCCAACCTTCCCTATCCTGCGCCAGTCTGACCCATGTACAAACAAGTGCCGTTCAAAACGATTACGACCTTCTGTTTTTATAATGTCGTCGACCCATCTAACCGCCGATGATTATAAGTGAAGAAATGATAGTATATTTATTTAAAAGCTCACCTATAAAATCTCCTAGCCTAGACCCCAATAGTGCCCCAGCACTGGTGACAACAGCGCAGGTATTGAAATCACGATGCTGCTGCAAAGGCGCTCCTGGTATCTTGAAGCCAAGTCTCCTAAACGGCTCATCATCAGCCGTAATCGTTTTGAACGGCACTTGTTTGAGCGCACACATTACTTCCTCCTTAGTCGCATCTACTTTATTGCCACTCTCATATTTCACGTCGTATATGTTTTGAGAATCCAATCCAGAGCGAAACACTTTACTATCACCCATCAGAACTCTATGAAACTCCTTTATCAGCAGCTCTCTGAACTCGTTGTTCTTCTCTTCGCATTCTGTGGTAATCAAATCATCGCAAATGTATTTTTCACTATCAAATTCCAACAATGGCTTATGTGTGTTTGGGAACCTCGGGCCTCCGTGATTGTGCCGCACTACGACATTGGAGGACGGGTGGAGGACTGAAGTTTTGCCTTGTCCTGACCCGCTCCAAACCGCCCCAACAGCTGATCTTCTGTTTTTATGAATAAACAGTGTCGAATTGAAAGGAGATTTGGAGTACCTATCCCCTTCCTGAAATGTGCCTGTTTTATGGAGCGTCTCTGTTGGGCTATTATTATTAAAAAGTCTCTGTTTTTCAATATACATCCAGTATTGAGACCAGATTAGGTAGAGATATCCGCACATTCCGAAACACAGAAGGTTTATAAAAACCCAAACAGACATCGCAGCAGCCTTCATTACGAAATCCGTAACTTACACACTCGTTTTGTTAGGAACACACGTTTTAAAACTACAGATATAAAAATCACAACCGTAAAAATGCAGCAAATATTGAGATGGGAATTTCGGGCGGAGTCAGATCAGCTGATAGAAGGCTCTTAGTGCGCCTGCGCGAAAGATGCTGCAAATTACCATGCTTTAGTATGTGTGTAAAAAGAATCAATGACCGAGTGTCGTGTTACCATTTTTATTTTAATAGAACTAAGTCTACGAGAACGATTCGCATCTTTAATATTTTCGGAAAATCCTCTCATTTTATCGCAAGTTCAACAAACGTTAGAAATGCGGAGAAGGTTCCGATATAATGATAAAGGATGTAAAAAAAATTGCTCAAATACATTTTCATATTTTATTAGAAAACTATTAGTACATTTTCACAACCAAATGAAATAATATCTAGCTGCTGAATTCCGCCATCGTATGCAACGACAGCAATACTCATACCATCCACATCATGTGGATGGTTGGCAGTCCACAACTGTGCGGTTTTCACGCCAATTCCTGCCTCGCACAACAGACTTATGGAATCAGCTGTCGCCAGCGGTATTTCCAGACCGATACGACTTAGGCACCTTCAAGAAAAGAGCCTATTCCTACCTCAAAGGCCGGCAACGCATCTGCAGTGCTTCTTGATGCTGCAATTGTCTGTGGGCGGTGGTAATCACTTACCATCAGGTGTGCCACTGGCTCGTTTGCCCCCTCTTCCATAAAAAAAAAAAAAAAATCTATACGCTGTTAGCGTAAAACATGTTATTCTCTATATTCATTCATCTAATTCTATTTGGTTCATTTGTAGGTACTTACACCATAGGGTACCAACATACCTAAGGATATGATATTTTCTAACAGGAATATTGTGCGTAATTTTCAGTCAGGACTCATATATTAGGATATTACGAGTAGTTCATTTTAAGGAGAAAGAAAATAAACCCTAGCCTAATTTCAGCAAATTGACCCTTAGTTATTAAGATTTAGTTATTTTGATGTAATTAATTTAGTTTAGTTTTTATTGATTTATTTGTTTTAGTACTGTTTATTTTAATATGTACCTAGTAGTACATAAACAAATAAATAATGCTGGACATTTCACACAGTGTCATCTAGCCCCAAACTAAGCAAAGCTTGTACTATGGGAAATAGGTAACTGATATACTACTTATATACTAGTTAGTATTAGTTAGTTTAGTTAGTAAATTATGAAGTTTTTATTCTTGTAGTAATTACTTAGACCGAAATAACTTAATTTAACTCTTACACTAATGACTAGGTTACAATAGTTAGTACAATAAAGTGTTCATTCATTCATACTAACTATAAAAATGCGAAATCACTTCGTTTGTAAAAACGAGTTCACACCTCATACTATAATTTAATAAGTTTACAACTTAAACACGATGATTGAGACAACACTAAAGTAATAGTGTTATCAAAGGGCACATTTGTTTGTCATAAGGTAGCATAGGCTGGGAAGGATTACAATGCAATAAAGCTTTTTGAAATTCATATTGACGGACCCAAACATCACACTTTGCAGCCTAGCGATCATGCAGGAGAACATTTTCTTATATTTAATCTAAATAGTCAAGCTCAAGTGGATTATGGTTTGGAAATCAATAAGTTGGCAACGTTTAAAGATGTGTATGTAAAATACCAACACCCAACAATATCACACATAGTCCTGATCCCAAATTATAGTTCTCTGTGTTTTGGGTATCCGAATGTAAACATTGTCTTACATTCGCCTGCCACGCCACCGAGGTCATCCAAATAGAAAGTGACATAAAATATCTTCAATCAACTGCAATCAAGATATCGCCTTATCTAAAACTCCGATATATGCGGCATATTCATACATTACTTTTCAATTAGCGAAGAGTAGGTTGTAATTTTAGCGTTACAGCCTTATAAATAAAGTGTATATTTGGTTGAAAAGCTCATAACCATATTTTTTCATAGTGCAGCGCGCGATTTTCTTATCTTTAGTATAGTTAATCGAAGTAAAATATCATAAAATAGTAAAAGGATCACCTCAAGGACCAGGGAATAGGGTAGGGTAAGCCATAAGGTCCGCCAAATCGTTCAGCGGTCACGATCGTTCCATCTCGTGTACGGCGGCGGCTCAGGCGTAGATTCCCGACGTGTCAGAAGAGTCGAATAGTGGAGAAGTGGTAGTAAACCAATACCGAGGATCAACGCGCCAAATGTTGGCTTGTGGACTAGCCTGGAAGAGATTTTAAAGTAAATCATACTATTGTTATAAACGCGTAAGATGGATGTTTGTTAGTCAATCACGCGAGAACGGTTAAACGAATCCGGATGATACTTGGTAGAGATAGATCATTATTATTGCTTCGATTCAGACCTCAACCATGTTTCGTTTAATTCGATTTGCATGCCATACACGCACGGGTATACCCGTAGGATCTGCCTGTCGGATAGATCCGAGATTTCGCACACACGCACGGGCATGCCCGCCAGGCAAGATACGGTTGTCTGTAAAATATCTCTTCCAAAGCAAAAAATTGAGTTCAAATGTTTCTTTCATACAAATTACGGTGAAATCTAGTGTGCACATCCGGCGCTACACACAAACGTACAGTTGGGTGCTCGGCATTTATCCGAATTGATCTCTACATTATCTGTGGTGCCCGTACCCGACCGATCTGAGCACAGGCAGCGGGCATGTACCCGGCGGGCATAACTGTCACTTTTTTTACCACACACGCACGGATCTACCCGCCAGTCATGCCCGACAGGCAGATCCGACGGGTATACCCGTACGTGTATGGCCGGCTGATCTCAGTCTACGATGATCAATAAGAGTTACAAGGCTTAAATCGAGTTAGCATTGTATAGGGAGTTCATAGTTAGGATAGCTCACCATGGAATAGACACTATCAGCAATGTGTATGAGAATGCCAGTATTAAGTTCACCCATACTCTTGTGCACCTTCTCAAACTGCTTGATATCCATTGAAATTGTAGAACTGTAAATAAAATTAAGTTGAAAATTATTACTTACATTCCAATAAAGCTTCTTAAATTTCGTTATTTATCACAATTGCAGTAACAACAATGTTAATAACGCATCATAAACTAATTAAAAATCAACTGCACATACAACAAATTAGGTATAAATTACAAGACAATTCTTTGTGTACCAATCAAGTGTTCACTTTTATTAGTTAAAATTATTTATTTATTTATTTATTTATTGGAAAACCAACAGCTATAACATGGTGTCCTTAATAATTACTATAGAAACAGTGAGCCAATTATTATTGGCTAAGACCTATTGGTCTTCGCTAATAGTGACAGAATAGCTATAAAAATGTGAACACTAATACTAGAATGCACTTTACCTATCTCAATCAATACACAATATAGATACTTAGAATAGAAATAGATGTAAACCTACTTAATTTTAAATATAACTAAACTTACTGATTAAAGAAATGTAATTATAAAAATTGTACTTACACAGTGTAACCCATTCAGGATGCAAAGTCATGGCCGAAGCAAAGACTTGGATAAAACCAAGCAGTCTGTATTTCCAAGTGTGTATATTAGCATCTCGTTTCTCCAATTCATACAGCTGTTTCAAACTGTAGGACCCTTTTCGAAACAGAGATATTGGGTCTGCTGTTGGGAAGTGTTGTGGGCTGTAAGACTGAAGTATGCCTGATTCTACCACGCCCACTGCAGTGTACTAGAAAATACCAATTCTTTATCTATCTTATTACATTTTTTATAACAAATGTTTTTAAGTAGTACCCATAGCACAACACTGTGCACTTTGGGGCTACATGATGCTGTGTGAAAAGTCCAGCATTACCTATTTATTTATTTAAAATTGCAAATGCGCGTAGATGCAACTATGCATGTTTGTTTCTGTGTGAGCACTCCCAAGCTTCTATTTCCGAGAAATAATGTGCATGTGCACAACACACAGAATACCAATTTGCCTTCGTAACATAGAACAATTTTTTTATTTTTTTTATTTTATTTTATTTATTAGGTCTACCAACGATTGTTACATTATTACATGAAGAAGAAATACATAGTTTCAGGTACATTAAGTACTGTTTTACGCAATCACTTATAGGTTAACACTACATGCACTAATTAAATTAGAAGGAGTAAGTAGTAATAAAAAAGAAAAAGGTGTTTTATTATTCTAAAAGCAAAGTAAAAAGTTTTTGAAACAATAAACAAATGTACTTACAATGTCATCTTCTCTGCCTGCATATGAAAAGTGGACTCTCATGTCACCAATTTTGTGTTGTAAAGCACTTTCTCCATGATAATAGAAGCCAGAGTGCAGTTTTATATCATTTCTCTCTGGTCGGGAGTCTGACCATATTTCATAGTAATCATTTACTTTTCTTTTGACATCTAAACCTGTAAATGTATTTCATAGGTTTAGCTTCTCTTTACCAAATTAAATATTGAGTAGAAAATGGACACTGGCACTACCTTAACTAATTGTAACAGTAAAATTCATTGCAGTCATATTAAAGCCGTGTTGGCCGAATGGCGTTGTACCTCGAATCGGCCGAATCCCGGCCGTGCAACACGAGCTCTAAACAGTGAAGGAAAACATTTTGAGGAAACCAGTTAGTGTTCTTATAGGCGGCGATAGGCTTGCAACCTGTCACGTATGGAATACTAACTTCATGACATGCCTCTGACTACCCCCCTTAGACATCTTCAAAGGATCTGGAATAATTTAACATAAAAAGATCTGAATGAATGTCTACCGCACCTTGGGGATACAGTCGTGAACCTGTTTACATTTAAATATTATAACTGACATTGACTATGTCCCATGAATAATGATATCTGATATTAAAACATGTTCATTGCAGTTTTGGGCCTACCCTTCCAGTTATGAAAAACTATAGTTTTTCTCAAACTTTACCTAAATGCATCCATCCAATCTTAACACTCTCAGCAATATGTGTTTCACTGAACATAGGCATTGAAGTGGGGTTTTGGTGTCCAGGAGTAATATAGAACAGTGCTGAGTCTACTACATAATCTCTCCAGTCTTTGTGGTACCAATAAGTCTTTCTGGATTCATCTGCTGGCTCACTGAGGAAGTTTTCCTGTTCTCTGTTAAAGTGAAAATTGTAAATAAATAATTGTGTGAAATAGGAGATGGCCTTAGCACCATGTTTATCTCTCTTTGTCACTGTGTGACACTATTGTGAATTAAGGGGATCCTATCCATACAAACAATATAAATAATGCTGGACATTTTCACACAGCATCAACTAGCCCCAAACTAAGCAAAGCTTGTGCTATGGGAACCAGATAACTGATATACTACTTATATAATTTTTGTTTGTAAATACTTATTATACATAGAAACACCCAGACCCGAGACAAATATCTTGTAGGTCATACAAACATTTGTCCCGCGGCGGGGATTGAACCCGCAACCTTCTGCGTCGCAGGCGGACCTTCGCCCAATGCGGCACAGAGGTTGTCAACAAACAATACTTAAATCATGCAAGTATTCTCATGACTTTCTGCTATTACTTGGATTAAGGTATGAATAGGTAACAAATAGACACGTCATGACTGCATTACTTTCAAAATCATGGAGTATCTACTAGTATTATAAATGCGAAAGTCTGTGTGTGTGTGCGAATGTTTGTCCTCGCGTATCTCCGTGACAACTGAACCAATTGTGTTGAAATTTGGAATGTAGATAGTTTAAGTTCTGGAATAACATATAGGCATATAACATTTTCGAAAAGCAACCTCTAAGGGTGTTTACAGGGTGTTGAAGTTTAGAACTTACGTAGTCTCTTCAATCCATTGATACATCTGCACTCGTTTTCTCAGCTTGACAGCTTGCACATGTATGTTGTAGTCTGGTTCAGAAATTGGTTCCAGTATGCGGAGAGGGCCCACAATATGCACCACTCGACCTTCATACCTCGCCGTCTCATCACCGGTATGAACATCAATACTTTCAGATGAAGATACCAACTCTTCCAACATCAAGTTGCTTTCAATAGTTTTACCCTGAAAGGTCTAAAAGTAAATAAAAAAGCATATTTTTTTCAACTTCTGGCATAATACATCGACATAAATACTTCTTCTTCCTGCCCTTATCCCACTTAAGTGGGGTCGGCACCACATCGGCATACATCGACATAAAAAGGTCCAGGAATTCGTAATGATTCTGCCGGTATTTATCACACACCTCAGCCCATAGCAGGAAATATGTTACTCCAGAAAACAGAACCAAACTGAGAAGCGTAGTTAACCAGGTCTGTTTGAATTGATTTCTTACAGCAGCCCAATCCATCTGAAATTAAAGATGTTAGGCCAGAACGAGGATAGAGTAAAGCAAGATATTTTGTATTTTATAATCAACAAACAACCACTAACTTTGTGGGAGCGATGTCAGTACAAATAATTTACTAGGAAACTTGCCTTCTAAATGGAACTATAACTAATAATAGTTTGAATCATAAGAGAACACGAGTTAGGTAGCACTTATTTATCTTTTTCAATTTTTCAACATCAAACAAAACTACCTAAATTTATTTTTTTCGGCAAACCAAACGAAAATAGCAGCAGAGCCCCGTCAATTCGAGCGCGAGCACTTGTTGTTGCCTTGTTGGTGTGGTGACCATATATATAGGATGTAATAGATAGAACTTTAGAGTAATTTGAGCGTCTCCACTTTTCATTACATTCATAGACAACTATTGATATGTTTTAAACGTAGAATAGTGCTGTACATTTCTGATCGATAATCACATTAAAAAGTATTTAATGAATTTTTAGAATTGTCTATTATATAGGTATTCTTTTATTACTGTAGAACGTAATAAAATTGTAATTGCTATAAAGTTTTATTATTTTGGTTATAAATAAATAATGCTGGACTTTTCACACAGCATCATCTAGCCCCAAAGTAGAAGAGCTTGTTCTGGTAGGTATGAAAATGAAAAAAAAATTAAAATATTTTTTTTTTTTTTATTACAATACTCAACATATTACAATACTACAATACTCAGTACAATAACAGAAAAATAGGTAGGAACACAGTAGCAATAATAATCATTAGATATTACTACCTAACCTATCAAGTGTCGTACACAAATATACAGGGTGTCCCACCGCTATGCCACATGGAGGGAAAGTACCTTAAATATTGTAGATGGAACATTTTACTGAAAGAAGACATTATTTTTATTTAAAAAACAATTTAAACTGCATTCACAGATATTTAAATAATTACATGGTTGAACCGGAAATCGAACCCATTACATGAGAAAAATAATCACCTGTAGCTTTATCATACCGATCGAAAGGCTTCATCATAAGGATTATTTTTTGATACATAACATAGTGTCACAAATAAAAGGAAGGCCATGAATTTTAACATTTGTGTTCAGAAAAATAAATACTTAGCTGACATTGCCGTAAGCACATACAACTGACATTATCATAAGTACGTATTACTAGTAAATGTACCCACTTGAAAAGTACGCATCATTTCCCTATTATAATTTAAGTGCATGATAGAATGATAGAGATACGTAAACAATGAACACTTTCATCCCTGGATCGGGACAAATGGACAAATAAGATGGCCGCCAAGATCCCCAGATCTAACCCCGTTAGATTTTTTTTATAGGGTTATGTAAAAAATGTAGTTTACAAGAACCAGTATGAAAGTGTCCACGAGCTACAAGCAGAACTTAGACGTGTTATTCGAAATATCCACCACAACAAGATCAAAAAATCGTCAGGGAGCGAAATAATCAAAAGAGTTCGACTTTGTATTCAACAGGAAGGGAATCATTTTGAGCATTTGATAAATAGATAAATTTTGTATTAAAAATGTTAAAGTTCATGGCCTTCCTTTTATTTGTGACACTATGTTATTTAGCAAAAATTAATCCTTATGATGAAGCCTTTCGATCGGTATGATAAAGCTACAGGTGATTAATTTTCTCATGTAACGGGTTCGATTTCCGGTTCAACCATGTAATTATTTAAATATCTGTGAATGCAGTTTAAATTGTTTTTTAAATAAAAATAATGTCTTCTTTCAGTAAAATGTTCCATCTACAATATTTAAGGTACTTTCCCTCCATGTGGCATAGCCGTGGGACGCCCTGTATAAATATTCATTATTTCATTTGTAACTAATACAAAGGATAGGATATATTCACGTTTTATACAAGGCTGGGCCCAAAAGTCAAAAGTGCCGGCCAAGAGACTTGGTGCTATATTGAAAATTACTTTGATTGACTTCCTCAATAGTCACAAACACAAACATTTGCGTTTATGGTATTAGTAGGTAAGCAGGCACTTAACTTGTAGATACTTTATCAATGAACTGCTTACTCGATCTTCGTCGTTATTTATGGCAGAAGATGTATTTACATCATAGTCAGCTTTCGTTTTTTAGGTAATTTCTGAAAATAAATAATTGGATATTAACTTTGTAAGGTAGGTACATAGTGTAAAATTAAAGATTTAACCGATTAACTGACTGCTTACTTAGTATTCCTCGATATCTATAGCAGTATTTGTAGACGCACTATAGCCAGAATGTCTAGCTACGAGCTTTCTTTTTCTGGGTAATTTCTGAAAATAAAGAATCCATTACTGAGGGTAGGATCCGTATCCAGTTATCCACCTTTAATTCATCAAACGAACCATTGAATTGAGCTTAAATAAAAAAACCAGCATGAAAAATAGTTAGTAATATGGTTTGTAAATATTGTGGGCACTGCATATGAATGCAGATTTTTTCGTCCATATCCTTCACGATAACATGATTTTTCAAAGAGTAAGGAACATATTCTTGTGTATTGAGTAGGACTCCATTCTTCGCCTTTCCTGATATTTTTGATCCACGATTTTTTTAAATCTAGGTCAGCTGGAAACCTATTTCCAGAAAGTAAAAATGAAAAAGTTAATAGTTATGTGCCTAGTACCTACACAAAAAAAAATATTAATATCGATAAATATGTCGACACAACTACAGCACTATTGCGTAGCTATGGAGTACAAGAAATGTCAAAAAAGGAATGTAAATTTCGCTAGATCGAAAATTCTAATTGAGATTATCCAAATACACGCGTGAAATCGATGTAAAACGATGTTAAATGATGCAATGATACAATGTTTGTAAAATAGCTTCCGTAATTCTAAACACAAACGTATTTTTCACTGGTATGACTTACCGATGAAAATAAATATTTGCTTCATTCTCCCTAAGCACACCCAATTTGCTTCGACATTGTGGAGCAGCACAAGGCATCATTGCCAAACTAACACCATATCACAAACACAGTCCAAAAAAAACATTCATTTAGGAGAAAACCCGTAATTTTTCACCGCGAACTTGGTAACCAGCTGGTTAGTAAACAAGAAAGCTCTGGTGTCAGAGTGGCGCGCTGCGTAAAAAATCGCACGTAAGTATCTATCGCGACCGCTCTTTTTAGCACAGGCAAAATGGGCCATAGAGTGACGAGTATGACAGAAAATGATCATAGTTCAACTTGAAATGCGAAATCTATCTGTACCAAAAAGGTACCATGCTAAATCTATGGTGGTGACTGATAATGACATAAACTAGTATTGACATTTGACGTTTTTGACGTTGATTGATTTGCCAACAAGTTTTAGTATTGACTCTCGGTACTTTTAATAATGGGTACTGTGACATTTTCTTTTCGTACATGAATGAATCTACGGAATCTACCTACACGCACGATAAGTACGAATTAGGTAGATCGATTTACGTGCAAAAAGGCCAATGTTGTAATTTATTATCTTTAAACATATTACATTCTTAAAAAATAACACTGACAATTATGAATTTGAAAAACTGTGCGAAGCCTTTTGTTTTTTTTTAGTATTTGTTTGTTTTTTTTTAATTGTTTTGTTTGGAGTTTGGTTGTTCGGGTGCGATTTGTTTTCTTTCCAAAATGTGTCTTGTTTTCTAGAAAATGGGTAGCATAATCAAACCTTTAGGGTTGCTAAACAACAGTCGTATTTACAAACCAGCTGTTTTACGAAGTTGTTATAACCATCAGCTAACTATTCTTGATTTCTACCATCGCACAACAGGTAGGTACTATTACAATTGTTTATAATTTATATTTGTTGGGAGTAATGATTATGTATACTTGAATAACACTTTACTACTGAAATCTTCATTGATTATGCATTGATGTACCAGACCTACGGTTTTTCAGGTAATCGTATTTCCGAATGTGAAGTACCGTTGCTGAAGAAGAAACATCCGAACATTGACAAAGTAGACCATCAAAGGCTGCAATGTTCACTTCAGATTCTGCAGAAGTTCGGCATCACTCCACTTCAGGCTTGCCATAACCTCCATGTGTTCAGCATGAACCCTATCTCAGTGGACAACTATGGAGAAATACTGAAAGAATGTGGATTTATTAATATCACGCCAAAGCATATCATAAAGTAAATACTGTTCATACAGACCATGTTTATGTCTTGTTAAAGTTGGTCATACTACTTTTTATGTTTATTTATTTATTTATCGATGATAGACGAGCAGCTGTTGCTGATATGTCTATATCTCAGTGTTGAAATAGTCCGATTGTTTTTTTGTTATTTTCAACCAGGCATCATGCAAACTAACTATTAAAAATTATTATTATTATTATTATATTAGCCCTCAATGTCCCAATGCTGGGCAAAGGCCTCCCCCCACTCCCTCCATTCATCCCTCTCCTGTGCTAATAAGGTCCAGTCGGCACGGAATTTGGCGAGCTCGTCCCTCCATCTTGTTCGCGGTCTGCCGCGGCGTTAAAAATACTTATGTATTTTCTTTCAGATACCACACTATAGCTAAACACAGCACAATCGCTAGCCTAAAGAAACAAAGTCTAATCAAAGATGACATAGAATTGGAAGAAGCTCTACTTGATTTACTTAGAGAATGGCCTGAGGAAAGTAAGAAACTCATAGGCTTTCCCGAATCAACTTCTTCCATTTGTAAGTATTGTCCTCTGGGTCCACTGAGTATAACTCCGTCACCAGAGTTGACCACTGACTCATACCAACTTACTTACAGAGTATTAACATCATAACTTAATGAGATGAATGATGAATTAATATGAAATTTCATTTTAGTGACCATACGCACCAGTGTTTTGGAAAGATACTTAAAATGGAGACTTTCAATCACTTCAGAGGAGTTTGAGAAATACTGTCGCAACTACTTACCCCTGCGTCACAAACCTATGACTGATATACAAGAATCGTTAGACCTTGCAGAAAAAGATATCAAATTCGATATGAAGACCATTAGAAGAAATGGTTTCATAGTTTCCGCGGACCCTATGAATACAAAGTTAATCTTGGAAAATGTCAGTACAATAGCTGGTTTAGATGTCAGAGAAGCTATGAGAATAGAACCAGCTATTTTGAAGAATAACTACAATTCCCTGCTAGAAATAAAAAGCTTGTTGGAGGTGATCAGATATTTTTTTGTTTGAATGGCAAAGTAGCCTTGAAATTATGATTGATCACAGATGTCCTTATTCTTCACACATGTGAACATATCAAAGTGGTCAGACTGAATAAGATTTTGACTTTAACTAATTCAGGGAATCACGAAATCGCATTTCTCTAGTGCCATAAAATATTAATTTATTTTATAATTTGTTTCAGGAGTATAATATACCAGAGGATTTTCAATCTCGTAGTTTACGTGTGTTCTGTATGCGGCCAGACACAGTGAGGGAACGACTGGATGAGCTGAAAAATATGAAGGAGTACAAAGTATTGTCTTCAAATCCCAGGGTAAGTATTATTATTTTCACGTCACCAGAGTTGGCCACTGACTCCTATTAACTTACTTAGTCTGACTGTTTAGAAAGGAGAAAAATTATGAATACACGCACACCAAAATTGTGTACTCTTTGAAAATCAAAATAATACTCGGAATGTATGAATAGGTATTACATAATCTTACCCATTGTCACATGTAACAGCTGCTCAATTTTGAGAGGATAATTGATTGAAAAAGCGTCCATTTCAATTGCCTCAATCACATGTCAATGAAGATGTAATAACTACTAGCAATTGCCTGTGGACCTGCTCGCTCTTATATTATTTGAAAAATGTATGAATATTATATAGGTTGGTGTGTGTGTACACATTCGAATGTAACTGTGGTAAAAACATTGGTCATAACTTTGACGACGACCTCTGTGGCGCAGTGGGTGAAAGCCCGCTTGGAACGCAGAAGGTTGCGGGTTTGATCCCCGCCGCGGAATAAATGTTTGTATGATTTGCAAGTATTTATCTCACACCTGGGTTTTTCTATGTATAGTATGTATGTATTTACAAAAAAAACTATGTAGTATATCAGTTAACTAGTTCCCATAGTACAAGCTTTGCTTAGTTTGGGGCTAGATGATGCTGTGGGAAATGTCCAGCATTATTTATTATTATTATTATTATTTACTAGCTGGTACCCGGGACCTTGTCAGCAAAATAACATAATAATAATAATGCTGGACATTTTCACACAGCATCATCTAGCCCCAAACTAAGCAAAGCTTGTACTATGGGAACCAGATAACTGATATACTACTTATATACTTTTTGTTTGTAAATACATACATATTATACATAGAAACACCCAGACCCGAGACAAATATCTGTAGGTCATACAAACATTTGTCCCGCGGCGGGGATCGAACCCGCAACCTTCTGCGTCGCAGGCGGACGTTCGCCCACTGCGCCACAGAGGTCGTCCTACATAAAAATAAATAAATAAAATAAAATAAAATAAAAAATAAAAATAAAATTAGCCTTTATTACTGTTAAAATGAATGTTACATAACTATTAGGTCCTATTCACTGACGGTTGAAACAACAGCTTGTCCTTCGACATAGGCCTCCTCTAAATTCTTCCAACTATCTCTGGTTTTTGCAGTTCTGGTCCATTCTGTGCCAGCTACTTTTTTGATGTCGTCTTCCCACCGCTTCGTTTGTCTGCCTTTACTTCTTTTGCCATCCCTGGGGTACCATTGTGATACTATGCTTGTCCATTTCTCGTTTTTTTCTCTTAACATATGACCTGTCCATCGCCACTTCAATGTTTTGCATACGGTACTCACATCCTTGAATTTGGTTACATTTTTTATTTTGTTTAATCTTATTTTGTCTCTTCTTTTTACTCCAATTACACTTCTCTCTATTCCATTTTGGCAAACCTTTACTTTGTTCAGTAACTTGTCTGTTAATGCCCATGTTTGACAACCATATGTTAAGCATGGCAGAATGCACATGTTGTATACTTTTCTTTTTTCCTTGATTGGCATGTCTTTGTTTTTCATCACTTCACTAAGTGACCAAAATCTTTTCCATGTGTTTGCAATCCTTCTGTCAATTTCTCTAGGCATAGTGTTACTTGTGGCTATTAGTTGCCCTAAGTAGACATACTCGTCTACATATTCTAATTGTTTCGTATTTATATGGATGTTATATGTTAAGGTAGAATTAGTCATAATTTTTGTCTTACTTAGGTTCATTGAAAGCCCGGCCTTTGCACTTTGATCTGATAGCTGTTGCAGCATTTGTTGTAAGATTTTTGGACACTCAGAGAATATAATTAGGTCGTCTGCGAAACGTAAGTGATTAAGGCTTTCCCCGTTAATGTTAAGTCCGTTTTTGTGCCAATCTAAGTTTCTGAATATCATCTCCAAAGCAGCTGAAAACAACTTGGGTGAAATTGGGTCTCCTTGTCTGACGCCTCTCTCTATAGGAAACTCCTCTCCAGTTCTTTCCAGCCTAATTTGGGCTGTACTTTTTGAGTATATATTTTTAAGTATTCTTATATATTTCGCTTGTATTCCTTGAGTGTGTAGCGCTTCCCAAATGTATTCATGGTATAAAGAGTCGAAGGCTTTATTGTAATCAACAAATCCCAGGTAGTAGGTTTTATTGTATTCTTTATATTTCTCTAGAACTTGCCTTAGAACGTGTATATGATCTATTGTTGAGTATTTGCTTCGAAAGCCAGCCTGTTCTTTCGGTTGATTTTCGTCAAGTATAGATGTGATTCGAGACAGGATTATTTTTGAAAAAACTTTATAAATGTTGGACATTAAACTGATTGGTCTATAGTTTTCAATTTCTCCTCTATCTCCTTTCTTGTGTAGTAAAGTTATAGTTGATCTTGTCCAATCTGTTGGAATTTCTTCGGTTTCAATAATTTCGTTGAATAAATCTGTGAGTGCAGGAGCAATAACTGGTATCGTAGCTTTTAGCAGTTCGTTCGTTATTTGATCGGTTCCGGGAGATTTGTCTCTTTTTTGAGTATTAATTGCTCTTATTGTTTCTTCCTTTAATATTTTTGGTATTGTTTCAGAGTCTGTTATATTCCTTTCATCTATTTCTATGTTTGTGTTCTTATTTTGGTATAAGTTGCGATAATAGTCTGTAGCTATATTGAGTATTTCCTGTCTTTTGTTTGTGTAATTTCCGTTTCTAGTCTTCATCTTTAACATCCAATCTTTTTTAGAATTCAGTTCCTTTATAGCCTTTTTTATTCCCCCGTCCTACATAAGCCTACATAAGTAGGTAGGTACTTGAAAACCTATAAAAAGAATCGAAAACTCTAAGCAAAAATCTGCATTAACTTTTCAAAACTCAAAATTATCGTATCTCGAGCTCCGCTATACTCGTAGTAGAAACGCCACCTAGGAGAAAAAAGTAAAAAGCAGTTTTGACCTCGGCTATATAGATGGCGTTCTAACAAAAGCTAAGGAAAAGTATTTTAATATCAATAAAATCTTAACTTCGGGTGTATTGATGAGTGGAAATATACATGTTACTTGTTTATCATTAATTTTAAAATCATTTATCACGCAAAATAAAAATATAAAAAATCTGCAGTGCAAAAACATAGAGCTGAAAAGTGACTCGGGCGGTCACCCATCATCTTTATGACCTCGCCCAGCGTCGCTCAACTTTTTTCCCCATACAAACTTGCAACCCTTATTTTGATGCCCCCTTATGATTATTTAAAGAAAAAAGCCCATGTCCGTCCCTGGGGTATAATCTTTATCCATGCCAAATTTCAGCTTAATCTGTTCAGCGGTTTGGGCGTGAAAAGGTAACAAACAGACAGACAGAGTTACTTTCACATTTATAATAATAGTAAGGAAGGATGTAAGGATTTTTCATTGCTGTACAGCTTGAAACGTAAAAGGTTCCTACGTGAAAAATACTATATTTTCAGGTTCTATCACTAGTAGTACATAAGAAGAAAATGATGAACCGTATCAATAAAATACAAACAGCGAAAAAGCAGTGCTACAGTCTAAATCACCTTATATCTTCAAATAAAGTGTTCAACAAGTAAGTTTGTAAAAAAACGTAAACAGGTTCACGACTGTATCCCCAAGGTGCGGTAGACATTCTCTCAGATCTTTTTATGTTACATATTCCAGATCCTTTGAAGATGTAAGTAAGTTTGGTAGTCCATATTTTGAATTGAAACGCTCAGGAGGGATACAAAAGTCTCGTGTATTTAAAAAGATTATTTATTTCATATCAAATATCATCATTTGACCGCGAACAAGATGGAGGGACGATCTCGCCGAATTCCATGCCGACTGGACCTTATTAGCACAGGAGGGGGATGAATGGAGGGAGTGGGGGGAGGCCTTTGCCCAGCAGTGGGACATTGAGGGCTAATATAATAACAATAATAATATTTATTTCATAAAACATTGTAAATATACAATTCTTTTTTTTTTTTTTTTTTTTTTTTTTTAATTAAATAGGTCAGCATTTGACCTCCCTCTGCCTGATGTTAAGCAGTAGTGAGGTCTAAGATGGAGCATGCTTTCCTAGAAGGAACCTATTTACTCTTGATTTAAAGACCCCTATATTGTACTTTTCGGGAAATACGGTACCCGGCAATGAGTTCCACAGTTTGGCAGTGCGTATGAAAAAAGTGGACTCAAAACGCTTTGTACGAACTCTGGGAATATCAACCATGTACAAGTGGCGTCTTTCGGGGAACCTGTTGGTCCGATAAAAGAATGGGGATGGCGGAACTAAATTATGGAGCTCTTGTGCACACTCTCCGAAATACAGTCGATAAAAGACCGATAGACACGCGACTCTACGGCGATGCTCAAGGCTTTGAAGCCGAGACTCGACCAGGGTGTCATCACCTATTAACCTCTTGGCTCGTCTCTCAATCGACTCTAATGCCTGTAGATGGTTCTTCTATATTATATTCATTATAATATTATTATAATTATTATTATTATTTAATTCATTATATTCTTCATTCTACTATATTATAAATCTCAAAATATGTGTATGTTCTTATTATGGAGTGTATGTTTGTGTTTCAATCACGCCTCGACCAGTGGACGGGTTTGGATAAAACTTGGCAAACTTTTTAGGGTAATCCATTCTACTTCTTGAATAGTATTAATTAACCAAAAAAACTTAATTTTTTTAGCTATATCAGTAGTTTCGGTAGCAAAGCCTGCGGTCGCGACATAGGTATACTCATCAACGCGTCTCTCAACCAATCACAAGACGGAACAGCTAATAAGGCAATTCTAAAACAACTGAGGAGGCATAAATACTGGCTACATGTGTCACTGAACGCTGTTGATGAGAACATACAGCATCTTAAGCAGTATTTTAATGATGCAGTCATTTTCAATAACACACAACTGCTGCTTTATCCCATGTAAGTTTATAAAGTTTACTTTTTAGTACAACTCTATTTAAAGCCTAAAAGTATGCCACTAGAAAAAGAGTTCATTTGTAGAAAACATCTGTAAGCTTAACCTCATATTATACAGGGTGTAAAAAGACGTCTACCGAAGCCGAAAGGGGTAGGTACCGCATCCCAACACACAACCAAATCCAAAAGGATTTTTCGAAAAAATCATCATATCCTAAGAAAACAGCGTTTGAAGATTACTGTTTGCGTAGGTAGTGGGCGCGTTTCTTTACGTAGATGGCTGGATTTTGAGTTTAAATATTTTTTTTCTTTTAAAAATGAAATAATTAGGTAGGTATCGTCTTATTATGTTATACTAGTAGTCAATAACTGAAAATAACATAAAATTACTAAGCTAAGTCAAAAAATTTTTTGCTTTTTTTTTTCGCTAAATGAGTTCATAATCATAGTCTGATTGCAACCCCTCAGTTTTCGGTAGTAGTCTTTTTACACCCTGTATGTATAGGGTCTTTAATTTTAAACTACACAAACTGACAAGGCCTCATTTTTGGGTTGTAAATAGACGTTTGAGCGTATCAATTTAATTTCTAACCCGATTTAAGTTTCACTTCAAAATTAATTATTTATTGTTTTTTTTAAATGTTGCATAATTATTTTCAAGGAGAACAGACGTTCCACCAATCGCAGCGCAGCTACATCACGAATGGGCTTAGTTATACAAGAAGCAACAATCAATTGAAAGGATAGTCTTTATCGATTTTCTTGGGATTTTCATAAACAAAACAAAAAAAATCATTACATAAATATTTTTTTATTTATTTGTTGAACCCAATTCCTGAATTAAGTTAGTTTAAAATGAAAGACCCTATATAGAAAATGTTATGTTGCATGTATGTCAGAAATAATCTTTGAAACAAACGCATCCAATTTAAAATTATTTTACAAACTACGACTACTTTGCATTATCTAAAAAAAAATTATACGTAATTGAATCATTTCTGGATCTATGATCATAAGAAACACTTAATAATCAATCTTTCTTTTCAGAACGGAAATCAATCATTATATAAACATTTTCCTAAAAATGCGCAGTCATAACAAACTCGGTGCGAAAATGGACATCATCTACAACAATTTAGATCAAACAGCGTTCACCGATGACCAGATACTGAGCCTAGTGCTGTATGAGATCGAGAAGAAATACCATTTCAGTGGAGATGGGATATGGGCGCGGGTTGATGGCAAAGTTGATAGTCTTTCGGCGAACTGAGAGTTGGGTAGGTTTTTGAATTCATAAGAAAGACTCCGGATTCATTATCGGAAACTGTTGAACCACGAATTGTGTCAGTTTGGGATATCAAATCCGATGGCCTTTTAAATATTTAAAATTCTACAGTTGGTCGGCTAGTTTCCGATATGGAATCCGACGAATTATGACAGCGGTTTTATGAACTTTAAGATGTTCAAAAATCATCGGAACTTGTAGGTTTATGGCCAAAGTTTTTGCTGGAATGCCTATTTCAAAGCCACTGAACGCAAATGAATGTTATTTTGAGTAGATACTTGTTTATAAGTATGAAGTAAAAAAATTGAATCTTAACTAAAATAAGAAAGTATGACAAAACATGTGCCTAGCTAAGATAAGATTAAAAGTCTCCAGTGTAGTGAATGTGGTGCTATTTATTACAATTGTAAATTTGTAAATATCAAATTAGAATACAAAATAAAAAAATGTAAAATTAAGCACATTGTTTAATTTTTCAAATAATCTAGTATTGTATGAAATATCCAGCTTATTGCTTCCGAAACTTAACGCAAAACATATTAACTAAGACAAACATGCAAAAGAAATAGTTCAAAGTAATTAATTATCATAAAATAAAATTCACTGTACAAAATAAAAAAAATATTCACTTAGGTATATAAAAATATTTAATAAACGAATTATTGTAAATGGTGAACTCGATTCAATGTATCAGTAACAATATTTAAAATATAAATTTTGTAGAGTATAATATTTTAAACTCTACAGCGTCTTTTTTAGTCAATTTAAAATCCTGCTGTATTTTGTAAATATATGTAGTAGCTTAGTTTCTGTTAATAAAATTATTAACAATTTAAATTTAAAATCGGCTTCTATAAAATATGTAAGTATACTTAACCTTACGCAAAAATCTTATTTTATTTATATTCATTTATTTAGTTTCATTCAAAAGTAATCGAAAAAATGTGCTTGTTTATGAACATTACTTACATAGTTAAATTATTTATAATACTTTAAAACTACTCTCCCTCAATAGAGGCCACGCCACGGCACTTATAACCTAAGGTAATATTTGGCACATAGCTTCACTTTGTGTATTTACATCATGTTACTATCGTTATACCTACCTAGTATTTATTTTATCTTCCTGTCGTGTCCCTAGTTCTCAAGAACCATCCAGTGTGAAACTAGGCATTTTTAAACCTAGTATAGTATAGAAAATCTTTACTTATAACAACCTAACCTTGAAATGACATCATTATCCTTATTATAGGTACTTAAATAATGTTATTTTAAGGTTTAGGTTCTGTTCGATTTATGTTTTTTTTTGTTGGCTTAAACCATGATAATTACGATTGAAATATTCTTATTCATACCATAATTCTAAATATTAAAAACACGTATAAAACACTAACCCTTTAGGTATAATAAGGCACAAGGAATGCACGAGAAGCAAGAGCTCTCTTATAACAAACATTTTATAATTAAATACAAGTTTGTATAAAAACCCTAAATATTAATAAAATGCTGAGTATTAAAAGTACCGACTAATTAGTTTAAATAATGTCGTATATAAGTAAATAATTTTATACGAATTACACACTATTTACATGTTATTGCATAACGTGTGAAACACTCACAACAAAACATTACTAAAATAACTTATTGCTATAAAATCAATGTAATATAAAAAAATCTTAATACTCCAAATGATACGCGCACCTGAACATTGCGAAATACACGATACTAATACTCCTTTTCCAAACTACCCTCTGCTAAGGTAATTTCGAAAAGGAGTATTTCAATTCAAAAAAGGGGGCAGAGTCGTGTAAGCCTGTCCAGAGCTAGGTTCCATTTTGACAACAACCGGTTGAGTCAACCCGTCGGGGTGTCTTTCCATCTCGTAATGTTTCTCGTGGGGGACCATTGCGCATTTCTCGTAGTCCTCGGGAGGGGCGGAGTATCTCGGAGGCTCCTCCAACGCACAAGCGGAGTATTTATCTTCATGCTCGTGTCTGTACTCAAGTTTATCATCATGCGCGTGGGCTTCCATCTGTGGTGAATGCGCGGCCATCATCGGATAGTCTCTAACTCCCAGCGGCGGCGGGCTGCCTTCACCGTATTCATAGGAATGTCTCGGCGCGAACATTTGCCCGTCATGCCCATTTAAAACAGTTGTGTAGGAATAAGCTGGTTGGGCATTGAAACCTGGATAGCCCCCTGCTGTGCTGGATGATAGCAAGTGATGAGAGGATAGTTCGTACGAATGCTGGTAGGACCAGGAGTCGGCCGGTGCGGGCAGTCCGTTTTGAGGGAACGCGGGGAGGTTCCCTCCGATGCCGGAGAAGCCGCCGGCTAATGTAGTGGAGCTTGGAGAACTGGAACCGATGTAACCGGTTTTCCGAGGGGGTTCGCGTTTGCGCCATTTCGCTCTTCTGTTTTGAAACCACACCTACGACAAAAAATCATTGTTATACTCGTCACACGCGTTTATTTAACTTTTGAAAGGAACTTGAGTAGGTGATACGTATACATTGACTCCATGATGCGTTAAAGTTTATTTTGTGGATTTTACTAGTTTTATTCACTAATATTCGCACGAATTTGAACGTCTGGACGTTATTCTTATTTTATTTCTGTACGAATGTTTGCGCAAATGTTTGTGTAATATACCTATAACAAAAACTTACTTGTACTCGTGATTCTGACAAGTTGAGTTTGAGAGCTAGTTCCTCTCTGGCGAACACGTCGGGGTAAGGCGCGCGCTCGAACGCTCGCTCCAACTCTTCCAGTTGGTACGCCGTGAATGTTGTCCTGAGGACAAAAAGATACACCACTAATTAATACAAATTCCTTGATAAAAAGTTTTGGTAAATATCGGTCATGTATTTGTGAAATCTAAATCTTTGTAGAGTTTGTGGAGATGTAAAAACCCCTACACTGTGTATGCTAGCCTGATTTGCACTTGCCGGGTTTATTTATCAAATTTTTAATATACATAAAATTGCTTGCTAGGCGTTGGTTTGATTATTTCGAAATGAAAATGTAGAAATGTTAATTTATATTGCTATTTCGAACCCTATATTTAACTGTGTTTTGCATAAGTTATTCCATTGATATTTTCCGTTCCGTATATTTTCCGTTTTAAAAGTGCATCGTTATCAGATGCGCACGCAAGCGCCATCTGACGTGCAATATGGCTGCGGGCACGCGCAGAAATTGATTGAGCGTGAAACTAGATTCACCCCATCACAAATACTTTCACTTATACTATAGTAGCAATTAGCATTTATTGTCATCCTTCAAATCTATAGTGCATACAACCGGTTTCTTGAACGCTTATCAAATTTCTATTCAACTAACAATGCGAGCAAACAAGCACACTCACTAAATCAAATCGAGTTGCACGAATGCAAATTAGAGGACAATTTACTATCCACAAAAAGACAAAATCATCAATGTTAGGATTCCATAAAGGTTTTATAACTATTATATTCTCAGAGTAATGATCGCTTTTGCTAAGTTACATACATACATACACAAAATCATGCCTCTTTCCCGAAGGGGTAGGCAGAGACCACGAATCTCCACGACGACCTCTGTGGAGCAGTGGGCGAAGGTCCGCCTGCGACGCAGCAGGTTGCGGGTTCGATCCCCGCCGCGGGACAAATGTTTGTATGACCTACAGATATTTGTCTCGGGTCTGGGTGTATCTATGTATAATATGTATGTATTTACAAACAAAAATTATATAAGTAGTTTATCAGTCATCTAGTAGGTACCCTTAACACAAGCTCTGCTTTCTTTGGGGCTAGATGATGATATGTGAAGAGTTCAGCATTATTGTTTTTTTTTTATTTTTTTAATAAATAAATTAAGTTTTATGCGTTAGGTACTTTACTTATCATCAACTTCCTAGCTTTGTCCTCTTTATCAGGGTTTTCTCTTCCACTCTGCTCTATAAGTCTTGTTAAAGGATAAACTGAATAAGCTTAAATATTCGTGGTCGAAATTCAACCCCATGACACCGATCTCTAAAGCACTTATATTTCACAGGTTAAAGCTAAGGCTGATAAGGTATAAGAGAAGACGAGTGCCATCTGACGCGTGCAATATGCCGCTAGTCGCGCGCTGAAATTGATTGAGCGTAAAACTAGATTCACCCCTGTTGTTCACCCCTAATTGCCTGCCAATCTACACCATAGTGAGGGAATCTTAATTGTTTTAGCTCATTTTTGTAGGGAAATAAAAGAGCGGTAAAATTAAATATTTTCTGCCATGCTCTGTCTGAATTCTATTCTTGAGTTTGTTTTCGGTCTGTAAATAAAGCATAATATTCTAAAATTACCTCCACGCGATCACAAAACCCGATAATTAGCAGACCCTTAGAAATTATTATTTAATCTGCGCCGCGGTCACTGCTCGAAGATGGAACTGACGATAAACCAATTGACTGTAGGCATACGGGTAATTAATCTAAGCGAATAATAACTGAAGGCGCCTGCATCAAGTGTTAGCTTCCCTGTTGAGTTTTGACTGACTCTTATTGCAGGGCTCTAAGATATAGTTTTGAACTGGTATATTTAAGATTCTTATCTTGATAATAGTAGCAGAAAAGATATTTTGCCGGAGATGGAGCTGGATTTTGAAAGAGTTTTAACGAAAAATTATATTCGTAGAAATAAAATATGGTTCATTGTTTTTAGCAATTTAGTGAGCTTTTTGTACTTGGACATAATATGACATTATTTTTAAAGACATTTAACGAAATTATTCTTAGGTTTCAGAGTTAGGTACATAGGATAGTATATTTCGCTTAATCCTCAGTTTCATATTCTCACTTTCCAATATAAAAAAGCTATTATTATTAGGCGGGATGCTGCAACTTGCTGCAATTTGAGATAATGTTTAAACGCATTGGAGAAACAGATCCTGTTTTGTTGATTTATCTGTTTAGCATATTTTTTACAAACCCATTTTCCCCGCCCTTAATGTTACAATATGTTTTTTTTTCTTCCACTCCTATCATACTCTATCATATTATCCAAAATATTTATACTATACAAAGTCATCTCGCTAAGTGTTCACACTCCACATTTAAAATGTCATCGTATTAGTTATGCAAATAATAAGGGTCGCTCCGATATTCATGTATTTATAGGGTGCGCCCCTATCCAACACCTGTGCTGCCGGCATTCTGCCAAGTACTGGCACGTGGCTATACGTGTTATAATAATACGTTTAACCATAGGTTTGCTAATGTGTGAATAACATAATTTGGACGTTCATAAATCCTACAAAAATGCTAGTTTGTTTGCTCCGCTTTCTCGCCTTAACTTCTCAGGTGAGCATCATGAAATTTTGCATATTCTTAAAAAATCATTTCGTCCAGAAAAACAAAAAAAAAAAACTCGTAGTAAAGCTACGCACTCCTACTGTCACGTCTACGAGCGGTGCTACGGAAACGCTCTACGAAGATACTTTGCTACAGTTTTCGTAGTCGCGTAGCATGCATACGATTTATTTATTTTCTTAGAGAAAAATGCTAATGTATGTGTATGTATTCAATCATTTTGCTCATTATTTAAATAATATGAGAGTATGGAATAATATGCTCATTTCACATATATTTTTGAACGGAGTAAAACGGGATTTCGTTTCATGTAAGTAGGTTGTAAAAAATAACTCACCTGGTTTTTTTCTTCTTGATTCCATTGTTATCGCTCTTCTTTTTCTCGCTCTTTTTGGACGGCGCTGGTGGGGGAGGCGGGGGATGTGTCGGGGCATCCACAGACTGCAGCAGCAGGGGCTCATCCTTCCGTTTGTCGGAGAAGACGGGGAGATCGTCCCGGAATTGTAGTTCGCCGACGGATCCGACGACGACCTGGACGTGGCGGTCCTTGAAGTCGCCGAACATGTGTTCGTCGTAAGGCGGCTGGTCCATCGGCGGGCCGGGCTCGAAGGCGCACTCGTACCTGGCCCCGGGCCCGGCCTGTTCCCCGCACACGTACATGAAGCCGTCGGGCGGCGGGTGCGGACCCGCTACCTCCGCGCCCTCGCTCGGCTCCGTCTCGACGCTCTGCTCCTCTCAATTTATCCACTTAGATACTTCAGCCCTCGGGATCGACGATCGCGCGTTCGTATCCTCGTGTCCCGGTTAAATGGCTTTAATCAGCTTTAACGAACTAACAGAATTTACCCCGCGGTTGGTCAATTTATATTTCCATAATACGTCGCGAGGCACGCTGTGGGGGCCAATGAGATGCGTGTCCGAGTGTGTCGAGAGTGGGATCGCGAGTGGCATTTTGTGTTGTAGTCGGCGCGCGGAGGAGAGAGTATGGATGGAGCGAGGTTGTCGCTTAGGTCTTTGGCGTTCGGCGAGAGTCGGCCAATGGCGCGGTGGCAGCAGCCACGCCCCCGGCGCCCCCCTCGGGCGCGCTGCGGGCCGCTGCGACCAAGCTATGCGGGATTCCCACAAATTCACCCGATATTTTGTTTGTCTCGATAGTATTGTATGGCCCCACCACCCACATCATTATAGCAAAAGTCCATAACGCTTTGTGGTAAATCCGTATCAACACCACTCATATGTCTGCTCCATGATTTATAGCCGTGGGAATTGGTCCTGCCAAAAATTGTTGGATACGCATAAGATCTCATGTCGTTATTAGAACATCTTATGTCGTCGATAGATCACCCAAAGAATATTCTTCTATTTAGCTTTTATCTCCTAACCTGCACAGAAACACCATCATCGCACACATTATGCAACGATCAATAATTCCCAAATATCTACCATGAGGAAAGGGCAGGGAACGAAACTCAGCTAAGCGAGATGCGGCGCAGCTCGTGGTCGGCGGAGCTGCGCAGGCGCACTGCCGCCACCGATCGACGCAACGATCACTTAATTATTAATTAACAGTTATTGCCCGGATTATTAATAAAACATTCGCCCTGACTATTGGCACTTAGATTAGCGTCGAGGGAGTATGGCGCATTTCAACAATTTCGGTTGTTATTTAATTGAAGTCAATTTAGATGATCAGAGTCTATTTAGGTTGGTGCTGGCGCTCGCCAGCGGGATCCTGCTTCATTGGGCTTATTGGAGACTTTCAGACAGCACGAATTGCACTCGTTTGATGCACTTCAAGTCGCATTTGCCCTTTGCGGGGCTATTTGCGAATTGCATACGCAAACACTACCCTTGCGGGAATACTACATGACCTGGATCTGTGTTCTTTGTGCTGTGTTTTTAGTGCGATTGTGATGTGAAAATTCGTTACTGCTTCAGAGTTCTGTAGTGATGAGAGAATAAAGCGTTTTGAGCTGTGGTGATCGTGGGTGTCGTGTCGTGTGCGTGAATATTTGGAAGCTCGCGTGCGGCGAGCGTTACCTTGGACTGGACACGGCCACTCGCAATACGTATATGCTCGTATAGATCATAGTCATGTAAGTTCTTAGCATGTCCACATCCAGAAACGAATATTAAAATGAATTGCTATGTAAATAAAGCTCTATTGAGTGTGACATTTATTGTTGTAACAGAGTGCTAAAACATTTTCTGAGCTTGAAAACTATAGGTATCTACGCTACGCTAACATTGCACTCTGTATGTATACCTATAGATTTAAAAAAAAATACCATTTGCCGAAACAAATATAACTTTAGTCTATTCAGATAGCAAGTGGTCATGTTAAGCATTCTGGTTCCCATAACACAAGCTCTGCTTACCTACTTTGGGGTTAGATGAAGCTGTGTGAAATGTCCAGCATTAATAGGTATTTATTTATTCACATGAATTGTCACGTACATTGTTAAAAAAAAGACTCAAAAGAGCTGAATGCTAATCGACCTAGAAACAACAGACCAAAGTATCAGTACCTCTTACATTACGAATATTACGATACGACCCTTGGTCCTTGCAGTGGATGATACGCTCCATAGCCGGCACTCACGTTCTCTCTGGCTTCTATTGGTCATCCCAGCTCGGTATCACACTGCTCTTAGAGCCTCTTAGAGGCGCACTTATAATCCTTTCACCACAGTGGTTCGAAACAACTGGTGACACGACAAGAAGAAGATCACACTGCTAGTAGGTACCTACCTACACGTAAAGCCCTGGTACACAGGATTCGTTTAGCCGTATATTTCAGCAGCCGCTACTAACAATTTTCAACCGACTTCAAAAAAGGAGGAGGTTCTCAATTCGTCTGTATGTTTTTTTTATCTTGTTACGCGATTGTTCCGCCATTTGTTGACCGATTTGCAAAATTCTTTTCATGTTTGAAAGGGTATACTCCAGAGGTGGTCCCATATAAATTTTATTCCTGAGGGATTGGGGTTTCCCCGTAAAACTCTAAACACCTTCCCTCCTAGCCATGTCACAAATAGAAATCGAATCGACAGCTTGACGCCCTGAGTCACACCGCGTTTTGAGTCAAACATTGAAGTCGGTTTTCTTTTTAGTATAAAAACGTAATTATCAAAAGATGAAACTGTTTATATCTTTAATTTAAACTTTGGTTAAAGCTATACTTACCTAGCTACATTTTGTTTGCGCTTCTTTATTTTGAAACCACAACTTTCAAAATATTTAACTAGGTACATTTTTTATTTTATCTAACCGAATTAAATTAAAGTTGGTATTTTGTTCCGATAAAATTGAAATTGAAAGATCATAAACAAACCGTAAGTACGCGATTTGCCTTTTGCGTAGTAAGATGTGGGTTCGATTCCTAAAGACAAACATTTGTGTGTTGAACATTTATTCTGTGTCTAAGTAAATTACATGAATTGTTTACAGCTTCTTATGTTTATCTAAGTATTAGGATAATCATTTATCCGGAACCGTTTGTTATTAGATTCACTTTGTAAAATGTCCATCTAAGTGTCTCATTCAAAGTACAGCAGGTACTTACCTACTCATGTGTCGAACAGTTCATATTCATACCTTGACTAATGGCTAGTAGACTGGTATATAAACTGGTCACATTCCTTCCATGAATTTGAAATATAACTTATGTAGGTAATCATAAAAGTACATGTGTGCTGTGAGTCATGTGACAACCCGCGTAGGCGCTTCACATAAAATCTCTCTGGCGTCGGCAGCGCGACGTAGAATCTGCCGCCCGCTCAATTGATCTCAATTGCCTTTAATTGATTTCAATTGAAATGACCTCGCGCAACGGCCTGGCTCCCGCTCTAGCTTGACACTTTTACATCTATCTTTTTTGGAGCTGACATAAAAGCTAACATAAATTTCATTGCTACTAATAAAACCCACTGTTGTTTATACCTACATATACTTTTGTATCTATGTAAATCAATAAGAAACGGGGATAGGGCAAAATAAATAATGCTGGACATTTTCACACAGCATCATCTAGCCCCAAACTAAGCAAAGCTTGTGCTATGGGAACCAGATAACTGATATACTACTTACTTATATAATTTTTGTTTGTAAATACATACATATTATACATAGAAACACCCAAACCCGGGACAAATATCTGTAGGTCATACAAACATTTGTCCCGCAGCGGGGATCGAACCCGCAACCTTCTGCGTCGCAGAGGTCGTCAAGATGAATGATGAATTATGAAAAAGATGTGCTAACAAAATACAATTATTGTATCAATGTTGTTATGAAAAAGTATGATTGGAGATTAAGTTGCTAAGGTATTTCATAAAAATATATGCTGTAGGTAACATAGCTTCGCGGCGTGAAAACGTAACAAACAAACTCACTCTAGCATTACCTAATTAATAATATTAATTAGTAGAATAAAGGGTTATCGTACTAAAGGTGCAAAACCAAAAACATAACCAGATTGATGAAATTACCTACCTACTCTTTAGTCACTCCAAGCATAAGACAATAAAACTCATAATTCAAAAATAAAGTAATTTATCCTGATTGAAAATGTACACAATGACGGTACGCTTGTTAAGGACACGACACATTTTGGCACGTGTCCTATCCGGTGTACAATTGGACTTAATTAGGAAATAGCGGCGCGGTGCGGAGACCTGCTATGACCGTCTCATTTAGATTACAATCACGAAAATAAAGTTTCATAATTCGCTCGAGCAATAAGCTCATAATTGAATCAACTGTTGTCAACTGGTCTATCGCAAAGAAGCGTTCTGTTTTTTTGTAGACTTCTTCCCCTTGCTCTCCCAAAAGTGTCTATGCTTAACGACAGTCTCATCATCTTCTTTGATCGTGCTCAAATGTTGAGCCCGCCAAGATCTATTTTGAATCGATGATCCAACAGCTTGTCTTCTCTGTCGAGTATATTCTATCTCATCTTCGTCGTCAGATAGTTCATCTGTTGGAATCGTAGTTGTAGTCTCATTAAATCTAAGCCGTTTACGAGTCTGACCGATCTTGGACAGAGGCTTTTGCTTCACTTTCACTCCAGACGGTCCTGGTCTGGTTAATAACCCATCGTATGTAATACTCGATATCTCGATTTCTCTAGGTGCTGCTCCAGTATTGAAATCCATATTTGCTTTGCTTCCTATTTTAATAGAATCATTAGAATCTGATCTAGAATCTCTAAAGAACTTCATCAGACTTAGTTCATCTTCAGGTAGAGGTTCGTCTAGTGTTATGAGGGAATCGTTGATAATTATTGGAGGGTCTCTTAAATCGTTACATTGGTCATTCGTCTCATAACTTACAGATTTCATGAACATATCTTTATGCTTTTCAAAGATTGCTATCTCCAAGCTCTCTCCTGTTTGCACTGAAGTATCTGCAGTGAATTTAACTGTCTGGGATATATTGCTTAGCTCCATTTGCGTAAATGAGAAAGTTTTCTTGTCACCCGCAAACATTTCATGCTCATGTGCATAAATATCTTCCTCAGCTTTCTTCTTTCGACAAAGGGAAAATAATTTTCTAAAGAGTTGTATGCATGTTTGTCTTGAACGTAAGATATTTTTGGGTTCTTTCATAAATTCTGCGCTTTGGGAGCGTAACGCGCTTTCTCGATAGAACATTCTTGAATCATCTTCCATATCTCGTGGTGGGCGCATTATAGTATCCAAATACAGGCTGTGAAAAAAATAAACGAAATAGTATAATTACAAATACAATTTAATTTATTACTGAAATGAAAATTTTACGCTAATGGCCCCATGTGTGAGTCTACAGAATATATCAGGTGATGAGCATCTCCACTTCTGCACTTTTCACTCCGTTGAGTCTCTTCACTCCGTCCATTTCTTTCAGACGACCTCTGTGGCGCAGTGGGCGAAGGTCCGCCTGCGACGCAGAAGGTTGCGGGTTCGATCCCCGCCGCGGGACAAATGTTTGTATGACCTACAGATATTTGTCTCGGGTCTGGGTGTTTCTATGTATAATATGTATATATTCTACAAACAAAAAGTATGTAAGTATTCTATCAGTTATCTGGTTCCCATAGTACAAGCTTTGCTTAGTTTGGGGCTAGATGATGCTGTGTGAAAAATGTCCAGCATTATTTATTATTATTATTTATTATTTAGAAAAATATCGAGTCAAATCTGTTTCTTACATGTTTTCAACTCCGTCCGTATACACAAAGAATGCTTCGGCGACTTTAGGGACACATCGTCTAAGCCAGTAATACACCGCGTAACATAAGGTCAGCAGGAGGGCTAGGAAGGTGAATGAAGCTAGGTACACGTATCGTCGGAGGCCTAGGGCTACCCCACACATCAGCCTGTCTTCGTCGTAGATGTCTGAAAAATTACACTAAGCTAAACGAAAAGTTGACTTCAGTTGGTACGCCTAGTACTACCTAACAACTGAACGCTTTCGTTCTCCTGAAATATCTTTAGGTTCTTTCAAAGATCTCTGCAAGGATTTCTACGGCGCTTTGAAGATACATAAATTATTCTTAGTGGATGGCCCAAGAGACTTATGGTGTGGATGATAATGATCATTGGGGAGGCAATCGAGATCCTGTTTGCTGTTTTTCGTTTTTATGCAAGTTACACTACGAGTATAAGGCCCTTAAGTAACGCCGGGAGTAACTTAGGAGTAACCATAAAATTTTTGGGAGTTTAGACCTGGCGTAACTTTACACCACGATTATTAATAAGGGCCTTCCACGTTGTCAAACAAGCACATGATCAAATCGTGCTTATTGTGTCACAAGTTCTTTCAAACAAGGATTTCAAGTAGGTACGCCTCGAATCTTACCATAAGAGCCGCAGTTAGGCACTCCATCACACGCCGCCAAAGAGTCGACGCAGACCCGAGCCCCAGACACTTGGCACTCCAGCTGCGTGCTAGGGCACTTCATCTCACTGCTCAGCAGGGTCCTAGCACCCGTCAGAATCACGGATATGCTGCTCAACTGAACATGAAATAAATAATGTGGGCATTAGAATTTCACTCAGCATCATCTGGCCCCCAAGTAAGCAAAGATTGTATGGGTACCAGATGACTGATAAACTACATACATACCTACTTGTTTTTTCATGTTTTTTTATACAAAACACCCAGACCGAAATAGATAGGTATTTGCAGATCATATAAACATTTGTCCCGCGGCGAAAATCAAACCCGCAAGCGCAATATTCTGCATCGCAGGCCCCCTGCGCTACAGAGATCGTTAAGAACATTTATATCAATAGATACCTCAATCATTAATCATCAAGTACCTATGCTTCGAGTTGTTTTGAAACTCAACAATGTTTGCGACAAGTAGAGCAAATAGACGCAATTTTATCACGAATTGATTAGTACCTACTTGAGTCAAACAAAACATATCGAATACTTCTGAATATACCTATTATATCAAAATAAAGTGGCAAATTCACCGAATAAAAAAAGAATCAGGTTACTATTTAGTAAACTTTAAAAGAAGTTAAAAGTGCTCCTTTTAAATTGCATGCAATGTAGTGTAGGTACCTACATACATACCATGCATCTAGCAAATAAATGATTTCATTTCAATACCTAATTTCGAGTCTAACTGCAACCGTTCCAGCTAAGCATTTGAAAAATGGATTCACGTAGGATATACCTACAAGTGGCTCTACAATATACTCACGGAAAAGTTCTGTAAAGACAACACTATCCGGGACGAGTTGAACAGATAAACGTGTCGGTTGTGAAGATGCGGGTCTCCACAAATATTGTAAATCGCTGGTCCCACGTACTGCCTTAGATAGCGTAGAGCTACGCGACCGTGCACCTACAAAGTAAATTCGTGTGAATACCAACTCTGCTGCGGTTTTTAGGCCTCCGTCATGCCTTAACGATTTAATAGACAATAAAACATGCCCTTCAAAGCACAGAAGCGCTCAGTTGATAATGCCACTAGCAGTCACCTATCCAATCCCTGACTGATGTTAAGAAAGAACGATGCTCAACTTTGACGATTTATCCAGAACGGCAAAGCAAACTACACTACAAGCGCTTTTTTTTTAAAAGCTTTTTCATACAAAATTTACCGTAGGTACTTAAAGCCAATCTCACTACTTGCTGATAAAGTGGCTGATACATTCTAGCTGTTACAAATTTTTTTTCAGTATCAGAGTTTCGCTACTACTTTTCAGAAGCTTGTGAATTATTATTGTGTTTCAAATTCAGACTCTAGATGAAAATGCTTTCATTTTATTTGCACGCAAAAAAACGGATTCAGTTATTTTTTTTAATCTTAAATACCTCATCATCTTTCAATTCAACCATCCTTGCAAACTCTTGCATATCGGCCACGTTAAAGGGTCTTTTTGTGGTCGTTGACGTATGCATCCGCGTCGTTATACTATGCGGTCGGGCATTTTGTATCTCTATCGCCTGGATCGATCTTTTTTTTCGTTGTAATCTAAATTGTGAATAAGTTTTTTTATTATATTTAGGTTTTTTTTATGTTGTGCGTAAGTCAATAACATCAGTCAAATAATCATCGTTTTTTAAAAAATAAAAAGAAATCAAATCGACAAATAACGCTTACATGCGTCTAAGGGCATTCATTACCAAAACTGCATACATTTTATGTGAAGTTTCGCGGCACGTAAGTTCCTGGCATTAGTAAAACGTCGGTTTGACATAAGCAATGCTAGGAAGCTCAGAGGAAGTCACGTGCCGCGGTACTTGACGTAAAATGTATGAAATTTTTTGGCAAATAATGCCATAAGACGCAGATGGAGCCTTATCCTTATCTGTCGATTCGATTTGTAATTGCTAGGAAGGAAGGTTTTTAGAGTTTTACGGGAAAACTATCAATCCCTTAGGAATAAAATTTCTTTGGGACCACCTCCGGAGTACCTACTACCTTTTCAAACAAAGAATCGGTCCACAATTATCGGAATAATCGCGTAACAAAATACAAAAAAATATATATTATATACAGATGAATTGAGAACCTCCGCCGTTTTTTGAAATCGGTTAAAAAAATAGGTGTCGATCGTATACCCGTACTATACAGGGTGTAAAAAGACGTCTACCGAAGCCGAAAGGGGTAGGTATAGCATCCTAACACTCAACCAAGTCCAAAAGGATTTTTCCGAAAAAATCATTATATCCGGAGAAAACAGCGTTTGAAGATTACTGTTTGCGTATGTACTGGGCGCGTTTTTATGCGTAGATTGCTGGAGTTTGAGTTTTAATCGTTTTTTTCTATTATAAATGCAATTATTAGGTAGGTATGGCCTTATTATGTTGTACTAGTAGTAAATAACTAGAAAATAAAATAAAATGGCATAGCTAAGTCAAATTTTTTTTTGCATTTTTTTCGCTAAATATGTTCAGAATCATGGTCTGATTGAAACCCCTCAGTTTTCGGTAGCAGTCTTTACACCCTGTATATAAAATCAAAAGAAAACAAAATGTGAATCACTCTTAAATTCGCATCACGATGCGCTTGAACCAAAGTAATCTTTTACTTACTAGGGTACTTCTTTTAACAACTTCATGCCAGGAATATGACGTTTTGTTACATTTCCAAGTAGGTACCTAATTTTGCTGCTTCATATGATTACTCATCTGAGGAGTACTTACAGCGTCTTCCTGTGTGTTTCATTTAGCGATGACCAGTCGCTGTTTACATTTTGTGATGCAGTTTGGTTTAAAATTACAGCCATACTCGGCGCTACTTGTACTATATTCTCCCAAGACTCATGGTCTAGCAAGGAAACTGGAGGGACAGTGCTGAAAATATAATATCCTATGATATGGCTAGTATATATTTATCCAGCATCGACCCACTGCAGGACATTAGCAGCGTAAAATTGAAATATATCAAAGATAAGATATATTTTTTTTCCATACAAAAGACTTCAACGCGCTTCGAGCTACAAAGTATCTACACAAACACATTCTTCACAAATAAATTCATGGGTAGTATTTGCCTTCTGACATGTATGTATAGTCTAGAATTTTTTCGAGGAGCACTTGTGGTTTGGTATTCTACTCATTATTATTAGTTTAAAATAACATACGATAGTATCGTAAATTCGCTCACTTAGGAAGACCAATAACGCTGAATTCACTTGACTCTGTTTGGCTTATTACATTATTATTTGATTCCCTTTTAATAGAATTTGTTTTATGGCTCAAGCTCTCTGAAATTAAATTAAACCGCTTATAATATAATAATATTAAAAACTATGTAAAAAAAATACGTCTTACCGATAGATGTTGCGTGATGTTTATATTGTGAGGTAGTTTGACTCGATGGAGTAATTTTTTGCATTGTTATTTTAGAGATCTTTTGTGAACTACGATGAATAGTTTGTGACTGTTTTTCATGCGTTTTCGTAGATCTGGTCTCCTTATGTTTTAGATTAAGTTTTCTGAAAATATTTATCAAACAAGTGTTTTAATATAAATCATCTGTTACCATATACTACTTATCTCATTACAACTAAGTTTAGGTACATAATCGAATTAAGTAAGATTTCACTAACTCTGACTGATGTATTGTGCTTCTTGTATATAATGAAGATATATTTTCTGTTGTTTGTGGTGATATCATTTCAGATTCTGGTACATTGTATACTGATAAGTTGGGTTGTAAATATACTGTAAGTTTGTTAATTGTTATTATTATATATATTAGCCTTATTCGCTATAATAAAATTAACAACCGCTAAAAACTCATCAATATTTTCGATAAGAAATAAGTTACTTACAGTTCTTTCAATGGATCTACGCATTCGAGAAGTTAGCCGTTTGTCTGCGCAGAACACAATTTTGTATGAAAAAGCGTTCACTGCGCAGAAAAACTGCTAACTTCACGAATGCCTAGATCCGTTGGGCGAACTGTACTTAGATACTAAGTACCTACCTACATATTTACATAAGGATCGTTAAAAACTGTCTATAGTAAACCTATTGTAAATCATTAACTCTTGTAATGCTATTTTCCCTAGTCTGATAGGGGTCGATAGGGGAAAGGGTAGGTCACACAAAAATAAAGAATATTTCACAAAAACGAACCTTTATTTACACCAGAACATTATGTTATACAAGAATCTCCACGCTAACAAACAATAGAGAGATTATAATAAATACCTAATGATGTGATGTCGACAAAATATAACTTCTTTTAGACCTACTCTTACATAGATAAAGGTAATCTATAGGGTTGGTGATCTGCCTTGACCCTTGCCGAGGTAGCAATAGATACAGATGAAAACTTGTCCGAACACTTTTCACACTCCGGGACGGGATATGGTTAAAACGTCACGGTGGAATTCCTTGGATAGAGTCAATTTTGGTTAGTAGGAAAATCTTCGCACGCACCCTAGGTTAAATGCTTTTCCCATACATATAACTCACAGTACTCTCAAATTCACAAGGGTAGAAGCTTGTGCTTTGAAGGTTACGGCGACGGAATCGCTCCCAAGGCTTGACGGAAGATGCGGCAAGCGTAAGTAGGGCTGGCTGCAGCTTAGTAGGCAAGCATCGAGACGACAAAGCAGCAGGGCGGGGCTGATGGCCCGCGCGGAGTCTTTGAACACGTGCCACGTGTTCAGCTGGTAGGCAGGAAATGACAAAAAACCTCTTTCTCTGGAAAAAACCAATGCCTCGGTAAGCGAATGCGTCCGCAAGCGAGTCCATGCGAACAGAGGAAGGAAAGACAACCTGCCTGAGGTTCGTTCGCACGGCGAGAGAAAAGTTTGAACAATAGGAGTAGATGACAATGATCTTACCAGAGGTCGTATAAAATTCACTTATGAAATCCGGTTGTAGGCCACGCCACGGTAGGTACAACTCGGCGACAAACTCAAAGCTCCAATTAATATATTTAATAATTTAGTTAGCAGACGAATCGATTTGCCAACACAATCAATCAAATCAAACCTCAGCAAAATGGCGTCAGTCAAGCTTCAACCTCAATCCAATCTTTCATAGACATCAAGTTGCCTGTCAGACTGACATTGACAATTGCACAGATAGCAAATATGACATGACTGAACCATTTCCCTAATAATACAGTGTTGCCAGACTTAAAAATTTATTATATTATAACCTATCTCGCTGCCGCCAAGGTTTGAATCTGGCAGAGGACAGGACAAATCAAAAATGGACTGATGCACAATACCATTGTTAAAATCGGACGTTACACTCTAAACAAATAAATACACTACTCAAAAGAGTCTAGGGAACAAGCAAACTACTCCAATTGATTTATGAAAATACGCAAAAAAAATGTACTGACCACTAAAATTTATAAATGTAGGCTGAATAAGGAATAAATTAATTTGTTCCAAATAAAGAAAAAATAAAAAAATTGCAAAAGCTTTTCAAACTATGCAGGGAAAACCTAACTTGGTCGCAGAGTAAGAGGTTTGTTTGGTTAGATTGTTGACCAATTTTGTCAAGTATCGATTTTTTTTCTAGTAAATAACCAATACCGCCTACTTTTTCGAGATTTTGGACACTCGAAGTGTTATGTTACGTCGTCATTTAACGCGGGAAGAGATGCTTAGGGCTGTGGGAATGTTGGAAACTGGACGCAGTCAACGCGATATTGCGGACGCTGTTAACACACAGCCAAGCGTAATTTGCCGATTATGGGCACGCTACAGAGCAACAGGAGATGTAGCCGAACGTCACCGAGGAAGATACAGGTTAACTACCCAGAGGCAAGATCGATTTCTGCAAAATGCTGCAAGAAAGCAGCCCCAGATTACAGCTCGCCAGTTGATTGGAAGCCCCCAGTCCCAGCACCAAGTTGTTATCAGTGACCAAACTGCCAGGAACAGATTACATGAAGTCAATCTTCACGCTCGTAGACCATTAAGAGTTCCAGCTCTAAGCCGTGGAAATCGAGGGCTTCGTTTACTGTGGGCTAACGCATATTTGCAATGGACCGACAATCAGTGGGCCCGTGTTCTGTTTTCCGATGAGTCTCGCTTCGGATTTAATCCTGATTCTGGGAGAGTGCGTGTTTGGCGAGTCCTTAGTCGCCAAAGTCGACTCCGAAATCCTCAGGAAGTTCATCCTCACCAACGCGGAACGATCATCGTGTGGGCGGGAATTTGCCTGGGTAGAAGAACTGATCTCGTTTGGATACGAGGCAATTTAAATGCAGAAAAATACCTCGAGCAGGTCGTGCGCCTCATGGTGATCCCTAACCATCAGCAGTTCGGCCAGGATTTCATATTCATGCAGGACAATACACGCGCACACATCGCCAGGCAGGTGGTGAATGTGTTCTGTACGCACAATATCACGTTATTAGAGTGGCCTGCTCAGTCTGCAGATCTCAATCCGATGTAGCATGCATGGGATTTGCTCGGGAGAAAAGCTTTTAGTGATCTTCCACAAAATTTGAACACAGGAGAAGAACTCTTTTCGCATCTATCCAGAGTATGGAGTGCTATTCCACAGGCAACAATTGATAACATGATACTCAGCATGCCACGCTGATGTAAGGCCGTGGCTAATGCCTTGGGAGGTCCGACAGATTATTAAACATCTTCAAAGAATGTTTTTTTATTTAATTTTCACGTGCGCGTCAGTTTTTGTTATTTACAGAATTTTTATTTTTTGGTTTAGGCACTATTTTTGTTTTTCTTATTAAATCTTAATTTTTTTACTTGCATGCTTTTTATTTAATTACATAATTGAAATCAAGAATAAATTAGGCTTCTATTGATGTATAACATCTAGGACAAAAATAAGTTGAAATAAAAATATACACTAAAATACCCTTGTTCCCTAGACTTTTTTGAGTAGTGTAGATAGATAGATAGATATCTTTATTTCTCAGAAGATTACAATCTTTGTTTAGTAGTGTTTCTAAGCCTATATTAGGTTTGTCTAAAAAAAATATGTAAATGCGTTTAAGAAACCACTCACTGCTATAGTTGTGTTTCATGTTTGAAATGTTATTTGCAATGTCTGATGTATTTTTCTGTTTGTCCATTCCATCTTGTGTATCATCTTTATTGCTTCTCAGTTTTTCCATTAATTGATCGATTATCTCCCAAGAATTACGAGTCGGTTTATCCCTTTTCTTTGTTGTTATTGTTGTTGGGAAAACGTATTTGGTATGTTTGCTGTTTTTTGTTGTAGTAATCCGAAAAATCCTAAAAGACAAGTGTATAGTATGTACCTACCTGATAGCTAATATAGTACCTACCTGATAGCTAATTTGACGACCTCTGCAGCTCATTGGGAGAAGGTCCGCATGCGATGCAGAAGGTTGCGGGACAAATGTTTCTAAGATCTACAGATATTTGTGTTTTATATTATAACTAGCTGGTGCCCGCGACTTCGTCAGCAAAATAAAGCCACAGGTTAGCAACGTCATCGAGTGGCCTTTAACTGGAACTTGCAACTCTCCATAGAAACTTTCAACCCTTATTTCACGCCCTCCATGATTATTTTTGAAGAAAAAAGTAGCCTATGTCCGTCCCTGGGACATAATCTTTATCCATGCATATTTCAGCCAATCTGTTCGGTGGGTTAGGCGTTGCGTTTTGGGCTGTGTAAAATATAAACTTGCTAATCTTCTAATTTTCAGCTTTATAATCTTCTATCTATTTTATAATATAAAAATGAATCGCAAAATGTGTTGGTAGGCGCATAACTCAACAACGCCTGGACCGATTTCATTAAATTTTTTTTTGTTGTGTTCGTTATTGTCAGGAGAAGGTTCTTATGACAGAAAAAATCTATATATCAATCATGGAGGGCGTGAAATAAGGGTTGAAAGTTTGTATGGGGAGTTGGTAGTTCCAGTTAAATGCAATAGATGGCGTTGCTAATAAGTATGTTATTTCGCAGACGAAGTCGCGGGTACCAGCTAGTATTAGTATAGATATGTATGTATTTACGAACAAAAAAGAGTATATCAGTCTTATAGTACGCTTATCACAGGCTCTGCTTACTATGGGGCTGATGCTGTGTGAAAAGTCCAGCGTTATTTATTTATTTAATGTTGAGGCACCTTGTGTAAAGTCTAGGTAACGAGAGTAGATCAACGACTACGTAAATTCTGGTAGGTAAATTAATTTGGCTATGAATAATATTTTTATTGTACATACCTATGTTTTTATCTATCGCAAAAAATAAATAAAAAATAATGCTGGACTTTTCACACAGCATCATCTAGCCCCAAAGTAAGCTTGAGCTTGTGGTATGGGTACTAGATGACTGATAAACTACTTATATACTTACTTTTTGTTTGTAAATACATACATATTATACATAGAAACACCCAGACCCGAGACAAATATCTGTAGGTCATACAAACATTTGTCCCGCGGCGGGGATCGAACCCGCAACCTTCTGCATCGCAGGCGGACCTTCGCCCACTGCGCCACTGATGTCGTCAGTATCGCAAAAACAAAGAGAGCAATTTTTTTTTGTTGATATGACAGGTAAATTTATGAAACCTGCAGATTCTAACTAATTTGATACCTATACTGCTGCTAGCAAATTTAACTAAATTCGGTAGGTTCTGTTTTAAGCTCCACACATGAGCCCTTTTTCTCCTTTACGTAGTTATATTGTTGTAGTAATAATACCTACTTGTACTAACGGTGTACTTACTTTCGTCTTTTATTCTTTGTTAGTCTTTTTCTCCCAACACTCATGTGCCTGTTTACATCAACATTGTGTTTTTTATTCGGCGTAGGATGTGGTAAGGGTAATCTAAAATTTATATGAATCGTTAGGTATACAAAATTGTGATAACTACCTACGTTATATGTTTAAATAGTAATAAAGTTTATTCATGGATACCTATACTTTGTTTCTTTTACATAATTATATTGTTAATGAGTACCTACCTATCACATTACAGTCAGCGATATAAAAAAATATATTCATAAAGAATTTCCAAGTCCCTTTTTCACCATGGGGTTTTTAGTTTGAATATTTTACCTACATTAAAAATGACGAAAGCTCATAAGCATATTTCGTCGATGATGAGCTTTTGTCGTTGACTGTTCCACATGAGCGAAGCTGGCGTGCTGCTAGTTTACAAATATAATTTTCGCTTTTTTTTATTTCATAATAAGTACCTAGGTACCTACTTATTTCTTTCTTACCTAGGATCTGGTGTGAATTCTTCTATCACATCTATTTCGTAGCGAGGCTCTTGGCTGTCTCGCCGACCGCTGTCATTTTGTTTTCTTACAGATAGCTGAACCAGAGGGAGAATGCTGGTATCGTACTTTACACCTGGACTGAATAACAATCAAACATTTTTGTAACCAATGAAATGCTAATTTAAGCATGTGCCAAATTCAAGCCAATACCAAGGACCTTTACTTATTGATTACTAAAGGTCCACATCACTTCTCCAGTATAAAAAGTAGCCTATTATACTATTCTAGAGTAATCTATAAATAAATAATAAAATAAATAAGAACTTTATTGAGGACACAGTGTTACATTAAATAATTATATGATAAGTTTCGATAGTATTGTCCTACAATCGGCGGTCTTATCGCTCAAGGCGATTTCTTCCAGACAACCTTATACTTATAATATACTAAGTAATACTAAAGCTAGGTAAATGTAAGACAACAGACTACGAAGTTCCGCACTTTAGGTATCTCCATGCATTCCATTTATATCAGAGTGATTGAGTTACAAATATCCATACATCATAATAGGAATACTAACAGCTATTTAGGTTCATGCTGTCATAGAAGCATTGAGCCAATTATAGGTCTTCATTCAAAAATTAGAGACCTATATAGTCGTTGTCAGTACTAACATCGGTGTGACATCATATAGATAATCAAAGGCTGCAGCTACGTCGAAGGGTGTGGTCGGCTGCTCAGAGCCAGGCACGAGGTGCCCCGATACCTCCACGAGTGGAACCTCCACTCGTATGAACTCGTTAGAGTCTTCGCCATCGCTATCGTCCACAGTTGCCGTTTTAGTCGTCGTAGGTTCTGTATATTCTGTGCTGTAAATACCAAAAATAAACTAAATCTTAGGTATAGCTTGTTATACTGCGGCGCTGTACATATCTACTGTCAGCGCCGTAGTCAGCGCTTATACAATGAAGAATGAAGACTATGGCCCTTACTAATAAACTTGACATAAAGTTATGTCATGCATAAACTAAAAGGGCCTTACTAATAAACGTGGTGTAAAGTTATTCCTCGGTATAAACTAAAAATAACCATACATTTTGACAGTTTACACTCAGAAATAACTTTATACCACGTTTATTAGTATGGGCCAAAATTTTTATGGTTATTCATAGGTTATGCATGACATAACTTTATGTCAAGTTTATTAGTAAGGGCCATTGAGACAGAATCGGAATGAATGGTGTGAACAGAGGGAGAGAGAGGCATACCTAGCGCAGCGGTGGGATATTGAAAGTCACCTATTCTGGGGCTAAGGATGACAAAAACACAGATTTTTTAGTAGAGGAGAGAAATCAGCTATGTTAATTCTACTAAGCAATTAGCTATAGGTAGGTGCGCTAAATATTTTTTTAGGTACCCTAGGTACTTTAAGTTTGATGATAAACTCACTCAGCAAATTGCCTCAGGTACACTTCGCCCAACGGATCTAGGCATTCGTGAAATTAGCCGTTTGTCTGCGCAGTGAACGTTTTTTCATACAAAAATGTGTTCTGACTTCTGCGCAGACAAACGGTTATCTTCACGAATGCCTAGATCCGTTGGGCGAAGTGTACCTATTTAACTTATAAGTATTTAAATGCCTGGGCGTATTACCTCTGTTCAGTTGCAATGGTACTAGCTTGAGTGGTTTTCAGCGTGTAATACTTGGGTTTTTGAGGTGGTTGAGGTTTCACCAAAGATTCTGGCAGCATACCCCAATACCCACCAAAGGTCTCCCCAATCTCGTACACTAGCAGTTGGGGGCTGTTTGCTGAGCAGGACTTCTCAAGGTCTTCTTCATTTGGTAACGTCAGCGCCATGATCAAGTTATTGCCGGATTCAGACCTTCGAAGAAAAAATATAAAAAATCCTGGATTTGCTGTAAGTTTACCTCCGAGTGCGACCTTCCTAAAAGTTTTCTCCTATTTTATATACCTACTTATTTTATATTTTATAATAGGTTCGTATCTGTAAAGAGTGGATAGGTCCTTTAGTTATGGGTAGGGGCAGAAAACTTATTGAAAGTGTTAAGTAGCTTGTTCATAAAGTCAAAGTCAAAGTCAAAAAGCATTTATTCAGTAGGACCGCTGGGATCACTTTGAAACGTCTTAAAACTAGGTGATTCTACTCCTGTTCCTTCGCGACCAATACCGTGAAGAATCAATACAACCATCTAATTAAGTAAGTGTTGGAGTTTTGAAGAGTTCTAAGTACCTAGGTAGGTAAGGAAAGTAGGAATTGTTTGTTGGTGAGAATATACGGGGTTAGAAGTTGGTACCATAGAGAACCAACCTGATGCTTATAAAGCAGCTGTACGGCAGATTAAGCTTTGTGAAGTGCAGAATGAAGGCACTCGCTTCCACCACCTGACTCCCGAGGAAGATGGACGGAATCACTCTTCTTTTGCAGTACTCCGATAGATCTTTCTCATAGTAGAGTTTCTTAACATCTACTAGAAGAACGTCGTGGCTCAAAGTGATTATAACTAGAAACAAATTGAGAAATATCATTTTTTGTCGTTAGGTAAGGACTGCAGATATTTTATCATGACCATCTAGTTTGTGAGTTGTGTAGCTAGGTCAAATCCTCGTGCTAATTTAGGTAGGTACCTAAGTACCTATCTTTTCCCATTAGATTAGCCCTATACCTACCTTATCCCCATAAAATTGTACATAGGTAGTAGGTACCTACATAAGTACCGTGGACTCCAATAACTTAAAATGTATTAAACAACATAAATACTCAGTGCATTTGTAGATATATCATCAAACTCACCAATTTTAATAATAGTTGGTAGATTGCAAGAATTAGATAGGTAGGTATATTTATATTTTTTTTAAATAAGCATATCAAAAATGATGTGGAGCGGGTATTGAAGAGGGTCAATGATAGGGGTCGCGTGACCCGCAGCTCGACTCTACAGAGTAACTACCTACGAGTACAAAATGTCTACTTTAAAAGAAGGGGACATTTTTTTATCTAAAGTTACCTAAGTAGCTATAACTCGGCAATAGTCTGAAATTTATTAAAAAAAAAAAATATGATAAAGTCATCTATGTTCCTGCTAGTTATACTCCAAATTATATTTCATAATGGAGTTCACCATCGATCACCATTAAAGTTAGGTTTGCTATGTAGTTTAATTACCACCCCAGTTACCACCTTATGCAAAGTCTAGGTTCTGCGTAAACGCACCTAGAACTTAGGTACCTACTTCATGGTTGAGTTTCTAGAAAGATTTAGCTTTGGTTTCATTTATACCATTACTATTCGGAAAACTCGTTAGGAAAACTACCAACCAAACACAGCTCAATGTAAAACCACAGTAAAACTGTAAATTCGTTAAATTGTTAACACCGCCATCTATTTGAAAAAAAATGCAACCACAGTATAATCTTTTTTTAAACGCTAGCAACTCTCAACTTAACAGCTGATTTTAAATGACTTTGACAGATCTATGTTGACATTCGCACAGCTGACCGACCAGGGTTTGGGAGTATGTGAAAATCGTGAAAAACAGCTCTAACAGCACGTTATATAAAAACAAAGCATGCCTATTACGGAATATGTTGCATCGTTGGCAGAAAACCCATACTTTGGAGCTGGTTTTGGACTCTTTGGCATAGGAGCCGGAGCTGCTATACTCCGAAAAGGAGTTCAAACTTCAGTACTTCTTTTTAGAAGACATTGCATGATCACACTCGAAGTTCCTTGCCGTGATAAATCATACCAGTGGCTGTTGCAGTGGATTACTCAAAAGGGAGCCAGACACACGCAGCATCTGAGTGTAGAAACATCCTTTCTTCAAAAAGATACAGGACAAATTAAAACCAAATATGACTTCATCCCAAGTGTTGGTCAGCATTTTTTCAGGTACCTAGGGCTGAAATAAATGTATCTCATACATTTATACTTGTACGTGTTTGCCCATTTATTTAATTGAGCTTCATTCACAATTTATTCATTTTGTTATCTTTTAAGTTATTTTTTTGTGCTTGTTGTGGCATAGGTACATACTTGGTATACTTTTACATACATACATAAAATCACGCCTCTTTCCTGAAGGGGTTAGCAGAGATCTCTACTTGCTACGATTGTGTCACACAACTTATTATACAGAGTATACTTTTAGTTTGTAATTACTGACAATGCAGTAATTTCTTTGTAATGTCCACAATAAATAATTATTTTTAATTGATTTCAGTTATGCAGGAAGCTGGATAAAGGTAGACCGAACTCGAGAACAGCACACCTTGGATTTGCACATGGGAGTCCCGTGGGAGACTGTCACTCTTACTTCATTCGGACGAAACAAGCAACTGTACTATGACATCCTGGAAGATGGTAAATATTTTCAGAAGCAACAAGTCTTTGCTGTATAAAAAATGTGGTCCTACGGTTGAGGTTAATTTGAACGTGAAACGTGACATGAAATAACAATATTTTTTTTACTATTATGACAGTTAGATAAGTAAACCTGAGGCTTGTACACGAGAGCAGGACCGTGAGGGCAGCACCAATAGGGAAGCAGCATTAGCGATAGTTAGATTTCACAGAAACTGTTGTCAAAAAAGGTAGACCACTTTCTTTGCTGACCATACTTTCAACCTTTGACCTACCTTCTCAAATTAAAGCAATAAAATCATATACAATAATGTCAACTCTATCCCCAAGGCACGGTAGACATTCTCTCAGATCTTTTTATGTAAGTATTAAGAAGGTAAGAATAATAGTTTTTTGTAAAATTATGGCATCAACAAAAAATTTATACTTAGGTACAGTACGCACAACCGATCTTTAGCTCACTAAACCATTGCATAGGTTTGCGCGAGTAGGTGAGATAGGACGATGCACAAACTAAGCAAGAGAGCGAGGCAGCTATACAACACTGTCTTCGTCTTTTAGGCGTCATCAAAAATGAGTTCTGCGCAGCTACTTCAGAGAGCTAAAGATTGGTAGTACGTACTGAACTCAAATGGAATTATATTTTCATTGTTACTTTTTTTGTTCACATTTTAGCTAGAACCATGGCACTAAAGCAGCATGAAGGAATGACTCTCATGTACACAGCCATGGGCTCAGACTGGCGACAGTTCGGACACCCTCGGAAACGCCGGCCACTTCAAAGTGTCGTTCTTCGTTCAGGCCTCACAGACAGAATAAGATCAGATTGTCTCGATTTTATTAATAATCCTCAGTGGTATACTGATAGAGGGATACCGTATAGAAGAGGTAAAGCAATTTTGTCCATAAACTCTCTCAAAACAGTCCCTAAGTTAACTGCATATTTTTCATTTAATTTAATAGTAGACATAAATCGTTTATTTTTTTTCAGGATATTTACTGTATGGTCCCCCAGGCTGTGGAAAATCATCCTTCATCATGGCTCTGGCTGGTGAATTGGAGTACAATATTTGTGTCCTTAATCTGTCAGAAAGAGGACTTACAGATGACAGACTCAACCATCTCCTTAGGTTTGTATCAACATTGTCACCATCATGGCTCGGTCCAACTCCTCGTCAGATACCCCCAATTCGTCGGCCCAGATGGTCGGGTCCGACGATGACACAGGGGTATGGGGATTGTCCTGAACCCTAGGGAAGAGCGTGTCAACCACCCCCCCTACAAACACAGGGTCCAGGGTTTTCGTCAACGGAGGGACACATGGTCGGAGCTTGCCCAGTACAACCTTGTACGGGCGGCCCCAGGGGTCTCCCCCCCTCTCCAGCCCATCGAACATTAACCTACCTACCTTGGCGTAATCAAGAGACACATTCACACATTCATTTCCTTCTAAAGAAAACACAAAACTTTTTTCATTTTTTCATTTTAAGTTTTTAATTCCTTTACTTTCCAGTGTTGCTCCTCAACAGTCAATAATCTTGTTAGAGGACATTGATGCTGCTTTTCTTTCGAGAGAAGACTCGCCCACACAGAAGGCTGCATATGAAGGCCTCAATCGAGTAACGTTCAGTGGATTGCTCAATTGTTTGGACGGAGTCGCGTCTACGGAAGCTAGGATAGTGTTCATGACTACTAACTATTTAGAAAGGTAATTTATTTAAGTTGAATTAATATTTTTTATAGATGACAGATGCTTTCATACTATGTAGTATTATGATCAATAACCTTGACTACTTTTTGAACATTTTGTAAACAAAAAACATAACATTTCCAGGTTGGACCCAGCTTTGATCAGGCCAGGGCGAGTGGATATGAAAGAATACGTTGGATACTGTGATGAAGATCAAGTTGAACTAATGTTTTTGAGATTTTATAAAGGAGATGAGGCTAGTGAGCATGCGAAGATTTTTGCAAGAAAGTAAGTACTTATAACTGCTGTTTCAAAGATAAGGGTTACATCAATATTTGCCTAGTCTAGATAATCGATACTAAGCATAGTTCGAGAGATGTCTGAAATAAGTTTGAAATGTGTTTACAAGATTAAAGGCTTCACCATCTCAGACTGTTGGCAAACTCACATGGTAAAACAAACCCTTAGCACGACCTTTTTAAGCTACTTTTCCACCAGATAATATGTGCTTGTAAAGCTATACGTAGACCAATAATTATGATAACGCATCCATAGTAACATATCACGGCACATCTATAATGGAAAAGTAGCCTAAGGGTCAGCTTAGCGTTAGTAGAGCGTGCTCATACCGAAATGCAGTGTGAGCCAATAAGCGTCAGCTTATTGAATGCTGATAGAGGTCACCTTATCAACATTCAACTGTCGTAATATTAAACTAAGACTTGTGCTCGTATTTCAAAGTTTTTTGGTCATTGAAACAATAATGTCTTCTCTTCCAGGGTTATAGAAGAGAAAAAACAAGTCAGCCCTGCACAAATACAAGGATACTTCATGTTCCACAAACATTCGCCCACTGATGAAGTTCTATCGGATGTAAAAACAATATGGACACTTGGTTAACAATATTTATTGTGAAAATAAAATTAACTTATACAACATACATGATAAAAACAAAGGTGTATGAAGATACTTCTCTCTTTAACAATCTAGTACTCTTAAACTATACTATGACAAGGGTATAGTGTAGTTCCGCGATTACAATTCTTAATTTATATACATTTACACAAATATGTCTCTGTATTTTTGAATAAAAAAGTATGAAGAAAATTACAGTAGGTACAGTACGAACAAACAATCTTTAGCTTTCTAGCTGCGCAGAACCCATTTTTGATGAAAAAGACAGCGTTGTATAGCTGCCTCGCTCACTCGCTTAGTTTGTTGCATCGCCCTATCTCGCCTACTCGCGCAAGTTTAGTGCACCTAACTTCAGAAAGCTAAAGATCGGTTGTGCGTACTGTACTCTTCAGGACCTATTAAACAAAGAGATATACGCGGTGAAGCTCGCGGGTATAAAAAACCCAAATCAGTCTATTGCTGTCATAGCTGTAGCGAATGACGCTTAGATCTGAATAGATCCTTATAATATAATATACTCGTATACGATAGCAAACTTCTACAACATGCACAGACGTAACGTTTGTGAGACTCATTTAATTTATTAGATAATTATTTATAAATGTACCTAGGTACTTGTCAGTAGGAATGAAGACAAGCACAAGAAGGAAACTGAAACGCAGTTCGAGAATGATACAAGTACCTACAAAAAAAAGTAACAGAATCCTAGGGTACATAAAATGTCACGAAAACTAATAATAATTGATAAACCTCTTCAACCACTGAACTAAACGCTTTCAATTAAATTTATAGATTTTAACAAACACAAAAAACTATTTGTGTTATCGTGAACTTCTTGACTAATTTGTTTTGCATTTTGTAACAGCTTAGTTACAACATCGCCGCGATAAATCTTCAATATCTCCCATTGCCAATTAGCAGATATTTTCGACATGTTGATGTTGATTTCATTCCTATCTTTTATTTTCAAGCAGAAAATTTTGTCTACACAAGATAGCGACAAGCAAAGTATGACGGGTTGATCTTTAGTTTCTTGTTTATAAAGCACTTTAAATTTTATGAGGGTGTTGAAATCGGACGATAATTCTGCATCCGTGTCCAGTAGAGTGAGATTGTGCACCTGAAGCAGGGATCTAAAGTAAGCGAATGGGGACTTCGTTCTAGTATTTGGAAATTCTATTGTGTCTAGTATCACATACTCGTCGCAAGTGAGTCTTAAGCTACGAACATCCTGGATCGTCGGCATCGTATGTGATTCGGGCCCTCCGCAGGGAATGTAATCTGTACCGTTCTGCGGCTTTTGCTGTAGCTGCGATTCTGCAACAGATGTCGATCCCTGCATACGACTGAGTGTCTCTTTCGACATTAGCTCAGCTACAGACTTTACTTTTATCCTCGGGGCTGGCTTTGGGTTTTCATTGTTAGAATCGTCTTTAGGATTATTGGATGCTTCATTTGAAGCTTGCTGAGCTAGAGATGTAGTAAACGTTATGATTGGCATTTGAATGTCATTCTCACATCCAGATGATGTTACCTCTGAAACTTCGTCAGCATTAACCTCTAATGTAGGCAAGCCTAAAACCGGTTTAGCTTTATCCTTTTTTGATTCACAAATGAACTTCTTTGGAAGTTGTCTAGGGTTGGCTACAGGGTTTGCATTCAAAAGCTTTTTCGTTTCATGATGTGGCATATTAAAATCTGACGAAACAATTGACCCAGATTCTCCATTTGCAGTTGATGGCAGTAGTGTTGTATCATTAAATAGTTGGTGGCCTGTGCTTTGAATGGTTCCTTCTACATTCGATGCTATTACAGAGTCATTTTCTACTGCTGCATCTTCGAAGTCTGCCTCTTGGCTTGTATTTGCTGGTGTTTCCTGACTTTGTATTGGTTTTTCATATATTTTTCTCATACCCTCAAAAATATTTACGTTTTTCTCAGAGCCGTATCTATGTCTTGGAATAATTTTGTAAAAATTTGAATTACTTGTAACATTGAGAGGTGACCTTGTTAACCATATAACATTCAGATTCAAGTGTTCCAGATACTTCACCAGGCGAGAACAGTTGAAACCGCGTTTGTTGATAATTTGTCTGCCAATGCTTATGATCTTGCGATTCAATTGATCTATGGATGGTTGATTTTCTGATGTAACTTGTCTCTTGAGAAACTTATTGTAAGTTGCAGTAATAAGCCTGGAAACTGCTTGCATTTTTGTATTTGAAATATCAGTTTTCCTGTTGTATACTTTCACTTTTTTATGTTTATCTTCATCACTATCTGTGTCGTCTATGTTGATGCAGTCATTTTCCAGAGAATTCCGGTTTGGATTGTTCTCGAGCACGACTGTTTCGGTCGAGCTCCTGGAACATATTCGCTGTCTTACCCTGCGGCGTCTCTTCCTTTCACTCAATCTAGATATACTTTCGTCGGAGCTTTCATCCAAATTAAAATGTTCTCCATTCTTTACACTTTCGTTATCTGTATCGTTGTTCCTATTTGTTTCTGTATGTTTGTACGAAACATAATAATCCGAGTTCCCTTTTGCGATTATTCTGCTCTTGCTGTAGACAACATGATCGGAAGATCCGGTCAAGTTGTTTTTGATATCAAACTTTTGTAGTTGAACTACGCAATATCTTCTAAAAATATCTTCGTATTTGGACTTGAGAATTGTATGCTTCGACTTGTGGTTTAAGGCGGATTTTTTTGTAACCCACTGTGAGTTACACATTGTGCATGAATATATCTTTTGATACTCCTTAACCCAGTCTGGATTATTATTGGTGGAAAGTTTATTAGACTTACTCTTGTGTTGCAGGTGATTAGATGAGGTTGAGCTTTTCCGTCTTTTACTTTCAGATGAAGCAATTTCAGTTGAGATTTCACGTTTGATAGCTGCTGCCGGTTTATCTTGAGGAGCCTAAGAACAAAAACATTTTTAATTTCATTTATCAATCAAGTTACTTAGGCCATTTTGTTCTTGACAACTATTAACAAATTGAAAATGTAAGTTTATAAACTTTGGGCCGTACATGATATAATTATATTTTATATCATAAACTATAAATTACTTAATGCAATTGAGCCTAAAGATAGATACCTACATATTATTAAGATAGATATCTTTGGGCTCAAGTACATAATATTATTATGTACTTTCACTAAAAAGTGGTCAAAATATTACTCACAAGAAAAAAAGTAAAACACCTTGCCTATCAATGCTGATTCAGGCTAGTAATGAGAAATCGTTTTTTGGCAGCACTGCAAACAATGCTAATATATTAGTACTCTGTCTTACTACATAATATGTGCCCTCACACATAATAAGCAAGACAGAGACCCCCTCAGGTTAATGAACTCGTTCCAGACACCATAGCCTACAGAAATAGCACCTAAAGTGCCTGGAAATAAGAGTTGTATTAACTCCCCTTATATACCTTATAAAAAACTTTACATCTATATTAGATGATTTATACAGTGTCAGGAGGCAACCCATGCCTACACTTGGACGCTGTAATGCCTGGGACATTGTGTTGAGATTGCAAACATTGCTGGGCAATCCAATACCTTATAAATAAATATTGTATAAATTACTTACATTATTTACAAGAGCATATTTCTTCAGCTCATCCTGTTTTTCAATGAAAGAGCTCTTTATTTTTGAGTAGTCACTAAGTATCAATTGACATTTCTTGCATATTAACTGTGGCAAACCATCAAAAGGCTCCACCTGAAACAAATTGAACAACAATTATTTATGATTGTAATACACCTACTTACTCTACACAATAAAACAGAGAAGGCTATGAATGTTTTTAGTTTAAAGTATAATTTACTTAATAAATAAATAAATGCTGGACATTTCACCCAGCGTTATCTAGCCCCAAACCAACCTAAGCTAAGCCAAGCTTGTATGTAACTGTTATACTACTTATACTTGTTATATCACACACTCTTTAGAACAGTTTAATACTCTCTTTGCATACATACACCTAAATTACGTAGAATAGAGATAGGTAAGTTCATTAATACTATCAGAGTTTGATTATTCGCAGAATATTATAATAACACATATACCTATAGGTACTTATATTTTTCCTACAGTAGCTACAAGTAACATGATACTGGTGAAATAGAAGAAATAATGAATCCCTAGAGGGCAGAATAAAAAAACTCGTTACCTACTTACATTAATTTCAAAACAATATGAAATTTGATCCCGCACTGATGGAACAATCTGATAAGTTCCTGAGTTTTCCAAACATAGCCGGCATTTTATGAAGAGTTGTGGATCAACTTCTACCATAGTCATCTTGCTGGCTCTGTAATCAACCAAAGAATTTTTTTATTAGACTATAATTCGGGCAACATGTCAGAATGTTTTTCATGAGGTTTGATTGCGTAAGTTTGAAAGACTATTTACATGAGTGTTCGGCATTTGGTAAAAAAAAACACTATTGGAACCACTGTAGTATAAATCAGCCCAGATCATTGAGCTAAGTATTTATGTTTGTAATACTTAGTGGCTAACGTAGGTAGATACGTAGTTTCGTTTCCACTCTCAAGAAATTTCATACTTCCCGCCAATCGTTGGCAATCGTTCGTTTCAAAACTTGATAAAATGTTTTTGTACACTGCGAATAGTGGTCGATTTGTTGTGAATTTGTTAATTTCTTCAATGAAACACGATTTCAAAAGACAGTTTTATGTAGTAGTAGTTGGTAGGTAGGTACTTACCAAAAGTTTAGGTTTGTACGCAACTGCACTTCACAACTTACTCGCACATCACACACCAATTGAATTGAAAATAAAGAGTAGAGCCACTGCAAAAACATTTCATTTTTGTTTGTTGGTTGAAATGAAGGTGAAGCTGCTCGCCTTACAGAACAATAATACTCGCTCGACTCACTCGGTTCGGCTGTCACTCATAATTTTCCAACACATGTGGTAAAATGAGATTAATATTGAGGAGAGGAGCGAACGGAGGGACGGATTTCTTTTCTTTATCGCACTGAGTCGCACTCTATTGGGGAGTAGCAGAAAGTTGTTTTGTTGTTAGCTTACCGCTCTCCGTTCCGTTGACTAAAATAATATCTAGATGGCGCTCTAATCAAATTTTAACTCGTAAAGTAACGGCATCTAGTGCCCAAAAACATGACTCAGTCTTGTCCCCATGAAATAGCGTATAGTATTGCAGAGGATACCACATCAATAGGGTAGTCCAAAAAGAAATGTAAGTAATACATGGGGAAGGGGTTGTTGACCACTGCAATACCCTCTGTTTGGAATAAAAAAATGTTGCGATTTTTACATCACGCCAATACCTAGTTTAATAACGCGGATGACGTCAGCACCTAGCCAACGGATCTTTAGCTCTCTGAAGTTAGGTGCCAGTGACGATTGAGATTTGATTGAGAGGTTTGGTAGAGTAAGCGATTTAGCACGATTTTAGGCGTCATCAAAAATGGGTTCTGTCTGCGCAGCTACTTCAGAGAGCTAAAGAACGATTACATATGCGTATAGGTTTGTTCCGCTGCTAAAACCACGTTGATTCAATTCATCTTATTACTAGGGCAAAACTTGACTTCCGGTAAGTTCGTTTCATCATGCAATGAATGTAACTGACGCATGACGTCGTTGTTAGGCTTACGTTGATTGATAGCAATTTATTTTATTACTAGCGCAAAACTTGACTTTTTATTTTATTTATTAACGCCGTTAGTACACCGACGCATTCGTATGCGACAGATCGCATTGTTTCGCATCGCAATGCGAAGAAACTGCTTTAGAAAGTAATAACGGACGGAATTACGTTCATGTGGAATTTCGTTTGTGCAAAATCTGGTCACAAAATTAAGGTTGCCTGCTGTTAAAGATGCCAAATAGCATAGAAGGGTTGACAGTTTGTATGGGGAGTTCAGTTTCAGTTTAAGGCTACTAGATGGCGAATAATAATAGTGTAAGACCTTGGCGGATACCTGGGTTGAAGGGGAAATTATCATCGGTGACAAACGATTAACAAACCTACGTTTCGCCGATGATATCGTTCTATTCACCTCCTCAGCGCTTTTACTTAGTTCGATGATCAACGAACTCAACAACGCCAGCCTCGAAGTCAGACTGAAGATGAATATGTCAAAGACCAAGCTTATGACAAATAGCACGAAGCGCAGGGTGGATGTTGATAGTGTGGAGATTGAGTACGTCCAGGAGTTTTTTTACCTTGGCCAAGTAGTTTCCTTCCAGCCGAGAGCAGACAAAGAGGTTGCTACCTCAGTGGGCGCTCTTAACTTGTCCAAATTCGTAAAACAGACGGTACGTGTTGCACGTCTTCTTTATTGCCATTGACACGAGGGGTTCCACAGGGATCAATTTTGGGGCCAATTTTATTTGCCTTGTACTGTGCAGATATAATTCTTAAAATAGAAAATTGCAATTATCACGTCTATGCAGATGACTTACAGTTGTATATTTCCTTTAAACCAAGTGAAGTTGGCCAAGCTGTTGAAAAATTAAATCAAGATTTAAGTAAGCTAGACGATTGGTGTAAATCGAATTGTTTGATTCTTAACCCTACCAAAACCAAATTCATAGTTCTTGGATCGACAAACCAAATCAGTAAAATTATTTCCCATGATCCTAGGGTAGTTATTAAAGATGTCCCTATAGATAAAGTTACAGAAGTACGTAATTTGGGGCTGCTGATGGATAGCTCGTTGCGTTTTGAGAGTCACGTACTTCAAACTGTCCGTAATTGTTTCTACAGACTATCTGTTTTGTACCGCATGCGGGAATACATCAGCACTGACTTAAGAATTAGGCTTTGCGATTCTCTAGTCTTATCCAAGCTTAATGCTATGTGGATATTGTTTTCGGGGGATGTATGCTGGCTCATTCTAGGAAACTTGTACAACGTGTACAAAATGCATGCATTCGTTATTGTTTTCCCGTTCCCAAGCGAGCCCACATTACTCCATACATCAATGGTAACGGTATGTTGAACATGTTGTCGCGTAATAACAAAGTTGCAAAATGAAGGCTGCACCTTAAATTTTGCAACTTTGTTATTCGGAATTATAAGAGGTCAGGTTCCGTCGTATTTGTATGAAAAACTCAAATTTGAAAGTACTGTAAGTGACCTGATTCCTTGATGTCTTTTTAAATTGTTTATAAGGTAACTAATAAGATAATTATGCAATAAGACGCGTGACGCAGCAAGTGCTGCGCCACAACGGGTATGGCGCCACTGAAAACCAGCGCCCCAACACTCTCGAGCTGTTGGAGCAAGTTGGAGCAAAAAAAAAAAAAGTAGCCGTATGTTCACCCACATAAAATTGTGTAGATTTAAGTACCTTGTGTAACTGTTGTATATGATGTGGAGAAAATAAAACTTTATTCTATTCTATTCTATTCTACACGCACAGAGAACGCCTGGAGGTGCTTTTGGTCAATGAAAGACCTTATGAAGGGCAAACTACCACTCACCCTTAAAAAGAAACTCATGGACGTACGCATCTCCCCATCCTTACGTAGGGTGCTCAGACTTGGTCTTTGACAAAGGATCAGAAGTTCGCTCTTGGAGTCTGCCAACGGGCTATGGAGCGCAGTATCTTAGGAATAAAACTGTCAGACCACGTGCGGAACAGCATATTGCGCTCCAAAACGAAAATTGTTGACGTTGGTGACAAAGCCTAAAGTGGAACTGGGCCGGACACGTCAGCCGCATGTCAGACGATTTGTGGGCAAAACGAACCACACAGTGGACCCCACAAAATATGATGCGTAGACGTGTAAACCCCAGGGCGAGATGGCCTGACGAGCTGGACTCCCACCTGCGTAATTGGCCTGTTGCTGCGTTAAATCACGGTGAGTGGAAGAAAGGAAGGGAGGTCTTTGCCGTGCAGTGGGACGAAAACGGCAGGATAATAATAAAAAACCGGAGGGCGAGTGCGAGTTACCCATGAAAAGGGATTTTATTTTTTAATTTTACGTCATTAATCGAAAACTATACATCATAAAAATTATTAAAAATCTGTTCAAGCTTATGCTAATGAAGCCCTTTCATACTATATGATAAAGAAATGATAAAAAAAAATATACTAGTGTAGATATATATATTGTAAACTTTTAAGCGAAATAGGGAGATAAGTTTTAGTGATTACTTGCGCTTCTTTGGTCTTACCTCCTATCTGGTGTCCACGAGTCCGTCTTTTAGAGGCAGAGAGGACTGCGTAGTCTGATTGGGATAGGTAGGTATACATTTTGTCGGTAAGTATACATTTTGTCTCTAGAAAAAGACAGCATTCGAATAAACTATTTAGCCGTTTCCAAACTAGATAGTTTTATATTAATGCAAGCGCCATCTTTGTCCAGCTATAGTGTACCAGCACGCAATCAACAATGACGCAATACCATGCAAAAATATCTTTACAGTAAATTTGCAGTAGGTACTTTTTATGACATTGATAATTGACTTTAAAGAAAACCTTAAAATTGATTGATGAATTAATATAAGCGATATTAATTACTGCGGATTAGTTTTTCAAACATCTTTCAATATTGGTACATTATTGGTACCTAACCGGAAATACAGCTAAAGACGTTCTAGAATGTTCCAACTTGCTGCGTCATCTAGCGGGGAGTAGTCTAAAAGAACAAGAAAAGTTTGTTTCCAATATCGCTCACAAAGATGGCGGTTGGTACGCTGGTGGTATGGTAACGGCGTTAGTACACCGACGCATTCGCATCGCATCGACAGATCGCATCCGACAAGGATGCACCTATGTAATTAGCTATATGCTAGAGTGAGATGTGGGTTCGAATCGTTTCGCATTCGCATGCGAATGCGTCGGTGTACTAACGCCGTAAAGCATGAAAGGCTGGTACAGTGTAACAACTTATCTGAACCGGTGACCAAAAAAAGAACTAGCGAATTTTACTGAAAATTTATTTTTCTGCCTACTAAATGCGATAGCAGCGCTTCTCTAACCGGTTTCGATATGTTGTGGCACTGTACACCCAGAGAAATGATAAATAGTAGGATAGAACGTAGGTAGGTATTTATTTCTATAAATAATGCTTGTGTGTAACACTAGCAATTTGTATCATAATAGGAACTTAACTATTTCAGACATGGATTTAATTAGAATGTTGTGTCCCTTACTTCCGCCCTATTTGGGGTTAAATGAAAAACACTGAAACGTCTCTTTATTAACATTTCCCAGTAGGTATAAATCGAGTTATAAGCCAATCGCATCACCCATTGATTTAAGTTACATTCCATAGATACTTAATAACACAACATAGTAACATAGAAAAATCTGAGAGAATGTCTACAGCACATTGGGGATACAGTCGTGAACCTGTTCCATAGATAGCTAGTAGTAGTGTACCCACTTCTTACCCCATTTTTAGGGTTCCGTACCCAAAGGGTGAAACGAGAACCCTATTACTAAGACTTCGCTGTTTGTCCGTGAAGGGTGAAACGAGAACCCTATTACTAAGACTTCGCTGTTTGTCCGTGAACCGTGATAGTAGTTAGTCCTCTTTTGGATGGAAAACATCATGAGGAAACCAGTTAGTAGTCACGAGACCGATTAACCCGACATCTTCCGCAAAACATCTGATGACCACGCGCATAAATGTAGAAACTGTAATTAGGTACCTAGTTAATGTTTTTATCATTATCTTATGCCGCAACCACACTTCGTTGTTCGATAAGCATGATTTTCCATTAAAACATTTTGCTCATAAAAATAACCAAAACATGAGATTTCATAGTTTATTCATACAACTATCATGAAAGATTACAGTAATCTTAATTAAACAATAATAATTATAGATCTACAACAGAATCCACGATTACATTAAATCAAGCATATTTATAAAATATTTTGTTAAAATTGATTTTGCTGCATGTCATAGATACTAATTCCGCATAATTATTCATATTCAATCTAAAAATGCGTATCATAATGAAAACTTAACAAATTTATTACCTAAATTTTGTATTATACTTCATAACAACCACAATCATCTCTGGGTATGTCATAGTTATTAATTACTTGTTTGTATTCAAGCATACAAATTGCATCAACCATGCAATGTGTTATCACAGCACTTCTTAATAAAACTGCTTGTCAAAAGACGAAATTATATGTACAAAGTAAAATTCACTCACATACATGTTAATAATAACCTGGACAACTTGTTACACATCAGCTATTAAAGTCATATTGCCTTATTTAATTAGAACTAGTCTACTAGTCTACTAGTCCGTTGTATTATCTGCGTTGGCGGCGCTTCTTCTTGTTTCGTCCGGTGCTGCCGTTGGCCGGGCCGGGGCCGGCGGCCGGCGGCGGCCCGGGCGGCGGGGCCACCGGCGCCGAGTCCATCACGACCGCAAAGCCACTAAACACAGCGTGCACCGGACTGTGATCTCTAGTGTTAGCGCGCGCAGTATTCTCTCTGTGCTGATTATTATTAGCCCGATCGTTCTGATTGTTCGCTCTAGGTGTATTAACAGCGCGATTAGAGCTGCTGCCGTTCTGAGCGATCGTTTGGTTGGGTCGGTCGAGAATCTGTTCGTTCTGAACTCTACTGTTATTGTTTTGAATGGAGCTCGGCGCCTGTCCGTTGAGCTGCCTCGAAGCGGCCGGTTCGTCCAGAGTCTGGTTCTCCCTGAACGCTTGTCGCAGGCGCTGTCGCATGCGTCGACGCGCGTTGCGGGACAGAGGCGCAGGTTCGACGGGGGGCTGGGGTGGAGGGACGACGGGCGCGGGCGGGTCGGGATGGTGCGTGGTTTCAAGGCGCGCTCGCATCTCCGCCTCGGAGCGCACGAGGGCGTTCGCTTCGCGGCCGAGGGTAGCGAACGCGCGGGATAGGCGGGCGACATCGTTCTGCAGATCTTGCAGGAAAGGCTCGAGTTCCTGCGAGACGTCGGGCGCGGGCGGCGCGGGCTCGCTGCGCGTGCTGCGGTTGGCGACGCGCAGCACGGCGCGCGGCTGCGTCTGATGCGGCGCCACGTCGAGCGGCGTGCGGCGCAGGCGGAGCTTCGCGCTCATCGTGCTTGGCGCCAGCAGCGCGCGCGCGTCCGCGCCCGTCACCGACAGGCAACGCATGCGCTTCTTCAGGAAGCCCTCGCAGGTGCGCACTGACCAAACCTGCAACAAAGAAATTACTTCAGGTTTAAACAGAAAATAAGTTTAAGGCTAAGTAAAACATTATCTGCAGCAAAAAAGGCTTGAACCTCATTATAATGAAGTATTGTTTATGCAGATATTTAAACTTAGCGCCAACATTTGCAGGCTTTAAAATACACCAAAAACGATCTTTTATTACATAATTTAATTTTACTTACGACGTCGGAAAATATGGCTTCACGGTCATTTCCAGATAATGTGTAGGTGTAACAGAATTCTTCAGCCACCTGAGGTGATGCTGCCATCACTAGCCATGAGTATACAGAATCATCTGTAAAAGAAAGTTACAATTACCATAGTTATTGATGTTTGCTAACAATATGTGATGCTTTTAGAACCACTTCTTTTTGTGTAACACATTTGAAAAACAGTAGTGTAGATAGAAGTGGCAGTGGGCGGGGCACACAGCTCGTAGAACTGAAGGCCGCAGCACTGGGGCAGAAAAGTTCTCGAGTGGAGACCACGCACCGGAAATCGCAACAGAGGAGGGCCCCCACTAGATGGAAAGACGATCTGGTAAAGGTTGCTGGGAGCTGTTTGGTGCAGGCTGCACAAGATCGATCGCTGTGGAAATCGATGGGAGGCCTATATTCAGCAGTGGATGCTATATGGCTGAAATGATGATGATGAGTGTGTAGTGTAGCTTACGGGTTATCTCGATCACTAGGAAGAACAAGCCCATGTCTCCGATGCGAACTGCAGTTACGATCCTGCCAATGTCTGTGGAAAACTGCCAAGCTTGTATGTATTCTCCATTTTCATCTGAACGACCCTGGAGAAAAAATATTTGTCATTAGAGGTTCAATTTTTTGGCAAAATTATGATGAGAATCTAGCAAAACTATACCATGCTATATTAACAGCAGATTTCATCATACATAATGTAATGAAGTGGTGTTTCAACTGGCATGGAATCGGAGAGAGTTCTAATCAGCTATATCTATTCAAGATCTAGGCTGAGAGTGATGTGAATTCAATATTTCGAGTGTTGGAAGCTAAAGCGGTAAAGTGTAACATATTGTTTTACCTCAATGAGGTCAGGAGAATGGAAGTACCGTAGATGGTTGAGCAAACGAGCAGAGGGCAACCTCTCAGGGTTGGTTTTGCAGCATAGGCAACGAAACAGCCCGCTGCATGGTCTTGGTGGCTCCACAAAGGTTCTCTATAAATAGTATAATATATATTTTTACAAATGTTATAAGTTCAAATATTAGACAGTCAATACAATAATAATCTCTGGACAACAGCCAAATTGTTTTGCACTAATAGTATTAGTATGTACTTATTCACTGTAACTTCAGACAGTGAAAACTAATACCAAATAAAACCCTGCCTGCTTACTTACTGCCTATCAACACAACAGAGTGGTCTTCAATTGGAATGCACTACCAAATGACGTTGTTACTGCTACTTCGGTCAATTCTTTTAAGAACAAGCTCGATAACTGGCTACAAACTGATAAACCAATGCTCAAAAAGATCAACCAATCTTGAACAATCAGACTATTATAACATTGTGATATAAATAATAATAATAAACTATGGGGCTTATTACAAGAAAATGAGCAGAGTTTAGACCAAGTCTAACTATCCCTAGAAAAACGATCTTTAAATACTCGTACACAGAACGCTTTTTAGTGATAACAGTTTTGTTTTTACATGTCTCAACATGGGGTTCTTCAACCAAGGTTTTACGTTTTTATAATAAGCAGCAATAGGTTTATTTGTACTCATACTTACATTAACACTTAATGAAAGTTCATCATCCTCATCATTGTTAGCAGAATCATTTTCTTCCGAGGTGCTTGCAGATTCCTTTGCATCACTCTGTTGCTCGGGTGTTGTGTTTCCAGTGGTAACTTTACCACCTAATTTCTGTAATTTTATAATGACCTCATCATTGACTATGCAACTTACTAATTACTTTTAATTACAAAACATTTAGTGCAATTAACTAAGTATTTCTTATACTAGTCCAGTCTAGATAATAAGTGTTACTCTGAATAAAAAATAAAAAAAAGAGGTTCACGACTGTATCCCCAAGGTGCGGTAGACATTCTCTCAGCTCTTTTTTTATGTTATTTATTCCAGATCCTTTGAAGATGTCTAAGGGGGTTGTCAGAGGCGTGTCCAAACACATAATATTTGATACCCACATCTTGTAGAAGTTAGTATTCCATATGTGAACAACATGGCTTTACTTACACTTTACTTTACTTTACTTACTCTGTATACAACATTTGAAATCAGTGAGAGACTGATATGAGTGAATGTTTTACTCACAAAAGCACGTAGTTTACGAATATTAGCAATGAGCTCTTCCATTGCATAGTTTCTGGTTCCAAAGAAGAATGCTCGGCACACAGGGCAGACGTCGAGGCGTAACTTGCAACGACCGCAGACATGATGCCCCTCATTGCATTGGAAAATCTGACCCGTAGGTATTTCATAGCATACAGGACATTGTAGCAGGTCATCTAGATCAGGCAAGGGCTCCGCCTACAGTAACATGATAGATCTAAGAACACTATTCCTTTCCAAACACAAAAACAGTGTATAGCAAGGAATTCATGTTATTGCAATAATGTACACATGAAAAATAAAACAAAAAGGCATTATAAAAACAGCAGGTCGTACATGGGTCAGACTGGCACAGGGTAGGGAAGGTTGGCACAAGCGAAGAGAGGTCTATGACCAGCAGTGGGAAGAAAAAGGCTGCAGATGATGACAATGACAAGAGAACACACAACTTGTGTTAGTGGAGGTCAATCTTTGCTGTGTCCAACTTCTAACTCTTGATGAGTTTCCTTGATCCACCTATTGTGAAACATTGATTAGCAATCAAGTTTCTAGGTCTACAAATAGCACTTGTATGAATGTAAGTACTAAGTAGGAACAATTTTTTTTGCATCATACACGCAGACAATAAGCGAAAAGAAAACACGTGGATGGTTTAGGGCTGAGGGTGCAAAATAATTAAATCAGCTGATTTGATTTGTACATGAATGGGCAAATACCATCATAGGAATCGGCGTGTTATTTTTCGCTAAACTTTTTGTGGGTTGGGTCACGGATTTATGATCGTCTGTGGGTTATTCTGAGATTTTTTCCGTTAGTATTTATTGGCTTCAAAACTTGAACCGTTTGAACTACCTGCCACTCTACGCGTTGTGAAATAAATGCAAATAAAATGGAGGCCCAAAACTTCTTCGTAATGATTTACCAACCAAAGGATTTATGCTTTTAGCAGTTTAAAATTTTGGTCGTTTGGGGGACAGACGACATGGAAAATTACGAAATTGTTTCTCTAAATTATCGATTCAATAGTTTTCAGAACAATGGATCAGACGAAAATTCTATTTTTTTTTAATTGGTCTGGAGATATTACTTACCTTGGTTTTAACACCTTTTTCCGTCATTGGGAAAATATTTGTGAATACTGTTGAATAAAAATCAAATTAGCCTCAGAACAATCAACACGCAACAAAATTAAAGTACAGCTGGCGAAGAAACAAATGGCGTCACACACACGACGACCGACACGAATGGAATGGAATGAAATGAATGACTTGAATTGAATGAATGAATTGAATGGAATGAATTGCTTGAATTGAATGGAAGTATGACGCGAATGAGTTTAGCAGGCAGTGCAGTGCAGTCATAGCATCCTAGACCTATATGATGAAGACCTAGACCTAGATGATGTTTATTACCGATTGGGCGATATAGTCGCTCAGCGACAAAGCCCTTTTTTTTGCGAATAAATAATAATAATAATAGTTTGTGCAAGACCTTATTTATTTTTTTTGACGTATAGACTAACTTATCTGACATTACAAAAACCTATTTGGTTGAGAGCGCTTTTTTGATTGTTTCATTCATCTTCTTCATTAATTAGATCCCAAATTAGATCTATTATTACAGAATACAGAAAGTTAAAACTACCTACTAATCGATTCATATCGATTGCATGAAATCTCTCAAAAGTAATGGAATGAATGAAATCTCTCAATAGGCAAATGGCATTGACTTTCATGACGTGATGTTTCTGACTGCAACTGACAATGACATGACAAGCTGCCGTGCCGCAGTTTGTTTTATTCTTCCTTTCTGTTTTGTAATTTTGTACAAATTCATAAAATAATTTGTGGTGGTGATGAATTCATTTTGCTTGTAAAAAAATCTCTACTTCTATACTGAATTAAACAGTGGTGCTTCATGTCATACATATTATTTATCTCCTACAATGAATTATCTATTTTATATCTCTCTATTATTCTTCGCGTTTGCTCGTGAGTACTTACTTTTGTTTTGCATATTTTTATAAGACTTCGCTTACGCATCTATTAATTTGATGCTAAAGAATCTTTATTTATTTCAGCAACTCGCTCTGAAAGACTACATGAACAAATTTACTCATCAATTAGCGGAAGCAATGCGTGTTTCAGGCGATTGAATGGTACACATCAGGCTGGTTGTTCAAGTATGTATTCTCCAACGTTCTAGATTCATAAAAACATAGACATATCACATCCTTTTTAAAATCATAAACATTATTGCATGATGAGCATTGATAAGTTAGCCTAGGCCAAGTGTGAGCTTATGCTTGAACTATTGAGGACTCCTGAAAAACATTCTCTATATTGCAACATGCATTACGCACACAAACACAAAAAACAGAAACTACTTATCTATAACAATTTCTACAGCTCCTCAGAATGGTGCAGTTGGAGTGGTGCAGATGATAAAAGACATTGAAGATGCCAAGTGGCTAGTAACAGAAGCAGATGCTGGTCCATACATGGCCGTTGTGAATACATCTCTATTTAACAGCATTATTGAGCTGTTCATGGAAAAACCTGAATATATAGCTGGAGTCCTCATCTATGATCAAAAGGACAGCAATAATAGGTGAATGACATAATTTTTATCTATCTGATATTACATTATTTTATTTACATTAGACATTTTGTTTAGGTAAACCTAGGCAAATGTAACTTTTATTACCTAGTTTTACTTTGCCATAACATTCTATGAAGGTAGGTATTAGATACCTACCTTCATACTTATATTATTGTACGCCCAGGATGGGTAAACGGTTGATACCTACTTAGATAAATACTATCATCTTTGCAACACAGTTTGAACAATAAATTTTTCTTATTTCTTATTTCAAGTGTAGGTAGGTACCTACCTACAACTAAAATAGCTTGTCTCAATCAGTAGGGTAGAAATTGTTATGCAAATAAACAACCTGTCAAACAAAAATGTACCTTTATCTAGATGATGCTGTGTGAAATATCCAGCAATATAACCCCTTTTTCTGTTTCAGAGCAAAATCATTTTCTTTAGAATCACCGTGCCCAAATGAGTATGCATCTGATCCCGAGAGCACTCAGTGTTCTTCAACACAGCCAGGTGCACCGCTGTGGAATACTAAAGGCTCTGGACTTCTGAGAAGAGACATACCTTTTCCTATAGTATTCTCCTCCTCGGAATATAGTAAAGATATTGATAAGATTGAAGAATGTTATGAAAGGTAAACTAATGACAGATAAGTGTAGCGACTCATCTATCGTTCAGTTGAATACGCTCGCAGTATTTTTCAAGTTCCATTGACACATCAGCCGAAAACTACGTTGTTACTTCGCGTTTACGCGTTCGAAATTACGACCGAAACTTCAGTCAGCCGCTGAACTTTCGGCGCCGAACCTTCGGCTGTGTCGCTACACTAATATATTTCAAAACATAATTTATCCAAAAAATCAAAACTATCGTTAGAAAATAAACTACTAATTTACAAATGCATTCTAAAGCCAATATGGTCGTATGGAGCCGAACTGTGGGGTACGGCAGCCGATACAAATCTGGACATTATTCAATGCTTTCAATCTAAAATGCTGCGCATGATAACTAATGCCCCCTGGTATGTCACAAACAACCAACTACATCACGGCTTGGAAGTGCCAACAATAAAACAAGACATAGTGAACAAGCTTAAGTCCTATTTTAAGCGCATAGAGCTGCAACCAAACGATCTCGCTGCTAATCTCATGACAAGGTCCACAAGAATCAAAAGACTGAAGAGGAGAGCCCCTGAAGACCTTATCTAGCCCTCAATGGGATTATTATTACTGGGCTCTTACCACTCACGCCCTTCAGAATCGGAAGAAAGATAAAACTCTAGCTAAATGCCCAGAAAGGCAGATGGCAAGATTCAAAGGAGATTTAAAAAAAAAAAAAAAACATAATTTGGAGTAACACATTTTAAACTTTCGCGACTTGAAGGCAGTGGATTCGACTGGCGCAGGATCGGAAAGAGTGGCCTGAAAATGAAGAGGCCTATACTCAGCAGTGGGTGGATGTGTGTGGGCTGATTAGATAGATAGATAGTCATTTCTTTACATTATAGATATTGTCTGGAGGTAGGAAGAATCTTGCCTTTGTAGCATTATGGTGATTATCATAAAACTTTCTTTCTGCAGGTACAATAAGGAAAAAGATAATCAGAGAGGCAAACCATTGTGTTCTCTACAAATGAATGCATTTATGTTCGCTGCTGTGAGCACTGAACTCTGCATGAGAAGGTTAGTTAAGTATAATATGTTTACTACATTTTTGGCGCGTTGGGCATTTTTGATGAGATGAGAATCAATTCTTGGATTCGCCTTGAAAAGGTCACATGCGAGTCACGTTACTGATCACCGACACCAGTAGCGCCATCTAGTTCTGTACTAGGCAAACTTTTACGGCGCTATTTTTTCATTTCTAAAAGCTCATTTTATAACTTTTTGTTCAAGTTTTCACTTCTTTCGGCACGGTTTTTTTCTATTCCATGTTCTGACCAAAATTTCGTAGGAAGGATACTACGCAATTTTAAAGCAACTATCTGAATGTTTTTTATTTTTATTTTTTATGATGAATGGGTCAGCTCTTGACCTCAGACTTACACTGGCAAGAGTAAGGTCTACGATGGAGCGAGCTCGAGCTTACCCAGAAGATGCATATTAACTCTCTTCTTAAAAACAATAGGGTCGTAATCACAGACATCCGTGGTCGTAATGTAAATGATACTACCATGTAAGAAAACTAGAAATTAAGACATTTATTTTATTTTCGTTTTAATTTTTCATCTTGTGGTTTCATTATATCATCCCACCGCGCTGGGAACAGGAAGGATATAATGTAAGTTTAAAAGTTAAAGTCCCAACAGTCCTATAATATTTGTAACTAGATTCAGCCAACACAGCTAGGCTCGCACAGTACCTGAAGTACTAAATTCTAGGCCATGGCCATAAGAAAAACAGTGGCCTTACTCTCAAACGATGAATCCGAAAGGCTGAATATTCGGATGTTTCCTACTACGATTTCTGACTTCAAGAACCAATTTTTTCGGTTCGGAATATTTGGTCCTAGGTTAGGACCGAGTTTATAGTTTGTCTTATTGTATATACAATGCGTGTAAAGATTAAGAGGGGTGAGAAGTTGTAAGCCTAAGCATTAGTTAGATTAGTTAGAAGGTTTTTTAAACGGTTCTTTCCGTCAATAAATTGATTACAATTTTTTTTTTTTTTTCAGATCAGCGTCTACGTCATTGTTGACGCCCACCAAAGTGTGCGATCCTATCGGTGACTTCAATGTATACTACCCACTCTTCCCTCGTATTGAGGTATGTTTTGTTTTACAAGCATTACAACGGCTATATGACAGATGTTTCTATTACTGCTATTTGAACCTCAATATCTTATGCAGATTGTCCATTATAACCCTTTGATCATTTAACCGATTACAAAAATAAAACAGTAACTAATCTTTATGCACTTTTTTTCAGAAAAAAGAAAATATGAAGAATGTAACACTAGTTACCGCCAGAGTAGATGCGGCGTCATTATTTGACAGTAAGCAATTAATTTACTATCGGAAACCGGCGAGCTTGTATGAAGAATGTAATGAGAGTGCCTCATTGGCAAACGATGTGTGTCCGGATAGTAGAAGTGAAAATATCTCTGTTGTCCCTGTCTATACTACCTAAGGGAAAGAGGCGTGTTTTGTAAATGAGAGACCTATGGGACCGGCATGTTCGATAATCGATCAAGGTCCCTAAATTAAAATAGATTAAAAAAAAAGAGGCGTGATTTGATTTTATGTTGCCTATGTATACTATGCCTATATAGTGTTGACTAAAAACTCGGTTACCAGAGTTTGCCACTAACTCATACAAACTTTCTTCTTTTTAGATGTATCGCCCGGCGCAGCTAGCTCCGTGGTGGGAATGGTAACGTTGGTCTCAACGGCGGCTTTATTGGCGAAGATGATTCCAGAAAAGGACGCCGACAAATATGGTTTGTTGAAACTGCCATTTATTTAGGATAATATACTGTTAATCTGTTGCGGCTTTACTTTTCTGGACATATTTCGATATGGATCGAACTCAGCCAACATAGCACCAGTACGCACGACTGATCTTTGTCTGCCTGAAGTTACGTGCACTAAACGATTGCGCAGGTAGATAGGCAGCAAGAGCATTGCATGTGTTTTTATTTTATTTGAATTAATATTATAAGTACGCTTGTAAGGGCAGGTTCCGGCTGGGAAAATAGTTTTAAGATCTTTTGTATGTACCTGGAATTATGAATAAATGATTATGATCAAAAATGGGTTCTGCGCAGCTAGTTCAGACAGACAAAGATCGGTTGTGCGTATAGTACTTATCACATGTTTGTAACAACTCATGCATTTCAGATCACAATATCCTATTCACATTTTTCAACGGCGAAGCGTTCGACTATATCGGCTCTCAGCGCGTTGCATACGACATCAGTAAAGGAACATGGCCGAGCCAAAGCCCATTGAAGCCGGAAAGTATCAAGTTACACGTGGAGGTCGGTCAAATAGGAGGATCTCTACAGGACCAAGCTAGTGAGATGCCTAACAAAAAGTGGCCGATGTACGCTTACACGCCGTTCAACCAAACAGACCCGAAGTACAGTGATTTGAGTGAGGAGGTAATTCAGCATTTCTATAACCTTTATCCCATTTATATGTGGGGTCAATTCAATAATATCGAATCCAGTGTAACGATTCATACTTCAGCGAAACGCAGCCGCAACGAAATCGTACCGTGGAACACGCCCAAAAGTGACGTCTCCTGGGGGTTATTCGTGTTCGTTTTTTCGTTCGTTTGATTAATATTCGGATGCTTCTTATTACGAGTTACATTGTTTTCAGTCTATAAGATCAACGTTAAAACACGGTCCTAACCTAGGACCAAATATTCCAAACCAGAAGTCAGAAATAGTAGTAAGAAATATCCGAATATTCATCAAACGAACGTAAATAAGAACGGAAATACGGGCCCTGCACTAAGATTGGTTGCGGTCGTTTGAACAGCGGAACGGTATCGTCGCGGATACGTTCCGCTGATGTATGAATCGCTATAACCTTCTGCGTAACAGAAGCTTTTGCACACTGCACACTAAGTTAAAGGATTTCTTCTTTTTCCAGGTAACACAGTTTATAAATACGATGTCGACGTACTACAATCGTTTCAATGAGAGTGTTCTACCGAAATTCACTTCAAACATTCCGCCATCTTCACTCCACTCTTTCCGTCGAATCTTGAAGAATTACACCGACACAACACTACCTGAGCTCGTGTTAGTGGACCATGAGGAATCGTTCACCAACATGTTCTACAACTCTGCTTTGGACGAATACTATCTACTTGGTTATGATTATAAGAATATTAGCATCGAAAATAACGGAACATGTAAGTATTTTTGTCTATTTACATCCCTAAATCGAACCCCCATTGAGATATAATACTAAAGTACTGAAATGTTACCAGTTGACCAAATTTATAACAGGTAAATTCAATACTATATATTTATTTACAAAAATCAATCTACTACTTATTGTTTACATAACTTTACCAAAAACACTAGAATCAGCTGAGCTAACCAAGGATCGTTCCAAACAATCTACAGATAGTTCAACTGATCTAAGCCAATGCTAGCTAGATGCGTGCCTAAAATGGGTTATCCTTATATTTCTTTTAAGAATTTTTTATGTTATTTTAGTCTTATCAACGGAAGAGCTGATAGCAGCTGGCACAATGGTCGAGACGGACATGCAAGTGAAGATATCTCGGTTTGCAACTGCGCTGGCGCTCACTCTACACAAGAGAGTTACTGATGCCGAATATAACGGGAATCTCACTGCTTCGGCTCATTTGGTAAGTTATCGAAGACTAGCATGGTATGTGCATGTAATGTTCTCATTACATGAATGATGAAAGAATGTCATGTAACTAAGAAAGTGCTTGGTATGAATGTTGATAGATTTACGAGTAGAGGTAGGCCAAAGAAAAGATGAACGGATTGTGTGAAGGATGACATGAGTAAGGAAGGAGTAAGTGTTGAGATGACGGCTGATAGAGGAGAATGGAAGAAGAATACATGTTGATTGTTGTGCTGACCCCACATAATGTGGGATAAAGCCAGGCAGATGATGATCGAAGTCAATGCAGAGGAAGGCAGACTGAAAAGTGATTCGATAGTGTGTCTCTCACACTTGTGTCAATTTTCTTGTCTCTGATTGAAAAGTGATTCGATAGTGTGAGAGATGATACTCGTATGTATGTGAAAGGATATGATGTGATTACTAATACCTAGTGTATTATATTGTCTGTGCTAATACATAACAGTTTCACCTTTGCTTTATATAAACTATCTACCATAGTTAATAGTGATGCATTATTGGTAGCTTATAATAGAACAATAGTCTTTACTGAGGTATGGAATCATATTCTGGGGTAATTAAACAAATAAAACTAGAATATTCAAAATACAGAAAAGATGTTAAGTTGATTGACGACCTCTGTTGCGCAGCGGACGAAGGTCTGCCTACGACGCAGAAGGTTGCGGGTTCAATCCCCGCCGAGGGACAAATGTTTGTATGACCTACAGGTATTTGTTTCTATGTATAATATGTATGTAAAAAACAAACGAAAAGTATATAAGTAGTATATCAGTTATCTGGTTCCCATATACAAGCTTTGCTTAGTTTGGGGCTAGATGATGCTGTGTGAAAATGTCCAGCATTATTATTATCATTAGTTTTTTTTTAGTAGTTGCAAACCATTATTGACGAGACACAGGATTCTGACGCTTCCGTCATTTTACATTTTGGAGGTTGCATTATTTGTAAAAAAACAATCCGCGTTTATTTCCACGCTGGTCTGACACTGGAAATTGGAGCAGACGTGATAGCACAAAACTTAGACTGCATTCATCGAAAACAGCATTATTGCGCTAAAGTGTTTATTGTATGGCTTTTAAGACATAAATATTGGTTTATTTAAAATTAGATTAGACTAGCTGCGCTCCCGCGGTGTTACCCGCGGCCCCTCGGGATTTTTTCATTTTTTCGGGATAAAAAGTAGCCTATGTCCTTCCCTGGGATACAACCTTTAACTATGCCAAATTTCAGCTTAATCTGTTCAGCGGTTTGGGCGTGAAAGCGTAACGAACAGACAGACAGACAGACACAGTTACTTTCACATTTATATTATTATAGATAGATAGATTAGATTTAAGAAAATGTTACTATGATATTATTATTAATGAATTTGTAGATGACAAATTTTAATTTTGACGCGCCTCTGTTATATTAATTTGCACACCGATATGTTTCGGTGAAGCATGTTGTTACAATATTTAAAACTTTTGATCTTGCATGCAAATGTAACCTACACAATGTTTTGAGAAAATACATTATCTTTATCTTTATCTATACATGTTGTGCCGATCCCACTTAGCGTGAGATAAGGGCAGGAGATAAAAAACTAAAATGTAGGATTTTTAAATTTAATTTTGAAGTATTTGTATGTTATCTGAAAGAGCATCCAAAATGCATCGAGCCCGTGATTCATAACATCATTTTTGTAAAAGTAAAGCCGTTTAAATTTTCCCCTTAAGGGCCCCACTCACTAACAGTTTACCGGACGATATCAATCTGTCAGTTAATCGCAATAGCCCACACACTAACAGTTCAGTTTAAGGTTTTGGACTGACGACTAGTACGAACTGAGAATGTGTGGCCGCTTGACGATTCCGGTCAGCGCCAACAGATGTCGCCCGGATAGTCTATGGCCTCGAGGGCGAATGAACACACATTAGCAGGTAGCCGGCCGGCGGCCTGTCGACCGACGTCTCGTGTCAGTTGGGCGCCTTCGGTTTCAAGTTTTTCGACTTGTTTAATTTTTTTGCATCTTTCAGGAGAAAAAATAAATATTTTGATGTTTCAGGGATAATTTTTGTCATTACTACCTACCTACATTGTTAAAATAATTATCTACATTTTTAAGTAATTCATTGGAATGTAAATTAACCTATCTAGTTATAAGTAATAATAATAGCTTATAGTACGCTCACTGTTATATTTTAAATTAGTATATTCTCATTAAGTGAAATGTAAATTTCTTTTGAGAAATAAAGTTCTTTAACCACAATTCTTCCAAGGACTTGTGGTGAAATTCTTGAAGGAAATTTTAAATCTTCCAAACTTTGTCCAGTTGCCAAATATCTTAACGTTACGATTAACCTTTCTTCTGCGCTTATAGATTGGCGCATTTTTGTATTCATTTTACTGATGTACGGTTTAACTATTGATAATAGCATATTAAAAGTTTCAGAAGTCATTCGCAAGTAATTAAATAGATCTTCTTTATGCGACTGCCTTAGTTCACGTACCAATGTCATGTGCGATCTTGATTCTCTTTCTTGAAGCCAACTTTTCATCCAATATCTTCTTTCTGACGGTGAAAGTATATGAAGTAGTAAAAGAGCACATCGTTTTTTACGTAATAACATGATGAATTGTGAAAGTCTGCCGAATTTAGTGTGTGGACGCTCAAACCAATATCAGAGCATTGCCGGCGCGCGATCCTACGGTGAGAAACTGCCGACTCCGAACAGCTAGTCTGTAGTCGCTAAAGTGGCGGCAGGGCATTGTCGGCAGGCAAAAATCGCTTTAGTGTGTTGACGCTATCGGCCTAGGACGGCAGGCCGCCCGATAGAACCAGAGACTGCAGGCGGACTGTTAATGAGTGGGACCCTTTATGGGGGGCGGTCGAGGGGACTCATCCTTACTTACAAAACAATTGTATTCAAAGTCAAAAGTCAAAGTCAAAAAGCATTTATTCAGTAGGACCGCTGGGATCATTTTGAAACGTCTTTCGTATTTAAGTTAGTATATCAGTCACGCACGTGGTATATAACGCTCATTTTGTAGCTAGATGATGCCGATGCCGTATCAAATATCCAGCATAATTTTTTTACAGGTGGACGAAATGCTCTACTGCTACACCCAAAGCCAAGCCTGTCCATTGATGCAAGCAGTAGACTTTGGTAGCAACAGTCCAGAAAATCTTTCTCCCTCTGCGCCCTATATGTATGCAAGTGTAGCGCACTACGCGAGTAACCCGGCCGTGTTTACTGCACATTTACTGTGTGCACTCACTGGAACTGATATGCACCTGGATGAAACCGAATGCAAGGCGAAAGAAAACCCGGTGAGTAACCTGAACATTTATCTTAGTTTTTAATTGTTTCGTCCCATTTTTCCAAAGTATATCGATTGAATATTACCCCAGACCATTTTGGGGATGGATGGTATTCCCCCAAACTATGGCAAAGAGCGTACTCGCCTCGCTAAGGTTTGCCCAACTGGCACACTTACCTTAGGGCCTGTTCGGCCGACAGTTATAGTCGGAAAGTTCTATATAGGTCGCATGTGCTCAGAAATGTTGCTTGCGCGATGCAGGCTTACTTTTTGCGTGTTTCCAGCGCCATCTAGTGGTACAGCTCTGAAGTACGTCGCTGTAATTGACATCTCTTGAAGTTCAGCTTGTAGTTCAGGCGATGGTAGATAGAGGTCGCCACACCATATATTACCCAAAAATAGGATTTATTTACAGAAACTAAGCTACTACTACTTACAATATGTACATACATAAAATTACAAAATACAATAGAATCAGTCAAGCTATCTAAGGATCGTCATAAAAACTTAAAAATCTTAACAAAATATGTATAAATCTTTAGGGGTACGATTATTACTGGCTGAAGGGATGGAATCACACCGGGGTCTGTTACCAGACTTCTATGAACATGAGCGATGCTGTTAGTCCTGCGTTTGAGATAGAAGGTAAGTAGCAAATTCACATCCATACTATACTATACTATACTTACTATATACAGGGTGTAAAAAGACTGCTACCGAAAACTGAGGGGTTTCAATCATTACTTTGAAGTCGACCGGATGTATTCGGAAATAGAGAGAAATACGAAACCGCCCGAAGGGCTTCATTAATTCAGTTGTCTACACTAATATTATAAAGAGGAAACATTTGTTTGTTTGTTTGTTTGTTTGTTTGTTTTGTTTGTTTGTTTGTTTGTTTGTTTGTTTGTTTGAATTGAATAGGCTCCGAAACTACTGGACCGATTTGAAAAATTCTTTCACCATTAGAATCCTACATTATCTGTGATGAACATAGGCTATAAATTATTTTCAAAAAAATTAGAGATCCTTATGAAAATTGCAATAATGTAACCAAAGGTGTAAAAATTTTGAACATAAAATTCTTCATATCGCGTGCGCTGCGAAAACTATTAATGATAGAACAAAAAAATGTTCTACAATATTAAAGAACGTATCAATATCTACAAAAAAGTCAGCAATAGCATATGTCCAACTATTGTGGTTGTGTCAGAATAACAACTTTTATAATTTAAAAAGTGAATAAAAATGCCGACCAAAAGCAGATCACGTTATTCTTATTTTGGTATTTATTCTTATCCAAATAAATTCATTCGTAGTAAACGCTGTTTCAGTACCCGTCGATTACTTTTTGAATGATTGAAATCGGACATTTTATTCAAAAGTTATCATGAGTTTAAAAATGTAAGATACATCGCGACCACAGAATAAATATCAGTTAGTACGGTAGGACAAATGTCTTGGATTTTTAACACAGGTAACGGGATATTAACCATGATTAATACCATAGATACTATTGATCATGGCGTATGTAATGCAACTGCGCCGAAATATCGGGAAACTCAAAAAACATTAAATCTTGGTAAATATCCCGTTAACTGTGTTCAAAATGTTGAAAACCATGATAGTTTAAAATGTGTCTGGGAACTATGGAATGGGAGAGGGGAGTGGTAATATATCAATGAAATATATATGGGAGGTAGGGGAGCATTGGGCAGTAGGGAGGTTTGGACACCCCCGTGTCATGTCGGCCATAAACCATCATGCCTATCGTCAAATCGGAATTTGATCAGTTAGAATTGACCATGTATGGAGGTGGATTGGCATAATGGTGTATGGCCGGCATGACACGGGGATTTGCCGGTGGTGTCCAAACCTGCCTTACCTACTGCCCAATACTCCCCTACCTACCTTAGACCTTACCTACATATTAACCTCTTAACTTTAAAGGATCATACATCCCGCTCCGGGACCGCCATGTTGTTATTAAATTTTTGTTAAATACCTATAATAAACCCGTGCGAAGCCGGGGCGGACAGCTAGTACTGTATAAATCATTTTAGGTACCGAAAAAATAATTCGAACGAAACGACAAGCACACGAAAATTTTACTATAATTCAGTGTAGAGATTTGGTGAAACTTGACTACAGGAACGTCATTGAGATTTATAATATTTCAGGTTACGACCTCAAATCGAGTATGTATTCAACATGGACGGAATCCGTATGGCGAGGCATGTCAGCACGTTTGTTTGTAAGCGCGGGCGGCGCGGGCGCAACTGCGGCAGCGGCCAGTGGTTTCAGTGTGACCATCATAGCGATCTTCCTTACATTCTGGATGAAAAAGAACAAGGACATCATGTTTGCGAATACAGGGAATTTGGCCACCACAGATGACGCTACGTCTGGGTAAGAACTTGAACCATTCGTGCAATACATACATTTGTATAGATTTGAGAATATTGTTCTCATTGGGTTAGGCAATAAAGGTGGAATCAGGGTTAAATTTTCGTTCATTTTCGCCTTTTATTCGGCACATTTCAATCAAAAGGAAATCTCTGAACACAAAATGAAATAAGATATGAAATCAAAATGAAGCATTCATTCGAGTGAACCGATATCACTTTAGTACACGACTTTGGAATGATAATTTTCAAACTATCTATTAAAGTTAAAATGATAAGTTTGTTTTCTAAAAGTTCTACTTCCCTTTGTTTCTGTGTTCTGTTTCACGTTTTATGTAGTTAATTTATCCAACATCTGTGGTGCATGTAAGTGATTGCTTGGCTATTGGCGAATGTAATTGTCGTAATAAATGTGTCCGCCACTTCTTTTCGTTTCTGAGAGTTAACATAATTACCTAATTGACCATAGCTTTCTTTCTATTTCAGCATTCTGAGGACAGTCAATTGTTGAGCTTAATCGCTCGATGGAGTAACACAACAAGACTGGTAGCAGTTAGCGCAGTGAATAAATCCGTGGTTCTTTCAATATTTAGACACAGTGGAATAAAATCCAGTTATACTTAGCCTAATAAGTACTGATCATGTAAATAATCTTCAGGAAAATAGAATTTAGGTAATAAGCTGTTTTAAATTATTAACCGATTTAGTTCTTAGGATTAATACGATAAATATTAAATTAAACTAATATAATGCTACAGCAACGTTTTATTCAGTTTATACGGTTTATACGGTCAATGTTATCCGAAAGGTATTACGAGTGATCTGAGTAAATAACTGCCTAAATCTTTAAGAACTAATTTACAAAATGTTTGAGATCGAATTTGTAGCCAATATTGATTGAAAGCACTAACACAGTCGCCTATAGAAACCGAAACTCTATCGAAAATAGTTTCATTCATCACGGAATTAAGATATGGCATAAATAATTCGGCGTTTAAGGTAGATGACTTTCTGTACACTTTGCTCATCCATGTTCTACTCTGCTGTATTCTAGAGTTGTACATATTGTATTGTTCTTGGAAAGTAGTTGCAAAGTTCATGTCACCGCAATCTTTTCTGGCGTTCAGCAAAACATTATGGTTTAGGATATCGTCGATGGACAATGTCAATGTTTTGACGCTCTCTCTAATAGTCAAATTTGTACTACTTGCTGTAGTCTTGAGATCCAGAAAGCCAGATGGTGAACAAGAAGTGCTTTTGATAAAATAATCGGAACCTTCGTACTCTGATGACGATTCGTACTTGAGAGTTGAGCTGGAATCAGATGATCTGTTCGTTTGTAACGTACTATCCGACTTTGTATCACGCTGAAGATTGTTCAAATCGTCATCCCCATGCGGTATATTGTATGTAAATGTCGGATTGCATATTTTCGAAGAACTCTCCAATATGTTACGATGTCTATCACTAAAGTGGATGACCTCAAATGGCAATTGTTGAAACAGCGGTGTATCGTATGCCATGAATATTCCATTCGCCAGCTTGAAGTTTATTTCTATAGTGAGGTTGGGAGTGACGCTCGTGATAATTACGAAGTATAGTTTTCTCATTACGTTCAATGACATCACATTATTGTGTTTCAATAGTACAGATAACAGGTACCCCTGTGATGCATTTCTGAAATGCCAATCCCGAATGAAAACAGATGGTACGGGCTTTCGTCTTGAGTTGCTGTACGTCAAATTACATGAGTTATAGAACGTCGCTAGCCTTTGGAAGAAATCCATTGAGCATGAATTGAATTTACACACTGTTATGTTGAAACTCATACGTCTAGGTTGTAGTAAGATGTTGAATGATCTGCATTGATTGTTAAGGTAATTCATGCTAGGTTGCTTGCAGTAGGGTATTCGTACGGGAAGGCTCGGACTGCCATCAGTAATTTGCTTTTGAGGTACATTATTCGTATTGTATCGAATGTACTGTTCATTGAGATACTTTATAAACTTCTTGAGATGGATCTTTATCACGTACTGGGGCTTTTGCGTCGTACATTCAGGCTCTATCGCTTCGGATGGGCTGTACAATTCCTGTTTTTGTTTTGTAACTCGTAACATGTTTTGTATAGAGCGGTACATAGTTTCCACCAGCTCGAGTATAGAGTTGATGTCGGTTTCGGACGCCGCAAGCGCATTCATCGTGAGTCGTGCCAATGATGTAGAGTTATCGGGCTCAATTTTTTTGTTTCCTAAATTAGGACCACATTGTTTTTTATTTAACGACAGTAATGTCATAGTTGCGGAACAAAGTTTAACGTCGAATAGCTTGGCTTGCTGAGTTGAAAAATATACCGGATTAAAATCTTCTGGGTATTTTGTTTTCAAGCTAACGTTTGAAGCAACAATCTGGTAGCGATTTTTACTAGATACAGGTTTAACATTCTCGTAGTTTTGTATTCTATTGTGAGCACTGTGTATCTGTGGAGGTATTCTATCTATGGATACTGTAAACGTATTTTTAATCGCATTGTATCGTCTTTGTTTATTGCGCTTCGAATTTTTTTTGGAGGTTGTATAGACGTTAAATGACTTCATCTTGACTATTCAAAAATTTGTCGCGTATACAGGGAGGTATACAACAGTAGTTAGTACCTATACGCGTCCTGAAAAAAATTAAAGACCATTACATTATGTACAACTACAAGAAGTAAAAATTATTAGGAAATGTTCAAGCTAGGACGTACCAAGGTAAACGGATGGGAAAGTTAACGTAATTAAATGGGAAAAATGTAATACTCACTGTTGATGTCAGAGAACATTTATTTTATAAGCATAATCACATCTCCGAAATTGATATTTCTGCGTTCCGAAATCTATGCATTTTTATAGTTTTTGAGGAATTATAACAAATTGTAAATTTTGAATGGCATCGACACATCAATTCTCAAAAGGGTATGACAGCGTCAACATTAGGCTCATATTTTTTTAGTGGTTAGCCAACAGCCAGTCAGGTCAAGGTCAAGATTTCTTTAGTCCGCTTCTAAGTAGGTAGGTATTCGTAGTACCTTGCAGGTTGGATTTTAATCCTGAGAAGCGTAAATGTACCTAGTTTGGGTATCTACTAGGACTTGCCTCTGTCTACCCCTTCAGCAGACATTTCAAAGAATCTAGAACCGACTGAAAGTGTGCTGCGCCTTGAGTGAGTGTATTCTAAAATAAGTAGGTACATTACGCACAACCAATCTTTAGCTCTCTGAAGTAGCTGCGCAGAACCCATTTTTTATTACTAGTATAGCTGCCTCGCTCACTCGCTTAGTTTGTCGCATCGCGCTATCTCGCTTATTCTACCAAACCTGCACAATCGTTTAGTGCACCTAACTTGGGAGATCGGTTGTGCGTACTGTACCTACCAGTCTTGTTTAGCTTCTTACCGACTTCAAAAAGGAAGAGCGAGCCTAGATATTTACCTATAACCTACCTATTTAGGTACTAAGTAATAAAGTAGGTAGTAAAAAAATTTATACCAATGCTTTATCAATATCTACGTCGTAAATTGTTTAATATTACTTTTATGTCCTGTCATACCTACTCCTACTAAACTGAGAGGTTGGTCATTAGATAATAGGCACTGGGCATGCACATTCCATCTCTAACAATGTTTCAGGCACTACATACGCTGTATGTCATAAAATCATCTAAACTAGTAATATGAGCTGTGCTGTGCCTTTTACTAAAATTAAATCTCAAAAACTAAAATATGTACTACTGTGCGTGCCGTGGACTGTGCAGCACAAACTATCGTGCCGTGCAGTGTCATGTCTTGGTGGCGGAAACCATAGATTTAGCATGGTACCTTTTTCCTATATATATGGCGGAAACGGATGGGATGGATCATATAGGTATATAGGTGTACCAAAAAGGTACCATGCTAAATCTATGGGATGGATAATTTGTTTTTTTTTATCCATCTGTCATTTCTGACACCTGTAGATAGATTACCTCAGATTGCCAGAGTAAATTATCTACATTACCTGTGGATAAATTCTGCTAGTGTTGTTAAAATGATGATAAAATCGATTATAATCGATCGAAGCTGCCAATCGCATTAAACATATAAAAAAATATTATTATTATGAGCCCGTGATGCAAGACTGCAGGGCAAAGGCTAAAAATAAAAAAAAAACTTTCTTTCAGACGACATGCATATAGGTAGTATTACTAAAAACTGCATGACAAAATAATCAAATTATTATTATTATTATAGACCAAGGACTGACATACCTTATCATAGTTTTAAATTTATTTGAGTTAAACAGATGTGCACTCAGTGATGGGTGTGCTTTGCCACTGAATGCGCCCCCAACCAGAACCTCATAAAGCATCCGCCCATCAGGTCGGCCACTACGGGCAGGAGGGTGCTGCGGCTAGCGCCGCACACTCGGCCAAGTGCGGCGCAGCAGCGGGCGCGTACCACAGCTGGGAAGCTATCTATGCCCGCATCGGCATACATACATACCCGATGCACTACACCATCGCACCATACTCGAAGGGCACTATTAGACTTCTTTCTATAATAATAGGCTAATAATAGGGAAGTACCTACAGTAAGCTTGAAATATTTATATTTTTACTGGTACAGAGCAACAACGAAACCTGTGAGCCACCATGTTAGCTCTGTTTATGTATATAGATTATTAAATGTTTGCCTTATTATGTACAAAAGCCACAATTCAAGTAACTAGTGAAGTGAAGTTTCTCTTGTAAAAGCTAGTGATTAGGATTAAGATACCTCCTACCAGGGTGAATTAACTAAATAAAAACTTTGTTTAATCATAACACAAGTGTCAATCAAGAATAACAGGTATCAAGTGGGTCGACAATTTTATGTTCATAGTTTTGTAAAAAAATGATAAAATTAATACTATAGTAGGTAACATTAATCGAACTAAATTTTAATTGTGGAGTTACATCTAAAAAATCGCTAGCACGCAATACAATATCGCATCACTATCACAGAGGTTACCTACCTACCGGCTACCAAACCAGCCAATCATCATGAATCGTTCATTGCCCTTGCTATCCGGTGGTATTCGTTTTTGTGTAAGTTGTAATGCATCGCGACTAGCGGCAACAACAGCACTCGGAACAAACACTAACCACCGACCCTCTTTGTATCGTAGTTATTCAGTCACTCCAATAACAGCTCCCAAAAAGATGACAGCATTACCAGATGTTTTCAAGTATGTTGACCAGAATACAAATGCATACAAGAAACTCCTGAAGGAAGCAGTGGCTATTCCATCGGTATCTTGTGATATAAAATACCGCGATGATTGCGTTCGGATGGTGCATTGGACTCAGGAGAAATTAAAGGAGGTTGGGGCTACTACTGAACTCAGAGAGGTTGGCTTTCAAACTATTGATGGAGTACAAGTGAAACTGCCCCCTGTTTTAGTTGGAGTTCTAGGAAATGTAAGTGTGAACTATTTGTCCTAGAAATCTGCATGTTCATTGAAATTAAAATAGAATTGAAACGTATAAATTAAGTACAGCATTGTATTCACCTTGATCTGACTTTAAAGGACACTAACAAGAAGACTATCTGCATCTATGGTCACCTGGACGTTCAGCCTGCTCTGAAATCAGATGGCTGGGCCACAGAGCCCTTTGAACTGGTTGAACGGGATGGGAAGCTGTTTGGTCGTGGATCAACTGATGACAAAGGACCTGTCCTCGGCTGGCTTAATGCCATCAATGCTTTCAAGGGTGTTGGTGCTGAGGTGAGTCCAAAAGGTTTAAAAGTTTATTTGTTATTTTTATTACATAAGTACACAATAGCTCTTATTAAAAATCTGTTTAATCTGTTTTTCTTGTGTCTGAACAGTGCAATGGACTGCCACCACAGAGAAAGATTAATTATTATCTAAATAAATGTTGCTATAACACAGCAACATTTATTTAGATAATTAATTTAGAAACTATCTAGACTTTACTATCTAGAAACAATTTAGCATCTACTTTTAGGTATTTAATTTGATCCAGCTGAGTCTTTGTGACAAAGAACAATAAACAGTGACTAATACTGTTGATCCATTTGTGGATACGTTTAGTTTATAACTTCTTTGCCTTGAACTGTTAATTTCTTCTTATGGTTTTTATGACTTACCCTAAAGGTTTTAAAGGTGTTTAAAGATCGTAAAGGTTTTTTATTAACTTGAAATATTACTAAACCTGCTGCCATTTAGCTGATAAATCATTGACCAGTGGGGCTATGATGAGCAACATGAAATTGTCACGGCATGAGATAAGAACATTTGTCATGCCGGCATTTTTATCATTTTGCGCTAATATGAGCGCCATGACAGAGACTATGTCACACTATCTCACAATTTGACATAACGATATGAAATAACAGGCTGCGCTCATGCGCAGCCTGTTATTTCATGACTACAGACTACAGACTACTATGACTACAGACACAGTTATGACGATTTATACCGAGAAAACGAGATGAGAAACTTCAGTCACGGTGCTCATCATAGGCCCACTGATGATGAATTGAAAAATATACTTTCATTCATTACCCTTTTGTTTGACGTTTTAATATAATAATAGATGTAATGTTTTAAATAAATACTAATATTATTAATACATAAAGCAAAATCAAAAAGCATTTATTCAGTAAGACCCCTGGGATCATTTTGAATCGTCTTAAAACTAGGTGATTTTACTCCTGTTCCTTAGTAAAAGTGGGACACTATAGGCTGGGAGAAAAAAAATGGAGTGATAGATTTAAGTGTTATTATAACAATCGAGGTAACTCTTATTTCAGCTACCAGTAAACTTGAAGTTTGTCTTCGAATGCATGGAAGAATCTGGTTCCGAGGGTCTTGATGCTTTACTTCTTGAGCATCTGAAGCCGGAAGGTTTCTTCAAGAATGTGGACTATGTGTGCATTTCTGATAACTACTGGTTGGGAACTACGAAGCCTTGCCTCACATACGGATTGAGAGGGATCAGCTATTACTTTGTGGAGGTGGAATGCGCCACAATGGACCTTCACAGTGGTGTCTATGGAGGCACTGTACATGAAGGTATTTTTTTAAGGTGGTGGCATGTGTGTTTGTATTAGCTGAGAAGCAAGAGGTGTAAGATAGATTATTCTATGGGAAGACAAGACATGCTTGCATGATCTGGAAATATTTAGTCTGAGTGTGATGTGTTCCTGATTGGCACAACATAAAATTTAGTGTCTATAGTATCCTCACAAAATGTTGTTTTGCAACAATAGCAGACAGTTATTTTATTCCAGAACATTATTATGAGTCCATAGTTAGATGATACATAATGTAATATGAACATTGACTCGCTTATCTTATAACACATATCTCAATAAATATATCTACATTCCATTATTGTGATAAGGCACGAAACAGATTGCTTTGTATGCATCAGCATACAAAGCATTGGTATCAACCAACCAATAAATAACTTTGATTGAATATAATTTATTCGTAATTAGCTTACGCCCGTAGTTTCGCTCGCGTGGTGCCAACATTTTATAATAATATGCTTTATTATATACCAGGCTAAGAGCTACATATTCCAAGTTTCATCCAAATCAGTTAGGTACAGTCACAAAAACAAATATCCAATTCAAACATACAAACTTTCCGATTTATAATATTAGTAGAATATACTAGGATTTATCCACTGATGTCTGTGAATTTATCCCTACAATGTAGTTTAGTGTATTATACCATAAACAGTATTATGTCAATCTTCTTTGTCATGGTTATTAGGAAATAATGGGTATTATTCAATAATGATGGAAATGAAACTAGTCAAGTCATAGCCATCTCAAGGTTACAAGTATGGTCTAACTTTTGTTATGAGCGTGCTTTTGCGTTGCACAGACTTCAACGCGATGTTTCCCTTTGCCGTTTAAAGCTAGATTATTAAGATAGAGTTCAATCTTCACTAAAACGATTCTACTTGTGTAAGATTGCGGCTTCTCTGTTGATCAATAAACCTCATGAATTTGACCTTGACGATTATTCTCAAAGCAATATAGTAAACAGTTGGTTGCTTGCTATTTTCACTTAGCAACATATGAATCAACCTGGAAATATGTATCATTCATTTTGACTCATTATTGTATTTGACTACCCCTTAGACATTCATAGGATTTTTGAGTAGCTTTTAAGAGAATGTCTAACGTTTCTGGAGATACGGTCGTGATCCTCTTTCGCTTCGTTGCTCACTCTGGAATTTTCTAACTCTTGTAGTGTTCCTGGTCCTGGTAGTGTCCATGGCAAAGGCCTTCTCTCCAGTTGGTGTAATATTGGACTTCCGTGATACAGCCTTGCCTTTTTTTAGCTTTACCGAGCTTTGGCGCGCACAAAGGCTTGTAAGTCACAGGCTTGGCTTAGTGCGGGTCCCGCTGTAATTGTTTGACGTAATATATTATTTATGCAATTCAACAATGTTTTATGAAATAAATTATCCCTTGTTAATCTTATTATTAAAAGTTATTTTTCCTTACAGCCATGTCAGATTTAATCTACCTCATGGACCAGTTGGTGGACAAGAATGGCCAGATCCTCATACCAGATATCTACAAGTCGGTTCCAGAGGTCACTGAGAAGGAAAAGCATTTGTATACATCTATCGACTTTGATACAGCATCTTACAGGTAAAGTTACTGTTCAAACAATAAAAAAGTAGAAACTATAATTTTAGGTAAGTATATCAATTTTGAATACTCAAACGCAGTTTTGTAAATTCTAAAAGAAAAACTTTTTTCGGCAAGCGAGCCTTCTTTTCGCACGACTACAGGAAATCTGAAGGGTTAAGATTTAAGCAATCAATTTTTTATGATAGTCTTATGGTATTTTTTTGAGAGGCAAGGGAAGTGTAGGTATTCAGATTTTAGTCTTTAAATCTTGTTATTTACAGAAATGGAATTGGCGCTACCCAGTTGGCTCACAACGGTGACAAGGAGCAGATTCTTATGCACAGATGGAGATTCCCTAGCTTGTCGCTCCATGGAATTGAGGGTAAGATAAGCAGCTCAAGAAATACTTTGTAAACTATGTAGTTCATTGCGAATAGCCCTATTGAATGGCAAAGCCTTTTTTTTAATATATATGTGTTTTTTTACGTAAAAGGTTGTTTAGAAACTTTAAACTTAAATATCATGAGTGATATAAAGTCACTCATTCATGATTTTCCATTGAAGATCCATTATGACCTGGAAATTATTATAATCAGTGATACTTACAATACGATCTAGGCATTCGTGAAGTTAGTCGTTTGTCTGCGCAGTGACCGTTTTTTCATTCAAAATTGTGTACTGCGCTTCGCAACGGCTAACTTCACGAATGCCTAGATCCGTTGAACGAAGTGTACTCATCTATAGTCTCCCCTGTATAAATATATGTATAATATGATTGCTTATTATGTTTAGGTGCCGCGTTCCAGCCGGGAGCGAAAACAGTTATTCCGGGAAAAGTCATTGGAAAATTCTCGATTCGCATAGTTCCGAACCAAACGCCCGAAGAAGTCGAAAAACTCACTATAGACTTTTTGAATAACAAGGTTAGCTTTAGTGACTATTTTTGCCCTGCATAGTTTTACGCCGCTTCGACGACCTCTGTGGCGCAGTGGGCGAAGGTCCACCTGCGATGCAGAAGGTTGCGGGTTCGATCCTCGCCGCGGGACAAATGTTTGTATGACCTACAGATATTTGTCTCGGGTCTGGGTGTTTCTATGTATATAATATGTATGTATTTACAAACAAAAAGTATATAAGTAGTTTATCAGTCATCTAGTACCCATACCACAAGCTCAAGCTTACTTTGGGGCTAGATGATGCTGTGTGAAAAGTCCAGCATTATTTATGTATTTATTTATTTTCACATAGCATCATCTAGCCCCAAAGTAAGCAGAGCTTGTTTTAAGGGTACTAGATGACTTATAATACATAGAAACACCCAGACCCCAGACAAATATCTGTAGGTTATACAAACATTTGTCCCGCGGCGGGGATCAAACCCGCAACCTTCTGCGTCGCAGGTGGACCTTCGCCCACTGCGCCACAAAGGTCGTCTTTTTTGGTCCTTATGTATTTGGATGTGCCTCTGTCTACCTCCACACATACATTCATCAGCCAAGACTGAGACCTTCTGTCTGGCGGTCAAAAAATCTCCATGGCCTGAGTTGGTTGAACATCGGATGTTTTTTTTATAAAGCACTAAAAACGCAAAAGGCCAACACTAAAGAGCCGTGTTGGCCGAATGGGGTTGTACCTCGACTTTCAATCCGAAGGTTGTGGGTTCCAAACCCGGCCGTGCATCAATGGATTTTGCGTTTCGTAAAATTAAATGTGCTTTAACACGTGCTATAAACGGTGAAGGAAATCATCGTGAGGAAACCAGTAAGTGTTCCTTTAGGCGGCGATGGGCTTGCAACCTGTCACGTATGGAATACTAACTTCTGCAAGATGTGGGCATGTATCAAATATGTGTTTGGACATGCCTCTGACTACCCCCCTTAGACATCTTCAAAGGATCTGGAATAAGTAAGATCTGAGAATGTCTACCGCACCTTGGGGATACAGTCGTGAACCTGTTTACGTTTTTTACTAAAAACGCTTTTTAAAATACTGGTTCTCTACTATTATCTATCTGATGTTTGTTTGTTTCAGTGGGCAGAGCGTGGTTCACCGAACAAGATGAAAGTGAGTGCGCAGAGCGGACGCAGTTGGACCGAGAACCCGGACCACCCGCACTACCAAGCCGCAGCGCGCGCTATCAAACTGGTCTACCATGTAAGGACTGTTGTCTTTATCGTTGTTGCGCTCTGACACCATACTGAAGCAAAAGCTTCCTTTAGCTCCTTTTCAGAGTGTAGGAGCAACAATCATCCATTCATTCTTTCGCATTTATAATAGGAGTAAAATATTAGATTTAAGTTGATTCCCGCGATATCGTCTTATTTTCGCCGATTTTACACCTATTCTCGTTTCCCAATTCAAACATTCACCCCTTAGTTTAGCCCAGCAAAAAAAAAGAGTTAGAGAGTTTATATTACCCCCCCCCCCTCTCAGTTCCCCTGAAAAGGCAGAACGGACAGAGTTACTTTCACATTTATCAATATCAATAAGTAAGTTCGTATGAGTCAATGGTCAACTCTGGTGACGGAGTTTTTAGGCCGCCTTAAGGCCTCAAAAGGATTTATATTATAATATAAATGTTAGTATGAATTCTCTTAATTTTTTTTATCGGGTCGGCTCTTGACTTTGAGACTGCACAAGCGAGAATGAGGTCTACGATAGAGCGAGCCTACCCAGAAGGTGCCTATTAACTCTCCGTGTGCTACTAGTTATTTTTGGTTCACAGACGGACCCCGACATGACCCGTGAAGGCGGCTCCATCCCAGTGACCATCACGCTGCAGGAAGCCTCCGAAAGAAACGTGCTGCTGCTTCCGATGGGCGCAGGGGACGATATGGCGCATTCGCAGAACGAGAAACTCAACGTCCGCAATTATATCGATGGCGTAAGTCTATTATCAACGACCTCTGTGGCGCAGTGGGTGACAGCCCGCTTGGGACGCAGAAGGTTGCGGTTTCGATCCCCGCCGCGGGATAAATGTTTGTATGATCTGCAAATATTTATCTCGGGGTCTGGGTGTTTCTATGTATAATAATAATAATAAATAATGCTGGACATTTTCACACAGCACAAACAAAAAGTATATTAGTATATCAGTTATCGGGTTCCCATAGTATAAGCTTTGCTTAGTTTAGGGCTAGATGATGCTGTGTGAAAATGTCCAGCATTATTTATTTATTTATTTTTATTTTTTACTAGTATTTTTTTACATGCTCTCCGCGGTGTTGCCTGCGATTTTTTATTTCTCTAGAGACATATCATCCGTACCATTTATTCTTCAATACATGCGTTATTTGCAGATTTCTGCTAATACTTAAGTACCTTGCTACCCGCAGTTAAAATCCCAAGGGATTACTTCACTTTTTTCGGGGTAAAATGCCAGCCTTAATCCTTCATCCATATGAATTCATTCATCCAAATCAGTTCAGTAGTTTTAGCGTGAAGGATAATATAAGTGTTATAGCAGATATGGTGACTTTATCCCTTATATCCTCTTGCCTTATAAGATTACTACTCGTATATTATTATTTTATGAGTCACCTAACTTAAGAGTAAGTTATGATTCTTCTAAATTATACCGATATGCCTTTGACTACGTCATAACAAATCAAGCGAACAAAAAGGATGAGCCAAAGTTATTTTTAAAACGTCATGTGTGCTCAGAAGCTTATCAAACACACCTTGGCCACTTGAATAATGTATGACGGTTGCACGGCCTGGAACTTACGCTTTCGGACTTTTTATTTTCCTTTTAAAGACTTTCGTGGAATTTATCATGAATAAGTGGGCTTGTTTTTATTTCCAAGATCGTGTATTCCGGTAATACATACTGTTATTTTTATGAGCCAATTTATATGAATATTTGTTATTGTAAGGGGCCATCGATAAATTACACCCCACGTAAAGGGGATAGGTGTAAACTGGGTCGACGAAGTGTGACAGTTGTGTGACTAAGGGTGGAAGGAGAGAGTATTTTACTGGATAAGTACTCAAAGGAGTCCTAAGTTTTGCCAACATTTTTTTTTAAATAACACTAATTTCGGAATTGTTATGTAAAATTGCAAAATATGAGATATAACACTAGGGCGAGAGTCCCGCAAATGTGACCAGCTATGGATGACCCCTAATCGTGCAAAAACCGGCCAAAGCTCGCACTAATGAAAAATTGTAACGACTACTGACGAGTCATATGCGGAAAATAATATAATACTGGGTGTATACAAAGAACTCTCACTATGTAGAATTGTAGAATACATTTATTTTATTTCTAAATATGTTTCGTTTATTACTGTTTTATTAGGTTCATGGAAGCGACTGTACTAAACTGTATGAAGAGCAATAATTAGTGCGAATCATAAGAGCCCATGATTTGTTGCTTGAACTAATATGTTAATTTACAGTCTTAGTTGGTTTCGAATGTTTAAATTGTGTATATTAATGTTAAAATTTTATAGCTTTCAGTGTAAGTTTTAATTTTATTTACTCTGAGAGTTCGGACTGATTTTGAATTATCGATTGTAGATCATCATTTCATCACACACTCAGTAGGTGTGTGAACGTGCTGTTTTTCACGCAAGCATCTGAGATATTCCTTATTTATGGAATCTTCGTTTTTTGTTGTGGTCACTATGTTACTAATGTGTTCTTTGTTCTTTGACTTTTTTATGACGTTGTTTTGTGGTGAAGCGTTAAGGATGACTATGTTTTTTCTTGTACGTTTTTTCAATGAATAAGTTAATTTACTTATAAACCTAATTTCATTTGTATATCTATGACCATCGGAAAACTATAATTATCATGACAAAAGAAAGGATCACAAGTATAGAGATCTATGGACATCTTAGATATTTATTATTTAAGAAGATAGATGGACGGAAGAGTTCTGATATGACGGGTGATAGAGGGAAATGGAAGAGAGAAACATGTTGTGCCGACCCCACTTAAGTGGGATAAGGGTAGGAAGAAGAAGAAGAAGATTTATAGAAAACGAAAATTAAAGTTTTATTTTTATTTTCAGATAAAGCTGTTCGCTGCTTACTTGTTAGAAGTTTCCAAGCTTCCCTAGATGACTGAAAGGCGAAGTAGTAAAGTCGATTCAATGCTCAACGAAAAGTCACTTCTACCACAAACATTCGTAGAATTGAAGGAACATTCCTTTTTTACTTCGTTATTTAAGTACAACTATACTCCGTGCATAATAATAATGTCATAATATAACCTAAGGGTGCCTTATTGCTACTTTGTATATCGTTTTGAGTTTTTACTTTCGACTGATACGAGCTTAAAATGAATGCATTTTGAATAACGTCGTTTCTTAGATTCGAGCTGCATAATACATAGGCTAAAATTTAGTATTTTAAAGTATTCATTTATATTTTATGTTAAAATTATGCTGTATTATGTTTACTTATGTATTAAAAATGGGTTGAAACATCATTGGTTTCTTTTCATTTTATCCTTGAATTTCCTTATTTAAATATTACGTTAAGACTTGAAAAATCGACACAGGGTCACGACTGGTATTGGTACCCAAAACGCGGTAGCTATTCAACCAGATTTAAGTCATTCAAGATTTGTTGAATAAATGCCTTGTGTTGAACTCATCTTCAAATAAAAGACCAACTTAACCACTTTGAAAGCTAACAACAATAGACGTGCTTACCCACCGTCCACCTCGCTGAGACCACCTGGGTGAAAATAGTTGGTTAGGTTATGTTAGGCTAGTGAAAAAACCATGCGCGAGGCGAGCGAGCGTAGCGAGTGTGTTGCGGTAGCGGCTGCCGAAGCGCCATAAATAATAATTGTTCAGTAGGTGATTCGACCGTAGGTGAGTCGAGGTGGTCTCAGCGAGGTGGACGGTGGGTAAGCACCCAACAATAGCACAGGCTTGCGATCAATGTATGGAATCGCTATGTATGAAACCGTCGCTTTTTAGTAGCCTTTCGAAATTGTTCGGTTAACCAACATGGGTTTACTATTTTGGTTTTTGCTAAATAACGAGATAAATACGAAACATATGAAGCTGAAACTTTACACAATGCTTTTTGATAAGAAGCACTAATTTTTGGTCTAGCGCACAAATCGTGGGTTGCGCCGATTTCATGTAGGTTGACTTCAAAGTTATGACACCATTTTTTTTACTTTTAGTTAAATTATTCAATAATGCAAGTATGTACACTTTTGAAATTTTGTGTGGTTATTATAGGCGTCGAGACGGACCGAATACAGTTTTCAGCGACCTTGTGCATGGTCAAATTTAGATGCTAGGATCATTTTAAGGTTTTTAAAAAAAAACGCGATAACTCAAAAACTATAAATATTTTCTTAAATCTGATTCCGTCACAAATTAGCACAAATTAAGAGCTACTCGTGTATATATTTTCTACAGGCGTACATACAGTAGTTTTTGAGAAACACGATTTTTCAAAACGTTACCCTAGCTGGAAAATCTAGAAAACGCAATATCTCGAAAACCTCAAGTCGCACAATTTTTTTTTTTGGCGCACAAATATGCACAAATATAAGCTATCTGCCGATATACAATTCATCTCTCTCCGACCATTGGTTTAGAATTTTCCAGCTGGAGCAACGTTACCCTAGCTGGAAACGTTTTTTCCCTCTATTTCAAAAACTACAATATGCACAAATTTTTAATTTCGCGCACATTTATAGCTCACTAGGCACTAATTTTTCCTCATTCTAAAATCTCTCTAGGAGACACTTTCCAGCTAGGGTAACGCACACCCCTTTTCGTACCCTTTTCGATAATCTAAGACTACTGAATACTTTTTTCATACAAAAGACATAAACGCGTTTCAAAGTAGGTAACTTTATTGTTAGTAGGTTCAGATGTTTGTAGAGATACGATTTTTCAATCTTTCAAACACTTCTACCTACATTCAATAACAAACATACCTACTTTCCAAATACAATGGAATATAACAAATTGAGAACAAAAATAACAAGTAAAATAATTTCCCTATCATTGTTTGGCGATCAGATAGGAATGGGCGTGGTGCCTGATCAATCTGCATGAGATTTAGTAGGTCAACAGCGCAGACCCAAATAGCCTATGTTCTAAGTGAAGTATTATAGTGATTAGTTATTTCCCGCGACTTTGTTCGCATTGAATAGGTAGCTACTGGTAACGATGCCCTATACAAACTTTTTGCTTAGGTATTTCAGTTAGTAGTTCAGTTTATAATATTAAGTATGAAGATAGGTATCTATGTAGGTAGTATGTAAATTCGAAATATTTTCAACTGACTTAAAAAAAGGAGGTTTCCAATTCGTCTTTATGTTTTTAGGTACCTACCTACAATTTATCTAAATAGGAATCTTCTCGAAAAACACAATAAAAACGCTTCGTTTGTCTATTTTATCGATGCACATTGTGAGTTTAAAAAGTGGTATATTTAATTCATTGTATTAATCGGAACGATCAGTGGGGATTTCCAAAATTCATACACTGACCTATAATTAACCTTAGGTACTTATATATTTCTGTTCAACAGAACTTGATTCATTTCGGTATAACTTCGGGATATTCCTATGCCATTTTTTTTATCTTTTTGTTGTGCTCCTATGCACGATCCAAGACTTTTTAGATACGCATGCGAAGTCACGGTAAAAACTAGTATAAACTATATTGTATATACGGTCGCTATACCTACAATACAAATAGTAGCTTTACATAAAGGGTGTTGAGACCGGTCGACGTTCAGTTCAGTCAGTTCGTGAGCGTCGCTAGAACGTACCTCACGTCACTTGAAAAATACTTCTACCGTGCTTACTAAACAAGTGATAAAATATTACAAACAGGTCAAAATAAACAAAGCTGAAAAGGATTTACTGTTCAGAACTGATAACTGTAAGTAGATGGTTTTGTTTAAAATACTCTTAAAAATCAGTGTCGGATTGATCATTATTATCTCATACACAAAACTTATTTTTGCTTGACGATACACGTCTAGTTCGATGCCTCTACCTGCGACTCCGCTTTCAGTCACCGAAGTACACAAAGAGCTTGAGAAGATACTTTACCTAAATGTGGGAAGTTTCTTTTGTTGGGTAACGTCACGAAATCATCATCGCTCACAAGCGTTCGCTTTCTAATTTTCTATGACTAATTTTCGCAATAAGTAGAGTAACCTCCGCGATTTTATCGTTTTGATTCGTTGCACTTACCTACGTAGGCACATAACCAGCATATTAAATTATTTTTAGTTAAAAAAAAGTTATCGAGATTATTGTTAAAAATATTGGAATTTTCCTAATGAAAAGTAGAGATTGAGTACCTAGCTACCTATCGATATCTTTTTATTATATTAAAAATATATAACAGACTCGACTCAAGGCGGTTCGGTGGAAATGTTCAGGCACTCTAGATCCTTTGAAAATGTATTGAGGGTTGTTCCAAATGAAAATCGTAAAATGTTATGTCCAGGGTAGGAAGCTATGATCATTATACGAGTTTTTATCTAATATTAACATAAAAAAACAATAAATTAATAGGTAAACAAGCTCAGACAAACTAAACAAGTACCTACGTAGGTACTCTACTCTACCCATTGCTTGTCATTTCATGTCACTGCAAACGCTATGAGTAAAACCTTCAATAACATCGAGTCAAACAAATCACTGCACAAGATTCATATTGCAATATCGCAGTTCTAAACATGCTTTTACCTCAAATCCCATTTTACTATTCTACCGTGGTGATAGGGTACTCATGTTAAGTAGGCCGTTAACTAGAGATGTTTTTTATAGTCCTTGATTGGGATGGATTAATTAGAGACTTAAACGCAAACCGATCGACCGACGACGCCGACGTAGCACTTGCACAAACTTATGTCGGTGCTTAGGTTGCAGTCGTGTTATTCAAAAAAGAAGATGTCTATTCGACTTCACGTACTTTATAATAGTTTTTGTTTATAATAGGATGAATAATAATAATAATAAATAAATAATGCTGGACATTTCATACAGCATCATCTAGCCCCAAACTAAGCAAAGCTTGTACTATGGGAACCAGATAACTGATATACTACTTAATATACTTTTTGTTTGTAAATACATACATATTATACATAGAAACACCCAGACCCGTGACAAATATCTGTAGAATAGATTTAGCTTAGTAAAATTTAATTTGTTGGTAAACATTTGTGTGGATCTACTTCACGAGGATCATCGGAGTGATGAATAGAAATAATGCAACGGTCCATAAAAGCACTGAACGGGTTATCCAGAGTCAAAGAATAGAAATGCCTCGATAGTGCAGTAAATTGGGCAGTTTTAGGTGCATTATTCAATGAAGTCGATTTTCTTTTTGGACGAGATCGCCTAAGGTTTTTAGAAAATATTCGCACTATGATTTTAGCTCGGTGTTTTGATTAGGTGGGTACCAACCTACCAATGCATTTTTGTCGTGTGAGTTTAAAAAGTGGATTATTTAGTTTTTGAAACATAAGTAGGTAATTATTTGTCTTTTTGGTATCAATTGAAACACTGCTTAAACTTTTTAATCTCAAAGGAGAGTTTGACTCGCTGAAGCAGCCTACGTGCCGTTCGTTAGCTCACGCTGTTGCGATATCTTACTCGAAACAGCTACATATATGACTTATTTTTATTGTTTTACTACATTAACTAATAAGTATTCAATGAAATAAGGCTTGTGAATGAAAAAGTTACTTATATAGTTTATTTCACGTAGGAATGTATACCCGCGACACATAGAACTTTTAGGTTTCACGCTGTACAACTATGAAAAATTTTGAAATAAATGAAATCTAGCAATAAATACTAAAAGATACAACTTCAAAAAACAGGATTTTGTCTATTTCCTTTTAATAATTTCAGAAATTAACATAAAAGAGCCTTGTCATGGAACCGTCCCTGTGTGAAAAGAACTATAGTCAGCGCGCAGGTTATTAGGAACCTGTGAACGATTAGGTATTATTATCTTATCTACAAAACAACAAATAAGTAAGTGCCTACCAGTACTTAGAACTTCGGAAAATTATAGAAAATGACTTCAAACAAGATACTTATCTGACTCATTCCTATCTGCTCACCTATTTATTTATTTAATACATACCTACCTGTGACAAGGTAAAGTTCTAGTAAATTATACCTAAGTACTTATTAGATACTGAAGTAGAAGTCAATCGATTATGTAGGTAGGTACATCTATGTCAAAAAGCTCCTATCAAATTCATGTTTGTTATGCCATGGTAGGGCCTTCACAGGTGCTCTAAAAGCCTCCACCAGAGTTAGCCACTAACTCATACGAACTTGCCCACTTTTTTATTCATGTTATTGTAAAAACACTTAGTCTATCTAAAAACTTTGATTTTGTGATATTTAAAAAAAATTGCTGCACAGTTATTTGGGATGCAATGAAAATTCAAGACATTTAGATTTAGACCAACACGTGAATTTACGACCGCGGTGGCATGTGGCAATGGCTGAACGTGGCTGAAACGCAATAGCGAGTTCGATTCTCAGACAAATTTTTGCATGATCTGCATATATTTGTTAGGGGTCTAGGTATAGTTTTCCGGTATATTAGTACGACCACAGACAATATACCAATTAGTCTCTTTGCAATATACTAGGTACGACACAGATAATCCTTTCTGACTGTTGGGTTTGATTTACTTATTTTATTTTATTTTGAAACAGAGACAAAATCGCCATTCGCCAGTGTTGTTTTCATTAACCGTTGTATTCATAATTTCGTATTCTAGTGAGGCATCAGCAAGGTTCTTATGCAAACGTTACGTATCCAATTGTATGTCCTAAATAGCCTCAATGCTTCTGAAAAACGGACCAACTGCAACCGAGGCCGTTGAAAATTCGGTCAAATCAATATGGAATGTTTTTCAATGAATTCTGTCGATGGTTTGTGAAATATGTTTTTTGTTTCTGTATCCTCGATTGGCGTGCCAGAGGTCTTTAGGTACGGTATTATTTATGTGTAAGTACCGTTATGCAAGCGGCATCCGGTTGCAAGTTGTGGTGTGAACATCGCTTCGCCAGGAACAGAGTTTACAAGATTTCTAGTAGATAAAGGTAATGTGTTATTGATATTTTGAATGACACGTTTCATTAATCCTAGCTATTTAGTCTTTAGTCTTCAGACGGTCATTAAAACTCACCCAAACAAATAGTTGCTATACAAAAAAAAAGAGGTAAATAAGAGGTTCTTAATAATAATCTTAAAAAAATATACATATACGAAACCAATAATTTAATAATTACAAACTTATTCAAACATTAAACAAAATCAGGAAATAACAATCAAAAATTACCACAACTTAATTTTTTGAATTTATATTTACAACGAAATATTCAAAGGAAACAAATGATAGGCAAAATTAACAATATTTAGGAGGTGTTTACGCTACGAAGGCTGAAAGCCTACCTACCTACTCGCACTGTGGTCTGTGGTGGACAATCATGAAATGAAATAAAGGACGGTTCAATTGGCTAATGACTTCCTAGAATTGAAGGTTTGTGAGACCCAATAGCATAAAATATGCTCTACCGGTGCGGCTGGACTGAACCCTAGTACCTACTATAAGGTCATCAGTGATTGTTGTGAATAGCAGATTTTCTCTGTTGTTCACGGCTCTCACGCAACGAAAAAAATACATTGTAAGTACCTAAGTGTTACAATGAAGTGCTGTGAACACTATTGCCGTGTTAAACTTTGAAGAATACTGCAATACAAAAGGATTATTACCGTCTGCCCCCACCAACGGCCCCCACGCGGTGGCAGACGGTAACACTTATGGCTATCCAGCCCCGCGGGGGTGGTTAGCTCATAAGCATTCCCGTCCGGATGTAGAGGTACCTAATACGATATCATGTGGCACGGTCAGACTTTTCGGCAGGTAGGTACCGACCACGGTTATTGGTAGGTAATCAAGTCATTTGTAGGTAATATATAAAAAAGGTAGGTACCAAACCAAATGTACCAATCTAAATTATCTACTGTATTTGTTATCCAAAGCCCTATTGAAATTATATCCTTTTGTATTTAGGTACTTACCCTAATTAAAGAATTTAATCCTACGAAAAGAAAGAAACCAATTTCTAGAATTTCCTATTGTTTTTGGACTTCGTCACAGTTCGAGTCATCGGTATGCTTTGTAGCCCGGCTATTGTGTAATAATTGTGTCGAGGATGACGTGCTGGCTTTCGCTACTCCCCACGCTCATACCTTCCAAGGGAAACTTCAATATTCAGATGAGGGTCACATTTTAAAACCAGGGTTTCCCTATGACGCACGAGTTCCGTGATGTCGCCACTGCACGGCCGTGCCCCGTAATACGAGTATAATAAGATTCGCTGGAAGATTTTATGGCAGCTAGCTTTATTATTTGCATTTAAAGACCGGTTGAGTGTGCGTCTAAATGCATCTAAAACTGAACCAATTCATTTTTTGCCTTCTAATAATATTATACTACACAGTCATAAATCTTATTTTAGGGTTGAAGTGAGTGACCAATTTGTATTTAATTGAAAATATGTTAATTTAATTACTGAAGTTATGTATTGTCATTATTTTAAAATTAAGTACTTATTAATTTTTTGTAATAGCTCGATCTTAATTTGTATTTTGTATTAAGTAAGTACGTACTTATAAGAAATGTACCTAATATCTGGACATGAAACTTACTCGTTATCAATAAATAAACTAAACTAAACATAGAGCCATTCTGCACATGACAGCAGCAGCCTTATTGTTAACTTGAAATCCATTCCCATTCAAAGTCAAAGTCAAAAACAATTTATTCAGTAGGGCTGGGATCACTTTGAAACGTCTTATTTGTCATCCCAATAGAGCTCAACCAAACACATAATAGGAAAATGACAATTTAAGTCCAGAATGAGTTTCAAATGTCAAAATGAAGCCGATGTCCATTCCCAGTTTAGTTAGACAATAAGGCTGCTGGCTACGACCGACGACATACCAATATACAATTTTTGATGAGACGCATTCAAAGATCGAGAACTGTAACAGAATCGATGCTTGAGACACCACTCATACTAGGTACTCGTGTTTCAAGCACGGTCATGCCATCAGAGCGCCTGTTCTACGAAAATATTATTGACCTAGTCATATTATTAAACTCTTCAAAGTAAAATATTCCTAGATTCTGCTACTAAGTATAATAAGGGGGTTTTCATGTATTCTAATCTGTTCCAACATAGGCCATCTAATGGATCATTTAGACATGCGTACAATAAATAAGGACAGCCAGTTAATATGGGGCTTCCCTACGCTATCTCTACCAAGGTTGATTTGAAATTACTACCTAATTTCAAATTAACCTTGGTAGAGATCGTAGTAAACAAACACGGATAAACAACTTTGGTATTCACTGATATTAAAATTATGCGCAAGAGTTCTCATTCAACTATGACGATGATGCAAGGAAAGTTGAATAACGGACGGTTAAGACCTCATTATGGCCCAGCACTGCATGCATGTGTGACACCAGCCCGCATTGATGAGCTGCTGTTTACAGACCGCGTCTGTACCTACTTGACAGCTAATAATAAAAAAATCATAGGTACGTTAAAAATAATTGATTAGGTACAATTATAATCGTTGAATGCAGCGCGGTCAATAGAATCTCTAATTACATAAACAGAATATTTGCCACTGTGTGTTTAGAAAGTTGGGGCATTTTTTGTGACTGTAACTAAGAATGGCTTGTAAGAATTAGGTACTAAATGTGGAGAGTCTAAACTCAGGTCGGTGACCAGTCTACGAGCGGTGAAAGTGCCTGAGGTTGTGACGGAGCTGTCCAACCATTTGCCATTGAACGTTTAGACATGTTGGTGACCTCGTACCCTACCTATGTACTATACTTACATAACCAATAAATAAGTATATAGGTACCTACATAGTCTTTATGGTTATTGATTGTTTGACTAGCTGCTCTCCGCGGTATTATCTACGGTCCCTCGGGGATACCCACTTCTCTTTTCCGGGATAAAATGCTATTCCCGATGATAATTGTTATTCCAACATTCTAGATTTCTATCTCATGTAGGTGTGTAACTAGACCAGTAGGTATATAATCAAAAAATCTCTGTGCCAAATTTCATCCAAATTCATTTAGAAATTTTGCGTGAAAGAGTAACAAAACAACCATCCATACATCCTCATAAACTTCCTAAATATTTATAAACTAATGCTCAAAAAGTATTAATAGTACCAGCAAAAGTTTGTCAACAATCTGACCGACGATTCTGCTTGTCGTCAACTCGGTATGATAGTAGTTTGCCGTACGTACGTCGGTATTACGATTTACCTTTTAGAAGCTGGAACTACACGCTTCTCAGCTAGCCACGTTATTACAACTGCCTGCTACACTGTGCACATTTACAAGATCATAAAGGTAAAAAGCAAAGCATATGTAGGTACACAACCCCATTCACTAAAATCTTGATTATAAATGTAGGTTTTACTCGTTCGTATATTATGGAGATCAATTAGTTTTCCAGTGAGCTAGTCAAACACCACTCCATATCTAGGTAGCTTTATATTTCATCAATGCTAACTTGTACGTATCTGCTTGTTATCTAGAGTCCAAGATGCTGAAATTCGCCGGGGTGGTTTTCCTCGTGCTATCCACCGTGAGCAGTCAGTGCTTCTACAAAGATGACTCTTCAAAAAAACTGGATCCTGAAGCTCGAAACACATTGTACAGAGGCCAACTGACATTTACACTGAACCTTTTCAATTCAATCAATGAAGCAGTACCAGATGACAACATATTTTTCTCTCCCTTCTCCGTATACCATGCACTGCTGTTGGCGTACTTCGCGACTGGGGAACAGACTGAAAGGTCACTCAGAAAATCTCTTGAAATTGGAGAGCATACTGTAAGCACATGTGTACCTACCTATAGAAACTTATAGAAACAATACAGAATGAACCATTTAGTGAAATGCTCCTGAAGAAAGTTTATTTTTTATAAAGTAATTTTTCTCTTAATTTTCAGGACAAGGTGAACCTGATGACAGCATACAAAGTGGACAAGCGGGCTCGCGCCACCAACAACAACAGCGCCAGCTACGAGTTCACCAGCGCCAACAAGATGTTCGTAGCCAACGAGCTGCAAGTTCGTCAATGCATGCTGGACATCTTTGGCGAAGACATTGAGGCACTGGTGAGACCTAAGAGCAAATTTTTCGATCTTCTTATTATATCGCGTCTTTTATTTATTTTTATATTGTCAGCTTGCTCAGGCGCATGTTATATTTCCTTTCCCAGTTTCCTTTTAGAACAACTATTTTACTAATTACTTTACAAGCGTTAGTCACCTTCTTGAACTTTGAATTTTATAGTTTCACTTTTTACGACTCATAAAGTTATTGCGTAAATTAGTTTTTTGGGGTAAATATTTACTGTAATATAAGTACCTACCTAAGTCACATTACAACTTTGTGTTTACTTGAGTTGACGTGAAACTGGGTGACGTACTTATAAGATTAGGCATCGACTGTACACAATAGACTATTATAAAAAAACCAAACGTTCACAATCAAACGATTTGATGACAGAATTACCGAGAAAATCCTGAGGCAGCTCGTGAATACATCAACAACTGGGTTTCTCGTATCACTAAAAACCACATCAAGGATCTACTGCCGGAAGACGGAGTGAGCCAGGCGACCAAACTAGTGCTCGCCAACGCAGCTTACTTCAAAGGCGTGTGGGCTTCAAAATTCCCAGCTGAGAGGACGAAGAAAGAGCCGTTCTTTGTTTCTGAAACCCGCCAGACCCTCGTGCCGTTCATGAAGCAAAAGGGAACATTCCATTTCAGTGAGTTGACTAACGCATGTTTCTGTCTATTCCTTTCTACGTAGATCCTATTAAACGGTTTGACGGACCTAAGAGTGGGTATTTGGTTCCTATACTAGGTACTTGTCTAGTATAGGAACCATTGGAGTATAGGATTGATGCTTGAATATACCTAATTACTTAATTAGGTATCATTATTCAAGCATCAAAGCTGGACCCATAGACAAAAAGTCAGAAACTGACTGCGAAAAGAAATTACTCTATTGTTGTGATACTTGCTCTATTATTAAGACAAGTCTTGTATAAATGTGTGTTATTTTCTATTCCAGTGGCCAGCGATGAGCTCGGAGCACAGATTTTGGAACTGCCGTACAAGGGAGAGGACATTAGCATGTACATTTTGCTACCGCCTTACTCCATGAAGGAAGGTAAATTATCATACCTACCTACCTACATAAATTATTTATTATAAAATTCTTAGATTTATTAGAAACAGTATACATAAATATAATTCTGACCAGTAAATTTCAATTTACTGGTCATTGCCGTTACGGTTTTTCTTGTAGGTAAATATGACGATCTTGCATATGATTATAATGTAATTTTCATTACGTACCTAGGGGCACACGCACACGTGCATCATGCTAATAACTACTGATAGGTTTAAATAAACCAATGATGACGTTTTAGGTGTGAAGAACATAATCGCGAATCTGACGCCGGAGCGGCTCGCAGCCGTCGTGGAAGAAAGCTATATGGGCCGCGAGGTGGTCGTCGAAATACCCAAATTCACCATCGAGAGGTCGTTGCCCCTCAGAGGAGTAAGTTAAAACTTTTAGTGCTTACCTTACCTATAAAATATTTGGATCTCTATTCCGTGATCATGACATCAGATTTTTGATGTCTGGTTAGAATTTAAATATGACAGAAACACCTTATTTATCTCTTTTGATTTACTTACCTACATTTGGTAGATATTTTTAATGGAAGGAATGAACCGGAAGTGGCAGGCCAATGATTAACTTAAATGTATGCAAAATCCGGCCACGTGCGAATCGGACTCTTGCACGAAGGGTTCCCGTAACATTATCTATAAAAACGGCAAAAAATTTATACTGTTTTTTTCATAATATTTGTTGTTATAGCGGCAAGAGAAATACATCATTTGTGAAAATGTCAACTCTCTAACTATCACGGTTCATGAGATACAGCCTGGTGACAGACGGACAGACAGACAGACAGACAGCGAAGTCTTAGTAATAGGGTTCCCGTTTTACCCTTTGGGTACGGAACCCTAAAAATAGGATGGCCACTGAAAGAGTACCGATCTTACTCAAAAGCGGGATAAGGGCAAGGAAATTATGGTGAATAAATATTCAGCAGGGTTATAAACTCAATAGATAAATAATGCTGGACACTTCACACAGCGTCATCTAGCCCCAAGCTGTGCCCAAACTAAGCATGATGGAATTAAGATTGTATGGAATTTTATATACTTACACCGGATTTTAACACTCATCCTTCGAAGTGTCTCCTTTCACCTGGACATTGATATTTACGAGTTTTAAAGGTTTACTGTATGATATTTGCAGATATTGGAGAAGCTGGGTGTAGGAGATCTCTTCAACGTGTCTGCAGACTTCAGCACGCTGACAGATCAGCACGGCATCCAGTTCGATGACGCGGTGCACAAGGCCAAGATACAAATTGATGAAGAAGGTATGATATTATTGCTCTCTATATCCATCATTACCATTTAGCCTCAACTGAGCATTTTTTTGATCCTGAGTTCCTGCAAGGTGAATGGAACAGGATCACACAAGTCAAACCCGTCGCTGATTAGTAGAATATTACCTAACTTGTTGCTGAGATGGTTTAGGTGCTGGGCAAGCCTCTAGGTATTCCATCTCAAACAATGTCCCAGGCACTACTGCGTCCCGTTATGTGTAGGCACAGGTTGCCTCCTGACGCTGTAATATAGTATAGATGTAAAGGCCTAAGTTTGTTGCCTTTATGATGTTTTCGTTCACCGTTTAGTGTAGACATAATTTAATAAAAATTTTGACTGTATTGTTATAGTTTTTACCTCACACTTAAGGGATCTTAGATTTCAAAAATTGCACGCGGAATTCGAACTCATGGTTCGTGATTTGTGTCTATGTGCTAACCAACTGAGATAATGGGCAATCGACGAGTAGAGTCGAAACTATAATTAACTTTTTCTTTCATTTCCTGGCAAGAAATACTTTTATATTTTACGAAATATATAAATACTTATTTGACGCCCTCTGTGGCGCAGTGGGTGCAGTGGAAAGCCCGCATGGGACGCAGGTTGCGGGTTCGATCCCCGCCGCGGGATAAATGATTGTATGATCTGCTCATATTTATCTCGGGTCTAGGTGTTTCTACCTATGTATAATATGTATGTATTTACAAACAAAAAGTATGTAAGTAGTATAACAGTTACCTGGTTCCCATAGTACAAGCTTTGCTTATTTTGGGGCTAGATGACACTGTGTGAAATGGTCCAGCATTATTTATTTATCCAAGATCTGTTATCTTCGCAGGTACTGTCGCGGCAGCTTCCACTGCCATCTTCGGCTTCCGTTCGTCCCGACCTTCAGAACCCACCAGGTTCATAGCCAACTTCCCGTTCGTGTACGTTATTTACGAACGTCCCACCAGCTCGATCCTATTCATGGGCGTCTATAGGGATCCTAAGAAGTAAATTATATCTTAAATAAGTAAGCAGGAATTCTGAGGAACGAATTGTGTGCGGATAGGGTCCTAAACGTATTTATTTTTATATATTTGCGGGAAGAGACGCAGAGGGCCCTAAGTAAATTACTTTTAACCTAAGCAACAAAGGACCCGAACAATAAAAGTAGGATTGAGTAAACTTAAGTTTTAAAAAGTTGAGTGTGTTTGAGGGGAATACAGGAAAACAAGTTACAAATAAATTAACTTACTAAGGCTTAAATTCTATACATAAAAATGGTCAAGTTAAAATGAATATATGACACTGTTTAAGTTTAAATCAATTTTTCATACAAAAGTATTGTAAAGAGCCTACTATATAGCGATCTAATGAAATGAATCTGTTAGGTATTAGAAATACGGAAGAGTTTTCAAAGGAACAGGGAGGTTCATTTGAACTCTTATTTACAGACACTTGTAAGTTCATATTAACACTTCTAGGAGCAGCAAGTAACCTATCTTTTCTATGTGAAGCGTATTGTATATGATAAAATAATGTAAGTATTAATGCCCAAATTAAGAGCCCAGTTTTGATCTAAGGTTTTGGTTTTGATTTAATTAATTAACAAATAATAATGTAAAAAAACGTTGATTTTATGGTTACTTTCAAGGATTTAAAAGTCTAGGTACTTCAGGCACATAGGCAGATTTAAACTTACATAACGCCCGAATTATTACGAGGCAGCAGTATTTAATAAAACCTCGTTACAATTTTATACTTTTCCATGAGCGTATCCTGGATAAACCTGAAATTAGCTTTAAAATAATGTTACGAAATAAAGTTTTACTCGTTCTGTTGTTAATCATTTTGTGGACTCCTACGTATTACCACGTATTACATTATCTTTAGGTGTAGGTACGTAGGTAATTCTTCACAAAGAAATTCCATTAGCAAAATTGTCTTGAAATCACGTAAGTGCTAACATATCAAGTTATGGCCAATAAAAATGTTGTGAAACTTAAACATTCTGCAAGAACTATTAATTTGACAAATACCTTGCGTTATATTACGAAAATGTCTTTGTTATACTTACTGTTACTGACAATAAGTAAATAAAATGCAGTGTTTTTAGTTGCTTTGTTTTTTTTACTTTTCATTACACTCCATCCATCGTAGGAAATATGTTGTATGCAATACATATTTTTAGGTGTGATCTTGAATCCATATTTGCTAATTTTGAAGAAGTAACTACCTACTACTGCTAGTTTCTTTCAAAGACAGACTCTGAATCTGATCTCACACCAACACCAGGGTTGTTCGCATCCTTTGGTACAGTCAGCAAACGAAAGTTGATTAACAGTTTGAGTCTTTAAAAGTCATCTATTTTCAATTTCTAACAAAAAAGAAACTTTCCTGGGAAATGATTATACTTAATCTTCAACTATTTTGTCAAAGTTTTGGTAGGTAATGATGTTACTGATTTCGGAAATATTCAGCTTTGATTTGCTAACTGTACCAGTTTTCGTACTCTGTGGATGATTTAGTTGAATCGTCCCTTTTGCCATTAAACGTGTGTGATATCCGATCAAAAGTTATCTGACACATATCGTTCAAACTTATTCTCACATGTTTTTCATAAAGATAAGCTCTCTGATTCTGATTTTGAATGTATTAGATGTTTTAAACAGCCACTTTATTAGCAAGTTGTGAGATTGGCTCTAAACTAGGCGAATAAGGTTATAAAATTACAGTGTAACATTAACCAATGAAATGCCTATTATAGAAAACACATTTACCTACTAGATATATCGTTTTAATTGGCTTGTCCTATGAGTTTTGTGTGTTATTAATAGCTTCCCTCTTAATAGACGTTGAATCTTCCATCCAGTCGCGTGTTTAATTCAAATAACGTTTATTTGTCTCACACAATGGTTCACATAAAATGCAGTTAGTACAATATAAATGTACGAGCGAATAGTTTGAACTGTTTGTGCGAGACTGGTGCCTGAGATAGGTTTATGATGTTTAATATTTGAAGCTTCCTAAATAATTGAAACTCTTTGACCAAATGTGGTAAGTATTGGATTAGATATTATGTATGCCCACATTACGCATTCGGTTTTAAAGGAGCAAAACGAAAAGAAAAACGAGCATTGAAGATGATCTCCGCTAAAGAGAAAGCAGTCATTTGGTTTTGATAATACTTAAAAGTATTTACCGAATGTGCCAACACAGAAGGCATTGTTTTAAATGCATTGACACGGGTAGCAGTGCCATTCATCCGTAGATGCAGATGCCTAAGTTTTCACTCATAATGTACTATTTCCTGTAGCTACCTATAGCAGCTCAGCTAATGATGTCTGGTTACGTCGTCTCACACTTGCCGCGTTGTTTTCTCTTCAGCTATCATTTATCATTTATCATTATTCCCTTTAGTTAAAAAAATGACCTCTTAGTTTCGTTGGAGATTTTCCAATGATAAATCGCTTCAACACAATTCTCAGATGATTAAACTTAAGAACAAATTATGAAATATGAGTACTTATATATGAGTATACGGTTCTATGTAGGCTTGTAAACTTGATTGTAATTTGAATGTTAGCAATATTCAAAGCTAATATTTCACTATAGCCTAGTGATAACTGGAAAATCGTCTCTAATATATGATGATTGACGGCCCATAAGAGGGAGAAAGTTTAAGTGCCTCACAATATTCACATGTCTGTTTACATTAAGTATGCTACAAGAACTTGCATGTTTTCTTTTTATTAAGCAATCAGGTTTGATGTATGTAGGCAGATATTGAACTTATGGAATGCACGTTTTTATTAGCTGTTCTAAGATAAATAAATAGTTACGGAGTGCATTATCGAAGGATAAGGTCAGCCGCTACACTTCCGTTTGTCAGCAACTCGCGGTCCGCATTCCACGAGCTTTCTTGTGATCATATCTCTAGTTTTGAATTTGTATGACTCCTTTTGGAATTAATGGTATTGCCTAGGTCGGCTACTTTACATGTCCATAAATATTACTGTTACCTATGCACGTTCTGACTTTTATGGCAGCTTAAGAATATAGAAATGATATTAATGTCGCTGCATGCCTAACACATTAATAGACGTAACAACTTGTAATGACGAATTTATTTCTTAATTACAACTAATAAAAGGTACTAAGTAATCCTTCTCATGAATTACCTATATAATTACTGAATAAGATTTACTTACCAATATAATTTATTTAAGACCTCCTAATACATAGTCCTACACATCCTATAATATCTAAATATGTAGGTATTATGTTAAGATAGAATATAAAGTTACGCTTAAGTTATTTTTCGTGGACAACAGTTTACCTGTATAGATGTACCTACATTAAATCACAGCAATTAATACAGTCTGCAAACAATGAGTGGAAAGCAGGTACGTAAATCCATCGGAAGTATTTGTGGTAGCGATAGGATCTTCAGTCCACAATGGAACTAATTACCAGCAGATTGGTGCGCCGGAACTGCAAGACAATAGCCACGGAGGACGGCTCGTGGTCAAGCTGAGATGTGTGCCTTTGTTCATCTTGCTATTTGGACTATCAGAGTTATTGCATCTAATCTGTGTTTCCAAGAACGAATTATGTTTTTTTTGTACTTGACACTAGGATGCTAGTTTCAAAGTTTTGGCCACATTTAATCGTAATTTCAATTTCATATCCAAAGAGGTATACCTAAGTTGAATCGTAGCCTAGAATTAGGCGACTGCTAACATACTACTTTAAACAAATTGCATGGAAAAGTACCTTACCATATTTTTTTATTTGTAGGTGTAGTGTTGATATCTTTTAACCTACTTTTTCAATAAGACCTAATTACTGAGAAAATGATATTATGTATAACAACTAAATGAGAACTCTCTTGAGGAAATTGAGGTTCACGATAATAATACCAAAAAAGATCCAAATTATATTCAAAACATTTTATTAGCAAACTAACATAGGAAAGTAAAAATATAAGAAATTCATTATAAAACTGTAAATCTTTATAAAACTATGGTAGCTATAGGTATTCTACTTTACATACCTTTCGGTTTGATACTGCTTTAAGGTTACCAGGCATTCTGATACATTTATCTTTACTCAACGGAACGAAACGACTACAATGACTCTATCTTGAAGAATGTCTTATGCTTATTTATAAAAAAAACTGTAGTTTTCAAAACATAAAACATATTTTACTGAGTGACATGATGACAAAATAACTACCAGTGGGACAGATAAAAATGTTGTGTTCGTTGGTAAGCGCATAACTTGCTTTGGCTATTTTGAATGTTCGTAAATAATTTTTTAAAGTAAATTTAAGTTACTATAACTATTTCTTTACTTTTGAAATTATACAGAAGCTAAAAAAAATGTTGGTTTACACAAACAGTTATACGTCCACCAAGAGTAGGTAGTTCACGTCTCGTCCCGGCATCGGCACATGCCTGCGATCCAAGGCATATTCAGATAGCGGTACTTTTGCATCGGATCACTGATACACTTTATGGCACAGATGTGCCTTTTATAGTTTTATCAAAATAGGTACATCAAATAAAACAAACTCGTAATATCAACACCATGGGGAATGAAAATGTTCTTAACATTTTTTTTGTAAGTTCCAAAATTCGTTTAGCACTTGTCTGACCCGATCCTGGCAAAACTTAAAAATGTATCAGTGGCACAGTCTACATTTATTATTTTTGCTTGCCCAAAGGTCAAGTAAGCAATAGTGTGATTAGGTGTGACACCGTTTAACAGTTACACAGAATACAAAAATCACAGCTCAGGTTAATCAAAATAAAATATTTTTGTTTTCCTCGTCATCTTAAAATTAGTTTCTATAATAAATAATGTACTTAGTGTACAGGACGGTTTTCAATAACAAGGATAAAGAGAACGGTTTCAAAAAAATTGTTGTGTCTAGTTTCATGATCAAATCAGTTAGGTAAGTCATTATTAATTATATTTTATAGTATCAAAAACGACCACGATTTCCGTAGAGCCCCTTGGGTTAATTGACAATTTGACATTATAAAGATGAATTACTTAATGCAATTTATGCTATTTAGAAGTAGGAGCGTTAGGTAAGTATAAGATATGGATGCAATAGGTGTAACCATCAAGTATTATGGTGTTTTGTACGAGTGCATAAAACCGTCGGTCTTCTTGTATCGTTTCGATAGTTCCTAGGGCATTAGCGTTACTACTATTCGAAATTAAGTTACACAAAATGAAGTACTTAAATTATAATATCTTAAAAATAAGACACATTTATCAATATATCTATTAATTAACTCAGGAACAAATGCATTAAAAAATCGTTCAATATACTACATAACTTTTGAGTAACACATCTTTTTTGAAATATGGACCTCAATAACCAACGTATTTATTATATTTCGACATAATATTTTTGTTAATATATTAACAACCATTTACATACTCACAATAACTTATCAAGGTAGCCATAACATCTTAAAGAGTAAACTGGTACAATCTCTCAAAGACTATTCTTATCATTTAGGTACTTAATATTCTATAAATTCGCTAACTTTTAAATAAAATACCATCTAATGAGATTCAAGTGGTAGAGTATAAAATTTCTCAAATTATTTTTATTCTTGTCCTGTCTAAAGACACAATATTTACAAATAATGAGTATTGTCATTTAAACTTCAGACTTTAAAATTATCTGTACAAATGTATGAGTACGGGGTAGTTTTGTAGTCCATGGAAGTACTAAAAGTACTTCTAAGTACATAATTCTTCTAAGTAAAAATATCTATCTATTTTTGATTGCCATGAAAAAGAGTATTTTAAGTAAAGTAAAATGGTAATAATATGAGCTACCTCCACGTTTCTGATAATATAACTTGTGGTGCGTATGTGTCCTTATTTGTAATGATTCTATATTTAGGTAACATTACAACGAGGGCAGTAAGTTTAGGTTATGCTATCTTACAGTGTTAATCTCTGGCAAGATAGACTGAAGTCGGCGACATTGTTACATAATAAAAGATAGAAAGAGATAACTTACAATGTTTTGGTGATCACTCTTGAGAGTTAGAAGAAAGGATTAATATTTTATGGTTGAAAGTTGTGTTTATCAGGGTATCGATCATCAAACATGTTATAAACTGTAGAGAACAATTATTAGAGGATACCTTTCTAGCATTTTTGTTAGGTCCCTAGCTTTCATAAAACATAACAAAATAATCTTGCTCGTCGATTATTGGAAGCAAAAGTAAAAAGCTCAGACAGGTTTTGCTTTCTATTTCCGAGTTTTGATCAAATGATTTTTATCTTTGCTGGTTAAAGTTAAACAAAAGAATAAGTTTCTGCTCCAGTTTAAAATTGAATGTAAAAAAGTGCATTCTTCCGCTCTAACTATAAACTGCTTCTTCATTATCTTTTTGTAATAACTGATCTTGTTAAATACTACAAACAATTTGAGTACCATTGGATCCCATGAAATACAAAAAATATACTTACTCGGGGAATTTGAGTCTACGATACAAGTGCGGTGGTAAGTATTAGGTATTGAGATGCTGCATGTCTGCATCCCAATACAAAATATACAAAAGTAAGTACCTTTAGTAGTTAAAAAAGAAATAGGTAATCATTGAAAACAATACAATTGAAATCAAGCCATTCTGAAACGACATTGCTTTAAATGTGAGATCAATACGGGTTTGACGTGCGGAGGCCGAATCACCGACCTTGATTCACTAGATGCTGCTTTGATTTCAATTACAAAACCCAATTAAACTGTTGCTGCTATAAAGCACCTATTTAATTCTTAACAGTATGTATACAATCAGTATATGAAAATAAAATTACGTTGTTCCTGTTTGTATGTATGTGTATGCAACAAAGCTACCTTATGGGTGCTCCATATTTTAAAATTAGTGTAAATTAACTAATTTTAAAATATGGTCTAATTTCGTTTTTTATAATACGAGAGGTAGAATAATTTCCCATACATTTTGTACTAAGAATCGATAAATGAACTTGAAAAATTTTTTTGGCGCTTTTCAGACTTATCTAGTACTTAAACCTCAAATGGTCCCATAGAGTTTTTTGATCCCTACAAGTAAAAGGATCGTTGGGCACCAAAAAAATAGAGTTAATTTATCGATTCTTAGTACAAAATATGTGGGAAACGTTTTTGACGATTTCTGACTTTTCTAGTACTCAAACCTTAAATGGCTCCATAGAGTTTTTGGATCCCTAAATGAAACTGAATCGATTGGCATCAATATTTTTTTTACATTTGTAATTTTTGTCGTTAACTGTATTTTTTCTAAATCTGTGAATGCAGTTCAAAATATCTCATAAAGTTAGGGAAGGTCTCCTAAGAGCTACAACGGCTAAGGTACCTGCCCTTCGTGGCCCATCTCAAAAATCCACCCTGTATCCATACTCGTAGGTATGTACGTACCTACACATCACAACTTTATTTGAATCACATAAAACAATTTATATTTGAATTAGAAATTAGATACTTGACACCCTAACATAAAATGTTCAAAAATATATATGTATTAAGTAGTACTGTAAGTAGTACTGTAAGTTAGTACTGTATCTTTCCTTAATTTTTGTACCTTTACATTCTAGGCATATTATGTTGATATAGGTATATACCTACAACATATCCATACAATTATTATATATTTAAGCACTTTTTCACATAATTTGCTAACCAATTGATAAGATAAGATTGGGTAGGTAAGCAATATTATAAATAAGAAACGAAAGCACTTTAAAAACAACAACACATAAATGCATTGTGTTGTGAGTTACGGATTAATAGGTCGGTACTTGGAAGAGTTAGTTGGTAGCTGCAGTTACCTTTTCTAGGCACGAGTAGGTATGTTTATAAAACTGAATAGCTGGGCGAGGCACCGCGTTATAAACACAAAGAAAGGCCAATCTGTGAGACGAGAAAGGGAGCACAATTTTAAAGACCGCCATTGGAACACCACTTGTATTTCTAATTTATAGCAATCTGAGGGCAATCAGGCCTCTCCCTGTACCAGGCGAAAGATGTTATATTGGGAATGAGAAACCGTTCACTGTTGTCTGATATGGATGGTCAAATAATGAAGGTGGTTACTTCAAACAAGTTATTACCTACACTGAAATTTCTAGTAGTTAAGCAAACATAATGGCAGTAGCTTACTTGTAAAAAACTATTTAAGTAGGTACCTATATATCTTCAAGTTCCTATGAAGAATGTTCGTATACTAAAAAGTAACTTGAGGAAGACTTTGATAGTCGAACGGTGAAAGATGGTGGCGCTGAATGGTCGTTCTTTTACTCTGTTTTTTTATTATTTTTAGAAAGTTTAGTCGGTCGCGCTGCGGGAGAAATTACGGCGGCGAGCTGTAATCCCAGCGCTGCTCATCATTGTTGGCTATTTAATCTAATGATCGGTATAACTATTAGAATATTAGATAATAAATTATACAATGTCAATTTCTTTTTCCTGTTTAAATTCAGATTTATACCGAAAGTTATAAAATAAAGGTTTGTCAAATTATTTTGAACTATGATAAAGTTTTGGGAGAAATACAGATAATTTGGAAATCATCTAAGGAACCAAAAATACCTACTCACAGGTACAAAATGCATGTAAATACAAAATAATCAGTAAGTACCTAATATTTACACAAAACTAACGACTAATGAATATGGGGTATTGAGTATTGTACTAAAACAAAAGCATCATAATAGCTTAATACGCTAATAAAAAGTACGGTAACGGGTGGAATTATAGACAAATTAACAAAATAAGATTCAGCCGAGAACTTTCACATCATTCATTTGTAACGTCCTTAATTTCCTAAAATACCACTTATTAGATTAGCACCTTACCAAATTCATCTGTGATGTTTCAGCCTTACTTTGAAATAACTTATCACCATGACGAAGTTTATTTGACTATGATAGCGAAGGACACAGACGGCGTTGAGCGCGGTTACCTCTTGTTGGGCTTGACGGCTCCGTTGGCGGCGGCGCTCTTCTGCGCGATGTGCGTCTGGTAGTGCTTGGCGAGGTGCGCCTTCTGCCGGAAGCTCTTGCCGCACAGCGAGCACGCGAACGGCTTCTCGCCCGTATGCGTCCGGACGTGCACGTTCACCGAGTACTTGTCCTTGAAACCCTTGGAGCAGATGGAGCAGTAGTGCAGAGATCTCTCCTTCCGCACGCCGTTCGACGTCGAGGTCGCTGCCTGAATATTGGTGCCGGACTGACTCTGCGTTGACGGGGGCGAATTTTTGTTCTGTATTCTTTTGTATTTTTTGCTCACCGTTTTTGTGCTTGTGACGGTCGGTGACGCGCTCATGATCTGAAGATGCTGGTTCAGCTGCACGTCTCCGGCGGGGATCATGGTCACCAGCTCGCCGTTCACGTGGTGGATGTTGTAGACGCTCCGCGAGGGCTCCAACGCCTCCACCGTGCAGTACGGCTGCATCGACTCGCCGAGCTCTGATGTTATTCGCTTCAGCTTCTCATAGTCATCGGGGTAGTTTGATAGTATATCGTCAACGCTCTGTGTTGACGTTGGGTTCTCCCCGTTTGCGATCACGGTCGCGTTTTGATTGTCCAGTAATATCGATATGTTTACGTTCCCAGTTTGTGGCGATATGGCCATCAATAGTTCTTGGCTTACTTCTTTGCCATCTTGATACATTGACGGAACGTCAGCCTTATTATTATTGTTTATAATTACCCTTTTCAATTCAGTGTTAGAATCCGTTTTTGCTTTCTGTATAGCACTATATCTAATAAAAGCTTTTCCTTGTAGCGCACTTCTTAGTAATGATTCATTTGATTCTGTGTTTTGATCTGTTATCTTCCAGTCGTTATTGTTATTATTGAATTCAACTTGACTTTCTAATAATGTGGGAGTGGTTATGAGAGGCGGACTGTGAGGATCATCTTTTTTATCGTTCTGAAATTCACCGTCATCGTATGTGAACGGTTCCACTTTTACTAAATTGCTTGTGCTCAGATCTGTGTTTTGACTTTCTGATTCGGCATCATCGTATATTATGGCTTCTATTTTTGGTAAATCTTGACTGAATTCATTAGGGAAGCCATTCATATTTAATATAGACTCGAGATCCAGAGAAGGCGGTTCTATGTCCGCTGGGCTAGAGATGGAGACGTCTTCTTCTTTAACCCAATATCGGCTCGAACTGGTCTCATTGATGTCAGGGTTGAGGACAGTTAGCGTGTATATTTGTCCATCCGTGTTGTTGATAAGCTTGTTCGATATAGTAGTATCCGCACACGCATGTGTTCCATTGATTTCTGTGTCTTGGTTCCAATAGTATTTGTTAAGATCCTCCAGCATGCCCGAGTCGAGGCGCTCGCGATCGCGATCCACGTTCCATATGGAATCGAAGCTTTCGAGCGTGGTGGGCGCGGTGGCTGTGGCCATGCCGCTGGCGCACGCCGACGGGACGCCTGACACGCTCAACAAGCTGTTGTTGTTCTGTTCCTTGGGCTCCTCCGAGAGCAATGGATTCGACCGCGAGTCGGGAGATTCCATGAACACGTTCACCGAACGCATCTGCTGTTTGTACTGAGCATCGGTAACCTCGTTCGACGTAACGAAATCAAAGAAATCCGACTTTGACAGTTCTGGGGCAGTGGCCGTCATGACTACCGTTTCAATTTCAACCGAGGACGACTACTCGGTTACCTCTCCCGTCAGGTTTGCTTCATCAAGCTCGTCGTGTTTGTTTTGTATGTTTGTACTACTTTATACATATTATCTTAGTTTAATATGGATAACCCGATATGACTTGTACTTTATTGGCAGTCGCTAGAGCGTCGGTAACTGATATTGCAGCGCGAGAGCGTGGGTTGGGGTGCTACACGGACGCGCCCGGCGTGCGAGAGTATATCGGCGGACCAATCCAATTTGCAAATTTGATCCGTACGTGCCTTTTTCCCATTATTCACGCCAACCCGAAACCGTGCTCTTGAAGAACTTATATCTTGTGGCTCCTGCCAAAATATGCGATGAAATTGTTGAAATTTTCCATATCTTCAATGTCGTGTTGACGAAAGTGGATATCAGCAGTATCTGGAAAAGAAAAAAAAAGTTGTGATTCAATACATTCGGTGTGTATTTCATGAATTGTAGAGTGTATAAAGAGCTCCGCTTTATTATATTCAAACAAACGCGGTAGTTTAGTATAAAACTAAGTTGTTTTGTTCATAATGTTGTGTCTTTAACTGTATGTTTAATTAATAAGTTCAGTTCGGTCGTGCTTTAAGATCCTGTATGAAACCAGGGCGAACGAGTCACGCGTCGTGCCTATCAGGCATCGCGGCTTGCGCCTGCTCCGAGCCGCCTGCCCACTACAACTCCGAGCTATTCGCGGTAGCTCTTACAAGAATACCTGTTCAGTTTTTTCTACCACGATTAACCAATACTTAAAACCGAACCGAACATTAACTTTTATTGATAAGAACAAAAACGAGATTCATCTCATTGTTTACGAATAACTAGTAGAGCAGGATCATTTACTCTCCATACCTAATATTATTTTTCAAGTTTATCATCTTTAAGTTTAGGTATCGTAGATAATTTCAGATTATGTGTTTGTTAGGTACATAAAGTAAAATGAGAAAGGTCTGTCAAACGACACGATGAATTGGAGCAAGCGCGAGGGACCGGAACATGATATTAAGTTACCTACACCTGACAGCTGATACAATTGTAACTTGTTAATATTTCTCGAAATATTATACATACACCTAACTACTTTAGACTATTTAAAACACTTAATTCACTCTTAAAGGTTTGCATATTGTAATCCACCCAAACAGGATTATTTACATAATTATAAATAAATATCGATACGGTATCATTCAAATAGTATTTTCAAAATGTTTACTTCTTAGTCCAGGTACAACGCTAGAATGCTCATAAATCCTAGAAACTATGAAAGATGCTTGAATCTGTGCTTGAATATTCAACATTAGAAATGGGATAATTACAAAAGTGGATAATTCTGGACAAGTTAGTACATCTTAGGTATTGATCGAAGCTCTGGGAGTTTGGCTTTATCGATCATTCAATGATTGTTAGAGGATACGAGTATGAATAGACGATTGCTGTTCTATGTGAATCAAAGTCTCCTTGTTCGAAGAGACCTTGATGGTTCTACGGTTTTCGCAATTTTTTTTTTTAAAGTAAATATATGTAAATATGTAGTATGTGGCTTAGTTTCTGTAAATAAGTCTTAATTTTTTTAAATATCTAAAAAATATCATTGGTGGCTGTACCTTATTGCCCTGTTTCTTGAGTCTAGTCAGTTTCATTATAGGTACACAGTTTATATTGCGCTAGCTACTGCGCGAGACTTCGTTCGCGGCACCAACATTTTGAATAGCCTTTACTATCTACGCCTATTTTAAGTTTTATCTAAATCGGTTCACTGGTTTATGCGTGAGTAAAACACATACACACATACACAGCTTTATTATATTAGTAGGTTAAGTAACAAATCTTGACTTATTTCTTATCTTTAACATTACCTACTTAACACATGTACCTAATAATTTGACTTTACTATAAATTCATATTCTTAGCCAATTAACTCTTCACTGTGGTGTGGTTGCATGATGCTGAAATAGGTTTGTAAAAGTTAATTTTAAGTGTTCAAAGCTAAGTAACGTTAACTAAACAAAGTTGCGTGAGAAACGTCAGGGGATCGTGTAGGTTTATATATCTTCGCTCATAAAATACTAAATTCAATCAGTGCTTTACAACCATTGCATCATACGAAGCTATTTAAAACTGAATTTATACTTGTACGTAAATATCCAAAATTGATTTACAGAAACTGTTTGCAAGATAATAGTTACTCAATGTTTTCAGGAATCTCTAAACTAAGGGGTAATATAAAATTATGTTTAATAATTATGTTCTATTCCCATGACGCCCAAGGTGTATTATGAGCGCAACGAATCTTTAGCTCTCTGAAGTTAGGTGCAATAGACGATTGCGCAGGTTTGATAGAGTAAGCGAGGTAGCACAATTTTATGCGTCATCAAAAATGGGTTCTGCGCAGCTACTTCATTTTTGAGGTTACCTAAAGATGTTAAATTATTGCAGTGTATCCTCATGAGGTCGCTGTGGTTTTTCTGAGAATAAAATCTGTAATCGTTTTATAAGCCATTATTATAACCGATAATCGCCGATTACTGTTGCATTTGGTTCGCTCTTTGTTGCAATCAAAGCTAAATTAAATAAGTAACTTGGAAAGGTTTTATTCCAAGGTACTTACCTGCTTGTATTGTGGTTTAAGTTGCTGTTCTACAAAGCGTTTACCGACTCTGAATTGGTGATATCAACAAAGCAAAAATTTAGTGGTAAGCAAGTGGTAAGTATGTTAGTTATATCGTAACCAGCCTTTGCACTTTTTAAAAAGTTTTCGTGCTTTCGATTTTCTGTGAATCATTTGGAAGTTATCAGTGACGTGACGTCAATTGTGCCGTAGCGTCTTCGCATCGTGGCTTGTAAAAAGTATTGAAAGAATTCAAGGCTTTTCATCGAAGCATCACGGTGGCGTCGTGGCTGCGCGGGCGCATGTGGGTTAACGAGCAGTTGCGCCACGCCGCGCGCCGCGCCGCCGCGCCGCTGAATGCACCGCCGCGCCGCACATACTGCCGATTCACCAATTGGATCACGACTGTCATGCTCACCTCACTATTACTTCTTTGTATGTTTTAATTTAAACACAAAAAAAAGATTTTTCACGACAATTTTACTTGTTTAGTTTTATTCTATTATTTTTTAAAGAACTTAGACTATATTGTTTTAATTATTAATTGACATAAAAATAAGGATATTTACCACGACAAATTGAATCTCATTATTGAATTTAAAAGTCGGTGGAACGATTATTTCGTCTTTTTTTACAATTTCCTACCATATACATATTTTACTTACTTTACCAATGTAGAGTAGGTAGATTAAGCTTGTTTTCTTGTTTAAGTAGCGTAAGGTAAAGCGAACTCAATATTGCATCTAATGCCTGATTTTATCTTTGAGAACTATCGAATGATGTTTACATTGCATTGCATTATATTTACAACACAATCAAGCAGATAATTACACGGACAAAATTAAGCGGACACGTTACAAGAGATAGAGGTCCTTTTAGCCGCGGCGGGGGCGCGGGGGCGCTGCTGATCAGATCTGCGATATGATGAACGATTGCAGACCACTGCACAGGGCTTTAATTGGCATGTGCCATACAATACTTTTAGCTTAAACTTGCCAACAAGACTGGAGCAATACGTTTAAGCGGACACTTGGTCGTGTCTGGTAAATTTCCACTTTAGGTACAATCCTTTAAATACCAATTATAAAATTGATTAATCTGCATGTCGTAAACAGCAAAATAAGTGAATAATGAACACTGAATTACTACTTATGACTTTTGAACGCGTGGTTACAACAAGCTATGGGAAATAATGCAGATAGGCTAGACAGACAGGTGCCGAAGGCAGCACAATACGGCATTTAAACTCGGGTGGCTCAAACGTGCCTACATGCCTCGCTAATTAGCTCGAGCTTCGCTAGCTAACACGTAGATATACGAATGTAACATGTTTAGTAATTGGTGATCTGTTTCATATCGATCGGAATCCGCTCGGCTGCCGTACAAGGCAGGCTAGCCAGCGCATACCAGACCGCGTCCGCGCGTTCGTGCTGCCTTGAGCTCACCTCTGACATTTCACTGAAGATGACCGTTTGCTGCGTTCAGCCTTTGATCTCTCTCATACACCTGACTGATGCAATTTTATGCCAGATTATTATGCACGTAAGTTAGATAGCAGTAAAAGTGAAAATTATAATAAGGTATAATAGTTTAGACCGCCAGCCGTCTCTCGGATACCTCGAATGACATGCGGTTAATTGCGGTTAACGCAATTAAAGGGCTCACCGAGAAGAATCTCTGGGAAATCGTAAATCTAACTAATATTAATGCCTCCAGCTCGGAGCGTAAGATCGTCGTAACTAAACATGACTTAATGAACTTAATAATATGTATACCTATTTAAGTATTGGATGATTGATATGCTTGTGTTTAATGGATGAAAATCGATACTAAAGTGCAGCAGCTAGCCTATAAACTATATTATCTTAATGTAGTATCTTCGTAGATTTGTTGCAATTAAAGCAATTTAATCACCGAGTGGGTGTAATTACATACGAATCTGGTTCATAAAACTAAGAGGATAGATTCTAATAAACGTGTTTATACAGCGACAGCGAATACGGCCGATATAGCGGCCATGCCGGTTGGTTGTGGCAGATTTATGGCACTAGGCGCAGGGGCTGCAAGGATGCACAATCTACTCGTGACATATAGATTACTAACTTAGCTGAGCCGCATCGAATTCTGGTATAATTCACTGCATATGGATGTTTATTATAGAACAAACATAGCCATAGCCGTTTCCCACGGAGATACGCCGCCGCGCTGAGCCAACAGACGCTACAAATAATGCCTATGCAAAGAACGTTTCTGTTTGCTTGTGTCTTGCAGAATTGTAACAATAATTTACTGTCACAGTGTAGGTATATTATGCTGTAAGCAATGCAGAAATATAGCAACACTTTTCTTATAAATAGTTTAAGTATTGTCACACTCAAACTGAATTACAAATGAATTTCATTTGGAATGCGATTCAAAGTGATGATATTAAACTCTCGCAAAATTTCTATTTAATGAGCCGTGAAAATATTCGCCAACAGGCACGAGTTCTAATTTATATAGCAGGTATCAAATATTTAGAGTGGCATCCATCCAGATTTTTAATGATCGCATGATGATTTTTCATCAAAACAATATTTGATGGTATGCTTTTAGTATGCAATTCCTTTATCTTAGGCTATGGCTAAAATATGTGAATAATAAGAACAGACACATGGCAAGAACTTGACTGAGATAGGTGATGCTTTTGGCGGTCGGGCACGGTAAAGTACCAGTTGCACAGGTTTGACTTGACTAGTCGCCGATTTTACGACCGCTTTGTCCTATTTAAAAATACGTCAGATCATCTAATTGGACATTAATGATGTGGTGGATTACGTAATCCGAATCTCCACTAATAAATCGGAAACCAATTTAATAAATTGACCATTAAATAAGTGAAGCGGAATAGTCAGTTAATGACAGTTTTGAAAAGTACTTAATCATTGCGGTTAAGAAAGTCATTTGTAAATATTGCTGATTTCTTAGTAAGTACCTAAAGCAAAGACAGAGTGTAATATTTACGCAGGTACCTACTTGAAGCATTAAACTGTTGTAAAGTACTAAGCTAAGAACGGGCTAATAAACCGACTTCTTCTTCTTGTCGTGTCACCCGTTCTTTCGAACCAGTGAGGTGAAAGGATTAAAAGTGCGCCTCAAAGAGGCTCCGTAATAAACCTACAATATCAATAGATATGTACCGAACACGATCGAAGACCGAATACAAACGGCTAAAAGTAGGTACCTATATCTCCATGTGTAGATTGTGCATTTGTACAAGTAATGCAAATCTTGATACGTAATCTATTTTAGACAAACAACTGGTTCAACTCGTTTTTGCATTATCTGTCACTGAAATGTGTGATGCATTATTTTCATTTTATGTTTTTGCGAGGGCGCGGTATGTAAAGCATGTGCAAATTATCACTGAAGTAACATAATAATTTGCCCGATATGCGTCAATCACGATTTCGTTTCGAAATAAGCCAAGATTGGCCTACATCGCAGGTGCATTCACAAAAAAGAGAAACTGCGGTGTTGTTGCAGTGTTCGAAAGAAAATCTTATTATCGACATAAGGGGCGATATTCGAGACGTCCGCCTGCTCCAGTTACGGAGCGCTCCCTCCGATTTGGATCCGGTTCGGTCTCGTTTCGTGTGAGCCTACCTTCACTCACATGGTGTTTTAATTACAGTTATTTTAAGTGCTTTAACAAGCTTCCTCGCGATAAAGTTGACATTGTCAGGCAAATATTGTTGAACGGCTTCCGTGGTGCCATGCTCTGCGGCCGCCACCGCACGCCCTCTCACATCGTTGCGTGCAAAAAGCTATTAACGTGCGACGTTTCAAAATTTTAAAATTTTATTATTTTTCAACCGACTTCAAAAAAGGAGGTTCTCAATTCGTCTTTATGTTTTTTTTTGTATCTTGTTACGCAATTGGTTCACCATTTATTGACTGATTTACAAAATTATTTTTGTTTGAAAGAGTAGGTATACTCCCGAAGTGGTCCCATATAAATTGTATTCCTGAGGGATTGGTAGTTTACCCGTAAAACCCTAAAAACTTTCGCTCCTAGCCATGTTACATATTTGTACTGACGATTTACTATTGTGAATCGTCAGTTTAACATTAGTAATGCCAGAAGGTTATTCCTGTTAGTTTTTTCGTTCGTTTGATGAATATTCGGATGTTTCTTACTTCGAACTCTATTGTAGGTATGTATTCGGTCGATAAGAAGATCAACGTTAAAACACTGTCCTAACCTAGGACCAAATATTCCAAACCGCCCTTGAAGTCCGATATCGTAGTACCTAAAGAACATCCGAATATTCATCAAACGAACGAAAAAATAACGGGAATAACCCCTCTGGCATTACTAATCATGTGCCGCGGTACTTGACATAAAAAGTACTTAATTTTTTGCGATCAGGTAGTCTATAATTTCCAAATAATGCCATTAGTCGCAGGTGCTAGGTTTTTTTTTTTTTTTTTTTTTTTTTTTTTATGATGAGTCGGCTCTTGACTTACACAGGCAAGAGTGAGGTCTACGATGGAGCGAGCTTACCCAGAAGGTGCCTATTAACTCTCTTCTTAAAAACAATAGGGTCGTAGGTCAGCGGAAATACAGACGCTGGAAGCTGATTCCAAATTTTTGCAGTGCGCATAATAAAAGAACTTTCGAAGCGCTTAGTTCTAATAAGTGGAATATCAACCAGATGAGGATGATAATCAGCTGTGCGTCTAAAGTCCCTATAAAAGAACGGTGAAGTCGGAATAAGGTGGAGTCTAAGCGCTATCTGTCAATTCGATTTCTTTTCTATTTCGATTTATAGGGTGGGCTTATCCTCACTTGACGCCCTGAGTCACGACGCGTCCTGAGTCAAACATTGAAGTCGGTTTTCTTTTTAGTTTTTAAAACGTAATTATTACTATGACCACGACACAGTGGGGATCATCTTTAAAAATAAATAAAAGATAGCGCGCATAAAAAGTATATTCAGACGCTTGAAAAAAACTCCAGCGATAATAGAATAGAAACAAAACACTACTTAGGTACAATTAAAACTTCAGTAGCGACAGCTAAACTAATTGATTATTTAGTAATTTGGCATATGAAATGCAGCTAAAACTCTTTGAAATATGCGCCATCATTGCTGAGTCAGATAAGACTCTATTGAATAGATTTTCGATTCATTCAGGAACGTACCTCTAATCACAAGCAATAACTTATGATATTAATTGCGCTAACAAGACTGATTACGATGTGTTGAGTATATTTTTGAAGTGGTGTTTATCAGTTCATGCTAGTAGAAGTCAATTGGGCAAAAATATTTTGACGTGTAGACGGATGAGACATGTGAAATGAAAAGGAAAGTTGCCGTTTTAATAAACGTTTTGTAACGTTTTGTAAAATGATTTTTACCGTTAGACTTTGTCATTGCATGGTATAAAAAACGTACCCACAAAGTTCTATGCTGATTTCACTTTGATTTAGGATACTGAGGCTAGTTAACCGATAAGTAACATGCTTTATGAAGGCAAAGTAAAGACAACTAATGAAATAATGCCAATTGTTAATGAAACAGCAAAGAAATTGTGAATTTGTAATATATTGTAAATTTTGCACTTGAATTACATCCGCCATTGCACGGTGTTTTTCTAAGAGGGTGAGTGTTGCCACCGGAAGTGGTAACTTTATTTTTTATTTTATAAATTGTTGCCATACAAAGTAATTTCTACTCTTAAAATTAGGCACAATAAGAAATATTTATGTTCTGTATTGAACATAAGTTGGGGCGGGCAATACCACCAACTTTGAAGTTTACAATTAAAATTTTTACATATCAAATTAAACTTATATTATAAATTATTTACATTTTACTTTGTTATTAATCAACTTAATTCTAACTTATTTTAAACCTTGACTAATTTTTATCTTAACTTAATCTGAGTTGTCGTTTAAAGGCAATGGACATAATTTTGTATAGGGCCGTAGATAAACATTATTTTTGGGTTTTATCTGGGTTGGTCTCAAACTTTCTTTCAAGTGAGTGGAATCTCTGCAGGGCTGATGAAAATGAATCTCCAATATTTAGTTCTTCTAATGGGCATTTCAACGGAATGTCAACTGAAAATTTGTTGTTTTCTAATTTAACCGACTCTTTAAAAACTTGTTCAGCCTTTTCTAACTCAATGTTCTGATCAGATTTTTCTTCAGTAATTTTTTCTGAAAGCCAAAACTTTTTCATTATGTTTTCTAAACTATCATCCTCAGTTTCTTGAACCACAAAGTTTGAGACCAGATTCACACTTGATGTATTTATTTTACAATCATTTGCAATTGTTCCTGTTACAATGTGACCTAACAGTGTGTTTTGTAATACAAGACCATTGTCTAATTTTATGATTCCATCAATTATAATTTTGGAGTAAAAGTCAACTCCTAACAATAGGTCAATTTCAGACGGTTTATTGAAACCGGTGTCAGCAAGCTGAACATTTTTGGGTATTTGACAATTTTTCAAATCTATGTAATTCTGAGGTAATTTAGTAGTTATTGTATCTACAATGTGACATTTTATTGAGAATTTTAAATTGTGTTCAGAAGCCTTTAGCAAAATATTAGCGCATTCTGTTACCTTGTTTGGAACATTCCCTAAACCAACAATGTTTGAATCTTGAGATACAGGTGTCAAGTTCAGTTGATCTACAAGTGTACGCTTTGCTATACAAACTTGGCTACCACAGTCAAGCAGTGCCTTTACTTCAATTTCCTGACCAGACTTGTCAATGAGTTTTACCATCATAGTAGGCAATAATATGTTTTTCTCACAGGTTGACAAGTTGGAATGTAATGTAATAACATTCTCTTTATCTTTAGGCTTATCCTCATGCAAGAGTGTATTGTGACTTTCTTTGCAGATCTGACATTTAAATGTGTACCTACATTTGTCAGTGTGCTTTCTCAGACATGAAGTGCATAATTTATTGTCATAGACAAACTTTGTACGCTGTGAGGCAGGAGCCAATTTGAACTTTGGGCATACATAAATTGGATGATCATTGCTGCAGAATGTGCAGGAACGTTTGACATTTAATTTTGTTGCAATGTTTGTCACTTTATTGTTATTGAATTTTGACTTACCTTCATAGCAGGTACTTTTCAATGGTAGGTTGCTGTCCTCTAAGGCAACAGCTCTCTTTTCCAGAAAGAATAGAAATTCTTCCAATGTAGGCAATGTATCTGGAGCCGACCTGTCGAGATGGTATGCACGGTTCGTGTAGCTATCGAGCTTTCTTGACAAAATTGAAATCATTAGCATATCCCAACTCTCAACAGGTTGCTCCAGGTTCTTAAGAGCATGTAATTGTTGACGCACATCAGAAATGAATGACCTGATGCATGCCGCAGTACCCTTTTGCATTTGTGGAATGTCAAGGAGGATGTTGATGTGATTTGAAATTATGCGAGTTGTATTATTGAACCTCTTTTCTAGCAATGTGACAGCTTCAGGGTAAGATTCATTGACAAGTGGCAAGTTGATAATAACAGCTAGCGCATCTGCAGTAAGGTACTTGCGCAGGTAGAACAGCTTTTGCACATTTGACAATGTCTGGTTCTTATCAATAACAGCATTAAACAAGTCCATAAAAGGCTTGAATTGTGAGAAATCTTTCCCATCAAATGATGAGATTTCAATGTTAGGCAATTTTGAAGCCGAAATTGTGGGTTTATCTGATTCTACTTTAGTATTCAATTGTTTTAATGCTGCATTGATCTTCCCCAACACAGAAAAATATCTATCTTCTACAACACCATCATCAACATCTTTTTCATCTAACATACAAATGTCTAATTGTAAGCTCTCATATGTTTGAAGAGCAATTTTGAGTTTATCTTTACGTGCTTCTAACGAGTCTATAGTATATGAAGCTGCGCTGTCTGGATCATTTATAAAGTTCTCAATTCTGGTAATGGTTGACTTACATTGGGCACGCTGAGCTCGCAACCGTTTAAGTTCGGCTTCCGCCATGGTAAACACTTACGATTTCACGTCTTATATTAGCACTTTTACGCACACAGCACTTCTTATTTGCTACGACCGCTTATTTTCCGCACTGATTCTAAGTTTGTATTTGTTTACAAACAATGTGAACGAATGATGATTGATCGAGAGTGAACGATGTCTCCAAATTTGACGTTCCGTAGCTTGCTTGACGTGACTGATGTCTAGCTCGATGATTGCAAACTCCAACTTCCTGTGAAACAGGACAACCAACGAAACAAACAGCTTCTTATGACGTCACGTAGCGTTCTCCATCTATGGTTTGAAAATTTTCGAAACACCGCCTTCTCCAAATGTTGATGAATTTTCTCTCCAAAATTATAGATTTTGAAGAGTATCACCCGATGAATCGACGTTATAGAGTCGAAATGTGAGCTGCCGCAATCGCATACCATGCGAATATGCAGGCAAATGTCTTCTTGTGCCTTCGCCGCACGCGCCAGTTTCCAATGACTTGTATTGCAAATCGCCGAAAACAATGTAAATGACGACACACCGCGAAGATAACACTTGTACTGGTAATTTAACTCGAAGGACCACTTTTGCTGTTAATGAAACAGCAAAGAAATTGTGAATTTGTAATATATTGTAAATTTTGCACTTGAATTACATCCGCCATTGCACGGTGTTTTTCTAAGAGGGTGAGTGTTGCCACCGGAAGTGGTAACTTTATTTTTTATTTTATAAATTGTTGCCATACAAAGTAATTTCTACTCTTAAAATTAGGCACAATAAGAAATATTTATGTTCTGTATTGAACACCAATATAAAACGGTTCACTATGTATTTTGCAGCAATTAAAGCGATATAACTGAGTACAAAAGTCAATGTAATTATTCGTTCAGTATTAAATCTATCATAAATAAATGTTCTAAGACATTGCGGCATACTAGTGGGTAAGTTGCCATTCGGGAAGTAAAATTATGGCATACATAAATACGACTGTTCTAGTAAAACTGCGCTGGTATCGGTATATTTTACTGAGACCGCATTATCTCACATTGCTTTGTTATCGTACTTTTAAATTTGAAGAAAGAGACAACAATTTTGCTTGGGCTTCAATTAAATACCTCAAGCAATCCAAGTTAGTTATTAGAATTGGGTACTTTTCTTTCATGGTATTTTAAAAATAATGACAAACCATACAGAAAATGATAATCTATTGTCGAAGATGCTATAAAAAGTCCCATTAAAAGTCATCACTCATCTGCAACAACGAACCTCATATTATTTATTCTATAATTTCTCTAACTTAAACAATTTATAAGAAACCTATTCACGATGCATTGTCTCCTAAATTTTATGTTTTCTTGTAGGTAATTGTGAAATGTTCATAAGATAGTGATAATATAATACCTAATAACAAAATAAAAACAGATAGCACCATAATATATGGATTTATAGTAAGAGTTGTTTATTAGTCTCGTGCAATTAGATACGCGCAAAGCCGGTACGTGCCGCGAGGGATATAAGATATATGTCTATTTGCCTTGCTCATGCATATGTTAATCGTGCTTTCTGGTATAAGTACACACAATCACAAGTCATAGGGATAACTAAACTACATGATAACCCATATTTTTTTGATTTTTTCATAATTCTTATTGCAGTTGGTAGACCACTCGTGGTGTTATTTTTTTAAATAATTAAGCCCTATTATAATTAATTAAAAAAAATCAGTAAAGCAAAGTGACCTATTAATTTTTAAAGTATCTAGGTGTTTTTGTAAAGCCGCGTAGACACCATCAGAGTATACTCTGACAGAGTGCACTCTGATGCCTCTGATTGGCCACTATGACGCACTCTGATGGCGGCAGCCAATCAGAGCGTCAGAGCGTCCTAATAGGCATCAGAGCGCACTCTGTCAGAATATTCTCTGATGGTGTCAATGCGGTTTAAGGTACCTACTTAAAGGCTTTTAGTCAAGAACAAGATCTGTAACAAAACAGCGTCACTGCGCAATTGCCAGCCCTAGAATAGCACAATATGCCGGTAGGTAAACAAGCGAGCAAGTTTCACACATTTACCGACCACTTTGGTTTTCACAGCGTAAATGACTTCAGGTTAATAATTTTCAAGTCGTGATCTCACATCAATTTATTTCACCGTTAATAGTTTGTCCTTATTTATAGGTAGGTATTATCTCGTGTATCGGCGGTTTCGTAACATTCTACTTGCAGTTTAGCATCATTTGCATACTCTGTGCTGCGCTGTCGATGTCAGTGCGATCCGTTTCGTACATCGAACGCTCGCCGTATAATTATATTCAACGAAATCATTTTAACTAAGCTAGCTAGCTACTGCGTGAGAACCAGAACATAATATTAGTTCACAATTTGAGCTCTTAATTCATATCGTAACAAATTTTGAGGTATCCCGCATTCAGATAATGAATATAAACTTACCAAGTAACGGTTTCTTTTGTACTCATTTATTATTGTTATTTTAGTATTTGGTATATAATATTATGAGAACTTCAAAAAATTTAATAAGTACCTATATGAAATCAATAAATATTCAATAACATAAATAACTGAAGAAATACTTACGAAAATAAGTAATTCGCTTTATAAATTTATGAAATAGTTCATACATATCATACCACAATAGCTTTTACTGTAATGATATAGTAAATGAAGTCGATGGCAATGGATGCAATAGGTCGCGGATGCTGGGATGATCCAGATTCGCGACGAATCCTTTCACTACGCAGCCTTGAACACCGTCCCAGGACTGACCATTACCGATGCATTATAATGTCCTATCGATTAGCATAGATCTGCACTAGAAGATTTAGTACCCATCTGTTTATTACCCGAGCTATTGTGGGCATATTTGAGAGAGCAAATGTTAAGTTGGTCTCAGGCTGCTAGCCGTCGAAAAGCACCGGACATTCTCGCCAATTAAGCCTCGTCAAGTAACGAAGACGCCGAATCCGGCTGGGGATGTGACTGACGAGCTGTTTTGCAATTTAAATCAGCCAACGAGATCGTTATTCCGTCGATTACGGCTTCTCCTTAATTGTTTTACAATCCTCTTCTTTCAGATTGAAGACATACTTATCCATTATAAGCTTAGTATGTCTTCAAGAGGAGAGTGTAGAAATAAAATGAAGAACAAGATGTGCGGATGTTGTTCAGTAAACCGATTTACTATAAATACAAAGCACAATTGTTTACATCAATAATTCATTTACTATGACACATAAGTACCCATTTATTGTTTATACAATTACCTGTTAGTATAAATAGTTAAACATATTTTAAACTTTATATAGGTACTTACATTAATTACTGAAATCTGACTGTTCAATGTTAACATGCACAAAAGCGACAGCGTTATATTGTTGCTGCAATAAAATGCTCTTATTTTGAATAACTGGTCAATCAGCTCGTGTTTAAGGTGACTATATTCGCCATGCAAGGTGTAGGTATGCTTGCCGGGCAGCAGACAGACGGCGGTGTCAGCCGACCACACGTACGGCCGTCCACTCAGACGCAAATTATTTCCGCATGATGCTCGTAAAAGTAGATTTAAAGCGGCATGTCAATTGTTATTTTGTATGTGACACTTAAGAAGAGGCTTTCGTAATTTATAATATATATTATATAGCCATGTTACATTCATAAGAAATACAAGTCCACCTATACGGCTGTGGAAAAACCGGAATCATACGTTTTAATTGAAGGGTTCATTCCTCAAGTCGTTTATCAAGGTAATTTGGGGCTGGTTTTAAGTGAAAACAGTTTTATTTCGTTAACTTTCCATTAATAGTGCTCCATTTATTGACATTTATCGAGTACCTACAGCTACATGAAATCGTGCATATTAAAAATATAGGGAGTAAGGATTAATTTATTTACAGAAACTAAGCTACTACATATTAAGTAAGTAAGGAGTAAGTATATAAAATGCAAGTACATAGCTTAAATAAATAAGTATCTACTAACACCTAAAACATGACAGAACGAGCACTACACACTTGAAATTTAAGTTTACCTACTATCTATCTATCTAACCGGTAACACACACTGCTGGGTATATCTTCTCTTTCACGCCACTCCTAAATACCTAAATCCAAATAAATCCCACACATCATGATCTTTGTTGGCTAGACAATGTTTCTTAAGTATCTAATAGGTAATCGACCACAAAGTTCGTGAATACGTTAGATTTTTTACCAGACCATACATTTACAAATTTAAGTACATACCTATTTACAGGAATACAAAATAACAAACATGTTCTAGAGATCACCAAACGATTTACCATAATGTATACTCTCACTTAACTAGCAATCGTAATGGATGTGCGATGGGCTTCGTGCCGGGTCGTGTGTGCACTGTCGGTAATGTACGTTATGTATACGCCGTTCACGAATGCTATAGCCTGTGCCTATGTACTCACTGAAAGTGACAGATTAGAGTAGAGAGGAGCTGCTTGTTTTGTGTAAACTTAATAACCAGAACATTTTAATTTGGATGAATGAGCGGCTGCTTTAAAAAATGACTAACAAAACGAAGCACCCACGTGAAGACAGGTGTGTGGTTTTTATTTTACTAAGTATCCCAATTGTACCTACATTATTTAGTCTTTATTTTTCCTTCCACAAAATTGTTTGAATATTTTTTGCAACCAAATTAGATAAAACAAGCTCTGTAAAAAAATAGTATCGAGCCAGGTTTTTTATGAGTTAGATTAGATTTTTAAACAATAGTTTTAAGTATTTCACCTTTTATCTTGATTTTGTTATGCTGGGTTTGTTAGTTGAACTAAGTTTATGATTTGAACATAATGTCACTAACAACTTGTTCCCTACATACATCTTCAACCGTACTTACATATAGCCAAAACCGATGCACATTTCTGATAAATTGGACACGGCCAGACACGGCTTACTCGCGAACTAATCTTGAAGCTCTGTACAGCAATCAGTTTTGCGAAACTTCCAGTCCCCTCGTAAATCCTTAATGGATTAGACTTGAGAAAATATGTTAGCTGAAATACTGCTACATAAAACTGCACGCAATACAGACATATTTATATTTAGTCACACAATACATGTACTAAATAGTGACTAACGCTGTCTTCATATCCCTAGAAAACATGCATACCTGAGTTTTGTTTTATGTGTAGGTAATTAATATGCATTATAACTTTGGATTTAACATCGTCCGGCAGGTCAGACATTATGCTAAAATAGCTATCGCGTACAACCTATCATTCACTTTCAACAACGAGCATGAAATAAACGCTTATTAAGCTTTCGTTACAATGACAAAGATTGAGCATGTTAGTAAGCCGACGTGCTCTCGTTTCGCGCTCCGTATCTGAACATTGATCTAAGTTTGATAATAAACTGCCCACTTTTATTGAGATTTAGATTTAGCATCGGTGCATTGACTGCTTTGGAAAAGCTTGCAAGTAGTTTTTATTCTCCTAGCAGATTTATCACCTTTTTTCCTTCATCTACATACGCTTATTCAAATAAATAAATGTAAAACAATTCGTCTAATCAGTCCACGGCCTAAGACAAAGCACTATTCGGATAGAACAGCTCCTACTCGTAGAAGATATATCAACTTAAAATGATTACCTAGCCATAGGACAAACCATAGACGGATGCACTTCAAAGACGTGTACACTAAAACCGCGTACAGACATCGTGAGGCGTGCGTTGCGAATGGTTCGTCTCGCATGCCTCGGGCTGTGTGGACGTCCACATGCTCACACACAGTGAGCATTGGCGTCATACGATCGGTACGTGGTCGGACGGGTGTCATTTGCGTTGCGCGCTCATGCTATTCATTTTTCTGACGAACACCGTGCGTGGTTGTTTGCGTGCTCAGCTTGAGCATATGTCGTTCGGGACGCATGCATGAATGTACCGTCGTATGCCTCAAGTTGAGGCATGCGAGACGAACCATTTGATACGCACGCCTCGCGATGTCTGTACGCGGCTTAATGTTGATGTACAGCCAACAACGAAAGATGATTAACAGTTTGAACTTTTTAGAACTCCACATCTCTCAAAAAAATGTGGCTGAGAAATTACTATGGAAAAGACAAATTGTTAAATATTTCATTGAAATATTTCGTAAATATTCAGTCAGAGTTGTGAAATATCAAAATGTAAATGAACTTCCGTTGTTGACTGTAGGTACGTACAACTCCGATTAGAAAATCCAAACAGCACTTGACCTGATGATTGAACTCAGAACGTCTTTCATAAATGGCTGAGTGTGGTGATTGAAAAAACCGCAATGATTTAAATCAATACGTATGTCTGATCTTCAAAACTATTTATAATGTATTGGTTGATTTCTCTTCGAGAAATGGAAAGTGCAACAATTTATTTTGCAACAAAGAAAATAACAAACAGAATGCAAACTTTAAAAAACTTGGTCAATAATGAGATTTTTTTTTCGAAATCTTGAAGGTTTGTTTTTGGTATATGTAGGTATTATGTTGTGTAAAAAGTCATAGAACAAAAGTTGTTGTTTATGATAGATATAGCAATACAGTCCTGAAAGGTTACCGATGTTTAACAAATAACCTTGTATAATTATTACCCATAGTACAAGCTTTGCTTAGTTTGGGGCTAGATGATGCTGTGTGAAAATGTCCAGCATTATTATTATTATTATTATTAATTTAAGTAGGTACCGTAGAACGCGTGATCTGAAAGCTGGCACATTTTTGGTGTTTTGGGCACGCTTCCGACTCACAGTGACCTGGATCAGTTGAGCTATCTATAGATCGTTTCTAACGATCCTTAGATAGCTTGAATAATCCTGTTGTATTTTGTAAATATATGTAAATATGTAGTAGCTTAGTTTCTATAAATAAAGTGGGTACCTACAACAAAATCACAAAAAGAAACTTCAATAGATATAGAATTTACATCCGAAAAGCAGTTTTTACAGAATAATAGTTTCCACCCACAGCTAAGCGCACGTGATATAAACATTTTAAATACCGAGCTTATATGCCAATCTAGATACACTATTCACACCATTTCCAAGTTTCAATCGACTGATGGTGATATGGATGGATAGAAGGGTGTCAGATTTTACTGTAGAAAACGTCTGCATTTGTTATATCTCCGGCATACATTTATTCACCCAATTTATTATATTACCTACTGAAAATTCATCCTTTTTATGTTAATTTGTTGTTAATGCAGTAGTCAAACCTGTAGAAGCATAAACTAGAAATATAACATGATTTTTAGCTTAATCTGCGAATGAATTAATAGGCTCGCAAAATGTCAAAGTCCACAATGAACTGAGCACGTGCATGTATACTTAGTAATAACAAACATTAAATTTATTTAAACTAAAAATGTATCCAATCATTGTAAATATTAATTCATTATTTGCAATGAAAATGTCAAAAGCCTACATACATTTGAAATCAAATAACATTATATTTTTTTATTGTTTTCTTCTTTTACGATTTTTTTTCTTTACAAAAATAAATATTATTTTTAAACAATACTAAATTTGAATACTTACCAATTTCAGGTGTTTTTGTAGTTAATAACCTTGAATTACGACAAATTGAGAATTTTTGTAAAACAAATGATGATATAATAAAACTAGCCAAGTTTGTAACAGTTGTCATTGGCGCTCCGATCCGCGGTCAGCCTGTCTGACTTACTGGCCCGCTACTTCATGATAAAAAATGAAATAACAAATTCATGCTGTTCATATGAAACACTAACCCCCCCGTCTTACGTGGGCGTTTTGACGCGACCGCGTTTGCGACGCGAAGCGTCGCGATTCGATGCGGCGAGGCGCGGCGCGGCGCGGCTGTCCTACGTGCGCGCGAATCGCCCTACAGATTTCAGATTGAGTATAGTATAGTAGAGTATAGTACGCGAACGCGAAGCGCCGCACCGCGCCGCTTCGCGTTCGCGTCAAACTGCCCACGTAAGACGAGCCGTAACTCTAAACATGTTCTTGTAACTAATGAAGCTGCCACCAGTGGCATGTGTTAGATATTTCATTACCAATATTACTTTATAACTAGCGTCCCGTGGTGATTCACTTACACAGTGAAAAGGTTATTTATAAAACGGTTGTTGCCGTGATGCGAAACCTCAGAACTCATACGTGGGTATGCGTGTATATGTATATACATAGGTATTATGTGTTAACTAGTTTTTGGTCATCCCACGGGCAAAATTATAAGTAATGATAATTTAATTTTTAACATCATTGTTTTTTTCGTATTTAATGAGTGTGTCGCATGTTTTTTATGCATCAAAAAATATTAACAAACAAAATTATAATATAATTTTTTATCAATTATTATTTGTATGATAAAAATAAATTTAAAACCGTATACCCATATAAAACTAACGTGAATCTTCTTATTGTATCACCAGTTCTTTCGAACCATTGTGGTGAAAGGATTTAAGTGCACCTCAAAGAGGCTCCTACGTGAATAGTATCTCAGAAAAGAACTAACGACAAAATGGAGCAGCGCGTTTAAGTCTTTTGTATGAAAAATGTAGAGCCAGAGACTGCCACAGCCGGACGTTCTGATAAAGAAAGAATTTATTTTTTATTTTTTATTACTAGGTAGGTACCTCATTTTGAAATAAATGCAGAAAAGTATTTCGTAAGAAATGTTATATTATATTTATTACCTAGTAATAGTAACATAAAGAGATAATAATGGAATTAACCAAACTTATACGACCGGCACAGTTTCAAGTACATACTCGTACGTAAGAGTATAAACCGATGTATATGTTTGTGCTCTATATACGTAAAAGTACTGGTATTACACCTATTAAAATAATACCTGGAAATACGCATGAGCTGAAGGTATTTCCGTGTCAGTAGATGTCCGGCAAACCTTCAATATTTCCGAACAAACACAGTTGAATCACCCGCGTGTGCACTGTGCAGTGGGGGGCGCGGGCAAGGGGCGTGCGGGGGGCGCGGGGAGCACGGCGTGCGAACATGCGCTTGCGAGGTCGGTGTCTTTTTACTCTCTTTACCTTCTGACATTCGAACTTAATGGAGTAGCTTTATTGAAATTTAAGCAGAACAACTACCGAGGTAATGGAATAAAATTAGGTTATCGTAACGAGAAAACAGTCTTCGAGTGGCCATCTTTAAGCTCTCAACGCAAACGCTCCAATAGGAATTCGAAACATTTAGCATCGGTCGTGCGCTTGAAATTGCTACTCGTCTCGCTCAAGACTTCGCGGTCTCGACTGTGTAAGAAAAGAACAGATATAGGAAAGCTCTGCTATCGACGAATACTCATTGTTCTTGGCCGTAATGGAACAAAATAAAGACAGAACAGCGGTTTTCGTGACTGTGAGACAAAATTACACTACTAAAGGAGCGTAAGCGAGATACAAAATAAGGTTTATAGGGTCGATGGCCGAGCGAAGGAACTTAAAATTGGATTTTCTTTAGAATTATGTTTCATTTAGGGCACGTCTATCGTAATCACGTAATAATGATGTGAGGCGATGCCTTAACTTTGTATTATTAACATACTACTAGGTTATTTAGGTAGTACTTACGTTAAATTGCACCACGCAGGGTATGTAGGTTTGGATCTAGGTGATGTGTAGATACTTTGATATTTTTTTAGTTTATGACACCCAGTGACTATGTTTGTAACTATTATGGGATATTTATTAGGTGAAACCTACTACGAATTCCATTAGTCAACTAGTTCTCATAACCTTTGTTTTGTTGTGCTGGATGGCGCTGTGTGAAATGTCTAATAATTATTTATTAGTTGTTATCTGCAAAGTTTATTTGCATAGGCGAATTAACTACACAAAATATATAATTTTGAGTCACATAACCCATTTTCATTCTACTTAGTATGTTTTATAATTTTATATATAGGTGCTATAACCGATAAAATATGAGTTTATCAAGAATTTCGATTGTGACGACATTAATTCTGTGGCCGAATGGTAAGGCACTCCGGCCTTAGGAGGATCGCCTGATCGTTGCGGGTTCGAATCCCGTAGGAATCGAAAATTTTGATAAAACTTTTCATTTCTCAATGAAATACTTAGTATGTATTACATTTTTATTTAAAACAACCGTTCAGTTGTGCTTTGAAATTAATTGATGTTGCTTTATAGGACCTTAAGCAACGTGGTGTTTAACCTACCAGATAGGATATCCCCGTCGGGGGTTAAAAATAGATCGTAAGTGGCATGCTCGGGATATCCCGGGTCCCGGCGCTGACGCGGGTAGCGGGACCCGCGCGGCACCGTTACGCCGGCGTCCTTGGCTGAGTTCTTTCTTGCGCAGCAGGTCGCTCCGAACTCGTTCCGCGCCCGCGCTATCGTTGTCGGTGCCATGCGCACGTGTGCCCTGTCTTAGTTCATTTCTATGTGTGCACTCCGTGTGCTTACTACTTTACTACGCATTCTATGTGTGTGGCTGTAATGTGTGTATTGGATTAGTCCTAACGGATATTACGGAATGTAAGATAAATGCTTTAAATTCAAGTGGCAATAAAAAAATACTTGGTGGCCGCTGCTGGTGTCGTATCGGTGGAATATAATCTTAGAAATATTTTAATGCAATTCGTTACAGTGCTCAAAGTTGTCATTGCATAAATATGACAGTGATCATAATCTACGGCGTTTCCTTAATCAGTAATCACTTATCGTAAAGGAAGCATTTATGAGGCACAAATGATTTGCGATTTGACACGTCGGAAAACCAACTAAGAATTTCTCTACCTAATCCGTTGAGTAGAACAAATAAGCAAACTATGCAATAACTTTATTTAGTTTTTTTTGCTATACGAGTATTCGTGCATATATGTAATCGCATTTGCCTATGAGAACGTATTGAATGTATAAAACTCACAAATCACAATGAGCTATACATTATAGAACAAAATTTTGTTTCATATTAATGTCGTGAGTCATCAAATATGCCAACAATATAATCAGGACCTAATAACATGCCTACTAATAGTCTAGGCATTTTTATCACGTACTTGGAGAAACTAAATCGATTAAATAATCGAATTATTATCGTGCTTTTGTTACGTCAATGGCAGCATTTATCTACAAGTAAATTGAGTTTGTGACCTTGCGCAATTTAAGTTGAACAATGACATTCGATGTTATTTGTTCAATTTGGTATGAGTGCTATCGGCAATTGCATCTGATAATCTATAAAATACATATGCTAAATTAACAAAACAAATGCTAGCTTAATTGTTGTGTAACACAAAAAAACCTTGACTATTTAATATTCACATGTTAATATTGACGTTATTGTTATCATCGTTGGTACACAATACAATACTCAGTGTATGTACTCATCACGTACAATAAATTTCGAAATGTTATTGTCAAAGGTCAGCAACCAGTGTTTAGGGTTTCGTGGTCAAACTTACTCAAAACCATTAGGTACCATCTCAGAGGAAATAGATTAGCTATAGCATTGGTTTATTAAAAGTAAGTACGAACTAAATCTATGTAAGCACACGAAATAAAAGCTCAAACTTAGCGTATGAACGTAAAATAAGGTAATGACACAAATGAGCTTGCATTTAGCTTGCTTATTGCTCTGAGATTACAACAGTCTTAATTACATTTTTTATTTTCAGTTTTGTACGTGCACTATAAAAAAGCTTTTAATGCGATGAAGCTAATGTGGGTAATGCAGTGGTAGGTAGGTATATGTTGGGCAAGCGGCCGGCAAGGACGCGGCTGCGCCAGCCAGCACCGAGTGAGATGCCGCAACGATTGCCTATGTGCCCTGATAATGGCTCTCATCAAGAATCACCAATAAAAGACATATGTACTTACTTATACATACATAAAATCACGCCTCTTTCCCAAAGGGGTAGGCAGAGACCACGGATCTCCATACTCATAGTACTGAAAATACGCGTTTATAATTTTTGAAAAACAAGAGTACGAACGTTTGAAGAATTTTGCTACCATTAAACGAAATATGATTTATGATCCCCTAAAGATGTATAGAGGGGATAGTTTTTTTTTTTTAGTTATTAAGTAGGTAGGTTGCACAAATGTATAAACAAGTTTGCATAACATTCCATTTTTTGTATGTAGGTAGAGCACGTCTGTTCTCAGTAGGTACCTATTACATAGTGTAAAATATTTTATCTCCGAAAACTAGCTTTAGTTAAGTCAATAAATCTCTACCGAAATATGATAAAGCAAGCAGCACAAAACCTGCGCCTTACCTACCTATCGCACCATGAATCAGATTAATATACGAATACACATTTATTAGGCGCACACTTCGAAATTGTGTACTTACAATATCTTGCTTTAAAGCCGTGTGCGTAACTGAGGTGATTTGTGTGTGTGCGTTTACTCACACGCAGAGACCTGAGGTTCAACGTACCAGTCACCACTACGCGAGTTCCTTGTTCCACTTTACCACTGACACTATATTATTATTGTTCCAATGGAGTTTCCGAGTAAACCTTTTTTATGTGTCCTTATTTTTATAGCTCTACGGACCGCATTAGGAAATGCGAACCAAATAAAACTAAACATGAATTAAAACTGAAAATTCTGCGTACGTTAAAAAAATCATAATATGTACATAATGCTAGATTGTTTTGAATGTTGAAAATAGTTTCATAAGCGTTCTATTTTCTAATAAAAATATGTCAATTTAGCTTTTAGCTCAATTTAGCGATTATGTGATCAATACTCCATACCAACATAAATGTGGGTCAGCAAATTATAAATAAAATATTAATCGATATTTTGTAATTTGAAGCCGATATCTCTTTTGAGGGCGCGCTTTATAAAATTTTAGTGCAGCAATAACTCCTTGGAGTCGTAAAACGGTTTGTAGTTATAACACAATCATTTTGCCTTGTTATTAAAATAAATGTCAGGACCCAGCACAAAAGACTTCCAAAACTGCCGAGTTAAATTAAATGCCAAACCGCAGGATAATTAACTTGTTTACAAGATGCCCTAGCAAATAATGATTATCCATAAAATTAACAAAGTTCTATTTTACAAAAACTTATGATATTAAGTATAAGGTATTTTTTAAATTTGTCTGTATTAACTAGGATTATATCTATAATTTTTTAATTTAAAGTGCTTAACCAAACTCAGATATTTCATTGCAAAATCTGTCGAAATATTTGACAAGCTCATTTTTTTTGGATTATATCATCGGATCCTGTCCGACCTTTCAATGGGATAACCTTTTTTTAAAAGTTTCTTTTTCCTAGGTATTTTTCGTTCTTCTTTATTTGTTTGCTCTGCTGCCTCGATCAATGCGTAAGTTTTACTTTCAATTCCAGTGCTGTTTTCAATACTAAAGAATTCAACGCGCGCTAACTGCTTTTAGGCTCAGTTATGTTGTCCTAATTTATTTCTATTTAGACTTGAGGTGTTTGTTTTAACTGTTGAAATTATTTATATGAGAATGCATTTGAAGGTTATTTTAATTAGATTAAATAAACTTACTTACTTTTAATAATTAGAAACTGATACTTATTATAAAGTAGTAGGCAACTGATCGTTTCAAATAATTGTTTCTTTAATATACCTACATTATTGAAGTACCTCGATGAAAATATCTCGTGCTAGATATTATGCGTTTTCTGCGAAAATGTAGTGAGTCAAAACTTGCTGTGCTACACTAGCTAATAACCGAATTGACCATAATACGTAGTAGGTTTTATGTAACTAGTATACTAATATGTTAGATAGTAAGTGAACATTTAAAATTTAAACACTAAAATACATACAACTTTGAAAGTTTTACACTTTTAATGTCTCAACAAAATTTTGAACTACTACTGATATGGACGTAAGTAGTTTGTCTATTTGAAATGTACTACGCATGGTTTTTGCTCTTTTATAGATAAGACTAAACATTTGAGAGCAATAAAAGATCCACCGCGATGAAACTAGCACCTCTTGCGTCTACCCATGAGAGAACAAAGTAACGAGAGTTTCTCTAATCAATTGATTATTCAGGCTCCTATACCCGGTGCAACAGTAATTACTATAGGTATGCCATAAAACAACTTCAATTTTCCGGAGAGTAAAGTAATTAATTTATCAATGTAGTATTTTACGTAGGTAATAAGGAAGACTGTATATAATCAGTTTCATTAGCGGGTGTTGCGTAACAAAACCAATAATGGCTCATTTTGATTGTATTCGATCTCGGGACAATTTGCATACGAAACGGCTTCATTGTTCTATTAAATAAACACCAAATCGTAAAATTAGTTGAAACCTGATATTTTTTATGATATTTAAATTAAAAATCAGTAGATATTCTTAATTAATTCTGTTTTTAAAACTAAAATTCAATATTTTTCTTGTACTACTTCTTGTATAGATAAAATAAATAAATAAATAATGCTGGACATTTCACACAGCATCACTAGCCCCAAACTAAACAAAGCTTGTACTATGGGAACTAGCAACTGATATACTATATACTCAATTACTCATCTCACTAACTGGTTACTAATCTCAGACGAAGTACTCATCAACGAGTAATTATGATAGAACTTCACTTGATAAGTTTGTTTAATCATCAAATATACTTTTTGAAATATGATGTCAATAATAACCAAGTATACACACACCGTTAACATAAAATGCAAAAAATGATCATAATATCAAATTGTGCTTAAAAGCTACAAAACTTAAGAATCATAGTTTATGTAGTTTTCTAACGCGTGATCTATAATGCCGAGTATGTACAGTACAACTACTGTCTCGTAAAACTATAACTGGTTTTGCAACATGCCTGTAGCATATCAGCAGACAAAGTTTTATGTTTTTTATTATAGCTGCATATTGATAGATCTGTTATGTCCATAAAAATACATTTTCTTAGGTCAAGAAGTAATAATGACTGATGTTTGTACACTGCTTCTCTATGTAAATTACAAATTTAACTGCACCTTTCTGAGTCTGAGAGCAGGATACGCGAATTCATTCTCTTAAGTTGTTTTATCGAGTAATAAAATTGTACATCTTGAAATTTTAATCGCTGGCCATTTTAAAAGAAAGTTTTAACAAAAGCTTAATTATGCAAAGGAGTAAAACTAACATCAGAAATACCGCGGTGTTGTTTCGTTATGTATGTTAATTATTGCTAAAATTGTGAGATTTTTAATTAATTTGATTAATTAAGTACATAAAAACGTTCTGTATATTTATCCTATTAATGTAGACTGCACGAATATATAATTTACCCATTTAAAGAAATAAGATAATCAATATGTCCAGCACGATCGATGTCGCTGTCAAACCCTTCCAATAAGTTGTATGCTTATATTCACTTCCTCATCTTTAAATGCACCATCACAAATTTCAAACCATTTTTTAGTTTTTGTGTGTAAAGTGAGAATGCAGCAAGTAATTAATTTCGCTAATGAGATGATCATTGAACCAAATACATCTCAATTTCCAAAAAATGTTAGATTGCTTTTGATAACATGAACGATATAAAGGTTAACTCAAGGTTAACTAAGGTGACGACTTTTGTGGCGCAGTGGGTGAAAGCCTGCTTGGGACGCAGAAGGTTGCGCGTTCGATCCCCGGCGCGGGATAAATGTTTGTATGATGTGCAAATATTTATCTTGGGTCTGGGTGTCGTGATATTTCGTTTTTTAAGTCAACATACTTTGAAAGTTTTTCGGAAATTGTATTTTGTAGATTTTGTGTGCTGGGAATGACGATATCTATGTTTTGTCGATGAGTGTGATGTCTGGTCTATTGTAGTGAATGGTCTTGTCTGTGAGGATGGCGCGATCGAAATAAAGTTTATGAGTTTGGTTTTCCAGCACAGTTGAAGTATATGATTGTGCCGACATGAATATCACGCCCGAATAATACGATAAATACTACTCAAGATATTTATCTAAAGCTTCAAAAGGAATGTTTGTCATGTCGAGGTGCATCTTAAATAACGAATGCGGTTAATGTCTTTTTAATTTAATTTATGGTGACAAGTGAAAACTTAATTCCTTATTTCTGTTTTATATGCATCTTTGGACACACCTAGGTTTATTATCAAGCATCCATCGATTTTAACGTGGATTTTTGTAAATAACACACTGAAGTATATATTATTTGGCTTAAGCGTAAAACTTGTGGAATTTAAAGAAAAGCTAAGTTGATCAGTGAGTCGAAAACCGCGAAGCCATAGCAATAAATAGGTATTGCATGGTTTCTACATGGTCTGTGGTTGACAGCGCGCAGGACTGTTCAAAGCCCAACAATTCTGCGTTAATAATCCATTTACGCTATTCATTAAATCAATTTATTGAGGATTCCATTGAACAGGTAGTACCGGAAGCAAAGGGTGCATACAGACGGGATGTCTTGCCGCAAGTGACTTTCACCTTCGCTTCGGTGCAAAATCATGCAAAGCGCGCGCGTCATATTGTGTAGGTTGGTGCTACCTATGCAAACTGTGCAATTTCATCTCTTGCTCCTAAACATTAACTAAAACTAAAAATATGGTTCAAGCCTTACCTTAATGACATATGGCGATGTCAAGGATGTAACACGTCAACTTCTTTCGTTAATTCTGAAACAATAAAATAAACAATTTAAATCTTTATTGACAGAAAGTTTTAGTTTTAAATAATAAGTCCTTATAATTATTTTTTCTTTCGGCCGTGAACTTTGCACATTTATCATCATTCTCATTGTCATTTTGTTTTATTGCTAAAGAGGTCAATTTAACCTAATACCTACCTATCGAAAAAGGTTTGATCTCAGACTGGTAGCAAACACAGATAGCAATGCTCTCAAAATTAAACTTATCATAATTATTCTGAAAGCTAAAAAAATAACTAAAAATATATAAAAATTAAAAATCTTGCAGAATTTATCAAAATAATTAAATCAGTGTGCTCGTATAGTGTCGGAGAAAGAATTAAAATGAATACAAAATGTCAGCTGAAATGGCCAGCTCACTTTGTATTTGGTTCGTATCTCATGAAACTGAACCACACCTTGTAATTCCAATCATAAGTAAAAACGTAAACGTAAACAAGTTCACGACTGTATGCCCAAGGTGCGGTAGACATTCTCTCAGATCTTTTTTATGTTACTTTTTCCAGATCCTTTAAAGATGTCTAAAGGGGGAAGTCAAAGGCATGTCCAAATACATATTTCATATATGCCCACATCTTCCTCACGATGTTTTCCTTCAATGTTTAGAGCACGTGTTCTAAACGGTGACTCTAACACGTGTTAAAGCGCATATAAATTTTACGAAACGCTAAATCCATTTATGCACGGCCGGGATTCGAACCCACAACCTTCGAATTAAAAGTTAAGGTACAATCCCATTCGGCCAACACGGCTCTTCATAAGTATTACAAAGTAATAAAACTTGAAAAGCAAGAAGGCGGAATTAATTTTATAAATATAAAAATCTATAGTGTGTAAACAAGTGCGTCAAGTAATAAGGTTGCTCGTTTTGCATGCTTGGAAACTGGTGCAAACTGCAAAACAAAGTGGTTCAAACCACAGAACCAGTCCTACGGCAGGAAGCGGCCTCGGCCACCCTCCCCGCCCCTCGGCTGCCGACCACCTGATCCAGACAAAGCGTGTCCTTCGCCTGGTGACGCATACAAGTGCATTGCACTAACAACAACAAGTCCTTTCCATGTCCTCTACTAGTTATCACACTATATATACAGCTTACGTATGAAAACTACTCGAACTGCTTTTTGTGCCTAGTACTTATAATTATAATATGAGCCTATAAAACAGTCAACGTTGATAACTGGTCAATTATACAAATGGTTTCAATCTCAATTTTACTAAACGGATATAGGGCACCGATCAACGGTAGGTAGGTAGTTACGTGGTCGTAAATGTAAATGCATGTAAAGTCAGACACGTCACAGGCGTGCTGCAACGAGTCTTTTCGGCTTGACCAAAGAAATAATCTCATAGAAAGTAGAGCAAGTCATTTATTTATTCAGTGCAACGGCGGGTGCGAGTGAGAGGTACCTGCAAAACGGGCTCATTAAAATAAAAAACCGATTTTCGAGTGCAGCAGCCCGCACAGCGAAATAAAAGTTACCGACGAAATTTGCTCGAGTTATTCCAAAAAAGGCATGCGAAACGCCCCCTGCGGCGAAAACGCGAGATACAAGTGCGAGGTGAAACCGACCGCAACAGACTCGACTCCATCCATATGCACGCAGTCTGCACGGCCTCACGACACTCGAACTTACTTTCGATCGTCAAAGACACTAACCATATCAAATACCGGCAACGTTTTCGCCGTTGCACATTTTAAGTACCTACAAAACATTTATATCTGAAGTCCTTTTTATCTAAATAGATTTTCTTTTCCGCATTACGATGAGTGTTTTCACTATAAGAAGCGAGCCATTGTCTGAACATTACGCAGCTTAGCGTTGCATTAAGCGCACGATACAATGCAACTCTATAATCATAGACACGAGTCACGTTATCCACACGCGCATTTGCTATGTAAATATCACTATACACGGCATTCCGCCGTCCGGTTCAATCAAATTCACAAGTGACCTATGTATTTTTGAGAGTTGAATCCAACTATCATAAAACATTTTTGAAAAAAAAATTGAACCGACTTCACAGAACACAAACAGAAGAACCTTCTACGCACTAAAAAGAGAAAAATAAGAATATAATTTGAAGTCGGTGCCAACTATTCATTTACATCTAAGAAATTCAAAAGAACTTGGGTGCAAAATTGTATCCTGGTACGCTATCGCTCGATTTCTTTTTTTGATAGGTACTTAATCGTATTCACTTGGCACCGACTTCAAATTATATTCTTATTTTTCTCTTTTTAGTGCGTAGAAGGTTCTTCTGTTTGTGTTCTGTGAAGTCGGTTCAATTTTTTTTTCAAAAATGTTTTATTTTTCTCTTTTTAGTGTAAGTAAATAAATACTGTGTAAATAAAAGTGTATGTGTAAATAATATAGTAAGCTACGAGTACATTAAGACTTTGCTTATCGTAGCTTAAGTAGGAAAGGATAAGAGAAGTCATGGGCAGACCTACTAAAGGACACACCAGAGTTCAGCAAGGGGGAAAACTATCAATCCATAAGGAAAAGAAAATATTTTGGACTACCTCGGGTGTAATACCCTTTCAAACTATTTAATGTTTGACTCAGATTGTGAGTCAGGGTGTGTTGTGTAGTGAGAATGAGGTTTTTTGAATGTTACGGGAAAACTGTCAATCCCTCAGGAAAAAAAAATATATGGCGCCACCTTGAGAGTATACCTCTTTTTAACAAAAAAAAAATTTTGGAAATCGGTCCACAATTTTCTTAAAGTTCAGTGATTGTTTTAGTTTTACGGGAAAACTATTAATCCCTCAGGAAAAAAAAATATATGGCGCCACCTTGAGAGTATACCTCTTTCTAACCAAAAAAAAATTTTGGAAATCGGGCCACAATTTTCTAAAAGTTCAGTGATTGGTTTAGTTTTACGGGAAAACTATTAATCCCTCAGGAATAAAATTTATATGGGACCACTATAAGAGTATACCCTTTCAAACAAAAAAAAAATTTTGGAAATCGGTCCACAACTGACGGAAATATCGGTGAACATACATAAAAAAAAAAAAAAAAAAACATACATACAGCCGAACATATAACTTCCTCCTTTTTTTGAAGTCGGTTAAAAATAGATAGGTGACGATTACAAAAATTTTACGCTCAAACTGGGCTTTTAAATTCTGTATTTACCCATGTCGTATTTATTCTCGTCATATGCGAGAGTTTTCTGTCTGATTTCTGTCAAATTAATTTATGAAACTTGTGCGGTTCTTTTCATTAGCAGGGTTTATGTAGCGAATGAATTTCCAAAACGCACTTCAATATTATGAGCGGAGTTAACGAATACCTGAAAAAGCAACGCCTTTCACGTTTCGGTCCATTCTAGCTCTTAAGCTTGTTTTAAATTTTTATGATTAACTGAGACGAGAGCGAGCATTATAACATAATGTTAATGGCTCATAAAACGATTTCAGACTAACAAATTCAGTGTAGTGTTTATGTGTGTCAATCGTTTTGAAAATACTTTTATTAAAGTAATAAATCGTTGAGTACCAACTTGATTTAGGAATATGTTTGAGTGACTTAATTTAGTTGTAAATTATTGAAACATTGGAGGTATATTTTATTTATCAAAAGTATAAAAAGTATCTCTCTACTGATCTGCAAGACTGGCTCAGGATAGAGGCGAATGGCGAAAGCGAAGAGAGGCCTATACCCAGCAGTGGGATGACAAAGGCTGATGATGATGATGATGATGATGATCTCTTTTACTGTTAAATGACTTAAATAACAAGTATATTGTAGTGTACAAAGTCAAAATTGAAACCACATTAACAAACACGCTGCTTAGTATACTTTATGATATTAACTGGCGTTACTATAAACGTAAATATCAGAAAACTTGAATCAAGGCAGGGGTTTGGCGAAATGCCATTTATGACAATCATCCGGATACAGTCGCCTTGCTTCTAGTTTTAGTTTTATTTCACTGACTCACTCAATTGCCAATTAATTATTTCTTTGATAAAGTATTATAGTAGCAGATAGTAGGTGTTTATGAGTAGTAGGTACCTACCTGTAGGTAGGTACCTACTACTCTATAATCTATCTATATAATCTATCTCTGTAATATTTTCCATGAGTGAGTGTACTCACTCATGGAAAATATTACAGAGATAAAGCAACTGAAACAAATGTATGTCATGACAAATGTTCAACAAAGTCTCTGCTTCACATGTAAATTCAAATTTGTCGACTAAATATTTGCTTCACCTAACAAGAAAATATCGACACAGGTGTAAAACTCTATGTTGACCGCAGTAGCCGCTTCGTCAAACATACAGATTTCTTCCATGTTTATCACTACAGCGTTCACAGTGAGGCATAGGTTATTGTCTTCTGAGTTCCAGACGCGGAGTTTTGCGGAATAATAGAACGTTTTTTTATAGATAAAATAAAAGCATAATCATTATGTATTTCAAATCTTATTTTGATATCATCCTTGGTAGTATTTAATCATTAACATTTGTGTGTAAAGTCCACTGAGGTCGGTTTACATCGTCCGAAAAGCTCTAGATAATCGATTCGACAGTAATTTACGGAGCTACTATTCAATTTATTGACTTTTATTAGCACTTCTACAACGAAAGCATCTTAATCGAAAGTTACTCATGTGTGAACATGACACAAAGTGGAAAACTCATGTGTGAACATGACACAAAGTGGAAAAATGAACAAATACGCACAGTTCCGTATTGTGGGGATTTCCCGGAACTCAGCTTAATGTCACAAGGATATCTACAAGGACGGCAAAAAATAGGTTCATTTAGTTGCCGCTGCAAACTGGTGACGGCATTCATTCGGTCGTGGGTTTTTCAAGCCAAAGTACCTATAAAATAAAACAATTAAGATAAAATATTATTTGGGGGGAATGTAAGTATTCCAGAGACAGCCTCCCTCAATCTGCTATCAGTAGTATTTTGATGTAAAATTTCTTAGTTTCTAGAACACTAACAATTGATATTTATAAATCGCAATAACATCCGTTTATGATTTTGCAGGTGGCGCTAATCTGTACATAATTTATAGATTTTAAATAAATTTAAAAGGAAATCGTAAAAAAAAAACAAAAATGAATATTAGGAAAAAGCCTAGCATTCCTATTACCAAATCATTATCATAAATAACAATTAAATGAAAACTAAATTTCGTAAAAATTTAGAACATGATGCGACTAGTTTGAGAGTTTGCGTAGGTAGCAAATATTTTTCTACCTTGATGTAAAACTGGTGGTGTTTATGTTGTTGGAAGTTCAAAAGGCTTTTTATGTTTTGTTTTGTTTACTTTAGCTAATATTTTAATAACATGATTCACATGAGATTTGAAATCTTTTGTGGATATAACTGTTTACTAGAAAAATCCTTGCAACGGTCGATATGTAGGTAGGTACAAATAGTGACTTCAGCGTATCGTAATTCTAAGTAATTATCCAGTTATTATAACAATGCGCATTGCTAATAAAAGCCGATTAGCTGCCGCAGATATATCATGGTACGGACACATCCGCCAAGGACCAAGTATCAGGATCGGACTGGTCACGAACCCGCGGTTTGCGATACAAATAAAATGCACTTTAGCTTGTAGCGTCCGGCTTCTTGCATAATCCGTGCCGTCAATAGCAGTTAGTACCTGCCACAACAACGCGGGCGTTACGTACCAGTTGCACTGCCGTGAATTCAATAAATAATTGCTCCTCCATTATAAGGTCAAGAGAGCGCAAAATGGAGCACCCACTCAGTTCCTACATAGCGGCACAGAATTGTACTTAATTTATCTAGCTATATTAAGCTTCTAATATAGGTTTTGAGAGTTCTAGATAATATTACAATAATCAAAAAATTAACACAGGGTAACGGCCATTTGAGTAAGTTCATAAACCAGAATCGAATATTCTGCATTCAAGCGAATCATCAAAAATTGATGTTATTTTTTCTGTCTTTACTTCTTATTGGACTTTAATTTTCTTGTTGATTAACTTACTTTACTTATTGTCTTATTGGTTTATCAATTTATTTTGAATTTATTATGTTACACTGAAGGATTGCTAATTATTCATCTGGTGAAGCATTATGTTAAACAAAAAACCCTAGTGTTTATCCTGAGCTACAATCGGACACTAAACTTCACCCACGCCTGTGAAGTTTGTTTCTTTCAATGAGGAAAATGGCAATATTTGGCACGAATGTGCTACTGTAATATGCGATGTGTACTTAACATCTATTTAGATTCATTTACCAATCGCTTCTCGCAGAGAGATTCTAGTTTCACTGTATTCCATTGCACTTGATGTTTCTATTATCTATTATTTAAGCACAACATACGTATTATCATAGCAGCTAAGTAAAAACTTGTGTTATGAGAATCACGTCACTATATATATATATATATATATATATATACTATTGTAGGTAAGTACGTACATAGAAAAAACCCAGACACGAGACAAATATTTGCGTATCATACAAAAAATTGTCCGCGAACGAATTCCACGATGGGAATCAAACCCTCAACCTGCCACCATCACAAAGGTCGTCATACTATGTACTTTAAGTGACAACAAAACCATAAGTGCCCTGTTCATATGATTTATTAGTAATGCTTTCTTATGTTAGAGCAAGAACACGGCGCAAGACGCGTGTGGGCGCCTGACCGGCTTACTCGTTTCTTCGCATATCGATCGATGTGGACTGCAATGGTAAATTCCATTGTAAGTGAGAGTAGCCGTGAGTGCTACGGCTAGTCGGTGTTATTTTATTTTAACAAATTGTAGTTCTGGTTTCTGAACCGTGGCAGTGGCTGTTCGTTATGAAAATATAGGCATTTTTAACACAATATCATATTTTAGTTGCTAAGTCATTAGGTTATTTGCGGTTAGAGATAAGGTAATTAAATTTCTTGAAAACTATAATGAAAAGATATGATTTTGTCTGTTTTTTAGTATGTTTGGCATACAAATTCCCTTTTCTGCTAAATAATAATTAGTTTACAGGTCTATCTAGCATATTATGTGTTTCATATTTTTTGTAGGCATTTGACAAATAATATCAACTTATGTATGTAGGCCTCTTGAAATAATTCTCTTGCCTGTTCAAGAAACTCTGAATTCAATAATACAAAGTTGTTTATTTTTATTTTAAAACTTACCCAATTAATTTCTAGACGTCAAGTACAGTCACTCGTAACAATTCATTAATTGAGAAAGGTGTACTCTGGCATATTGAGACACCAAAAATCTGTTCAAAAATTTTAAAAATTAACGCTAAGTATTTTTTTGTATGTAAAATAAATAATTAATTACTTATGAAAGAAATAATTGTATCTTAACTTAATACTAGCGGACCCGGCAGACGGTCGTCCTGTCCAGAAAAGCAACACCACTCTATAGGTTAATAAGAATAAGAATAATTTATTTCAAAACATATAAAGTACTCCTTCTTTGCACTATTTTTACAAGTAAGGTAGGACAGTTTCCATGTAATAATGGTTATGTGCAAAACCGTACCCTCCTTCATTATGAATATACCCAAATAAATTTTCAACTCTGACTGTAAAAAATTCTGCTTTCATGGCAACTATCTAATAATATGTGTCGGGAAATAAAATATGGTAGGTATCTTATTGTACGCGATAAATCCTGTTTCAGTAAAACCTCAGAATAAAACATAATTAAGACTCTGCCACTAAATGTAATCTAATGTCAATGCCAGAAGGCTTCATAAAATAAGACAAGCCGCCATGTTTTTTCAATTGACTCAAATTGACGTGACGTAATACATATTTTGAAGAAAGATTTGAAGTGAAGTAAAAGTGAAAAGAAGAAGAAGGAATAAAAGAAGAAGAAGAAGAAGAAACCAATAAGTGAAGTGAAACCATAAAGCATATGAAGACCTATATGATGAAGACCTAGACCTAGATGATGTTTATTACCGATTGGGCGATATAGTCGCTCAGCGACAAAGCCCTTTTTTTTGTGAATAAATAATAATAATAATAATAAAGGTTAGACAAAAACTTTTCCTTGTCGATTTGAAACCCTTACTATATAATTTACCATAGATTTAGCATGGTACCTTTTGGTTTATTTCCCTTATTTTTTAAAACCAACATGCTTGTAAAATGGTGAAAGCAATAGTGTAGCCAAGAAGAAAAAAAAGAAGCAAGAACAAAATGATTTTGCTAATTTTGAATGCGTTTAGTTTGTCTGAAGTTCGGACAAAGAGATCGTAGCCAAGAAGAAAAAAAATACTGAGGTAGAACCAAAATAAAAGCCATGATGAAAAATAAAACCCAGGAGCAAAATGATTTTGCTTTAATTATTGATTTTTACTCAATTTTCCATTGTTTTTACTATTTATTCTGCTATTCCAGGCCGAGACAAATCCAACAAATTAAAAATCATGAAAATCGGTCCAGCAAATCTCGAGTTCTAAGTGGCCTAACAAACACAACTTTGTTTTATATATATAGAAGAGAAGGTAGATAAAATTATAGTATAATTATTTTTCCAAATTGTGCGTCACAAATCTTCATACCTGCGTACGTTATCCCGCGTAACCCTTATGAATCATCATGTGTTATTAACTTCTCAAGTTTATTCACCCTCCAGTTCCTTCACACCAATAACAGGTGTTTGATCTGTTCATAATCTTTCGTACAATACTTGAAAATGTTTATTTAAAATCTGACCATTTCCATCGATCAATGACTTAACCCTATCGACCCCGTTAAACATACGCTACAAGTGAATCTTATGCGCATATCCGGCAACTGAGGGACTTGTGGATACACCAATCACTCATATTTGGTAAAATATTTTGATAAATTCCTTCGTCATTCCCCCGATACTAAATGTGAATAAGGCATGTAATTGAATGCAATCGGGCCTACGCTTTGACACGATGTGGATGCTTTAATGGAATATTCATGAATGCATCCGCAAAAAATGAATCGGGCCCAATTACCTCATGGCATCTCCATCTTTGAATCGTGTATGTAGGTACATTGTACATCTTGTGCGGCCTGTGCCTAAGATGTAGAATTGTACTGATGAATACAAAGTATGAACCATACAAAAATAGCCAACACGCAATTTTTTTTACATAAACGTACACATCATTGACATTGTATTAACAGGTGAAGCAAAAATATTTTTCCACAATGTTTCAAAAATAACTTCCTCGTTTGTTTTATTTTGCCCAGATACCGATAAAACTTTATTTTTAGCTAACTGCTGTATTTGGTATCTTAAAAATGTTTAAAACGTCATTTACACGATACCATGCTGGCATATTGCCTCTCCGTTGAGTTTGAGAAAGCATATGGCATGCCAGAATGGTATCGTATAAATGACGTTTCACACCTATTCGTGAGTTAATTCACGTGCGCGATACGATATGAATTATCATTTTATAACATTGTTTAAGTACTCTATCGAGTCCTCGTAAACGAGTCTTTTCAGTTCGGCTACTTAATACTAGTATAAAAGATTTCAACGCGCTCGTCCTAGATTGTAAGGATTTATCGTCGTTCACAAAACTTATATTATTTACTGCTACTTATAGATTTTTTTGTATTATTGCATATACACGTGTTAAATTATAGTTGAACCGAGACGTTAAATGTTTGCCATTTCGTTTTATCGTAGTGTTTATCGTTACTCTCACATACTAGCTAAGAACAAGCCTAATACATCATTATAACTCCGTTAATGGGATTTCATTAAACTTTTCGTTCAGACATCTGCATTTACAAGCTGTGATTCACAATAAAATTATATTTACTGCTAATGCCAACCACAAGTGGATGACAAAGGCGGTATTTGCGTAGGCAGTGGATCATACGTGTTGAGAGCTTTAGATAGCAAAGCTGTATAAACAGGAAACTTTGCCCATAATATGCTAGCCAAAAAAATATTGTATGAGTGCGTATTTTCTGTATGAGTTGAGTGAATAATTTCCGTGCTACATGATCTGCTAAAAATAAGTGGTCAGTAAAACTAAGAAGAAAAACGGAGTTAGAAAGTGAAGTTAGTTAAACTTTTTTCTTACGACCTCTGTGGCGCAGTGGGTGAAAGCCCGCTTGGACGCAGAAGGTTGCGGGTTCGATCCCCGCCGCGGGATATATGTTTGTATGATCTGCAAATATTTATTATTTCGGGTCTGGGTGTTTCTATATATAATATGGATGTATTTATAAACAAAAAGTATATAAGTAGTACGAGTATATCAGTGATCTGGTTCCCATAGCTTTGCTTAGTTGGGGCTAGATGATGCTGTGTGAAAATGTCCAGCATTTTTTTATTTTTATTTAAAACTTACAATACTTTTTACTAAGGATTCAAAATACAAACCATATAAGGAAAAACATACTAACTTACCAAGATATGCAACTTGTTAATCCAGCAGCAACGTTCGACCACAACCGGATGTCCCTCGCCAAATGCACAATCACACTAACACAAACTCTCACGAATTTTTCTCCCAACGCTTTCACGTCTTCCACTAATTATTATCCACTTTATCGGGCATCTTCAATTTGATTTACGTCTGGCATACACAGCTCAATTGGTACACTTTTTCTTTTCGGCAAGGTAATTGAAGTGTAGGTTAGATACCGCCGTGGCCACCAATAGCACCGTGGGCTGGTGTACCGCCGACCTCCTTCCGCGCACTATTACTACGAACTGGGGATCATTAGTTGCCAGCGGACGATGTTATTACTCTAATACAACCAGTATAGACAAATGAGGGTTTGAACAATTTGCTATCGTGAACAAATTGGTGTTTGTAGACATATTGTCCAAGAAGATAGGTGCGATAGTGAACTTATTTCGTTATTTATAATACGACTATTGAACATTTTTGTGACATTGTGGCCCTTATTAATAAACGCGGTGTAAAGTTACGCCGAGTGTAACTTAGGAGTAACTATACAATTTTTGGAGTTTAAACCTGGCGTAACTCTACACTACGTCTATTAATAAGGGCCTGTATGTATCTGTTTGTTTCCTTTATGATCACAATACCTACGCCGCGAAACGACTTAGTCGCAAAATTTATGTATTTGAAAATATGTTATTGCGAAAATCATATTTTTTAATAAAATTATGATTATCTTACCTACTTATTCGAAATATTTGTAAGAGAATCCAGCGTTTTCTTTTGCATTGAATTTAAGCAATTTTTTAAATGATAATAATTTAATTGGCCTTTGAGCCCATGCCATTTTGAAATGTAAAGAGATAAATATTTAAAATAATATAATGTTTATTTCCTAAGCCAATACCTACGCACGAAATACTCAATGTTCATGAATTGCAGTGATCATTTAAGACACGCACAAATTAACATACAATTTCAAAAACTGTAAGCTAGCTCGTAAGCTACTTGAGTTAGCACCGTATTGACTCCGCTTTATGTAAATTATACGCATTTATGCATCGATAGCGTAGGAACATAATATAGTCATCATTCATGATTAAACAATGCTATAGGAACTCCACTCCAGCAGAAGTTATTTTATGACGGCGAAAGCTGTCTTTGCTTGGTTTCCCACATCGCTAAAGGGAAATCTTTTCTAACGTTATTGGAAGCTAACTATCTCTTATTATCTATTTAGCATTGCTATAAGGCATTACAAGTATAAGACACTAGCCAAAACAAAAATCCATCTAAGGCACTTTCTTAAGGTAGACATTTAATTTCACTCATTAAAACTCACGCATTGATAAAAAACACTCATATAGCACGTTGTTTTTACCCGATCCAATCGCAATATGCGTATCACTGTATCAATTGTCGTATGTACCATATTCTATAACAACTATGTGAACCAATACGTACTTCTTTGCTGATTGGGCAAAAAACGGTTTGACATGGACCGAGCTGTATCGCGTATCCTATCAGAGTAGCGTATTGAGATTGCGTATTGATACGCATGAGTAAATAAGCCCTTTATAATCCTCTACTAACAAGAGAGTTTTTTTTTCTATGATAATGGTCAAAGTAAAATGACATCTAAACATCATGCGTATGTTTGAACCTTTAAAACTAGGTACTTTGAAAAATAACCTCAAAACATTGATGGTACAAATCTTAGGCCTTTACATCTATATTAAATGATTTATACAGCGAAAGGAGGCAATCCATGCCTACACTTAACGGGACGCTGTAGTGCCTGGGACATTGTTTTGAGATGGAAAGGCTTGCCCAGCACCTAAACCATCCTCTCAGCTTAATCAGCCTGGCCCACAGGAAAGACGACGTCAATACGTGTGGAGCTGACTAAGCTGCGGGTTTCCTAACGATGTTTTCCTTCACCGTTAAGATGGATTTATTGTTTCGTAAAATTTATATGCGCTTTAACACGATGGTACAAAATTATATGTGAATAGGAGTACTCTATTTGTACCTGCTATCAAGATGAACATGCGAACGCTAAAAGTGAAAAGCTAGATTAATATAGAAACCACTCTTAGTTTCTGTTCGTGCGTAACATGATTTCATGGAGTTACATGGCTGGAATTTTACAAGCTTAGAATGTCGATTCCACGGAAACTCCCTCTTAGCATCAATTCGCCATTCGTTTATGCTTCTTTCAGTTCTTACCAGCTTGTCAGTGAAACGTGCTGAAACTGAAACTATTCAAGACACACTTAAAATTATTTCACCAATATATTAACTAGGTTCAAAAAAACTAGTGACACAACGAGAAGAATTTTAACTTTTTTTTTTATAAATAATATCAGCTGTTTAGGATTAATTTCAAGAAAACATAATAATTTACATTCTTCCATTGTGGTGTACCGGCTGTCTGCCCCTTGGCCATACTACGAGCACGCCATCCCTCGTCTCACTATATTGAATGAGTCATTACTGTCAAAGAATCCACTTCAGGCGTGAGAGCCATGTAACGACTCTATTTTGTGAAATAAGCAATCATAATAGCCAAGATATAAATATGACTGTCATACTCTTCCTTGGTTTTTTATACCAAAGAAAATTGCACAAAGTTAAAATAATGTAAATAAATGACTAAATATAGGTAGGTACCTCTTTATATTGTCTCAGATGTAGGTAATTAGGTATTTTTACACGCATTTGATATAAGGCCGTTAGGCCTGGCGCGGCAACAGATTTGGCTGAGGATCTCAAAAAGCGCAAATATAAAAAACTTGATAGGGTTTATATATTTGAAGCATTTGGGGTTGAGACCCTAGGTCCGTGGAGTTCTGGAGCCCTTCGGGTTTTAAAAACTCTTTCAGGGCGTCTGGTCGAAGCGACGCGTGATCCGAGAGCTGGCACATTATAGGATAAGTATTGCCATCCAACGTGGTAATGCCGCCAGTGTTTTGGGCATGCTTCCGACTGACAGTCACCTGGATCAGTTGAGCTATCTATAGATCGTTTCGATAGCTTGACTAATCCTGTTGTATTTTGTAAATATATGTAAATATGTAGTAGCTTAGTTTCTGTAAATAAACATTTACTCCTTTGATATTATGTATGTAGGTGCGAACCTACTGCGAACAAAATGCTCAAAATCTTAGTCACAACAAAGCACATTTATTCTCACAATACGATCTTCTCAATAGCGCCGTTGACCCACCTACTTTCAGACTTGTTTGGTTGACTACAATCACGTGGTCCGCGAACGTATCTGAATCGCAAATATCAAAACCGAAACCAAAAGTATGCAAATAATCGTGGTTGGCATTCAAATTGAATGAACATCAACATGCGATAATCCCCGATGAGATATTTTTCCAAATAAGAAGTCAAGTTTAAATAGCAAACTTTAACTTTATGTCAAGGTCCACTTATTTTTTGCAAGTATTTATAAAATTTCTGATCCAACTTGTTGACCAATGAATAATAAAATAGTACAGTCAAGTGATCATTTTAGCACGATAATAGAGCAAAATAAGGCGTGGGCGCAACCGCGGCGCTGTGCTTGCGCGAACCGGATCTAAGCTACAGATAAATCATGCTGCGAACGAACCTCAGGCCTCGCCCCCCCCGCACCCCTTGCAGTCTACTCACGGCGCAGACATCATCTTACTCAGTTAGCCTATTTTCAGGTACAATTGAATAAACGGTGTTTTAGCTGAATCAGCCCAAGAATGTGGCTGCGAGACTTTCGATCCATCGGTCATAGCAACGCTGTTATAACCGATCAGATGGAAAAATATACGGCTCTAATTCAGCATGATATCGACCTTTACAATATCTATTGTACGAATATCGTGGCTCAATTTGATATTGTTTCACTTCCACGAGTTCGAAATGGCAAATACTTGCGAGTGTTATTCACAATAAGTTGATTCTATTTCATGAACCCTACGCTTAGCTCCATAAAACCCTTAAAACGAGTAAGTATTGGTGCTGAAGTGTTCCATTTTATCGTATACATATAAATGTAGGTTAATGATAAAGTCAGAGTGCCTGTAATGTCTGCGGGGAGAGTGTTGGTTTATAATTTTACCATCACGAATAACATATTAGACCAAAATGTATTTGGCTTCTCGTGAGTCATAGGCGTGCTTGCATGCTGTTAACCGCAAAGACTGATAAAGTAGACGTAGAAGACCAACATTAAATTTATAAATACAGTAGTTTGATTTACAACGATAAAAAGCGTTTCTTAAAATGTAATGCAATAATATGTTCAAAAAGATAATATGAATTTCTATATAATACCACAATTTTTGCAGGCTGCTAGATTATCAACCATATCTTTATACCTTCTTCTACTGTGAATTATCACGTGATTTGAGGTTATGTTACCTACGCTTAGGTAAATGCAGAGTGAGACAAAGACACACAAGGCAAGAGACGAGTGTGTATCGGCGTGGTCGTCGGCCGGCTGCCGCCCGCCGCGCGGCCACTGCACTCGATTTCACTTTTATTAGCAATCCACTTAATTGGATACCACTGTTGCGGTTTTATTAATTTTGCAGATTCATCTGGGCCGGGTCTTATTTTTGGAAGTTTTATAAAATTCAAATCAAACTTAGAAGATTAATTTTGCAGGAGAAATCTTAATTTATTTGCATCTAATACCTAGATGCACAGCGTTTTAGATGCCGTTTACACTATACCATTCTAGCATACCATTCTTGTCTCTTGCCATAGAATATGAACTCTTGCTCCGTTGAGAAAGGTATTAGATGCAAGGCAAGAATGGTATGCAAGAATGGTATAGTGTAACCGCTTACACTATACCATTCTAGCATACCATTCTTGCCTCTTGCCACAGAATATGAGACTCTTAGACATGAGTTGTTGTTGAAGTTAAATCTAGCCAACTATTTTTCAATAATGCAAAGAAAAACGTTTTGACTCGAAGTTTTTCATACCAAGTTGGTAGCAACAGAGAAGTGAATAAGTGCCTCCATGACAAATGCTCTGATTTTATCAGTAAGCCTGAAGGCTGTTCGCTGGAAAAGTACGCGATAAATTAAGACTTAATTCATACCTAAAACTGTTCTCGTAATCCCACGCTCGAGAGCTCGGTTAAATGACATTATTGGAGTTTTTGTCGAGTGTAGGTACTGCTACCATTCATGTTTTTAACCATTTTATAAAATAAAAATTAAATTAAATGAAATAAAAATAACACAATAATAATGATGTGCATTTTGAAAAGTAAGCTTGTGTTATGAAAAACACATGGTTGAAAACACCCCGAGCGAGACAAATATTTGCAGATCATACAAACAATGTGCCGCTGCGGGAATCAATTCCGCAACTTTTTGCATCGCAGGCGGGTCTTCATCGACTGCGCTACAAAAGTCGTGTATTAAACAAATATGCAAGTTTAATAAAGGAAGTAGTCTCAAGGACGTCTGCGACGTTACCTGCATGCTATAATATTTCCTTACTTATGATTCAAGTCACGTAGGAACCTAGGTTTCTGAAAATATACGAAGGCAGATGAAGCGGTCTAAATAAACGTGACCTCATGGTACCATTTTCCGTTGAGAACTGTCAGGAGTTAACAAAATCAGCTTATGCGATAACAAAGTTGGTTATTTTGTTGTACTGTACGTACCGTACACCCTTTATATGAAGTATATACCATGATCATTGATCCCAACTCCAAACTAGAGCAATTTATGAGTGGAAACATGCACTGAGGGTTGCCCATTCTCTAAGTTCATAGATGCTATTAGAGTTAAATAATCTCTGTTATTTATCAGCCGTAACAAACGGAAAGATAACAAAATACTACCCTTAATATTATCAATTTAGAAAGAGTTTCTCTTGCCTCTCTTGTAAATGAATGTTTTAAGTTACTACTTAAAACATTTCATTTTCTTACTAGAAACCTTACAGTTCATATGAATAAGGGTTAGTTTCTTTTTTTATATAAAAAAATACAATCCCTTATTAATTTCTTGTCTTTCGTATACTTACCAGAAATCCGAGATAAAAATTTTAAAAACAGAGCTTGAACTGCAAATAATTTTTGGTGTGACGTATGCTCAACACTGTTGATACTTTTAATAATAATGCCTCTAGATTTTAAAGTACAATTGTATTCTGTTACATTTTGGTCGGTTCAGCCGAATAAAGGTAGTAATTTGACCATTTAATTTCCGCATCGCAGTCTCTGAAGGACTTTTGTAATTAGTTCGTGTTTATAATATCGATTCAGGAATTTATATCATGAAATGGCTTGTGCAATAAAAATAACATTACCGTTTATTTTCGTCAACCAAACTACTCTATAGGATGTTAGGCTACGAACTTTCAAACAAAATTCTTCAACGAAAGAGTAGCTGGAACAGTTGACCAAGGTACTTGATAATTTGTAGGTATGAGTGCGTACTCAATGAATGTAGACTCTACAAACAAAACAAGTGGCCACTTAGGCTGGTTCCTACATTTACGGCGGCGGCGGCTGAATTTCCAATGCATTTAAAACGTTTGCAACACGTAACACCCACAGGTATTCCGAGAAAAAATAGCAATAATAATATAATGTGTTTATAGGGTATTAATAATAATCACCTGACGCTTTTTGTGCAATCAAAAATAACTAATTAACGTTAAATTCTAAGATAAACCGGAACTGTTTATGTGTACGTCGATCATGACTTTCACTTGCACTCTATCATCGGATATTCCAACAACAAACCAGTTCTTGCTTTTTGAGACTAGCTCGCTAAGTTGTAAGAATTTCTTTTTACAAATCTTTTCATGGCTGGCCTGCATAACATTAATTTGCTTATCACACCGAGATACGCTACCAGAGTTTGATTCCAATTTAATTATAATAACTGACAGCTTCATAATAAATTACAATTTGCAGATAGAAAACTTACGTTGCATAAATATGTATATATAAATATGTTGCATATATATATATTTCTTTAATGGATTTAGTTTGAAAACCAATGCATTTTATTTGACTAATTTACAAATTAATTGATGGTAAAATCCTGTCATTTTTTATTTTATTCTTAAACGATAAATCCAGGATTCCGACTCCTGAAAACGGAAATGGTAAGTACTTACAAAAAATTCAATGCTTCACAAATGGGTCCCTGCTTTTGGACCTAGTTAAGTAAAAATGTATAAGGAAATATGATGTAATAGGTACGTATGTTATGTATGTACTTGGATATAAAAATATTTGTGCAAGATAAACGTTACATTCTGTACACACGGAACATTTGAGCTACGTTTTTATAATAGGTATCTAGACATTTTAGTTTGTTGCTTTTAATAATACCCTAAGAATTAATCAGATAAGTAATTTTAAATGTGAATTCATGAACTTTCTTACATATTTTTAACATTAATATTCAAAGTTTTAGTTCCGTTCTAAAAATAATCTTCATAGAGAATATGAAATTGATGTTAAGTAAAATTACTAGGTAAAATGTAGCCGTACCGAATACATGTTAATTTGTTGCGGAATCTGAGAGCAATAACCGCTGGATCGCTAGCGGTATTCGGCGGTTTCCTCCGCGACTATAATATTCGACAAAAACACCCGTCGAGTGTGCCAGTACCATCAGCGCTAATCTCCACGTATGTTTACTTTGAGTGTATTTCGACATATAAAGCTTAATGTACGGATTAGTCACGCCTCGGCCTTTAAAAAAGCAAGCCTGTATCGCATACCAGTCTGTGACGAGAATAACATAAAATTATAATTTTGTAGATAAATTTAGTTAGTGAATCTAAGAACCATTGTTATATTCGCTTACAAGCTTGACTGTCTGAAACCTAATTAACCGTTATGAAAGAAATAAGTAGCACCTACTTAGTTAACTTAGTTAAATGATTTCATGATCTAAACAACTGTTGACGTAATCATAAAAAAACTCAAATAGATAAGTAAAACAAAACAGTTTCAAAAGTAATTATTCCAAGTTTTTTTTACGCACGCTTTTTTCCATTGCTTTCATGACAAAAACAATGTTGTTAATTGTTCGTTTTCAAGGGCAAAGGTTACGATGGCAATGTCGCAAGGACAAGCACTTTCTGCGCAGGAGTACGTCTCGGTTGAGCGCGCCCCAGCCTTCCGCATAGAGCCACGCCGAGCCTCACGAGGGGTCAAGGCGCCATGATGCCCATTCCAAACCAATTTTGTCCGTAGGGCACTGGAATACTAAAGAGGCTTCCAACTGTATTATACAAGGCATTGTTTTAGCATGTTACTTTGCCTATTAGGTCAAATAAAATTAGTAAAAAAAATATTTGTGCATAAAAGAGCCTTTTTGAGGCTTACTAAAATCCACCACACTGCACAGCTGGTTTGAATATACTAGTGATATGAGAAAAATAAAAAGAATTAGAGGTGAAATTAAAAAAAAATAATTATTTTCTTGGCTAAGTATAAATATCAAAGGGGTAGTTTCATACACTTTTATCCATCAAGTTTTGTGGCTGACTGTACGTGTGCACCGACAAACAGTTTTCTACGCAAACGTGGCTTAAAAGACCTGCTGTAATTACAATATAATGAGAAGGTATTTGTCGTAACAAAAACCCAATTGTGCTCTTGCGCAATTGTGTACCGAGTTTGGCGCGATTTAAATAAAGCTTTTAAATGTAATAGGTTTGTTAAATGCTCGTTTTAAAGTAGAGTATAAGAGTTGGCTAATTACACAGGAATGTTGTTCGTTGTAAAATTAATTATGAACAGTTTATTTTAATATTTAAATGCTGTAGGCAAGCAGTAATCGTATCAATGGTATCTAAACTGCGCCTTTATAATAAAAATGTACAGTACCATAAACATTGTAAAATGTAGGTACAAACATTAATTTCTACTTAGTGTTTATAGTATAGTATAATGATTCAAAAGCATTGTGTTTTCTTTTGAATATTTTTGTCAAAAATTATCAAAATAAAATAATACAACAAGAGCCACCCGTCTATAAAATCCTCACGGGATCTAATTTAAAGTTTTTTTTTTATGTTAACCTTCATAAAAATATTTATCGCTGGTTCTTTGAGAACCACGGTGCCTTATACTTTTTTATCATCAAACTAAATTGTTTAAACAGTGTGCATAATTTAATCTGTTATATTTAATATTTAAACGTTTGACATTACTTAAAATTAGTGTAATTAAATAAAATAATGCTGGACTTTTCACACAGCATCATCTAGCCCCAAGGTAAGCAGAGCTTGTGTTATGGTTACTACATGACAGATATACGACTTATATACTTTTTGTTTGTAAATACATACATATTATAAAGAGAAGACACCCAGACCTGAGACAAATATTTGTAGATCATACAAACATTGGTCCCGCCGCGGGATCGAACCCGCAACCTTTACCCTGTCAGTACTCCGACGCATTCGCATGCCAATGCGAACCCACGTCTCACTCTAGCACATAGCTAATGAAATACATGCGTCCTTGTCGGATGCGAACCGTCGCATGCGAATGCGTCGGTGTACTAACGGCGTTAGCATCGCAGGCGGGCATTCGCCCACTGCGTCACAGAGGTCGTATTTTTTTTATTGAGATCCCGTTCTCATTATTATCAATAAATAAAATAAATAAAAAATATACATTGTAGGTGGTCTAAGTCCTTTTCACATAGGAACGGTTCCGTGACAAGGCTCTTTTATGTTAATTTCTGAAACTTTAAAAAAGGAAATAGACAAAATCCTTTTTAATTGTATCTCTAGATTTCATTTATTTCAAAATTTTTCATTGTTGTACAGCGAAAAACGCAAAAGTTCTATGTGTCAGGGATACGTTCCTACGTGAAAAATACTATAGTTGGTTTAAGATCATTTTTTCCATTTCCAACACACATATAAACTTAAATAATGTATGATGGTAATTCAATTTCTTAGTAAAAAATGCAATAGAACAAAATAAAAATGAAGAAAACCAATGTAGCCGGACATGTGTACATACATTGCATGCGTCCGAACAAAAGACTTCAACGCGCTACCGTCCACGTGGCGCTACGCTTTGTTTATTATTTGGTAGGTATACTTATTTTTAGACTTTATTACATTATTATATTAATTTTATAAGATATATTTTACAAGAGTTTAAGAGTAGGTAGGTACTCACGTATATTTTTGGGTATACCTACTTTGTATTATTGAAACAGGAGCTCTAATAAATTGTTCATACCTACTGCCGTTGTAAAAAAAATGTATAGTTAAGAGTATGTAAGTATTATAAATTAAGTTTTCGTAGCCAAAACTTCCACCATTTTAAGTCTTTATCTCTGTAATAATCTTATTAATTCGTAAATTAGAACCAAGTGCAGTTTCGACATAATTCACCAGCACTACTTTGTAAACCAAAATACCTACTAACAATGACACAATTTTCGTTATCTCAATTAACACAGATCTCAATAACACTTTACGTAGCGATTGCATGCAATAGCGATCGATTAATGCCGATCGATTTGGATGTTATCTGTCATTGGAATTGGAACACAATTAAAAAGGACAAATCGTGACGTTTCATGGAGCCAAAGATATTGTTGCATTGATGCTAGCAGGCGTGTGAGTGGCTTGCGTAATCTGATAGATCACGGCTGGCATGGCGGCTATCATACTCTGAGACAATTGAATACATGTTACAGGTCCAAACTGCTTATTTGACTTGTAGCAAACAAGTTGGCTCTTGAAGTAATGTAACCAGAAGCAAAGAATAAATTTTAATAAGTATAAAAAAATATAGTAGGTATTTATATTACCATTAATATATCTTTATATTACCAGAATAAATTTTAATAAGTATAAAAAAATATAGTAGGTATTTATATTACCAAAGATAATACAATTTGCAGAAATAAATTCCAGTATGGCTTTCACTGATGTATACCTGTATTGAATTACTCAGTAAAGAGCAGAATATTATACGTTAGTTTGTATCTCTGTGAAACATAGTAAACCTACTAAACAGTCCGTAGGAGTCTAAATAAGTAGGTTTCTAGACAATAATACCGGCTCGCTTGAAGCATGAAATGCTATAGCTTCCTTTGTTAAGAACAATACGCGAAACGCCTCTGACCACATCCTTCTCTATTGAAGAATCTCTATCAATGAGACTTAAACTCACATGAATTACTCATGATTACTGTAGGTATTGAATTCTAAAATATATAAAATATATTCTAATAAGCATCCTAAACGGTTTAAATGACGGTTTTTCATATGCTTCTTTTTTATGATGCTTTTGGAGTTATTTTAGTGAGACAGTTTAATGTTACTGTATACATTTATTCAACAGAAAAATTGTATTCTCTATATCAATTATATCTTTTCCTACTGTGGTAGGAACCAAAAACATATAATTGACTGTATAACAAAAGCTATTTTAAAATGGATATTGCAACCGGATACTTAATCACTTATGCTAATTAAATAAGCCCGGTTTGGTTTGTAACAGTACGTCATCAGGTTTTTCTTCCGTTAAGTCTTGTTTTGCATGTTGGTGGGGGCCATGCAGATTTTGAAATCAAAATTCTGTCTATCAGACACGCTGCGGTGTACTTCTCTAAATAAAATATATTTTACGTTAGTAAATGTTATCATATAAGAAAAAAGTATAAGTATTGAGGAATTAAGTACCTAATATAAATTATTTTTTTAATTCTTCAACGATTTGGTGATTGTATTTTCAGATACCTACTGAGACAAATTTTATTATACAGCTGGATCATAATATTGTGGATGTCTCGCAGCGTATTTTATAAGGTACCTACTCGTATTCGTCTTCTTTTTCCAACCAGTAAAGTATGTATTTAGAGTGTAGCCTTAAATTTTAATATGACAAATCTTTGATTATTTACTGTAGTCCCACACAGATTTCCAAAAGGGTCGTTTTACTAACTCTCTACCTGCATCTAACATATTCCAGTAAAATAAATATTTTTTTTAATTTTTCCACAGTGTTAGCAAAATAAAACTTTACTTTTAAAATATTATATTTTTTCATGGATTAGGTATTGCGTTGTTCTCAAAAGTGATGTGGATGACATCCATCCCCATCACTTTTGAGAATAATGTAATAACACAAAATATACCTAACATTAGCATTTATTTTACTTATAAGTTGAGTGAAATTTGAATCCCATACTCTTGCTACAAAAGCTCATTAGTTTAATATGAATTCATCATGCCTCTACCTGTCTGGTATCTGTGTCAGTCCGCACTCAGTTTCAAAGTTCGACGTATCTAGACTTTTCAATTGCGAAAAAATAATAACTAGTTATGTATAAGATTTATGATACTAACATTTTTGAACCTTCAAGCAACAGCATAAGGTTAAATATGGTTTAAAGCTGCCCAAATATTCGGCTCAAATATAGCTATTACAGTGAGGCAATCATATAAGTTAATACGTCGTACTTGCACGCTTTGTTGAGCTACTTCAAAAGTAGGTACCATATGCGTTTAGGATAGAGACCTTTAGACCACGTGGCCGATATTCTGTGAAATAAGTACGTTTACTTATTTTTCTTGAAACCTTAAAGTTTACAAAGTTAAAGGCTTTCATGCTTGAACCAAAAATATCATTGGCTTGAACTAAAAAAACTTGCCTAAGGTTTAGTTATGAGTAGGTACCTGCAGGTAACCTAGGTAACAGATATCTGTAGATAGTTAAGCAATTCCAAAAGGAATAACTCTAAGCAGAAATGGAATTACTACTTGATGGCAATCCTCCTAAATGTTACTTCTTTCTTTTAAGAATCTTTTAAGATTTAAAAGCTGCCAAGACTAAGATAACAAACATCCTATTTTAACAGGGTTACAGGCTTTTGTGCTGAAAAGCTATACTAAAAACACAATAAGTAGGTACCTATAAGAGGAAAATTAACAGGTAACCTATACTTAAGTTCTCAAATTACTTGTTCATATTAGGTACATTTTATCGTAGAGATATGTGTTAGTTGATAATCATTTTAGTTTATAAGTAAAATTAATGGAACTTACCTCCGTCGATGAGGAAGCGATCCAATAAAAAGCCAAATATCGGATTAACACTTCAGTAAAATAAGCACGAGCACTTTGTCTCTGAGTCCAAGAACAAGAAAAGGGGTAAACAGCCGTTTGGCACAAGGAGTCCAGGAATCCTTAGTGTGTTGTGGCGCGGGGTGAGTACTCCAGGGGGTGAGTGGCAGCTGAGAGATTCGGGTGCCGGCGGCGCGCGGGTGGCGGTCCAGCGTCCGGCCGCACTACGCGCCTCGCAACGGTAAACTGGCTGGCAGCGCCAACACAGCCTCTCCCTCGCTTGTATGAGTGCCTCGAACCTCCCTCCTGAACGGATAGTACCGTACGCCGAGCTATGTCTTACTAACATTTATTAAGCTCTTGCTTGTGTGGCGTCGAAACTGCGCTTGTGTGCAGTCTTGTGGCACACAGACGCAAAGCATACCGTGTATGACACAAGTGTGGGTGTTGGAGTAGGTAAAGTAACTACCTATGCGTGCTTTGATCTTACGATTCGGTATGCACGGCCGCGCGGCCGCACGTAGCGCTGTAGCTATACCTTACTTCTATAATGTCTACTCAATAATTTTAGTTTGGGTTTGTGCAACAACACACGTCGTGCCGAGCGAACTATCTAGGCTAGGCACCGGTACAAAGTACCTACCTAATACCGTCGCAAAATGTATCTTCACTCTGGAAATATTTGTACCTATTATAAAGAACGTAAATACAAACTAGGCTCTTCGTTTCTTTTTATACAAAACCATGCTTTGTTTTGTTTTTTTTTGTAATAGGTACTTATCATCATTAATAGCATTATATTATACCAGACTGATACCAGCTGCTGAATTCCGCCATCGTATGCAACGACAGCGATACTCATACCATCCACATCATGTGGATGGTTGGCGGTCCACAACTGTGCGGTTTTCACGCCAATTCCTGCCTCGCACAACAGACTTATGGAATCGGCTGTCGCCGGCGGTATTTCCAGACCGATACGACTTAGGCACCTTCAAGAAAAGAGCCTATTCCTACCTCAAAGGCCGGCAACGCATCTGCAGTGCTTCTTGATGCTGCAGTTGTCTGTGGGCGGTGGTAATCACTAACCATCAGGTGTGCCACTGGCTCGTTTGCCCCCTCTTCCATAAAAAAAAATAGAATAATAATGTAAGTACCTACTCACGTAGGTAGGTACCTCTACCTATACATGCTATGCATATTAACCGTGATATTAACCATACGAATTATTATGTATTATTATTATTATATATTATTATTATTAGGCACCTGTGTTAAATAATCCGAAGGTTTTGAGTTCGAATCCCGGCCGTGCATCAATGGATTTTTGGATGGAAGAACACGAGCTTTTAAGGGTGAAGGAAAACATCGTGAGGAAACCAGCAGCTTAGTCAGCTCCACGAAAATGGGCGAAATGAAGGAACCTACGGTCTGGCAAATGAAAGTAGACCCTTATTGATACATAGTTATTATTTTAAATAACCAAGTATCAAGTTGTGTTCTTCCAAATGTCCTTATAACTCATCAGTGGCGCCATCTGTCACGAGCTTTCCGTGTTTAACCCCATAGAGATATGTTTAACCGGTTTGACCCCATCAAACCCCATTCTCAAAACTTCACTAAAATCACCAATGACCTAAGAAATCACAGAGTTTCATCTTTTTATTAAAATGTCAAATGTTTACAAAAATTCCATAGGTCATTGCCAATTTGGCTGTAGTTGTAGTTTAAAATAGGTAATAGATTTTTCATTCAACAGAGTTTCAAACGTGTTCCAAAAATTCAAATGGTGTATGTATAAATTTTTTGCCGCCATCTGTCTAAGCCACGCCATATCTTACTGGTAAAAAATACTGTTGTAGTTTCACAAAGAAATCTAGATGGCATTACCTTTACCCAACCTTTACCTCTGATATTAAAACAAATATAGTAGAATTTTATTTTGACTTCTACGTAATAGTAATATCTACGTAAAATATAATTTTTATATTATTTATTCTTTATATGATCAGGATCTTTAGAGCAAAAAAAATAATAACATGGCAAGTTCAACGTTTTTTAGTCTGTATCGTCGTATCGTTTTTATTTTCATACTGGCATCCCTGCCGGGTGTGTGAGCTACGTACAATTTGTGTATTTTCGATTTTACCAAAATCTATTGTAAACAATGAGTTTTTTTAAATATAAAGTGGTAAAATTATAAAACAATTCATAATCTTTTCTCTAGTGTTGTAATTTAGGTGTTTTATATGCTTTTTATATTGATGTGAGGTTCTCGTGCTTTGTCTTCGTGTGTGACAATACTCAAAATGGCGCATCAACTAGCACCGTCTGTAAATTGTTCACTAGACGACATTGACCTCAGTGCTCTAAAGGTAAACTTTTGAATTATTCTATTCGTAATTTATCTAAAGCTAAATGAATCCTGAGACTTGAGGCTTGCAGAGCTATGTGGGGTGACGAAAGGGCAATGATCTCACAGGGCGTGAATCATAGAGTGAAGGTTCATTTTGCATTGACATACATCATAGTTTCTATTTCAGACAAATTATTGTAATTTTCAGGACCCTGCGGGTATTTTTGAACTGATTGAAGTAGTTGGAAATGGCACCTATGGACAGGTGTACAAGGTATGTACCACATGTATCAAAATTACTGCATGAATTGAGACATGAATGGATCAATTATCTGTACCTACCTAAAGTAATAGGCACTTTAGCTGCCCTCTTGTCTATTCCACACTTCTGAACTACTATGTGTGGGTGGAAAATTAATTTTGTCTTGGATATTTGGCTGGGCCTCCTCATTACTAGAAATTAAACCTAATAGCTTCAATGAAAACATATCAATTAGAGTGCAGAGGGAGTAATGTCAATGAACTTTGTTCTTTCTCGCTGCATTTTGATATGACAATAAGATAAATTCATGAACAGCCTAGCAGATGGAAACTGGATTTATCTCAACCTACCTTAAACCTTTACAGTTGTGGAAAATACCTTAGAAACCTTTGCCATCCTATTTTCGGTTATTTTATTACCTACATTGTTCATAAACAATACAAATAAATTTTGTTTTGTCCTAAACTAAGATTAATGATTATGTTTTGATACCAAATGCAAAGAATACAATGTGAAACTAAAACACCTACATGAAATAAAAAAAAATAATGCTGGACATTTTCACACAGCATCATCTAGCCCCAAATTAAGCAAAGCTTGTACTTTGGGAACCAGATAACTGATATACTACATATACTTTTAGTTTGTAAATACATACATTATATATGATAGAAACACCCAGACCGAGACAAATATCTGTAGGTCATACAAACATTTGTCCCGCAGCGGGGATTGAACATGCAACCTTCTGCGTCGCAGGCGGACCTTCGCCCACTGCTCCACAGAGGTTGTCATAGAAATAAACAATTTTGGTATCATTTATGGCACTCCTTGTTTCAAAAATTACAAACAAATCATTACTTTTCATTAAAATGTGTCAATTAATTTATCAATAAGGCATGCTCAGTAATTTGTATAGCCTAGTTATAGTCATTGTTATCTATACAACTTTCCTTCCCATTTAGCAGAATTGTTTATCATAGCACTTATCAATTGTAGGGTCGCCACACGAAAACAGGACAGCTTGCTGCCATCAAAGTTATGGATGTCACACAGGATGAAGAGGAAGAGATAAAGCTTGAAATCAATGTGCTAAAAAAGTATTCAAATCATCGTAATATTGCGACATACTATGGTGCTTTTATCAAAAAGAGCCCGCCTGGGAAAGATGATCAACTTTGGTTGGTTATGGAGTATTGTGGTGCTGGTGTGTGTCTTGATATACTTTCATTGTTTTTGTGTGGAAAAGCTTGTTCCTGTAGCTATATTTTGGTGTTATAATTTCAGTAGAATATAAAAAATATTTGATTTCAGGATCTGTGACTGATTTAGTAAAATCTACTAAAGGCCAGTCCCTGAAGGAGGAATGGATATCATACATCTGCAGGGAAATCCTAAGGGGTCTCAGTTACTTACACTCCAACAAAGTGATACATCGTGATATCAAAGGACAAAATGTCTTGCTTACTGACAATGCTGAAGTTAAACTTGGTAAGAATTTTTGAAGAACATTTCACAGAAAATAGTTTTGTCAATTCCAAAAGAAGATATGAATCTCTATCCTTATCATTCATTTCACAGTTGATTTTGGAGTGTCAGCACAGTTAGATCGAACCATAGGTAGAAGAAACACTTTCATTGGTACTCCATACTGGATGGCGCCTGAGGTAATTGCGTGTGATGAAAACCCTGACGCGACGTACGACAACCGCTCTGACTTGTGGTCACTCGGTATCACTGCACTCGAGATGGCAGAGAGTCAACCACCTCTCTGTGACCTTCACCCCATGAGAGCCCTGTTTCTTATCCCAAGGTACTTTGGTTTAATTTCGCCTGGTTTTTTATGATTATACAATAATCTAATAATACACCAACATTTACAGAAACCCACCACCTCGCCTGAAGTCCAAGAAGTGGGCTAAAAAGTTTCATGGCTTCATTGAAACTGTGCTAGTGAAAGACTATCATCAACGTCCCTACACAGAACAACTACTGAAACATTCATTCATCAGGTAATTGAATAATCAACTTTATCTATATGATAACAGGTTGTGCTGATTATACACATAGCATTGTAAATTGTAGTCACCACACAGTTTTGGTCTAAGCTTTATCTAAAACTATTTAAAAATCTACATGTCTATATTTCAAATTAAGTCCTAAAAATATAATGGTCAAAGATCACATATATCTTTAACACAGCGTGAAAGATTTTAATAGCATTGTTCTGGGTAAATGTAAATCTTATGTCCATTCTCAAATAAATTTGCCATTAAATACAGCCACACTTTGTAGTAACATTTACCATTCTGCATACAGAGACCAACCAACAGAGCGGCAGGTGCGGATACAGCTCAAAGACCACATAGACAGATGCAAGAAACGGAAGCAAGACAACTCTGTACGAGAGGAATACAAGTACTCCGGCTCCGAAGGTGAAGAAGATGAGAATGCGGTGGCCGGCGAACCTTCGTCTATCGTGCATAACGCAGCGGCGCACCAAGGCGGCGACACACTGCGACGCAACTTCCAACAAATACAGGAGGGAGTCAGGTTTGTGTTATTGATCACATACCAAAAATAGAGTCTGGCAAATGAAAGTAGAGCCTGAAAAATCGCGGCAAATTCAAAAGCAACCCATTAATTTTGAGGACATTTGGAAGAACACAACTTGATACTTGGTTATTATTTTAAACATAGTGCTATAAAATTTACCCTGCAGAGATTTTAAATATTCTCTAATTAATTTTCTAATTAATGGCTTGCCACGCTTATATTTTTTGAATTTTCCGCGATTTTTCAGGGTCTACTTTCATTTGCCAGACTCTAACTTGAAACTGGATCACCTATATGTACGATGACCAAATAACTGTTCTAAACTGGCTCTGAGAGGAGGATTTGGAATGGGAATGGGACCTGCAAAATTGTTTGGGTGTAGTTAGTTCAGTTACTTATCTTGGGAAGTTGTTATTTTATTGTTTTTTTCGCAATTGTATCGGTAGAATACGGCATGTAATAACGGCTGACATAAATGGATGCAATAGGGGCAGCCCTTTGCCCAGTTGTGGGAAAACATAGGTTCGAGCAATATATTAAGAGTTTATGGTTATGAAGATATACCTATGCTAATTTCTTCCAAAAGTCTTATTATTATATAAGTCATGGTAAATTTATACATTTGGGATGAGAAGCGGAGTGTTGTCAAGCCTGATTTTGACATGGATTCACTTGGAACATTCATTTAAATATTCATTGCATGCAGACTCCTCTTAGTACCAGCATTTGGTGTGTTTTAATACATTTAACGATATTTCTAACACTAGACCAGCCGAGCCTCAGCCGCAGCCGCCACCCAAGCGAAATAGTAAGCGCGAGGAACGCGAGGAGATTCCAGGTAATTATTGTGTTCTATCGACTCTTAGCAAATTAAGTTTCATAGATAAACAAGTCTCATGGCGAATATTTTAGGATTCAGCAATAGTTTTATCTAGCAACAATAATTGAGCGCTAGCTTTTTCGAAAAGCGCGCTGAATTTATGGTCTCCGCTATAATCGTTAAGCCTTGACAGGCCTTCGCGGCCTACAACCTCCTTCACCAGAGTTAAAAACCTCATACGAACTTACTTTTTGTGAGTTCAACGCGTGATTTGCTAAGAGTCTGGGCTATAGTTTATCAGCTGATTTTATCTAACGTGTTGTGATGTTTGCTAGAACCCGGGCCACCGGCGCGGCCTTCCATTCCACAAAGACTGATCGTTGTGCCAGATCCTCAGGCGCAACAGCATAATAGATATAGGTAATGTTTACTAAATTACAATAATGACACTAACATTTTACAGTAGTAAACGGCAGCATTACATGTGCCCCGTATACGGGATACATCTTATGCTGCAGTTTACATATAGATAATTAGATGATTCAATATACGAAACAGCATCACAGGATCACACACTCTCTAGAACGCGTAGACATTCTCGTATGATCTTTAGACGTGCGATATTTTGAAGGTATCTAAATGGCCAGTCGCTTGTTTAAGTACATAATATTTCATCACATTTTGCAAAAGCACATCAATATCAGAATGGCCAGAGTCGCATCCAAGTACATATTGACAAATACGCACATTTTGAAGCACATCACACCATATTTATTATGACGTAGGCTTTTAACACATTTTATTCGTAAGAAGTCTTTCTCTTACTTTACTTACTTTGAATAACCTTGTTAATATAACAGGCCGCTGCCTCCCACGCCGAAGTCGTCAGGCTCGTCTAACAGCTCGGGCTCCAACAATGGCACGCCGCCCGCTAGCGGACCGCAGCCTCCGCAACGCAACTCGAACCAGCCCTTCAGACCTATGGTGCGTATGGGTATTCAATAGTGTCCGACCGAAACAAGGTTTTCAACCGAAACCGAACCTTCGGCTTTGACCCCAGTTTCGGCCGAAACCGAAACTTACATACACATCTTAAATTTTGTATTGAAATCAGAAAATAAGTGTTTTTTTTTTACGGAAATATAAAATTTATTGTTATCGGATAAAACCGGTTAACGACTGAATGCCCAGGCACAGTAGACATTCTCTCAGATCTAATTAGTCAACTTGAGCTCTAATTAGTTAGCCGAAACTACCCGAAATTGAAACTTCGGTCGGACACTAGTATTCAACCAGTATTACTATTCAAGAGCATAGCTAAATAAACTAAACGAATTATAAAAAGATCATGAATATCCCTTAGGCGCTTAGATCCTTTGAAAATGTTTAAGACGGTAGACAGACTCACCAATCTTTCGTCGTTGAAGACGCTGTTCGTACTGAATCAGTACTACTGATGACCCGTGCGAACAAAGTGTGTGATATTACATGTTTTTTTTATGTCATATCAGATAGTTATTAAATACAGGGTGGGGCAAAATTTTACCTCATTGATGTAAGAGGGTAGTCAGACACATCAATATCTTTCGTGGTTGTTGAAAACGCCGCCGTCCGTACTGATCTCGTCCTGGAAAACAAAATTTTCTCTTATATATACAGGGTGAGGCAAAATTTTACCTCATTGAGGGCAGAGAAAGCATTGAAGCCACCTTTTAGTTAGAAAATAGGATCCTATACTTATGAATATCTGAATTTAATTATAAAACATGTGTGTAACATGGTAATTTATTGGCTTTTTTGTTTTTTATTTCATGTCACGCTGTTTACATTTATTTGCACCTGATTACTGCAGCTTCCACCGAGAAGGCCTGAGGTTTGTTTTATATTCGTAATTTAGTGCTTTTAATATTTTAATTATATTTTAAATGATAAGCTTAATATTAATACTATAAATATTTCGTTTCAGGATTTGGATAAACTAGCTGCACAACTCAACGAACTAGGAGTCGTTTCCGGCAATGAGCCTCCAAATCGGCCTCCGCGGGCTCCTACTAACGGACAAGGTTTGAACATTTTGAAGTGAAAATGTTTTACAGAGTTTAATCAGGTTGCTCTGATGATAAGTGCTTTCCTTACTTGCTTTTCCCAGATCATATCTACTACTCCTAGCAATTAAACCATAGACAGACATTAAATATGTCACATTTACTATTCATTCATACCTTTAGGCCATTATAAATAAACGTGGTGTATAGTTACGCCAGGTTTAAACTCCAAAAATTGTATGGTTACTCCTACGTTACACCCGGCGTAACTTTACACCATGTTTATTAATAAGGTCTTAGGGTTCATTTACTCCCACCTGTTCTGTTGAGTAGTTCTGTTGACAGAACTACTGGTTTGATAGTCTACGAAACTACATTTAGTTTTTTTTCCGCTATACATTCAATTGCAGCGCCCCTAGCGGATATTTTGAAGAACTTAATCAAATGTATGGCGCAACACTAAAATGTAGGTCGCTCAAGCTTGATATATAGTTGATAACATTGGAACAGGGCCACCAGTGGAAAGGAGCGAGCGAGTGGTTCCCGAGCCGACGTTCGACGACTCGGACACGGACTCGGACGTGGAGGAGAGTGGCGGCCGGGTGCGCAACGACGGCACACTGCTAGCCAGCGATCCGCCTAAACCTCTGTGAGTAACATTAATAAAAATATATTTATTCAGAACAATGTACACAGAAAAACTGATTACAAAAAACGATGAGAACTGCAAAAGTTTAGTAAACTGTGTAGCAGTCTCAACGCCACCTCCTTGACATTACAACATAGGTAGGTACTAGGTACCTAGTTCTGAAGGAAACTTTATGTAGGTATCATTTAACACTATAGAATAAACTAATTCTAAATTAATCTAGCTAAAAAAGAACATTATAAGCCACAGATGTCATTATTAGGCTTATTTACCAATATCCAAAGAATAAACATCAATATACCTGGTGAAATCCAGTACATTCCTGATAATCGTGACCGGTAACTATTAGACTTGAGGTATATGTAATGAATTGTAATCACTAATACAGTTTTTGTATACAAATCTTAAGTAGGAACTTAAAACAAAGCGGAATTTTTCGATACGTATTTGCATGTTGTATCTGTCTTTTGTACTTCGTTATTAACATAAAAATACAGTATGATTAACACAAGATTTTGTCAAAAACTGTTCAGCAAGCTATGCCTATTTACTCAACTGTACTCAACAACACTGATTTCTACGTGTTATTACATTTTGTTTGCCATTACTTTGTTACTCCCATTGCGTTGTCCCTCCCGTCCCGTTCGTTCGGTTTGGCTTGTCAGTCCCGAGTTCTGCTACAGGCCGGGGCTCAGTGCGGTGTCTGAGGACGGCGGGGGACCCGCGGGCGGTGGCGGAGCGCCCACCCGCCCGCTGCCCCCCACGCCGGACGACGACGACGCGCACGGGGACAGAACCCTCGTCATGAAACGGGTAAGACCATACCATCAACGCGAACACTTTGAACAAACACTGTCAGAATCATGTACATTCAAAGTGGTTGCAAACTTTGCCACCCAACATTGCTGTTTTATGCTAACTGTAAGCTGACACCCCCTTACCATCCTGCCGTTTATGCCTACATTTTCACGCCAAAGTAAGATTAGTGAGCATTGTTAGATATTTATTTCGATTGTATTATTCATGTGTGTTTTTGTATGGGTCGTGAAAACCAGAGGGAAAATACAGAGACGGATAAGAGGCAGTCGGACGTTGATGAGGCCGTATTGCTGAAGGACTGGGACTTCGCAAGATTCTTCCCGTCGAAGAGCGCAGAAGCGAAGGAGGAGAGACAGAAGGCCGCTAAAGAGGCCGAACAGAAACGGGTCCAATTGCAGCGGCAGTCGCGACTGGAAATGGAAGACGCGTGGACTAAATACAAGGCGATCGCAACTCCCCCCGCGAGGCATAAACAACTCTTCCACAAACCCAACGAGAAATCAACTCAAGACAAGCTCGCAGACCTCATGAAGTACAAAAAGGAACAAGATGCGGAATTGAATTCTCCAAATCGTTTCTTTAGAGGGTTCAGAAGGGAAAATTCCGATCTTTTTCCTCTACCCAGTACACGTCACTCCGCGATATACATCCCGAAGCATGACAGCCAAGTTGGAGCTCAGAAACCGTTGAGGTCTAGTGGCATCTTCAACAATTCCCGAAAGCAGATTATAAAGCCACCAGCATCTGGCGAACCTATTTTGACTGACTTCATAAAAATGAACGATAGCCTGAAGATGTCGGCGCAAGGAGAGATAAAAAAGAATGACAAAAAAATTGCTAATACAAAGATACAGGCCAATAATCCAATCGATGCTTTGAAGAACGTCGCCGCTTTGATCAGACAAGACAGCGAAAGCAATAGTCCAAGTCGACAGAGCAGCGTAAACAGCGATTCTCCCTCCACGAGTATTTGCTTCTCAAGTGGCATGACGTTTGAAAAAGCCGGCACTCCCGACTTAACAGCTAATACCTTAGAAAACAATTCGATTGAATTGTCTCCTTCAGAAGCAAACATTCACATGAAACCCCGAAGAGAAAAGACTGAATCTGATATAGTATTTCGCCGAAACTCCCAATACAATCGGCACTCAGAGCTCTTGGCCAGTGGGCAGGAAGCGGTACTCGCACAGGATCAGGTAAATTGCTCCCCGCTCAGGACAGTTTGATTTAATACTTTTATACTTACAATCTGGTATGAGGGATCTATTTATTCTAACATAGAATCTAACATCTACATTATTGTATTCGTAAATGCTTGATTAAAAGGAATGGTATTGAAATAGTAAATTGGTACTTACTGGTAATATATTAACATAAGTATGTATTTTATGCGTGGGAATGGTTTAAGGTTTTGAATGTGACTTAACAACGTGATGTTTTTTTTCCATGTATGTATATGTATGTAAAGTTATTTCATTTTCTATTTAGTAATTTGCTCACACGTCTTACATTTTGGCGTGATCTATTATTTGAGGTTTCAATTCTTGATCTATTAGTTTATTTCTAACTAAAGAGATAAGAGAGAAAATCGTGTGTTACTTAAAGATGAGAGATATGGGTCCTTGTATTGCTACTAATTTATCATTGAACTTATCACTCATCAGTTTGTATTTTCATTTAAAACACACGCCTATATCATAGTCATACAGTAATATCCCAAGAGGTTGAAATCATCATGAAAGATAACTTAAAAATTACTTTAGTCTATAGTAATGCTTAGTTGTTCTAACCCACATCTTCACCTCAGCTGCTAACATATCAGAACTAACGTTTACATTGTCTGCGCGAATACCGTCTTCCTGCCAAGAGAAGAGCATAACTGTGCCACCAACACGACTTACTTGTAACACTAGGAATGCCTAACGAAAATCGAAGCTGAACCGATCTCATCTGATTTGTGAATGTGTTGCATGCTGGCTGCAGTTTGTGTTTGTTGCGCTGTATGTCGAGTTAATAATGCTACAGCTACGTCATTGTTTGTCACCGTTTGGTTTTTTTATTAACGATAACCATAATGAGCCATCCTTGTTACCATTTTGGTTTTTTTCACCAATCTTGTTATTTATAAAGTTTATTTTGAAATCTGCTATGTTACAGTTGTAAAAACCTAGTTATATTAATACAGTTAACTGTAGTCTTTTTTTTATAAAAATAAATATCTAATTGTACTTAACTTTTTCAGATTTGTACAATAGTTTATCAATAAAGTCGCATAGTTTAGCTTGATAGCGAAAAAGTAAATAATTTCAGAGCTATACTTACAATAATCAAGAATGTTTCAGAAGGCTAATTAATTTTGGTGCATCTAGGGTCGATCAAGTGGTGTGAACGAAGGCAGCGGTTCTCGGACCAGCTCTGTGCTTCCGGATCTCCTGAGCCAGGCCGGCCAGCCGACCACTCCGCCTCGACACGACAAATCCACTAGCGAGGAGGTAAGATCAATGCAATTGTACCAGTGTGACCCGATACCACGTAGATACGCATAGGGCCAACTTTAGTCTTCATCGGCTGTGTCAGTAAACGCATTAGAAGCTGTGCCAGAAGGATCTTTGAAGTGTGAAGGTCGAGTCATTAACCATTGATATCAATGTTTCTACATTTAAATGATTACCACTCTTTAAGACCATCATGTAATGCAATATTGTATGCAAATATAATTATAACATTAGATAGGACAGTTATATGCTGCTTAGGTATATAAAATAAGAGCGCCAGTACACGCTATAATAATGAAGTATACAGTTACATTGCGAAACTATGTAACATCACTAGTTTGTAGCATTCATTCATAATGATTTACGTTTGTAGCAATCATCAAACATGTGCTTACATGGGATTTAATGACACTGATAAAATAATTATCTGCATAAGTTCATAAGTAACGAATGGAGCTTCCAATATACTTTCTAAACTCTAGTTTTTGATTGCAACTTGTAACTTTAATCGTGTTTGCTTGACATGATATTCCCCTATAAATTCAATGATTTATTTCCTGTTGGAAGCTCCACAGCTCATTGTGGTGTCTAGCTTTTGGTAATTTATTAATTTAATGATGGTTGTCAATCATGCAAACTTCCCGGAGCTGCGACGCCCCCCGTTTGCCGACACCGCTCTTGCCGAGTAAGTATTATATGAATTGATGCAAGCAAGAAGACATGCTTACTACGTAAAGGTCCTCATAGATGTTTCTTGAAAGTTAGAGTGGTATCTTCTTCTTTCATGCATTATCTAGCCGCTTTCATTATTTAAGTCAGTTTGTTGATCATCGAATGCAGATCTACATTACCTCGGCTTAAGGTAGTAAAGTTGAAGAAGCTTTAATAACCGTTATAAGGTCGAGGGTCTAATCAAACGCTGTAACCTTCAAAAATATGTATATTAATGTCTTAGAAAATTCAAATACGAGTAGTAATTTAAATCTATATTAAAAAGTAATTAAAATAAAAAACAGAGAAATAGTCACTATTCTGTTTTTGAAATGTGGTGGATTTATGTAACTTTGAATTTGAACTTTGATCTATATGAAAATAAAAATTCATTGCCTGCATCATATTCATGTGTCACGAATGAAGTAACTTCCATGTAGATAATCGCCATCAAGCAAATAACTTTCCAATGTATTTGGAATGACTAACTGGGAGATGGACTTGACTAACAATTCACCGATTAATGTTGGCAGGCAAGATAGTTTTGACCGCTGTTCTCCCACAAAATAATATTGTATGTTTTTTCTTTTCAGTACAGGCAAGCGATTGCCGGCGGCACGCCTCTGTCCCACCACCACCACCCATTGCCTTCCTCGGTCCAGTCCACTCCTTCGAAGTCGTTCGTGGCGAGCGCTGCGTCCCCGCATCCCTTGCAGCACTCCCCTTCCAACTCATCCGTGGGCTCCCAGCATCAGTTCCTCCCGTTACAACAGAAGCAGCGTTCGTTCCTCACGTTCGGGTTCGGCGCCGGCTCCACGGGCAGCGGTGGCACGGCCGGCTCGGGCGGGAACGCCTCGCGCCGCGAGAGCCACGTCAACGTCAACGTCACGCCTACCGGACACGACGTCTCCTCCGACACGCCCGAAATACGCAAATACAAGAAAAGATTCAACTCTGAGATTTTGTGCGCGGCTTTATGGGGTAAGTTGCTTGATTATTACACACGTAAGTTAAGTAAAGTTGGCGGTGTTCACTTGGAACGTAATCGGAGTTGTATAAAGTGGCATAGAGCCAATGGCTGGTTTTTCGAGCACAGGGAAGCGTAAGTTATACTTGTTGAAATTTGATCTAAATTAGTTGTTTGTTTGTTTTAGGAGTGAACTTACTTATCGGCACCGAGAATGGTTTGATGCTGCTCGACCGCTCGGGACAGGGAAAAGTTTATCAATTGATCTCACGACGTCGCTTCCAGCAAATGGAAGTGTTAGAGGGACAGAATATTCTTGTGACGGTTTCTGGAAAGAAGAACCGTGTGCGTGTCTACTACCTGAGCTGGCTCAAATCCAAGATTCTTCGGACTGATGGACTTAGCGATGTTAGTATCCTTGTTCATTTTCTTCTATTATTTAAAATAAAGCCTTTAAAAATAAATAAAGCAGGATTGGTCGGTTCGTGCCTCAGCTTTTTTCTCTCTTGAAAGGATGCGTAGATCAGAGGGGAATACCTACCGTGTCTTGGGGATATAGTTTTTTTTTTCTTTCTCTATAAATTTACTTATAAATTTTCGTTTACAGCAAGCAGAAAGAAGAAATGGTTGGATAAACGTGGGTGAGCTACAGGGCGCAGTGCATTTCCGCATCGTGAAGTACGAGCGGATAAAGTTCCTTGTGATTGCACTCAAAGACTCAATCGAAATTTATGCATGGGCTCCAAAGCCTTACCATAAGTTTATGGCCTTCAAAAACTTTGGTGAACTACAACATAGGTAAAAATTTATCTTACTACCTCATCTATTCCAAACAGAATTTTTGTAGACATTTCTTAATACTTAAATAGTCTTGCAGTTCTATCTCAGTATAAGATTGATTTGAAACATTAAGGTAATGTAAAATTATGTTTTTTATCCTTTTCAGGCCATTATTAGTTGATCTAACTATCGAAGAAGGTACAAGACTGAAAGTAATCTATGGTTCAGCAGATGGTTTTCACGCTGTTGATCTCGACACTGCCAGTGTTTATGATATTTATATTCCAAAGCATGTGAGTTTCAGCGAACTATAATGATATTCTTCTTTAATGATGCTTTTTTAGAATGTTGATATAAAAATGTAATTTATAGAAGTAGAATAGCCCTATCTCTGTGAGCACTCATTATGTATCTTCTTTCAGCAACAGGGCGCAATTATTCCACATTGCATTGTTCCGCTTCCGAACTCAAATGGCGTCCAGCTATTATTATGTTATGATAATGAGGGAGTATACGTCAACACGTACGGGCGCGTCAGTAAAAATATTGTCCTCCAGGTAAGTTTTATTAAATGGGGATGTCTTATGCTATTTTCATTATTTTTACCATAAAAAAATAAATAATAATAATGCTGGACTTTTCACACAGCATCATCTAGCCCCAAAGTAAGCAGAGCTTGTGTTATGGCTACTACATGACTGATAAACTACTTATATACTTTTTTTTGTAAATACATACATATTATACATAGAAACACCCAGACTCGGGACAAATATCTGTAGGTCATACTAACATTTGTCCCGTGGCGTTAATCAACTTGTTTATTTTCAGTGGGGTGAAATGCCAACTTCTGTGGCATACATAGGAACAGGGCAAATCATGGGATGGGGCAACAAAGCTATTGAAATTCGCTCTGTAGAAAGTGGACACTTGGACGGCGTGTTTATGCACAAGAAAGCACAACGACTTAAATTTTTATGTGAGCGTAATGACAAAGTATTCTTTTCGTCTGCAAAAGGAGGGTCCTCTTGTCAGATATACTTCATGACTCTAAACAAGCCTGGCATGGCGAACTGGTAGCGCGAGTCCGGTGAGCCAGGCACCAAGACTTGATCGTGATCGTGACTCGCATGGCGTCTTCCACGCCAATACGTGTACAAGCCCGTATTGTACAAGTAAATGCCAGTAGTATAGTCAATAACGTTACAAAACATGTGCTTTGGCCATTCGAAATTCAAAGACTTGTGATAGTGACAGATTATGTAATATAATGCTCAAAAGACAATCCACAAAATATTATAATTACATTCAAGTTTGTATTTGAGGACCCTAATTTTAATAGTAATTGGTGGCATTTTGTACTGATAGTTTCAATACAAGCTACTAAGGATCATTATTATACCTAATTAAGCAATAACCTCTAGGATAAATGTTTTGATATTGACAATTATTCTTAAGTAAGTTAATGTGCTTAGTTTATATTATGTTGCAATGTTTATTTCTTTAAGAAAATGTAATTGAAATGAAACTACATTATTAATTCATATGCCATATTATATTGATGATGTTAAGGTAGTTTGGTGATTATCAATTGGTTGCACAATTATGTTTTTGATGCCATGCCTGACAAATTAACATGCATGCATATACCCACATCAAAGAAATCAGTCTGTTTATTTTTAACATTGATGTTTTTTTTTACTGGGAACTATGCATGCAGCAGTTACATAGTCAATCGTAAAGTACGTTTATTATAGACATAAATGTAAAATTTTATTCCTTGATACTTTGTAAGTTCAAATTCACCAAATCGGCATTTTAGTCAAATCACTTGTATCATAATTATCACACAATCTACAATTTTATTAATTGATTAATCCAAAAATTTGGTACTATTTATTATTTATTTGTTATGTACTATATTATTTACATGTATAAAGATGTAACTGTGCATATTGAAAATATATATTTGATGACTTTTTATTTGATGAAACCTTAGCCTAATAAAAATCTTTAAAAAAACCTTGTTCTTTCAGTTATTTTGGTGACAGTAGGATAATTACTTCAGATAGATAAAAGAGCACTGGTGGTCTTACCGAAGGCGGGAGCCTTCGCTTGTGGGTTGGAATCCCGGCCTTGCATCAATGGATTTTTCGTTCTGCATTGTCGATTCTTAAAATATGTAGAATAATACTGGAGATAGTCCCATGTACTACTAATTAAATAATTCTAGATATGATTTAGTTTAATTCATCAAGGACAATCTTTGTCCAGCTACAGCAGCAGAAAAGATTAGTAATGTAAAAATAAGCAATAAATTTTGGATGGTTAGAGATGAGAACAGTGGCCCAGACAGATAAATAAATATCTGGAATCTTACTCTATGAAGGGAATAGACCAGCTTTAGCCAGTCCATCAGTTTCCTTGTGTGACATGGGCACAAGCATCAGACCTGGTACAGGTGGCTGCATTTCTAAATCCCTAAGGTTATTGACTTTCACTTTTAGATCGCAGCGCAGTTTGTTTATATCTACATTTAGTTGCTTTTGGTCAGCTTCTAATAACAACTTAGCTTCCTCAACTTTATGTTTTATGAGCACAGATCCAACAGTTACCCAACATTTATGTTGCGATGATTTGGTAATGTCACGTAATGCTTCGCGATTTTGGTTTCTCCGTTTGTCCAACATAATAATTTCTCGTTTGTCTGATAAAATTTCATCAGCTAACTTTTCGACCGCAACCAGGTACTTTATAGCTTTTTCTTGGTCTTGCATTTTGAGAATAGCTATCTTGTATTGTATTCTTTTTTTCTGTAGATTGTGATGTGAATCTCTGAATGTCTGTTTTGGGTTTTAGTACCTGCTTGGGCTTGCTACTGTCTAAAGTCCTGAAGTATAAAGACCTGTGGCTGGCTTATTACTTTTCTCTATGTGCTGCACCTGTAGAATTTTCTTGGATGTGCACTGCACTGCACAGTGCAGGTCACAGAACAATATTACTCTGGTGCAGGTGCACTGCAACCAACCCTCGTGAGAGTGAGTGAGAGAGAGTAAAAAAGTAAAATGTTCTGTGAACCAAACAAACCAGTGCTAAATTTGAAGGGATGGGATTGACTTGACAGATGACGTTGACAACAAAATGACTGTCATGCTGTTATGACTGACGCGAATGAATGAATGAAAAGTTTTGACCATAGAGAAATATTTTATGAGATGGTTTTGACCATAGATTTAGCATAGTACCGTTTTGGTTTGACCATGGATGGCTTGCCCGAGTAATATTGTTCTGTGGATGGCTTGCTTGCCGCTTGCCGCCATTTTGTGGTTGGGTTGGATTTTGGATTGGTGTAGTCAGCAGCATCTATCTACCTATCTAAATTGTGGTGTAATTCGTCGAGGTGGAGGTGTGGTGACTAAGGAATAATTGTAATGACAAGAACCTGAAGTTGGTGAAATGAAAATATTATTTTTTCGGTGACGTCAACAAACTGCTATCAGATTTTTCTATACCTATCCGATAGGTTGACTTTGACCGGCCCCGTCTAGTTTCATCGATCAAATAGTTTATCAAATCATCATGGATGGCCCACCGCATCGTGGTTTCCGTGGTGGTGGACGCGGTGGACCTCCAGGAATGAGAGGAAGAGGTGGATTCGATATGCGTGGACGGTAAATATAATTCCAATCTTTGTACAAGGCTGGGTGGTTGTAATGTAAATGCCATGACATATTACTTATAGGTTAGAAATTTTAATGCTTTGTATTTTAGTGGTGGCATGGGCATGAGAGGCCGTGGCGGACCTATGAGAGGGCCACCACGCGGCGGACCTCGTGGTTTCCGCGGAGCGCCGATGCGTGGCGGCGGCGGCGACCGAGGGGGACGCTTCCCGCCCGGCCCGCAAGGACCTGGCCCGCATCCTGTGCCTACCATCGAGTCCAGACCAGCGCCTCCATCTAGTAAGTTCTGATAGCGTGTACACTACCTAGCACAGAGTTGCAACACTTCTACTATGATAATAGGACCATACATAACCCTAACATCATGGGACTACTCTAGTGCCTGACTTGCTAGAATAATGCCACATTTAAAGAAACATAGTATTGCCCTTTAGTGCGCAGAATATTAGGATGAATGTATTGATTGACAACTTCTATGCTAATAATTGTGATTGTAGGAGGAGGGTTCATAAACAGAGGTGGTCCTGGTGGCATGCGGGGCCGAGGAGGTGGTCGAGGCCGAGGTGACTTCAACCAGAGAGGAGAACGCGGCGGCGGTCGCGGAGGCATGCCTATGAGAGGTAATATTGCAGTAATCATTTACAAAGATCACAAGACAACTGATCTTTGTCTGTCTGAAGTTAGGGGCACTAAACGATTGCACAAGTAGGGGAGATAGCATGATTCAACAAAAGTGAGGGAGCGAGGCAGCTAAACAACGCTGTCTCTGTCTTTTTGGCATCATCAAAAATGGGTTTTGCGCAGCTACTTCAGAGAGCTAAAGATTGGTTGTGCGTATTGTAAGTACTTACTTTTTTTTCCAAGTTTTATTTGAGATCAGTTTTTCAACTTTATGCAAATAACAAAAAAAAAATTACTTTTTTTGTAAAAATCTATTGTTGTATTAGTAATGTGAATTGATACAGGTCGCGGGCATCCCCGCGGTGGTCCCGGTGGGCCAGGAATGCCGCCCCCAGGTGGCATCTCTGGTTCCCCACCTGATGTGAGGCCGGTTCCTTCTCACCAATCACATCAACCGCCAGCAGGACCTCAGAGTGGGCCTCCACCTTTCAAAAGAGGAGGGCCGCCACCTCATAGTGGTCCGGGAGGTCCCCCAAAACGTGGCAGGTGTGTTTAACTTCCAACTTCTTACAACTTTAGGTATACTTCAATAGGCATTCATGAAGTTAGCCGTTTATCTGTGCATAACACAATTTTGTATGAAAAAGCAGTCACTGTGCAGACTAGTAACTTCCCAAATGCCTAGATCAGTTGAATGAAGTATACTTTTCTCTCTTCAATAGCCTAAAGGCAGACATCAACTTACTCTCAAATTACTTAAGTATTTTAAAGAAAATATGATGAACCGGAATCATGATAGGAATGTGCCGTCTGATACATGCATGACGATAATCCAATATTCTGATACTTTGGGAACATAAAGCTGATAATAAATCCTACAATGCCTTTCTTCTAAGTGAGTTCTTATTTTAGGTTTGACGGGCCAAGGGGTGCAGGTCGGCCTCCACAAGGAGGCTACCAAGCACCTCCAATGCAACACACTCCCTCATCTAATGGCTATTCGTAAGTTTATTTTTAACTACTTACCTAAACTGAAGTATAAATAAAATAAAATAAACTGTGATGATCCGGAATCATGATAGGAATGTGCCGTCTGATACACGCATGACGATACTCCAATAATCTGATAAATTTACTAAAGTACAATAACTTCTATGGAAATTAAACTGTATATGTAAAGGTGATGTTGTTAATAGGAATTCGGGATACCAGCAGCCATATGAGCAGCCTGCTGCTGATTCTTATGCACAGCCTCAGTACAACTCTCAAGGGTAAGAAATCTCTCATTTTCAGTTATACATAAACAGTTACATTACAAAATCAAGACATTATACGAATTTTAAATTGAAAACTAGTTAAACCTCAAATACATGATGAGACAAATCTAAATGATAGGAATTGCCGTCTGACACACAAATGCAGACAATTTAGATCCTGACTGTGCAAAAAAGCCACACAGAGCACAATTATGCTGCTTTCGAAATCTTGAAAGTTACTGTGTTTCCAGATCTTACCAGAACAGCAGTAACTACTCAACACCTGCACCAGCGCAGCAGAATACTAGTTACAACTCTGGCAACAGTAACTATGGTCCTAGTGGCTATGGCTACTCCACTGGCTCTGGAAACCAAGGTGGCTACGAACAAGATAGTTATGGGTAAGATATTGAAATTTGAATCATCTTATGTCATGATAACGTCATTGCTAGCACTAGAATTGGCCACTAACTCATACGAACCTACTTACTAGAATGAAGTATCCATAGTATGAAGGCATTTGAGAAAGAGAAACCAGTCTGATCTATGTACTATGATACATAATTAATTGGAAGTTGAATATTGATGAAAATTCCTACATGCTCCACTACATTTCATTACATATTGTGCACATCTTTATAGTGTAGAAACTTTACATAGTTATTCTTAACATGAAAGCTGTCATACATTCAGCTTTATTATGTAATGTGCTTGCAGTAGTAACGCTGGCGGGGCGGGCGACGCCGGCTACGGTACAGCGGAGCCCTCATACAGTGGCTCAACATCCTCATACAACACATATCCTGAGCCATCATACAATTCCTACCAGCAGCCACAGCAACAATACAACAACAACTATGGTAAGTCCTCTTACTAATGTCAACACATTTCATACAATATTTAAATTTATCTGATTTTATAATGGTTAGTCTGATTTATTATTAAACATAAGCAGCAGCTCATAAGATAAATAGATAAATTAACGCTTAATTGTACACAAAAACATACTGAGGACACTTAAAGAAAAGGATATCCAAAAAACTATTCTTGAATAGGTATGTTAAAATATGACTTGATGGTATGACACTATGAATACTTACTATAAAGTATTGGAGAAAGTGTATTCACAATTTTGTGGAAAACTACATTAGAATAAGCATAAATAAGTTGCAATAAAAGTGAGTTACAGGATTATTATAAAATAAAATTTGGTTGTGCTAGTGATGAACTAAACTACTCATCACAAAAACATGGTACAAAGCAGTTTCTTTAGGTAACTAGGTTGTTAGATTGCTGATTAATTTCCATGTTCATAACAGCAGTGCAAGGTCACTACATAATATTATCCATATTTATTTAGTTATTTGCTGATGTTGCTGTGTGTCAATCAAGTCCGACGAGACAAAACAAGACAGGTTCTTGTCAATAATCAATAAGATTGATAAAGTGATGCAAAACTAAGGCTTGATAATTATGGGCTAAGAATTAAGAAATTCTTGAATATTCAGCAATTGACGATAATGTGGAAAACACAGACGAAACACCAGTCTGTGGTGGCAAATTAGACAGTTTACAAATAGAAACATAACAATATGATTTAATCAAGTGGTCAGGTATTGGAAACACTACAACCAAGTCTTCTAGGTATAAGTTACTGAAAATAAAATGATGCTAAGTTTATGTATTTTGTAATTGTTTGTATTCCAGGCAGTTGGTGATCTGTTTCAATAAAACAGAGTTTAAATTAACGTCTAAAATTCATCTATAATTTATTTTATGGATTGTTTGATGAAGCTAATGGATTCCCAGGAGATTCACATGGGGTGTTAGTAGAAAATGACATTACCTAAGGTGGACTAAATAATGTGTGCAAATATTTGACATAGTTTATTAAATTCACTTTCAACTTTTGATGAAACCAATATATGACTTGCGTTAGAGAACAGAGATAATGATTTATCCATATTTTATTTATTTTATGGCTATTCGTTTTTTACAATTTTGTTTAAAAAACACCCTTTGAAATTATTCAGTGACTTAGCACTAATGTATTATTTTAATAAGTAGTTCATAACAAGTAACTGTATAATGGTATACAGAAACGATACCATGTTTTAGTTTAAGTCTTCTAATGCTAATAAAATTAAAAATACGACAGTAAAAATGTGTAATTTATTTGAGGTGGCCACAATAAGCACTAAATTTTTTTAGAAAACATGGTTTAAAATGTCTCTGGCAATATAGGCTTCCTTGCAGTAGCAAAAAAGGAATCGGGATCACAGCTGTTGCAATCCCAAGGTGCGGTTTACATTTTCTTAGATCAAGTCATTTGAGATTTCTGAGGCATATGCCGCCTGATATTGCAGTAGGTATGTACTATTTTAAAAACTTGCTAACAATAATAATTATTATAAATTGATAAGTGAGGACTATTAGTAGAAATATAATACAATTCAGTAGCCCCATATCTTGAATAGTACATCTGCATATACATAGATCTATTTTATTATGATATGTCAATGATAGTAAATATCATTGTGTTAAGTATGTTAATTTAGGAAATACCAATCTAATATTAGTGTCCAACGCCGCCGCGCCGGCGTGGAGTTTCATCCAGGTTTAATATAGGTCTTGTATAAAATAATGTAACTTTCAAATTATGAAATAGTTTTATATTTATAAAGAGAGAAGTTAAGAAACACTGCACTTATTTAAGTGCAGTGTTTCTGGATATCCTTTATCTGGATATATTTGGATACAACAAACATACAAAATGCGCAAGTTGGTAATGCAAAAGATTGAGAATGGTATCAAATTGGATAATTTCTAAATAGGTGTTTGAAAAGTTGCCTTTATAGACACTAAATATGATCGAAAACAACTGAAAATTATTTTCGTTTAGATTGAGATATTCTTGACAGTAAGAATGTCTGTTGGGTAGTGTGTGTGAATTTAAAATAACTAGCTGTTTCAAGTAGCTGGCTAGATTTGAGGAGTTTGAGTTGAGTTATGGAGACAATTTTTTTTATCTTCTATCTGTTTTAGCCATTGATTTAGGATTTTAGCATATCAATGGTTTTAGCACTCAGAAATTGCCAACTGATTGATTCATATAAATTACATTAGTATTTAGATTTAAGATTATACAAATCAATCAACTGATTATAAGTTATCTTTTTATTGTTAACCGCTATAGCAATGCAATACTCATAAGTTATGAGTGTAAGAACAATCTAAACGATAGGTAAATTGAATTCACAACTTTGTGAAGAAACTAGTTTTGAAATGCCACTGCTTGCCAAGAGAAAGGAACCATACATAATAATATTGGATAGGTCAACTGCATCAGATCAAGCTACATCTGCTGACTCTCAGCTACATGGAAGATATTTGAATACATAGTGAAATAAATGGATCAGGTAACAACCTTTATTATTTATTAATGATAAGTTGACTTGAGTTGTGAAGTTGTGTAGTATCTAACTTCGAAGCGTGAACTTAATTGATGAATTTATAGCTATAAGAAACAGGCTTATTCAAATTATAGCCACCACAGACCTCAACCAAAGTAAAAAAAGCATTTATTCAGTAGGGCCGCTGGGATCACTTTGAAACCAGACCACAGCATTTTTCAGCTCTTGTATAATAGAACTTATCTAGTTGAACTATTTGAATCTTCAATAAAATTCAATGGTCAGATGGTAAAACAGCCAATGTTATCAGTAGACATTAAAAAGAAGCTGTCTGAGAAATTGAGAAATTCGAGAAAGCCTGATAGTGCTTTCAGGGTTTTCATGAACCCCAACATCACAGAAACACAGCAAATTATATAATTAAGGTACTTAAACTGATTTTGGGAAGGTAAAACGATATAAGTACCAGTGATAAAACATGATACAGGTAATATTGTAAATAAGCAATGTTGATACTGGATGCTTAAGCTAAGAAATGAAATAAAACAAATAACGTTAGTTATATTATAGCCCATAAAGCTATTCGCCCTTATTAATAAACGTGGTATAAGTGTAAAGTTATTCTTCGGAATAAAATAAGATAAGATAATTTATTGCATAAAAAAATACCCAGGACCCCCCGCGCTAAGCAAAGCTTGTGTCGAGTAACAGGTTTCAGAAAAATACAACTTATAAATAAATATAAAATAATATTCTGGTCTATTATATAAATAGGAATAGAATAACCATACATTTTGACAGTTTACACTCGGGCAGGAATAACTTTATACCACGTTTATTAGTAAGGGCCACTAATTAAGTTCAGTAGGGACCAGGGATGTTACGGATGTGTGATTTAATTTCGGTTACGGATACGGATATTATCAAATTATTATACCGGTTTCGGTTATGGTTACAGATATTATCGGTATAATTCGGTTATAATTATCGGTTTCTGATAATACGCTGGCCATAACGCAACGATAGCGCATTCTAACTTTTCTAGTAGCGCTATCTAGTTTTGTTAGGGGCAAACTTTGTAGTTATTGTAGTGCTTGATTGTTATTGATTACGATAACTTTATTTTCCTACTATATATATTATTAGGTACAAACTTACCTAAATACTGATTTATACTCATACTCATTTATTCGCCGTATAGGCCGTAGGAGAAGGCACACTTGGTTTTGTCACTTAAAGTAGGTACCTGTTATATCTACTTATTTAATTATAAACAAAAATATTCGTTTTCGTTTTATTCATAAATGAATAGAATATACTTTCAAGTTTGGGGACTCTGACTACATCCGAAATGATTGGAAACTTATTTGTCAGTTACAGATATTTTTTTATTTCGGATATCCGGTAGTTTTGGTTACGGATATGGATATTCCTAACATCCCTGGTAGGGACCTATACATTAGAATTTAATATTTATACAGGTAGGTTTCCCACTAGTAAATAAATAAGTATGTCAGTCGTAGACAAATTAATACGGCTTATGGCTATAAGAATAGAGTCTTGGGATATTTTTTTATAGGGTGAATCAATCAAGATACAAAATTTGAACAGGTTTAATTAAATTATTTACCTACCTACCTCTGAAAATACAATGTGACTTACAAAAATCATTAGGTACCTACTTGCGGAACGCAATGCGGTGTAAAGGTTTAGATAAACATTATATAAATATTTTAAATGGTACATTGCCATTATCACAACACGTAAAAATCGTAGTTTTTTAAATTTATTATTATCAGTTTTACTAAGATGCTAATTAATGTACAAACTTACTTAAAAAATTTAACTGCACCTAAAATAATGAATATGTACCTACCTACGTAAATACATAGCACACTTACCTATTTGAAATTACAAATAAATATTAAGAACCAAGTTATGTGATAGTAATAGTAATAAACTAAGAAATACAACAAACCTGCAATAATATGATGACATAATTATTACATACATACCTTTAATAAGTTAAAATAATACTGTAGGAAATATTGTTCTTCTATTTTTTAAATAATTTTATTGTGAGTAAAAGTTTACTCATAAATAAAAAATACTCTAGATCTAGGTAGAGGTGGTTTTGTAAAACTGTTTTAAAACAAAAACTTGGTTTTATAACAATATTTTAAATATTTTCAGGTTTTGGGTAAAACATGAAGAATCTAAACTGCAATACGTTTAGAGTAATACAGTTGAACTTTGTTCTGAAGTTGAAATGGCTTGCACAAGCTACCCGGTCCGAGGTTACGAGCCTTCGAATGTCTGGTGAGTAAAACTTACAAAAAGCACAATTTACTTTTATGACCTTTACCTTCATGAAAAAAAACGATTGGTTTGAAGTTGAATTCTGTAGTAAGAAACTACGAAAATAGTTAGTAGCTACAAAATACAGGCAAAATTTTACAACATTGAGGGCAGCTACCTTTTCTTTGGTAGATAATATTGGATAATAAATAATAATTATATTTAATTGGCTTAGAAAAGGACTCACTGAATTAACACAGGGCATTTATACCACTACTGTGGTGTTAAGTATCTCATAATTTATTTTATGTTTTGTTTTACGATTAAGGTACTTAATCGGACCTTAAGATTGCTAAAAGGTCATGGTCATGATCACCAAACTCAAAGCTCGAGCTGAGATTTCGTCAAGATATTTATTTCATCCTTCATTCCATTCGACCTTTATGATTGGTAGGTACTTATATCAAAATAATTAGGGCTGCGGAAAAATATTATATTACATAAAAACTTGGGCCTTTACATCTCATATTAGATGATTTATACAGCGTCAGGAGGCAATCCATGCCTACACTTAACGGGACGCTGTAGTGCCTGGGACATTGTTTGTGAGATGGAATAGGCTTGCCCAGCTCCTAAACCATCCTCTCAGCCTACAGGAAAGACAACGTCAATACGTGTGGAGCTGACTAAGCTGCGGGTTTCCTCACGATGTTTATTATATTACATAAAGGTAGTTGTAAATATTGTTCTTTTTTTTTTACAGATTCCAGAAGGCAGCCTGAGAGACGCGTGAAGATTATTTGAGCTTGATTTACGATCCAATTCATAATTAATTAAATTACCACATCTACTATTCCACATTTCTATCAATTTATTAATAAAACCAACAAATATTTATCTATACCTTTATGTAGTTTCATTTCTGTGGTTGTAGGATTGGTATTGAGGTAAACAGTCGAGTGTTTCAGTGTTCAGTTCGAGTGATCATTCTTATTGAATGCTCCAGTACCACAAAGGAGCATTCAATACGAAAACACTCGATTGTGTACCTACCTAAACCTACTAGGTATTCATAAATTCGAAAGTTAGTAAGGTATGAATAATGAATACACAAGAACTAGAGATTGTATTGATTTGGATGAAGGGCACAGATATTACTGGAACTTGCACAAGCTTAGAGGCAAAGAGATAGATATACTCGTAATGCTTTTGTACAGTTAGCGACATATAAGTTCAGAACAATTGGGAGATGCCCTAATTTACGCATTCATCAACATGATTTATTGTGGAAATGGTGTTTGTCCTTTGTCTCTGCCTCAGGACAGATTTGCATAGAGGCAGAAGTACAGACCCACACCACATCTTCAAAATTAATAGAAGTTTATTAGTAAATCTTCTTAGGTCATGGTACGTTATAGCGAAGTAGTTCAATTTAGGACCTAAACTGGATCGCTAGGACCCCCCTGATCTATTCTAGACCCTGAGAAGCTACTACTACCTAAAAAAATTATCTACATTATAATAATAACCAATTACGTATCTGTAAGGTAGCGAATCTGCCCAATCCAGAATCTGTCCTACACTGAACAAAGGAAATAAAACTGCAATTTTATAGTTCTTAATTTATTATCTTAAAATCTAAGGTTGTGCCTCAGGCAGGGTCGTGATGATGTCGGAGTCACCAGGGTCAGTGATGGCGAGCGTGCACACGCGGTAGTACTTTCCGCAGGCGGTGCCTAACTCGATGTTGTTACCACTGTAGTGGTGAACTCCGGTTTTGGCCAGGAGAGCATAGTACTCAATCTCCGATTTCCTGCAACAAGATTATTAAGTTTTTTAACGTACGTGTACTACGTCAGTCCCATAGGAGACTAAGTTTATTATACTACATACATACATACTGCATGCGGACCTATAGAACGTGATGGCTACATCTGACGTAGGTGCAGCCAGCACACTCTGAAATAGGCCCACATCAAGGATATTGATATTAAATTTGTCAATCAGCTCCTGTCTCATGGATTTGCTCCGAGAACATTCCACTAATAAGTCCTCAACAACGCCGCATGTTTCATGGGGTCGTCTACTCTTTTCATTAAAAGCATAGATTATAAAGTTAGTTAAAGTTAAATAAATCTACATCAGAACTGAATCCTAGGTCCTAATAGCTGATATTCTAAACATGTTAATGAATATTTTTGGATATGCGGTGCGTCACAATAAAGTGATCAGATTTGGATGAAACCTAGGAATAGGATTTTGATTAAGTGTGAAGTATGTGCCATGGAAGGATGCCACCTGCAGAAGCTAAATTACACTTAGCACTACAAATCAACTGATACTTTTCAGACTTGTTTGGTTGGTATGCAGTGCAAAAGAGTGCTGATGATAGCAATATTAACGACATAATCATTAATCCTCACCTGAAAATTATCTGCACATGGCCAAAGACTACTCCATAGGTTTCCCATAGTCAATCAGCAAAGCAGTTCATTCAATAGAATCAAATCAAATAGGTGCTTAAATTTCAAGGAAGATAGCAATATAAATGCTTCTTATTTGTCAAAAAATAATCTTTGAAAACTGCTTTAGAAAATCAACTAAAGGGAAGCCATACTTCTTTGTCTAAGACTCCGTATGCATCCCTTGACAATTACATTTGGGAAACTCTACTTCTCAGTAGTCTCACCTTAGAGGAGGCGCGTTCTTGGCAATGATGACCAGTTTAGCCTTGCCCTGGCGTAAGGTCTTCAATGTCTGTTTGTACCCAAGGCAGTATTTGCCCGACTTCATAACAAGAGCCAGTCGAGAGTTGATAGACTCGATGGTCTTTTTCTGTAAAAAACGGATAAAATTAGTGAAAGAAGGTAGGGTAGCAGGTACTTTTTTGATTCGGGCGCGTTCATTGAACAAGGTTATCATATTTTGTAGGTTAAGTATGAAGTTATGTTACAATGCATTTTCAACCTTACAAATTACAAAATCTGCAAGCCTATCAAGCAGTCATTGCTATAGGATTTGAAAGAAGGCAATTGTACAATTATTTATTGAACAACATTACCACAAATCCATATAATTTAGACCACGTGTGGACACTCGTCGCGTAAATCGGAAGTTATAAAGCTTACCTGTTTCTTTGCAGCAACCATTGTGAAAGTTGTTACGGCAACTCCGTCTAAAAAAGGACCAAGAAATAGTTTATCTTCACAAGCTAGATTATTATTAAATTTCAGTTGAATGCACAGACACAGCGGAACACATACCTGCGTGAAATTAGTCGTCAAAAGAAAGAAAGAAAATGGATGGATGAACTGAACGAATGATGGCTTGACTGTGTGCTGTGCGTGCGTGCTTCTGTCAAATTAAATGTCATGTCAATGTCAAGAATATCAAGCAACTAAAAAAAAATTAAAACGCAGCTAGATATGAAACCATAGATTTAGCATGGTACTATTTTGCATATCTCTATCTACACTAATATTATAAAGAGGAAACATTGGTTTGTTTGTTTGTTTGAATTGAATAGGCTCCGAAACTACTGGACCAATTTGAAAAATTCTTTCACCATTAGAATCCTACATTATCTCTGATGAACATAGGCCATAAATTATTTTCAAAAAAAATAGAGATCCTTATGAAAATTGCAATAATGTAACCAAAGGTGTAAAAATTTTGAACATAAAATTCTTCATATCGCGTGCGCTGCAAAAACTATTGATATATGATATGTATGATCCTATACGGCCTTATTAATTAGATTACCCTAATTCTAGCTTAATACGAGACTACTCTCAGACTTGTTACTTCTTTAGTAACGAAGGAGCAACTTGAATATTTTGATGTTATTAATAAACTGGTAGTAGCCTCGAATGAGTAATACATTCCTTACATCGGGATTAGTAGAAAAAGAGTGAATGAACGAATGATATTATCATTCAAAATATTGTCTATCTCTGTCATTAATTATATGAATGACAGAGATAGACAATAATTTGTATTTGATAATCTGTTTTATTCAAAGAGGTTTTATTCTTCTAAAACTTTTTGGTGTTACGTCTGCCTACTCCATCTCTATACTAGGTGGCCCCTAGGAGTAACTCTTACTCCGAGAGTAGAGTCGAATTAGCTTAGTTGTTCCTTGGTCTTTGTTTATTAATACTGAATTGACCTACTACAGCCTTATGCTTTGGATTAGCGTTAATACCACCCTAGTTCGTGTTATTAATGACAGCCTTAGATAAGTTATCTAACCCTACGTTTACACTATCGTCATGCCACTGCTCATGCCGCTGCCGGCAATATTTCCCAAAATACTTCTGCGGCAATATCGACGCGAGTGGGGTGTTCACACTATGAGGGAGCAGCGGGCAGTGGCAGTGGCATGAGCAGTGACAGCGCGAGTAACCCATTTACATACTCGCGCTGCCCACTTCCCTGCTCACTTCCCTGCCCAACAGGGCATAGTGTAAACGGGGGGGAATAAACCCGTGCGAATTAGGATATATGCTAGCTTTTGTCTTGTCTGTCAATGGCTATTGTCATTGTCATTGTCAGTGCTTGGCTTGCCAGGTTGACATGACACCGTTGCTGACACCGCACGAACCGGCTGACACGCAGCGTTGAGTACCTAGAGACTTTTTGGACCTTTTGGTTGGAGTAGGCGTTGCGTTAGCTAGCAATAGTTTGTGAGTAGTCGGTCGGTCGTCGTGACGTGACGTTTTAGAGACGTTTTTTTACTGTGCCGTGCAAAATAAATATCGAAGGGAAGGGATTCTGTACCTACGCACGCACGGTAGGTACCTAATATTTGTTGCAGAGTACCTACATAGAAAATCTATCTCTCTGCTGCAAATACGCCCTGTAGAATCAACACCAACAGTTACCGCTACGATCTAATTCGTTTATTTCATTTATTATCCGTTCGTTTCTAAAATTCAGAATCGCAGAAAATCTCGTCTGTTTTGTTGCTGAAACTAAATTGAAAACCATGACTGATATATCAGCGCGGAAGGTAAATAATTCAGGACCTTCGGCAACTGGAAAATATTATCTACTTGCCTACAATGGAATACAAACGCTTGGGTAAGTGTAAACCTATTATTATATTATTATTATTATTGATTTTACTCATATTTTTCCTTTTTGTATTTCTGTAAAAACTGAAAGAAACAGTCATGTCCGTTTCATCAGTTTGAAGAACTTTCACTCAAAATAAAATATTTATAAATTCATTGATTTGTATGCACAGTAGCTGGACTTTTGACCTTTGTGCCCACAATAATGTAGGTAAGCAAAGTACCTACTTGTTCAATAAAATGGTATGCTAATGCTTTGGGTAGACGATTTTCTGGTAGTAGGTTTTATTGTATGTACCTAGGTATTGTATCTGGATATTTTTTATTTCAGGTGGACATACTTGCTTTGGCAGACTCTGTCTCATTTTCTGAATCGAGGAACACTAGATACATTCTGGCCAGAAATAAAATGGACAGTGGTAATTTTCCAGAATGCAGCTATTTTGGAGGTAATCATTATTTTTTGCTATGGAATCTTCCAATAAATCGATTGGAAAATGATATCATACTATGAGCAATTTTCAGAACATATAACAAACTAGCTGACCCACGCGACTTCGTCTGCGCATTAGGATTCGAGTGCAGGAGTGCTTTCTAAAGTTTATTTACACTGTGTTTGAAATGAATCAGACCAAGGAATAAAATTTTCCATACAAACTTTAACACCCTGAAAAACATCCATATGGGTTGATTTTACAAAATTAGATAAGCCTATATTCAAGTACTTAAAGCAAATTTCAAATTTCAAAATTTCATCACAATTGGTTAAGTCGTCACGGAGACACGTGGCAACAAAACCCTTTATGCTCACAATGCCTACGCCGCGAAACGACTTAGTCGCAAAATAACTCACATTTAAAACACCTACAAAGCAAAATGCCTCAAATCGATATCTCTAACGTGGTTTGCCAAATTTGCAATACGCCTGCATTCTTTCTTGTCTCGGCGGCAAAACGTCTCAAAATTAAAATTACTTTAAATGATAGTACATCACACGCCATAAGACTAAGAATCATAATTAATTGCAATCAAAAACGGCTATAAATCAAATTGCCTCAAATTAATATTATACCTCTAAATCATTATGCAAATGGCATAGAAACTCTATGTGAATTCCCTATTTTCAAATTAGATACTGACCACTTTAATTTAAATTTATTGTTAGGTATCTATTACATTAAAACTTCACTGTCTTATGCCAATCGTTTAAAACTTGTTTAATTCATTTGTGCCTACCCTCTAATCAGCTTGCATCGATAAAAATACTAATCGAGCGAGACTCCCTCCTTCATACCGACTATCTGCTTAAAATTTTAGTTCCTCCATCGTTTTGGTAAATTCCATCCAGTCCTACCAGTAGTTCGATAGTCGAACTGTTTGGATGTTTTTTTTCCAAATTGTTATACTGACGGATCGAAAAAAAAGAGAATATAAATATGTTCTTTATTTTTCAAAAGAACCCCTATGGGTGGTGCAAGGCAGTTTCAAAGTAGAAAGATTTGAAAAGAAAGTTCGTGTCAGTAAATGTTTGTTTTGTTCCTTTATGATCACAATGCCTACACTAGGGTGGATCGACAATGTATGAAAAAAATTTTTTTTTCGACAATCGTTTGCTAATAGTGGGGGAAAGTTGTATTATAGTTAGCATACAAACTGTGATTTTTTTCAGATTTTTAAAGTAACATCTAATGCTGCCGCATCAAAGTTGAAAAAAAAATTTTTTCTGAAATTTTGCCTTACTCTCTAACATTGAAATTGTTATTTTGAATATGATATTTTTATAAATTTTGTTATGAAATACAAATATAAACTGTATATTTAAATAATTAACTAAAAAAATAGATATCACATTCATGAAACTACTAAAACTACAGAGCTAAGTTTGACCTAAAATCTCTCTTTTTCTCAAACTTTGCCATGGCTTTGTGAGATTCTTATTTTGTTTGAATCAAGCTTTTTCTAGCTTTGGATGTGCAGACAGAACATAAAGCTTTTGTTACAATTAGTAAAAATTCATTCAACAGCTTGTATTTGGCAAGGTAGACTTGAAAAAGACCCATATTAAACATTTAGCTGATAGTTTTCGGACGTACGCCGCTCATCCGTTATCGAAGTTTTTCAGGATGAGCAAAGTAGCTATTTCTTTGGATTACTGGTCTTCTATCTTCTTTAGGTTTGGTGGGAGGTATTTAGAGTTTAATAATTGCTGAAACAGAGATGTTGGGCCCAGTATTACACGAAGAGTGTTTTTTTATAGGAACCACGTCTCGGTGCGTAAAGTTTTACTACAAATTTTGAAATTTTGGTGCGATATCTCCGTGAAAATGTAAAATCGTAATACGTATAGGAATAGCACGTGCTACCATTCGTGTGATAGCCTTTCAGGAGATATAATACTTTGCTAAATCGTCTGCAACATGGCTAATCGCAGAAAAAATATTCTGTGTAAACAAATTGATCTGCACTCAACTTAGATCATCTGTACTATCAGGCAAGGCATCACTTATACTCTGAAAGGATGTATAATAATGAGAATTTATATAATAATAACAGCTTGTAGTTTTAAAGTGCTTTACCCATCATTCCCACGTAAGAGTGTGGTCCTAAAGTTAAACCATCATGGTAAAGGGACAAAGGGGCAACTCGTTCATAGTAACTGGCAAATTATCTCCTGCATTGGGATTCCAGTTCGTTTTTTAAGCAACCGAATGATGCCACCGCCGCATTAAGCTAGTTTTTCGTTAGTTCTATCACATTCTATGACTACAGCTGCTTTTTGACGATATTTTTATAGTAAAGATCTGACTGACAACTTTCTCTAATAACTTAGCAGTATCTGCCATTATGCGGTAGTATATGACCCAAGTAGACAGATCCAGGCTCTTCTATTATTGAAATGTGATCCTCCACCATGATCTACTGGTAGTTCCGTTTATTCTTTTTTGGCATTTGCATCGTCCTGACTTCTTTTTCGTCAAAGAACAATAGTGCGAATAAGTTCGAAACATGCGTCTTTGGGAACATTTTCACGAGTTTTCTCTTCGCACTTTGTATCGATGTATTACGGATATTTTTGACTTCTGCGATGAAAACTTACATTCTAATTCATTGTTCTACTCAACATCTAGAGAATAGTGTACTTAAAAACAAATTAAACTTAAAATGCGATGATCATAGACGCTCTACAAAATGATGAAAAATTATCTATATTGCAAAAGTTCAATGACCTTGCGGCGGCACTTACCCTTTCTTGATCCTAATAATATTTTGCACACTTTATTTTGAGCCTATAAGACACCCTTTTTTAGCTATTAGCAAACCATTTTCAAAAAAAGTGAATTTCGATCCACCCTAGCCTACACCGCGAAATGACTTAGTCGCAAAATAACTCACATTTAAAACACCTACAAAGCAAAATGCCTCAAATCAAAACGACTTATTATTACTGTACCTCTAATGCAAACGGACTTTATAGTAAAATTTCTAAACATCAGAATGGCTACCAATGCAATGTGACTTTAACGTAAAAGCTCTCAGTAGTAAAATACCTGTATGTGAAGATGCTTAGAGGCACAAAATATCTCAAATGCAAAACAACTAATTAGTTTTAGGTCCTAAACATCAAAATGCTCCAAAATACAACAAATCAAATCAAGTTTGAGTTACAAGCATAGTTAATCGAAGTTATTAAACCGACCATCAGGTCGGGTTAATGTATTAAAGTACTCGATTGTAAATCAGGAATTAATTTTTAATTTATCTTCTTCTTCTTCTTTTTAATCTGGCGTTTGTGACGATGTGTGTCATAATTTTGCCAATGTCAGCGTTCGAATGGTAGTAAAAAGGTAAAACGATCCATCCAGTCCTACCAGTAGTTCGATAGTCGAACTGTTTGGATGTTTTTTTTCCAAATTGTTATACTGACGGATCGAACTATTTGGTTAGGATAGTGACCACTGATGCGCGAGGCGAGCGAAGCGTGCCGCGGTAGCGGCCGCCGAAGCGCCAGAAGTCCCCTGCTCTCATCTACCTCTGCCCAAAGTCAATGGTATTTACCATTTTGAGGCGTTGAGCTCCTGCTTCCACGATTCTAGACCTATACCTTAAAACTACTCTTTGGGTAGATGCGAGCAGGGGACTTCTGGCGCTTCGGCGGCCACTACCGCGGCACGCTTCGCTCGCCTCGCGCAGCAGTGGTCACTATCCTAACAAAACCTAACCAAATAGTTCGATCCGTCAGTATAACAATTTGGAAAAAAAACATCCAAACAGTTCGACTATCGAACTACTGGTAGGACTGGATGGAATTTACCAAAACGATGGAAGAACTAAAATTTTAAACAGATAGTCGGTATGAAGGAGGGAGTCTCGCTCGATTAGTATTTTTATCGATGCAAGCTGATTAGAGGGTAGGCACAAATGAATTAAACAAGTTTTAAACGATTGACATAAGACAGTGAAGTTTTAATGTAATAGATACCTAACAATAAATTTAAATTAAAGTGGTCAGTATCTAATTTGAAAATAGGGAATTCACATAGAGTTTCTATGCCATTTGCATAATGATTTAGAGGTATAATATTAATTTGAGGCAATTTGATTTATAGCCGTTTTTGATTGCAATTAATTATGATTCTTAGTCTTATGGCGTGTGATGTACTATCCTTTAAAGAAATTTTAATTTTGAGACGTTTTGCCGCCGAGACAAGAAAGAATGCAGGCGTATTGCAAATTTGGCAAACCACGTTAGAGATATCGATTTGAGGCATTTTGCTTTGTAGGTGTTTTAAATGTGAGTTATTTTGCGACTAAGTCGTTTCGCGGCGTAGGCATTGTGAGCATAAAGGGGTCAAAATTAGCAGCGCCATCTAGTTGCGTTACAACTGAAACTTCTTAAACAGGTAAACATAAATAATTTAAATATTATTAATTGAAACTTCGGATGTATTGATGAGTAGATTTATAAATGATTTATACATGCTCATCATTAATATTAAAATCATTAAGTAGGTACTTCAAATTATGATTTCCAAAACGCTAAATGATCTGCATTCTTAACCTCGCAAAAATGAAAAATATAGATGGCGTTGCTAACCAACGCCAAGGAAAAAGTATTTTAATATCAAAAAATCTTAAATTCGGATGTATTGATGAGTGGGGATATACATATTACATAGAACATAATTCAAGCAATATAGATACCGCAGTTATTTTTGTGATCAAACTCCACTGTGTGTCTTCACACGTATCTCGTCAACTATCTCATCCTCGCAAAGTATGGACGAGAAAATACTCGTGCCTTCTTGCGCTAATGTGTCAAACGAAATGTAATGTTAGTGTTTTTAGCAATGATGTTAAAAAATATAGATACGTTACAAGCGTGTGGAAATTAAAACATCGAAATTGTCTTATTAGCACAACTTTTACTTCAGTTTGCGTCAAACAAAGCGAGTTTTTGTCACATGTTTCAAGCTCAAATTTTAAACTTCGTGAACATAACGTATCTATACATTGGTTTCCAAACAAAAGACCCAAACATGACGCGTAATGTCTTCACAACCTACATTTTTGGTTTCTCGTGCACGAGATATCACGTCTGTCGCACGCTAGCCGGGCAGGTCAAGCTATTCGGGATCTTATACAGTTATACCTAGTATAGAATTTTTAAATGTTTTTTTTATATCCAGGTTTTACATGCGGCGATAGGATTGGTGCCATCAGGGCCACTTCTCGTGCTGATGCAAGTTTACTCTCGAGTGTTCCTCGTCGCTGGCTCCCTGCTTATCACCAAGGGTGCAATCACAAGCCCTGGCTTACCCCTGGCGATACTCGCCTGGTCCATCACAGAGATCGTTCGATATGGCTACTATTCCCTCAACCTTGTCAATATGGTGCCTCAAGCTTTGCTGTTCCTTAGGTATGTTTTTTTAAGCTAATACAAATCTGAAATCGCTCAAGTTTAGGGATGATGATTAGCACTATTTAACAAATGTTTAGAACTCACTTTGCAGATAACAGTGTTTTTACTTATTTAGGTATTATTATTATCACCTATAATTTAGGTACATAATTAATTAAAAAAATCTGTGACTGTCTTCTGACCTGTCTGATATGCATAAAATTCAAAACCTCTTCAACGAATTATATTTTCAGGTATAAATAAATATTATCTACATAAAGAATACCTACCATAATTTTTACCATTATTTTCCTCTATAACCATGATGATCTATAACCATTTTTTTATATCCCGCAATTTCGACGCAGTCAGTGACATACACCATGGTCACTCATGATCAAAAATCATGGTAATTATCCCGTAGACAATAATATTTAATGCTCATAACCACGATAGTTATAAAAAAATATTTTTCAGGTATTCCACATTCTTGATACTGTACCCCATTGGTATCACTGGAGAGCTGCTATGCATGTATCACTCACTCGACGAAATCGCAGAGAAGAAGCTGCTATCCCAAACCATGCCTAATCCATGGAATGTGGAATTCAATTATTACTACTTCCTGATATTCTACATGCTCCTGTACATTCCTCTTTTCCCTGTTCTCTTTGGACATATGCTCGCTCAACGAAGGAAGATGCTCGGAGCCTCGAAGAAGGCTAAATAGTTCAGCAATTTTGAATTCAAACTGGTCTGTGAACCTGTTTTTAGTAGCTAATCTCTTGGAGAACGGTAGGAACAACCAGTTCCATAATTAGGGTGAAATCTGTTTCTTATTCTGATTTCTATGCCTTGACTGTCAATCGAAATATTTTGTTTATGTAATTCTCGTAAAGATCTTTTAAAATCTGATAAGTTAGTGCTTTAAAATTGATAATAGAATCATAAGAATGGGGAATGAATGACTCTAATATTAGTGTATGGATACTAAGCATTTTACAATGATATGACAATTTCTTGGACATGCCTTTGACTACCCCCTTAGACATATTCAAATTCTGGAATAAGTACATAAAAGATATGAGAGAATGTTTACTGCGACTCGGGGAGTTGTGATCCTTTCTTTTGTTTTTTTTTTTATTTTCTCCATTGTTACATTGTAACATTATTTTTTATGAATTGTGTATTTGCGCAAAGTTGTTAGAAGAGCACAATAAAATTACTTATCTTAATTTTTAGTACAACAAAGCCGAATATTTTTTTAATTTGTATTATTTTTTTATTAGAAGCCATATTATGGAGCTCTGAGCTCCAGTTAAACTAATGACATTACTAACTACATTATTCACCCCTTATTTCTGACAAAGAGAAGGCTGACAAGTAGACTTATACCTACTTGTCAACTGCTATTTTGAGCTATAGGAAGCTAAGCTAACAACTTAAGTAAAAATACATGACTATTAAATAAAGGGGTTAATGTACTTATAGACTGTGAGGTTGTTTTTAAATGTATTTATGGTTACAATGTAACAGTGGTTTTCAGTTGCTATAGGGTTACCCATGTGGTACCATTGTTATAATATCTAGTTAGTAGAACAACGCAGTATGTGACTGTGGGTTATGGGTGCATTAATTTATTGTTGATTACTTTGTTATAAGTTTGATTGGTTGTTGGGAAATGTTATTAAGTTTAATTCTGCTTCTTACAAAATGTTTATTATATTTTACATAATTAATTACTTATATACATAATAAATAATATATAACGAAGGACCCTGACCCTTGGAGTTTTTAGAAAGAGTGACGTCAGCATTGCTGACGTCACTATCTCCACCACTAGGCTCACTCATTGCAAACAATGAAAAACAAGTGTTCAAACAACAATACTTTTATTAATTTTATCAACCCTATCCTTAAACCTATGTAACTTAAATAGGTAGGTACTCACCGGGGTTATTTATTTAACACAAACTTCAAGGCACAACTTTATTTCACGAAGGCTCACACAAGAATGTGACTCCACCCAGTCCAACAAAACCAAATGGCTGGTGTGTAGTCATTACAAATCATAAATCGTAATATTCAAAAACAGTAAGCTTACAATCATTTTAAAATAGCCCTAAATTCATTTTAACATTTATAAAGCTATTCCTAAAGATAACTTTTAATTATTTCAGTTAAAACATTAATTCGGCAGCCAACTTCCTTCAAAAGTTGTAACAGCAAAACAAGTTTGAATTTGGATTTAAAAATTACAAAACTAAATTACTTTTCAATGATCAAAAATAATAACATGAATTTAGAAACATTTAACATGTGGTTAAAGTTAAATAATTCAGTTAAAACATTAATTAGGCAGACAACTTCCTTCAAAAGTTGTAACCGCAAAACAAGTTTGAATTTGGGTTTAAAAATTACAAAACTAAATTACTTTTCAATGATCAAAAATAATAACATGAATTTAGAAACATTTAACATGTGGTTAAAGTTAAATAATTCAGTTAAAACATTAACTAGGCAGAAAACTTCCTTCAAAAGTTGTAACCGCAAAACAAGTTTGAATTTAGATTTAAAAATTACAAAACTAAATTACATTTCAATGATCAAAAATCATAACATGAATTTAGAAACACTTAACATGTGGTTAAAGTTAATCTTAAGATAATCGTTAATAATTATTTGATGTTGCCAACCAACATAAATAATTATTCGTCTGTAATTTATAACTTGGCTCCAACTATTACTTTTACATAAAGAATAATGGAAGATAAATCAATTAAACAGTTGTAAAACATATTACGTGGTCCTAAACCACTAGACTAATTTTATAATCAATCTGATTACTAAAATCAGCAGGTTTGCGCCGACACGGCCATTCTGCGAGACGGTGCGTGCTCTGCACCAGTCGCGGTTCTGAAAGTAGAAATATTTCCTGAGCTAGGTATCCATTCATAGGTACACTAGCTGATAACTTGGTTATTGTTAAGTTGATCATTTAACAATGCATTTGCTTTTACAGAAAACTTGTTTGCTACCAAGCAATAGTCAAAAGTTTAACCAAGTCGTCAGCTATGGTAACTTCATAGGAAACATTATCACACGTAGGAATAAATAAGTTAGTATGATACAGTGGACGACTCCGACTATATCACATCTACGAAAATAGTAATAGTTTAGGCATAAAACATTTTCTGTACATAGGGAAGTGAGTGTAGTAGATTTTATACAGTACCAATGCTCCATGCATTCCGCACTTATTATTTTATTATGGTTGTGTGTTATACAGTACCAATGCTCCATGCATTCCGCACTTATTATTTTATTATGGTTGTGTGTCAATGCAAATGCTCCTCGCATTATAGCATGATTGGTTTCTCGTAGACAAGGATGATGCTGTGGCGCTGAGCGGTCTTGTACGCCGTGGTCCACATGGGCTTAAAGGATTTGAGTAAAGGATGAAGCTGGGGTCTAGGCCTTATTTTTATGACCGTGGTCCCCAGGGGCTCTAAAGGATGTAGGAAGGACGATGCTGGGGTCTAGGCCTTATTTTTATGACCGTGGTCCCCAGAGGCTCTGAAAATGATTTGAAATGGAAAGGAGTTGAGAGATGAAATTAGTTTGTACAGTTATAGTTATTGTTTTGTTTTAAAGCTTTAGCAAAGCTTCATTCAGACTTACATCTTAGAGTAGATTATATCTACGTAGATTTTTGTAGAGTCAGGCAGGATCAAGGTAGTAAAATAAAACGGAAGGAACTAACCAGTTTGCTACGGCGTAAACGTCAGCACTATGACTGCTCGAGTGCTCGTCTCACGTAGACTGCTGAGCGGAGTCCGTAGACACGTGGTCAGCAGGTGGAGCCGACAGTGGAGCAGTCTCTTGGTTCGCCGACAGTAGAGCAGTCTCTTGGCTCGCCGACACGGGGTCTTGATCTCCTGGTTTTGGAGCTCGCCGTAGCTGATCATGAGCCACCTTGCGTGTGCAATCTCTGCTGGTTTGTCGTATTCACCGGCAGCGATCATTTTCTGTTGTATGTGTTGTTCAAGTAGGTCAAAGTCAACAGACTTTTCATCGATATTCACAAGTCTTAAGAGCTCGAGTAGTAGGCAGTGTTGTCGTCGTGTCAGTAGAGAGAGCAGCGCCATACCAGTTACTCTATGTGAGGTCAAATTGAACGCAAGCTGTAAGGCTTCTAACGCTATCTGCCAATTTTCATTGTCATAGTTTTTCGATGATGATTAACGCGTTCTTCAATGTGCTCATTACCCTTTTTACTTGACCATTTTGCTCGGCTTATTCCTGGCACTATAGAGTGTATGTCAATGTCAAAACGTTCACAATGGGCTCACCGAAAATTCACGACCTCTGTCCACCAAGACTTGAACTGGAGGTCCAAATAAGTGAACCAGTCTAGAGTGCTGCGAGACTGCTGCTTTGACTCTTGTCAGTGGGTTAGCTAAATAGTATGTACTTTGTGAATGCGTTGATAGCCATAATTAAATATCATAGACTCATCTAGTCCTTCTGCATTCCTAGTACCAAGCTTTTCTGTGATGTCCGTGTGAATGACTTGAAACGCTGAACAGCACCTGACAGACCTTGAACTTTCGACCGTAGAAGTCGTGCCGAAAATGTTGATGGCCCTCACCACCGCCAGTCTGGAGTTCGTACGTGTGGTAGCGGCTCTCGGCGTCTGTGGTGCGCTGGCTCATGTACGCGACTGGATGCTGGCGGGTCCCAACTGTCTGGACCAGCACCGCTCCGTAGCCAAGGCTGCTGGCATCAGTGTAGAGCTCGATTGGTGAATTTTCCTGAAATAGCATAAGGGTAGGCGCAGTAGACAAATTGAATGTGATTTAATTTAATTCAACTTAATTTTACTTAAGTTTTTAATTCAAAACTTTCAATTTAAATTCTTAATTTAACTTTCAATTTAAATTCTTAATTTAACTTTCAATTTAAATTCTTAATTTAACTTTCAATTTAAATTCTTAATTTAACTTTCAATTTAAATTCTTAATTTAACTTTCAATTTAAATTCTTAATTTAACTTTCAATTTAAATTCTTAATTTAACTTTCAATTTAAATTCTTAATTTAACTTTAAATTTAAATTCTTAATTTAACTATCAATTTAAATTCTTAATTTAACTATCAATTTAAACTCTTAATTTAACTATCAATTTAAACTCTTAATTTAACTATCAATTTAAACTCTTAATTTAACTATCAATTTAAACTCTTCATTTAACTATCAATTTAAACTCTTCATTTAACTATCAATTTAAACTCTTCATTTAACTATCAATTTAAACTCTTCATTTAACTATCAATTTAAACTCTTCATTTAACTATCAATTTAAACTCTTCATTTAATTATCAATTTAAACTCTTCATCTAACCTAAACTTTCAATTTAACTTAAACTTTCAACTTAACTTAAACTTTCAATTTAACTTAAACTTTCAATTCAACTTAAACTCCAAGTTAAATTGAATAAACTTTCAATTTAACATTAATTTCAAAATTAACTCCAACCTCGAAATTAACTCCAACCTCGAAATCAACTCCAACCTCGAAATTAACCCCAACCTCGAAATTAACTCCAACCTCGAAATCAACTCCAACCTCGAAATTAACTCCAACCTCCAAATTAACTAAACTTCCAAATTAACTTAACTTCCAAATTAACTTAACTTCCAAATTAACTTAACTTCCAAATTAACTTAACTTCCAAATTAACTCAACTTCCAAATTAACTTAACTTCCAAATTAACTAAACTTCCAAATTAACTTTAACTTCAACATTAACATTAGCATCAACATTAACATCAACAATAACTTTAATTTAAAGCACGTTGGAGACTACTGCACGCTCACGTTTATAGCACGTTTCATAAGTATGACCTACCTTAGAGCAGAAAGTACATGTAGGTTTCGTCGGATTCTGTGAAGCAGGTTTAGGGTCCTGGCTACGTACCTGCCTATCACTAGATTTATCGCGGTACCTACAATCGCGAGTGTCATGACCAGGCTTTTTACACACTTGACAAAAGAGAGAAGTCCTACTATCAGTGAATCGAGGACGTTTTGTTGCGACTTGTTGACTAGTTGTACCAGGATGAGAACGTTTGATTCGCCTGATAGACGATGCCACTGAAATTAACTCAGGCACTGTTGTGGCACGGGCATTCAACAATTCAATCCTCAACCGCTCATCCCCGATACATCCTATCACAGCCTCAACCGCATCACAATCCATGAGTTTATCTCTAGTGATACGCCGCCATAGCACCCAAGCTTGTGTCAAAAACTGCGCAATGTCTTGTGTATTGTCATACACGTGTTCACGAAAGCGAATTACATCTCGAGAATATCTATTCTCGGGTTCAAAAGTCGTTATCAAAACATCGCGCAATTCCTGCCAAGTGGCGGTTGAAACAAGCCAATTGTCTACCCATAACCTCGCACGACCTTTTAGCAAGCTACTAACTTTCATCCTAATATCATAATCGTTGAGGTTATAGGTTTCCATGGCAGTGGTCACATGCTGACACCACTCGCGCACGCCTATATTCGCATCCGGATCGTATGACGGCAAAAACACGTCACTTATTTTAATTTTGGAATCAGGTTGCTTTGAAATACGATCCGACATGCCCTTCATTATTTGCAACATCTCTGTGAAAAACTCCGAGGGTACCCCATTAACAGAAGTGTTCAAATTTTGAATAATCGATTCAGGTGGTCGAGAAGTGGGTGGCAATCCCACTTCTGATAACGAAGGACCCTGACCCTTGGAGTTTTTAGAAAGAGTGACGTCAGCATTGCTGACGTCACTATCTCCACCACTAGGCTCACTCATTGCAAACAATGAAAAACAAGTGTTCAAACAACAATACTTTTATTAATTTTATCAACCCTATCCTTAAACCTATGTAACTTAAATAGGTAGGTACTCACCGGGGTTATTTATTTAACACAAACTTCAAGGCACAACTTTATTTCACGAAGGCTCACACAAGAATGTGACTCCACCCAGTCCAACAAAACCAAATGGCTGGTGTGTAGTCATTACAAATCATAAATCGTAATATTCAAAAACAGTAAGCTTACAATCATTTTAAAATAGCCCTAAATTCATTTTAACATTTATAAAGCTATTCCTAAAGATAACTTTTAATTATTTCAGTTAAAACATTAATTCGGCAGCCAACTTCCTTCAAAAGTTGTAACAGCAAAACAAGTTTGAATTTGGATTTAAAAATTACAAAACTAAATTACTTTTCAATGATCAAAAATAATAACATGAATTTAGAAACATTTAACATGTGGTTAAAGTTAAATAATTCAGTTAAAACATTAATTAGGCAGACAACTTCCTTCAAAAGTTGTAACCGCAAAACAAGTTTGAATTTGGGTTTAAAAATTACAAAACTAAATTACTTTTCAATGATCAAAAATAATAACATGAATTTAGAAACATTTAACATGTGGTTAAAGTTAAATAATTCAGTTAAAACATTAACTAGGCAGACAACTTCCTTCAAAAGTTGTAACCGCAAAACAAGTTTGAATTTAGATTTAAAAATTACAAAACTAAATTACATTTCAATGATCAAAAATCATAACATGAATTTAGAAACACTTAACATGTGGTTAAAGTTAATCTTAAGATAATCGTTAATAATTATTTGATGTTGCCAACCAACATAAATAATTATTCGTCTGTAATTTATAACTTGGCTCCAACTATTACTTTTACATAAAGAATAATGGAAGATAAATCAATTAAACAGTTGTAAAACATATTACGTGGTCCTAAACCACTAGACTAATTTTATAATCAATCTGATTACTAAAATCAGCAGGTTTGCGCCGACATATATTTTATTAATATAAAAACTTTTTGTTAGAAACTTATTTTGTTAAGCCTGGAATCAAAATTATAAATAACTAGCTGACCCGCGCGACTTCGTCTGCGCATAGGGATTCATTTTTTCCGCGCATTTTTTTAATTTTTTTCTATCATAAGAACCTTCTCCTGACAATAACAAACACAACAAAAGAAAAACCGGCCAAGTGCGAGTCGGTCTCGCGCACGAAGGGTTCCGTACATACATTATCTAATAATAATAATAATAAATAAATAAAAAATCTAGAGTGCAAAAAGTCGTCAGGCGGTCACCCATCCAAAATAGGGTCGCGCCAAGCATTTCTCAATGTTGGTCAAAATACAAACTGAAAGTTACCCTTATTTTCGCCCTAAATCGAAAACTATAAATTATAAAAAATCTGTTTTAGCTTGTGCTAATGAAGCCCTTTCATACGATACCAAACATGAGACGGTTAGTCACTTTAAAATTTCGACTCCCATTCCTTGTTTTTTTTTGTGATCTAACTAAAAATATACGATTTTCAGATTTTTTCCTGTACTTGTAGTCTAAGACGATACTACTGTTCAAATTTCATAGTTAGTCAACGGGAAATACCCTATGAATTTTGATTTCCATGACTGTCGAAATACACTTTTTTGCGACATAAACGGCTGTATTTTTTGCGTTAACTTAGAAGTTAGATTTTTTCACATCTTAAAGGGACCGTAAACCTGAGTATACAGTTTAAGTTTCAACTCGATATCTCCACGTGTTCCCGACAGACAGACGGACGGACAACAAAGTGATCCTATAAGGGTTCCGTTTTTTTCCTTTTGAGGTAAGTACGTAACCCTAAAAAATTTGTGAAATCGGTCCAGCCGTTCACGCGTGATGGCGTGACCAAGGGATATAGGGATTCATTTTTATATATAGAGATAGCGATAGGATTTTTTTTTCATAAGTTTCCAAAGAGATAACATTATGAGTAAGTATAAGTACCTACCTATTTATAATCCAATAGAACTATCTATTGATATGTGGTATTAAAAAGTAGGTACTTGTAGATAAACAAGTATTATTATGTACTTAATTTGCTAAACATAGCAACCTGACATTCGCAAACACATTAATCATTCAAGATTTGAATCTTAAATGTTTAATCGGCATTGATTTCTAGTAATGAGGTGTATTTGTCAAGTTTAATAAGATAGGACTAGATTAGTGTTATCTTACCACGAGGTGTTTGTATAAAAAAATCATTAATAGCAAAGGTACGCCATAGTTTATTGGTTTGTTAGGCAAGATGGATCGTAAATACACTGCATTGGTGTTGACCATCTTGGTAGCAGCTGCTGAAGCTAACACCGTGAATTTGAAGACTCCGCTGATTCCCGCAGCTTTGGGAGAGCCTTCCGAGTAAGTAGTTCACAAAATCTTCGGCAGGATTGTAAAGGGGAAAAGGGTATCTACTTAGACCAGATTTTTCCATCGTCTCATTCTTTTTAGTGGTTGGTACTTAATTTAATTATTTATTTAAAGCTTTTAAGCTTTTTTAAGCTTTATTATTTATAATTTTTTTGCTGCCCTGCAGTGGGTCAACACCGGCTAAATAATAATAAATAAAAAGCCTCTGTGTGTTGGCTTCTGCCTCATGCATGCATGCCTATCAAAGGTCCGGGGCTCCTAATAGTTCCGTGATGTTAAACTTTGACAAACAAAATAATAATAATATTAAGTACTTATTTTTTCATAGTTTTTTTAGACCCGCCCGGCTAATACACTTGCATTGCATTGGACAGACGGGTCTGTCCAGTATCCATTATAGGCACCTACTTTGAAATCGAATAATACATTGATATTGGTAGGTTGGTAGTACCTTCTATGCTAATGTGACGGAAAACATCGTGAGGAAACCCGCAGCTTACTCAGCTCCACACGTATTGACGTCGTCTTTCCTGTGGGCCAGGCTGATTAAGCTGAGAGGATGGTTTAGGTGCTGGACAAGCTTATTCTATCTCAAACAATGTCCCAGGCACTACAGCGTCCCGTTAAGTGTAGGCATAGGTTGCCTCCTGGCGCTGTATAAATCATCTAATATAGATGTAAAGGCTTAAGTTATGCTTATGTCAAGCCTATGTATAACTAACTACGTCTCATTTAGGCAAAAATGGGATGGCATCGGCTTGGCAGCGGATGTGAACGAGTACGTTGATAACACCATTCAAATGCTCGTGCCATTCATACAGAAAAACGGACTCGACCCTATGACTTTACCCGATGTCGAAGAAGGCTTTGAAGTTGTAAGTAACCACCTTTTATTTGAGTAGGTAGGCTTCCAGCGTCTGTATTTCCGCTGAGCTACGACCCTGTTGTTTTTAAGAAGAGAGATAATAGGCACCTTCTGGGTAAGCTCGCTCCATCGTAGACCTCACTCTTGCCTGTGTAAGTTTCGAGGTCAAGAGCCGACCCATTCATCATTAAAAAATATATATATATACCTATATATATTATAGGGAACTTAGGGATTCAAAGAAGTTCGCAATCGTTTAACATTTTGGTTCTCATTAGCACGCCGTTATGTGAGAACCAAAATAATACCCACATAATGTGGGTAGGTAACTAATTTTATTAATTACACAAGTTTGACGACCTCTGTGGCGCAGTGGGCGAAGGTCCGCCTGCGACGCAGAAGGTTGCGGGTTCGATCCCCGCCGCGGGACAAATGTTTGTATGACCTACAGATATTTGTCTCGGGTATGGGTGTTTCTATGTATAATATGTATGTATTTACAAACAAAAAGTATATAAGTAGTATATCAGTTATCTGGTTCCCATAGTACAAGCTTTGCTTAGTTTGGGGCTAGATGATGCTGTGTGAAATGTCCAGCATTATTTATTATTATTATTATAGATAACGAAACTAAAACTATCATTTAATAGTAGGTAGGTAAGTACTTGATTTACTTAGGATAAGATTAAAGAATTAAATAGGATAATCTATCTGCATACCAACTAAGTAGGTACCTACCTACCTACCTACTTTAAATTTTACTGTACCTACTCGAAGTACGTATCAATGTCCTCTACGGATTAAGATTATTATTACACTTGAGTAAAGCGGGCATTAAACTATAGGTACCTACCACTACCTACAATAAACATTTGCAGAGGTTGCTTTAGATCATTATCTAACTGCCACTACATTACTCACGCTACTTTAGCCCATTTTTTTGTCGTGTCACTATTTCTTTCGATCAAATGTGGTGAAAGGATTTTACCTAAGTGCGCCTCTAAGAGGCTCCTTTTTTCAAACTTTTTTAGGTTCTACGACGACATGCCGCCGCGCCCTGTTTCCCCACGATGTTTTTTCTTTCACCGTTTCACTGTGGTACTGGCAGTGCGCATAATTTTTTCGGCATAAAAACTGATTGGTGCATGACTGGATTCGAACCCACGACCTTAGGATCGGAAGGCGGGGCCGCTACCACTACACCACTAGGTACCACAATAGAGCTCTACAACATGGGCCAAGCCGCTTCATCTCAATATTGTCGGTGCACTGATGTGGTGTCATCTAAAAATGATGTTTTTGCAGAGACCTGTGCTGGTCACATACAGCGCCTGGCTGAAGATCACGGATGGCTACATGAAGGGTCTGGTGAACATAGCCCGCAATGGCGACCAGAAAGTCAACTACTTCGCTAAGATGCTACGAGTGCGGGTTTCGCTACAATTCACCAGACTAGAGGTGAGTTTTAGAAAGGAACTGTTTTGAACTAACATACAAAGTAAATATAATTTTGCCTTTGTTATGTGAAAGTCAAAGTCAAAAAGCATTTATTCAGTCGGACCGCTGGGATCATTGGTGATTTTACTCCTAACTAGGGACAGAGACGCATTAACATCATCGTAATTTTTTTTATATCTATCAACTTTAAAAACAAATGGGGTATCATCAGCAAATATAACAATGTCACACATGTCTTTTACTTTTCTTTCATTAGAAGGAAGGTCGTTATGTACCTTACCTACCTATACTAGAAACAGGAAGGGGCCTAATATATTGAGCCTTGAGGTACACCCATATCAATTAGTGACCCTGCAGACCTTTCACCACCTACATCAACCTTAAGCCACTTTAACTGACCTAATAAAATAATTAGGTGTAGGTATAGGTACGTACCTACTGTAGACACAAAGGTTTCAGTTAGTTTAGGTACTTACCTACATTTAAATAAAGGTGCCTAGTAGTACTATACATATACGATCTTACGTACCTATAAGTACTTATTTATTATTTTGAAGGTGTTGTTTTTATGAAATGACTGCGAAACATTAAGGTTAAAAGAAAAAAAAAAGACGTGTGGCACTCGGAGACTGCCGCGGTAAAGCTATTGTGATATTTCAAAAAGTCATTAAAAGTTCTGCTATTCATCGATAGATGGAAAAACTAAAAAATATTTTTTTTATAATTATACATACCTAATGTAGAACAGTTATTTGAAGTTTTTAGTTCCGAAAATATAACTAGATGGCGCGACTAAAATTGGTCGTTTTCTGCATCGCGCTGACGAAAACACGGCGAACATTTTTTGTATTGGTGTGTGCTAGTTGATATGCATCTGTAACACATATTCCTACCTTGTAATAAATCTCTAAACGTGATTGCTCTGGTGGTTTTTTTTATGAAAGAAAGCTCTGTCTGTCTGTTCGCACTGGTGACTGTAGTGTACATAGTAGTTGTACACTACACTTAACTTGGCATTATTTCAGCTATTATTACATAAATAAAATGTTTCATTATTGGGTTCATAAAATCGTGAGTGCGGAAAACTTTAACGAAGTTTCAGTAACAGCACGTAACAGTTATAAACAAAAATAATTGTACAAGTTTGACGACCTCTGTGGCGCAGTGGGCGAAGGTCCGCCTGCGACGCAGAAGGTTGCGGGTTCGATCCCCGCCGCGGGACAAATGTTTGTATGACCTACAGATATTTGTCTCGGGTCTGGGTGTTTCTATGTATAATATGTATGTATTTACAAACAAAAAGTATATAATATGTAGTATATCAGTTATCTGGTTCCCATATTACAAGCTTTGCTTAGTTTGGGGCTAGATGATGCTGTGTGAAAATGTCCAGCATTATTATTATATTATTATTATTATTAAGTAAAAATTTAATTCAAAAAATTACTCCAACCAACTCCAGGATTTGAACACTGTGCTCTTGCACTCAAGTCGAAGCCTGTTACAACTCGACTAAAATGTCTATGTCTATACTTTAATGGCGAAATTAAGCTACATAAAAAAAAAAGGCCTAAGTTTAGAAAACTCAACCATTGAAATACGGTTGAGTTTCGGTCGAAGTGGGGGGCGTGAGGTGTATTTCGTTACGGAATACACGTTTCAAAGCGTTCAATCTTAATAGTTTTCTAATGCCATTGAAATACGGTTGAGTTTCGGTCGGAGTGGGGGGTGTTAGGTGTTTTTCGTTACGGAATTTCTGGATTCGGTCTCCACCCTCGAGGCCCGCGATAGAAGCTATGCAATAGCTTAAAAAATAAGATTTTTTCTTGAGTTTCAGTCGGCGTCACAAACTAAGATAACGAGTAGTTTAATCAGTTCGCCTCGCGCTCACTCAGGGCTGTGCTAAGGGGCTAGAAGTTAGTGACGCTCACGTACAGTTCGGCCAACGGATCTAGACATTCGTGAAGTTAGCCGTTTGTCTGCGCAGAACACAATTTTGTATGAAAACGCGGTTACTGCGCAGACAAACGGCTAACTTCACGAATGCCTATATCTGTTGGAAGAACTGTGCCTACATTTATTTACCTACATTTTAATAGTACCTACCCATAGTACCTACTTACAATCTTCGATCAAGCAAGTTTACAATAGAATAGATATTGAAGTATTTTTTTATTTTTCAGTTCATCTACAACTACCTAGTGAAAGTCATGAAAATTGGACCCACTGGTGGTATCAGGGGCTCGCTCAGCCGCTTTGTGGTCAACGTGGATGTACTACTTGACTTCAACAACGACGAGATCCAACTCCAGAGCTTCGAACTCACGGATATCGGGTTAGTATTAAAGTACTACTTCACGAAGGCGGCTTGGTCCTAGTTGTGTGTGTAGATTTGTTTCTGTGTGTAAGCGATACTGAGCGCTCATTCGTCCGTGGAGTGTTCCCGAGCTTACACCCACAAACAACGTAGGCATACATGTGCATCCAATCCACACCGCCTTCGTGAGATAGAACTATTCTGTACCCTGTATTCACAAACACGCATCAGTTGGTAGATAGATAAGGCAAACAGATTAAAGTGCGTAGACTATGCTTGAGGTTTCTCAACGTGATTGAAAGCGGAAAGGAAAATCCGTATAACTACCATCACCACAGCAAAAGTAGCTTTAAAATTTTGAAGGACCAATAATCTTATTCTTACGGTTAATTCGAAAAGCCGATGACATGGCATAGTACCTATCTACCTACATTGTACCCACCAAAGGGTAGACACACGGATGAAGGAAATGAGGGTAAACATAATTGAACGCGCATGTCCAGTCGTTTCCGCTATTATTATTTTTTTTTAATGGGAGAGGGGGCAAACGAGCCAGTGGCACACCTGATGGTAAAGACTGAATGATAACTCTTTCAATATTTACTCAAAGGATTGTTTTACTTTCAGTCGTCTACGAGTCCGTTTGACCGGCAACATCCTGACTGACTGGTTGGTGAACCCCGTCATCGGTGTGTTCGTCAAAATCTTCGACGAAGTTATCATCAAGGTCGTAGAGATAAACATCAACAAGGCCGTGCAAGATGCCATCACTGTCATCAACTCCAACGTAAAAGAAGTTATCCGGCATATCGAATCATTTAACTAGAAATATCGCCATAATTCAAAATATAATAATTAACCTGTCCAATAAAACTGATCAGAATAACACTGTTTTTTTATGTAGGTAGACCTACCTACCTACTTAAATAGGTATACCTATGTTATCTACTCTCGCCGCCGCGGCGCGAACTCGTGCCGGGCACGCAGAATGTGAGGTGCGAGTTCCAAGTTGCCCTATGCATGCCCTATGCGCCTATTACAAATGCGGAGTTTGGTACTGTACTGCGCCTAAGGTTTTAAATACTGCCACTCGCACGCGGCTCGTGACGGCCAATGCGAGTGTGAGCATGTGCGGCGGGGCCTAAGATCGTCAAACCATAGATTTAGCATGGTACCTTTTTGGTACATCCTATATATATGTGTCAAACTCTTGGAGGAAAAATGAAAAAATAAATCGATGGTCAATCAACGTCAATTTTGACGACCTCTGTAGCGCAGTGGGCGAAGGCCCGCCTGCGACGCAGAAGGTTGCGGGTTCGATCCCCGCGGCGGGACTAATGTTTGTATTATCTACAAATATTTGTCTCGGGTCTGGGTGTTTTCTATGTACCTATAATATGTATGTATTTACGAACAAAAAGTATATAAAGTAGTTTAACAGTCATCCAGTACCCATAACACAAGCTCTGCTTACTTTGGGGCTAGATGATGCTGTGTGAAAAAAGTCCAGCATTATATTATTATTTATTAGTTATGACCAAAGGCTTCGCAAGCAACATTCGAGCCATGCGTTAGCATCCTAATAGTTTGTGAATTGTGATTCGGGCGCATTACCGAATATATTTTTTATTCTATTTTATTTAGTTTGCTTTTTTTTTTTTTTTTTATGATGAATGGGTCGGCTGTTGACCTCAGACTTACACAGGCAAGAGTGAGGTCTACGATGGAGCGAGCCTACCCAGAAGGTGCCTATTAACTCTCTTCTTAAAAACAATAGGGTCGTAGCTCAGCGGAAATACAGACGCTGGAAGCTGATTCCAAATTTTTGCAGTGCGCATAATAAAAGAACTTTCGAAGCGCTTAGTTCTAATAAGTGGAATATCAACCAGATGAGGATGATAATCAGCTGTGCGTCTGAAGTCCCTGTAAACGGTGAAGGCGGAATAAGGTCGTGTAGCTCCTGGGCACACTCACCGTAGTACATATAATCTGTAGAACACCGACAAGCACGATACCCTAAGACGATACCTCACGACGATGGCTCAGACTATCGAGTTTTGCTTGCTTGTTGACCAACGACGACAGGAGTATTACGTTCTGTGGTCGGAAACCAACGATCTCTGCTCTGATCTGATTGAGATCATAATGCATCAGCAATAGCTGATGTTGATCTTTGCAATTTTTAACGCCATCTGTGAGCATAAAAAATGCAACTGTGTCGAAAAGCAAAGGTCTTCGTCAAGCGCCATCTATGATGAGTAGATAAAATATTAAACTTTATTTTATCTGTGGAAGTACATGTGTCTTTGGGTCTGAGTCTGTATTATTATTATTTATTTATATGAACACAAAAGAAAAGGGCCTTGTCGCTGAGCGACTATACCGCCATCCACAGATTAGGTAGAGATTATTATTTCTTGGCTCTTGGTAAAGGCGCATCCTGTCTAGAAAATTCTAGCCAGAATGCACTCCACTTTATTTTGACATTTAGATAACAACTAAAATTTGTCATTGTCATTTTTGACGGCCTTCGTTTCCTTGAGTTTGTGCCATGTGTTTTCATTTCATTCATCATCATCTTCATCTAGCTAAGCTAGCTGTTTTGTTTGAGTTTGAAGAAAATTAAATCTATAAAAAATAGGTGGAAACGATGGGAAAAGCTAAAAAGATGAAGCCTTCACAAATAGGCAAGAACATAGCACTAGCTGATCAAATAGAAACTGCCCATTCAGTCAAATCTAAGAACAGAACTAAGGAAAGGAACAGGCATGACGACGATGACGAAGTAAGTACTCAACTGTTTCATTCAGTAGATAACTAGTAACGTGAGCGTACCGCTAACGATCCCCAATGGCCATAAATTTCAAAAGCGAATCATGGGAGAATACTAACCAATCTAAATTGTTTACAGTTTGTCAATTCCGACCTTTCGAAGAAAATTTTGAAAGCTGCGAGAAGGCAACAGGCAGAACTGGATGATAACGATGTCGGACCATCGCCTGCTAAGCATGTTACACTTCCATCAACATTCAAAGGTACCTACAATAAACTCTGATGAATCTCTTCCAATATTATGCAAGGACCCTGCCTTTAATCAGTGACGACCTCTGGTAGCGCAGTGGGCGGAGGTTGCGGGTTCGGTCCCCGCGGCGGGACCAATGTTTGTATGATCTACAAATATTTGTCTCGGGCCTGGGTGTTTCTATGTATAATATGTATATATTTACAAACAAAAAAGATAACTTTATTTACAGAAACTAAGCTACTACATATTTACATATATTTACAAAATACAACAAAAAAGTATATAAGTAGTATATCATTCATCTAGTACCCATAACACAAGCTCTGCTTACTTTGGGGCTAGATGATGCTGTGTGAAAAAGTCCAAAAACTGAGAATTTCATACTGGTTTTTATAATTCAGTGCACCTGTAGTGGAGTTATTCTTCAAGTTACAACTTAATCAAACTTACAGATGGAGATTCTGATGCAGAATCAGATTCAGACAGAGATGATTTGGAGCCTGACACATACTATGACAACATTGAAATTAATGAGGAAGATGAAGAGGCTCTCAAGATGTTCATGTCTTCGAAACCTGAGAGAACCAGAACTCTAGCTGATATAATCAAGGACAAAATTACTGACAAGCATACAGAGCTACAAACACAATTTTCAGATGTAGAAACTTTAAAGCTACAGAATATTGATCCCAGGTAAGTTTCAAATATTAGCATAATGAATCCAGGGTAAGACTAACCTTCATAAAAATGTCACTCAAATCCATTTAGCTGTTTCAATGTGAAGGAAACAAACACATACTGACAACCTTTGTAGCACAGCGGGTTCGGTCCCCGCTGCGGGACAAATATTGTATAAACTACAGATATAGAGTGTATGTATTTACAAACAAAAAGTATATAAGTAGTATATCAGTCATGTAGTACCCATAACACACGCTCTGCTTACTTTGAGGCTAAATGATGCTGTGTGAAAAAGTTCAGCATTATTTATTGAACTTTGTATTTACCTATAATATATCAGTGTTATTATACCATATTTTTAATGTTTTCAGGATAAAAACTATGTATGAAGGTGTCAGAGATGTTCTACAAAAATACAGATCGGGAAAGTTGCCTAAGGCATTCAAAATGATTCCAAATTTGCAAAACTGGGAGCAGATTCTGTATCTCACTGAGCCTACCACTTGGTCCGCAGCTGCTATGTATCAGGTATAAGCCCCACTTTTCATATTAAACAGGTTCACAACAACATATCCCTAAGGTGCGGTAGACATTCTCTCAGATCTTTTCATGTTACTTATTCCAGATCCTATGAAGATGTCTAAGAGAGAGGCATGTCCAAACACATATTTGATACATGCCCACATCTTGCAGAAGTTAGTATCCTATACGTGACAGGTTGCAAGCCTATCGCCGCCTATAAGAACACTAACTGGTTTCCTCACGATGTTTTCCTTCACTGTTTAGAGCATGTGTTAAAGCGCATTTAAATTTTTCAAAACGCAAAATCCATTGATGCACGGCCGGGATTCGACCCACAACCTTCGGATTGAAAGTTGAGGTGCAACCCCATTCGGCCAACACGGCTCTTTTCATATTGACCTGCAAAATTAGCATGCATTGTTATCCATCCATATATTTTAACTAAAACATTTGAACTGTAATAATGTTTAAATTTGCATTTAGAGTAGAAACTAATAATTTACAGGGATCTTATTTCATGACTTACCTACCAAATATCATACAAACTCACTTATTTTTATTACATTAGGTACAATAATGTATTTTCAGGCTACTCGGATATTTGCATCAAACCTCAAAGAGAAGATGGCCCAGCGTTTCTACAACTTGGTACTATTGCCGCGCATTCGTGATGACCTTGCTGAATACAAAAGGCTAAACTTTCACCTGTACCAGGCCCTGAGGAAGTCTCTGTTCAAACCTGGTGCCTTTATGAAGGGCATCTTGCTGCCTCTGCTTGAGGTAACTCAATTTCTATTGCAGGCAGGCAATTGTTATTTTATCAATAACAGTTCAGATTTTTAAAGAGAAGATTTTGACGAGTGAATGGAAGAAAAATACATGTTGTGCTGACCTCAGTTAGCGTGGGATAAGGGCAAGGGAATGATGATTTTTGTAATGTCAGTGCACATCGGTGAGTCAAAGCAAAAACGCATTTATTTAGTAGGACTGCTGGGATCATTTATCTAGAATAGTTACCACGATTTTGCCATGACCATACCATACCATGACCTTGGGAGTGTCATTCAAAATATTTGTATGTTTTTTCTTGCAGTCAGGAGATTGTACACTGCGTGAAGCTGTCATTGTGGGATCAGTGTTAGCACGGAACTCTGTACCAGTATTACACTCGAGTGCCGCTCTTCTAAAGATAGCTGAGATGGATTATACAGGAGCAAACTCAATATTTCTCCGCATACTGTTTGACAAAAAATATGCTCTGCCTTACAGAGTTGTTGATTCAGTTGTCTTTCACTTTTTGAGGTTAGTAACTGTTCTTTTTGAATCCTACATTTCACTTCACTTCTTTATGGAAATCCTACATTTAAATATAGTGTATTTTGGAATGGAAAAAAAGAAGTATCCAATGTAATGTTTGTAAGATTGATAATGTTTCACATCAGATTATGTTTTAAACAAAAGCTGATTGTTTTTGTAATAATTTTAATATACATATATATATTTATTATTATATAAGTAAAAAAACCTCCGAATTTATTTATCTACAATCTTAATTAAATAGTGGTTTTGTTTGTAGGTTCCAGAGAGATCATCGTAACTTGCCAGTGCTATGGCACCAGGCCTTGCTGACATTTGTTCAGCGATACAAAGCTGATATATCAACCGAGCAGAGAGATGCATTGTTAGAGCTGTTAAGGAAACAGACACACCCAACCATAACTGCTGAGGTAACATTAAATCTCACTTTTCATACTAGAAGTAAGTATAAGTTTGTTGTAAGGGTCAAGCACTTGAAATATTGTATTTTTTCACAGATAAGAAAAGAGTTGCAAGCAGCCCAATGTAGAGATGTTGAAGTGAATGAAGCTACTTCGAATTTGATGGCAGTTGAATAACATGTGTTAAGAAATTAAAGAAATTGTATGTATTGTAAACATAATTTTTACAGTTAGTTCTATCCTCATATTCCTTATCCTTTCCAATATTTTTTAAGAATTTACTGGTCGGAGAGCCGTAGAGGTCAGTAAACTGTATGTAGATAGCTTATAAGGTAATCAACATCATACATTTTGGCTTTAAAATGAGAATGAGAACAACATAATACAGTTGGTAAATCAACTTTATTTTTGTATTGCGCTGGACAACAACGGCCTGTCTACTTGACTGCCGACAAAGTGAACAGGTGGTAAAATAGATCCCTGGCATTCGCATTTTCTTCCAGACACATAGTCGAAAGAGCCTATTTTACTCTTGCAATGTTCACAGATTATCTTGCCCTTAGTCCATTGCTCTTCTTCAACTTTAGTCCTTATCCAATCCGGTAGTCTATCTTCAGCTAAATATACAAAACTGTTCAGGTTATAGCTGCTGCATATTTGAGGGTCACATGAAGCGCTGCTGTTTAGAATTATAGACATATCTTCAGCTAGAATATGCCGACATTTGTGGCATTTTAACACTCCTCTTGATAATTCCATTTAGATTTTAATGGTGCTATTTACATAGAAATTCTTCCGTAGTTTTTCTTAGTATAGCTAAAACATTACTTTTATTTCACGATATTTACGACAAAATAAAATACTGGGGCCGTATTCCGGTTCGTTTGATGAATAATCGGATGTTTCTTCTTACTACGATTTCTGAGTTCAAGGGGTTCCATTCCAGTTTGGAATATTTATTTGGTCCTAGATTATGCTAGGTTAGAACCGTGTTTTGTCGTTGATCTTACCTATCGATCGATCGACTGAATACTCTGAAAAGTGAATACCATACAATGATGTCTCCGAATATTCATCAAACCTCAGTCGCATCAAACGAACGAAAACACGAAACGAACGCTTTTCTCTATGACTTGATTGAACGAACACTTGCTTTGCTTGATTGATTGAGGCTCCAAGCTTCAATCAAATTGAAGAAGAAGAAGAAGAAGAAGAAGAAGAATAAAGTTTTATTTTCTCCACATATACACAGTTACAAAATAGGTACTTAAATCTATACAATTTTATGTGGGTGAAAATACGGCTACCCCTCAGCATTTGCTCGAACAGCTCGAGAGTGCTGGAGCGCTGGTTTTCAGTGGCGCCTTACCCGTTGTTGAGGTAATGTCATAGATGTTTGCATAGACAAGATAGAGCTACGATACGATAGATCAATGAAATGGGTCGATGACCCTGACGTTGAATGAGTTGTACAATACTATAGTATTTTATTGACATACAGGGTTTAGTGACCCTTTTGGCGGTAAATTGAAATAATTACATTAAGTTAGCCGATGTCTGTCGGTACTAGGTAATAAAAAGGCATGTTTTAAGTTTGTCCTTCTTTGAGGCAGATGAATACTTCCTTTTCATAAAATGTAAGAGGTAAATTGGACGATCATTGAAGGTAAGTTCTTACATAAAAAATTAATGCATTGTTTTTCGTTCGAAAACTTGCGTCTCGGTGAATAATGTAGCTGCATACTTAACGTTAATTAATAGTAGGTAGGTACGTAATAGTTTAGCTAAAAACAATACTGTCAAAAAAAAATGTTTAAAATTGCTTGTGGAAAGGAATACTTAGACAAAAGTCAAACAACAAATATAGCATTGTGCGATAACATGTATATTATTTCACTGAAATGAGAGCCCACGAGATTTTTGACAAAAATTATTTTAATGGCCTAAATTTTTTTTATTATATTTTAACTAATAATACCTTATGTATTTGTGTATCTTCCAGTCAGTAACACGATCATTTTTTTTTTATTAATGTTCGCATAAAAACGTGAAAGAAACTCGAATTAGCCGTATGTATGGGCAATTGATACCTACCCATTTAAAAGTACCTATTTTGTCTATTTCTAATTTTCTCTCACGTTTTTATGCGAACAACAGATATTTAAAAAGCTTGCAATATTTATTGGAATTTATTTGTGGGGGTGTTTTATTGCATTTATATTATCAGAATATTTTTAAACTATGTATACTAAGCACAACGGATCTTTAGCTCTCTGAAGTTAGGTGCAATAGGCGATTGCGCAGGTTTGGTAGAGTAAGCGAGATAGCACGATTTAAGGCGTTTTCAAAAATGGGTTCTACGCAGCTACTTCAGAGAGCTAAAGAACGATTGTGCGTATTATACTTACCTATAATTTTAGTGTTATCCGTATTCATACTCAGGGATCTTTATGATTTTTAAATACATTCCAAAATATCGCACATCTTTTCATTTGGGATGTATTTGTTTAGCTTTACTTTGTAAGGGATATAATTAACATCAACGCAGCAATTTTTTGAATTAATTTATTCAGCGGATAAACACGCAACATGCTTTAGAACTATATTTTGTGAAAAACACAATTGATGTGATAACAAAACATACTTTTAAATTTTTACACAACTTATTGTGGATATATCGCAGCCAACTGGTTTAATCAGCCATTCTATTTAACGCCTAGCCATTTCATTAAACGGAGCCGTTCATTGGCCAGAATGATACTCAGCCGTCTGGTTAAATACAAACATTTAATGAACTGGCTAACTGGATGTTTAGGCTATTCTTATAATAGGGAGTTTTAAACAGTTTTAATAGATTTCTGGCGCATCGGCGGCCGCGCTGTATTCTGTGCTCGCGCGTAGTTTTTCACTATCACTACATAGTATAAAACAAAGTCGCCTTTTCTGTCCCTATATCCCTATGTGCGCTTAAATCTTTAAAACTACGCAACGGATTTTGATGCGGTTTTTTCCAATAGATAGAGTGATTCAAGAGGAAGGTTTATATGTATAATACATGCATCATATACTAAGGCAACATTGCTAATTTTAGAGGTTTCTAACGTGATGTCGTAAATTAACCTATTTTTTTGGGCTTATTTATGCCCGTGCAAAGTCGGAGCGGGCCGCTATGTTTTTATATACAACGTTCATAGTTTTTCTGTAGTGTATTTAATTTAGTATCAGCATTGCACCCGTGCGAAGCCGGGGCGGGTCGCTAGTTCTAACATAACCTAACCAACTGACTTTGACTTAAGATATTATCTTCTACATTAAAATCAGTTGGTTAGGTTATGTTAGGCTAGTGAAAAACTGAACCGTATCAGCAGCGGCCGCAAATGCGCCAGAAATTGAATAATGTTATCTTTATTTCTTGCGAAATGACTTTTCTAGGCAAGTAGTTTTACGCTCCAAGTCATTTGCCTAATATCATTCAGGCTGCTAGATGAACGGCGCCGTTTAATCAAATGGCTAGGCGTTTAATTGAACGGATGATTAAAACAGTTGGCTACGACAGATACATAATACGATATTATGTATCCACGTAATTAACAGGGATATAGGAGATATTTTACACGATAGGCAATATATCTATTCATACATTCTGTAACGCTTAGATGTTAAACGTGTGCGACTGTGCGTGCCTAAAACGGTAGGTGTCATCATCATCAACTCATAAGCTTATATCTTCTAAGGTCACCTACCTAGGAATATTATTGTCAACGGGGTGGGGATTTCACAGTTGAAGAGCATTTTACATAAATATAGTGATCATATTTTGATGATTATAGGCATATGGATATGCTACTAGACAGAGTAGGTAAGTAAATCTCTTAAAGCTATCTTTTGTTTGCAAAATGGGCAGTTTTTTAAAGAATGTAATTAGTTTTGCAAATATGGTTTCTAATCTCTATACTGTGTAGCTACTGCGCCACTTATATTAATACGATGGCTGGACAATGACTATTAGTGCATACAGAATGTACAAATAATACAGCAGGCGACTCGGGCTAATTAATGCAAAGTGCGCTTAAAATTTTCTGCTTAACAATATAAAATTTCGATCACAGACAAAATTACATAATACATGCACGCGTCAACTTTGCGCATAAGTTGTTGAAATATAAAATACTTAAGTTATCGTTTATCGTTACAATACTCTAATATAATAATTGTGAGATTATTCGAAGCGGAAACAACCAGTTTTTTGTGACTAAAAGGCAACAATTCAAACAAGCGAACATCTTTAAGCAAGGTGTCGACTCATCACCTTACTACTCGAATCTTAAGACTAATATTTAATGGATAATAATACCAGCTTAACTTGTTTTTACATTCTTATTTGAATTGCAAAATGAATGACACAAAGCTCAATAAAATGTGTTTGGTTCTCATAGGCGCCATGCCTAAGTGGTATAAATACAAGTTTCTAAAAAAATTAGTAATGAATGGACACAATCAAGCTTTTGATAGATCACTTGTTGAATTAAAATTTCGCTAAAAGATAGACAAAAAGTTTTCTTAAAACGGCCACATTTATGTACTAATTAGTTAAACGAAAAATAAAGAAGAAAATCGATTGTTTTGTATCAATATCATAAGATTTAATTGCCTTAAATCTATCTAAGCTGCTTATTCGGCAGTTCAATTTTAAACGTAACACTTATTTGATAAGCAATGTAGTTACCGGCTTAAGTTTTATTGAAAATGTGATGAGACAAAATTGCCAACGTGCAAAACTAGGGTTCGAGTCAAAAAAGGATGAGTGCTTCTGTGTCGGTCAATGTACATACTACGCGCCCGGGAGTTTTGCTACGCATACTGTTGATGTAGACAAAGCTATACCTTCTTACCTACAAACGATTACTGACTCGATGTAAATCGATCGGTATATTAGGATTCGGCCATAACCTTACGTTATTGATCTTATTGACTTATGAACAAAATACACCCTGTGCTTATGCGCTATAAGTCAAACCTCTAAATTATATCTAGCGTATTCGACGTGACGCACAATATGGTGTTCACTGCGCTTCGTAGCAGTAATAAATAAAAGTTATCTTATTATTAATAAATAATACACCGTTTCGATCATACGACTCATAAAATATGTAATAACGTTGTGCCTTTTAACAAATGACCATATCATGGGCCATTCATTTATTCTAGCTAGACGATTTTTAAATTAACTTTTTGTGTATGTTCCGTATAAAACATACATTTTACTTTAGAACTTTTGGTTTATTATTCAAATAATGAAAAACATCGCGAGCTATAATTAAATCGACTCAGTCTCGACTCGAAAAAAAAAATTGTTTTATCAACGGACACTATAAGCTATCTTAAGTTATTAGATAAAGGGTAATGTGACATTATACAATCTATTTTTCAGTGTTTTGATGACTTGATATATTTATGGCAAGATAATAAGATAAAGAGAAACACAAATAAGTACTGCACAGTAACTCAGTTTCGCAGGTACTATTGTATGAAAAGATGTTGAGCTAAACAGAACCGTATTTTCTTGTAAGATATACACATACGAAACTGAAAAATTAATATTACTTATTCAATTTTAAAACCGAAATAGAATGACTGAAATAAACAAGCTTGAAAGTATTGCTATTTGAAATTACAAACTTCTAGCTCAAGCAGTAGGTATTGGGTAAGAACTAATGAATAAAATAAAATCAACATTCCCTTCCCTCACTCCATTATCTTGCCAAATTCTGCAATGTTGTCTAGTAACTACTACAAAAGCAATATTGATCTCTCCTACTCATAGATCTAAATAGTGCTGGCCATGCAGAATAGTATTAATTTAAAAGCAAAGCTATGAATTTAGTAAACTAGAGAGATTTTAGAACAAGTGTACATTTGAAAATTGACCAATTTACAAACCTAAACTACCTACACAGTACTAAGTACATTAATTATTTACAACCACTACTTTGCGAACAGAATACATCATTATTTTCTAATCGATATAAACAATCACTTACATATTATTGTTTAAAAATAAAACAAGTCAGAGGCTTTTTTTGTAAATGAAACTGTTTTGTATATTGAACAAAACAAAATGCTTTGTCTTTTATTTTAATCTTTATTAAAAATGTTTTATCTATTATTTTTATATATAAACCAGCATGCCTTAATTTGAGCAGTTTGGCTAAGTGATTGTTATCATTTCTTCCTCATCGATAAAGTCACTTTATTAAAAGAAAACTAGCTGTTGATGGCTATTGTGTGATGTGTCGAATTGGTAATTCGTTAACTACTCTAACTCTTATATAGTGGTAAATGCCACTCGATGATTTAAATAACACAACCTTTTAATCTAACATATGTGTTGTAAGTCATTGGTTGTAAAATCGTTTTACTTTTTATAATTACGTAGGTACTTATATTATTTTGGTATTTTATTATTGCTTAAAATGATATAATCTTGTTGGCTTTCCATTTATTCCTTGTTAAGGATACATTTTTCAACGTAAAATTAATTTTGAGCCAATGGTTATAGTATTGTTAAAATAATAAGTATTGTAAGCAGATACATTTTTAACCAAAATTATATACATACTTACTTAACTTGAATTGAATATTGCATGCTCATATTTTGAAATTAATGGAAGTATCATAAAGCGGAGTTTGCATCGTGCGTGTCTTCGTTATCAATGTAGGGAGTAGGTACTATACCGCGAGAATCTTCATAAACGCACTTCCACAAGGAGCCCAAATGAACTCGCACGCAGCGATACACAAAACTTTACCTACTATGTAAAGGCAAGGAGCAAGGACGGGTAGGAAGCGTTTATCATTTAGGTACTCTCTTCTGGAAATACAGTTCACGGTTTACGTTATATCTCAGTCTTATTAAGCCTCGTCAGATTAGCGGCATTTTAATAATACATTATTATTATTGTAGGTTAACAATTAGTGTTAAATTAAAAAAAGCATTGGAAAACTCCTTCGTGTCTTAACCCCAGAGAACGATGTTAGGTAGTGCTATTGTACAATGTATCCATACTTTTAACCTATTAACGACTTCACTTATAAGCTTGTAAATTACACAAAATCAAGCACCCAATTAAATCCATCACTCACGTGTACTTGCACTACTATAAATGGTATCGAGCCCTCTCATCGAGTTCGTTCGCTGGACATTAAAGTTATTCATTAAAGCAATAATACTCACGAATTTCATATTTTAATACAAATGGACTCGGTACGGGCGGATGCACCCGTTCGCGAGATCGCGAGGACGTCAGTTTAGGCGTAACAGAAGTACAAAATTGGTCCATGCATCGGGTCGGGCCGCGTCATAGGAAGCTTCGGTCGTCGTCGAGCCGGAAACGTGAGATTCGCCGGCAGAAGTGGAACCGCGGTCTCGGCTGGGTCAGGCGCGTGACGCCGACCGGCGCCAGCGGCGAGTCCGCACTCGCCAGCTCGCCGCACGACGCGCACTCCGCGAGCGAGCGCGTCGAGGCGGCCTCACACTACCTGTAGAATGAGTGCGAGTGCGGCGGCGGCGGCAGCGCCGGCGGCAGCGGCGCGTGCGGCTCTGATGCCGACCGCTGCACGCCAGGCGCGCGCTCGCGTTCGCCACGCGCCCGCGACCCGCTCCAGTTCCACTCCCACTGCAACGGCGACATAGAAAATCCGTAACACGCTCCTTGGCTCTCATATCGACAAAAAACTCATCAGTAAAAATACTTACATCGCTCGCCGGAGGCACCGACAGAGAAGCCTTCGGCAGCACCGAGGATGGAGTGTGGACCTGGGGCACGCTGTGGTGAGCGGGCGGGTCGCGCTGCTGCAGCAGCTGGAGGATCCGACGCACGTCCGCGGTGAGGCCGCTCTCGAGCGAGGCGACCCTCTTACTGAGCTCGTCCAGCCGGGTGAGGACCGTCGCCACCGAGGCCGTGCTGGCCGATCCAACGTTCTGATACTGGGGCGAGACGCTGTCCTGTGAAGGGTGACATCGGGTATCAGCGGAGAGTCGACGCCTGCTGTTGCAATGATCGGCGTCGGGGTCGGTCACCTGGGGCGCGGCGGCGCTGGAGAAGGGCAGCGCGGCGGGGCGCGCGGTCTGGTGCAGGTTGGTGGCGGAGTGCGGCGCGGAGCGGCAGGCAGGCGCACGCGCGGTGGCGGCGGGCGCGGGCGCCGCAAGGATGTCGTCGCAGGAGGCATGCTGGTGCGCGGCGGCGGCAGCGGGCGGGCTCGGCGTCGCGTTGGTGTAGTATGAGCTGGGGTTGGTGCTGAGGCTGGAGACGGGCAGCGTGGCGCTGTGCGCCGGCGTGCTGACGGCCGGATCGCCCGCGCCGCCGCCGCCACCGCCGCCCGTCAGCGGCGACGTGTCTTGCATCGGACCTACTGATGACTGCCGCCTTACACCCGCTCGACTCCTATATGTTTGTGGCGTAGATTGGGCTGGAACGTTTTTAAAACAATCCTTTGAATGAAGGCTATCAGAATGTTTTCTTGTTAGTTATCTGCATTTGCACTAGTTATTGATTAAGTACCATTAAGTACACTGATTAACGTGATATTTTGGTTATGATATCTTGCGGTACATAAAACGGGTGCTTCAGTTCATATTGTAACAGATATCTTATCTTAAGATTTATTCTTTACAATTTTGTTCTTTATGTCGATTTAAGATCAGATGAAACTAAGGCAATCGTTAAATCTATTTACCGAAACATGCACTATAAATTAGAATGCATACTTACAGTACTTGTTGTGCAGCGGCTGGTGTGTTTTATGATGGTAGAGGTCTGGGAAGCTCCGTTTAAGTTGCGCTAGCATGCCTGCACACAAGGGCCGCGCTCAGAGCGGGGCGACGTGCTCAGGGGTTACGGGGTACCAAACATTTACCAACTTTCATAGTTCAAAATATAAAATTCTTAAATATGTTACAACCGAAACAATCGAAATAATTGAAAGCACCCCGTATACCCCTGTCCGTCGTGGTCACAAAGGAATAAATAATAATGTAAGTAAGAAAACAAGCGTACATAACTCATGCTGCTTAAAAGTTCCCCTTTGAACATCCTTGGAAAGTTCTAGTAAAAACTGAACTCTTAACAATTTTATCTTTGTCATAACTACGTTGAAGTGTGGCCTCAAATGTATATCAAGAGAGGCGTTCGTTATTCCTTTGGGAACGATTCCTGTCAATTTTCGACAAGTTACCTACCTCGATTTTGCCTAGATGATTAGGAATAGTTTGATAACTTTTTTATCCTTAATTAAAAAAATATAAAATAAATGAAGTAACAACTAAATAAGATACGAAAACAATTGCATAAAAGGAATGCAAAATATTGACTCATTCATTTCTATGTGTATCGTCTACTCTATAAATAGGATAGGACACGCCATAACGGCCATGTTAACCCACAATTTATTTAAATTGTGGAATGGGCGTATGCGTGAGTTCGGTAGAGGTTGAAAACATTCCGTGAGGTGACGTAATCATGCTAACCTGTGATGGAATTCAGCGTGGTTGAGCGCTGTTTGCTGAAGTTAAAGTTTAGGGGAGTGACGTCTTGTCCAGCTTTTTCCGCTGAAAATTCTAAAATTCCCCGACTAGCTGGCGACTCGGTGTCATCGTCGCTACATTGCGAGTCCTGAAATTTTCGAACACATTTTATCTATTTCGTGCCATTAGAATGTAGAGTAAATATTTTACACGAACGCTACCGTTCGTTTATCAGGCATTATTTAAAATAAACGATAAACCTACCACTTTTTCTGCAAAAGTTTCTGTGTGCGGACGGCGCGTAGTACGCGCGTAGGCTTCGCGTAGTAGGCGAGCGTCGTAGGGGTTTTCGTAGCGCATTCTACGCCGCGGCTCAATTCCACTAAGATCCTCCTGTTTAATTATGAAAAATTAATCTATTGAATGTTATTGCTTAAGCCGTGTTGTCACGATCAGAGTCTGCCGAGTTGACTCGTAGAAGTAAGCATCCTACGAGTGTACTAGAATAGCTGTTGATATCATCATGGTTTACTCGGATTATTTTCTTTGTTCTCGGATTATAACGTTTAGTTGTTGTTAACAGCCACTATTTTGTTTCCCTACTCGTATACGAGCTAGCTCGGGAAAGTAGAACGCTGTCCGAGTTAACTCTGATCGGACGCCGTCGCCCGCGAGCGCTCGGATTATGTGCCACAATACAAGTTGCGTCCGAGTAGGTATCCGAGTCCACTCGGTCCGAGCAGACTCTGATCGTGTCAATGCGGCTTGATATTTAAAGTTAGAAGTGAAAACGTAAATAGATAGAGATACAGATAACAACAGTCTCTATGTTCGGAAGTATTTGAAAACGTGTGACAACAGTTTGTGACAACGTGTCACATATTAGCTGATGATCAAAAATCGCTTACACTTCGCATATTATAGGTGATTTCTAGATTGTTGACGAAGGAGGAGCGGAACTCGGGATAGAAGTCGAGTACGTCCAGCAGATCGTCTCGATGCACACGATGCAGGTCGCAGTAGGTGAGCGCGCGCACGCGGCAGTTGCTGCGCCCCACCGTCGGGTAGATGCATGGGTTTTCTCCGAATATATCATCCTTACCTGCCGTTAACATAATCTTACTTTATGAAATTTTGCGAACTTGTACTAAGGGTAACTCACATTTAGTTTATATGTAGTAATGTTGACATTTCTATTGGCATATAAACATTATGTAAGTAAAAATATTTCGTCATATCTTCTCCTTTTACAGATTGATTCTCTCCTGAATTGGAAAAATGAGTTAGAGAGCATTGAAAATTCAATCTCCTCGGCTTGTTATGTACTTGACGACCTCTGTGGCGCAGTGGGCGAATGTCCGCCTGCGATGCAGAAGGTTGCGGGTTCGATCCCCGCCGCGGGACAAATGTTTGTATGACCTACAGATATTTGTCTCGGGTCTGGGTGTTTCTATGTATAATATGTATGTATTTACAAACAAAAAGTATATAAGTAGTATATCAGTCATCTAGTACCCATAACACAAGCTCTGCTTACTTTGGGGCTAGATGATGCTGTGTGAAAAGTCCAGCGTTATTTATTTATTTATTTACTGAGAACTCTGCGTGATGAAATTGGTATTGAGAAATTAAAAATGATATACCATGCGTTAGTCGAATCAAAGATTAGATATAGCATTTGGTTTTGGGGTAACAGCTATATGTATAACATGGCAAGGGCTTTCATTATACACAAGCGAAGCATATGGACCATGGTTAGAATATCTCAGAGAGAGTCGTGTAGAGAACATTTTATGAATTTGGGAATCCTAGCTGCACCAAGTCTGTATATGCTTGTTCCTGTTTCCTATCTATCCAACACTTACACGAATATGAGACGTTGGAGGAAAACATATTGCGTAAATAGTAGAAGACAGAACCTTAACAATAGAATACACCCTACCCTTAATATAACGATACACGCCACTAGATATCAAGCTGTAGAAATATTTAATAAACTGCCACAACAAATAAAGTCCGTAATCCAAAAGAGAACGACACTAAAGCGTAAATTAAAAACTTTCCTTCTAGAGAAGTGTCTCTATTCACTTGACGAGCTCACATTGCTTGGATTTGATCATTTCAAAATCTCATTTACCTAAGTACCTATATTAAGTCTATAAGTTGTGATTATTATTCTCATCTTTGTTTTTTCTGACATGTTAAATTTTTATTTGTATTTCCGCATGCAATTTTTTTTGTTTTTTTAAGGAATAAATGAACTATGAACTAAACGCAGTTTACACAGCTGTCGTCAGTGCTGGCACCGAAAACAAACTCATACTATTTACACGCAGTCAGTCAAGTCAAAAAGCATTTATTCAGTAGGACCGCTGGGATCACTTTGAAGTATTTGGTCAGTAGTCGAGTATATTTCTTGAAATCAATTTAAACGATGATAGTGCCAGGTCAGGACCGACTCGGCAGTGGACTGACGTTAGTTACCGACTCAATGTAAAATTACCTTAACTATGAACTATTTTGTAGCCGGTAAATACAAAATACAAAACGTTTACTTATTTGAAATAAAATATGCTTACAAGTGGAATAGTCAATCTGTTTTCTGTTTTAGTTTAAGCATAAACTGTATTAAATGTAAATAAATATGATACCTATTACTAGATAATGAGCAAAATATGTATTTAAAAGCTAGATTTAATTTACGTTACTTTAGTTACTCAAAGCTTATAAAAATGTGTGTAGGTAAATTACCTAAAATTGCCATAACGATGTCATCTTTCAGTATTTCAATTGAACCTCGGGAGACGAAGTAAAGCGAAGTAAGAACATCGCCACGATGCACTAATGTTTCCCCGGGGGGTGCGTGAGTGGTTTTAAATCGAAGTGATAGGGCCCTGAAATAGTAAACACAAAATAGAAAACCATTCCAAAACATTATCAATATTCAATAATAATGTAAGTAAGTATTTTTCATTTTACCTCAAACAACCTGGACTAGCACCATCAAACGCTGAACAATTCGCAAGAAGATTACGGTTCAAATGTAAACAGATATCTGCTTGCAGGCATTCGGGAAACCCCTTGAGAAGGCTGGAAGTATCAATGCCATTTGTGTAACTCCACGCATGTTGGAAATATTCTTCTAACCTTTGTCTGAGAGGATTTGCAATCTAAAATAAATACAAACCCAATAAATTGTTTAAGTACAAATAAAAAAATTATACTTGAAACGTGACAATTATAATATCTTTTCTCACCTGATGAAATCGAATAAACTCTCTCACTCTTAAAATCTGTGTATGATAACGAGCCGTGCCCGAATACAGTCTTTGAATGATCGCCGATACGTTACCAAAAATACTAGCGTACATTAGAGCTGCAACACGATATTAGAATGTAACTTATATACCTAATAATAATGAACGTCAAAGCTGTGGTAAAGTTAGACATACTCACATCCTACAAGCATGACAAATATCGTGAACCCTTTCTCCAAGTCAGTGTTTGGAGCCACATTTCCAAAACCAACGCTCGTTAGCGAGGTGCAAGTAAAATACAAAGCGGTGATGTAACGTGATCTGAAACATTCGTTAGTTCGCTGTAGCTCTCTGTGTATTACACGTCACCAACTACAGCAATTTCACACATAGATACCTCATTGAAGGGCCTGTTGAATTGTCATAAGACGCCTGAACGTCATTAGCTAAAGCGTCCAGCCAGCCGATTGGTGCTTGAAGCTGGGGACGCTCCCAACTTCCTATTGCATACCTGTAAACATCGAAATGTAATTACAAACAAAGCAATTGAGAATAATTTGTTGTGAAATACTTAGTAGCTAGCATTTACCACAAGCACGCTAGCCAATGCGCAATGAGAACGAAAGTCGCCATAAGGAGGAGCAGTACGGCGGTTCCATATTCCGAGTATCTGTCGATTTTACGCGCTACTCTCACTAATCGGAGAAGGCGGGCCGTCTTCAGCAGTCCGATGAGCGTCGTAGTCTGCAACCACAAGAGCAGTTCAGAACTCTCCAGCATTCAAACAACAGATTATAGCTGGAAATCCAACTCAAGCGGTATATGAATCGTTCGCTCAGAACTAATTAGCATCAACGAGGCCTCGCAGCGAAAATCACGCTAACTAAGCAGATTGCCTATGAAATATGCTTTCGAGCCGAACCAAACTTCGATATACTTGGTACTTTGCAGAGTTACAAGCGGTTATTTTAAATCTAATATTAGCGGCTGGCTTCGTACAGAATGCGGTGCATATAACTGTTCGGAAAGGTAATGTATCAAGTATTTATGTAAAGTTGGCAAGCAAGTTATGACTTGCAGTAGGTACCTAATAAAGTTAAAGAAGAGTATTATGCCACTGAAATAATTATGTTTGTTAGTTGATTCTGTAGCAAGATGTGAAACGTTATAGACTTATTTACAGCAATGACGAGTGATTATATTAAAACGCAGTGCATCGTCACACTTTAAATAAACGGTGTTTCACACATAGATCGGAATACATTTGATTCAAACTTACCTAATATTTGTTATCTTCATTAATTCATACTTACTTTAAATATAATTGGTATTAAATTGTTTTGTAAGAGTTTCATAACTGTAATAATATAAGTACATGCATTTTCTCATTAAGTACCTACCTATTCTTAGATATGATATTTATCTTTTATAAAAGAAACCGAGTACAAACATATACTTAATTGTTTCTTTGTTAGTTTAAATATTAAACGAAGAACATCTAACTTTAATTTCGAATTGCTTTGAATATGTAACATTTTGATACTTTTTAGCTTTTCTACTCAAGTATTTTACTAACATAGAGTACAAAAGATGGAAACACAATTTTTATTTAGTTTTCCATCTCGACGAAGAATTATGGAGTTTTAAAAATAACTGCTTTAAAACGGAGTTTTATGTAATATTTATGTAAGTAAATACAATTTAAAAACATATTTTCAGGAAAGGATATGAAACAAAAATAATGAGATAATTTTGTACAAATAATTTATTACCAAGTAAAATAATATCAAAGGTACAAAAGTAAACAATGAAAATTAAATAATGGTGACGATATTGCTGTTGTTTTAGGAGTAAAATGTGATAAGAAATTTTCAAAACAAAATGTAAAAAATGAAGTGACAGCATCACGTTCATACATAATAATGTATGACAAAATGTGATGTTGTTTAACATTTGAATATCAGTTGAATGTAAGGTGGGTGCCATATAAAGGATTATGTATATCGAGAGTTGGATATTACACTTGGTGCTTCTTGTTGTGATTCTATGCGTATTTTCGATTGTTGGTACAAAAAAGTTCGTCTGGGAAGTGTGAGCGTATTGCTACCAAGCTCTGTGCAAGTCGTGACCTTTGAAGGCACCTTTTTGTATAAAAAGCCAATGGTATTAATATGTCGTCTCGGTATATTGATATCCGGTTGTTCTTACTGTGTACTCTGCACATCAGTCAGTTTTTAGTCTATTAGTAGATACTCTATTATCTTACATTAGAATCTAGAATTTGCTAACTATATTTCAGTGAACTAAAATACATCTTTATGCTTAAATATAATGCTAAATCTATGTAAGTAAAACTAAAGATCATTCCAAGATTATCTTGTAATGCCGACTGCCGAGGTCGATACTTAAATCTATAACTATTTGTAGTCACAAAATCTCTGGAAACACTTTGATATGCGATACGTTTCTGCTTACATGCCAACGTTAATGGCAATTATTATTTAGGTTCTCGCACTCGATTTACACTTGGAAAATTGGATACCTTGGCATTCGTAAACTAAGTGGGTCTTGCGTAAAGTTTGCCATTAACCCTGCAGCCAAGCTCGTGATATAGCAAGTGAGCTTTATTAGATGTTCAGAATGGTGTAAAATTCGAAAATGATTAACATTTGCTCATGGGAAGCGTCCACATCTTCCATTACCGCATTCACTTTGTGGAATCAATGGCTAGTGGAAATTAATGAATAAAATATGTCAACTAAAATGTTAATAGTGGCAGCAACAAAAAATAGTTCACAAAGATGGTATACCTCATCACTTTCCAGCCCCTGCTGTAACAAGAAATGGTATTACAAGTTCAATACGCACCCACCTTTGGGCATATTGCAGACCTACAATGAACATTAAAAGAAAATTACAAATGAATATTGTTTTATGTGAAAAAAGTATAAAAAAAACTGCTGGCTCAAACAAATTGAAACAAAAGAAAGATAATTTTGAAAACAAATACATGATGTCAATATTGCATTTTTAACTACTTTTATATTAAGAACAGTTTTTAGAGATATTCAACTTATGATTTGTCAGGGAATGTAATAGTCGATGTCGGCTGTGGCTACGTTGCATTGCATTCTATAGCTACGTCCTGCAGGAATGCAACCAGAGTCTCATTTGTCCGAAACCCGCATCGAACTACAAACATAAAGATTCGTATTCTAAATACACAAACCGCGCGTTCTCATCTCGAAATGACTATCGCAGGGCCCTTACTTGACCTAGATCTTAATACAATCTTATGACCTGTTTTAACTATCACTATGCAGTGTACCTATATTTTTCGCTACTTTATTATTGTATGGCCTCTACTTACAACGCCTTCTTAGTACACCTTATCTTATGTGTTATTATATTTGAACTAAATCTATAGATCTAAGTTTGGTTTGATTATTTTCGGACAATTGATCGTCTGGATAGATAGTCACCGTGAAAAACTATTTTACTGGATTGGCTATATAACTTCAAATCAACACACCTCCATTGTACGTCAAAATAATTGAAGTTGCTCTAATAGTGGACACGCCAATCAAGATAAATTAATATTTCACGGTTTGCCGTGAGGTAGGTATTTTCTTTCAAAAATGCATTGCTATTGACATCTAATTCATAATTGATCTCTGTTTCCTAAATCGTAAAATGTGTTAATGTTTTGTGAAAATGTATAAAAAGGGAGAAAGTCAGCTCACTTCATCGGTATCGGTGCCGAAGAGTAGCAAGTCGAAGGGGATAGCGGCGACGAGATCGATCAGGAACCAGCCACGTAAATAATGCATTGCTATTTTAGCAGGGTCCGACTCCACTTCATCTGCTATATTCACATATGTTGTTCGGAAATTTATGAGTATGTCTACTATGAATGTCACATCCACTGCAAAACAAAAACAATTTTACGTTATTGTAACTAGCTAATCTACACGACAACAATGCGCTACATGATGTAAGTGAAAATGTTATTACCGATCATGTCGATGACAACTATAGGGTCTTCGCCGAAACGTTTTGATTTTTTATCGAAATCCGGTTCATTTAGTTGAAAGGCAGCAACGTAGGGAGTAAATATTGCGGTGTAGATAACCAAAATTAGAATCAACCAATCCCAAGCGGCCTGAAAATTTGAAATAGATATAGAGTTACAAGTGTAAAGTATCTTTTTAGCCGGGTAAGTACACTCTTTTTCATTTTTATATAACGGAGCTGTAAGCTGTTAGGTACAGCACCGGCGCCGTGGCGTGGCGTGAGCGCCTAGAAATATGTTGCGCTTTTGCGTGCCTAGCTAGCTCGACCGAGGTCATTGCGAAAAACATTTTTTACAAATATTGTCATATAAGTACCTAAGCAATTATAAATATAAGGTAACTGGTGGTAACGTATGCTTTGAGCTATGCTTTGCAAAGAGAATTGAAATATCCCAAAACACTGTATTAGTAAATCAAGAACTGTTATACCTAATTGTAGCCTATAGTAGAGTCAACTTACCTTGTAAGGAGAATGGTGGAGGATAGTGCAAGGGTGTGAAGGTTGCGTGGTTCCCTTGTGACCAGGGACAGTTGCTCCCAGGGACAATACCTGTGAACAATGAAATAACCTATATCAACATACTCGATAGGCTTTCACATGATTATGTTTAGTACTTATAAGTAAGTCTTTAGTTAAAAAGGTAGTTATAGTATTGTACCTATGTGTGTAATAAAAATGTAAGTACTTGACGTGTACCTAAAAGATTTAAAAATATCCTATTTTAAAAACCAATAGGATTTAACGTTTCTATGAGGAAATAAATTTTGTAGCTTCTTGCGTTTAATAATTCAGTGAAACTGTTACACGTTCAATCTTTATAGCTTGATATTACTCTTGTCTCAGGCCCGGGTGTTTCTATGTGTTGTAAGTATTTACAAAATAATCCACTTCAAACTATATTGTGTAAGTAATAGTTACAAATAACAACCATCGTGTTTTACCGTAGTCGTAAAGATAAAAGTTTTTCGATTTTAAGAGTAGACATGCAGTATAATAGCGATAAATACCGAGCCTATGACATTCACCTATGGTGTAAGCTAATCAATAGAAGGTTTGTAAATACCAAGTCACAGTCAACATGCAGCTATTAAATGCAAATTCTAAACTAAAATGATAGGTATTTATAAAGCTAAGAAGTATTTTTTTGAAACCGATATGTATACTTTGTTCCGTTTATAGAACTCTTTTTTGCTGTATGTTTTGTCGCTTCACTGGATGTTTTATTTACGTTTGATGGACAACATAATTTTTTTTTAATTGAGGTTTGAATTGAGAGAGATTGAATTAAGACTGTTCTGGATTCCATCAGCAGTACCTAATTGTTTCGTGGCTGACAGGCTGGGGCACACACATGTGTGAATAAATCATTCACTCGCTCGCACTGCTTGCCTGAAATATATATCACAATGTCTTGCCACTTCGAGCCTTTGTGGCGCCAACAATGTTATGCTTATTATAGTGGTTTTATTTCACGAAGACCGTGTTTGCTATGTTTGAGAATACTACATTTCTGTCATATTCTTGTGGTCTGCGTAAGTACGGAGCTATCAGTCATCACTCCTCAGTTCACACAAAGCTACAACATTTTCATGTGGATACGCAGCAACAAATTGAAAACTACAAAAAATCGGAGAACGTACCTACTTACCTACATAGGGTATTTTGGAATACCCCTGGGTCGGAGACATTTTGTATATCGTCAACAAAAGTAATGTCAAAGTTCAACATTTTGTTTTCATAAGTTATGTAAAACTAAGTATTTGCTCTAAGTAGCGATTTCAACTTCAGTTTGGGTTATCACCATTCCTGCTTTCTGGAACTAGAGCACTAGCACCATGTTGGCAAGCAAATTCAGCAATTGTGCCAAATTCAAATGATTGTTGGCAGTGGCGCTGAAATATATAGGTCTATATGGGCGAAAGGACAGACAGTTCGTTTTTTTGTAATATATTATGATTTTTACATTCCAAGACCAATTAACTAAGTACATTATCATCTTACGCAACCCTGCAAGTAGCTCAATCATTAATTTTACCTATCTATAACTTAACTTGTAGTTATACTTACTTAATGTTTGAGCATATACTCGTATATCGTCACAACATTTAGCTTAAGTACCATCTACGATAATCAGGCAAAGAGTAATGCATTACCTCCTTGCCAATGGCGGGCAGCCCGTTGAGGCCATTACAGGGTGGTTCGAGTCGTACAACACTCTTGCGCGAGCCGCGGAAACTGGTGTCGCGCACACGCACCGACGACCGCCAGGTGGAGGGCGGCGGGTCGTCGCGCGAGCCGCGCGCGGACGCTACGCGCCGCGACGTGGTGATGGCACCGCCACCCGCACACGGCGGCGTTACTATCAACGGTACATCGGGCGGGCCGCGATCGTCCATGCCGCTGCCGCGCCAACGCTCTCACCGGAACCCACCCTGCTCCGATGCGTCCGAGTGCTCACATTCCAGCACGGCGCGCTCGAAAGCCGTCGCCGACTCGAGAAGTGCGATCGCCGTGTTTTGCATAGAGGCGCGGTGTCTACTCCTTACGCTGCCGAATCCTCTCCTTTCTCTATTTCAGTAATCGTATTAGCGCGTTAGTTGGTGGGTTTGCTCTGGCTTGCTCTAGGTGAATGAGGTTGCGATTTGATACATGATGATTTTACATATTTTGTTGCGATAGCGACACGAAAATTAAGTTGTTTGAATATTAGCCGTTCCGCAATATGTTGGTTAAGACAGTGGCTTGAAAGAATAGAGCGCAGTTGCACCTCTTAGTTAATAGGCTGAGAGCTACGAGCGCCTGAAAGCGGAGAACGAGGCCGTACCTCATTCAAGACACTGTGTCAATAGCTGCCAGTTCTTTTCATCTTTATATGCACGCTCGACTCGTGCGAGACGTTTCACCTCAACATTATTACATGGTTTAATGAGTATAAAATTCCTGTAAAATTAAGGACTTAGAAACTATTAACTGCTTTAGCGCGTGATAGGCGCAATGGTTTAAGCTTGCAGCACAAAACACTGATATTATTGTTTTGTTAAGATCAAAACACTACAGCATTTATTTGTATAGTTTATGTGTGCAAATTTACCTAGGGAACGATCCTCTTTATTTAATATTTATTCTGTTTGAAATCATTTTCCATTCAGGTCGTCGACAGCAGTCTAGACAGGCGAACCGTTAACAGAAAAATCAATACACTGGAGTTAGCTTTGTTGCATGAACGATTTAACTCTATCTCATGGTATATAATATTTATTTTGTAATGATTAATGAAAAAGGCAACACTGATTTAAAACACAGGTTGCGTTTTTTTCGCTTAATATGTTTAGAATCATGGTCTGATTGCAACCGCTCAGTTTTCGGTAGAAGTCTTTTTACACCCTGTATAGAGGTAATATTTTTATAGATGGCTAAAATTTATTACGAATAGAATAACTCTGTAGCAAATCTGATGGCAACAGTTTGGTTGAGTATTAACTAATATTATCTACATTATATGCAAAGCGGTGTCCGTAATATCGACGTTGTAAGTAAGCTTTCAGTGTTTTGAGTCAGGCATAGCATCAGCGTCTTGGCTCAAATGTTCAGCAGTAGGTACGTTGGTGGTGTGGGAGGGGCTACATGCTCTCCGTTATTTTTGATCGCCTTAATATGAACAGTGATGCGGGCAAAATAGCACCTATTGACTGCCAAATGCTCATTTCATTTTTAAGCTTCAAAGCATGGAACATCCTATAGTAAAATAATCATTCAGTCAGTATGGTAAATAAAATCATAGCACTATATTTATTCTATTCACTACAAGAAGTAACAGTTGATATTAAATGACAAGATTCAATAATGAAATGAAACCGAAGTTTATTTTTTAATCCTAACTAAGATGATTTTTTTTTCAATGCAAGTTCAAACTACTAAATATCCTTTTTCTAAGAACTGAAACAGAATAAACAATGTAGACAAAGGAAACCATACCATGGTAGTCATAACTCCAAGCATGGGTCGCGTTTCACCACGGAATTTATCAAATTAAGCTAGAAATTAATATAAAATAAATAAAAATAGCTAGCCTGCAACCAAAAGGTGGAATAAAACACCTCCAGACAATTGTAGCACTGTTCACTGAACGAACTAAGCACAGGACGAAACCACTCTCCGGATTCTAATATTTCAATTCATGACCCACAAAATCAGAGCACTCGCTGGTAATGAGGGAAAACAAATAATTATCGTTAACACAGCGCAACAAAATATGCAAAAGTCGACGGGGAAACGATAATAACAGTTTTAACTTTTTAATGCAGTCGATCGATTGGCCGCCCGACACATTTACGGAGGTTTCACACGTTTTGTGAGTAGAGCGTCCGTTTCCAATATAATATTTGAGTTACTATTTGTGGGTGTAAATTGTAAGGCCGTTCTAAAAGATGAGGGGCCTTAAACGGATATTTATATAACGATTTGATGGCAGTGTGAAGCGGCGGAGTCCGCAGCGTGATCGCTGGACGTAAACTTGAGGGAGCACTGTAGCGGCGCACGCAAGAGGTCGCTGTGCGCGCATCCAGACCGCGCGGAGTCCCGAGCGTTGCCGGAGACTCCCGAACACAGGCGTGACCCCGCACAACCTCCCCTTCCACTCATCGAACATTTCAGCTGAAATACACGGTGTCGCCATCGTTGCTACTGGATCTGCCATTGCCGCACTCCCTCATTCAGCGATATTTCAGTCTATAGGCCACTGCTGTAGAGTTCTTCATTCAGAACATGCACATTAATGCGTACCTACACTTACTATATAATATGCATAGGTGTGCAAAAAGGGTCAAGGCAAGATTTGTTGTAAAAGAGCCGGTGTACAATGATATCGTAATAATATTGCTTAGATTGCATATAATAACGACAAAATAAAAATGAAGGAAGTGAAGGTTTAAAAAAATTAAATACGTAGATTAGATTTTTCTTAGGTATGTTGCATTGTTAATTCCGTATTATGTAATATTATTTAACCACTTTATAGGTGTATATAGGGTGAAATTTTGAGACAGGGGGCAGTAATAGCAGGTACCTTAACCGTTTTGAGATATTTTGCCATTTGATCTGTTTCATATTACCTAGTATATGGATCAAAACTCTATGGGATTTCAGGTATTAGTAGTAGAAATGTCAGAAATCGTCAAAAACGTTTCCAATTGGTAGTACCTACTTACATTAATAGTATTAGTTAGTTTTTACCATCTTTGAAAATAAACTTTATATTATACTTGCTGCGCTCCCGCGGTGTGACCCGCGGTCCCTCGGGATTTTTTTCATTTTTTTGGGGTAAAAAGTAGCCTATGTCCTTCCCTGGGATACAACCTTTAACTATGCCAAATTTCAGCTTAATCTGTTAGCGGTTTGGGCGTGAAAGCGTAACAAACAGACAGACAGACAGAGTTACTTTCACATTGATAAGATTAGTATGGATGGATATGGATATAAGAATATATAAGAATAAGATTATATAAGATAAGATATAAGATAGGGTTGCTAACGGTCTTTTCCCAGTCTATTAGTGATAATGCTATTTGTGATGTGTATGACATATAATTATCCTCAGAATCAAATCTATTCAGGAATTGATTTTACTGCATCTGACACACCTATTGTAATCCCAGCTTGGCAATTTAATTACGTTGGTAACCAAATTCGAGCACAATATCACACAATATCCGATATTGTTTTTGGAAAGTGTTACGATAAGCCTGTGGCATCATTCGAATGGAGTGCCTTGGTAACAGGGTCGCTAATAATAATTATTCTAACCGCGTGTAGTTGTTTCTTTGATCCAAAGTTGGCCTAAAAAAAACGCGCTCAACAATACAGGGTGTAAAAAGACGTCTACCGAGGCCCAAAAGTACAGCATCCCAACACACAACTAAATCCAAAAGGATTTTCCGAAAAAATCATTGTATCCGGAGAAAACCGACCTCGCACAGCTGGTCGAGCGTATGTACTGGGCGCGTTTTTATTCGTGGATTGCTGGATTTTGAGTTTTAATTTCTGTTTTCTTTTATAAATGAAATTATTAGGTAGTATGGTCTTATTATGTAGTAGTAGTAGTAAATAACTGGAAAATAAAATAAAATGACGTAGCTAAGTTAACATTTTTTGGCGTTTTTTTTTCGCTAAAGATCTTCAGAATCATGACCAACCCCTCAGTTTTCGGTAGCAGTCTTTTTACACCCTGTATAATTGAGTTTTTCATTCTCGAAAGGTGCGTTTTGAGACTGGTACGTTTTGCGCATATGGTGCATTTTGCTATAGGCACATTATGCGGCTGAGCATTTATTTTCTTGGTATTATTGGTATCTTCATTCAATTGTCTAACTTATTCCGGAAAATGTGTAGGTACCTAATGTTGTAAGTGACCGTATAACATTACTCGGAAAGTATGTTACCAGTAACTCTGTATGATTTGAAGTTAATAGCCGCGTACGTAATGACTGAGCAAGCAGTTTCAGGTATTTGCCTCAGGCGTTTGCCTCGCAACGTTTACCGCAAGATAGCCGCAAGGGAGAGTGTGCTTGCAGCGGGCGAGCCACGTCCTGACCGCGCAGAGTCAGTACGCGGCTATTGGCCAATGATTAGTACTAATGTACTAATCATTGGCCAATAGCCGCTGTTAAGCACTAATGTGCTTAACAGCGGCTGCGAAAGCTGTGTGAAAGGACATCGTCACAATTGAAACAAACGCTTAGCATGCTCCTAAGGTGTAGCTAATGTATTCAGTAGGTATTACGATTATGATTGATAATTTTATATGAAAAATAAGTCAAGGCAAAAGCCGCTAAGTTTACGCAATATGAAGAAAGGTATATCTATAGCTATTTTAGCCATCTGTTGGATGAGCCGAGCCCTTGAACTATCGCGTGCTAATCGCGGCCAAGACTCCGATACCTGCCCAGCGCCACGTAGCCATATACCTACATGTGGATACTGCACCACTTTCACCTCAAGGTAAAACTGAGATTGGTCATTTCGATAGCGTTTGTTTTGCTTATTTTTAACTTTCTTTATTGATTTCAGCGCTCATGAGACTCGAATATTCGAGGCTCAATGGATTTCGCTTGCTGAATTTTACTGTCACCCTTTTGAGTAGACTACCAATTCCAAAAAACAGGATGAGGATTTCGCTTGGAATTTTTCTTTCATATTTTGTGACCTTGTCGCAATTCTAATATGAATTAAATGTGCAACTATTGTTCATTGCCTGAAGTCAAAATTGTCTGCGCGTGAAGGTCACACAGAATGTTGAATATGCTAAATTATTATTTGAAGTACAACTGAGTGAGACATTAAAAGATTTTGTAACGTACATCTTAATCCTTGAGATTTTGTATCTCTGTAAAGTTGAGAAATGAAAAGCTTTGTACCTCTGTAAAGTTACCCTACAAGGCAGTGGCCTTTAGTTGAAATAATGTAGCACTTTCAGGCGACGAAGAGCGTACTACGCACAGCTATTCATTTATGCAGTTTAATCAACGTCTTTGGGACATTTACATAAGTTTTCGTACACGGCTTCTCTTACGTAGAGTCTACGCGAATAATAAAAAAAACCTATCATTCACTCTGCCTTTATTCAATCACCTCAGCATCTTTAGGACAGAAACATTATATTGGTTAAATTATCCTAGAAATTATACTACTTATATACGTGTTTTAGCGTATTATAAAAATATATAACTCTATTCTATTCCATTTAATATTTACATTGACTAACTGTGTTTCCTTATCTTATTCATATACATACTGCAATAGAATAATTTATTTACAGAAACTAAGCTACTACATATTTACATATATTTACAAAATACAACAGGATTAGTCAAGCTATCTAAGGATCGTTAGAAACGATCTATAGATAGCTCAACTGATCCAGGTCACTGTCAGTCGGAAGCGTGCCCAAAACACTGGCGGCATTACCACCCTGGATGGCAATGCTGATCCTTTGAGCCAAAAATGTGCCAGCTCTCGGATCACGCGTCGTTTCGACCAGACGCCCTGAAAGAATTTTGAAAACCCGAAGGGCTCCAGAACCCCACGGACCTAGGGTCTCAACCCCAAATGGTTCAAATATATAAACCCTATCAAGATTTATATATTTGCGCTTTTTGAGATCCTCAGCCGAATCTGCCGCCGCGCCAGGCCTAACGGATGTCCCCGGTAGATGGGAAAGCGCAAGGGTGTCTACGCAAGTAGCGTCCCACACCAAAGGCCTTCCCCTCTCCCAAGGGACAAGAGTCATGCCGTCGAGGCGCTTGCCATCGTCACGCATCAGACCGCTCGGTTCGAGAACGGCTGGAACATTGGCGCTGACAAGCGCTCGACGGATGATGTCATTAAGACTGGCGTGGCGGCAGAACCGACCTGCGGCCCTAGTGCACGATAATCCGTGGTGACCAAGCTGGTCGACCGCCCTACCACACTGACATAAGTGAGGGGCGCAACACCGCGCACCCAACCGTAGGCACACTGCAATACGGAAACTAGCGGGATCCATCAAAGTTCCTAAATTTTGTGATGGAAGTGCTTGCAGCCACAAACCTGACTCCCATTTTGAGACGGCTAGGAGACGGGCACGATCTGCGGAGCATGAACACGTATCTAACAGACAGTTCCGTGTCAACTCACACAGAGGCCCGTCCCATTGCCGTTGAGACGAAAGGGAAACGGGGGGAGCGGCAAGAGGGCAAGCACTACGCCAAGCGTTTAATGCCTCGTCTTGAAATGAAATTTGTAAACTACTACAAGGCAGATCCAAAAGCGAAGGTGATAGAATTTTGTCAATTAAATTACTATTGCTGTGGATCGAAGACAAAAACGCTGGTAGAGCAACACTTGAAATTTTTCTTATACCTAAGCCTCCCAATCTGACAGGAAGGGAGGCCTGCGACCATGCCCTGTCATCCAAATAAATATTCAGAACAGACGATAGCGTGTTCTTCATAATGTTGTCCAAACCTTCCACCAGTTCGCTGTGTTTCCACAGTTGACAACACCTTAAAGCATAAGTAAATTTAGGAACAAAAAGACAAAACTTAATAATAGTGAAAGCCATATGACGGTTAATTTTGAGCAATCTGTCGGAAGTTCTGTTAAAAATTTGAATTTTCTCATCTACAAAGGCAGGAAAAGACTCTTCAAAGATTGGTGAACCGAGGAGGCGAAGTGAACATTTATCAACTACCGTAATATTTGAAGCTAAACTGTTGAATTTACCAAAAATGTAATTTTTATCTAAACATGTGTCTGAAACATAAAGTTCGCACTTTGAAAAATTTAGTTCTAAACCAACTTTTTGAAACTCATCAATAATTAATTTTAAATCGCCAAAAACCGTGTCTACATCGCCACCTAAGGTTCCGTCATCCAAATACCAAACATTGAGTTTGGATTGGAGACGCTGAATATTTGGATGGATTGCAAGGCTAAATATGGCCGGACCAAGAGGATCGCCCTGCTGACAGCCAACTGCAATATATACATATACTATAATACTATACTATATATACTATATACAGGGTGTAAAAGACGTCTACCGAAGCCGAAAAGGGTAGGTACAGGATCCCAAAACACAACCAAATCCAAAATGATTTTCCGAAAAAATCATTATATCCGGAGAAAACAGCGTTTGAAGATTACTGTTTGCGTACGTACCTACTGGTGCGTTGTTTTACATAGATTGCTGGATTTTGAGTTTTAACTGTTGTTTTCTTTTATAAATGAAATTATTAGGTAGGTATGGTATTTTTATGTTGTACTAGTAGTAAATAACCGGAAATAAGATTAAATGACGTAGCTAAGTCGTGTGTTTGTGCGATTTTTTTTCGCTAAATATGTCTAGAATCATGGTCTGATTGAAACCCCTCAGTTTTTGTAGCAGTCTTTTTACACCCTGTATACTATACTATTAGGCCCTTACTAATAAACGTATCATAAAGTTATTCCTCGGAATAAACTAAAAATAACCATACATTTTGACAGTTTACACTCAGGAATAACTTTACACCACGTTTATTAGTAAGGGCCTCATACTATAATATACTTATACTATACTTACTATCCATACTTACTTAATATTATAAATGTGAAAGTAACTCCGTCTGTCTGTCTGTCTGTTTGTTACGCTTTCACGCCCAAACCGCTGAACAGATTAAGCTGAAATTTGGCATAGTTAAAAGTTGTATCCCAGGGAAGGACATAGGCTACTTTTTATCCCGAAAAAAAAAAAACAAAACTCGAGGGACCGCGGGTCACACCGCGGGAGCGCAGCTAGCTATTTATATATCTTTCGATAATAGACAAAATACTACACCAACCCCCTTAGCATGACCACACTATCTCCACGGTAGAATAGAGTAAAACGACATAATATGAGTTTAGGCAAAAGCATTTTTTTCTACAGCCGTAATAAAACTCAAAATAATCTGAACGATAATGTAAGGGGGCAGGGTTTACATGCTTATAAAATGTGTAGGCACACGGGTTGCAGTTCCAATCTTGCATGGATGAGTGGCCCCAATCGATTAGGACACAATTAGTTGGTAAACATTCTCATTACGTTTTACTTGTTTTGTAAAGCCTACAAGTCGAGCGTATGTACTGGGCGCGTTTTTATTCGTGGATTGCTGGATTTTGAGTTTTAATTTCTGTTTTCTTTTATAAATGAAATTATTAGGTAGTATGGTCTTATTATGTAGTAGTAGTAGTAAATAACTGGAAAATAAAATAAAATGACGTAGCTAAGTTAACATTTTTTGGCGTTTTTTTTTCGCTAAAGATCTTCAGAATCATGACCAACCCCTCAGTTTTCGGTAGCAGTCTTTTTACACCCTGTATAATTGAGTTTTTCATTCTCGAAAGGTGCGTTTTGAGACTGGTACGTTTTGCGCATATGGTGCATTTTGCTATAGGCACATTATGCGGCTGAGCATTTATTTTCTTGGTATTATTGGTATCTTCATTCAATTGTCTAACTTATTCCGGAAAATGTGTAGGTACCTAATGTTGTAAGTGACCGTATAACATTACTCGGAAAGTATGTTACCAGTAACTCTGTATGATTTGAAGTTAATAGCCGCGTACGTAATGACTGAGCAAGCAGTTTCAGGTATTTGCCTCAGGCGTTTGCCTCGCAACGTTTACCGCAAGATAGCCGCAAGGGAGAGTGTGCTTGCAGCGGGCGAGCCACGTCCTGACCGCGCAGAGTCAGTACGCGGCTATTGGCCAATGATTAGTACTAATGTACTAATCATTGGCCAATAGCCGCTGTTAAGCACTAATGTGCTTAACAGCGGCTGCGAAAGCTGTGTGAAAGGACATCGTCACAATTGAAACAAACGCTTAGCATGCTCCTAAGGTGTAGCTAATGTATTCAGTAGGTATTACGATTATGATTGATAATTTTATATGAAAAATAAGTCAAGGCAAAAGCCGCTAAGTTTACGCAATATGAAGAAAGGTATATCTATAGCTATTTTAGCCATCTGTTGGATGAGCCGAGCCCTTGAACTATCGCGTGCTAATCGCGGCCAAGACTCCGATACCTGCCCAGCGCCACGTAGCCATATACCTACATGTGGATACTGCACCACTTTCACCTCAAGGTAAAACTGAGATTGGTCATTTCGATAGCGTTTGTTTTGCTTATTTTTAACTTTCTTTATTGATTTCAGCGCTCATGAGACTCGAATATTCGAGGCTCAATGGATTTCGCTTGCTGAATTTTACTGTCACCCTTTTGAGTAGACTACCAATTCCAAAAAACAGGATGAGGATTTCGCTTGGAATTTTTCTTTCATATTTTGTGACCTTGTCGCAATTCTAATATGAATTAAATGTGCAACTATTGTTCATTGCCTGAAGTCAAAATTGTCTGCGCGTGAAGGTCACACAGAATGTTGAATATGCTAAATTATTATTTGAAGTACAACTGAGTGAGACATTAAAAGATTTTGTAACGTACATCTTAATCCTTGAGATTTTGTATCTCTGTAAAGTTGAGAAATGAAAAGCTTTGTACCTCTGTAAAGTTACCCTACAAGGCAGTGGCCTTTAGTTGAAATAATGTAGCACTTTCAGGCGACGAAGAGCGTACTACGCACAGCTATTCATTTATGCAGTTTAATCAACGTCTTTGGGACATTTACATAAGTTTTCGTACACGGCTTCTCTTACGTAGAGTCTACGCGAATAATAAAAAAAACCTATCATTCACTCTGCCTTTATTCAATCACCTCAGCATCTTTAGGACAGAAACATTATATTGGTTAAATTATCCTAGAAATTATACTACTTATATACGTGTTTTAGCGTATTATAAAAATATATAACTCTATTCTATTCCATTTAATATTTACATTGACTAACTGTGTTTCCTTATCTTATTCATATACATACTGCAATAGAATAATTTATTTACAGAAACTAAGCTACTACATATTTACATATATTTACAAAATACAACAGGATTAGTCAAGCTATCTAAGGATCGTTAGAAACGATCTATAGATAGCTCAACTGATCCAGGTCACTGTCAGTCGGAAGCGTGCCCAAAACACTGGCGGCATTACCACCCTGGATGGCAATGCTGATCCTTTGAGCCAAAAATGTGCCAGCTCTCGGATCACGCGTCGTTTCGACCAGACGCCCTGAAAGAATTTTGAAAACCCGAAGGGCTCCAGAACCCCACGGACCTAGGGTCTCAACCCCAAATGGTTCAAATATATAAACCCTATCAAGATTTATATATTTGCGCTTTTTGAGATCCTCAGCCGAATCTGCCGCCGCGCCAGGCCTAACGGATGTCCCCGGTAGATGGGAAAGCGCAAGGGTGTCTACGCAAGTAGCGTCCCACACCAAAGGCCTTCCCCTCTCCCAAGGGACAAGAGTCATGCCGTCGAGGCGCTTGCCATCGTCACGCATCAGACCGCTCGGTTCGAGAACGGCTGGAACATTGGCGCTGACAAGCGCTCGACGGATGATGTCATTAAGACTGGCGTGGCGGCAGAACCGACCTGCGGCCCTAGTGCACGATAATCCGTGGTGACCAAGCTGGTCGACCGCCCTACCACACTGACATAAGTGAGGGGCGCAACACCGCGCACCCAACCGTAGGCACACTGCAATACGGAAACTAGCGGGATCCATCAAAGTTCCTAAATTTTGTGATGGAAGTGCTTGCAGCCACAAACCTGACTCCCATTTTGAGACGGCTAGGAGACGGGCACGATCTGCGGAGCATGAACACGTATCTAACAGACAGTTCCGTGTCAACTCACACAGAGGCCCGTCCCATTGCCGTTGAGACGAAAGGGAAACGGGGGGAGCGGCAAGAGGGCAAGCACTACGCCAAGCGTTTAATGCCTCGTCTTGAAATGAAATTTGTAAACTACTACAAGGCAGATCCAAAAGCGAAGGTGATAGAATTTTGTCAATTAAATTACTATTGCTGTGGATCGAAGACAAAAACGCTGGTAGAGCAACACTTGAAATTTTTCTTATACCTAAGCCTCCCAATCTGACAGGAAGGGAGGCCTGCGACCATGCCCTGTCATCCAAATAAATATTCAGAACAGACGATAGCGTGTTCTTCATAATGTTGTCCAAACCTTCCACCAGTTCGCTGTGTTTCCACAGTTGACAACACCTTAAAGCATAAGTAAATTTAGGAACAAAAAGACAAAACTTAATAATAGTGAAAGCCATATGACGGTTAATTTTGAGCAATCTGTCGGAAGTTCTGTTAAAAATTTGAATTTTCTCATCTACAAAGGCAGGAAAAGACTCTTCAAAGATTGGTGAACCGAGGAGGCGAAGTGAACATTTATCAACTACCGTAATATTTGAAGCTAAACTGTTGAATTTACCAAAAATGTAATTTTTATCTAAACATGTGTCTGAAACATAAAGTTCGCACTTTGAAAAATTTAGTTCTAAACCAACTTTTTGAAACTCATCAATAATTAATTTTAAATCGCCAAAAACCGTGTCTACATCGCCACCTAAGGTTCCGTCATCCAAATACCAAACATTGAGTTTGGATTGGAGACGCTGAATATTTGGATGGATTGCAAGGCTAAATATGGCCGGACCAAGAGGATCGCCCTGCTGACAGCCAACTGCAATATATACATATACTATAATACTATACTATATATACTATATACAGGGTGTAAAAGACGTCTACCGAAGCCGAAAAGGGTAGGTACAGGATCCCAAAACACAACCAAATCCAAAATGATTTTCCGAAAAAATCATTATATCCGGAGAAAACAGCGTTTGAAGATTACTGTTTGCGTACGTACCTACTGGTGCGTTGTTTTACATAGATTGCTGGATTTTGAGTTTTAACTGTTGTTTTCTTTTATAAATGAAATTATTAGGTAGGTATGGTATTTTTATGTTGTACTAGTAGTAAATAACCGGAAATAAGATTAAATGACGTAGCTAAGTCGTGTGTTTGTGCGATTTTTTTTCGCTAAATATGTCTAGAATCATGGTCTGATTGAAACCCCTCAGTTTTTGTAGCAGTCTTTTTACACCCTGTATACTATACTATTAGGCCCTTACTAATAAACGTATCATAAAGTTATTCCTCGGAATAAACTAAAAATAACCATACATTTTGACAGTTTACACTCAGGAATAACTTTACACCACGTTTATTAGTAAGGGCCTCATACTATAATATACTTATACTATACTTACTATCCATACTTACTTAATATTATAAATGTGAAAGTAACTCCGTCTGTCTGTCTGTCTGTTTGTTACGCTTTCACGCCCAAACCGCTGAACAGATTAAGCTGAAATTTGGCATAGTTAAAAGTTGTATCCCAGGGAAGGACATAGGCTACTTTTTATCCCGAAAAAAAAAAAACAAAACTCGAGGGACCGCGGGTCACACCGCGGGAGCGCAGCTAGCTATTTATATATCTTTCGATAATAGACAAAATACTACACCAACCCCCTTAGCATGACCACACTATCTCCACGGTAGAATAGAGTAAAACGACATAATATGAGTTTAGGCAAAAGCATTTTTTTCTACAGCCGTAATAAAACTCAAAATAATCTGAACGATAATGTAAGGGGGCAGGGTTTACATGCTTATAAAATGTGTAGGCACACGGGTTGCAGTTCCAATCTTGCATGGATGAGTGGCCCCAATCGATTAGGACACAATTAGTTGGTAAACATTCTCATTACGTTTTACTTGTTTTGTAAAGCCTACCAATTTTATCTGATAAGAAGGGCATACATGGCGAACGAAAAATTGATTTTACTTATCTCAATAATTAGCGGGTTAATGTTCAAGTATCTATCACTTTTGAATCTGCTGATGCGGAAACAACTAGCTATAGTTATAATTAAAAGATAAATATAATAAACTAACTATTATATGAAATGAAATGAAATTTATTTTGCCAGAAGCATGGTCATAATATAGGTAATAGGGTCAATAAGCTTATATCGTAAATTGTATCTCCCACTTCACTGTTAGATACAGAATGCAAATAAAATTGGTTTAAAATTATTTTGAAGTAAAGTAGATGATGATCACAATCTTATACTTAACGCAAACTGTAGGATGCTTTCCTTCATCGAAATTTTATTACAGGGATAAATTTACAGTACTTAGTATCCCGTGTAAATGTAGAGTAGCTGGTGACTCACATCAATGCATATTGTCCCTGAAGCTCTAAATAAGGTTCTCTAATAAAGTTGAATTTTTGAACAAAGTAATTTTCTGATGTGTTATTATTTATTTAGCTATAGCTATGTTTTAAACAGGCACATACATTCACAATACACGTAGCACTTATTACGCAGATAAACGTACATCGTTCAGGTCGTTCTTAATAGGTCAACTAGGTTAAGCAAGTCACGGGTGTTACAGAAAACCATCAAGGGTTCTGACGCATAATTACCAATAATTCAGAATGTACATTTAAAGGTGCGCTGCATGCTTCGATCAAGAATCGGAGGCTGCATGCCTGGGATAACGCTTTGTATGATGACAGGAGATATTGAAATAAATGATTTCTTCTTAGAAGAGAAGAGAGATAAACATGGTGCTGAGCCCAGATTTGTTTGCTCTTCTTACTGATATCATTTGAGATTAAAATGAATTGATTTTTCTTCTTCCTTTTATATTTAGTTAGCAATCTTGTTCCTTCATTGCGAAATTAATAGCATAATATTCGATAGTACCTGAGATTTGGGCGTGTTTGTACGTACGCGAAGAATAAATTCATCTTCACAATAGAGCTGCGCTGAGCCTAGGAACTTAAATCATACCAATCTTGAAACATATTCGCTATACGGCTTAGCTAGCATTGTACCAATATATTGAGCGCGGTTGTGTGACGATTTATCTATGTTTATTCCAAGATCCATGTAACTCATTCGGTCCAGCGGTTAAGACGTAATCGAAACACAAGCGCACACCTATGTAGCAAACATTTAGATTTTCATAATGAATTTGCATAGATACTACAAATTCCGATTTAAAAATGAAGCAATAAATAGCAAAAAATCGTTCTAGCCATCCCCAAATGATTAATAAAAAAAAACTTATTATTTTATTTCTTTTGGTGCTACAGAAGTCAAGTTGAACCTTCGTTAAAAAATGAATACTCACCACTTTCTCTTCCACAGCAGTATCATTGTTGTTGTTGCTCCCATATTTTAAGGCACCGTTTTCCATGACCACAACTGATCGTCGGGTTACTCTTCATATACTCCTGGCTTACACTAATAATTGTCCACATCTATTTAAACCACGATATATTATTTGTAAATGATATTCTTCCAGCTCACACGTACGATTATCACTAAGATGTCGCTTTAACATAAAAGTTTAACTTTGTTTACCTAAGTATATATTTTTAAACTGATATTGTATGAAAGCACATCTTCTGTCGATAATATGTTTTCACTTTATATTATAAGGTTTATTAAGAATAGAAAATAATTATTAGAAAAGAAAAGAATAAGCACGGTGAATGAAGCGATTAATGTAGCGTTAGTATAGCATAACTGAGGGATCTTTCTCACAGACCAAGCTACAATAAATAAAACGATTTTTGTTATTCTTATGAAAAACAAACCTTTTGGAACCGTTTATGGATCGTTTTATTACAAAGTAATACTACCAAGTAGTTGCGGCGCTACTTACCTACCAATGATAAGCATAATCAAGAAAGTAGTGCATAATATTTTCACATTACGCAAATAATTTATGTTTTTTTTTTCAAATAAGATGTATCCTTAATTATAGGTTTTCGTTGCAACAAAATGTAAAAATAAGATGGCTGCAAATGATAACAAAACTTGTATAATTCCTTTACAAAATAATAAACCAGCCCTACCAATACGATTCAAGTTAATAACGAAGAATATTAGCCGAAGAAGAAAAGCGATTTGTGAATAAATTAATTTACAATCAAGTTATATAATTTGAACAACCAAAAACATCGGTTGCTATGTTACTTTTCTTTGTAAACACATTGCTTTGTCCTCCAAACCACTTTTATTCACTGCGAATTATGATCTATTATGTGAATTTTGCTTTCGTAAAAATCTATGAAAAAATTCACTTAAGTCTTTCACGTTCACCATAAAATGTGTATAATTTGAAGGCACGGTTAGAACATAGATTGGAGTGGTATTGTTATTGTGAGATTCGCGCGTGTCGGAGGTGTTCGCGGTGTGTTGTGTCGCGGCGCGGCGCGGGTTGGCGTCGCGCGGGCCGCGTCATACTGCGGCGCGAGCGGCCGGGCCGGCGCGCCTGGAGCGCCCGCGCCCGCGCCCGCCCAGGCACCCACCGCCATGCCGCATGCAAGCTCGCACACACAACTCCTTACTTCATTTTAATACATCTCATATTTTTTTACTTGAATCTTGCTATTATAAATACGAGAGTTAGGATTTTTGTTGCTCCTTCATGTTGAAACGGCTGATAGACTAGAATGAAAGTTTAAGATGAAACTGAATTTACGCATAAAACTAGTGAGTTCATGATTTCAAAAAAATCAACAGTATCATTTTAGAGCCTAGTAGACATTTTTTAAGTCAGAGGATTTACCTGCACCACCTAGGTAGGTGCTTACTCTGTCTATTTTTATGAAGTCTTTCTTTCAAAAGGAGGCCGTAGCACGCATAAAATATTTAAGAAATCGATAGTTATAAACGTATTTCTGTTTCTAAAAAGTAGGTATTAATCAGAGTGACACTAAATATAAATTCTGTCCTATTTCGTAAAAATATCCCCATACGTGTGACTCTACCGTCTGTTTCCACTCGACACAATTTCCACGACTAGTTGCACCTCTGTAACATCTGACTTAAACTTGAAACTTAAACGAAATTTAGACATTTTACAAAAAAGTATTATTTATTTATTATATTACTTATTTTGATTTTAGTAAAACTCTACCACCCAAAATGTGAAAGTTATTTTGTTGATATCTGTACATCCCGCACTCAGCCCCGCTCACCATCACCAGCCCAGCACCATACCATCATTTATTATTGACAGACGACCTTGAGCTACATATTATTTCTCTTTAGCACACGGCAAGGGTTTTATTAGGTCAATGACAGACGTTACAATTTTGAAACAATGTGCATAACTTCTAATTACATACTGAAAAAATACTTGCATATTAAAAATATGCATAAGATATCCATCTTGTGATGCTAGGTATCATAAATATGTAACGAGAATACTTGTGACCGTCAGGTTTATCTTATTTCGATAATAAACCTTCAAATTTCTTGTTATAATAATGATTAAGGTAGGTACTTTCATTGTTATCAAATAACCGTTGTTTGATATGTAGTATTATTGATATAATATGATAAAAAAATTAAGAATTTAATAAAATAGGCAAGTAAACTTTATACAAAATTATCGCATAAGCCTTGTAGTAGATACCGGAGTTAATATTTAGACGTTTCATTCAGATAATACCAGTCGGCCATAAACATTAAACGTGCAAGCCGTGAGCAGAGGCGCATTTCTTTTTTATTATTGTCAAGTACTTTTGCAGTCTAGTTGTTTATTTTTATTTATTTAGTATAAAAAGTTACACACTAAAGTAAAATTATTTTCTCAGTTAAATGTGAGTTTAGCATGGATGTTTATATTGCATAATATAGCGTGTAAATAAAACAAAATGGGAGTGAAAAAGGAAAAATCAAATGATACTAAAAGTAAAAAAAAACCACCGCCAAAAAAGGAAGTCCCAAGTGTTTTTTCGCAGTCTTTCTTTCTATGGATGTTCCCGTTGTTTTACAACGGGTATCACCGAGATCTGGAAGAGTATGATCTAGTGCCCGTGGCAGGAAAACACGACTCAAAACTTGTCGGTGACACACTTGAACGGTGAGTTGGTTTTTGTTTTATACAAAATGCAAAAAAGGTTGAACTTCGAACTGTCAGAACAATTAATAGCTCAATACATCTGGGTAGTATCAAAATGTATGTATAAAATAAAAATATAGAAATATATAAAATATAAAAATATAGCCTTGAAATATCGAAGTTTTAAATAGATAATCGAAATATATTCCGTCTTACTAGTAAAAACCTGTTATACCACATTTATTCCACTTTTATACGAATAGCTAATATCTATCAAAAAATTTATAGTTTTTAAACTTTTGTATTTTGATTTTCGGTATTTCCAGTATTAGGTATATATAATAAATAATTCTTAATATATTATATTCCACTATCTACACTTATTCTAAGTTTATCCAAAACGAAAAGAACGTTGTCTTCGTATGTTGAAACACAAACGTACTCACAAACTTTCGCATTTATAATACTATTATGAAATAGGATGGAAAATAATGTTGCCCATAAAGCTACATAGGTACATAAGCCGTCAGTTAGATACTATATTATAGTGAAGGTACATAGACGCTATTAGAACAAATCTCTGATTGCAAAGTACAGTATATTCGATTAGAATGTAGGTACGATTATGGAAACGCAGCTGCTCTTTCATAATGAATGAATGATAAACCTTAAATAACTAATAAACAAGATACAAATAAAAGACAAAACAATAATGCTGAGAATCGATCTCTACAATAGATATAAAATAATATTAGAATTTAAACAGAAACTAAGCTACTACATTTTTTTACTACATTTACATATATTTACAAAATACAACAGGATTAGTCAAGCTATCTAAGGATCGTTAGAAACGATCTATAGATAGCTCAACTGATCCAGGTCACTGTCAGCCGGAAGCGTGCCCAAAACACTGGCGGCATTACCACGCTGGATGGCCATATAAAATCTAAGGTAATATAAAATACAGGTGGTCCAAACGGTGAGGTCAGAGAAAAAATTATCCTCTGACCCATATACATCAGAAGAAAGTAACTCCTTTCCTTCATCCGTGCTCTGAACCATCCGAAAATACCCCATGTAGGTATGTTCCCCAATAATTTGTTGGTTTCGAAAATCAAAACCGAATGAGAGAATAGCGAGTGGAGTATCAAAATAAAGGAAAAAAGGAGATTACAAAAATATACAGGATTGTTTTTTGAGAAGTATGGTGATGGCCAATTCAGAAACCACGAAAGTTAGAGAAAAGTCGTGAAAAGTGACATCCCTTCGATTTATAATAAACAGTAACTGCATATTTAGCTTTATTTTTTATCCTTTTAATTTTGAAGGAAATTATTTAGTCAAAATTATAAAAAAAAAAAAATGGACATCTTGAACTAATTGATTTTGTTACTGAGAATAAATCTTTGCAAGGAAACGTATTATTAAAAACAGTCGGGTTTTGGATTTTTAAAATATTGAATCTGTAAGGGTCACTCAGATACTTGGCCGCTTTCCATCTTAAAACATGCCAACTTTTTGAAATGGAGCACGATTAAAAATATTTTCCTATCTGTGCAGTGTATAAAAGGTACAACTAATATTTCACTGAGTCAGAATCAACTCAGCTCTTTATAATGAACCGAAGAATAAATAATTATGTTGCATTATGTTCTTTTTAAAACTGTTACTTTGGTAGGTACCTATCTAACTGAAATTATATTTTCATTGACTACTCTACTTCGATTGTAATACCACAAATAATATAAATAATACTAATGTAATAATGTGTAGAAAAAAAATGTTTTAATTATTTCAAGGAATTGGATAGCAGAAGAATCTACCGCAAAAGCTGCAGGCAGAGACCCTTCATTCATAAAAGTACTTATCAAGAGTTTCGGATGGTCTTACTTGCCCGGTGGTCTGATGCAGTTTATGTATGTTTCTATACGGTAAGTTTATTTTAATCAGTTTTTACGATTGACCATTCAGGGTGGTCGCAGACCTATCGGCGCCGAACTGTCAATTCAATAGAAGAAATGCTGAGACTGATTCAGAAGCCAGCCGCATTTTCTGACGTCATCAGCATTTTTTGTATAGAAATATGTCAGCGGCGCGTACGACGCGGTGAAATGTGCGATCAGGTTTAACATAAGTTAAAATCAGTACGAATATTACACGAAAGGAGCCTCTTTGAGGCGCACTTAAATCCTTTCACCACACTGGTTCGAAAGAACTGGTGGCTCGCTAAGAAGAAGAAGAAGAAGTACGAATATTAGCAAAATTAACCTTTGAAGCTGTAGCTTGAAACTGAAAGCAACGCGCGGTCACAGCATGGTGGGTGACCGCTAAGCGGCTATAACAACTGAATGTTTTTATACTTCAGAGGGCATTGAGTGGAACTAGCCCGTTAATTTGTCGGTACTGGCGTAAAGTCGTTAAGCCATGACATAGCTTTTAGGTGGGCTAAAAACTACGTCACTAGAGTTGGCAATATCTGCTGATGCTAACTCATCATCATCATTTCCCTGCCCTTATCCCACATTTATGTAAGGTCGGCACAACAGGTTTTTCTCTTCCCCTCCGCTCTATCAGCCGTCATTTCAACTAACTACGTATATTAAACCTTTCAATACAGCACAGGCACACCGCTGCTTTTTGGGCAGTTGCTGCAGTATTGGTCGGCAGATTCAACCATGACTCAAGAAAGTGCAATGTACTTTGCCATTGCCATGATCTTGTGTAACTGGCTTGCTGCCTATTTGAACCACCACGGTAACCTGTATTGTCAGCAGTACGGTATGAAGCTCCGAGTTGCGACTGGCTCACTTATGTTCAGGAAGGTCAGTGACATATATTTTTTGCCTATTTTCAAATAGGTAGTCTTGACGATATTTTCCATTACTGATTCGTGGTTAGTTCACCATTGCATTATACGTCACCTTGATTACAGATTTATATACAACACATGTTTTGTTATAGATAATGCGAATGGGCAACTCTACTTTAGGAGAAACGACAGCTGGCAAAGTTGTAAACTTACTTTCAAACGATCTTCAAAGATTCGACTTAGCTTTCTTGTTCCTACACTATGTCTGGATCATCCCGATACAATTGGCAGCTGTATGTTACTTGGGCTATATACAAGCGGGGTACGCCGCGCTTATAGGCCTGGCCGCCCTTATTATTATAGCGCTGCCTGTTCAAGGTAAAATACACATATTAGACAATTACAGTAACAATTATCGATCGCGTTAACCCAACCCTCACGTGATTATTACCAGCAATTTTGAGATACAGTAGGTATGCTTAAAGAAACTTTTGGATAAACCATACATTTTTAAAGATTCATCATCATTATCATCTCAGCCCTATCACTGACTGCTGGCTGGGTAGGTATATATCTCAGGTTTCCCTTAATACATTTTAAGTAAAACATTACACTAGAGAACCAAAATTAAATAAAACATTATTTTAGGTGGTATTAGTCAGATAATTGGAAAGGTGAGATTCTCTACAGCTGAGAAAACCGATGAACGTATTAAATTAATGAGTGAAGTCATCAGCGGGATTCAGGTAAGAACCACATTTTTGTGCAAAGACTTTTGAAGTAATGGATGTTATACCACACATCCAGTAGGTACCTAATTGGCATTTTCAGTGCTTTCTAATTTCAGGTTATAAAAATGTACGCTTGGGAAATTCCGTTCCAAAAAGTAGTAGGACAGAAGCGAGCTGACGAGCTAAAGGAAGTAAGGACGGCCACAAGACTCAGAGCCTTATTCATCGGCTTTATGGTCTTCACCGAGAGAGCTGCACTATTCGTGACAATTCTCACTTTCGTGCTTTTCGGGAACTCTATGAGTGCTACTATCGTAAGTACAAACAAAGCCTCATACCTACTCAACGTCATGCAATAGAATTTTTCTGTATAGTATGGGTAAATATAACAAGCGTACTCTCCTATCTAGCTTTCTAAAACCATTAAATGCAATTTATTTCACATCACCTTTTAGCCTTATTTGATGAAAATATTTCTGGGATGCATATAAACAAACATGCATCATTTTGTAATGTAGTATGTAAGTATTAGTATTTTATAATGGATTAGTTCAGATAATCTTAAGTATGGTGCAATAAACGCTTGACCGCAAGATAACACCTACATAAGATCAAAGCATGCATACACACGTATATACAATGTTCGTTTCGTAGCTCGTACAATGTTAATACTGGAATTTTTATTCTGCAATGCGATAACCTCGTAAACGGTTCCGAACATTCTGTCTGACCCCGACAGGAAACCACATTACTTTTAATTCTTGGCAGTTGGTTGGCTCACGCACTTAAACATTTCAGATATACCCGTTGCAGCAGTTTATGAGTGCAGCACAGATAAACATCACTTTGGTGTTGCCTTTAGTATTAGCGTTTACTGCGGAATTGCTTGTGTCCATCAAAAGGGTCCAAGATTTTCTTTCTTTAGGTAAGCTAAGAAAACCATTTATTAAATTCACAATTTTCTACACCTACTAGATCATACATTGTCTTTATATATAAAAATGAATCCCTATATCCCTTGGTCACGCCATCACGCGTGAACGGCTGGACCGATTTCGTTACTTTTTTTTTGTTGTGTTTGTTATTGTCAGGAGAAGGTTCTTATGACAGAAAAAAAATAAAAATTGCGCGGGAAAAAATGAATCCCTATATCCCTTGGTCACTCCATCACGCGTGAACGGCTGGACCGAATAATGCGCAGACGAAGTCGCGCGGGTCAGCTAGTTGTTTATAGATTAGTAAGTCTAACAAAAGGTGAATTCTGATAGAAGCTGAGGTTTTTACGTTTATGAGGTTACTCATGCATTTTTATCTAGCTCAGCTGTTTAGATCGCAACATGCACCGATCTATAATATTATGTGGAACTAACTGAAATAAAGTACAAAGTAGTTTAAAGTAACACAAGCATTTCAAGTAAGCTGTTTCACAGATGACCGGCCAGATTTAGCCGCGGTACTAGAGGAGCCGTCTTTGAATTTGTTCCGCAATACACCTGGAAGCTTCAAGGAGCCCAAGAACCCCGCCGGCGCCGTGAGACCGGTGTCATTCACCCGCAAGTCAAACGATCTGTACAGCAGCGCTATGTTTACAGGTATGTTATTTATCTAAAAGGATTTTCTTGTAAGCTATTTGAAGTTTAAGTTAAAGCCTGCTTTTTATCGTATTTATAAGTGATACTATTTTGCGCATAAAAAATGGAAAATAGTTCATTTTATATTATTTCATCATCATTTAGGTACTGATATAACTTTTAAATAAGTTTGTGTAGGTTATTAATTTTTTTTTCCTAGAAATAACAATCCTGACTGACCACACCTCCAACGATTCATGATTCAAATAGTTACTTCTACGAAAAAGACAAACCTAAATAATGTTTTTCTCGTTTTAGAAGAATAAGATCAGATAACATCCTTGAGTTCCATAATAAGATGTTACATTACGCAGTCCTTGCTTAACGATAAACTAATAAAACATTATTCTAAAGCCGTGATTATTACTACTAAAATAATGTAGGTAATCACTAACCACCTTCGCATAGATACCAAATATTAGATAACGGTCCGAAATGTACATTGTAGGTATATTACAGAAAAATCACTAAAAGTAATTCATATACATTTTTCTCAAACGGTGAAGGAAAACATCGTAAGGAAAACATCGTGAGGAAACCGGCATGTCGTAGAACCTAAAAAGTTCGAAAAACATGTGTCAAGTGCACATAAGTAAAATCCTTTCACCACACAGAGAATGTGACAAATTCTACTTCACTAAAAGTACTCTTAGAATGCCAAAATGAGACCAGCAGGTCGATTCACACTACAGTCGAATGCATTTGAAAGAAGTGTAGCTAAATCGTCCTGGGGCTGTATTCCCGTTCTTGTTTTCGTTCGTTTGATGAATATTCGGATGTTTCTTTCTACGATTTTTGACTTTAAGGGTCAATTTTTCGGTTTGGAATATTTGGTCCTAGATTAGGACCGTGTTTTAACGTTGATCTTATCGACTGAATACAATGTAGCTCGTAGTAAGAAGAATCCGAATATTCATCAAACGAACGAAACAACGAACGCGAATAACACCCTGTTGGTAAGTTCTCTAGTTTGCGGTAGCATTGTAGGGCTGACGAATTGAATCTTCTGCTGGCTGGAACTCACATCAAAGTAAACATTTACAAGATTTGCTTTATGTTTGTGATACATACGTACATAAAATAATGCCTCTTTCGAGAAGGGGAAGGCAGAAATCACGGTGTTCGTGATACTATGTACAAATAAATCGCAGACATTAATATTACGTGTATAGCATGTGTCACATCTATTAGGCTGATTTATGCAGATTACTGGCAACTTTTGCATTAAAATGTCAAGTCTTTTTTTAAATCAGAAAAAAGGCGGGTTTTCATGTTTTTGAATGGGTTTAGTGCAATGATATTCTTTGGTTTAGTGATGAAAGAAAAATGGGTTGTTAACATATTAAGGGGACTGAAACGAGGATGGTTCATGATTGAAATTACTTTTATATATATAATTTATATTGAATAGATGAGATTGGATCGCGGAAAAGTCCTCTCCGCAGAAGTTTGTCCCACCAAGACGACACGGCGCTAGTGGTTCGCGACGTGTCCGCCAGTTGGACTGGTGACCCAAATTTCTTGGCACTGAAAAAGGTCTCGTTCCGACTGCGTAAAGGAAAACTATGCGCAATCATCGGCGCCGTTGGCTCTGGAAAGGTCAGTGACGTATGAATCTAGATTCCACATAAAACGATAAACCAGCTTACCACTTGTGATTGAAGTGGATAACTCACATTAACACTATTGAGTACCAGTTACACTCTGATACTGATTCGTTGGAGGTTTAAAAGCATAGAAAGTAATAAGTACTAAAGTAGAAAAACGTAAATACTCAAATATCTAATTGTAAAAAGATTTACTAATTTTTACAGAATTTTGTAATTATTAACTTAATTAAGTACCTACATCAATAATTCAAGAAGTATTTTGGTACAATAATCGCAAGAAATTACTGTCGATCGAGAATAGTGTGTCTTTCTCGTCTGTGAAACGTACTAAAAAAGAAAAAGACATTCCGATTTATGTTCGAGGTAAAGTTACCAATGGACAGCATGTATTTGTATCTGTTCCAGTCTTCGATTCTACAACTGCTGCTGAAGGAGCTGCCTGCGGCCGCTGGCACATTTTCAATAAACGGCAAAGTCTCGTACGCCTGCCAAGAAGCGTGGCTGTTTCCCAGCACCGTCCGCGAGAACATTCTCTTTGGCCTGCCTTTCGATCCGGAAAAATATAAGCGAGTAAGTACACAAGCTATTTAAGTATAAATTATGGTTTAGTTTTCGTTGCTGAAACTTAGCATTATTTAAATTGTTCTTTGAATTATACAGTGTAAAAATAGCTTAATGCGGTTTTATAGTCCGGTAAATTGCACATCTAATTGGTTGCTTTTGAACTTAGAACATTTACTTCATGATTTTCTGTCGGTACTTAAGTATAATAAATAATTAATAATCAGTAGAGACGTATGCACGGCGCCGGCGCCGCGGCACTCCCTTGGGCAGGGTGACACGTTTATTAAAACGACACGCTTACCTAAGCTATCATGGAATCCTTTGACTTTAAACGTGTAGCATACGTTGAACAATACAGCCTTTAAAACTCATTATACCTACATACATACATAAAATCACGCCTCGTTTCCGAAGGGGTAGGTAGAGACTCGGATCTCCACTTGCTACGATTAATAAATAAAATCAACTTCTGAACTACAACATTTTTCTTCTTCATACTCGTAGTATGCCTGAAGCCAAACAAACAAGGGTTAGGAGTGTTTGGACCACATCTCAATTTGACTAGTTAGCTGATAATTATGACCAGTTCGCTACAATTGTTTGGTTTCGGTCATGACTCTCTTTAGTAAGTCATAAAATGACTAGTGAAAATACAAAACAATTACAAAGAGATCCCACTTATAAAATTTTGTTATCTTTATTTGCAAGAATTGTGTGTGTATCTAAACCAGCGTTTACTACCGCTTTTATATTGTTGTAAAAAATAATCATCCTACTCATTTATACACATAAAACAAACTATCTAATCACGACTGCCTTGAAGCGGGAGTGAAGGTACTTACGGAATGTTTTCATTATATCGAATCGAACACTCTGGATCCAATATCTTATTCAAGTGTAAAATAGTTGGCTGTAATAGGAAAACTTTCAGGTGTGTCAAGTATCTGCGTTGGAGAAGGATTTCAAGCAATTCCCGTTCGGAGACCAGACGCTAGTGGGTGAGAGGGGGGTGTCCCTCTCCGGAGGCCAACGAGCCAGAATCAATTTGGCCCGCGCAGTCTACAGAGAGGTATGTCGGCTTGCCATACAAACATACCACTAATATCTCTTGGGAGACGTATTGGTTTCTAACATAATTATACGAATGTTATACAACTCACAAGTACTATTTCATCAGTAAATGGTGATTACAAAACAAATATCTTTACAGTTTATAGTAAATCTAACTAAAACAATCTTACTCATAAAACATGATAATGAAACCGACGCTGATAACACCTTTTGTTACAATGCGAATGTTTGTATGCAACTTATTTGTTTTTTCTTTTACATTTCTTGATAGTAGAGTTTTCCACCGCTTAGATAAGTATGCAGTAGATAATGTATGCAGGACAATTTATTGATGCGTCCACGTGGCCGCAGATGTTATCAAATATGCAAACTGTAAATCTGTAACTGAAAGAAATATCGGACCTTTTTCATTTGCGAAGCCTCAGAGCGATCTAAATGTGAGGGATACTAACTGATGGAAAGCATTTGCATCAGTTACTTTGTCCCTCTTTCCCTTTCTATAAACTAATGTATCAGCTTGACAGAAGTTAGGTAACCACTTTCACATTTTTAAATTAAAGCTTCAAGTATTTCACTGCCAAACTATGCTCATTAAAATACCCAGCTTGAGCACACAACAGAAAATATCTTAACAATTTTATCGATAAAATAATTACATACTGATTCATATTTTTCTTAGAATTCGAGTTTATTATCGGGAAACAGTAAACTTTTATTATACTCTATTACTTACTATGCTTTGTAAATTTTAAAATATAAATATCATCTATTTACTTATTAATTTACTGGATATGAACCTATAATAGGTATATGTATACAATCGCAATCGTAAACGATAGGAAAATGTCTCACCACCATTAAATCCAAATGATCTAACATGCATTTTAACATTATACCTTGTTAGGTAATTACAGAGAAAATAGCGTTCCAATTTAGTTAAAAGCAACTTAAACTTTATCGTGTCATTCACGTGAACATTTAGATTATACCGTATACTTACCTAAAGATAAAATGTTGCGACTATGATCCTAATTAGATAAATAGTAAGATAGCAATTATCCGCTTAGATTATCTGTCATTATATTGTTTCAGTTATACTCGTATCTTATACTATATCTTCATACATTTTATTGTAGCGTGTGGCGGCCACCGGCGCCCGTGTGTCAAATGTATGAAAACTACAGAATAGTGTCTGCGGCGACACTTTTGTGCTGATATACTAAGATGGTAGCCTGACTTGGTTATTACATGTCCTTTAAATGTGTAAACAATTAATAGTAGGTACCTATAATATTATAAGTATGTCAACTTCTCTCTCTCTCTTAGTATCATGAGTTGAAATAGGTTGAAATATGGGGAACGCAGCGCGGTGCGACGGACGCATGAAATGATTTGTATTTCAACATCAATGCCGCTGGCACCATGTGATTGGACCGATGATATAAATTATCCTCGTTGACTTGATTTATGCCATTTTGTCTTGTGACCAGTAATAGTTTTATGTTTATTAAAATTAATGGGTAGTGTTTATTGCCTGATTCTTATATTCTGCGGAAAGACTCATTTTTATGGAACTGCTGATAAGAATATTCGAAAGGTCATCTTAGACATTAGAATATAGACATAACGGAGAAGCTGAAACTGACAGATGTTAGAACTCATACATTTTGCTTTCCTTCTTTGGGAAGGGTTTACTTAGGAGTGGAAGAAAGGGAGCATCATTAGATTCTATTTATCATATTAATTTTGGCCAAAGTTAGACGCATCACTTTAGGTACACACCTAGTAGTTTGTGCCTTCGAATATCCACGAGTTTGAATTATCTTACAGTCTTGCTTCCATGAATGCCTAAGATCTTTAAATAAAATATTTAAAATGTATTAATTGTTTCCACAGGTTGATATATACCTACTTGATGACCCTCTGTCTGCAGTGGACGCCAACGTGGGTCGACAGTTGTTTGAAGGATGTATCAATGGTTACTTGCGCAGTAAAACCCGCATTCTAGTCACTCACCAGATACACTTCTTAAAGGCAGCTGATTACATTATTGTTATGAATGAGGTACGTACCTAAATAATATCGAAAGTATCATTGTAGTATTTAATTTGCGTGTTTTATTATCAAAAGTACCTACTTATCCTAAACCGACGAGTTTGTATGTGATGGAATGTAATAAGAGCGAATGAGGCAAAAGATGCGTATCAAGATCCAGATCAGATATCAGATGGTGTTTCTGGCTACCACAACCGGAATAAAACACGAATGTTGTTTAATTTGATTTTCCATATATTTATTTTGGCCCTATCTAAAGCTTTGTATGGACTAGGCGTTCAAATGTTACGCATATACGCAAGCAACTGCAAGAACGCTATTCAGGACTACCTGCAAAAACTGTCGGTTACGCGTACATTGGAACGCCTAGTCTTGTACAGACTTGGCGTTACTATGTACGCGTAACTTAATAGTATAGTACTAAGCCGTGTACGAGTATTAAGTTAATACTCGTAGGTACTTGTTTCTTTAACAAAACTCACGTGCTATCTTTTATCTACTGACCATCTCTATAAATAAATCTCTTGTTATTTCTCGTTTTGACTTATTATTATAGTAATATTTAGAGATAAAAAAAATTGTGGTATGTATTTGATCCGTAATAAGCTCGCACGATTAGAACCGCACAAACAAACAAAGCTAGACAAATAAAAGCTTAAAACGGCGAACGTTTTATATGTGTGTTACCTACCTACAGCAAACTCTTTACTGCGTTCGGTAAAGTCAATCTCGTGTCGTATTTCCGCTAGTGAACGCTCTCTACGGAGATAACGTAAATGTTTTTCATATTTACAAAAAGAAAAAACTAAACGAGTGTATTTCTAATAAGGCGGTAAACATTATCTCAGATCTTTAGGTATTTCAAAACTCTTTGAAGATGTCTAACGGGGTAGTCAAAGGACACATTTAGCATAATTATGTTCACATCTTTAAGTCTGAATTAACGTTACATACTCACATTACCGCCTATTACAATACTACCTGCTGGATGTCACCGTTCAGAACACGAAGATCCTTTGATGTCCGGGATTCAAATCCTTCGTAGACGATCACTATAAATAGATATTGCAATTTCTTATCGTGAAACGTGTTTTAGCCTAAGTATATATTTGTATCTTCTATTTCAAGAGTTATCTATTTCATAATTTATTAAATTACGAGTAACGCGACTTCTGGTAATCAATAAATCAATACCTATCTGCTCGGATACGAGGAAAGAGGGATCCTAATTAGAAAACGTTAGCTTTTAATGAAATCAATTTGTATAAAGTACCTGTTAATAGAAGCGAAATGAAACAGGAGCATTTAGTTTTTTTTTAAGGAATTCATAGTCCTTTAACATATTATGTATGGGGTATGTACTTATAGTGTAGAGGCATGTCCAATTATTGTTTAAGAAGATTGAAATTATTTTAAATCTGCTTCTATTTCACTTTAGTTTGAGTGTGTAAGTATGTAAATTGATCGATTGAGGACTTTGATTTATGCCCTATATAAAATCATATTTTTTACTGATATTAAAGATGTTATCGTTGCGAAGATATAAGCATGTACTAACCTAAATATGGCACGCACATTAGCTTACATAATCGCAAAATGGTAACAAAATTACTTAACAGACTTTAATGGGAGTATATTATAACAAAAAAGCTCCCAGGGGGCAAACAAATTCGTTTATTCCAGGGTTGATCCGGATTGTTTAACCCATAAATTGATTAGGTTTAACCGTGACAGCGAACCAGCAGTGTAAACACGCCGGTGGTCTGGCCGGATGCCATTGTTACTGACTGGTCCATATCGTTACCTTAACGCAACATGTGATAAATAGGTTCAATGCTTTTTATAATTTCAATAGGTACCTAGGTAGTGTACTTACCTACTTACGTTCTAAATGAGAAATGTTTTTAATAATTTCCATACTTCATGAGCATTGTCTTTTGTAAGAAACAAACTCACGAAACGAAAAATGAAAAGGGTTATAGGTACTTAACTGTATTCTCAATTATTCTGTTAATAATTCTGTTGGCAATCAAGATTTTGAAGATAAGTACCTAAGTATCTCAAGAATGGGTTTGTCAGTAGCACGTTCAAATAAATAGGTACCCTATCCATTTGGTATTTGCCCACATTTTGCGAATGTCGTGACAGCTTGCAAAGCTATCGCCATCGTACATAATAGGTACTTTCTGCAGTCTCTGATGAATATAACATTTCGCGGAATTGTAGGATTCCGATTGTAGTATTATTTATATTCCTATTTTATTCAAGTGCATTCAGCGATCGATATGTTATTGAGTCACAAATATCCAAACTTTCCATTCGTGTTTGTAATGCGACGTCGTCTGAGTTCTCGTTTTTTTAGATTTTAAATCAATCAAACTTATGTACACTATAAACCTTTTATATAATGTATACTATACGTAGAACGTCATCAGCTTTTTTGTTTGGCAGGGTCTTATTGAAGACATGGGGACTTTCGACGAACTGGCGTCTGCGGGCAAAGACTTCTCGTTGATGCTGTCTTCACTGCAAGAGAACAAGGACAAGGATGGCGATACTTTAAGTGCAAAGGTAGTTTTTAATATCATAAGTTATCCTTTTGCAAAAATAGTCTGTAAATATTCAGGAGCAAAATCGATGCTTTTATATAATTTGGCGGAAGAGTTTGTCGATGTATGACATCCTATCCTATCCTATCCTACTAATATTATAAATGCGAAAGTCTGTGTGTGTGTGCGAATGTTTGTCCTCGCGTATCTCCGTGACGACTTAACCGATTGTGATGAAATTTGGAATGTAGATAGTTTAAGTTCTGGAATAACATATAGGCGTATAACATTTTCGAAAACCAACCCCTAAGGGTGTTTACAGGGAGTTAATGTTTATATGAAAAAAAATAATCTTTGCTCCGATCCACTCCAAACTCGGTATAAATATACTTTAAAGTAAATGATGAAACCCGTATTTTTTATTTTTTCAAAACAACCCCTAGGGGTGGTGCAAGGCAGTTTGAAAGTCGTAAGATTCGAAACTATGTGTGTGCGAATGTTTGTCCTCGCGTAAGGTAGTTCTATCTCTAAAGTTTGTATGACGAAACAATGCGTAGACGAACGTCGCGCCCGGGTCCACTAGTAACATCATATTGTGCACATTTTGCCCAAATTTTGCAGAAGTAAGCATTCCTTGTGACAGGGTGCAACTCTTCGCCATCTATTAGAATGCTAACTGGTTTCTTCATAAAGTTTTCTTTCACTGTGTGCTCGTGAATGAGAGTGAATGAGAGCAGATTATTTTAATGGAAGTGTTTACAAGCCGAATTATGTGCAGACTTTACAAGTCGCTCAAGAGTTTACCTACAAGATCTAACTTTGGATTTGTTTGGATAAGCTTAGTTCAGTTTGTGTTGTCTACTTTCGAAACTTGTTATTGGTACCAAACGATGGACTTATACTCGTACGTATATATCTAGGAACGGATGTAGGCCATGATAAAACCTATTTGAAAAGCTTAATTATTCTTTATCTCGTCCTATGACTTACTATAACCATAGAAATTAAGAAGTAAGAACTTTCTTCCTGAGAATTATTTTAATCAAGATTTAAATTGGTCAAACTCATTATCAGTAGGTAAGATGAAATTATTCGAAGTAAAGCTTTTATTTCATTATACATAAATTGGAATAAGATGGAATTTATTTCCCAATACCTCAATCTTACCTTTTATTAATGTTGTTAAAAAACCCACAATATGATCGTAAAATGATAATAAATACGTTTTCGGTTTCATAGAAGAAAACACTTTTCCTGGAAAAATAATTATCTTGGACTGATTATCAATCTTCATACATTTGTCAAAATTTGGGTCATAATGTTACGGATTTATGAAATATTCAGATTTGTGAAACGTCAAACATTAATCGACTTTCGTTGCTGACTGTACCTACTGATTTATCGACTTTCGGGGCATTTGAAGTATAAAAACATTAATATTTTGATTTTTTTTGCTCTGTTCTTTTTGGAGTCTTTTTATCCGACTTTGAGCGTCATTTTTCAGAGTAATGAAGCAGAGAAACCAGCTATTCTAAGACAGCTATCGAGCGTCAACGATGATGATGATTCGCCTCAGTTTGAGGCTCAGAAGATGGAGGAAGAAGAGAGACAGTCAGGCAATTTGAAATGGGAAGTTATAATGGCGTACTTCAAAGCTGGGGGAGGGTTACTCTTCATGCTGACAATGATCTTCGTGATAAGTGCGTCGGCGAGTGCTGCCACGGCTGACTTTTGGATCAGCTATTGGTGAGTTGCTTATTGCTAGATACTTAAACTAGACTTGTAAAGCAAAGCGCGTGTAGTCTAGTACGAGTAGCTAGATCATAAGCGCTTCTTTAGTACCTACTTCACTAGGCCAATAATCTGCACCTCAATTTTTTTTTGACATTTTCACACAGCATCATCTAGCCCCAAACTAAGCAAAGCTTGTACTATGGGAACCATATAACTGATATACTACTTATATACGTTTTGTAAATACATACATATTATACATAGAAACACCCAAACCCGAGACAAATATCTGTAGGTCATACAAACATTTGTCCCACGGCGTGGATCGAACCCGCAACCTTCTGCGTTGCAGGCAGACCTTCGCCCGCTGCGCCACAGAGGTCGTCGTTATACTAAAACTAATTACCACCATGTTACCACAGTCAGGCGTTTGCTCATAATACCAAGTCCACTAACGATACAAGATTCATGAAACCTGGTTAAATATTTTTCATGAAAAATGTTTATATTTCCTAATGTTGATTATCTCTAAGATGGATAGTAACTACATGAGCAGTTGTAGCTGTGGCAATACATCAGCAACAACTACTTATTGTTTAGTGTTGCTGTGCCTAGCATTTTCAGTTTTCAAAATGTTTGAAAATGTATTGCATGATAATCAAAGCCGGACATATCCAAGTTGGTGACACGGGTCGCTAACTGTGCTTACTTGCTTTGCTTACTTACAAAAAGTGGGAACATTTTATAATGAAATATGGCGATATAGACAATTGTTCAACTATGAATGAATGAATGAATGAATGAAAATTCTTTATTGCACACCATTAATAAAATTAACACAGACAAAAACAAAAGAAAAACCAGATAAAAATGTACAATGGGCGGCCTTATCGCTAAGAAGCTACTACAACTATCTGGGATCTTACCAATTTTATTTAAATCCTTTAGATATTTTTCATCATACCCACATGAAAGTTACAATTTCGAACACGCTCGATCAATTATTAATACTTATTTTATTCAAAACTACATCAGATTGAAGCCTTTTGCTTCTTAACTTTAATAGCTGGTTTGAACTTTATGGAACATGAAGAAGATTTTAGCAAAACTAGTCATGTAACTTGAGTATACAACGCAACTAATTTCATAAACCTACTCATGTATTCCTTTTAAGTCTTCCGTCTAAACACGACAACCAGCTAATTAGTTTAAATTTATAATAACCCAATCTGTACTTTGACTTGCCAATTATAAAATTATTAATTTATATTGTTGTTGAAGGTCTAATCAGATGGCAGTGTACGAAGATGGACTGGGTGGCGCTGAATTGGGTGAGTGTAATTTCAATGTAATTAAATTATCAAAGTTTGATGATGGAGAGCCACCTTCCTCTTATTTATAAAATGTCAGCTTAAACCAAGAGAAAAGAACAGATATGTTTATGGCAAAACAATATAATATAGAATTATTTTTAGTCATTAGCCGCGTATTGACTGAGCGAGCAAACGAGAGCAGTTGCGAGGCAAACACCTCGCAACGTTTACTGCAAGGCAAAGCGTGCATTTGCAGCGGGCGAGACACGTCTTGACCGACCGATGATTGGCACCTTCAAGGCAACAGTATGATAGTTGTTATATAAGTGCTTTCAAAGCTCTACCGGCTCTAATGTGTCAATTTCGCTAGTTAATTTTGGGTATTTTGTCGACTCATTCATGTCCTTATGCAAAATACAATCAGAAGTGTCTATAAATTGACACTTTAACTATCATTGAACAATAAGCCCACTGAAACGTGATATTTATTCGTGGTTCTAACCTCTTGGATTCTCTTGGATTCATACCAAGCGCTTCGTATTGTATTGTTGTATTCCTTGCGCATAACATAAATAGTCGCAGTCAGAGAATGGAATTCTTTGCTGGCGTCTTTGTTTCCGAGTAACTGAACTGTGCCTTGGTTTGAATTCAAGCCTAGGCAAGCATGCTACAACGGCAAATTTATTTCTTACCATACCTTGCTTCACATTGCCCATATGTTTAAATTATCATTTAAATCAATACAGCCTTTTAAAAGGTACTTTAAGGGTTCAAGCACTTCCGGATATAATTTTTAGTTTACAAAATAACTTAATCGCACTAAGACTCTGTAGTGCACAAAGCAATTGTAGAACGCTCCTGGAATTTGTTAAATAAATAATTCAAAAATACGACGGTTCAAAGGTGGTTCCATAGTTTAAAAAATAATTAACTCCCTATTTATTTCTCATGTAAGTTTTAATCTTCGTCCGCCAACAGAAACGGGATTAGACGTGCAGATAGGACGGTTCACGACGGGACAGTACCTCACTATTCACGGCTGTATCATCGCAGCTTGCATATTCCTCACAAACATCAGGGTGTTCCCGTTCGCCGAGCTTTGCGTGTCTGCCTCGAAGAATCTTCACAACTCTATGTTCAACACCATGATTAAGGGAATCATGAGGTTCTTTGATACTAGCTCATCAGGTAATGTTTAACTAGTTCATGAAATGTATTTCAATCATTCGGTTCACCTACGGAAGATACCCTACGAAGCTCAAGGAAACAGTTGCTAACCACTCTCGAAAGGAACACTTTATAACATTCGATTACAATATTTTGTTTAATGAAGATGTGCTGATTCTAATATTACATTTGTCGTGTTTATAATGACTATAGGTACTTACCTAAGTTTTTTAGATAGGATATTTAAGCCCAAATGATTATAGCAGCACTTCCCTGCGAAAACAAAAGATAGAAAACAATGAGATCTACTCGTCGGTACATCTGGGACAATATTACATCGGTCTGTCGACCGACGTCAGTTGGATATAAAAACATATTTTTCTCCAATAAAATAGCATGGCTTACAGGAAAACACGTGACTTGGCGGTTGATTCTTGAATTACAAGAAAAAAACATACTTACACTATAATCATCAACCTAATAGATTCGTTAGTAATTTTGTTCGTTTTACAATGTCGTTTCAATGGACCGATTTGGATGAAACTTAGAACAGATTTAAATCGTGGCTAGGAATATCATATAGGCTACTGTTATATCAAAGACATACGTGTTATGTCACTATTTAGTGCGGTATTTGACATAAAACGCATTAATTATGTCACAAAAATCACGCTTACTAATGACATTAGATGCAGGTGAGCCCCTAGCATTAGGATTACATACAGCACAATAGCCTGACAATACTCGTATAACACGAGCAATTTCGTAATTCTTTACAGGCCGCATATTAAACAGATTCACAAAGGACATGGGATCATTGGATGAGATTCTCCCCAGAACTCTATTAGACGTATTACAAATATACGGAACACTCACTGCTATACTTATATTGAACGCGATTGCGCTGTACTGGACGCTGATACCGACAGCTATCTTACTGATTATCTTTTTCTTCATGGTCAAAGTTTACTTGAAGACTGCGCAAGGTATCAAGCGGCTGGAAGGAACGAGTAAGTGAAATAAAGCTCTAGTTTAGATATTTTACAAAAACCAACGTTCTAGAGTTAAGTTGACGTTCAATAAATAGATGGATGATAAATTATAATATACCGGGTGAGTTTTGTCGCCTTTTGGGGCCTCTGAGGGGAAAATCTTAACGGCTATAGTTATGGAAAAATGTTCAAAATCGAGCCCGTGACTCAAAACAAAATTTTCGAAAACTAAAGGCGTTTAGATTTACCCTCAGAGGCCCCTCTACAAAACTCACCATGTATAACAACTTTATGAAACTTTCAGCTAAAAGTCCAGTATTTAGCATGGTGTCATCTTCACTAAATGGCATAGCAACAATCAGATCATGCGGTGCCCAGCAAAGATTGGTCGACGAATTTGATCAACATCAGGTAAAATACCAAAATAAGCCATAATTTATTGATTAAAAAAGTTGTAAAGAAAGAAAGAAAGAAAATATTTTATTTTGCAACATATGAGTAAATAGGTACACAGAAGATATAATAAAAGAAAGAAACGAAATGTTGCAAAACGGGCCATAACTCAGCATATGCTGGGTTGTGAACAACCAGCGCTGGTCTTCCGTTAGGGCCGTTTTGGAACCGAAAATATTACATGATTAGGTAGCGGACTCATAACAAACAACAAAATTAACAACTTAACAACGTAATATAAGAGCAAAGCAATAACTGGTAGGTAAATCAGTTATTCATTATAAAAGCTAAATGGAAAATAACTCTATAAGTAGGTATAAGGTATAATATAACATATACGTATATATAGGTAGGTATTATATTATGTACATACACATAGACAAATAAATAAATAAAATAAATATGGTACAAACTGAATAAATAGATACTTAATATTAATAAACAGAAATAGCAAGTATGTATGTAAGTAGTAAATACTAAGTTGTAAGCTTATTGTAAAAAAAACAGGTTCACGACTGTATCCCCAAAGTGCGGTAGACATTCTCTCAGATTTTTGTATTGTAAGATGTTCAATCAAACCATATAATTTGAATTATTATTTTAATCCATTTAAGTACAGATATATGTCAAAGAGTAGAATTGAATTAAACATCACTAACGTTTTCTGATATTGTGTTTATATTCTACTCTTATAAGTAGATGAAACGTAAACAAAAAACATGTTTTGTCATGTTTACGAAACTTGAGAGAGATCTCTTCAATTCTACTTGTTGTTAAGGTTTAGAGAGATAAAAATGGCAACATAAACGTGGTACCAGCGCGGCGCGCGTAGAAGCGAAAAACAATAAATAAATTAAATTGTCTGATCAAAGTTTTCCTTTGAATTTTTCTAGTACGCTCACTCACGCATTTAAGAATTCAGACACAGAGTCTCAATATATTTTCATTTCACCACTTTTTTTATTGAAAAGCTTTATTCTTGCGTCGGGATAAATATTTATATGATCTGCAGATATTAATTCCTGGTCTAGGAGTTATGATCTCAAGGAAAAGGTAATCATAATGTGGAGCCAGGAAAAGTAGTCAAACACATTTGTATTTGACTGTTCTTATTTCTTATAATGGTTTTATTCCTAACGAATTCATTGATTAAGGAAGGTCTACGCCGTAGGCTGCTACGTCGTAGGCATTTGATAATGTTTTTATAGTAAAATATATGACCAGGCACGGTGGAGTGTGAATCATGCTCGGCTATAAAGTCCAAACCATGATGGAGGCCTTCAGGCAGGCTAAAAACTTTTACGAAGTTTGTTTTATTTTGTTTTGGAAGTTCAGAGCTGGCTAATTCATACATATATATTTTTTTTTATTTTGTTTAGGATCTACATTCTTCAGCGTGGAACGGTTATTTGGGTGGCGGTTCTACATTTGGCTTCTACCTGGATACGATGTGCCTTATATACCTCACAACTGTTATATTCGTCTTCATATTGATCGATTTCGGTAAGTAACCACCCACATTATACAGGTGTAACATTTAAAACGGTCAGTATGGGAAAGTCTAAAACTATAAGACATACGAAGATTTGTTTTTAGGAACCATGTCATCGATTTTAGTAAAAATGAAAACTGCATTCACACATTTTCAAAAAAACTTGTACTCAGCTCGGGAATCGAACCCGGACGTTTTGAAAAATGAAACTAACACTATTTCTATTTAGATATCGATTGTGTAGGTCATAAGCAGTAAATGTTACTATGAAACATGATGTCTAAAATGAATTTAAAATAATTAACTATTCCGAACTGTCCCTAAGTGGGGTCGGTCCATGTTCTCTTTTTTCACTCTTTCATATTCGTCACCACCGTATTGACTTCCAAACTGACATATTTATCGAATATTATTGGTTAAATTGATAAATATGCTAGCAATTCGTCAGAGCCATTGAATCGAGCCGGGGGAGTCATTTACTCAATTGATATCGCAGTTCCGAAAAACATAAATCGGGTCCGTTAAGGAATGTGATCACTCCTCGTAAAATGCTCCTAGATTGTAAATATTAAATTAGCGATAAAATGTAAAACGTAAAATAAACAAAAAAAAAATGTAAACAGGTTCACGACTGTATCCCCAAGGTGCGGTAGACATTCTCTCAGATCTTTCTAAGTTACTTATTTCAGATCCTTTGAAGATGTCTAAGTCAGGGTAAAATGTACCTTTTTTAAAAGCTTTTTATTAACTTGCAATGTTTGTATGTATGTTTGTCCGGGTCAAATCTTGCCCGGCGTCCAATTGAGCTGAATTTTTGTACACTTATGAGTCGGTGACAATGCATTAATATGGTGACAGAGAGCTGATCTGATGATAAAGTCAGAAACTGTTCCACGGAACTCCTCAGAAAATAAGCCGATTGAGTTGAAACTCGGTACATCGATCGGTCAAGTTTCGTGTACAATTTAAAAAAATGGTGACAGTAAGCTGTTCTGATGATGGATCCAGGAGCAGTTCAATGGAACTCCTCAGTGAATAATAGTATAATATCCGTGTTTGGGCTCATATGAATCAGCTCATCACCAATAAAAAGCTTCTACCAAATGAAAATCTTTTTTCAAAAAACTTATTTACCACATCATCTTTCTGGAATTAAGTTCACTATTACGAGATCACTACTGTTTCTCGAACTCAATTGACATTAACATTTTGTAGCATTTAGTTACATACCAATAATAGCTAAGAGCTATAAAAAGCTCAAATAAAAAAAATGCACTCTAGAATGGACCGAACCCACGACCATGCCAATGCAACGCTATGCCTAAATATGAGATATAATACAGTTTTTTAGTCATTTGTATGAGTAGGTACTCTTAAGTTCCGAAATAAGTAAAGGATTATACAATTTCCAGGAGATGCGATTCCAGTAGGAAGCGTAGGGCTGGCCGTTACACAGAGCAACATGCTCACAGCCATGTTGCAACATGGCGCCAGAATGCTGGTGGAGTTCCTGGCACAGTTGACCAGTGTCGAGCGAGTGCTCCAGTATACACGCATTGAGACCGAGGAGAACCTGTATGAAGGACGTGAGTTTATCTTTTGTTGCTTTTGTCTACTTTTAAGGTCTTCTTCTTGTGTGTCACTAGTTTTTTTTGAGCCAGTATAATGAAATAATAGAAAAAGGATAGAAGGAATGCTTAAGTTGCTTGAAGCTAACACCTGAAGTGCGAAAGGTAAAACTTCACTAATAAATAGAGCTTCTCCACGCAGAAGACAATAGAGATACCGCCATAATTTTGTCTGCTAGTAACATATTGTTATAGTGTCTGGAACAAAGATATTGTGTTACACTGAATAACAGCACACTATGTGCTGTTATGTGTTTGGTAATTTGTTTATTTACAGAAAGTAGTGCAGGTAACAAGTTTTTTTTCTATTTTATTAGTTCTACCATTACCAGCTCGTTTTTTAGACTCGTTGCCAATAGCGCTTGAAAACGAGCGGCCAATATTGCGCTTTCAACAATTTGTCGCGTCCAAAAAAAAAATCATTTTTATGGTCGTGTTGCTACATTTTTCACTGATTATTTTTTATTTACAGAGGTTGCGATGCCGCCAACATGGCCGCAGGCGGGGCAGCTCGTGTTCGAGAATGTTAATATGCGGTATGCGCCTAACGAAGCGCCGGTGTTGCAGAATCTAAACATATTCGTTGAAAGTGGATGGAAGGTTCGTACTCGTATTTACGAGTTGGGTTCGTATTACAAAGGCACCTCCGTTTTGCACTCATATTACAAAATAGGATAACACCAGTAAATTACCCTAACTCTGCTTCTAAATAATATTGAGTCAAGTAAGTACAAAGTTTAATAGATTACAATAGGAACTCTAGGAAACGTAAACGAAATACAAATAACCTAAATTTTTAAGCATGATTAATATTTAATTAATTGGACTGTGGGCGGTTTGCAGGTGGGCATTGTGGGTCGAACGGGGGCTGGCAAGTCGTCATTGATCTCCGCCATATTCCGGTTCGCATACATCGATGGAAACATTACTATAGATGGAATAGACACCTCACTTGTATCAAAACAAGTACGTATTAATCTTGTAGAGGACAAAAGTGCCAGTTGTACTTTAACTGATCCTAGTGTCTCACTGTAGGGCCAAACGCCCGCTACTTTCTCTCCAGACATTCCTGTTTTGGGCCATTGTGGGCCAATTTAGGCCCAAAATAAAATAGGAATGTTTATAATGCTTCTAACAATTTAATTACTACTGCATTTCAGGGCCTGCGATCGAAAATATCAATTATTCCACAAGAACCAGTTCTGTTCTCGGCGACAATAAGATACAATTTGGATCCATTCGACATTTACAGCGACGACGAACTCTGGAGGGCACTTGAGCAGGTTGGAATAACGAATGAAACAAAACATCCTTCAATCTGTTACTATTTTTTATTCATGTTTGATTGTATACATTTCAATCGTAGGTGGACATGAAATCTGCGGTGCCCTCATTAGACTTCAAGGTGACCGAGGGCGGGAGTAATTTCTCCATAGGACAACGGCAATTGATGTGCTTAGCACGCGCCGTACTGCGATCCAACAGAATACTAATCATGGACGAGGCGACCGCAAACGTGGATCCCCAGTCAGTATTCGAACATGCTCTGTGAATGCCTGTAGCATGTCAACTCCAAACTAATTAATCTCTCCTCGCAGGACGGATAACTTCATCCAGCAGACGATTCGGCGAGAGTTCGCGCAGTGCACGGTGCTTACTATCGCGCACCGACTCAACACTATCATGGATTCCGACCGTGTGCTGGTGATGAGTTTTGGTCAAGTAGCGGAGTTCGACCACCCGTATGTCCTACTGTCTGACCCCAATAGCCACCTCTCGTCTATGGTCCAGGAAACGGGAGATAAAAACAGCTCGAAACTTTTCCAAATCGCCAAAGATGCATACTTCCAAAGCAATCTGAAAGAAAACGCGAGATGATAATGTATGCCTGAAGCTTGCGAAACTTTTATATTATCTCGATTATTCTAAGAACAAGTTTAAGTATTTGTAGTTATAGTTAAGTATATTTTTGTTAGTATAAGTCAATCTGTAAAAATATATTAGAAAGGCTACTGAATGTATTGTGGGAGTAGCGCGTTCTCCTCGTCTCATGCTATTATATTATATTGTATATATGTGTGATGGATGATACATCTAATAAGAATTATTAATTAAACCTGTACTGTATGACAATAATATTCAGACACTTAAGAAGAAAATTTAAATAATACAATAATATTTGTTTCATTTGTCTAGGTTTGTAGTTTTCCAATAGATTTCAGTTTCCAAATATCTTTTATTTATAAGACGTGGTGATACTCTTTGGAACAAAAAAAGAGTAGGTAGGTGATTAGGTAATATATAAAATCAAAACCGTTATGGATAAAGATTGTGATAAAATGTAAGTACTTAACTATCACCGCCTGTTCCTCATATCCCTACTAATCTATACTACTGGTAGGGAAGAACACCAGGAATACATTTTTATGTATTCCTGGTAAAAATGGTATGAAATCTGAGAGAATGTCTACCGCGCCTTCGGGATACAGTCGTGATCCTGTTTACGTTTGTTACCTACCTAAGTATTAACTTGTAGAAGCTTATAGACCCATTTATATCAAAGTCGTAATAACCTTAGTACTTATTCAGATGACTAAAGGCTACACAACAGGCTACGTCTCGGGTGATGGCATCGGAAAAGTCGATAGGCTAGGAAAATCACGATCACAACCAAGCCCAGCAGTAATCCCTGGACCTTATGATCTTCGAAAAACACCTCCCAGTTATCGTCCGAGCATCCACCGTGGCAGCAACTCATCTTATTTTGAATTATTCATTCCTGTTCACCTATCCTATGTCCATAATTTTCAATTGCTACACTATCGTGTTACTTTGTTATAACTGTATTTACGTAATACATAATAATATTTTTTAAATTAGCATTTTGATAGAACTGTGAGAATTTGAGACTGAAGTCCAAAGAGAATAATAATATGCTGAAGTCACAAGTAAATCTGACAGAAGAATTATTTGTCAACGTAAGCCAATCCAAGCCAATGTAGGACTTCTTTCGCCATTTTTGAAGGAACTGGTGGCTCTGCTATTTTATTTAGTTTTCTCGTGTTTTACTAGGTTTTATTTTGTAATTTTGGTGGCATTTTACTAATAAAGCTTTGGATACGTAACAGGAGATTTGGCAAATGGAATGGGGGAGTATTCAAGAAGTTTTCTCATTTGACGAAAGATTTCCGTTGGAGTTTTGAAAGGACAAGCCTCCATGTTTTTTCAATTGACTCAAATTGACGTGACATAAGTAATACATATTTGAAGAAAGATTTGAAGTGAAGTCAAAGTGAAAAGAAGAAGAAGAAGGAATAAAAGAAGAAGAAGAAGAAACCAAGATGAAATCATGATGAATATGAAGACCTATATGATGAAGACTAAGATGTTTGTTACCGATTGGGCGATATAGTCGCTCAGCGACAAAGCCCTTTTCTTTTTTTCTTTTTTTGTAAATAAATAATAATAATAAGAAAGCCAATGTAGGTATTTTTAAGCCGGCTGCACATATAATTTTTTTTTGTCAGATCTGACTCTCGTTGGAAGGCACTCTGCTCGTATGATCATGTTATAGGCGAAGAGCCAACGAAAAGCCGTATAAAGCCATACAAAGGTCTAAAAAAGCCAGAAAAATATTGAAATGACCAATTTCAACTTTTTTTGCTGTATCGTTCGGAAATCTATTTTATGAAAAAGACACCAAAAAGTTTCAAACCTGCTACTTTAGTTCCTTAGTTTCAATGATGTTAAAAATGGTTAGTTTCAATGATATTTTAAATTAACTAAAGAAGTAAATAAATTGATCATTTAATTTAATAATATTAAAGAAGACGTTATGTTCTTAGTATCGAACAAAGATATCGAAGTTTAAAATCCGGGTTTGGAACATGTGACTGTTACTGACAAAAACGTCGCTCTGTTTGACACAAACTGAAGTAAACTTTGTGCTAATAAGACAATTTCGAGTCTTCAATTTTCGTGCGCTAGTAACCTATCTATATTTTATAACATCATTGGTTAGTTTTTCGTTCTAAGGTTTCATTATAACTAATAAAATTAAATTGTAATCTCTACTTTCTCCTTCCTGCATATCACCATCTTATTAGGTACAGTTTGAGTTGTAGTTATCTCTGTTTGCGGTACCTAGCTACAATTAACTTTGCTCAACTTTGAAACTAATAGCAGTTATTTTAACCAATATGTAATATATTATGTACTAAAATAAGTAAGTTCGTAAGAATCAGTTGCCAACTCTGGTGAAGGAGTTTTGGCCGCCTTAAGGCCTCCGTCGGGACTGACAATTTAACGAAGCGCTCAGATGTACTTAGTTAGTGGGAGAGTAGGTAAAATATAGGTTTTGACACCTGTCTAAAATTACCATAATATTATCAAAACCGACCAAGCTTATCTATTAATCTACACGGTCTACTTGGACTGTTCATACTAAAAAGTAATTTTATCAAATGTGATACATTATTACTGTCGGTTTACATAATTTAGCAGTTGGTTTAATTGAGCATTGTGCGTAATTCGACGGCGGTACTGCAATGCGGTTCCCCGTCCTGTAATGAAAGTCACGAGTCGGGTTGATCGCCCGCTTATTTAGCTTATGGAGTCTGTTAAAAACTTTTATCCACACAAAATATCAAATCATAAAAAGGTACCTAATTAAATCAATTACATTCATTGTTTTAAAAGTGCTTAGTGGAGCGCCTGCAGGTTATGACTTCGAAATCCATTAAGTACATACTTTGAAATGTATGTACGTGGTCTTCTGAACTAGGTTTTTGCAGATGAAATATCTATTAAAATTATATCCTATGGTTCTTTCCTCCATCCCATAATTTCTAATCTAGCTAACATTCGTTTAGTTTTTCACTATTATTATTTATATTACCGATTTGAAAAATACATTATATTACAAGATTTTTTATTTTAAATCCGCTGAGAACGTCAAAGCGCATAATATACAACATTATATGACCCATTTTTGATGAAAAATGGACTCATGAGATGGTGTTATGTTACCCAATGCGCTCGTAAAAGACTTTTTTCGCATTGTCTTACTTATACTTACATAATATGCATAAAAAAAACATTTATAGCTTCACTATACCTACCTATCTTCCAGCTTGAACATTATTTTATTAGTTCTTGTGCTCAAAATAAAGGAAGGCTCGTACGTAACGGAGTTGGTCTATTCTATTTATTCGAATGTTATTAGTTTAACCTCAACAACGTTGCAGCGCAAAATGAAAGCCCACGGGAAATTGTACATACGACATTGATACAATATTATCTTCACTAATGTTAATGTGACTTAGTTGGTACATATTACTTTTTATGTTGCTAAAAATTCTCTTTGTATCGTTTTCCTTTTTGTAGTTATATTCAGTGAGTAAAATTTTCCTTTACATTTTTCTATGTACAAAATTTTTACATCACTGTGCGTAGCTGTTGCCGTTAGAGTTTAGATTAAATTATTTTTTTAAGAAACAACGAACCTACGATGGTGTCACCATACTCAAGCCCGAACAGTTCATGGAAATATTAGTCCAGCCACGATGATCGAACCAGCTTTTGCATTTCAGCTAGACATTCAACCAAATACTTAACTAAGATTTAATTAAACATTTATCTAACTTACAAGATGCCGCTTCAACATCTGTTGCAGACCTGGCATTGGTAGATGTTCCAAGACAGGTAAATGATAACCATCACCAACATGACGGTGACATACAGAACATGCGGGTTCTTGAAGACGGAGTTGTCGCAGCATGCTTTGCCGACGCTGTCCGCGCTCGCGGAGCCTCCACAACAACCCATCGAAAGTCTTCCTGTATCTATTTGTAATACTATTGTTTGCGTAGGTGTTTAAAAGTTGTTTTTTCAGCCTGAATCCATCTTTTTGTTGCTTTTTGGTTGTGATAATTAAGACAGAAATAACACAATATTTTGTTATGGACTTGTTGAAATTTTTTTCATCTTGCGTTCATTCTGAAAGCAATATGGCACTTGACATGACTTAAGTCCTCTTGTCAATATAGCTGAGGTCTTTAGGTCAATCTTCGAATGATCGAAGAGGTCAATTCTGTCTTTAGCTATCAGAGATTCTATATCAAAGAAGCCATATCCTACGATGGCTTGATGAATTCATACTCTGGAATAATTTCTGGACTATAATAAAAACACTTAGAATTGTTTATCAAAAATATAATTAAAAAACAATTATACCTACTGCTTACTATTAGAAGTGCATACTCATGTATACTCTAATATACAAGTCACCATTTCACAACCTACTTAAAACAAGGAGTGACGTTCATTAATAAAACAACTTGTTAGATCCTCGACTTATGCAGAAGATTTAAAAAACAAAAAAGCCTATTGCGACTCGTACTTCGTCTTCGCAACTTCGAAGAGCACCTTGCTCATGCTTTCTCCGGTCTCTCTGACCATGAAGCTGAATATGCTGTTGGGGTTTTGAAGTAAGATGTAGGGATGGTCGAACTCGGCCGCCTCGCCTTTGTCCATGACTAGGACTCGGTCAGAGTCCATGATAGTATTCAGTCGGTGAGCAATCGTCAGCACCGTGCAGTCTTTGAACTCGTGACGTATTGTCTTCTGAATCAGAGCGTCCGTTCTGAAAAAGATGTCAAAATTATTATTCAGAGATTTGTCTTGATAGGCAGGACAAAGGCAAAGACTGCTCAGTACTTCAGCTCGAACAACTTTAAAATTCAGCATAGTCATAGCATTATTTATTATTAAAAAACAAAGTAAAAGAAGGCGAACTGCAGGTAGCAGTTGAACAATCATAGCACCAGTGTTGCTACGCGGCGTAGCAATAATAGTTCGTAGCACTAACAGCTCTAGTATTTGAAAGTATTCATACACACACGCATAAACTCACACAGCAGACAGTCACACACCAACACACTTTTACGCATAAAAGAAGTCACATTTTAATTGAAGCCTACTTGTAATTCTCTTTTATAATATTATCTTTTTTAGTATATTAAGTAACTACTCTTGTCTTTGTTTAATTAATTTTCTTGTTTATTTGTCCTGTCACGTGGTTTAACTTACTGGCGAATATTTTGATCCCGGTCTCCCGCGACACAGGCCTTTTTTTTTTTTTTTTACCGTCGGAGAAATGCCTTCGCATTCCTCACCGCCCCGGGGGGGAGCGGATGAGGATATGTGGGGCTTGCACCCACTAAAAAACCGACAGGATTTCCGCTTAACGCCATAGTGCCGGGGCTATGGGCACGCTTTCGCACTCTTCACACGGCCCCGACGGCGTTTGACTCAAAACGAGTCCCTCCTACTGGTGAGGCAACTGCCTCCCACCAGGTCTCCTAGGACAAGCGCGCGGAACACCCACGCGCGCCGTCACGGGGCCTTTCATGGGCGACGGCGTCCCCCGATGCCGCCGCCATGGCCCCTGCGGCGGATCAGATCTTTGGCTAGCGCGGGGACCGTAACTGTCTGATGTACCAACATTTCTAAATGTTATAATTATGTTATGGTAAATAAACTATTTTTTTTATTTTTTTATTATTACAACTGAACCATTAAAATATTTGCTTGAAATTAATTCTTAAGATAATATTAAGTATCTGAATTAATAAACAGCGTTGGTTGGCTGCGTGGGGCTCGAAATTAGCATCAATATTAATGAAAGACTGTAACATTACTTAAGTGTTTTTAGAGCGTGGAAAGTAAAGTCAAAGTTAAGATATAGGCTTTGTGCGGTTATTTCAGCGCAATATCATATACAGGGTGTAAAAAGACTGCTACCGAAAACTGAGGGGTTTAAATCAGACCATGTTTCTGAACATATTTAGCGAAAAAAAAACGCAAAAATAAAATTTACTTAGCTACGTCATTTTATTTTATTTTCTAGTTATTTACTACTAGTACAACATAATAAGTCCATACCTACCAAATAATTGCATTTATAAAAGAAAAAACTATTAAAACTCAAAATCCAGCAATCTACGTACAAAAACGCGTCCAGTACATACGCAAACAGTAATCTTCAAACGCTGTTTTCTCCGGATATAATGTTTTTTTCGGAAAATCCTTTTGGATTTGGTTGTGTGTTAGGATGCTGTACCTACCCCTTTCGGCTTCGGTAGACGTCTTTTTACACCCTATATAAGGGGCTGTGGGCAGAAGCTAGTAGTGAAATAAACTCACTGCGGGTCAACGTTGGCGGTGGCCTCGTCCATGACAAGCAGTTTGTTGGAGCGCAGGATCGCGCGCGCGAGGCAGACAAGCTGGCGTTGCCCCATCGAGAAGTTGCTGCCGCCTTCAGACACGCGCGCGTCCAGTGCCGACACCGCCTCCTTCAGCTCCACCTAACATTACCGGTTCATTATCATTAGATTGTCGAACAAGTTATTATATTTTTTCTCATTAGTTCATCTGTCTCTCATTATTTCACACATTCTCATAGTTCGACTGTTGGAACTTCTATCTATCTATCTAATCAGCCCACATCCACCCACTGCTGAGTATAGGCCTCCTCATTTTCACACCACTGCTTCCGGTCCTGTGCCAGTCGAACCCAATGTTTTCCCACCGCCTTTATAATGTCATCAGACCATCTGGCTTTATTTTTTTCTATTTTCCAATAATTCCAAAATTACAGGCGACTTCTAGTTAGAACTAGTGGACCCAGGCGCGACTTCGTCTGCGCATTGTTTCGTCATACATACTTTAGAGAGGAACGTTTTTCGGGATAAAAAGTTGCCTATATGCTATTCTGGAGTTATACCTTTCACCTTACCAAATTTCATTGTAAACTGTTTGTCGTTTGAGCCTGATCCTTACACAAACATACAAACTTTCATCATTATTATACGAGTGGGATGGGATGGGATTTGAAATCATTCGTTGTAATGGATGTTTATCAAAATTGTTGTAGCGCTTTCATATTGAACAAAAAAAAATCTTCAAACTGCAAGTATTTTTTATAGCAAAAGAGATTTGAAATTGAATTTTGTCAATGTAGTGAAATTGGTTGTTTTTTCATGAAAATTCATGAAAAAAAAATCATTATTATTTAGCATATCATACCTGTTCCAAAGCTCTCCAAATATCATCGTCACTGTATTTGTCAAACGGATCCAGGTTATATCGTAGAGTGGCGGAGAAAAGCACCGGTTCTTGAGGAATTATTGATATTCTTGATCTTAAGTCCTGCGGAGGAAGTGCGGAGGTTGTTTTTATGCAACTTTTATAACTTGTTTTACTGCAATAAATATTTTTTCATTTCATTTTAACAGATATGTACAATGTATGTAGGTAGGTACATTTCTATGACAAACAAGAAAATACTCGGATACTTTGAAATGCTGTTTTATTTACCGTCTTAGCGATACCGTTTGTATCGATTCCGTTTATTTTTATACTTCCGTCGATGTCGTACAGCCGGAAAAGTGCCGATATTAATGATGATTTTCCAGCTCCCGTTCTTCCCACGACACCAACCTATAAAATAATTTTGACTTTTGACTTTGACTTTGACTTAGAATAAGTGCCTATCAAAAAAAAGTTTAAAAGCATTTTTTCTAAAATATTAATTTTACTTGTTTTTATTATTCTAGCTAAATATTATTCTAGCTAAAGGTTCATCAATTTCTTCATCTTGCCAACTTTTATTTAAGTTATCTAAATTGACAATTAGACTGAATAGATACTACTATGGAATACAAGTATGTATAGAGAATTAGTGTTGCGCAACGTAAAAATACCTTCCAGCCACTCTGAATTTCTATATTCAAGTCCCTGAGTACCGGGGGGTCCTCGGGACCGTACTTCATGAACACACTTTCAAATTTAATGTTTCCATCCGATGGCCATTGTTTCGGGGTCTGAGTGGCTGCAATAAAAAGTAACGCCTTTTATATCAGACACATTTTTGCACCATAATACCTTTCAGCTTGGGATATTTTGCATGAATAAAAACAGGCAGGCGAATGGTGAAATTGGTTCTCCGATGCAGCTTGATTACCTACTACTTACATCTATTATTCCCTTGAGCTCAAAAGGTCCACTTCAAACATTTTAATGAATTTTTCAAATTACAGTCATGCTCTTTAGGCATTTCAAGGAAAATCCTTTGTATTATAGAGTGGAAAAATGTCACGTATTGGCCATCATTATATTTCAAACCATTATTTACATAACTTGGTACAAACACGTACGTTTGAACCAAGTTAGTTTTATAAGAAGTTTTAATATTGTAAAGTAACAAAGTACATTATGAATAATGTTATCTTTATTACTTAGAAATGACTAAGGGGGTAGTTAGAGGTAGATTAATGAAAGTAACTAGGGCAGAAGTCACAAGTTCTAGTAAAAATACATAAGTAGGTACATAATTTAACTAAACTAAAGATGAGTTGTTGTGAATGAGCATTTGAAGTGCGTACTTACATCCAATGTCAATATCTTCCTCAATAGGTAGCTTTGTGTATTCAAGCACTCTCTCAACTGCTGTCATTTGTCCGAGGAAGTCGGCGGTAAACCGAGCTGCCATCTGCAGCATTATCGTGAGCACCATGGACTGGCTCACGGCGAGACCCACGCTTCCAACAGGGATCATCGAACCTGTCACAAACATTTTTTACATTTACCTAGGGACTCAGAAAAGCAGTAATCACCTAAGTCTAATGCTAATCAACAATTTTTGACTCTATATACTATTTCCTGAAATATATCATGCTAATTTATCGGCAAAAGAAGCAGACGAGACCCACATTACAATAAGTTCATACTTCAATAACATGTCCCGGGTACTACGGCATATCTCGAGCTATATATAATTTTGAAATAGAACTTAGAAATTCAGCTGGAGCTATTAGCCTTCAAAATTCAAAAGCTCGAGAAAAATACACATATGAATAAAATTATTTTACAAAATTACGAATAAAGCATTATTGCATAAATATCTAATAATAATCATTTACTTACTAAAATCAACAACGATAAACAGTGCCATGACTGTTCCAAGATAGACCAGACACAGTCCATCCAAATACAATCCGAACGCCGTGGATCCACCCAAGAAGGTATAAAATGCGCTGGTATGGAGATTCTGAAATTTTTTTGCGGTAAGTACCAAAGACCAAATTAGTTTGATTTGAATTATATAAGAAAATAATATGTGTAGGTACCTGAGCATTATCAAAATTACTGAGAAGTCGGTCCTGAGAATTGGAACTTCTGATAGTGGAGAGACCGGATATAGTAGAGTTGATCATGCCAAACACAGGACTTTTCGCTGTAAATCAAAATAACAGCATTAAAACAAGCTATAATTATTTTCGGTACTAAGTCTGAAAAAAATGTAGAATACATACTGGTTCCCTCTAATCTCTTCACAGCTTGAGCAGTATTCAGGTACCAACGCAACATGATGACGAAAAGCACCAAAAGAACGGCCGTGGGGATCAGCGTCCAGGGCAGTGCCACCGCGTTCAGAACTAGAATACTAGTCATTGACAAATACATTTGTACGGTCTCCAACATGGCCCTTGGAAGAAACTCATCCATAGCGCCTATGTCTTTGGAAAATCTGTTCAGCACGCGACCTATAAAACACCGGTTAAAATAAAATGCAAAATTCAGTATTTACAGAATGTTTTGAACGAATTCCGAACTTACCAGACGGATTGGTGTCGAAGAATCTCATAACAGCAATAATAAGTTTCCGGTAGATATTGTCGTGTAGGTTGGCAGACGCACGCATAGTCATTGATACAAAAGAAAGGATTCTCAGTTGAGCGAACAGTATAAGTCCGATAACGACTAAGCCATAGATTATCAAATATTGTGATGTCGTTAAAGCGCCCATTTGAGTGCCCCATTCAGTATCTAAAAAAAGGTTAAAATTGGTTTAAAGCTTGGAAGTTTTCTTTTCTAAAGATCAAAATGAAACATAACTGATAATTTACCGAGTACTTCCCCTTCTTGCAAAGTTTGTTCATATTGATTGACGTTATTGGTCCTGTAACAATGAAGCTATTATTATTACGTACTTAATAATTGTTTGTATTCCACTGCTGGGCATATTTAGAAATAGTGATACTGTTTTACGTAAGGCTACGATAAAAGCAAAAGCCTCATAATTTGAAGTTTATTTTTCTGTTCATATGAAATGCTTTAATAGCACTCGGCACGTAGAGCTGTTTATTTCTTCGGTCAAGTTTAGGTAGGATATCATCTGGCAGTGTTTACTGGTTTCATATAAATCTGTTGCAGATAACATACCAAAAACTAAGCCAATAGTCAGCAGTTGTGGCAGCTCCTTGAGTGACGAGCAACGCGAGTATTGCTAGCAGCACAACGAAGACGGAATTTACAGATTTAAAATATTGAATAATGATGTCAATCTTCAGTTTTCCTTTGGCCCTCTCTTCAGATTCCATTACTTGTTTCTTTTGCATTTCTTCAACTTCTTCGTCTTTATGAGATATTCTTGAAATATCACGTTTTAGGGATGGACGTTTCTAAAACAGAATGAACAATTTTGTAAAAAAAACTGGATTTTATCTCTTTTAAATATTCACTGATTAAACAATGCTTTTTTTAATCCATATGTAGCGTAAGTGGTGCTGTACATACCAGTGGATCATTTTCTTCATTCTTGCTCTCTTGGCGCTGCAGCAAAAGCGAAAACTCCTTGCCATCTTTGATTAGTTCATCATAAGTGCCCATAATATCAACTTTACCCTATAATTAAAAAAATACATGATGTAATAAACTTATAAGGATTATATTTTTATAGTGTTAACCGCACACTTAGGATATTTTAAAGATTTTTAAATGAATATCAAAAATGTATCGCAATGCTGTATAGTATCTAGTATATATTGTCTGTGATAGTATGTACTCCCAATAAATTTCAACTTATGCGTCGGTTGCCCGTTAGCTCAGTTGGTCAGAGCGATGCCACGGATCGGCAAGGTCGTGGGTTCAATTCCCGCATGGGTGCTAATTTTTGGGATACATTTAAAAATCTTTACTAAACTTATAGCCAAATGTCAAGAAATGTCATAGATAAATACAATTTTAAAATATTTACCTCATTGAGCACAACAATTTGGTCAGCGGTTTTTAAGTAGTGTATTTGATGTGTAACTAGAATGCAAGTGCGCCCGCGCAAGTATCCTTTGATACACCCTTCGAATAGCATCCTTCCTACGTTGGCATCTACAGCAGATAGAGGATCATCCAGCAAGTATATGTCTGCCTGGATTAAAATCAATTAATATATTTTCAATGAAAATCATGAACTTTGTGACTAGCAACTTCAAGAGAAGTTTATTACCAGATACCTAAAGATTTTATTTGTTTTTGCAATTAATTAAGTACTGAACAAGCAGGTAATAATTAGAGGTAAAAAAAGTACGTGAGTATCGTGAAACTCTCGGTTGGAACGAAGTTTCAACTTTGACATAATTTGGTATTAGTCAAATAAACTATAAAATCCTAGTAACGCTCTTCCGTACTAACAATGTAACAATCTATGGACTGTTTTGAAACTGCGCTCTTCGCACTGTGACGTTTTGACATATGTATGTGTCGTGACGCAAAAATCGAACACTTTTTTTCGTCTAGCCTCCATCCGATACCGTCCGAAAAGGGACTTCGTTCCAATAAAAATACAAATAAATACAACCTACATGATGATTGTGAAATAAGCTAAGAATACAAATTTTGAATTAGCTTTACTTACATCGCGATAAACAGCTCTGGCGAGATTGATTCTGGCTCTTTGACCCCCTGATAGAGAAACTCCTCGTTCACCCACCAGTGACTGGTCTCCATAAGGAAACTGCTTGAAATCAGGCAACAAGCAGCAAACCTTACACACCTAAGAAACAACAAAAAAAACAATACATAAAAGTTGCAGTTACAGGAGCAAAAGAACGAAAGCACTCAGTTGTAATAAATTACGTAGCAAGGACAAAGTGTGTCAAATTAAATAATTCAGGACCGATATTGATGCCTGAATTCACTATTCTCACGCTAGATCTATAAATAGCAAAATGTATTAAATTTCGCATTAAAATGATAACCCCTTACACTTAAACATGAAAGAAGACTCTCTTATGATGACACTAAACAACTTGCTTAACAAGGAGAGTTGGAACTCAGAGCCTAAAAGTAACTATAAAGTATTGCACACACAATACAAAGTGTTAACGACTTCCAATAAGTGTCTCTACCGTTTGTGGTTGTAGCTGTATCCACTTAAGGCTACTGTAGAATGATGGTTCTACATTTAGGTAAACCTTTGTATTCTTAAAGGCGATGGGCTTGGTTACAAGCCCATCGCCGCCTATAAGAATACACGTCTCACGTATGGAATGTTTAGTTTTGCATATGACATGTATTTAGACATGTCTTTGACTACCCTCTGAGATATCTTCCAAGGATATGGAATACTTACATACGATCTGAGAAAATATCTACTGCACCTCGGGGCTACATTCGTGATCCGGCTTACAAATACCACGAAAATAATATAATCAAGGTGAACACTTGTGTTGATTAGATAGCTATATTACCTCGTGATATTTTTTTGAGTCATATGGTAATCCAAACAAGATATTGTCTCTGACGGTAGCCGGGAACAGCCAAGACTCCTGGCAAGCGTATGAGACTATGCCTTTCACTCTCAGGTTTCCTGCGCTGATCGGCAACTCTTTCAAAATCACTTGAAGCAAAGACGACTAAAAAAAATGAGCACAGTTAAGTTTTTGTATTAAAGTATAGCATCGTTGGGAATTTTTTCAGACTTTCACTTTTGTACCTTTCCTGATCCAACGGGTCCAATCACAGCGCTCAGTTTCCCCTTGCGCAATCGTAGAGAAAAGTTCTTCAGAGTAAGTTCGTTCTGTTCCTTCGAACCAGTCCAAGTCGCATTAACTCTGGATAACTCAATGGGATATTCATTGTCTACAGACACGCGACGACTTTCTAGAACTAAAAGAAAATATACTAAGTAAGTACCTGTTCGCGGTATTAACCCTGGGCTGGGCTACTAACCTTTGCGAACCTATGTATTTATTGTCAGATATTATGTGTATTGTCATGTCGTATAAAGAGGTCAAGGAAGCAGCCCTGGAAAGAGATACATGGAGAGGGATTCATCAGTTGTACCGACAAGGAGTAAATCCTTAAATAAGAAGAAGATTATGTGTATTACGGGTTACGGTGTACAATGGGCTAGCTTTAAAGAAATCACAATTACCTACACCTAGGTTCCAAAGACGATTCAATGTGATCAAACTGGATCTACTGAAAAAATGCTTTTTGACAGTTATTTTAAGTCTATTTACCCGATGCAATGCCATCACCAAACTCCCCCTTCTGAGAGAATTTCTTAGGAACAATGTAGGCAGGATCTGGTCGAGAGTTTCGGTCTTTGCCGCCAAACTTAGTAGGGCTGGAACTGCCCTTTGTACTGGGCAAGGTAGCCAAATCTTCACGTTCATCTTTAAGTCAAAATAGCTTTTAATATCATAGTAATAGCATTATTATTCTAAAATGAGTCCATGGAATTTGTCTTAATGTCATAAATAAAATTATTAATATATAATGCTGGACTTTTCACACAGCATCATCTAGCCCCAAAGTAAGCAGAGCTTGTGTTATGGGTACTAGATGATTGATAAACTACTTATATACTTATTGTTTGTAAATACATACATATTATACATAGAAACACCCAGACCCGAGACAAATATCTATAGTCCTATAGATATAATCCCCGTCGCGGGACAAATGTTTGTCCAAACATTTGTCCCGCGACGGGGATTGAACCCGCAAACTTCTGCGTCGCAGGCGGACCTTCGCCCCCTGCGCCACAGAGGTCGTCAATTAAATACACAATTCCCGAAAAATCACCAACCATTCATTAATATATACTAATAATATATACCTACGCCTACCCCTTCGGGAAAGAGGCGTCATTTTATGTGAAATGAATGATAAAGAGATACTTTTTGTATAGAAAGTCATACTTTTGCTCACTATAAATCATCAAGGAAATAAATAAAGTCCTACTGAAGTGGCTTAGTCTTTATCAGCTTGTTTACTTACACTTAGTAAAACAGAGTAAACAATCTTGGGCATGAATTATATAAATCTATTATATAATCTGAATAATTTGAATTAAATTAAATTGTGAAACAAACTTAGTAAAAATATTATTCTTACCCATGACTAGGAAACCCTGAATACGTTCCAGGGAAATTAACATTTCAGAAATGTTTGCTATAGCCATTGGCAATATTAATGTTAAATTAATCTGAATAACGCTGAAGTATTGTTGAATTGGGTAAATCTGGAAAACAAGATAACATTTTGTTAAATATTATGACTGAGTAAATAAAAAAGTTCGAAAAAGTTAGTGGCCTTTTTAAGTTTGGTAACGGAGTTTTTAGGTCGATAGCCTGTCATGGCTTAGCGCAGTATGGCTGGTAGGTACTCTTCACGTTGGAACTTACCACTGTAGCAGTGACCATTGTGCCAGATAAAACAAGTACTAAGCATGTCATAAACAAAATAGTCCTTTCAGTAAACAGCATGAACCCCATGAAGGAGCTGCGAATAAACAGAGACTTCCTCAAGGCAGCTAACTCATATGCCCTGGCGGCTTTCACAACTATTTGGAACGGTTTCTCCCAGGCGTACATTTTGATCACCTAAAAAATCAAAAGAGTAGTGCTGATGTATAAAAATAATAAATAGCACAGATATGTACTTAATTTTTATGAAATGAATTCTTTTCACATATTCAATAAATGATTTTGTATACCTGAATCCCATTTATAATTTCACTCATGAGCTTAATCCTCTTATCAGTTCTTTGCGCAGTTTCTCGTCTAAAGACAGAAGTCAGTTTAGTCAGACCGGCTGAAAGTAAAATCACAGATAGTTCGATCGATTCAATGGCATATAATTACTTTTGTCTGAGTTTACTTATTCATAGAGCTTTTGTGATAGGTACCTCATACGATTGCAAAATAAAATTCAATATGACTAATTAATCAAAGTTATAATTTAAGCGATGCATAAAATAGATAATAATCTATGATTAATATGACAATTGATCTGTAGATTAGATACCGATCGATACTTTGAAAGGTGTGGGATGTACCTTGTACAGGAAGGATCAAAATGACAACTCCAAAGAGTCCCACAAAAGGCGCGTATCCAGCAGTATCCCACAAGAAATACAGCACTACAGATACTTGAACTGGCACCACCCACAAATAGTGCATGAACATGAAGGCGAAGTCGAATCGAGCCACGTCGCTAGACATCAGGTTCACCAGCTTGCCACCGGCCACATCTCCCAGCGACACTTGGCTCATACGCAGCAGCTGAAATTTAAAAGCAATATTAAACTGGTACTTAGCGAGGTCCGATGTAAACGTACAAGGTAACAGATAATTTAGTGTACATTTTTACACACCTTTCGGTATAGAAGCGATGTAGCTGCGATTTTGACTTTCATACCAAAACGGGCAACAAACAGTGAATTGTGGTGCTGACACATCATGTTCACGAAATTAAGCCCAAGCATAGCTAGAGCATAGTATGTGGCTTCATTCCGAGTCATTGTCGAGTCGACAGCCCAGTATGAGAGTAGAGTCGCAAACAATATCGGCTGATATATCCTAAAATAAAAAATGTGCGTAATTATTTCACTATCATTTTCATTGAACTGAAATCGAAAACATGAATGACCTTTATCACAGTGCATTTTTAAAGATGAAGACATAATTAATTAATAAGAACAATTATATATATTTTTTTAATACGTTTTGATTTATAATCTATCCAAATCACATTTCTATTTATCCTTACCTCGATGCTGAAATAATTACGATGTACAAGGATCCGGGCAAGTATTGCAACCAGTACGCTCGGAACATAGCCTTCCATAGCTTAGGCTCCCGATTTTCTGCTAACGCACTATCATATTCCTCAAACCAGTATCTGTAAGAAAAAAATACACTTACTGTGTATTTTTAGCTCTTAGTTATTTACAGGAAAAATCGGGACACAACGCTCCGACAAATTACCGCAGGCATGTATTATTGCGCAAAATTGCGTACTCATGAAAATTTTGCTTAGTGATTCGTGTTCATAAGTCTGACTGCATTCAGATTCAGTCATGGTTTAGATCAACAGCTGAGGTGCCTGAATTGCCTTCTGGGTAACTGTAAGTCGTAGGTAAATTATAACTTTGATATGACAACTCATCGACATGTGCATCCTGCCCGTCCTAGCTTTCGGTGCGCAGACATGATCGCTGACCGAGTACCAGAAATCCGAACTAAAGGTTTGCCAGAGGGCAATGGAACGCAGCATTTTAGGCTTTAAACGGATTGACCGAGTGCACAATACAATGCTGCGTTCGATTACTGGCATTGCCGATGTTGGAAGAAAAACAGCCCAGCTCAAATGGGACTGGGCTGGTCACGTTAGCCGGATGCAACCCGAGAAATGGGCAAACACTGTCACTCCTTGGGTGCCCGAGAACGGAAGGCGACGACGAGGCCGGCCGAGAAGGCGTTGGTGGGACGATCTCGACGGGTTCGAGAGAGAGTGATCTCCCACGTTCGCCAGAGATAGGGACGTGTGGAAAATTTTGGGGGAGACCTTTGCCCAGCTGTGGGACACAATAGATTGATTAAAATAAAATAAAAGAATGCTTTTGGTATTGGTAGGCCTAAATAAATTAGGTTATGATGTAAATGAATGATAATTAATTGAGTAAATTGTATTGCAGAAGTTGGTAAAGTCAAACTACATAATTATTACGAAAATAAGGTACCTAGTACTAAACATCACCACCAGAGATAAATCTTTGGATTGTAGATAAAGCTATATCAAAAACTATTTAACGTACACGCAGACAGTATAATAAACATAAAATGTCAATAAAATTACCTTTCCAAGTAGTCTCCAAGTTTATCTGAATCGTACTTCTTATTCGGAATTATAAGGTCCTCCTCTTCTACGTCCCTTTTGTTACCTGTTATTAGTACGGGGCATATCCACCACATAAAAAACCTCGAAAATATATTGGGATTGCTTCTTTTCTTAGCGTTCTCCTCAGACGTGCCCCCAAAATTATTTTGTGACTTAGATTCGGGTTCCATTTTTTTTATTTATGAATGGCTTATTCCAAATGACACTGTTAGAAAAACACTTGTTACGAAATATTTTGCTCCATTAAATTTGTTTTTTACTATAACTGAAACACTGAATACGAATCATCTAATCATTGACTCTATATTACCGATAATGAACACTCCATTTTAAATGTGATTATTTCTGTTATCTATAAAATATGAACGTTTTACTGCAGAAGGGGACCAGGCGAAATAAATAAGCAGAGATTAGAGAGATTAGACTTTGTTTTAATTATTCAATTTAACACTTTTATAATGCTTAATAAATACATAAATATAAACGCTAGTTACCGCTCGCGGCTCGCGGTTCCGCAACATGCCACGTTGCAGTCTAGTCTGCTACTTTTTATTCAAGATATATTTTTTGGAATCAAATGTGGAGTATGTAGGTACTATTGATGAAAACTTCCTATTAGAATCCATATCCATCCATATTATATATTATGGAAATAATAATTAATTTATTTACAGAAATATATTATTATATATAATGTGAAAGGAACTCTGTCTGTCTGTCTCTTTGTTAAATTTTCACGCCCAAACCGCTGAACAGATTAAGCTAATCTGGCATGGGTAAAGATTATAATCCCAGGTATGGACATAGGCTACTTTTTTTTTCAAAAATAATCATGGAGAGATGAAAGTAAGGGTTGAAAGTTTGTATGGGGAACAACATTAAACGATGCTTGGAGTGGCCATAATGATGATGGGTGACCGCCGCGCCGGACCACCACTTTTTGCAGTCTAGATTTTTTTATTAACTTTTTTTCACATTATTAATAATTTTAAAATTAATGATAAACATGTTATGTATATATGGGTGGGTGTTTCTATGTATAATATGTATGTATTTACAAACAAAAAGTATATAAGTAGTTTATCAGTTATCTGGTTCCCATAGTTACAAGCTTTGCCTAGTTTGGGGCTAGATGATGCTGTGTAAAGTGTCCAACATTATTTATTTTTATTATTTATTTATATTCCCACTCACCAATATATTAGAAAGATACATTTTTGTGATATTATAATATGATGTCCTTGGCTTTGGTTAGAACGCCATCTATATCGCCGAGATCAAAACTGCATTTTTAAGAGTTTCTTATGTGGCGTTTCTTCTATGGCCGAGAGCGGAGAGAGGTCGAGCGAGATGTGATTATTTTGAGTTTTTAAAGGTTCGTTGGATCTAGAGGTTAAGGTAACCGACTCTTTTCACAGGTTTTAAAGTAAGTACCTACATGCTATTCTGGTGTCGAAGTCGCGGGTGCCAGCTAGTATATTATTATAATTGCGAAATTATAATAATATACTAGCTGGCACCCGCGCAAAAAATTGACAACTCTTTTTATAATTACAGATAGCTAATCACTATAACATTATGAGAGTGAGACACAAAACTTAGGCAATAAAACACATTTTTATCTAAATTTGAAGTTGGTCACTTTCTGCATAACACTATCCATTTATCATTGAGATTAGCTTTAAGGAGTAGGTACGTAACAGATAACCTGGAATTTAAATAGTGCGGATGCAGTCAAAGTAACTAATTTACTAAGGTTTACCTACTAGTTATTGCTTTGCGGCCTACGCCGCTGAGGCGACTTCATATTAGAATAGTGTAGAAAATAAGTATTATAATAGTTTAAGTAAATTACCTATTTATAAATTGAATGTTAAAGTATTTTTTTATGGTATGTAGAATAAAGGCTTTTTATTTTATTTATTGCTTTGCTTGCTTTGCTTTTAGCTTTGTTATTAGTCCGCTACCTAATTATGTACCTAACATTTTCGGTCCCAATACGGCCCTAACGGAAGACCAGCGCTGGTTGTTCACAACCCAGTATATGCTGAGTTATGGCCCGTTTTGCAACATTTATTTTCTTTCTTTTCATTATATTAACTCTGTGTATCTACCTATTAACTCGTATGTTGCAAAATAAAAATATTTTGTTTCTTTCTTTCTTTCAAAGGATATTGTACAACAGTTTTTTTTTGTACAAGTTTCAAGTTAGCTAAACCGTAAAACAGGTTCACGACTATATCCCCAAGGTGCGGTAAACATTCTCTCAGATCTTTTTGTTACTTATTCCAGATCCTATGAAGATGTCTAAGGGGGGTAGTCATAGGCATGTCCAAACACATATTTGATACATGCCCACATCTTGCAGAAGTTAGTATTCGAAACCGAAAGTGTCTTATTATAATGTCTTATTATAACCTCCGTTTTATAAAAACTAATAATAATGTGCAAGTCTGGGGCCGTATTCGCGTTCTCTTTTTCGTTCGTTTGATGAATATACGGATGTTTCTTACTACGATTCCTGACTTCATGGGCCAATTTTTCGGTTTGGAATATTTGGTCCTTCTTTTTTTTTCTCGCTGGGAATAATGCATTACGCATCCCTCTTCCACTGCGGCCCCACCGCCGACGCATCTTACGGTGCGCCACCGTTGGGTCGCGGGAGATAGGGCGAGCGACAACGAAACACCGACACGCCTCTTCACCCGCGACCCTACCCGCCAGACGCCACCAGGGCGTCCCCGCCTGCGATTCCTTTTGGCTTCACCGTGGGCCAACCAAACCACGGTTACTAAGCACCCCATCGCGTCAAGATTGGAATCCATCAGGGGGGGGGGGGGGAATATTTGGCCCTAGGCTAACCTAAAACATGGTCCTAAGACCATGTTTTAACATGGCCCTAAGACCATGTTTTAACGTTTGAAAAATTTGCCCTTGAAGTCAGAAGTCTTGAAGTAAAAAGCATCCGAATATTCATCAAACGAACGAAAAGACAAACGGGAATAACCTCTCTAGTCGGTCAATAATATAATTAAGTTCAATGTTTCACTTATAGGACGGAGAAAGAGGTTTTTTGAGTTTTACGAGAAAACTATCAATCCCTCAGAAATAATTAATATGGTACCATCTCGGGAGTATACCCTTTCAAACAATAGATATCGGTAACGGAACATACATTAAAAAACATACATACAGCCGATCATAGAACCTCCTCCTTTTTTTGAAGTCGGTTAAAAATACACAGTACAAATTTAAAATATAGGTAGGTACTTTAATTGAAAAACGTTAAATCACAGCATTATCATGTAGGTAATCAAAGTTTCAAGTATAAGTATAACACTAAAATATTAAAAGAATAAACGGTAAATATAAAAGCAAACACAAAAATATTTTCAGTGATGAACTTAGACTTCCGTGGAATGTATTGGGCAGACTTTAGGAATCATAGAATCACACGTGCACTTTGCACTTACTAACTTGTTCTCAATATTTTCAACTAACATTTTAACGTGGCATATTGGCACTAAGTCACAGTCACAATACTTGGGTGTCATTCTCGACATGCTTTTGCTATTAGTTCCCTTCACGTCGATCTGATGGTCGTTCTCTAACGGGACCGGAAAATATATAGACTGTTTCAGTTGATCACTGTTCAATTGACGAGGTGGTAATTGTGAACAGCATTCGCACCAATCAAGAGGAGCGTCGGTGTTTGAATAATCAGTGTTTAAACTTATGTTATCATCGAATGTATTCGTCGTAGTATGAGCCATTTCAAAATAGTCCCTCGAACTTTTTAGAGCAAAGTCTTCATCATCATACAAACTGGCTTCTGTTTCACCGTCCTGTTTTGTATCATCATCGCATAAAGTCTTATGTTTTAAAACATTATGTAAATACAAATCTCCAGTCATCTCAGACAGTAAATCATTATGGTAATTGGTATTTTCCGTTGGATGGCTTTTCATGATGTAAGAATATTTGTCGTTCGCCAAAGACTTTGTCATAATATTATCCATAGCGCCATTATCCGCTTGGAAAATAGACTTCGTACAAACACAAGCTCCTAAAGCACCATCACATGAACAGTTTAAGGTATAACCAATGTAAGGCTTATTTGGGAAGGGCATTATATTTTCACTTTTAGCATGAGTCGTACTGGTATTTCCACAGCAGTTCATCGAATTACACGTGCAATCATTTGTCACAAGTTCTAATGGTTGGATTGTGTTACTTAGTAATTCATTTTTTTTTTCAGCCTTTTCACAACAAATGTTTGTTTTATACTCTATGTTTTCAGTTTCATGTTCGACACTTATTTCAGTTTCTTCAAGTTGGTTTCGAATAGGCTTATTATTTAAAATTGACTTTAGTTTTCGAGAATCAGGTTCACCACACGTAGGTTTTTTGAGAATATCATTAACTTTAATTAAGCTATTTTTGTCAATGACTGGTTCGTTTTTTTTTACACATTCGGTATCTCTGCAGACACATTCTGATGCATATGCAACGTAAGACGAATTAGAAAATCGTGCGAAATTATTCTTTTTTCCATTTTCACAAGCTGATTCTGTAGATTGTTTCAATTCAATTGTGCCCAGTATTTCCGCGTCAGCCTTTTTTTCACTACAAATGCAGTCTGCTATTGTCTCATTCGTTTTAGAGTTATCTTGTGTATTTTCATTTGTCTGGACGTTCTTTGCGTATGTTTCTAAAGGATTACAAGATTTCGTTTCCATTCCTAAGTATGCAGGTACTTGTGACGAATTATTTTCTTTAATTACTTGTGATGTCTGTGGATTTTGTGAGCAACAATCATTAATTTTCTTACTTACATCAATATTTTTCATAAAAGAAATGTCATAATCTCTTTCAGGTAATTCTTGTTTAAAATTAACTTGTTTGTAGTCTTTATCTTGAGTTTCTGATTTTTTACATCCACAAACATCTTTTAGCCGTTTAAAATCGTTTTCTATTGAATTGCAAACCTTATCTAATACTTCAGGTAAAACAGCTTCATTATTAACTTCTGTTTCACAAGAACATTGTACACGTTTTATTTTTGTTTTCAAATATTCTTGCAGTAAGCCGTAAGCCCTATTCCAACTACCTGTAGAATTTTTTTCTTCATTAGCACATTTGCATGCAATTTTATTAGTGCTGTCTTTTATTATTTGCTTTACTCTTGTCAATATAGTGGTAAATAATTTTTCTTCTTCACCTGGAGGGATACACGTAGAATTACACGAAGATTCCTTGAACTCGTCCAGTTTCTTTTTTAGGTGCTCTTCTAATAAGATAAATGTATTCTGTTCTAAGTCTTCAGACTCATCAGATTTTTGTTTATTACAGCAAACACAAGGTTCTTCCTCATCCTTACTTTCCTTAAAACTTTGCGCGTCAAGACTTTTGTCTTCATTTGTTTGCTGATTTTGAAAAGCCAAATTAATATAATCTTTAAAATCATCAAAGTTTTCCGTACATTCACAGCAAGGTGTACTTACGCAAGATTGAGTTATATCTTCTTTAATAACTTTTCTTTTAAATAGTTGACATTTATTGCATTTTTCACGTTTGTTTTCGTCTTTAATCTCGTTGTTGGTGTTATTTTCTATTCTTGATTCTTGTTTACAGCAGATGCTATTTTGTTTAGAACTTATGAAATCACCTTTATTAATTATGTTATTATCACGTGATGTTTTGCTTATATCACGTACAGGTTGATGCTTATCAGATACTTTATTATAATTTTCTTTACTGGAAACATTTTTATCAATATTGTCTTTGACGCTAGTTCTACATTTTTTATTTCCATCAGAAGTTTGAGTTTTATTCATGCCTGAATTACAAGCACCACATACAATTTCAGACCTTTGATCTCCTTCAGACTCATTTCGATTAACATCAGTAAGAGTTACTCCTAAAAATTGTATATCATATCCACAGTCACATGGAAATATTTCTGGTTGTTTAAATTTATTTTCATCACATTTGCTAGAACTTTTTTTGATTGTTGCAGTATCAATTTTTTCCTTAGAACTCCTATTTTTTTTACTAGGTTTTTGCATATCTGGTTCAACGACCACATCCCCGCATTTTTTATTTTGAATAATATCCTTATTGGTATTTAAACTTTTGCAGCTACATTTGCATGGCATACATTTAAATGGATCTGAGGTTTCGTTTCCTTTCACACATTTGCAAAAGTCTTCGTTGCTTTTATCCAAGTTAATTGCTCCCATATATTCTGATTCAGTTGTGGTTGGTGCGAAGGGACTAGATTGCACATTATTTGGATTAGTATTATTGTCACAACAAACTCCTTTGCTTAAGTTAGATTTTTCTAATCCCTTATTATATGAGGTCGAACTTGCGTCACCAATAGACTTTTTACTAATGATATGTTTCTTTTCTTTATCTAGCTCACTAGGCGTTTTAGTGAAACTTTTATTATTCATGAAACTTTGTTTATCATAAAAAGAACTCTGATTACTTCTCATCTGCTCCGATTTTTCGACAAAAGCTCTCGATCGAGAAGATACTTTGCTATTATCTGCAGACTCTTCTTTGATATCAGGAACTTTTTTGCCTTTGTGTGAGACATCAGACAATGACTTATTTGAATCGTTTTGCGTATATTTTTTATCATTTAATTCACTTATTTCTTTCCCAGGTAAAAAATTACAACAAGGCATTTCTTTTTCACATTCTTGTTTTTCGCATGAGTTTAGATCAGTTTTCCACTTCGCTAAAGTTTCTAAAAGCTTATCTATCGAAGTGTTTGAAGGAATTTTGTGAAAACAATTACAATTACTTAGACACGACTGCTGTCCCGATGACTTGCTGTTGGTTCGTGTTGAGATATCTCGGGAATGTAAACTTGAATTTATTGGTTTTGTCTGCTTTATACTGTTTGTTAGTTGAGGCATCATTGAGTCTCTTGACAATTTTTCTTTTCCTTTAACGTCAACAAAAATGGAGTCGTCTAAAACTTTGTTTTGTTGCGTTATTTTGTTAGGATCTTTCTGCGAGCACATGCACATATTAACTGCGTATGTTTGCCCAAGTTTTTTGTAAGGTTTGAAGCTTTTATCTGGTCCATTACACGGAATATTATTTTTTAGTCCTTTTTTGTTAGAACTGTTTGTTTCTATTGGTTTCTTCTTAAGAGGTGTTGGTTTATTAGGATTCATATTCAAATTGGACTGGTTTGAGTTCATGGCTCTGTTAATTTTCTGTTCTTTTCGAATAACTAAATCATTCGCAGCATTAGAATAAACGAATGGATCTAGATGCATATCAGATTTTCCGGGTCCCTAAAATAAGATTTTAAATAGGTTATTTTTCTCCCGTTTGCCTCAGCTGTAATTGGATACCGTACCTATACTTACTAACCGAACCCCGTTGAACTATTTTCGTTATTTTTTCTTCCATCAATTTTAAGTCCTCTTTTTTAATAGAGTCCTAGAAAAATATAGACATTATTAAAATTACCACCCAGCATAAATTGAGAATGATGTAAGATCTATGTTTACCTTTTTTAAATCTTCTATCTGCACTCGAAGTCGTGTGACGTCTTGCATCGTTTGCCGCCAATAGGCAGGTGTATTAGCTGGGGTTGTTGGGCCATTCACTGGTAACGGCATCATCGGCTGACCAGAAATTAGGACTGGGTACGCTTCTTTACAGCACACTTCAGTAAAATACATAAGAAAGTATCACAGTAAAAATCAAAAGAAAATAAAAAAAACTCAAAATAAGAAAGTGTTTTAGGAATTATTTACTTTTTTGATTGATGGCATTTTGTTTTTTTTGTTGTGGCTGCTGTTCAGTTGGCTGTGGTTCACATTCACAAGGCGGTGGACCAGAGGAGACTATGTCCTTGGCCCGTTGCGTGAGCTGGTCGGCTCGTTCCTGAAAGAGCTGCTCCGCCAGTTTGGTGGCGAGCTTCTGTGCTCGACGTTCTATTGCACGTTCTTGCCATCCTTCGTTCTCTGCTTCACCTGGATCTGGTATCATTCTGGACGTGTCTGCACATGATTGCCCCACCCACTGAAAATGTAGTTCTCAATATACACTCCAATTTTACCAGAAAATTTTTAAACTGTCGCGGTGTCTGTTATTGATCACATTTATGTAGTTAAAACTCCTAAAAAGGAGACGAGACGAGTCAGATATGGATTTATGATAGCTCCTGCGGTTTTACTGACTAGGGATGATACGTGAGCATAGTTTGAATGAAGTCCGTACGCGATTGTTGTCTGTAGTACTTATTTGTACAGTTTTCATTAAAAAAAAATCGGTTTTGGTGGACTACAAACTACAATCCTCAATATGACCGTAAGTCCCAGTAGGAACTTTACCTTAGCATGATATTTTTCTATGGAAGTTGCTATAGCTATATCAAGTTCTCCTATCAGCAATTGAGAAAAGTAGTTCTTCAAATTAGTTTTCACAATACTGGCTCGATCCCAGTTATGTTTGTCTTCCAAACATTTTAGCAGCTGACATGGCATCTGCGTGCCAGTGCCTCCCATTTCTGCTTGCAAACCGCTGAACAAATCCCCAAGTAAATTGGACAGGAGACTACTCCGCAAGGAAGTACAAGAACAAGATTCCTGAAAAAATAATGTCATCATTAGGTAATCAGAATTTACTTTATGATCGATTGAATGATAAACATTGTCTGAAGTTATGAGTAATGTTAGATGGACTTTGAATTATTGGTTACTCAATCATTTCTAAGGTAGTACGAAAAATAAAGTATATTTCAGGTATGATTAACAATAAATTGTTCTTGATAAACTTATTGGATTTTCATATCATGAATTTCTTTGAGTGAAGCAAGTAAAAACATTATCACAAACCCGAAGCAAAAAAAAATAACAAGCAGAACCTAAGCGCTATTGCAATCAAATTATAATGTTGATAGCGCATATCAAAAAGACATCCTATCAACATTTATTTACGACCATGAGCCGGACTAATCTATCATTAAAAATAATCAAACATCAGTGAAAACAGTGGGTCAAGTATACTAATACCAATATCTTTTCTTCAGGTGAGCATCGACACAAGGCTGCGAGGGAGGCAGTCCGCTTTACTTCCACTACGACGTCGACGGGTAGCTTGCAGCGGCATTCCATAACCTTATCCTTCAACTCCCCGAGCTGGTCCCTTTTCTTCTTCAACTCATCTATTTTTCCCTGCATGCGACTGTCGCACGCCACTTTACATCCTTCTAAATCCTCTACCATCCCCATTTTCTCTTGGCGTAAATCTTCCAGCTGAAATAAATATGTAATACTTAACGATACTACTATCTAGATCTAGATAGATAGATAGAACGATACTACGATGATACTTACGACTTATTTGAATTAGAGTACGTAGGTGCGATAATTGTTTCGCTATATTTATACAAGTTAAAAAACATTTTATACCGCGAGCTCTATTTCCTACTACGATACGCTACAAACTGCTTTGTTTAGGTATCTACTTTTTGTTCTACAAAACTTAGTTTTCTCTTTACTTCAAGTTCCATCAAGAGGCAATTAAAAATCAGCTTTATCAAGGAAATCATAAGAATTTCACTTCGAATTTTAGCAATGACGTAATCAATAGCACTCGTAGGATTACTAACAAAAACTACATCAGCTACGAAGTGAAGTACATCAACAAATCAAATGAAGTTGTAAAAATTTACTACCCTAAGCGAGGAATGCCATCAAAACAAATAAAACATTCCAAGGTAAATATTAAAACTATTCGTAACATACGTTTGGCTGTTTTTTTGAAATCGAGTATGGTAAAACGTTAGCTTTTGTGAAATTTAAATTAAAAACCTCTTCTCTTATGTGTGCGTTCTCCGCGTCCTCTCCCAACAGTTGTTCGGACACCTGTGCGATTTGTTCGCGCAAAGCGCTGAGCTCCGCGCGCATTGCCCGCTCTGTCTCGTGAGTGATCGTTTGAGACGACTCTAACTCACTTTGGAAATTCAACAGCTTTCGACGGGCTTGCTCTTCTTTGAACTAAAAGGAGTTACTGTTTCATTGACGCATTATTTGACATGACTTTTTTTGTTTTTTTGTTATTAAGTAATAAGGTATATCAGCCTAAATAAGAGCAGACCGAATGGTCGTGTCTCTGCTCTCATGCTCTCAGAAGAGAGAACGGCTTCTCGAGGATCGGCATCCTTGATTCAATATTTGAACTGAAACTGAAATAAGGATTGGTACCAGCAGGTCTCGTTCCAGCTGCGCGGCCCTACATTGGTGCTCAGTCAGCACAGCATCGCCTTGCGCCGACTCTTCGCTTAATTTCAGTCGAAGACAAGCGCGCTCACACACTTCCTTTTCCGCCACACTCAGTGCGGCGCGGTCCTTCTCAGCCTTATCGCCCTTTTCTCTCAGCTGAGATGCCAAAGTCGTACAAGCATTCTTGTTTGCGTTGCGATCCTCAATGGCCTTTTGAATCTAATAAATAAGAGAAATATTTCACATAATAAATAAGTATCTTTTGGACATAAGAAAAAAAAAGAAATAACATCCAGTCATTATTAAAAATAGGTCTGACCTCATACTAGGATTCCCTTTGTCATGTTTATCAAAAACGATGAGTAACAAGGTTGTCCTCCTGTCTCGAGAATCGAACTTGCACCTCTTGCGTCTCAGACGAACACTCGCCTGCCACACCATTAAGAGTCTATAGATAACTTTTTTACTTGTCTAGAAAGATCCTCTTCCTTCTCCTCTGCGAGAGTGAGACGTCTCTGATAGCCTAGTTCCAGGTCTTTCCATGCGGCTTCAGCTCGTTCCAGCAACTCTACCCTTTCAGCCTCTCTTTTCGCCAACGTGCCAGCACGCATACGCAGTTCAGTCGTTGCAGTGTCCATCTTAGCTAAACGTGCAGCACATGCTGAATCTAAGCAACAAGCCTACAAAAGAGAATACACATTAACTAAAATGAAATCCAAAAGAGCCTCGAACCATAAGCAAATTAAAAAACTTACTGCCTCAATTTTGTTCAAAGTATTCTTATCAGACGCCTTGGATTTTTTGCACGCTTGTCGCGCACTGGTCGAATTATCCATTCGCATCACTATTTTAGTTTCCACAGGCAGCTTGACAACGGGTCCGATAGAGTTCGAACCGAAACTCATAGAATGAACATCTTTAGAATACTTCGACTCTCGCGAGCTTTCCATAGATGTTTTATCTAGTGTAGTGTCATTTGATGGCGTAGCAATGCATTCTTGTGCTTTTGCTCTACTTGTGACGAACCTTAAAAAAGTAATATCTTTAGGTGACAGTAGTCTTCTCTTGTGCAACAAGGGTCTTGACAAAATGACAAACGGATGATACATGGTCTAAAGATTTTAAATGCATTCCAAATATTTGCATACATGCGGGATTTGAACCCACGTCCTTACCGATCCGTGGTAATGCTCTATAATTCCTGGTCCTGGTACCTGGTGCTATGATACCTAGTCCTATTATATTATTATATAGTAAATTCATGCTCAATATTTTTTTATCTGTATATACAAGTGATTTTTATTATTTTTACTAAATCCTTGTTACGAATGAATAGCCAAATATTATAGGTAGAGTCGCTCGGGTGACAATTTGTAGTTGCGGTCGATAGTGTCGCTAACGACTAATAATCGAATATTCCGATGATATATTGTGTGATAGGTTGTCTCAATTGACAAGTATGTTCGTAACGTCATCGCCTGCTGGAAAATTATCTAATTCCATATAAACCACAATGGGGCTTATTATAAGAAAATGAGCCGAGTTTTATATGGAATTAGATAATTTTCTCGTACATAGAACGCTTTTTTGTGGTAACAGTTTTGTTTTGACATGTGTCAACATGGGGTTCAACCAAGGTTTTACGTTTTTATAATAAGCAGCAATAACTTTATCGAAGTTTTCATATAGGTAATGGGCGCTTGATTTATAGCACGAGTTTATCTATCTAATCAGCCCACATCCACCCACTGCTGAGTAGGTATATGTATAGACCTCCTAATATTCACGCCACTTTTTTCGAGTTTATAATATTATTAAATATGAATAGTAAGTAAATACCTACCTACTTGACATTCTTAGAGCTACATCTCACTGGGATACCAACAAAAGGGTGTTTGCTTGGTTACGCAAACAATTTGGTGTTTGCATCCGAATGACCCGCTATAGTGGCACAAACACTAATAAACGTATGTACAAAAACTATTCGGTGTCTTGCTCGATCAACCACCAGAGAACTTGATAGCTCAAAACACGGTGGTGCGTGCAACGGGTCGCGCCGCTAAGGTGTTCTAGTGAGATAGGGCCTTTACAGTACCTAACAAGAATCTTACTTACGAAGACAATCACTTGAAAGATTTAACTTAGGTATTTGCTTTTAATTAAATCTGACGTCAAAACATTTTTCATTTTAATTAGAAACAACCGCACAACACGTTGATAAACAGGCACATTTACCTGTACATAATACGCAGCTGTATCAATATGAGTAGGCTAGGTTCTACCTAGGGTATAGAGTCAAAGTAGGAATCCAAGATCTATTTCTATAAACCATTAGGTAACGCATTTAAATAAACTCTAGGAAATGCTATTTAATGGTGACGGTTAATATGGTTATTAGTATGCTTAAAACAAAGGGAAACCAAGAACTACTGAGATGAATTATGACAAAATATGACTCGAAGTCTAAGTTACGTTTTATAACAGTAGTGAGTCTGGTGACGTGCCCAGCCCAACGAGTTTATTATCCTAACTTAACTTTATGGTAACACAAAACTGATTGATTTTGACAAAATACAGTTTTATAATTAAGATAAGTAGTTAAGATAAGTACCTGTATACGGTACATACAGCTGAATTTTTCAGGGCCACTGAGGGTAACTCTGAAACCGTGAGAGTTATCGAAAAGTCATGTTACGAGTGACGTGCTCGATTTTGATAAAATTAAGAACTGCATTTAAAAAAAATGAAAAAGTTTTTAATTTTTCGCGAAAATTGGCTTTTTTATTATTTCATTTTTATGCAATTTTGGATGCTCTATCTGATAACAAATATTCCAATATAACTATGGGTCTAATGTTGCTAGAAAATAAAAAAATAATGTACGAAAACTAAAATGTATGGAAAAAAATATTTTATGTTTTTTAATTATTTTGCATTTTTGGATGCTTTGTCTGATGACGAAAAAACACTTCGAAGTAACTAACTATGGGCCTCATGTTATTGGAACATTTAAAAATACTACATTTTAGTTTGTCTACAATTTCCGCGATACATTTTTGATGAAACCGAAAATTCAGGATAGAGATGTATAGAGATAAATAGTCAGACAGACAGTGTTACTTTATATTAGTATGGATTTGAACCTATTTTAAGTCCTGCTGATCGAGTATAACGCTTTTATAAAACGTCGTCGAGTCTAAAGATAAAAAGCGTTTCTAAGTATGGAGTTTGTCTACGTTATGTGCGGTCGAAAGCAACCGGTTGACAAGTCTGGAAACTTTTAGGCCGAACATGAAAGTGAAGCCGAATTCGGCTTGGTTAATTCTAGTTGGTTATTAATTTTTCAAAATGAAAAACTTTTTTTACTTTAAACTTTATTTTCCTAAGTACGGAGAATTTTAATACCTAAAAATAGGTACTTACCTACTTATGTAGTTATTTTCATTTTGACGCCGGCTTCAATCAAAAAGGGATCAAACAATCTATCTCTATATATAAAAATGAATCCCTATTTCCCTTGGTCACGGCATCACGCGTGAACGGCTGGATCGATTTCATTAATATTTTTTTTTTGTTGTGTTAGTTGTTGTCAGGAGAAGGTTCTTATGACAGAAAAAATCTATATTTATATTAATCATGGAGGGCGTGAAACAAGGGTTGAAAGTTTGTATAGGGAGTTGGTAGTTCCAGTTAAATGCAATAGATGGCGTTGCTAATAAGTATGTTATTTCGCTGACGAAGTCGCGGATACCAGCTAGTACTTTATAAAACCTCTACCGTGAGCACTGTGAGCAGTGTTATTTATTGCACGATTGGACGCCGAATTCACCGAAAGTAGAAACCGAAGAGTACGGCACTAAGCCAGTGGAATGTAAAAAGTACAAATATGCGTACTGGCAAAGGCTGTCCGCGCCACTATGTCCCAGCTGTTGCCAGGCGAGCACGGCGCAGGCGAGGTGTCGCTGCCCCGCCGAGTCGGGGATCATGGCGCTAACATCGCGCTCGCTTTCCAGTCGCGCCTGCGCCGCTGTTATCGCATCCTGCAAAAATAAATGAACTCAGAGCTCTGGGTATGAGTTTAGGTCCTAAACTGAACTGTTTCGTTATAACGTACTATGACGTATGATGATAAAAATTACTAATAATAAAATTAACTAGACTTGTCGTAAAAACTAAATCGTTTTGCAATATAATACTTAAGTAATACAAGAAAACAATAACGTCACGTTGTCACGGTACGAAAACTTTGAGATTCAGATTAGGAAGCTGAACTGTATAGCACCCAAACTGAATTGTAGGTCATGGTACGGCACCTGGACTTTAACAAAGCTCCCTAAAAACACTGCGGTATTAAACTACTAAGTTACTAATTAAACTACGCAGAAACTAAGTAGTGTCACTTGTACCCGAGGGGCAAGAAGTTTATGACTGAGTCCAGTATGATGTAAAATGTTTAACGTTTGAAGGTTCCGATTGATTTATACAGGGTGTAAAAAGACGTCTACCGAAGCCGAAAGGGGTACAGCATCCCAACACACAACCAAATCCAAAAGGATTTTCCGAAAAAATCATTATATCTGGAGAAAACAGCGTTTGAAGATTACTGTTTGCGTATGTACTGGCCGTGTTGTTTTACGTAGATTGCTGGATTTTGAGTTTAAGTAAATTGTTTTTATCTTTTAAAAATGAAATAATTAGGTAGGTATGGTCTTATTATGTTATACTAGTAGTCAATAACTGAAAATAACATAAAATGACTAAGCTAAGTAAAAAAAATTTTGCGTTTGTTTTTTTTTTTCGCTAAATGTGTTTAGAATCATGGTCTGATTGTAACTTTTCGGTAGTAGTGTTTTTACACCCTGTATTTACAAGAAAAAATCCTGCAGCCTGCTGGTTGACAGATCTATCTATGCTGACTTCACTATTAAATAAATAATGATCAATCACATAAATCTATTTTTTTACCTGTTTGCATGTTACCTAAGTTTAATTTAAATAATCGTGTCATTGTTATGAATAATACAAATGCTTAGTTTTACCGGAGTCACGGCACCAACACTTGATTGGATAATCACAGCGAACAATTCCATCTTATTAGGGTAAGTCAGTTAAATCTAGTTGTTTAACATTCTGAGTGAACTTCTATTAATTTAATTAAATTATTAAATTAACTCATGCCTGGTTGTCATCTTAATCTCTATATATAAAAATGAATCCCTATTTGCCTTGGTCACGCCATCACGCGTGAACGGCTGGACCGATTTCACTAATTTTTTTTGTTGTGATCGTTATTGTCAGGAGAAGGTTCTTATGACAGAAAAAACAATAAAAAATTGCGCGGAGAAAATGAATCCCTATATCCCTTGGTCACGCCATCACGCGCGTGAACAGCTGTCGCGCGGGTCAGCTAGTTTTAAATAAAACTTAGCTAATCTTTAGCAGTGTACCTATTAAACAAAATCATCATTGCTTATTAGGTAGAGGTGTTTTAATCAAAAGAGAAAAGCTTAAATCGACTTGATATTTATAAGTATGTTAGTTTGTTAGTTATACTTACACTTAAAAGTCCTTGCCATAAACATAGAGTTAATAATGAAACCTTGTATTTGAGATGACATTGACATGCTATTGGTTTCTGTTTGTATTTACAAAAATTCCTGGTCTTTTATAGGTCCTTTACTGATATTGTGTCAATAAAAAAATTAACGCTTCAACGCGAACTTCAGCTAAAATTTTTCGCAGACGGACAAGTGACTGCCCGTGGCTTCGTTCATGGGGTACCAATATTGCCTTTGTTGAAAATACTTTAGCTTCGTTTTTATGAGTAGTTTTAGACATTTCTACACACATCTTTTGATGTAACAAAATCGCTGTTAGGTTTACGAGATAATATCGACCGACAGCTTCGAGGTGACCTATGCTTGCGTTGTTAATATCAACGCACAGTCATATAATCCTTCTACGACACTGAAAAAAATCAGTGGCACTCCGGGAGGGCTGACAGCAGTGAAAACTTGAACGAGGTTTCATTAGCGCTTAACTTAAAAAAAAAGTATAAAAAAATTATGTAAGAGAATCGATTTTACAAGCTCATCCCTTTATTTTTATGGTCGCCTGGTACTTTGACTCGAATATAGGAAGTTTTTTTGGCTCGCAACGTTCGCTAGAACCAACAATTAGGATGGTTTAACCACTGTTTAGATCAGAAGACATTATGTTGAATGGTATTCCCCTCGATGGAACAAGGATGATGATGATGCTCCGTATTGTTTAACTCATTGGCCATTGCCAAAGCCAATACTGCCATTATTTTCTTCAATTCTTCAATTGCCATTGGGATGCCTGACAATTGATTTCAAGTTATGTAATAAGCCGGTGTCGTTACAGTGACTCGCTAGGCGAACTTAAAGTTTTTTACTCATCTCAAAACTGCCAAACGCGCCTAAAGAAGTTTTCACTTCAAGAAGAAGAAGTCAGTCGCCTTCGCACGGGGTACCAACTACGCTGCGAGCAAGGAAACCAAACTAACGAGAAATAATATCGATTTTTCAACTACCGTCGTCAGTCTCTATGAAATGATTGTTTGCCAATAAAGGGAAAGAGTTGTTTGTTTGTTAGGTTTTGTACAATAAATAAATCACCTCTTCAAAGATTCATATTAGGTACTACCTTTAGGTTCATGGAGGGGTCTTTTTCCAGTGCCTTAGTTATATTCCATAGGATGTGAGCGCTGAGAGATGCAAGGTTTGTAACATCGGGCATATTTCTGTTGTTACTCAGGTCTTTATCCATACATTGATCCTGAAAAAAGAAGATTATGAGCCTATTCATAAATACATATATCGTGAAAAGGCTCGTTGCTCAGTCCGCCAAAGCCGCCTTTTAAAGGGCCTAGTACACAATGGCGTAAGCTGGCCCACTTCAGGCGATCGTCATTGTGTAAATACAGGGATAATGGTATATAGTGATGGACAATTATTATTGTAAATCATGGCGATTGTGTAAACACCACAGGCCACGCTATGCCACGATTCCTTTGAAATGTGCCCAAAAACTGTCAATATCCCGATTGCGCGCCACGATTGACAATTGTCTGCTACTATATACCATTACCCCCTGTACACAATGACGATCACCTTAAGTGGGCCAGTATACGCCATTGTGTACTGGGCCCTTAAGAATTACGTAATCGAAATAGAATATTTACCATTTTGCCTCTTATTTGGGCTGTATTGTTCAGACCACTTCGCTGTTCTGACATTCTGTATGAATGTTTTAAGTGTAACGAGTTCTCAATGATTAAATAATTACTTTGAAAAGACTACATTTGTAAAGCAAATTGCAAAATAGTTTACTGAAAAAACATCATAAAAATTTTGGCATCATTTTAATTCAAAATATTTCACTACTTCTATCATGCTTCTATCACTGTCATAATGTTTTTTTTAGACAACATTTTATTCATAGAGGTTACATTACAACCATTTATTTGCAACTAAAATGGCCGCTAAACAATTATATTATAAAAAATGGGTCTTGGTTATTTTCCATTTCATTTTGTGCAACAATGTCGTATTAATTGAGTTAAAACTTGATGTTTATTTGCCTCCGCTTATGACGACTTTCATTTGTTATATATAATTTTTTTAACAATATAAACCTATTATTATGTTTTTATTGTAAAAAAAATATGTTGAAATCGCAAAGCCTTATACATACCTACATCTGATTGTAATAGCAATGTTGTTCTAGTGATTCAATAATAGGTAAGGTAAATCCAGATTTTGCACATTTACATTTACGCCGACCGACGCGACTCAACTCACCTCTTTCAAGCTATCTGTAACAGACAAAGCAGCGATCCTCCTTTATCAAATAATGAAGCTACTTAGCAGAGATTGATACCACAACAGGGGAAGAGAGGTGCGTCACAGGCCATCAGGCGGTCTCAATAGAGCTCTACAATGCGGACGATTCGTGCAGCATTGTCGCAGACAGTCTGATGACCCCACCGCACGCTACAACACTTTGACTGATCACACGTTGCATGATACAGGATCTGCAGTCTGACTGGTGGGTGGGAACATATTTATGTAGAAAAAAAACAAAAGTGATGAACTTAACCGACTTATGATAATATGTATGACACTTTTATGTTCGAATTAAACCCAGAAAAGTGGATAGCGCAGCTTATTTATACCAAAATAAATTATGTTAAATATTTTCCTTGGTTTTATAAAAATTACTTAATTGGTTTTGAGTACAGTGCCACAAACTTATCTGGACCGGTGTGAGAGGCGTTGTTATCGCATTTGGTGTAGGCAGATAAATACATTTTACAGTAAAATTCGTTAGTGTACTTACTTAATTATTTTATTTTGGGTCAAAGAAAACAACGTGTTTTAAACATTCAAAAACATTTAGGTAGGTGTGGTTCTTATGTCATCAAATCACCAAAGTTTGAAAAGTTTAATTTATAAGAGTTTCCGTGAAAAGGAGATTGCTTTTCACAGAACAATAATACTCCTCGTACACCTGTCGGAGTTGCTGCTGATCTGAAGGCTTGTTTTCTTTTTTTAACAAGTAGTTTTTCCCTAGGTCCCCTTGTCCGGGTGAGACTCAGTACGTACTCACAAAATATTAAATTAATCCCGACACGAAAAATGAAATCCATAGTACCTAATCTACGTGCATGTATTTTGCGGACATAAAACTAAAATGTAAAGTTCGAATTGATCGAACAAAATACTAACAACGATAATTTTAATGACGTCATAATAAATAAATAATGCTGGACTTTTCACACACCATCATCAAGCCCCAAAGTAAGAAGAGCTTTGTTATGGGTACTAGATGACTGATATACTACTTAGATACTTTTTTGTTTGTAAATAAATACATATCATACACAGAAACACCCAGACCCGAGACAAATTCTTGTAGATCATACAAAGACTTGTCCCGAGGCGGGGATCGAACCCGCAACCTTCTGCCATAATTTGGTCACCGTCAATAAAACAACAGTTTTTAGGTTTTGTCACGCACGACTACCTACCTGGGTACATACAGCTACATGGGTACAGGAACATAGTAATACGGCTATGAACCATCGTACATCGCAGCACTAGTGTTTCTTCTGTGCCCCTACTTACTTAATATTTAAAGGCAGCATCGTGCGCGCGCGCAACAGTAGAAGGGAGGATAGCATTCGATCTCAGTCGCTGCTTATCGAGTGCTTCGCGCACGCGATTGACACTTGTTTATCTAATGTGAGGAGTTTCTTTGTAAAAATGACGGTTCCCATAACGCACTAACCACTGAGAATTATTTTATTCCCAGATTTAATTGTTTCTTTGTTTTTTTTTATACAACCTTACATTTAATATTTGATCAAAATGGTGAGTGGAAATAAAGATCCAAGCGACCCCAAAAAAGTGCCACCAAAAAATCGCGAGAAGAAGTCGAACAATTACAAACGTGCAAATATATTCTCTAAAACATGGTTCATCTGGATGATGCCAACTTTTTGGCGGGGTTACAAGCGGGACCTCTACGACGCTGACCTCACTTATCCTAAGGATAATCACCTTTCCGACAAACTAGGAGATCGACTAGAAAAGTAAGTAATTGTTCATTTACTTATAAGCCCTTATAAAAAAATAAAACAGTAAATAAATGGAGTTCATATTTTGAAACCATTTCTATCAGATCAGCGTAAAAAATAATGCTGTTATGAATGAAACAGAGCTATGACCTAACATCAGTTAACGTTATGCTAACCATATGCGTTTAAGAAAATTATTATTTGAATACTTGTTTATAATAAGTAGGTAAGAGGGACCTTTGAAAATTCTAAATTCTCGTGATTTAAACGTTTTTACCCGCTTTTACACACAAATTGAAAGTGTTTTTCACCTAGTATCACTTATTTTAAACTTTTCATCCCGTTTTCCTTCATTTTTAAAGAAGTGTTCTTCAGGTAGGTACCTACGTATCATTATTTTAAACTCCTCTTTTAATTTCAGACGTTAAGGCCATATTAATATTGATGTGTAGGTAGCGAATGATGGTTTTGAAGAGTACCTACTTTTTATTGTTTTTTTTTTTCTTCTCATTTTTTTTTTCTTCATACAAACTTTAACACACTTTTTTTTTGACTAGGCAATGACGATTCTTAAGAATACTCATATAAACAGATAAATCATTTAACCAAACCCAGACAAAAACGGAAAAAAACGGAAACCAAACTGAGTGTTTGTGCAATACCTAGAACAGGAACAAGGAAAAAAACATTGATTATACGTTCGTTACGAACCCTTTTCATAAGTAAACAACTACATTGCATATTGCATATTTATAAAATACGATGTAATGAATCACATGTGGCCCTCAAAAAGAGTATCAAACCGGTACTTACTCGTAGGTACTCACGTCGATTCTTTTAACATTTCGCCGACCCCGGCATGCAGGCTGACAATAATTAATCGGAAGATGAAGCCAAGCGAAGGGAATCTGTTCTCTTGTCTTTGTCGATATTTAGTTTTCGATTTTTTTTTATCCATTGGGTAGACATTTGTTGTACTTATTTTTAAAAACAAGAGCGTAAAGCAAACTTTACAATCAACAGTATGAAACCATTCAGTAAAAGTAATTCATAAGTTCTTTTATTGGTTACTGAAATGTAAAAAACAAATAAAGTCATAACATGGTGCCGTTTATTTATATACATATATATCTTATTTTAACTATACAGAAAATAAACAAAACATATACATATGTATAGGCACTTGCTAAGCCTTGTGAAAGACATGTCCATAAAATATTGTTTTAATTCAAACTTCACATTAAATATATTTTTTTCATTATATTATTTTATTACATTTATAGTTTTTAGTAAAAAATACTTTCAAACAACCGTAGGTATGTCAGATTACATTGATAATTGTTGATATTATTTTATAATTGTAATTGATCTATTTTGATACTAAACACCTAGTTCGTGATTCGATTTGTTAAGGTAGTTCTGTTAATTGCTTAATTTATTGTATTATTATTTAAGATAAATGTGTGCAAGACTGCCGGGAACTCACCCTGGCCGTAGCGGAAGACCAGCGCTGCAGCTTGGCGACATGCTGCAGCATTATGCTGAGCTTATGGCCAATTTGGTATAACTTTAGAGTCATTCATACATGATTTTTATGGGTCGGGGGGAAGGGGGGAGGGGGGTGGGGTCCATCTTCCCCCCTGATCCACTTGCATTACTAGGAAGGGCAATGTTCTTGAGAAAAATCAATTAATATAACTTAACCTCAAACATACAAAACGGTATAACAATCATACTCGGAAAGTAGCTACCTATGTAATAAAGCTAAGGTACAACAGGAGCAAGTCAGTTCTGGCACTCGCCGGCCTTTACCGCGGCACGCTTCGCTCGGCTCGTGCGTGGTTTTTCACTATACACCTAACCACTCGTCGCTTCGCTCCTCGTTACCTATGTTATAGGTCTGTCAGCCTGGGTTTTTGGTGGTGCTTCTTCCACCTCAAACGAAGAGAAGCTTGAAGATAATACCTCAAGTTCCTCATAGTAGCTCGATGATGGTTCCTCACCAGAACGGCTTGTGGATGGCTGAGATTACCCCATCATGATCCAAAGCACACTAACAATATTCAAACAAGAGCGGAACACAATGACACACAATGAGCGCGAAAAATGACAATACCTACAATGACACTGACATATGTTTTACGTTCCGTTTGCATCAATTTTACATGAAATTCTATACCATAGACAATACAACACAGATTTAGCTGTCAAATTGTCCATTCTAACGTTTCATTTCGCTTGTAATCAAATTTTTGAATCGAAATATTTTTATTAATTTCTCGAAAACTATGCTATTCCTAGAGATAAATGTGGTCGATAAATAATCGAAGAGCAAATCCCTACCGGTTTTAAACCTTTTTAACCCTCAAAGCAATTTCGCCACCATAATGAAATATTCCTTTTCTTTTTTTTTCTTTTTTTCTTTTCTTTTTTTTTACTTTGTTTTACAGTTTTGTGTCATTTGTACTTATGTGTAATCCGAGAAGTGGGTAATCTTTTTTATTTTTGTTCTTTTTCGTAACTTTACCTATATAAACTACTGTTTTGTATTTTTGTATGTAAAACATGTTTTTTTATGGTGGCAAATAAATAAATATTTTATTCTTTCTTTCTTTCAATATTTTATCTGGGACTGGGATAATAACTTTGTATATTATTCCACTTATGATAGCTAGAATTTGGAGTATCAGAAATATTTGCTTGCTCTTCTTATTTAAAATTAAAACTGATAAAATCGGAAGCTGTGCTCCTCGGTGAATAATTATAAAATCTCATGTGAATTAACTCGAGGTATAAGCTCATTAATGTCCATTTTCAATTACCAATTAAGGTACATATAAAATAAAAAAGAAAATTCAAAAAAAGGTACTCATGAAATAATTAAAATATTATTATTAAAAAATATTATTAATAAGTTTTATAATTAGATCAGATTTTTTTCAAGCATTTAACTTGCATATTTCGCAAGATTGTGCAAAGGCAACAAAAATATCAAACGTCCTAAATTCACTGACCGCCAAATCGTACATGTGAAATAAACTGTAGGTAGGTACTTGTAACCACTTTCGCTATTATAAAACAAGGTAAACTACCATCAGAACGAAAAAACATCTAACATTGGTCACGTTGAACCATCGAAAAACAGAATATCGTTAAAAAAACTGAATAAATTCGAGTTGGTAGGTAGATACTACTAGTACTTTTTTTTTGTATATTATACATATAGATCATATCTTTTTATTTACAGAAACTAAGCTACTACATATTTACATATATTTACAAAATACAACAGGATTAGTCAAGCTATCTAAGGATCGTTAGAAACGATCTATAGATAGCTCAACTGATCCAGGTCACTGTCAGTCGGAAGCGATCCCAAAACACTGGCGGCATTACCACGCTGGATGACAATGCTGATCCTTTGAGCCAAAAATGTGCCAGCTCTCGGATCACGCGTCGCTTCGACCAGACGCCCTGAAAGAATTTTGAAAACCCGAAGGGCTCCAGAACTCCACGGACCTAGGGTCTCAACCCCAAATGGTTCAAATATATAAACCCTATCAAGATTTATATATTTGCGCCTTTTGAGATCCTCAGCCGAATCTGCCGCCGCGCCAGGCCTAACGCCTAACTTGTACTTAGCTACTTCCAATGGTATTATTAAAAATACCTATGTTCTTCACATTTTTTGTCCTAATAATTCGCACTACCCCAGCTTGAATCGTCTGAATGTGAGCGGGACAGTGTGTGTGAGCCAAAACACTTATTTTAAGTACATAATTAAGTACAGCGAAAAACAAAATGACAAAACTGAAGAAATACTCTTAGGTTTCTTGGTAAAACAGAATACGTATTAACAAACATAGTTTGCTGTTTCTGGTAGTGAACAATACAAATATTGCTCACTACAAAACAATGTTATTTTCAGAGAAATAAGCTATAGAGGAAATGTTTACTTACCAATTTTCTTTTTAAACACTTATGTAAGTAGGTAGGTACGTTACCTCATTCGAGAAAAAAATTAAGAATCATTTCCCCATAGATTAACTTTCACAAATGCTAAGATACATCACAATAACTATTGAGAACGACAAAATGCCTACTGCGCACTTGTAAAAGAATTTTTATACGTAAACACAACGAAAAACTCTACAAGTCTTGGTAAGGATGTCTTGGAAGGCCATCATTTTTCTTTATTTTTTTTGCCTGAGCTTGTGTGAGACTCATCGCTCTTATCATTTACTTAATACAAGCTTTACATTATAAAACTTTACTAAGTACTCAAAGAGCATTGAATATTTGAGAATGTTACATACAGGTATGGGGCAAACTACAAATCTTAGATAAAAAGTTGCATTGGGACAGGTCTCGTAGAATCATTTAGCTCTTATACCACCCATCTTCTCAATTCTATTAGTTCTTAACGTACCTAGGTACTTTTTGAGTCCTAATAATAATGTTTATTGCGTTTGACATGCTACAAAACATGCTACAAACACACGGAAGTAAACTTGAAGAATGTGCCAGAGTGATTCAGATTAAAGCATTTATACTAAGCATAGCGGATCTTTAGTTCTCTAAGTTAGGTGCAATAGACGATTGCGCAAAATGGGTTCTGACTTCTGCGCAGCTACTTCAGAGAGCTAAAGAACGATTGTGCGTATTATACGAATATTAGACAAAAGAGTGATTATGGAATAAGTGCAACGTGATGAATAAATAAATCCACATTGCGGGATACATTTAATTAAAAATCACATCCAATAGTCGAATGACGCACAATAAGCTCACGAGTATGTGCCAGTACGACTCGATTAAACGTTACCGAGAAATACATTAAAGTACTTGAAGCTATAGGCGGTACCAGCTTCTGCGAGGTCATTTAAATATTTATTTAAATATAAAACCGTCTGGTTACTGGTAGTCGATGTACTTATGCGTACAACTACAACCCCAACATGATTTTATATTATTTTAAATTGAAAGTTACCTTCCTAAAGACCCTTAATTATTTTTGGAATATTTCATTTTCGTTGCCTGCCATAAACTATATAGATACAATCGGAGCCGGTAGAGCAATTTTCCCTTTAAGTTTTTTCACATGACTTCAAGAATAATCTTATTTAAATCATTCTAATTATAATCTTTATTAAATGTACAGCAATGATATAGGAGAAGGCTATTATATCTCCTTCTCCTCTTAGACCAGAAAAAAGACCTTTATTGCCATCTGGAGCATAACAAACTAAATATATAAAGAGTACTAGCTGCGCTCCCGCGGTGTGACCCGCGGTCCCTCGGGATTTTTTCATTTTTTCGGGATAAAAGGTAGCCTATGTCCTTCCTTGGGATACAACCTTTAACTATGCCAAATTTCAGCTTAATCTGTTCAGCGGCGTGAAAGCGTAACAAACAGACAGACAGACAGATAGACAGACAGACAGACAGAGTTACTTTCACATTTATAATATTAGTATGGATAAATAGACTAAAAAAAGTATAACTTTAAGTTTAAATATTTTTATGTTATTTTGTTACTTTTTCTAGTAGTCGATCAGGTGGTTTTTATCTGAGAGAACAACTCTATTTAAAAAAACGAAGACAAAATTAAGCTACACAGTAAAGACTAACAAAAACGTACAGCAATAATAGCAGTGCAGCACTTCCTGGTACAACATTACATTGGTGAATTGCATTAGCATAAATCAAATGAGTGAACGTAGGCAGTAAATGCTCTAAATATTTTTATTTGTAATAGTTACAATAAAATATCAATAAGTATAATAAATAATGTAGGTAGGTATCCCTATGGATCTCAAGCGTAGACCACAGCTTTCCACTGAAACCTATACATAATGTTTATTTTTATACAACCTAATTGTTGAGAAATTAAAAGTCTTATCAAAATTGTCTGATCGTTGCGTCGGGATCGAAAATTTTGATAATTTTAATTTCTCAATGAAATGCCAAGTGTGGTTTAACACTATGAAAAATATAAACCTATTTGTTTCTGGGCATTGTAATGGGAATTTCTACTTCGGATCGGACAGGATTTTTTACTTGTAGGAATAAAATATAGTAACGTAAATTAAAAACAAAGAGCACGTATTAAATGCTCTAAGATTAAAAACAAAGTTGTAAATCAGACGTTAAACTTTAGAAATGCGTTCTAGAGCCACCTCAATTAGCATTAGCATTGTTACTAAAAATACATGGATACTCGGCTGAGAATCATACTCAAGACCAGAGTATACGACACATTAAGCCAGTCTGGGCCAACACAGCTCTAAGCTTTAAAGGGCATTTACACGATGCTATTTCAACCCATACGATATCGTATCGCACGGCAATTTCACATTACATGTAAACGCTCATCGTATGCGATTAGTCATAGCGCGACGCTCGTCGGCGCGTCAATTTCAATTAGCGGGGCTTAGCAAATCGTACGAATAATCGCATCATGTAAATGTTACTTTAGAAAATTGAGACTGTTAATCAACATATGTTTCCGACTGTATCATACGATTACGTACACTGACAGGTACACCGTATTAGTCTCCGTAAATGGGCGCTAAGTGTTTCACACTTCCTCGGAGACGTTAACAAAATAACGTTAATTTGAAAACACATCAATGATTCTTACAATTGTTTAGTATTAGTATTTTTGTTTCTTGGTACAAATAGACCGCGTAATAACCAAATTTTTTGAGAATTGAATTAGTAGTTACGTAGGTATATGAGAATACTATGAATCATAACTTATTTGAACAATCACGTTGATATAAAGAAACATGAAATGATAATAATCATTACGTTTAGCTTAGGTACTTACTTTTTTTACCTTCGTCGGTTTTTTTCTTTTGTAACCTGCTGAAAGAATTGTGAAACAAGGTCAAAGAAAGGGAAAAGAAGTGCCATTGGCATTTCCTGTCCAATTCATTCAGTTCCCGGTAATTGTGATTATTAGGTGGTACCTAGCGGTCTCATTGGGTAATATCCACCGGCGGCGGCTTCGATACGTCTCCTACTACAGGAACTCCGCCGTCATTAACCAATTCAAAACACAATGAGACTTCGGGCCGAGTACTTAGTCCATCCGCAAATATTATGAAACAGTTCTCAGGCGTTGTCTCCCGATTGTAACTTTACATTTCTACTTCCTTTTAAAAAGCTTGGGTAAATACAGTTTCCCACACAACTTGTTTTAGAACTTTATATTAGTTTATACAACTTATTATGCCTTTATTTGTATATAGGTAAGGTGTAGGTTGCACAAAACAAACTTATTTTCATTGTTTTAGATACTACCTAGTAACCGGTTTGACTCAACTAAGCTTTCAACGACAAGTTCAAGTCTTTTTATAGTAATAGTTAATACTGCATGATAGCATGGTATAAAATGTGAGTAAAATAAAAAGAGGTTAACACAGGTTATCTAAAATAAGCTCAAGAACCAGTTGAGCAATATTTCTAGAGACAAGTTGAGTGAATGCTAGAGAATGTACCATCTTTAGAGTTGCTTAACTGCATATTTGCGCGAAGAAAATAGAACTTATCAAGGTGATGAGACTAGCATCGCATTGAGTGCACATCTTATTGTAACGTTATGTAGAAGATTGAACGACTCTTAAGTGGGATGTGTCACTGTATGTTAAAGATGTAGGTAAGTATCAGATTAACGAAATAATTGTATCATCTTATTTACACATACAGAAGGGAATTTTTTTGTTATTAATTAACGGCATAATTTTATATTAATTGAGCCATGTTGGTTGAATGGGGCTGTGCCTCGACTTTCAACCTGAAGGTCGTGGGTTCGAATCCCGGCCGTGCATCAATGGATTATTCGTTTCGTAAAATTTATATGCGTTATAATACGCACGAGCTCAAAACATCGTGAGGAAACTCGCAGCTTAGTCAGCTCCACACTTATTGACGTCGTCTTTCCTGTGGACCAGGCTGATTAAGCTGAGAGGATGGTTTAGGTGCTTGGCTAGCCTATTCCATGTCAAACAATGTCCCAGGCACTACAGCGTCCCGTTAAGTGTAGGCATGGATTGCCTATCCGATAAAATTCCTGATAAAATTCTAGCACAGCCACGTGTTAAATAAGCATTATTTAAGTATGCATAGAATTCTGTAATTGCATGACTCAATCTTAATCGAGCACATCCTACTAAACTTTAAGAGGTCTTCGCTTATCGCAAACATTTGAATATAACATGAATACATCAGTCAACAGTCAATCTGTATTCTACTCCCTCCTACAAACTGGCTTCACCGATTTTGATGTTTTCTGACGGTCCTACGGTTATCATTATAAACTAGATGATGCTGTTATCTATAATTGGATCAGATACATAGCGCTGTCGCCAATATTCAACAAACTGAGGGAGCGAATAGGTATTTTATTCTGAAGGGATCGATGCATACTTTTCCCGCAATCCTCGCTTATCATTCTAAAACCTTGAAGTTGATTTTCTTATAGGTTTTTGAAACTTAATAACTTATATCATACATTCTTGTTTTATCTTATAAAGTATCCCATCTTCCCACCATTATAAAAGTTTTGTAGTATATTTTATCTGGGGTAGGTAATGTTAAAAGTATTGAATCAAACTCTATGACACAACTCAATTTAATTTGTACGGTTGCATTTTCATTAGCACAGCAGGTAGGTACATGGTAGCATCCAACAATATAATTGACACGATGTGCACGCACACCCGGCTCAACACGCTAGTCGTTGACCCTTCTCTTTGAAGGGAATTTTCATATTGCAACGAGACGAGCACGAAACTAAAAACTACTTTAGCATAGGAAGCAATGCAAAGCAAATGCAGAAACATACGATAAAAATTATGTAAATGTATACATGAGTTTAATGTCGACTTTTAGGTAAGTAGGTATACTTATCTGTGTTCTGAAACAAAACAAATCTATAATTTTTTTAATTAAGTACCTGCCTAATATCGCATTGTTTGACACTTGTAACATTTAGGTATCATTCGTAAAAAGTTACAAGTAAAGCTCAGTCGTTTTCTCACTATGAGATGCCCCCATTTTGCACAAGATTAAGTTCTTATACCCTTCGGTGGCATCGACCAACTGAAGCGCAAATTAGCGAAAGGCTAGCAGGAAATAGATGCAACATTCTGAAGGCTGATGATGATTGCACTGCATGCTTACCTGTGTATGGGCATAATGACTGGGATGAGTGGGCATGTAATGCGGTAAGCCCTTTCGACCTTATAACACGTCTGTTGGAACTTGTTATTTTACACGAATACGCAATATATATACATATGCAGCTTTGTTGTGATAATTAGCTTCTGGGTATGACTGGCTCAGTTATGCTCTTTTTGTGACCATATCATGATTTATTCCGTATCAAAAGTTGAATCTTATTATAGATACCTAGTTACCAAATAGTTTTTATTTTTTACTACTCCACTATTTCTCCAACGCAAACTATAATTTCAAAATTAAACTTATTGATCACTAAAATATGCAGATGACCATGCAAACGAGAAAAAACCTGAGCTTGCATTATTAATCTTGATACAGTAAATAAGACGTAATTCCATAACGCTATTTCTATACAATTGAGGTCAATGTTGATGGATTTGCAACGTTGCTAAGTTGTTATATGGTACCACAGAATACAGAAAGCTAGTACCGAAGTACAAAATACTTATTTATGTGTTTATGTATTGTGCCAAATATCTTAACTACGAACATGATTAGATACAGTAGAACAATATTATAAAGTACTTAGTATAGTCACTAAGATCATAGCAGTACATGTGTTATATTTATAAAATACAGTAGATGCTGCATAAACTCTTAATTTATTAAAATTAAGTGATAGTCAAGTAAAATAAATTCAAAGAAGAGGCTTAGCTGACTATTGATAAATCTGGTGAAAGTGGTGAATGAACTACGCATCCAACGACATAAATATTAAAAAGGTTTTGTATATATTTATTTTTAATATCCCTTTCTTTGATAGTTGGGTAAAAAGTGTAGGTATACAATGTAGAGAACAACTTTTTCACTTCGTAGAATTATTTTTTATTTACAAACAAAAAAAACCCAACCGCAACCACCCTAATATCCTCCCCGTCGCATAAAAAACAAAAATTGTGAACACAATTAAGGGGATAATTATGAATTTAGTTTTAAATTATATACAGTATAACATAATTTTCTGTATGCCTAGATTACTTTGAAATGATTCAAATCATTATATTTTTATTCGCCATTGGTCTCGTCAAAGCTCGACTCTATCAGACGAATTCGCTGTCTATTATTGCTTGAGTTTTCACTATAAATAAGGACACTCTGAGTTCACTTATACAAGCAACATCGCGGCACATTCAACATAGTGTTAGGAGCTTTTAATGCCAAGATAGGCTGTAGGCAGGCTTCTGACTACTGCAATATTTTAGGATCCCATGGTTTAGGCGTTAGAAATGAACGAGGAACGCGTCCTTCAGTTCGCTTTTGGACAATATATCTCTCATGGAATACGTTCAAGAGTACGTTTATCTCGGCCAATTAGTTTCTTTTCAAGACAGGCAGGATAAGGAAGTCGCAAGACGGACCGAAAACGCCTGGCGCAGCTATTGGTCGATGAAAGGACAATTTATAGGAGACCTACTACCACTATCTCTGAAACGTAAACTAATGGACGTCTGTATCCTCGCGATTCTAGCCTATGGTGCTCAAACTTGGTCCCTTACAGATGTTCATAAGTCCAAACTCGAGATTTGTTAAAGAGCGATGGAGCGAAGTAATACTGGGCATAAAACTAACCGATCGGATTAAAAATTCTACCATTTGCTCTCGAACGCAAGTCGCCGACGCGACGTAGCTCAAAAAGCCGGGAAACTCAAGTGGTACGGGGCGGGGCACGTCTGCCGCATGCCGGACGAACTATGGGCCAAAATAACCACTGATTGGAGCCCTGAGACAGTGAGACCACGCAAGCGATGACGCGACGAGCTGGACACCTTCAGCGACTATCAGTGGCAGGCAATGGCGTTAGACCGCAAAGCTTGGAAAACTTGAGGGGAGGCCTTTGCCCAGCAGTGGGATAGTGGGGGCTAAAAACAACAAAACAACAACAACAATAAAATCCTAGTACTAACAGCGTAACAATCTATGGACTGTTTTGCAAAATGTAAGTTCGTATGAGTCTATGGCCAACTCTGGTGACGGAGTTTTTAGCCCTCCTTAAGGCCTCCGTCAGGGCTTAACGACTTAAATGCCGACAATTTAACGTGCCCTCCGAAGCACGGAAGCGCTCAGATGAAAATACCACTGGCCGTCACCCATCCACTACAGACCGTTTCGAACCTTCGATCAATAAGCAAGCACGACCACGAGCGCTTTCGGGCTAAGTGTATCAAAATTTCGGCTCAGCAGAACACCGGGACGGGAATGTGAAAATAATAAGCATTTATAATCAAAATAAAATAAAATCAAATGTAGACTGGTTTTGCAAAAAAATCCAATCTTGAAAATCTTGTAGTTCAACCAATAATAACCTACTCTTGCATTCAAGTATAACGCCTCCGGCTCTGCAGCTGTTTGCCAAGTAAAGACAATATTAACTCTGTTCCCACGAGTCGATGGTCAGCGGTTTGTATCAATAAACACCAGTTCTCAAATGATTCGATCACGCCCAATAGTTCCAGTTCCATTACAGTTACGTCTACTTGATCTGTACAAATATTCTACTATTTTCACATACTTATGTATTTCACAGCTAATAAAGGTACTAGTGAAAATATATAGTTACATGAACAATATATTATGTGATTGCTATGTTTAATACTATAAGTAGGCACTGAAATGCGAACACAATATCAGCAATTAAAATACGGAACTTGAGTACCTACATCCAAGATGCTTAATTATTGAGTAACTAGGAAGAACATTGTAATTGTATCTAATACCTAAGTACGTTAAACCCGACCTTGATGGCGGGCGATTGCTCAAGGTGCGAGTTCGATTTTCACGGTGGGACACATGTTTTTGTTTGCATGTTAATAAACAGCCTTTTCATTTGTTTATGACCGGAACACAGTGCAACACTTTGCGTGGCCTGACGCATATGGTCAGTTTATTTTTCAAGTAGGTACTAGGTACGTCTACGGTTGTGTGTTACACGTGTTACACTGTTGATTTCACATCGGCTTCTCAATAGCGAGATCATCCCTCCAACGCTTCCTTGACCGACCACGTCGTGTCTCCAATTGCTAAGATGTAACGGCATAGTCTATTATTTTGTCGGGATGTATAATGAATGTGACCAGCCCATAGATGTGCCGCTTATTGTTTACATCACTTGGTATGTATTGCGTATGGAATTGCCACCAGCTTTCGACACTTCTGTTGAAACTGTCACTTTTCTATTGTTAAGTTAAGCAGGTGATTGTTATATTAATTTAATTAATAATAATTAATAAAATAAATAAAAATCATTTATTTCAGACCCCTTTGATCCATAGAATTAAAAACAGTTAATTTTTTTTAACAATCCAAATAATTCCAATTTACAGGGGGGATTTTTGAGATGGGCCATCGAGGGCAGGTACCTTAACCGTTGTAGCTACAGAAAAACACTCTGAGAAGACCTTTCTGAACTTTTGAAGATATTTTAAACTGCATTCACAGATTTTGAAAAATAAATTACAGTCAGGGACAAAAATGCCAAAAGTCAAAAAACTATTTTTTTTTAGTCAACTTACTGAATATTTTTTCCATATTTTATGGAAACAAGAAGATTATGTCTAAAGTTAGTCTTCACTCTTATTTTTATTAATCGTATACTTAATGTAAGGACGCAGGTAGGTGCCTAACTATTCTGTTGACGGTCTGACGGCATGACAAGTAGCCTACTTAGTTATTTTTCGGGGCTTTCATCCACTGCGCCACAGAGGTCGTCAAAAAGTAAAAAGCTTGACTCTTGGTTTGAAGTGTGAATTTTAGCTTTGTGCTCTCGACCGTGATTATTATTGTCAAACATCAATAAGTCATGTCCAGTGATGAGTGCGGAGTCACATGATGCATTATGTGTGTCAACTTCGGCAGCCTACATTAATATGATCCATTCGTACTCATAGTTCTGACACAAAAGTTAGCCCTCGATAAGTCAATTTACGCTAAGCAATTAAAATATAATAGAATTTGTTTTTTGTTTTGCACTCAATAAGTACAGATTACTTAAATGATAATGAGGACACAGAGACACGAAACACAATAAAAAATTATCATTGATAGTTAAGTACCTAAGTTCTTACATATTTACACTGCAGTCCCACTCGAAACATACCGGTTGGAGATAGGTAACACTCGTATTCAAGAGCGCTTTCACTTATGTTAGGTACCTATTTGCATATTTGGTTGGGTACCTGATTGATCGGCATCTTGGTAGGTCAACTTTGCCATGACAATCGTTCAAGAATTTTATCGGCTACAAATATTCAATGAAGATCAATGTAATTAAACATCTTTGTTGAATAAATCATTATGTCTGTAATTAAAGATTGCTGTAAAATGGTAAATCTCCCACGATTCTCGCGTACAATTGTTTAATAAACAACGTCACGACGGGTAGGGGCCGGGGGCTCATTTAGCTTGCGCCGGAGCAGCCCCGACGTGGCGCCGGTGCCGGCGCCTGCGCCTCACACGCACGATTCGCACGACCTCTAATCACATAAACTAGGGAGTTACTAGAGAACTTTCTTTAACGAAATGTCAGATGCGAATAGATCTACTTACCTCTATGATAGTTATATCTTCAAATAAATAAAATATACACTGGTCTACTTCAATGCAGATAAAAAGGCAATTTATGGAATAAAACGCCATTTACACGATACCATTCTGGGGATCCCATTGATTGACATAATGTTTATAAGTCCACATAACATACTAGTCCGAAAATACTGTAGTCATAATATTAAATTCCTATCATCTGACATACATATACATATGTTGTTGTCCTAATATATTAAAGAATAGCTGTCCGTCACGGTGTTACCCGCGGTCCCTCGGAAAAACTGCACATCTTCCCTCTTTATAATATTAGTGTAAACATACCATTAAATTGACATAATAGTCTCAACTTCTAACTCGCTCGTCATAATAGATATTATTAATCCTAGAAACGCTCTTCCGTTTCCGTGTAACAATGGACTGCTTCGCGACTGCGCACTTCGCACTGTGACGTTTTGACTTATACATGTCTCGTGACGCAAAAACCGAACACTTTTTTCGTCTAGCCTCCATCCGATACCGTCCGAAAAGGAACTTCGTTCCAATAAAAAAGTATGGGAATTAAAAATAGGATAAAAGACGTTATGTCAGTGGGACCCACCTTTCTGGCAAAGGTACCATTCTTGCCTCTTGCTTTCTCAAACTCAACGGAGCAAAAGCTAATATTGTTTGGCAAGAGGCAAGAATAGTATGCCGGAATGGTAGGTATAGTTTAAATGGCGTTTAACAATTGTTTACATTGCAAATGTAAAAAAGGTTTTTAGTATGCAAGGTAGGAAGCATCGTCGCACCGATCACAAAACCTAAATGTTTTCAAGAAATCTTATGACGTGTTTAATCTCAGTATCTACTAAAATTAAACAATGATGTCATGGAACGGAATCTTTTCAATGTATATCTACAATAAAATTACAAATATTCAAAGGCCAACAACAAACTCTTTTTTAGTTTGCTCATTGTCGTTCCTACAGATTCAACATTCATATATTCGTTGAAATTGTAGCTTCATGTTTCGTTTGTTTCAGAAAATGGCTGGAAGAAATTGCACTGGCCAACAAACAAGGTCGGAAGCCGTCTCTACTGCGCGCCATGACAAAGGCATTCTGGATGAGTTACGCACCTTCTGGAATCATGTTCCTCATTCAAGCCCTCTTACTTAAGTGAGTAATGGTTCGGCCTTATTGACGAACTCACGCTAAAAGAACATTATGACACAGACCTCCTGTGACGTGTGGATAATTTACTCAGGAAGAAATCTCCTGGTGATTTTCCATGAACCTGAAATACTTCATGTGCTTATCTACAATGACAAAGCTTATCTACATCTAAGTAATTGCTTGATATTGATGAATGGTTAGTTATCAACTCTAAGCAATTTTTCCTATATTATAGAATTTGTTATCGAAGCAAGGATTTAATACAATATTTACAGCCATCAACACTTACTTACTAAAACATGTTACTCTTATTATACGGCTTAGATTAGGTTAGTACTTTCTTTTCCATGTCATCACCCCTATATACCCACTAATTAGAATTTTTGGATGAAACTTTGAATAGATGTAAATTGTGGACTGAAATAGCATTTTACATACATGTTGGATTTTTAAGTCAGGGTAGTAAGGGCAGGTAGGTAGGTACCTACAAACGGTTAAGTTATGTACCTGCCCTTACTGCTCCGTCTCACAAAGCCTACCTGTAGTTGCGGGCGGACTCTAATCTATTATTATAATAATTAACAGAACCACTACAAAGATTTTATTCATATCAGTTCAGATTGGGCAAAATTTTATCTCGTTGAGGGCAACTAATACATTTATTTCCTTTTGTACCGACAAAAAGAAGGTTTTGTTCTCAGGAAACATCAATAGTAATTATAGGAAAGCATTTTAAGTACTGTTATTTTTATTTGTGCCGTGATGTTCGTATCAAAATAAAGCTCTGATTTACCAGACCTTTCCAACCAGTCGCGCTGAGCATGATGTTGGCGTATTGGGAGCCGGGCTCGGATATGTCATACGAACAGGCGGTATACTGCGCCACCGCCGTCATCATGATGTCGCTGCTGATCGCGTTTCTCAACCACCACGGAACATACTCCACACAACAGTTCGGGATGAAAATACGAATCGCCGCTTGCTCCTTGATCTACAGAAAGGTTCATAATATAATTTTTTTACTCATATACTATCATGTGTCGTGTTTTTAAGAAAATGACAATAAATTAGATGGTAAGTACTTAGTTTCGTCATAATTATATGGTACTACAAACTAATATGAGCCTGTCTTTTATCAATATGATTTAGATACTTATAATTTTACTAGAACGATTTTTATGAGGAATTTACTAAAAAAAGTCATACTTTTGTCACCAGGTGATGCGCATGAGCTCAGGCGCACTAGCGCAGACGACAGCTGGTCAAGTGGTCAACCTACTCTCGAATGATGTCAACAGATTCGACTACGCATTCATCTACACACATTTTATCTGGCTACTTCCTCTGCAAGTTATCATCGTGTGCTATCTCATTTATATTAAAATCGGCTACGCAGCCATAGTCGGGGTTGTAGGCATCGTATTACAAACAATACCCGTTCAATGTGAGTAATTACAAGCAACCTGTAATGTTTCTACAGCTGTGATCTAGACCAGTCAATGGTATTTAGAGGACGATTGTGTTTTTGTCAATCGCAGTATTTTATATTAATCCTCCTGACTACTAAAGAATCGTTAAAGCAAGATAATTTCGAGTTCTTAGATCCCGAGATTTCTAAATAAATATGCCGAAGAACAGCTAGTAAACTAGTAGTTAACTTGTTTGAGCCCAACTAGGTCATATATCTGTTCATATACTTACAAATTGGTTTTATCTTCCAGCTTACATGAGTAAATTGGCGGCAAGGTTACGAATGAAAACCGCGTGCAGAACTGACGAGCGCGTGCGAATCATGGACGAAATCATAAATGGCATGCAGGTATGCGTTACCTACATTTTGACGTTCTTGTTCTTACACACAATTATTATAAATTCATTAACACCTTGATAATCTTGTTCAATATTGATTATCTTTACTTCAATTATAATTCTTCTTGGATACATTTATAAGTGGATACCTACGCAACTGCAGAATTCAATGGAAAAGCATCTGATATTTCATAATCATCTTTGTGTTGTAATAGGTCATCAAAATGTACGCTTGGGAGAAACCATTCGAGCAGGTGGTAGCGCTAGCGAGGAAGAACGAGATCGACTGCATTACTTCAGCGTCTTACCTTCGCGGGGTCTACCTCAGCTTCATGGTTTTCACTGAAAGACTCACTTTGTATATTACGCTGCTGTCCTATTCTCTGCTCGGGTTTCAAGTCACGGCTGATATTGTAAGTACCTATGATTTCTATAGCCAAACCTCCCATACCCGCCAAGAGTTGATAAGTAGTATATGGAGCATGGTGGTTATAGATAAAGGTGCCATTCGATGTTATGACTCTAGAAGTCGCGGATTCACGCAAATATTATGGAAAGAGCCTGTCGTGGTGCATGTATAAAAACATCCAAGTGGCCTTAAATAAGCTCAATTATATACATAATTTGGTAGATACCGTAATAAGAGAACAATTTGCAGGTATTCCCTCTGGCACAATTCTACAACACACTACAAGGAACACTCTCCATAATCATGTCTAACGCAGTTTCCTTCTTGGCGGAGGCGCTGATTTCAGTGCAACGCCTCGAAGCGTTTATGTTACTCGGTATGTGAGGTCGTGATCTCAACTACCTGCATGTACCCTCTGCACTAAAACATGTTTACTCGTGTACACTAAGCATATACAGGGTGTAAAAAGACTGCTACCGAAAACTGAGGGATTGCAATCAGACCATGATTCTGAACATATTTATCGAAAAAAAAACGCAAAAAAATTTTTGACTTAGCTACGTCATTTTATTATATTTTCTAGTTTTTTGCTACTAGTACAACATAATAAGCCCATACCTACCTAATCATTTCATTTATAAAAGAAAAAAACAATTAAAACTCAAAATCCAGCAATCTACAGATAAAAACGCGCCCAGTACATACGCTCGAACAGCTGTGCGAGTTCGGTTTTCTCCGGATATAATGATTTTTTTGGAAAATCCTTTTGGATTTGGTTGTATTTTGGGATGCTGTACATACCCCTTTCGGCTTCGGTAGACGTCTTTTTACACCCTGTATACCTCTACTTCTTCTATACCTACCTACTTTATAAAACTCATACAATAATTTTACATTAACATTATTATAGCTTATATGATTTTTTACCCTTATGATATTGTGCATAATAGAATCGATCTAATGTTTGATAAAAAACCTTGAAAAAATGGATATATTGATTATAAACGCGAAGAGCACAAAAGGTTGATCGTTTCCTCTCAGATTACAACTAGGTCAGAGATCTATTGCGAACGAAGGTTGACTATCCAATAATTTCCACAGGCATTTCCAATGGCACAATATTTCAACATACTCCAATTAATATTTGCGGTAGTGTTGCCCGACAGTCTCCTACAATCAATGGAATGTCTAGTTTCTATCCGACGTATTGAAAATCTCTTAAGCTTAGGTAATTGAAATAGTGTGTTTGCCATTTTGCCGGAAAGCATTTCAAAGAATTTGTAGCTTAAAATTGCTTAATAAAAACATGTTGAATGTATGTATATGAATAACAAAACACAGTATGAAATACTTGTGTTTGTTTTGTACCTACTAATCTTGAGATGGTTAAAGAGATGTAAGAAAATAAAAAAAAACTCACTGAATCTTCCTTTAGCCGTTTGTTCTTTTACGCCTATTTTGTTATTTTAAAACATCTTATAGTGATGCTTCCATGGTTTATTCATTTCGTTTTTTTTATCCTGCTAGCACAACATAACACCCCAGATAAAACAAATTTACCAATTATACCACTAGGTATATTACAAATATACCTAGTGTAATTCATATTTAGGTAAGTACTTTATTTCTCCGACCTTTTCCCTAACCTAACACAGTGGATTCATTCTTTTAAACAAGTTTTCCCATTCGCACTATCAACCTTTCATGCAGATTCATATTTAATTAATCACACTTCTTTCCAGTGTTTTGGCATATATTTAGGTACTTACTCGTAGTTTGCTATAACCACAGACAATAATAACTAACTCAAATTGGTTTGGAAATTAACAACACTAACACCGGAGATGACTGCAAGCACGCACTTGAGTTTTTGGTTAGAAATAGTACCTACATAATACATATAATTTACCTAAGTATGCTTATGTACCTAATTGATTATTTGGCTTAGATACCTGTGGTTTTACGAAACTAATTTGTCACGAAGCAAAACAAACTTTCTACATACCGGTCAAATGTAAACAACAGATTAATCTTTCGTTTTTAACAGACGAGCGAGAAGATCTACGCAGTGTCCCTGACGTCAATATCGCTAAGCTTGTTCAAAGCGTGGAAAACCGGAAAATGAAGAATCTCAGCGAGGTTGACCTGCGACCCAACACCTTTAAGAGAATCGATGAGGAGGGCATTTACAATCCTGGTAAGTACGATAGGAAATTACCGAAGGCTCTAATTTTACTCGCAGAATATTTCAAAGGCTTATTTGCCATGACTACCATGAGTGCAAATCTTGCAATAGTTAGCTAAGTACAATTAGTAGTACAGATATGGTCTGGAGTAGTAGGTACCTAAGTACCGGTTTTTGTTTAACATAACACGATTCTTATGTAATTTTAGGTTTCGACTGTAATGAAAGAAGTGTAGTGAGTTCACCGTTTAGCAGCTTACCTGTTAGTTCAGATGTTGGTATTCTTCTCCAAGACGTAAACGCAAGTTGGACTGAGGATGGGCCTATCACCCTGCGCAATCTTAACATTACAGTGCCCAAAGGAAAACTTTGCGCCATCATTGGATCAGTAGGATCAGGAAAGGTTTGTATCAAGTTTCTCTGATAAATCAGTTTTTGTGTGGTTAAAAAATATTTAAAAGGCATTTGTTATTAAGTTCCGATTTTTCAGAGTTCAACTCTACAGCTTCTTCTAAATGAATTAAGGTCAACAAGTGGCCGCATTTACTTGTCTGGGCCACTGTCCTACGCATGTCAAGAACCATGGCTCTTCGTCACCACTGTACGGCAAAACATTCTATTTGGTTTACCATACAATGCAAAGAAATATAAAGAGGTAAAAATTGTACATTACTTTCAAATAAGTTGAAGGCTTTTCTCGAATATTGGGAGGAGGAAAATAAAAAAGATTGAGAATGTTATCAGCCTTGTAAAATAAATGATTGCCTTTTCTACAGGTGGTTAGAGTTTGTGCTTTACAAAAGGATTTCCAGCAATTCCCTCACGGAGATCAGACATTAGTTGGAGAAAGGGGAGCATCCCTGTCTGGAGGTCAACGAGCTCGAATCAATCTTGCAAGAGCTGTTTATAGACAAGTAAGTGTAAATAAAAGTAAATTAGTACCTAGCACGTGAGGTAGTGAATTTCGAGTTAATAAGAATACAAATGGCAAATATAACCTAGTGCGCTGCGTAGGTATATGGTAAACACTTGATACAATTCAGCGAAGCCTGAAGAGATAAATCCACGACATGATACCTAAATCTCAGTTATACCTACCAATCAATAATATATGTAATTAAAATGTGTTTACACGCTATTTAAATGAATTAAAATCAATTTGCCTAGGTGCATTGGCAGCTAGCCAGCAACATGGCGAGCCCGGGCCGGCGCATCCACCACAGCTGCTGCGGTCTTTAAACAATTTCAATATTGGCACTGTTCTGTATAACGTAGTACTAACTTTTGATGCAGAACATTTCATTTGCGACTTACTTAATTATTAAACATACTAGGTACTAGGTACTAGGTACATATTTACATAGTACAACAGGATTAGTCAAGCTATCTAAGGATCGTTAGAAACGATCTATAGATAGCTTAACTGATCCAGGTCAATTAAACTAAAAATTATTTAATTAAACTAAAACATTCCTTTTTCTTTAAACCTAGATAAATATTTCCATTGATCGCTAAAATTAAGTAATAAGTATTCGTAGTACTTACAGTACGCACAACCAGGCTTTAGCTCTCAGAAGTAGCTGCGCAGAGCCCATTTTTGATGACGCCTTACAGACAGCGTTGTATAGCGGCCTCGCTCACTCGCTTAGTTTGTTGGATCGTTCTGTCTCGCCTACTCGCGCAAACCTGCGCAATCGTTTAGTGCACCTCACTTCAGAGAGCTAAAGATTGGTTGTGCGTACTGTACGTTACCTTTTTCGAAATAAAAAAAACTAACAATAAAATAAACACTTAAATATCTACAGAAACTATGCTACTACCTACATATTAATCATTTACGAAACGCTACAACAAACTAACCAAACATACAGGGGGACGCTGAGAACCGGGACACAGAAAATGTATTCGGACTCTTAGCGCACATTATTATTGATTACGTAAGCTTATGTAGAAACACATTCCTAAGTTTATTATAACTTAAGTGTCTGTAACTTTACTTTTAAGATTGTTTTTTATTTTGTTTAAATAAATATTGGCGTCGATTCTGTTGTGCACTGATTAAAGTTAACTAAACTAAAATGCTTCTTTCGTATTTTGTATACGATAAAGTCCACAATAGAATGACTATTACAGTGACATTTCTAAAATTACTTATTTTTAGTCAAAATCAAGTATTTGGGGGTAAAATTAGTCAACACTATTTTGCTTGCTGTGTCTATCAGCTGTTATAAAAGCTCAGAGACATGCCGTTCTCGTATTTATTGAGAACAAAATAAGAACGTTCAAGTTTTAGTTTAATTAAGTTTAGTCTGTGAACAACAGAATCATCGCCACTATCTTAGCTTTTTCTGTTCTGATGCACGTTTCTGACCGCCAGGAGGACCAGTCTGTCCATGTCAATCTGCCCAGTATGTACTTTTAGAACCAGCTAATTCGATCCACGCTATTTTTATATACTTTAGGCGGACATATACCTCCTGGACGACCCCCTGTCGGCAGTAGACGCCCACGTGGGCCGTCAGCTGTTCGATGAGTGCATCAGCGGCTACTTGCGACACACAACGCGCATCCTTGTCACACACCAGCTGCACTACCTCAAGGCTGCTGACTACATCGTCATCATGCAAAATGTAAGTCCCTACCTATTCCACCTTGTAATCATAGTTTTTTCCGAAACTAGAGAGATTATGAATTTATGCATACTTCTAGTCAAGGATCATAATTTTTGTGATAAAATTTCAGTGCGTTAAAATTATTGATGACCTCCACAGCTCCAACGTAGCTCTTCCGTGTTTGAGGACACATAAGCATTAAGCACATAAGTAAACTAAAATATTACACTAAAAATCAAGATAACTATTTAAAAAATATGCAATGGCCCCTCTACATATTCGCCGATGATGCCGATGTTCACGAACGTGTAGAGTAGAGGGCCTCATCGCCTGTATTCGCCTGTCATCGTCTTTCCAAATAATAGTTCGGCGAATAGTTCGGCAAATAGTTCGCGCGAATGTGTAGAGTGGCCGTAACGTGAATGTTCACGTATACACTATAACCTACCTCGAAAACTTTAATCGCATTTTGCTGTAGTATTTTTTACCCACCTGATGGGATGTTTGTAGTGTCATAACAAAACAAAACACCTATATCTTATTAGTCACTACATACATTACTACATCACCCGTCTCTGGTTACGCACCATTCATTCCCTGAAGGTTGTGTACCTATAGCGCATATAATGATGGTAATACAATGCAGTCATTACAATTGAATACTCACAATAATTGACGTAAAAATGTGGTAAGCTATGTAACGTAGTTTGCAATCAAGCTCAGGGTGACGGAGGGTTGCCATGCATGCACATTGCACACAGACTCGGAGAGTACCTACCTACGAGTATGCGTAGTGTGTAGGTACAGTACACCCCGTGTACACGTAGGTAATTATTGTATTTATTCTATTACCTTGATGGTAATAGCACACTATGCGAGCTGTAACGTAGAGACACCTGTCCCGAAATGTATATTTTTAATCGATTTTAAAAAAGGAGACGGTTCCGGTTCTCAATACTATTACTTACTTATATTTTTTGATAAATTGTTCTAAAATCAAGCTTAGACATCATTACTTTAAATTCACAAAATATATCGCAAAAATGTACCGATACAGCCTGCCGCTGTATGCAGCAACTTCTTCTTATCCAATTTTCCGCAAGGATTTTAGTTCCATAAATCCTAAATGGTATGTTTTATCCCATCAGGGATCAGTCGACGCAAAAGGCACCTACCAAGAACTGATGTTGTCAGGAAAAGACTTTGCTAAATTACTGTCTTCATCACAAGATGAAAATAACCCCGATGTAGAGAAGCCACCTCCAATGTCAAGACGCACTTCAGCCAGGGTAAGGTTATCTGCTAAGAAAATAATAACTACTGTATAAATCTGACTCTTTTTTTTAAGAGTAAGGTAATGATTTAATCTAATTATGATATGTAGCTTTCCACAACACGCCGTCCTTCTCTAACTGAGTCCATGACCGGCTGCGAAGGCCCAGCGCAAGAAATGGAGGAAGAAGAACGAGAGACAGGTTCCATGAGCTGGCGGGTGTATAGCGCTTACCTGCGTGCTGGCGGACGCACGCCCAGGCTGATTTTCATGGTGCTTTTGCTAGTCATAGGACAACTGTCTGCCACACTGTGCGACTACTGGATTACATTCTGGTACGAAATAATTTATCAACCTTCAACGATACTATTATGGCATACCATTCTTGCCCCTTGCTTTCTTAAACTCAACGGAGCAAGTGCTAATATTCTGTGGCAAGAGACAAGAATGATGTGCCAGAATGGTATCGTGTAAATGACGTTTTATACATATACTCACTGGTGACGATTAATAGTGCCTGTGAGTATATAACGAAAATCTTCAAATCTATGTAAGATATTTTTTCTATTTTAGGACAAATGAAGTTACTCGCCTTAAAGAAAAAGAGAGCAATAACATCACGACCAAAACCTATGATCATTCACTCAGCTCAGAGGATCCGCCGAGAAACAGCACATTCGATATAGCCAGCTACTTCTCTGGAATTGATCAGAAACCGGGTGAGTTGCATGACGTAACAGCATAAAGATGTAGTAGGAATCTCACGATCAGTTAGAGACGGCAGTTATGACGACAACATATAAAACGAGCCTAAACTAAGTCATTATTCTGGTCAGTACATACCTGACACGCCCCCTCGTTGTGTATCTACGTCAACAAAACGAATCGGCAAGTGCTTCTTATACACAAGGCACCAAACCTCGTCAGACTATTTCTGCCTTGATCGGTAGTTTCAATATGCTGTCATAATAGTTCACAACAAACCTTGACACGGTGAATGGCTTTAGCAGACGAATTGTGAATGGTTTGAATTACCATCCATTGTGATGACACCGAGACTAATGGAGCATAGGTACTTACTAGCTTAATAAACCAGTGATGGCCAATATCAACAGGAACTTTGGTCCCTTTTAAAATTAAAATTAGCTCTATGTTCAACAATGTAGGTACATAAAGTAGATACTATTTACTTGGCTGGTCCTAGTAAGGTATAAAAGCACATCAGCAGCGATGCAATCCTACGCTTGAGAGAACGCCGAGAGTCCATTGGCCGTTATAATACTACCACAAAACAATTATGTGGCATGCCTGATTGTATTGTAGGGTCAACCGCATAGCCAGTGTTCCATTTGGCACTGAAACAAAGACTTTATACGTAGATAGTGTAAAATACAAAAGGAATTTTATTTTATTTATTTTTTTATTTTATTTTATTTATTAAGGATACCCAACACGGGTGTACACCTTACATACAAGAGTTAAAACAAAATGTCTTAGATCTAGTGTTCCCATAATTATAGGGTATCACAACATGCGTAAAAGATTTTTTTGAGAGAATTTTATAAAACTGTTTTTTTCTTTGTTCCCATGATGCTTGGAGCATTTAGTAAAACAGAACACTGACACGTAATGTTTTTTTCCTGTAATATTTGATTGTCAAGATGTCTCCATCAATATGTTTTTCTAGTCTAGATCGATCGAGGCATAACACGTAACGAGTATTTCGTAATTGTGTCTACCTAATACTGAATCAAAAGATTATGTCGTGTTACGAGTGTTTCAATTTGGATGAAACTTGGAATAATTGTATAGATAACCAGAAAAAAACTGGTACCATGCGTGTGAAGTCGCTTACGGAAGATAGTTTTACAAGTTAAAACACCAATAAATTATTACAATTTTTTTTCAGTAATCATATTTTTTTCAGACATGGATATACACGCATTTATCGGTCCTCTTGACACATCGCAGTATCTCTACGTATACTCAGCGTTAATAGTCTGCTGTATATTCTTCATCACGGCTCGAGCGTTTATGTTCTTCAAGGTCTGCATGACAGCCTCGAGGAACCTGCACAATGACATGTTCCACTCCATGCTACGAGGAGTGATGAGGTTCTTTGATACTAATTCTTCAGGTAAGAGTTCAACACTATCAGATAATTTTGTCATCACCGAATAAGCCTAAAACGGCTACGAGCTTTAAGATATTTTTTCCAGATAAAAATGCAAAGACGTAACATAATGTATGTTTCAGGCCGAATTTTGAACAGATTCTCTAAAGACATTGGCGCCCTGGACGAGCTCCTACCACGGTTCCTATTAGAATGCATCCAAATCTACCTCGTGATGTTCAGCATCCTTGCTCTAAACGCTGCCGCACTCATATGGACATTACTTCCTACAACCATCATCCTGTTGCTATTCTACACCATTCTTCAGATCTACTTGAAATCGGCTCAGTCTATAAAGCGGTTGGAAGGAACAAGTAAGTATTGTTTCCACTTTGTAACTTAATTGTTTATGAGGCGATGCGACGTAAACATAACGACACACATGTTTCAGTTACCTGCTGAACAAACAATTTAAGACAAAGACAATTGAAAGAAAGTTACACGGTTCTGAATTTTCAATGACTACGTTTTATATATACTTTCTTGTCTTATAAAGAAGCACCCACCTGAAGTACCAACCCCAACGATAGTTTTACTTTGTTTAGCTAAGTTCAATGATTGCATAATATGTCTATTAGGAACTCATAGGTCCTATAATAGGTAGGTATGTACAGGTCCTAATTTTGATTGAACTTTATCATAATTTTCAGCACGAAGTCCCGTATTCTCGCACATGTCAGCGACGCTCAATGGAATCAGCACGATTCGTTCGGCCGGAGCACAGCAAAGACTTATCAAGGAATTCGACAGATTTCAGGTTCTTACTTTTAAAAACTTGGGAGTAGCGTACTCTATTTTTATTTGTTTAATATAGAGCATTTCTAAAAATGTATCTTTATCTAATTTCAGGACATTCACACGTCAACATGGAGCAGTTATTTAGCAAGTGGAGTGACTCTTGGTTTCTGGTTGGATTTCATTTGCGTGCTGTACCTGGCTATTGTCATTGTGGCCTTCCTCGTCATCGATAGCAGTAAGATATAATTAAAAGATAAAAAAATATGATTTCTAACTCGAAATAAGTGAAAAATGCAATGTTCCATAAACATACTCAATTTGACCCCGACGTGATTTGAACACGCAACCTTCTGATCTGGAGTCAGACGCGCTACCGTTGCGCCACGGAGTCGATGGCTAAAACGCTCTAAATGAAACTCTATTGAATACAATGAAATAATTTGGTATAATTAATATTATGATAATTGTAAAGGAATCGCTAATTGGATAATTACTATACGCTGATGTTGTGTTACTAAATGTCTAGTTAGATTATGAGAAACCAAAGTTTTTCGATTTCTATTCCGAGCTACAGATAAGCTCGCTGAGATTTTAAAACCAAAATATTTAATCCATTTTTTTATCTTAGTTCCTGAATGAAAGCAATTTGTTTCTGTTGTGTTTTCTGTTGAGTGGATCATAGACATCCAGTAGGCATGTATAGGTACCTAGATAATCTAATATGGGTTACTTTGTATAGGTAAGTACTCTATAGTAGAGACAAAGTCAAGTAAAAACATAGCTAACATTTCGTACCTACGAGTAGGCACACAAATTAGTAGGGTCACATTTGCAAAGATTTTCTCTTTATTTATATTCAAATGCAATCAACAGAAACGATATTCTCTGGCAACGTGGGCTTGGCGATATCACAGACGCTGATTCTAACCGGAATGCTGCAGTTCGGCGTCAGACAAACGGCTGAGGTCATTTCGCAGATGACCAGCGTCGAGCGGATACTGCAGTACACGCATATTGAACGAGAACCTAAATGGGAGAAAGGAGGTGAGGCCTGTTTATTAATTGTATGATTCCTTAGCGTAGTTACTTTTAAAATGTTTTTGCAGAATAACAAAATAAGAATAATGCTTCTGAATAATTATCTTCTCTCATATTATATCTCTCATATATCTCATTTATTTATTCGCGGAAACTTGTAATTGGCCTTCCTATAGTATCTAGCCTCCTGCTGCATACTATTTATAAGTTATACACCAAAATGTTCATATGTAGCTGTTAGTTTTCCCAAAACTTGTAAAATAAAATAAAATAAAAATTCAAAGTATCTGGATACATAAGATCTAAAAGAATGTCTACCACGTCTGCAGAATATTCTATTTTAAAAATGTTAGGCTAAGAGCTAATGCTATTAAGTTAAGTACCTGATATAGAGAAAGTATGTATTTGTAAGAATATTCTAAATCGATACTAAATTGACTTATCCTGAATAATTTCTAGAGCGAGAAACACCAAAAGGCTGGCCGTCACAGGGTCATGTTGAATTCCGCAACTGCTACATGAAATATACACCGGAGGACCTTCCAGTACTCAAAAACCTCAACCTAGTCATTGAGAGTGGATGGAAGGTCGGCATCGTTGGCCGCACGGGTGCTGGGAAATCGTCCCTCATTTCATCCTTGTTCCGCCTAGCTATTGTAGAAGGAGAAGTACTGATTGACGGTATTGATACAGGATATTTACCTCTGCAGGTGAGTTTCAGTATTAATTCCTTAGTTATATTTTAAAATATTCACTTAGGTACTATATCTATTGATATGTCTTGGAGCTAAATCAGTGCCTGAACTAGCGTTTTATGTGCCCAGTCCGCTGCGCTCATGAAAATGTAGGTACCTACTTTTAATACGTCTGGAAATACTAACGCTTCTCTGTAGAAGCGCCTGTGCGCAGCGCCATAGTTACACTACTTCATCAAAGTTAACATTCAATGTTAATTCACCTTTCAGGAATTACGATCGAAAATTTCCATAATCCCTCAAGAACCTGTACTATTTTCGGCAACTGTGAGATACAACCTCGACCCATTCAACAACTATGACGATGAACAACTTTGGAATGCTCTGGAAGCTGTAAGTTTATTTTATTATTTTAAACAAAGTAAAACCCTACTTTGCAGTTACAGCCTAAACAGTACGCTCGGAGGTCTGTTCAAACACTTGAAAAGTTTGGATAGCAAAAATTCCGCATAGCATACTCTGAAACACCTTGGCCAAAATACCAAGTCGATACTCAGCTAATCGCAATACGCAGAAAGCATTCCTTTTAGAAGACTAGGCGAAATCGTGTTGTAATTACAAATAGATAGGTACACTATTGTAGATTAAATAAACCTATGTTATTAACTTACCGCAATACAGGCTTGGCTTAGTGCGAGGTCCATAGTAAATTATTTACTGTAGAGAGTAATCATTGAGCAAAATCCATACTTTGACAACAAATAATTCATGTATGGCATTGCAGGTGGATCTGAAAGCAGCAGTACCAGCACTAGACTTCAAAGTATCAGAAGGAGGCTCAAACTTTTCCCTCGGACAGCGGCAGCTGGTATGCCTCGCGCGCGCCATTCTGCGCGGCAATCGCATCCTCGTGCTGGATGAGGCCACCGCCAACGTCGACCCCAAGTATGTGTTCAACTCAGTTTCGAATACCCAAGCTTCGGTGCACTAATAGTAGTGCTATTAGTGTGTATATTTCTATAGAGAAATGGCAGGTTCGAGATTGTTGGGGTCATGACGTCGCATTACGTGCAGTTTTTTTGTCATCATGTGCATAATTAGGGGTTCGATTTTTAAGTCAAATTCAAAAATCATTTTTTCAGTAGGTTCTGGGATCAGTTAGAATGATCTTAAAGCTCGGTGATTCTAAGTACTCCTTTTCCTTAGTGATCCAATACCGTGAAAACCCAGGGCATCAGGCCTAACTTTCTTGATGATCCATCTTAAAACAAAATATAGTCATTAGTCAAGCTACAAATGTACTTAATTTGTTTTTGTTTGCAGAACTGATGAGTTTATCCAAAGAACGATTAGGACGCGGTTCGCGGACTGTACAGTCCTGACGGTGGCGCACCGACTGAACACCATCATGGACTCGGATCGCGTCATGGTGATGGACTCCGGCCGCCTGGTCGAGTTCGACCACCCCTACAAACTCCTGACAAACCCAGAAGGATACTTCTCTAAGATGGTCAATGAAACCAGTGATAAAATGTCAACACAACTTCATGAAATCGCGAGAAACACTTTCTTATACAACGGCGGAGTTATAGAGTAACTTTTATAATTATATGACATCTTGTTAGGTATTGGAATAATGCATTTGGTCAGGAGATACCTATAGGTAAGTTCATTAGATAGGTAGTTTATAGATTTGTTTCATTATTTTAACTGCATTGGTATTTATTTCAAATAATTTAGTAAATAGATACCTATTATTGAAATATTATGCCACTCATTTGGTAGATGGTTAGGTACTTGATGGTTTGGTACATACCTAACCAAAGTTTCAAGAAATAAAGCATAATTTTAATAAATTAAATGAGTAAGTTATCTAAATAAATATTTTTTTAGAAATAAGTAAGATCGTATGAGTTAGTAGTCAACTCTGATGAAGGAGTTTTAGGGCGCCTCGAAGCTTCCATCAAGTTATTAATAGAAAGAGCTTAGAATAAAGGAAGACTGATTCACTTCCTATGCATTTTTGTATATTTTAGGTTTTGCCTAGTTACATAATAAGTAATCAGATATTATTTTACTATTTACCTACATGCATAATTCCAATACTTCAGGTAGATAATTAAGTAATGTTTGTATGAATTTATATTTAAATAAGGATAGGTTTGTATACTTTACCTACCTACTGTGCAGGATGGATATAGATACAATTACTGTTATTTATTCTACCAAGAAAATGTATCATCTATCATCACAGAAAACATGTTTTGTAACCGGTGTTTTTGTAATAAATCTACCCATTAAAATGCCATAGAGGTTATGTCCTCGAGAAAATAAAAAAAAATCTTCACGAAAAGGTTTTAATTTTTAACCGACTTCAAAAAAAGGAGGAGGTTATATGTTCGGCTGTATGTATGTTTTTATTGTGTTATATACTATGATACTTATGATATATTTTTTTTTATGTGTGTTCACCGATATTTCCGTCAGTTATGGACCGATTTCCAAATTTTTTTTTTTGTTAGAAAAAGGAATACTCTGAAGGTGGCGCCATATTTTTTTTTTTCCTGAGGGATTGACAGTTTTCCCGTAACATTCAAAAAACCTCATTCTCACTACACAACACACCCTGACTCACAATCTGAGTCAAACATTAAATAGTTTGAAAGGGTATTACACCCGAGGTAGTCCAAAATATTTTCTTTTCCTTATGGATTGATAGTTTTCCCCCTTGCTGAACTCCGGTGTGTCCTTTAGTAGGTCTGCCCATGACTTCTCTTATCCTTTCCTACTTAAGCTACGATAAGCAAAGTCTTAATGTACTCGTAGCTTACTATATTATTTACACATACATTTTTATTTACACAGTATTTATTTACTTACACTAAAAAGTGAAAAATAAAACATTTTTGAAAAAAAAAATTGAACCGACTTCACAGAACACAAACAGAAGAACCTTCTACACACTAAAAAGAGAAAAATAAGAATATAATTTTGAAGTCGGTGCCAAGTGAATACGATTAGGTACCTATAAAAAAAAGAAATCGAGCGATAGCGTACCAGGATACAATTTTGCACCCAAGTTCTTTTGAACTTCTTAGATGTAAATGAATAGTTGGCACCGACTTCAAATTATATTCTTATTTTTCTCTTTTTAGTGTGTAGAAGGTTCTTCTGTTTGTGTTCTGTGAAGTCGGTTCAATTTTTTTTTTCAAAAATGTTTTTTTATTAAGTACTCTAATATTATCATGAATTAAATGATCCTTAGTCCCCTCGGAATACGCACGTAGATGTAGACCACGGTATCGTAGACTTCTACATACAAATAAATGCGCTACGATAGAGCTACGTCACTGCTACAGCATCGCTACGACACCACTACGACATCGCTACGGCGTCGCTACGGTGTCACGTCGTCAGCGCTACGACACAACTAAACTAGATACAATGGAGCTAACAAACTTATTAAAAGGGCCTGCCTATTTTACAGCTTTTGATTACCTAATTACGATGTTTGTATTTATGTATGTAGGCACAGAATACAGAAAAATGTAGGTGAGTATTTATGGTCCGCGTCAAATCTTGCAAGCTGAATTTGACCCACTTGCCGGTGTCCGGTTGAGCTGAATAAGTCAGAAATAGTGGTGGGAAGCATCCGAAAATTCATCAAACGAACGAAAATAGGATATATCGCGAATACGGCCCCAGGTACGGTCACAGAACACTCGTGTAAATAAATAAAAAACACTATAACTCCTAAGTTCCTTCCGGAGGGTACAGTAGGTACCTACCTACAAGTCTCTAGCTAGTGCTTTGTGTATGTAGTTGGTAAAATAAACTGACCTTGGCACTGCATGCAGCAGACAATACATCCAGGCTCGTTCCAAATTATGTGCCGCACATAATGTGCGTCTTAATTATTACGAAGGTACCTACGTCCTAAACGGCAAGAGTGTGCGTAAAAATAAGGGTGTATGGTGTACTTACCTATTGATACATTTCTCTGACCTAGCCTTGTCTCCTGCGACCAAAAATAACAAAACGTGTTTTCCGTCCACCTCGGATAAAATTTTGCATAATAATAAAATAAAAATAAGTTAGGCCACGCCCATATTTTGTTCGATGTTTGATGTTGTGTTAGAAAACACAAAAACAGTGTCGCAATATCTGCGTAGAACCAAAGACAATATAATACACTAGGTAGTAGAATCCATATATATAGGGGACTTCTTTCGCCATTTTTGAAGGAGCTAGTGGCTCTGCAATTTTATTTAGTTTTCTCGTGTTTTACTAGGTTTTATTATGTAATTTCGGTGGCATTTTACTAATGAAGCTTTGGATACATAACAGGAGATTTGGCAAATGGAATGGGGGAGTATTCAAGAAGATTTCTCATTTGACGAAAGATTTCCATTGGAGTTTTGAAAGGCCAAGCCGCCATATTTTTTCAATTGACTCAAATTGACATGACATAATATAATAATTATTTGAAGAAAGATTTGAAGTGAGTGAAGTCAAAGTGAAAAGAAGAAACCAAGAAGTGAAGTGAGAGAGAAGAAGAAGAAGACTAAGCTAGCTTTATTTATTTATCTAAACATAAAAGAAAAGGGCTTTGTCGCTGAGCGACTATACCGCCCAATCGGTAACATCTTAGGTCAGTCTTCTTCATCTTCTCTATCACTTCACTTCTTGGTTTCTTCTGGTTTTACTTCACTCCCCGGCTTCTTCTCTTTATTCCTTCTTCCTCTTCATCTTTTTATTAATGGCAACTAACTGTAAACTGTATTAACAGTATATTCTGCAAATGTCAAGTATCTTCACCTCTCAAATATGTATTATGTCACGTCAATTTGGTTTTGAAAAAACATGGCGGCTTGTTATTTCAAAACTCCAACGAAAATCTTTCGTCAAATGAGAAATTTACTTGAATACTCCCCCATTCCATTTACCAAATCTCCTGTTACGTGATCCAAGGCTTCATTAGTAAAATGCCACCGAAATTACATAATAAAACCTAGTAAAACACGAGAAAAGTAAATAAAATAGCAGAGCCACAAGCTCCTTCAAAAATGGCGAAAGAAGTCCCCAAGACTAAGCTAAGATGTTACTGATTGGGCGGTATAGTCGCTCAGCGACAAAGCCCTTTTCTTTTTATTGTTAAATAAAAATATATAAATAAATATATAGGTATAGGAACCAAAAAGGTACCATGCTAAATCTATCAAATCAAATCAAATATATTTATTGAGGAATACAAATTTGATTTGATATGCTAAATCTATGGTAGAACCAAGTAGAACGTAGAAAACGCTGGTGAATGAAAGCGAGCAAACACGCGGTATAGTCGCTCAGCGACAAAGCCCTTTTCTTTTCTGTTCATATAAATAAATAAATAATAAATAAATAAACACGCGTGAAAGAATTGAATGAGTGAACGAAGTCTGAGCATTCGACGCACATATTCGACACTCGATAGATTATTTATTAACAAGCTTGTGTACGCACTTTCAAATCTTTCTGTGGTGGGGTTGGTATTACGGCACCCATAACTTCTTATAGCCCCAAAAAAGTTTTCTAGTGGGTCCTGGTTGAGGTGCCGCATCCAAACAGAAGTGTGGTGGCGGCATTATTGGTGCTGCCTGGTGCTGCCCAATGCCCACTGTTCTGCCTCACAGTTCTGCCCTCGTGTGAATGCAGCATTAGTTAATTTAAATTGCCTACGATTGAGGAAAATAAAAAAAACAAGAACACTCGTTGAAATCAAGAAATCAATGATGAGTAAGTGAGAGAGAAGAAGAAGAAGACTGAGCTAAGATGTTACTGATTGGGCGGTATAGTCGCTCAGCGACAAAGCCCTTTTCTTTTTTGTTCATATAAATAATAATAATAATAATTGTTACCAAAGAGGTACCATACTAAATCTATGGTTGAGATGATTGATTACAAAAAAATACCGTTCTCTTTCAAAAATACGGATAAATAGCTTGCGCTTAGTAGTCTGTGGAGTCCATAAACTTTAATCATTCATTCTGTCTGTCATTCATTCATTCATTTCATCTCATTCATTATTATTCAATTCATTCATAATCATTTCGCTAATTCAATTCGCTTTTCTGTTTGTGCGCGCAGCGCATGTTGTAGTTGTAAATTTGTAATACGATTTCTTCGAACTATACGTCGATGTAAGTGCTCCGAATCCGTTTGAATTACATTTATTACACACCTCTACTTTTCACAATTTAAATTCTATTAATTTTTCAGCATAGAAAATATGACATCTCCAATTAGCACACCACCTTCGGTTCTATGGGCACAAAGAAGTTCTCGCGTGTTTCTAACATTCAACGTTGAATGTGAAAAGCCCGACATCAACATAGAAAAGAAAACAGTTTCATTCAAAGGAAAATGTGCGCCAGACAACAATCTCCATGAGGTTATCATTCCACTATTTGCTGAAGTAGATCCAGAAAGTAGTAGCTTTCGCAACAAAGGCAGACAAATTGAAGTGATACTGGCTAAAGAAAATCCTGATGAACCATTCTGGCCTACTCTTACAAGTGATAAGAAAAAGCATCATTGGCTTAAAGTTGATTTTGAGCACTGGCAGGATGAGGATGAAGAAGACAGTGTGCCAGATGATTTCGATGAAATAAATGATTTTGCAAACAAAATGGAACTAAACGATGATGCAGATGAGAAAGATGATTCAAGCGCAAGTGAAGAAGAAGACCTGCCAGATGTTCAATAGTATCAGACCTCAGTTTAAATATACAACATAATGTTTATGATAGAATATTTAGAGACAATATTCTGCTTTATATACCAAGAGTGGTGAAGTGTAGCTTTTATTTTATTTAATAAGCATGTTAGACTTTGTTTTATAAACAACACAACAAAAATGATCACAACTGTACACCACAGTAGACATTCTCTTAAGCGGGCTAGATGTCAGTCGACCTAGGCAGACCGAGCCTGATCGGACTCCTGCTGTCTTGCTTACACATCATGGTGTGCAATATCTAAACGTAGCATAAGATTTTATTTTGGGTAGGTATTCCAAATATATTGAAGATGTCGGAAGCCAGACATATCCAAGGTATAATAATACAATAGAAGCATTTTTTTGCATGATCATCAAATACTTTTAAATTAGTTTATGTTGTTGTGATGCGTTTCTAAAGTAGAAACTGTATATTAGGAGTATATAACGGCTCTTTTATCTATACATTTGTATCTGAAGTGTGGATCTTGTGTGGATGTGATCTAGAGGGCTTATGACTAACATCTTTGCAGCCATAAGCCTCATAGATTTGATAATTTTATGTCTGAAAAAATCATGCTATAATTTTTGATCTGATAACATCTTAGCACATTCCTATACACCTGATTTGGTGCCCTGACAAAGGGCCTCCAAGCTGTACACCAGTTACGCTACAGACACTAAATGTGTCAATTAACGTGGCTTAAAGTGCATTTATTTTCATCGTTTTTAATAGACACTTGCTATTTGAAATAAAATGTTTCTTTAGACTTTAGATACAAACGATATAAATTCTCAAGCATTCATAATTGAGACAGTAATCTTAAAAATTAGTACATATTGGAATTTTTATTTCTGGAAAAATAAGCATAATTGTATGTTATTTTGTAGATCAGATAAGATGTATTTTAATTTTATCCACAATAAACTTCTGTCTTCTACTATGATTCAAGCTTTGTTATTTAAAACGTAGGTTTGCAGTCCTTTATTTTATTTAGGACATCTAAGAGTTATAATAATAGGTGTCATATTTAATAATTTCTAGGCATTTAAAATTGTTTGTTTGTCATTGTGTTGATGTAGATGATCTCTGAGACCATACTAGTAATTAATAGTATGTTTCTCTATGCACCGTACCTACTGTAGGTGAAGGTAGAGTATTAGTAAATACCTTAGACATGGTAATATGTGGTCGTCCACACCAACAAGAGTATTATTGTTCACTGAAGTGTCAAACATGAAACGCTAGGCCTCCCGTAGTGTGCCGCCGTGGCGACGCGCGGACAGGAACGTGTGATACTTCGCGCCCCGCGCTAGGTTCGCAGGTACGATGAGGTCCTGATCGAATTTTATAAGTCTCTTTGGAAAAGAGTTTCATAGGGTTTTTACTAGAAGTCTGAAGCTTCGTGTCATAACGACAAACTTGTCAACCATTTGGCTATGTCAAAATTTTGCATTATTCTATCAAAAACAAACCAATTTCCTCAATAAACATGGTTGAAATTCTGTGTGAACTGTTTCAATAATAATATTCTAACAGCACCCACAATGAAAATAATAACATGATCATAGATTAGTAACAATAATGGGACAGCTTGATGATAGTACGTCTGTTAAAATGGCCAAAAGCAGTAGCTCAACAGTGAAAAAGGCTTCTACTGGTTCGGGTAAAGCTGCAAAAAAAGGGAAAGGCGGTGCTGAAAACATAGATTTTTCCGACCCCAAAGTTTTGGCAATTGTCGGGCTTCTCGCAATCCTTGCATTACTTCTGTGGTACGGGTACAAGAACGGCTGTTTACGTCGGCGGCGCAGGCGCTCCTCGTGTTGACGGCTCGTCCAGGTCCGGTACAATGGAAGCGAATTCTTCTACGGAAATGGGCAAAAATTTGAAAGCAGCGGAAGTTCCTGAAGGCAATCGTTCTCTAAAAGAGTTTTTGGACTTGGCGGATCCCAAGGTGCAAGGGATGCTGTTGGTCGTGCTGCTGGCCGTGCTGACGCTCGCTCTGTGGTACGAGTTCTCCTACGGGTGTCTGTGCCGGCGACGCAACAGACGCCGCCGTCGCTCTTGTTGTTCCTCGTAAGTTTATATCACTATTAGATCTTCCTTCTATGCTTTTTTATATCCTTTTATGTCCTATATATACCTACTTTATTTTACCATTTTTCTAATGAATACCTTGAAGACACTTTGTATATAAAAAAACGAAAATATAAGTTGAACTAACTTTATTGAAGTTTTCATCAATGTAGTTATGTAGATATAATAAAACTAATCTAACACACCAATAAGAAACGAAAATAATTAATTAATTTTCCGAGTTCACTTCACACGATTAGTTAGACCTTAAAATATGGAATTTGATGGTAGTAGGTACATCACGCCTTATCGACGCCGACGCCGAGAACGTTATATCTGAAACAAAAAATGATGATCAACATTAATCATTATCCAAATCCTTAATTAAACATTATTGGAACGAAGTTCCATGTCGGACGGTATCGAGGATGGGGGCTAGAAGAAAAAAAGCGTTCGATTTTACCGTCACGACACATACATAGGTCAATACGTCACAGTGCGAAGTGCGCAGTCGCAAAGCAGTCCATAGATTGTAACATTGTTAGTACGGAAGAGCGTTTCTAGGATTTAATATTTGACAATAATCTAGTTGACAAATGCCACTCACGTACTTTTTTAAACTTACATCTGTGGGCATGTGTCAAATATGTAAACATAAACATAAACATTTTATTGCACAACTTAAATGTAGGTACAAGTACATCAATGGTTTAAACTTATAAGTAGCTACAAGTCATTGACTTGACACTAGGCAATCAATGATCTTAATGCACTATGAAATAAGGAACCTACCTCCCGTGCTAGTTAGAAACTGTGCTACGGCGAGGTAGGCCCTCCCTCCCTTAATGGCTTATAGACGTAAAGAATTAGGTGGTACTTATAGTAACTACGAGCAAATTAAAAGTTAAATAAAATCTATGAAGATCTAGGTACTGACTAAAAGCTTATTTGACTATTATTTATAATAAAAACTTAACACAAGTAGGTAGTAGGTAACAATTTTAGTAACTACTTACAAAATTAATTATAACTAAACAAAAGCAAATAGTGGTTACATAGTTTTACTTTATTATGACAAAGAGGTTTTCAGTTGAGATGTAGTCGAGTTCACATAGGAACTTTTCTAATGTTCTTCTACAGAAGTATGTATTTGATATGAATATGTATTTGGACATGCCTCTGATTAAAATAAATAAATAATGCTGGACTTTTCACACAGCATCATCTAGCCCCAAAGTAAGCAGAGCTTGTGTTATGGGTACTAGATGACTGATATACTTCTTATATACTTTTTTTGTAAATACATATATATTATACATAGAAACACCCAGACCCGAGACAAATATTTGTAGATCATACAAACATGGGTCCCGCCGCGGGGATTGACCTTAAACATCATATAGCATCTGGAATACATAAAATATCAGAGAGAACGTCTATTGCGCCTGGAGAAACAGGCAATACTGTTTTTTTTTTTCCTTTTTTTTATGTCAATTAATTTATCATTCAGATTACAAAGATCCGTAAATTAGTTAAATTTTATAGCTAGGTTAGTCGAAAGGCTCATTAGAAGGTACAATAAAAATTTAAAATAAAACCTACCTATTTCATTACCCCAATGCAATGCCTGAAAATGGAACCATCGCATCGCATTTGTTTGCTATTGTCATCATATATAACAGGGGCCGTATTCCCGTTCTTATTTTCGTTCGTTTGATGAATATTCGGATGTTTCTTACTACTATTTCTGACTTCAAGGGCCAAATTTTCGGTATGGAATATTTGGTCCTAGGTTAGGACCGTGTTTTAACGTTGATATTATCGACTGAATACAATGTAGCTCTTAGTAAGAAGCATCCGAATATTAGGGACTTCTTTCGCCATTTTTGAAGGAACCAGTGGGTCTGCTATTTTATTTAGTTTTCTCGTGTTTTACTAGGTTTTATTATGTAATTTCGGTGGCATTTTACTAATGAAGCTTTGGATACGTAACAGGAGATTTGTGGCAAATGGAATGGGGGAGTATTCAAGAAGATTTCTTATTTGACGAAAGATTTCCATCCATTGGAGTTTTGAAAGGACAAGCCGCCATGTTTTTTCAATTGACTCAAATTGACGTGACATAATAATTATTTGAAGAAAGATTTGAAGTGAAGTCATAGTGAAAAGAAGAAGAAGGAATAAAAAGAAGAAGAAGAAGAAACCAAGAAGTGAAGTGAGAGAGAAGAAGAAGACTAACCTAAGATGTTACTGATTGGGCGGTATAGTCGCTCAGCGACAAAGCCCTTTTCTTTTTATTGTTAAATAAAAATAAATAAATAATCCGCATATTCGTCAAACGAACGAAAAACCGAACGCATATACCCCATTGGTGTGCCATTGGACCATTGATGTGCTTACCTCTATCCTGTCGTGGTTGGATTATTGTCCCACTCGGCACCTCCGCCGCTGGTCCAATCGTCGTCCTGATTCTCAGCCGCAGTTTCCGTTCCTGTACACAAAATTTAAAAAAATTAAAAGCTGTGGCGGCCCTATTAATAATTTAATATTATAAAAATCTGAAAGTTAAGTCAGTCGAATTAAAGGAGTATGAGGTTTCTCGTCGCCTATTTCAGAGTATTTCGATCATAGGCCAACAGAATTAACCCAACATGTGACTAAGCCAGGCGTAGTAAGATTGCACTGGTCCTGTTATGCCGGCGACACACGAACAAGTTCACCGTTAAGTTTGCAGCGGACAGGATGAGGCGTCCAGTAAACTGAACGGTGTATGGCTATGGGTTGCATGACAAGTCTACTTCAAGCTAAAATAGAATTTCGTTCTGCCGACTTGATCAAGTTTGCATGACGCTGCAAACTTGATCAAGTCGGCAGAACGAAAAAAAAGGTGTGTGAGCGTTCAAGTATGCATGACGTTGACGAATCTTTTGGAGTACTCCTCAATTCTTTTACATGAGATGAAAATTTTCGTTTCAGTAGGTAAGCAGGTTTTGCACCACACTGATATCGATCAGTGTGGTGCAAACGAAAAGATCGCTTTTCGTTCTGTTTTTTTTTTACTCTTTTTTTGCGAGTACTAAGTATAAGATGGCAAACTTCGTCGTCCGTCACTGGTGACGCCATGGCTTCGACTGGCTGCGCCATCAAGCAAACTTGATGGTGTATGTTCTATCTGGACGAACTGCAAACTATTACTACTTATTATTATTACTTTGTAATTTTATTTTAAATTCAGAACGAGAACTAATGTGGAGTAATTGAAGTTAAACTATAACCAACCTTCCTGATCGCCAGCTTCACCTTCCGCCTCCAGTTCATTTCCCTCTGAAAATATCATAAATAAATCTAAATCTACATCTACATCTTCTTCTACATCTACACTAATATAAAGAGGAATGATTTGTTTGTTTGAATTGAATAGGCTCCGAAACAACTGGACCGATTTGAACATTTCTTTCACCGCGAGACATCTACATTATCACATAGGCTATAATTTATTTTCAAAAGTATTAGAGATCCTTATAAAAATTGCAATCCATACTAATATTATAAAGATGAAAATTAGAAGATTCGCGAGTTTATATGTTACACGTCTTATTATATGATCGTCTATTGCACCTAACTTCAGAGAGCTAAAGATCCGTTGTGCGTATTAATACATCTTTAGATGATTTACACAGAATGTTGTATAAATCACCTATGCCTGCTCAACAGGACGCTCTGTAGTGTCTGGGACGTTTTTCGGGATGTTATAGGCTTGAAAACACTTACCCTCTTCATTATTCTGACCAGCATCTCCCTTCATCATTTTAAGAATATGTTGCTTTTCCTTGGTAAGATGCCTTTTCCCGTTCAGATGGGCAGTCATTTGCTCAGAGCATGTTACTGCAGTCTGCAATAAGATAAATATTTAAAGCTCAAAAAAAAAACGCTGGACTTTTCACACAGCATTATCTAGCCCCAAAGTAAGCAAAGCTTGTGTTACGGGTACTAGAATGACTGATAAACTACTTATATACTTTTTGTTTGTAAATACATACCTATTATACATTGAAACACCCAGACCTGGGACAAATAACTGTCATACAAACACTAGTCCCGCGGCGGAGATCGAACCCGCAACCTTCTGCGTCGCAGGCGGACCTTCGCCCACTGCGCAACAGAGGTCGTCAAAGTATAAAGTTATTTATATTTATAAAAAATTATAAATACCTTGCATATTTCGCAAACCAACTCAGGCGGGACATTCTTATCCAGGGCTGTTTTCACTTCAACTTTCACGGGCTCAGGAATAGCTTTCATATGTTTCTTTTCCCGCCTTAGAAGCTGGGATCTGCAACACACAAATGCCAAGTTTTAAGCTATTTGCGTCCTATCCAAACTTCACCCAGGGGCCTTATTGTGTAATTCAACTAGCAATGGACTTCATTTTGACATTTGAAACCCATTCTGGACTTAAATTGTCATTTTCGTAATAAGTGATTGGTTGAGCTCTATTTGGATGACAACTGGGAATGGATTTCAAGTTTGACAATAAGGCTGCTGGTCTATGTTTATAGAATAATGTAGTATAGCTATCTTTAGGTTTCACTGGGACTTTTTAAAGGTATGTCTAGGTATGACAAGAGCCGTGGTTAGTAGGTATATTATATTGTTGTAGTGCTATTTAGTGAAATATGTTTTTACAAGTTCAATGCTTCGGGAATTACCTCCACATGGTACACACAAACTGACTAAATTCTCACTCTCTCAAAGAGTAACTTACACGCGTCCCTCCATTCCAGCTTGCAGTAGAATTGGGTTCTTGGGAGGCTTGCGTCCATCCACGGTACTGTAACCAATAACATAAAATATTTTGTTATTAATACTTTTACCACGAAACTCATATGTTGATGTTGATAGCAACAATGAGTAAGTAATTATGATTATTTATACCACCAGAATTAATATTGATCAATAGAGTTTAGGTTTGATTGCTGGCCATCAATATTTAAATTAGTTATTTCTATAAACGATTAGAACGAAGATGGCATTAAGTAAGCCTCTTCAGTCTTATTCTCCCAATATTCACACCTGACCCGTTAAAGTTTTACAGACGATAAATAAATAATATGTCCTAGCTGTTTTTCTGTTTGGTCTTAGAGATATACAAAAGAGTATTTCCCCAATACATAAATACATATAAATAAAATTGAAGTATCTGTCTGTGATTTCAAAATAACCGTGTTAAACCAAGTGCATATAGTTATTTACACGATACTTAAACACAAACTGACTTTAAAAAAATTGTCTGTCTTATTTGTCCGGGCAAATCTCAGGGACGGCTGAACCGATTTCGATGAAACTTTCACTGAAAGATAGAGGTTGTGGAGCACATTTTGACGACCTCTGTAGCGCAGTGGGCGAAAGCCCGGCTGCGACGCAGAAGGTTGCGGGTTCGATCCCCGCCGCGGGACAAGTGTTTGTATGATCTACAAATATTTGTCTCGGGTCTGGGTGTTTCTATGTATAATATGTATGTATTTACGAACAAAAAGTATATAAGTAGTATATCAGTCATGTAGTACCCATAACACAAGCTCTGCTTACTTTGGGGCTAGATGATGCTGTGTGAAAAGTCCAGCATTATTTATTTATTTATTTAATTACATATAGGCTTTATATCCCGGAATTCCCACGGGAACCCGCGCGAACCAAATTGCAAGCACAGCTAGTTTATAATATAATCAAAATAAAATGCATAATGCATTGAAGATGTGACAGTAAATGCTTGAAAAATGTTAGTAGTACTTACGCACGGTGAGACTTCCCAGCGTAGTGAGAGTCAGCATGCGCATTAGAAGTGATGTGCACATCACATAGCTCACAATACAAGTTTCGAGCTTTCATGGGCATCTGAAAATACAGCAATTCGATTTATAATAATAATATAGTTTTTATTTAAGACAACAGAGTCCACAGTGTTAGTAAAATCTTAAACAATATGGGTTAGTACTTAATAACTAAGACAGATTTCGTCCTCTGGGAAAGCTGAAAAACCAGAGGACACGCATAATTATTTGCAATTTCTTTTAGAATTTATGCCTTCGAACTTAATCCCACCAAATAATAATGGGTATTTGACAAATTGTTAATTTTTTTTATTTAATACGTGCCCTGAATAACTACGGCCTTACTAATAAACGTGGTTTAAAGTTATTCCTGAGTGTAAACTGTCAAAATGTATGGTTATTTTTTGTTTATTCCGAGGAATAACTTTACACCACGTTAATAAGCAACAGCCATAAAATTTTGAAATTTTCTTAATTTAAACTCTGTTTTGCAATGCCTACCAAAATAACCACCAGGCTTATATCAAATATTCTAGATATTTTTGTGACTCGTAATATATTCAATAATAATATATATATTTTCTATGCATGTGGTCACAAGCATTTATATAAGTAGTTAAATTTAATACTATTTTATTTATGCATAGAAAATCATTAATAGTAAAGTATAACAAACCTCGCGTCCAAATCTATAGACGTTAGGAAAGGCAATTTGATACAATGTAATATTCATTTTGATGACAAAGTTCACATAAAATTCACTTGGTCTATCCTGTCAACAGAACAGATGTTCTATTTTAACAGTGCATTCTCTTGACAGCTATCCCAAGTCAGGTTTCTTGATGACAAACATGTAACTCTAACCATCATTTTGAGTAGATATTTTTCTTTCATTTAATTGGATGATGATTTCATTTAATTTCAATTTGGATCTAGGTATTCATCAAGTTAGCCGTTTGTCTGCGCATTGAACGCTTCTTCATACAAAATTGGGTTCTGCGCAGACAAACGGCAGCGAAGTGTACATATATAATTTTTAATGCTTTCTATAATTACACATATTCTGGATCTAAACAAACAACTTAGATATTGAGGCTATGTTTTAGAGTCTAAACCAACTGAGTTATGACATTCTGTGAGACCTTTTCACTGTGGTAAGTAAATGAAAGTATTTTTTTTATGTGAACTGTGTAAGTCACCAAAACACCTATGGAAAATTACATTGTCAAATTGTCTAATTACCTCATTAAGTTTTTGGGATGTTTTAAGCTGCGCCAAAAATTTTTTTTGCGCCTTGTAGTGATTTTTACAATTGTAATGAATTTTAGCTGGAAAATAAAAAGGTTATTAGTAAAAGTATGATTTACAGGTTTAAAACTAATTTAAGTAGCATTGGAATTGCCATAAAGCACTTTTATGAGACAGAGCCCTTTTGTCAGAGACACTTGAGCATTTCATTTAAACAATAACTTAAAGCAATAAAGGAATGATCATCTGTTAAACCAAATTTACACTTACCAACACCAAAATTATCAAGGTTCTGAGAACATAAGCCACAGTAACCAGGCTCAATCATATCCAGAAGCTCCCAAGGCAAGTTCCTTATATATTCTGGGTTGACATCACAATCTGAAACATAAAATTCACTATATAACTTTTAAACTATCATGGTTCATCTTCTATCATCAACACTATTAACACTATTAACGGTTGAGAGTGAAACTGGTGCTAACCAAACATCTCATAGTAATAAAAGACTGAGAAAGAGGGTAGATCGATTCGTCTGCTAATAAACCTACCACTCGCAACTACTAGTTCTTCCGTGATCATGGCGTGATCATGGCGTGTGCAAATGCGCCGAAATATCGTGAAACATGGTAAATATCCCGTTAATAGTGTTAATAAAGTTTACTATTGTCAATGGTTTAATAACTGGAAATTGTGAAATCAGTGTAGGTACTTAAATTTTTTTCTGTCAGGTCCTTTTATACCAAAATAAATGATGTAACTCACCAGCCAAGAAATCTGCCGCCATATGTACAGGAGGGCCTCTTTGTCTTAGCCTCTGTGGTGGTTGACCAATGGGCCCAAATCCTCTACCTCGCATTGGGCCTGGATATGGCCGGGGCCTTGGCCCAAATCCACCGCCCGGGCCGTAACCACCTCTATAGTCACCAAAAGCCTCACTGTATTGAGCATTCCTATTGCAATTTACAGATACAACTAAATAAACATAATACATACATGATAAATAATGAAGTTTCAATCAGAATATACAATACTTGAAAGTGAACATACTAAATAGGAATAGGTACAGAAATATACAAAATCCATACTATCCATACTAATATTATAAATGTGAAAGTAACTCTGTCTGTCTGTTTGTTACGCTTTCACGCCCAAACCGCTGAACAGATTAAGCTGAAATTTGGCATAGTTAACGGTTGTATCCCAGAGAAGGTCATAGACTACTTTTTATCCCGAAAAAATGAAAAAATCCCGAGGGACCGCGGGTCACACTGCGGGAGCGCAGCTAGTAACATATAAATTTACGTTAGGATTTATGATTATATGTATAGTTTACTATTATTATTATTACTATTAGGAGCCTGTAGTGTCCCACTGCAGGACAAAGGCCTCCCTTCCCTCTCTCCACTCATCCCTGTTCTGGGCTATTGTAGACCACTCCTTAATGTGGGCATCCAATTCATCTCTCCATCTGCGGCGTGGTCTACCGCGAGGTCGTTTTCCGTTCAGAGGCGTCCACTCTGTTGTGGTTTTCGCCCACAACGCATCCTATGCACTACTATAATAAAATTTAATTACTACTGTAAACAATTAAACATACTTACATGAATCTGTTGAAATGCTTGGGATTTTGCATGGGACCAGGCGCTGGTCTTAAATTCCTCCATCCAAATTCTTCCTCACACTCATCCACTTGAGAATCCACATCAAGAGAGTAATCAAAATCACTCATCATATTGAAGCTAGAAAGACATGGTTTACACTCAATTATAATAAGTCAATAGTGCCAATTCTACTGTTAACTCACTAAAGCTAGCTAGACTAGCTAAAAATCTTAGCTTAGGTAGAAATACTAAAAAAGCTATTCCGTTATTCACAGTTGATTAAATTTAGAACGCTTTAGTTCATCCTAAACCGCATCTTAAGTTTAATACCCGCTGCTGCCATCTGGTGCTGAGTAGCAGTACAAGAGCAATATCTATGGATTTGTTTGATTGGTAAGGGTTCTTTCACACGAGGATTTTACGAATTATTTGACGTTTTGAAGTTGACTTTTATCTTTATTTGACAGTTTTAAAGTTGATTTGTTGTTATTTGACAGTTCTGAAGTTGACTTTTAATGGTAATTGATTGTTGTTCGACTTCGAAGACGTGTAAAAAGAAGAAGAAGGATGTAAACAAAACAAACACCATCAAAGCTGTTCTGGTTCTCGTTAGAATATAATTTTCTTTGGTTCTGTTCATCTACAAAGAAAAAACCTAAATGTATCAGAGGGCCTAGACAATGTAACAATCGATTAGCGAATCTATATTCGATAAGTTCAAAAATGTAAGTATGGGTTTGAAGAAATGAAAAAAAGGTTACTAAATTTTTGTTTGTTTATAATAACCAACCCTTTGTATACCTACCTACTTCAACCAGTAAACAAACAAAACAAATTAATGACCTTGTTTCTAGAAGCCCTGAAGTGAGTCAACTGTTTTATATGATCAAAGCATCTCTATTAGATGTTGGTGTAGTTCACAGGACAGTCACAATGAATATAAGGATTCTACTTTATCTAGCTGAGTCTAGTGGCAGAAATCTGCGGATAATGATGATAATTCATTAAAATTACAATGTGTAAATATGAAGTTGGAAAACTAGGTGTGCTTTTTTTTCAGAGAATCAAGATAAAGCACAAGTCTTAAAGATGTAATATAAAGCATCCTCAGTGGAAGAGTTTCTATTTGTGTTGGAGCAGGACTGCTCTCAAGATTGTTGGATCTTTATCTGTAGAAGTTTCCAGACATCAAATGAGGTACCTAATTATTACAATTTTATAAATTATTCTATTTGTAAAGTTTAACGGTGTCAACTTGTACTTTAAAAAGCTTGTTTTTACAGGATCTGCCTATGCTACAATATTACCAGCTTCAAAACCATATAAACAACCACCACAAGTGCACTAGCCACTAAGTGAGGTAGATGATAAGCAGGCACCGCCCAATTAAGCCGGCTTGGCTTCCGGTCAATTGCAAAGTTTGATAAAAACTAATAATGGATTATAAGTACACCGGTGTTTGGAACCTACCTTGTTTTTAGTTATTTTTTTATTTCATTATTCATTCTACTTATTCATAATGAAATTGATAATTTAATGAAAAATGTATTAGGTATGTATAATAAAACATTAAACATTCTTTTATAACTAGTTTTACTTATTGAAAAATTAAAAGAATCTTATACTAATTATCTGGCAAATAAACCATGCTTCGATTAGAAAATCATAACTTCTGGCCAATATCATCCTCTTCATCCGGTAGAAATTATTGATATCTGGGTCTCCGAAACCTGTAAAAGTAACATTATTCAATATTATCATTAGTTTCATCATTCTTTTGGGTAGGTAGTGATTTTACTCAGATTCTATCTGCTACCATTGATATAAGCACATGCTCAGGGCTGGTTAGCTGAAACCAGCACAGGGGATAGTAGTGGGTGAAACCACGGATTTAAAGAAATGTCTGTGGTGAAAAAAAAAGATAAAGATTGATGTGAGCAGAGGTAAAACCAAAGTTATGATATAGGCAGGTTTTTTACTAGTTCAAGATAACTAAACAAAAGACTAGGTTGTTTGGGTTGTTTGTGGGTTTTCCTTTGTTTAGTGGATGATGTTAGCTGATTTTCTTGAAGTTATAGCAGCTTGATCTTAGAAAAAATACAAACTGATCTTTATAAACACTTTGTTTTCACAGGTTAAGTTTTTATGAGGGTTTTTATAACCAAAATAACACTCAAGAATTTTAAACGTAGGCTCAATCTTACAGCAGAAGCACTGACCACATCAAGATGTATGTAAAAACACAAACCTTTACGAAGAATCCTTCACGACAGCTACCACAAACTTGCATGTTTTCGGTGATGTTTTGAAGCGATTTTCTCACAGAACACTTACTCCTGGCGGAGGATTTTCTTCTGGTAAAACACTCGAAAACATGTATTTGCATCACCTTGTTCATTATTTAATAATTCAACTAGCACAAAAATAATATTTTGTTTGTTTTGAGGTCCTTCAAATCACATTTCACATCACAATCCTACTTGGTATTTTTAGTCAACACCTATTTACATGCTCGCTAAGATTAGGAATTTTACGCGTAAAACTGACTAAAAATGTACACTCAGAATACGGTTTAGGCATTTTTAACTAAGTTGAGTAACTAGCTAAGATTTTAGAGCTATCATCTTAACTTTAGCTTTAGTTTGCTGCGTCGGAATAAGATAAGTGATTAAAGCTAATCTTAGCGATTTTTAGTTAGCTTTAGCTAGTTAAGTGTCTATTGGAATTGAGGCCATTGTTCTACTAAATATGATAGTTTATGACAACCTATGTAGCCCAGTAGATGCCCAGATGATTTGATTTGATTTTGATTTGATTTGATCTACAAAATAGGTATTTGGTTTGGGCATTTTTACTGTTTATGAGATGTTTTTAGTCACAACATACCAAGAACATCTGCATATTCTGCATTAATCAATACTTACAAACAATTTTAGAGCCAGACTGACTCTGCTAAAGCAAAATTGGTTACCATTGAATCCAACCAAAGTGTACTTTACCAACTTATATTTCAACTGACTCAAAAAAATATGTAAAAACAAGGTAAAGTGAACCTGTACCTTGGTTTGTTCAGTTTTTTTAGCGTTCGTTATAAAAGTTACAGCTTGAGTAGACTTACCCGTCTGAGTCTCTAACTCTTCCTTTTTATTATTATGTATACTTCGTGGCCGGGCCGGTCACTTCAATTCAATCAATACTTCGATTCGTACTTCGTAGTTTCGTTCGTACGCTAATCACGGCAAACTAGCGATGTTTCAGTCGAGTTGTCTGTTATTCGAATCAGACAGAGTCTATCTATACGAGTTGATTTGAATCAAGTTCATTCGCAACTAGCCGTGGGTAGAAGGATGGATATGTACTCATAACTCGCAGATCAACCGAAATCGGTATACGTCGTTCAGGTCTTGGCAAAAAATTTCAGCTCAACAGATCAAATTGTGGTTTATTACAATAGCGCTAAAGTCTCTATTTGAAAAGCGTAGCTGGTGACAAACAGAAAATATACATCAAATCCGTCCGTCTCCATCATGTCAATCAATGCTCCGAACCAAAAAGTCATACAAGTATAGGAAAAATCAAGATCAAGCAATATTATTTTTTGTTCTATTGCAATAGAATTAAAGTCGTTATTCGAAAAAATGACGTATACAGACCCAAACAGATCCATCCATCCATCCTTCTTAACTCAGAACCAAAAAGTCATACAAGCATAGGAAAAATCAAGATCAAGCAATATTATTTTGTGTTCTATAACAATAGATTTAAAGTCGTTTTTCGAAAAAATGACGTATACAGATCCAAACAGATCCATCCATCCATCCTTCTCAACTCAGAAGCAAAAAGTCACAAAAGTATGACGATTCTCAAGATCAAGCAATATTATTTTGTGTTCTATTGCAATAGAATTAAAGTCTTTATTCGAAAAAATGACGTATACATATCAAACAAGATCCAATCCATCCTTCTCAATCTGTCCGAAAGCTCCAATATTTATATTGTGTTTTATTTCTTTACAAATAAGGTCTTTATTCGAAAAGCTGACCTTGACTGATTGATTTTGATGTACGACGTATGTGTTTGACTGACGGATTGACTAATATCAACTATGAAATTGGATTTTAACTCATTTAAAATAAGGGCTATTATTGAAAATCAGGTCATGCAAACAGCTCTACCGAGTTTACGACTGCTGCCGCGTCCATCTATCGTGTTGTGTGTGGCGCTGTGTGTAGCTTCCGCCTTCCGGGGCAAATTGCAGTTGCAACTTCCGTTTTATTTATCTTGTTGTAAGCGTTTAATAAAATCACATTAATATTATTTATTATAAAATGTTAGTATTTATAAAAACTAACATAATTTATAGACTGGCCAGTGTAATTTAATGTTTAATATAATAAGACCAAAACTTGACTTGACCTAGTCTCCTACTCTTTGATTGTTTTTTTTTATTAGGTTGACATTTCGTTTTTAAATTTAACTTAATACGGTAAGAAAAATACAATTACCTAGAAAAATGGTTTTGGAATAATACCAAGCTACAACATTACTGGTATTTTTCGGAATATTGCAGTGTAGTGCCACCTAGCGACATAAATTGTTAAACCAGTAAGCAAACTCCAAATACCGTTGATGGAACCACCTTTCTTTCATTCTGAACTTAGTACTTACGTAAAATCATAGATGGCGATAATGACTGTGCATAGACATTTATTTATTGATTTATTTACAACAACTTAGGCTAACATCACAGATTGTACTAAAGCGTTAACCTAGCGAGATCAAATTAATAAAGAAAGGTAAAGGCAATAAAGAAAGGTAATAAATATAATTAACTTTTCAAAACTCAAAATGATCGTATCTCGAGCTCCGCTATAGTAGAAACTCCACCTAGAAAAAAAAGTAAGTAAAAAGCAGTTTTGATCTCAGCTTAATCTGTTTAGCAGTTTGGGCGTGAAAAGGTAACAAGCAGACAGATACAGAGTTACTTTCACATTTATAATATTAGTAAGGATTAGTAATAGTAAGGATAAGGATAAGGATTAAGGATGTAACGTGACGATAAGTATGACTATGATCATCATTCCGTTGAACTTTTTTTTATAGTAGGTAGCTGGCAGATACCTGTTTGAGCTGCGAATCAGGTATACATCGTGATTAAAATATACCTGATACCTGTGGTTCATGTTTTTTACCTGAGTTACCCATGGCTATTCGCAACTCGAATCAATTATCAAATCAACTCGCTCGCGCTGTATAAATCATAAACAGTGTTGCCGTTTTTTATTTTGAGAAAATATATATCATATTTTTGAGAAAATATATAAATCATAAACAGTGTTGCCGTTTTTTATTTTGAGAAATAATGCTAAAAAATGCTATTTTTTTATTTAAAAATGCTAAAATCCTAATTTTGTTATTATCCTTTCTGTGTATTGACAATTGTAATGTAAAAATGTAATTTTTTGACAGAACAGTAGCCTCACATGTTAATCTAGGCTCTAAAGTATCGTTACGCACCAAATGTTAGCAAAATCCACCATTCATCCGATTCAGCATTCTGAAACCAAGAAGTGAAGTGAGAGAGAAGAAGAAGAAGACTGAGCCAAGATGTTACTGATTGGGCGGTATAGTCGCTCAGCGACAAATCCCTTTCCTTTTTTGTTCATATAAATAAATAATAATAATAATGAACGAAAAAAAAAAACTAATTTCAGGGAAGTCCCTAATCCAGAGAGTTGCCATACCTCAATGAAAACCATAGATAAAAAATAATGTCTCTGGTCGGTCTCTATTGAGCTCTATTAAACAATCTTTTGACATTGACTTTTGATTTGAAATGCCAAAATATGCAATAATTATGCTAAATGCAAAATTTACATGCTAAAGAGTCATGAAATATGCAAAATTTAGCACTAAAAATGCTAAAACGGCAACAGTGATCATAAATCATCATAGGGGCGTAGCACGGGCTCACGGGTGTAGTATGGGCCCACAGAACTATGTATGGGCCCATAGATATGTATGGGCCACAGACTATGTATGGGCATGGTATGGGCGTAGTCAAGAAGAACACACCATACACACATGATACACACCTTGGGAATAGTATGAGAAGACAATGACATCTATGACAAGTCAAAATGAAAATGCGGGTTGACGTTGCGTGACGCTTTAATGTCGTCACCACAGATTCCACAGAAGGGAAGTAGACAGAACAAATTACCCCGTACTCTGTGGCTGTACTCCTGCCTGCGTATCACTGTAGTGCTCAACAAATAAATTCTGTTGCAGTGATTATATTCTCTTTGGTCGTATCGTCACGCACGTCACGATACTCTTTCTGCTAAAGTGCTGATGTGATGAATGAATCTATTCAAATAAAAAATACCCTTGTGTGGAATTTCATTGAATAAGAAACAGATAGCATACAATCAGTGTCCAGGTGAATGTCGTCCACAAGCAAAGATGTTCAAAAAGCTCAAGGATAAGTTAGCGGAGGAAGTGAAATCCTCACCTCAAAGAATACAACAATTTGCTCAAGCAGCTCAAGTAAGCAACATCAGTGAACTTATTATGCTCAAATCCCAAAAAATGTTGTTAGATCCACGTATGTTTATCAGGGTCCTTGCTCTTAGTAGAGTTCAAATCTATGTATTGTTTTCCTTCAGGCACAATATGCCTCTATACCTATCAAATGATTGTTTATAGTATTTTTCACATAGGAATGTATCCCTGACACATAGCACTTTTACGTTTCACGCTGTACAACAATGACATTTTTGGAATAAATTAAATCTAGTGATAATACTCTAACAAAAAGCTACAACTTTAAAAAAAATGGGATTTTGTCTATTTCTAATAATTTCAGAAATTAACATAAAAGAGCCTTGTCACAAAACCGTTCCTATGTGAAGAGGACTAGTTAGTTTTGTTCGTTCTCGTGGCCCATGGCAGACTAATCAGACTAAACTGTATTTTACAGGCTGCGGTGACATCAGCTTCTAGCAGTATCTCTGATATCACCAACAATGATCTCTTTTCCATTACTGACAATGGTGAGTTTTATAGCTCGTTAAATAATGATAATGAGGATTTTCAAATGAATGTAGGAAGAGAACACTTAGTTTAAGTCATGCACAAAAAAATCTGTATAATGTATATCTTCTTCTTCGTGCCCTTATCCCACTTAAGTGGGGTCGGCATAACATGTTCCTCTCTTCCATTTCCATTAAAATTTTAAATTATTATTTTGATGTATATAAAATTTTAAATTATTTATTTGGCGCCAAATATATTGAATGGGTTGAAACCTGGAAGATGTTTTAAATCAAAAGCTTTGCTGAACACCTATCTCTGAATGAATATTTCTATGAATTTTATATCACCATCTTCAAATACCCTATTTAATAATTGCCGCTCGGCAATCTTGTTTCACCATCTCATGTGAACTACTTGCTCGAGTACATGAGAAGGTGAAACGAGCCCTCCATATATTAAATAGTCCTGTTAAAGATAATTTTTATTTCAGATAATCCACAAAGTAATTCTGTTAGGTCTCAACCTTCACCGAGCAAACAGCAAACATCGTTTCAAGATGTATCACTTACTCAGTCACCATCTGAGATAGCAAACTACAGCCATGATATGGTAAGAGTTAAATCACTGCCACAAGCTACAGTATTTGTAGGCTATTACAAACATCTTTTGCGAGTGGCAAGGAACAGGAGTGAATGGAAAAGGTTAGAGGAGGCCTATGTGTCGACAGGACACGCTGAAGAATAGCCGGACTGGTGTGCAAAACTACTAAACTAAGCAAACTGTAAAATATTTTCAGCAAATAAAGGCTTTGAAATTGAAATTGAAATTGAAACAAACATCTTTACTATAGATGATTTATATTGTTTAAGTTGTCTAATAAGAAGGTTAGGTTAGGAGGCAACATTTACACTTAAACACTTAAACAATGCTTTGCCTGGAACATTTCAGATAGAATAATACTTATCAAGTCCAGCTCCTAAATCGTTCTATCCATTTTATTGGCCTTTTAATCAACTTAAACGTAAAAGGTGGATGTTTGAATCCTGTACTATGCAACCAGCTTTAATTGAAATAGAAAAACATTGTTCCTAATTCATTCACAATCATTATTTTCAATTGTTCATTAGAATAATCGAGCATTTTTATTTTAGGCATTTTTAAAATTTTATTTCAGGAAACGCCAAGGCAGAGGAGATTATCAAACAGCTCATTTGCTAGTGATGTATCCTTCAGACTACCTAGCTATGAGACTCCATCCACATACCACCTGCAAGTATGTCCTGTTTCAGCTCTTTTATTGTGCCAAATCATTCATGATCTTCTTCTTCTTTGGTATTAATTGGTACCTATCATACTGATAGTTATGCCTACCTACTATACATTTTCAAGTATTGGAGGACGCATTCTAAAAGTATATTTTAAGAAAGGCATCTTCTGGGTAAGCTCGCTCCATCGTACTCACTCTTGCCTGTGTAAGTTTCGAGGTCAAGAGCCGATCCATTCATCATTTAAAAAAAACCATCTAGCTACATTTAGTGTTCAAAATAATGAAGATCATATCTTGATTTACTTACTTTTAGTGTTAAGTATTAATTCTAATTGCCATTTTTGTGTAGTCTGACATGGAAGTATCAGCGAGTGAAGCAGATGACAGAGGTTTTTCTGGAGGCCCGGCAACACTTGATAGGGTGACAAAAGAACAATTGTATTCAGCATACAAACGCACACAGGAACGTTACACAAAGTATAGAAATCAATATGGCGATCTAGCACGTCATTATAAACTGCTAGAAAGAGAGAATGCTAAAGCAAGAGTGAGTTATTTTCTTCACAAATTAGTGATTGAAATTCTTAGCATCCCTTTTATTATATTTGTTATATAATTCTGGCCATGACTTCTATTATTTTTTCAGAGTGTGTTAGTCGAAACTCAAGATAAAGCCTTAAGAAGAATATCAGAGCTAAAAGAACAATGTTCACTGGAACAAAGTGCCAAGGTTAGTCCAATATAAAAAGCTGTCGTATATTAGTTTGCATCTAAATACTACACAGATAAGTTTTGGTGTGTTTCTATAAGCCCCTTATTTCTTTCAGGCGCACTTGGAAAAAGCTCTTCGAATCGATATTGAAGAAAAGACCTTAAAAATAGAAGCATTAAATACCAAAATCAATCTTTTGCAAAATGTTGATGGTTCAAATTATATTGAAAGAAAAGATAGTACTGATGATGTTCAATTAATAAATTTAGCCTCTGATAATAATCTTCAAGCAGCTAGTGACGAACCTGTACCCGACATTACTAGTTTAAACAACAAAATTGAAAAAATGGAACAATTATTGAATAAGTACAAAGAGTCACTCAAAACGTCTAAAGATAAGAATTCACAAATAACAGCAGAACTACAACTCTTATCAAACGAGATTGAAAATAAAAATAAAATAATACAGGAACTTGAAAGCACAAAGGAGCAACTAAGTGAAGCCAACATCAAAATAAAAGAATTAAATGAATCGAATGAAGAGCTTCAAAATCGGATTAATGCTTATGATTTTACAAAGATAAAAGAATTGTCTTCTTTGGAAATAGATTTACAAAAAGCTAATGAAGAGGTATCTGAGTTACGTAGTAAAATTGATGTATTCAGTAAAAAAGAGGAAGAATACGCTATTTCTCTGGCTGAAAACAAGTTGAGCATTCACAAAGAATTGGAAAGTAAAGAAGCTGAAATCAAATCCCTAAAAGATAGTTTATCAGCTAGTAAACAGGAAGTTCAATCCCTAAAAATCGTAATTGATGACTATAAGAGTAATCTATCAACATTGGAAGAAGAGAAATTAAAGTTAAACAAAGATAGCTCAGAGCTCACTTCCACAAAAGCGAGAATAGATGAAATGAATTCACAGCTTCATGAATTATCAAAAAAATGTCAATCACTAGAACAACTGAAAACAAAGGCAGATGAAGAATATAAATGCCTTCATTTACAACTGAAACAAGAAACTGCCGAAAAGTTAGCAATGATTGATAGGAATGCCTATTTAGAAAGTAGAAACTCACAGTTACATGAAGAAAACACAAAAAAGAGTACTCACATTCACAGCCTGGAAAATTCATTGCAAATACTAGCAAAAGAAAAGATAGATGCTACCGCTAAAGATGAAGTGGAATCTGTCAACTTACTTAAAGAGTTAAATATGTGGAAGACAAAATGTGAAACTTTGGAATCGGAAATCCAAGAAGAACGAGAAGAATTGGTTAAATTGCAATCGGAAATAGAAAAATTGTTAGCTAATCATGAGTTAATACAATCACAGAATGCAGAATTCCGCACGACCATCATTAAATTAACAGAAGAAAAATCTAAACTACATGACGATTCACGAGAATACAAAACTAAAATATCGAATACCTTAAAGAAAATGTCCGAGGAAGCAAGTGAACTACGCGAATTGATACATCTCACCTCTAGCGAAACACAAACTATGATTAAAACTAATAAAGAATCATTAAGCTCTTTCATAAACGTAAATTATATAAACGGGTTAATTCAAAATTCAGAAGTAAACTTAAGAAAACAGCTTGATAAGGTATTATCGCAATGTAGTAAATTAAAAAAAGATTATGAAAAAATACAGGAGGAATTAGCTGCATCTTCTCATAAAAATTCTGAAATTATGTCTGAGAAGATGGCACTTGAATTAAAAATTAGTCAACTCAGTGACGAATTAAATTCAGAGGAATTCTCGTTGAAAGACGATCTAATAGATAAAAAGAATGCATATGAAAAAACCTTGGAGAACCTTAATGCAGCAACAACTGAAAATAAAGCTTTATATAAAACAATAAAAGAAATTGAAGTTGAAAAGGAGATGATTCAAAACTCATTACAAAGTTCAGAATCTGACAAAAAAGACTTAAATGTTACCATTCTCGGTTTAGAAAATAAAGTTTCAAAAATAAGTTTAGACTTCGAAACTGTGACTCGTAAACTTGAAGAATCAGTGAAGACGGTGAACTCTATTCACAAAGAAAACGAAGAACTGAATAAACGTAAAAACATAGAATTGGAAGCTTCTCAAGAATTACAAAGACAATTGGATTATGAAAAAGCTAAGAACGCTAATGACGGAGAGTTATTGCGACAAAAGAGTACAGAGATAAAAGAATTGAATGATAAGCTTATTGATATCGAAAATAAAAATATTGTACTACTAACCCAACTTGACGAGGTAAATCAATTGCACAAAGCGTTGACAGAAAAGGTGATGAATATGGAAGAAATGGCTAATGAATTGAAAATTTCTAAATCAAATGAAATGCAACAAATTGAAGATGAAAATCATAAGTTAAATAGTGAAATTATGGCAGTCAAAAGTGATTATAATAAAATTAATGTTGAGCTTGACAATCTCAAGTTAGAGTATAAAAGTGAGTTAGAAAACATAACTAACTTAAAATCTGTCATTACAAATAAATCTGAGGACTGTGAAAGAAAACTTATTCAAATTAATGAGCTGGAGAACAAATGCATATTTTTATCAGAAGAAAATATAAAACTAAAAAGTGAAGTTAGTAACTTCACATCGAATATTAGAAACCTTGAATCAGAAATTGACGAAATAAAAAAATCACATACGGAAATTGAGTCCGAAAAAGATCGCTTGAATAAAATCATAGAAAAATTAGAAAGTAAAGAAGTAGACCAAGCAAATATGGCTCAAACAAAAGATACTCAAACTGAACCAGACAATGCGTCTGTTGAAATAGCTTCAAACGTAAGCAACACGTCTTCTGTGTTTGAAAACAAATGGGTACTAGAAAACAAACAAAGTGCGATGAGTAATACTTCATCTTTGAACTTGAAAACGAATATACAAGATGATATAGTTGAACAGTTTACTGCTCTTAAAATTAACTACGATACGCTAAAAGATGACAATAGACGACTACAGTCAGATATCGACGGCCTCCAATCTTATCTAACTAAAATATCTAAAGAAAATAGTGTTTTGAATGATAAGCTGAGAGAAGTGATAGCTACAAGTGAACATTCCATGGACGATCAACTATCAAATGATATTACGAAACTGAAATATGAACTTGAATCAGGAAAAGAAAAAATAAATGACTTACTGAGAGAAAACTCTTTACTTGTTGAGGAAAATTTAGAGTTGAAAGATCAATTAAACTCACAAAACTATTCTAAACCCCTAGAAATTGATAACAATGCCAACAACAATCATCACGAAAATATCAAACAAAAGTATGACGATTTATTACAAAACAACAGTGAAATTAAAAAACAAAACATGGACTTGGAACAAATCAATAAGTCTGTCAGTGGCAATATTGTGCAACTTCAAGAAAAAAATGAAAAGTTGAAACTTTCTAATGAGAAATTAGAGAGAAGACTCGATGAAGCTCTTGTTAGCTTAAGACATTTGCATTCACTGTCTGAAAATACAGAGTTGGAATATTTACGAAACATTTTGTATGAATATCTTACTGGAACTGGCGCACATTCTGTTACACTTGCTAAAGTCTTAGCTGCAATAGTGAAGTTTGATGATATGCAGACTCACATGGTTCTTCAAAAAGAAAAGGAGAGACAAGGATTTGTAAGTAACTCCATATTTCACTTATAAAACTCGTGTCTATAATGTTTTTGACTAGCGATCATTCTATTAAATTTAGAATCAACATACATATGGCGTCGATTCTGTTGTTCACTGACTACAGTTATCTTAACTTAAATGTTACAGTGAAAATATAATTACTATTACAGTGACATTCTAGGCCATTTTGCTTGCTGTGTAAAACAGCTGTTGAAGAAGCTCGGAGACGCCATTTTGTTTATAGGTACTTTTAGTAATGTCACTTTCAATGACATGCCGTTTTTAACATTCAAGTTTTAGTTTAATTAGGCTTAATCAGTGAACCGCAGAATCTTGGGCCCCAAACCATGATAGTTGTGTGGTTCTTTAGAGGGTATTAGTTGCAAATGAAAAGGAGTAGAGTTAGTTACCTACGTAAAATGCAATTATGCTTTTCGACTTAACCTATAACTTATATTTTATTTCACAGTTGCGGCAGCTCGGTATCATTTAATCACATAGACTTGATAGAAAAAGAAAAAAACATACAGACGAATTGAGAAACTCCTTTTTTGAAGTTGGTTGATTAGAAGAATTATGCTATAGGGCACTTGCACCAATTTAATTTAATTTAGATAGTTGCTCCACAGGTTAATACATTTTACATTGATATTGTATAAAACTAATAATTAATGTTTCGTTTAGAAATAAATGTCCAGGCTAACCCAACGATCCCATCGTTGGGTTAGGTTAGTTTAGTTGTAAATTTATAAATATATCAAATAATTTGAATGTTATATTTTTTTTAATTTAATTGTTTACTGATAGGTAAAACACATGAAATTATAATCATATTTAATTTTAAGTGATTCTAGTCTGTAATATCGAAAACATTCAGTCCTGCATGTATGTACATAATTGTGTACATATTGTATTCTATTATTTTATGATAGGAACAAGTCCATTCTGTTCAATAAACTGTAACAAATCAAGATAAAATTAAAGGTGCTAGTTATGAATAAATACTTTTATAATATTTTATACACAACATCAAGTCACATTAATGGAGTTTTTGCAGCATGTACCCTACTCATTCTCAATCTGCTGTGTCACTATTTTTAAATATATACATGCTCATTGATTTTGTTTGCCTGGGGAGTTGTTCGCGTTTGTTTGATGAATATTCGGATACTATTTCGCTTATTACTACGAGCTACATTGTATTCAGTCTATATGATCTACGTTAAAACATGGTCCTAACCTAGGACCAAATATTACGAACCGAAAAATTGGCCCTTGAAGTCAGAAGTCGTAGTAAGAAACATCCGAATCTTCATCAAAGGAACGAAAAAAAGAACGGGAATACAGCCCCTGCTTTTACATTATTTAGCTTTGCTGTCAATTATAATAATAACAGACTATCCAAATAGCATCAGTACCTCTGTAAAAAAAATGTTCCAGAAATATTAAACTCTCAACCAAAAACGAATGTGAATAGTTACAGACCAAGATACAAGAAGATAACTCTTTTCTTTATACATTTCTATGAAGTTGTAATAACTTTGTATTGTATTACATTTTGGTACCTGCAGGCATAGTTTAGCATTATATAAATCTGGAATAGGTTGTATGAAATGACTAGTGTTATTAATATTTATTGAAATAATTTTATTGCGAAATAAACTGTTAACATCAGATGTTTATTTATTTAGTGTGTTTGTCCTTTTTTAGTCTCCCTCATTATCACCATCAGTGCAACTGGAGTCATCACTGAATAAGTCTTTATCAAAGCTCAGTTTTGAAACCATTTCTTCAATCTGTGATAAAAGTTCTGGTGAAATTTCTCCATTTTCTTCTTGTTGCTTATTTATGAATCTGAAATGAAACACTTATTTGTTAGGTAATACATATTTTTAGAATGTGTACTATACTGATAACAACTAGGTGCACTTAGCGATCAGACTGTCAAATCTTTCCATGCAATACCTCACCCAAACATGGAATCAATGTGAAAGAAGAAAGCATAACATTCAAGCCTACAAGTGCAGAACTTCGTAGTCTGTTGTCTTACATTTACCTAGTTTTAGTATAAGTATAAGGTTGTCTGGAAGAAATCGCCTTAGCGATAAGACCGCCGATTGTAGGACATTACTATCGAAACTTAGCAATAATACCCTTTATGATCACAATGCCTACGCCGCGAAACGACTTAGTCGCAAAATAACTCACATTTAAAACACCTACAAAGCAAATAGCCTCAAATCAAAACGACTTATTATTACTGTACCTCTAATGCAAACGGACTTTATAGTAAAATTTCTAAACATCAGAATGGCTACCAATGCAATGTGACTTTAACGTAAAAGCTCTCAGTAGTAAAATACCTGTATGTGAAGATGCTTAGAGACACAAAATATCTCAAATGCAAAACAACTAATTAGTTTTAGGTCCTAAACATCAAAATGCTCCAAAATACAACAAATCAAATCAAGCTTGAGTTACAAGCATAGTTAATCAAAGTTATTAAACCGACCATCAGGTCGGGTTAATGTATTAAGGTACTCGATTGTAAATCAGGCCCTAATTTTTAATTTATCTTCTTCTTCTTTTTAATCTGGCGTTTGTGACGATTTGTGTCACAATTTTGCCAATGTCAGCGTTCGAATGGTAGTAAAAAGGTAAAACGATCCTTTATTCCATCCAGTCCTACCAGTAGTTCGATAGTCGAACTGTTTGGATGTTTTTTTTCCAAATTGTTATACTGACGGATCGAACTATTTGGTTAGGTTATGTTAGGATAGTGACCACTGATGCGCGAGGCGAGCGAAGCGTGCCGCGGTAGCGGCCGCCGAAGCGCCAGAAGTCCCCTGCTCTCATCTACCTCTCTGCCCAAAGTCAATGGTATTTAACATTTTGAGGCGTTGAGCTCCTGCTTCCACGATTCTAGACCTATACCTTAAAACTACTCTTTGGGTAGATGAGAGCACGGGACTTCTGGCGCTTCGGCGGCCGCTACCGCGGCACGCTTCGCTCGCCTCGCGCATCAGTGGTCACTATCCTAACATAACCTAACCAAATAGTTCGATCCGTCAGTATAACAATTTGGAAAAAAAACATCCAAACAGTTCGACTATACTATAACATAGAGTTTCTATGCCATTTGCATAATGATTTAGAGGTATAATATTAATTTGAGGCAATTTGATTTATAGCCGTTTTTGATTTCAATTAATTATGATTCTTAGTCTTATGGCGTGTGATGTACTATCCTTTAAAGTCATTTTGATTTTGAGACGTTTTGCCGCCGAGACAAGAAAGAATGCAGGCGTATTGCAAATTTGGCAAACCACGTTAGAGATATCGATTTGAGGCATTTTGCTTTGTAGGTGTTTTAAATGTGAGTTATTTTGCGACTAAGTCATTTCGCGGCGTAGGCATTGTGAGCATAAAGGAATAATACTTGAACAGTAGGCAGGTAGTACATAATTGTGTCAGGTACCTTAACATAGTTCGACGTTTCCTTTCAGGTAATCCTTTTAGCATTGATTTGATATCTTTGCTCTCAGTTTCAACTTCTTCTATATTATTGTCATCCTAGAATGAAACAAATAAAGTAGGTACAAATAACTTACTATAATAAATACTACAAGTTTTTTTTTTTTTTTGCTAATATATCTTAATCCACAGAAATTTTATTTACACGAAACAATAATCATAAAAATACATAAATAGGTACATAATTTAACTAAACTAAAGATAAAAAATAGTGTTCAAATCACCGACCCCAGGTAATGTGCCCAAAAGGCTGGCGGCATTACCTCGTTGGATGGCTATACTTATCCTCTGTCTGAGGTAAGCACCAGCCCTTTGGTCATTGGTCTCGTTTCAAAAAAAACAAACAACAGTTTCAGTACATACACATGGGTACAATAATAACAGCAATTGTAAAAGTGAGTATTACAGCGGCACTCATGGCATTTTAATGTAACAAAATTGTGCCTAGTTTCCATATGAAATCTTTGCAAAATAAATACATAATATAAATGTCTTGTTTATAATTTTACCCACCTCGTTAGCTTTGCAACACTTGGCACAGACTTTTTTATCTTTAGCACATGGACTGCACAGCATATGATACGCATGTTTTACTGTCTTTTGATCACATCCCACACATTTACGAGGAGCGGTGAGAGGCTTGTATTTCTTATATTTGATTTTCCAATCTAATATGTCTTTACAACGTTTACACACGCCTGATATTTGTAATGAGTTTAGTAATTTGGTTTTGTGGCTAGAATCGTGCAAATCATTTTTGAAGACCGTTCTGTTCTGGTGTTTTTGTGGCCTGTTTCTGTATGCGCTTCCTCTAGCCGTGCTCATTTTAAAGATTTATTTGAATACACTTCAAGCTCAAATTATACAGCATTTATTTAGTGCGTGACGTATTTGTATGTAACATAACCTATAAACGTAATGTAAATATTTTTGGCCGTAGCTATTTTCACGTTATGTATGACACGTATGACATAACGGACATAACATGACTGACAGAAACTTTCAATGACTGACACACACAACGTGGAAATAACTTCAGCCAAACATTCACATTGTTGTTGGAATTAGGGATGCCCGATCTTTTACTTTGAATCGATCTTTTGGATCGTAATGAATCTTAACCCCGTCACGGATGGCATTGAATCGATCTTTTTGATCTCAGAAGATCGAATCATAATTTTATAAAAATTGCTAAGATTCGCTTCGTTTGTGCAAAACAGTTGTAGAATCGCATGCAAAACGATAAATTTTAACGTAATACGATATTTCAAGTAGGTTATTAAACTTTGTATAAAAAAAAAATTGATATCGTAGGTAGTATTAGGTATCTACAGACTGTCTAGATATAATAGTTTTTTTAATTAGGTAATATTTTGTATAAACGTTCCAAATTTATATCCATTAGCATTTTAAAGCCAAACAGCTAAGTCCAGCCAGAATTTGGAAGGGTTTTTAATGATACGATATTTTCATACGATCTTCTGATCAATACGATTCGATCTGGGAGAATCGCATGGCTGTTGAATCGATTAAAAAAATCGGAAGATGGTATTGCCGTGAATCGATCTTCTAAAATATCGATTCAGATTGGGCATCCCTAGTTGGAATAACCTCTGTTCTGTTCTCTGTCAGCTGTCTGTTTTCTTTCATGATTGATGATTATTTTATTTGGCTCGTGTTTCCTAATTTTCTTTCGTTCGTATGAATTGAAAACGTGTTGTGATAAATTTAACTTCACGTTAGTATTAACTATGACAATATCTAATGGAACACTTATTAAAATTGCCGCTTGGGGGGGTGTAATTATAAGCACAACGGGGTTTTTTTTGCAAAATCGCCTGGTGGACAGATTCAGGCAGTTTGACTACTACAAAGTTGCTCTGAAAAAACTGCGGCAGCATCCAGGCGCTGTACATTACTTGGGGGAACCTATAAAGGACAGAAGTTTTAAACTAAGTGATACAGATAATAATTTCTCTGATGGAATCAATGCTAGATTTTCTATACCTGTATCTGGACCAAAAGATAGAGGAACATACTATTTCTGGGCTGTGAGGGATCAAAATGAATGGAAATTAACTAGAGCTGAATTAGATTTAAAATCGAAACCGGATTCAAGATTAGTTATTATTAAAGAGGTGGAAAAATAATAAGTGCCGGGTTAAGGTAACTAATTGAAAAAATGAAGCACGGCTACTAAATAAATTATTTTTCTTTTTTAACACTTGAACCATGCACCACCTATGCACCATGGAAAATATTTCAATTTCAATTTCCATGATGTGAAGCTAGTGATAATAGTAACACTAGCTTCACATCATGGAAAAGAATGATGATGAAGCATATTCTCAACATTCTAATTGTTACAACTCCAATTTTCTACTTAATATTCCTTGTTGCAGATAAGATAGTTTTTAAGCTTGAAATCATGTTTGTTGGGACATCTAAAGAAAAGTTTTTTTTTCACAACACCTTATTATGTTTGGTCAAAGCATTACAAGGTAGAAATATAACAGTGGATCTTAGAAATGATTCATATGTTTGCGGTTTTATTAGCTCTGTTGATGGGTAAGTCTTAAATTAAGTTATTCAAACTAGAACAACTGTTATGTAAAGTCAAAGGCAATAATTTGTATACACTCCAATTCCACTACCTCATAAAATGTCACCCTCAAAACTTAGGCTAAACTTTACATCTCTATTAGATGATTTATACAGTGTCAGGAGGCAATCTCCTCACTTAATGGGACGCTGTAGTGCCTGGGACATTGTTTGAGATGGAATAAGCTTGCCCAGCACCTAAACCATCCTCTCAGCTTAATCAGCCGCCCACAGGAAAGACGACGTCAATACGTGTAGAGCTAACTAAGCTGCGGGTTTCCTCACGATGTTTTCCTTCACCGTTAAGAGTTCGTGTTAAAGTGCACATAAATTTTACGAAACGAAAAATCCATTGATGCATGGCCAGGATTTGAACCCACGACCTTCGGATTGAAAGTCGAGGCACAACCCCATTCGACCAACACGACTCAAACACACCCCCACCCCTCAACACGAATATAAATATGGTATGTGTATGTATAAGGTGCTTTCTGGTAAGATCGGACTATTTTTGAGAAAACCTAAAGAGTCTTAGAAAATATTTTATTGTATCGCCTCTAGTGACTCTTTTACAACGCCATAGCAACCAAACTGTTGCAAAAATACAGAGGTTTCATTTCTTATTTGTAATGTTTAGATAAACACAACGGTTGATGTTTTATGAATGATCAAACAGAGCAAAATTTTTCAGAATGGCAAGTAGTTCGTGTTAAGGTCGGACCGTGTTAAGGTAAGACCGGACTACCTTATAAAATCACCTCTGTAACAGCTAGAATAAGCTCTATCACAGGAAAATATTCGGACTTACCTAATAAAAAACATAGTGCAAATTGTTCTTGAATTGGTTTTCAAATTTAAGTTTTAGCGAAGATTTAATACATTTTTTTACTCCAAATGTCCGATCTTACCCCGCATGCTTCAAACATAGATTTTTGTGTATCTCAAACTTTTACATCTAAAGGCTCATTAGACTCATAATTACAGCAGGCAGACAATTAACAAAATAGAAGTCAGTTTTCTGAGTTGAAACTTGCATTTTCAAGTTCTAATAATAACAAAAAAATTATTATCAATCAACTTTATTCATTATAAGGTTAAATTTTAATCTACAAACAAATAAGCAAAAAATTAAAAAACTTTATGTAAAGTTGAACATAACTAAATACCTACTGTTTAATAGGACGAACATTTCAGTCTGTAGGTGGGCACTTTACTCTTAATTTTTTTTTATTTAACCTATACTGTACCACTGCTGGGCAAAGGTCTCCCCCAATTATTTCCAACCATCTCTCTCCTTTGATAGGTTCCACCACCCACTATCGAAGGAGTCGAGGTCGTCTCTCCAGCGTTTCCTTGGCCGTCCGCGGCGTTGTCTCCAGGGTGTTAAGCTGTTTGCCCATTTTTCGCTGTGCATCCGGCTCACGTGCCCTGCCCAGTCCCACTTCAACTTGACTGTTTTGCGCCCTACGTCGACAATACCAGTCGTTGAACGCAGCGTGGTATTCCAAACTCAGTCAATCCACTTAAACTATTATTAAGTAATATAAATATGCAGTATTATAGCACGTTCTGTCAACAAATCTTAATACTTACGTATTTTATACAATCCAGAACAAACAAGAAATCAATAACAATCAACAACTAAACATAACAAATACTTCTTTAAGTAAAAACAAAAAAGTAAGTACTTTTACAACATTATTAGTAAAACAAGTTACATTTTAAACATCATAAATTTAGGTAACTTTGATAACTTACTTACTTGTAGGCGAAAACAGCCAAGACATCCGTACAAAAGCTTGCGAAAGTGAGACGTTTGATACAGACAAATCGAATATTGAAAGTAAAATAAAAAGCATGTAAAGTAAAAAGTTTGAGAAACACTTTAAAGTGAAAGACCGGCGGATTATGTCCGATCTTAACCTACGAGGTTAAAGATCGGATCTTTGTCTACAAACGTCGTAGACATGATTGTATAGTACTAATCAATTAGTCTTACATCGCAAATGGTAATAAAACAGCAAAACTTTAAAAATAAACAAAAATTACCTACCAAATTGCTCACAGAACGTTTCAGGTGGAAGATCGGATCATGTCTTTTTCCACTTTTGGTACATCCTTTTTTTGAACGACAATAGCACACGTTCTGCTGGGCATAGCGTAAAAAGCAGACTGTAGGGAGGGGCACAACAAAATGGCGCGTACGGTGATGTTGCCATCATTTAAAAATATTGCTGAATTTAGTAGTTACACGACTTATCCGGACTTACTACTTGTCCGGTCTTACCAGAAAGCACCTTACATGTTTTTGCCCTTGACTATACAATAAAGAACTCAGCATAGTGATTTTACACTTAATTTGGATATTTCTCAATTAGATGTACCTACCAGGGATGTTAGGGATATCCATATCCGTATCCAAAACTACCGGATATCCGAAATTAAAAAATATCCCTATCCGTATCCGAATCCGATATAAAAGTTTCGAATAATTTCGGATATAGGCAGTCTCCAAACTTGATGATCACAATCTCAGTGCCACAATGTGAATTGTCAAGGTCATCACGTCAAGGACAGTATCGTTGCGTTTTGGCCCGCTTAATATCCGAAACTATCCGGATAATCCGAAATAATTTAACATCCGTATCCGTATCCGGTATAATAATTTGTAAATATCCGTATCCATATCCATATCCGAAATTACACATCCGTAACATCCCTGGTACCTACTACTTCAATAAGAAATGTCTCTTCATTGGTGAGGCAACCTTGTTTATGTTGTGTGTGATTGATCATGCAAAACATTGCTGAACTTTGACAATGTTATGAAAATTAAGAATTGATTTGGTTTTTTTTTTCAGCTATATGAACATTTCATTTACCAATGCAGTATATTGCGATCCTCAAGGCAATGAATATGCTTTCGAAAATCTTTTTATACAATCTAGAAGCATAAGATATGTCCACATACCAGAAGAAGTAAGCACCTATCTGATTATATTTTTACTCTAATCATTGATTTCAGTAGTCAAGATACATCAAGTAATCATCTACCTACAGTACCTACTTGATTTTGCATACATTCTAGACTATATTTTATTAATAATCTTCCTGCCCTTTTCCCACATTATGTGGGGTTGGCACGACATCGTGTTCTTCCATTCGCCTCTATCAGCCGTCATCCCAACATAATATAATCATATCATTTTGGAAAGCCTGCCATGGCTGGCTAGCCTACTAGTGGTAACATTCGCCAATAGACTGCCCCCTCAGCTTAAAACTGTTTCAGGTATCAATGCTAGCTACAATCCGACATGAACTGGGATATAATAGAGTTCGAGAACCAAAGAAACCTGTTCAGAAATCTAGAAAAGCTAAGAAAGCGTTCCAGCAACACATGCAGACTGTTGCATCATTAGATATTTAGTAGCTTCATTAATAAATTGTTGAATAAAATAGAACCCTTTTTCCCCCAAAGGTAAAAAACGGATAGTTAGGTTTCTGCCGAAGCTTGAACCACATGAGATTACTACCCTTGCAACTCAGTCATTTCTAGGTTTAAATTCATCTACTTATAGCGCCATCTATGCCGAGTAAATGGAACTAGTGAACGCTGGGAGGACAGCGCTTGGCTGGTGTTTCTTCAATACTTTCCTAAGAGTCGGCAAGACCTTTAGGTGTGGTTCAAGCTACGGCAGAAACCTAATATCCGTTTTTTTATCCTTCGGGGACTACATCTACCCAGAAGCACTTTTCTTTCCTTGGACCATATTTATATAACGAGATTGGTAAAGTTTTGAAACTTCATTCTCATATCTTGAAAAGAATGCAAATTAAAACACCCTACATACACGCACACACAATCACTTTAAAAATCCTATATATTATGTATATGTCTATGGGTACTTATTTATGTTTAGGTAATATTTTGTTTTTCTTTTGTAACCCTTTCGTTTGTTATACCTATTTACATATAATTACATAAATATATAATTATTCGTCGTACTCTCATCACTCTAGGAGACACTTTCCAGCTAGTATAAGAAGCCGCTGGATGACAACTATTTTAAATAAAACAATATTCTGATAAAACAAACATTTTAATAACCTAATCTTTGCAAAATCGTTCAGATCAGAATGTTATTATTAGTTGGTATAATATAATACTAATAACAACCTACGCACTTAGATTATCGCTCAATTTGTCCTCTTGTATCATAAAAATGCAGAAGATCATCACATTACGAATTTATTACCTACATTAATTTAAAGCTATTCCTTAACACACATTCATTATTCAGTACTTACAGTCAAAGTCAAAGCATTTATTCAGTAGGACCGCTGGGATCACTTTGATTTGACAGATTTTTCTTGTTATAAGTACAAAACTAGTACACCATGTTTCTTGGAAATCAAGACATTTTGAGTTCAACAAGCTTAGGTACCTTCTGTTTACTTACCCTTAACACAACATCACAGACAACATCAAATATTTATTAGCTAAACCTAATTATGTAGATTGATTTTGATTACTATCACCAGTAAAGGATCCATCAGCATTACTCTTCATTTTATCGCTTTTATCCGCCGACCTTTCGTTATTTCCTCGAGTGTACCCTTTAGGAGCCTGCATGTAACTAGGGGTATGCGTGTGATGAGGCGCTACTTTCTCCGGGTAAACAGGCATATAAAACTTATTGTCGTAATTGAAATTATTCATTTTCATTGCTTGATGATAATCAATCGGTTCTTGTTTATGATTCGTCGCTCCATTGTACAAGTTCTGTGCAGAATAAGTCTGCACAAAGTGGTTGATAGCTAAATTCTTGAATTCGTAGTTCTCCTGTCTTTCGGTTGGCGGGACGTGTGATTGATGGAGTTTGAAAGAGTCCTCTATTTTGCGGTTGGCTAAATAAGTTTTTTGCGGGTTGTCGTCAATGTTATCTAATGCAACCCTGGCCTTGTGAACTTTGTGCACAATGACGATCTCTTTGTATTTGGAATGTTTATCGCTTTTGTTGGCGGGGGCGAGTTTCATCGGCCGTTGGAATATTTCGGAGTCCTTGTAGGGTATGATTTGTGGATTGATTTGAGGGTCGGGCGAGGATTGACTGGTTGAACACAGAAAGTTTGACTGGTTGATGCTGGCGATGATCGAGGTGGGGCTCGGAGAGGATTGCATCACGATTGGTCTTTGAACGACGTTCGGGTTGAGAGGCCCTGAAATTTTAACAGAATGATATTATGAAAACCTACTATAATAAAACTCTAAATTGCGCGTTGTCTGTAATTGAAATATATTTGAACAAAAATAATTTTAGGGGTATCTATGAAGGCAACAGAACCCAAATCCATGTTTAACTTTTTGTCTGTTTGTTTGCGCTAATCTCAGAAACGGCTTATCCGATTTGGATTTGGACAGTTTTCACTGTTGTTTTGGGGTAAGTCTGGATTATAAGTAATTAAATTAATCTTTTATCCCGAAAAACGTTCCAGAATACTAAAAATTATGTAAAAGGATAACGGGAATATCGCATAAAAACTATGGCAGTTTGACACGACAGCCAATAACTTTTGACATTCCAAAATGGATATTGTCAAGATATTGTACACTTCGTAAAAAGCCAACCTGCCCTAATAAAGAAGACTTTTTACAACAAAATACGATCTAAGCTAAGTTCATTCTGTCACTGAGCTTACAATGCATCGCGAATCCGCTGCGCAACCGCAGCGTGAACGCGTCGCGCCCGCTCCGCTTTGAATCCGCTCGTCAACCGCCAGTATGATACGGCTCTAAGGTAGAGACCAACTTGACAGTACTTACCTGTAGAGAACCTTTCAGACGAAAAAAGAATATTAAAAATGAAGAAGTTTATTTACCTTGAGGTTTATACGTAGCTAGTTGCGCGTAAACTTGTTTGATTCTCTCTATATTGACTTGCGATGCCTTGGCGTGGTCGACAATGGGCATTGGGTAGTCGCGGCCGACGATACACTTGGCGGCCTCTTGGATAGACGCGGGCGCGATCCACGGCTCGTGGATGTAACGGGTCGGCATATCCCTCAGAGCAGGGATGTATCGTCTGCAGACAAATACAAATAAGTTTATTTACCAATCTGATAACGTTATCACGGGACAAAGACCCGATAAAACTATACAATATAATAATATGGATTATGTGGGGTGCATGTACTGTCAGCGTCACCAATTGGTCGGTTTGTACGCCAGGGGGGTTACCAGTTGGTGACATTGACATATGCATTTGGAAATCCCTCTAACTACCCCCTACTATATCTTCAATATATAGCAACCCCCATATCAAAACTCCTGCGTGCATTCAGGCGTTTTAACGTGCAGCATCAACAAACATCCATCTACGAGTATTTATAAAAACTTTCACCTTTAAATTACATTCAAATTTTACTTAGGCCGGATCCGACCAAACTATTTAGCGGCAGTATAAGTCTTATACTGGGACTAAAATCAATAATTACTATAGAGATTGTTGATTTTATTCGCAGTATGAGCTTCCACTTACAGACCGTTTCGAACGTTGCTTAACTTCGACGATCTATCAAGAACGGATAAGCAAGCACGACCACGAGCGCTTCTTAAATCGAGTAGTAGGTACCTGATAAAGTCTCCATTGGGGTCAGTCTTCCGTCCGAAGCGCACGGGACAGTAGCAGTGGAAGAACTGCTGGAAGAACGAGGAACAGGACAGCCACATCCACATGCCGGCGTTCACTGACCAGTCTGCGTCCAGCATTAGTTCGTCGAACACCTGCAAAGTATTATAGGTAAGTATAAATATAATACGCAGCACAACCAATCTTTGTCTCTCTGAAGTAGTCTGATGGCGCATAAAAAACGAAGACAGCGTTGTATAGTTGCCTCGCTCACTCGCTTAGTTTGTTGCATCGTGCTATCTCGTTTACTCTACCAAAAATGCGCAATCGTTTAGTGCACCTAACTTCAGAGAGAAAGATCGGTTGTGCGTAATGTATTTAAGAAAAGGTTTTACAAGAAGGTCTGAGGTCATCATAGGTAAGCTTATCACAACTCATATTTATTTAGATACATTGACAACAGTTTGACTGTTGCCTTATGTCTTAATAAAAGGGAACAATTTTAATGATCTACTTGTACTGTACCAACCTTCAACACACGAAATACAGATAGTCATCATCATAAAAACCTTGCACAAAAACATTTTACAGAGTCAGAAGTAGTCACAACTTACAACCTCTCAACTCTGACGTCAAAGTCAAAACTTCGAAGGAAAACATCTCAGAATATATCGTGCAGGAACCATTTAGTATTATACACATAGGCCCTTACTAATAAACTTGACATAAAGTTATGTCATGCATAAACTAAAAATTTGTATGGTTATTCATAGGTTATGCATGACATAACTTTATGTCAAGTTTATTAGTAAGGGCCATATAATATAAATGCAGTATAAGCACAGAACGATATAGTTCTGTGATTGTAAGCGTCAAAGATAATAATATGATAAGATACCTTCATTCCCTCCTCCCATGAGATCCAAAGGTCGCCTCTCGTCAAGAAGCAAGCCACCGCGTGCCGCGAGAGATGGTGGATCCAGCCTTCTTCTCTCAGCTGGGTCATGATGGCGTCGATCCACGGGAAACCAGTTTGACCCTAATTAGATAAATAAACAATCTTACTACTGTTATAAGAGATGGGTAGATATTTTTATAAAGAGAGCGGGACCTAACTGGTCCTCAAAGGCTAGATTCTGTAGAGAGACGAGGAACGAAATGGGGGAGGCCTACGCCAAAGAGGCGACTACTGCGGGCGAATAGAGTTAGAAAAGTAGTAATTATGAGTAGTTTTTAATAGTTTTAGAAAGTGTTTAGTTTTAAATATTTTGTAAAAATATCTGTACCTAGTAGAAATAAAGGCTTATTTCATTTATTTATACTGTCATAAATCAGAAAGTTTGGATATCTGTTGCTTCTTCACGTTGGAACAGCTGAACGATTTTGAATTGATAACTGATGGGGTAGTGCATAATATAAGAGTCTATTACTGATCACATTTATGTAGTTAAAACTTAAAAAAAAGAGAAAAAAAAAATTATTACCCTTAAAAGGAGACGAGACGAGTCAAACATGGATTTATGATAGCTACTGGGGTTTTACTGACTGGGGAAGACGACGAGAGCGAGAGCATAATTTAAATGAGAATCCGTACGCGATTGTTGTCTGTAGTACTTATTTTTACAGTTTTCATAAAATTTTGTTCGGTTTTGGTTGACTACAAACCTCGATAACTTTGTGATATATAAAAAAATATCCGACCATGCCATTATCATTTTGTGCATCTACTGCAACCGTTCTTAATTTTTTGGTAGTCATAAAATAACTGTGTATGTATTTGTCCTCACATTTCCCCATTTAACCAGAGCTTCCTGATTCTTCTCCCAGGGTATCTGCACGCAGATAGGATTTCCCTCCATCCTATCGAAGTTAGGGTTCCGTGTGGCTGCGCAGTAGAAGAACTCTCGCCAGAGGATCTGTCCGTGCAAAGAGAGCGGCGGCCGGACTTTCTTCACGCGCTTGTAAAGCTCCGTCAGCTGGTAGTAGAATAGCCTCGTCGACAAGCATCCGAATCTGAGAGACATCGCTATTTAATATGAGATCTAAAAGTATATGAGAAGTAAAGATTTTAAAATGCATCCCACAAATTGTACCCATACGCATTCTCCTACAAAATTTCATATTAGATCAGTCGAATGCCCATTGGCTCAGGAAGAGCGTGGAAGGGCGTCACCGCGGATTGTTGAAGGTCGCGGGTTCAAGTCTCGCATAAGTGTAGTTTTTGATCGATCTATAAGTGTGAGGTTAACATTTTAAAAATAATGAATTAAGTATCTTTTATATGATAATTTGATAAGTAACATCGTAACATCGAGCTGCGGGATAAATGGCGCGTACTACGGTATGTATAATACCTATTTCCCGTGGTCCGATCTTTACGTAAAGAATAAGTTATCTTATAAAAATAAGAGGTAAATTACCTGAGATAAGGTGAAAGTCCTGTCTGGCTGGCCAGCAGTGACTGTGGAGTCATCTTAGGCCGGCCGAAGGAAGCCACCCACGCCTTCCGCTCCAAATGTCGCTCCAACCGCGCCAGGGCCTCGCTCTCCCCGCCGATCCACACCGGCGGCCGCAGCTCTTCAGTCTCAAAACCTATAAGTACATAATACTCATCATTATTCCCTATACAACTTTTTTTATAAGGTTGGCACAACAGACATACTACTGTTCAAAATCAGATAATAGATTTTTCTATATTAATGCTAAGATCGGTCATTAAATAGTGAAGAATTACGCTTTCGTTTATGAAGGACTGTGCGTTAATTTATATGGCGGCAATGAGCTATGATATTCACCTAACATAAATACGTATTATTATATATGTGTCTATCAGGACATAATTCAGGAATTAAACAAAAACGGTTGAACTTTAAATAGCATTACAAAAATTTGTTAAATTCCCTTATTACATTTCGAGTGCTCCGTGCTTTAATGGCCAAGTGAGCTGTGCTGTTTGTATTAGAAAATTTAAAGTTATCACCGACGGAAGTTGAACCACGATTATCCATTTTAAAACTCTACATCTTAGGTTACATTACAAAAACATGGTTAGTTCTACAATACAGGGAGGTTCTTGTCATCTTACAACAATTCGTGCAATGTAGTAGGTAATTAAAAACAGTAAATTTATGAATGGACTCATCATTTATATACAAAGATACACACCACATATTCAAGTAGAATATTTTTACTGAACAGAGATAGGAATGAATGTCTATCATTCAAGCGTATGTTGTAAGTGTAACAAAACGACACAGTGAAATGCATGCATAGTTGTAAAGTAGGTATAATGAAACTTAGTTATATTAGAAGTGATAAGACTGCAATGCTGTATTATGATAAACATACATACCTTTATAAACAAGTATTCTAGTGAATCGGCGATGAGTGCTAATATAAATAAAGATTTTGTCCAGTGATTTTTTTCTGGCAAATTCCGCTGTCACTTTGCAGGTATAATGTATAGTATTCCAAAAGGTGCCTGCAAAATCCTAAAAGTAGGTTCAATCAAAGCTTAGTGTCTTAAAATGCCGGAGAACTGCAACAGCCGTATGTAACTTGCACGTCTTTCATCTTTCACGTAACAACAAAACAACAAAATATTAGGCTTCTCTCACCCCACAGATATTATCTGTGAGAGGTACAAATCCTCAACTCGAACTCCGCTAAAAACGAGCTACTCTCACCTAAAACAACAAAGTACGATTCGTTATCTTTGGTACGATACGTACCATAGCATTGTGGAATACTGTTGCATCACTTTTAAACGCCAGTACGAAAAAAACTAACCAAGTTCCTCCAGACTGGGCACGCCATAGCGTTCGTCGTGGTCATCGGAAACTGGTGTGATGGCTCCGTTCAGCGTATTGGCGCTGATGGCGGGCTCGGCCGGCGGCGGCGCCGGCATAGAGGCGATCAGAGCTTGGAACTGATGGTACGTCAGAGGAGCTTTTCCGCCGTTGCGCTCGATTATTCTGTCACATAATTTTACAAATAATGCATTGCTCTGGTTAGATTAGAAAACTGATGAGGTATGTCCTCTGTTAATATTGAACTACATAATATACTATAGTGGAGATCCGTGATCTCTGCCTACCCCTTCGGGAAAGAGGCGTGATTTTATGTATGTATGTATGTATGTACATAATTTACGTCACACAATACTCGAGCGACAGCTCACTATGGCCCGCACAGTTTATACTCCATGATGATATTGTTGTATCGAATTATAAAATAACCGACTCAATGAACGTACGTAATATACACTATATCTAGTACCTACACTATATTGTAATATAATATAATAATAACATAGCGTATGTAATATACCTACAGTGTAAAATAATAATGATAACCTCCTCCTTTTTTTGAAGTCGGTTAAAAAGTAGTACCAAGTCAACTTTTGCTGGACTTAAAACAGTTAAAACGATTCATTCATCAGGTCAACTTCCTACCTACTGAAAATAAACGCTCAAGCTAAATCGCCACACAATGAACTACTATAAAATTATGTAAATGCCTACGAAAAGCAACAAACAAACTTACTTATCTAACTTGTAAAGCGTGTGCGAAACCCGCGATATGACTTTGACGCCAACTTCGCGGCACTTGGTCATCATGTTGTGGTCCCGCACGCGGCCGTAGGGCTCCGGGTCCTCCTCGAAGGTGAGCGAGGTGGTCCCCCATTCTTTGAACAGTTTCGGCAACGCGTCCGCCGGCTGCCCGCGAATCACGAACAAGCGTGAATTCAGTTTCCTCAGACTCGCGTCGAGATCTTCGAGGCATTGCAGAAGGAACCTTAGAACGCACCCTCTTATTAAAATCAATACTGAACAGGAAAGTTTTGCAACAGGTCCTTGAGTATTGCGTAACATTAGCTAGAATAAGTCGATCGAAGGCTTGAGTTTTGTGGTACCGCATACCGATACCACGTAATACCGGATTGTTGATTGATTAGGTTAGTGGCATTGATCCAAATCATTAACACTGATCTTAAAAAGTTGCAAGCGTTCTTGGTCAAGCTTTTATTTTATAGATTCTCGAAATTAAGACTTTAATAACGGTCATAAAAATGATCTCCTGCACTTCTGAGGAAACGTTATATTTTGTGGGTACTGCAGATACCGGGTTTACCTACTTTCACGGCGGCCTAGAAACTCCGCTACACTGGCACATTTTAAACAAATAGTGACTTTTATTTATAGGTACTTTGCCGTTTGAAACTTAACTGTAAGAAAATTACTGATTTTGGCGGAGTTTTACATGTGCCATGACTAGAGATGGGTAATGGGTTTAAACCCATTCTTCCCATTCGGGTTATAACCGGGTTGTTTGGGTTTAAACCCGGTTTTAACCCATTATCACCCATTTTGCTGGGTGAAAATGAGTTTTGTTATAAAATGTGTAGTAAAAGTAGTGTTATATTTTAACAGACGTGTTGGCCGAATGGGGTTGAGTCACGATTTTCAATCCGAAAGTCGTAGGTTCGAATCCTGGCCGTGCTTATTTATATGCTCATTAACACGAGCTCTTAACGGTGAAGAAAAACATCGTTAGGAAACCCGCAGCTTAGTCACACCACCGTACCACACGTATTGACGTTGTATTTCCTGTGGATAAGGTCGATTAAGCTGAGAGGATGGTTGGACGAACAATGTCCCAGGCACTACGGCGCGGCCGGGGCGTCCCATTGAGTGCAGGCATAGGTTGCCTCCTGCCGACACTTTGTTTTTTTTTTTAAGTGAAAACTTCTTTAACTGCGTTGGGCAGTTTGAGTTGGATGAGTAAAACCTTGGATTCGCCTTGTTACGACACCGGCTTAGTACATATCTTGAAATCAATTGTCATTTGTCATCCTAATGGCAATTTAAGTCATGTGAAATGAAGAAAAAAATAGCAATATTTGCAAATTTGGTAATGGCTAATGAAATATCCAAGCAGACGCCACGGTGCGCGATTTTGAAGTGATAACCCTGACAAAACGATAAAGCAATCTAATGTACCAGTAGCGCCATCTAGTTCTGTACTCGGTAAACTTTTACGGCAATATTTTTAAATTTATAAAAGCTCATTTTCTAAACGGGTGAAATGTAGAATATAGTAGGTAGTAGTTTAGTGGTGGTGATGGTTGGTTCTGATTTCGAATAAAATGGCAAACAAAATAAGGCATGAACAAATTTTCGTTCAGATTTTTGATGCAACTGTATTCATTCAAATATTATGTTTTAAAAAGTATACAGCATTAAAATCACTAGGTATTATACTTACCTAATTGTTCAAGTTTTCAATTCTGGTCGGCACTTCCAAAGTGCCACTGGTTTTTTTTATTTTCAAAAAAATTTGAGTAACTTTGGTTATTTTATTAAGACGAATCTAACGATAGTTATTTTAAATTAAATGTCGAAAATTCGAAATATAGGTAATTAGGTAGGTACTTACTTAGAACATGTTTATCATTAATTTCAATCATGCAATCATTAAATTCAATAAAAAAAATCTAGAGTAGGTACAAAAAGTGGCGGTCAGGTTCATCCATCCACGCGGTGTCTATGCCTGATTACATCCATACTATCCATATCCATACTAATATTATAAATCTGAAAGTAACTCTGTCTGTCTGTCTGTCTGTCTGTCTGTCTGTCTGTTTGTTACGCTTTCACGTCCAAACCGCTGAACAGATTAAGCTGAAATTTGGCATGGATAAAGATTATAACCATTATGGGACAGACATAGACTGCTTATTTCTTTAAATATTTATAAGGGGGCGTGAAAATAAGGGTTGCAATTTTGTATGGGGAAAAAAGTTGAGCGACCCTGGGCGAGGTCATAAAGATGATGGGTGACCGCCATTTTTTGCTCTGTTTTTGCATTGCAGTTTTTTTGTTTTTTTTCTCATTTTGCATGATAAATGATTTTTAAATTAATGATAAACATGTAACATGTATATTTCCACTCATCAATACATCCGAAATTAAGATTTTTTGATATAAAATACTTTTTCCTTGGCTTTGGTTAGAACGCCATCTATATCACCGAGGTCAAAACTGCTTTTTACTTTTTCTCCTAGGTGGCGTTTCTACTATAGCGGAGTCGACCTCCGCTCCGATACGATCATTTCGAGTTTTGACGAAGAAAAACGCAGACGAAGTTGCGCGGGTCAGCTAGTATTAAATAAAACTAAGGAAACCAGGCAGGGACTTCGTTTATTAGTCTTTATTGTCATTAATTACTACTTAAATCGTTTTCACCCGCTCAAACCACCCAGTGGGTGGTTTGAAGTGGGTGATAACTAGGTTATTACCCACCTCAGGGTTTTTACCCGGGTGATTACCCATCTCTGGCCATGACGGCCGGGTGGATGACGTGTAGGTACCTAGTTGATCGAAGAGGCTGGTGCAATTTAATACTAACCTCCATTTATTTATTCCAACGTTAGACGAGCTTGCGAACCACGGATCTATTAAGAAGACGCAACGGAATGTAGCAGCATTGACGAGTCCTTCTCTTAAGGACGGATTGTCATGGAGTCTTAGGCCTTTTCTGAACCAGTGGACTGTGTGCTGGGTGGGAGCTGGGGGTAGGGCGGTGGGATGTGGCGGCAGAGGCACGCCAGGCGTCGGCGGAGGAGTGCGCACACTCGTCGCCGTAAGGACTTCGGCTGCGGCAGACATCGCTTTACGTAATCACCCCCATTATCTGTTGTAAATATGTCAGAAACCTTTTATTTTGTGGTACAACAAGCTTACATTAAATTAAACAACTATATCAACTATACCTAATAATTACACAAAATTGGCCACCACTCAGCGTGTGCTGCAGCAACTTGAAGGTGCTGCAGTGCTGGTTTTCTATTGTGCCCGGTGAGTTCGTGTGAAGCGTTAGGCAAGGACTAACTTAACTGTAGGTACTAAGCTTTCTTAACTAAATAAACTATCTTTTGAAACAACGAAATTTCAGGCTGTTGGAGTGATCATAAGATAAACTACACAGTGGATCGGGATATTTATGATGGATAAGGTGAAAAATGAAAACATAAAATGAAAACACTTCCAAACATTAGCTCAATACAATACTTATTCTACAAAGGTACTACAAACAACTGAGTACAAACTGAGTAGGTATGCTACGTGTATGCTACGAGCAAAGCTCAAAGCTAACAAGTGTTTGACCACGTTGTACAAAAGTCTGTAGACACCATCAAACAACGTGACTATAATTTTATTTCCATCCAAGTAACAAAACAGACTTCAACAATAAAAAGCACTTATAGTGAATCGGCCTCATTTCTGCGTGGCGAAACAAAGGGCGTTAATTTCGCAAAAAATCCTTTGATAAACTTTGAACACTTTTACATAAAAGGGGTAACAAAAATTTCATAAAGTTACAAAGTTTCATCACATCATACCTACCATTAACAGGTTGGTACTTTGTGTAAGCCATGTGCCGGGAAACGTGAGCGCACAATCAAAAAAAATCGAACAAGTGCGAGTCGGATTCACAATAAAAAAAATTCGATCAAGTGCGAGTCGGATTCATACACGAATGTCTCCGAAACACCGGAGGATCAATTGGATTGATTAATCCAATTGATTAATCGAGCACATACGTCGAAAAAATTATATATTTTTTTTACCAATCGCGATTTTTGATTGGTTTGAAAATAAGGGGAGGAAGATGCTGTAGCGGTATTTATCGAGGAATTTGAATCAAAGGACAATGTCCATTTTGTATGGGGAGGTACTACTTCTTACATCATATACATACGTGTACGTACATGTCGTACATATCGTACGAGAGTCTTGCTTTTATTTATATTTTCGTAATAAGAATTTTGAAAATATTCAACCTCATTTTTTAAATAGGTTTTTAGTACAAAATGTATGGGGGACTAAATCAGAAATCGTCAAAAGGAGGGATCCTTTTGACGATTTCTGACATTTTCAGTATTCAAACCTTAAATGGTCCAATCGAGTCTTTTGATCCCCCCTACCCTACATGAAACTGAATCAATTTACTGTAAAGTGTAAGTACAGTAAAAAAATATTTCTTGGTATTTTTGCATTTTTTTCGCTAACTGGATATTTTTTTTTCAAAATCTGTGAAGGTCCTAGGAACGTTTTCCTGTAGTTACAATACAATGGTTAAAGTCCCTGATAAAAATCCACCTGTATATGTATGTATTTTTATTTGAAAGTGCGGTTTAGAAAAAGCTTACTTTTATCAGTATCAGTTAATTATAGACAAAAACAAAAAAATACTATTGACTTAACATCTTATCTTTGACCAAACGTGGTACAGGGTATTGGCATTGTCCTTTGAGAGGCACACCAATGACCAAGGTCTTCATCTAAACAAGATGTGAAATAAAATTCCAAAAACGGGGAGTGGCGAGGGGAAGTAAGTTTGCTGTAGCGTAATTTATTGACAGATTTCAATCAAATTTGAGAGGCACACTAAGGACTTCATTCGACACAAGAAGTTGAGAAAAAAAAAACCAAAGGGAGTGGAGGGGGGAAGGGTGGGAAGTTTGCTGTAGCGTAAACAAACAGGATCACAACTGTTATGATTTTTCCAAGGTGCTGTGGATATTCTCAGATCTTTTTTCGTATCTACTTTGAAGATATCTAAGAGAGTTGTCAGAGTCATTTCCAACCAAATACACATTTGATATACTCAATTTCAATGCCTTTATTTACTGAGAACTTTTACAGTTTACTTTTCTATTTTTGCACACCAGTCTGGCTATTTTTTCAGCGCATAGGCCTCCTACTCCCACTAATGCTAGACAGCTGATTTTTATATGCATGAAAGTACATTTAAAGGAGATTATTTTTCAATAAAAAAAAACCCTGAAAACTACTACTAATTTTTCTTTGGCATCACTTTATACCATTCTGTTTGGACATTCTCAATAAATAGCTTTGAATGCTTATAACTCGGAAACTCGAAAAATTTGCTACAGGCCCCTCACTGGCTTAATCCGGCACTGTCTAGATCAAATTACAGTGCACAGCTATTTCAGCCTTCACAGTCATACATAAATTGAAATAAACTTATGAGATACTTATCTAAGTAGTTTGGGCTTGGGTCTAGGATTAAGTAAGCAGGAATTGAGGGTTAAAAAAAAAAAAAAAAAAATTAACTTCATATCAGATTACAAGCGAAACGTAACGCAATCTGTCTAAAGTATTGTCTGTGGTATAGAATTTCGTGCAAAATCGATGCAAACGGAACGTAAAAAGTTGTCTGTCAGTGTCATTATTGGCGCTATTCTGTTTTTCTTTGAATTTCGCGAATGTGCTTCTTAGCCTACTATTATGGATCGCGTCCACTAGGCGGACGGGTCGCATCGCAAAAATCCGCCTCCTATACATTTTGTATGAAACTGCGTCCACTGCAGGCGGGGCGGGCCGGGCCGCATCGGAATCCGTCGGCGGATCGCTCGGCGAGCGTATTTTTCCGCCGATGCGGCCCGGTCCGCCCCGCCCCGCCTCTAGTGGACGCAATGCGCGCCGCATTTTTTGTAGATCGTTGCTGCGAGCGGACGTATTTATTGAGGGAAAAACCGTAAAATGAACGAAAAACTACTAATATCTTTAATGCAACAATATTCTGAACTTTATGATAGGTACTGGAAATAGAAAATATCACGATGATATATGATTATGATGATGCGTTGAGGAGAAATAAGATTTGGACTGAAATTTTCTTGCATATGGTGCACCCTGACTTTATGTTTGTGACGTTTATTATTTTTTTGCTCCTCATCCAACAACATAAATAAAAATAACTTCATTAGAACCATCCATCGTCACATACAACCGCTTGCTAGCTTGTCTTACGTAGGACTGGCTGTAAAAATCCGCCGATGCGGCCCGGCCCGCCTCGTATAGTGGACGCAGTACGCAAAAATGCTCGCCGATGCGGCCCGGCCCGACCCGTCTCCAATGGACGCCTAGCTTTAGTAGGCTAACAGACCTATAGCATAGGTTGCGAGGAGCGAAGCGACGAGCGTTTAGGTGTGTAGTGAAAAACCACGCACGAGCCGAGCGAAGCGTGCCGCGGTAGCGGACGGCGAGTGCTAGAACCGACTTGCTCCTGTTGTACCTTACCTTTATTACATAGGTAGGTACTTTCCGAGTATGATTTTTATACCATTTTGTTTGTTTGAAGTTAGGTTTTATTAACCTTTAACTGGTGACGTGGTTTTTGAGTAACGTTAGTGGTGACGTTAGGCCTGACAGGCCTCGGATGAATATAAGCATAATTCACGATGTACATAAATTAATGACTGTAGCCTACCTATTTGTGTTCATATGAATATTGAGGTATTCAATAAAATGATTTTGTGTAATCTAATTATCATTTTTATTTAAGAACAGACATATCAAAATTAGCTCTCGTATTATCACAAAAAAACGACGTGAGATCAACATTTGGTCATAAAATACAAAAGTCAACAATCTTATTGATAATGACATTTTTAAATCTTAGTATAGACTTCAATCATCTTATAAAATAACATAAATCTCTTATCAAATTTGTAACCACAAAACTGACAATGGGTAAACTTCACAAATTTTTACTGACACTCAGGACACAACAATCACACAATTGGCTGTGGTTCAAGCTCCTCATTATCAGATGCGCTTTCTTCAGTGTCTGAGTTCTGGTCAATTTGTTCTGGAACATAGTTTTCTCCTAAATCATCAGCTTCCGAACCACTAGAATCTTCACACCCCAAACATTCTTCGATTTGTTGATCGACATTTGAACTGGTTCCCGGTATAATTGTCTACTAGTATTTGAATTATTGAATTATTATTTATTGAATTTCTCTGCTGCAGTACTCTACGCCTTTTTCTAGGCAGTTCTGTATCATCCATCCTTTATGTTTGCAGGTACACGCTATAATTAACCACAAATAACAATTTAACAACACTGACAAAAAAGTTACGTAAGCGGTGACATAGGGCCTGAGAGGCCTCAGTAAAACTTTAAATACGCATATCTCACCGATTTTGCTCCCGCCAACACTATTATCCCTGTCCACGGCGTGGGCGCAACTAAACTCGAAGCTACTGAGACGCACAAACCCGGGACGCGCGGGGAAAGGGGTGAAATAACGTTTCGATAGTGCTCTCGGGCCTGTGAGGCCCGACGTCACCAGTTAAAGGTTAAGTCATTTTTCTAAAGAACGGTGCATCTCCGCGCGCTAAAAGAGGTACCAGGGGGGAGGGCGTACCTCTCCCCCCACCCTCCCCCATCCCCCTTTATTTCCTGCTTACCGAATTCTAGACCTATACCCAAAATAATATGTCACCATTATCATTATTCTTTGTGCTATGGATTATGTAGATGTGAATTAAACTTACCATTGATTATAACAAAAAGGAAAAATCTTCAAGAATTTCACTATTCTCACTGAACAAGTTTTATTAGCGAAAATATATTCAACACAAATACTATTTCACTCGAAATCTACTTCATAGACGATATAGTTATTCAATCACCAAGCACTGCATTAAATTTTGTGCCTTCTAGAACGTTTAGAACACAACTGTGGTTTAGAATAAATAAGTATTACGTTGGTACAGTACTGAGGAGCAATCACCAAGTGGATTTCTCAGCTAGTAGTACTCAAATGAATGAAATACACAAGAAATGCCAATATTGTGGGTGCCTACGTCAGACTCTACCACGCCGCATGCAACGTGACTCGCGTGACCACGAGTTCGCAACGTGACCTACATACAATGCTTTGGATTCTATTTTAAATTACTGAGTTTTATTTATTTCTACATTCACTGTACTTTAAAATACTCATGATCGGAAATGATAGACAAGAGCTAACACAGTGGATTCTGTGGATGAAGGAATATATTTTACACTGCAATGCAAAAGTTTTTGAAAAATAAAATATATTTATTTGTTTTACACATAGATTTAGCATGGTACCTTTGGTTTTACACAATTTGTACTTTTTTCTACCTACTTCTCGCATTCGCATTCTTTTTATTAATGGCAACTAACTGATAACAGTATAATTCTGCCAATGTCAAGTTTTAAATATATATTCATGTCATGTCAAGTCTAGTCAAGTCATGTCAATTTAGTTTTGAACAAAACATGGCGGCTTGTCATTTCAAAACTCCAACGGAAATCTTTCGTCAAATGAGAAATCATCTTGAATACTCCCCCATTCCATTTGCCAAATCTCCTGTTACGTATCCAAGGCTTCATTAGTAAAATGCCACCGAAATTACACAATAAAACCTAGTAAAACACGAGAAAACCAAATAAAAAAGCAGAGCCACTAGTTCCTTCAAAAATGGCGAAAGAAAAAAAAAAAATTGTGGCACTCCGGGAGTGCCGACAGAAGTGAAAACTTGAACAATTACGTACATTACGCACAATGAATTTTATCCCTCCAAAGTTACTGCGCAGAACCCATTTATGATGACCCACAAAGATGAAGACAGCGGTTGTCAGACAGACAACAAGAAATGACAGAGGCTTTACACCGCGGCCTAGAAATTAACACCTGAGTTGCGTACAGACTCATATGAACTTACTTTTTTTGGTACTTGAAAAGCTGAGGCTTGTGCCTTCACAGTGTACATTTGCCTGAAATAACAAGTACAAACTTACAAAAATAGATTTTTGGTTTGTATCAAAACTAAAAAGTGATTGTACTAACATACATTTAATTTTAACTATGTACTTAGTAGCAACAATAGTATTCTGAAGTTATTGCATATAAATAGTGTGATACTTTCATTGAGTGAGTGTGATTCAAAAATTGTAGAATGTCTGTACGTATAAATCTCATTGCAGGCGACTGTACCTGACAGGTAGCGCTACTACAGTATCTATTCTTGTACTACTAAAGTAGGTACAGCAGATAAATTAATACTACAGCAGCTAGGTAAATAAATACAATGTCCCAGGCACTACAGCATCCCCTTGAGTGTAGGCATAGGTTCGCTCCTGAATCTCCTGATTCTGTATAAATCATCTAGTATAGATGTACCTACAGAGGCAGAGGTTTTAGATAAAATAAAGTGTTATTGTTGAACAATTGTAATAATTTAAAAGTTAAATTTATAACATATACAATTTGACAAATCAATGATTTGAAAAGTGTCTGCGCAACCCCTATGAACACCATCACTGATAGTTATTAGTAGCTTCATGCGACTCAAGAGTACAGTTCGCCCAACGGATCTAGGCATTTGTAAAGTTAGCCATTTGTCTGCGCAGAACACAATTTTGTATGAAAAAGTGGTCACTGCGCAGACAATCTGCTAACTTCACGAATGCCTAGATTCGTTGGGCGAACTGAAAGTAAGACAAAAGCTAGATCAAACGGATTTTTGGATTAGGAAGGTTTTGTACCTACATATCTAGTTGGATAGAAATAGCTTTGGGAATGTTCCGGCTCCTCTCTGGTTTTCTTCAAGCCACAGGTAAAAATACTTACTTCTGAAAAAATGCTGCTAGGAAAAATTATCATACATATTTGTCATAGGATAAGTTTTAATCAAAAAGTGAGAAATCAGCTGTGCGTGAGTCATGTACCAATGCACTGTACTAAAAAATCCGAAATAATCACACATCACTCGGTAACTTTGTATGTAATGTAACACAATTAGATAGTAGGTACTTTTCTCTATGCACAGCACTGACAATATTCTAGAATACATAAAAATGCTCGATCTGGGACCTTTTTATAGTTTCTCCAATTAATTTAGCTTATTCTAATGTAATTATTTATTAAATTATTATATCTAATCTAAATGTAAACAAAAGCTCTCTTCCTAAACTTTATGCAGTGTAGAACAGTTACTGAAAGTAGTTCTGAAATTTATAACTAGATGGCGCGACTAAAATTGGTCGTAGTCTTGACCATAAAAAGGTACCATGCTAAATCTATGGTCTTGACAGTAAAGCGTCTTACCGTTTTGACAGTAAAGCGTCTTACCGTTTTGACAGTAAAGCGTCTTACCGTTTTGACATTAAAGCGTCTTAGCGTTTTGACATTAAAGCATCTTAGGTCAAGTGACAGCGTCTTAGTTGAATCCAAAGGTTTTTACTCATATTTCCTCTATGTCGCTAACGCGCCTAAAGAAGTTTTCACTTCAAAAATCTACCTACTTCTCTCTCGCACTTTTTGTTTAGACTTTTGATTTTGACAAAAGCAAAGAATGTCATTTTTTGACGCTGAGCGAAATGACGAATGCTATTTTGATGAATTTTAGAGCTACCACATCGCGTGCCTGAAAAGAGGCGGCATATTCAAAAATATAAGCGTGACAACCCATTAATTAATAACTCTAAATAATATACTTAATATAATTATTATATTTGGTACTAGAAAATAATAACCAAGTATCAAGTTGTGTTCTTCCAAATGTCCTTAGGAGGTTACATCACAGACCAGCTTTAAATCCGTGGGTTTCACGCTTATTTTTGAATTTGCCGCCTCTTTTTCGTGGTCTACTTTCATTTGCCAGACTCTATCTAGCTTAGATATTACTTAAGATATTACTTATCTAAGCTATCTAGCCATCATTGATTGATTTCTTGATCGAAAAAAAGTATGAAATATTTTTTTTATGCCGTGTGTGTGTTATGTTATGACGTGTGACGTTTGTATAGATCATAGAAATGTATAGATCAACAGCAATGACCTATTATCTTTCTTCAAAAGAAGAAGAAGAAACCAAGAAGTGAAGTCAGAGAGAAGAAGAATAAGACTAAGCTAAGCAATATTGTTCTGTGAAGCTAAGATGTTACTGATTGGGCGGTATAGTCGCTCAGCGACAAAGCCCTTTTCTTTTTATTGTTAAATAAAAATAAATAAAATAAATCTTTCCTCAAAGATGCAGCCAAGAAGCCAGCCATGCACGCACTGGTATGCCCGTCGGATTTGTCTGATTGTATTACGATTTACGACATGATTGTTCATGTAAATAAAAAAATATTAAAAATGGTTTTATAGGAAGTGTGGCTATATATTTTTGCTTATTTGTTGGGTTTTAGTTTGAAACACTAAAGTTAAAATGTCAAATGTCAATGTCAAGGTGTTACCAATAAGCTGGCAACATCTTATCAGTTCTTTCAAAAGTGACCGTCTTGGAAATGTACGTGAAATTTAAGTTTATTTTTCAATCGTATATAATCTTACTAAATAAAATAGATTTCAACATGAAATTATCAAAATATGTGACTGTAAGAAACTGTTCCTTTGGTCAGGATAAGATTTTGAATCGTTCTATTATGAATATTTCAGTGACGGGACGTAACCATGGGTCGGGTTATTCGTGCTCAGCGTAAAGGTGCCGGTTCAGTGTTCGTTTCACACACGAAGAAAAGGAAAGGAGCACCCAAACTACGTTCGTTGGACTATGCTGAGCGTCATGGATACATCAAGGGTGTCGTAAAAGTAAGCAACAAAACTATAACCTAAACTACTTTGCACCATACAACAATAACATTCCAGTGCAATGCTTTCTGTAATGTTACCATTTGCTAAAGGATATGAAAGGGTGTATTATAAATACCTACTTTTACTAGTACTTCGATCTAAAAGCAAAGATTTTTTCAGGACATCATCCACGACCCAGGTAGGGGTGCTCCCTTGGCTGTGGTGCACTTCCGTGACCCCTACAAGTTTAAGACCCGCAAGGAGCTTTTCATTGCCCCCGAGGGGCTATACACTGGCCAGTTTGTTTACTGTGGAAAGAAGGCAACTCTTGAAGTTGGTAAGTAATACAATACAATAAGATCTAAAGATTAAAAGTTCTATACTACCTACTTATCACCCACTTCTCTAAAAATCCTTGTCAGTGTCACTAAAATTCTGCTGTTATTGTATTGAAACTAGGAATAACTTGTTCATACATAATATTGTCTTCTTTATAGCAACCAAACCTAACCCATCAGTCTAAGGCCTATTTTCATTCTTTCATAGGTATGTAATCTATAATATTTAATTAGCACCAGCTAATTTAGGCATAACATTTTAGGAAATGTAATGCCTGTGGGAGCTATGCCTGAGGGTACCATTGTGTGCAACTTGGAAGAGAAGATGGGAGATCGCGGCCGGCTTGCTCGTGCCTCTGGTAACTTTGCCACAGTCATCGGACACAACCCTGACGCTAAGCGCACCAGGGTCAAGCTCCCGTCAGGCGCAAAGAAAGTCCTGCCCTCAAGCAACAGAGGCATGGTTGGTGAGTACTCATAAGATTTTGTTAATTAAATAGGAGTGTGATTATTGAGTGCACCTATACAGATCTAAAGTACTTGTTTTATGCCAGTTGTTTTTTTATCTCAAATGATGATTTTCACTTACCTACTCTGATCAGTTATGATTACACAAGAGGCTCTTTCTGAGGAGCTCTACTAATACATCTAGATCAGAATCTCTATAAATTGTCACTAATACACTAATTTATTTAGGTATTGTCGCTGGTGGTGGACGTATTGACAAGCCCATCTTGAAGGCTGGTCGTGCTTACCACAAATACAAGGTGAAGCGCAACTGCTGGCCGTATGTCCGAGGTGTTGCCATGAACCCTGTGGAGCATCCTCATGGAGGTGGTAACCACCAACATATTGGTAAGTATAAATTTAATTCTGTTTTATACCTTCTAATTATTTATATATTTATCGATGATAGACGAGCAGCTGTTGCTGATATGTCTATCTCAGTGTTGAAATAGTCGGATTGTTCATGATTGGTTAATCTTTTTGAGTAGGTACTGATTTATTAGTTCGTAGCCAGTTGTCGACTTGTTCTTAACGAATTGACCGAAGTAGCAGTAACAATGTAATTTGGCAGTGCATTCCAATTGTGAATCACTGTTGCTGGAGAAGCAGGCAGGGTCACAAATGAGTTTAAGCTGATGGCCACATGAAGGTCTTTGTTCGTCCTTTCTTATCAAGATGTCTCGAATGTTAGGCAGATTGTACTGCTTGGTCATAATCTTGTAAGTTTCAATAAGATCTCCACAAAGGCGTCTTATCCTTAAGCGTAGTGAGAGTAATCTATCCTCATATGTTTTGCGACATAGAGCCTGTGGGATCTTGGTGACCTTCCTCTGTACACTTTCAAGAAGGTTAATGTCTATTTGGAAGTAGGGATGCCATATTTGGAATACGTACTCCAACAGTGGTCTTATGTAGGTTTTATATATCTTTTGAAAAGTATCAATCATTACTGTTTGAAAGGACTTCCTTATGATGTACAGAAATGAGTTCGCCTTCTTGACTATCATTGAGATGTGCTCTTCCCATTTTAGATCAGATGTGGAATTACATTGCATACTCATTTTATAATCACATGTGGTCAGTTTTATTTTTTTATGAGAATTTAATGAATGCAATGGGCGTTTATTTTAAACTTTTAAATAATCTTGTTCGTTTATTCAGGTAAGGCTTCGACTGTCAAGAGGGGAACATCTGCCGGTCGCAAGGTCGGTCTCATCGCCGCACGCAGAACTGGAAGAATTCGTGGAGGCAAGACCGACACCAAGAAGGAGGCGTAAACTTATTTTTATTCCAAATAAAACATATAAAATCAATATTGCTATTAGTATTAATTATAAAGGTTTATGAGTAGGTTATTGAATATGTGCGGAGGAATATAAAGGTATGTATAATTTCATTAGTTCCAAATTCATTTCAAGTAATAATAGATAATGTGTCTGAGATCAATAACCTAGTTTTTTTTCAGAGTACCTTACCTACGTATCACCATTGCCAAAGGCTGACTGAAGAATACTGATGAAATTCAGATATCTGAGGACTAAAAGAAGAAAAAAAGCAGCTAAAGCAGCGGCAGATTACTATGAAGGTACTTGTTTATTTTTTTACTTTATAACTTTCATTGCTAATTTTAGTAAAACACTAGCTGACCCGCGGCAAACGTTGTTTTTCCATTATATCGCTATTAAAAAATAAGGGTTGATTGTAGAAGGGTGAAAATTGAGGATTGTATGTATTTTTGTATGTTGTATCATAAAAAAATAGAAATTAAAAATTTTGTCTAAAAAATAAAAAAAAAATTTAGGGGTGGACTACCCCTAACATTTAGGGGGATGAAAAATAGATGTTGGCCGATTCTCATAGATACCGGATAAGCACAAAAAATTTCATCAAAATCGGTCTAGCCGTTTCGGAGGAGTATGGCAACGAAAACTATGACACGAGAATTTTATAGTAAAACATGATGATTTTCACTTACCTACTCTGATCATCTATGATTACACAAGAGGCTCTTTCTGATGTTACCTTACTATTTACTAAGGATACCAAAATTTACTTCATTTTCTATATTTTTTCATTATTTACAGGGTCAAATGCTACTTCAATCATCATCACTACTGTGCAGTAGCACAGCATTGCCTGAGTGGAAAGAACAAGCAGAAATTATTTTGGTAAGTATGTGTTCTACAATCAAGTACATCAGTACAGTACTTCTAATATTTTACATTTTAAAAAAGTAACAGTAACTATAAACTACACACATATTTTGAAACTAGTACAGTACGCACAACCAATCTTAATCTCTCTTAAGTAGCTGGCGTGGAGCTCATTTTTGTTGACGCCTAAAAGACGAAGACATCGTTGTATAGCTGCCTCGCTCACTCACTTAGTTTATTGCATCGTCTTATCTCGCCTACCACTAACCGTGCAAACCTGCGCAATCGTTAAGTGCACCTAACTTCAAGAGCTTACTGTACCATTATTGAAAGCATTATAATAAAAGGTCTGGTGTGTTTCACCTGCACCATACGTATTTTATAAAATCAGCATATGATGCATAAAGTGTTCCTATCATAACATCTACTATGTAACTAAAAAAAAACGAATAACAAACTGAAGTATACTTCACTTCAGTTTGTTATTCGTTTTGTTTATAATTTGTGCACTAAAATAATATGATGATTTTCACTTACCTACTCTGATCAGTTATGATTACACAAGAGGCTCTTTCTGAGGAACTCTACTAGCAGAATACAGTTTTAAAGGCTCTACCTTCCGGTAATACATTTTTTTTATTTATTTCAGATCCTGTATGAAACTCCATCTTTACTGGCAATGGTCATAACGCGTGTGATAGAGTTAATTTATTTCAATAAACAAAAATATAAAAGTAATATATTTTTTTATTTATTAACTACCACCACATATTGCTAGGACTCTCATTTATTTCACTCTCGTTTATTTCAAAAACTATAATACGCACAATTTTTTAATTTGGCGCACATTTATAGCTCACTAGGCACTAATTATTAGTCGTACTCATCACTCTAGGAGACACTTTCCAGCTAGGGTAACGCACACGGAATTAGCCTGGTGCTGCGTTGAATCGCGAAGAGTGGAAGAAGGGAAGGGAGGCCTTTTCCCTACAGTGGGACAAGAAAGGCTGAATAATAATAATAAACTAAATAAACCTAGGAAATAAAGCTTTTGCATTTACCCTAGTGGGGTGAAAGTTGGATGGTTTGTTACTACTTCATGCTGAAACGGATCAACAGATTTGAATGATTTTTTTTATGGAGGTAGCTTTATAATACAATGTATATAAATCATAAAGGTATAAAATAATATATGAAACAAGTACATATATCTTTCAAATAATTTCTATTCTTATATCAAAATATCTTATATAAACTTAAAAGGATTCATTCTTGTTCGTAACCGTAATCCCATCTATACTGAACTCCGAAATATCTAACTCGCTATCATCTTTTTCAGTTACTTTTCTGGGCTTCACGATTGTTCTGTGGGTAACAGGTGGAACTGCATCTGAATCGTCTAGTATTGAACTGCCTAGACTCGTGTTACTGCCGCCGGCGCTGGCTGCTCGGACCATGGGCTCTCCTGAGAGAATATCTATGCCTCCAACTATCGCAGTAGAAGGTGTGTCATTTCTTCTTGCCAATTGCGATTCGATAGTTTTCTTTAGTTCAGCAATCTTGGGACTGGCACGCGTGTTGATTTGGATCTTCGTGTCGTTTTTCAACGGTTCGTTTTCAATACTGTGAACAATGTAAGTGGATTAATATTTGCATTATATAATAAAATTATTGAATATATGGCTAAGCAACGCAGTCCTAAGTACCTTGAAATGTCCCATTCTTCACCATCAAGATTGACCAATCCCAATTCATACTTCTCATTGCCATCGCTCTTTTCAGTGATGCTTTGCGAAGGAGATGCGCTGACTGACTTCATCTGAATAGCATCCATATCAAACAGCACTTTCTTCTTGTTCAAAGAAGATGTTGAGGATGCATTCTTCAAAACACCTTTTGTTTGTTTTATGTTTTCAATATTATTATTTGATTTAACCTTCTTGAGCGGTGTATCTGAGAGCGACTCTACATCATCGCTGCTGTTTTCATTGTTAATCATGGCTTTACTGGTAATCGGTTGTGCAGAATTACTATTTTCTGATAAGTTTGTTGCCGACTGAGTGCGCATAAACAGTTCACCATTTTCTACAGCATATTTGAGCACTGTGTGAACTGAATTTATATCAGCCGAAGCAGGTCGACGTGCTGGAGACTTGATTAGGTTTTCTATGGATTTGGAAGCTTTTGAATCAACAGCTTTCGTATTATGATATTCGTGATCGCTTTCAATAGAATCGTCTTCAGTTTCGTAATGTATGACATCCGATTTCGTTTGCTTTACAACTTTCTTGTTAGGTATGTTTTTACCTTGTTTAGTTTCCGATATATTTTCATGATTGTGTTTGAATTTATCTTTATGATGATCTGGTTTCGTGTGATTACTTATTGCCTCGTTTTTCGGACTAAGTCCAGAACTTAGTGGACTTTCGTGTCCTGAGTCAGGTGGAGTTTTAAGTAGAGTCATAGCTCTCTTAGTTACATCTGTATTAATTGACCTCAGTTTCTCTTTAGTGTTTTCATTTAACTTAACGAGAGACATGGCCTTTGATTTAACGTTCGATATCACCGACGATATGGTCCGAAAAGATTTTGGTGCCTTAGCCGGAGACACGTGTTCATCATTAACATTGTCTTTTAATCCTGCATCTTCAGTGTTTGCATCCAGGTATGCTAAAATACTATATCTTACTTTCTCATAAGACGGAGATTTCTGAAATGAATTTTTGCAGCTTAACTTATCATGGTTATAAAAATAAATAAATAGGTAGGTTAGATTACCTATAAAATAAACAAACCTTCGATTTTATCTCGTTCAAGTGCTGCAGTTCAATTTTTTGCTTATGAAAAATGGTTTGAGGCAGTCTGCTCTTCAACGGATCCACGCCGAAAGCTGCTAAACGATTGTTAACTTCCTCTGTTAATTTAGCTCTGACCACTCTTACCGGGCTGTAAGAGAAGATTTGTTATTACTGGCTTGATGCTTTACTTACGGTCGATTAGTTAAACTTGATTTACCTTCCCGAAACGGTCACTACATTTTCCTTTAAATGTTTTACATGAGATTTAATTTTATCATTTTTCTGTTTAGCGACTTTAGCTTTTATGTTTTTTTGTGTATCAATGTTTTTCGGCTTGTTGCTATCTATTTTATCTTTTATTTCTATTTGACCATTATATTTAGCATAACCTGATGAGCGATTATCTATTTTATGTTGATCTTTTGCAGTTGATTTCTTGGGTGAGCTTTCTATCAGCTTATTTTTCCTAGGCGGTGCCGCCTTAACCAGTTCCTCCGATGAGCTCGATGCTTCTGATGAAGTGGAATTAATTGAGCCAATATTCAGTAGTTCCTGAGCTTTTTTATGTAAATTTTCAAGTGTTTGTCGATTAGTTATTTGTTTAGATTTATGAATGGTTTTATCGAGTTTGGGTGGCAATGAAGTCTGTTTATTGGGTATCTGAAATTAACAACACGATGGGTTAAGTATGTTGAAATGTATTCAACAAACATAAAAGTTGTACCTACACTTTTCTTACCGCCAATAGATCATCAGTTGATGTTTGCACTGTTTCAGATTCTCTTCGTTGTAGACTTTGCTGCAGTAATGATTGAAGTTGAGCCGCCCTTTCCCGCTCCGTTTCAGCGAGAGCACGCGACTGTTTAGCGTCACGAGCTACGTCATTGAGTTTTTGAAGCAATGCATCGTATTGTTTAGACTGTACTTCTGCACGCTTAGTCCAAAATGATATTTGTGTTTCAGCTTCTTTATTAGTTGCATTGTCTTCTTTCACATTTGCTACTATTTTCTAAAAACAAAAAATATGATCTGGTAGTTAGGTAGATATGTTTTGACACTTCGGTACCTACGAAAAACTAGTATTTACTAGTAACCTTAGACTAAAACTTACTGAATTACTCAATTCCTGTTTTAGAGCTAATAATTCAGCACCCTGCTGTAACAGAGTACTATGCAATTGTTCTATCACTTTCGAGTCCTTGGCTTCGAAAGATGACTGGACTTGCTTATCTTTGATAGAATTGATTGTTTCTAAAATTTGACTTCTTAGAAGCTTAATTTCTGTGCCGTGTTTTTCATGTTCTTCTCTTTTCCATTGTTCAAATTTATTCAATAAGTATTCATCATTATTAGTTGATACTTCAGCGTCCCTTACACTACGTTCTAGCTTATTATTTTCTTCAATCTTTGTCGTTGCCTTTTCTGGGTTTTCGTCTGCCGCTTTTTGTTGATTATTTGCGTTTATAATGATTTGTTCCATATCTTTGAGCTTAGATTTGAGCTCCATTATTTCTTCATTCATTTTAACATTATCGTTATTGTTTTCATTTACTTGCTTTTCCCTCTGTGGTGCTTCCATCAGGTCTGTATGGCGCCTGCTGATGTGGCTTTGCAGATATAGCTGGTTTAAAAAAACTTTATCACAATACTTGCATTTATTGTATTGTGCGTCTACATTCGAGGTAGAAGGAAACATATCACTCTTGTTTGATAGTGTTTTCAAAATCATAGCTGCTATGTTATCATTCCCATAGGGTAGTGGGGTTTTGAATGATTGCCTCGATCTCTTTCTAAGCTTTCGTAGTTCCTCTTCTTTTTCTTGTAGTTGCTTCTTAGATGAATCTAATTCCTGAAGCAGTTTATAAGAGTTTGTGTATTTGGGGACATTGATTACAAGAGATGGAAAGTACGATGAGGATATCGAAAGAAGAGTGAATGCTGGAAACCGAGTGAATGGGGCACTTCACGATTTTATGAGCAGTCGGAAAGTTTCCAACAAGGCACGACTGGCAGTTCATAGAGGAATGTTAGTGCCGACATTGATGTATGGTAGTGAAAGTTGGGTGTGGCAGAAAAAACATCAAAGTAGAGTGAATGCTCTTGAAATGAGAGCGTTGCGTAGTATGTGTGCGGTAACGTTGAATGATAGATTGAGAAATAGTGTGATAAGGGAACAGTGTTGAGTGAAAGAAGATGTAGTGTTGAGGATCGAGAAAGGTATGTTAAGATGGTTTGGGCATGTAGAGAGGATGGATGACAGTCGTTTGACAAAGCAAGTGTATGAGGCAAGTGTGTATGGGACAGCTGGAAGGGGAAGGCCTAGGCGAACCTTGGATCAAATTGGCGACATTTTGGAGAAGGGCCAGATCAAAAGTACCCTAAACCGGCGAGCATGTATGAAGAATGTAATGAGAGTGAATGAGGCAAAAGTTGTGTGTCAGGATCGTAGCAAGTGGAGATCCATGGTCTCTGCCTACCCCTTCGGGAAGGAGGCGTGATTTTATGTATGTATGTATGTTTATAAGCATTTTCGTTAATCATGCCCAACTTAAATAGATAAAATAAATAGATTTTAGGATTTAATAATGTCATCTAGTAAAAATATTGCTACTAACCTGTGCTAATGAATTAATTTCTTCTCTCAACACATACACACTTCGATCTAAATAATGTCTACAAAATTGTTGGTATTCCACTGCCAGCTGAGCTAGCCGAAACATTTTTAAGACACCTTCATCGAGTATGCGTACATCGAACTCTGACTCGAAAACACAATCGAGAATCTGAAGATAATAGATATATAATAAAATGTTTAATTTAAATATTTTTAACCTATGTAGGTATTTATTATTATTATTTCATTGCAAGGCATAGGTCTCCCTCTCGAGTAGGCATCTAAAGTGCAGTAAACTCATCTGGACCGGTGGCCAAAAGAGGAACTAACGAATTTTATACTATTTTTTAAAATGAATTTGTGACATGTACCTGTCTCTACTTGAAACTGCTACTTTTCTGCCACCACCAAATGCGATAACAGCGACTCTCTCACCGGTCCAGATAAGTTTGTGACACTGTAGTTACTTAATAATCTCCCTGATTTACATTAAAGCATCAATTAAAGCTTGGTTTGGTACTTACGTCATTCAGATGTTGTTCGATGAGAACAAACTTCCTTTCCCTTATCAAGCTGTCAAGATCGATGAGTTCTGAAATATGTTATCTCCTTAGGATATTGGTAATTAATTTCGATATTTTATATTATTTAATTTACACATAACTTACTTATTTTATTCCAGTCAATGTGCACCCTTGGTCGATGTGTATTGAACGTAAATCCTGATTCTTCAGCAAGTCTAGGAAAATGGTGATGGAGCTCGTATGAGGTTTTGTATGCCATGATGAATAGGAACACCGCATATCAAGCTCAGAAGTTTCCTTGTAAACTTTGATGAAGTAAGTAGGTACATCAATATTATAATAATATTCAACTCCAAAAGAAGGGAAGATAACTTCGAAAGTTAGGGGTAATAGAAAAGTACTCTGGTTAGGTACACAAAGCTTGTAAAAGTTGCTTTGTTTACTATCCAAGTGTTAAAGCAGTTGCTAGGCAACCAGGTGAGCGTTGTAGAAATTCGCATAGATTTAGCATGGTACCTTTTATATATATGGAAATTCGGACAGCAGCGGAGTTACCTATGAACCAAGGAGGTACCATACATAGTAGTTTCCAAGGTTTTATTTTTTACTTAGGTAGGTAGTACCTGGGGTAGTATCTAGTACCTACCTACTTACTTACTTCCTACCTATATTTTTGGTACGAAGTTCCTTTTCGGACGGTATCGAGCATGGAGGCTAGAAAAATAACGTTCTATTTTACCGACGCATACATAGGTCAAAACGTCACCGTGCGAAGTGCGCAGCCGCGAATCAGTCCATAGATTGCATTGTTAGTATGGAAGAGCGTTTCTAGGATTAGTAAAAATTCATTATTAAATCAAGTACCTACCTACCTAAATACATCAAGTCAAAATGTCGAAAAGTCTTAACGGTCCAATGGTCGAAAGGTCGTAAATGTCAAAAACGTCAAAGAACAAACTTCGTTCCAACCGAGTGTTCCACCACGACACTCACGTCCTTTTTTTAAACGATGGATTGTTTTATATACGTTTTACTTAGGTTATATTTTTTAAACCATGGATTTTATTTGGGGGCAGGTAGTTGGAATTTCCCCCAATTAATACCAAAGAGGGAGATCGTACCTCTACCAAGGTTGGCCCATCTGGCCCACTTACCTTGGCGAAATAATGTCTTAGACGCGATTCAGGATTTCTATCATATATTTCTTTCTATACATTAGCGTAATTTTGTATGGGTTGTCATATGGCTTTGATCCCAGCGCCATCTAGTGGTAAAAGCTGGCCACAATTAGAAGATTAATTGTTTTACCCATAGATTTAGTATGGTACCTCTTTTGTTTTTATTACCTACCTGCAGGATAGTACCTATCTAACCATGTCGTTTTCATTGTGATTATTATTGAAGTTAGGTAGTTAGAAATCTCTGAATTTGATTAGTGGAATAGAGCTAAGATTCGTCTAACGATCTTAGATATAGATAAAGGTTGCATGGAAAAATATTAGCTACACGTTTTTATTGTGGCCATTTACCACGTTGCTTTAATATTTATTAAGTTATTAAATATCGTTACAGAGCCAGTTCGTCGTAGGAATCAATCGAATTTTCTAAATCTAGCGGGAGCAAGCGAGCAAAGGGCAGCCTGACGACACGATGAGTAAAGTACCTACATACCTACACTATCTTACATAAGTAAGTTTTTTTTTGTTTTTTTTTTTGCATCGCCGGCCGATATTTAGAAGCAAGGAATAAGAAACTAGTTACAACTCAATATAGGTACATAACGTGAGGTACATAACGTGAACTCAAGTACACAGCTATTTTGCCACCAGCTCACGCAATGTGCTCAAGTTATACTTTGAACAATGCAAATGTTTACGTACAAAAATAATAAAGAACATTGCTTTGGCAGAATCGTGTGTCCATTGAATGGCGCGGGGTCTCGTATTTTCTATGTCTGCTTAGGCAGCTAGCTTCTCCTCTGAGATGGCGGTGGCTCCGGAGACCACCGAGGCGTTCTCATCGGGAGCTGACTGGCACGCTAGAGCCGGGAATCTCGCATACAAAGCTTGCTGGTATTTAGGGTGGCTGTAACAAACCCAAACGTTTTTATTAATGTTCTTTGTTAGCTCCTTACGTTCGCAAATACTTTTTGTTAACTTTATGGAGTGATTTTATTAGGTAGGTACTTACCTGATGCCATATACAATCGGGTTGTAGACGGCATTAGCTTTGGCGAAGAGCGATCCCCAGATGGTGGCGAGGGGGCTGATGGGCATGCTTTCGAAGACTCCAGTGTAGTTGATAACCAAGTAAGGGGTCCATGCCATGAACCACAGAGAGATGGTCATAAGGGCTACCTGTAATGGGAAATATACTTTTGTACAAAGTTACTTACTAATATCTTTAAACCGTTTATCTTGAATAGAAAATAATAGACCTTGGCGAGCTTGCATTCCGTGCTGGTGTTAGCGGCTTCAGATGACCGCAGAGAGGCTACGTTCATTTTCTTAGCTTGTTCCCTCATTGCCTTCTCGTGAGCTGCTACGGCCTGAAAATGTTACGAAAGTTAGATAATCTCGTAACTGAAACAAAAAAACTGAAATATAAACATTGTGAAGTGCCGTCTTACTTGCACAATGTAGAAGTATGAGTAGATGATGAGGAGAAGAGGCAAGAAGTAGACGAATACTGAATAGACGAGGATGTAGCTACGGCTCAGCCAAGATTTGCTCAAGTAGTCAGTGCCGCACGCGGTCATGTTACCCTCAGGAACGTATCTGAGAACATTAATGAAAATTGTGTCGTTCATTACAGCACGATATTTTGTGGTTACCTATATTTGATTTACTTAGGTATTATAGTATTTTTCACGTAGGAACCTAGGAACGTATCCCTAACACATACTGGTTTTACGTTTTATGCTTTACAACAAAGAAAAATTTTGAAATACATAAATGAAATCTAGTGATAATACTAAAAGATACAACTTCAATAAAAAAGGATTTTGTCTAGGTATTTCCTTTTTAATAATTTGAGAAATTAACATAAAAGAGCCTTGTCGGAACCGATGCTATGTGAAAAGGACTAAAGTTGAGATTTACCGGTTCCATCCGAAGAAAGGCGCAATAGTCCACGCGAGAGAGAATGCCCAGATGCCAAGGATTCGCAGAAGAGCTCCATTGTTGGTCATGGGCTTAGCGGCGATACCCTTCACGATGACGTTGTATCGGTCGAATGCAATCATAGTCATGGTCCAGATAGAGGCACAACCGAATAGCGAACCGCAGCATGCGTAGATCTCACAGGCGAAAGGACCTTAAACCACGTACAAAAAAGTCAGACATCATTTTAGCTGTACAAAAGATAATGTCACAATACATCGTCTTAATAAAAACATACCAAATACCCAAGTCTCGTTATAACAATTTATGACCATAGCTGGTGACATAGTCAACATCATCAGGAAATCAGAGAACGCAAGGTTCACAACTAGCAGGTTCGATGGGGTTTTCAGACTCTGGAAACAAAAGAAACAAATCAAACAAATAAATCAGTCGATGGAGGCTGACTTGTTCATGCATCACATTCACAGACCTTAGTAGACATGAAGATGTAGATGACCATTCCGTTGCCCGTGATAGAAACAAATCCAAGAACGCCGATGACAAAGCCGAGAAGAGCGTGCCATAAAGGGTTCATAGGGGGGAACTGGTACCTGAGTAAAATTGAAAATTGTAGGTTACGACCACCAATAGGAAATTGAAAATATCAAGGTAATTACCTATCAATGGAAAAATACGAACCAGTAAGGGTCAATCATGTGCAGCATTTCCGGTGCCACTTTGTCGACGACGGTTTGGTTGGAGGCGCCGTACGCTGCCACTTGGCCGCTCCAGGCTTGGAGGGCGGCCACTCCTGGTCCAGAGTCCATGCTTGCAATAGACATGTTCTCTTTGGAGGTTAAAGGGAAAATTTGGCCCCTGAGATGGTTATCACAAAAATACTGAAGAAAATCGCTGCACGAACTACTCCAGTCTTCAGTGTGTTATAACCGATCCCGTGGTGCGTTGGGACGCCGAGGTGGAGACAACTCGATGTTTGCTCAACTGACCACGGCTTTTATAACAAAATTCTGAGGATTACCAAGTAACGTCATAGGCAACAAAATCAATATTCATAATTAGATATTGAAGATACTTGTGTCTAATGAGGTGAATAGGTAGGTACATTACTTACCCACTTTTAATCGGATCATTTTTGTTAATACTCCGCAGTCTCAATATTTACTAACGGTTCTAACATTTCAGTTCTCGTTACCTTAGGTATATTGACTAACAAATGTCTGTATTCTCTCTATAAAAAGGGGCTAACTACAACAACATTGACTAATAATCACCCAATATTTCATCGCTGCGTGGGATAACCTACTAAACAGACTTCTTATCCTAAAAGTTTTCTCACGAATGTAGATGCAAAAAATGAAGTAGTACCTATGGAATGTAATTTTTATCATATTTCAAAGAATGTAAGTGGAACCGTAGAACTTAAAAGGATTCGTTCTTATTCGTAACAGTAGGTACCTAATCCCATTTATGCTTTTCCGAAATGTCTAACTAACTCAATATCACTTATTTCAGTTACTTTCCACGGCTTCACGATTGTTTTGTGATCGACATGTCATGTGCATCAACTGCATCTGAATCGACTCCTAAAGCATCGGCATCGCTAAGACAAGGGTACCGCAGTCTAAAATGTAGGTAAGTACAAATTCATTCATTAGTATCAAATTCCCCAATCCCAATTCATACTTCTTTCATAATGCCACTATTTACAGTGTTTGCTATTTTATGCGATTTATTAGACGCGCTGTCTTCAAAAACTTTTTTTCTTCTTTGTAGTTAGTTACCTAGTTGTCTTCTTGTTCAAAGAAAATTTTAAGATAGTTGAGATTCTTCAAAAACCTTTTATGTTTTAGTAAGTATATTTTCTCTCGAAGTATGTTTCTTTGGTATTCTTTCTATGTATAAAGTATGTTTAACCGACGAAAAAAAAAGGAAGATCGAAGACCGAAGAAAAAAGGAATTATCAAGTCGACGCGAAGTATATATATATAACTAGCTGACCCGCGGCAAACGTTGTTTTTCCATTATATCGCTATTAAAAAATAAGGGTTGATCGTAGAAGGGTGTTGCTGTTTGTATGCTGTATCATAAAAAAATAGAAATTAAAAATTTTGTCTAAAAAATAAAAAAATAGAAATTTAGGGGTGGACTACCCCTAACATTTAGGGGGATGAAAAATAGATGTTGGCCGATTCTCATAGATACCGGATAAGCACAAAAAATTTCATCAAAATCGGTCAAGCCGTTTCGGAGGAGTATGGCAACGAAAACTATGACACGAGAATTTTATATATTAGATTATAGTTAGAGAATTGTATATATTAGATTATAACTTTTTACAGAGGAATCCGATTTTGATAATTCTTTTTTTTATTAGAAAGGGTATTCTCCCGGCGTAGGGGCCCCATATAAATTTTATTCCTGAAGGAATGATAGTTTCCCTGTAAACTCTAAAAACCTTCCCTCCTAGCTATGTTACAAATAGTGAATCGTCACCTTGATATAAGTACCTATGGTAATGCCATGAACTCACGTGCCGCGGTACTTCACATAAAATGTATGTTATTTTAGCAAATAATGCCATTAGACGCAGGTGGAGGAGTGTAAGCGTTATCTGTCGATTCGATATGTAATGCGTTAAATTTCTTTGTTCCCTCATATCTCCCAAACGACTGGATGGATTTTGACATTTAGAGCGCTACAACCAGATTGTGCTGCTGGAGCAAATGCAGGTGGAGATAGCCTTGTTATTGTCATCCTTAAACTATACTTAGACCAAAACCATAGATAAACTTCGTTCTGCTGACTTAATTTAAAAATTTAAGTAGTAGTTTTAGGTAGGTACCTACCTATGTTTTTTACAACTTGTAGGTAAGTACTCTTTTTGGTGGCGATAAATGATAATAATTATCATTACTAATATTATAAATGAGAAAGAAACTCTGTCTCTCTGTCTGTCTGTTTGTTTGTTACCTTTTCACGCCCAACTCGCTGAACATTGAACTCACTGAAATTTGACATGGATAAAGATTATACCCCAGGGACGGACATAGGACTTTTTTCTTTAAATAATCATAAGGGGGCGTGAAAATAAGGGTAGCAAGTTTGTCTTTCTTTATTCTGTGGTATGGGGATAAGGTTGAGCGACGCTGGGCGAGGTCATAAAGATGATGGGTGACCGCCCTAGCCACTTTTTGCTCTATGTTTTTGCACTGCAGATTTTTTTATTTTGTATGATAAATGATTTTAAAATTAATGATAAACATGTAACATGTTTCACTCACCGATACATCCGAAGTTAAGATTTTTTTGATATTAAAATACTTTTTCCTTTTCTTTGGTTAGAACGCCATCTATATCGTCGAGGTCAAAACTGCTTTTTACTTTTTTCTACTAGGTGGCGTTTCTACTAAAGCGGAGCTCGAGATCAGTTTGAGTTTTGAAAAGTTAATGGAGATTTTTGCTTACAGTTTTCGATTCTTTTTATAGGTCTTCAACTACCTACCTACATATTTTATTTTGCTGACGAAGTCGCGGGTACCAGTTAGTTTATTATTCTATTCCACTATCAGAAATATATCGACCACTGGTAGCGCAGTAGGCAAAGGTCTGCCTACGATGCCTAAGGTTGCGTGCGGGTTCTATTCCGCTGTGTGACGAATTAATAATAATAAATAAATAAATAATGCTGGACATTTCACACAGCATCATCTAGCCCCAAACTAAAAAAAAAAAAAAGTATTTGTCTCAGGTCTGGATGATTTCTATGAAGGTACCTTCTATTTCATACATTCTTGCTTCATGCTGTCCATGATGTGCATCATTATTAATTGTTTATTCTACCTTAACCTGCTGGCTATACCTACTCAACGGATCGTTATCATTGTAATTTGTTTTGTGCTGAGACTATGGACTCAACTCTACGTGTCCCGGGTTTACATCGATGTGAAGCCGGAGGACGTCGCGTGGAGTATGTGAAGCGGAAGACCCAGCTCACCGTGAGGGTTGTGCAGTTGGCATCTCATCGTAATATGAGCTTCAACTCATATTATGGTGAGAGCGCCAACTGCTAGTCAATCATCTACAGGCTACATGGATGCAGTATTTTCGCCGAAGGGTATTGTGTAGGTAGGTACAGACGGTTCCGTGGCTGCCGATAGTGCGTACAGCACACGTAGATAACTAGTGTAGTAATTATTTATATTAGGTAAAGGTAGGTATATGTTTTACTAGCTGTCCGCCCCGGCTTTGCACGGGTATATTATAGGTATTTAACAAAAAAATTATAACAACATGGCGGTCCCGGAGCAGGATGTTTGATGATCCTTTAAAGTTTAGAGGTTAATATGTAGGTAAGGTCTAAGGTAGATAGGGGAGTATTGGGCAGTAAGGCAGGTTTGGACACCACCGGCAAATCCCCGTGTTATGCCGGCCATACACCATCATGCCAATCCACCATTAGTCATGCCAATGCACCCCCATACATGGTCAATTCTAACTGATCAAATTCCGATTTGACGATAGGCATGATGGGTTATGGCCGACATGACACGGGGCTGTCCAAACCTCCCTACTGCCCAATGCTCCCCTACCTCCCATATATATTTCATTGATATATTACCACTCCCCTCTCCCATTTCATAGTTCCCAGACACTTTTTAAACTATCATGGTTTTCAACATTTTTAACACAGTTAACGGGATATTTACCATGATTTAATGTTTTTTGAGTTTCCCGATATTTCGGCGCAGTTGCATACGCCATGATCAATAGTATCTATGGTATTAATCAAGGTTAAAATCCCGTTACCTGTGTTAAAAATCCCAGACACTTGTCCTACCGCACTAACTGATATTTATTCTGTGGTCGCGATGTATCTTAAATTTTTAAACTCATGATAACTTTTGAATAAAATGTCCGATTTCAATCATTTAAAAAGTAATCGACGGGTACTGAAACAGCCTTTACTATGAAGGAATTTATTTGGATAAGAATAAATACCAAAATAAGTATAACGTGGTCTGCTTTTGGTCGTCATTTTTATTCACTTTTTAAATTATAAAAGTTGTTATTCTGACACAACCACAATAGTTGGACATGTGCTATCGCTGACTTTTTTGTAGATATTAATACGTTCTTTAATATTGTAGAACATTTTTTTGTTCTATCATCAATAGTTTTCGCAGCGCACGCTATATGAAGAATTTTATGTTCAAAATTTTTACACCTTTGGTTACATTATTGCAATTTTCATAAGGATCTCTAATTTTTTTGAAAATAATTTATAGCCTATGTTCATCAGAGATAATGTAGGATTCTAATGGTGAAAGAATTTTTCAAATCGGTCCAGTAGTTTCGGAGCCTATTCAATTCAAACAAACAAACAAATGTTTCCTCTTTATAATATTAGTGTATTTATTTATTTATTTATTTATTTAGGCAACACCAACAGCATACATAATAGGGTATTTGACTCTTTTCAGAAAACCATTTCAAAGTGTTCTTTGATATATTATATGCACACTGGTCATTAAATTTCCTTTAGATTTAACATAATTTTGATAAAAACCATGTTTAAAGTTTAAACATACAAAATCGCGCGAAAAACGATATCTTGTGTCATGGCGCTGATCACGTGGTACCCGTGACGTCACTCCATAGTAAACAGACAGTACAAGTCCATAGTGACAGACAATCAGTTCGTTGACGTTTACTAGCGTTTGACGTCATCAGAGTCACAACCAATCACAGTGCGTTTTTGTAGACGAAAATTTTTTAATTTTTTTTGTAATTTTTAAAGGTTTTTTTACCAAAAGTAAACATATTTTAGACGTAAATGGAAAGAAATATGCTTATTTAGACTATTTTCTAAAAGGATGACCACAATTTGTAGTTTATTTTTAATGATGTCAAATACCCTATTCACATTATTATTAACATTTTATGAGTCTTTTTTATAGAATGTATGCCAATTATAGGCATGCACAACATTTGTAGTAAGTAGTGTAGAAGTGTAGATAAGGTATTAGCTGGGACCCGCGACTTTGTCAGTGAAATAACATACTTATTAGCAACGCCATCTATTGCCTTTAACTGGAACTACCAACTCCCTATACAAACTTTCAACCCTTATTTCACGCCCTCTATGATTAATATATAGATTTTTTCTGTAATAAGAACCTTCTCCTGACAATAACAAACACAACAAAAAGATTTTTGTCAAATCAGTCCAGCCGTTCACGCGTGATGCCGTGACCAAGGGATATGGGGATTCATTTTTATATATAGATAGAGAAGATTTATTTTACATAGTTATTGTTATAAAAAATAATCACTCGAACTGCCGTGATAGGCTTAGCCTAGTTCGTGGTGAATTATTATGTACGTATTAAGTTTTTTATGAATAAAATTGAATTGAATTAAACCCTACATATCTAGGGGCATCGTTATGTAGCTCAGGTATTTCGGCTTTCATCTTTTTCACATTGAATATTTTCTTACTTTATCTTCTTTCAAAAAGTCTGTCCATATTTTCTTTGGCCTGCCTCTTTCGTTACATCCTTTCACATTCAAATCTAACTCGTGACATGCATTTCGATCCTTTCCAGAGAGTGTAGGTAAATAATACGTAGATATGGAAATAATAATACATGTTTTTTATTGTGGCCGTGTACCACATTGCTTTAAAATTTATTAGTCCATGATACAAAGCGCTTGTCGTCGTAAGAATCTAACGCATTTTCTAAAACTAACGGGAGCAGTCTCATGGGCAAGGGGCAGCCTGACGATGCGATGAGTTTTCTTATTTTTTAAATATTTTTTTCGCATCGCCGACCGTTGTTTACAAGCAAGGTATAAGAAAACTGTGCAGGTTCAACTCAATACACAAAACGTGAACTCAAAATACGCAGCTCGGCACGAATACGTGGACTGAATATTTTGCCACCAGCTCACGCTCTGTGCTCAAATTATACTTTGTACAATGTAAATGTTAGCGTATAAAAATAATAAAGAACATCGTTTCGGCAGAATCGTGTGTCCCTTGAGTGGCGTGGTCGTCAAGTCTTGAATTTTCCAATTCTAAGCTAAGAGAAAGATAAAGAAGAGCTGCTTAAGCGGCTGGCTTCTCCTCTAAAACGGCGGTGGCTCCGGAAGCCACCGAGGCACTCTCGTTGGGAGCCGACTGGCAAGCCAGGGATGGGAATCTCGCATACAAAGCTTGCTGGTATTTAGGGTGGCTGAAACAAATACAATTATCTTATAAGTACCTATAATATTGAAGTGAAACCGACACTGGCTTATTGGGTAACTTGAAATCGATTGTCATCCCAATAGAGCTCCACCAATCACATAATACGAAAATGGCAATTGTAGTCCAGGCTAGCTTGCAAATGTCAAAATAAATTCGATGTTGATGGCCAGTTGAGTTACATAAGTTTTGTGCAGTCCCAGGGACGGACATAGGCTAATTTTTTTTCTTAACGTGTTACTATTGGTGGGCTTGGCTTGTCTGTTATGGTGTTGTAATTTTTGCTGAATAAATAATTCGCGCATAAGATCCGCCATTTTGATTTTAATAAAAAAAACTTGGGTTAATAATAAGACGAATCTAACGATACCCTAATTGTCGAAATCCATGCAGTTGTTTGGAAGTTACGTGGGTAGGTAGGTAATAAGAAATTTAACGCATTGCATACATACATACAAGATACGCGCGAAAAACATAACCCTTCCCTTGACAGTCGGGTAAAAAGGTAGGTATAGTAGATAGATGATAGTAAGTTACCTGATGCCATAAACAATCGGGTTGTAGACAGCATTAGCTTTGGCGAAGAGCGATCCCCAGATGGTGGCGAGGGGGCTGATGGGCATGCTTTCGAAGACTCCAGTGTAGTTGATAACCAAGTAAGGGGTCCATGCCATGAACCACAGAGAGATGGTCATAAGGGCTACCTGTAAAACACACTTAGGTATAAAGTTACTGAGATCTTCAAACCGTCGAATTGTAATGTATGCGATTGTGCAAAATAATTGACCTTGGCGAGTTTGCATTCCGCGCTGGTGTTAGCGGCTTCAGATGACCGCAGAGAGGCTACGTTCATTTTCTTAGCCTGCTCCCTCATTCCCTTTTCGTGAGCTGCTACAGCCTGAAAAAATAACGAACGTTAATCTCGTTTGCAAAAAAAAAACTGAAATACCCACAATGAAGATGTCGTCTTACTTGCACAATGAAGAAGTATGAGTAGATGATGAGGAGAAGAGGCAAGAAGTAGACGAATACTGAGTAGACGAGGATGTAGCTACGGCTCAGCCAAGATTTGTTCAAGTAGTCAGTGCCGCACGCAGTCATGTTTCCCTCCGGAACGTATCTGAGAACAATGGGTATTGAATATTGTATCATTTAATCACGATGTTTGCTGGTAAATGTTTTATTTCGTATTTCAGTTGAGATTTACCTGTTCCATCCGAAGAAAGGCGCAAGAGTCCACGCGAGAGAGAATGCCCAGATGCCGACGATTCGCAGAAGAGCTCCATTGATAGACATAGGCTTAGCGGCGATACCCTTCACGATGACGTTGTAGCGGTCGAATGCAATCATAGTCATGGTCCAGATAGAGGTACAGCCGAATAGCGAACCGCAGCATGCGTAAATCTCACAGGCGAAAGCACCTAAAATATGATAGTATACCTACATTGAAGTATATAGTAGTACCTAGTAGTAGTATGGTATTATAATAGGTGTCTAATAATTTGATACGATACCAAATTATTATAGGTACACAATACAACGCTGTTAACAAAATACATACCAAATACCCAAGTCTCATTATAACAATTTACGACCATAGGCGGAGACATGCAGCACATCATCAGGAAATCAGAGAAAGCAAGGTTCACAACTAGCAGGTTTGATGGGGTTTTCAGGGTCTGGAAACCGAAGAATAAAAATTAAGTAAATCGATGGTAGGAAAATAACTAATTGTTTGGTTCTTAAAATATCACATCGAAAAACCTTAGTAGTCATGAAGATGTAGACAACCATTCCGTTGCCCGTGATAGAAACAAATCCAAGAACGCCGATGACAAAGCCGAGAAGAGCGTGCCATAAAGGATTCATAGGGGGGAACTGGTACCTGAACAAAAAGTTAAAATTTTAGTTACGACCAGAAACAACATTGACTAGGACATGCAGGTAGCTAGACTAGCTAGGTACCTACTGTGATAGGTCAAAGTGGTACGAACCAGTAAGGGTCAATCATGTGCAGCAATTCTGGTGGCACTTTGTCGACGACGGTTTGGTTGGAGGCGCCGTACGCCGCCACTTGGCCGCTCCAGGCTTGGAGGGCGGCCACTCCTGGTCCAGAGTCTATGCTTACAATAGTCATCTTCACTTAACCTGAGAAGCAAAATTGGTACTCCATAACTTCACGGAACATGAAATAAAACTGATGACACGTCTAATTTAAAAGAAATTTACTTATGAGCTGGGGGGGAAAGTGGGCGGCTGAGATGGTTATTACAAAAATACTGAAGAAAATCGCTGCACGAACTACTTCAGTCTTTAATGTGTTATAACCTATCCCGTGGTGCGTTGGGACGCCGAGGTGGAGGCTACTCGATGCTCGCTCAACTGCCCACGGCTTTTATAAGAAATTCTAAGGATTACCAAGTAACGTCATGAGCAACAAAATCAATATTCATAATTAGATATAGGAGAAGCTACTTGTGTCTAAGAAGGTGAATACATTACCTACTTTCAGTTGCATCATTTTTTACAGAGTCGGCTCTTGTTTTCGAGGAAAGTAACCAAAACTCAATATGACTGCTGGTAGGTTAGGTAACCGATCCTTGCTACCTACCTACCTACTTAGGGTTGGTTCACTTCCATAATGAAAGGTTGCAAGCCCATCAGCCCATCGCCGCCTATTAGTATGCTATGTTATTGGTTTCCTCCAAATTTTTCCTCGCGCTATCACCATGTCCTTAAAGATTATCATTCATCAGGTATCATCATCATCCTGCCCTGTCCCACTCTAAGTGGGGTTGGCACAACATGTAGGTAGGTACCTACCTACTCTCTACCATTGATGGTAGGTGATAGACATAGGTAGGTACTTAACATGACTTGTTTAAAAAGTATTTTCTTACCTTTCGTAAACAAGTATTTTATAACCCACCATCACTGTCATAAAATAATTCTCGATGTGCGACGTTTTTATGGTAGTTGAATTTGTCCCTGCATTTCTTATGCCTTACTCCACTAATATGGTTAGGAGGCTACTAAAGTAGGTACCTACCTAGAGACTTTATACTAACAAGATTATGCTGCTCAGGCCGACCGAGCAAGTCAGCTCTACGGGGTAGGTAGGTAGGTACCTACCTACCCTATTTACATAAATATTAGGTTACTCGAGTGAGTACCTCAATATTAACTTTTCAACAATGTGGTTTGCTTAGTGCGGGGTTCTTGACGGATTTTTATGAAATTATCTTATCTTATCTTATCTTAATGTGTTGGATTGGGAGCTAGGATAGGACCAAGAAAGTATCACAATGATACTTGGTCCTGGGTTGGGAGTCTTGACATGTTATAAAGGAAATTAGGAGGCAGGCAATTATACCTACCGTAGGTAGGTAGGGTACCTACTTCTAGGTAAAGGAGGAGTCTGAGCACGGTAGAGTTATTCTGAATTTCAAGCTGCAGTAGTCGTTTCATCCGATCAAACATGATTGGTCCTCCCCCGTACCATGGCGATTGTCTAGGTAGGTACCGGATAATAGATTAAAACTTTTTAACAAAAAATTAAACCGCCGAAAGAACTGAAAAGCAAAAAATAATAGGTAAACCTTTTATAAAATTTACCTTAATATAATAACTAAGTTCTTTAACTAATGTAATTATATCTAAGTAATTTTAAGTCGGCGCCCAACAAGCAAATCAATTAATTAGGTACTTATGTCAAACTGACGATGCACTATTTGTAACATAGCTAGGAGGGAAGGTTTTTAGAGTTTACAGGGAGTATACCCTTTCTAATAAAACAAGAATGATCAAAATCGGATTCCTCTGTAAAAAGTTATGCGTGGTCTAACATAGAAAAATAAACGCGTCGACTTGATAACCTCCTCCTTTTTTTTCGTCGATAGTACCTAGTACCTATGATAGTTGCCTAGTTGTCATTGATTTGAGAATCGAACTTGAATCGAAGTGGTCAAAGTACCTATTGATTTCGCTTGATAAATCTGCTTGCGTTCCGGAACTCCGGAAATTGCTGGAAATTTTACAAACCATAGACATTAATTAATGTACTCTTTGGCTATTACCAGCCATGTACCAGCCCTCTTAGCATGGTGATTGGTACCTAAACATCATTTTGTTTACAATGTCACTGTCATATCACTGCAAATGTCAATGTCAGGTGTTGAAAACGTACGTACGGAACCTTATGCCGCTAGAGATTATGTTGGTTAGGTTAGGTGGATATGTTTTGATTTCATTGTTATAGATAATTTTTGTTGTATCTATCTATCCTTCAAACAATTTCATGAAATTGTACTATTTACGTGTAAGGTTAGTACCGTAGTAAGTTAACGAATTCTCATAGTGCTGATAACTGTCTAAATAATCTTAATTTTCGTGCAAATATGGATTGTAATGAAGATATCGAACTTAGTGAAGAAGAGGAAGAAATAACAGCAGATACTGTTTTGAAAACACTTCAAAGTGCTTGGCAAAATGAACGTTTAGCTCCTGAAATACTTCCTCATAAGAATGATATGGTAGAATGCATGCTGGGACAAATACAACACATGGAACGTAATATAAACAAACTACCCAAAACCGATTTGAGGGCACAGATTCATAGGATGGAACTTAATAGAATTAAGTTCATAATATGCAATTACCTTAAAACTAGGCTTACTAAAATAGAGCAGTTCTGTATTCCCATAGTCAATGAAGAAAAGCTAAGGATAGAAAGTGGTACAAATTATCTAACCCCTTCAGAATATAAGTATGCACTCGATTATTTGTCAAACATGGAAAGTCACCTCAAAACGGTAGTATTAGATAAAATGCCTGCTAACATGCAAGCTTTTGAAATGAGCAAAATGGCAGAATATCCAAATATTCAAACTCACGTCTTTTTGAAAGCTAACGAAAATGTAAATGGCGTTGTTCTGGAAGATCTAACTGGTGATGATGAGGAAATAGATTTAGATGGTAAGTAGACTGTTAGTAAGTATGAAAGCTCGTTTACATGTTGACAAACCTAGTGACAGAGAACATTAGCGCTGTCACAGGTGTGCGCAAGAGAATGCATGTAAATGTAAATGCATAATTAAATAATAAATAATGCTGGACTTTTCACACAGCATCATCTAGCCCCAAAGTAAGCAGAGCTTGTGTTGTGGGTACCAGATGACTGATATACTACTTATATACTTTTTGTTTGTAAATACATACAGATTATACATAGAAAAACCCAGACCAATATTTGTAGATACATACAAACATTGGTCTCGCCGCAGGGAACGAACCCGCAACCTTTTGCGTCGCAGGCGGGCCTTCGCCCACTGCACTACAGAGGTAGTCATTGTAATTGTAGTTAGAGTAGTTAGTCTTTAAGCACAGCTCAATGACATCATTTTTGTTTCAGAGGGAACCCAACATGTCCTGCAATACAAACCAATTGCTGATCTTGTAAAAAATGGAAAAGTACAATTAGTTTGACTGTGTTTTATAACCTTTGTATATGCCTGGAACAATGTCTCATCCCAAAACTCCATTAGATATCTGTCAATGCACAATCGCAAGTAAAGATGATATCGCACCCCTAGAATAAAACTCCGTCAACTCAAAAAACCACATTTTTCAGAAATGACAAAAAATTGATATCTGCATTACTAGATACGATAAAAAAAATCTAATTATTGTTCCTGAAAGGATTTTTTTTTTAAAGCTTGTTTTATTAATTCATTTGTTTATTGTCTGTAACCAAGCCGTAAAAATCAGTTTTTTTTAGTTACCCTAGTTTTGTAGGGAGAATAAACCAATTTCCTGCGCACTATTTTGAGTTACTTTGGTTAACCTGAAAAAAAATTGAGTTACGTTACTTTTCACCTCAAAAATTACATAACTATTTGAAGAGTTCTTAGCATAACTCTAAAACTGGGAATTGTAGTTATGGTCTAAAAAAACAATTATTGTATATTTAAATACAAAGTCAACGTTTATTTACTTTTTAAAATCTCAATTAACTATAAAAACAATTATTTTTATGGCACGGCAAAAATAAAAAAATCTAAAACTCTAAAATGTTATCCTTAAAGTTTAGGGCAGTCTCCATTTTCATTTTTAATGTTAATTCTACTTATGTTCTTAGCTTAATAATAACAGTCAAAGTTGCAAATCACAGTATAACATTTTAGTAGCACATTAGTTTAATATAAGCACTGAATTCTTAATCAGTCTAGATTAAGAATTCAAAATCCATACATTATTAAAGAATCTAAACCTACTTAGATTATATTATTATAGAAACAGTCATAGTACTGTCTTGGAATCACATTTTTGTCGACAAGTTCCTTGATGTCCTTCTTTTTTGCTGCCGATAAAGGATTTTTTTCTGTGTACGCATTACTCAAATTGGATGCACGGGAACGCGTGCACAGGAACTTGCACATGGTGTTCATCGATCTCGAGAAGGCATACTACAGGGTTCCCCGAAAGGTTCTGTGGTGGGCAATGAAAGAGAAAGGAGTGCCTGTGAAGTACCTACCTGCAGCTTGTAAGGGCCATATACAGTCGACCTTGTACCCATGTTCGGTCCCAAGCTGGCGTCACTGGTGAGTTCAATGTGGCTGTAGGTTTGCACCAGGGGTCGGCTTTGAGCCCTTATTTGTTCCTCCTGATAATGGATGTATGTCCGATATCAGGGCGACATCGGATATACAGGAGGAAGCACCCTGGTGCATGCTTTTTGCCGACGATATTGTTTTCATCGGAGAAGACGCAACTGAGGTCCAGAACAGACTGGGAAAATGGCAGGGCAAATTGGAGAGTGTCGGACTGAAGATAAGCAGGACAAAAACCGAGCACATGTTCTGCGACTTTGGTGGTCCATCCAGTTTTGCCCATATTGCCTTAGATGGTGTACACCTACCAGTCTGTTCCGATTTTCGGTACCTCGGTTCAGTAGTACAGAATGATGGTGAGATAGAGAAGGATGAGAAGTCGAATAAATGCGGGATGGATGAAATGGCGTCAAGTCTCAGGAACAATTTGCGATCCACGTATGCCCCTTAAACTTAAGGGGAAAATATATAAGACGATCGTAAGACCTGTCGTATTGTATGGGTCTGAGTGTTGGGCAACAAAAGGGACGGATGAAGAAAAGGTGCACGTGGCTGAGATGCGAATGCTGAGATGGATGTGTGGAGTGACGCGAATGGACATAGTAAGGAATGAGTACATAAGAGGAAGTGTGAAAGTGGCGCCAGTGAATGAAAAGATGAGGAGCAACAGGCTAGCGTGGTATGGGCATGTAATGAGAAGGGAAGAATGTCATGTAACTAGGCGAGTGATTGGTATGAATGTTGATGGGTTTATGAGTAGAGGTAGGCCAAAGAAAAGATGGATGGATTGTGTAAAGGATGACATGAGTAAGAAAGGAGTGTGTTGAGATGACGGCTGATAGAGGAGAATGGAAGAAGAACACATGCTGTACCGACCCCACATAATATGGGAAAAGGGCAGGAAGATGATGCATTACTCAAATACATTGCGATATCAGGTGTAGATTCTACAGTTCGTCTGGTCTTTCTTTTGTTCACCCAACATTTTTTAAATTCAGTCTGTGCAAAGGATGTTTTATACTGGCAGGCTCCTTTTCTTTATTGAGCGTTTCTATACTAGGCTGATCAGCGCTTTCTGCTTCGTTTTTCTTTTTTCGTTTCATCTATAACATGAGTTTTCCTCGGCTTTTCATCGTCCTAAAAATAAATAAAGATTTATATTCAATAACAAATCAAGTAAAGTCCACCAACTCAAAAAATCCAATAATACCATTTACTGCTTTTCAAAACTTTAAACTGTTAAAATTATCTAATAAAATATGCCTTACAGAACCTTTTTTTTGTGCTAAAAGTATCTATTTCACTAAACAAACACTAATAAATAACATTGAATTTTCATTCAACAAAAGTACCGTATATCGAAATTATCATTTACTTTCATGTAAACCTCACTAATCAGAAATGACAAAAATAAAATGACGATCGTAAATCATCAAAACTCCCGCAAGTCAAAATGAATAACTGTTGTTATCAAGGAAAATTCAGTAAAACTCAATCAACTCGAAATAAAAAATTCAACTTACCCAAAAAAATTCACGTAAACTCCAGCAACTCAAAATCACCCACTTTGCAAACGTCCTCCACCTACGACCACCGCATGGCAACTCAAAATAGCGGCTTAGTATTTGCGCTGTCCGTGTCAAGTTCATTCAAGTAAAGGAACGTTTGGCGCCATCTCTTGACAGCCGTTCAAGGTATCGTTACGCGAGTTATTTTCCCGTGTAGGTATTCTAATGAAGATATTGAAAACGCCACTAAGTCAAAATGCCTACTTTTTGAGTTGACGGAGTTTTATTCTAGGGGTGCGATATGTTCCAATTGGATTTGTTCACTTACAAATGTGTTTCTGAGGAAAGAAACTTAGGCCTTTACATCTATATTAGATGATTTATACAGCATCAGGAGGCAACCTATGCCTACACTTAACGGGATGGTGCAGTGCCTGGGATATTGTTTGAGATGGAATAGGCTTGCCCAACACCTAAACTATCCTCTCAGCTTAATCAGCCTGGCCCACAGGAATGACGATACATATAAGCTGCAGGTTTCCTCACCATGTTTTCCTTCACCGTTAAGAGCTTTTGTTATAGCGCATATAAATTTTACGAAACAAAAAATCCATTGATGGACGGGATTCCAAGCCATGACCTTCAGATTGAAAGTCGAGGCACAACCCCATTCGGGAAACAGTGATGATTATAATGTACATTAATCAAAGAGTTGTTAAATAAAAGTATGAAATCAAACATTCAAAATATTTTTATTTCTTTTAATTCACAATATCACAAATTAAGGCAAATGCAAACATGTCTTAAAAATCTTTACATAACATACTCTTAAAATACTATAATTAAACCTATTACTTACATTTTAATATAAGTACTCCTGTATACATTATGTATCGATTAAGTAATAATATAATAAAATAGTTGGTATTAAAATACACAGTAGCAAGCTGTGGCGAGGCTGGGCCATGGTATATTGTGATGTAAAAATTCAATTTCTCATAAGCAATGGATTAAAAATAATGCCAATAGGGCTTTTTTTTTTTAATTAACCTATTTCGTCCCACTGCTGGGCAAAGGTCTCCCCCAAATCCCTGGCTTATTACAATTAAATGAGCCGAGTTTAGACCAAGTCTAACTAAAAAACTGTCCCTAGAAAAACGATCTTTAAATACTCGTACATAGAACGCTTTTTTGTGGTACTTAACAGTTTTGTTTTGACATGTGTCAACATGGGGTTCAACTAAGGTTTAACGTTTTTGTAATAAGCAGCTATGGGTTTGGGAAGTGTGAAAAAAGTGGGAGAATGTCTACAGACAGATAAGTGGAGAATGTTGGGAGAGACCCTCAACCACCAGTGGGACGTGGGACACAATCATCATCATTATCTTCCTGCCCAAATACAATGCTAGGTAAAGGTATACCTAATTAACCTTCTCACTGGCAGTAAAATAAAAATAAACTTACCTATTACGAAAAGTAAATATAATTAAGTATACAATTTTAATTTCTTTTCATGCATTATTTATAAAGATTAAGTACTAAAAGTCCCTGGTAAATTAAGTATACTTACAACTTTTAATTTATTTTAGCAATATTTTCAATGTACTTATCTAAAATTAAAAAAAATATACAAAAAATAATAGTAACTTTGTGACTTATTTTATAATATTTGGTCCAACAGTTATATAAGTACAGGATTATTATATTACATTTAGAAATGCACAGTATAAGCACCTTTTAAGTAAATTCATTTACGAATGGACATGTACCTAATAAGTAGAAAAGCCTATGGAGATTGCAGATTAAAAAATAAAAATAAATATCTACTACTCTTTGCAAGTAAAACACTCCCAAATTCAGATTGAAATGAGCCATTTTCAGAACAAACAATATAAATTCTACATCAATAATTTAGTAAAAATGTATTGGCAAAAAGACTTTAATAAATATTAAATTGTAGGTTGTTTATCATAGGCGTGTGTTATCGTCTGCGTCGACGTACTTGATGTGTTGAGCGTAAGCGTTGGACGCGAGATCGCGCAGACTCTGTTCCGAGGCGGGGCCGAGCTGTTGCACCATTTTCGTGAAGTGGCCTTGATCGTTCTGAAGCAGTTCGTGAGGGTGGCCGGCTTCTACGATCTCGCCTGCTTCCATCACCTAGATTACAAGATGTTTTAGTCAAATTTAACACCTTACAAGCCATGTTTTGGGATGCTGTCCCTACCCCTTTCGGCTTCGGTAGACGTCTTTTTACACCCTGTATATTATACACAGAAACACCCAGACCCCGAGATAAATACTGCAGATCATACAAACATTTATCCCACGGCGGGGATCGAACCTGCAAACTTCTGCGTACCAAGCGGGCTTTCACCCACTGCGCCACAGAGGTCGTCAAAAGATAAATTTAGATTTTTGGTGTGTGTTGTTTTGTGCCATGTGATGCGCACAAAGTCGCGGGCCTATGCTAATGAATTGTAATTATTGGTTGATGGCAGATACTTACGACAACTCTATCCGAATCGGCGACGGTGTGCAATCGATGTGCTACTGTGAGCACCGTGCAGTCAACGAAATGCTTACGAATTGATTTCTGAATCATCGCATCCGTACTGTAAAAAAAACAAAAAGTTAAGTAGATTAGTAAGTACTGATCCCGCCCTCTACACTATGTTAAGAATATTCTATGCAAAGTTTATCTATAGTTTAATAAGACTGTAAGAAAACAATGCAACTTTGAATATAAGGACAGTACTTATACCTAAATTTCCATCTTACGAAGATGGTTGTCTTATCTTACTTAGTTATGTGGGAACTGTAGATGCACATGGACGTTGTTTCTGAGTGCGTTAGCGTTGTAACGCTTCATGTACTAATGAACGCTCAGTCAGTATCGCTTAAACATAGAAACAAATCTACACACACAATGAAGACCAACCCGCCTTCGTGAGGTAGAACAACTATACAAAAAATAAAGCCAAAAAGATATAATAAAATAAATAAATAATGCTGGACTTTTCACACAGCATCATCTAGCCCCAAAGTAGGCAGAGCTTGTGTTATGGGTACTAGATGACTGATATACTACTTATATACTTTTTGTTTATAAATACATACATATTATACATAGAAACACCCAGACCCGAGACAAATATTTGTAGATCACACAAACATTGGTCCCGCCGCGGGGACCGAACGCAACCTTTTGCGTAGATAAAAAAAGATAAAAGCACTGACTTGGGATCAACATTGGCTGTAGCCTCGTCGAGCACGAGGAGTTTGTTCCTCGCGAGCGCGGCGCGCGCGAGACAAAGCAGCTGTCGCTGGCCCGCGCTGAAGTTACTGCCGCCGGACGCCACTACCGAGGACAGTGACGTCACAATATGCTTCAGCTCCACCTACAAACAAATAAGCTTTCACTTACACATGTTAAACTTTCGCGACTCGAAGACATATCCCACTAATATAATAAAGCTGAAAGTTTGTGAGTTTGTTTAGATGTTTGTGTTTCAATTAAGCCTAAACCAGTGAACCGATTTGGATGAAACTTGGAATAGGCGTAGATAGTGACCTGGAATAGCATATAGGCTTCGAAATGATGGTAACACGCGGGCGAAATATATTATTAGCTTTCATGTCCAATTCAGGGCATACTATACAAACATATTTGACAGCTACTCTTATTCTCCCACGGATTTCCATCTTATTCCATCAAGTAAGGAAACTCGAACCAGAGTCCTTGCTTTGCAACTTTGGGTATTTGTATCGATAAACCTTTTTCCCTAGGTGATAAATGAGTTGGTATAAATGTTACCTGTTCCAAAGCCTCCCATATTTCCGCATCAGAGTATTTATCGAAGGGATCCATGTTGTACCGCAGACTGGCGGAGAACAGCACTGGTTCCTGAGGAATTATGGCAATCTTCGAACGCAGCGCCTGAAAATTAAAAGAACTTTATTTGATAACCACTTCCACATAGGTACTTATGTGAGTACTAGAAACTTAGGATCTAAAACAATAATAGGGTAAGTTATTTTATAAAAAAAACGAACTAGGCACATTACTAAAGTTTTTATCATATTCGGTAGGTACCTATTGTCCGTTAAATAATTTTATTAGGTAGGTACTGCAATGGTCAGAGGCGTTAGACCATACATAATGTAATGAATGGCAAATAACCCATGGACGCTCTCACCAGAGGCGCCATATACCTAACATGGGCTTACGACCCTTATTGTGGTTTTTGGGGTCGTACAGAAAGTGTCAGCAATCGGTAACCCCTCCTAATAAGGTGGTTTGCTGCTTGCTTCATGCAGGGAGGTTACCAGTCGATGATGCTGATATCGGATAACTATAAAGGTTAATACGCGGAACATCCTATCACAAAGCTAGAGCGGAGAAATTCATAATCTCGAAATCTACGCTTGAGCTATGTGATTGGATCGCGTGATATCAATCAATGTTCCGCGAATCAACCGAACTCTAATTAGGTAGGTAGGTAAAGTTTTTCTATTTCACGTATACCTAACTAAGTATAACTAGCTATTTATTACCTTCAGAGCGATAGAGCCAGTTTCGATGTCATCAAGTAAGACTTCTCCTTCAATGGGCGCGAGGCGGAAGAGCGCTGAGATGAGGGAAGATTTGCCGGCACCAGTGCGTCCGACAACTCCGACCTACAAATTATTATTTTAATTGTTAATACTTACTAACTTCTGCAAAATGTGGGCCTGTATAAATACTTATGTATTATTTATACATACATGCCTCTGACTACCCACTTAGACAGACGTCTTTTTTTGTCTTTGAAGACTCAAAGGATCTCGAATACATAAAATAATCTGAGAATGTCTACCGCGCCTTGGGGTTACAGTGGTGCGTGATCCTGTTTACGTTTTCTATGTCTTACTGCTGGAAAAAGGATGGAGTACCTACTTTCACATAGCTAGTCCTAGTCATGTAATAAAATTAATGCCTACAAAGCATTGGCTTTTGTGTCAACACAGCTGATTTGAAAAACGATAAATAAACTACTGTTTTGTACTGTTGTATGAATGTATTGTACAATATGGTTTCTTTTTTAGGGTTCCGTACCTCAAAAGGAAAAACTCTGAACCCTTATAGGATCACTTTGTTGTCCGTCTGTCTGTCTGTCAAGACCTTTTATCTCGGAACGCGTGGAGGTATCGAGTTGAAATTAAAACCATATACTCAGGTCTACGGTCCCTTTAAGCTGTGAAAAAATAAAACTTCTAAGTTAAAAAACGTATATTTACAACACTCGAAGGAAATCAAAATTCAAAGGGTACTTCCCGTTGACCTAGAACTATGAAATTTAGCAAGTACATAGTATCGTCTTAGACTACAAGTACAGGGAAAAATCTGAAAATCGAATATTTTTAGTTAAAAAACAGAGCAAAGAATGGGGGTCGAAATTTTGAAGCGAGTTAAACGTGTCATGTGTGGTATCGTATAAAACGGCTACATTGGCACAAGTTTCAACAGATTTTTAATTATTTTTAGAATGTATAATGTAAAAACAATTATGTTTTCTCTTCTCATGTACGAGTAGGTACTTATACCCTTCCTTAATAACTTTGGTGTATGTAGGTAGTACGGTAGTACCTAACAGTTACCACTGTTATACGTACCTATTTATGCCTTTGTACGGAACCTTCGGTGGTATTTTATATTGTTGTTTTTTTTTTACTATAAAACGTATATTACGTAAATAATTAGGTACTTAGAGGGTGTTTTGTGACTCACAGAGAACAACTCAGTAAGACAATAAAATGTCTCCTGTGTAATGTACATACAGTAGGAAAAACAATACTATAACTTATGAATAATGCACGTTTAGTTAAACAAAGGCTGATAAAATTGTATTCATTCGAAGTAAATAATGCAATAATCGACAATACAAAATGCCTGTGTACTGTTGCTCTTGTTTCGTAAAACCACGTAAAACGACGTTATCTATTTTGATTACATATTTACTTAGGTACGATAGCTAAGCACGTAGTACCTAGACGTAGTACCTGAGGTCCTTGCCCTGTAGTGGGGATATGGGTAAAAAGGGCTAAAATAAATAAGTGGGTAGGTACACTAGGTAGGTAAGAAAGGTGGAGAAAACTGGTTAATCTCTCTCTCCCATAAGGGTTTGCTGTAAGAGAACTCTTTTTAGGGTTAATCTCGCCTCTGCCATTACTCTCTATTTTAAGTTTTTATGTATGCCATTTCTTTTTACAATAAAGAATAAAGAAAGAAAAAATAATAAAAAATATTTTAAAAAGTGAATCCCGCTTGTCACTGCTCTCTTGAACGGTGAAGGAAATAATTACGTTTTTATACTAAAAAGAAAACCGACTTCAATGTTTGACTCGAAACGCGGTGTGACAGGGCGTCAAGCTGTCGATTCGATTTCTATTTGTGACATGGCTAGGAGGGAAGGTGTTTAGAGTTTAACGGGGAAACTATCAATCCCTCAGGAATAAAATTTATATGGGAGTGACCTCTGGAGTATATACCCTTTCAAACATGAAAAGAATTTTGCAAATCGGTCAACAAATGGCGGAACAAGATAAAAAAAAAAAAACAGACAAATTGAGAACCTCCTCCTTTTTTGAAGTCGGTTGAAAATAGCGAGGAACCTAAGAAAATGATATTGTAGGCCAGTTTGATATCTATAACTGAAAATCGTCTTAAAAACTTGATGATTCTACTTGAGGCCGTACTCACCTTCCATCCACTTTCAATAACGATGTTCAGACTCTTCAGCACCGGCTCAGAGTCCATATCATAGCGCAAGTAAAGATTTTTGAAGACGAGACGGGCGCGTTTCGGCCAATCAGCGGGCGGCGATGGACCATCGGTCTTTTCTAAAGGAAGTGACGTGTATTGCGTAACACGTTCCACACTCGTCATTTGAGATATAACCTCTGTGGTTTGCTTGATGCCGTATTGAACCATGTTGACGAGAATCAGACCTTGACTGATCGCTAGACCTACGTCTCCAGACCTTGTGGAACCTGTAGAGAAATAACTGTTTAGACATTTTGTAGACCTTCGGGAGGGCAACGAGTGGCAGAGAACGTGTTTAACCAATTTCAGTTTAATATATCAGGTAGGCATTTCTGTTAGGAGGGCTAATTCGTGATAGCAGATAGCATTACAATATAAACCCGAATTGGTTTATAGTTATTAACATAGTATGTGACAGTTAAATTCTAATTATTTCCTTAGTCATAGGTCGTATCGACTTCTTCCTTGGATGCTATAGGTTGGTGAACTATATCACACAATACGGAGAAGTAAAATCGACTTATAACTTACATTATTACGACAAAGATGGAGATAAAGAAATAAATACCATCATCGCGAAGCAGGAAAGTGTACGCCACCACAATGACATAGCAGGCTGAGATCAAGCACAGCCAGATGGAGAACGCCGTATTCGCAATGAGAGTCAGATACCTGAAAACACACTTAACTGTTAACTCAGGGCTTATTTCACTATAATAAAAAAAAATTAACCTCTACTTTCAATCCGAAGGTCGTGGGCTAAATCCCGGCCGTTCATCAATGGACTTTGGGTTTCGTAAAATTTAAAGAGCTTTAATTTAACACAAGCTCTAAACAGTGAACGAAAACGTGATAATAAGCCAGTGAGTGAACCAAAATCCATCCGGCCAACACTACTCCATTTTTAAAAACTTAAGGAAAATCGACTAGTAAATCATTTATTCGGTTTTTCTTCAAATTTTAATGGAACCAAATGGAAAGTATGGCCTAATTGAGCACTCACCAAGCAGCAGTATGAACGTCCTGTTTCTCGTCGAACTGTCGGATCAGCATCTGTTGCGCGCCACATGCTCGGATCGTGTTAAGACCCGCCATACTGGCCGACACGTGCGAGAACACCGGGCTACGGGACACGCCTTCCACTCTGTACGAATAACAATATATGACGAACTTCCATGGACTTATCTCAGACATTCTACAAAAGAATTGGCGAAAATTCATGGAACTCTGACAAAGCTTAAAAAACAAAAGGAGTTGATTTGATATAGGCTTCCTTTATACGTTAATATCGTCCGAAACGTACGTGTAATTAGCTTGACATCGACAGTTTTATCAGTGTTCAAAGCACACAAATCCATCCGTGGTTTGGAATGCGCATTACGAACTCTACATTCTTCAATTTTATTATGGTACGCATGGTACTTATTTAGTAAAATAAAAAGCTTAAAGTGCTTGTTATATACCATACCTTTTGATAGTTTGAGCAGTGTTGAGGTACATTATAGTCCACAGATACATGAAGATGCCACAGATTGCCGTCGTCGCCACCATGAATGGATTGACGATAGCAATCATAACTAGAATACCAATCATCACCATGCATACCTGGAAACAATGAGTGTTGTAAATTCACTTACCTATACAGTAGACCTAAGGAAGTAAAAAGTTTTCGTGCCCACTGGGTCATAAAGCGTACCTCCCCACCCCGCCTGTGGGCCATATGCGAAGAACTTTTAGTGCCCGAAGCACGAAGATTTGGATTGTCAAGTGTAGGTATCCTAAAGATTCAGTCGTGAGTTTGCGTAGTGGGGTCGCTGGGATTTTTTATTTCCAACGAACCCATTGACTTGAGTAGTGGGGTCGTTGAGACTTTTTATCCCTAACCACCTCACGGGGAGGTTAATGATGTCGTTGGGAATATATCGGTTAATCTAACAGTCAAAGGTTATCTGGAGTAAATCGATTCTTAGCGATTATACTCGTATACCGCCCATAGATCATTAGATTTTTAATAGTTTTAACAAATTTTTCATTCATTCAGATTTCTTTACCTGGATACTGTCCAAGTACATCCTGGGCAGGGTTTCATCGACCACACCCATGTCTTTGGAGAATCTGTTGAGAATGCGTCCGGAGGAATTCGTGTCGAAGAAGCGCATTGTTGCCGCGAGAATGTTACCGAACATTTGGTTGTGCAGCTTTATGGAACTACGCATGCAAACCCATAAGAATAGGATTGATCTGAAACCAATGAACACATAACGTAAAAAGGTTCACGACTGTATCCCCAAGGTGCGGTAGACATTCTCTCAGATATTTTTATGTTACTTATTCCGAAGCCTTTAAAGATGTCTAAGGGGGGTAGTCAGAGGCATGTCCAAACACATATTATTATTTGATACATGCCCACATCTTGCAGAAGTTTGTAATCATACGTGACAGGTTGCAAGCCCATCGCCGCCTATAAGAACACTAACTGGTTTCTTCACGATGTTTTCCTTCACCGTTTAGAGCACACCAAATGAACACATACTGTAAATAAATCGTGGGACGAATGCTCGGAAGACGCAAGAAACGAGAGATAATCATTGTTATTAATGCCAGTAACCGCGGTCACAGACCAGAAAATACAAAACAAAACATTTATGCACAACATTACATAAGACTTGCAAACATAGACGCATAAAACGAATCCTGTTTTTTTTTTAGATAAAATCTAAATAAGCGTTTGCGAGTATTCGCTTTAAAAAGTTATCCTTATATCTAGCTTTCTAATTAAAACACAAGGTCACCTTTCAGTAGTAAGAAGAATGCAGGCAATGATTCCAATGCTCCAAATGTAGATATAGTACGAGTTGTTGACCTGAGTCCAGTCCGCAGTGGTTCCATTCGTCAAGTTCTGAAGCTTGTCCGCTGTTTTTAAAATATTGCCGATGATTGTGCTGTTAGGTTTTGTCGCCATGCCTTCTCTCAATAACTCTTCATCGGTTTGATTGGTATAGCTTGTGAAGTTCAAACTCGACAAGTTACCTACGCTCAACGGTTCATCTCGGTATGTCGCTTCTACGTTGTTCATCCTGAGAAAAAAACAAACATTGACGGAACAACAGTACTTTTTCCTAACACTTTACGTTTTAGTTGAGTCAACCATCAGCTCATAGGATTGAAAATTAAAACAGTTTAACAATTCTTTTCATTATTTTAATTCAGAAACATAATCTAAATTGGATCTGTTGAAATGTAGGTAACATAAGCGTAGTAAGGTAACATATTGTCGCGATAAGCAAAACAAACAAAGATAAAAATGAATGATATTCAAATGATATTAGGTATATTTGTTCAGAAACTAAATGTCAGATGAGCGAATTTCATGTAATCTACAGTTGAACATAGATAACAGCGTAGAGGCTAAAGTAAACCAAGTAGGTACCTACGTTATGTGTTTTTATTCTGGAGCTAATTTTCTTGATTCTATCAACGCTTGATCATCAGCTAACACACAGACACAACAGAATTATGTCGGAGAGGAAAATTACATAACCTGTTTTGTTTATTTATGCTAGACAATAATATAATATATTTGATTGATTGATTGAGAATATTGAAAATATGAGAGCAGAGATTTCAGTGTCTCTATTTTTCTCTTTCTAATGTAGTCTTTTTCACTTCTTTATACGGTACTAGCTGCGCTCCCGCGGTGTTACCCGCGGTCCTTCGGGATTTTTTCATTTTTTCGGGATAAAAAGTACCCTATGTCCTTCCCTGGGATACAACCTTTAACTATGCCAAATTTCAGCTTAATCTGTTCAGCGGTTTGGGCGTGAAAGCGTAACAAACAGACAGACATACAGATAGACAGACAGAGTTACTTTCACATTTATAATATTAGTATGGATGGATGACAGAACTTCTTATTAATATGACTCAACATAATAAATTCTTGGTCTTCCCCTCCCTCGCCTTCCTTCCACATTTCCTTGTAATAACTTACCAATAAGTGAGCCAAAGGTCGCTCATCGAAGTAACAAGTTGCGCGGCCAGTATGGAGATGACAGTCAGGAACAGAAGCCACCAGCTGCCTCCGGCGCGGAAGTACTGAGCGTACACACGGTACGAGATACGACCTGACATGAGGAACATTATTTATATTAAACAGGGGCCTTATTATGTAATTCACTTCACTTCTTGGTTTATGGCTTCTGCGACTTGTTGTCACAATTCTGCCATATTGTGTAATTCAACTGGCAATGAACATGGACTTCATTTTGTCATTTGAAACCCATTCTGGACATCAATTGTCATTTTGGTATTATGTGATTGGTTGAGCAGTGAACTATAATGGGATGACAACTGGGAATGGATTTCAAATTAGACAATAAGGCTGCAGGTTAGAGGGCAAAGACACGCAGCAAAACCACAGATAAATAGAACAGTGACACTGTCCGTCGCTGATATAATATGATTTACCTACATGAATGCCTAAATTGAATGTCTGAATGGAATTGCCATGAATTCCTGAATTCAGACAGATAATAAATAAATAAATTAATAAATAATGCTGGACATTATATAGCTTATCTGTATCATCATCATTATCTAGTCCTGGACGTAGGAATCCCCAATATAATTTTAGGAATGTCTAGATTCTCTATTTACATTAAATATTATCGGACGATTCTACATGTTACTTCACGGTACGTGGTCGCCAATTAAGAATAAGAATAATAAAGTTTTATTTTCTCCACATCATATACAACAGTTACAATAGGTACTTAAATCTACATAATTGTATGTGGGTGAAAATACGGCTACCCCTCAGCATTTGCTCCAACAGCTCGAGAGTGTTGGAGCGCTGGTTTTCAGTGGCGCCATACCCGTTGTGGCGCAGCACTTGAGCAACAATTGACTTCTCATACGTTTATTAGATATTTGAGTACACTCCTCATCGCTATTTCAAGTTTATTATTCAATTCTTATCTTTGTAAGATATTTTGATAAGTTTGTACTATGAATCTGTGTTGACTAACCGTGAAAAAGAAAACACCGTATTTTTCTTATCGTGTCATTCTTTCGAACCAGTGAGGTGAATAGATTAAGGTCTTTAAGATTCCCTTCTAGAACTGTCTGACACTATCTGACATTTACACCATCTAACACTTTGGCGATTTTTTTTTTATAAATTAATATTTTTTGATAAAAATGTTTTTCGCTAATATATGAAAAAAAATATATAATATAATAAAATAATGCTGGACTTTTTCACACAGCACCATCTAACCCCAAAGTAAGCAGAGCTTGTGTAATGGGTACTACTCGTAGAATGACTGATAAACTAATATACTTTTTTTTTGTAAATACATACATATTATACATAGAAACACCCAGACCCGAGACAAATATATGTAGGTCATACAAACATTTGTCCCGCGGCGGGGATCGAACCCGCAACCTTCTGCGTCGCAGGCGGACCTTCGCCCACTGCGCCACAGAGGTAGTCATATCATCGATAATGGGTCTGGCCTGGCTGATATTATTTCCAAACATGTATAATTTTATAAGTACCTGTTCCCGACTCCTCACTTTCCTCGTGTTGTTCCTCCACATCCCCCGCGGCACCGCCGACTTCAGATCCGACTATCGAGCTTACTGTGCTCATGTATGACTGAAACAACAATTTTGCATTCAGACTATTTCAGACACTTTTTCTATGTAGAAGAAACTAAGTGATGAATTCGCATTATATTCTGTTCTATCCTAAGTAAAATAATTCAGATGACGATGCAATACCTGACAGAATAAAAAGATCGCAGAAATATTTGTAGCCTCGGAAATCTCAAGGTAGGTAGGTACTCTCTCCACGTACCTGCTAGATACCAACTAGCTGGCCCGACAATCTAGTTTAAATTTCGAGTTCATACAAAATATTGTAAAGAAAAATGTATGTATTTTGATATTCTTAAGTTATGCGCTTATCACAAGCACTATTTCATATTTATTAACATTGCGGTCTATCTGTTCAGTCGGTTCCATTCATTCTGATTCGTTGTAACCTCTGTTGAACCACAAATAATATTTAGATAACTATTTTACAGGCATTCTTTACAAAGTGGACCACGTTTGCGCAGCGTGCACCGACTCAGGATACTTATGTAATTCTGTAATTGTTTATTGTACACAAGACAATGGTTACAAAACAATAATTAGAAAGTACATGTACAAAGGCGAGCTTAACCCTAAGAGTTTTCTACCAGCAAACCTTTGAGTCTAGGGAGAAGACATTAATAAATGTGGATGCACTGTGTACGTACGCTGTATAAAAGAAAGCTATAAATACTTTCAAAGAAATTGATGAAAACTTGACCACGTTTTTGTATAGAGGTCTCGCAAAGTGTCCTCGTTTACAGCATCACGTTACTGTATAATAATAAATCATAGGTGAACGTTCGTTATAAAATAAAATGTGACGCACAAAGATCAATAAATCACGCAAGTGAAAGATAATAAATACCAAGTGCTATTTATTTTTATATAAAATCCGCGTCTTCATCAGTCTTACAAATTCCCGCGGTTCAAATCAAACTGAGATAAGTAAAAGTACCTATTAAGTTTTTCGAGTTTGGATGCTTCGTAAAAGTAAACTCGCAATTTGCTGCGAAAAGTGACTCAATTGCCAATGATTCGGCAGCAGAAAAACAATTGTAAACATTAGCAAATTTTAGTAAATGTTTTCTTTCTAATTAGGAGTGTGCAGGAGCGATTTAAGCAATTTTGTAGTTTGAAATCGTTATTTATTTCAGAATCTGTGAAAGCTACAACCTTCATATTTAGGGAGATTTATCTTGGATTACGTGTTTTGAAAACACGATTTCTGAAAGTGACGATGGTGAAAGTTTACTAGATAATATATTTTTTTGAAAAATACATGTTTTGCACACATTATGCTATTTATCTCAGGAACAGCACACTTTTATTGATGAGACCTACAAGTATTTTTTTATTTTTGACTTTTTATTTTTCGAATGGTTGTTTAATTAACTTGTAATTAGCTAAAAACTGTTTTGACGCTGTAAATGACGTTGCGTATCCATAGCTCTTACTTCTCACACGCCGAACAAATCACACTCGCTGTCCCGCTTACAAAATGGCGGCTCCTGCACACTCTTAATGAAAGAGGGAAAGAGAGAGAGAGGCATAAGAAATCTATCAGTGCTGGCCACGGATTTGTCTATGGTGCTGGAAGTTTACCTGAGTGGACATGGCACGTTGCCTTGGACCGGTGGGCGGTTTCATAGGCTCCTCTGTCTGTTCTTCTTCCTCGAGCTCGGCGAATAATGGCGACTTCGATACCTCGTCGAAACTGCCCATCGTTTCGATTTCCCCCTACAATAAAAGATATCTTAGTTTTAAAGATTCAAGTGAATCTCGTCAAAAATATGTAGATAGTAGATACCTAATTCATGGACCTCTATGCCTTTTTTTTTCGTAAAGGACGAAGAAAGTTTTCCATTGGATCTTTCAAAAGTACTTTCACTAAAAATATATTGATTCCGTAGGAAACATAAAATACGGTCTACACTAGAAGCTATTGTTAGAAAAATATACCTATTGTGTTCAATGCATCAAACTACGCGTGGGTATTGTTAAAAATAAGATTTTGAAATAGTTTATCTGCAGCGTGCAACTACCGAGAGCGCTCGTGGTCGTGCTTAGATCGTTTCTAACGATCCTTAGATAGCTTGACTAATCCTGTCGTATTTTGTAAATATATGTAAATATGTAGTAGCTTAGTTTCGGTAAATAAACTTTTTCTTAGTGTTAAAAAAATATTCAAGGAGTTATAATAATAGGTAATCTAAGTAATGTATTAAGTTATTTAAATAATTTGCTAATATTTCAAACCTGCCACTTGTGCAAACATTGACAGTCTCTGTATAATCATAATAATATGTTCATTAATTAAATTGTATATTGTACATATATGTATGTATCTCTTTAAGAAAACACGACAGCTAAAACTAATCTAAAACATTAGCATTAGGTCAACTGGCCCAGCGTAGGGTCAGTTTATTCCGGGGCCAGTCGACTAAATATTTTAAACGAGTTGTTGTATTTTTTTCTGTATGTTATAAAAGGTGTATATTATGTTTATAATAATAAGTACCTTTAGGATCTAATCTAGATTATCTAGATCGCATTAGATTTAAAAATATCTGTAATTGCATAACATAATAACTTTATACATTTGGACAAACGTGCATGGAAGTGCGTTCTTTAATATATAATAATAATAATAATAATAATTAATTTAATTTTATATATACGTAATATATACGTAATTTGATATTAAAAAAATATTGCTAAATCATACGGTAAGTATACTACACTTTCAGAGAAAGGGTAGGTATTACCATACGGGTATACCCTTTCTGGAGGTGGTCCCATATTACTAATCTTTTTCGTGCGGGATGGAAGTTTTCTCGTAGTAAGTGTACTCAAAAGAAGCTAGTTCAGATGATAACATTATGATGTGTAACAATGAATATGAAATCTATCGAATTCGAGTACAGTAATCTTTTTGAAGTTAGGATTGATATCATAAAGAGCCATCAATCACATTAAAAAAAAACAAATATGTAATATTAAGTTGTGAAAACAAGTTTAATTTGAAGTTTACTGCTAAATTATTTCTAAAAACTGTAGGCAGCGCTCTCATAATTTATGTACCTATTATCACTAAAGGAACTTATTTATGTTAATACACTTTGTGGTTTTGTGAGAAACAATTATTTACTTTAAAATTTGTAATAACAATACATATATACCTACCATTTTTGAGTCCTGTAAGTTACAATCACGTTACAATAGAATTTTTAAAAGCTGTTTGTTATAACTGTTGTGTTGAATGATCTAGCTAGGTGACAATGTGACTACTTTTACTATGAAACATAAAACATTTTTGAAAAAAAAAATTGAACCGACTTCACAGAACACAAACAGAAGAACCTTCTACACACTAAAAAGAGAAAAATAAGAATATAATTTGAAGTCGGTGCCAAGTGAATACGATTAGGTACCTATCAAAAAAAGAAATCGAGCGATAGCGTACCAGGATACAATTTTGCACACATACATACAGCCGAACATATAACCTTCTCCTTTTTTTGAAGTCGGTTAAAAATCACTGCCGCCATCAATCAATGTCGAGCCATTTACTCGTAATAATCATGATATATGTATTATTCTAGCCGATAAACTGATAATAAATATTTCCGATTACCTGGTGATATGACGTAAAGCAAACGATTCACATGAGTATAGGAAAAAAATATTTTATCTGTGTTTCGTAATTTTTTTTTGGCTGTCAACTACACAGCTGTGATCATAAATCCAAGCATGTAAAAGTAACCCTTCTTTACAATGTAGGGTTATTATAAAACTGGGTTGAAATTGAAAAACTGCCAAAAATATTAATTTAGGTAGATATAATTGGGGTTTTATTTATCAATCAAATGACATAAGTATTTGCTTGATCTCGGAAATTCGTAGGCACGATTTTGATAAACCCGCGAGGCCTAAACAGTATTTCAAAATGTTTAACTGCTAGCTACCTTCGTTTTAAAAGTGCGAAATAAGTAAATAAATCATAAATAATGCTGGACATTTCACACAACATCATCTAGCCCCAAACTAAGCAAATCTTGTACTATGGGAACCAGACATAACTGATATACTACTCATATACTTTTTTTGTTTGTAAATACATACATATTATACAAAATCCATTTATACCCACAAGCAAATTCTCAAATACCTACGAGTTTTTGAAAGTAAACTTATCTTATAGTCTGTAATCTGTGACTTCATTTCTACTTGATAAGTCAAATCAAGGTAGCACACTAAAGATAAAAATATGTACTCACATTGCGCAATATGATGATATTATCTGCTGTTTTCAAGTGGTGAAGTTGATGCGTGACGAGAATTCTGGTGGAGTGTCGTAGGAAGCCGTTGACACATTCGTTTATAAGGTGCTTCCCTACGTGTGTGTCCACAGCCGACAACGGGTCATCCAGTAGATAAATATCAGCCTGTAGGACAGAAACAAACATCAGAAACTATGCAACAGTAGCTAGATATTTGTAGAAGGTTTTCTAATAAACAGAACTCATCTGATTACCTACAGTTGTAAGAATCAAATCAATATTCCAGGCACTGCAGCCATCCTGTTGAGTCACATCATAAGTTGTTTCCTACAGACCCTGCAGTGGTCTAATATCAACTAAAACATGCAAAGTTTTTCTCTTTGATTGAGACTTGAGACCCGATCTCTTTATAAATACCAGCCGTTCGTTCGAGGCCAACTCCTCACAAGTGTATTGACTTGTGCGTTGCTGCCATTATAGGTAGGTAATACTCTCGGAACTACGGCAGCACTCGGTTATAGGTAATTCAACTAGCGGTCATTATTTTGTCTAAGAAGAACTAGACGGACAATGTAGTCTACGAGTTTTGTATGAAAAAGCGTTCACTGCGCAGACAGACAGCTAATTTCACGAATGCCTAGATCCGTTGGGCGAAGTGTAGGTACTTACTTATATAAACAATTCTGCTCGGTGACAATTTCATTATAAGTTAGGAAAAAGTGTCCAAATTAAGCGATCGATACTATTACTGTTTTGCAAATTTATACAAAAAATAATAATAAGCAAACAAAGAGGTAAGTATCTGGTGAGCTAGGATGAGTTAGCTAAATTGTGTTTGAGAATGAATCGTTAGGAAAAGCCACGTACCTACCTAATGCTGTAGGTAGATTAAATTTTTCACACGAATGCGCGAACAGTAGCTTTTAATATTTTAATATCAAACAAACAATAGTTATAAAGACAAGAACGTGTATGATAAGGAATTAACAAATACTGAGGTTTATCCTGGATTAGGTAAACAATGTTATCAGATAGTAAGTATAGTAGGTTATTAAATTACACGAACGGACTTAGGTTATCTGTTTACATTATTCTACTTTATTTTATTGTCACTGTCTTACTCAAACAGCAAAAAATCAAAGGTACTTACACCCTTTCAAGCTGCTAAGTGTCATTAAAGCCTGGTTTTAGAGAAATAACTGGTTTATATTATTATCCTGTGTGTGTCTATTTGTACAATAAAGAATTAAGAATTAATTCTTCATAAAAAATACATTAGAACTCCTGTTTGGAAGTTAACGCTGTATTCTGTGCTATCGCTATCATAGGCAGAATGATCAAATGAAGTGGCTTTAATCAGAAGTTATCATGCGAACCTTTTAACAATACCTACGAGTACGTATTCACATACGAGTACCTACCTTTTAGAGTAAATAAGGCCATCATTGACGCAATTCGCAAATTAACTCAGTACCTACTCATAATTACTTTATATATTTTTTTGTTGTTATTTTTTACGTAGGAATGTATCCCTATATAGGTAGAATTTTTACGTTTTACGCTGTACAACAATGAAAATTTTTAAAATAAATGAAATCTAGTGATATGAAAAGAGAAGATAAAAAAAAGTATTTTGTCACGGACGGAACCCTTCCTATGTGAAAAGGACTATACCGTTTAAAATGGCAGCAATCAACATTCGGTATACTCGTACTTTTCGTAGCAATATAGTAACTTTATAATTTCTGTGCATGCATATAGGATGCGTCGCGTCGTCGTTGATATCGCGTAGACAACGTAACGAGTGAAATATTGATAATTTCTAGAAAATATTATTAATTAACTCTTCAAAGCAACCATTTACTGCCACTCCCGCAATAATACCGACCGGCTTTCATTCTTTAGCATCCATAACTATTTTTCCAAAAATTATACAAAGATTTTCGTAAGGAATGTTCAATATTTGCCAGTTTGGCACAATGAATTGAAAGGCACAGTTTTATGAAAGGATTTCGATCACTCCTAATGGATTAAATTGTGGTTTCGTTTAGAAAAGAATAATGAACGAACATAGGTATAAAAGAAACTCATTCGATTCCTTGTCAAACTTGTTTTCGCGGATTTGATATTCTTAATACACCACTCAAATTAAGAGTGTCAAAAATACATTAAGCTTTGTTGTATCCCAGAAATTTACACGTTTGACCCATGCGAGAGATGTTCGACTTTAGCTCAAATGGCTCCTGAACACTTTTCATTAGGTAACATGTGAGTTTTATTAAAAAAAATTAGGTACCTAGACTAGAGCCCACAGTTTCTTCAATTCTGTGTCTGTAGTAAAATTATTTAAAAAGTTTGAAGTCCTTCATACCTGTCTATAGCAAGCTCTCGCCAGTCCGATTCGGGCACGCTGTCCCCCACTGAGACTTATCCCTCGCTCGCCGACCATCGTGGAGTCGCCCGCGGGAAGCAGCTCGAAATCACGCAGCAGAGCGCAGGCCCTCACCGTCTAACAAGCAATACTTTCGTCTAATATTTACAAAATTAATGCAATGGATAGAGAAAAGGGGAGAGTTCTCGTATCGGAGGCTAAGACTCACTTTGGGTCGCTGCGCCAAAGGAGTATAATGTAAGTAAAAATAATCTTCCACTCGAGGATAGGACAACTATGCCCAGTTGGACTGAAAGCAAGGATGAGTGGATAATACCGGGCTTACATAATAATGATGACGAGAGTCGAATCTATAATAATTACAAAAAACAGGTTCACGACTGTATCCCCAAGGTGCGGTAGACATTCTCTCAGATCTTTTTATGTTACTTATTCCAGATCTTTTGCAGATGTCTAAGGGGGGTAGTCAGAGGCATGTCCAAACACATATTTGATACATGCCCACATCTTGCAGAAGTTAATTACCTAATGAATTATTTGCTTCGTTCGTTGACCAAGTCACAGTAACCCAAATTTAATGTTTTTCTAATAGCAATGAAGTATCCCGAGATATAGTATGTATTCAATTTTGTCGAGTATGTAATTAACTAGCATCTCGTGAAACATTGATCTTAGATTGATTTAAAAACCAAGCAATTTGCAAAACACGGAAAAAGTACATACCTTCTTGTATCGTGTCTTGTCGTAAGGCAGTCCGAAGAGAATATTCTGTCGGATTGTTGCTACGAAGAGCCACGGTTCCTGGCTTGCGTAGGAGATGCGGGCATTGCCTAAAGATATCTTCCCCTGCGTTGGCGGCAACTCTCCGAGAATCAATTGAAGTAGAGATGACTGTCAAAGGAAAAGATCGAGAAGTTAAGCTGGTGGTATGGAATTCTTATTTTTCAGTACGAATCTGAGGCTTTTAACGAAGATTATTTATGACCTTCTACGGATAGGTTTCATACTTAATTACCTAGATTTATGCATTATTTTATGTGTCTAGGACTATACCGGACTGGACTAGAACAATATTTTATCTCTGTTACTATTACGATCTCGCATTGATTAATGTTTCCTACTGTGTCAAGTAAATAGCACAGACAGGTAAGTAGCCAAAAAGCAATTTCAATTCAATACGATGTTGGTTGGGAATTAGTTCTATAAAGCATAATTACATATTTAAAGTAATACATAACACGTTATAATGATCCTTATCGTTACTATTATCTACATCTACACTAATATTATAAAGAGGAAACATTTGTTTGTTTGTTTGAATTGAATAGGCTCCGAAACTACTGGACCGATTTGAAAAATTCTTTCACCATTAGAATCCTACATTATCTCTGATGAACATAGGCTATAAATTATTTTCAAAAAAATTTGAGATCCTTATGAAAATTGCAATAATGTAACCAAAGGTGTAAAAATTTTGAACATAAAATTCTTCATATCGCGTGCGCTGCGAAAACTATTGATGATAGAACAAAAAAATATTCTACAATATTAAAGAACGTATTAATATCTACAAAAAAGTCAGCGATAGCATATGTCCAACTATTGTGGTTGTGTCAGAATAACAACTTTTATAATTTAAAAAGTGAATAAAAATGACGACCAAAAGCAGACCACGTTATTCTTATTTTGGTATTTATTCTTATCCAAAAAAATTCCTTCATAGTAAAGGCTGTTTCAGTACCCGTCGATTACTTTTTAAATGATTGAAATCGGACATTTTATTCAAAAGTTATCATGAGTTTAAAAATGTAAGATACATCGCGACCACAGAATAAATATCAGTTAGTGCGGTAGGACAAGTGTCTGGGATTTTTAACACAGGTAACGGGATTTTAACCTTGATTAATACCATAGATACTATTGATCATGGCGTATGCAACTGCGCCGAAACGGGGATTTGCCGGTGGTGTCCAAACCTGCCTTACTGCCCAATTCTCCCCTACCTACCTTAGACCTTACCTACAAAGGATCATACATCCCGCTCCGGGACCGCCATGTTGTTATTAAATTTTTGTTAAATACCTATAATAAACCCGTGCGAAGCCGGGGCGGACAGCAAGTAGATAAATATTTACACGAGAAGTTATCGCATAGTGTCACGCTTAGTACGATACGAATATAACACATTCAATTCCCGTGTCAATGTTTATCTTAATTGAAGCGTCATCGTGACTATAGGTAATGCGTCGCGCGTGGCGTCTTGCGTTCTTCCGTAAACGCCACTCTACAACGCCATCCGTCTTATTACAAGAAAATGAACCCAGTTTACTTACTTACTTAAACTGTCCCTAGAAAAGCGATCTTTAAATACTCATACAGAACGCTTTTTTGTGGTAACTGTTTTGTTTTGACACGTGTCAACATGGGGTTCAACTAAGGTCTAACGTTTATGTAATAAGCAGCCATATGTTTGAATTCAGAGTGCGCCCCGCGCGAAGCCGCGTGTCTCTGTAAATGAGGCCTCACCTTTCCAGCTCCAACAAGTCCTGCGATGCCGACAAACTCTCCAGGTTTTGCAGTAATAGTGATGTCCCGTAGAGTTGGCACGATAGGGTCCTCCAGCCAGCTGGCACTCACTCCGGACAGCACTAGTCCTGTCGGCTTTGGCTTTTCCTTCTCTACCTTTTCAGATCCATTTGTGATTTTAGAGCTCATATATTCGATTGCCGGCACCGGAGCCAATTCATCTAACATAAGGAATTCCTAAAACAAATCAAAAGAACAGTCGTTAAAATACGAGTAGGTATGTCTAGGCAAATCTTACTACTACCCCTACCCTACTACTGACGATACAATCTATTTCCTCTTTGTTTACTCGTCTTTTACCAAATTTAACTACACATTTCATTTTACAAATATTTTTTGGAAAAAGTCTAAACAACACTTGCTCTAAATTCCTGCTCTATCTTCGGCACATTGTTGACGCTATCGCTCCAAAATACACTCAGTCATTCGTCACAGAATACAGAGAAGCATTCGTTTCGATATTTCAAGGCTAACTGATACTGGCTTTATTTGAGTATTTACCTACCAGAACATCAAATTAGAATTACCTAAGTAACCTAGGTAACTGCTTTAGTGGTTAAGTAGGTCTAGGTACCTTATACCTACGGTTTATTGCTTTTAATACAATTAATTCAAGTCTTCTTTTCCACTCACCTCAATTCTTTTTACCGATACCATAGTTTCGGCCAGAAAAGCCAATGCCATCGGAAAGAAGATGTTGCAGGCTACTTGCAGAAGATTGAAGTATTGCACTAAAGAGAAGGTTATTTCAGCTCTAATTTCACCGCCCAGTACAACAAAGGAGACAACCGCCACGTAAAGGATAAACCGTTCAGTGAAAACACTGAGGGCTGTTGAGAAGCCTTTGATCATCGATGTCCTCATTATAAAGTTCACTTCCATTCTGAAAAAAAGTTGTAACTAGAGACTAGAACGATATCTGCTATTCGAAGATATAAATGTGTGAATTTCTTTAACTTAGTAAACTGGAAGGAATCACACAGATTAGCTGTGAGTCCAAATGTTACAGGGTCGGCTATTGTTAGAAAAATGCTATGAAATACGTGAATGTCGCAAATATTGTCCAAAAATAAAAGGTAGGTACTAAAATACATACAAGTACCTAGTGTATTATATAGTCTTTGATACAAGTTATGGTTATATAATTCTATGCCTATACATGATCCTACTAGTGTGAGCACTTCACAAACAAGGTCAGACGCGAGCCGGTCGGCACTTTTGTCAAAATATTTAAGGCTAGAAAGTAATGTTTGTTACTCACTTTCGCAGTTTAGCGACTAACTTCTCAAAAGGCTTTTCCCAAGCGTACATTTTTATAACTTGGACGCCGTTAACGAGTTCGCTCATAACTTTCACTCGTTCATCAGTGCGCTTTGCAATTTTTCCTCGGAGCACTCCTTGGCGGTTACTGAGGTACGCTAAAAAGTTTAATTTCATTAGTAGTAAAAATACATAAGTAGATACATAATTTAACTAAACTAAAGATAAAAAACAGTGTTCAAATCACCGGCCGCAGGTAATGTGCCCAAAAGGCTGGCGGCATTACCTCGTTGGATGGCTATACTTATCCTCTGTCCGAGGTAAGCACCAGCCCTTTGGACATTGGACTCGTCAATCAACCTCTTGGATAATTCTCTGAAAAGGAGCCACGCCTCTGGACCCCATGGACCTGAAGTTTCCACACCAAAAGGCAAATATATACCCATCGCCGATAGATATGTATTTCCGCCTTTTATTATTAGTAGTTTACCGCTACTAAAAAACGTTGCTATTCACACAAATCTGAATAGTAGGTAGGTACCTAAGGTGTCTTCCTAGATTCAAACTTCGTTGAGTTCAAGGACAAGCCTCTCGATGGTTCCCTTCATCCCCACCATAATGTTAGTTTAATGACAGCCATTATGTTGATGATATTTCAGAAACATGTATTTAGTAACATTGTAGTCGCAACGTCACATCCACTCCATTTAGTTGTAGTGGTTGCAAAAGTAGGCTTTTAAACTCTCATCCATAAAACATAGTTTTTGTATCTGCGTTGAAGGACTAATATAAGCACGTAGACATTAAAATTTACCTTGAACCAAGACAGTTTGTAATAATATAACAGTTAACGCAGCAAGAGTAGCCCACGCTATATGTTGCCACACTAGGTACGAAACCACAGGAACTACGATCGGCATCACCCAAATATAATTCAGGAACAAAGTCACCATATCGAATCGGTTGACATCGTTGGACATGAGATTTATAACTTGACCGGTTTCTGTCTTACTCATACCATTGCGATCAAGTTTCAATATCTACAAAAAAGTATGTCACTGTTAATTGGAACGATGCAAGTTGGAAAGGTTAAAATATTTTAAAAATGGTAAAAAAGCTTTGTAATAGCTTAAAAGTCCATAAACGTACGTAAGTACCTATGTCCCATCATTTAACCAGCTATCAATCAGCAATCACTATACCATCAGTAATTTTATAATTTTTATCATCATCCAGATTGTCTACGATGATATGTCTGTTATAATGATCGATTAGAAAATTTGTGTTATATAATAAACAATACTCGTATTTTGGTTACCTTCCTGTACATCAATGAACAGCTAGCTATTCTTACTCTCATGCCCACTCGACCCTGGCTGAGCTGTAAATGATTCAACATCAACGACGAGCACACACTCAAAAAGTTCATAGTAAAATTGAATATGTGGGCATATTTGTATTCTTCGTCAGTTTTAGTTCCAGAAAAATATTTTATTAAAAAACCCAGAGTAAATGGGATTAAAGGCCTGAAAACAAACGCATGATTAAAGCTTTTACATTATGTACATAATCTAGGTAAGCTAGAACATAATAATACTAACATTAAAATGATGAATACTAAGCCACTCAGCAATCCGCAGATCATATATTCCACCCAAAAGGAGCTAATCAAGGCTTTAGAATAGCTTGGCTTCCGGCCTGTTTTCTTCGCTGTTTCTAGTTCTTTCTCCCATGCTTCCTCCAGACGGTCTCCTAGCCGACCGGACTTGTCACGATCACTAGCTTGCCATAGGTCTTCGATCGTCAGTCCCTGTTTGAAGCCTCTCCGGAATAAGGAAAAACTTGAACTGTAATAAACAATACTTACTTAATTTAAAATCCATGCTTGATACTAATATGTAGGTTTAATTATAAAATGTCCCTGATCAAGCAATTACACCGTTGATATTTATTAATCTTAAAAAATTACTTAGTTAATTACAAAGAAAACTTTGAATAATCAACTTAGCAATACAGGTACAAAAAAATATATTACAATAGGAAAAAAAACATTCAGATTTGAAGAAACGAAATTAAATACAGGTTAGTAGGTACCTAAACGAATTCGTTTAGTTAGATGACCATGAAGATAAAATAGCAGTCAAGTAAAATATATTAAATTGCGAGAACATCATAGGAGCCGCAATAGGAGGATCAAACATGAGACCAAGAATGCATATCAAACTCAATCGTAGTAGGTAGGTAGGTAATTGCTCATAAATTATATCAATCAAGTGGCGTGGCGGCTTCAATTGGTTGTGGGATACATAGCAGTTCTATTGAAGCTAACGTTATAAGCATATCATAAATGCTACAAGTATAAATGTTATGAACAATACTGCTAACCAAGAAGTAAATGCATTCAAACTTTGTGATGCAGAGTATCCGTTCCTGTTTAGTGTGCACAAATAGAATCTAAAAGCAGGAATGAGATAAACCTAGCCAAAACCAAACTCAAAAGCTGAGACTGGTACCTAGGTAACAGTAGGTAAATACCAATGAATTGTAAATACCTACTACTTACATACAGTGAACTAGAACAATAATAGTGTTACTTACAAGAATCTGTATTAGGAGTAAATCATCAATTACACCTACTATTATGAAGATGTTCTCGTGAGGTATTTTAGATGGGTATTATTTCAAACATATTCCGTCTTATACTGTCTCTAGAAAAACGATCTTTAAATACTCGTAATAGAACGCTTTTTTGTGGTAACAGTTTTGTTTTGGGATGTGTTAGTGTTAACATGGTGTTCATAGTCGCGAAGGAACAGGAGTAGAATCACCTAGTTTTAAGACGTTTCAAAGTGATCCCAGCGGTCCTACTGAATAAATGCTTTTTGACTTTTGACTTTGACCTCAACTATGGTTTAACTTTTTTGTAATATGGCCAATTATCTTTACCAGAAGTGAAGTTATCCAAGTCTGATTGTTCAAGCAGCATAGGTAGTAGGAACAATTCTCAAGGTTATTTGCTATAGCATAGGTTTTTTACGATCATAGTTATGATGAGGTAGGTACTTAAGTTATATTAAGTATATTTAAATTATTATCGTAGAATATTCTATTTGCCAATAATTTAGGGGTAGGTACATAAATTATAATCATACGGTGATTCTCATAAAAAGTTAAGAGTAGACCATTACAGTAAAAATTCAAGACTTCATCTCTTCTCTTTTTTTTTAACTAATTTTTTTTAAGTATCACCATTAATCTAAAAAAAATCTTAAAATACTCACAATATAAATATTTTGGATACGAAGTTTGCAGTCTCGTATGGATTTTTTTCTTTCAATATCACAGTTGATTCCATTTTGAAGGTGTGGACTCGTTATGGTTGTCCTGTTCCTTAAATTTTATAGATTTAACTGCCGCGTAGGTTGGTAATATTTTATATACTTAATTTTAATAAATGATAAATATTTTTAGTTACGTACTCTATTTAATTAACAATTAAATGCACCGTGAGCCTAGTTCTTAAAATATTAGATTGCATAATATATTTTGTTTGTAGTCAAGGGACATAACACGTTTACTGAATCACAGCCCGTTATTCTCGGTATGTCGACGATTTCAAACTGTTTTTTAATTTACACTTTGTATCTTATATACCTATACTGGAAAATATCTCTTAATGTCCGGGTATTAAGTTTTGTTTGTATCACAGATGTTAGATAAACAGAGAAGCAGGCGCTCGGGGCCACGGGCGATAAACTCGGGCGTAGCCACAGAACAATATTATATTACTCAGTCTGACGAGAAGAACGGTAACTACATACTTCGGATTGGCTAACACGGATCACACACTAGCGCTCTCGTGAAAACCATTCGCAACTAACTTTAGCGCGGGAAATTTGAAGTATTACTACACAGGTACTACTTTCTACGCTCACTATATTGAATATAGTGAGCGTAGAAAGAATATAGTATATTCTTCGCCCAACGGATCTAAGCATTTGTAAAGGTTTGTCTGCACATTGTATGAAAAAGCGTTCATAGCGCAGACAAACGGCTAACTTCACAAATACCTAGATCCGTTGGGCGAAGTGTACTTTTCCTATTCTTCACCTAAACAGAAGGAAAATTATAAGGAAAACAAAACAACGTTTAAACATTTTCCAGAATATTTATTTTTCGTATTACTTAGTAATTTTTTGACACTTCTTCAGAGTAAATTCACACTCAAATAAAGTAATAAATAAAGATCACTGTAAGGAGTCTCTCGGGCTTGGGTCTAGGATTAAGTAAGCAGGAATTGAGGGTTAAAAATGAATGAAATTGGTAAGGGTTTGTTTTCCGATTATTTATCTACCATTTTTATCGCGCGGAGTAGCAAAAATTTTCGAGAAAAAAAAGAACTTCACATCAGATTACAAGTGAAACGTAACGCAATCTGTCTAAAGTATTGTCTGTGGTATAGAATTTCGTGCAAAATCGATGCAAACGGAACGTAAAAAGTTGTCTGTCAGTGTCATTATTGGCGTTATTCTGTTTTTCTTTGAATTTCGCGAATGTGCTTCTTGTATTACCTACTAGTAGGCTAACAGACCTGTAGCATAGGTTGCGAGGAGCGAAGCGACGAGCGGTTAGGTGTGTAGTTAAAAACCACGCGCGAGCCGAGCGAAGCGTGCCGCGGTAGCGGCCGGCGAGTGCTAGAACCGACTTGCTCCTGTTGTACCTTACCTTTATTACATAGGTAGGTACTTTCCGAGTATGATTTTTATACCATTTTGTTTGCTTGAGGTTAGGTTTTATTAAGTAATTTTTCTAAAGAACGGTGCATCTCCGCGCGCTAAAGGAGGTACCAGGGGGGAGGGCGTACCTCTCCCTCCCCCCCCCCCAACCCATCACCCCTTATTTCCTGCTTACCGAATTCCCGACCTATACCGTCTCTCGTCTCACATAACAAAGCGTATATATCGCACTTGGAGTCTATTTCATAAAGTACCTACTGAAGATTTCACAACACATCACAGAAAGCGTCCATATCGCAAGCAATGGAGTCTCTATCTCAAAATCAAGAGCACAATCGCGACACTTTCAGCTACAATAATTATTTCAGTTCTTAACAGTATATCACCAACTGCGAAAATACTGGCAAAAGAAGAAACAACGAAGAAAAGAAAGAAACTGAAACGAACTTCAAATGTCAGTCGGCCGGCCTGCCATTTTTTTCCCAGACAGAGGTAGCGATGTGTATATCCGGAGTGATTAGTCCAATTGGACTACTTCTTTTGCGTATAGTTCATCTATCTCTAGTTCAATTTCAATCCAATCATATCTTCTTATCCGTCTTCTTATCCGTAGTTCAGAGCGAGATTGATAGAAAGAAGCAGACACAGACAAGAGACAAGATAGGTGATATGTGATATATTCCAATCTTATCAATCCGTCTTCTTATCCGTAGTTCAGAGCGAGATTGATAGAAAGAAGCAGACACAGACAAGATAGGTGATATGTGATATATTCCAATCTTATCAATCTTATAGTTCAGTAGTTTAGTCTGAGCTCGAACGATAGAAGCATTCTCACAATCTAGTTCCGTAGTTCAGCGAGCGAGTCGAACGAATTAGGGATGATCGATATTAGAAAAAATCGATGTTAACATCGAACTGTCCGTTATATTTATGAAATGTGTTTATTGTTGTAGAAATTACAAAAGTTAAAGAAAAAATTTTACATACCTACCGAAAGACTGAACTACTGAACTAAAAGATAGATATACTTCCCAGCGGTGAAAAGATATGTATATATCTTTTCAATTAGGAGATATGTTTTGCACATGGCTTTGCCACTCCAACTACCAATCACTCGATTAAATTAATGTAAAAATGTTACGTAAGGGATTTTATCTCATATATGAAGATCTCCTCTAAATTTTGATATTTTATTATTTACTGAATACTACTTATTTAATTTTTATTTCATCTAGTAATTGTGATCGTTAAAGCAAAATCGGTAATATTTCACCCATCTGGCAAATAGTATTGTTTTCTCTTTCTTTTGTAGAGCGCTGTCTTCTTTTTGCAAATCAAACCTGTGCTGGCATTGGTTGGTTCAGAAGCTACTGTCGAGCGAGCGAGACTGAGGCACGTCACAATTTTTATCTGTGCCTTTACGTCCGGTTTGCCGACAGCACTCGCAGTACACTTCGCCCAACGGATCTAGGCATTCGTGAAGTTAGTCGTTTGTCTGCGCAGTAACAACTGTTTCATACAAAATTGTGTTTTGCGTAGACAAACGGCTAACTTCACGAATGCCTACATCCGTTGGAAGAACTGTACCTACTACTCTTAACGTAGGACGTAGATTAGGTACGGATAGTTTGAGCCTTTATCACAGCTGATTTTGGCAGCTGCTCGATTTATAGCTAACAGAAACTCGCCGTCTAACGCCGTTAATTAGCGTGATATATTTGACATAAAATGCATGTTTAAACTTTACAGATACTTATAGGAACTTTCAAAAATCACGCTATATATTTGGCTTTAGGCGCAGGGGAGTCCCTAGCATCATTACTCGTATAACAGCAGTTGCTATAATGGATTGTTTTTCTGTGCACGTTTAGCGCCCAAATACTTGCTCTCTCAACATACCTACTGTTGGGTATTGATTGACACAACATTTATTTAGCAGTCGGTCAAGCAAGTCTAACATCAAGCTGCCCGTGTATCGTCTGCCTTAGTGATCATTTTAATTTCATTCAATTCATTTTATACTTGAAGATAAGATAGACGGTCACGGAATTTAAAAGCCTAATTGATATTATTTACAGGATGGAGCTTGCAGCTGCTTGTTAGCTTATCTGTAATACCTAGAAGGTAGTTAAGTAACTTACCAACATCAGTCGTAGTCCCTGAAAAGTAAACTTAAATAAAAAAAAATTAAAAAAAAATTGAACCGACTTCACAGAACACAAACAGAAGAACCTTCTACACACTAAAAAGAGAAAAATAAGAATATAATTTGAAGTCGGTGCCAACTATTCATTTACATCTAAGAAATTCAAAAGAACTTGGGTGCAAAATTGTATCCTGGTACGCTATCGCTCTATTTCTTTTTTTGATAGGTACTTAATCGTATTCACTTGGCACCGACTTCAAATTATATTCATATTTTTTTCTTTTTAGTGTGTAGAAGGTTCTTCTGTTTGTGTTCTGTGAAGTCGTTTCAATTTTTTTTTTCAAAAATTTTTCTTTTTCACTTTTTAGTGTAAGTAGGTAAATAAATACTGTGTAAATAAAAGTGTATGTGTAAATAATATAGTAAGCTACGAGTACATTAAGACTTTGCTTATCGTAGCTTAAGTAGGAAACGATAAGAGACGTCATGGGCAGACCTACTAAAGGACACACCGGAGTTCAGCAAGGGGGAAAACTATCAATCCATAAGGAAAATGAAATATTTTGGACTACCTCGGGTGTAATACCCTTTCAAACTAATTTATGTTTGACTCAGATTGTGAGTCAGGGTGTGTTGTGTACGTAGTGAGAATGAGGTTTTTTGAATGTTACGGGAAAACTGTCAACCCCTCAGGAAAAAAAATATATGGCGCCACCTTGAGAGTAGGTATACCTCTTTCTAACAAAAAAAAAATTTGGAAATCGGTTCACAATTTTCGTAAAGTTCAGTGACTGTTTTAGTTTTACGGGAAAACTATTAATCCCTCAGGAATAAAATTTATATACAGTTGTGGCCATACAATTAGGAACGCTTAATGAAAGGGAAGATTTTTTTCGAAGTAACTAGTAAAACTAATTGCACGTATTTTTTTTTATTTCTCCCAGTATCGCATAACTTTACCATACTAGCCTTACATTCGTTGATACACATGATTGGCAAAAAAAATTATCGTTATACTCTATACCTTAGATCTCGACCTAGTATTACTACTTACCTACTGGCTGGTCACATAATTAAGAACGATGAATAGCTTTTTTTTAAATCAAATTCAAATAGAGAACACTGTGGTTCTATGTCAATATTCGTATAATTTTGGCGCCATTTAATGCTGTAACTGTAAAAGTCTTAGGAGTGATTGCTTTATAATGGATCGCGTCCACTAGGCGGACGCATCGCATCGGAAAAATCCGCCTCCTATACATTTTGTATGAAACTGCGTCCGCTGCAGGCGGGGCGGGCCGGGCCGCATCGGAATCCGTCGGCGGATCGCTCGGCGAGCGTATTTTTCCGCCGATGCGGCCCGGTCCGCCCCGCCCCGCCTCTAGTGGACGCAATGCGCGCCGCATTTTTTGTAGATCGTTGCTGCGAGCGGACGTATTTATTGAGGGAAAAACCGTAAAATGAACGAAAAACTACTAATATCTTTAATGCAACAATATTCTGAACTTTATGATAGGTACTGGAAATAGAAAATATCACGATGCGTTGAGAAGAAATAAGATTCGGACTGAAATTTTCTTGCATATGGTGCACCCTGACTTTATGTTTGTGACGTTTATTATTTTTTTGCTCCTCATCCAACAACATAAATAAACATAACTTCATCAGAACCATCCATCGTCACATACAACCGCTTGCTAGCTTGTCTTACGTAGGACTGGCTGTAAAAATCCGCCGATGCGGCCCGGCCCGCCTCGTATAGTGGACGCAGTACGCAAAAATGCTCGCCGATGCGGCCCGGCCCGACCCGTCTGCAATGGACGCCTAGCTTAATAAAACAATGGGGAAAAATAAAAGTTGTGATAAGCCTACCAGAGCAGTAATAATAAAACTTCGCCAGAAGAATTGGTCGTTTAAAAAGATAGCCGACCATCTGCAATGTTCAAAAACGATGGTTTTCAACGCTGTGAAGCATTTTGCCATGTATCAAACTACTTCAATGTACTGCGTGTACCTAAACAGAGAAAGTCATCTCGTCGTGATGATCGAAATATCGTTCGTTTGGCAAAACAAAATCCTTTTAAAGGGTCTAATGAGCTGAGAAAATTATATTTTGGTGAAAACAACCCCTTAGCAATCTCAGCACGCACTATTCGAAGGCGTTTGGTAGAAGCAAAGTTGCACGGAAGGATAGCAAGAAAGGTGCCCATGTTGAAAAGGTCGCATAGGCAAGCCCGACTTGCATTTGCAAGAAGGTATGAAAACTGGACATCTAGACAGTGGAAAAATGTTCTTTTTTCTGACGAGACAAAAATAAACAGGGTTTGTTCTGATGGAAAACGATATGTCCGACGCCCTCCGAATAAAGCATTCGACCCAAAATACAGAAAGGTGACATTAAAGCATGGTGGAGGAAACGTGAAAATTTGGGGGTGCTTTTCAGGACATGGTGTTGGACCTGTAAAGTTGATTGAAGGCAATATGGATCAATATGATGGATCACCTAAAAAAAGCTAGGCCCCAAACCGTGTTTGTTGCCCTGATTCTTCACGGTATTGGTCGCGAAGGAACAGGAGTAGAATCACCTAGTTTTAAGACGTTTCAAAGTGATCCCAGCGGTCCTACTGAATAAATGCTTTTTGACTTTGACTTTGACTTTGACCAATACAAAAATATACTGGAAGAAAGAATATTACCTTATGCCGAAGACGTGCTTCCGGTTATTTGGACATTTTAGCACGATAATGATCCGAAACACACTGCACGATCCGTAAAGGAATTTCTAATAACGCAATCAGTCTCCGTTTTAGACTGGCCAGCTAACAGTCCAGATCTCAACCCGATAGAAAATCTTTGGTGCAAAGTCAAAAAAAATGTTTCTAATCGGCAGTGTGGCAATCTAATGGATCGCGTCCACTAGGCGGACGGGTCGCATCGCAAAAATCCGCCTCCTATACATTTTGTATGAAACTGCGTCCACTGCAGGCGGGGCGGGCCGGGCCGCATCGGAATCCGTCGGCGGATCGCTCGGCGAGCGTATTTTTCCGCCGATGCGGCCCGGTCCGCCCCGCCCCGCCTCTAGTGGACGCAATGCGCGCCGCATTTTTTGTAGATCGTTGCTGCGAGCGGACGTATTTATTGAGGGAAAAACGTAAAATGAACGAAAAACTACTAATATCTTTAATGCAACAATATTCTGAACTTTATGATAGGTACTGGAAATAGAAAATATCACGATGCGTTGAGGAGAAATAAGATTTGGACTGAAATTTTCTTGCATATGGTGCACCCTGACTTTATGTTTGTGAAGTTTATTTTTTTTTTGCTCCTCATCCAACAACATAAATAAAAATAACTTCATCAGAACCATCCATCGTCACATACAACCGCTTGCTAGCTTGTCTTACGTAGGACTGGCTGTAAAAATCCGCCGATGCGGCCCGGCCCGCCTCGTATAGTGGACGCAGTACGCAAAAATGCTCGCCGATGCGGCCCGGCCCGACCCGTCTCCAATGGACGCCTAGCTTTAGAGAGCTGTACGACGTTTTTTTAGAAGAATGGAACTCTATTTCTATTGCGAAATGTCAAAAATTGGTAGAGTCAATGCCTCGCCGGTGTAAAGCCGTGGACATGCTACTAAGTATTAATTTTAGTTTAAAATGTATTAATTGGTAATTTTTCTTACGCGCTTCACGCTAGTGTGATTTATTCAATCTAAGTTTCATAAAAAGTATTTCTCGAACAGTTTAATAAATCGTTCTTAATTATTTGTCCAGCTTCATTACTATTTGATTTTGATAATATAGAGAATAAATGAAATTTGTTATGAAAATAGTCCGCGATTTTATTTTATATTCCTAGTCCCGTTTGCTCTATTCGTGTGGCTATTTCATAACATAAATAGTCACTTCTAAGAAGGAACACATAACCACACCTGACATGATTTAGATAAAAAAATCTGAAATTTCAGATCGTTCTTAACTATATATATGGCCACCACTGTATATACAGCCGAACATATAACCTCCTCCTTTTTTTGAAGTCGGTTAATTAATTTTAAACATGCACACTAGAGCTAAAATTTAAATTAAATTACTTATGTAAGTATCTAAAATAGGGTTCCGTTTTTACCCTTCGGGCACTGAACCCTACAAACTACCTTCATCATAGGGTAGGGACCTATTATAAATATATAAGTAAGTGTTAAATCTTACCTTTTAAAAGCGGTTTTCGTCAAATACGTAGTTTAACACAATAATTAATACCTACGCTAAACGTAACTTTTCTCATGTTGCCTGAAATAAATAGCAGAGTTTTACCTACCATTAAAACTCTTATTATGTCCGGAGCCTTATTCGAAGCCTTTTAAACATATTTTGAGATGGTAGTGCTTCCGTTTCCGGCCGTATTTTATAATATTAAACGTTTTAGTTCCGATATCGGGCACTAGGGGGCGCTTGGGTGCTTCTTCCGTCGTCCATGTTCACCAGGTTTAGTGCGAGCTGTTTCTTGTCATTGCGGGTCTCAAAATAACTTAAACTATTATATTGTACTACAACTTCAATGTTTAACTAGGTAGGTATACAACTAAGACACCAGGCAAAACTGACTGTAAGGCTTTGAATAAGGCTCCGGACATAATAAGAGTTTTAATGGTAAGTAATACTCTGCTATTATGTCCTTTCACCGTTATTCGAAGCCTTTTAAACATATTTTGAGACAGTGTTTGTTCTCGCCTGGTGAACAGGACGCCAATGTGATTAACACAATATAAATAGTTCAACAATCAATGTAGAGGCATTATTAATCAAATAGTATTAAATTTCTAAAATATACTAGTCTACTACTTTTAAATCACAATAGGTATGATAATAATTATAATCATGCTACCTGAAGTACATTATTATAACCTAGGTAGGTACTTAAATTATTTAAGTATCTACATCTAAATCTTGTTTACATTCTATGTTCTAAATCATTTTTTTTTTTATGTACAGGTTCAAAAAGTGCCCCCAAAGAGGTGCTAATTGAAGTGTTGACTGGTCTAGATCTAACTTCTTTCCTATAAAAGTTAACAAAACTATTTTCTGATCTCCAATTAGCCCTTGCCAAAATTTTATCTAATGGTTCTCTGTCCAGCCAACCCCTGGAAGCGACTGCTGACCGCACACTACCAGGAGTTGCCTTGACACCAGCTTCTCTCAAAACAGCCTTAACCCATCCTGAAATAACAGTTCTAGAAGCTGCTTTAGCTATACCACGAACAGTTACGAACAGACTCTTAGTATTAGCTTCCTCTCTCCTGTTTTTCCCTAGTAAAAGCAACTTTTTAATCCACCAAACTGGATCTAAATTTAGATTATCTTTATTTGAGAATAGTTTCCAACCAGACTGAATAAACGATTCCGAATCTGTTTTGGATCCATACATAGGCCATAGTGTCACAGAACTATCATTGCTATTGATAACAAATAAGCCTTCTGCTATGCTTAACAGTGTTAGGACGTGTACGCGACGCCCAGAGCAAAGTAATAGAAGAATAGCACAGCGTCGTGAAGCTTCATACAAGCTTTCAGAATTAACGAAATTGGTTGAAAGCCAAGAAATTAAAACACTAGTATCCCAAACAGAACGTTGTGGTCGTGATGCGGAACTACTAAGGGAAATTGACTTTAGAATTTGCTTAACTAATACATGAGAACTAAGAATGGAAGTACCTTCTGTACCACACAGTGTAGAAACAACAGATTTGTGGACTAAAATTGTTCTGTATGCCAAACCCTCCTTAAGATGGAGATCAGCTAAAAACTTTGCTAACTCTGAACCAGTAGGATTAGTGGCACAAACCGCAGATTCTCTGCACCACTTCACCCATCGCTCCCATGCTGGCTTGTAAGTATTAAGAGTAGATTTTCGCCAACCTCCCTGTAATAAAGCTTTTTGTTGACCTGTCCAAGATTCTACAGCCCGAGACCACCCCCACATCTCCAAACCTCCAGCGCTAGATCCTGAACCTTCGGTGGAGGGTGACCTGTTGAAAGATCTATTAAGACGGTCTCTAGCTGACGAATTGTAAATGGTGGACCTCTCGCTCGAACTTTGAGATCTGCTCTCCAAAACGCCTGAGGCCACTTCGGAGCTACAATGAGATACGTACCTTTGGCCCGATTGAGGTGCATGAGAACTCTCGGCATCAGATTCGGAGGTGGAAACACCCACGCAAGCCTGAACTCCCATTCCCAAGCGAATGCGTTGTGTCTCCACGCTAGAGGATCTCTCTGATCGAGACTTACATATTTTGGTACCACATGAGATCGAGCGGACGCGAACAGATCTACTTCCGGAGTGCCCCATTTGGCCATTGCCACCTTTTCTGTAAACGATGGAGCTAGGTGCCACTCTGGGACTATGGACTTCCGAGAGAGTCGATCGGCCACACTGTTGTATCTGCCCGGAATGTGATGGGCTACTAAGTGAATGTCGAAGCGATCTAGTATTTTGAAAATCTGATAAGTTAGATTCATCAGCTTGGTCGATCGACTTCCCCCCTCGTTCCTCAGATATGCTACGACGGATCTGTTGTCGCACTGTAACATCACCGACGAATGACTCAGAAAAAGACCGAATTTGTACAAAGATTTCAGAATAGTCAACATTTCTTTGTAATTCGAATGAAACAACCCTTCGGTGCCTAGCCAGTCTCCCCTTATTTGGACTCCGTTCAGTTCGGCTCCCCAGCCGATGTCCGACGCATCTGTCGTCAGAAAGTGTGTTTTGGACGGAGGGTGGAGCCTGGATGACTTTCGACAATTTATCATCCACCACTTGAGCTCCCTGACTGTCAGAACAGGAAGAGGAAACAGACTCCCTGGATGTTTCTGAAGAAGACTGTTGCAATGAGCTATAAGGTGCCGAAAGTTGAGACGACCCTGTGGAACGACCAGCCGGGCAAAATTTAAGCTTCCTACAATACTCTGTATTTCTCGAAGGGTAGCCTTTTTTCGGTTTAGCAATTTTGAAATCACCCCTCTCAGACCTAAAATCTTTTTGTTTGGAAGTAGCTTCTTGTTCTCCCACGTATCCCATACAAGACCTAGATACTCCATCGACTTTTTGGGAAAAAGAATGGACTTCTCCATGTTCACTTTCCACTCTAGATCTTGCATAGTTTTGAGGACAATTTCGGTATGATCTATCAATTTTGACCTGTCCTGACAAGCAATTAGGAAATCGTCTAGAAAGACAACTATTCGTATTCCCTGCTCTCTGAGAATTTCCGCAGTCCAGTTCGAAAGGGAAGCAAAAATTTTTGGTGCGGTCGCAAGCCCGAAGGGCAAACAGGTCATTTGTTGTAGCTGATCTTTGTATTTGAGTCTGAGGAAGCAACGGTGGGTCCGTGAAACTGGCACATGGTAATACGCCTGAGTCAGATCTACTTTTACCATCCAATCGTTCGGTTGTATGAACTCTGGAATTCGATGGACAGAGATTAATCGGAATTTCGTTACCTTTACATATTGATTTAGGTTTTTTAGGTTGAAAATTGGTCGCATGGAACCATCGCTTTTGGGAACCAAAAATAGGGTTGATAGAAAACTGGGCGTGTCGGGGGCACATTCTAGGATACTTTCCTTCACCATACTGTTTACAATCTGGTCCATTTGGGAAGATGGAGCAGTCAGGTAACGAGCGCTGATAAGTTTTGGTGAGATTAACGGTGGCTTTGCTTGGAATGGAATCTTGTAACCCGTAATTATTTGTAAAAGAGGACTTGGTGCACCCTTTATTCTCCTAGCTTCTACAAAGAACTTTAGCCTGCCCCCCCCGAAACGCCTGCATCGCGTCAATATTTCCTATCTCCTTTACCTTTGCCACGAGAGGAGCTAGGTTGGTTGTGTAGGCCTCCCTGTCTACCAAACGGTTTTTTGTAGTTTGCCGGGGCTTGCTGACGTGGGGCAAATGTTTGAGGTCTAAACTGTGGTCGAAAAAATCGTATATATATATGGGTAAAAGGGCCGCGCCCCTTGCGGTGGCGGCGGGTACCTGTTCACGTTAAGCGGTGCATAGGAGCGACCGGCTTGGTTATAACCGCTGGGTCCAGGTTGCGCAGCCTGGGACCCAGATGTAACTCTCTTCTTTTAGGTTAGGAGGTCTCTCGTCTTTTAGGAGGGTTTTGGGGCATTAAAGATTTTACCGACCCCGCCGTTATTTTTGAGAAACTCTACAAATGGTTCCTTGTCAAACAAAACCTCGCAAGATGGAGGTATTTTCTTTAAACTAGCTCGCAAAAACTTATCTTTTACTTGACTAATGAATGCATCACGTCTTTGTTCAATAACATCTGCCCTGCGGCCACACACTAATTGCAAACAATCTAGAGATATTTTTTGAAAATCCCCAGAAAAAACTTCTTTTATTTTAGAAATCAATGACTCGCTATCTAAGGAATCAACGTTTTGAGACCATTGAATTAAATCAGATACCCCATTTTTTAAAGCATCTGACATATTATCTGCATAATGACCGCACGGGTAATGGCACCCAAAGATTTATCAGTTGCAGATAAACTGCTCTGCTTTTCGAATTGCTTTATTTCGTCATTTGCCTCCAAGTCAACAAACCCCGGGCGTGCGTTGTAAGATTTTTGAATTTCAGAATAACGAACATTTGTCCAGATTTCAGACTTAAAATGCTGTAATGAATTCAACACCTTCAAATGCTCAGAAGAGGCACTTGCAACAGATGGTTCTTTCAAATTGGTGGTTAACTCAAAGTCGAATTTGAGGGTAGGTTCGACCGTTTCCTCAGACAGGACCGGCTCCGCGGCGGCGGGCTCCTCATTATGTACAACATTGCAATCGGTAGGATGCCAACAACCAGTAGGTGGGTAGGCATTCCAAGATAGAAATTTTTGTATTTCACTTACTTGTTTGGTAAGGTGTTTCAGAACCTTACCATCCCTGCGCGATCTTTTCGCTTCACGTTTCTCCGCATCTCGCGCCTTACGCTTGCGCCTGCTTCGATTCTCCACCTATCACTTGACATTATTTAATCGGAACTTTGATTTACTTTTACTTAAGTAATTTATATTTATAATTTTTAATAATTAACTGAAATTTTGAAAAATAAAATATTTTAACGAACGCTAACAGCGTTATTTTAATTTTAATTTAATAAGAATTTATTATCTTTTTGCGCGAACGCGAACTTTTAAAGACGTCTTTACGGCACGAAAATCAGGACGCCAATGACAAGAAACAGCTCGCACTAAACCTGGTGAACATGGACGACGGAAGAAGCACCCAAGCGCCCCCTAGTGCCCGATATCGGAACTAAAACGTTTAATATTATAAAATACGGCCGGAAACGGAAGGACTACCATCTCAAAATATGTTTAAAAGGCTTCGAATAACGGCGAAAGGACATAATAAACCTTCCTTAGAGTTCTATAAAAGGTGATGTCATTTTTCTCTTACGTTGTTAGGTTTTTATAGTTCTCAGGTTTTATCGCTTGCATTGGAATTTCAAATCGCCCGACCGACGTCCCTATACGTACCTACTCAGCTATAATACTGCCCTAGGAGTTTGACCCCAAGATTGTTGAAATCGAGAAAAGTAATGCTGCACAAATAGGTATAATTTTCCAGTCACCATGTCACCAGCCCTATTATTGTGTCTTTGTTTGAGGGGTGTGGAGGCTTTTAAGTTTTAATTGTTTTGCGGTGGGTTCGGTGCTACCAATTTCCTTCATATCCATCGTATGTCACCTATCTATAGTTTGATTAATTACTCAATGAAAGTGACGAATAGATTGTGTTGACATAGGATTAGGTTTCGCAAAACGCTCAAGTAAATTAGATGTGTTCAATAATAATAATAAATTGTGAGAACCTATAATTGGCTTTCTGTTTATATAAATTCGCCTAATTAAGTTAATTTAGCTGTTGGTTTTCCTAATAATAATAAATAAATAAATAAATAAGTAAGCTATTTTATAGTTTAAAATGAAACTTCTTCAAACTTTCATTTTGAATGAATTATTCCTGCCTAAACACACGCTCCTACTCTGTAAACTCGTAAACTCTAACTCAGTCTCTAAACTGTAACAATAATCCAGCGCGTATTTTTAGTGTTTTTTTCATTGCCCTAATTCAACTCCCTCTTCTGATAAATTGATAAGAATTTAGTTTAAAATTATAAAAATTATCTCAGTAAATAACGTTTTACATAGCTAAGTTTTCAATAAATAAATTAAATAATAATTGTCTCGTGCAGGAAGCAGTGTAGTTACTTAGAATGATAGGTATAACCACAAATCATATACATATAGGTATAACTACATTTATCTACATCTACACTAATATTATAAAGAGGAAACATTTGTTTGTTTGAATTGAATAGGCTCCGAAACTACTTTGATTACGATTTGAAATTCTTTTACCATTAGAATCCTACATTATCTCTGATGAACATAGGCTATAAATTATTTTCAAAAAAATTAGAGATCCTTATGAAAATTGCAATAATGTAACCAAAGGTGTAAAAATTTTGAACATAAAATTCTTCTAATCGCGTGCGCTGCGAAAACTATTGATGATAGAACAAAAAAATGTTCTACAATATTAAAGAACGTATGAATATCTACAAAAAAGTCAGCGTTAGCATATGTCCAACTATTGTGGTTGTGTCAGAATAACAACTTTTATAATTTAAAAAGTGAATAAAAATGACGACCAAAATCAGACCACGTTATTCTTATTTTGGTATTTATTCTTATCCAAATATGTTCCTTCGTAGTAAAGGCTGTTTCAGTACCCGTCGATTTCTTTTTGAATGATTGAAATCGGGCATTTTATTCAAAAGTTATCATGAGTTTAAAAATGTAAGATGCATCGCGACCACAGAATAAATATCAGTTAGTGCGGTATGACAAGTGTCTGGGATTTTTAACACAGGTAACGGGATATTTAACCATGATTAATACCATAGATACTATTGATCATGGCGTATGCAACTGCGCCGAAATATCGGGAAACTCAAAAAACATTAAATCATGGTAAATATCCCGTTAACTGTGTTAAAAGTGTTGAAAACCATGATAGTTTAAAAAGTGTCTGGGAACTATGGAATGGGAGAGGGTAGTGGTAATATATCAATGAAATATATATGGGAGGTAGGGGAGCATTGGGCAGTAGGGAGGTTTGGACAGCCCCGTGTCATGTCGGCCATAAACCATCATGCCTATCGTCAAATCGGAATTTGATCAGTAAGAATTGACCATGTATGGGGGTGGATTGGCATGACTAATGGTGGATTGGCATAAATAAATAAATAATGGTGTATGGCCGGCATAACACGGGGATTTGCCGGTGGTGTCCAAACCTGCCTTACTGCCCAATACTCCCTTACCTACCTTAGACCTTACCTACATATTAACCTCTAAACTTTAAAGGATCATAGGTACATCCCGCTCCGGGAGCGCCATGTTGTTATGAATTTTTTTTTAAATACCTATAATAAACCCGTGCGAAGCCGGGGCGGACAGCTAGTCTTACATAAATTTGATCACTGATAACAATATTTACTTTTATTTCATCCAGGTTTACATAGTTAGTATTTAAAAAGTAAGTAGTACCTATGCCACGTTGCTTCATTTCTATAAAGTTCTTTGCACTTTTCTGACATGCTGGCTTTTAGACTCTTTCAGGGCTTGCTCCAGTTTGTTCGCGATATGCAACAAGTTCGGCAGATCGCATTGCAGCATCACATGACTGATTGTATTCTGACAATGACTCGCCGCTTGCGCTTCTTGTATCGCAGAGTTAACACAGATCGGTGATAAACTAGTCTTATTTATTTCATAACTTATGTAACTATTGCACTGTCCAAAGTTTTTGCGAGTCATTATGACGAAGTTCATTGTTATCATTGGTTTTATTTGTTCTTTCTGATTCCGAGACGCGATCTGTAATAAAAATAATAAATTATAATATTTGCCTAGATGTTTACGCAAGAATTTCACTGTATTTCTACAAGTTAGTTGACATAGACAGAGTCTTGATTTTGTAGTCATTTCGAATGAGTTAATTTAAAAAATATATAATATGTAGGTACGTAAAGCTTTTTATATCTTGCACCTGTATCTCGAATCTCCACCTAAAGTCTTGATATGTGGGATCTTTTTGTTGGAGCAATTGTAATGCTTCGGATAGCTCTGGTTTCTTAACGGAATGCAATCGCACCAGTACTTCTTGCTTTTCATCAGAGAATCCGGCAATAGCTAGTGAAGATTTAAAATCTGATTCGGAGAGCTGAAAAAAAAGTATACCTAAATAAAAAACGACACAGAATTTACCTGTTACTTTGTTTGTGTGTTATGTTATGAGTATGTTTGGAACAAATCTTGCAATTGCTTTATGATATATAATGATCTGATGGCCAGAAGAACTGCGTATTTTTTTAAAAACAAAGGAAAATCTTTATAAATGTTAGGTATTGTTTTAGTCGAAGGTTTTAAAAACATGATTTACGACTTTTACTCGTATATCTTTTGTGGGTGCCTCCGTTTTGGTCGAGTGGGTGGCATGTAGGTACTACACTCGACTTTCAATGACGAAGGTTTCGTGTTCGAATTCGAACCCCAGCCGTGCCGTGCATATACTTTGCATCAAGTAAGGTTGAATAGGTCGGTACTTACATTGTGTTTACTTCCTTCCACTATCAGGTATATCAATGCGTATATTAGATTTTGGACCTGGCTAACGGTAATATTGAGCTTTTCTGAAATTATAGACCATTTATTTAAAAGTTGTGTTAAATGTGAATGCAATGATATTTTAAATTTAAATTCACTCAATGGAATGGCAGAATTCAGCCCAAATTAACATATTATTATGTCATTAGTGAGGACAGAAATAGGAGAAACTCAGGGATGTAGGTAAAGAAAATATGCTTTGACGAGAGACTCACGAAAAATAAAAACAGACTGAAAAGTAAAAACTGACGTGACAAAAAACAGAAGTAAGTACCTCAGTATCAGCATAGTATACATATAGCATTATTATGGTATGTGTGATAATCACTACTGTGAGAATGTAACAAGGGGTAAAAATTAATCACTTGGACCATGAGCCAGGCAGTGTGCTATCCAATGTCTGATAAACATTTCCATGAATCAATCAATTGACACCAATTCACAATGACAATACTATTGGAATGTTGTTATGGACACCTAGTCCATAATAAGTATGATTTTCTGGAGTGCAGTTTTATTTGGCAGCAATATTTTACTTTTATATTAAACTAGCTCGTACCACCCGCATCTTCGTAGTAAAATCGCTTGAGCCGAATGGTTCAATCGTTTTCCCAGTTTTTAAGTAAGTAGCCTATGTGTTGCTCTACATTCTTCTTTATCTTCCAGTAAAGTCTCATTAAAATCCGTTGAGCAGACGGGCGGTACTTATTATTTGGAATAAAAAATCGGGATTAAAAATGGACACCAAAATGTTAAGTAAAGATTAAGTAAGTATAATGAAAAACTTGCAAAACATGGCAAAGGTCCTAATTACTTTGACTTTAGTAAGATCAATTGTTTATAAAATCTACCACTAAGGCTAATTTCATTGATATTTAGTTACTTGATCTAGATCTATCTAAATTCATCACCCGCTATCACTTACTTGAATTATATTCTAAATCTTATCGCTTGTATTCAATGTGATTTGTGGGTGGCATTTGGCATGTCAGTCTATCGAAAACTTATTTGCTTACCCGCAGCCACACTGTACTTCTTATCATTGATCCCATTAGAGAGATAATCTAATGCTAGTTTGCAGAAATCAATAAGAACTGAAACAATAAGACCCAATATTTTACGTTTAAATTCTACAAACTAAAATTTATGAAAAAGTAAGCATACAAACCCTGTGTAGGATATTCATGTAATAAACTGAGATGCTCTTTCTGCAATTCACTAAGAAAAATAATCATTTTCTTGATTTTTCGCAATATATTGCACAAACAAAATATTTCTATTTTGTGTATTGTTTGGGGTTTTTTTCGTTTGATTTTTGGTGTTTTGATTTAACTGACATTGACAATAATTGACATTGAAAGTTTTTTTTTTTTTTTTTTGGCTTCGCAAAAAGTACATTGAAAGTTTCTTACTGATTGAGCTCAGATATTCTTATCTAAGGTGGGCCCTAGACCATCAATCGCGCAATGTAGCGTATTGTGCAATATTATTGACCGTTTAGGGTTAATATTAAAGATTGCGCTATGATTGAACGAAAGTTTGTGCGAGTTTTTTTTTATTGCGTCGGGTAATGTAAGTATTGCGCAATATTATTCAGTTTTTATATGAATAAGAAGTGAAACGTCTGGCTAAAACCATTGCGCAATTCCTATTATTGTGCAATATAATTGATCGTTTGGATTCAAAGCACATTTCAATCTTATTGTACAATAAAATGTATTGTATTGTACAATGTTAATGTTATAGGCCTATGTCCAGCAGTGGACTGCCATAGGCTGATGATGATGATGATGTACAATGTTATTGTAGGTCTAGGGCCCGCCTTTGTGATTGAGTGAGTGAATGAAACTAATTTATTTCTGTGTTGTTATCCTATATCTCTATGTCGGGATTTCTTTCGCCATTTTTGAAGGAGCATGTGGCTCTGCTATTTTATTTACTTTTCTCGTGTTTTACTAGGTTTTATTATGTAATTTCGGTGGCATTTTACTAATGAAGCCTTGGATTACGTAACAGAAGATTTGGTAAATGGAATGGGGGAGTATTCAAGTAAATTTCTCATTTGACGAAAGATTTTCGTTGGAGTTTTGAAATAACAAGCCGCCATGTTTTTTCAAAACCAAATTGACGTGACATAATACATATTTGAGAGGTGAAGATACTTGACATTTGCAGAATATACTGTTAATACAGTTTACAGCATTAATAAAAAGATGAAGAGGAAGAAGGAATAAAGAGAAGACGAAGCCGGGGAGTGAAGTAAAACCAGAAGAAACCAAGAAGTGAAGTGATAGAGAAGATGAAGAAGACTGACCTAAGATGTTACCGATTGGGCGGTATAGTCGCTCAGCGACAAAGCCCTTTTTTTTGTGAATAAATAATAATAATAATAATAATAATATCTCTATGTCCAAACCGGTGAAACAAAACCGATTCTAAATGACCAAAACCGGTATATTTTTTCGCAAAAGGAAAGCATACAGCAGTCCCTATTAGCCATGTGCAAAACATATCTCCTAATTGAAAAGATATATACATATCTTTTCACCACTGGGAAGTATATCTATCTTTTAGTTCCGTAGTTCAGTCTTTCGGTAGGTATGTAAAATTTTTTCTTTAACTTTTGTAAATTCTACAACAATAAACACATTTCATAAATATAACGGACAGTTCGATGTTAACATCGATTTTTTCTAATATCGATCATCCCTAATTCGTTCGACTCGCTCGCTGAACTACGGAACTAGATTGATAAGAATGCTTCTATCGTTCTCGCTCAGACTGAACTACTGAACTATAAGATTGATAAGATTGGAATATATCACATATCACCTATCTTGTCTCTTGTCTGTGTCTGCTTCTTTCTATCAATCTCGCTCTGAACTACGGATAAGAAGACGGATAAGAAGATATGATTGGATTGAAATTGAACTAGAGATAGATGAACTATACGCAAAAGAAGTAGTCCAATTGGACTAATCACTCCGGATATACACATCGCTAGTCCCTATGCCTATGGCTATATGTCACATGTCAGATGTTATTTACGTCACACACATCGACAGAAAAGTCAGAAAACGTCAAATCGTGCTTGACGATTTTTCACGACTTTTTCAGTTTTTAGTTTTGTTGTCATGTTTCTTTGATTTGTAGTATTCAGAAGCAATTTTAATTACAGTTTCATGGTGAAAAATAAAAGTGCATCAATATGGCTTTAAAAAAAGTCAAAGGAAACTTTGAACGAATGTTTGATAAAAACCTAACAGATTTAGTTCGTGGGATCAGAAACAACAAAGATAATGAGGTAAAACAATAATTTAAGCTTTCATTGAATGGAAAATAAATATAATAAGTGTATCATCTATCTATCTATAGTATCACCGACGTTTATATCTGGAATTATCGCTTTATCAATCGGTTTAAGTTCCAGTTAGGCCAACAGGACACCCATAATTTTGGTAGCAGATTTCTGCTGTGAAAGTGTGTCAGATTCTTACTTTCAACTATCATTACAACCTGTGTAAACAGAAGTGCATATGTATCTGATACTTACCATAAACCACATGATTTTGTTTGGACAAATTCCATGATGTTTTGTGTTCCAGGCTAAATACATAGCACAATGTATGGAAGAGATAAAAGTGGAATTGCGGCAAGATAACATTGCTGTAAAATCAAATGCTGTTGCTAAGTTGACCTATGTAAGTGTTCAAAATATTTATCAATATTAATTTAACACACCTGTTTCAGCAAGCCCATAGATAGGTAGTTGTCCTTTCCACAAAACTAAATTATGTTGAATTAATTTCTTTTACATTCATATATTTACTGCTTTAAGGAGAGTAGTAGGAATAGTTGTCTTTGTGTTTCTCGTACACAGGAATTAATTGAAATTGTATTGTATTAAAACATTAAGGATAGGGAAAGTTGGCACAAACGAAGAGAGGACTATGCCCAGCAGTGGGATGAAAAAGGCTGCGGATGATGATGATGATGATGAAAACATTAAGCTGCTTTTTATAAAAACGTAAAACCTTGGTTGAACCCCATGTTGACACATGTCAAAGCAAAACTGTTACCACAAAAAAGCGTTCTATGTACGAGTATTTAAAGATTATTTTTCTAGGGACAGTTTTTAGTTAGTCTAAACTCGGCTCAATTTCTTGTAATAAGCCCCTAAATGTCTAGAGAATCTTTATCTTGGTAAAATAGAGGAACTTGCATTGTCCCACACTACGAATGTAAAGGGATTGTAATGTCTACAAACTCATAAAAGTTGTATTTCTTGCAGCTCCAAATGCTAGGCTATGATATATCATGGGCTATATTCAACATAATAGAGGTGATGAGCTCAAACAAGTTCACGTACAAACGCATTGGGTACCTAGCAGCCAGCCAGTCATTCCATGCTGACTCTGAGCTCCTCATGCTCACAACTAATATGATCCGGAAAGACCTAAATGCTCAAAATCAATATGAGGCAGGATTGGCTCTCAGCGGCCTGAGCTGCTTCATCTCACATGATTTAGCCAGAGATCTAGCAAATGATATAATGACTTTGGTTAGTATATTGTGTTTAATTCATAAATAATTCATGATTAACAATTTTATTCAAATTTGTATGTTAAAATTCTTATGTGAATTTAGATGAGTTCCACCAAACCATACCTGCGGATGAAAGCTGTACTGATGATGTATAAAGTATTCTTGAGATATCCTGAAGCCCTAAGACCTGCATTTCCTAAATTAAAAGAAAAATTAGAAGATCCTGATCCAGGTATTACGCGATTATTGAAGTTAATTTTTGATATTTTTAAACTACACACATAACATACACTTTACATGTGTTTAAAATTCCCTTGATTTCAATTCATATTATAATTTCAGGAGTCCAATCAGCTGCAGTAAATGTAGTGTGTGAGCTGGCCAGAAAGAATCCCAAAAACTATCTTTCACTAGCGCCAGTCTTCTTCAAATTAATGACTACCTCTACAAATAATTGGATGCTAATCAAAATCATTAAATTGGTAAGTTTAGCAATATTTATTTTGGGACATGACCTTCAAATATTATACATACTGATATCATAACGTATACACTACTGTTTATTCTTGTGGGAGATAATTTTAAAGTTCAAATAATGTTTAAATAAAAAATGAAAAATTTGCAAGTTGTATTCAGTGTACCAACTTATTGTATGATACTGACACATTTTTGTGAATTCTCCGCAGTTTGGTTTAATGACATATTATGAACCAGATATTGGAAGAAAAATTACACAAAGCCTCATAGACCTTATTTGCAGGTACCCCCTAGATACAGAAAACTCGAGAAATACTGCTAGTTCCATTCACCACACCTTCACCATTCAAATACCAGTGTACAATACAAATTATTTTGTCCTATTGAATTATCTTAAGTTGGAATATTATGGTAGATTAAAAGTAGATGAAAAGAAATAAGATTATTTACTGAAAAAATACATTGTTAAGTACTTGATTTATCCTGTTTAATATTAAAAAATAACGTTTCAGTAATAATACTTAATATTATTAGGGTACAAACTTAAAAGTATGTAAAGTACGCTCAACCGATCTTTAGCTCTCTGAAGTAAGGTGCACTAAATGATAGCGCAGGTTTGCGCGAGTAGGCGAGATAGGTAGATGCAACAAACTAAGCAAGTGAGCGAGGCAGTTATACAATGCGGTCTTTTCTTTTAGGCGTCATCAAAAATGGGTTCTGCGCAGCTACTTCAAAGAACTAAAGATTGGTTGTGTGCAAAAAAATTGTACTTATCAGTATAAATTACATGACATACTTCTATTGTAATTCATTATTATATTTTTAACTGTTTTCGAGTAACTTAAACATATGACCAAAAATCATAAGTACCTATCGTAAAAACGCATTGCGATAATATCGCATGCTCAGCTGTATCTACACAACAAGGCAAATGATTTTGAAATTCTGACGTTCTTTAATGTTCTCGAAATTGGACTCTAACTAAATTTCAGATAACAACCTATCCATAAATACATACCAAAATATTCCAACCATTGAAAATTAATACACAAACACCTTGAAATGGCACACCAGTTTCACATTTTTGTATTATGTTTGCTGCTGAAAAAAAATGTTTTATTTAAGTGGGAGATATCGGAAATTCAGTAAGCTATTCGCTCCCACTTATGCTAGTTTTAAGTAGTGTCATTGTGTTTGTTGCAGTTTGGTGCCTTAACCCCATTAGAGCCTCGGCTTGGCAAGAAACTGATAGAACCATTAACTAACTTAATACATAGGTGAGTCAATTGCTTACAAATTGACAACTACTATGACAAGGATCCCATGTAATTATTGTAGGACAGTTTTAAGATCACATAATGAGTCAAGATATTTTAAAATTTTATAGAACAGTGGCTTTTTATAGTTTTTATTTACAAAGCTTAGTTCCATAACAGCACATTGACAAAGATATGCACTAGAACAACGCTGATAGTAATACCGAGCATAATAAAATCTGGTAGTTTAGTAGTTGTTTTAGCTTATCAGTTATCACACACAACATGCTGTTTGTTTGATAGCATTGATAGCACCAATCAATTTTGTGAATTCGTTTTGTAATGACTTTAAAATTGTTCTATTCTAAGCGCCTTTCTAATAAACGTGGAGTAAAGTTATTCCTCGGAATAAAACAGGAATAACCATACATTTTGACAGTTTACACTCAGGAATAACTTTATACCACGTTTATTAGTAAGGCCGTAAATGATTACCGGCTGAATAAATAAATAGATATAAATTATTACTATATTTATGTGGTATAAAAAATGGATCAGTGAGGATAGCGGCCTTTGCCCAACTGTGGGTGTTACCGGCAATAGATGTTAGAAAAAAAATGCCTTACTCGCCACAGCAATATAAAAATCTATACAATAAAACGAATGAATGTTCTATTAAAAAAAGTACCTTTAGCTTCCTAATACATGTACCATTTCATGAAATCCTTAAAGCAATGACTAGACTATGTTTCTTAAAGCACATCCACATTGAAGCGGATAGCCCTCTGTCGATGGTTCTTCAGCTCACGCTCACAAATGTCTGGTTTCTATACTCAAGAGTAGACCTTTCACGTTAGCATCATTTTTTATTTACTAAAATAATATAATATATTATTACTATTATGTTTTTGACGCCCGTCCTTTTATAGAAACCAGGCAAAACAACGTGAATGTACATTGCTTTCAGACATAACACGGACTTCATGAAATAAAACATAGCTTTCTGATAGTACAATTTCCTGACACATTTCCAGCACGTCAGCAATGTCCCTGCTATACGAATGCATCAACACAGTAATCGCTGTTTTGATAAGCATCAGCAGCGGGATGCCGGGGCACGCGGCCTCGGTTCAGCTGTGCGTGCAGAAACTAAGAATACTCATCGAAGATAGCGATCAGAATTGTAAGTATTGTTGTCGAAAATGGGGAATGCTATCCATACTAGTCCTTACTTAATATTATAAATGTGAAAGTAACTCTGTCTGTCTATCTGTCTGTCTGTTTGTTACGCTTTCACGCCCAAACCGCTGAACAGATTAAGCTGAAATTTGGCATAGTTAAAGGTTGTATCCCAGGGAAGGACATAGGCTACTTTTTACCCCCGAAAAAAATTTTAAAATCCCGAGGGACTGCGGGTCACACCGCGAGAGCGCAGCTAGTTGGTATATATAGGGCAGGGCGTGCTAGGCATAATTAAGCTGAAAAAGTTACCACATAAATAGTTTTTCCTTTCATTTGTTATATGAAAATATGTGCTCTTTTTTAGTCACATTTATTTACTATTATTTGTTGGAGACGTTTTATTGAGAGGCCTAAAAATATTCATGTGGAACTCTTTGAACTTGATTTTGTAATATAAATTTGTAAAAGGTTTATTTTTCGTTTTTAGTGAAGTACCTTGGTCTACTAGCGATGTCCAGAATACTAAAGTCCCACCCGAAGTCAGTACAGGCTCATAAGGATTTGGTTCTCGCCTGCTTAGACGATAAGGACGAATCCATCCGATTGAGGGCATTGGGCTTACTGTATGGAATGGTATGTACTAAGTTCCTTAGGTAAAATTATCTTACCAATCCTACTAACATGTCATTGCATGCCTAAGTAAATAAATATTATGCTCAGCCCAAAACAAGCAACTCAACTAATAAATCAACTGTCGTTTCACCAAACTTATCACCCAAATATCTACAGGTTTCCAAAAAGAACCTTATGGAAATAGTAAAGAAACTGATGGTTCACATGGAGCGAGCAGAGGGCACTTTGTACCGCGACGAGCTTCTTACTCGGATGATAGAGATCTGCTCTCAAAACAACTACCAGCACGTGGTAGACTTCGAGTGGTACGTCACCGTGCTCGCTGAACTTACCGAGATGGAAACCAGTGCTAAGCATGGTACGTATTTTATTACCACATAAATATCTGAGGATATGAAAATTTTAACATTTAGTACTTATAGTCATTGAATTATTACCCCCACAAACTGCCCCCATGTGGTGGCAGACGGTAACACTTATGGCTATCATTTGTTTCGAAAAATTAAGTCCCTCTGAACTGATGTTTTAAAAATTAGTAAGTTTATACATTTTTATGTGCTCTTTCTGAATTTAGACTTTGCCACCTTTGCTCGCGTCGCCATTTTGGAAAATGGCGCCTATCAGTTTTCGCGATGTAGAAAGAAATTAAAAATTAAAAGGACTCATTTAGATTGATTTATAGTTTTGGGAGTTAGTATTAAAAATTATACCCTGCTTTATATTATCCAGGGGCTATAATAGCGGGTCAGCTGACAGAGGTGGGCGCTCGCGTGGCGGAAGTGCGAGCGTTTTGTGCGCGTGAGTGTGCCACGTTGTGTGCCAGAGCCGCCGCCGCGCCGCCCGGGCCCGCCTCGCGGGAAGTACTCTATGCAGCTGCTTTCGTACTAGCCGAGTATTGCACGTGAGTATACTTGCTTTATATGTTGTCTTGCCTCACATATCTCGTTCGTATTAGAGTAGGTCAGCTGACGCTCGCGTGGTCGAAGTGCGAGCATTCTGCGCTCGTGCGTACTTATTTTATTAGCGGTGAGCAGATGTTGCTCTGCCTCATATCTCGCTCGTATTTCGTGTGGAGGAGGGTGTGTAATACGTGTCAGTAGAGAGGTGCAAGTGTTTTGCGCGAGTGTATCATATTAAGTCTTTCTTACTAGCTGAGTACTGCACAAGCTCTGCTTACTTTATGGTGTAACGTATTTTTATTGCCATAATAATTTCCTATGCCCAGTGAGGAACAAGTGATGTCTGAGGCGATACCCCCGCTCCTCTTATGCGCCGGCGTGGGCGGGCCGCACATGCGTGCACGCGCCGTCTGCGTGCACGCCGCTATCAAACTTACTGTGAAACTACTGCACGCTCAGGAAAAGCGGGGGGACATCGTCACTGCTATATCTGTGAGTATGCCTACCTATTCAAAACCATACTCAATCCGTGCCCGGCATATGTAAGACCTCCATTACTCTGAGTCCCTTGCGTATCTTGCTCTTGCCTCTTCGACTTCATTGAGCGAATAGGGGTATCTATCCGCTCAATCATGTCGACGCCCTACCTAATACAAACAGCGGCGCGGAAGAGTTTGATTCCCACTGAGGTAATTTTCGAATAATCTGCAAATACTTTTGTGGAATCCGATTATTTTATAACCGCTTGCTTGTTCGACGGGCTCACCCCGCATACCCCTGTCCTCATCCGTAATTTTTTATACCAATGTGAAAAATAAATATGTAGGTTGTGATAATATGACGGGAAATGTAGTGGGATACATGTTGTATCTACCCCTCATATGTAGGCCAAGAAGATTACTTATGTATGAAATTACAAAAAAATATCCGTCATGTGGTTCATGAGCAATGCCCTCTTACTTTCACGTCAGATTATAAACAAAACACTGATACATTATCCTCAGATAATCCGCAACACAATAGTGGGCATGAAGCCGCTCCTCTGCAGCGAGGACATGGAAGTCCAGGAGCGCGCTCACAACGGCACCGCGATCCTGTCTCTCGTGCTTCGGCGGCTCAGCGCTGACGACGAACTGCTCGACTCGCCCAATGATATGCCCCTTGTTGAACATGAAAGGTACTTTTTACATATTCCGATACTTTTTATTGATTTCCTATACTTTAACCACATAAATTAATTAATTTAAAATTTATTTATTTAGGAATGTAAGCCAATTTAACCCCCTGAGCTACTGATACATTAATCAAAAAAGTTTTTCTTAATTTTTTTTTACACCCAAGCTTTTTACGGCTGTTCTAGAAGACGTCGTAAAAACGCTTGCATGGGACAGCTCTGGAATTAAAATCAACGGTGTCTTCTTGTCCCACCTCAGGTTTGCAGACGATCTCATCCTTTTTGCTGAGAATCTGGAGGATCTCCAAAGTATGCTTAATACATTACAAAGTGCATCTCTAACTCTAGACTCATACGTCTATCTCGGCCATGTTTTATCTTTCGGGAAAGAACTGCAGTCCAAGGAGATCTCTCGGAGAATACAGCTAGGGTGGGGCGCGTTCCACAGGCTGGATGACATTTTAAAATTCCACACTGTTCCACAATGTCTTAAGACCCGCCTCTTTAACCAATGTGTTCTGCCAACTATGACTTACGGTGCCGAGACATGGACGCTCACGAAGGAGACTGTGCACAGGATGCGAGTAGCACAGAGAGCCATGGAGCGTGCCATGCTCGGCATCACACTTTTAGATCGAGTCGCCAATACCGAAATTCGCAAGCAGACAAAAGTCCAAGATGTCAGCAAGCGAATATTGGGGCTCAAATGGAGTTGGGCAGGACACGTGGACAGGCGTGATGATGACAGGTGGAGCAAAGTGCTTACTGAGTGGTGGCCTAGAGATGGAAAAAGGAGTGTCGGTCGTCCACCTACAAGATGGGTCGACGACATCGTGAAATCCGCAGGTCGTACATGGGCAAGACTGGCTCAGGATAGAGGCGAATGGCGAAAGCGAAGAGAGGCCTATACCCAGCAGTGGGATGACAAAGGCTGGTGATGATGATGATGATGAATTTTTTTTTAATACAATTTAAAATATGGCGACGGTGAACTGATCTCATGATGAATATAGTCACCAAATAGGTATGTATTATTAATTAAATAGGTATGTATGCTTGGGCTCTGTAAACTGCTAAGGCTGTAAGCTGATTCAAATGAGCCCAAGCATACATACCTATTTAATTAATAATACATACCTATTTGGTGACTATATTCATCATGAGATCGGCTCACCGTCGCCATATTTTAAATTGTAGTCGGATCTTGACCAATTTGCCTATTTGCTGAAAAGTTCTATTGAACAGCTCCTGACTCCATCATCAGATCAGCTCACTGCTACCTTATTATTGCATTATGTTAGACCGTGTACTTAAATAAAGGAGCTCAAAATTAGCCTGGTAATACTACTGTGTTTTATATTTCAGTAATGGCCTAGAAGATGAAACAGAAGAGGGTATGAATGGCGAAGGGCCGGCTGGCTTTAGCGGCGGCCTTATCGATGAGTTGGCAGAAATGTTCGACGGGGAGCTAAAACCAGTTGCGTCTAAGGCTCAGAAGAAAGTGCCTATGCCGGCTGAGTAAGTAACTAAGTACTCAGCTTACTTATATTTGGCTTGTTTTTACAACAAGTGAAATGTTGATCCGTGACTTTCCTAAATAACGTGTTCGGTAGATGAATGTAACCGATAACGATGTTTTCTTTCATCAAAGGAAACAAATATTCGAACTACAAACGTTATGGATCGTCTAAAAGTAAGCTAAGTTACCAAACCATGATTGTTGCTTTGATTCTTGGACTTGCTCGCGAAGAAAAAGAAACACTTTTTCAAAACTACAATCATCAAGCAATTTTATAGAAGCTCAATACTTAGAACACTATTTCTATAAAATACTCAGGCATTAGTCGCCGTAGATACGAGTTCCTACGCCCTTTATTTGAACCATTTAAAATGTTATTCCAGTTTAAACCTAGACGAGTGGCTATCCCGCGACTGTTGGTCATCCGAGAGCTCGAGTTCGGAGGAGGAGGGCGTGGACGCCGTGTTCGCGGCGCCGCCGCCCGACCCTCGCCCCACCGCGCAGTTCACACCAGAAGAACTCGACATGGTAACTAGCTCCCGCCCTCGAATTTCACCAACATTTTAAATAAAATCGCTTTTAGCAGTCGATAATATCCCATCAAAAACATTCCATCTAAAATTGGTTGCCAAGACTCAACAGCCAAGCCCCTAGCTAAACTCCGTTTTCTAGCAGCATCCGAATAGAAACTATGACAGCTCAAAAATACGACGAAACTTCGAGAAAATGACTGGTAGTTGCCTTGTTTGCCTTGTCTTTGCGGGGGCGAGATTTTATACTCCAGATACGTTACGTTCATAGTCAACGGCGTTTAATATGAAGTTTTGTGGGATACACGTGGACGCACTTGGCCTTTAAATACAAAAATTGCAAAAGCGAAGAGAGGCCTTATATCTAGCCAGTGGGATGAGAAAGGCTGACGATGATGACAACTTCTGTAAGAATCCATACTATCCATATCCATACTAATATTATAAATCTGAAAGTAACTCTGTCTGTCTGTCTGTCTGTTTGTTACGTTTTCACGCCCAAACCGCTGAACAGATTAAGCTGAAATTTGGCATAGTTAAAGGTTGTATCCCAGGGAAGGACAGGAAAAATGAAAAAAATCCCGAGGGACCGCGGGTCACACCGCGAGAGCTCAGCTAGTTTCAAATAAATAAGCACATATTTTTTACTTCTGAAAATGTACATTTGTGCTTTTTGTAGCTGCGAGAGGCCCGAAGGCAGGAACAGGCGAACAACCCTCACTACTTGAAGGACGACTCGCCGCGCGGCTACCAACAAGATGACATCCCTATCGCTGAGATAGCCTTGGAAGTACCTCTTCAAGTGCACAGTACGTTTTCTATACTTATACAAATAGTTTTAAAAACTATAAAGAAAACCGAAACTAGGGGGTTATTCGCGTTCATTTTTTCGTTCGTTTGATGAATATTCGGATGCTTCTTACTACGAGCTACATTGTATTCAGTCGATAAGATCAACTTTAAAACACGGTCCTAACCTGGGACCAAATATTCCAAACCGAAAATTGGCCCTTGAAGTCAGAAATCGTAGTAGGAAACATCTGAATATTCATCAAACGAACGAAAATAAGAACGGGAATACGGCCTCTGAACCGAAGGAAGATCGGAAAAGCTGCTCTCAAAATAGGAAAATTCAGAAAAACTGAAAATAAAATCACGTTATACCCATAGGTTTAGGCAAACTCAGGCAGAGACCACAGAGTTCCACTTGCTATGTCTCTGACGCACATCTTATGTCTTATTTCTCTTAGACAATCATAATGTATGATTGTATACACTTGATACGAGTTTCCGGTCACACAGCTGCCCCCGTTTTAGTTTTTATGAGTTCGTTCTAATTTAGCTACATCCACAACTAATCTATACTCTAATTACAGCCAAGAGATCTGACAAGTACTTACTAACAAGAGAAATTTCGAGCAAGAAGAAAAAGGAAAAGAGAACAACGAAGAAACGGAAGAGCAAAAAGGAGAAGTTCTCCTCCGAGTCCGATAGTGAAGGTAAAATAACATTTTATATTTTTTTGTGAAACTAAGCTACTACATATTTACATATATTTACAAAATACAACAGGATTAGTCAAGCAATCTAAGGATCGTTAGAAACGATCTATAGATAGCTCAACTGGTCCAGGTCACTTTCTGTCGGAAGCGTGCCCAAACCACTGGCGGCATTACCACGCCGGATGGCAATGCTGATCCTTTGAGCCAAAAATGTGCCAGCTCTCGGATCACGCGTCGCTTCGACCAGACCTGAAAGAATTTTGAAAACCCGAAGGGCTCCAGAACCCCACGGACCTACACGGTACATGTGAAAGCGCAAGGGTGTCTACGCAAGTAGCGTCGCACACCAAAGGCCTTCCCACTCTCTCGAGGGACAAGAGTCATGCCGTCGGGGCGCTTGCCATCGTCACGCATCAGACCGCTCGGTTCCAGATCAGACCGCTCGGGTCCAGAACGGCTGGAACATTGGCGCTGACAAGCGCTCGACGGATGATGTCATTAAGACTGGCGTGGCCCGACCTGCGGCCCTAGTGCTGGTCGACCGCCCTACCACACTGACACTGACGTAGGCACACCACAATACGGAAACTAGCGGGATCCATCAAAGTTCCTAAATTTTGTGATGGAAGTGCTTGCAGCCACAAACCTGACTCCCATTTTGAGACGGCTAGGAGACGGGCACGATCTGCGCAGCATGGTACACGTATAAAAAAAAAATTGTAACAAAATATAATACCTTGACTCCGACAAACGGCAACTTTGTTTATCATAGAAACATTAATCGAGAACGTGGTGCGGAATTCGCACGCATCGGTTGCCAAGTTTTATTCGTAGTTTTATTTTGTAGTGCAGAGGTTGTAAGAGATATTTTGGCAGAACATTTTCCTTTGTGTTGTTTTAATAATGTACCCATAGTTCAAATATCTGCCGTATCTGTTTGGCACGTTTTATAGTAAAACAGTTTCACGACTGTATCCCCAAGGTGCGGAGACATTCTCTCAGATCTTACTTATTCCAGATCCATTGAAGATGTCTAAAGGGGGTAGTCAGAGGCATGTCCAAACACATATTTGATACATGCCCACATCTTGCAGAAGTTAGTATTCCATACGTGACAGGTTGCAAGCCCATCGCCGCCTATAAGAACACTAACTGGTTTCCTCACGATGTTTTCCTTCACCGTTTATAGCACGTGTTAAAGCACATATAAATTTTACGAAACGCAAAATCCATTGATGCACGGCCGGGATTCGAACCCACAACCTTCCTTTTATAGTATGAATAAATATATAGTTTCTGTTTATTCTTCACTGATATGTTATTTATTTTCATAGTCAAAAAATAACTGTATCATAAAATAACTGTGTGAATGTGTTCGTATTCTTCTGCTTTTACGTGTAGATGTTTGTTCAGATTCTGAACTTCAGAATGCTGATTCAGTAGATTCGAATTAAAACATCCGCAACCTAGTCGAGGCTATAGTCAGAAAACATAACGGGAAGCATCAGCAGTTATCTTTGGTACGGCTGAACCGATTTTAATGAGACTTGCACTGGAAGATAAATAAATAAAATATTTATGCGCCAATCTGACCCATGTCCGACCTGCTGTTTTTATTATGTCGTCAATCCATCTAACTGCAGGACGCTCTTCTCTTCTCTTCCCTCCCGAGGACACAATTCGGTACTCACTGTGCTGCACCGGTCTGGCCAAGTGACCCAGCTCCACTTGAGCCCCAATATTCGCTTGAATAGAGTCTATTATATTGACCTACAAACTTTATACCACGTATAAACGTGGTAATAATTTAATAGTCTAGGGGCCTTACTAATAATAGTAAGGCCCCTAGACTATTAAATAGACAATTATAGTGACAAGGAATCAAAGACGAATAAAATTATTAATGTACCAACATTTTGAATAGCCTATATGCTATTCCAGGTCACTATCTACGCCTATGCCAAGTTTCATCCAAATCGGTTCACTGGTTTAGGCATGATTGAAACACAAACATTTAAACAAACTTTCAGCTTTATTATATTAGTGGGATTCTATTTACCCTTTCCAGATGAGGTGATATCCCGGCCGACAGTGGCGGAAGGCGGCGAGCTGCCGGAAGGCGCGGCCGCCTCCGACGACGAGCCGCCTCCGCTGCCCGACGACCCGCATCGCGCGCTTGACCTCGACTTGGACCAGTTAGTAACTACTATCCTACAAAGGGATGGTCTGAATTGTGTGTGTAGATTTGTTTCTGTGTAAGCGATTCTGGGCGCTCATTCGTCCATTGAGAGTTTCCGAGATTTTACACGCAGAAACAACGTATGCATCTACACAAGCAATTAAGACCAACGTGGTGTAGCTTGCTTTGCAGATGCTGACAGATCTTGCTTGACAGATCGTCGAAGTTAAGCAATGTTCTAAACAGTCAATAAACCGCTAGTGGCATTATCACCTGAGTGCTTCCGTGCTTTGGAGGGCGCTTTAAAAAAGCTAAAAAACTCCGTCACCAGAGTTAGCCACTGTCTCCAACAAACTTACTTTTTAAGACTGTATTTTTAAGGCTAGCCGCGATAATCTATGTGTCGCAGCCAACTGGTTAAATACGCCGTCTGATTAAGCGCCTAGCCATTTGATTAAACGGCGCCATATGCGCCGGCGCTTAATCAGACGGCGGATTAAACCAGTTGGCTGCGACATATGCACGATATTCTTTCAACATTACTGTCTGTTTCAGACCTCTCCGTGAAGAGGAAATACTTGCCACCAGGATTAGCCAATACCCGGCGCCCGATGCTGTCTTGCTAGAAACACCCAAGGTCTCCAAAAAGAAGTCCTCCGTCAAAGCTACAGACGACAAACCGAGCAAGAAGAAAAAGAAGGACAAGAAACCGAAAAAGGAGAAAGAGGTCGATTTAATATTACCAGAACTGAGTAAAGACTCTGAAGCTTTGTTAGTTGATGCTAAATCTAAGTCTAATGGCAAGAAGCGTTCTAAGAGCAAGATTGCCGAGGAAACTCCGGATGTCGAGAAGGTCACAAAGACTGATAAACATAAGAAATCTAAGAAAAAGACAGATGATAAGGACTCGAAGAAGAAAAAGGCTTCTAAGAATGGTAAGTCTCGACAAATTGCATTGTTGTAATGTAAGCTAGTTTCATAATGAACTTTTTTGTAACTTGATTTTTAGTAATTATTACGACAATGACGACTCTTTCTTTTAGATGGAATAATACTCTTGGTTGCTGGATAACCTAAAAGTACGAGTTTTAAACGGGCTTAGACCTTTAATTTAACATTATCGTAATTCTTTACATTCCAGACAAACACGAGACGAAAATTGGATACGAGGAAGCGTTAGGTATTTCTACGCCGAGCAAGGAAGTCGTATAGTATAAAAATATATACCTATTATATAAATTATAATAGTACATTATGGTACTAGTGTGTAATATTGGTGATTACCGCCGAGGCAAATTGAGACCCGAGCCATCGGCGAGGGTCTTAATATAACCGAGGCAGGTAATCATCAATACACACGTGTATCATACGACGTTTTTCAACACACTTGTGAATAAAATAACAATAAAAACTAATTTTAAACAGTGAAAACGAGTTGTGAAAAATGTTTCGCTATTGCGGGAAAAATTAATCAGTTTTCCTATGCGCGCGCATTGCGATCGGCCACAGACTATATTTCCGCGCCGCGCACAGGTTTGCGCCTATTCTGCCACGTACAAAATGGGGAATTTAAAGTTTTCTTTTATTACAGAGAAAACATAAGTTATATTTGAGTGAAAGTTTTATTTATTAAACACGTAAGAGTTAAAATTATCTATTTAAATAAGAAGTTGCATGAAATGAGCAAGCAATAGGTACATTAATTTATTTGTTCTATTGAACACGATCTTTTTTTTGAATAAAAACTTTTTTAAGAACAAGTAACTCAACCAATAAAATTTAAAAAAAAATCTATTACTCACTAGTGAGTTATAGTAATGAAAAAGTCACAGTTTGATTATGGGTGTCATCATATATATAAAAGGTACCATGCTAAATCTATGGGTGTCATTATGTGCCTAATTGCGGTGACCATAGAGCCACTTTATGAGCAAGTGTGTTGAAAAACTTATTTCTTGTCTTGTCACGTTACTCATGCTATCTCAGTGCAATTGTTGATTTGAACAATTAAGTTAATCTTTACTAAAATTAGGTCGTTATAATGCTTTAGTTACGTTATTTTCATTATCCAGAGTCAACCATGTCCATAAGTCTAACTATTAAACAAAAATACCTATATGTAATCATGTACAGTTTATTAAAAATGATTTATCACAAAACGAATTTTATTTTATATAAATAGCTTCACCTAAAATATTTAATAAAGCTACTTTAGTAATATTTCATTGAGAATTTAAACGCTTCGAAATTAGATTGAAATGGCAGATATATCATCTCCGTCGCCTGTTGTAGCCAGATCTGCCCTTTCCAGGGCAAGGGCCCTTGCCGCCGCCGCCGCCGCCCGTCTTCTTGTAAGACATAGCGACCTGTAAAACAATTTTCATCTTTTATCCATCCAAATACTCCGCTAATGGTGCATTTACACACTCGCCAAACCCTGCCGACTCCGAGCGCATATCTTGTTCTCTCGCTTGCACACTAGGTTCACCGAGGCTTGCTACTGTAAACGGGCTTAAAATGCATTGGCTTGGCATTAGAATAAAATCCAAATGCAGTTTTAGGTACCTATCTATTGCTGCTTATAACCAAGCCACCATTATCCCAAAGGTGCCGTAGACATTCTCTCAGATCTTTACGTATTCCAGATCCTTTGAAGATGCCTAAGGGAAGGGGGTAGTCAGAGGCCATTTGCAAATACATATTTCATACCTGCTCACATTTACAGAAGTTAGTATTCCATGTGACAGAAATTCTCTAAATATTTAGGAATGTTGCTTTATTCAATCCCACTAATATAATAAAGCTGTAAGTTTGTGAGTTTGTTTATCCCACTAATATAATAAAGCTGAAAGTTTGTGTTTCGTGATTTCTCACGCCTTGGATGAAACTTGGATGAAAATTGAACCGATTTGGATGAAACTTTGAATAGGCGTAGATAGTATCTACCTTGCATATAGGCTATTCAAAAAGTTGGTATGACGCGGGCGAAGCCGCGCGCAGTAGCTAGTAATGTAGAATATCTGTTATTCAGATATTAGGCTTTATCAAAGTATCTCTGGGAAACCTAAAATTACTACGAGGTAGCAACATAACTTCTCAAATAACTAATAAACTGAACTAGGAATACAAGTTTAGTTACAAGTGGTTAGTTAAGTATAATAGTTAAATAAACTAGGTACGTATTATCTTTAAAAGAAACTACAGATCAGATCTAAAATAATTTATTACGGCATGACTCATAAAAGCCAAAATAAATACTCATGACACAATCATAGTATGTATTACATACGTTATTGTACTTCTTTGCAAATGAATAATCTACACATACTTAACAAAATACATAAACATACAGTTTGCTATTTATTTACAAAGAAACATGTTTTAAAATTACATATTTGACAAAATACTTTGATTATTGCATTGATACACGTAAACGGGCAGGCCTGAAGGAAGACGCTACCCGTGAAGAATAAGTTTTATAAAAATAAACACAAAAATAGCAGTTATATGGTAAGCAGTACTTTAACAACATTTATAACAATACTTCAAAAGTAGCTGCATTTCCATGCATCACTATAATATTTTATTTAGGAACCATGGAATGCAGCATCTCTATATTCGTCTAAAATAATTGAACTTAAGCATATTCAACAACTACTGAGTCACTTATTCTAAATGGTATTCAATAAATAGTAACATGATGTTAAACTTAATTCTACCTAAATAAAGTAGTACATACAACCCGCAATAACAAACAATTTCTCCCATGCACATTTCTTGAATATTCCAAGAAACGTAGGGATAGATACTCCACAAAAATAGCGTAAAACAGCAATTGTATGAACTTCAAAATCACATTTAAGTTCACTGCGTTCTTATAAAATTGAATAGTGAATAACAATAAACCTATCTAAATTGTATATTAATGATACTATTTTCTAGAAGCAGATTATGTAGACAAATTTTTAGGGTGCATTACAGATGGTGATGCCTTCAACAATGTGCATTAATAAGTAGGTAGGTATAAATTCGAAAGTACGTTCATTCGAAAGATGATAAAGCTACTGGAGACAACAAGATGATTAGTGATGAAAAAAAATACTGTTTTACTTTTCGATGAATTTTTTAGGGATGTCGAACTGAACCTCAACGCCAGCTTTCTTGGCGAGGGCGACGATCTCCGAGAGCTGGACGACTAGCGCCGCGGCCTCGTCGAGGTCGTCCCTAGGAACGATTCGAAGACCAGATTCTGCGACCAATTTCCTTGCCTCGTTTACTTTCGTGCCCTGCAAATTATCAACAATGATTAAATATGGAAGTTCTGCGTAGAGTCAACGAAGAGAGATCGCTATTGCAAGTTGTCGAGAACAGAAGGGGAAAGATGGTCGGCTATCTTATACGACATGACAGTTTCATCAAGAACATTATAGAAGGGAAAGTGGAAGGAAGAAGAGGAAGTGGAAGACCGAGGATAAGCTACATGAGCCAAGTGAAGGAGAAGGTAGCTGTCATGACGTATAAAGAGGTCAAGGAAGCAGCCTGGAAAGAGATACATGGAGAGGGATTCATCAGTTGTGTCGACAAGGAGTAAATCTGAAGAAGAAGATTAAATATGACTCGTACGCCGTTTAGCGTGCTGATCATACATTATGTAATCAAAGATTCTATGTTTATAAATTCAATATTGGGAAATTCGAGAATACTTATTTATCTTATCTAGATAAACATTTGTTTTTGCTATCAACAGTAAACACATGATATAATATTGGTAGAATGCCAACCTGTAGACGGACAATGACGGGGATCTGAATATTGAGGGTCTTGGCCGCATTTATGATACCCTCGGCGATGACGTCACACCTCATGATGCCTCCGAAGATGTTTACCATGATAGCTGACACTTTTGGGTCGGATAAGATGATCTTGAAAGCTTCCTGTAATGAAATACGTAAGTAATTATTGTAAGGAAATTCCCTCTCCCTATGCACTTGTGGACGCGGTATTCAGTTGATGTTCCATCATATCCTGACACGCCTAATGCTAAGAAAACTGTTGCGAATAGAAATCAATATTTTTGTATCAAGGGGTCCATGATTTTCTATTAGTGCTAGCTTACCGAGACAGCTTGAGCAGTGGCACCACCGCCGACGTCGAGGAAGTTAGCCGGATCACCACCATACAATTTGATGATGTCCATGGTAGCCATGGCCAACCCAGCGCCATTTACCATGCATCCAATATTTCCTGGAAATATCCAAAATGTTTTATCCTAACTTGTAAAAGGCACCAGAAGCCACGCCCGAGTTTTAGGAAATCCGAGTGTGTTCAAAAATTTAATTAACATTTTCACCTCAAAATTTCACATTCTCAAATATCAAGGCTGAGGCTGATATAATCACGATAATTATTTCCTATAAATGAAACGTACTTCTACATCAGTATATTATTTCAACCACAGCAATAGGTAGGATTTAATAAATTACCATCCAAAGCAATGTAGTTCAAGTTGTATTTAGCTGCCTCAATTTCCTTGGGATCTTCTTGGGTTGTGTCTCTGTATGCGAAAAGTTCTTTTTGTCTAAATTCAGCATTGTCATCAAACCTGAACTTGGCATCCAGACAGAAAACTAAAAAAAAAAAACAAACAAATAGTAACCCAACCAAAATAGTACACAACATTTACATATATGAGAAACTTTCTCAGATATTATCAGTCATTTAGAATAATATAGATAGGAGTTGAACAACATTTATCTCTTAAAAACATTATACATATTCATACATAGTTAGACAGGAACTCAATGATTGTCGTAGTCATAACATGTAATGTAATTGAAGAGTTCAAAGTACACTCAATTGTAATCCATTAATGTGAGTGTCTGTACTCACAGTCTCCTGTCTTTGCATCTTCCGCATATGGGTTGATTTCAATAAGTAATGCATCTTTCTTTAGGAAAAGATCATACATCTTTTTAATCATATCAACCACTTTAGCAGAATGATCATCCAGTCCAATCTACAAATAAATGAAAAGATAGTTGTTATTACTAAAATATTACAACAAATAAAAATAGACCAATAATTTTATAGTGTTAAAACCACACAGGTATATCAGGTATACAGGTTTATTGATGTTTTATCAAAATTTTCGATTCCGACGGGATTCGAACCGGCAACGGTCAGACGACCCTACGATGCTATAACCGATAAAATATGAACTTATATGGCCAAATGGTAAGGCACTCCGGCTTTACGAGGGTCGTCTAACCATTTCGGGTTGGAATCCCGTCGGAATCGAAAATTTTGATAGGACATCATTTTCTCAAAGTTGTTAGTTTATTGGCAATGCAATAAAAACAACAAAAAGCATTAATGAAAATACCTTCTTTACGACACGGCAGATCTGCTCATCAGACATGCCCTTCATAATGTCAATAGGCTCATAGGTGATAGCGTCAGGGTTTTCAGCTGCTACATCCTCAATGTTGACACCTCCTTGAGATGAAGCAATGATCACAGGACCCTGCAAAAATTAGGAATATAAAGCTTGGGACTCATTGTAAATGTATGAGTGGTAATGGCTGATTTAAATTCATAGTACCATCATACTGACTTAGTAGCAGCATAGCAGGTACAGGGATGAAGACTAGAAACCAATATGGTGTAGGATGTTATTCTTACATTGAAACTACGCTCCATCATGATGGCGATGTAGAACTCTCGGCGAGGGAACTTGCGCTCAGTGACCATGACCATGTTGCAGATGCGGCCAGCTGCTCCGGTCTGTTTTGTCACCAGGAGTTGTTGTAGCATCTTGCTTGAAAGGTCTCCCGCAATTTCAGGCCTAATGATGGAAAAATTAAATTTGTGACATGAGAAAATAAAGCTTCTTTAGCCCGGGCCAATAGAGGTAGATATTTACGTTTCCACCATGCGGACACCGCCTTTGAGGCCAGATTTGAATGTTCCTCTTCCTCTGCCACCAGCAAGCACCTTTAACAAATTACGTGTTAAAAAAAAATTAGGCCTTTACATCTTTATTAGATGATTTATACAGCGTCAGGAGGCAATCCATGCCTACACTTAATGGGATAAAACTAGCATGTAATCTTGACACTTCAAACAATCATCATGATAATTTTATATGAAATTTAGTGAGATCTTTGTTTTTAGTATAACATAGAATTACCTGGGCTTTAAGCACTATGTCTTTGGAATTGAGGTCCGTAGCAAACTTGACCACCTCTTCCTTGGTTTTAGCCACATTGAACTTGGGCACCGGAATGCCGGCGTCGCGCAGAAGGGTGTAGCTGACATACTCATGGACATTTAGGTTGCGGACTTGCTGCTTGCTTGGTATGTTACTGGAAGCTGTAGCTGTCAACAGCTAAAGAAAAACTAAGTTATTAGTGTGGATTAACTACCTACGATGCAATCATAGAGAAACATACTATTAAAATGCTAGATGCAAATGTGCTAAAAATCTATGTAGGTAAACAAAACTAATTGACAGGTAAGTATTGATTTTTATTTTTTCAAGAAACTAGCAGTAACATAGCATTGCATAGCGTATGAAATGAAACCCACAAAAAACTCTGTTCCTACAAATTTTTACTAGTAAATTTACAGTGTTGATGACGTAAGGTCACACTAGAGCTGAAAACGACAAGGTCAATTTATAAATAATTTTGAAGTTTGCAATCAAGGTTTATTATTTTTGTTTGCTCAGATGATAGGAATATGGTTTTATTACGACGATATCATCTCGTAATACTAACTTTACTATCGGATGATAAGAATTTCGATAACATCCAATTGAATCATGATGTAGTGTAAACCATACTGCAAAATGGCATGAAAAAAAAATGCTTTTAAGTTCATTGCAATCTGAATGATGATTTAAAATGGTAGAGACCAATCTACGCACCTTATTTGCATTTTTTACAATAAAATTTTCCGCAAGAGCAAGGGAACGAGGCAGCAGAGTCGCCATTTTCACGGACTGACGGTCATAGACTAAGAAAATGTATAGTATGTTTCTCTATGGTCTAGAGGCGCGAGCAAGGAAAAGTGTGCTAGACCATAGACAACAATATCTTTCATAGAGATGCTTTCTTCCATAGAGATATTTTCGTTATAAAGCACTTTCTTTCATAGCTTTCTTTATTCAAATAAATGCTTTCTCGTAAGCATGTGCTTTCTTCCAACCAACCAAAGAAAGAGCGCTCAGCGCAGTAAACATGCGTGCTTTTTATCTCTTTAACATGCATGCAGTCAAATTCAGACGGTTCACTCATAGATAGGGTTCACTTCACGCCTTAAAGAAACATTCCTAGCAAGCAAGTCCGATTTAGCTGAAAGGATTTTTATATTAGGTGCTGGGCAAGCCTATTTCATCTCAAACAATGTGTCAAGCATTATAGGTAGGTACATAGTAAAGATGTAAAGGCCTACAAAATACAAATAATAAATTATTTGTAAGTAGGTAGGTACGTTTTCGTACATATTAGATTAATTTTATTAAGTTCGAAAATGAAAATCTGTATAAAAAAACAGTAATGTTTAATTATTCTGTTGGAATAAACAACTAGGTAGGTACTGTCTAAAATGCATAGGTACACTTCAAATCACAAAACCTATAAAAAAATCGTGAATTTGTACAAATGGATGTTAGAAAAAAACCAGACATGTACATACTTAAGTACAGTACGCACAATCGATCATTAGCTCTCTGAAGTTGCACTAGGAGTAGGTGAGATCCCCCCCGATGGATTCTAATCTTGACGCGATGGGGGGGCTTAGTAACCGTGGTTTGGTTGGCCCACGGTGAAGCCAAAAGGAATCCCAGGCGGGGACGCCCTGGTGGCGTCTGGCGGGTAGGGTCGCGGGTGAAGAGGCGTGTCGGTGTTTCGTTGCCGCTCGCCCTATCTCCCGCGACCCAACGGTGGCGCACCGTAAGATGCGTCGGCGGCGGGGCCGCAGTGGAAGAGGAGTGTCGGTGTTACGTTGCCGCTCTCCCTGTCCTCTGCGGCCGTTTTTGGAGGCTTCTCCACGCGCACCTCTTTAATTAGAGTGCGCAGTGGACGAAGGGAGCGGAGAGTTCTGGTGGTGAGTAGCGGACGCAAGGTGTGGGGGCACCTTCTTCCGCCTTGCACTACTCACCACTATGCGGGGCCGCCTTAAGGGCGGGGATCGCCAGAGAGGGACTGGATGTAAAGGCTGTGCCGGTTTCCCAGACCCCCTCCATTCCAGGCGACGCCGGAATGACGCTGGGTCGTTTAGTGGGTATACCGGGAGTCCCACATACCCCTCTCGCCCCCCCCGGCGGAGGGGATGCGTAATGCATTTTTCCCAGCGGGAAAAAAAAAAAAAAAAAAAAAAAAAAGGAGTAGGTGAGATAGAACGATACAACAAAATAAACGAGTGAGCGAGACGGCTATACAACACTGTCTTCATCTCTTAGGCGGCGCATTTTCGATGACGCCTACTCCAAAGATTGGTTAAGCATGCATACCTATATTTATTTTTTAAAACATCATTTCAATGGCTTAAAATTATTTATTCTCTTCAATCCAAACTCCATTACCTGTAAAGTAATGTTTCTTTTCAAGTGCATAGAGCACTAAGCTCAGTTTTTGAGACTTATTCAAATTGCTCATGCTTACATTTTCGTGAATATAAGACATTTGTCCCTTTTGTTCAATTAAGTAAAGGGTTTCTTTAATTTTACTCCATGGATATAGCAAGATAGGACAATTTTCATATATATCATGGGGGGCAAATTCATCTGATAATTTTTGATACACATGCTTCACTTGCACCAAAGGTATGTTGATCCAGAATGGATGTCTTTTTATGACATTACGTATATCGTAACTCTTGTAATTCTTTCCCAATGCTTGTGATATACAGAAAAGCAAATCTTTGCCTTTACCAAGCCTATCTCCTGGAGCCTTTTCAAAGGTTTCATAATGAGCCGAGCTGCCAGAGAGAATATTTAAACTGAGGCACTTCTTATTAGTGCTGTACAATTTATGTAATCTTTTAATAGCAGTGTTATTATGGTGGATCATTTTCAAAAATCTTGGGTGCTGATAGAATGTATTGAACTCCGGGATATTTTTAGCTTTCTCCAATCTCTCCTTAACTGTGGTGCTGCTCAGAGTGTAAATGTCAAAACACCTCCTTTGAGCTTCTTCACTTATATTATAACTCTTTAGAATCTTTCTAATTTCTACTAGGGTATCATAATTTTTCATAGCAATTTTGGGGTGCAATCTTATAACTTCTTTTATATCAATTCCACCAATGTATCGAAATTTAAATAATATATTTCTAAGATTCTCTGGATCTGCATGAACTAGATACATATTTGTTTTTATTTTAGATGCAGGCATCATTATATGAGTCTGTAGAATTGTAAGGCTTTCATTGATGACTGCAAGTGGACGGTGTTTCACTGTAGGGTATGTCTCTATACTTCTATAAAATTCTTCTTGACTGAGATCCAATAGTACTTCCAGATATCGTTGTATGATTCTAAGGCGTATTGTGAACAGACTCAATTCATTTACATCCTCCCAGATAGTATTGGTTAATGATGTGGGCCACTGCGTCATATATTCAGCAAGTCTGTTCTCTATGTTCATGTGCATTGGGATTAGTCCTGATGTCTTCAAATCACTAATGCGTTTTTGCTTTATTATATTTAAATAAGATTTAAGCAAGTCTGGGGATATACATTTTATACCACATTCTTTGAACACTTGAAATCTGTATTTTAATGTCACTGGTAGAATACCAAATAGCTGAGGTTCATCAACTAAAACTTCTTTTGAAAATCCTAGTTCATATATGGTCCGCACGACTTTTCTTATATGATCTCCTTCCAATTTATTAATAACTGGGTGTTTTAGTACCAAGTGTTGAGCAACATTCGCTGAAATGTCTAAACATTTGCACAAAGTGTTCAAAGTATTTTCGTCTTGACTCAGATGAGATAACTTTTTACATTGTGGCAACCATCGATATAACCTTGTAAAGCAATATCTTTGAAGATTCATTCTAGATGAAAATACGTAACCAAAAATAATCAAAAACGAAAATGTTTATTTACATTTACATTTTTCTAACCTAATTTGTCAAATGTCAAAGACAAACTGACAAGGAGTACACCACACCACAGCCACAGATTGAATAAATAGATGGATATTAGAGATTTAAAGAGAATGATTTAAGATAATACTATGAATGTCATTCTCATCACTTCACTCACAAAATGAATGAAATCACCTATAAACCTGCATGGTCCATGGCATGGAACAAGTTGAAGTTGAAATAACATCGGCCAGCGAGATGGTCAAAAGTTTTTGCCAGTTTTTGTTTTGTTGCATTGTTGCTATTTAGTCGATTGGGTTGGGCGTTGGACGTCCGGCGTCCGTCTATTCTATTTCTTTCATTGGATTTCAAACCGAAACCTTTTATTTTATTGCAGATTTTATTTTACAGCTTTATTGTAACAATGGACAAATCAAAGACTGGCCGTTTTGCTCTTGGTTTCTTCACATTTGCTTCTCTGTTTACTATAGTGGCATTTGTTAGTCCTTACTGGCTAGTAACGGATGGCAAACTAAAAGATCCAAAATTTGTAAGAATTGGTAAGTTTATTGAATTGCTGATAAAATATTTTATTTGTATTGACTAAGAGTTCAATACACGTTTTCTGATTGCAGGTTTATGGGAGGTTTGTTTCAACAAGTTTGAAGAAATTCATCATTGGTATGATACTGTTTTCACTGGTTGCTGGTGGATATTTGAAGAGGAGTATTACATTATCCACGACATCTTGCTACCAGGATTCTTTGTGGCCACACAATTTTTCTTCACAATATCTATGTGCTGTGTACTAGGGTCCATGTTGTTGTCATTTGTTTACTTGAAGAAAGATAAAGATGATGACAACTATCTGACATTGTTGGTCACTTTGGGCACTGTTTTGGTTATTGGAGGTAGACACCTGTTTTTTATGAACTAGAGGACCCAGTAGTTTAAATATTTTTTCCTATGAGGTAGTAATAAAAACTCTTTTTTAGGGTTCTCTGGCCTGATCTCAGTAATAACATTTGGAGCAAGAGGAGATGGACGTGACTGGATGCCTAATTGGGAACATAATGACTTAGGCTGGGCCTTTGCGCTTGGTGTTGTTGGAGTTGTCTTCCTTTTCCCTGCTGGAATACTTTTTTTGGTGGAAGCCAGGGTTCACAAGTACAAGAGACTGCATGAAATGCAGAGTCGTGATCCCTCATCCTACTCAATGCATGAGAGGAAAGTGGGTTTTTCAGGTGGCCACACTGATATTTAAGACTTAGAATTAGTCATGTTTTATAATATTTTTATTTTTATAACACTAATCCGTCCAACTAAACTTTACAATGGTATCTATTAGTTATATACAAAAGTACTGAATCTCATTGTACTTATTTTTGACTTGGTTTTGTCAGCTTCTATCATTTTCGGATTACAATGATCCGATATAATTATCATCTTATGATAAAATGACTTTTAGTGCCTTAAAACATTGATTATGTTCAAGTAGAATAAGTTTTATGAATTAAAAGTAAGTTAGAAACCTATTGGCATCACAGCTAATGCACTTTTGGAATAAATTATTAACAAGCACTCACATCTATTTTTATTGTTTCATAATTAGCTTCACATATAGATACAGGCCTCAGATCAGAAGGCACAGTGTTTTTAGACATTAATGCTAATTTAGCTGACTGAATACCAATGTGTATATTATTTGATTCCTTATAACTAGATAAAATTCCACTTATGAATCCACCGGTGAAGCAGTCTCCAGCTCCAGATACATTCTCCACATTTTCTATAGATTGAACAGGATACAATCTTGCTACAAGAGAACCATCTTTCTTTGACTTAATAGTTACAACACCATTTTTTCCGAGTGTAACAATTATAAAATTAACTTTTTGTGATACAATTTGAGCTAATTTCAACACTTCATCCAGATCTTTCGTTTTTTTAATAGAAGCATTTGGATCAAGGAACTCCGCCATTGCTCTTAATTCAATAAGATTTGGAGAAGTGTAAGATACATTCTGAATCTTGAATTTGAGAAGTTTCGCTGCCTTTCTTCTATCAGTAGGTTCAAAGAAAACTGAAAAAGAAATAAAATGGTTTAAAATAAATAGAATTTGAAATAGTTTTTTAGAGAAAGATTTATCCAATAATTTACCCTGTAAGGTAGGTATTTAAAAGTTAGTCATAGAGGTTAAAAAATCGGGATCGCCCTGATAAAGCACTAACTTACCTACCTATTTAAGGTTTTGAAAACCTATATAAGAATCGAAAAGTCGAAGCAAAAATCTCCATTAAATTTTAAAAACCCAAAGTGATCGTATCTCTCCGCCTCCTAGCTCCTACCTCCGTAGTAGAAACGCCACCTAGGAGAAAAAAGTAAAAAGCAGTTTTGACCTCGGTGATATAGATGACGATCTAACCAAACCAAAGCCAAGGAAAAAGATGGGAAAAGCTTTTTTTTTTTTTTTTTTTTTTTTAGTGTTACCGGCGGTTTTATGGCGGGCACTGAAGGTGCCGAGACGCCTAGAGAGAATTTACGACAACATGCGCAAGGGCACCTCTAATAGGTACGAACCTCGGCTTGGGCTGTTGCCGGAGAGAATTTACCTACCTATCTATCATCACTAGATGACGGCATCACTTCACCATTGGCGAGAGTGATAGCGTCATCTGGATCGCCAAGAACGTTTCTTGGCCGTCTGGGGGTGCACACGAACTTCCGCCTATTGCGGGCGCGGACATCGGGTGGCAAGGGAAAAAGCTTTGGGCTCAATCCATATATATAGTAGATAGGTACCAAAAAGGTAGGTTTCGAAGCATGTATAAGACGCACATGATTCGGAATCGTGTACATTTTGTTTGGCAGAGGGGAAGGTACATATAAGCGCATCGCGTCTTTATGATCTAATGCTTTGGGTGTGTGTGTGTTATGAATGAATGATCGTTGGGTGTGTGTTTGACTGACTGGTTTGATGTACCAAAGAGGTACCATGCTAAATCTATGGGTTTGACTGTTGGTTGGGTTGGGTTGGTTGGGGCCATAGATTTAGCATGGTACCTTTTTGGTACGTTGGGGCCTGCATGGGGCATAGAGATAGGGGTTGGGTTCATGTTCATGGGCTGGTATTGGTAGTTTGGTTTGGTGTTGTTCTTGTTCATTTCATCGAGATTCAAGTCCTGTGTTGTTAGGTGTTGTTCTTGTTTGTGCCCATTGTTTACGGTAAACTAAATTTATTTCTGTTGAATTGTGTGTAGCAGTGAAATACAGGGATATTTTAACAAAAATAGTTACTTATTTGTAAAGTTTTCTTTCATTTTTGTTTGGTAAGTCGCCACGAAATTGTTGGAAGTTTTCATTAGCATTTTTGCTTGATAAAATCCGAGATTTTGATATTTGTAAGGATTTAAACTCTAATATATCTTCTATGTTACAAGATAAGAAGGTTTCGTGTTCCTAGTTGGTACTTAGCTCTTTTAATACATAAACAAAAAAACTTAGGAACACACCTTGATAAGTAGGTAAACTCTACCTGCATTTCAACCCCCCGAATCGCAAAAGTAGTAACCTAAGAGAGTTTTCACATAACCATTATTACATCAGATCGAGGGGTTAACATTTTAAAGAATTTTCATATTCATTAATGTAGGTACCTATTACATATATTTATTTACTAATATTACATTATTAGTATATGGTCTGGGCTATTACTAAGCGATCTGTAGGTTTCCAACTGGAGACATTCTGTTAAATACCAAAAAAATACGTCAGCATAGAGATTCATACTTTAGCGGAACGCATCCGCTATGGAACCGTTCTGTGGAATTGATTCAAATGACATTTTCTGCATTGAGATTGGTTGATCAACTGACCGGTTGATCATGATGATGTATTCTGCTCAAGTATGAAATGCTATGCAGGAATCTATTGAACATCCTGAGATTACCTTTTATCCCTCATGATAATACAATTTACTGCAGTATGCAGCCTATTAGGCGATTTTGAGCAAATCACAGCACAGATCTTGTTTTTGAATTTATGTCCATTCCCCTAACTATCATATGAGTGATAGGTATGCTTAAGTTTGGTATAAGTATATTATTTATTAATAGGCGAACTAGGCGAACCTTGGATCAAATTGGCGACATTTTGGAGAGGGGGGAAGAATGTAATGAGAGTGAATGAAGCAAAAGTTGTATGTCAGGATCGTAACAAGTGGAGATCCGTGGTCTCTGCCTACCCCTTCGGGAAAGAGGCGTGATTTTATGTATGTATGTATGTATGTATGATGTTAATATGATCGAAAAATGAAAAGCATGATATGCAGCATAGATACTTTCTTCAGCTGATGAAAATATTCGATCGAACATTTAAATGTTGCATTTAATTACAGGCAAAGAAATTTAGTGCATGAAATTGAGAAGCAAAAAGAAAAAATCACAGATAATCAAATTTTTGTTTGAATAATAATATTTAGTAGGTACCTACTAGTCTATACTTACTTATATTACATATTTCCAATTAATTAATCCTAACAAACCTATTTTAATCATAGCAAAAATTTAATCTAAAATACATGAATGGGACTGGATGGGAGTCCCTGAGAAATGGTTTGAGATGGATTAGGCTTGCCCAAAAATAAAAAGCCTATGTCCTTCCCTGGGATACAACCTTTAACTATGCCAAATTTCAGCTTAATCTGTTCAGCGGTTTGGGCGTGAAAGCGTAACAAACAGACAGACAGACAGACAGAGACCTTGTGTTATGGGTACTAGATGACTGATATACTACTTATATACTTTTTGTTTGTAAATACATACAAATTATGCATGTTATGAAGGTAGTATATCAGTTATCTGGTTCCCATAGCACAAGCTTTGCTTAGTTAGGAAAAAACACTTCGAAGTAACTATGGGCCTCATGTTGTTGGAACACATAAAAATCCTACATTTAAGTGTTCCCATAACATGAGGCCCATAGTTGCTTTGAAGTGTTTTTTCGTTATCAGACATAGCATCCAAAAATGCAAAATAATTAAAAAACTTAAAATTATTTTTCTCCCTATATTTTGTATGAAAAAAAAAATTTGGATTTTTTTAATTTTCCAGCAACATTAGACCCTTTATTATTATTTGGGATTATTTTGGAGTATTTGTTTGTTATCACATAGAGCATCCAAAATTGCAAAAAAAAACTAAGAAAGTCGATTTTCTCGAAAAATCAAAAACTTTTTGAATGTTTTTAAATGCAGTTCTTAATTTTATCAAAATAGAGCATGTAACTCCTAACGTGACTTTTTGATAACTCTCACGGTTTCAGAGTTACCTCAGTGGCCTTGAAAAAAAAATTCATTGTCATCCTGTTTATATTTTTATTAATTTATAAAACGAAAAATCCATTCATGCACAACCGGGATTCTAACTCACAACCTTCAGCTTAAAAATTGAGAGTTTACCCCAACAATTCTAGTCATTATTAATTTTAATAATCTTCTACATTCCATGGTAGATCAATTCATCACATTAGCCTTACTGACTCATGCTGGAGTGCTGATTCATATTTTAATTTCAGCCAAAGCATAAAACAATATAAAACAATTCATCCGGATCCTTGTTAAATAAGATTACGATTTCTTAGTAAAGTTTTTGAATGTTTATAATAACTTCAAATTTTCGTTGTCCAAACAAATTTCCCACGGACTTGGGTACATGAATGCATGTGAACTTTTTGGCATTGTATTGTGGGTGAATGTGTTGTTTACGCACACAACAACAGCTTGCGTTGCGAAACATTTCACATCGCTACTTGGCTATTCATCTCAAGTAAACAACCTTGTGGTAGTTTAGTGTTAGTTAACTGCCATACCCTTTTAAAGTTCTGTTTCATTACTCACCTAGCTAAAGTAGCTACGCCAAGGTACAAGTGGTTTTTGCTCTAATTACCGTTTCATTGTTACGAATGCTAAGTGGCTTCGTCAACGTGAACGTAACCGAGGTCCTATCTTTATAGCTACTTCTACGAGTATGTGTAAAGGATATGAGTTTCATTCCTTCCTTTTGGTCTAATTAAATAATACTCTTTTCTATCCGAAGATTCTCAGCTGCCGCTGGTCTTATTTATGGAAGGTTGGTCCTTCATAGCCTTCGATCAAGAATACTATGATCGAAGTTCATAGCCCAACAATGTGAAAGGAAGGAATGACGATACATGCTAGATAATGATAACAATTGCAGTTAGTTGGGTACTAATCTTGTCAACTTTCAGAAACAATGAAGAATAGAAGCTTGGCCGGTAATTGCGGCATTGGCGTATTCGTCATTGCCGTTGTGACGGTGGCATTGGCATTCGGCACGCCCAGCTGGCTGGTCAGCGACTCGAGGATACGAGGTGCTAGGTTAGATAGGTAAGCTCCAAAACCCTCATGTAACTGCGATAACAAAAATAGCACAATTTTCGCCACTTTTACAGGTGTGATTGCTACTTTATCGCAATGGCGCTAGTTCCGCTTGTTAACAACCAAACGATTAGCAATCGATCGCAACTTTTACATAATGAGGCGGCCGAACTCTTTAAGGGCTATGTACCTATATTCTTCGAGCACATGTTTCGTAATTTTCAAATTATCTTTCAGATTAGGTTTATGGAGCCACTGCTTTCGATCACTACCTGACCCCTTAGACCAGTACCAACGTCGCTTCTTCGTAGGATGTCGCTGGGTATACGATCCATTCACCACTGGATATGATAAGATCCGTGGATATCTGTTACCTGGTTAGTAAATATTTTTTGTTACCCTATTATGTATGACTGAAGAGTTAGGAAAAAGTATCTCAAATTTCGCCACTGATTCCTGTCTTTGGCGATTTCCCACTACCTACTCCTTAAAAAAATAACTAATTTACTAAATCTACACACAATCTGTCTCTCCTAAGAAATAATTCAGATCAATTGTATTCCCATAACTGAGAGTGTACAAGGTATGTAGCATGGTAGCATTAAGCGTATACCACGCTGGTTCACAGGGTGGTGGTATACCTGGTATACAGGGTGGTAAAGTTTATACATAGGAAAATTTTATTCCTTGGTCCGATTCACTCTTAACTCGGTATAAATTGAAAAACTAGCAGTTTCAAAGATCGTTGACAAAACAATGCGCAGACGAAGCGCGCGCGGTTCAGCTAGTTTCCAATAAGGTCATAGTTTTTTGTAAAAGAAAAACAACATGATCACGCACGACTAGTGTAGGTATCCCCAAGGCGCAGTAGACATCCCTTCAGATATATTGTGTATTCCAAGATAGAATCATCCTTAGTTATTTGTAGTACATTTTTATGATGAAATAAATGCTTTCAGGATTCATGATAGCGACACAATTCTTCTTCACGCTGTGTCTGCTCGGAGTTCTGATATCGTCCATATTGGTACTGATATTCTTCCTCTGCTGTGGGCCTGATCAAAATCGATATGTGACATTGATCAAAAGTATTGGATTTATTATGTTGGGCTCAGGTAAAGTATTACGATGAGTTCTGTATTGCTAGATGAGTTTACAACCAGTCACCTACTCATAACTAACAGCCTAGTTTGTATATTTTATCAAAATGTGGTTTTGCTTGTATTTTACTTTTCCGTAAAATTAATATTTAGAGGGAATATAATTATTTGTATTTGTATTTGTATTTATTCAAAAACCTTACATCTATCCTTACAGGTATTTCACCTAATGCAATAGAGTAGTCACAATTCACAACTCACAAAGAAACCAATTACAATAATTCTATATAAGTCAAATAAATAATAAAAAACAAAATAATTCAATAAGTATAAAATATGTCAAAGGGCACAAAAATAATTAACTAGTCAAAAAGAAAAATAAATTATGAAATAGTCCGATACAAATGTCTCCAAGCAACCATAATAAAAATAAATTTAATTGATCCTAATCATTATCGCACAACAAAAAAAAAATAATAAATAATAATTTTACATTTCACCATAGCACAATTTAAATAATAACACCCTTGCGAACTCGCTCTGTGAACAGTGAAACACGTCAATAGTCGCCGCTACTAGATTTAGTTCTTGTATAGTGCGCGTCAGTGGTGCCTTGTTCAGCAAGTTCGTCCTTCCGCGAGAAGAATATTTATATTTGAATATGTATTTACAGGAATATGTGGAGTCATAGCTGTCATAGTGTTCGCCTGTTTGGGGAACACTGATGGATGGATGCCAGATCATCCAAATAACTACTTAGGTAACTACATCCTTACAACTTTTACCACATAACGTCGTACGGGTCTTCCTGCAGGTTCTGCAAAGAGGCGGATGAATCGCCCCTTCATCTGCTAGGAGAGTGTGGGCCACTAATGCACAAACGCAGCGCCATTTTGGGCAAATACGCCTTAAGCCCAGAGGAGCTACGAGAATTCACACCCAAAAAGGTCCTACAGTTTCTGTTAGCAGTAGGGCTTGGTAGTGAACTATGAACGCCCTGCCTCAAGGGGCGACTTGAAAGTGGCGATCACAATAGGTCTTCATGGCCGCAGTGATATGAAAGCCACGCCATCACTAATAATAATAATACACATCCTCGCGTCTTTACGCGAACTTATTTAAAATGATTTCAAGACTTAACGAGTCGAGAGTTAATTTTTTTTATTATGTAGGTACTTATTTCACATTGAAATTTCACTTCTAGGTTGGTCCTTTGGCCTTGGAGTGGTTGGGTCTGTGGCCTGCCTCGTAACATCAGCTCTCTTCTTAACCGAAACCAACATCCAACACAAGAAACGCAACAAACTGAAGGAATCTCAAGCACGTTTCGAAATGGAGTACGAGTCAAAGGCGTAAAGTGTATTTTGCACATTATAGAATAAGATTGTTTTTTGTTTTACTCTCATGGCAGCATTATCTTGGCCAATCATTGTGAAAAATAGTAATACCTATCGATACCGAACTGTGCAAAATTATTATGCTATTAAAAGTGAACCGACTTCAATATGCCTAGAAAATTACAAGCGAGGATGAGGCTTAAGACTTACTGGAAAATAGGAATTAAATTGTAATTGGTGAACATACAAAAAGAAAAATATAGGTACTATCGAACATGGAACCTCTTCCATTTTTGAAGTTTGTAATTTTTTTTATACATGATGAGATGAATTTGTTTAGTTCTGTATACCATTTAAATGTATTGTATGAATTCGATTTATGTTTTGTATGCTTGTTGATAAAATGTATTTTGGTGTATGTTACAGTTGTTTTATCTCACGAAGGCGGGTTTGTCTATTTGTGTGAGCAGATGCATCGTTGTTTATGTGTGCGTAAGTGCCGGAATTGTCCATCGACGAATTAGCGCTCAGTATCGTTTACACACACAGAAACAAATCTACACAAACAATTCAGACCAGGCCTTTAAGATAGCACAACTAAGCTTAAGTTGGCTAAGACAGGCCTATTTTACCTGCTCTATAGAACAACGAAGTGATATTGTATGAATCATTGAGCCAATAATTAATCATTTGAAACCGTCCATAGTTATTAAGTTAATCGAAGTAAAATATTAATAGAACGTTTGTGCCTAACTGTTAAAATAATTACTTAAAATGTTTGATTAAGTGTCAGATCATGTTTTTTATAATGTATTTTGTATTAATTTTTATAATTTTTGTCTACCTCCACCTAAGCAGAAATATTTTTTGTAGTATTTAAGATATTGCATTATTGCACAATAATTTAATTAAGGCTAAACATTTCAAAATCTAAGTAGTTTTTACAGATTTTTTACTAAGATTATTATAAAATAAAATAACAATTTCTTTGGTACTCCTCTGGCTTGTACCTACACAGGTAGGTACTACAATATCACAAATAATACATAATATACGTATTGCACACTTTAACTGTAGGGGTAGGTACCTAACACTTTCAATAATATTCAAATTTTTATAACATAGGTAGGCAATGCACAAACTGTACCCTAGTTTATTGACAATATTTCCGTCCCAAGTGACTTTATAGACACAATTTTATAATTCCATTATACATGTATTTATTTATAGTAATAGATGTCAAAGAAATAAAAAATATGACAAAGAATCTCGTAACTGCCGTCCATAGATTTTTAATTTTAATTTCTTTAATAAAGTGTATTTTATTTTATCTTTTATTTCTTTTTTTAATAAATTTTCCTAAGTAAGCACTTATAATTCGTTTGGATGCTTGAATAAGTGTGTAGTCGCAAAGGCGGAAGAGATTAATAATTCGGGGCTTGAGCGAGCCGCAGAACTCTATTGAGCCTGAGCCTGACTTCAATTCTATATGTTGTTTATCATTTCTCTGCTTCTGCGTGAGCTAGTACCTATTCTATGGGCCTGCCTGACATTCTGGGGCTGAAATGAAAGATGATATTGTGGAAAGCGCGTTAGTTAGACTGTGGAATAGGGTTTAAAGCATGTGGAACAATGTGGTTTGGTATGTAATAAAGCCGTGATTGCCTCCGGGGATGTATCCTCGAGTTTCAATCAGAAGGTAGCGAGTTCGGGTCCCGGCCGTGCATTAATCAATGATTTTTTTGGTTCGGATCATCAAAATCTGCCATTCACTGATAGTGATAGGCCTTTGATAGGCGCTAGCCTAGCTTCAATATGACCTCAACGCAAGAAGAATTTTGGCAAGAAAGAACATGAACTAGAAGTAAGAATAAGAACCTGTTAACGGAGGAATAGCAAATACAGTGTCAATGTCAAATGTCAGTTCAGCCAGTTGACAATAAACAAAACCTCAGTCAGTCAGTCTCACTCACATACAACGAAAACGAACAGAGAGTTTCAAACAAATCGTTCGTTTTGATTTTGATTTGATTTCGCTTTCATAAAACAATCGAGTGGAATTCCTGTATTTAACAAATAACATAGTGTTTCTAAACTGATAGAAACCACTATGGCAGCCGCTAATAATGAATATCCAAAGGCATCAAGTAAGTAAATATTCAATTTCTGGGCACGCCCCTCCTACTTTACAGGGGATCCATTTCCAATAGATTTTGAATTTCTTTTTATTATTTTCTAGATTAAAGATGTTTGGTATAAAGATTAGTTTCAACATAATGCGGTCTAAATATCAGCTATTGAGTTACAAGGCTTCATTCATCCTTCATATTTATTGCTAACTTATTGTTTACTTAGATGTATTTACGCTAGTAAAGTGCTTACAGAACATGTTCGTTTCAGATGCCACATTGATAGGCGCCAGTATTACATACTTGGCGGGTTTATTCCTGCTGTTGTCATTTGCTGGCCCCTACTGGATTGAGTCCTATCCTGAGATGTTTTCTTCTTTCAAACGCATGGGCCTATGGGAGTATTGTTTCGACCGGTTCCGTTTCCCAGCCTATCAGTTTGATAAGCTGTTTGATGGGTGCCATTATATTTTCAGTAATGTAAGAAAATCCAGATTTATTATTTAGTAATTCTAAGTATTTGATATGCCAAAACTTCTAAATAATAATAATTGTAGAATAAATACTTGCGCATTAATGATGAGAATCATTAACCATTCCAGTGGGCCTATGATGGACACCGTGACTGAAGTCTCTCGTCTCGTTTTCTCGTTAAAAATCTTCATAACTGTGTCTGTAGTCATGCGCAGCCTGGTATTTCATATTGTTATGTCAAATCATGAGATAGTGTGACATACTCTCTGTCATGGCGCTCATATTAGCGCAAAATGATATAAATTCCGGTATGACAAATGTTTTAATCTCACGCCGTGACAATTTCACATTGCTCATCATAGCCCCACAGGTTAATGGGTTTGTCTAAAGTGTAGGCATTGGCTTATTATTTTATTGACTTTACAAAAAGATAAAGTATGTCATCTTTATGTTATTAGGAGTACTACATGATCAGAGAGTGGTTGCTCCCGGGCTGGTTGATGTCCGTCCAGGCATTTGTGACTTTGGCCCTGATTCTCTCATTCATGTCCCAAGTGTTGTTGGCCTGTGTGGTTGTGCGCTGGCCATTAAGGCTGGTCCTACGTTATGAGTGGATCTTTGTATCCTTCTCCTTCGGAATGGTTGCTACTGCTAGTAAGTATTTTATAACATAGATCTGTTTAGCTTTTGAGAGATTGCTTATTAGAAAGGCATGATACGAATTTTTCTTATTTTATATCAATGACAAGAGAATGAATTAGTTTCGATTTTAGGATCAGCCCCATTACCATAGCGATTGTCTAGCTACTGGAGAATAGATAAAAATGACAGTAGTGACATTAGAGTGTGGATAAAACACATAGATTTAGCATGGTACCTTTTTGGTACAATAAAACAGGTAGAATGTGGATAAAAGTTACTTTTATCCACACTCTAATGTCATTGCTGCCATCTTTTCTCCAGTACCTACTACCTAGACAATCGCCATGGTAAGGGGGCTCTAAATAATTATAACTAGGCTCTTTAATAAGTAATTCCTTTTTCATGAAATGAATATACCATTTTGTAAATAACTTCTTTATAATATTTCCAGGTGTATTCCTGTTTCTGGCTGTTGCTATTTTCGGCAGCAACTGCTATCGTCGAGATTGGCTTCTGTACCCATCATTCAATGTGCTCTCTTGGTCTTATGCTTTTGCTGTTGTCGCATTTATTTTATTTGGTAAGTGTATGAGTACAGTAGTACTACTGTAATAATCTTACTTACTAAAACTTAAATATCTAGATTCTGATAGAGGATTTTTTTTAAGTCACTATGAATAGAAATGGCTTTATTTATATGTAATAATTTATTTATATGTATTTGTTTTTTCCTACCTCACTCTTGCCTTTGCAAGTCTGAGGTCAAGAGCCGACCCATTCATCATAAAAAAAAAAAAAAATGTTCTGAAATAGAAATTAAAGGATAAACGAAATAAATAAATCAAAAAACCCGACATTTTCATTCTTGCCAAGAATGTCAACTTTTGCGCAATCGCGAGTGATATTTTTTTCGAAGCTTGAAAATAAGCGTTCTTTCGCACGTGATTGGCTGTATCACTCGCGATAGATTGTGCGTGTGAAGGCTGCTATTATCCTACTTTCATCTTCGCATTTTTACTTGTATGTAACCTTTTCTAATGTTGGGTGTAATAAATAAATAGCCATTGTTCATTTGTAGGACATAGTGCTTTGAGATTATTTTGAAATTATATGAATATCGGAGATTATCTCCTACTTACCAACTTAATTTTACTTCTTTATAATATTAGTGTACCAATTCATCAGGTTTGGCAGCCATTCTGCTGTACCTAGAGTCCTGCAAGCTCTATGAACTACGCGCGGAGGCGAAAAACCTCGTCGCCCAAATGCAACACAGCCAACCCGAACACGCGCTGCAACAGTTCCGCGATCAATTGCACCAACAGAGGCACGGCTGGTAGGCGGACTATACAGTCGTTCTCACGAAGCCGGGTTGGTCGTAGTGTGTACATTTGTTTCTGTGTAAGCGATACTGAACGCGCATTCATGGAGCGTTCCCGAGCTTACGCACACAGATACAACGTGCATGTGCATACAATAAGACCAACCCCCCTCCGTGAGATAGAACAACTGTACATTGACTAAGTTTACCAAGATGCGGTCTTATTTCGTTCATGCTAAAGATCGAAGTAGCATCACGTTAAAAGTAATATTTCGATTTTAGAACATTACTAGAGCTATTGTTGTTTTAGCTTGTTTCACTATCTCGTAAAGCATTGATTTTATCTTATAAGTAATGCAGTAACCAATGTCTGCTGGTTTGTCCAACTCAGCAACGGCAAAAGCCATGAATGGGGTACTATACTTTATTGAGAGATGTTGAAACACGCCCTATTGCTGGTTATGAAGCCAGCAATACAAGGCTTTTTAACTTTTCTACCCTTCATTTTACAAATGTATTCTTTTGGTCTTTGGTATGGATAAAATAGGAACGCTCATATTTCACAAATTTTTAGAAAGTCAGTAAACAGTAGAGTCACCACCAATAAATAAATAGATATTGACTAGGGAAATGAATCTCAAACAATCATGTCAATAACGTGACATGGCTCTTGTGAGACATTAGAAATATCGCTAATCAGTTTGAAAAAGAGAAGAAATCGCAAATAATATAATTTGACACACAAAATTCGTAAAACACGAGAGTAAACTATATTTTTTATATGTCGAAAAAAAAAATATAATTAGGTATGTACAATGATGTTAAATAAATATCATTGGGTATGTAATGTAATGCAAACACAATCATGATTTAAAAGGTAAGATATTTCGTAAAATGATTATGGGAAACATCATACATGAATTGACTTATATTGATTTGCTTGACCCTATATCTTCATAATATATTTTTTTTCTTGATTAATAAAAAAATAAGAAATTGAGACTATAATTTGATATGATCTAAGGTTTGTGAGCTTGTAATAATTATGTGATTAGATTAGTGGGGCTTAAATAACTGCTACGCAATTCCTTATTCCTTCTTAAATTCAAATTGTTATTAGATATGACAACTTAGTCACATTAGGAATGCTTTTAATTTATAAAATGAAAGCCACGGCTATTTTTGCTCTTTTCAATGATGATTCAATGCTGCCTCGTATTATAAGGTCACATAATCATTTTTTAATTTATACGGTAACTCTACTCTCACTATATATTGTTTTAACAAGTAGATGTGCCTTGTAATGTAGTTACTGATGAAATACATAATATATTTTGTATTTGTTATTAGAAGAATTCATGCTAAAAACAAAATTAACATTGAGAGACTTCTTTTTAAATTAATTGAAAATTGTGTTTATTTTTAACAGACTTCAAAAAAAGGAGGTTTTATGTTCGGCTGTATGTATGTTTTTTTTATGTATATTCACCGATATCTCCGTCAAAATTCATTTTCAAAATTCTTCTTTTGTTTGATAGGGTATACATTACTTACTCGCGAGGTGGTTATTTCTGAGGGATTGATAGTTTTCCCGTAAAACTCGAAAAACCTCTTCCTCAAAAACACCGCGCCCTATAAGTGAAACATTGAAGTCGGTTTTCTTTTTAGTTTTTAAAAACCGTAATTATATCTATGTAAGATCAATGTATAGTTTTAAGTGACACTTGTTTTAGGGTTTTTTGAATTATTTATATTAAGTTTATATCTAAGTTTTATCATTCACGTATTCCGTCCAAATGAAGCCTAGCCATTTAACGATTGTAAGCACTGTACTGAACTACAAATAAAATTGATCTTATTTTAGTAAATTCATATTTTAAATATACCTACATTATAAATATTTTATCTATCTATCTATCTTAGCCATAGTTCTTCTGAATGAAGTAGTGGTAACTAGGTCACAGATAAAGCGATTATTTATTACCAGTTTTAAAGCTAGCTCTACCAGACAATTTTTAGTTCACATGGTGGACAAGTATCCGCAAATCCAGATAAATCTTAAACCATAATTCAGTCTCCTCAAAAAAGGATTGCTTGCGCTCCATAATAAAAGCCCTTTCAAGTCGTGATTCGATACCGTGTTGTTTCAAATAGATTACGACGTAATATGTAGGCGTTTTACTACGAGCTTACTCGTATAAGAATCGATTTATATCACTGGGGGTGTCTTCTAACACTTACCAGGCTTCCGCATGTGATGACACGCTGTGAGTACATGCCCCATCGTCGCCTCGGGTACGTTGCCGTCTATTACTACTAGCGGCGCTTGTTCTAACACATCCATATGCCGGTTGACCTGATTGATATAGATAGAATGGGGTAGAATATATATTTTATTGGTTTATATGTAAAACATGTTAATGTATGGAAAATTAGGGACATATTTAATGTTACAGTTTATTGGTTTACAACAACATGGTGGTGGGTTATTGGTTTACAACCTTACGTGTAATGGTCATTAAATATTTATGACCTATGAGTTATTAATGGCCTACGAAGACCGGGACGAAATGCGGCATGGCAAAGTAAGTATTTGAATTTTTACAAATGCACATCCAAATAAAAATACACTATTTAGATATTATTGTTTCAATGCCATAGCATGGCACGGAATTCCTTTCGATGCCACGGCATCATTTTTTAAAGTGTTGATCGAAGATTTAGGCGAATATAAATCGTATTTCTAATTTGATATGTTTGATTTGAATGTCCATTGGTACAAAAAGTTATGTGTTGTGCCATGCCGTCCCGGTCTGCGTAGGCCTTCAGGCAGGTATACCAGATACATGTTTATAGGTTATAGGTTAGCTTGTTTCATCAAAAGGAAAGTAATTTATTTTGTTTAATTAAGTGAATGTACCTACACCATATCAGTCAACAATAGTCATGGAACAAAGGGGCGCTGTCTATGAAACATATTTATGTGAGGACTTTGTGTTGTCTGTGCGTGTCTTATTGATAAATAGTAGGTATACCTAATAAATAAATAATAGTAGGTAGTCATGAAATAAATTTAATTACCAGTTCAATAGTAATGTGATCGTGCAAGCCCATATCTCCGAGGCCCAGCAGACATTCGCCTTTTGAGTCCATCACTGCTGCGTATGTTGCTGTGCGTGCGTTTTTTATCATGCATCCTGAAAATTCAGTTTGCACAATAAACTGATATGGACGGTAACCTGGTTTAAAAAGTAAACTGATGAGGTAAGAAAAACCTAGATTACATTAACCAGCATACCCACATAAAAGTCAAGATAGACATTCTAATTTAGAACATTATTTTCCTCATCATGTTTTCCTTCACTATTCACTCGTGGCTTATATTTTCTACGATTCTCTTTTATATTGCCTTATCTATTCAAAGCAAAGGCTATGGTACTTTACCGTCTAGCAGTAAGCCCGGAGCGATATCAGCGAGATATTGTCCATCGGCGTCGTCTCCGACAGCGGTCAGCAGCCGTGCCCGGCCCCCGCGCAGCCGCCACAGCGCCTCCGCGATGTTCCTGCCGACGCCGCCGCCGCACTGCTCGCTCTTGCATGGGTGGGTGCTACCGTCCAACTGTTGAAATGAAGCGCTTATTTGAATGTAGTTCTTATTTTTATCAAAATCGAGCCCGTGACTCCTAACTACGTTTTTCCATAACTAAGTATAGCCGTTTAGATTTTCTTCTCAGAGGGCGGTCAAGAAAAATCACACTGTATGTAGGTATAATAGCAAACACACGGCTAGGTGGAAAGTGGTTGCATTTAGTACGTTTTACGTTTCGTAATTACTATAAACGGCGCTTTTACTTAGGTACCTACTATTCCGAGGTCTACGCCGTAGCACTCAATAAGACACAGTATGGCAAGAAGTTTTGAAGACTGCTACGACTAATGTCCTGTTTTTACTGGCGCTACAGTTTTTTGTTTTAACATTTAGTAGGTAGATACTTGAATAATGTACGTACTTAAATGCCTACCTATATGTATGTATTAGAATGTACTACCTACCTAATAGGTTAAAATTTCAACTAATATCTTGCTATAAAATCTAGACTGCTGTTTTGGTTGAACATAGGACAGGCAATTTATCAAGCGCCAACTTTTTAGCTAGCTTAATCTATGACACTCAGGAAAAGCCGACACTAGCGACTTGGCCTAATCACAAATGCCACCGTTGACCTCATTCCAGTCTTCGGGCAACAAAAACCAATTACCTACCTACCTATTTATTCAAGTATTTTAACAAGAAATTGCATAATTCATGCCAGAATGAACGTTATTAAAATTATTTCAGCGACTCAAAACAAAAAATAAATGCACTGTATTTGCAACTACGTTAGCTGCAAAATAAATTATTTGTAGCATGTTTAATAGTAGGTTATTTCATGAAGGGTTGCATGTGACATGAGCTAGCTAGCATAATATAATAGGAGAAATATTCATAATACCTAGCAATCATTATAATACTAGGTACTGTATGTGACACTATACCATACATATCAATCAATGGCGTTTCTAATCGAATGGTAAGAAACTCATACCTACGGATAAAATTAGATTGCGGTGTTGTACAGTCAGCAACGAAAGTCGATTAACATTTTATGTTTCACAAATCTGAATATTTCCGAAATCCGTAACATCATGACCAATATTTTTATTTTTATTTGAAGATAAAGTGCTTCATAATAATGTCCCAAGAAAAGTTTATATTTTGTTGGTTATTGAAAACATAAGCCATTTTAAAAAGTCCAACTGTTAATGGACTTTCGTTGCTGACTTTACATACGATTTTTAATCATCAGTATTAGTAGATATGAAACTGAGCAGAATCAACGCTAAAGTTAATTCCTGCCTTGTTCATAGACAGACTGCATATTTTATGGCGAAATCATTGGGCAGGTACTTTTGGTTTGAAAAATGAGCCAATTTGCAAACCAATGTTGCATAATCTGTCACTACGCAAATTAATACCAAGACGAGGTATCTCTGTGTAGGTAAATGTTGCAAAATAAAAAAAAATGGGTTACAACCATGCGTAGACCGTATGTTAGGCATCTCTGCATGTGTCAACCTACCTAGTTAGATATTGCAAAATTAAAGTAGGTAAATGTGAAATGACTGTGTAGGTATGTTGTGTAGCAGTGCACTAGCACTCCTGTCACTAGATTGGTGAGCGCGAGTGCTTCGACCGCCGACCGCAGCGATGGTATCAGCGGCCAACACGCCACTGTCCGCACTGCATTACTTCCATCCACTAGTTTTGCGCGACTATAAATACAGAATTTATATACCACAGACCGACAACCTCCTTTTTAGAAGCCTTATTTTTTATCATTTACAAACACATATTTTAAATTCCACAATAAGGGAAAGAAGCCTCTCCGTAGGTAACTGTAGACATCATTAAGTTTTTACAACAAAGTAAATCTGCCCTTTAACCGGAAAATGCCCTGTTGATTTGTACCTCATAAAATACTTACCTACCTATAAATATAATCAAACAATAGTAACGAATAAAGAATGCTTGAAATGTGGAAAACTTCTGCAGACTGCATGTGCCAAACAAATGTGTACCTACGTAGTAATATTAGTTGGATAATTATAAAACATTTAAACTAAGTAGGTACGACATACAGAAGGATGTTTATAAATTCCTTCGCGACGTTTCATGCGGTTAGTGTTATTTTCTTTGCTGTAATTTATTTGTATGAATTGGTGCCAGAACGGTGGGCGTGGGATATGTTTTATGCCATTAGATAAAACTGTAGATACCTAATCACATACGAGTATAAGTCACAATCTCTACGGTCCTTATTAATAAACTTGGTGTAAAGCTAAGCCAGGTTTAAACTCATACGGCCTTACTAATAAACGTGGTATAAAGTTATTCCTGAGTGTAAACTGTCAAAATGTATGGTTATTCCTTTTTTATTCCGAGAAATAACTTTACACCACGTTTATTAATAAGGGCCTACATGTATAAACAGGATGATTTATACAGCGGCAGAAGGGCAGAAGTGTCTTAGAGATGGAGACAGTATATCAAGGTAAACAGGTAGGTAAAAATATTTGCCATGTACATTTTACACACAACAGTATTTACTTTACAATTACAATAAAAGTTAAATTTTAATAACCTAATATGTATTCTAGGTAACACGTATAAAAAATGAGCTCACTTATTAGTTTTATGTTTTTTATTATAATGTATCATCATTATAATTAAAAGATCCATCTGTAAATAATTCAGAATTGCAGCGTTCAACCACAAACACATTAGGATCATTCATTCAGTCTCACATAATAATTGAAACAGTTATCTAATGGTATTTGCACGTAAGCTGTCATCCATCCTCATTAAGTAGAGATTAATGGACGAGTTATCGATATTTATGTAAATTCAATTTACAAAGCTTCATAATATATTAATTACAACGATAAAATATAATGACGATTGATTATATTAACGACAACATCAAATCATGTTAAGTGTACCAAAAGTGGTAAGTAATTAATTGTTCATCAATTATTATTCATACAAAACCAAACAATTACCTGTGACACCTCAGAGTCAACTTGGAGGGTATACCTGAGACGTTTGGTACGGCAGCTAGCCTAAATAATACCATACTTGATTGATAGTATTGTCTCATTTTGCGTACTTTATTTTAATTCGTCTTTGTCTTTGTACCTACATTTACAAAGTGTCTAAACGCGCTAGAAGGAATAACACTTTTTATAAAAAAACATATAAAACATTGAAAAATGCTCCCAAAAAGAAACTATCTAGTGGTTCCCCGTAAATCAAACGATTTTTTATCGAATGCGAGTATTCAAAAATACTGAACACGTGCTACGAATTTGCTACGTATTTTTCGTAGACGCTCTACGATGTCATCGCGCAATGTCGCTGTGATATGTGGGGTCGCAACGACGGTAACATTTTTTATTTTTTATTCGACCGCAAATAAATAAGTACAGTATTTTCTGGTGTAAGTAGTAAGGAGATCTTTAGTGAGAGTATTCTGTGCAGTGGCTTACATATTATGGCACATACATACATAGCATCACGTCTCTTTCCCGAAGGGGTAAGCAGAGACCACGGATCTTCACTTGCTAAGATTTATTTATTTATTTATAGGCTTTGTCTAAATCCTACATTAGTGTAGTATTTTTAACTCAGTACATATACAGGGTGTGCGTAGACGTCTACCGAAGCCGAAAGTGGTAGGTACAGCATCCCAACACACAACCAAATCCAAAAGGATTTTCCGAATAAATCATTATATCCGGAGAAAACAGTGAAATAACATAAAATGACATAGTTAAGTAAAAAAAAAAATATGTGTTTTTTTTCGCTAAACATGTTTAGAATCATGGTCTGATTGCAACCCCTCAGTTTACGGTAGTAGTCTTTTTACACCCTGTATAGGTACATCTAATTTATCAAACGCGAAAGTGACAAACAAATGTGAAATAAACAGAATAAAAATCTTCTCAAGTTAAAACCAAAACATGGTTAGTATTTTGAATAACCTTGATTTCGGTATGTGAGGCGTCTGTTTATCTATCTGTCTGTCTATCTGTCTGTTTGTTACCTTTTCACGCCCAAACCACTGAGCAGATTAGGCTGATCCCAGGGAAGGACATAGGCTACTTTTTATCCAGAAAAAATTAAAATATCCCGATGGACCGCGGGTCACACCGCGGGAGCGCTGCTAGTATTTTATAAGCTAATAAATATGCGGGGATAAATCACAAATATGTTGTTGTCGCAGATTTATGGAGAATATGACAAAGGAAATGGAAAAGTTTAAGTTCTACGAGTATGCTTTCCCCCCAGCACAGCTATTTTGCCAGGTATAAACAATAAACAGGTCTTTGTCATCATCAAACAAAAGATGAATTAGGATCTCCTATAATTAATTGTGCTATCTCTACATTACATGACCCTATTATTTAAATAGCTAAAAAGAATTCAACTAAAGGTTATGCATTTGGCAATATAACATAGCTTTAGTATGTTTTCATATCCCTCTTCTTTCAAAGTAAATGAAAAGAGATGGCGACAGATTTAGCATCCCTTTGAACTATAGCAAGCCGGTAAGCCCATTTTGAATAACATCGTATTACATAAGGCAACGTTTGTAGCAATTGATAGCTAAAGATTTATCATTGAGGTAAAGTGTAAATGATTAAAAGGTCCAAAATCTATTTTGAGCTTTTTATCAACAACTTGATTTTTTGCGCATTGGTATTTTTAAACTAAGTAGCCAAGCGAACATCAATTTTCAACGGAGTTACCGATATGCATAGAAATTTAAATATTTACCATTTGACCTTGAAATAATTGATCTTGCTCTATCAGAAGCTTATGATGAAGCAGGAAACTAGGTACCTTAAAATAAGCGTCACGATACGTATTCGTAACTTACAGTTACGTGAATAAATAATGTCGTCAGCTCAAAGCCGAAATAGATTTCCCAAAATAAATAAACCTTTGATAAACTCGTTCAGTTAGACTGCCACGCCTCTGACCGGTGTACGTTATAATTACTTACCTAGTAATTTATCGCACGAGAAACTTCTGAGAGAAAGCAGATAGAGTTTAAAATACTACAAAATAAACCGTAGACAGAGTAATGGGTGTAATAATCGACATGTTTAGCGATAAAGAATTTTTATAAAATGATTTTGCAATGTGGGAGGGCGCTGGGAAGGCGGCGGGTATCGAGCGTGGGCGCGCCGCCCTAGCGAGACGAAGCCCTACAGTCGAGTCCGTGGAGCGGCCCGGCGCGCACGCTCGCCCCCGACCCCCCCCCCCGACTCCCCCGGCCCGCAGCCGCCAGCGCCAGTCGCCCGCCGGATCGCATCGCATCGCTTAGAGCCTTGCACGTGTATCGCGACAAGTGCCACAATCACACGCGAACTTTTTACAGCGCGTTATTATTTTATTCAATTGAAGAAGTTTCCAAATTTGATAGTGTGGCGAAAAATAATATGATAAGTGACACCAAAATAGTGATAACTGAATAAATTTTGGCAGCGGCGTCGCCGTGTCTGGGTCATGTTTTTTGGTATGTTATAATATTTTTATATATTACTAAAAGAAAAAAATATTCGTAAGAACTTTATAATTTATTTCATGTTTATTTTTAATTATTTAGATTAGATTGTCAAACATAGTTAGTGGCTCTCTGAAGGTATAATGGTGTAACCTTATGGGCAATAAGGTATGCCTTTTATTAACCGAATACCTCGGTTAATAAAAGGCATACTTAGTTATTTTCAAAGCATTCCTCGTTTCATAGGATCATTAGTATTAACACCGGGGTTTACCTGCTCTACCATAAAAAATAAGTAAAATTACTGCTGAATATTGCTGACTGAAATACCAAAAAAATTTCAAGCATGGCTATAAACTTTTAGTTATGAAAACTAATCACTCATAGCTGTGGTTCCTAAGATTGAGGTTAAGGTTTTACTGTATAAGTAATAAATTGTATGAGTAGCTTTGCACACAGTTCACAGTAGTTTTACTTCTACTCAACAACAGCTCCCCACTCTCGTTGAAATGTTACATTAACTAAGTCACATGATTTTCATGATCTTAGGTACTTTCAATCCGAAGATGGTGGGTTCAAATTCCGATTTTGTGCCAATTAATTTCTCGTTTCCATACCAACTTCTGCAAAATGTGGACAACCGCCATTATGTATTTCGTTAGTCGATGCTTTTCCTATATATTCGATTTGTTTGATTGCTTACTTACACCTGCATAATAACACCGGTAAACTATTCTAGTCAATTGATTAGTTTTTTATAGAAGAGCAATCATAAATGAAAACGAAGGAGTTTACACACCTGGCATTTAATATCCCTTTATTTCCGTTAAAACAAAGAAAACGAATTCAACAAACTTTGACTAAGCGTGTTGTAAAGTTTCCTCCACTCTAGGGGCCTATCCCGGAACTACGACAAAGGATCTCAGAACGGCAAACAATTGATTTTCGAATTGTTGCTTAAACCTTTAAACATTTTGTTCACCACCTTCTTACAATCCAATTACTCCATTCGTCGTGTTACATGAAACCTTGAGTTTTGTTATTTGACATTAGGGATTCTTATCCCTATATTAAATCTAGTAACTTGGTCTCTAGGCAGTGGCGTAGCTACCGAATGGCTAGGCAGTGCAGTGCACCGGGGCCTCCAAGTTCAAGGGGCCCTCGGACTCTGAGTCTCGAGAGTCCGGAAGGTTTTGTTCTTAGGAAACTATAGGTATGATTATTTTGAAAATAAAAACAACTGCATTATTAGATTTTTGAAATAGTTACCCAGAAAATGTCGAAAAAAATAAATACGTTTACATTTTGCCACACCCTGCATATTTTGACTTGATAAAACATACTGTCTTTGATAAAACCTAAACCGTTCAGTTAGGGCCCCGGTATATTTTGCACCAGGGCCCTTGGCTACCTAGCTACGCCACTGTCTCTAGGCTTTACTGGAACTGACCTTATTTTAAGTAATGCTAGCTTAATGACATATGCTAGCTTGCCAAGACGTTATTTCAGACAAACATAGATCTGTTTGTTAGGCATTTGATTTTCGTTAAGAACTGGTAAGAAATCGGTGATGTGTTGACACTGTTAAATAAGTCTAGACAACTTTATGCTAATAGCAAATAGGTATATCTATAGCCTATAAGAATAATTTCTTCTATATCAACCCTGTCATTTATATTCAATAGGATCTCAAGTCGCCAACTCTTTTCAGAGACCAGAAAAATACCATCAAAAGCTTTCTAAGCTGATAATAATCCTTCTGGCGGATTTCGGCTACGGAGACTTGGCTATGTGTATTTTTTTTAACGCTGATAGATAAAATGTGAATTGGAGACTTATTTTATGAAAAGGTAAGTTTATGTCTGGATTAAAAATAGAATGCTGAAACTACTGCACTAATTTAAAAAACACGAACTATTAATTTAGGAACTCCGTGTGAGTGTAGGTGTCCTTGCGTAACTACGCGAACGAAGCCACGAGTCGAATCTTTACTAAAGTACGAGTATTGTTGCAGTATAACTAGTAAAAAGTTACGTTTTCTATTTCTAAAGGTAAAATAGGGCGGAAAAGTGACATAAGACGAGACGATATAAATTACCCTAGCAGTGCAGGAGTAAACATCTCTAATTATATCCTCACAAACTTTCGTATTTATCATGTTAGTAGGATTAAACACAACCCCTTATCCTTAATATATTTGGTCAAATATAACAAAATATAAACCTGTGAGTACCAACCAGTTTATTATAGGGTAATATTTAGCAAATTACCTTACAGGGGCATAAGGTCCAATTCTAATTAATGTTGGGAAAGGTTTTAGGTAGGTTTAAGGGCAAATATCTCAGATGATTTATACAGTGTCCCTCGCCCGACACCCTTCTATAAATTACAGCGTTGGGGTGTAGATTTTATTTCATAAATAAATTCCATGCTTTTGTTGTTATGTAAATTCAATAGGAATTTATTTACCTGATTTTAATCTTTACGGTATGGCCAAAACACGGGAAAAGGTCCATTTTCCAACCGTTTTCATACACCTTATTTAACTACTAACGCTTTAGATAGTCAAATGTTTTAAGTTATACCTATTACCGGACTTTGTCACGAAAATGTTTTCCCGAAAGGATTTAATATAATACGTGATTCTGTTTTATACCAGCACTCTTGCTTATTACATAAGTAAATAATGTATACGCGGAGGGTTATATTTGTGTAGTTATTTGTGAGGTAGCAATAAGCACGTAGCTTACATAACGGCACATATGTTACGAAGTGTGTTGGGCTCGATTGCTGTCTTGCCTTTGGAATCAAACCCTCGCTTTACTTATTCATGAAGAAATGTTCCTAACTTCTCATGGAAGGTTAAAAGGATCACTTCAAAACTTACTCATAAATCTTTCCCTCTCATAAGCTCTTGGTGTAAATTGGTGTAAGTAAAAGCCATAGAGCACAGCCCACAGGCGCACCGTTGCGTTGTTCAATACAAATACATATTTTGAAACTAGCATTCTCGGCAGAAACTGTCTTACCTTATAGTCGGAAACTAAAATAAGTACGTGAGTGTCGTGGAACACTCGGTTGGAACGAAGCAAAGTTTACTTTTCTATACTGAGAATATAATAAATTAATAGTCAATTAGGTATCCTAGAAACGCTCTTCCGTACTAACAATATAACAATCTATGGACTGTGTTGCGGCTGCCCATTTCGCACTGTGACGATTTGACACATACATGTGTCGTGACGGTAAAATAGAACAAATTTTTTTTCAGCCTCATTTTTTTCTTTTTTTTTCGATACCGTCCGAAATGAAACTTCGTTACAAAAAAACTGAATCATGTCACCAGTTCCACCTACCTAGCCAACACATTTGATTTCTTAGTAGCTAGAGCGGGAAATTAAACATGAGTTTAGAGTAAATCAAAGCAAGCATCCTTTATCGTTTAGATTACGCAAAAAATCTGTGAAGTACGATCGGCTTAGAAATCTCTTACAAAGAAAAAGTCTTCGAGAAACAGAAGGTCAAAGTTTTCATCGGAATTAAGTTTCAATTCATTTGATTTTTTTTCCTTGTAATTTGTGGCATCTGGAAGTGCAAATGGTAAAACGAAATTACTTTTTCATTTTACTATTAATTGGGAAGCATGGTCATATACCATACAAATTCGGATTCATGGGTATATGAATGTTACAAAATCCATTTTGTGAAAGTGCTTTACTGGACCAGCGCGAAAAAAATCAGATAAATCTAAATAGTCAGCATAACCTTTATCATACAAGGTAAAAGATCAGATAGCAGGCGAGAAAAGCTGCTCGTTATCTGCTTGAGAATGTAATGTAACTCCCATCTTGGGAATCCCTCCTATCGTGCTTGCACCTAACCTATCTACACGAGTACCCTAAGCCTGATACAGACTTGAGCACCTGATAGAGGTGATATACGAGTTTTTTCGCGGGTGTTTCAAACCTCAGATAGTCGTTTACAAAGTTCAATTTATCGTTTTTTCTTTGGGAAAATATAAATGAAACCATTAAAATCTTTTGCAAAATTGACGGTTGTTATCGACTCCACTTCGTATATTAACTAAGTAAAGAAGTGATTAAATAAACGATTATAAATATGTAATACACCTACTAAGTATATTTACAAAAATAATTTAATAACAAGCTGTAGATTAATGAAAAAGTGTATATTTTACTTATATGTTTAAGTAATTTTCATTTTAATTGTAAGTTTAAAACTTCGCAACATGTAACATTTTAAATAGCGCTAGTATACTGTTACCTAAGTGATCAAATAAATCAAATCAAATCAAATAACGTTTATTTGTCTCACACAATGGCTCACATAAAATGTAGTTAGTACAATATAAATGTAAGAGCGAATTGTTTGAACTGTTTGTGCGAGACTGGTGCCTGAGATAGGTTTATGAAAACCTGTAATACAGGTTACCAAGTGCTCTCACTACAATAAATATCGAAAATGGAAGTTAACAGTGACTCTAAGACGCGGTAGACATTTTTCAGATTTTTAGTAATTCAATCTCTGTTGTTACCATAGTTTTATGACAGGGGTGGTATAAGTGTAAACTACAAAATAGTCTGACTCTAGCCATCGATTTCATTTGTTCCATGGTTTGCTTTGAGTCCATTTCGCATCGTAAAAATTCACACCACATTAAGCCTTTCCGTACTTTTGGCCCCAAGCCACGAAGGCATATTCAACTATTTTTCTGGTATAGTTTTTGAATGTAACTTTTCTTTGATTCTTAACTGCTTTGACCCAGTTTTTAAATATTCATGGAATACTTTGTTACAATTTTGCTGTGCATGGTTTTCAATACCTATAAAAATCTCTATATTCTGAAAGTTCTCTTTGGAGCGGTGTATGATTAATCGATCTCTAACAAACAACTCTTCACTACGCTGCCAAAGTTGCTAAGAATTCGTACATATTATCTGAAGATAGTTGAAACAAGCTATTAGGGGCAAGTATTTGCTAGTTTGTTTAGTAGCCAGAAACAATGGAATTGTGGTTCTAACAATGCATTATCGCACAACCAACCAACAATGTGCTCGATGACGATACGCGTCACTTGTCGTGCATACGAATAATTTTTATTTTATCCTGAGATTTTATCAGATGGGCAAGAACAAATATTTTTTGCACCAAAGACTCACTTTTGTTTAGTGGTGAATAAACTTTCATATTCTACCTAAAATTCGCTTAACTACGTCTCAGATACTTTTTTATTTACTCCAGTTTTTTTTCAAAAAAATATAAATAAAAAAATACTGGACATTTTCACACAGCATCATCTAGCCCAAACTAAGTAAAGCTTCTACTATGGGTACCAGATAACTGATAATACTACTTACATACTTTTTGTTTGTAAATACATACACACATACATATTATACATAGAAACACCCAGAATCGAGATAAATATTTGTAGATCATACAAACATTTATCCCACGGCGGGGAACCCGCAACCTTCTGCGTCACAAGCGGGCTTTCACCCACTGCGCCACAGAGGTCGTCGAGGAGGTCGAGAGGATTATAAATTCTGATATATATCTTCAGTACTTGGAAATATATAAGAACACCTACCTAATTAAACCATTCCTGAAATTGATTAATGATTCGCTAGACATAGACAATTGAGCATGTTATCATTACATCGATTTATAGGTTTGCTCGTTGCACACTACCAATATGGTCAGCGAAACTTATCGAACGCTATTCCACAGGATATTTGTATGAAGTTCCTTAACTAAAGATATCTTGTGTTCGTGAAATATTAGGAGTGAATTATTCCTGTATTGCAATATGGGTTTATGGATACTGAATACCTATGGTTTAAAGATGTCGTATAGTTTATATAATTTGTGTCTTAGCTAGTGAAATTAAAAACGGTGCTTGTGTATTGGTTGTGGTCGTTCTTGCAAAAGCACTGACAACATGATGCGGCCTGGCAGAGTGCCACCGCTCACTCGCACTCACCGCCACTTCACCTCACGATCGAGGGCTTACGACTCTCCTCTTCATGTTTACTTTTTAGACACATTAAATACTTCAAATACTGCGATTCTATGATACCAGTATCGTGCATACAATTTACGACAAAGGTTCCTACCAATTTTTGTCACCAACGGGTGACAAAAAAATGCAGTAGACAACTTTATTAAGTGCGAACACAAACAGTTTCGACATGTCGCGAACTTACATTTTTATTACAGCAACAATCAAAAAAGAGTTATCCAGCTTTAGTGATTCAGTACTGACTAAAATGTAGTTAGTATCACAAATATTCCGAAAAAATGTGCACGTGCATTCGCACAATAGACGGTTTTGATAGTGATTTCGCTGAATGGTATTGGAAGGTATTCGAATGTACCTGGAACATACAAACCTGCACGAAATTTAATAGAGTGCTTTCACAAAATTGCTTTCAACGTTTCAAATAGGAAATTGCATGTGGCGGGCATGTGGTGCGATGCAAGATAATGTGATGTTATGAAACATAGTAGGAAGATAGTGTCTAAATGCTTAAGCAAAATGTATGCTAAATAGTTTTCTCAGAGGACTTCAGCGTACTGCAGAGGAAAATTACGGTAGATAAAATATTGTTCAGAGAAGCGACGAACATTTGACAACTAGCTGTATATCTGACAATAAGAAACTTGTACCCTCTCGCTGTTTGTTATGGATGATATTTGCATGGCAAAAACTCCGGAGAGTTTGCAATGAGAACTTTCGCAATTATGAGGTGCGTAGCTCCGAGCTACGAGAGCCGTAGCTAGCGCTGCTACGAGCCACACCTTTTTGATTTATAAGTTCAAATAGGTTTTTAATTTTTAATCATAAATTTGATTACTATCATTTATTACATAAGAGTCAGCCCACTCCAGTGACGGAGTTTTTAGGCCGCGTTAATTACTTAACATTAAGTACTTGAAAAATAAGATGCTATATTGGACTCAGTCGGATCAGGGTTATTCAGTTGAATTTCATTCCATTTGCAGTATTGCAATTTACTTTAATGAGACTGTTTATCTAATGGCAGGGATAAAGGAGATGTGCCGAGCGTCCGCCCGACTGCATTCAATTCATTCAATACATTATCATGATTGACTCAGGCGCTGAACGGCAACAGAACAAAAGACAATCGTGCCTTGGTGTTAACCAGCTTTGACCTCGGACCTTTGCCACAGAAGTGGGTTAGTTTAGGGAATCGCTTTTCCTCCTGCTGACAACCGCAAAAACCAGTAGACTAGTTTCTTGTCACTCGAAAACTCTACACGCGAGTGGAACGTGATTTTGAAAGACTTGAAGAAACTTCGCTCCGTTTGCCAAGACATGTTTTAGTCGTTAGCGGACTAGTATGGTTTTGCTATTATGTATATTTCCGTAACGTTTGCACATCTTGTATTTATTAACGAGCAACAATACTTATGTAAAATTTTATTCAGAAGACTTCAAAAGCAGACACCCAAAATCTTAAAAGAAATTCGCGATTTTCCTTATTAAAATTGTTATAAGTTGAGCAAACGAGAATTCTTTTTAACTAAGCATTTTAAATGGTTCAGAATCAGCGAGCACACAAAGGCGATAATCTAACGGCAAAAGAAAATTAAAAGGGAAGATTGACCCTTGGTTTATTCGGAACCGATGAATACATTTATATGCGTGTACTTGACCTAGTTCTATCACACCGTGGAATTAGTTTGCGTATGGGACATCCGATTTAGATTAGCATATTATATTAGTCTTGCTCTTCGATGAAACTAATGAGATGCAAGTGAGATGTAATTATAGCATGCTTGGCTTACCTACTTCATCTTATCTATACATAATAAAACTCTCTATCTTATATACAGGGTGTAAAAAGACTGCTACCGAAAACTGAGGGATTGCAATCAGACCATGATTCTGAACATATTTATCGAAAAAAAACTCAAAAAAAAAGACTTAGCTCCGTCATTTTTATTTTTTTTCTAGTTTTTTGCTACTAGTACAACATAATAAGACCATACCTACCTAATCATTTCATTTATAAAAGAAAAAAACAATTAAAACTCAAAATCCAGCAATCTACGTATAAAAACGCGCCCAGTACATACGCAAACAGTGATCTTCAAACGCTGTTTTCTCCGGATATAATGATTTTTTCTGAAAATCCTTTTGGATTTGGTTGTGTTTTGGGATGCTGTACTTACCCCTTTCGGCTTCGGTAGACGTCTTTTTACACCCTGTATAATAAAACTCTAAATTGCGCGTTGTCTGTAATTGAAAGATATTAGAACAAAAATAATTTTAGAGGTATCTATGAAGGCAATAGAACCCGAATCCATGTTTAACTTTTTGTCTGTTTGTCTATCTGTGCACGCTAATTTCAGAAACGTTTAATCCAATTTGGATATGGTTTTCACTGTTATGTGTGGAAAAACGTTCCAGAAAACTAAAAAGTATGTAAAAGGGTGACGGGAATATCGCATAAAAACTTGTCAGTTTGACATGACAGCCAATAACTTTTGACATTCCAAGATGGATATTGTCAAGATATTGTCTTTTTTTAACAAGATTTTTTGAAAAACCCCTAAAGATGTTATATAAGATACATTGTGTTAAAGTTTATATGGAAAATTGTATTCCTTGGTCTGATTTACTCCAAATTCGGTATAAATAAACTTTAAAATAAATAATGAAACATGTATTTTCAATTATTGAAAAACTACCTACCCCTAGGGGTTGTGCAAGGCAGATCCAAAGATCGTATGACGAAACAATGCGCAGACGAAGGCGCGTGCAGGTCAGCTAGTTAATATTAATTTATTTTAAGTGCTTATCTAGAAAAATACGGAAACCACACAGAATTATTTGGTAGGGTAAAAAAAATGCGGCCACTTATCGCATAATATGTTACACATCGCTTCAAAATAAAGAAAAGCAAGCTGATACAAAGTTCAACGCTGGAGTAAAAATAGCCGAGGGTTGCCCGATACTATGAGACAGGTTGAAGAATTAAGTGATTGTCAATCGATACGAGTACTTTGCTGAAGGTGAAATAGAGTGAAACACATGACTTTCATAAATCTAGATGTATTAATTTAAGCTTTGGTTGATGCTTAAAATGATAGAGCATGTTCATGGAATGGATGAAACAATTTATTAATGTCATTGGGAAAATAAAATATAATTTATTATGGTTAAATATCATCATTTTTCAAAAGAAAACATCAAGCATTACGAGTATAACATTTATATCTGAATGAAACTCTTAAAACATAATTCATGTGAAGTTAAACATAAAATAAAGTTCTAAACAGAGTGGTTTTTTTTTTGAGATAGTCCACGGAGGGCAGGTACCTACTTTAACCGTTTTAGCTACAGGAAAACGCTCTTAGAAAACTTTCCCTAACTTTTTGAGATATTTTGAACTGCATTTTCAGATTTTGAAAAAAATAACAGCAACTAAATACCAAAAGTAAAAAAAATTTTAATGCCTATCGATTCAGTTTCATGTAGGGATCAAAAAATTCTATAGGACCATTTTAGGTTTGAGTACCATTTATTGACTTTTGGCATTTTTGTAGCTGACTGTAATTTTTTTCAAAATCTGTGAATGCAGTTCAAAATATCCCAAAAAGTTAGGGAAGGTCTCCTAAGAGCGTTTTCCTGTAGCTACAACGGTTAAGGTACCTGCCCTCCGTGGCGCATCTCAAAAATCCATCCTGAAATATCCAATCCCATTATTAGTTAGACAAGTTTCCGTCTGAAGAGTAAAACAAATAAGTATCCCGAGAGAGTCGATCGGATAATAGCATATAGTAGACATTAGAATCATTTTTTTGAAATAAGGATCCGAAATACTCAAGGGAAATACTTTGTACCTATACAAGAACCTCATTATTATTATGGAGGAATGACAAATCCGTTCGCAAACATCCATATATTTATTTATAGTCCTGATGCTACAGCAATTCAGGGCAAAATGGTATATGTATAAATAATATAATAATACGTTTTAAAAACTAAAAAGAAAACCGACTTCAATGTTTGACTCAGGACGCGGCGTAATTCAGGGCGTCAAGTGCGGATAAGCCCTATAAATTGAAATAGAATAGAAATCGAATCGACAGATAGCGCTTAGACTCCACCTATGCACCTGCGACTAATGGCATTATTTGGATATTATAGACTTCCTGATCGAAAGGAAATTATGTACTTACATACATTTTATGTCAAAAACGGCGGCACATGATTTCCGGGGGCCGTATTCCCATTCTTTTTTTCGTTCGTTTGATGAATATTCGGATGTTCCTTACTACGATTTCGGACTTCAAGGGCCAATTTTTCGGTTTGGAATATTTGGTCCTAGGTTAGGACCGTGTTTTAACGTTGATCTTCTTATCGACTGAATACATACCTACGATGGAGCTTGAAGTAAAAAGTATCCAAATATTCATCAAACGAACGAAAAAACTATAGGAACATGATTATGCATTTAAGGCATACTACCGTTTTAGGTATTAGGACATTTAGGCATTTTACTTCTTAGTTAACTTAAAAATTAAGTAGATTTTCCGATCAGGAAGGGTCAAACTGGCGATTTACAATAGTCAATCGATTTACAATAGTAAATCGTCAGTACAAATATGTAACATGGCTAGGAGCGAAGGTCGGGGAAACTATCAATCCCTCAGGAATCAAATTTATATGGGACCACCTTGGAAGTATATTCTTTCAAACAAAAAAATAATTTTGCAAATCACTCAATAAATGGCGGATCAATCACGTGAAAATATAAAAAAAAACACAGACGAGTTGAGAACCTCCTTTTTTGAAGTCGGTTGATAAATACAAAAATACACTTAATAGTCACTTATATAATAAATAGTCCTGACTCTACACTAGGTTTTCATGTGTCCTAGATATCAGAAACATCAAGTACCATGGTACCACAATACACATACCCGGCACAAATATCTGCATTATTACCATGTAAAAAAATCGAGAATCGAACCTATTGTTTATTCCGAGCCTACTACCATAGAGGTCGTTGATTGTACGAATGTATTTCCCTGAGTATAATTGGTTATAGTGATTACAGTTAAAAAAAATTAATCTAAAAAGCCTATTTTTTAAAATAAGTTCTTATTTCAACCATTGGAAGTTCTTTAACTTAACATTATTATATAAGTTTAGTCAAGCACGAGCTGTCTTGTTCGGGTCTCTGGCGTGTGCGTGATCAAATTACTAGCACAGCGATTTGTTACAGGAAGTATTTTTGGACATTTAGCTTTCCAATTAAAATATAAATTTATCTACTTATTGGAATCTCATTAATTATTATTGCTTTACTCTTAATGTAATTAAATTCAACAGGGAATCGCCAATATTAGTTATCTTACCAGTTTTTATTTTATTCCAGTCATTGAAACCCAACACCCCTCTAGTTGTAGCCCTCAGCGAGATAATATTACGGAGTTGTAAAATTAAACAAAAATGGGGCTCGCAATCAAGCCTAAGCGTTAAAATATAGCAGGTGTTTGTTTTATGAGCTCTGAAAGAAGTGCAAAATTGCTCTACATAAATATTTGCAGAGAAGTAGCGGGAAATACTTATGAGTTAATACTACAGAATTAGCACTAATATACAATACAGTACGTTCAACGGATCTTGCAAGTTAGCCTTTTGTCTGCGCAGTGGTGCTTTTTCATACATAATTGTGTACTGCGCATCGAAACGAATGCCTAGATCCGTTTGTGTTAATAAATCAAAACAAAAAACCTGTTTTGGTAAAAACATTGCCAACATGATTATGGTTCCAACTCTGGTAAATTTTAAAAAGCACCAAAGCCCTTAGCGCAGTGACACAAGCTCCTTTAAGAAGCTTTATTACGAACATACAGGACTCTTCAGCATCGTATACTTGTCTATTAACGCAGACGTCTGCATTATTCCACTAGGACCCTCGTAAAAGTCGTGGCTTAGCTTGCGTGTTCTAGATACCCGTTGTTACGTCACTATATTGAAAGTTTTATGTATTTTCCTTGGGGAAGAACTAATGTCTTAATCCTTATAGTACAAAGTCGGGTACTTGCCTTGAAATTTATTTTACATCTAGTATAGCCAGTCTTACATGCATCGTTTTAATTTCGTTTTATAAATAGTGTGGCCATGAATAAAAAGTTTTATATACCAAACAAAGGACGTAGATTCCACCCATACATTTGTATTTACTTACGCGTTAACTGTGAAAGTGTAACTTTTCGACGAGGCTTTGAAAAAGCATTACTCACTGATTCTACTTTTGAATATTTTTAACCGACTTCAAAAAAAGGAGGAGGTTATATGTTCGGCTGTATGTATGTTTTTTTTTTTATGTATGTTCACCGATATTTCCGTCAGTTGTGGACCGATTTCCAAAATTTTTTTTTTGTTTGAAAGGGTATACTCTCATTGTGGTCCCATATAAATTTTATTCTTGAGGGATTAATTGTTTTCCCGTAGAACTAAAACAATCACTGAACTTTAAGAAAATTGTGGCCCGATTCCCAAAATTTTTTTTTTGTTAGAAAGAGGTATACTCTCAAGGTGGCGCCATATATTTATTTTTCCTGAGGGATTAATAGTTTTCCCGTAAAACTAAAACAAACACTGAACTTTAAGAAAATTGTGGACCGATTTCCAAAATTTTTTTTTGTTAGAAAGAGGTATACTCTCAAGGTGGCGCCATATATTTTTTTTCCTGAGGGATTGACAGTTTTCCCGTAACATTCAAAAAACCTTATTCTCACTACACAACACACCCTGACTCACAATCTGAGTCAAACATTAAATAGTTTGAAAGGGTATTACACCCGAGGTAGTCCAAAATATTTTCTTTTCCTTATGGATTGATAGTTTTCCCCCTTGCTGAACTCCGGTGTGTCCTTTAGTAGGTCTGCCCATGACTTCTCTTATCCTTTCCTACTTAAGCTACGATAAGCAAAGTCTAAATGTACTCGTAGCTTACTATATTATTTACACATGCACTTTTATTTACACAGTATTTATTTAGGTACTTACACTAAAAAGTGAAAAATAAAAATTTTTGAAAAAAAAATTGAACCGACTTTACAGAACACAAACAGAAGAACCTTCTATACACTAAAAAGAGAAAAATAAGAATATAATTTGAAGTCGGTGCCAAGTGAATACGATTAGGTACCTATAAAAAAAAGAAATCGAGCGATAGCGTACCAGGATACAATTTTGCACCCAAGTTCTTTTGAATTTCTTAGGTGTAAATGAATAGTTGGCACCGACTTCAAATTATATTCTTATTTTTCTCTTTTTAGTGTGTAGAAGGTTCTTCTGTTTGTGTTCTGTGAAGTCGGTTCAATATTTTTTTCAAATTTTTTTATTATTTATCTAGAGACCGGACGAAACAGGTTTTTTTTTAATAAAAAATGACGTTATAATGTCTTCTTTTAAACTCTGCAAGACTTGGCCGGCAGTACTCATAGTCCTGTGACACTTTGAAAATTGGTTTTGCGCTTTGACTAACGAGCGTTCATATTTACGCTGCTCGGAATTTGTTTAATCTGAAACAGCTTCAAGTTTTACCTATAAAAGGATTAATAATTACCTATGTTATGTTCATGTTCGTACCAATCTGTATGTTCTTCTCAACAATTAATTTGAACTTTGGCAAATATCGAACTTTGTGCGAAATTGGGTACCTATACCTACCTATATGATTGTTGCACCACTTTTTACAGAAACTAATCGAAATTGGGTTTTCTTTACAAATCCGATAAGAGCGCATATAAATCAGAATGACATTTTAATAAAAACGCCAAACTTTCCATAGAAAATTTAATCTTTACTTGGATTATATTATTAGGTTTGGGTGATATCTTTACTAGTGGTGGAATAGCAGAGTAAATGTTGTGTTAGTGGGGACTTAATTGATATTGCCGACATATTTCTGGTATGTTGATTTTCAACACCGGAAAGTCCGTTACCTTGCGTGATCTGAGTAGCGGAAAAAGTGAAACTATACTTTCGGGCACGTCTTGTTTGTTTGTATATCAAGCAGTTCAAGCCACGTTTTTCTTGATCAGATTTGACGTCAATTCGTGCTACGCAACAAATTAATATTCATAAAACATCCACAGAGATAGGTATTTAAATAAACACTTTAATTATCGAAACGACTGAATGTTATTAAAAAACATCCGTCTGTTATTTGAACGAAAATGGTGTCCGACTAACTTCAGTCTAATTGATATCAGACTCACCTTGGCTAGTTCTAGGTAATAATAATTAATGTTAGACTTGCACCGATAAGTTCAACTTTTAGAACGGATTCAATCAAGGTTATCAACTCTAGAATTTTAAATAAATAATTATGGACTTCCGCAAAAAAAATTATAAGGCCAGAATCAATGTAATTATATGAACTTCCGTAAAGCAGGAAGAGATAATCTACTTGAGTTAAAAACAATTAGGTTTTGTGCGCACAGCTTTTAAAGTTCAAAAGGATAAATCGAAACATAGAAAAGCCAGATACCTAGTCCAGTACGTAACAAAGTTTTGTAAACGTGTTACAATAAACACTGAAAAAACCGCGACGGATATTCCGGTGAAAATTTACGATGATAACCCTGCTGCTCGTAAAAAGTTATATTTTTGCGGTGGCTTATATGACCGGAAAGGTGGCTATATTGCGTGCGACTCACGGCTCTCTCCGGAAGGACGGCGACCCACCGGCACTTGTCACGCCAATAAGTCGCTGAATATGGCCTGCGGGTATCCGAGAATACAGTCCGGTGCTGGAGCTCCTATTAACTACGAATAATGTGTTCGGATCACAATAAACTACTCGGTAAGTCGTAACTAGCTATAAAAGGGAAAAACAAATATTTAGACATCCCAAAACATTATGATATTTTGCAAAAGTTAGTTACTGCAGCGGCTCTTGGAGCTTGTATTTAGTGCATATTATTGCCCAAACGAAATAGGGAGGAAAATAGATGCACGGTCGAGATTCAGAGGCACGATCTTCAAACAAAAATTCAAGGAACAATCCCACTTGGCGGAGTACCTTGCACGATAACTACGGTTCTTAAGATAATTCATAAACCAATGTATATTTGATGGGTATAATTCGTACAAAAAGAAAACGTGAATGTAACTTATCTACTAATATCATACTCGGAATGTCGTCAGCTTGAATGATTGCATGGAGAACACTATTTGCTTTGTATCTGCTCGTACCTCACACTTTATCACAATTCGATGATTGTGTTTGAGGAGTAGAGTAAACGAGAGGACTGAAGCAATGTTCGGAGTTTAATTCACGCGGGAGTGGGTGGCGGGTAACAGTCCCCCTCAAATTATTCATTAACTTGAAAGATCATCAGAGGACCACTTTATCCGTACGAAATCTCCGTTTGTGGATGGTTAACAATATTAGCGCGTTTTCATTTTATCCCATAGAAATAAATAATTTAGTTTAAAATAGTCAGTTCAAGCTGCTCATTTGTTTGATAGAAGGTAGGTAAGTTACGTTTATAGGGCACGTGCCACATTTCGACTGGGTTTAAAATTAAGAAATTAATCATTTTAGTTTACAATACACCTGTTAGTCCGTGCAAGCTGCTCGTGGAATTGCTAGAAGGTGAGTAACGTTTACGGGGCACGACTGAAGGGTGGGCACATAGTTAAAGGGTGAGCGAGACGGCCGTCACATCCTGTGGCGACAGGCCGAACCAAACCAAGGTAAAGGTTATAGTGTCATTGAAGTCAAATTTAACTGGGTAAACAAAGCAGGGTTGAACATTTCAAATGCTCACGGTCATATGAATCGTGAATGAGCTGGGTATTACTAGTCACTTTAGTAAATATAATGTATTTAAGTGAAGCCAATAGTAAAATGTTAACTATATTGTATCAAGTAGATATTTTAACAGTTTCTCTCTTTTTTCCAGACAATAGATGCCCTCACAGGACGTGTAGTCCACAACAATGGAGTTAAGTTCATTGCTCCGGTTTCAACACATCCAATTAGGAGGTAATTTTTAGACGACAGAGCACACATAGCATGTATTTATTTAAAGGTCACAAATATATATGCAAACTGTAATATTTTTATTTAAATTTTGTGTTGAAAAATCTATCTACTCATAAAAAGTAAAAGTAAAAAAATAGATAAATAATACATAGGATATTAAAGCACTTGACTAATGCAGAGCAGCCAAAACAACGCGTAATAAGCGAGACCATAAAATATATTTTTGTAGACGACTTACAAAGTCTTTAGGATGCTCGGTTTTTATAGAAAAAAAAATCAATACCTACCTAAATCTCTATACAAACACGCAAGTCTTCAGGTGCAACACACTTTGCTTTGCTTTGCGTTTCTACATTCATTCATTCCTTGAATGTAACCGCCTTTTCGAAATCTTTCGATTGGAATAGAGCGATTCTCTGAGGTATTGGCATCAGACGATTCAGACACTGATGTTGTCGGCTCGTCGCGATCAATAACTTTGAGAAATAGCTCCTGTCGCTCTACTCAGTGATGGTAATTAGTTTTCTTTCAACCGGCTCCATTGAACCTGGCTGTTGGAGATTGGTGTCTTCTTATAAAAACAAGAGTTGATAAATGCGTCAAGATACCGTTCGTAATATATTTATAGACCGCTTAAACATTTCTCAAATCAACTTCATTAGTTTTTTCCTGCAAACTATTGTATGAACTATTGAATACAGTAACAAATAAAGATCGCATTTAATTCCTTTACTAATTAACGACTTCTGTGGCGCAGTGGGTGAAAGCCCGCTTGGGACGCAGAAGGTTGCGGGTTCGAACCCCGCCGCGGAATTAATGTTTGTATTATCTGCAAATATTTATCTCGGATCTGGGTGTTTTCTATGTATAATATGTATGTATTTACAAACAAAAAGTATATTATGTAGTAAGTAGTATATCAGTTATCTGATTCTCATAGTAAAAGCTTTGCTTCTTTCGGGGCTAGATGATGCTGTGTGAAATGTCCAGCATTATTTATTTATTTATTAATCAAATGTAGCCAACCAAGTTTCTCAAATAAAAGTTAAAAGAGCGCTGCAAGCCATTGTTTACTGCTCACAATTACAAACAGAGATTCATGGAACACCTTCAACGCTACCTACAACGAAGTTAAGTGCTTAGGTTTTCGAGAGTCTCATAATGCGCACATAGTAGACAAAACGATGGCAGTTACTCTTGACACTTTGGTGAACATGCCCTTTGGATAAAACTACTATCGTATAGGTTTTTGACGCATTGTGGCATAAAAAATGTAGTAAAGATAAGTTGATGTGAAGAGGCTTCCTGTTTCTGGGGCAATCGATTCAATAGCCCGTTATGTAGGTTTTTCTATCAGCCATCCGGTAATCCGGCTTCTTATAGATAGGTAGTAAGAGGATTAGGCAGTTTTAGCAACGGATGAGCTATATTATGTTGCCGATTATCGGGGCCGGTGTTGTGATGACAAGGTGTCGCTTTGCCTAAAGTAGCCGAAACTCTAGTTGAGTATAGAAGTTTACGATGTCGATAAGGCACGAACGACTATCGAAGATTGCTTCTTATCCCGGCTCGACCTCGACCGTTCGAGCGCACTTACCTACATTACGTTCCGTGGCTCCGCAAAGTTCTTATGACGTTTGAATGTCTACTCGGGATGTCGATTCGATAAAACTGCTACGAGGAATCGGGGATAGTTGAACAAGTTTATATAAATATATTATGATGACGTTCAAGCTCAGAGTTTGTAAAAAATCCTCATGGCGATAACCTAGTTTCTATCGGATTTCGCTTCATTCACACCAACGAGTCACTGTAATGATTTGCTTCCGTTGTATGATGTAGTTATTAATAGCAGTTACGATAAGCAAAAGGGTAGTTATTTAGGTAAAAATAGTAACGAGGTAGCTCAAAGTATACGATTGTGTCGTCGGTTGGTTGTCGTAACTCTGTGGCACCCTACAGATTTGCCACACGACGCCGACGATATTATTGTCGTGCCATATGCAAACCTATAAAACACATTGCAACGAAACGTGTCATATCTTTCTTAATGAACAAATACGAATAACCTACATAGAATAAAGTAGTACTAATTATTTAGAAAAATCGGAAAATTATCAATCGGTGTTTTAATTAAACGCTAGTCATTCATTCAAACCAAAATGAAGTTATCCTGGAATCCTAATATTGTGAACTAGCATGGTTATTTTATTTTTTAGAAAGAGCCATAAAATCATGATCTTCCTGCCCTTTTCTCAATTATGTGGGGTCGGCACAACATGTGTTCTTCTTCCATTCTCCTCTATCAGCCGTCATCTCAACACTTACTCCTTTCTTACTCATGTCATCCTACACACAACCCATCCATATTTTCTTTGGCCTACCTCTACTCGTAAATCCATCAACATTCATACCAAGCACTCTCCTAGTTACATGACATTCTTCCCTTCTCATTACATGCCCATACCATGCTAGCCACGAATAATTTAAATAATTTTATATTATTTGTGGTAAAACAAACACTAAAAATGAATTCTTATGAAAGAAAATTGGTTCCACTGTAGGCGACCGCTTCAACTGCAACCTTTTGGCAAATAGGCCTAAACTGATTGACTTCCCATTGGAGTATAACTGCTATAATGGTTGTTATCAAATATCTGAATGAACTGAATGAGCAGCATCTAATACAAGCTCTTCAGACTCCGCTGTATAGGTTATTCTTAATTTTATGTACGAAAATATAATATGAAATTGTCTATTTTTTAAATACTATTGTTGGATACTATTATTCCATCTACATTTCATAATTTTCTTGACAGACGGGCGCGACCAAGCCACGGTAGATGTTGTCCTATGATTGATTTTCTCTTCACACGAACATCATTCTGTCGAATTCTACAGTTATTTGTCATCGCAACAAACAGTGGATCCATTATTCAATGTATATGTAAAGTTCTATGAAAAGTTTTGTTGTGGCAGCGGTGCCATCACATACCAATAGCATAATATTTAGTATGCTGTGCTGGTGGCATGTATGGTTTTGTTCAAATTTTCAGAGCGAGGTGAAGGTAGGTCGGAAAGTTTTATATTGTTTAGTTTACGAGTGTTTTATGTAAAGTGGATAGTGAGTCGCGTGCTGGCTGGCGTGCTCGTTCTTGTCCACCACAACGCAAAGTGTTGCAGTGCGCTGCCCTAATTTATAGTTCATGAATCATGAGATAGTTCACTAAAGCCGAGTCAGAAAATATAATAACGAGACGTCAAATAGACCTATTTTGAACCGACTTCAAAAAAGGAGGTTGTTATTCATTGTGATCTGTTTCGGCGTTTGAGCATGATTCAAACAAAAACGTACAAATATCCAAACACACCCGCAAACTTTCCCATTTATAATATTAGCAGGGTACGTACGTCACCGCCTCCCTTATCGGACTTCCGGTGGCGTGTATACACCATTCTGCAACCGTAATCTATGCAAGCGTTCTGCACGGTTCACAGGTAAATGAACCCGTTTAACATTCAAAAACACTTTTTGGATTAATTTGCGGTGTTCTATCATTGACTTTGTCTAGGTTACGAGGGGTAAAGACTGGGTGTTATTTGAATTTACAATGAGGTTATTGTGATGAACAAACGATTGTTTGCTTACTGAATATTCGCTTTGGACACTTGGAAAAGGTGTAGGCTAAGAAGATGTTTCAGCTGCAGAGTTATTCTATGTTTTATGTGAGGGATTGCTACACAAAAAATGTGTAAGTAGTAGGAAATTTTCTATAAGTTGAACGTGGCAAAATATACAAGTGTAGTACCTTAACTCTGAAGTAGACTAAAACTTGGCATTTACTGGTATCTATAGAACCTACAAGTCTTATAATTCTCATCTGTGCTAATACTAAATGAAGTACCTAAAATCCAATTTATACCTACCTACCTACATCTCATCATTATGTAAGTATTTTTGGAGAGCTTTTGTTATACCATAGATTAGATACACTTTATCACGTTTCCGCTGTTATCTATTTATTACAAGTATTTGATCTGTATTAGATCCAACAGGCGGCAAATTAATTAGATGCTTTACGCTTGCTTGCCACACTAATTAATAATAAGGGCAGAGTAAACATCGATATCAACGATATTATAGATAAGCTTGGAAATGGTTGGGATACTTCATACAATCAGCTATCGTTTGTTTGTATAGAAGTGCATAGGCATCGTAGACTTTTGTTACTTCGGGCACAAAAACATACACATTTGAAATACTGCGTCTGAACATATTTTTAGTTAGTGTTAGTAAATGTTCCTAGTTCATATTTCATAAAGCTCACACACACACGCATGTGTGTGCGAACTTTTTCAGTAGACTGTGACGTCACGGAGCGTTAAGTACTTTGATAGGTACTTGTGTTTGGAACACGTGTTTGGAAGACCAATAGGATATTATTTTTCCAGGAACGTCCAAAGTTATGGAACGAAGTTCTTTTTCGGACTCTATCGAAGAAAAAAAAAGAAAACATAATTTTGTTCCATTTTACCGTCACGACACATACATAGGTCAAATTGTTACAGAGCGAAGTGCGCAGCCGCAAACAGTCCATAGATTGTTACATTGTTAGTACGGAAGAGCGGTTCTAGGTAAAAAATAAATGTAGGTACCTAAATCAAACCAAGTACATTCGTTAAAAAAGTTGTGCGAAAAGTGGGGTAAGTATATCAGTTCTGTGCGCAAAATGATGTGCAGAGTGCGCAAGGTTGTGCAAAAGGTACGCAAAGTTGTGCGCGGTGCTGCACCAAATAAAATAGATGCGCAGAGTGCGTAAAATGCGCAAAGTTGTGAGCAAAAAGCTCAAAGTTTTGCGCAAAGCGCTGCACGAAATAAAATAGATGAGCAGAGTGCGTTAAGTGGTACGCAAGGTGTGCAAAGTTGCGCAAAAGGTGCGCAAAGTGGTGCGCAGTGTTGCACGAAATAAAATAGATGAGCAGAGTGCGTTAAGTGGTGCGCAAGGTGTGCAAAGTTGCGCAAAAGGTGCGCAAAGTGGTGCGCAGTGTTGCACGAAATAAAATAGATGAGCAGAGTGCGTTAAGTGGTGCGCAAGGTGTGCAAAGTTGCGCAAAATGTGCGCAAAGTGGTGCGCAGTGTTGCACGAAATAAAATATATGCGCAGAGTGCGCAAAATGGTGCGCAAGGTGCAAAAGGAGTGAGTTGTGCAAAAGGTGCGTAAAATGCAAGATAAAAATGTCAAATGTCAATGTCAAAGTTGAAACTTTGTTCCAACCGACTGTTCCACGACACTCACGTACTTTTTTATTTATGAAACAGGTTATAACAATAGATTCTGAGGACGAAAATTTTTCTATAAAAATACCACCTTTTAAGAATGTTTCTATAAATATTTTTAACTTTCTTTCACGCTTATATTACAGACAGATGCCAAAGTTACAAAAAGCATTAAAATGTGTTTTTTTTAAACAAAACATAATTTGCATAATAATTATTTCTTTAAATATAAAATGTATAAGTGGTAGCTAGAATCTAACTCTGTGGGGCTTATTACAAGAAAATGCCGAGCTTAGACCAAGTCTAACTGAAAAACTGTCCCTAGAAAAACGATCTTTAAATACTCGTCCATAGAACGCTTTTTTGTGGTAACAGTTTTGTTATGACATGTGTCAACATGGGGTTCAACCAAGGTTTTGTGTTTTTATAATAAGCAGGTTTTGTGCAAAAATGATACCGTATTTAGCATTTCTGGCCAGTAGTGGGCCTAATGTAATGGGTAGAGTAACTAATGACGGAAGTATGGACAGAAAAGGGAATCTACGAGGGTTCCCCTGTTTCTTCTTGAAATACGGAACCCTATAAACATGGCTATACGAATACTGTGTTAATGGCAAACTCAACTTTAAAAGGGCACATAAATAATTTCATGATTGGTTGTAATAAAAACAAATCGACTTTCAACTCATCTCTGAATGATTCATATCAAAATAATTAAATTACTTAGTAACAAAACATCATGAAAAATTATATGTTTAATAAATTAGCTAAAAAAATTAAGCTTAGTTGATTTTACTATCTATGTAACAAACAAATAATTATTATATTAAACAAATAATAAAATACCTTATGACCAAGATTTATTGAACAAAGCGATCTCTCACGACTGTTGTAGCACAAAAATTGTGCACCTCGGCAAACTTCATATTTTATGAAAACTGAATTTATTCAAATATAATTATAGCCGAACCCATCCCATCATTCTTCTAGATTCAAATCTCTGGTGACAGCACGTGCGGTTTGATTATTCGTTGAAATAATCACGTTCGTATTTCAGAAGCTAGACGAAGTTTCCGAGGCGCACAATATTTGTGGCTCTGTACTTACACAGACGACCGTCGGGCTGAATTTAATTTGCTGCACAGCAACTACGATTTCATAGAACCTTCAGGCTCGATATCTTCTTAGTGGATAGAGAAGTCGTACAAACATATTCCCAGGCATTTTCGTACCTAGTTATTTTGATTAAGCTTTCAGTGCATTGCTCGGTGCCTATTCACTACTTTGCCAAGTTATCCGAAACAGCCAGCTTAGCTCGTCACTACACAATCTGTTCAAAGTTTTGAAATACCATTGAAACTATTTTGAAGCCGGGATAATGATAAAGTTTTATAAGATGCATTGAATTATGTCAAAAGAAAAACATCTATAATTCACCAATTTTTTATTATAGCCTCGAGTTTTATTAGCAGTCATGTCAATCTCGTAAAATGACTATCACATATTTTATGAATTTAATTCAAACTATATTCAATTTAAAGCTGCATGTCACTGACACAGCAATAGAAAGGTGACTTTGTTCAATTTACATTTTGAACGATAATATTATTTAAATAAAATGAGAACCGTTTAGTTGAGCATCAACTTAGCCTAAGGTATCTACGTACTCTAATGAGCAGAGTTACGAGAGTCGAGAGGTGCTCACTCTATAATAATGTGTAACGAGCCTTTGATTGCATTTATGCCCAAATTTTGTTGCAAAACTTAATATTAATTGTGGTGGCTGCTCGGTTTTCAATATCAAGTAACGATTAGGTTATTTTTTTATTTGTTAATGCTCTTTTTCCATTTAAAAAGTTGACAGTTTTTACATACGAGAAAGATAAAGCAAGTAAAAGAAAGAAAGTGTGTAATTTGTTCAAAATAAAGTGGTGTGCAAGCGTGCAAAGCCGCGGAGCGCTACGTGCGTGCTACGAGCGCTACGCCGACGCTACGCCGACGCTACGACAATACAAAAACCTCTAGAAGTGCCGTCTTGTAGCATGTGAAACGATTCTCGGCTGCATATTTAACGAGAACTCGCTAACTATCCGCTTTACGGGCAGAAGGGAGACTCCATAATTGGATTAAGTTACATATAGCTATATAAACTGCCGGAAATTTGTCGTTTGTCGATTCAGCGTTTCAGCAGCGATGCTGCCTCTACCATACATTCTTATTCCTTTAACAGTAAGGTTGATTTTAAAACAGAATCTCGCAGGTAGAAAATAGCGGAGAAAGATTCGAATGTAAAATAAATTCTACATGTTAGCCTATGTATGCAAAGGGGACCAGCTTACCAGAGTTTGAGGAACATAATTAACGATCACACATAAACGTTTGGGTTGTTATTAAGTTATTAATCTATTTAAATTAATTTTGCGGTTTCCTTAACTAGTTATAGCTGTACCCACTTGAGGTTAATTTCACAACCAATGTGTTGAGATTTTGCATCACTCTACGTGGTGAACGTTTATACAATAGAAACAGCTAGGATTGTTTTTTTCTTTTACTTATAAAACTTGTCAACAGACAAAAGTATGCGAGTAGCTCCTAACCCTGCGTGACGTGACGCAGGGAATGGAAAAACAAAACAGCCACCCTCCGACCTTGTCCTCGCCTCCGCCGAAATATTGCAAGATCTTAGCAATCTACTCGCTCTCTCACTACACGCATCAAGAAGTAATTTTATTTTTTAACCCAGTGGCTAACTTTTTCATTTTCGAGTTTTCTACATTTTTAATCCCTTCCGTTCGGAACTAGGAACTGATGTCGATATTTTGGTTTTTGTATGAATTTTTGCAAACTATTAGGTGGCTCATTTTGAATTAAATAAAAGTGACAAAATGAAAAAAGACTTTGGATGGAAGCTTATACAATCATCAAAGCTTCTGATTTCTTAGTTGGTAGGCCTGTGGATTTCTACTTAAATAAAATCTATGTAGGGTTTTTGGTAGTATTCGATTCGAGCTTTTGATCTCATTAGATATATTTCTGTGAAAGCGATCCTTACGGGGAATAAATCATGTTTAAGGGGTTCCCACCCACGGTCTCTGGAGTCCGGGAGCTTCTGCACAAACGTTCTATTTTTAAATAATGCCGGTTTAAATGGAGAGTAAAATAAAAAAAGGAAAATCTGAGTCCTCCTCGCGCACTGAGGGTTCCTTTGAGAAACAAACTCTGTAGTATAAAAAAGAACGATACGATCAATTCTTCAACTAAAATATATAATTATTTGTAATTTAAATGAATTAAAAGAGATGTTTGTTGATTTACTAAATAACTAACTTTAGATTGTTTTTTGTGTTAGTCTTCGAATATTTTGTTTTTGTTTCTTGACAAATCTAGTTTACTGGAGAATAGGTTTTATTTACTTACTTGCCAGTGTGCGAGATCTACTTCATAAGTCATCGTATTTTTGGATTCGTTAAGGGAAAATCAAATACTAAGGTGTACAACCTTACTATTGGATATTAATTTTACAAGATAGCTCCCTTCTTCCGTTCCTGAGAAAAAAGGTTTTGACAGTTAGACAGACCGACACAACAAAAGAACTCCGTTCTTTTCTTTAGTATTGAACCCTAAAAATAACTTCGCTAAAAAAATGCTAACGTAATAATAAGAGAAGCATCCTGTATCGCAGGGTTTTGTTACATACTAAGGGATAAAAGAGCGCTATTATTGTTGTTTGCACGACGTTATGGGAGTATCTATGGCATGTTTTTAATAAAAAACAATGTTTTCAAGGCTAGATTTTGTAACAATGAAAATATGACATTGACCGCAAAAATGATTTAGAATTTGTATTGAAACGAAATGAAATTCTAAGTTATTCGGTTCAATCTAAATTAATAAGTTTCCCGTAAAATGTTTATGAAGTTTATGTATGAAGTTTAAATTGACTTCAGCTCTTTATTTATTTATTTAGAAACATTTACCAGAGAAATTATCTCCGGTAAATGTTGCAGAGACTGCAGAAATGTTGCACTTCAATATTTATGTTTGGACAGTATAAACTTTGCTCGAGGTCAATAAAAAACCCGCTATATAAAACGTAGAAGTTATAGGCTTACAGGCACGACACGATTTAAAAAAAAATCAAATTTGTTTATTTTTGGTTACAAATGGTTTTAATTTAACAAAAGTTTAAAACATGAGCCATCCTACTATATCCTACTATAAACCTAAAAAAAAAACTACTAACCTGAAAGCTTTGATTAGTAATACATCAATTATTATTACTGTTAATTATAATATTGTATTAAATGTCGAAATCCATCCAGTCGTTTAGAAGATACGAATAAATTTAAAGCATTACATACATACATACAAGATACGCGCGAAAAAAAATAACCCTTCCTTTGACAGTCGGATGAAAAGAGGTGAAAACAAATCTAATCTCTCTTAACCTGATACGCATACTCTTTCGCGCCGTACGCGACATTTTTCTATACAAAAAATGCTGATGACGTCAGAAAATGTGTCTCCCTTCTGACGTCAGCAGCATTTTCTCTATTGAATTGACAGTTCGGCGCGTTCTGCTCGGCTGGACTGTGCGACCACCCTTAGCAGCCACTTGACCTACAAAAAGTCATGGTTAGACTTTTCGTAATGAGAATACTCATTTGACTCCAGGGCTAGATTAGAAAATTCTTAGAATTATTGCATGTTTCACGATTATGTTAAAATCTTTCACAAATATAAAATAATGTTGGTACGCAGTAGGTTACTTGTAGGAAAGAGTGGTCGCATTAACAAGTTCGCTGTGTAACTCAGGCTTAGGAGAAAATGAACTGTTATGCGAACTGAAGTCTTCCCGAGGGATGTTTGGTAACTAACTGAAGATGATATGTAATGTCTGAACATTTCATATTGCCCAAGTTATGTGCATAAATTGATTAGTTCAATGTTCTATGCTCAGAGATGCTAAGACCTTTTTGTTTATTTTAATGAAATCTTGTTTGTTTCGAATTTATACTATTCAATAAAATGGTATAATAAAAAAGCCATGTTGGCAGGATAGTGCTCTGCCAAATCTTAGTAAACGAAAAAAAATCTGTAAAAATCTGTTGATAAAATGTCGTCTCAAACATAAACCTTTAAAAGTCTCTTAAAAAACGTATTGATGAACCATTTGAGCTCAATAGAGCTCAAATGGTTCAATACGTTTTTGTGAATACACTCTCCTAAGAACCATCAGATTCAAGAAGTACTCGTAAGTGATATGTGTACGTAAATCATTTTGTTTGAAAAACGTTTAACGTTTTTAACAACGTACAGCACAACACAATTCATGACCGTCAGGGGATAAAACTTGTTCAATGGTGAAGACTGACAAAAATATTTGCTTGCAAGGGCGGATCTTAGCTTCAAATCACTCAGTCTTCGAAGGCTAGTCAGGACAGACTCCAATTTGATTATTATACTAAATCTAAATTTAATGAAACCGGCCAAGTATACGTAGTTCACGAATAAATAGACTAAGTCCAGATCATGCCCCCAAACAACCGACGATTTGGAAATTCAAAAGTAAATGGATTCAAAAATGTATTATGTACCTACCTACAATTACGATGTCGATGGGACCTTTAGTTTATGCAGCATAAGCACTAACAGAAAAGAAACTGCAAAGTAAACAAATGAAATTCCATTAGCCACTTGTTTGTTTATAGGTTTCAATACAGATCGGTATGATGTTTATTTTAAACTGATTAAATGCTTCTTTGCTACACCTACGCTTCTTTTCAGTGTTGTTTTGATTGGAAAGTCTTGCAGGTTTTAAGCATAAAATCCTTTTATAAGGTTGTTTGAAATATACTTGGCTTCCGTTCTGTATTTAGATTAATAGGACTGGATGAAGATATCGTTGGAGCTTAAAGCCTATCACGATAGGATTAAGGATAGGTACTAAGGTACGATCCCAAAGGAATTTCAAACGCGATAAATTAGTTTTCACTATAGTCCGGAGCGCCTCGCGATGGGTCGAGCGAGTCAGTGGCCCATCCGAAATACCATCAGAAAGAATGACGCCCACACACTTAGTGCTTGACCTTTATACCCCTACATTATTTAAATGCCTTAGATCAAATTCAAATTTTCATAACAGGATTAGGTATCTAATCTACCTATAAAAATATTTTCAGGTATTATCATAGTCAAGAAATCGAAAAAGCTAAGGTGCAATTCCAATACCTGGTAGGTATTGTATTATATCCAGCTAATTATCTGTTATGTAGTAATTGCCAAGCGGATGTCTTCTATACTTGTTACTGCGAAGGGTTTTCCCTAGGACATTGGCTAAAACAAAACAAATATATAAGCTGCTTTGATTTTGGTTAGCACCACAAAATACCTTAATAATAAGGGGCGTGTTGTGAACCAGGCGCAAAATGCCGGAGCAACGATGCAATTTTAATGAGTACTCACAAACAATCTTGTGTGAGTGCCAGCCCCTAGATTTTATGAGAGCGCGAACTCTAAGGAAAATTAGACACTCGTAAATCGCGTGAGAGTTGCCGGGACGCTCTTTCGCAATTAAAAGCACCACCTGCCTACAGAATTTATTATCGTTCACTTGTTTTAATAGTAATATACAAAAAAACTCTTTGCTTTGCTCAATCCCATACTAACATTGGTTTTGCCAGTAATTCGAAAGTCCAAGAATACAGACTTGTTTTTGGTATCCAATTATAGGTACAAATGGCTAGCAATTGCGCTGATACTGTTCTGCGAACTTTCTAATAACCCTCAATCACAATCAATAAATAAATAAATAAATAATGCTGGACATTTTTCACACAGCATCATCTAGCCCCAAACTAAGCAAAACTTGTACTATGGGAACCAGATAACTGATATACTACTTATATACTTTTTGTTTGAAAATACATACATATTATACATAGAAACACCCAGACCCGAGATAAATATTTGCAGATCATACAAACATTTATCAATCAATCTAGACTTTTGTTTAATCAGTAGGTAATATTATATTTGATCGAAGAGTAATATGTATCATAAAAGCAAGGGATTGAAATCTTATACTGCATTGTTTAAGGAGTTTCAGATTTACTTCAAAGTAACGTCATGTTTCGTGAAAGCTCTCTGGAAAATTAATTAACATGTTAAACTATACTTTGAGTGACGGCGCTTTAGAAGTTGTAGGTTTTTGAAAGCACCTGTCTTAAAAAGATAAAGGTACCTACATGAACATTCAACATTTTTATGAGCATTTCAGAATAAAAAATTGTATTAAAAAGATGTAACCACTTTGTTATGACGATTTTTTTATCGTCTTACTTCTTCAACGTGGAACGTTCAAATAGAAATGACTCTCAATGTTTTATTGAATTTAGCTGTAAATAACTTGTCATACATGTTTGTCAGAACGTAGGCGAGGTGTGTAGGTGGTTATTAGGTACCTTTTTATGATTGAAACCTGAATTGAAATCGGTAAATTATAGTGATTTCGTGTTTGTTGGAAATATACTTTAATAACACGCGATGGTAGACAATTACTTTCAGTTGCCTACCTTGATGAACAATACCAAACCCCATATATTAATTTATAATATCTACATTTTAAAACTCCATTGACAAGGTGAGTGGTAAAGTTGAGTGTATCATTAGTTTTTCTACCTTAGATTTTCATTAAGTAAAGTTAATTTCCTTGTTCATTATTTTATCAGGGCTATTCTAAAAGGTTTTGCATACAACATTACACGCCAGAAGGAAAAGGTACCTAAACTTAGGTTCACCTCTGTATGTGACCGTGTGACTGTACCTACATATGTATGTACGTACCTAAAATATAGCATATTATTATATAGAATCATATAATCTAGATTAGAAATGTCTAATCTAGATTATATGATGTATGTATGTTATATATGTTGAATGCAACATATATAACATACATACACGTTATCACCAGGCAACTCATAATCTTTATGCTCTCAAAACACTTCTTTATCTAGGTATTTATTTTTAGTACCTACAGCCGTACAGGTAACCAAATGAAATTACACGAATTACTTTCGATTACATACCGTGCGCAACTATACATATAAACGTACCTTCTCATACTTCGCGTAATAACAATTGTACTTATATACCTACATTGTTTTACTTCTTTACTGTCTGACACCAAATACCTAATTAATCGTGAAATAAAATATCTGTTCACTGACAATGTGTGTCGCGGTAAGTCTAAATTTGCTACTGAGCTATAAACAAGCGGTGACTATCAAATCCGTCGAAACCTGCAGGTGACACTATTCGCTACATGAATACGTGTATTTGTAAATAATTTAGTGGAGATATGACGGAAATGTTACATAAAATAGGTGTGCGTCATAATCATATAGTCAGTTTGGTGATTTTTTTATTATAAAATTAAACAAGTTTTACAATTAAAAATCAAAAAGCCCGACTGGAAGAAAGTCAGCTTTGAGATTTTGCAATGCGTAGGTAGGGTATCTAAATTAGGAATAAAACCATTAGCATGCATTCATTGCAATAAAAAATAGTACATATGTATTATATTTTAAATACTACCACTCTTAAAACTAATAGCCAAATAGTAAATAAAGTATTGTTTTATTACAGGATTAGTGCAAGGTGTAGCCGATCGTCAGCATGCCACCTAAGTAAGCTAAAAATTCGTTGATCCTTTTTTAGCTTATTTGAATTTTAAATTGATAAAAAGCATACGTAAGCATTTTAGTATTTTTGTACATAAACTCGCATTACACCATTTACCTACTGTTCACGCAACGCAATCATAATAAATTATCCATTGAGGTAGTATACGCTGTCGCACGCACTTTTGTATGTAGGTATTTGTATTTCTAAAGTAAAGCGAAACAATAGAATTGACAGGTAAGTTATTTGTGTCTAGCCTTTGTATGCTTATCTAATTAAGAAGACGAATATATGGTGGCACGACGTCGGCGTCGCCGTCGTTAACCTTCCAAAATGTAGGTAAATGTTTGTGCTGAGGGGTTAACGTAGATTAGTATGTTCCGTGTCTGCGATCATTAGGCTTCCTGCAACTTTTATCACTCCAAATTAGTTTATGACCCCATTTTCAGTTAAAACAGACACAAAAACGCGTTGAAAATTAATTCGAGTTAGCAGAGGTATCCACTGAGATTTATGGGACTATTAATTGTAATGAAACAAATTGCTTTTTGCCTGGTGCTTGATAAAACAGCTTTTAGATTTAATTCTGTTTGCTTACATGTCAGCCCGAGCTTTGCTGTTTTTCACTGTAGATAATATTTTTATACGATGAAAAGTTTAGATAAGATATAGAGATTATTATAGCAGTAGGTATATAGTTAGAAATAGTGTTGAACAAGTAGACAATCAGTGCAACATTGTACCAGGCGCAGTATCGCCGCATGGGCTCTTCAAAGACTAATAGTCTCTCACTTTATAATTCACCTAGGTATTTCTGAAGCAAGGAATCATCATTACGAAGATGCTGCGATCGTGCAAACTATCCCAATTTGTGTAAAAAGATGATTTAAAGACAACATTGAGTTTTTTCGTGAGCTGCTACCGAGTAGACACAGGTTTAAGTTTCGGCCAAACCTGCGCGACCAAAATGACTGCGAAGCGGGAGCATCTGCCGCGCTTTATACTTTATATAATATGGCGCTTTGCACACCAACGCGACCACAACACGGGCATAAAGATCAATATACTCATCATCAGCCTTTGTCATCCCACTGCTGGGTATAGGCCTCTCTTCGCTTTCGCCATTCGCCTCTATCCTGAGCCAGTCTTGCCCATGTACGACCTGCGGATTTCACGATGTCGTCGACCCATCTTGTAGGTGGACGATGATCATGATGATCTCTTCTTCGCTTATGATCAATATACTATTTAACATAATTTCATTCATATTCGTTTAACGTTGAAGACGCTTCCGCATCGAGTTCCACTTCCCGCATTACTGACGCGCAGGTTAGGCTGCAATCATTTGTTTGATTTCCAGTATTCCTGTTTCTAAACATTTCGGAATAACATTTTAGTGAAACGAAACAGTTATTTTCGCTGACAAAAGATAACAAAAAGTCTCTACTGACTTAAATACGAGTATTTTCACAATTCGTTGTATTAGTTAAATCGGCAAAGGAACCTCGTTCACGAGTTCGAAACTAATTTCCTGTAGCACAAAGCAATCGACGGAATCGATGTGTGCTATCGATGATAGACACGATCGGCACATCTCTGTAATTGATTTTCAAATCGTTTCGGATTTAACTTTCAAAACTTTTTCACCTACAGTCGCAGCGGAGCAGAAATAGAAAGCTATTGTATTGTGTGGGCCGCCAACCGATTTTCATTTATTGCGATGTTTGAATGGCCCACAATCGTTATAAAAATTGAAACAATACCGAGTAAAATGTTTTCTATCTATTTGGATAATTAGTAAACTATTGTACTACATTTTTTTATATCAATAATATGATTATTATATTTTATTTTTTCATGGATATGGCGGGGATGTTACTAGATAATTTTGAGTTCTTGTAACTGATTGGTTTTGTATTTATTATGTTAGATTTTATGATGTTTATAAATAAATAAATAATTATTATAATATGTTTTATTGTGTTATTAAATCGCTTCGGCTTGTCTGTTAAGGTGTTGTAATTTTTGCTGAATAAATAATAATAATAAAAAAATAATAATAAAATTTAGTTGTATTGTCTTAGGAAGGAGTAGAATTACCTAGTTTTGAGACTATTCTTAGTGATCCCAGTGCAGTCCTACTGAATAAATATGATACATATTTTAGGGCGTGTGTATTATAAGTCATAACGTGAAACCATTGCAAGTAGTTACCTTTTTATTGAAGAGACATGTTTCTTACGTTGTGAGCTGTAAACTATTTTCACATTTACTAGAATGCAAAATTAATTTAAAATTATTTATTTATTCAATAAATTTTTTTTTAAATGGTAGGTAATAGTGGTAGAAGAAATAAATTACCTATCTACCTATGCGTATAGTACATAAAGTGATTTCATGCAAAGTAATGTGCCATTGAGCAAAACTTGTTGCTTCTTTTTCAGGTTTTTATACGTGCCGTATAAACGATAGTAAAGTACCAGTTAGTACGGGGATCATCATGACTAGCATTTATGAATGCAATGAAAATTTATTATTTGCAGCTTTATAAGTAGCAATAAACCAACGACCAGGTTCCAGCAAAAAATATTATCAGAAACAATTTTATTAGTTTATAATTGGAAATGTAAAACAAGCGGATATTAGGTTTTAAAACTAAAATAAAACAGACTTCAATGTTGGACTACGTAGAAAATTCATCATCATCATCATCATCAGCTTGTAGCAGTCCACTGCTGGACATAGGCCTCCCCTAATAAACGCCATTGCGCCCTGTCCTTGGCTCGACGCATCCAGGTTCTACCAACAGCCTTTCGCAGATCGTCACTCCACCCGGCCGGAGGGCGTCCAATACGTTGGCCTAGTCGTGGTCTCCACTCAAGAACTCGTTTACCCCAACGGTTATCGGTTCTTCGGCAGATACGGCTAGCCCACTGCCACTTCAACTTGCTAATTCTCTGAGCTATATCGACAACTTTAGTTCTATGTCGGATAGTCTATCATTCAGAGAAACTCCGAGCTTAGCTCGTTCCATAGCTCACTGAGCAACTTTAATAAAAACTTGGTGGACTAGCCGTACTATGAGTGTCCACGTTTCGGCTTCGTATGTCATTACAGATAAGACGCACTGGTTGAAAAACTTTCGTTTTCATGCAGACATTACGGTATGTGTCACAAGAAAACTCGACGTAGTTCAACCCCGCTGAATCCTCCTCTTGTCCTCCTTCTCAAAGTTATTTCTACCTAACTGTAAAATCTGCGAAAAAACTTCAAAAAGGTGACCATTAACCAAGAAATTAGAAAATTACAAACAGATGATAATGAGGTATTTCAGTTTTCCGGCCAAAGTTGAATAAAGTATAGGACCATCTGTATAGTAGGTAACTATAATTTGAAACGAAAAAAGAATTTTCAAAATATGCTTACAATTGACGAAGAAATTGGAATTTTAACATTAGGTAGGTATATAAAACAAGACACATAGGTACCTACATCAGAACAGCCTTTTTTTGAAGTCGGTTAAAAGCTAGCCTTCCGGCGAGCAAACAAACATAAAAAAGAAATATATTATGTATCTACCCTATGAACCATCTCAATAAAGCAATAACGATTGAATTTCTCGGAAAAGTAGGTGAATACCTGCTATATCAGAGTACCCATGTGGTTTATCCTTGACCCCAATATAGTTCTTCCCGATTAGAAAATGGGTGCGGGTAGACCCGAAATTCCACCGCCACTTCATCTAGTTATAAATAACAACTGTTACGATCTTAACAATCTTATAATCAGCTATAAGCTACTCACGTTGCCGGATGCCGGACAGCCTTGGGTGATAGTAGGTACTTGAAGCTCACTAACATGGATTTAGTAGGTGCAACCCTAACGTTCGGATTAGCAGGTTTAAGTTTAAGTTCTGTTTCATATGTAGGTATATTATGTTATGTAACTCGATGCGTAGATGCCAATGGTGCAATAAAAATAAAAGGGATTAACTCGTCTTAACCCCCTTTTTACTAGAGGCACTGAACTTACCTAATACTTTCATATATTCTTTTCCTTACAAAAACTATCCATCAAAACGATCATGAGATTAGAGGCATAAAACAGTTTTAATTTAGAATATTTTCGTACTTGTTCGTTTTAATGCTTAATTAAGTTAATAAACACATATAATGCCGGGGCAAGTCACTAGCTAATAATATTGGTATCTCATCGGGTGATAAATTCCATTCATAGTGAAAGTTTGGGGCCAGGGTGGAGGGCGGACACCGCTCTAATTAATTGCGCCCGCGTCTATTTTTGGCATCCAAGGACATATCAAAACGTGACCAGAAACACCAAATAATTATCAAATATTACTTTACTATACATCGATTGACTACGCAAATAATGAAGATACTTTAAGTAAACGTTCATGCTGTTAGAAATTTAAATTCAAAACCAATAAAATTTTTTGGTAAAAAACTTTTTACCAAAAAATTAAACCGCCGAAAGAACTGACAAGCAAAAAATAATAGGTAATATCTAAGTAATTTTGAGTCGGCGCCCAACAAACAAATCAATTAATTACGTCGCCAAAAAAAATTATCAAAATCGGACTCCTCTGTAAAACGCGTAGTCTAACATAAAATATATATAAATATATATATGTATATATATATTTTATTTTTATTTTATTTTACAAGTTTTGGGAAACTTACAGCTAGGTATGAACATTTTAGTGTAACTTATAAATAGTATGCAGCAGGAGGCTACATACTATAGGAAGGCCAATTACAAGTTTCCGCGAATAAATATCGACGAACTATGTATAGCATTAAACGAACAGTACTAACAGGTGGCGACAAGAACCAATATTAAGTTTAAAAAGTACAAAACAAAAATTTCAACCTAAAAATAAATACAAAAAAGCATCTATACGCACTAAGAATATTGCTATTGTATATATATTGGGATATATATTTATATATTTTTTTTTTAAACGCGTCGACTTGATAACCTCCTCTTTTTTTTCGTCGGTTAAATTACTAGCATGCTTACAAATTCAAACAAAAGAGTTTTGGAAAACTGCCACTACAAAATGAAGCCAAAGCAATCTACTCTAGTTCAACATTTGAGCTTGTGATAGTAATTGAAGGTAACAATAAAATACCCTTTAAATCTTGCGATCAATAGAGGCCATTTAGTAAAATGTCACTCCATTTTACCAAACTATTCGACTAAAGTCTGGAGGCAAACTGGAAGCTAGCCAATATTGGATATTATTCATATTGGACATTGGTGTATGCAAAACTACTTACATTCTAATTTAAATCGTCTGAATACATAATCGAGAATTGCTGATGGATATTGGCTGCGCTTTTCTCGCAAATGCTATCCATTCGAGTGTTTTATAAATTAGTGAATAATCATTAAATTGTAGCGTATAATTCAACTCGATCAGAACAATTTGATTCAACTAAAATCAACAAAAAAAGAAATGGATTTTATTAGTACAGTTCATCCAACGGATCTAGGCATTCGTTAAGTTAGCCGTTTGTCTGCGCAGAACACAATTTTGTATGAAAAAGCGGTTAATGCACAGACAAACGGCTAACTTCACGAATGCCTAGATCCGTTGGATGAACTGTAGCTATTAAGTGTTTAAAAATTTATCGTATTTGGATGACTCCTTGACATCCAGGTTTACAAAGTACGGTGGCATGGTCTGTTTGCAAATAGAATACCTACATTTAGTGATTGATTATGACAGGAAGCGCACATGTATCTATAGGTACCAGTTCAATGTTTGTACTAAACAGGAATTTCCAAACCACTGCTAAACGCTAAAGTAAAAAATACGTATTGCCTGGTGTCATTTTTCAAATATAAAAGCATTTCTGTGAAAAGTAGGGTGCATTAATACTTTACTTAACCGACGACATAATGGGGTACAATCCGTCATAATCCTACTTAATTTTAAATGAATTTTTAATTAAATCATGATTTATTTTAAGCGGCTCAATCTAATTTAATTTTAGCTTAAAATGCAGTATTGGTTTTTAATTTTATTTGATGAAATGGCGAAAATTTTGAAATCATTCTTGATAAAAATTATTTCAAAATTTTCTTATTTTTTTATCATTTTATTTTATCAGCGTCACCCCATCATATTAGTTTACAAACCACCTTATTACGCCTACGGGGTTATAAATGGGTGATGCTGACTGTATTGACTGTTGATTTTTTTATCAACTTAGATATTATTCACTATTATCAATGACTAGCTGTCCCGCGCGACTTCGTCTGCGCATTATTAGGATTCAAGTGCAGGAGTGTTACCTAAAGTTTATTTACACTGTGTTTGAAGTGAATTAGACTTTAACACCCTGTAAACACCCTAAGGGTTTGATTTACGAAAATGTTATACGCCTATATGTTCTTAAGTCCAAATTTCATAACAATCGGCTATGTCGTCACGGAGATACGCGAGGACAAACATTCGCACACACAGACTTTGAAACTGGCTTGCACCACCCCTAGGGGTTGTTTTGAAAAAAATAAAAAATACGGGTTTCATTATTCACTTTAAAGTTTATTTATACAGAGTTCGGAGTGGATCGGAGCAAGGAATATTTTTTTTCATATAAACTTAAAACCCTGTAAATACCCTTAAGGGTATGATTTTCGAAAATTGTATACCCCTATATCCTATTCCAGAACTTAAACCATCTACGTTCCAAATTTCGTCACAATCGGTTAACACGTTAGCTGCGGCACCAATTTTTGCATACTTTCCGTTCCTGCGGCACGAGGTATAATCGGCCCGTACCGTGACCAGACGTTAGGGCGACACGCGGTCTATTAGACCCTACCTCCTTTTACAGACTAAAATCCATTTTCTGGCGCGAAATCAAAGATAAATGAGAATTTTGGTCCTTATTGATATAGACAGTGAATTGATGAACCCTAATCCACCGTCGCCCCGGGATCTGATGGCTAGTTTAGGAATTATTAGCAAAACAAAATATGGGATCTTATACACCTCGTAACGCACTGAAATAGGGCAAATTTTCGCTGCGATTAGTGATGAGAAAAATAATATCGACGTTTTTAAACTGTCTTAACTACGCAACGACTTGACCGATTTTAATCAATTATATCTCATTAGATCGTTTTAAGGGCAAAACCTGGCAAAACAACACAAAGCTATCAAAGGATACATTTTTTTTTAAATAATCTAAATTGTGCTTGAAGGCGCCATAAAGAAAAAAAAACCGGCCAAGTGCGAGTCGGACTCGCGCACGAAGCGTTCCATTCTATACCATTAAGAGGCACCTATTACAGACTTATTATTGGAAAATAATGGATTACGGTTTATGCATAAGGTTTATCTTTCTATTTGTATATGAAAATCTTAATGCGGTTCACAGAAAAGAAAAAAAAGGCAACCAGAAGTAGAAAAGAAACTGTCCTATTTATTCTGCCTCGGGCTTTAAAAATACAATTATTAGAACTTGAATTAACATTAAAAAATCAGTATCAATATACTTTTTTATAAAAATCTCAATATATATGTTGTACTTATTTATGAGTGTTTTTCATTGAAACAGGGTAGACAATAAGATTTTTTGCACTGAGTGCACTGAGTCAAAATCTTTTTGGATTTTTTATCAGCTTCACGAGATGGTAAAAATGTGCGTAGTTTTTGGTAACAACCAACACATCTTCTCCTTTTTTCACCCTTTTCGAGGCAATGGCGTGCGCTTTCAGGTGCTGAAAAATAACAAAAATGTAAAGATAACGTAATAAAACTGACATTGTTACTTAGGTTAGATCGTAGATGAGAATAACAATGATAATGTAGGTATAACTGCATCAAATGAATGTGTTTGTTTTATACTTAAAATGTTGAAAGAGTAGGTAGGTAAGGTAGCTTAAATTCAGAATAATTAAAAGGAAACAATAATAAATAATATAATACATAATTAATAATGACCAAATGTCAAGCTTAGTTTATGAAAGCTTCAACACGTTGACTGTCAAGAAATATATCTAAGCATTACATTACCTGGGGTCTCATCGATTTCATCGATTTTGATGCACAACACTGGTTGCGGGAAGCTCGCGTTGAGTGCGGTACGAGGTCAGGGGGGATATGGGACGTTTTAGCCTCGTTCCGCACTGCATTAAAATTATATTAATTCAGTGCGGCACGAGGCCTAAGACATCCGGTACCAAGGTAGGTACACCACCGAGTCCGGAACCATTAGTGATCTCAAATATATATTTATCTCTTTCCTACACTGGACCAAACCAAAGCTATGCCATTCGCACGACAGAGAAATTCACTTTTTTGCTTGCCGCACCACAGGGAAGTTGCATCAGGGGTGATTTAGGCCTCGCTTCGCACTTAACGTGTTAAGTCGTCACGGAGATACGCGAAGACAAACATGTGCACACACAGACTTTCGCATTTATAATATTAGTAAGACTTACGTGTCGTTTATTCGTTCATAGTTACTTTGCTCTCTATAAACTTTGCCATAACAATAACTGACCATAATCCGAAGGGCGAAGTTTTATTTCTACCAAAGCCTTGACACATTGCCCTGCGCCTATCCTATTTGCATGTGACTCGTAAAATCTTCCCGCGCCTTTGCATTCATAGTTTGAGCTTATGACGTCATTTTAGTAGGACTTTCATTTTCTAAAGCTTATACATTATGCATTATTAAGAATGGACGGAGATGTAGGTATCCCTTGTATGAGTAAGGATTCTGGGTGAACGGTATTTTATCTGGGTAATAATATAAATATATCATAAAAGCTAGGTAGCGTATAATAATTATAAGTCAGGTATGCTGTGGTATGACTTCGCAGCTCACAAGCGTGTTTGTGACTTTTATAGCAATCTACCAAAAACCAAACATCAATGGATTGGGTGTGCTATAATAGCAAAGGCTGGATTCAATACACTTACGCTCAGTTTCATAAAAAATCTATAGAACGTCATATTGTCTCGTTATTGCACGATTATAAACGGTCCTGCGATGATAAAAAAGTAACTGTCAAGATTATCAAGTATTAATCTTCTCTTCTTCTTATTTAAGGATTTACTCCTTGTCGGTACAACTGATGAATCCCTCTCCATGTATCTCTTTCCAGGGCTGCTTCCTTGACCTCTTTATACGACATGACAGCTACCTTCTCCTTCACTTGGCTCATGTAGCTTATCCTCGGTCTTCCCCTTCCTCTTCTTCCTTCTACTTTCCCTTGTATAATGTTCTTAAAGAAACTGTCATGTCGTATAAGATGGCCGAGCATCTTTCCCCTTCTGTTCTCGACAACTTGCAATAGCGATCTCTCTTCGTTGAATCTACGCAGAACTTCCATATTGGTTATCTTCAAGTTAAGTACTAATCTAGTCATAAATAATGTATTCTCTAACTTTTTTTGAATTTTTTTGACTTGTACCTACTACACATGTAGAAAGAGGTGGAATAGTCCTCAAGCTTGAAATAAATGTTTCTAAGAATAATTTGCGTACAAACTTAGCGTGGAAATGTGGTCTTGCCACCCAACGGCAGCGGTATGAAATGAAATTAATTTTATTGAAATAACAAAAATTTCGGTCCCAACCCTGCCTGGGGCGTGGGTTGTGGTCCATGAAAACAGCCGGCGTATACGCGATGCCGCTAAAATATGTCTCATTTTACCAACCGTTTTAGAAGCCAGAGGCAGGTTGAGAGCGTGAAAATTTCAATACTTAATTAAATTATTTAAGGGTAACGTGATTGTGGCCCGATACTTTAACAGTTGCTAGCCGCTAGCCAGCTTCCGAATTTTCATCAGACTCCAAAAGAGACGGCCGCAACACGCCTGTTATAACTCTGTGCATTATGGATATTGGACGGTTGTCTTCTGCTTATCGTGTCACAAGAACAAATTAAACCACCAGTGGCACTAGTAAACTAAGTCACTGTATTTTCGCAAAAAGTCATGTACACAAAATATTCAATTGATTCTATTCAGGAGTGCATTTATTACAACAGGGCGACGATTTAATGTCAATAATTTTGTGGAACGGTCTCATATTTTGTTGTATTGTGCTGATTCATGTGAGCACATATGCATTTTGCTATAATAATTCACAAAATTACCGTCAGCAAGGTTGTAGCGGCGCCGCCCTCGGCCTGGCGCATCGCCAGATACAACCACTCACACACATTGTTACACTGATTTCAGCCACTAGTTTAGTAGCTAAATCAAAATAGTCACTACTATTGTGAAGCTTCCACAAAATGCCACGTCACTTCAGTTGTTATTGCTACATTTGTGTCTCTCTTGTAGACAAATATAAAGCCAAAAAACATATTGTAGTAGACGGATGAAGGTGTCTACCTACATACGAGTATATCGAGCACAAACTGGCGCTCCTTTGATCTAATCTCTTTACAGGATTCAGGTCACGTATCACGACGTTTAAGGATGCGTTACTCTTAGTTAATCTCTTTAAGGTTAACTCATCGGGAAACATAGAGGTGAAAATAATTGCTTAAAACACATCTATGAGTCTACGAAAATAACGAGCTGAAGTAAAATGAGCTTTTTGTTTAGGCAGTTTAGGTACGTACTATAATTTCATTGTCAGGCATTTTCAGGTTGAATGGTTCTCTACATTGAAAACATTATTCAAGACAATAGAAGTGGGATGGATAAGCATAAAACGGTAGTGCTACGATCATAAAAACTCATAAAAATGTATGCCAAAACGAGTTGCTGCTATTTATTTAGATGGCTTTGTTATATAAAGCGATAAAATGTTAGTTAAATAAGTAGTAGGTAGTTCTATCTATCTATGCTCCATGTTTGTTGCAATAACTAAACCAGAAATGGCAAATATATTCAAAAAATGAAAGCTGGTTGGCGGCTTTTTTAGCGCAGCACAAAGATAATGAATATGATATAACTATAGAATTTGATCTATAGTTCGGAACTATCTAAAATTCTATGATGTCAACCGTTTGGTATGAAACAGGCAGCTCGATCCATAGATTTAGCATAGTACCTTCAAACTTCAGTTATGTTATTTGTAATAAATAAAATGATGTAAAAATATTATCTTTTAAATTCTATTAAACGTTTTCTTGTTTAAAAATTCGGTGTTCCATTTTTCGTATAGACATCCTATATATAAAATTACACATTTAAACTATATACCTCCTTCTTCTTTAAACTAGATTCCTGCCCTGCTCCCTTGCTACCTGCCCTTGAGTTGACTCTTAAATTCCATAATGGATGAAGTTGTCAATATAACTAATGACATCGAAAACATATCTCTTTCGGACTCCTTTACTACATCTCCTGAATCTGCTTGCCAGTTCATCACGGCTCCCAATTCATTAAAAATCATTCACATGAACATTAGAAGCATTGGCTGTAACTTTGATAACTTCCTTACTATTATCCACAGAATTAATCTCCAATTGGATATTGTTGTCCTCACGGAGTGCTGGCTTAGCAAATGCCCGATACTTCCTTCTATGCCTGGGTACAATTCCTTCGCTTCAGACTATAAAACCCAAAATGAAGGTGTAGTTGTATTTGTACGGGATAATTTAAATTGTAATGTTGTTACGCCAATGCTCACTGATTCTAATAGCCTTTTACTTAAACTTGATCACAAGATAGCAGTTATATGTATTTATCGTTCCCCTTCCACTAGTATCATAGATGGCTTTCTTAATAGCCTTGAAAATTTAATTTCCCAACTCCATAACTTTTCGTCAGTCATAATCGTAGGAGACATTAATATAAACATAATCCCAAACTCAAAAGATCCTAATTATGACGACTATCTTAACCTTGTCTGCTCTCACGCGATGTTACCAGCTCATGTTCACCCCACACGCAACAATAACTGTCTCGATCACACCATCTTCAAGTCCCCGTACCCTGCAATTACCTTAATTCTTGACTCTGTCATAACGGACCATGCGCCTACACTATTTTCTCTTCTAATGGATCCCCAACGTAAAGTGAAAACACACAACACGATAAAATACAACTTTCCTGCTATTCTCAAAGATATTGAATCATCTGACTTTAGTCAAATCCTATCATCGTCCAATGCCAATACTGCTTCCCATATCTTTGTTCAATTACTATCCTCGATCATCAGTAAGCACTCCCAGATTGTTTCTATTCCCAGTAGGTTACGCACACTTAAACCGTGGATTACTCCTGGTCTCCTCAGATGCATCCGCCACCGTGATCGCCTATACAGAAAATTTAGTAAAGACAAGGAAAACCCAGCCCTGAAGCGAATTTTTACCCGTTATCGTAATTTTTGTAATAACCTCCTAAAAAAAGTTAAACGCGAATATGAGAGAAAGGAGTTTGAGAAGGCCAGGAATAATACAAAGTCTACGTGGAATGTTGTCAAAAAAATTGCTAACATAACCCGCAAGCCATCTTCATCCGTAGAGCTACTCACATTATCTTCCGATCCGTCTACTTCAGTTAACCAAGTGAATAGATTCTTTGCAAATGTAGGTCTTGACTTAGCATCAAGAATAATTAAACCTCTGGATACTATTCCTCTTATCGCTAATACAAACCAAGCTGCTCCTTTAGGTTCTATGGTCCTCTCACCAACTGACAATTCAGAAATCGAAAATATCATAATAAATCTAAAAGACAAATCCTCTGTTGGTTGGGATGGAATTCCCACCTCCGTGGTGAAGTATGCTAGACACATTATTGTACCCGTTCTCACCCACCTCTTCAACTTGTGTATGTCGTCTAGCACCTTTCCCTCCGTCTTTAAAAAGGCTTTAGTGCATCCTATCCATAAGGGTGGAGATAAGTCATGTGTTAGTAATTTTCGTCCAATCTCTGTGCTCAGCGTCCTATCTAAAATTCTAGAAAAAATTTTAAACAAACGCCTTATCAACTTTCTTAATGCTAATAATATCCTAGCTGTTCGTCAATATGGGTTTAGGAGCGGCAGATCAACGGAGGATGCAGTAGTAGATCTTACCACTAATATTGCGCAGAATTTTGAAAACAAGTTTAAAACTATTGGCATCTTCCTGGACCTGACCAAAGCTTTCGATACCGTCTCTGTTCCTAATTTACTAGATAAGCTCGCTGAATGTGGAGTAAGAGGTGACGTTAATAACCTTTTCAAGAGTTACCTCACAAACCGTCGTCAGTCAGTAGTCATCAATAATCTGCAAAGTGAGGAAGAGGACATCACTTTTGGTGTACCGCAGGGTAGTGTCCTTGGGCCTACCCTCTTTCTCGTCTACATCAATGACTTGGTAAAAATGTCTCTTCCATACTGTGACATCTACACGTATGCTGATGACACTACTCTCATAGCTAGCGGTCGTGACTGGAACGAGGCCCAAAAACATGCTGAACTTGCACTCAAAACGGTCCTTACCTGGCTTTCAAATAATCTTCTTACTTTAAACGCTACCAAAACAAAATACATCACCTTTTCTCCACTTTTTATTACCCAACCTGAGTCAATTTCTTTGCGTGCCCATACTTGTTCTTCCTCTCTTACTTGCCAATGCCCTTTACTCGAACGCGTACCCAGTGTTAGATATCTAGGTGTCTGGTTGGATAGTACCTTATCCTGGGCGCCTCATATTGAGTGCACAGTCTCCAGGGTTAGAAAACTTCTTTACATCTTTAAAAACCTCAGAAGTTCTGCTGACCTTTCCTGCCTTAAGATGGTTTATTTTGCTCTCGCTCAATCTATTTTGTCCTATTGTATTACTGCATGGGGCGGTTCGGTTAAGACTAGCCTTTTGAGAGTCGAGAGATCGCAAAGAGCCATTCTTAAGGTAATAACATCTAATCCTAGACGATTCCCTACATCAGCACTCTACTCAATAAGTCAAGTCCTCACAGTCAGGCAACTTTTTATCTTGGCAACTGTCCTACGGAAACACTCGCAACTTACCTTTGATCCAACTCATTCCACTACGAGACGTCGGTCTGATATTGTATGTAAACTACAAAAACACAGAACTACTGTTGCATCTAGACACTACTTCTACCTAAGCTGCGCCTTATATAATAAAGTTAACAAAGCATGCAATATCTACTGTCTCACGTCTCATAAATGCAAAATAAAATGTATGTCATGGCTGATGACACTCACTTACGACGAAACGGAATTACTTCTTAAACCTATTCAATAAATGATTCATAGAACATTTCTCTTTTTGTACATTCATCATAGTCATAAATCATAATCCTTTATCTCCTATTAATAATATGTCTGTCTTCGGAATAATCTCTCAAACACACCACAACACAAACCCAAATCCCACACTCACTCGCTTCGTACACCCACACCTAAACCCACCCACACACATTCACACTTAACCCCCCCCCTCCACACACACACACACACACACACACACACACACACACACACACACACACACACACACACCACGCACACATACACACACACACGCACACACATTCACTTTATACACTTACACTTAGTTTCATACTCTTGAAATTGTTTAAGTTAGATGTAACTTTCCTGTTTAGATTAAGTCTTTGGTTTAATATTTACTACATAGCTACGTTGGAACCTCTAATATCCAATCTTTTGGAGAAGAGTGCTGACTCCGCTACTCAGTTTTTTAACTTTTGCGGCAGTCAACGTTTTCTACTGTATCTTTGCTCATATTGTAATGTTGTTCCAAATAAAGCATAAAGCATAAAGCAAAAAAAAAAAAAAAAAAAAAAAAAAAAAAAAAAAAATATATGGCTCGAGCGTACACTTTTGATCCAACTCTCATGTCACATTTTTTTTGTTTTTTTGCACCGGCTCAAACCGCTTTGTTTCGTTTTTATGTGGAGCGTTCGTAGCTCTTCCAATAGTTATTTGACGTTTCCTCGATACATTGTATCTTGTTTCGTCGAATCCGGGTTATGGCTGAAAGCCAGTTTTGAAAATACATAGATAGCCCTCTGATCTCTAAATAGAAACAAAATGATATTTTTGCAAAAGCTGCAATGAGTAGATCGTTTACAACACTAGAATATTCATAATATTTTGTTGAAAAGCACTCTAAGCTACTCGGGTCTAAAGCGGGCCAGCACAACCCTTAAAACATAAATTTAAATGAAAAATGCGAATTTGCGTTACATATAGCTAAAAATTAAGGTACCTACCTACTTATGTTATTTATAACCTAAATGAAGGAAAGCTCAGTACCCGGCCTTTTGTCAAAAAAGTTGTAGGTACTTTTCTGTTAGGCCTAGGAGTAACTACAAACAAGAGTAACAACCTACATTTTCACGGGCAATAAACGAACAAGTGTTTAGCTGTACTGTTAAATGCGTCCATCTTTAGGGTTCCGTACTCAAAGGCTGCAAACTGGATCTTGTCAAGCTTGTCAAAAATGTTGGTCCAAGTTATGCCACTTGTTTGTTAATTTTCCTCCAAGGAAGTGAAGGTGGGCTTACGAATAAATAATGCTAATACAGGTAAAATAGGATATTTTAAATTTGAAATGAAATGCAAGGCCAACTTTTTAAAAGGGAACTCGGCGCTTTCGCTGCGGACGGCTGACGTGGGTCGCACCAAAACGAGGACCTCACCAACCTATCAACAGTGAATTTAATACCGACTTAGAGCCGGCTATGAATAATTCACGCATGAAACATCTTTTTAACCAAATTTAAAAATGAAGGTTCAGCCTTAATTCTATGAATGTATATTTTTTTGTGTTTTCACCGATACATGTTTATTTTTTTGAATGATAGTCTAAAAGTATAAGCTCCAATAATTCTTAAATATTTTGCTAATGGGTCTTTTAAGACCTATTTTTGAACTTCCTGTACCTTGTACCTTCACTTAGGTATGATTTGTGGAAATGTAAATGTATATAAAACAAATAAATCCCGTCCCTTTACAATATGTTTACGTTATATTAAATCTGAAGAAAAGGTAACGTTCGCCAAGATAATTGGATTTTGTTCCACGTAGGATTGTAGGTCGATACCAACTTTATTATTCACGGTTATTCTCATCAGCTACGTTTCCCTGAAGATTTCTTCCGAATGTTATTGATAGCATCAAATATTCGACAGTTTCGTTCGAACCACTAAGTGCAATAGCTAACAATAAACAGTTTATTGTACGCGGATTGCCCGAACTAATTCACGGAATCGATCTCCCTATGCATCTCTTGCTACCAATATTGTTCGTTTCTGACCAAACAAATCAACATAATTGAGTTGCAAATATTCAATTTTCTGCTACCACTCGTATCTCGTGAATCGAGTGTTTGTTTCATACGGTATGAAACAAAAAATTGGATACCTAACGAAAAAAAAGATTGTGTGATGCTCACGGGAGAGAGAACATTGAAACTCAAAGAGGTGAGTGATTAGTGAATCTTGTATGAGCTCGTGTTATTGTTTCGCTGCTATTAGATAAAGCAAAAGCAGCGAAAATAAGTACCTATAATAGGTACTCGTAGTTAGAATGGAGGTATTTTGTTATTATAAGTCTACATCCAATAGCGGCGTTAGGGTAGGGCGCACTTGGGCGACCGTCCAGGGTGCCAGTGGTAAAGGGGCGCTGCAGGCGCCCCTTTTCACCCGGCAGCCTCAGGCACCCCTTGGTCAGGCATGGCAATGGTGGTAAGCCGGGCGCCCTTTTACATCCGGCGGCCTCAGGCGCCCCTTAGCAGGCAAAGGAAATGGTACTAAGCCAGATGCCCCTTTATATCCGGCGGCCTCAGGCGCCCCTTCAGCAGGCATAGGCAATAGTGGTAAGCCGGGCGCCCCTTTACATCCAGTGGCAATATCTTTAGAACATGAAAACAGTCGATAATTGGTATTCAAAACAAATAAATAATAAATAACGCTGGACTTTTCACACAGCATCATCTAGCCCCAAAGTAAGCAGAGCTTGTGTTATGGGTACTAGATGACTGATAAACTACTATTTGTTTGTATTTATTATACTTTTTGTTTGTAAATACATACATATTATACATAGAAACACCCAGACCCGGGACAAATATCTGTAGGTCATACAAACATTAGTCCCGCGGCGGGGATCGAACCCGCAACCTTCTGCTTCGCAGGCGGACCTTCGCCCACTGCGCCACAGAGGTCGGTATCGTTTATTTCGCGGCATTGTAAGATCTGGGTTTGTCTTAGGTACGGTAGTTAATTGGTACTTATTCAAAACAGAATTAGGTACCTAATACTATCGTCAAGAACTAGATGTATCGTAATAAGAGCCTACCCCAATCATCATAAAAAATATTGATTAGGTAGGTACTTCAAAAAAATTCGACTCGCTTCGCTCGCCCATTAAGATACTCGCTTCACTAGAAAATTGCGGTTAGGGGGCGCTGCACAAATTTCGCCCAGGGCGCTGGTAGGGCTAAAACCGGCCCTGTCTACATCATTAGGTAGGTACTATTTCGTGTAGGTGGATACGAGTATATGTATCTTCTGGTTCTATTCTATCATTTGGCTAGCAAAGGGAGTCTGTATTGGATATAAAAAAAAGTAGTAAGTAAACACAGTCATTTCATTAGCTTTATAGGTACATACATCAACTGAAATGTGCAATCTCAAAGTCATCAACAACTTGACTAGCTAGAAAACGAATCATTTTATTGTGGCATTGACGCTAATGCTTGAACGGAAAAGCTATCACGAAATGTAAACAGCAGAGCAACTTTGGCAGGTAGAGGTTAAAAGCTTTTAACGTTTTAACTAGAGTACCTATAGCTAAATCGTTGACGTATGCTGAAATAGTATCTAAAGCAAACGACGACACATTGCACAGCTTGTGTGAATGGTTTGTTATATGGTACATATGTACTAGTACGAATATGTATAATGGTTTGTGGCGCAAGTTGGCGCGTGTCTCCAGCCCCAACAATGCACCACATATCCTACATAGTAACCGACAACAAAAGCTTCGACTTCCCTCGACTTATTGTAGTCCTGACTATTCAATGAACGTGCGCTCTTCATGTAAATGTATCTATATTGAAACCCAGATTGTGTTATTGAACTGTGTAAACAGCCAATTTAGGTGGGAATTTCCAGTTGATTTTGTGATTTTATATTTTTATAAATGTTAACTTTTAGACTAGGTATTTGTAATTTTTCATAATTGAATATTAATCGTGCAGAGGGTTGAACATTTTATGGTTTGTAAATCAATCTAAAAAAATTGAACTAAGGTTTTAATTTTGAATTTCTTTCAGAACTCGCACCGGAGTGGTAGGAGCACTGGTGACCATCGCGCACCCGCTCCTGTGACTAGCCAGGGTTCTAGCCGGCACGGGCGGCGGATTGTAAGTACAAGATAAGATTATTTAATGTATGTCAGCCTGCATACCATGACCAACTTAGCTTTATGGAAGAAAAGAGAAAATTATATTTGAGTTGAGTTTTAACGCGTTATAGAAAAAATGCATTTCAAACTCAGAGATAGTCATGGTTGGCAGGCTGGTGACAATTTCGAAATCGACAATACACGTACTATGTACGCAAACTTGTTAAAGAAATTGAAAGAATGATACCTTTACTACTAAGTATGAATCCTTCAGTATTTAAAATTATCCAACCACAACGTTTGCCTGGTTCGCTAAGGAAATAAGTAGGTTGCGGAATAAAAAAAAAACACCAATTTGCTTTTTTAAACTCGTTTAAGCAGAAGCAACCGAAAAGTTGTTGTGTAGGTAATCGTATTAGCTTTGAAATGTTGACCCATTATTCCGGTTGAATTTGCTTGAATTTCAAATTCGCTGATTTTATCCGGATTTTACAGTGGAAGGATTATTTGATTGAATTCCTTCTATAAGTGGGTGGTTTTTAGTGTAGCTAATAAGTACTAACATTTTGGAAACTATTGATTTGGAAAACCTTCAGTATAATGAGAGTTTTTTTATGCAATAGTGCTAGCAAATGTATTGTCTGACTGATCGACTCATAAAGCGGGACTTAAAAAACTACAAATAAAAACTGACAGAAATGTAACACAGTCGGTCTCTTTAATCCTATTACGATGCATGTTCCAGTTCAGCAAACGAGGCTTGTAGCGAGTGTTACGAGTAGTTCTGTCGGGAATGCCATTAAAATCCTAGATGTACTATAAGCCGAGTGGCCAGTTAGCTCCGCGAGTTCACCCTTCACGGTGGAATTGTATAATATATATTTTTTTTAACACACTTGCTCATAAAGTGGCTCTATGGTCACCGCAATTAGGCACATAATGACACCCATAATCAAACTGTGACTTTTTCATTGCTATAACTCACTAGTGAGTAATAGAATTTTTTTTCAATTTTATTGGTTGAGTTGCTTCTTAAAAAAGTTTTTATTCAGAAAAAAGATCGTGTTCAATAGAACAAATAAATTAATGTTCCTATTGCTTGCTAATTTCATGCAACTTCTTATTTAAATAGATAATTTTAACTCGTACGTGTTTAATAAATAAAACTTTCACTCAAATATAACTTTTGTTTTCTCTGTAATAAAAGAAAACTTTAAATTCCCCATTTTGTCCGTGGCAGAATAGGCCGCAAACCCTATGCGCGGCGCGGAAATATAGTCTGTGGCCGATCGCAATGCGCGCGCATAGGAAAAATGATTAATTTTTCCCGCAATAGCGAAACATTTTTCAAAACTCGTCTGTTGAAAATGAGTTTTTATTGTTATTTTATTCACAAGTGTGTTGAAAAACGTCGTATGATACACGTTTGTATTGATGATTACCGTCCTCGGTTCTGTTAAGAGCCTCGCTTAACGGCTCGGCTCTCAAAACGCCTCGGCGGTAATCACCAATGTTACACACTAGTACCATAATGGCGTCGATTCCGATGTTCACTGACTATAGTTAACTAAACTAAAATCCTTTGCTTCTCCAAAATAGAATGACTATTACAGTGACATTCCTAAAATGACTAAATTTTAGTCAAAATGAAGTATTTGTAGGTAGAATTAGTCAAGACCATTTTGCTTGCTGTGTAAAACAGCTGCTACAGAAGCTCAAAGACGCCATTTTGATTATAATTTTAGTAATGTCACCATTAGTGACATGCCATTTTCGTCTTTATTGAGAACAAAATAAGAACGTTCAAGTTTTAGTTTAACTAAGTTTAGTCTGTGAACAACAGAATCGACGCCAATGTACTATTATGGGTTTGATATTTAATTTTTTTTTATAGTTTTTATTGATTATTCTTTAACTAGTTAAATATTTTAATAAAATTATTGACGCTAAAACAGGATTGAAAAATTTAAGTACCAATATTACTTAAATAAGGAAACTTACAGTAATATAGGTATACTTATCAATATTATTTTGAGACACTGCTATTTTGAAAAAAATGTTATGGTGACATCCGAATTCGTGTTTTTATTTCACGAATCGTTATGTCGTCAGTTTCTCTGGCTGTACCACCAATGATTCGATATGATTGGGCTATCACTAATGGAAGCTTTCTGTTGATGTGTTTCCAGAGGCGTGGGGCGCGGCGCGTGGCGGCGGCGCGGGCGCGGGCGGCGCCATGATGCGGCGCCCGCCACCATGACGCTGCCGCCGCCCGCGCGCCCCGCGCACCCCGCCGCGCACCGCGCAATGCGCTATTACCGCATCTGGATCTACGCGTGCAACGGCGCATTGCTGCTGGGCGCGCTCGCCTTTTGCGCGGCGGCGGGACGCGCGCTCGCGGACTACCGGCGCGCGCTTGTGCCCGGCCTCGGCGCGGCGCAGCCCGGCTTCCTGTACGGGTACGCGGCGCTGCCGGCGCAGGCAGGCCTGCTGCAGCTGCTCGGCTGCCTCGCCGCGCTGCGCCTCTCCGAGCGCATGCTTAACGCCTACTGGCTGGCGCTGCTAGCGCTGCTCGTCGGGGACGCTGCGATCGGCGTCTACTGGGCCTTCCGCTTCGAGCGCGTCTGTCGCGAGCTCCGGCCTCAGCTGCGCCTCCGCCTCGCCAAGGACTACGACACGGACGTGGAGTTCGCCGAGGCTTGGGATCGTCTTCAGAGGGAGCAACGGTGCTGCGGAGTCAACGGTCCGGCGGATTTCGCAGCCCTGAATAGAACGGTGCTTCCGCCCAGCTGCTGTCGCATCCCAGCGCATTCGCCGGCATCCGCCCCCGCTTTGTTCGGAGCCGCCGCGACAGCCGCTACTTCACTCTCTCCCTTCACTCCGGTGCACTGCGCTCCGCACACGGCCGCCTGTGCGGAGCGCTTGCTGGTCTGGCTGCGGAGAACGGCGGATGCGCTGTTCGTTCTAGGGTATTGCGTGATTGCATTTCTGAAACTGTGCTTCCTCGGGATCCTTCGCTACGAAATAAAGGAGATGATACAGAAAATCCGAATATTGCGGAGCGAGCTGAGCGCGGGCGAGCTGCTCGAGGGGAGTCCGATCCACGGCGGGCCGCTGTCGCAGACCGTTATCGTGAACGCCGTGAACGCAAACGGTGGCGTGCGCGCGCACGGCGGCAGCCCGGAGCGCGAGGCACTGCTGGGCCGCGGCGGCGAGGGCGCGCGCCGCAGCGTGCACGATGAGCCGCTCGGGCCCAAAACAATCAACGGCAACAATAACTGCGAGATGCGCGAACTGGCGCGCGGCGAGTATCGCCCGCTGGCGGCGGACAGCGCCGCGACACGGATCTGACTAAGATGTTACCTGGAGCGGCTGTTTGGGCGGCGGTGGCGCTCGTTCCCGGCGGCCGGCTACGAGACGGAGCTGCCGGCGGGCGCGCTCTGCGTGCGCCGCACGGCAGCGCGCGTCCGCCTCGACCACCGCCGCCACACCCGCTCCGAGTTCGAGCTGTGAGCTAGACTCGCACTCGGCTAACACCACTGTCAATTGTGAGGACTCATATATTCTTTCTAGAACTAAAGTTGAAATTGTTGGTTATGGATAGATGTTGTGTGATTGGTTTAAAGTTATAAACCGTGAACATTCGTGTGTCGGACGAGTTTTGCGTAACTGTACGTGAAGAAGTGAGGCTTGTGTTTAGTTCCTACGAGTTGCAAAGTCGAGTAGGTTCTAACTTGTTTAGTTTAATGACCCCCAAAATATTAAATCGTTCAAATTTTGCGTACATGTGTGTGGTGATGTATTCGCAAGACTGCGAAGGATAGTCGATGCCTGTGACTGAAACTGCGACTAGCGTGAGTTCAGGGAGTTCCAGGTCACTGAAAATAATACATTACGAGTATGTAGCACTGATAACGGGAATCAATCAATATACACACTTAATTTGATATTTATATCGTAAGATCCGTTTTGATTGTACACCTAACAATTTTCTAAACAGCAGATTGAAATTGCTTAGTAGTTTTTTTTTCATAATAAGTAGATCTTACAGATCTTGCTGAGTAACCCAAAAAATGCTTTAGAGAAAAAACAATAGGTATATATAGGACTATAGTCTTTATGCATACCTAATAATATACTTTCTCTAAATTATAAAACCGACCAAATCCCGACAAACATCTACATTTTTGATTTTGATTTGAAAATATTGAAAACACATTTAATTATGATTTTACTCGAAAAGATAATTGATTATAACAAAAAGTAAATTATTATGAATTAAACTTCTCATTACAAAGGTGAATGTTCTATGATTTAAAATCATCTCTTGGACTCATAAACTTTTTGAGCGTAGCGAACATTCTTTTAGGTATGTGCTTGGACTATTCTCAGTTAATAAACCTAAGTTTTACCAACCCGTAGTCGTTAATAATTTAATTAATATATACTATTGCACATACATCCCCAACAGTATTCATAGCTGTACTGTAGAATATTACCTTACTGCTTTATTTAGCAACCCGAATGCAAATTAGATTTAATTTTAATGTTTAGGAAGTTTATACTTCATTTGTATTTAGGTTTGTCAGCGTCAGCGTCACGACCTTGCCTTGCTGGCCATCATTCTAATACTAGTTTACAATAGTCACGATGTTATAAGGTTGCTTCGCAGATTTTCAAGAAAGATTGACTTGATCTGTTTTAGCCAAGTCTTTTAGATTGACGGCGACGATACAATCAATATTAACTGGCTGTTTAATTGATCTAAAATAAACTAATTGTTCGTTTTATATTAATAATATACATCATTTGTACATGAGTAGTATGCAAGTAATGTGCATGAACAGATTTACAAACATAGTACTGATATGAGCTTATTGACGTAGTGCCTACAATTATATGCTTATAACAGTATAAAGAGGATACCGACAAGAGATAAGCTATCAGGCGAATCACGACCATTTCTAAACTGAAAGCTCACCAATATTAATTCAACTTTAATCTAACATTCAAGTTTAAAAGTTGTTTCAAAGAGATTGCGCGACAATCATAGCGCACAGTAAATTCAACAAAGACAAGTAATGTACTCGTATTTAGGTGAAATTATAAAGGCTGTGTCATATATAGGTGAAACCTATCGAAGCAGTGTGTAGGGACTAGCAGGTGTCGCATATTGGAGCCGCGCGGCGAGCCCGGCCGAGTCGTAGCTAGTTGTTCACTCCATTCTGTTGCTGTATGAGTATGATCATTCCAGTATTGAAAAACCTACATATTTGTACTTACTATGAAGTAACTTTATAGATAGAATTGTATTGATGAGTATGGAGTTATGTTCGCTTAGAGTAGGTATAATATTTTATGAATTTATGCAGAAACATAGTTTTTTAATATTGTTGTCACATAAATAAATGTACCAATCTTATAAAATTTGTACCTATATTCGGAAAGTTGAATAATTTGTAGCTAGGATTCAATCTAAATCCTGCATTTCTTCCAAAAAACTATAAAATTACATGTGCCTTGGCTTATAAAATTGTATAACTGACGTTATGTTTATTATAAACTAATAATTAAAAATAAATTGAAATATTATACTCGTCTCTGATGTGCTGCCTACTTTCGTCTCCAATGTCTCTACTACCTACCATGTTTATACTTTGAAATGTAATTAACTCTAACTGTACTACTTCTTCTTCTTCTTGTCGTGTCACCAGTTCTTTCGAACCAGTGTGGTGAAAGGATTATAAGTACTACTAAGTTCAGATGATGCACAGTGTATACTTAAAATACAAACGTAATTATTACAACCACATAGAATGTAGTAAATGCAAACATTAAGTACAAGTTAGTGTGAATGTCAACGCTTAGAAGGTCTTGCATGTACCTACTGTGCATCGTCAACAGCGGGTTTAACTAACCCTCAATCAAGGATGTAACTGACCTTTAATGTGTGTGTGAATCGTATCACACACACATTAAGGTCAAGTACATACTTGTTACCTTACCTTATACAAAAGTAAAGTAATCCTCATTACTCGACGTATGATAGAGGAAACTTTAAACCAATTGATTTATTATCCTTGTCAACCTGATGTTGTCTATATCTTCCCGGTGTTTTTACCTTGTCCAGTACAAACAAATCAAAACCTGTTTATTGCGCAAAATATTGCTTGCAAGCGTTGGAGCCAGAAAAGATAGTAAACTAAAAATAAAGTTGACGTTCATTTGAGCTAAAACAAACCGAGCAAAATGAAAAATCACGTCTGGAAATTGTTCAGTAAAATATGAAAGTGAACATAAGTGTGAAGTCGTTTCTCGCACAAGGCTATAAACATGCACAAAGGCAGCCTGTAACGTTTTATCTTTCGGGCAAACAAAACCAGTTCATGGGTGCAATGTTCTCAAAAGACATTCGTCGATGTGTCTTGTACTCTTTACATACGTTTACAGAACACGATTTACTACTGGACAAGATGAAATAAACCATGCATTATTTTAACGTGTTTATAGTAGAGTTGTTGCAACTTTCCGAGGGTACGCACTAGGCGACTGAGAGCTAAATATTATCATAATAAATGCATTAAATAAAGAGTTTGTTAAAATATTGTCTTATTTTATTTTACAACTGATCTTATAGAAAAAACACTTACGTGCACATTCTCGGTAGTTCTATAGGTTCTGTCTACGTTGGCGCCACCAATAACAAGCACGTCACCGTTCGTGTGACCTACAGCCAACAAAGGTCTATCTTCATCCTCGTCCTCTGCAAATCCTCTGACACCTCGCCTCTCGCACGAAGTGTGAAGATATCTCCTAGATTCACTCGACTTCCCAACGCCAAAGCCGATGTTAAGCCCCCCAATATCTTTAAGTTTGTTATATTGCACGGCGATGTCGGCGCCGACTTTCGCGTTGTTTTTTATTAAAGCGATGTCTGGCAGTCGTTTAGGAAGAAATTGTGGCAATTAGTTTCATTACTATCATTTAGAAGGTTGGTATTTCTTTACATTTAATTTTCGACAAAATTACGTAGCAATGAGCAGAGCAAGGTTTCATTAAGGATTTAATAGGGGTGAAATGTTCTGTAGGTAGGTAGTAGGTACCTACACATTAATTACTAAATACACATTAATGTCTTTAGTCGAAATACTACTATATTTTGTGAAATGTGCATGAAACCCACTAATATTTGTGATTCATAAAAGTATACTGGCATCAAGAGAGGCGCCGCCGGTAGCTCTCGCCACTGCAGCAAGTACAAATGGCGTCACTTCTTTCCCGTGTATGTCCTGGTGCTTGGCGTCGTCTAAAGCCTTACTGATAGCTTCGTTTACTTTGTTCTCTGTAAAAACAAACATTGTTGTAAAATAATTCAAACTGTAAACATACCCATTATTACACCGTCCTATTCTTTCACTTTATTTTGAAATGAAGTGTCGTATCTTTGTATGCTTTTCTGTGCAACTCAATTTATTAATACCTCAGCTGACCTCACTAAAATGCGTTAGATATAAAAATAATAAAGCAACTTTCTGCTCTGACGTAAGCTTACTGTGGTTTGCCAATAAATACAAAGTCGTTAACACAAACGAAATAAGGCAGGACTACGTAGTAATAACTTTTGTAATTCGGTTTCTGCTTTTCAAACAAAGTTCCTAGCTATAGCCAATAGAAACTTCGACCATCAACACATCCATGAAATAAGCAAACAAATATTGGGTATTCAAGTTGATAATAACAAGATGGTTACAAAAGTTTATGCAGTTTAGTTCGATCTTAGGAAATTAACGAGAGATAAGCACACTGAAATGTTGAATAAATAAATGTAGAAAACATACATAAAAAGTAAATTAGATGTTTAATTTGTTTCCAAGTCTATATAATACGAGTATAAGCTATGAATACCTCTCTATTTGTTTGCGCTCGACGTAGCAACATTTAAAATTGTTAAATCAAACAGCTTTTCCCAGAGACTTATGCAGCCTTTAGATAACTTGCAACAAACTTGAGATTCTTACGTGCGACTTTATTGATTTATTATGATAATAAAGTAACTTACCATCCGCCGCACATTCGTCCGGTATGGGCACGGCTATGACAATGCCAGAAGTTAGGCCCAGTTTTCGCGAGGCGTTCAAAACTTTCGCAGCGTCATTTGCGGACGAGACGCGGTGAGGAGCCTGATAGCCGGAACGCGGCGTGTAGAACGCAGGGAAGTCATTAGTATCCCCAAAAACGCATACACATACTCCTTGGGTTTCCTGTAAATTCAAAGGACAATGATGGATTATTTTTGCCAACATCTGTAGTAGGTAGTTGCTCAACATATTGTCTTGGCAATTTCAATCTTTTCAATCCTAATGTCGTGGGTTTTATATATTATACTCTAAGCGGTGAAGAAAACATCGTGAGGAAAACAGTTAGTATTCTGAGCAGCGGCGATCGGTTTGCAACCTGTGATTTAATCTCTGCAAAATGTAGGCTGGTGCCCATATGTAGAACTGAGTGTACATACATGAACCAAATACTTACTAAGTACTCAAGTGTCCTTCCAATATCAAGGATGGATTTGACACCACCGCACACCACTAAAGTTCTGCTGCGGCCGAGTTCATTCAGGTCAGCTGATACATCCATTGTGGTTTCCCCATCACGGTGAACACCACCTTACAAAAATATATTATGTATTTGTTTATAAAACTTTATAGAACTTACACTATTTCAGTTTATTCCTAAAAGAAGACCAATTTGTTGCCGAGTTCGGAAGCAAATGCAATAAAGTATTGGGAAAGTAGACAACGAAATTGCAGAAGTAAATACATTGCTTGTTGTTGTTACATTGTTTAAGCAGTTACTCGCGAGCATGGTATTACGTAGGCATTTAATCTCTATATCAACGTTTTTCTGAAAGAGCACGCTTTATGAATTCTAAAATAGAAAGTAAAGGCGTTATTAAATTGGCAGTGAGGAAATACGACGACGGTTTCCTGAATTTAATATTTTTGCAGTCGTTAAGGAGATATTATTTGAATCGCAGTTACGGGATTTTGAATAAGATTTACATTTAGACCAGCGCGGCACGCTCCGCTGATATATCTTTTTAAACATCGGGGTAGGCGGCCCGCCCTCGCAAACTGAATAATTTTGCTGAGCACTAGGAAGACGGTTCTAATTGATAACGAGATAGTTTTATGGCCCCGGGAGCAGCGTAATCGGATAAGTGGTAATCGAATGAGGTCGGTCGTCAGAGGAATTCCATGACGTGAAAGCGAGTGGTGCGATGAAGCGAGCTGGCGCTGGCGTCCGGAGGCGACATATCGCGCTCTGTAGCGCGGAATTCCTTGGTAATTACATCGACTGAACGGCACTAGCATGGTCCAATAATTGCATGCGCTTTAAGCAATAGATTGTGTCAGTTTATTTGGGAACACAAGAATTTTCTATTCCACATTCCACTACTAAAACTGCTATAGCACATTTTAGTTTAACTAATATTAAACTTTATGTTTAGCACGTTAATGTAGCATGGTAATTACATTTATATAGTTTATAATTTTCAATACACCAAAAAAGTAAACAACGAAATAAAGAATAAGTTTCTATGAAAAAATCATCAATGATCAGAATAATGTGATTGTCAGATTTACGTAGAGCTTGAAATATTTTTTTGGGAATATACAAAATTCAATACGTGTGGTGTTTGATGAGTGAGGTTTGCGTACATTTGCATTCTTCGCGAAAGGGTCGTCTTGAAAGTTACAGCGGGTAATGGCACTCTGTTTTCCATTACGCAGCTGAAAGCAATCTATAAAGAAGTACCTACCTCTGCACCCGAGGGCTCTTGGGATTGCATTGGTTTTCTCGTAAATATTTGACGCATAAAGCAATCTAGTGTTCAGGGAAACCCTGATACAATTATTTTACTTTCGAGAACAGATTTTTAGTTCCAACCTTAATTCCCGCAGCGGGTAGTTTGCTTTGTTTATGTTTCCCGCAAAAAAAGAAAACTGACACTGTATTATATTTCAGTATTCAGAAAAATGTAAGATATATTCACTTAAACAGTGAGCAGAAGATTCGGTTTTGCACTCACCTATTCCACCCGTGACAAATATCGGTATATTAGCAAGCTCAGCGGCGATGATGGTCCCAGCTACGGTGGTAGCTCCATCCAGTTTCGCAGCCGCTATAAAGGCGAGGTCTCTTCTTGAAGCTTTTACTGCGTTTTTTGCCTGCGCCAAGTACTCGAGCTGATCTTGCGTCAGCCCAACAGTCAGTTGACCTTTCAGTATAGCCACAGTAGCAGGGATTGCTCCCTGAAATTAAGAATACATTTTTAAGTTTATGTCTATACAAACAAATGAAATACGAAAAAATCTTCAATTAAAGTCTATTTTACAAAAATAACATCTACGAGATGCTACGAAAATCGAAGCTCATTCCACTAATATTCCACCAAAGTCTAAGTTTAAGTAAGCCAGAGCTGTCTCGTTACCTGATTCCGAATTATATTTTCAACTTGCACTGCAGTCTCCAAGTTTTTTGGGTAAGGCATTCCATGAGTAATGATCGTCGACTCAAGAGCCACTAATGGTTGACCTTTAACCTTAGCTTGAATAACTTCATCGGAAAATACGATGGGCGGTGCTGAACTATATCTTCTGGAACGCTTGAAAAATCTCGCACCCTTTGACACGTACTTCAGTAAAAATGCCATTCCGATATCTAAAATTAGATTGAGTTCATTAGCGACGCTAAAAATACATTGGTATTTAAGAGGACTGTTTCAAATAAATCGTGAAAGAGCTGCTATTCGATTCGATTCAGGGCGCCGGCAAGTGCCGGTCGCTGAGCGCTAGGGTGCTCTGTCTGCAATTTACTTTTGTAGGCACATAGTTATGGCTTTATGAAATTGGCTAGTTCTGTTAAAATAACTCTAAACAACAGAACTATATTGGTTTTCTACTCGTGAACTTTCCATCAGTAAAGAGAAATGCATTGGAGTTCATTTGCTACAAAGTAAACAAAATTATGTTGTTTTAGTTAGAGGATAACGAAATAATTGATAAAGATTAATTAGTTTTCAAAGATTTCTCATTCTTATTGGTACTGTATTTTTTTAATCGTCAGTATTTTATTGACCAGAAAATACTTTTGAAATGAAGTCTTTTTTTTATTAAATAATTACAACGCTGAAGCTGTTTGCGAGTGACGGGGTGCGCGGTGGGAAACGCCGACGAAACCCAAAGTTTGTTGATCTTTGTCGAATGGTAACAGTTACATGCTGAATGGTGACGCGAATTCAATGTTTTTTTCCCATCTCAAAAATGCCCACGTGCCTAAAGCAGTTTTCACAAAAATCGGAGTCTATGTGTAGTATGAAGTAATTTCTCTCTAAGAGTCATTTTAACTTCGCCATTACAAGAAAAAAAAGCAGTGGCATTCCAGGAAGTGCCGGCAGAAGTGAAAACTAGAACGATGACTCGGTAACGGTTCTAAACTTAAAAAAAATACACAAAGTTACTGTTCTACTGGGATTTGAGCTTCAATTCACAAGACTTCAATAGCCATTTTCGTATTGTGAGATTAGTTGAGCTCTATTGGGATGACAATTGATTGCAAGTTATGTAGTAATAAGCCGGTGTCATCACATAAATCCTTCGTAAATCAGGCGACGGTCACGTGACTCGCGCAAGGCGAATCAAGTTTTTTTATTCATAATAGCTGCTCAACGCGCCTACAGAAGTTTTCACTTCAATAATATTTATGTGGATTGGCTAATGTAGCCACATTAGCACAAATAGCCAAATAGCCCTATCAGTTGGGGGTTTACAAATCAATACGTAGCAAGATTTGTCCTCTAAATACAGTTAAAGTAAAAGTAAAATGATTGTAAGAAGCGTCATGGAAGGGACTCACGATCCAAGTATTTTTATAACCCGACATGACAGGTCTATTAGTCGAGCACAAGTAAATGAACAGAGGCGTGTTATAGGATACGCAATAGACCGTTATTCGACATTTTTGATGGAGGCCACGTCGGTTCACACTCCACATTAATCAATGTCGACAGGTCCCTAGTTAACCACGCGAGAAAATATACCTGGCCATTTTTTCATCTCGAATAGCCTGGGGAGTTGGACATTGTTCAAATGAAACCATTTTTCGAAAAACTCGCGGTAGAACTGAACTTCTGAATTTAAATTGCGAACTGTTTTTTTATGAATGAAGCCTTTGAGAGTGCAAAAAGGGTTTATCTTTTTTTATAAAACCTCTTTACTCACTTGGCTCACAGCTCACAGTAAACATGCCCATTTGTGTTAATGTCAATGATTTATTTATTTATATGAACAAAAAAGAAAAGGGCTTTGTCGCTAAGCGACTATACCACCCAATCAGTAACATCTTAGCTCAGTCTTCTTCTTCTTCTCTCTCACTTCACTTCTTGGTTTCTTCTGGTTTCACTTCATTCCCCGGCTTCTTCTTCTCTAATGATAAAGTATATAACTACATTAAATTATTATTTTTATAGCAATTTGATGATTTTTCTGTATTAAGTATTAATTAGTGATATATCTTACTCGTATAAGTAGGTATCTCCAATTTTGACGCAAATTACTTCGAATATGAATTCATTGTTTTTATTTCATTTTAAATTAAAACTTAGGCCTTTACATCTATATTAGATGATTTATACAGCGTCAGGAGGCAATCCATGCCTACACTTAACGGGACGCTGTAGTGATGGGACATTGTTTGAGATGGAATAGACTTGCCCAGCACCTAAACCATCCTCTCAGCTTAATCAGCCTGGCCCACAGGAAAAACGACGTCAATACGTGTGGAGCTGACTAAGCTGTGCGTTTCCTCACGATGTTTTCCTTCACCGTTAAGAGCTCGTGTTATAGCGCATATAAATTTTACGAAATGAAAAATCCATTGATGCACGGCCGGGATTCGAACCCACGACCTTCGGATTGAAAGTCGAGGCACAACCCAATCATCAATTTATCAATCAATATTTTAGTACGATTGCCTCATACATTATGGAATTGAATTCAATTATTACACTGGATCTAATAGGATTACAAATGTGTAGTGTCAGCCAGCTATGGAATGGATGTTGCACTACGAATAGCGAAGGAAAAGGCTTATGCTTAAAAAGGCTTAATAAGACGATGTATGGTTTTATTCGACTTCATATCAAAATGCGCATCTAATTAATTTGGACGTTTCCATGTTTTATGCGTTCACCATTCGTAACTGGAAAATCCAGATTTCACCAAGGAGAATCCTTAGCAATAAAAATATTGACAATTGAAATAATAATCAAGGAGGTTTGGTCTCCGTTGCATAGCAACGCTGTAAGTATCCCAATTGTTTACCGAATTTGACAACCGTCAACATTATTTTGCTTATTTATTTGTGCTCGTTTTCTGTGATGTTTTCGTAAAATACACCTTTTAGTAAACCATCTTTTTAACTATAATTTGTCTTAGTTTATTTTCGGTAAGTGTTGATATTATTTTTACTAACATACTTTGATAAGCCGCCGCGCCGCTCCTACGTTGCTGACCAATATACACCTATTTCTACGAATATACCTCTATCAAATTCATGGGCCTTAATTATTAAAATGAAATCTTTATCCTTAATTAAACTGAGAGATACATAGTTGTTGTAGGCACGTAGACTTAGTAGAGCGGTGCCTTCGATCAAGAATACATTTAGCGGTACACATATATTATTATTTGCGTTGACAATTATTTAAGTACCTACTACAATTTTAGTTGGTTATTTGTCACAAAACTTATTTGGTTATTCAATGACTCGAAAAGCAATTCCCAGTCATTATCATCTCAAAGTGGAATTTGCAACTTCGGAAAACCAGTTAGCGACTGCAAACACGGATGCCGAAGTTCGAATCTCAATAGAGAAGCAATTCTATTCTCTGGCTACTATTCCATTTACCCAGTGCTCAATAATCTTAAGAGTCTATGCAAAAACTTTATTATATTCGTTTTTCTTTAGCTTTTCATATACAGGTGGATTTTTGAGATGGACCACGGAGGCCTTAACCGTTGTAGCTACAGGAAATTGGTCTTACTTAACTTTTTGAGTTATTTTTGAACTGTATTCACAACTGTATTTTGAAAAAAATTTACAGTCAGCGACAAAAATGCCAAACGTCATAATTTTTTTTTATGCCAATCTATTCAGTTTTATGTAGGGATCAAAAGACTCGATGGGGCCATTTAAGGTTTGAGTACAAGAAAGGTCATAAACATATAGCAAAATATTATTTTGGCCGCATTCAAAATAAAAGTTTGATGTATGTAATTACTTCAAGCGCGGACTCTTTGACTCTTTAACTGTGTTAGGTGTAGATATAATTTTTATAAGTTATCAATCAAAGGCTTAAGTGATCATATAAAAAACTTATCAAGATCAAATCTACTACTCTACTTTTTAGAAATAATAAAACTGTTTTGTATTAATTCAAAGCAAAATGGCTTGGGGTCTTCCAAAACTGCCTGGCCTATCATTTTCCGACCCTACGAAGACTCAGTTTCATATGAGAAGTTCGCTTCGGTACTACCAAGGACACCGATTTCCGGACACCTTCATCCGAGGACCTGGAGCAACTGATACTGATGTTGATAGCAATGCTTTTGCGCTGCCAGATGATTCAGTCAAGTAAGTATAATCTTCGCAAATTGCTTGCTCGCGGTTAGAGACAATCAATCATATACGCCGCTGGATAACCATTGTAGCCTACGAATGTGACTTTATTGCACACCATAAAATTAAATAAGCCCTTAGTTAAAATATGTTTTACTATTTATTCAAGAATTTCATGAAACCAAGCCAAAGGATTTAAAAAGTACCTAAAGTAACTAAAAAGGTGCGCAGAAAATTGGTATATGAGTATTATGCTTTGTTTGTCTTCTTGGTACTAAAATAGAAACAGGTTGATACATAAGCACTATTAATTATATTGAAAACACTCTCTAGGCTATATCAGAGCAATGCTGCCGTAACCAGGCAAGCCGGGGCGTTGTCCCGATGCCCCGCGCTGAGGAGAAAGCGTCCTTGTTGAGAGCCAACAAACCGAAAACATGCGAACTATATTTTTCTATTTGTGTAGAAGGCAACGCGATTGTTTGGCAATCGGCCATTCCGAACTCTCCAATCACTAACGCCTCGGGTCATTTCAGGACCCAGTAACTGTATGGGGATTTATTAGATCGATATCAAATATGCTACATATAGTCGATTTAAATCTTTGTATGTACCTATACCTAGATACGAACGGGGTTTGTTCATTCGAATAGAGATCCCAGAATATCCAAAGTTTGTTACATCTAATTTTGTTTCATAACATAGGTACACATCTAAATTGTACCTATGTTTGATGATGACTTTTGACATTTCATTGAAAGGTCAACAGTTAGCAAAGTAATTCTGGAGGGTGAATACGTTTAGGAATGATCCGTCTATTAAAAGTTGTTCATACGGGTCTTAATTTAGGCAGTCGTTCATTACAAGTTAAGTAATTTATTGTATGTTTACAGCTACGACCCGTCGCTGACGTACGGGCGAGTGAAACAGCCGGCTTTGCCCGCGGTGGTGCCGCACTTTGTTCACTATGACAAGCGATGTTTGAACTTCACTGCGTTTTTCAAGCAGCCAGTGTACGATAACCCAGACGAGAACTATCGAGTGCGAGTCGTTAACCTCGTCTACTTTCTCGAGGATGACTCGCTGACTGTGATGGAACCTCGAGTCAAGGTAAGGTTAACTCTGTGTGTATAAAAAAAAACGTTGCCTTTACATCTTTATTAGATGATTTATACAGCGTCAGGAGGCAACCTAGGCCTACACTTAACGGGACGCTGTAGTGCCTGGGACATTGTTCGAGATGAGATGGAATAGGCTTCCTCTCAGCTTAATCATCCTGGCCCACAGGAAAGGCTACGTCAATACTTGTAGAGCTGACTAAGCTGCGGGTTTCCTCACGATGTTCTCCTTTACCGTTAAGAGCTCGTGTTAAAGCGCATTTTTTTCTATGTGTATACCCTTTGTAATACTCTGTATCACATATATTTGTCATAATTAACACTTGAGTATATTTAAGAAGTTTAAAAGATCACGCATCTGTGTCGCTACAATTTATCAGATGTCATTATTGTCTAGGAAGCCACTCAAGTTCATTCATAATAAGTTGTTTACACTTACGAGCAATCCGAGCTATTTTTCTTTCTCATTGCAAACACCATCGACTATGGTGTTTGCAAACTGCTTTCCAAAATCTACTGCTAATAGATTGAGATTTGAATGCTAACTTAATTAAACAACTTACGGCCGATTTCTCGAACGCATATCATCTTCAAAATTAACTAATCATTGGTGGAATCCACAGAATCTGTCTGAATCTGTCATTCTAACAATGAGGACCAAGTATTACAAGTTTAATCAGATTGTCAATTTGAAAAGCGTTCGAGAATCCGGCCGTTAGTAGCAAATAAATAATTTGCGCAAAATATAGGATTTATTTTAATGCTATGACGTGTTTCTGCTGAAAAATATCAACTAACCTATCGTGGAATACGGTGAACTGATAAGTGCTTCTGAACGAGTTCCAAGCACGCGACAACGAAGCTACGACACCACAGTGTACATTCAATATGTACAGATATTCAACTTTATTTAATCATAATCCTAACTTGCTTTTTACCTATTCATTTCATTGAGAGACCCTACAAAATCCAAAAATCGGAACAACCAAAAGTCTGAAAGCATAAAATGAATTTAATAATATCAGTCAAATGACCCGTTTACGAGGGAAGAATTCCAGAAACGAAATTCAGTGAATATTTTTCCCTTAGGTATGCAGAAAACGCACTCAATTGCTACATGTTTTCCTATTAACTGTGACGTAGCGACAAAACGATGCCGAGACGCTCAGATACATTCTAGATAGGACTACTCGGGCGTGAATAAGTAACGTTGAAACAATAAGTTAAAGAAGATAAAATACGCAGATAGCTTAAGCAGATAAGCGATCTATACTTTGAATCTTAATGGGATTAAAAAGTATCATACAAAGGGATGAGAAAGCTGAGAACCGGACAAAATGGCGTTTTTAGGAGAGAAGTCAGCTCCCTATAAAACTAAGATACCGGTGTTTAATAGTAACGCTAACGGTTACTTATATCGTTAAATATTATCGCGTTGTGGTTATGAGACACGATTATATTCAATGCTCTTGTTCATTTCACCGGGGCAGAGTTTCCAATTAGACGAAAGTGTTCCCCAATTTCCCTGGCCTTTACTGACAGTACCGTCGGGGGCTGTGGCGTATCGCTCGCGGCACTTCGGTGTTATATTCTATTTATCTTTATCTTGCCGAGACAAATGCGAGGAGTGTAAGGCACTATATTGTGTATTCCATCACGTTATTGTGTGTCCACAATAACGTGATGGAAAATCTTCGGGAATTTTTACGGATTTCCTCAAAAATAAAATTTTGGGCGGATCAATATTGTAAACATTTTGAAAGCAGCACTAATTTTAACATGTTAACTAACCACAGATGACCTTTACACCCACTTCACTTCAGGTAATTTATTAAAGACTAGTGGACCCGGGCGAGAATTGTTTCGTCATACAAGCTTTAGAGATAAAACTACGGTGTTCCAATCCAACCCATGAAAACACTGAATTCATTTTTGAATTTGCTGTCTTTTGATAAATATAAATAGGGGTTGGGTAGTTTTGAAAAAATCATAAATATACGTGTTTCGCTATTTATCAAAAAAACTGATTTAGGCATCACAACCCCCCACAAATAGTCTTTTAATCTAAGTAATGAAAATTGCTCAAAGCATAGTAGAACGAAATGTCATCGCCATTTTGATAAGTCAAAAGTTATTGGTTGTCATGGCAACTGTAGAGTACTGCTCTTTGTGTCAAACAGAGTACTGCTAAAGTTTATATGCAATATGCCCGTTGTCCTTTTACATATTTTTTAGATTTCGGGAATGTTTTTCGGGATAAAAAGTAGCCTATATACTATTCTGGAATACTCAAACCTTTCACCTTACCAAATTTCACTGTAAACTGTTTCGCCGTTTGAGCCTGATCTTTACACAAACATACAAACATCCAAATATCCAAACATCCAAACATCTAAACAAACTCACAAACTTTCAGCTTTATTATATGAGTGGGAAGTGGAATGAACATGAAAGAATCCATGAGTAGGGGTACAGCCATTTTTGTGGCGGTCGCGTCGCGTCGTGGGCAAATTCTGAATTATTTTACATTACTTCTATCAGAAATATCGATGGACGGTTCAGTAAATCAATTTCCTTTGGCAGTGCCAGGGAGCGTACAAATTGCGAATCCGATTCGGGGAAGCTCCGTGATGGCAAATGGTAACACGTTTGTCTCCGTATGATGCATTCATACGAGCGAGGTAACGCAACGCTTTGTCCGTAACCTGAACCAATGAACCAAGGAACCAATCATTTGAGCAGAAATTATTGTTATCAATTCCACTAACCTAAATCATATTCCTACCGTTAACCTGAGACCTCTATGACTTCAAAAAAAAACCTGATGACATCTACAACTTTCAACCCAATAGACCACAACACCGTAAAAGAAAATAAATTGGGGTTGGGACCTTTGTCCTGCGGGTTAAAGTAGCTTCTGGCTGACATGTAATAAATAAAATACCTACTTTTGTTGAAGAAAATAGTGCTCCCCGGTCATTCGTTGCAGCTAGAATTTGTTGGATGAATTCGACGATAAATCCCGTTTGATTGAGTATTCCAGGGTTGCTTGCAAAGGTGAATGCGAATGTTTCTACCCATTTGGTTGAAACTTGAATTTTCCACAAAAAAAGGGTTTTTTTAATGGTCAATCAATTGCTTCAGCTATTTATAAAAGCGATTAGGTACTTACCTACCGTATTTTAAACAAAAATCTTTCGTTTCTAAAAAAATATTGTCATAACGATTGTTATAGGTATTTCTTTGTTTTCTCAGAACTCCGGCATATGGCAAGGCAGAATGGTGAAGAGAGGAAAGATACCAAAGAACGACCTTGGAGAGTTTTGGCATTGGAAGGACTTTGATAACGGCAAGGACATCTGCATCTATGGAAAGGTGTTCCACACGGTTTCCTGCGATCTCTTCACAAAGGTATGTTTCATGGTCATATTTTATGTTTAAAAAAAAATTCACTGACAATAGTTAGGTATTAGATTATTGAAATCACGTGTTTTAAATGATAAATGTCACTTGTCTCAACAAAATGCTTAGGGGAAACAGTAACTTCAGATTTTAAATGTCGATAGAAATAATTTAGCTGTCGAAGTGTCCATATTACCTTATAATAAACCCGGGTTCATCCATAAATAGCTTAGTCCAGATACATTACTAAGTAGGTAGGTATTGTTATTTTTGCCTGCAAATTGTAACACATTGAACTGAACAGTCTGAACACATCAATATTGTGTGTTTCGGGCAATTAACAACTGACAAATAATATATACCTACATAATACCTATTCCACGTAAAACGTGGGAACTTCACATTGGTCTGTGGACTAGGTACTCACTCACTATCCAATTGTATCATTCCGTCTCTTTCAAGCATCAAATCAGTCAACCTAACCAGTTTGCTTTGCTTGTGCCGGCGCCGCGCCGGCCGTTTTCTAACCACTCACTAATTTACCGTTAACCGTCCCCAAAGCTTTACAGTTATTCAGCACAGAATAGCCCAAGAATATAGGTATTTCCAAAACTTACCTGCTTATATTGAATTTGAAATCACGGCGTTGGTTGCGTAGCACAAAAAAGGAACGAAACGAGCACGGCGTCCTATTTTTAGGTTATTAGGTTTGTGCGAGCGGTGTTGTTCGTAGTAACTATTGGTCAGCTGTGGCAAGGTCGCAGCTGGACATTACAGAGCGAGTTGTCTCTGGAGTATTTTTATCGGCATCAGTGTAGAACTGTAGATATGTCGGCTCCTGCGGGCCCACTTGTTTGTGTCAATTGATAAATTTGTAGGGTACGCTCGATATATTTTGGTTGACCTGAAGTGTGCCGGAATAGATTTTAGGGAATAAAATGTAGCAGTAAGATGCTGAATAGCTGTGTTGTATCCATATATGTACCAATCGGTCAGTTTGATAAATTGAGACGTTAGATAAGTTTGTACTAGGTTAAACCAAAATTATATTGTTCGATTTCTGTTGTCAAATTGAGGGTAGTTGGTAAGTCACCACCGATCCCGATTCGACGGAAGCCAGCAAGCAGGGAGAAAGCCGTGACGCCTTGAGCTAGTTGGACGTTCCCATTTGCTCGAGTTTTTATAAATACGTGTTCCCTTTCTCATCATCGAATTGTGTCTGTGATCACTACCCCATTGTGAGTGAGACTCTGGTGGAACTTTGAACTGTTCTTCGTTTCTTACGTGGACCTCTTGCTGAGAGCTGTGCTTCATCATCATAAGCCAGCGGAAGTTGATAAAGGTTAGTGGTGCTCAATTACCTTCTTGGAGACGACAGAATAGAATTTCACCTACAGACACTATACATTCATTTCCAAAATCACAAAACCTGCCAGCATCTTTTGAAAAAGATAGTGAATAAACTGCACAATCTAAATGGTCCTTCGTTAGCCAGGATAGGTTTTGTGATATCTAGAATTCGTAATTCTAGTCTAGCCGTGCTAAAAATTTTCCATTCTAACTCGTAGTTAGAATACCTAATTCAAACTTAAATTCTGTACCTCAATCCTGACCGTGTCAGGTAGGTTCGCATTTATACAATAGCTTGTATCTTGAAATCAAGCCATTACCAATTAAAGACGTTCTTTAATTGATATTTATTTCGTAATAACTAACTTAGAAATTTTCCATCGTAAATTAAAATCGCCATATTTGCTGGTAGGTTTTCATACATTCTAGTGCCTAATACTTATAATATTCACATCTTACACATAATATTTATATCGTATATATTTTATCTTTGTTGTATTTGTGATTATTGCATAGAAATAATCGTTTAAAATCGTTTATTTTAAACACTCCTTTGTTCACGCTAACTGCGTAGTAGCAAAACAAAATGGCGCTTGCCAGCAAATCGTCCTCTTCGAAAAAAGGGTCTGCTAATATTGAAGAATTCAATCATGAATTAAACGTTTTAATTCAACGTAAGCAACGAATGTTTTCTAAATTGCAAGTTGTATATGATTTGTCGAACGATATTTCGGATTCAGAGTCGAAAGATTTATTTTTGATGCACATGTATGAAATTGATGAGCTACGTAATCAATTTGAAAAGTTAATGTTTGAAATTTTGGAAAAAGAACTTGAAGATGATCCAAAAGCCTCTCTGCGTGGCCATGAATTAAAAAGTTTTGATGATTTGTATTTTCGAGTCAAACTTCGTGCTTCAAAATGCGAGCCTTTGGCAACCTGCGCTAAGGTTGAAAGTTCTTCGCGCCCTTTAGAATCTCGACCAAGACTTCCAAAACTAGAACTTTTTGCATTTGATGGAAATATTGAAAATTTCAATACATTTTACGAGACATTCTGTTCTCTGGTTCATAATCAGACGAGTATTCCTACGATAGACAAATTTCACTATCTACTTTCGTGCACAAAAGGTTCTGCACTCAATATTGTGAAAAGTGTACCTATTTCTGCAAGTAACTATGAACTCGTTTGGCAAAGCCTTCTTGAAAAATATCAAGATAACAGAATGTTAGTCGGTAGGTATTTAGATAAAATGCTTAGCTTTTCACCGCTACAAAAGGAATCAGCTGATCACTTAAACTCGTTCATTGAAAGCTTTGACCATTCATACAAGGCTATAGAAGCATTGAAAATTGAGAACTTAAGTAGCTATATCTTGTGTCATATTGCCCTGAAAGCATTAGACCCTTCGACACGTAAAACTTTTGAGCAGAAGTTGGATCAAAATTCCATTCCATCATTCGCTGAATTAATTAAATTTGTGCAAAATCAAATAAAAGTTCTCGATCATTCAACTACGTCCTCGGGTAGTGCGATTGCAAAACAGACTAGTTTTCAACGAAAACAACCTGTATTATCTAAGCAAGGAAAAAATAATTATTCACATGTAACTTCAACAAAAACAAAATTAATGTGTTTACACTGTGGAGATAATCATATGATTTTCCGTTGTGATAAATTTCGCAACCTTACAAACATTCAACGCATCAGCCGTGCTGAAGAATTGAAGTTATGCCACAATTGCCTAAAATCGAATCATACGGTAAATAACTGTAAAAGTGAATTTAAATGTTACGTGTGTAAACAAGCGCATCATATTTTACTGCACCGAGAGACTACTGATAACAATATTGCGAAACCGGTTTCTTATTCTGTGCCTACTTCAGTCGAGCCTTCCGCCTCGCCGTGCGAGACTGAGGCGCACGCTGCTCGTAGCAGCTATGTAGCATCTACGCATAACTATACAGTTATACTAGGCACAGCAATCGTTCATGTTTTAGATTCGTTCAACAACTATCAACCGTGCCGTGTTCTTATTGATTCTGGAGCACAATCGAATTTTATTACACTTGATTGCTTTCAGAGATTAGGTTTATCTGCGAATAAGTGTCCGTACAATATTTATGGTCTGAGTGGCGAAAATGTAAAAACCAATGGATTGGTTTCAGTCACTGTAAAACCGCGTCACTGTAAATCGCCTACTTTTGATTTAGATGCAGTAATTTTATCTCGCCTGACCGCTGACTTACCTACCGTGCAGATACCAAACAATGTAGTAAATGATTTTAAAAACTTGCAATTAGCTGATCCATGCTTTTATAAAAAATCCCCAATTGATATTATTTTAGCCGGTGATATTTTTCCACATATTTACGATGGACAGAAAATAATAATTAATCCCGATGTTCCAGTAGCGTTAAGTAGCGTGTTTGGTTATGTAGTAACGGGAAGACTAGGGATGCAATCCTCTAGCAACTGCCATGTTGTAGCGTCTACAACATCGCTGGTGTCGTACACCGTAGAAGAAAATTCTTTGAATGAAACTCTCAAACGTTTTTGGGAAATAGAATCTTTGCCGTTCGAAGTTCCTATGAATCCTTTAAATGAACTAGCAGAGAAAATTTACCTCGAAAAACATTACCGTGATGAAATCGGCCGGTACGTTGCCCCGATTTTATTGAACCCTGATCATAAACCACTTGGTGATTCTTATGACACTGCATTCAAGCGACTCGTTCAAGTTGAACGTCGTCTCGCTCAATCACCAGACCTTCGTAAGGCTTACGTGGATTTTATGAGCGAATACGAATCCCTCGGTCACATGGAACCGTATCAAGGTACTGATCCTTCAGGCTATTTTATTCCACACCACTGTGTGTTGCGTCCGTCGAGTACAACAACGCCCTTGCGCGTCGTTTATGATGGTTCCGCCAAGACAAGTTCTGGTACCTCTCTCAATGATATACTTTTGACCGGGAAAAAGCTACATCAGGATATACTTAAAATAGTAATTAATTTTCGACTTTACGATATTTGCTTTACTGCTGATGTATCTAAAATGTATAGAGCCGTCATAATAAATCCAGCTGATAGGAAGTACCAGCACATTCTCTGGCGTAATCATCCTGCTGAACCAGTTCGTGTATACGAACTGACGAGAAATACGTACGGTCTCCGTAGCGCACCATTCGTCGCAGTACGCACTTTGCACCAGTTGGCGTCAGATGAACTGGCTGTCAAAGAGTCGCCGGAAGGTACCTACAGTCAGCCACCTAAAGTCAAGGCGGCAGAAGTACTTAAAAAAGGATTCTACGTTGACGATCTTTTATGGTCTTGTCAAACTAAAGTCGAAGCTTGCACGTTGCAAGACGACTTAACCTCCCTACTTAAAAGTGGAGGTTTTGATTTAAGAAAATGGGCTAGTAACTGTCCTGAATTGCTAACTAGAATGCAATCAGATCAAGTTTCTGAAATCAACTTTCAAGATGATACGTTATCATCTTCCCTCAAAGTTTTAGGCTTGACATGGTTACCCTCTTGTGATTCATTCTCTTTCAATTATAAATTGACTGACGCAAAACAAACAAAACGATCTGTTTTAAAACTACTCGCTAGTATATTCGACCCAGTTGGTTTTATTTCACCCTGTACTTTCGTTGCAAAGTGCATAATGCAAGATCTGTGGAAGCTCGGGCTAGGGTGGAATAATCAATTACCATCTGAGCTGACCGCTCAATGGAATAGGTTTATTCAAGAATTACCAGCGCTGGGTAATTTACGAATTGAGCGTCATATTTTAATCTCAGATTTCACTGAAGTGCAATTAATAGCATTCTGTGATGCGTCATCGCGAGGCTATGCTGCATGTGTGTACTTACGCAGCGTAGATAAGAATGATCACGTGAAGGTAAGGTTGTTGACCAGTAAGTCGAAAGTCGCGCCTCTAAATCCAATTCTGTCAATACCTAGACTTGAACTTGAAGCAGCTTTGCTTCTGTCTAAACTCGTTAATTTTGTCGTACAAAATTTAACTGACTTTCCAGTTTCGATTACTGCATTGGGTGATTCGAACAATGTCTTAGCGTGGCTTCAAACACCACCATATAAGTTAAAAACTTTTGTGGCTAACCGTGTTAGTCAAGTGACCGCTGTAGTCCCGCCGAATTGTTGGTTTCATGTAAACAGCAACGATAACGCTGCCGATGTATGCTCGCGCGGTGCGATGCCTGCTCGATTCGTAGAAGGTGCATCGGAGTGGATCCAAGGTCCAAAATGGCTTTATGATGACCAACAAAAATGGCCAATTAAATCATATTATGTTAAAGACAATGCAAAAATTCTTGAACTAAAATCTAATTGCGATACATTTGTTTTAAGCTCGTGTGACGATAAAAATGTTTTAAAAAACGATTTAGAGTTAGATTTTAATCGGTTTTCGTCTTTTAATAGATTGCAACGCGTTATGGCCTGGTGCCACAGATTCCTAAATAATATAAATAGGAAAAATGTGCGTTCAGTTGGACCTCTCACGTCCTCTGAATTGAAAAAATCTCATGATTGCATCATTCGAGTGATACAATTAAATCACTTTCATGATGAAATAAAAATGTTAAAACAAAATAAATACGTAGCTTCACTGCGTAAACTTGCACCCTTCGTAGATTCACATGAATTCCTCAGGGTGGGGGGTAGACTTGTACAAGCCGACCTTCCCTATAATACTAAGCACCCAGTATTTTTACCTAAATGTCACACCATTAATTTAATCATTGAGTACTTTCATAGATTATATTTGCATGTAGGACCTCGTACATTACAAGGAATACTATGTAAAAAATATTGGATAGTGAATGCACGTAGCATTATCCGATCAGTTTTGTCGAAGTGCAAGATATGTTTTCGATGCCGACCAAACTCAATTCAGCCAGCTATGGGCACGTTACCTGCGCCTAGGCTAAAACCTGATAAGGTTTTCAATCACGTTGGTTGTGATTTGGGTGGACCTTTCTTCGTAAAAGAAAGTTTGAGGCGTAATGCAAAGGTTTACAAGTCCTACTTGTGCCTATTCGTTTGTTTTTCGACAAAGGCTGTGCATTTGGAAGTATTAACTGATTTAAGCGCTGAATGTTTTTTAGCTGCATTCGATCGCTTTGTTGCACGCCGCGGACTTTGTAGTTGCCTTTATTCCGATTGCGGTACTAATTTCATAGCAGCAGCTAAACATTTAAAAGAAGTTGTTAACTTTTTAAATAGTAAGGATAATCTAGATAAGATTGCAAATGGACTGACGTCACGTAGTGTTGAGTGGCGCAATAATCCGCCTAATGCAGCGAGCATGGGTGGACTCTGGGAAGCAGGGATCAAATCAGCAAAATATCACCTTTACCGTGTAGTGGGTGATCGCTCATTAACTTTTGAAGAGCTAAGCACTGTCTTCTGCAGAATCGAAGCCGTACTGAATTCGCGCCCTTTGTGTTCACTGTCGGAAAATCCAAACGAGTTCGATGTACTAACCGCAGGTCATTTCCTTATAGGCCAAAGTCTATTAGCTGTACCAGAATATGATTTTACTGATATTTCTTTGAACAAATTGTCACGTTGGCAATCTATTCAGAAGATATCGCAGTCGTTTTGGAAGCGTTGGTCGAATGATTACCTTCACACTCTCCAACAGAGAGCAAAATGGTTTTCTTCACCTCCTAACATAAAGGTGGGAGACTTAGTTCTGTTAAAATCTAATTTGATTAAACCCCTTCAATGGAACTTGGCCAGAGTTGAGCAAGTACACAGTGGCGTTGACAAAGTTAATCGCGTTTTAACTTTACGCAATAAAAATGGGTTAATACAGAGACCTACCAACAAAGTTTGTCCATTGCCCTATGTAAATTAATCACACATATAATTAATCTACTCATTTAAGTTTATTTGTTTACGTATAGGTAACTACACTACATTCCATTTAACATGTCGAAACACTTTACATTTATTTTAGGATATTTTATGTAATCTATATCTTTAGAGAATACATATTTTTATTTTACTTATCTTATGTTTATCATACTCTTCTACATTCATTTAGGGAAATCAATCATATTGATTTCGGTAGGGGGTATGTTCGATTTCTGTTGTCAAATTGAGGGTAGTTGGTAAGTCACCACCGATCCCGATTCGACGGAAGCCAGCAAGCAGGGAGAAAGCCGTGACGCCTTGAGCTAGTTGGACGTTCCCATTTGCTCGAGTTTTTATAAATACGTGTTCCCTTTCTCATCATCGAATTGTGTCTGTGATCACTACCCCATTGTGAGTGAGACTCTGGTGGAACTTTGAACTGTTCTTCGTTTCTTACGTGGACCTCTTGCTGAGAGCTGTGCTTCATCATCATAAGCCAGCGGAAGTTGATAAAGGTTAGTGGTGCTCAATTACCTTCTTGGAGACGACAGAATAGAATTTCACCTACAGACACTATACATTCATTTCCAAAATCACAAAACCTGCCAGCATCTTTTGAAAAAGATAGTGAATAAACTGCACATATATTATGTATTAGGCAGGCAGTTTTCAAAACAAGAAGTAGTGTGATTGGATCTGTTCATATTTTTCTTCTGATATTTTTATACCTTTGACTTGTTACCTAGGTAATATAAGAATTATCTTAGATACTTATATGAGCCTGGTCATTACAATAACAAAAAATTAAGTGAAGTCATCCAAAAGTCTGTCAACTCATCATGCATCATGAATTCATGATGGTTTGCTTTTATTCATATGAAACAACATTAGATAATAATAATAATAATGCTGGACTTTTTCACACAGCATCATCTAGCCCCAAAGTAAGCAGAGCTTGTGTTATGGGTACTAGATGACTGATAAACTACTTATATACTTTTTGTTTGTAAATACATACATATTATACATAGAAACACCCAGACCCGAGACAAATATCTGTAGGTCATACAAACATTTGTCCCGGCGGGATCGAACCCGCAACCTTCTGCATCGCAGGCGGACTTTCACTCACTGCGCCACAGAGGTCGTCGAATACGAATATACCTGCCTAATCAGTGGAAATCTGTGCTTGTTGTCTGGAAATAGGAAGGGTTCTTCTCTAGTATCGAAATAATGACTTTGCCACCAATACAATATTATGTTATCGATAAAAAAATCTCGAGATAAACTACTTACATTTTCTATTAAATCTAAAATAATCTAAATTCATGTGATGCCTCTGCAATAATAAAGCAATAACGTGAAACGAATGGCTACCGTTAAACCGTAAATAGGTTTCCGAATAAAGCCGAAACTCTGAAAGTAAGGTCGGGAAGCTTAAAGAAATGTGTTTATAGCCGAAGGAACAGTCCGTTATAGTCCATCCATAGGTACCACCCACTTTGTAAACTAAGACACGTTTTATGTGCCCCACGCTCAATGGCTTTGTAGGTACCTTAATCTGTTTCTAGTTACCGAAAGATCTCACACAGTTACTGGTTTTTGTTAGATTTTATAACTTGTGAAGCAACGGGGTAACTTCGATTTATTTTATATTTTATGTCTACAGCTGTTAACGGTATCAACCTATCCATTATACCTTATTATGAAAACATTTTATCATGATATCTAAATGGCAGAGATAAGGTAGATATAATATTATCACCAAGTATTACAAGAATCATTGATTAAGGATTATATTTTTATAGTGTAAACCGCACACTTAGGGATTTTTTTAAAGATTTTTAAATGTATCCCAAAAATTAGCACCCATGCGGGATTTGAACCCACGACCTTGCCGCTCCGTGGCATCGCTCTAATCAACTGAGCTAACGGGCAACCGACGCATGAGTTGAAATTTATTGGGAGTACAATACTATACAGCATTGCGCTGTGAGCGACATCTATGGAGACACATTGCAGTCATCTTTCCACTCTATGTCCAAACTTTAATCCCGCATGGATGCTAATTTTTGGGATACATTTAAAAATCTTTAAAGAATCATTGATTATTTAGTATCACTGAAAAAGTTAATGTTAAATGTACTTAGTCATACCTTTTCTACGACGATTAGTACCTAAGTACGTATCTAAGAGGTCGGAAAGCACTTAATTCGGTATAAGTGTAATAATTTGTAGGGTCGTCTATTTACTGAACAGTTTATTTGGTAAATGAATACAATTTACAATATTAAAAACATTTAACTAGGTATCACAATTTTCTAAATTTATACTTACAAATTTGTTATTATTATTTCACACAAAACAAATAATTCGTCAAATAGGTACTTATAGCGCAGAAATATAATGCATCACGACTTTAGCTCCCATGTACCAGCTAATAAAGTACGGTATTCCGAAAGCAATGCTTCTCGCAGGCTGTGGCAGTGGTTTTACAGCGTACACAAACGTGTGCAGGACTCGTCCCGCTGTGTATATTCTGAAGAGGAGCGTCGCCCACGCGGCCTCGGGGCTGGTCGTCAGGAACAGCGCACCGAGCAACCAAAATGCTGGAATGTTCTCCAAATCATTAAGATGAGCCCGACGCACTCGCTCCACATCCGGGTCATCGTACTTCACTTTTCCCCTCCCAGCAGCATCTTCAGGATTCGCGAAAGCTTTTTTGGTGTATCGCACTTTGGACGTAAGCACTGCTGTTCCTAGAACTTTCAACGCTAGTATGCTCGAGTATAAGATGTACGATTTAACAGCAGGCTGCTCCAATATGTATGCCATGGTTTAACGAGGACAGAGGTGCTATCAACTTGCGCAGCGGCGCTTGAATGACGTTGTTGAGATAATATCATATTTTATACGAAGAGCGTTCCTATACTTACTAGAGCCACAGATAATATAGTACTACATGAACAGTTGAAAAACTGGCCAAGTGCGAGTCGGACTCGCGCACGAAGGGTTCCGTACCATTATCTATAAAAACGGCAAAAAAATCACGTTTGTTGTATGGGAGCCCCCTTATTTATTTTATTATTTTTTAGTATTTGTTGTTATAGCGGAAACAGAAATACATCATCTGTGAAAATGTCAACTATCTAACTATCACGGTTCATGAGATACAGCCTGGTGACAGGCGGACAGACAGACAGACAGACAGACAGACGGACGGATGGACGTTAAGTCCTAGTAATAGGGTCACGTTTTACCCTTTGGGTACGAAACCCTAAAAAGCGTCTGTTGTTGTCTCGTTTTCTACCTGCTTCCATTCACATACACCGTAATTTTTATGGCTGTGTTTGTAGCTAGCCTTAGGTACTTACGGTGGTTGTATTGTTTAGTTGCAGTAACAGCGGTCAGGGTCTCTAGAATACTAAATAAACCTTTGGTAAAATCAGCTTACGGTTATTAGAAATGACTTAGGTATAGGTAGGTAGGTACCTAATTATGAAATGCTGAGTAGTGACTTTATAAATAACATTCACGATAACAACACATAAGACTACATTACACTCATTACTTTGACACACAGCGGGAGCGCAGCTAAGTCATTAATAAAAATTAAAAAAATATCCTAAAATATTTGGACCAATAAAACAAAACCATACATTTAATATTTGATTTTATTTATTCTATAGGTAATCAAAATAAATCGAAAACCTATGTTGTAGATCAGTCTCACCCATATACCACATAACATAAGGCTACAAAATGAACCTATTCAAAATAAAAAAAATATAAAATGTTAATATCAATAGAAATATTTACAATGCAGTGAGGTAGTAAAGGATAGTTTGGGCACCCATATACAAGTTAACGGCGTACGGAATTGCAAAGGCAATGCCTCTGGCCGGCTGCGGCAGAGGAACTATGGCATAGACCAAAGTGTGGACCAGGCGACCCAGAGTGAATGCGCGGAACAGTAGCGTGGCCCAAGCAGTCGCCGGGCCAGTCGTCAAGTACAGTGCACCTAGCACCCAAAACGCCGGAATATTCTCCAAGTCATTCAAATGAGCCCTGCGCAATCTCTCCACCGCAGGATCGTCAAACTTCACTTTTCCTCTCAATGACTTGGCGTCCTCTGGATTTGCAAAGGAGCCGCGCGCTACTCGGGTCATGCCGGTCAGGGCCGATAACGCTAGCAGTTTGACAGTCACGATCGCGGCGTGAACGATGTACGCCTGCACGGCTAAGTTGTCCAAAGATAAGGGAGCCATTTTGAACGGTCCGCTGGCACGCAACACAACACAACACAGCAGCGAGCGCTCAGTCACTAGTCACTGCACGACGGGTTATGAATTACTAATAGAGTTGGTTTGAAACAACTTCACACAACTTGGTTGGATGCTAGACATAGCGATTTAACCGCTTATTGAACTTATGCTACCTTGCTACCTAAGTTGCAAGGATATTATACTAATGTAAATAATGTATTATGAGGATGAACAAAGTTCAGCGATAGGATTACGTACCTATGTACAAACAATTAAATATAATTACTTAGGTAGATATAGGTATTATGCGTTGATTTCAAGTGAGTACCTACCTATAACCCCAGATAAAAAAATACTGTACCTATTACGTAACCTATGTTCACTCATTCTTTTGATAAGGGTATATCCTTATTAGCTTATTAGCAACAAAATCCAATAATTAATACATGCTGTTTTTTTTGGAAATTCGCTCGGGTCGATTTCCGTTAAAAGTAAAAAATATATATAAAAACTAAATATGCAGTTATTGTTTTTTTATAAATCGAGCGCATGTCTCGTAAAGATCATCTTATAGTATTGTAAAAAAAAATGAAAAACAAGCGTATAATAAGGTACAAAAAACACGTCTCTGGGTGGGCTTGAACCACCAACCTTTCGGATAACAGCCGAACGCGCTATCCACAGATGCTATCCAATTGCGCCGTGTGCGTTACCCTAGCTGGAAAGTGTCTCCTAGAGAGATTTGAGTATGAGGAAAAATTAGTGCCTAGTGAGCTATAAATGTGCGCCAAATTAAAAATTTGTGCATATTTTTGGTTATGTACTATGTAAGACTGTTATGGTATTATGGTTAAAATGAAGAAGTTATCTAAGGGACGTCTAATACCTTTCAGTCCGTATAAATACATGAACTGATATTTACCTTTTTCTGAAAGGAATGGCTAGAATCTCAAGGCGTGGAGATATCTAAGCCGGAGGATTTACCGATAGACGCGTACACTGAGAAAGAGCATTGGAAGCGGATTGCGCCACCGAGACGAACTGCGAGCAAGGAGGACCGCTTGCGACGCTTCTTGGAGTACGACGGGAAAGTTCTTGCGTGAGTACCCCTTTTAGTTAAAATAAATAAATACTTAAAAAATCACATAGAAACATCCAGACCCGAGACAAATATCTGTAGATCATACAAACATTTGTCCCACGGCGGGGATCAAACCCGCAACCTTTTGCGTCGCAGACGGGCCTTCGCACACTGCGCCACAGAGGTCGTCAAAAAAGTTTTTTTTTTTTTACATTTTTATCGAAACTTCTTCGTGAATCCGTTCATCTTGCACCTTGGAGAGCCGGCTAAGCCTTTTTTTTATATCACCGGGAAAAATGCGTTAGGTCGAGAGGGTATGTGGGACCCCCCGGGGAATACCCCTCGGTATACCCACTAAACGACCCAGCGCCATTCTGGCGTCGCCTGGAATGGAGAGGGTTTGGGAATCGGCACAGCCTTTTCATCCAGTCCCCCTCCGGCGATCCCCGCCCTTAAAGCGGCCCCGCGTCGTGGTGAGTAGTGCAAGGCGGACGAAGGTGCCGCTCTGGTGCTCTGGTTGTCCGCTACTCACCACCAGAGCTCTTCGCTTCCTTCGTCCAATGCGCACTCTAATTAAAGAGGTGCGCGTGGAGAAGCCTCCAAAAGGGCCGTAGAGGATAGATAGGGAGAGTGGCAACGTAACACCGACACTCCTCTTCCACTGCGGCCCCACCGCCGACGCATCTAACGGTGCGCCACCGTTGGGTCGCGGGAGATAGGGCGAGCGGCATCAAAACACCGACACGCCTCTTCTCCCGCGACCCCACCCGCTTCAGACGCAACCAGAGCGTCACCGCCTGGGATTCCTTTTGGCTTCACCGTGGGCCTCCAAACCACGGTTACTAAGCCCCCCCAATCGCGTCAAGATTGGAATCCATCGGGGGGGATCCATCATAAGCCTTTTTTTTTTTTTTTTCTCGCTGGGAAAAATGCATTACGCTTCCCCTCCGCCGGGGGGCGAGAGGGGTATGTGGGACTCCCCGGGGACTCCCGGTATACCCACTAAACGACCCAGCGTCATTCCGGCGTCGCCTGGAATGGAGGGGGTCTGGCAAACCGGTACAGCCTTTATGTCCAGTCCCTCTCTGGCGATCCCCGCCCTTAAGGCGGCCCCGCATAGTGGTGAATAGTGCAAGGCGGACGAAGGTGCCCCCGCACCTAGCGTCCGCTACTCACCACCAGAGCTCTCCGCTCCCTTCGTCCACTGTGCACTCTAATTAAAGAGGTGCGCGTGGAGAAGCCTCCAAAAACGGCCGCAGAGGACAGGAAGAGCGGCAACGTAACACCGACACTCCTCTTCACCCGCGACCCTACCCGCCAGACGCCACCAGGGCGTCCCCGCCTAGGATTCCTTTTGGCTTCACCGTGGGCCTCCAAACCACGGTTACTAAGCCCCCCCCATCGCGTCAAGATTGGAATCCATCGGGGGGGATCCATCATAAGCCTAACCTAACCTAGGAACCAGCCCTCTCGTACAATGTGTCCATAGGAGTCTTCTTGATTAAGTTTTTAAGCATTAAGTAGTTAGGTATGCACCTTCATTAAAAGATTGTTCTAGGATACATAAAATAAATCAAAAATTATTTTATCGTAAAAAATTGTAAAACAATGCAAGGTTCCCTGAGACATTAAACTTTTATGTTTTACGCTGTACAACAATGAAAAATTTTGAAATAAATGAAATCTAGCGATAATACAAAAGATACAACTTCAATAACTAAAGGATTTTGTCTATTTCCTTTTTAATAATTTGAGAAATTAACATAAAAGAGCCTTGTCATGGAACCGTTCCTATGTGAAAAGGACTAAATAGTAAGTAGGTATTTCTTTTCCCGAGTTCATTCAAATTATTTACAGTTTTCACTAACTTTTTAAAGCGATCATCAATTTATGTTAAATTATATCCAGGTACCACCTGTGCAAAATTATCAGACTGCTGTTGTTTACCCATTTTAAATTCGCCTTTAGCAACAGACTGTGCGGCATTCAATAACATAATAACGATCAACCAACCGCACAATCCCCAATGGCAAACGGCGCGGCGCGGCGGGCAGCGTCGATCGAACTGTCCAAATAATCTCATGACCGCATCATTTGACGGCAATGTTGCAGCTAACGACTAACCTGCACGCTGTACCTGGATAAACAAATGTGTTTCTAGTAGAAGCCTTCACCTATACAAAGTTGAATTGACTGCAGAGATTGATATGTTTTCATTTCTTGATTGCATAGTTCTATACACGCACGTTGGTTGTACGGTACGCTCAACAGTCACCTATCTCCAGACTCCAGAGCCCAGCGCAACCTAAATATGCTCATGTCCAAGCATCCTCAGTTTGATGTATTTGCGGATGGATGAAAGTTGATTCAGTGAGTGAGTGATAGAGTGAATGAATGAATTAACGAACCAACAATAGAACGAACGAGCGAACGATCGGATGAATGAATGATTGAATGAATACTCAAACTGCATTTGAAATTACCTTCGTCTTTAGAGCCTCTTTAGCCTTTTATAGTAAGTATTTTCCTTGCAGTGGGACGACTTAGGCTAATAAGATTTGTTAACATTTACATTAGCAAATCTTTTGTACCTCTTCAAAACCATATTTTACATTTTATGAGCATTTCGTTGATGGCGTTATTGTATCCAGCCGTTCTAGGTGTCTCTTTACATCCATGATTGTAGGTGAATAATTAAATTGAAGTTGGTTTAACAAATCTAATTACAAGTCGGTTGAAACTCAGTTGAAACTACCAACTGGCTCCGGGAGCGCACCTCCCTCGGGCCACTTCTGGACTGTCTAACTAACTGATGTCACTTTCCTACTATTATAGGTAGAACTACAATGACAACTACAACTACAAATACCTGCGTGATGTAATTGTGTACTTAAAAGCACAGTAAAAGTGTCTTTCTTTCAACAATTTAAGTGGGAGTGCTTAAAATTTCTAACTTATATTTGCACTGCCACCTTAGCTTGCAATGAAGTTGCATCTTATATTACGAAGTTGTTCCTAAGTTCTTAATGTACCTATTACAAAGCGGCTTTTCGTGCATCATAGAAGACTAAATACCTACCTGCCTACACCAGTAAATAAATAAATGCTTTATTTTGGAACAACATCAGGTACTTATGACCAAAGATACACAGTGAAAACGTTGACTGTCGCAAAAGTTAGAAAACTGAGTAACGGAGTCAGCGCTCTTCTCCAAACAACAGAAGATTAGTGGTTCTAACATAGCTAAGTATCAAATATTATTACCAAAGATTTAAGTAGGTACTTATATGAATTGAGGCTTACGATTATGCTCAATCTTCGTTACTCGTATATTCAGCTCATCGACTCACCTACAACTCTTACCTTTGGCTAGCGCTTTTAATAAAAACGTATTGTAAGTCGATTTTTATCTATAACATTCTTCTCAAACAGATGGGTTGATAGTTTGTGATTTCTAGTACCTAGGTATTTAAAACTGATAGTAGGTAATCCCTTTTTTACATTTAGTTATCATGCATGTTCAATTGCTTAAATCTTTCGAGCACGTAGGAATCTTCAAAATTGAGTCATTACGTCGTAGAGACCGGTTTCCCCCCCCCCCCTCAACTCCGTGCCTTCGACCTCATCCCCCGAAGGTACACACTGGAAAATTGAAGTTCAGTTTTTGAACTCACGAGAACCTATAGTATTGTTTGAGTCGTAATTGCAACTTTATTCTTATTAGAGACTTCTGTGTTCATTTCATTTGTTCATTCATGTGTTATAACATCGCTTTGGCTTGTCTGTAATGGTGTTGTAATTTTTGCTGAATAAATAAATAAATAAAATTTATGTTAGTTTTCAAGGAGTTTGAATGATTAATTTGTTGTTTTAATAACGTCTGTCTACCGCTCCTTGGGGATACAGACGTGACGTACCATCAGATTTTGCATATAGGTACCAATGTACCTAATGTTTGGCAATCCAAACAGTAACTTCGAGTGGCCCAGTTCAACCGGAGGAAATTTTCTAGCTCCGCCAACACAAGCCTATTTTATGAAACTGCTCTGGCTTGAGACACTGGTTTAGACAACCAGCTTTCCCACTAGCTAACAAGCCTAACACGAACATACTGTGCCAACTAATCCACCTCCTTATTTTTCTATTACGTCATGAAACCCGAGGCATAAGTTTATTGTCTAACTAGCTTTCGTCATGAAAGCAACATAGCCTATGCCACTCAGGGATACTACAGCGTAACAGCAGTGAAATATTTTTTATGGTATGAATAGTTCGGGAGTTGTGACCTACATCCAAACATACAAAATGTTCGTCTTAATGTCAGTTTAGACAAGCAGACCCTACAGACTTTGTCCTTTCTGCATTTCAATAGCATCATTTCCATAGAAAATACACTCAGTTCTTCCCGAATTTCCCCATTTTCTAAGCAACTTTCCTCATTTTTCTCTCTCCTTATAAATAGATGAAAATCGGTCGTTTTCAAGAAAGTGTTGCAATCAACAAAGAACAATTTACAAGTATGTTATTGAGAAACAGCCTTGAATAATAGTACTCAAGTTTGATACCTGCATTATCCTACTGCTGTAGGGGGTGGCCGCAAGCAACCGGCCAAGGGGAGGATTCTAAGAATTACTTCCATGTTAATTGCTGCCTTTAATTGAGTACTCTTCTCACCGCTTAAGGCTCCGAGCTGTGTTTTAAACTTAATAGTACCTTTATTATAAGGTATAATGAACTTTGTGATTTGAAGGTGAAAATGTTTACATGCCTCTATTTTCTTTTCACTGGAAAATTTGATAACGTTTGTTTTGATCTCCGATCATAGGAACAAACAAAAGCTGCGTTTTCTTTTATTGTTTTGTATTTTACAGAACAGTGTGAATCGTAAATGTATTAAATTAAGGTCCCAAGAGTTTCCTAAATAATATGTAGAAGAGGCACAAAGCTTTGGGTGACAAGACTAATAAACCGTGTGAATGTTTAGGATGAATCCATAATTATTTATTGAGGCTCAAATTTTAGTGCTTACGTGGGACTTAAAAATTACAATAGAAAACTAACGCTTAGTAATTTTAACTACCGTAGAATAAATAAATATAAATCTATGGAAATCAGAATGCCAGACATCAGAATTGTAGATTGTATCATAAGGGATCAAAATAATATTTTTACGGCGATGGCGCTTTTTTGAATCCAGAGCGAAATGAGGGATTCTTTAGCGAGGGATTCAAAGTACGTCGCCCGAGCCAAAAATATATTTTGCGTCCGCGTGATACACTCTATGAGAAAATAAAAGGCGCCTCATATTTTATTGTAATATAATATTTTTATTTAATAATACATAGAGAGTAATAACTAAATTGAAATTAAATAGTATCAAATAATAAAACAACTAAAAACTAATATTTACATTTGAGACATTTTCGCAATTATGAAAATTTATTGTTACAGTTTTATTAGGAACTAGCTGACCCGCGCGCGCCTTCGTCTGCGCATTGTTTCGACAACGATCTTTGGAACTGCCTTGCACAACCCCTAAGGGGAGTTTTTCAATTTATTCAGGCCCTTACTAATAAACTTGACATAAAGTTATGTCATGCATAAACTAAAAATTTGTATGGTTATTCATAGGTTATGCATGACATAACTTTGTCAAGTTTATTAGTAAGGGCCACAGAGTTTAGAGTGAATCGGATCAAGGAATAAAATTTTCCATATAAACTGAACCAACCTGTATACCATTTTTCTGTCATAAGAACCTTCTCCTGAAAATAACAAACACAACAAAAAAATATAGTGAAATCGGTCCAGCCGTGTACGCGTGATGGCGTGACCAAGGGATATAGGGATTCATTTTTATATATAGATAGTGATTGTTGTAGATTATACAGGGTGTAAAAAGACGTCTACCGAAGCCGAAAGGGGTAGGTACAGCATCCCAACACACAACTAAATCCAAAAGGATTTTCTGAAAAAATCATTATATCCGGAGAAAGCAGCGTTTGAAGATTACTGTTTGCGTATGATGTAGGTACTGGGCGCGTTGTTTTACGTAGATTGCTGGATTCTGAGTTTTAATTGTTTTTTTCTTTTAATAATGAAATTATCAGGTAGGTATGGTCTTATTATGTTGTTCTAGTAGTAAATAACCAAAAATAGCATAAAATGACGTAAGTAGCTAAGTCAGTAATTTTTTTTCCGCTAAATATGTTTAGAATCATGGTCTGATTGCAACCCCTCAGTTTTCGGTAGCTGTCTTTTTACACCCTGTATATTCTGCGTGTTTGAAATCGCTAGTTTTAAATTTGATTTTTTTTTTATTCAGCCAGTCTTTATTCTAACAATATTTGCGTTCGATTTCTTTGGCGTTGAACACTAAGATGTTCCAAATTCAAAAAGTGCGTGGCAAAGTTAATTGCGGCGCACTTTTATAGAGGATTAAAAACTCATTACTGCCCGCTTAAAGTTTCTTATAGAAAATACCACCTTTGGGTGCACTTAAAGGCGAACCAAGTCCTCGAATAGATGGAATGAAAAAGTTATTTATGAGTAAGTTAACCATCAGCAAGTTTCACCTAATTTAATTTCAGCTTTCGTGATTTAAATTTACTGACCTACTTTATACCCGAAATTTTCCTTCCCATTTCCTCCAATACTTAAGCGAGAATCATTATACAGCATTGTAAGTGCCTACCTAAAGTTTCCTCTCAACTCGACAATCGTGCTCCCAGCCGCAGCCGCCTTTATGATCCATAAACAGCGGCCTATATCATTCCAGAGATTTTATTCTAAGTAGGTATGTCGTAAATAATATCAAGCTCCCTTTTTAATGAAAATATCGAAGCTACAAAATTACCTACTCATATTTATATTACACTCTCAACGTGGAATAAAATCCTTTCAGGAAAAACAAAAACAATATTTCAATAGAAATGTTATAGATAGCTCTAATCGGAGAGACGATGGAATGCCAAGTATTAATTCATTTACTTGGATTATCTTGAATGATTTTACCGGGATGTATTCTTCTCTATTATTAATTGAGTCAAGGGGAGATATCTATTTATATTCGAGTTGAAATCACTTTGCAATTACTGCGTATAGGTTGTTTCGTTTTTGCGTTGGATGTTGTGGCTGCGCGCCTGCCTTCGGCGCCTGCGAGTGGTTTCCTCCCTCAGTCGGCGGTTAGTCCCCCTTTCGCTCCAGCTGCTCTTGTTTAAGCTCCAAAGTTTAGTGCTTAGTAACGGGGATTTAATATTTTTATTAGGTAAGTATTTCATCTTATAACTCTTAACTTTTTATTTATTAATTTTCAGCAGGGCAATTTGTCTGAGGACAAATCGTATTTTGTAATTTGTGTAACCACCGTAAAAAAAAATATGTTTGGTCCCTAAACATCGTGAGGAACGGAAACCAATTAGTATTTTAATAGGTTATGATAGACTTGCAGCCTCTCATGCATGATTGTCATTGAAAGCGGAAAGATCTGAGAGAAGGTCGAAAATAAGTCTAAATCTGTTTTTTTCGTTAATTGGATATCTATGATAGGAAATGAAAAGGCGTAATCCGCTGTAGTTTGAAAGCACAAAAACCTTTACCTTTTGCTGTCTATCCATGACCTGACGAATGAGTGCTAGTAAATAATTTATTTACGTCTTGTTATCTTATCTCCGGTCATAATAATAAACACAGGCCGCTGTCTCTGGAGTTTTGTTAATAAATCACAGCTCCACGACTCCCACTGGGACACTAGTCTGGATACAGGCACTTTTTATTTTCGTTCCATCTCAATTTTTTTACACAAGGACGTTGCGAGATTAATCGCTTGTTGTTTTAACCAGATTGGATAGTATTAGCCAACAATACGGCTATTAGTTATCGTGAGCTCCATTTATAATGTTGATGGTTTCCTGTAGGATCTTGTTGGATTGAAATACTGAAAAAAATAACATTAAGTATATCTTATTCTCCTCAAAGGATCTTGGAGATACAGACATTATACATTTCGTTTCGTTTTCATGCCGCATTTGAGGATAAAAGGATGCCTTTGCGTTTTGGAAGTTGGCCACAGAGCGATCAGAGTTTTATTTCCTATGTAATTATAGGTAATCATTTCCTATGGTAGTTAATTAGTTTGAATGATTTATGCTTTGTGCAGATTCAACGTGGTTTGGGACGACCGTGACTCGGAAAATGGAGAGTTACGAGATTACAAGTTGCTCTACTTTCTCCAGGACGACACCATTGCCATCAAGGTTATTCATTCAGAGTATATATGCTAATAAGTCTGACTATAAACATAAGGTATATGTAACTGTATACAATAAAAATGTACAGACACCCGCAGAATTGGTTGCAAGTGCAAGTTTTTAATTTGAGGTTAAAAATTCTAAAACTTTTGAAACCAACTTGTGCTGCTGACTGTATCTTCCTCCGTAGATTGAAAAAGGTTATAGGTACGTGGAAATGCTATAGTATTTTTCACGTAGGAACGTATCCCTGACACATAGAACTTTTACGTTTTACGCTGTACAACAATGAACAATTTTGAAATAAATGAAATAAATGAAATAGAGTGATAATACTAAAAGATACAACTTCAAAACAAAAGGATTTTGTCTGTTCTCTTTTTAACATTTCAGAAATTAACATAAAAGAGCCTTGTCACGGAACCGTTCCTATGTGAAAAGGACTATAATGCTTATAAATCTGCAAATACACAATTATTACTATTAGGTAGTAGTAAAGATACTTAGACCTAATACTTCTTATTATAAAAACGTAAAACCTTGGTTGAACCCCATGTTGACACATGTCAAAACAAAACTGTGACCACAGAGAAGAGTTCTATGTACGAGTATTTAAAGATCGTTTTTCTAGTGACAGTTTTTTAGTTACTCTTGGTCTAAACTCGGCTCATTTTCTTGTAATAAGCCCCAATTTCTGTAAAAAAATAAAAATAAACGGGGCTTTCGTTAGTAGCCTCTGAGGTAGTTTTCTGTTTACTAGCAGCGATGTAGCCCCCAATTCGTTTTCTAAATTTATTATCAAAATTATAAAATTTACAGCTTCTTACAAATAATTGTATGCAGATGAGATTAAGTAATTATCCAGAAAGTTAGGCACTTCCTAAAAAATAAAACTTTCTAATGAGCGGCATAATTTTCAAATTAACTAATAATCTAGTTAGCTTAGTCAAACAAATGATGTTATACAACTTTCAATGGGAACTTTCTGTTTAAGTTAGGAACAAGTGCCAGTTTCGAAAATCAGAACAATGAATATTTATAGTCTCAGAAGTTGGACGCAATTTAAAGCTGATCGTACATTTGTCCGCGCCGTGCTCATTTTTATATAATGAAAATGGGGCTCGCTTCTGACGTTTCAGCATTTCTTCTGTTGAATTGACAGTTCGAAGCATTCGGCACAGCTGGATCGTGCGACCACCCTGAGGGCCGTAACATATTTTTACAATATAATATTACATTATTTAATTGATCTCACAAAATTACAAAGTAGGTAAATTGGACAGAATGTAACCTAAACATCCGACACTTGTCAAGAAAAGTGAAAAATAGTCAAAAGTTATAAAATTCAAAAGTTTGGGAGGAACGCGAAAAAAATATCTTCACGTAAACATAGAAGCTGGACCTAGCAGTGACTGCAACAAATTTTCAGCTTATTACTTTAAACCTATTTTTCTTTTATATTTCACAGGAACTTCACGATGGTCGGGGCGGAAAAGATCCTTTTCCATTGCTTCTCAAGAAAACTAAACTTCCTAAGAAATGGAAAGAAAAACCGGGTGAGCCTATGTTAATGATTTAAAGATACTTAGGTACATAAAGTACCTACCTATACAATTTTCTTGTAGGCGCGCGAATGAGATTTTTAAGCAATTATAGATGGATAGTCTTACTATTCCATACGTGTAGGTATCAATATGAATGCACCATTTTTGTTCCATGAAGACTATTTACTTACAATATTATCTAAGCAAACTTAGCAAAGTAAAATGAGTTTGTATGAATATTTGCCACCGGCTATTCTCATTTGATTTTAGAATTAAACTTTTTACCATACACATTTTTACGGCGAACTGCTTTTACGGCGAAACCATTTCCATTTACACGACGGAATAATTCCTTTCCGCGTTTTTAGCTTTTCAAATAGCATTTCGATGTTCCATTTTGTTGGGAGGAGAGTTAGCACGGACGAGTGCGCCTAGTTAATCCCTACAGGCGGATGATGAATGTCGCCTCTAAAACGTTGCCTCTCAAACAAACAAGCATTGGTATCTGTTATTATTATATAAAGAAGATTCACTTTCTTTAGACCATAAACTAAGAAAAATTGAAGTTAAGGGCTACATCGTACGGTTTCGGTGATTTGCTATGTTTATACTTTAATAACTAGATATTGTGAGCATAGATTAAAAAACGTATTGAAAGAGGATTCTAAAAATGTCTGAAAGTCTACCGTTCCTGGATAATAAATTAAATATGCGTGAGTATAAACGATGCCTTGTCGGAGCAAAAATCTAATTTCGCCCAATAATTCAACGTTCGGTATGTCACCCGCTACCTTTTATTGCGATAAGATTCACAGTTTATTGTGTAGGGTGCTTACAGAATCATGTCATTGCAAGGCAATCTGATTATTGTAATGACATCGGAACTTCACATGCCTCAACAATTTCAGTATAATTGAATCGGTAGCGTGTCAGAATCGATTTAATAGAGTCTGTTATCATCACCTTAATAGAGTAAAATAACTTGTGACGTATTTCCATTAAATATACGAGGCATAGTTTATACTCTACTCGTTACATACGAGAGAACAGAATAATAAATTTTTATAAACTCAATAAAAAAGAGAAAGTTATCAAACAATTAACCGAGAGTTAAGCTGTAAATGATTAATGCGTATAATGTTTAACTTTGCTAGTAATGAAGGCGAATAAATACAGCATTCGCTTTATATTAATAGGTCGCTTTTAAGAAGATTAAGCCATGAAAGTTTGAGGAGTTGTCGGGCCGCTCCATCTCGAAGTTCTTTCGTTCTAAGGAGATTATGAATTATTGCAACTGAAGAAATCGCTTTTCACGGCGCGTACACGTCTTTGTAATCACTACACTGCGGAACTGGAGGCTTGAGTTTTTGTACTCAAGATTTATTTTCAGTAGAGCCGTTAAGCTGGGGCTGTGCTAGGTAGGAAAAAACTTTTGTACAGTAGTAAGAAAGTAACTAAAGAGATAGATTTCTGTTAGCGAGTTTGCTTATTTATGAACTGCTACGCTCCACCTTTATCCGGTTTTTAGTCTGAAAAGAAAAGAACGCGTTAAGTGAAATTATTTGAACATTTACTTTTAAATATTATATTATATAGTTTCTTAAATAACACAACTTTTAACTTGATATTTGCTTAATACGTATAAATAATTAAATAGAGGCGAGTAATAAAAAAAGTCAGCCTTTTTTTACCCGTCAAAAGAAGGGATATGTTTTGCGCGCGTATCTTGTATGTATGTATAGGTACAATGCGTTAAATTTCTTTGTACCCACGTATCTTCCAAACAACTGGATGGATTTCGATAGTTAGGCTATCGTTAGATTCGTCTTAATAAACCAAGTGTCATAGGATATGTTTGTGAAATAAAAAACAAAATGGCGGATTTTATGCGCAAAATAGTAACACGTTAAGAAAACAAATAACCAATCATATCGAGTGGGGTATCAAAATGATGGAAATTAAAAGGAGATTACAAAAATATGTATTTGTAATCATGTAAAACAAAATGGCAGATCTTAGGAGCGAAATAGAAATACGTTAATAAAAAAATTAACCAATCATATCCAGTAGGGTATCAAAATGAAGGAAATTAAAAGGAAAATACAAAAATATATATTTTATCATATGTTTAATCTTAGTTTTGTATAACATATTGGCATTGAATGCATGCAAATGGTTTTACGCATTGCAAAATCTCACATGACATTCTTGGCAAGAATGAAAATGTATATTTCTTGCAGTCGGGTTTTTTTATTTTTTTATTGTAATACTTGTTATTAGTAATCCGAATTCCCTAGCAAAAGTTATTGCATTTTTAGGTTGCTCATCTCCTGACTAAAACAAAAGCAACTTAAATGAAACTATTTCAGTATCTTTCCCATCAACGGTTCTGGAAACGACTGAAGCAGAAGTAACCGAGTACTACGCCCCTAAAGACCTCATCGTAGGACAAACTGTTTTTGTACTGGGACGGAGGTTCTTATTGTGTGACTGTGATAAATTTACACGACTTTACTACAGGTGAGATATTATGATTATGCTTTAGATTTTTTTTTAAATAAGTTTACACATTGAGCTGCTTTGCAGCATATTTTGAAATTCCTGTTGTGTATTCTTTTATGCTCATTCATGAAGTTTTTGAAATACTTATTGTTGACGAAGTAGGAATAATCTGTGGTAGGTAAGTGGTGGAAATGAAGGTGGCAATGTTATTTTATGTATCTAAAATAATATAATATAGACGGGGTGATGACCGGCGAAGCAGAGTGATTGCTGAGTGGTGCCCCCGGGAGGGCTACAGAAGAGTACGCCGTCCGGCGGCTAGATGGGTTGACGACATTATAAAAACTACATGGGTCAGACTGGCGCAGGATAAGGAAGGTTGGCACAAGCGAATAGAGGCCTGTGCCCAGCAGTGGGATGAAAAGGATACGAATGATTTTGAAATGAACTGTGTACTTAAATCATTGATAAAATACCCGATAAAAAGTCGTCACAGGCAGGAAGTGCATTTAAAAGTGGCTAACCTAACTTTGTTATGTCATGAACGTAAGCAAGGAAATAAAATCAGGATAAGTCCAACGGCTGGCGCTGCTCGGTCACTGCTAGATTTCGTTACATAACTAAGTTAGAATGTAATAAAATTCTCGGCACGTCTGAAAAGCAATGGCTGCCTACGCGCTACAAAACTTGCAACCCTTACGCACTGCAAATCTAAAACAATATTTCGACCTTTGTCGGTGGAAGATAATTATTCTTATTAATAATCATATTTTTTTTTCATTTCATCATTAAAAATTGGGTAATACGGCATAGTTGATTTTCCCATTTAAATTAATTTAATACTTATGTAGATACCTTCTATAGAAGTTTTTAACCGACTTCAAAAAAAGAAGGAGGTTCTATGTTCGGCTGTATGTATGTTTTTTTTTTTTTTTTTTTTTTTTTTTTTTTAATGTATGTACAGCGATATTTCCGTCAATTGTGGACCGATTTCCAAAATTATTTTTTTGTTTGAAAGGGTATACTCTCGAGGTGGTCCCATATAAATTTTATTCCTGAGGGATTGATAGTTTTCCCGTAAAACTAAAAAATTCACTGATCTTTAAGAAAATTGTGGACCGATTTCCAAAATTTTTTTTTTGTTAGAAAGAGGTATACTCTCGAGGTGGCGCCATATATATTTTTTTCCTGAGGGATTGACAGTTTTCCCGTAACATTCAAAAAACCACATTCTCACTACACAACACACCCTGACTCACAATCTGAGTCAAACATTAAATAGTTTGAAAGGGTATATTACACCCGAGGTGGTCCAAAATATTTTTTTTCCTGAGGGATTGATAGTTTTCCCCCTTGCTGAACTCCGGTGTGTCCTTTAGTAGGCCTGTACATGACTTCTCTTATCCTTTCCTACTTAAGCTACGATAAGCAGGGTCTTAATGTAGCTTACTATATTATTTACACTTACACTTTTATTTACTTACACTAAAAAGTGAAAAATAAAAATTTTTGAAAAAAAAATTGAACCGACTTCACAGAACACAAACAGACGAACCTTTTACACACTAAAAAGAGAAAAATAAGAATATAATTTAAAGTCGGTGCCAAGTGAATACGATTAGGTACCTATAAAAAAAAGAAATCGAGCGATAGCGGACCAGGATACAATTTTGCACCCAAGTTTTTTTGAATTTCTTAGATTTAAATGAATTAGTTGGCACCGACTTCAAATTATATTCTTATTTTTCTCTTTTTAGTGTGTAAAAGGTTCGTCTGTTTGTGTTCTGTGAAGTCGGTTCAATTTTTTTTTCAAAAATTTTTATTAGAATTGGTTTTGTGAAAATATTAAGACCGTCAAGACCCTACTCAATTTTCCTGCTTGCATTATTTAAGAGAAAACAAACACGATGAAATGAAACGTCAAGGCCTATTTCATTTCTTTATTGACGACTACTGGAAAACGATGTAACGATGTAAGATTTATTCTGAATCTGAGTTGGCTAGAGTACTTACATTCTCGCAACAATATCTTAATAACATATATGTAAAAGTATACCTACATTTACTGATTCCAATAAAAGGTTTTATGATAAAAAAAACTCTTATTAAAGGTGCATTTACACGATGCAATTTTTCGTACAATTTGCTATGCAATTTGCTAAGCCGTGCCGATGAGTGCCGCGCTATCTATGACAAATCGCATACGATGATAGATAGATAGATAGATATCTTTATTTCACAGAAAAATGTAACATTCGTCATTTAGTAGTGTTTCTAAGCCTATATTAGGTTTGTCTAAACACTACGTTCTCGTTGACAACAACATGTTTAGTAGGTACAAAGTTTGAGACATCAAATATAATTAAGGTAGGTAAAGATAAGTAAAAAACGTAATCATAAGCAGACGCATAGAATGATAATGGTTGCACGAACACTTCCAAACGTTTTAGCGTTTACACGTGAAAAATTGGCATGCGATGCTAAATCGTACGTGCTCAGACCGTGTCGTGTAAATGCCCCATAAATTCTATTATTTATTCTATTTATCTATCTTTGATGAACCACATTTTTTAATCGACACCAAAAGAATAAGGTAGTTCTATGTTCTGCTGTAGTACCTACGAGTACTGCAGCATGTTAAAATAAATAAATAAATAATGCTGGACATTTCACTCATCATCATCTAGCCCCAAACTAAGCAAAGCTTGTACTATGGGAACTAGATAACCCTGTATACTTTTTGTTTGTAAATACATACATATTATACATAGAAACACCCAGACCCGAGATAAGTATTTGCAGATCATACGAGCATTTATCCCGCGGCGGGGATCGAACCCGCAACCTTCTGCGTCCCAAGCGGGCTTTCACCCACTGCGCCACAGAGGTCGTCGAGGAGGTCGAGATGTTTTCTGATATCTCCGACAATTTACTATATTTTATATTATTGATAGCTCATCATCATCGTCATCCGCAGCCTTTTTCATCCCACTTCTGGGCATAGGCTTACTCTTCGTTTGTGCCAACTTTCCCTAGGGGTTTAGACTGGCGCAGGATACAATGGATAGATTAGAATTAGTAGGCACTAATAATTGTATTTTTTTTATTTAACCTACACTGTCCTATTACATTAAAATTTTCTTTCATTTTTTTTCATTTTTCATCAAGGTTGTCTATTTAGTTTAAAAACGTTTTTATCTAAAATATTGGTAAATGTATTACAATGGATTAGCAAAGTGAGTTTATCCGCCTTTTTGATTTTATTACGTTTGTGCTCATTTGTTTCGGCAAAGCTAAATCACTTTGTTAGAGCAACATAAGCTCTGAGAGTTTGCTTTATCGCAAATTAGGTCAAATTCTTTTTCAGTAAGTAGGTACCTAAGTATGACCTTTTTTTGGTTATAAAGGAATAATAAGATTTAACGTACTGTGTTTGTTTTATCAACAAAATTAAATTAAAACATAAGTAGGTAGGTACTTACTTAATTAGGAACTAAAAGTTATGGTTTTTAAAGTAGGTAGCATTATCGATTAAAAATTATATTCAGACAGTTAGGTATAGGTAAGTTTTTTCCTAAAAGAATACGAAGGTTCTTAGTAGAAATTGTAATTACTAGCTAATTTACTAGAAATTCTTAGAATCATTAGGAAAATATGTAGTATTAGGTAAAATAACTGCAACGTCAATTATACTTCGATACGTAGTCAATAATGATAGTCTTGATAGCTATTTATAGATGCCTATCATTAATTGCACCTCAGAGCATTAAATACAGGACAATCGCTTCAGACCTGATTGCTAGTTAGGGCTCGATTTTATGTAGTTTTGTGTTTCTTATTTTTAGGCTTTTCACGTCGTATATCATGCAATTTTTATTTTTATTTGTGAGTTCTAAAACCAAACAAAACCTTAGTATTTCTTTTAGTTAGTAGTCTTAGTATTTGCAAATATTTTATGCATTATGAATCTAACCACTATACCAACCTACTTACCACGATGACAACCCCTTCACTAGACTCATTCATAAAAAGAAGGCTGTATTAAAAAATAACAAAACATGGTTCGGTACCTCCTAAATTGTTTTCAAACCTCTATTGTACAATAACATTGTCACCTCTGTGTACTAAGTACTAAAAATGTTTTTATTTATAATAATATGTGGCAAAATATTCCTGGAAAATTGAATTATTCTATGAGTTTGTATTCTCCACCAGATCCATGTTAAACATAGAGCAGCCGCCAGCCGTCGTAGTTAATCAAGCGACAGTGAAAGAGTTTCCCAAGGTGAGCACACGTCCTTCCTGCATTACTGTTTACATTTCTAAAGAAAAACAAGCCGAGCGCCGCGATGATAGGCTGTGGAATAATATCCTGTATTTGGGAAAAATGTTTTCTCTCTCGTCGAATGTTTACGCAAAGCCCTGACGACGTAAGAATCGTTTCTCGTTGCTATTTACTTTGTGAATCTGTTGTTATACAGGGTGTTTATTTTTCATTAAAATTTCCCTTAGTCTTATCCGCCTCACATTGGTATTGGTGCTCCGGAAGACTCGCTGCAATCCTGTTTCGGTCTGATGCCGAAGCCACCGCACAAGGACGTTATCAAATACAACTTGAATGCTAATAAGGTACGTTTGACACTATATTTTGTTACGTTAAGAACGAAACAGGAGCACGCCTATATTCCCAAGACAATTCCGACATTTTCTTGACATTCTAAAGGGGCTTGTTACCAGGCAAATTTCTAGTAAATAAATAAAAAAATAATGCCGGACTTTTCACACAGCATCATCTAGCCCCAAAGCAGAGCTTGTGTTATGGTTACTAAATGACTGATAAACTACTTATATACTTTTTTGTTTGTAAATACATACAATAGTAAAATAAAATAGTAAATAAATACATAGTAGTATAAATACATAGGTATTTTTTTACAACCATTGATGCAATGCAAGCACAATTTTAATGAATGAACGTGTAGTGTATGTGAGGTGCAATAAACCTTCGAGTTAGGTTTAATGAGGTTGGTTTCGAAGGGATGGGGGACAGACCTACTACATATTATAATGATTGTCTTAAATAAAATATGGTCGATGCACAACTGCGAAATTGAACAAAACAGAAAAAACAAATATAAATTGGTTTTGCGTAAATTTAGTCTTTGGTGAATTCTCAATGTAGGTATTAACTCTGATAGTGTCCATCACTTATTGTTTTATTTTAAAATACTTAAGTAGGTATGTACCTTCTTCCTAATGAAGTAAAAAAAATACACAGTCTGGTATGGTATAGCTGATTAGAAATTAACTCTCGTTAAACACGACCTATGAGTTAATAGTCGAACGACTAAGTGGTATTTACGTAGTTAAACAAACTTCAGTCTAAAAACCTTTGAAGAAGTTCGCGAATACTTCCATCGAACAATATAAATTATTCCTTGATGTTTGAGTTTGCAGTGTCTCCCGACTCAATTAAAGTTGCAGTGGAGTGCTCTGCACTGCACAAAGAATAAAGAAGCATAAGATACTAGTTAGGTACTGACATAAAACACTTCTTCTGATTTGGTTTCTTTTACATTTATTATGACAAAAGTCATGATAAACTTTCATCATAATAAAAAGAGGTGCCAATAGATTTAACAGTGGTTCAAGGTAGAAAATGCTGAATCAAAAACACGCATCTTGTGACGAAATATTTGGTTTTATACGAGTAGGTAGGATGTTGAAACAGCAGGAACCATTTATATCCAAATAACACTCAAACGAAGCCACGGCTAAAAATGTAATTTAATTTAGTCCCCGTGACGTCAATTTGTGCCGGTTTTAATCAACGCTGTGTAGCTGCGGTTATTTGACGGTCCATGAAGCAGTCCTATACATACAGGAGTTTTTTAAACTTAAGGTATGCGTACAAGGCTTGGAAATTGTTATAAAAATATTGCGCCGGAGATGTGATAAGTAATATTTTATGACATTGTATTTTCAAATGTTATGACTTCTGCTCACCGCTTCAGTTCAATAAAATAGAAATTAAAAACCACAACATAATTAGTAGGTATAAAGGTAAGTAGGTACAATAATGACAAAAAAAACATTCATTTTTGGATTTCAACTTTTTAATTTTGTAACACTCGAGAACTCGTCCATGATCCTGTCTCTGTCCAGATATTTACGAACTGGGTCAGCCTAGTGACGTCAGCGGGTATTAAATAAAATAAATAAGAAATCATTTATTTCAGGCAACACAGAACAAAATATACAATGATAAAATGCCATTGGCCAATATTTATAGATATCTGCCTTACAGACTAACATACATATTAATATTAAATATTAACCAAGTCATCGACGCTCCTAAAGCTCTTTAAGGCGATCCAGCATCTCTTTGACGTAAAGATTTACTTCCAATCGCATTTGCATCTTACTTGGTTACTTTACTATTAATGGCTTTAACCATCATAATTTATTGAACAACAAAACTCACTTTTGCTAACATAATTCTGCAGAATCTTCGTTACTTGTGCGAGCTTGACTGGATCCATCCAGAAGACAACGGGCGTCGGTTCGTCCTCTCGTACAGCTTGGCCGATGGCACAATCAAGATAGGCGAAGTGCCGCGCCGCAATTCTGGCATTAAAGAGGGCAAATTCCTCAAATCCATGCGCCTGCAGACGCCAGAGTCAGACCCCAACTTTCCAACTTATTTCACGCCCGACAAGTTCTATATTGGTAAGTTTGAACCAGAGATCTTATCATGTGAACCACTTGTAATATTATCAGTTTCATCAATAATTAAACTATCATCACTCAACTGAAGCAAATAGAAGTTGACAGTCGAATACGACCTGTAGAGATAAATCAATACCAATGCCGTGTTTGTGGTATGAGAGATTACTACGGAGAGAAGACGGAGGGCTTAAACTTTGTTGGATACGCAAGAACATATTTTCATCATTACATTATTTGATATTTATTTCTGTTACGAATTTAGTGACCAATGTTTGAATCAGATCTATCTATGTGGATATGAGATGGGAGAAGTAGATAGGTATCGTAGTACCTATAGTATCAGATTCAGATAATCTGTGACAGGACATAATAACTATTTTCGTTACAACATGATTCATGTTTGAATTTAACTTAATAGCTATATTCCAAGTGTTCCTTTTACAGGAGATAATTTGAAGTCGCATTAAGTTTCTTGAACGGTTTACGACTGCTAGTAGTTTTAATGGACTCCTTTTGAAAGAATGAGATGATAAAACTTTGGTAGTAGGGATGGTATCAGATGCAATTTAAAGTAAATTTGCTGCCAGGCAACGTTGAAGATGCAATCTTAACTTTTAATACTTATCACTTGCAAATATTAATTTCCGTTCCTTTGAAATCCTGTGATATTGTAACGTTATCCAAGAAAATTTAATATTTGTAGGTAGTGTATTGTAATATCGATCATAAATAAATAAAGTACTTACCTATTACTTTGGATACAGAAATGAATACGTAAGTAATTATTTTTATTTGACAAATAGGTACCAAATGGAACATAAAATATTTTATGTCAATATAAATGATTAAGCGTTTTCGCGTTATTCGATGAACCAAGAGATTCAAGATTCAAATGACATTTACCAAAATGTTTTTTTATTATTGTATGAACTACGCTTTATCGGGTGATCGTTGCGTTTTTTTTTTTGTCGTAAGTATTAACCTATATTTAATAACCACAACGTCACAAGTTACATATCATCGGGAAACGGGAAAAGCAAAAAATCAGGGGTACCTAAGCCTGTCGGGATGACTCTTAGGAAATACTGCTTAGATAAATAAATAAATAATGCTGGACATTTCACACAGCATCATCTAGCCCCAAACTAATCAAAGATTACTTATATTACTTTTTGTTTGTAAATACATACATATTATACATAGAAACAGACCCGAGATAAATATTTGCAGATAATACAAAAATTTCGATAATACGAAAATCGAACCCGCAACCTACTGCGTGCCATGCGAGCTTAAACCCCACAGAGGTCGTCAAAGTTCATTCTACCTACTAAATTTGTGTCACGTCGAATTCAATGGTTGATGAAATTATTATCAGGTGCCATAGTGCCGGTATTCAAGCACCGCTTCAGGATAATCGGCTGCGACCTGTTCGTGTACCGCTACATGAGCGCCAATCCGGAGAAGTTCCCGCAGGAGGTGATCGACAACGTGCGCAACTATCATATGCGTGAGGGCAACTTGAAGGATGAACTTGAGGTACAACACACTCAATAAATTGAGGGATTCTGACGTTAGCTTTTTTACATGCACAATAGCGCATTTACACGCTAAATTGTCTACTGCCTAACTCCTTCGATCGGAGTTTTATTTTTATTTTGGTAAGAATAACGCACAAGGAAAGTTATACATTATCAAAAATTCCTTGCATGAGAGTACAACTTTGATTGACATCACGTATAACATAGCATTTCTGCAGAATAACATCGACCGAACAAATACACAATATTTCCGATGCCTACTGTAAAGAACCATATGTCGATACATGCTTTTTAAAATGATGGATCGCCTAGCTTTTGTGCCGTCGCCAAGTGTCACCGGCGCACTAGGTACCAACGTAATTGATGGATGCCCTGCTGCCTGTTGTATCTTTATTTGTTACAAACAAATTGAGAATTTTTATTCAGTCGTACCCATACGTATTTGGTTATATTAGATTGTCCATTTTGTTTATGAATAAATTTTGGTTATAGGTTTTCTATCATACTTACCAAAATTTTATTTACAACAAAAAAACAAACAAATTATTAAGTATTATTTGGTCTAGGTTCGTTATAGGATAGGTACCTACCTACTACCTAGTTATTAGAGTCGCATAACATATTTTATTGCAATAGAGCTAGTACCTATAATCTTACAAGATTTTATGTTATAATAAAAGTGAGCAAACTTGGTAGAGGAAATAATTGAAATTTATTGCTTAGTATGTCTGAAAGTTCAAAGCTCGAGTTTGCAAGCTCAACTCGTAGGTAAATAAATCGTAGTATGTAAGCTACGAACATTGATTTCATTGATGACGCACGAAACGATACGAACTTTGATTTTCAACCGACTTCAAAAAAGGAGGAGGTTCTCAATTCGTCTGTATGTTTTTTTTTTTGTGTATCTTGTTACGCGATTGTTCCGCCATATGTTGACCGATTTGCAAAATTATTTTTATGTTTGAAAGGGTATACTCCAGAGGTGGTCCCATATAAATTTTATTCCTGAGGGATTGATAGTTTCCCCGTAAAACTCTAAACACCTTCCCTCCTAGCCATGTCACAAATAGAATCGACAGCTTGACGCCCTGAGTCACACCGCGTTTCGAGTCAAACATTGAAGTCGGTTTTCTTTTTAGTATAAAAACGTAATTATATTCAACCAATAGTTCGCGATGAGAGGACGCGACGTAAATACTTACCTAACTATCATGTCACCCTTACCCCTCTTACCCTTCTTTTTATTATTATATTATTTTAACTTTTTATCGCTTGTTTTTCTAGGCTGCTATTCGTGAAGAACAAGCTGCCGACACTCGAGCTCAACTTGCCAAGATTGGGCAAGCGGCCGTCGCAGAGCCGAGTGCTATGGAGCGATGCTTGACCGCACTCGACGTGGTGGAAGGAAGCGCGACTCCGCCGCGGCCGCCCACACCACCCATGACTACCGACATAATCTCTTACGAAGACTCTCTCAGAGCTGTTCGTGCAAGGTACCTAATCAACAAGAACTTTGGCAATAGAGAGACTTACACAATAACCGCCATTAGAAAAATTTCTTACGACATCTTCTCAAGACGATCGTTAAGAAAACTCGTAAATAATAGTTTATTACTCGAGACTTTCCTGAAATACACAGTCTGATGATTTCAGTGAAATATATTCTGGAAAGCACTAAGTAATTAATTTACTGCACGTCCCGCTTAACATGAAGACAAACACAAAAGTATTTTACTTCTATACACACACAACATGTTTTACTTTGAATACTTATTCCGTTACAAATATCTCTTGGCATGAGAAACTCATATCCATATTTCGCTTCTGGCTAGTTTCTTTTAAATAGAATGTTTGTGCAATGTGCAACATATTTTACTGAAATGTTGGAGAGCTAATAATATTAGCTTATGCTGGCTGCTGCGTTCTTGAAGCTTAAAACTACGTTTCACTACATATCCATTTCCATTTGCCAGGTTTTCATACTTACTTCAAAAATTGTTTTGACTTTAGAGCATACCTAAGTAATTTTTTAGCAACTTATAACTGAAGTCTCAAAAAAAATTAAACATTCGATATGAACACATTTCAAATTGTATAGGTAGGATTTAATCTCGTTTAACCTTTTTAGGGTCCCGTACCCAAAGGGTGCCAACGGGACTCTATTACAAAGTAATTTATCTCAACGTTTCGGATGCCATTACCGACACCGTAGTCACGAATGAACTGCCACGACTAGGAAAAGGATTCATTACGCAATTGAGCCTAGAGTACCATACTCATACTCATAATTCTAAAAATTGCATTCTAAGAAATTAGTGTTATTCTTCATCTACCTTCATAGCTTTTTTAATAAAGGTACCTATATTGTTGTAGGTACAGTTTACCCAACGGATCTAGGCATTCGTGAAGTTAGCCGTTTGTCTGCGCAGAACACAATTGTGTATGAAAAAGCGCTAACTGCGCAGACACATGGCTAACTTCACGAATGCCTAGATCCGTTGGTACATATATTACTTATCTTTATTTTGTCAAGACTTTCACAAAATGTTCCACTGGTCCATCCATAGCGATCTCCCACCCTCTCAGGAACGTCAAGATCATCAGAACATAACATTCAATTTACTTATATCTACAGCAAACCTACATGCGACGGCGTACTGCCGCTAAAGGGTATCCTCAAGTCCGGAGCGGCTCGCGACGACCACCAGAAGGTGGTGTGCTTCAGCGGGCCCGCGGCCGATGAGCACCGCGACAAGCCCAAGCCGGTGGAATATCCACCCGGACAGCAGCCACACTTCACTGACGATCCCTACTTCTGCGAAAAGTACAAGGACGCTGTAAGTTTAATAGAATCCTCATTTGTGGGCTTTGTGGTGTAACTTTAGGCCGGCTTCGACCAAACTGCAGTCGCAATATGACTTATACTTACCTACTGCGAATAAAATCGAAAATCTTATTATCTTATACGGCGGCGAAAATAGTTTGGTCGAACCCGGCTTTAGGTTATCGTTTTTAAAAAGTAAGTAAGTACCTATAATGACCCACCTGCCGGTCCATGATATTGATCCTTATAAGTAGATAGGATTCACAGGTTCTGGCTCACTTGTCCGACCCTCTCCTAAAAAAAACAAGCGCCGAAAATTTTTTGTCCGCTCCTAAAAAAAACAAGAGCCAACTTCGGCGTCGGCTAAAAAAAAAAAAAAAAAAGTTTGGTGTCTTTTTGTATGTTTTGCCATACGCCCGATCGATCTGTGTAATCCTTTTTTTGATAGCTATAACGCTTCGGGAGTTACGTGCCGCATTTGCAAGGGTCCACTAGACCTCATTAACCCTCATTAGGTTACCTTAGGTTAGGTTTAAGTAATTACATGTCAACAATGTCGGTTGCTAATCACCTTCACTCTTCAAAACAATAAAACTATATATAGGGTACTTCCTCTTTTATTTAGTTCCATAAAAATGACATTTAAACATATTAAATACCAATATATCATTCACAATACTATTGTTCTTGAATAATCCTACAAATTCTGACAAAGATAATCCGTGGAATTTGTAATAAATGTACATCAGGCAGTACTCGCCACATACTGAGGTCCAATCATTTTGTATTCTCATTCTGTTGTAATTCCATTGTCTTGAATTCCTCCTTAAAAACCTTAGGTGAGAACCTGTAGGTGGTCGACCATAAGAATCAAAATATTCCCCAATGCCATTGTCAATATGTATTGCAACCCAGTGAGATCCGGGTTTTGTGTCAGGGTCTAAATTGCTTATAAGATACGTTGGGGTTTGTATGCGTATTGGTAATCTGTTTGCAGCATAAACGTTGTATTGTAAGCATGGATGAATATTATTTAAATGTTGCTTTATTTCCAAAGTATTCATTTTGCCTAATAGCTCATAGGTCGTATTGATGACAGGTATCTGATACAAGTGGTACATTTTGGATAGGTACCTACCTACTTAACAACTACTTAGGATAGTATGGGTCAATGTAGATAATAATAAATGCATAGTTATAAGTAATTGATAACTTTATTTCAATGTCTTAACCTAATAAAAAACATACTACAATCAATCTTAAAACTAATCTTAACTGCTGTAATCTACATTTACATTACGATTTTTATCTATTTCTATAACATTATCAAACTCTGCGTACACAATGCAGTTGATGGTTTGTGAAAGTGCTGATTCAAATCGAACTTCCAGTCTTACGCTACCGTGTTTAATAAGATTCCAATGTGTTGAAGAATGAGCTGACAAATCAGATGTTAGATCGAATGCTAATAGACAATAACCGTTAGCATAGTGTTCCCTTGATATCCCATTACCTTCATTAAGAAAATGTATACCTGTACCAGAGAACAACGTGTGATAAGCTGAAGTATAAACCTTATTTTGAAATGATGGTTGTAGAGCTTTTGAAGGTATTTGCTGACCGTCAATATATAAACAAAATGTATTGATATCATAATTTTCAAAATTAAACGGATTTTTAGTTAGGCTACCATTGAATGCGGTATTATTAACAAACCCGACTATAACTCTCTTAGGTACTTGTCCCAAAAAAATGTTATCCAACGTTTTTCCCTGTACCCCTGATGGGATCGTTAAAACTTTAACTTCAGCTCTAGTTATAGGATATTTAGCTGTAGTAGAGGTTAAAACTTTCTGATGTGCAAGTAAAACTGTCGGATTAATTCGCGCTTTGCGAACAATAAGTGTGGCGTCGGTAATGCATGCTTTAAACTTTATATCATTCGAAGAAGCCATCAGATTAAATGTTTCTCTAGAACGCACTAGTTTAACAGACATTTCAACACCATTGATTAAAAACCCATTATAAAACTAGATACGAGAAAGCGTTGTCAATAACACTATTGACAATTGGTGATTACACAATCAGGGTGATTAGTAAGACCAACATTCCACAAAACTCATTTGAAACACGTAATCATAATCAAACTAGTTAGCTTAATGATGAAATAAACAAATATTTCGATAAAACTGACAATATATATAGAACGCGAAACTTTTTAAATATTACAAAGTTATAGTCCTGTGAATAGTGAACAGTGAATATTTTGTTTGAAGTGATTGACGACACATAATCTGTAGAGATCCTCTCTCTCACTTAGCAGTTCAACATAATGGAGGTATGTAAACTTTTTTATTTTATTTATCTGTGAAAATAGCGTAATATATTAAAATGTTTTTAATAGTTATAAACTGTTGTTTCAGAATATCATTGATATTAACGAAGAAAACACTTACAAACAATATTATTACAATACATTATCAGATGATAGTAATGATAATTTAGTAATTAGAGAATCTTCAATGTTAAAAAGAAAAAAACCTGTGAACGAAAATGAGTGCTTAGATGATTTTTTTAATATACCAAGCAAATCTTTTAAGAAAAAGTTGTCATCCACTGTATCTCGGACACGTGGAGATGGAACTGCATTTTTAACAACAAATAATGATGACGGTGGTAAAGCCACTCACTTGATTAAAATAGAAGTATATAATATAAAAAAATTATCCAAAATTCCAAAAGAGCAACACTGGAAACACGCAGATGTTAGGATAAAATATTATTCCAAAAATGAAGGTGATAATTATAACACTACACAAAACCTTATTTATAACATAACAAAAGATATAGCAAATACGGAAGATTCAAAAAAATTTTTTTACAAAAATAATGATTAGTAAATTGGTATGTGTCACCTCTTATTTTTAATGTAAGTCTTATGATTAGCTAATTAGTCTGTGTGGGTTGTCTCTATTGTTATGATTAATAATATTTTACCTGAATGGTTACGATAAAAAGCATAGATTTTGCATAGCCTGGCATCAGTTTGAATCAGAAAGTCATTGCAACACATACAAGTGAAATAAAAATGGCTCATGAAGAAGTTTGCATCAGCACTTTCTTTGCACCGAACTCGATTGATAAATGTGAAGATACTGAAATGTTCAAGCTCTGTGAAGAAGTTGAATCATGTGATTTGGGAAGTAAATTTTACGATGAAGATCTCTACAGATTATGTGTTGCAGCTGAAAAACAAAACAACATGTAAGTTAATTTATGTCAGCAATAAACAATAACGTTTAAATATTAAGAATACAATTATATTTACCATTTTGTTCCTCATTTTAATATAAAACCTCATTTTTTACCTTTTAGTGATCTACGATTACAAGTTGGAGGTGGAAGCAGGAAGAGATCTCGGAGTGCTAATGAAACCAATAGTACGGCAGCAAAAATTCCAAAATACGATTCTGGATCTTCATCTCCTACATCGAGTCTTCAGACCACAGAACTTCAGACAGATGACAATGATAAGGTGAATTGTAGCATATGTCAACTTTTAATTAAAAGACGTTTTTTCACAAATCACTTAAAGAGTAATGTACACAAAAATAATGTTCTGAAATCACACAGTTCATTATCAAATGTTTCTGTAGTAGAATCTGCCTTTGGGCAACGAATTATAACATATAGAATTAATGGTAAAAATGATTCATCGTCTAACTTAATATTTGAAACTCCTGAACAATTTTTGAAATCCATAAAAGGCGATATAATGTTTTTAATTGAAGAATCAATCAAAGAACATACGGTATTCAAAGTTAATTTCATTTTGCATGCTGATTTTATACAACAATCCAAAAATGTATCGAATTCTTTTGACTTTCAAACATGTAATTACATAATATTTCGTGGGGATGACTTAAATATTTTCTTTTCATCTTTGTCTGACACTATAGTGAACAAAATAGGTACGTTTGAACAAAAAGATAGTGGATGGAGTCTCACAAAAATAAATTGTTTAGATATGAATGTAAATAAATTCAACCCACTGCGAGGTACCTCATATATTGAATTACCCGCAGATGTGAGAGCAAAGAAAGCAGTAATTAATGTAAAAAATGCAGATAATCTTTGTTTTAAATGGGCTTTGCTATCAGCTTTATACCCAGTCAATAAAAATTCTGATCGTGTGACATCATACAGTACGCATGCAAACAAACTTAAATTTGACGGTATTTCTTTTCCAGTTAAACTAACTGATATACCTAAAGTTGAGGTACTAAACGATATAAGTATTAACGTTTTTGGTTTAGAATTTGATAAAAATACAAAAAGGAATAATGTTGTAGGTCCGTTCTTTTTAACCAAATCTCGCAAAACTCGTCATGTAAATCTATTGTTCGTTCAAAACGGTACAAATAATCATTATTGTTACATCAAAAATTTATCTCGATTAGTTAGCAAACAACTTTCTCATCAAGAGCATGCGGTTTACATTTGTGATGGTTGTCTACTTCACTTCCCCACAAAAGAAAGATTAGGTAACCATCAACAACATGATTGTTCTCATATTTCGATAGAGCTCCCAAATAATGAAAGAAAAACAAAAAATTGGTTAGGACAACCAGTTTCTAATGATAAGCTTGTATTTGATAAATTTCAAAACAAGATGAAAATTCCTTTTGTTGTATATGCTGACTTTGAGTCATTACTGAACCCAATCCAAACTTGTACTAATGATTCTTCTAAACCATACACTACAAATGTAGCAAAGCATGAAGTTTATAGCTTCGGATATTATGTTAAATGTTCATATAATGATAGATTATCAAAATACGAAACATATAGTGGACCAAACTGTGCTCAAATATTTATGAATCGTTTGTATAGCGATTTAAAGGAAATTTGTAAGGCAAATAATTTTCAAAAGTGTCCTAAGCCACTGTCAACTGAAAATCAAAATAAAATTGCTAGCGCTAAAAATTGCCACATTTGTGAAAACGATTTAAATGGGGAAAACGTTCTCGATTTTGATTGGCACACAGGTAATTTTAGAGGGGTTGCGCATGATATTTGCATTAAAAAATTTCGTCCACCATACTATATTCCAGTTTTCCTCCACAATCTCAGTCATTATGATGCACATTTCATCGTTCATGCTTTAAATTTCGCGGAGGGTGAAATAGAAGTTATTCCTCAAAACAAAGAAAGATATATATCTTTTACAAAAGTACTCTCCATAAATAATCAAAAGATTAAGTTGAGATTTGTAGATTCGTTGAAATTTTTACCGTGTAGTCTCGATCAACTAGCTAAAAATCTAAAAGATCATCAATTTAACACACTCCAAAGAAATTTCCCTAATAATGAAGACTTCAACCGCCTTAGGAAGAAGGGTATTTTTCCTTATGAATTCATGACATCATCCGAATCCCTAAAATTAACTTCTCTCCCTAATCAAAGCCAGTTTTACAGTTCTCTTTCCGATTCAAATATATCTGATGAAGAATACAATCGTGCTCAGGATGTTTGGAAATACTTTAAGTGTCAAAATATGATGGATTATTCTAACTTATACTTAAAAACCGATGTTTTGCTGCTAGTTGATATCTTTGAAAATTTCAGAAACCTTTGTATGTTAACATACGATTTAGATCCTGCTCATTATTATACAGCACCAGGGCTAAGTTGGGATGCTATGTTGAAGTTCACCAAAATAGAATTAGAGTTATTATCAGATTTCGATCAAATTGCATTTATTCGGGCTGGAATAAGAGGTGGTGTGTCCCAATGTAGTAATCGCTTCGCAAAGGCAAACAATGAATTTTTAGAGGGCTTTGATGAAAGTCAACCTAAATCTTATCTAACCTATTTAGATGCTAACAATCTTTACGGGTGGGCCATGTCTCAATATCTTCCAAAGGGTGGTTTTGAATGGGTCAATCCTGACACCAATTTTATGGTCTCTGATGACTCTGAATATGGTTTCATATTGGAAGTCGATTTGGAGTACCCAAAAGATCTTCATGATTTACATTCAGATTTCCCTCTTTGCCCAGAAAACATATGTGTAGGACAATCCAAGGAAAATAAGCTTGTTCCTAATCTCAACAATAAAACAAAATATAAAATTCATTACAGAAATCTAAAACAATGTCTTGATATGGGTCTCAAATTAACAAAAATTCACAGGGTTTTAAAATTTGATCAAAGTCCTTGGTTGGAAAAATACATTAATTTAAATACAAAACTAAGGCAAAACGCAACTTCGGATTTTGAAAAAGATTTTTATAAATTGATGAATAATTCTGTTTTTGGTAAAACAATGGAAAACATAGAAAAACGTGTAAATGTAAAACTATTAACACACTGGGAAAATAATGGAAAATCTTTAGGTGCTCAAGACTTAATTGCAAAACCAGAATTTCATAGCTTATCAATATTTAATGAAAGTTTAATTGCAGTTCAGTTAAAAAAAACAAAGCTCTTCTACAACAAACCAATATATTTAGGGTTTTGTATATTGGATATTTCAAAAACTTTAATGTATGATTTTCATTACAACTATATGTTACAGAAATTTCCAAATAAAACAAAATTATTATATACGGATACTGATAGTTTTATCTATCAAACTTTTACAGATAATTTTTACAAAGATATCAAACTGGACTTAGTCTCGCGATTCGATACATCAGATTATCCTGCAGATAATCTTTTTGGGTATCCAAGAATTAATAAAAAGAAGTTGGGTTTTTTTAAAGATGAAAATAACGATAAAATTATGAAAGAATTTGTAGGTCTCAGATCAAAAATGTATGCGTTTGAAGTTGAGAACAAAATTACAGCTAAAGCAAAAGGTGTTAATAAATGTGTCACAAAAAAGATGAAAATGGAAAATTATAAGTCATGCCTCTTTGATAAAAATAATCAGTTTTGTAATATGTATAGATTTAAATCAATCAAGCATACAATTTTTACTCAGAAAATTAACAAAACTTGTTTGTCATACAATGATACAAAACGATATATTTTACCTAACAATATTGATACATTAGCTTGGGGTCATTTTAAAATTTGAAATAGTTTCTAAGGTTTATAAAATGTATATAAATAGTGTTAGTAATTGTATATTTTGTTAATTCATTAATATAGAAATAGTATCTAAGGTTGTATAAATTGCTAGTTTTAGTATTGTATATTTTGTTAATTCATTAATATTGTATCTGTAAATATTTTTTTTTGTATATTAGTCTTTGTATAGGATTTTTTTTCTTTGTTTAATGAATGTGAATAAATTATATTTTTATTGAAGAAATGTGTTATTAGTTACAAAACCCTCATAGAATTCACACGTCAAATAGTCATAAAATGTATCAATTTCTTCATCCATTTACTGCAATTATTGCTGGTCCAAGTGGTTGTGGAAAATCTAAATTTGTTACAAACTTTATAAAATATATTACAGTGATATGTAACAAACATTTTAACCAAATTACTTGGTGTTTTGATGAAATGCAACCTTTGTACAGCTTACCAAATGTAAACTACATTCAAGGGATACCAGATCTAAGTATGTTTGATGGAAAGGAAGCACACCTTGTAATTATTGATGATCTCATGAGAGAATCCGATGGTAGAGTTGTTGATATTTTTACCAAAGGTAGTCATCATAGAAACTTAAGTGTTTTTTATATTACACAAAATTTGTTTCATCAGGGTAGGGGTCAAAGAGATATTTCATTAAATTCAAGTTATATAATTTATTTTAAAAACCCTCGTGATAAAACACAAATTCGATACCTAGCTCGTCAAGTATCACCAGAAAATATAAAATTTATCGAAGATGCTTATAAGGATGCAACCACAGAAGCACATGGATATTTAATGATTGATCTTAAGCAAGGCACAAATGATATTTGTCGAATCAAAACCAAAATATTACCTGAAGATGGTTATTGCACAGTTTACGTTCCAACAAAAGGCTTTAAATATTCAAAGACTCAACACATTCCTATCACTTATAAATAATGAGTCGTAGCCTCAAGACGCATAAGGATTTATTAAACGCACTAAATACACTAAAACCAAAATATCAACAAGTCATATTAAGGGTATGTGATGATGATGAAATAAATTGTATCTGTGAGTGTATTCACAACGTTCTTCAAGGTAAAATTCCACTCGACAGAAAAGAGAAAAATAAACTAAACAAATTTAAACATTTACTTAGGAAATTGGTTCGCAAAGGCTCAAATAAAATAAGAAAGAAAATTTTAGTACAAAGAGGTGGAGCATTCCTACCAATCATATTAGGTTCCATTTTGAGTGGATTGATGAGTTCACTTATTTAAAATGGAACATGCTAGAAAAATGATGCTCGTTGAACCAAGCTTGATTGAAAAATTAAACCAAATTAACACCCAACATGGGGTTGAAAATCCAAGAACGCGATTGGATACAGAAATGCATAATATTTTAAATAGTAAAATGGATGATAGAAAAAAATGTATCCTATACTTACAAATTTTGCAAAGGTTTCTTCACTTCACCGAAGAAGATCGCCAACCTGTTGAATTACCAATAATAACATCTGAAATTCCTGTAATAAGTAAAGATTTGGATAAAAATAATGACATCAAAAATGAACACGTAGTTCACTCTCCGACTTCGAGCGATGAAGATAATCAGCAAGAAAGTTCTATTACTCCGTTTGAGTCTCCCAACGAAAGTATTCATTCCCCTTTGAAGACTCCATACTCAATTAATCAAATATTGAGTTTAATACCTAAAACTTATAACAAAAAAGGTGAATTGTTATTAAGTTCACTATCTCTGAGTAAAAATAGAAACAAAGTTCATTGGAGAAACGATGGTACAGTTGTGATTGATAATAAAGCTATTCCTGGAAGTAATATTATTGATCTAGTGAATGATATACTAAGACCATTAAAAAAAAGTGATCCAATAGGTTGGAAAGAGTTCTCTAAAGGATTGAAAGATATGAAAATACCACTCACATACATCGGGAATCCCAAAAGAAGTCAATACATCAGTGAACTGCGGTTAAAAGATATTGGTGAACATTCCAAAAACGAAGAATCATATTCAACACCCAATAATAGTGACTATATAAAAAAACTACGAAAGAAGATCGATTGGGAAAAATGGACCCCTTATTAGAAATTAATCGAATATACTATGATCCTTCACATCCTGCTGGATATGGAAGCATTAATAAATTGACAAAAGCTATGAATGGTAAAATGAGTGTAAAAGATATCAAAACATGGTTGCAGAATCAAGAAACATACACACTGCATAAACCTGTTCATAAGAAATTTCCTCGTAATAGGTATATTTTATCAAACCTAAACGAGCTTTGGCAAGCTGATTTAAGTGATATGAGAACGTATTCTCAATCTAATGATGGTTTTAATTACATTTTGTGTGTGATTGATGTTTTTACAAAATATGCGTTTGTAAGACCTATGAAAAATAAAAACTCTGAAACAGTTAAACAATGTTTTGAAAGTATTTTTAATGAAGCTAATATTACTCCAACACACATACAATCTGATAAGGGAACAGAGTTTGTTTCAAAGGAAGTGCAAAAATACTTCAAGAATAAAAAAATTAATTATTATACAACAAACAACCCCGACATAAAAGCAAGCATTGTTGAAAGGTTTCAAAGAACACTTAAGATGAAAATGTGGCGTTATTTTACACACAAAAATACTTACAGATATGTAGATATTTTACAAGATTTGGTGTACGCATATAATCACAGTTATCACTCTAGCATAAAAATGTGTCCTTGTGACGTTAATTTTAGTAACATAATGACTGTCTGGAATAACCTATATGATAGAAAAAGTGATATAAGGGTCTCAGGTACCACTTTACCAAGGTTTCATATTGGTGACCACGTGCGAATAACTAAGTATAAACATATCTTTCAAAAAGGATATGAATCCAATTGGAGTGATGAAGTTTTTATTGTATCTTCAATCATAGATAGATCACCTTGGGTAGTATACACATTGAAAGATTTGCAAAATGAACCAATAATAGGTACATTTTATGAAAAAGAACTGCAGAAAGTAAAATATAACCCCACTGCAAGTTATAAAATAGATAAAATCATAAGCACACGCTACTCTGGGAACAGAAAGCAGTTGTTGGTGAAGTGGAAAGGTTATCCAGATAAATTCAACAGTTGGATTTTGGCTTCTAGCATCAAACAACAATGAAAGAAAGTTTTTATCTTACATTACTAAGCAACAGTTCAATGGAATATTTTCCGGAAAACACTACTGCTCTTTTTTCTACTAAATTACCAAAATCTATCATTTTGGAAGGGTCATGGTCTGTTGGTGTTGTTGAATTTCAATATCCAAGTACAATGTTCACTGTTCAAGAACGTGAAAATATTGTTTATGTGGCTAAATGGATGCAGATGCCTGGTGATCAGAAAACCTCAAAAGTGTACTACAAAACACACATACCAGCCACAAACTATGATAGTATTGATCATATCTTAGCAGCATTAAACAACATAAAAGAAAATGTTAAATTTCGTTACGATGAGTTATCAAAGTTGGTCTCGGTCTCTGTAATGGATAAATCAATAACATCATTAACGTTATCACCAAAGCTGTCTCTACAACTTGGATTTGAACCTTCTAGAAATTTGGTTACTAAGGGATTAGGGAAGTGTCCTGCCAATTTGCATTTAGGGTTACCATCTCAATTATTAGTTTACTGTGATATAATTGAACCACAAATCGTTGGTGATGTTATGACTCCTTTACTTAGAATAATACCATTAGATCCCTCAAAATATATTTATGGTGCTAATAAAATGCACGTTTTCTCACCACCGCACTACTTGCGTGTCATGCGAAGGGAGTTTGATACTATTGAAATAGATATAAGATCGAACACAGGTGAAAAAGTACCATTCCAGTTTGGAACAGTGTGTGTTAAGCTACATTTTAAAAGAACATAATGCAATATCATCAAAATAATACGTCTTGCCCTTATGAAAACTATTACTCACACCAGGCTGGGTCAGGTATCGGAGTCATCTATAGAGGTGCACCATATCAACGTGGACATGGAATTGGCAGCTTTTTGGGGGGACTGTTTCGATCTGTTTTACCACTATTCTCCAGTGGAGCCCGAGTGATTGGTAAAGAGGCTTTGAATGCTGGTGTGGGGTTGTTATCGGATCTTGTTAGTGCGCGACCTATGGATGAATCAATTAAAAATCGTCTAAAAGAAGTCAGCTCAAATTTAAAGAGAAAAGCTGATGATAAAATTGATCGAATTAATATGTCGGGGTCAGGATATATAACGAAACGGAAACAACTAGCTTCATTCATTCCACCGCTAGCTGCTAAAGTGAAAGCTTCAAATAAAAAGAAAAAGTTGTCCCACAATAATCTTAAAGACATATTTTCATAACATTTTACATAATATTAAATAAAAATGTCTTTTTTACATACCCATTCTTGTGAGTGCATTAAGTCAGAATTAGATTTATTTGCTTTGCCTTCAACTCAAACAAGTATAGAAAATGGGATGTGGATACATTACAAACCTATTTCATCCCTTGCTGACGATGGCCCCATCGAATTTCAAGTACCAGGAACTGGAGATGACTATATTGATCTATCACACACTTTGCTTCATATAAAAGCTAAAGTACTAAACCAGGACTCAACAAAACTTACTTCTACAGCAGTAGTAGCTCCTGTTAATAATTGGTTACATTCTCTGTTTTGTCAACTTGATGTTTATTTAAATCAAAAACTTGTATCACCACCCAACAACACTTACCCTTATCGTGCATATTTGGAATCTTTATTGAATTATGGTTCAGCAGCCAAGACATCTCATTTGACTTGTGGTCTTTGGTATGAAGATAGTGCTGGAAAAATGGATGCTACAGATGATAAAAATGTTGGGTTTACTAAGCGCCAGGAATTCGCATCAGAGAGTAAAGAAATAGAGATGATTGGGCATTTACACGGTGATATTTATAATCAAGAAAATTTTTTAATCAATGGTGTTGAAATGTCTATTAAACTAGTGCGTTCTAGAGAAACATTTAATCTGATGGCTTCTTCGAATGATATAAAGTTTAAAGCATGCATTACCGACGCCACACTTATTGTTCGCAAAGCGCGAATTAATCCGACAGTTTTACTTGCACATCAGAAAGTTTTAACCTCTACTACAGCTAAATATCCTATAACTAGAGCTGAAGTTAAAGTTTTAACGATCCCATCAGGGGTACAGGGAAAAACGTTGGATAACATTTTTTTGGGACAAGTACCTAAGAGAGTTATAGTCGGGTTTGTTAATAATACCGCATTCAATGGTAGCCTAACTAAAAATCCGTTTAATTTTGAAAATTATGATATCAATACATTTTGTTTATATATTGACGGTCAGCAAATACCTTCAAAAGCTCTACAACCATCATTTCAAAATAAGGTTTATACTTCAGCTTATCACACGTTGTTCTCTGGTACAGGTATACATTTTCTTAATGAAGGTAATGGGATATCAAGGGAACACTATGCTAACGGTTATTGTCTATTAGCATTCGATCTAACATCTGATTTGTCAGCTCATTCTTCAACACATTGGAATCTTATTAAACACGGTAGCGTAAGACTGGAAGTTCGATTTGAATCAGCACTTTCACAAACCATCAACTGCATTGTGTACGCAGAGTTTGATAATGTTATAGAAATAGATAAAAATCGTAATGTAAATGTAGATTACAGCAGTTAAGATTAGTTTTAAGATTGATTGTAGTATGTTTTTTATTAGGTTAAGACATTGAAATAAAGTTATCAATTACTTATAACTATGCATTTATTATTATCTACATTGACCCATACTATCCTAAGTAGTTGTTAAGTAGGTAGGTACCTATCCAAAATGTACCACTTGTATCAGATACCTGTCATCAATACGACCTATGAGCTATTAGGCAAAATGAATACTTTGGAAATAAAGCAACATTTAAATAATATTCATCCATGCTTACAATACAACGTTTATGCTGCAAACAGATTACCAATACGCATACAAACCCCAACGTATCTTATAAGCAATTTAGACCCTGACACAAAACCCGGATCTCACTGGGTTGCAATACATATTGACAATGGCATTGGGGAATATTTTGATTCTTATGGTCGACCACCTACAGGTTCTCACCTAAGGTTTTTAAGGAGGAATTCAAGACAATGGAATTACAACAGAATGAGAATACAAAATGATTGGACCTCAGTATGTGGCGAGTACTGCCTGATGTACATTTATTACAAATTCCACGGATTATCTTTGTCAGAATTTGTAGGATTATTCAAGAACAATAGTATTGTGAATGATATATTGGTATTTAATATGTTTAAATGTCATTTTTATGGAACTAAATAAAAGAGGAAGTACCCTATATATAGTTTTATTGTTTTGAAGAGTGAAGGTGATTAGCAACCGACATTGTTGACATGTAATTACTTAAACCTAACCTAAGGTAACCTAATGAGGGTTAATGAGGTCTAGTGGACCCTTGCAAATGCGGCACGTAACTCCCGAAGCGTTATAGCTATCAAAAAAAGGATTACACAGATCGATCGGGCGTATGGCAAAACATACAAAAAGACACCAAACTTTTTTTTTTTTTTTTTTAGCCGACGCCGAAGTTGGCTCTTGTTTTTTTTAGGAGCGGACAAAAAATTTTCGGCGCTTGTTTTTTTTAGGAGAGGGTCGGACAAGTGAGCCAGAACCTGTGAATCCTATCTACTCTTATAAAACTAAAAGAAATAAATAAATAATGCTGGACTTTTCACACAGCATCATCTAGCCCCAAAGTAAGCTGAGCTTGTGTTATGGGTACTAGATGACTGATTAGCTAGTTATATACTTTTTTGTTTGTAAATATATACATAGAAACACCCAGGTAGGTAGGTACGTTCTCTCCGGGAAGAATAACAAGGAGCCCTACTACTCTGACTGCGTATGATGAAGTATATTGAGACGCTGTAGTGTAGGCACTTATGTGTGTGTGTTAACGAGCGGGAAAATCGCTTATCTCAAAACGTAGATTAGTGACTCAGCTCTTATAGTTCACCTACTTACTTGTCGTTTACTCAATGAATAGCATACTCGATACGTGTGTAGTTGATTACCTAAGCCTTGAGTTTAGGATTCATTGATGCACAAGACATGCAGTCATAGGTATTTGAAGCCACAACTTTTTTAGTAAAAATTGAAGCACTCCGCCAACACAGCTCAATAAAATAACAATTATATTTTGCACGCGTTATTATGATAAGGTATTTATTTTAGATTGTTCTACTTTTTCAAAAATAAGTTATTTACCCTGGCTATTATCCAGGACTACGAGACGTAGCCCACAGCTACGGCGTAGCTCTCCTACGCGTAGTGCGGATCAGTGTTTCAAAGTTCTACGATCTACCCTGTCCTGAAGTTATTTTATTTTTTGTAAATGAGTAGTATACCTACTTTCCTATATACTCAAAGATATTTCCGTAAACAAGGTTTAGTAGTACCCTACTTGTTTTCATCCTTGGATTCACAAATGATTTTTAATCTCGGACTGAGCCTGAGTAGGTAAAAATTTCATGTATGAAATGAAAAAATGAAAAAAACTTTATTACAATACAATGTAGATACCTAAATACTTAAATATAGATTATTACATAGATACCATTGTTTGTAATTGGTGCAGTCTTATCGCTGGATAGCGATATCTTCCAGATTATATTATATTAGATTATATTATAGTATTTTTATTTCGCGTCCCGTTAAGTGTAGGCATAGGTTGCCTCCTGACGCTATATAAATCATCTAATTTAGATGTAAAGGCCTAAGTTTTTGAGTAGGACAGCTGGGATCATTAGAATAGCCCTAAGAGCAAGGTGATTCTACTTCATTTCTTACTTTCTTTTTTAGGATGCAGCGGAGCGGGCAGAGCGTCGCGCCGGCGATATTTGCCCGTACGAGATTATCCCGAACGCGCAAGTGGCCAGCGCTGGTGCCGAGGATGCTGGAGACCGCCTACAACTGCCCGGCTACCTCGGCACTTACGGCGTAGATTGCAAGGAGGTATACCTTCATACGTAGATTCATGATCGTATAACAAAGGTAGGCTTTATTCAGGCACTCAGGACAGCAGCGTACAAAAATGCATCCAAAGTGCAGGCCTTATTATTGTTATGAATTGTCACTGTAAAGTAAGTAATAATTATAACAATAACAGCAGGTAAGTAAGTAGGTAAGATACCTAATTTCAATTAAATTTAGGTATTAAGTACTTATTTCAAATGCGATTGCATTACCTACGTAGCAGTGATTTTATCTCCGTCAGTCTCGACATCCTCCTACAAGAAAATGTATACGAATAGATAGTACCTATTTACTTACTCCTACTAAAATTGCAAAACGGAAATTATTATTAAACAATCATATCTGCAAACCTTAGGCAATACCTACATAATTCGTTGACTTAAGGCCAGCTGGTTTGTTACTGCTTGTCAACTCCAGCCACAAATTTTGTTATTAATTTTTTGTGTATTAATCGTCACTTCCGTGATATAGGTACCTACCTACGTATTCGATCAATTTGCTTCGATGTTTTTAAGAGTTACGCGCATACAAAAAATAAGCCTGCCTTGTTACATGCAAAAAACCAAGGTTATATAATATACGCGCTATAAAATAATACTGTCAACAACCTAAGAAGATACTTATTCTGAGTTTCATCCAAAAACGTTCAGTTCTAATAAGATGATAGGTATCTTCTAATAGGATAGGACCTACTTATAACTTTTGTTGAGATAATATTGTTCTCTTAGTAGTTCCGCGATTCAGGTGATGCTTTTAATTCAGGTACCAGAATACATGCGTCTATCGGCAGACGCGTACGAAAAGGTGAAGAAGCTTCGCCGCGAAACTCCCGACATCTCTCCCGAGGCGACTCGAATGTCCGAATACCCTCGTCTGCCGCACCCGACCGTCGACGAATGCGTCCATCCACCGCCAGAGGCCGGCGGACCTTGCGCTCCCAAGAAGAAAGAAGATGTAGCCTTCGCATGCCCCCGAGTCGAGCCCAGACTTCCGGGCTGCAACCCAGATAACAAAAATCAATGATACTTACTAAACACAATTTCTCGCTGCAGTTTGGGTCAATTGTGTATGAGCTGAGCAGAGCATATTGGGTACTCACTCGCACAGGTTTTAGGGCAATACATATTGATACTTATGTCTGTTTTAAGCGCGAGAGTGATTTTATCGATAGCGCACGCTTGATGGACACACACATCACTATTCACTTAACAGGATTTATGACCCCGCCTGCAGCAAGATAATTACAACGACTGTAACAATGTTATTCATCTCTGATGAAGAAGAACAGCAATACCTTTTTGTTCCTTAAAAACTTAAATATACTGTGGAGCACGAAGGCTACTGTTAGCCAACCACATTCACGTCAAAACTGTTTCGAAAACTATTTTTAAAATCCATTTCGTAATAGTTGTTGTTGGTTAACAGTTTTACATAAATAACATAGATTAGTTACCTATACTTTAATTTATTCTCAAATGATGAGTAAATGTTTTTGATATTCATAAATATGTTCGTTTTATTTATAACCTCTGAGCTCTGTGGCTTGCTTGAAGTATTGAATAATACTTTCGATACGGGATTAATTAAACTCAATATAACAAATTATATATTTATTGTAGGTACACAAAACTTCACAAAGTATAGTACAAAATATAGTTTATGAATATAAAATAAACGAAAAGGAAAGGGAATGTTGAAAACTTACAGTAAACGTAGGTTTGGCGTATAACTAAAATCATAATTTACAAATAAAAAAAAATTAAGATTTAATTATTAACTTATAAGAATTCTCACGAAAATATAAGCAATGTACCTATTCTGATAAATTGTTATCTAGCTGATCAATTCACTATTCATATTATGAACACTTTTCTTTAATTATAGCAGCTATATTTTTTGCAAGATAGCCAGTAGTGTGTATGTAGTATCCAGAAATTTGAAGAGCTATGGTTGATTCAATGTTTTCTCACTTATTTTGGCCACTTATAGTGCCTATAGGCCTAAAATTAAATGCGCAAAGGTCGCATAATACGATCGAAAGCCAGCTCTACCGGACGGAATTAAATACGGTTTCCTCAACGTGAAACCTAATAGAAAAAATTCAGACAAGCGGAGTCACATTTTAATGCTAATCTTGCAGTAAAAGATAATCAGAATCATAATTCATTCATTCATTTAAAAAAATTTATAAATAGTACTAAAAATGCTGTGAGTCATAAAATGCATACGAATAATTGATTTTATATTACGTCAGATATATAATAACTAGTACAACAATAGCTAGGGTAACGAACATTCCTCCGAACAGAATGTATTTGTCCTGAACAACTCTCCTCTCTATGAGGGATATGGTGGCGTTCGATAGACCGAGGGTGTTCGCTAAGTCGATTATTCTCCTGTGTGCCCCTTTCAACGTTTCTCGATTGTACCTCAAAGTCTCCAACATACTTGTACCTGAAATGAACACAACATTATTTTTTGATAGCTACCGACAATCAACACTGACAACATAGCCTACATGCGACTCCAGGATAATAGTGTTTTTTATCTATGAAATTCAAATTGGAAACTAGCGTGTGACTTTATCTAACACGATAAGAACACAATGCTATTTTTTAATTAAATATGTAGTTGTATTTATAAAATTAAATGTCTTCTATTTTCATAAAACTAACTATTTTATTGTCTTCTATTTTCATAAAACTAACTATATTTTTTTCAATTATTACCTACAGCAATTTACTGCAAATTATATCTTTCCTAGTAAGTAAAGTTTAATATACGTAGTCCGTGATATCATCGAAACAAGTTTTTAATTGTTTCCATTAACGGATGTTTAGAGTGGAAAATCTAAATGGATGCTTGAATTAGTGCGCGCCTCAGATTCAGATACTAGGCCGGTCGGTACACAACCATTGTTTACGGGCAACAATAGGTTCATTTCCTATTTCTTTGAATTGTGTAATAAGTGAAGCGACGCATTTCAATAGGCAGCTTCACTACCTGTTTCATAATCGGAAGTTACGGGCAAAGTAAGTTCCGATTATGAAAGAGGGTGAATATTTTGGTATTTTTATTAAAAGTCAATCCATACTAACTAATCCATATATATAGACTACTTTTTTTATAAATAATCATGAGGGGGCGAGAAAATAAGGGTTGCAAGTTTGTATGGGGAACAAAGTTAAAACAGCACGAGACCGCGTACTTAGCATTACTTGTATTCTGCACGAGACCAATTCCTACACATAAAATGCCGTCTTGCCGGCATCAGCAGCGTAAATACAAAAAGCTAGCTTTATTCGCGTTATAGCAGTCGCAGAGCGCGTCCGACTACTAGGTACCTACTACATTGCAGTCATCTGTTAGTGTAAAGGTCATCCGAGAGATACAAATTGTGTTGTTTTATCTGAACTCAAACTTAGGTTATGTTAGCTTAGGACTAAGTACAGCCTATCGTATTTTATCAAGTTTATGCGTTTGCCTTGATCCGATGCGATCATGCCCGGTCGAACTGCAAGGTCGCGACAACAAGCTCTTGGACCAATACAAACTAACTGAATCAAGTGTTTGATATAAGTGAAGTGTCGTGTGCCGAGCCAATATTTGAAATACCTAAAAATGTGGTAAGTGTATAGAATAATATTGTATCTATTTTTCTTTTCTACTGCTTACTCTACAGTTCTACACATTCCACTCAGGAAATAATTACACGTAAACTACTTATATTTTCTTCCATAGGTATTTTAACACATAGTACTTACTGTCAAAGGTTTTATGGAGCTGCCTGCGTAATACAGGGCAGTATATTAAGATCTTAACATAAAATGGGAATAAGGATACAAATTAGAACTACTTTTAATTGATGAAATTGTTATAATGCTTACTTTATCAGACTGTCGTATAAGGTATGCATAGTTTTATATTTTGGTAAACATTAACAAACGGTTGTTTTATTTTACAAGTAGTTGCTGCCTGCGGCTTCACTCTCATGGTACCATCAAAATTAAAAGTTTATTAAATAATTTATACTCTGACATTTCTGTAAAGTGTCTCCGCGAGCGACATGTGAAACTTGCGTTACATCACAGTCTGCATAATTATTTTTCTAATTGTATGTGCGTACTTTGTGACATAGAATTATGCAAATTCTAAGAACAATCGTTTTTTCTATGGTAGGCTGTTTACAAAATGTCCATGCAAAACACGCATGTACCTATTTGGACGTGCCTGCCAATGTCTATCCATTTATAATCTGAATCCCGAAAGATCTGATAGAATGTCTCTGCGTTTGCTACTGGCATAGTGGTTTCCATAAAACAAGCAACTTTATAATTTATAATGTCCAGCATTCTTTATTACGAAGCAAAACAGTTTTTCGAATTCATGGCTACACTCTCTCACAACTCAATGTCAAGCCAAGTAATGCAATCAAGGGTGGGGTGAAACACGTGTCGAAGACCATCGTGTTCACGACTGTATCCTGAGACGCGGTCTCTCAGATTGTTTTGTACATTTCAGATCATTTGAAGATGTCATAATGGGTTAGTAAGAGGCATGTCTAAATAAATATTTGGCACATGTACACGTGACAGGTTGCAAGCCTATCGCAGCCTATTAGAATACTACCTGGCTTTCTGACGCTGTTTTTATTTTTCTTTTAGTGCTCGTCCGCATATTTAACCAAAACGAAAAAACTAGGAATGGTTCCGAGCCGACTAGTGAAACCACACCTAGAATATTTAATTGAAATATGGGGTTCAGCAGCCGAAGCAAATGTGAGGGAAGTGCAGATAGCGCATAATAAAATAATCAAATGACTCTACAAAAATACTTTATAAAAGAATTCAATTGCTCAATGTATCACAGATATTCACATATAATACGTGCTCATTAATAAAAAAATATTCTGAATAAAACTATAATGTCAAACATACAACTAACAGTCAAAAAATATAAATATAATCTTTATTTGAAAAGATTTAAAAAGAATGTAATAATATAAACCCCTTTAAACGAAAATTAAAACAGCACATTACTAAATAAATAAAAAATTTAATATATAAAAAAAATATATATACTTACTATAAAATGTAAATACATAACATAAATAATAAAATCACATAAAAGTAATTTCCCTACTTAACTATCACATCATAAGCCCAAACAATTATATTTATTAAGTAGGTAAATCCAAAATAAAATAAATTCAAGTCGCTTGACTCCTGGACTACAATAACACAACCTTGCCTGCTCAATAACAGCCTAGTTCCTATTGTATCGTAACAAATTATCTGTTCTGTTTGCAATCAATGTGACTGGGCAGGTGCCCAGTCACATTGATGGCTTGATAGTTTGTTAGCGATTCATACATACATATTTAGTAAAAAAAATGTAGTAAGTACACATACCTAGTTAAGTTTGCATGTTCTGTTACATGTCAGCATTCAATTAATAGTAAATATAAAACTCATGTAAGTGATAATAATAATAAATAATAATAATAATGCTGGACATTTTCACACAGCATCATCTAGCCCCAAACTAAGCAAAGCTTGTACTATGTATTATTATCTATGTACTGTTCTTATAAGAAATAAATTCTAACCTAAACCTAGATACTATTTTAGGTGTTAATACGTGTTGCTGTTTGATATTTCGGCTAGATTCTTGACTACACTTTGTAAAAGATGCTTGCTTTCTGAAGGCATAGGCCAAGTCTCTTGAAAAAACGACATAGCGACATGCTCCTAGGTGTTCTTTTACAACTTTAAATTGATTTATTAATCGACTGGTATCAAAATCAATAGCAATCATATAAAATGTAGTACGAAATTTGTTTTTGTAGGTATACAACTTAGATAAGGCGACTGCACCAATTACAAAATCATGATTTCACACAAGGTAAAAAGATTTATAAAAGAAAATCAAGTCCAAGGACAATGTCCAGCTTTGAAAGGCGAACAAACCCAAACAAGTTTTCGAGCACCAAACTAAAACTTTACTCTAATAGCAATTTACGCACAAACTGAACACACACACACACACATCTTAAAAGCGTCCCCTAACTAAGTAAAGGGTAGCACCAACTTTATCAATGTTTCGTGTTCACTCTCTATTGGAGTAGTGAATTAAACTAAGTAGGTACCGATATACAGGGTGTAAAAAGACTGCTACCGAAAACTGAGGGATTGCAGTCAGACCATGATTCTGAACATATTTATCTAAAATAAACTAAAAAAAATTTTTGACTCAGCTACGTAATTTTATTTTATTTTCTAGTTTTTTGCTACTAGTACAACATAATAAGACCATACCTACCTAATCATTTCATTTATAACAGAAAAAAAAACAATTAAAACCCAAAATCCAGCAATCTACGTATAAAAACGCGCCCAGTACGCAAACAGTGATCTTCAAACGCTGATTTCTCCGGATATAATGATTTTTCCGGAAAATCCTTTTGCATTTGGTCGTGTTTTGGGATGCTGTACCTACCCCTTTCGGCTTCGGTAGACGTCTTTTTACACCCTGTATACCAGTCAAGAGGCCTATTTGGTAAAACGGCAGCGAATTTTTGAATAGTGCATACTAGGTAGGTATACAGGAACAAAATTTAACAGGATACGGGCAGGACAGTTACTTTTTCTTTTTAAGTTAGGTGTTGTCTTTAAGAAACTATACTTAGATTTATTTTTAAAGAAAAATATCCACATTTTTGGATATTGGAAAAACTGTACTTACTAATAGCACAGACAATATACCTAATAGTAAGTTCGGTATCTTCTTTTTTGTAGTCTCTAGTCATCTAGTACATAAGGAATTAAATATAAAAGAAATAAAAAAGTTTATAGCAATGAAGATCACGTTGTCAAGTATCGAAATAATTAATGTTGTGGTATGTTCATGTTGTTTAAAGTCATCAATTTAGTCAAAAATGTGTAGTGTTTGTATACTTAGGTATATTTGGAGAGATAATTACTATCCTATCCCACTATTTTTAACTATCCTACTTCCTACTACTAATATAATAAATCTGAGAGTTTGTATGTTTGTGTATCACGCCTCAACCAGTGAACTGATTTAGATGAAATTTGGAATATGTGTAGATAGTGACCTGGAGTAGCATATGCTATTAAAAATGTTAGTACCTCGCGAGCGAAGCTGCGCGCAGTAGTAAGTTACTGATATTCTACTTGGAAATTAAAAACTAAAAATACTCTACCTGTATGAATCATTTCATCAACATTTGTGTGTGAATTCTGCAATGACGTTTGCTCCTGTCCCAAATAGTCTACCGTGATGGATGAGTGGTCGTGGCCGAAGCGTCGAGTTAGAAGCTGTTCTCGCTCGGCCAGCTCTTGCTGTCTTCTCAGTCTTTTGCTCTGAGAGTTGCTCAGGGATGCCTGGAAAACATGATAATAAGCTTTAGAGCGCGAATCCATTAACCTGCTTACCATAACCAGAACCACCCTATTTCTAAGGTAGAATAGGGTAAATACATTGGACATTTTATTGCACTAGAAGATAAGTTGCTTTGGCCTAAATTCAAATGTCATTTTACTCTGACACCATGAGATATGATCATAGTGAGTAGGAAGATTATACAAGGAAGTTCAATGTGTGATGGATAAACCCTATCGGCTCCCACCCACATCTTTGATACACACACACATTTTCTAGCATAACAGAAATCTTTTAAATTAGAATGTGCTTAATCTGATTGAAAATTGATTAAAAATTTTATGGATTCAAAAGTCAAAAGTCAAAAAGCATTTATTCAGTAGGACCGCTGGGATCACTTTGAACATAACACAGGATTTTATTATAATGTCCTAAAAATATTTTTACCTGTATGTGCTTATTGTCATATTTAAGCTGGTCTACTCTCATTTTTGCCATTGCCCTTTGATTGATTGGTGTTTTAAATACTAAAATATCCAACTTTTCGCAGTTTCTGAAATACAAGCAAAATCGAATTAATTCTAATGCAATTAGTTAATCACATTGCCTTGAGTATTTTTAGGAATCTAGTCAACCAAACATTGTCTGGCAAACAATGAACAGAGAATAGTTAATATTTATACAGGGTGGGTTTTTGAAATGGGCCTCGGAGGGCAGGCACCAAAAAAAAATATAGAGTTAATTTATCAATTTTTACAAAATGTATGGGCAACATTTTTGACGATTTCTGACTTTTCTAGTACTCAAACTGAAATCAGATCATCTGAGTACAAAACTGAATCAATTGGCATCAAAAACATTTATTTTTTTACTTTTGGCATTTTTGTCGCTGACTGTACATTTTTAAAAAATCTGTGAATGCAGTTTAAATATCTTCAAATGTTAGGGAAGGTCTTCTAAGAGCGTTTTTCTGTAGCTACAACAATTAAGGTACAGTACGCATAACCGATCTTTAGCTCACTGAAGTTAGGTGCACTAAACAATTGCGCAGGTTGGTTGAGTAAGCGAGATAGCGTGATGCAACAAAGATTGGTTGTGCGTACTGTACCTGTCCTCCATGGCCCACCTCAAAAACCTCCACCCTTTATAGAAGAGCCCTACACAATCTGGGTACATTAATTAATACATATTTGAATCATACTTTAGTTTCCTTTACCCTTTTGCCTCGGTACTAGTCTTCCCTGTTGTTTCTGAGTCTTATTGACTGATAAATAAATAAATAAATAAATAATGCTGGACTTTTCCACACAGCATCATCTAACCCTAAAGTAGCAGAGCTTGTGTTATGGGTCCTACATGATGGGTATACTTTTTATTATTTTTATTTATTCAGGTGTAGCAATGTTGATACAACTTATATACTTTTTGTCTCTAATACTATATTATGCATAGAAAACACCCAGACCCAAGACAAATATATTAGATGTTATAAATAATGACAAATATATGTTGTATATAGATCATACAAACATTGGTCCCGCCGCTGGAGCTTACTTATGAATAACCGGGATATACATAATTGTTATCCTGTGTGTCCCGGATGTGCGCTGGTCACTTTAACTGATCGTGATAAGAGTTGTATGTATAGATGTAGCTCCTAGGTTTAAAAACAATTTTACAAAGCAGTGGCACGTTCCATAGCACTGCCATTGAGTAAAGTTGTTTAACAAGATTCACTAATAATTAAAGCTTAAATCACTGGGGTACTTACGCATTAATTGCATTTATTTTAGACTGAATTGAAGATTCTACAGCTTCATGATTATTAGGATCTTTTTCCAACTTCTGGAAAAGATCCGAAGTTTCTTGTATCAACTGATTTGTTTGATGATATAATACTTCCATTGTACGAATAAAAACGAAAGGATAGTTTTATTCTTATAGGTTTGAGGATTTGTACAGCAGCAGTCTAAAACATTTGATAAAATTTAACCACAGTTTTTCGCGATTTGATTTGGTTAATTATTTTGAACTCTTGTTGCATTGCCTCTCAAGAAACAACCCAAGGAGAGCTAGTGCTGCCAACTACATTAAAAAAAATGGCAGCATTAACGCCAAAAACATTGTGTTGATAAACATTGTAGTAGGTACCTGCTTAGGTAGGTATAATCAACTATTTTGTGAACTTGGCTATTTAGATTACGGGGCGGCCCTCCCGTGTAGTCAGGTACGGGATATATTAACTGTTGTCTTTGAAAATATAGACAGGATTTTACTATTAATAATGGGTTTACGATTTATTAACAATAGGTAATTATTACTATAAGTTAACTAGAAATTTAAGAAATATAAATTATGGTGTTAATCATATCCTACTACCGGATTATAGTAGAATATTCTCGCAAAATTTGGCAAATTATGTTTAAGTTGGTAGCACTAGTTCTATCAATTTGACATTGACGTGGTGTGTGGAACGTGGACATTTTATTCTGTCAATGTCAGTTTCCATTCTGACATTGAAATAATTAAAAACTAGACACGTCATCTCAACACTATTTATTTATTTTTATTAAGTACCTATATTGTTTTTTAATTTGATCTCACTAGGTTATCACCTTAGGTTATAGTATAATCTGTAATGTTAGCTAGTATGTTGTAATCAAACATACCAAAAAAGGTACCATGCTAAATCTATGTAATTATATAAATGTCTAAACGTCTAAACACGTAAAAGGTTGTCATGTCAGGCAACCATCAAAACATGAGTCATACAACTGTCAATACAATAATCAGCCTGACTTTTCAATTCAAAGACGACTGATTGAAAACACTTTCTTTCTTCTTTTTCGTGTCGTTCGTGCGTTTATTTCATAGTTTTGAGAAAGAAAATAAGTGTGATTACAAGAGATACATTCTAAAATACGTAAGAATGGGTGACGGATGCCAAGCTTGTCTGACGAGGGTTCCTCATGCAACTCTCGTCGCTACGATAATGTGCTGTTTGGGCGTGGGTGTGTTCTGTGGAACAATGTTTCGTGGATCGACTCTGTCTATACGAATGTTTGATGAAGTATTCCATTTCCGTTTGATATGGATAGAAGCGTTGCAGATGATATTTACGGTTGGCAGCGCGTGTATGGCTGCTCTCGGATTTATGCTCCTTTGTCTGGGTTGCCTGGCAACAGGTGCCACACGGCAGAAAGTTTACAGAGCCTGGAGAGCCAGAGTCGGTGGTAGGATATCCTGCGCCATCTTCATGATCATCACGTACATCCTGACATTCGTATGGATAATGCTGCTTGGCTTCCTTGTAATCACAACATTCCTGTTCACCATCTTCTGGAAACTATGCTCGAAACCCAAAAACGTTGACCTATCGACATGCATTGATTTCACACAATTTGATTTCATGTTTCCATCAAGTGTGAAGCAAGAGGACATGAAAATATGCGAAGCGCACAAACTGAAACTATTCTGTAAGGATTATGTGGAGAAGGCAGAGTTTATGTTTATTTTGGCGATGGTCTCATGTGTTTTGGTGATTTTGAGCTTGGTGCACTACTTGATGTGTTTGTCGGCAAACTATGCTCACATCCGAGACCATGAGAAGTTCCAAGAGTTGCAGGAGCTGCAGTACCTGACCAACCCAGACCTGCACGCTTCCAAAGATCGCTTCTAGTACATGGCCCGCGCTCCCCTCCTGCGCTCATTGGAGGCAACTACTAAAATGTGACACTGTTAAACAGTAATTAGACCGAGTATAACTGTGTTCATTGGCAAAGACATTCAAAAGACTGACTTTCAATGGAAAGTAATTGCATTGGGCATATCCAAAACGTAAAGTAGTATCCTTCATTTTAACCCTTAGTGACACCGACATTCCCTTCTTTTTATTGGAAACTCAATATATTATAGATAACCTAATTTATAACAATATTCTAAACTGTTTGTTCTAACTTACCATGAGTAAGTACTGGACTTTAATTATTTAAACTGTAATATTAACCTAGTACTAATATGTAAACAATTTTTTTTGCTTTTTCACCACCTTTGTTTTTTGTCTCTATAAACTTCGGCAACTTTTCTGATAAGAACCTTTACACTTTTGTAACTTTTAAGCTGCATTTTATATTATATACTTTGTATTGTAAGATACTGTAGCTATATAATTAATTGATGTTCAAAATATTGTACAATAAGTAAATGATTAAAAAGTAATCATAGAACATAAGACAGACCTAACATAATGTTTTTTTAAATGATTTTAGACTGATTCTAATAGCACAAGCATTTAAACAAGTATGTAGTTAAATTATCTGTTAATTGAACAAGGATTTCTAGAACCTACTAAAATGTTGACTGACTGATCAATTGAGCCTATAATTTGATTTATTTTATGCACCAAAGTAAGGTAAAAATGTAAGTTGAATAAACTTAAGAACTCAAGAATGTGAAAATGTATCCTAAGTTTTGACCACAAAATAACTAGAATAACTAAAACAAAAGATTACCAATGCTTTATGCATGTTCTTTTGTTACAAACTCTTAATATAAAAGCAACTAAATGAGGCCCTGCACATTGAGGGCAAAACACCAAGGTTCAAGCAGGAAACCCACTTCTATTGTTTAAATAGCCTTAAATGGTGTCAACACACGCTGCTATGTATTTAGAAAATGTTTTAAAATTATCTTTGTAAAATAATTTATTTTACACTTGATATTTTTAAATTTAGTTTTTGTTTATTGAATTACAACTAAAACTAAACTGATTGAGATTGACAAAAAACAGCAACTGAGAATTATTTAGTTTATATTTATAGCATGTAAGTTAGTTAAAGGTAGGTTAAGGTAGCTATTGGAATGTCTTAGCTTAAACATTCGAAATATATTTTGTTTTTTAAGAAAAATAAATCTTTTTGTGTAAACTTGTATATTTTTTTTATTTTAAGTAGGTGGGTAGGTACTTTTTTCTAATCACAGATCTAAGTAATTTTTCTATACTTACTAACAATTGTAATTCAAGCTGACAAGATCATAAAACAAAATCAAATTATATTTTAGTAGATAAACAAAGCCACAGACAATATAGACAAAGCTAACATTTTTTATGTTAATTAATTGTTTTTATCCAGTGATCTCTGCTTTTATCTCGTCCTCTTATTATTGACAAAGCTAACACTAAAGGATGCAGGGTGCCAATCCTGATGAGGTACCGCACCTGCTTGTCGCGACAGCTTGATTATCTCTGACGACTGACCCCAGGTCATATTAAATTAGATCTAATTTGTAACCACGTGATACAAGAAGTCCCATAAATCAGTTCGTCACATCACATGCGTCTTCTGCAATTATGTACCACCTTAGACCGTAATTACAGGGGTTTATGTTTGCTAATGCTCGGTCGGCCTGTATGATTGGGAGACCATTACCATTAGCTATAGTCCGAAGTAGGTACATACCTACCTAGGTATTTAAACCTTAAACACTACACAGCATCTAGGTAGTTTGTTAGTGTAGACAGGATCGTGGATTTCCTCTGAATTCTTCCTGGATCCCTGCGTTAGTATAACACTCGTATATAGGTACGTACAATAAAAACACTGGCTGAATTGTTCATTACTTTGCTAACCTATCCATGTGGTGTAAAGATACATAGGTACTTACCTACTGAAAATAGTACTACTTACCTAGGTAGGTTTTTTTTATGACGAATCTATATTATAATACTGGAAATTTCCTTGCAAAAACATCTGAGCAGTGCGATTTGCGATATCTACGTTTACTTACAATTAAGGAGATGCGTAGGTATCTAGGTAAGGTCTAGTACAGTTTCCGTACTTAATTGGACACCAAAACTGGTTTGTCCTTGTAGCCTTGACCAATGCCATTTATGTATGTAAGAATCAGTTCCTGCGAAAATAGGTACCTACCTATACCTATAACTTATTGATTTCTGTGTGTGTTTATTTTAGTACCTACATAGTGTTACACACACAACTTCTCTGCAAAAGATATCAACGCGCATCGTTGTAATTTACGTAGCACCATAGATAGAACATTCCGATTGGAAATATTCCATTGAAATCCAGAGAACGAGTTGTGATACTGAAGACTAACCATAATCCGGTTTACCTATACTTATCTTTATTGGTGACAAATACCTACAATCTACTGGTTTTTCAGTCTACGCATGCCACACTTTGCTTGCTCAATGACTTGTCACAGTGGCAAAGTCAGTCATTAGCACTTACCTAACGGTGTAGGTACTAGTTGGGAAAATATGTAGGTACGTGCATTGTTGTATTTTGACCAAACACGTGGCGTTGCTTGTATTTGTTGGTGACTGAGCTAATAAAATGTACCTACCTACCTAATACAGGTACCTCATCTACCTCCAGAACGAAATGGTACAAACTTGTTTACCTGGCTTATGCTTACAGAGATTCCTTAAATATTTCGAAGGTTTTATTTCGAACTACCTATCTACATATACCTACTTACCCACCTATTTACCTATATTTATACGAGTAACCTACCTAGGTAATCAGCAAAAGAACTCGAACAAAGAGCATTATTGCGCAATATTCTGGTGAATTCCCGAGACCTACATTGTTCTGTTTGAACAAGGTCCTTATATCATCACTGACTATTTATTCACTTACTATAGTGTCATGTTTAGCTCTACTTTATAAATTCACTGTAATATTTACTATGTTACTTATCTAAATAGGAAAAGGTAAGTAGGTGCCTAAAGATTTTTTTTATTTTGTAAGTAAACAAAAAAGCAGGAGTAGATCTACTCGTATTCTTTCGCAGTCTACCTTATGGATAATGGAAATTGACCAGAAAGAATGGCCTGCAAAAAATCAAATCTAAAAGTTGGGAATAGTTTTTATTTTATGAACTAGTTTGTTAAAATGCGCATAAACGGGGTGCACGATTGCGACGATTGAAAATTAGGTAGGTAAGTAGCCTAAGTACGCAGGTACATATTGCCTATAGATCCAAGGAAATTCAAGCAAGTCCTTTTACGATTCATCATTGAATCGACAAAATTAATAAAGAGTAACACTCAAAAAGCACGTTAATAGGGTTCCGAAACAAAATTATGAAAACGGAACTTCGTAATGACGAAATTTCGTCCGTCATTCCGGTTCCGGTCGGAGAAACAACAAAAACTATAGGTTGACCTGTGACTATACTTAGGTCTAAAATAGTTTTGGATTTATCATTTTCATTAATACAAAGTAGGTAGGTTACCTACCTACGATTCTTTTTATTGACGACTAGCTGAGCTGTCCGTCGCGGTGTTACCCGCGGTCCCTTGGGAAAACTTCTACTTTCTTGTATAAAATGCATTCGATGAATTCGGTAATGTTGTTATCTTAACAAATCAAATGATGTTCATAATGTTTCTGATAACCTGATACTTAAAACAAAAATTTCTCCATCAATATTAAATTACTTAACAGCCCTAACAAACTACCCTAACTAATTATCTTACAAAATTAAATCTTCGCAAAAAGTACCTAGTAGCTAGTAGGTAGCTTTCTAGGTAGGGGCAACAAAAAGAGGGAGCTAAAGATTGGTTGTGCGTTCATACTGAATTTGTATATTATAATTTATGAACTTTTGCAGAGTAAAAATCTAATCAGAACCCTCGGATATGCGGACGCACTTGACCGGTCTTGTTTTCGATGATGACGTGAAAAATGTTAATTAGCCCACGATCGCTACGATCCATTTCCAATGACAGAGAATGACAGTCAAACGGCGATCGTAGGTTGGTCGCCTAGACGTGCTTTTGTTGATTTTGTAAACTTAGATGGTCCGAGCGATTATCGCGCGACCGGTGCCTCGCGATTAATACCTTGTAAAATGAGTGGTGAATTCAATCGAAAAACTATAATTCTGGCCCTTAAATTTACACCGTAAAGTAAAGTTTGTTTATCAAGTACCATCGCTGTTACTGATCCAGACCCAGGTACGTCCCTACATAAATCACAAATGCTATGCTTACATTTTTTTTTCACGTAGGTAAGTACCTAGGTACAACACCAGGGGTTTTTTATTGTTTATGAGTTTGATTGTTCTGTTTGTTTATTCAAATAAAAATAATTTATTTTTGGGTAAGTACCTAGGTAATATAATTAAGTACTTATGCCTAACTATCAGAAGTATGAAATGGATTTTGAAACACAACAATTTTGTAATGTTATCAATATCGTTATGTCATGTCGTAACCTTTGACTCAACAGGCCAGACGAAACTGATAACTACATCCAAGTATAATTTGTAACTAAAAGTATATTGTATTTTTAGTTGTCGCTTTGATGTCATCGAATCAACAATACCTATTTCTAATAATTCCTTTGTTTCCTTATTTCAAGTACTTACCTGAAAATAAATCAGTGTATTATTTTGCATGAAAGAGCGCACTGCTAAAAGTTGTAATTTCGCTGTGTGTAGCATAAACAATGTATTGTGTCACCTCAAAAACTCAAAGTGATATGAAGGTATCAACAGTGACCTTTAAAAACGGACGTTTGGAGGGTGAACCGAAGGTGTCCTTAAATTGTATACCAAAAACGATAGTAACTTCTGCGAAGAATGATGAAACATCCACCAAACATTGTGTCGATGACAATTTTTTGCAAGCCAACCATGATCTGAAGCGGAGTAGTTCAAGTCAAAATCTTAAAAGTGATCGTGAACATGAATGTCATACATTACGGAGATCTTCAAGTTGTACTAGCTGTGATATTAAAAAGTGAGTACCTAAATACCTGATGATGTCATGCTAATGATGCTTCCTTAGGGGCATCAACTCGTACACGTTTCCCCTAAATAAATGTAGTACACATCATTGCATTCATTCTACATATTATTGTAGATTAATAAAAATCTATCCTGGAGACATCGAGGTGATTCTACTCACCATGTGCCTTTCGGGCACAAAGAATAATTTTGATTGAAACTCTGTTTCTACAGTTATAAATGTGAACATAGTACTAGGTAATAAAATAATGAAGCGCTTTCAAAGCACTATAGAATGAGTGTCAACTCTGCAAGCATTATTAGTATTATTTTATAACCTTGGTCAGTCTTAAATAGATTCCTTTTCAAAATAAAAGCAAGAAAACCTATAAAACGGGTATATAACCATTCACATGGATTTTAGAACCGAAAGAATCAAACAGTGCGCCTTGCGTCTCAGCCGACTGATCACCACGGCGGCGGTGAGGCCTTGCGAATTGGTAACAAAGCTATTACACTTTAAAGGAATATATAACTAACAACCTTAAAACTGGTTTCTCGCTTCACAGTAATGAGGATGTGACGCAGTTGGGTCCACACAGCCTGCGTCATCTTCAGTGAAATAAAACAACTTTCTTATTGGTGGTATATTGAAAAAAAATATATAAACAGGTTCACGAATGTATCCCCAAGGTGCGGTAGACATTTTCTCAGATCTTTTTTATGTTACTTATTCCAGATCCATTGAAGATGTCTAAGGGGGTTAGTATAGTGGTGGTGTATTACTTGAATGAATCTAGATGCAGCTAATAGGTATAATTCGATTCTTATAACTTTTACGGCAGCGGTATCAGTCTTCAAAGTGTCTACACACAGTTTCAAATAATTAGGCTATTAGTGGCCATTTGTGGAATCAATAAGAACACTACCTAAAAACTAGTAAATGAGATTTCAAGGTTATCGTTTTTATCGCACCAACTAAGTAGTTCAACCTTCAACGTTGGATCTCTTTGATTACGGAAATTAGATAAAGATCCTAAATAATATAATAATATTCCTATCTAATTAAATATGGCTAAATACGCAGTTTATTGAATAAAAACTTAGCCAAGAAGTTAGAAGTAAAAAATAGAGCAAATATTTTCCGCGTTGATGTCTTTTCAATGAAAGTCTGCATGCAACATTTCTGTATAACTAAACGTGGTGTAAAGTTACGCCGGGTGTAACTTAGGAGTAACTATACAATTTTTGGAGTTTAAACCTGGCGTAACTTTACACCACAATTATTAATAAGGGCATTTAAGTGTAGGCATAGATTGCCTCCTGAAGCTGTATAAATCATCTAATATAGATGTAAAGGCCTAAGTGTTTTTTTTAATATAAATGGTGTTATATTATATCTGAGCAAACCAAAATATTTATTAAGACAATAAATTACTGGCGAGTCACATTATTAATTTACATATCAAGATTATATTTACCTAATATTCAGTTAAAGCCAACAAAGCTAGAACAAATAAAAAACCGGTTCGATAGGTTTAAAAATATTCAGAACTTTTCCAAAGCTTTTTCGCGATATGACTGTGATGATACAGAATGTAGAATGTAGCTTTTGGAATGTAGATATGATTCATACAAAAGCAATAGGTAGGTACTTATTTCGCAATATCATGAAAAGTGAATTACCCTAGAAGTTGAACTATGTTTACAAAACTCATTACAAAGTTGTAGTGAGTGTTTAGGCAGGTGAAAAAAAAATATATAAAAAATGTTGACAGCACATACTGCAAACTTGTGTGCTTACTGCTTAGTGAGTACCTATCAACATTTTTTTATTACAAACTCATGCTGAGAGCTGTTTAAAGTTATTATTCTTTTTGTGTCACCTGGTCTTTCGAACCAGTGTGGTGTAAGGATTATGCTAATTGCGCCCCAAAGAGTAAAGCTTTTCACGCGTTCCAATGAACGCGTAGCCGGTTGCTAGCAACGCACCTGCTGCTTCGTCCCGCACCACAGAGAGACAGGAAAAACATTATGCTAAGTTAATGATACTCGTAATTTATAATAATGATTATTTATAATGCTCTAATTTATCAGAAATCTTCTGTGATTTCAGCCCATAATAATAATAATTAATAATTGCAATTTTGGCCAGAATATATTATACTACTTCTCTGTTTTTATATTGACAACTTAGGTCCTAAGTAATTTTCTTTAAGAAAATATGTTTATATACAAATTCAACTAGTTAAATACCTATAGGTCCTCAATAAATAATTAGCCGATTAACATAAATACCTACCTATAGTTTTTGCTTATTAGGCGATTAGAAAAAAGTGTTTGTTTATACTTAGATAAGAGGTAAGGAAATTGAAAAAACAAAAATGTTGTAATATTGTATGAGAAAGTCAAAGATTCAACCATTTTTTAACCGACTTCAAAAAAAGGAGGAGGTTATATGTTCGGCTGTATGTATGTTTTTTTTTTTTTTTAACGACTTCAAAAAAAGGAGGAGGTTATATGTTCGGCTGTATGTATGTTTTTTTTTTTATGTATGTTCACCGATATTTCCGTCAGTTGTGGACCGATTTCCAAAATTTTTTTTTTTGTTTGAAAGGGTATACTTTCATTGTGGTCCCATATAAATTTTATTCCTGAGGGATACATAGTTTTCCCGTAAAACTAAAACAATCACTGAACTTTAAGAAAATTGTGGCCCGATTTCCAAAATTATTTTTTTCTTAGAAAGAGGAATACTCTCAAGGTGGCGCCATATATTTTTTTTTCCTGAGGGATTAATAGTTTTCCCGTAAAACTAAAACAATCACTGAACCTTAAGAAAATTGTGGACCGATTTCCAAATTTTTTTTTTTGTTAGAAAGAGTGTAAAGGACACACTCTCAAGGTGGCGCCATATATTTTTTTTCCTGGGGGATTGACAGTTTTCCCGTAACATTCAAAAAACCTCATTCTCACTACACAACACACCCTGACTCACAATCTGAGTCAAACATTAAATAGTTTGAAAGCGTATTACACCCGAGGTAGTCCAAAATATTATCTTTTCCTTATGGATTGATAGTTTTCCCCCTTGCTGAACTCCGGTGTGTCCTTTAGTAGGTCTCATGCCCTCTGCCCATGACTTCTCTTATCCTTTCCTACTTAAGCTACGATAAGCAAAGTCTTAATGTACTCGTAGCTTACTATATTATTTACACATACACTTTTATTTACACAGTATTTATTTACTTACACTAAAAAGTGAAAAATAAAACATTTTTGAAAAAAAAAATTGAACCGACTTCACAGAACACAAACAGAAGAACCTTCTACACACTAAAAAGAGAAAAATAAGAATATAATTTGAAGTCGGTGCCAAGTGAATACGATTAGGTACCTTTAAAAAAAAGAAATCGAGCGATAGCGTACCAGGATACAATTTTGCACCCAAGTTCTTTTGAACTTCTTAGATGTAAATGAATAGTTGGCACCGACTTCAAATTATATTCTTATTTTTCTCTTTTTAGTGTGTAGAAGGTTCTTCTGTTTGTGTTCTGTGAAGTCGGTTCAATTTTTTTTTTCAAAAATGTTTTTGTAAGGAAATGTACCTACATATTTTTATAAAAATAAGCTGATTTCGTATGTGTTAGGTGCGTACTCTACCTATTCGTAACCCACGCACTCCATTGAAATAGACTTCTAGCAAGCCTCCATCATACTTTAGGGGCTTTATGGTCGAGACGAACTTTAACGTGTTTTCTGAAACATAGAAACGAAAATTAACTTGAAAATGGACGTAAAGTTAGGGTTTTTCTTCTTATCGTGTCACTATTAGCTTACCTACTTAGACTAAAATATGCAGAATGCCTTATAATATATAAAAATGCATAATATATAATATATGAATATGCAATATGGCCTTTTTAAATTTTATTTTTCTCTTGAAGGATTAGGTACATTTTCCTAGAAAATTAACAAATAGATCTTGAATGATCTAGTGTTGTGTATTACGATGTAGGTATATTAAAATCTAATCGAGTGCGGTTAGAAGTGTTGACGCAAACTGTTGAGCCTGTATCGGATAACATCTTTTTGATCGGAGCCCGTCTGAGTACCTCGCCATGCGTTGCGCTAGAAACACGTACCCAGCGACACGGACAACACACAGGGTCATTAATTTACTTCCTATTTGATTCAAACTCATTCATAATCAGAATTAATTCAAAAACACCGTCTTAAGTCGGAAATAAAATCAATCGCGGAGTGTCTTCCGCGAGCTTTCAGGTTTTTCCCATCCCCACTTGAACAGGTTTTTGGATATATGATCCTTTGTGAAGTGAGTGCTTTCTTGCCATCAGGTCATTCGCGATACCGGACGGACTGGTGATGGACCCATTGGCGCCAACCGCGCTAGCGGTCTCCACAGAGTTCATGGACCGGATCGGCAGTGGTCTAACCTTGCTAAGGGAGCATGGGAAGAAAGTTCAAAAGGTAAATTCTTCCGTGTAGTCATTGACTAATCAGTGATTTATGCAGTTACCAACTCAATTGTTTTAAAAGATAATGGGTAAGTGTAAATAGCTAAGAATCAATTACTGCTATGGAATAAACAAATGAAGAAAGAAAGATAAAAAGTTTGACTCTTTTGTTTTTATCTAGTTCTGACTTGGCACCTGTGCCTAGTTCAGTTATAGGTCCAAGTGTACCTGTGCTGTGCAGCTCTTCCACGCTTCTTAAGAAACATTAATTTATTTATTTATTAATAATATCTCACCAGAAGAATAATCCTAATACCTACTAGTCAAAATTAGCACATCGGAAGTAGCTATTGTTAAAAAAAAAACAAATAAGGCAGCGTGGACCAGTTAGCTTCCGGCATTCTAGCAAATTAGGGTATTCAACCTTGTTAGTTTAATTAGGTATCTAGTAAGTTAATCTTTAAATTTAAAATAACAGGTTTAGGTAGTTTAATATTCGCATCAATCACACTCAAAGTAGATACTATACAGACTACTAGAATTTTACAAACAGTACTTTAATCATCACTAAGTTGTCGTTAACTTACACGCATAAAATGAGGCCTCAAGAACTTAAAGTAAATAGAGATTTAAAAAATATTTGTTTACCTACTATTACGGCGCTCACTCAATAAACATGTTTATTTTCGTAATCCTTGATTAGTAGAAACTTAAAGACTCAAATTCGCAACAAAATCAATGTCATGACTAAACTACCGTTAGGTGGTTTCAATATGCCAAGTTCATCTTTATAGGTATGCTTGCATAAATTATACAAAATACTTTGTTTGATTTCTCTCATCTATTTTCTAGTTAAATATTCCTGCACATATAAGTTCGAGTAACTTGAAAAAAAGTAAGTAAAAACATAAAAATGAAGACTTACGTTGTAGGTAGGTAGGTACCTATAATAAATAAATAATAATAAATAATGCTGGACTTTTCACACAGCATCATCTAGCCCCAAAGTAAGCTTGAGCTTGTGTTATGGGTACTAGATGACTGATAAACTACTTATATATTTTTTGTTTGTAAATACATACATATTATACATAGAAACACCCAGACCCGAGACAAATATCTGTAGGTCATACAAACATTTGTCCCGCGGCGGGGATCGAACCCGCAACCTATGTCTTATTGTTGGTGCCTATATTAACGAAAACATTAACAATGCGTTTCACACGAAAGTGTAAGTTGTATAACAATTATATAAACGTTGTCAGATCTATATTGATTTACTTAAAAAAATAGTAGCTAAGAAAAAAGTATATCTATATAGATATTGATATAAGATTTGAAGTACCTATGTTATAAGTAGGTATTTGAGTTTGAATCCTAAGGTGATATAAGGCACGAGCTCTGACATCTTCAAGTAATCACATTTTTTTTACCTTGAATCTCTTCGAGATTTGATGTTGTCTTTTAATACAACATAACAATAGAACAAAAACTATATCATTGTAATAATGTCTACTGTGCGCATAGAGAAAATACTATTTATACCGTGCTTTGCGGATACAGCTGTGATCCTGTTTTTTAATTGCAAGCTTACCGATATAATAACTAATGACCAATATTTGACTGTAATAGATTATTTTATTTCACAGTATGTTTGGAAAAATCGGAAATTCGACATTCTGAAGAAGTCATGGAAATCGGTAGTGAACGTAGTGCTAATCGAAGCCAAAGACTTGCCAGACGGACCGACGGGAAACCTTTACTGTAAATTCAAGTAAGTTTCACTTTAACTCATCCCATAGGTATACTATAGGTATAAATAATGATACAGGTTCATTCAATACATAAGTAATAGTAAACACACCTGTAAAAGTTACTATGACTAATATTAGGAATGTAAAAACTCTAGTGGTAATGGCCCCGCCTTCCGATCGTAAGGTCGTGGGTTCAATCCCCGGTGGTGCACCAATGAGTTTTTCTGCCGAAAAATGTATGTGCGCTATGCCAGTACTCTCAAACGGTGAAGGAAAACATCGTGAGGAAACCGGCATATCGTAGAACCTACAAAGTTTAAAAACATGACATGGTTCAGGTGCACGAAAGGAGCCTCTTTGAGGCGCACTTCTAATCCTTTCACCACACTGGTTCGAAAGAACTGATGACACGACAAAAAGAAGAAGTACATATATTATCCTTTACGCATTGTTTTCTTATTACAATTTGTTTTGAAATCAAATTCTGTATTTTCCGTTTCATTGTTGTACAATCTCGTCAAGTCTTATAATTACCTACATAAAGATCAACTTATTATCGACTCTTCCGTGACCGCCTACTGACTAAAGTAAAGAGCTCATATTCTAAATTCCACGTTGTTCAGACTTACATATAGGACTCGCGACCTTTATTTATCCCGCGTAATTTTTTCGTGGAGGTCAAAGAGGTCACTGCTACTTTCCTGTATTTCCCTGCACGTTCTCTTGGACTCAAGAACTTGTAGTAATGTATTCAGTATTTGTTTACTCATTACTTAGTATGCTATACCAGCCTTTGCCTTGGCAGAGACACTTTACTGATCAGCTATTTAAATAGAGATGATAGTTATCTTTACCTCCTTGATGGGCTGGATAATCTTTGAACAAAACAGTGATTATTTTATGTTATTTAATCAAACTTTAAAAAAAAACAATATTTTTAGCTGTTTTGGATTTATTTAGAGCATATGTCACTGCAATTGTTAAAATTTTTGCATCTGTGCTTTTCCTAAAAAGCTGTGACATTACCTAGTTCAGATCTGGATGTTGTTACCATAAATATTTTTTTTTTTAATTCAAAATATTAATTTAGATCAAAAACACATGCTAGTAAAACATACTCGATTTCCACACAGTCTAGGGGGTTATTCGCGTTTGTTTTTTCGTTCGTTTGATGAATATTCGGATACTTCATACTAAGAGCTACATTGTATTAAGACGATATGATCAACGTTAAAACACGGTCCTAGCCTAGGATCAAAAATTTCCAAACCGAAAAATTGGCCCTTGAAGTCAGTAAGCGTAGCAAGAAGCATCCGAATATTCATCAAACGAACGAAAATAAGAACGGGAATACGGTGTTCTGGATGTTTGCGACTGTTTGGTGTAATTCATTTGTTTATCATCCTAAATTACCTTGTCTCTATGTATACCTAATCGAATCCGTGTTAATAATACTTACGATCTTTAGTAATAGGTACACATAAACATAGCTTAGGATAATCCCACAAAAACTTAATAGACAAAAAATGTGCAAATAACCGTAGGTATTATTACTGATCACCTTTGCAGCTTAATCAAATATTTTCCATCTCAAATCACGAACTCAAGGAAAATAATAATTATTGTTTTCAATGATTAATTACTTTAGCACAAATTACTTGTATGATACCTAGGTAGGTACTATTAAATTGGTTGATTACAATATAGACCTTGAGAGAAGAGAACGTTATTTTTACTGCAAAAGTCTTCCTCGTTTCTTTTTTAGGTAAGTATGATGCTATGGATCAACCTTATTTTTTTTAAATTGAAAGAGCAATAACAAATTGTTTCCTAATATTAAAACACATTATACCTACATAGACTTGGATCGGAAAATAACTATTATCTCTTTTACAAAAAAATTACAAAACCCTTTTCTTTCGACTTTAAAAGAAATACGAATTTGAATAACGCAAATTACCCCATAAAAAACTAGTTCTGAGCACCTGTGGTCAATCTAGTTTTAACAATAATTACCATGTTACCTATTTCTATTGATTCTAGAAGCTGATTTACAAAGAATTTAAATTTAAGTAAAAAATTACTTACACCTAAGTAGGACTACTACCTACATTACATTACTATTACCTAATTTTTACCTACAGAAAACTGCTACACTATACTTACAAATTGTATATTGGATACTTATGTATTTTTCTATTTGAAATACATATAAAAAACAGGCTCACAACTGTATCCCTAAAGCGAGGTGGACATTCTGTCTGATATTTTATGTAATCTAGATCCTCTAAAGATGTCTATTTAGATAAGAAGGGTTATTCAGAGGCATGACCAAATATAGAGCTAAGCTAGTCTTCTAAAAAGAAGTCGAGGCGGGGCGCTAGTCTACGATAATGCACGTGACTGTATTTTTTATACAAGAACGTAGGTTTAGACTAATCAACTTTTTGTTTAGGTTAGGAAACGAAGACCACAAATCAAAACAAGTGTCTAAGTCAAAACCGATGTGGTGCGAAAGATTCAACCTCCACATTTATGAAGAAAACAGCCTAGAAGCCACGGTTTGGTTAAAAGGAAAACAGAAGAACTTCATGGGAAGGTGAGTTTACAGAAACTTAAAGCAAATATAATGTCTTGTCCATAATATGTTAACGAAGTATTTGCGTGGAAATGTCACAAAAATAATATAAAAGTAGAGCTAAAAATACAGCTTTACATACTTACTGGTTTTGAGTGGTCGCATATGTAGTAAGATCTGACTAGTTGGGTAGGTACAGTCAATCACAAAAACAGCATTACCTTTCATATTTGGAACAACATGATCACATTTCTTAAAAAGTCAATTTACGGTAGGTACGTGATATTTTGTGTTAAATTAGATCACAGAAAAACTTTAAATTAGGTTATTTTTTAAACAAAATGTAACTCTGTCTGACTGTACAACGGAAAGCTTAAAAGTTCCCTACGTTTTTGTAAAAGGACTTTAAGCAGACGACAGAACTTGTCGACCTTTTAAGCGATCAATGCGGTAGTACTTTTATTTTATTTTATAAAAATGTGTTTAAAATTATCGCATCTGCAATATGACTGTTTATTTAAACTTTTGAGCGATTTTTTTCGAGAGCTTCATGGTTTAATTGCGTTCACAGCGTAAGTATTTTTACCTACAAATACGCTAAAAATTATTTGTAGGTAACCTACCTAGGTTACCTACAAATAACTTTGTACAAAATATACCTAGGTGCAACCAAAGCTTCTCTTCATTAAAATAATACAGGAAAATGAAGATGCGATGTAGTACGATTGAATTTGAGCAATTTTTCATATTTTCCTCATATTCGCTAAGCGAAAAAGAATAATCTATTCAATTAAATGAACATAACTTGTCGAACATTTTTCGACAAGTTATGTTCATTCAAAGAATACCAGTTTTGAACACGGGACAAGCGAATGCTGCAGTTTGTAACTATTTTGTTAGTATATGAATTGAAATTTGCAATGAACAACAAAGATAGATAATATAATTTACGTCTTGTACATTTCGAAAGTATTTATTTTTATGAAACCTTGCATTTGATTCTTGTAGTAGAAACACATATTAGGTACACTTATGTGAACTCATCACATACTCCAACAACAAGTGAATTTTTCTTTTAAAATAGCTTAATACAAACACAATAGCCCAAGTAGGTAACGCTCATAAGTCGGATGCAACCAATTTGTAACGATTTATGTGTACTATAAGTACCAACTGCTCACCTACATTTTGATCTGTCAAACTCAAACTCGTTAGTTTATTCATTGAAATCACTTTGGATTGTTTAGAATCGTCACTTTTCAATCTATCTATTATTATAAGAATCTTTGTCCTGACTGACTGACTGACTGACTGACTGACTGATAGACAACGTACAGCCTAAACCGCTGGTCGTAGAGACTTGAAATTTTGAGGGTATGTCCGTCTTGGTGCGTAGGGGTGTACTAAGAAGGGATTTTTTGTAATTCAACCCCTAAAGGGGTGAAAAGGGGTAAAAACGATTGTATGAAAAATCGTATTCCTGGCACTTGGAGACATGAAATTTAGAATTATGATAGTTCAACGCTTCTAATGAAAGTCTACATTCAAAAAAATTCAAAACTACCCCTAGAAAGGGATGTAGGGGGTGTTAATGTTTGTATGGGGTTTTTTGAATGCGTGGTCCGATTTGCTTGAAACTCGGTATGATTATTTAAAAATGTTAATAAAAAATGTCCGCACTCCAATAATTTAATAACTACCCCTAAACCGGGGTGAAAGGGGTGTTAAAGTTTGCGTGGGATTTTTTAATACGTGGTTCAATTTGGTCAAAACTCGGTATGAGTATTTAGTAGTAGTGTAATAAATAATATCTGCATGTTTTTTTTTCAAAATCTACCCTTCAATGGGGGTGAAAAAGGGGAAGTACAGTACAGATTCTATGGGAGCCATAAGTCCATTGGGAGTGGAAGTGGGGTATTTGGAGAAGGGATAACGTATAAGGGATAAGTGGGAAAAAGTGGAATGAAGCGGGATAAACCGGGATAATGCGGAGTAAAAGCGGGAAAAAGCGGGAAAAAGCGGAATAATGCGGGAAAAAAAAGGAATAAACAGGGAAAAAGCTGAATAATGCGGGATAAACCGGGAAAAAGCGGGTGAAAAGCGGGATAAACTGGGAAAAAGCAGGATAATGCGGGATAAAGCGGGAAGAAAGCAGGTTAAACTAGGAAAAAGCAGGATAATGCGGGATAAAGTGGGTAAAAAGCGGGATAATGCGGGATAAAGCTGGGGAAAAGCGGGATAAACTGGGGAAAAGCAGGATAATGCGGGATAAAGTGGGGACAAAGTGGGATAAACTGGGATAAAGCAGGATAAAGTGGGGAAAAGGTGGGATAAACCGGGATAAAGCGAGAAAAAACGAGATGATGTGGGATAAAGCGGGATAATTCGGGATAAAGCGGGGAAAAAGCAGGAAAAAACGGGATCAAGCGAGAAAAATGGAATGATGCGGGATAAAGTTTGGGGAAATGGGATAATGTTGGATAAGTGGGAAAAAGCGGGGAAATAACGGGAAAAAATCATAAAATCATATTCCTGGCACTTAAGAGACATGAAATTTAGAATTATGATAGTTAACAGTTTTAATGAAAGTCTGCATTCAAAAAGCTACCCCTAGAATGTTGATGTTGATGTTGAAGTGTTGATGTTTGTATGGGGTTTATTGAATGCGTTGTCCGATTCGCTTGAAACTCTGTATGAGTATTAATTAGTGTAATTACAAAATGTATGCATTCAAAAAAAATTCAAAACTACCCCTAGAAGGGGGTGTTAATGTTTGTATGGGGTTTTTTGAATGCGTGGTCCGATTCGCTTGAAACTCGCTATGAGTGAGTACTGAGTAACATTTTTATATATTTTTTTATAAACTCCACTATAAAGGGGGTGAAAGAGGGAGTAACAGTTGCTATGAGAACCATAAGTCCTAAAAACTTGAAACTTGGAGGGTACATTCTTCTTCTGCTGCATTTTAGGATTTCGTAGGGGTGGGGTGAACTTTTGTATTTAGGGGGTGGGTTGAAAGGGAGGGCTGTAAATAATTCCTGAAACAGGGTGTTGGCGGTGATTAAGTATGTGTGGAATTTCTTAAGTGGGAGTGAGATTGGAAGTGGGGTTAATTCATTTATGGATTTGTGGATGGAGTGAGAATGGTAGTGGGATTGATGGATTTGTGGATTTATGGATTTGTGAGTTTATGGGGGCGTCAGATTAAAATGTGTGAGTGAGATTGTGAGTCACATTAAGAGTGAGAGCGAGATAAGGGTTATATTGAGGGTCAGATTTAGAGTGAGACTCGGACTCAGACTCAGTCATCAAAGTTGAACTTGCAGTCACAGTCACTCAGTTTAGTCAATGTGATGAAAAGCTTAAGCTTACCTACTCAAGTGATAAGGGCTATGTTGATATGTACCACGTGAACGAAGTCGCGGGCGTTCCGCTAGTTTGTATATAATTATAATACATTTTTATCTTAATTATGTTAAAACGAGTTGGAGCATATTCAGTCCCAAGCTTTTTTGTCATCCAAATAATCTGATATTTTATAGTAGGCTTTTTTGCAGAGTTGACGTTTAATTGTATTTTTAAATTTTGTGATTGATAAGTTTTGCAATTCACTTGGGACTTTGTTATAGAAGCGTACACATTGCCCTTTAAATGATTTCATTACTTTATCTAATCTAGTAGTGGGAACAGCGAGTTTATCCCTATTTCTAGTGTCATCATGAGTATCGCTTTTTTTCTTAAATGATTGTTAAGATACATTCAGTAAAAAAAATATTTTTTGAATAGCCAACAATAGACACACGTTTTAAGAAACCGTACCCTTATTCGAATTACGTTTAAATAGGTACTTGCACTACGAGGAAATATTTTTTTCGAGAGAAGGTTCCATTGTGTTCTGTCACATTCATCTGGGTTTGAGATACAGAACCATTAGGTACCCCTTTTTCTGGTCTTTTATTCCGTATTTTTAACACACTGGGTACCTATGCCTTATATGGAGTCGAATGAACTAATATTTTAAGAGTTAGTTTCATTTGAAATTTATAAAAAAAATGATGAACTATGCTAAGAAAAAAATAAAACATAATCAGAAAATTTGTTATAAGGCAAAATTGACAATTATTTTTTTCTGAACTACTCAACAAAACTTAAATGGCGTCTATTGGATCCTAATAAATTATCTATAGCCATAGTAAATTAGCCTCAACTATTAATAATTTGCCTTGAGATTTGTGAAAGCTGCTATATGCTAAACAACTTTTTAGTCGTGTCCTGATTGGCGAGATCCAACGAAAGAAGCTCTACCTAAGTAATCGTAGATAAGCTAAATTGGCTAAAGTCAAACATCAAAATCAAGACAGACAACTTTTTATCGTACCTATTCATATACGCAACCATTTTTTGCACGTCCGTAACGGAAAAACTGTGCAAACTTATACCTACTAGTTTTTTTTACTTTCTTTTTTTGGTACATGGTGAGATAGGTACTTAAAAAATCTGCTTGATTATTATGAAAGTCAAAGTCAATGAGCATTAGAATCAGCGGCGGGCGGTACATATAGTTCTGTGGGCGGGACCAATATTTGTATGATCTATAAATATTTGTCTCGGGTCTGGGCGTTTCTTTGTAAAATATGTATGTATTTACAAACAAAAAGTATATAAGTAGTTTTTGGGGCTAGATGATGCTTTGTGAAAAAGTCCAGCATTATTTATTTATCAGCAACAATGATACTAGTCCCGTTCTTACACATCCGTGAAGAACCAGAGTAGGTAACAAACACTGTTAGGGGGCTTTATTTATCCATCCTATCCTAAATACATACTTATTTCATTTGATAGCACGTTCATTTCAATTAAATATATTTTTGACAAAATATATTTAATTGAAATGAACGTTGGGAAATAGATACTGTGCCACGATGGTTTCCGTCGGTATTTTGGGTAGCAAACCGGTCAGTAGTTATTGTGTTTAACGCCATGATTTAATGTTACAAGTAGTATATCAACTTGTACAAGACCACAGAATAGAAGCGACTCTTCTAACACAGGTTGTAAAACTTAAAAGTAGAGTCCCAACCCAAACAACTTATGTATTTGTAACGAAATAAAAATATTTTGTTGATGAGTTTTATAGAAACACGTTCCTTAAATGCATTAAAATCATAAAAGTAAAATTCTTATTTTTAATTTGACTAATTTTATAACGTTGTTTTTCAATATTATAAATCGAATTAATAAGTATTGTACCCTACCTGCAATAACAATAATATTCAACTTGTGACTAATAATACGTTCCCTTAGGTGTTTGATCGACCTCTCTCGACTGGAAAAAGAGAAGACCCACGATATATGGCAGGAGCTGGAGTGTGGGTTTGGTTCCATACATATGCTGGTGACAGTTAGCGGCTCAACAAGGAGCACAGTGGACAGTGTGCCCACAACCACGGGAGCCCATGTCAAACCGACCACAGACTATGTAAGTTTTTTTTCGTCCTACATGGCTAAACAATATCATAACATAAACTTTTTTGGTTGTTGTGTTCTCACAGTAAAAAAATATGAGCGCGTTGATGTCTTTTGTACACTTAGGCAATTGAATTACATACTTGAGCTACCATTTTTTTTATACGATCTTATGTCCTAAGTAGTGCCCTGTGGTAGTGCCTAAAATTCTAAAGTAGCTCGTACAATAGGTTGCTTGTCCACTTATTAAATTATTAGAACTTTACAAGCTATTTTAAAAAGCGTCAATGTATTAATGAAAATTCCAATTTCTGAAAAAGCATGTGACATTAAAATTGCTTTTAATGTCACATTAATGTTGTCATCTCAGATGTCCTGTTTTCCTTGAAGCTCGATACTCAGAATGTTAATGACCCACAGAAAACACCCGGCGAAAGTACCTTTCAATATTTTTCGTACTTCATGATTTAATACCAACAAAGGTAAACATGACGCACGATGAATATCACCCCAACGGCCTCCGAAAGCTCGAAAGTAATGTATTTGAGTAGCTTGAATCCCGTGTCATCAGGCGCTTTTCTGCGCATCAGACAAAAACGAGCGTTTTTGGACACGTTGCATCTTGTGCCTCAATTATAGGAATCTAGGCATCTTTATTTCTGTGTAAATGATAAGTTAATACTATAATACTATTCATCTATATAACAAAATTAGACCAAGGGCATTTCAATATACATACTAGAGATAAGAAGGAAAATGTATGCGCGATAAATCCCTTGGGTGATCTGTATGCGCACTGAGTGGACTGGACGCGTGATGGTCATTGTGCAACCTTTAAGAATAATTCCTGTGCATCTCGCGTATTGTTTATGCTTTAACTAGGTACTTCCGTAGGTACTTACTAAGAACAAACCACGAGTGAGATAATTATTATATCATAATTATGTAGAGTCCTTTTAAAATCCAAGAAAAATAGATTTTAAATCAAAATGAGATAGTTATTAGGTACCTCATTTTTATTTAGAATCTAATTTCTATAGAGTCCTTTTCAAATCGTGGAACTAAAAATTATAGAGTGCAATACCAAACAGTTCTAAGTTCAATCGATGCTTCAACTTACTGTTTACAATACAATTGACTGCATTATGATTTATTTACATATGTAGGTATTATGATTATGATCGTGAGAATTTTGACACTCTTTATTAGGTATAATAATAATTATTTGCCGTCTTCACATGTAAAACTCGGGAGTGGTTCGTATTTATTCTCTACCTTTCTATAAATAGGTACTTATCACACGGATGATATAAGTGGTTGACCCCATGACGACCTATTGGGTCAAACTACTGTTGTTTTAAGCCATTTTTTTTAATTACACGGCTGCATAGAGTCGTCTAATAATACTGTTTAATCAAATTAGATACCTTAATTGTTTTTACGTGTTCAGTGAATGTGTGAGTCACAGATGGACTTGAAACCACAGCTCAGGTCCGGTTCTTTTCATTACCTCTGGAATATTCCAACTGATTGTTATATATTCTCGTATACTGCGATGCGAACAGAATATAGACGTAAAAACCAATACCTTAGTGACGTAGGTAAACAACAAAACCCGTCATTTGTATCTTTTTTTAGATACGAGTGTTGTATGTACCTAATCACCTTAATCTAAATATAGATTCAAAGATTCTAACTAACCTTACGGCACAAATTGTAGCTACTTAGTTGGATGTGACAGAAATGTCTACCTACTTGCCAGATTTTGGGTTTCAAAAGCTCTGCACCCGTCAATTTTTTATATTTTTTTATTTACATAAATAAAAGAAAAGGGCTTTGTCGCTGAGCGACTAAATCGCCCAATCATTAACATCTTAGCTTAGTCTTCTTCTTGGTTTCACTTCACATCTTGGTTTCTTCTTCTTCTTCTTTTTATTCCTTCTTCTTCTTTACTTCACTTCAAATATGTATTCAGTCACGTCAATTTGATTTTGAAAAACATGGCGGCTTGTATTTTCAAAACTCCAACGGAAATCTTTCGTCAAATGAGAAATATTCTTGAATACTCCCCCATTCCATTTGCCAAATCTCCTGTTACGTATCCAAGGCTTCATTAGTAAAATGCCTCCGAAATTACATAATAAAACCTAGTAAAACACGAGAAAACTAAATAAAATAGCAGAGCCACTAGCTCCTTCAAAAATGGCGAAAGAAGTCCCCACCCGTCATAACGGTAAATACAATAAGGCGGTTCGAAGACCCCAAATTAGGTAGGTACTTATACAGTCCTAATTCCTAAATCGGAAAGTACGATGCTGTGATAATTATGTTTAGTTTTTTTATAACTGGTCTTAAAAAATAATACGCTGTTTCGCTCGTGGTCATACATTCATATTGTATTTATTTTCAATTTATTTCAGGTTGGCACCTCACCTACTTCCAAAGAAACTTTTTTATTCTACCTAATGTTAATGTTTTCCCAGCAGTGGGACAACATAGGCATATAAAACAATTTGTTAGAGATACGAAATGAGTCTCTTGTAATTTTATCATCCCCCAGGCACGGTAAACATTCTCTTAGATCTTTTCAGGGAATGAGCTGAAGAAGATGAAGTCAGCCAGTGATGTCTATCACTGGCTCACACTATTATTTTTATTTGATATTAGGGATTAGGGGGGGTCATATTTGTATTGTTTTACCATGATGTAATTCTTTCCAGCCCTGGTACCACCTAAACGAAGGATGGAGTGAAGTGGGTCAGTTGACGGTGACGGTGCATGGTGCCCGTGGGCTCAGCGCACTCGGCATCAGTAAGGCTGACGCTTACTGCGTACTGGAGCTTGACAACTCGCGGGTGCAGACGCACTCTGTCTCCGGAACTTCTGATCCGACGTGGGACAAAAATTATACCTTGTAAGTTGACTGAGAAGGATATATGGTCTCAAAATAAAGAGGAATGGGCTCAAATGTGTAAGATTTGAAAATAATAGCGCTTCAGAAGTCCATGCCTGTTACTTAGATAACGTCTAAGCAACGCTCAGAACTGATTAGAAATCTGAATTATGTTTTAAAGTTTTCATATGATACTTATATCAATATGAAGGTATTACTTATGTCAAGAACGTGGGAAATACCCACAACCACAAACCTTGAGCTTTCCTGTGTATCACCTTTCAAACAGTATCAGGAAAGCTGAAGGTTAGTTGGTGGTAAATGACGTTCGTAAGTATTTTGAAAAAATAATAATGAACTCCAGAATTATATTAAAAAAAACTGTCAAAATTGTTAAGGGTCGGAATTGCACCGTAAGGGTTCCGTGCCAATAAAAAAAATTCCCCCTTCTTATTGAATGAATGAATGAATGAACACTTTATTGTACACCAATTAATAACAAAACAACATAAATAAAACACGTTCGAAATTTGTACAATGGGCGGCCATATCGCTGAAAGCGTTTTCTTCCAGGCAACCTTTTTGTTTTGGTTTTTTTTTTATAATTTGTTATTAAACGCATATAGTAATACACATTCAAGTGTCAATCCTTATGACAGACAGATAAATACTTAGTTATTGACACTATATGGGTATGAATTAAATTGTTGGTGAAAGAGTCTTCGATCAAGAATTATTAGCAAAACCGTCTCGGTAAATAACAGCTCAGGGCCGTTATTTTGTTTTTCGTGATGAATGACGAGGCCGCCAGTTATTTCTGCCCTATGTATTTTACATGTGGTATGCAATAAAGTATTATCTATCTATTTTTTGTCACGCGGACAGAATTTTTGATTTAGTACGTCACGCTATATCTATAGTATTCTTGATCGAAGATAAAGAGTATTAAAAAATATTAGAAACATATTTTAATTTCTTTATTTTTCAGTACAGTGAACGACGTCACTTCAACACTAGACATCACAGTCTACGACGAGTCTTTGATCAACGAAAACTTAGGCAGGATATCAGTTCCGTTGCTTAGGATAGAGAACGATGAGAAGCGATGGTATGCGTTGAAGGATCGCTCGAAGAAGTCCAATGCGAAGGGAAATTGTCCTAGGATATTACTACAGATGTCACTGGTTTGGAATCCTGTGAGTATTATTGAATACCTACTTGAATAGCTATTGCTCTTTAGCGATATGGCCACCAATTGTACAATGTTTTTTCTTTGCATTTTCTGTAATGTTCTTCTTGTGATAAAGTGGTCATATATCTATTTCTTTGCCTGCAAAAGAACAGGAGTTTGGCCGATCATTTTTTTTTTTTATTTTTTTATTTGGAACAACATTACAATATGAGCAAAGATACAGTGGAAAACGTTGACTGCGGCAAAAGTTAAAAAACTGAGTAGCGGAGTCAGCGCTCTTCTCCAAACTGAATATTAGAGGTTCCAACGTAGATATGTAGTAAATATTATACCAAAGACTTAATCTAAACAGGAAAGTTACATTTAACTTAAAAAATTTCATTGACAAAAGGCTGCTTTTATGCCGTTTTTAAGTGATCTAACTAGACCTACTGCATAATATTATAAATGTTTTTGATTGATAGCTATTACCTACTTATATTCTTATTACTTAAATGTGTTTTTGCCTTAACTTTTGTTCTAACTTTCTTTTAGGTTAAAGCTTCACTTCGAGTGCTAAGTCCAAAAGAATCAAAATACACAGATTTCAAGAAGCAAAACAAATTCAGCATTCCATTAATTTATAATAATCTGAAATTCATAAAGGATATTTTTACGGCTGTGTCACTTGGGAACGAACATTTCAAGTAAGTTCTTTTTTATAAGATTTATATTTGTGTAAGTGGCTAGACTTTAAAATGTTTCTATATTTAAGATTACTTACTTATGTAAATATACTAACATTTTATCACAGTGCCTTGGTCATTGACCTCGAGCTGTCAATGCATACCGCACCTACATTTTGTTATTTACTAACTAAATCAAGTGACATTATTTATGAGTGCTAGTTAATGATTCTAGAATGCATTTATATTCAAATTAGAAATACATACATAGTAAAAAGAATTTAATCAATAGGACTGGTACCTATTGCATTTGTGTTATATTTACATTAATTAACTGTTAATAAGTTGGACGAGGTATCATTATTCCTAAACGGATGAATCAAATTTAATTTAGGTTTTTTTTTTGTATGAAATAATTACTTCCCGACGGTTTTTAAAGTCTTCAAATAAGGTTTTTTTTACTTAGTAAGTACTTACACTTATTTTCAGATACCTTTTTGAATGGGACAACAGAGAATTCTCTGCAATGGCGCTGGCCGCGTGGCTGACGTTTTGGATGATATTCCGAATGTGGATGACGCCTTTGCTGCTAGTAGTGCCATTCGCGTACTACTGGGCTGCCAGTCAGACCAATAGTACGTATCTAAACATAAATGGCCTTACTAATAAACGCGGTGTAAAGTTATTCCTCGGAATAAAATAGGAAGAACCATACATTTTGAGTTTACACTCGGGAATAACTTTATACCACGTTTATTAGTAAGGCCGATAATATGTAGGTAAAGAGGCAATGGACATGCAACCTGTCCAGTCAAACGCAATATGTAAAAAGTGGGCATGTGCTAAAGTACCTATTACACTTCTATCTGTAGTACTGTTGAGTCTGTGGTTACTCTACTATATGAGCACTATAAAATATCTCTCTTCGGAAAAGATTTGGTCCTTCGGATTATAGTCCAGAACTCGAGAGCCTGCTGTTTCTCTTTTGAGATGACATGTCTGTAAATATTTCCATTTGTTTCACACAAATCAAACAATTAATTTGCAACAAGTACTTAAGAATTGTATGTTTATTTTTCAGCTTTAAATACATTAGTTCCTATCCCATCATCAGATGAAGAAAATGAAGATGATGACCTCGAATCAACAAAAGTAAGAATTCCTATTATTATTATAAAATTAATGTTTATTTGAACTTGCCTCAACAACTTTATAAGATCTTCAAATTTTGAATGTTTGATGATCTGAAAGATGAATGCCCCCTTGAAAATGGTCAATCCTCATTCGCTATCTTTAAATTAAAATTAAATATGTTTTTCAACAGGATGAAAAAACACTCAAAACACGAATATACGGACTACAAGATTTGACGCTTACTATCAAAAACGGAATTGACTTCATCTGCTCTCTGATAGAAAGACTCAAAAAGTGAGTTTGATTTTTGTTCTAAATATTGTGTGCTTATCAGCAAGAACAAAATAAACATTATACTTTTGATTTCAGCTTGGCGAACTTCACGGTGCCATATTTAAGCTACCTCGCAATAACAGCTATGGTAGCGTTATCCATAGCATTATACATTATGCCTATCAACTACTTATTTATGGCATTTGGTAAGTTCACAGCAGTTAATATCATTGGTTTACATTTTACAGCATAATTGTACTCGTATAATTTCGATAAATTCTTCAAAACTTCATCTTTCTATAATACTGTTTAATTTATCCTAGTTTGTCTTGTACTTTTATGATGCGGCAAATGATAAAGTGTTATTTTTCTCGTATAATTTCTCGGCTCGGCCATTGCCAAAGTTTGCCTGCTAAAGTTTTTTATGAATTAGACCAAGATATGTTGTACTGATTTCATTTGTTTTTTACAGGTATTTACAAATTCGGCCGTAAATTCCTTAACCCAGACCGAGTTCCTAACAATGATATCCTAGACTTCATATCAAGAGTACCGGATGACGAGATTTTGGTAAGAAGACAAAAATTGTATGGATTTATTCATTAAGATTTAAGACTATAAGCAACTATCATTCCGTTCAGTACCTAGTTTCAGGATGAAGATATATGTAACAAACACACATACAGACCTACAAACGTTCGCATAACCGATAACCGAAGGTTATCTAGGTGATCTAGAATCAACTTTATTTGCACTTTCTAGAGCACATCGCTGCATTATAAAAACGTAAAACCTTGGTTGAACCCCATGTTGACACGACTTGTCAAAACAAAACTGTTACCACAAAAAAGCGTTCTATGTACGAGTATTTAAATATCGTTTTTCTAGGGACAGTTTTTTAGTTAGACTTGATCTAAACTCTGCTCATTTTCTTGTAATAAGCCTCATTGTAATTTTATGTCACATATTAGCTAATGCTAATCTAACTGAACACTCAGTGCTCAGTTGACTTACGCTTGGTGGTTTTATAAAACACTAGGTTATTATTTTGATTGACGTGCCATAGCAGGTAATCTATTAACTGCTGACGTAAGCTATGGTTATTTTAGCGCAAAAGCTTTATAAAAAAGTCAGGAGTTAAGTTTTTTATGTTCACCTACGTGTAGTTTTTGCCAATTTGACGTCCTTCATATAATTAGGGAATTATTAAGAAGTTTATTACTTATTAACTATGATTTGAATTGTAATGTTTTTATAGATCTTTGTTTACAATTTTTCTCTTTACAGAAACAATGGCGTGAATTGAAAGTACCAGAACCCAATCTAAGTAGAAGCAATTCGGGGAAACGGCAGTAGAAATATTGTCGACAAAGCTCAACATACAACGTGCCATAGTTATATTACTCACTTTAAGAAATACTTATACATGAAACTAGTTTTATATTAATTAGCAAATAAATATCATTGATTAGCCATGCTTGATACGAGGTTGTTTTATACTCGTAGTTAGATGGATGTTTTGTTCGTTTAGATTTTATGCTCGTCATTGCTCGTACACCTACGAGTACAGTTAATTTACAAGTTTCACAAAAAAACTTAATTTGCTCGCTCAACATTTAGGCAAAGAATCTCGTATCTTTATCTCTCTATTTAAAATAATGATATCCTGTTATTTTTAAGTAAATAGGGCCTAATTTATACAATCCACAAGCCTGATTTCTGATAGAAATGCTAATTTTGTGGATTCATTCCATTATTTGGCGGTAGTGTTCTTTCTCTCGATGCTTTGAGAATTTAGAACATTTCGTATATTAAGGTACAGTTTGGTACATGGAAGGTGATTTACAGAATGTTGTAAGACTTATTTGAAATTGTGATTTTTAGTATATAAGACTTATTTTATTATTCTAGATATAAACAGCAAATACATACAAAATAAATTAATATTCATACATTTTATACAAACTTGTTTCAGTTAAAAACATCTTTGCTTCTGTTTTACAAAATACTTTTCTTCGATTTCTAGGTTTATAACTATTTGTTTTTATATCATCCCATACTGAAATCTTCATCATTATCACTTGTAATACCCAAAGTCCCAAACCAGACGTTACCTAGCAGATACAGATAGGTACACCTTTATTTGTTTCATCAGACAGGATGAATTGTTCACAGTTTTTTTTGACGATTACAGAATTTCACTTCACATCTCCACACACACACACATACACACACACACAAGGTCTATGACTTCTCAGAGTTTCTTCAACTTCCATGATTGACTCTCAGCGATGGTTCAGGGACGTTTAACTCTTTCCAATTGATCTGAAATATTTATAAATTATTTGTTGATCATTTAAACTAGCAGGTCACGTCATAACTCAAGGTCAAATTGTGACAACTAATTTTATATCAAGTTTCCCATGAGCACAAGTACAATTAAATGAAAATAGAATTTAAATATAAACTAATACATCAACATATTCAATTGTTTTTATCAAGTGTCGTTGAGCTCAGCTTACATTCACATACAAAAGATAAAACGAGCCCATCTACGACGTAGAGCCTATCGCTACGACCGTAGCATTATAGTGAAGAAATTGAATGAAAGTTTATTCTAACGCTACGACCGTAGCATCAGACTGAAGAAATTAAATGAAAGTTTATTCTAACGCTACGACCGTAGCATCAGACTGAAGAAATTAAATGAAAGTTTATTCTAACGCTACGACCGTAGCATCAGACTGAAGAAATTAAATGAAAGTTTATTCTAACGCTACGACCGTAGCATCATAGTGAAGAAATTGAATGAGTCGTTTTTCTTTTATCAAACTAGGATATTAAGACATTATGATTGGTGAGTAAATAAATACATTTATTTTCAGAAACTAAGCTACTAAGTAGGTGCATATTTTTTTATACAATAGAATCAGTCACGCTATCTAAGGATCATTAAAAGATCTATACATAGCTTAATTGATCCATATTAGGTTGTCTATAACTTACAAGTTCTTCTGTGTCCGGTATTCTAGAAAGGAAATCCGTAACATCATTATTGAGTACGCGTTCTGGATCCAAATATTTTCTTGTAAATTTAAATAAGCCTGAAATTTTAGTAATTATTATTAGCCATTATACATAATAGCCACAAAGCTAACAAATTTTTAATTAGGTTATTGAGATACGAACGTACCAAATATCATCATGATGTAATTGAAGGGTATCAAATACAGCCCGATCGATGAACCAATTAACAAAATCATTGTGAGATAGCTCAAGAAAGGCACCTTGAAGCTTGCTAAGCTGAAACATTAAATTGAATCATCATCATCATCATTATCATCAGCCTATGGCAGTCCACTGCTGGACATAGGCCTCCCCTAGTGCGCGCCATTGCGCCCTGTCCTCAGCTCGACGCCATCCAGCTCTGCCTTTCGCAGATCGTCACTCCACCTGGCCGGAGGACGTCCTACACTACGTTTGCCGAGTCGCGATCTCCACTCAAGAACTCGAAACCCGAACTTTAAATTGAATAAGAATATTTAATAGCTAAAATAAATACTCGTCTATACTTACTCACATAAAAGAAGCGAATTTCTGTGTGTTAAATCAATGAGGATGATTTTTAAAGGGAAAAGATTGAAAAGGTTTTCCGAAAAGTCAGATAATTGCAATGATGTTAAAAAATATTGGATAATTGGTTGTATTGTATAGGATGACGTCTGCTTAGTCAGCTGGCAATAAATCTTACTTGTACATTTTCTCCGATAAAGACGCCAAAAAATCAATTCCACTCGTTATTGTGAGCGTCATTTCTGGCAGTTCCTGCAGTCTGCTTGTTAATCTTCTTTCATGTTTGTCCTTACCCGATACTTCTGGAGATTGCTCTACTACTCCGTATCCCCTCATAAATGATTTTTCATCTGAAAATAATGTTACCCTATTTATTTTATCTCGTACCTACACGATTAGGTAAAGACGAATACGATATAATAGAAGATACATTTTAAAAATAATATCAAAATGGCACCAAAACAAAAAAATGGTATTGACTATATAATGGTATTCTACCCTCAAAAACGACAATTTATTCCCTTAGATAAAAACAATAGGTAGCAATTTATTTCTAAAAGACCTGCAAATTAAGCTTTATAATAGCAATTATATATGTACTCGTATATGGTCTGTGACAATAGTAACATCATGTTGGCGCAGTGCCATGTTAATGCCAAAGATTATTTTTACTCGACTACGACCACGCCAAAAGGAAGTTTATGATTTTAGTAGTCTGTATCGTGTGTTTGTTTTTCGGTGATTTATATTTATTAATATTTATATGTTATTCGTAATTTAAATTATATACTCACGCTGATGTCGGCCAAAGATCCAAAAATACAAGAAAGGTATCAGCATCATTAGTGGTGTGGCCCACATTCTGAAGTGGTACCAGAAAAATAACCAAAACACTAAGGCTATGAAAGAGTACTCTCGATTATCCCATTCAAATAATTTCCTGAAAGCAAAGAAAAGTCATAGGTACCTAATCTCGAAATTCATGATCATAATATATTTCTAATGCGAGTAGAATAAGTTGGATACCTAAGCAGTCAGTTTGTAGAGTCTGGCAAATGAAAGTAGACCCTGAACAAGAGGCGGCAAATTCAAAAATATAAGCGTGACAACCCATTAATTAATAACTCTAAATAATATACTTAATATAATTATTATATTTGGTACTAGAAAATAATAACCATGTATCAAGTTGTGTTCTTCCAAATGTCTTTATGGTGTTACACGCTTATATTTTTTAATTTGCCGCCTCTTTTTCAGGGTCTACTTTCATTTGCCAGACTCTAGTAGACGCCACCACTAAAATTTAATGGCGCTAGTTTTTACGTGTAAAGATAAATTGCAATAATATTTTCGTGAGTTCTGCTGAATGCAGGACTTCAGTGGTGGCGTCTCTAGTTTCCTTCTTTCCTTACCTGTATCCCTCGTCGATTAACATAATACTAACAAATGTGTCTCTTACAAACTCTACATTTTTGTACACAAGTGAAATATCAAACTTAGGAGCCTTTTTATTGTATTTCACTTCCTTTGGCGTGAACACTTTCAGAGAAGCCTTGATCTGAAAAATATGTTCAAGTTTACTACGACTTTACTCGTGTACACCAAATTTAAATCGCCACCAGACAACAAAGTATCATCCTAATCATAAGATCTTCACTTACATACACATTAATAAAATATTATTAGATAGATAGATTATATATTATTATTGTACACCATAAAAAGTAACACAAACAGAAAATAAAAGCCTCGATAGTAAAATGTGTAACAAATGGTGATCTTATTATAGGGTACTAACTGCTACCAGCGACTTCGTCAGCAAAATAACATACTTGAAATTCTCTAAATAGAACTGAAAACTGCAAAAATCTTCTGAAACTTTTAAAAATGCAATAATAGCGCCATCTCAACCTCAGCCATAGGTTAGCAACGCCATCTAGTTGCCTTTAACTTCCCATACAAAAAAATTTCAACCCTTATTTCACGCCCTCTATGGTTATAATATTAGTATGGATTAGGTAATCTATACCTATTCCTGAAATCGGGCTGTGGATGATGATGTTGAGGAAGACAATACTTACCGGATTCCAATACAGGGACATCTCCAACAGTACTCGAGGACAGTTTCCCTTAGCACTATTCCTGTTACTCTTATCTTTCAGAGCATACCATTGCTTTTCTCCATTACTGATCCTCAACAAAGGAATGGACACTCTCCCTGAGCAGTCGTTGCGCAGAGACGACACTAGGGAACTGTCGTAAACTTTGAGATCTAGAGTCGATGTGACGTCATACACTTTGCTAAAAAAAATAACCTAAATATATTAAATGTAGAAAATCTCATAAAATGTATATACGAATTAAGACCCCGCTCATAACAGTGAAGGAATGTGATTAATTGCTGGGAGTACCTAAAGCCGCATTGACACCATCAGAGTATACTCTGACAGAGTGGAATCTGATGGCTACTAGGACGCTACTCTGATGGCACTCTGATGGCGGCGACCCATCAGAGTTAACTAGGACCGTGTTCTACTCATCAGAGTTGGCTCGTACGAGTAGGGAAACAAAATGGCGTCTGCATAAAACAATCAAAGAAAAATTGTCCAAGTCAATCAGAGTACAAAGAAAATGATCAGAGTCAACTATGATGGTGTCAACGCGGCTTTATGGTGGAAACGACAGAATTACTTACAATACAAAGGTTTTGTCCCAGTTACTCTCCGTTGTCGAACTGATTGCATGAGTCCTTACTCTCTCATTGTCTACCTCTAGGATGCAGTAAGGTTTCCCACTCAATCCCTTTGCAAGTAGAATCTTCACTTGCAGCTCACCGACAACCTTCCAGTCTTGTAAGTTTAGAAGTGACTATAAATGTTAGAATCGTTGATTACGTTATTTTTGATATTTAAACGATAGGTAATTACAATGATCTTTTGGTAATTATAATAAAAAGTAATATTTTTTTTACGTGCCATCTAAGTGCCATCACTTTGAGGTTTGGCTCCAAAAAGTTTTGTTTTTTCTAGTACATATAAAATTTTATGGAAAAATAATTTTGTCTAATGTTGGAAAAATAATTAAATGCCAAATATGTCATTTTCTGTACCTATTGTCATGTAGTAAGGCAAGTATTGTAGACTTCAAGTAGAACTTATTCAAAATCAATAACTAAAAGAGAACCAACCAATAATAAACTTGAAAACGTTGGTAAGTCAGGATTGCCTAACCTATTTTTTTAAATAATCTCCGGGCTACGATATGTCAGCTACGCTGGCTACGCGGCGCGCAGCACTTTGTTTTCAGTAGCATTTCAACCGAGAACATTACCAAAAAAAACGATTACTTACATGCTTTTCTTTAAAATTAGTGTCGATTGAAACATCTGAGGTCTTTTGAGTATTGCATATTGTCACTGAGAGGTGAACTTTTCCGAAACCATCGTCTAACGGCTGCCAAACTTCATGCGTACGCTCTTTCTCCAACTGCGATAAATCTAAGACGCAACTAAAATAATCCATTTTTGTAAATAGAACATTGAACTATCCTGTCTATAGGACTTCTTTCGCCATTTTTGAAGGAACTAGTGGCTCTGCTATTTTATTTAGTTTTCTCGTGTTTTACTAGGTTTTATTATGTAATTTCGGTGACATTTTACTAATGAAGCTTTGGATACGTAACAGGAGATTTGGCAGATGGAATGGGGGAGTATTTAAGAAGATTTCTCATTTGACGAAAGATTTCCATCCATTGGAGTTTTGAAAGGACAACCCGCCATGTTTTTTCAATTGACTCAAATTGACGTGACATATAATAATTATTTGAAGAAAGATTTGAAGTGAAGTCAAAGTGAAAAGAAGAAGAAGGAATAAAAAAAAGAAGAAGAAGAAACCAAGAAGTGAAGTGAGAGAGAAGAAGAAGAAGACTAAGCTAAGATGTTACTGATTGGGCGGTATAGTCGCTCAGCGACAAAGCCCTTTTCTTTTTATTGTTAAATAAAAATAAATAAATAAATCCTGTCTATAGCTTGGTATATAGGTGCTTACCTGCCCATAAAGCTTTTTTGTTTTCCTTTGTCCCATAGTGAAACTCTTAACAAATTGTCTGTGTATCGATCAAATTGAAATCTTTCCAGCCAAAGTGGTTGTTGGGAACTTGAAATTAGCTTGGATTTCTGAGTACGCGAGCCTAAACTGGAAAACACGAATTAGGTAAATGTAAACTCGAATTACGTATTTCTTAAGAAGTAGGTAGATATCATAACCAAGTTAATCTATTTGACCTTCATCAATAAAATGATCTAAATGATAAGATATCAAGACTACGAATGTGCAATACAATTTTACTTTTACTTTTAATAAGTAGGTAGGTACTACGGTACTACCAAATAATAATACCTAATAACTGAACTAACTCCTTCGCTACTTCCGGCTGCTTATATAGATTGCTCAACTAGTTGAGCAGTTAGGACGTAGTTTGAAATTATGTTCCCTAGAAAATAGAAAGGTACTCTAATGTTAGAATGAATATAAGGAAATTGATGATTTTACAGGGTTAGCAGAGTAGCTGTAGTGTTGGATACCTACTTACCGAATTTTACAATACAGGAAATGAGTGCTGCCATCGCTTGGAACTTTAGGGAGTCCCCTGGCTTCCACCACAACAACAGATACTACCATCCCCAAGTGTTCTTCTCTCACGAAACTAGCTTGTGAAGAACTTCTAGATAGCCAAGAGTTTGTATCTTCCTCGTTGAGAGTTGAAGTCGATTCATATACAGGACCTTCTCTGGTCGCCCTTCTCGCTGGACTCATAAGATTTAAAAGGGAAGTAGGACGCCATCTACAATCGATAATACGTTTTATAGTATAGCTTGACCTTCAGCAGTGAAAATGTAGTCGATTTAGTGCAACCAGAGCAACATTAAAATAATATTGCACGTATAAATGTATGCACTCACGGGACGATTTGCACTGCAAAATAACTACAATAATATTGGGTGGATTAGGTAGGTAGGTAAGTACCTAAGTATATGATTTATTTATACATTTTATCTCAAAAATCTTACACTATCAAACAAATTGACTACAATAAGTACTTACCTACGTGCCTACCTATACTACAGCCAAATTCGATATGGAATTTTTGTAAACATTGAAGATCAGCTGATTGCTGAGTTTGTCTAGGGTTGTCACTCACGTAATGTTCGGTGCTCACCAAACTATGATGTTTCACTTATAAATTCTACCAGATTTGCTACAATTTTCAATGTTTACGTCACTGCTATGAAGATTCTTAATAATTGAATTCACAAAACTTCCCTAAATTACCGAAAAATAAAATATAAATCACAGAGTTTTCATCTTTTTACAAAAATTTACAACCCTAAGGAATTTTCGTTTTGACGTCTTGTTCCTCATTGGTTCATTTCTGCTGTGAAAGAACTGTGAAATGTTTACAAAAATTCCATGACCAATTTGGCTGTAGTATAGATAAGTAATTTATAAGTACTAGGATTTATTCAAAAATAAATATAGGTATCAGTAGGTACAAGGTAGGTAACTTGGGTAATACGTAGGTACCTACGTAGGTACTTTTAAGTGTACCTAAATTATAAGTAAAAACTTATATATAATATTTACATGCGCTGCTTCGATATTTTATTTTGTATTACAATATCGTCACTCTCACAACTTTCCATCGAAGGTCGACGATATTGGTTTCCATTTTGATCACTTTCTGCCAACAAAGAAGTGCACTGTAACATTATTGCTCGAATTCATAGCAATGACTGCTTTGTTTTGTTTGTCAAGATCCTATTTCATAAAAAACATAATATCAAAATAGATATGTACTTACCTAGGTAGGTACTTAGAAATATTGATAATCAATACTTAATTAAGTGATAACGACCCACAGTATACACAAAACGTGCTGCCTATCTACGGATTATTGCGATTAGTTTGATAACTGGTATGCTGGTAGGTGCTTGATTAATTCAGGCATATTTAGGTAGGTAGGTACCTAAACCTATAAGTTGAGTCTCACCTTATAGGAACAAATCTACTTAATAATTTTGTATATATACTTAGAGGTAATTTACATAGGTGCTTCAAAATAAGTATTTTGTTTTAATTTTTACGAGTTAGATGTTTTTATTTTTGTAGGTACTTACTATGATTTTATGTGTGAGTGTGAACATAAGTTTATTGCATCTCTACCTAATTTCTACAGTTTACGTGATCTCTACTGTCTATTAAGCACAAAATTGCAACACCATCTGTCTTTGAGTAGCGTTAATTGTCATAGAATAAACTTAGAGGTAATTTACATAGGTGCTTCAAAATAAGTATTTTGTTTTAATTTTTACGAGTTACATGTTTTTATTTTTGTAGGTACTTACTATGATTTTATGTGTGAGTGTGAACATAAGTTTATTGCATCTCTACCTAATTTCTACAGTTTACGTGATCTCTACTGTCTATTAAGCACAAAATTGCAACACCATCTGTCTTTGAGTAGCGTTAATTGTCATAGAATAAATAAGTAACTATAGATAGCTATATATGGCGTATCCGTCCACTCACCGCAAGTGGCGCTACTTGTTGACATTCGCAATAATTTCGCAGCATCGCAGTCGCGTCGTTCGGGACGTTCGGCGCTATATCTCTATGGTTCGGCATCAAGCACCCAACCCAAACGTATTCCTCGCGTCATCCGTCGGCGGTTCTCAAATAAGTGGCGCTAGTGTACCATACTTCCATAATTCTATCAAGTTATTTTATTTGGTGTTTTACGAGGTTATGGTGTAAAAACTAAGATTTTATTTGTGTTTAGTGAGTTTAAGTGCATAATGGAGACTCGAAAGGAATCCCTCAGTTCATTGAAAGTTTGTAGATTTTGCCTAACTCAAAATGAGTCGTTATCATCATTGTACGAGAAAAGCAAACTGCCAAAAAATTCAGTGACCCTTTCAACGAAAATTATGACATGCGTCGCTATTGAGGTAAATATTTACGAGTGCTAAACGTAGGTACCTATTACCTATCAATTTTTCAATACATGTCCATACCTTACTTTCTAATTATTACTAGAAATATAGTAATTTGAATGTGCTCGAGAGAAATCGGTAGGTAGGAAAAGTTTTTTTTTTACTAGGGACGTTTTAGTACATTTTGGAACTATAAGCTTATCCTGGTTAAGTGGACAACAACAAAATTCCGTCCATAGAAGGTATTATAACATCAAAATCCACTCTCAAGAATGATTGCCAAGTGTACAGTGTACGACGCCATCTAGTGGGCATTGTATGCATTTGACTGTGTTGTTAGAAAAAATAATGAATTCTAGGTACATACATAAGTAGATACCATAATTATCAGCACTTACTTCCAGGTATTTCCATCAGATAAAATGCCCCAGTACATCTGCAGTCGTTGCAAACTATTCATGGATCTGAGCTATGGATTCAAGCAAATATGCAGACAAGCCGACCAGAACATTCTGCATTTTGTTCAAAATGGAACGACTATTGAACCACTTGCCTGGCCTTCTTTACTGAATAAGGTACTAATTAAAGGTTATAATTCAGGGCAAAAATGTAAACAAACAAATGTCACTGAGACTGACAAGAGACCTCAAAAAGATAAGTCAGTAAAAAACATTATTTCACCACTGGATCAAATTATACTAGTAGAAAATGACAGTTTCATATTTGTGGTTTACTATGTAACAACCATATATTACTTACCTTACCTTAAGAAACTTTATAACCATGGGCATTATCTGTACAAATCACAAATTCCTATCCCGTGCATTGAACTGCACATTGAATGCCTAGACAAGACTAGATCCATAGGCTAAGTGTAACTATCATGGTATATGATAAAATCAATAATGTTTTTATTTTAAGACATTCAACAAGCAAATATTTTTATTTCTAGGTATACAAAGCCCATTTGAAATCTGAATTTGGTGTGGTAAAAACTGTAACTCAAGATGGTGCTACTGTCAAAGTTACAGCAGAAGAAGTATCTGACAGTGAAGAAGGTGATGATGACAATGTTTATAGTGTAAAGGTAAATATAAAATATGTTTCCTATCACCATATTTTTGAGTAACTGCCAACCGGCAGTTACTCAAAAATATGGTGTTCAAGAAACCTCTTGAACGCTTTTCAAATTGACAAGCTGATTAAACTAGGAATACTTGGTCCTCATTGGTCAAATCTGTCATTTGTCACAATACTTAGTTAATTTTAAAAATGATCTGCCTTAGAGAAACTCGCTGTAAGACAGGTAAATCAGTATGGCAGTGATGGGCTTGTATTGTAACCACTAACTTCTGGAAATTGTCTAGTAATTGAATATGCCTCTGTTTACTATTTATCTTGAGGTTAAAGAATTTTTATTGCTCATAAGAACTACAAAATGTTCACTTAAAATGAGATACAAAAATATGATACTTAACTTAGTTTAGGTAGGTACCTATATACTTACTTAACTAAGAAGCTTATGTTTATATTTATTATTTATAGCCTCTAGCTAGGCCCAACACAATGGTAGGTGAGTAAGTACCTACCTACATACTTATATAGTGTATCGTAACAAAAAAGATCTTCAAATCAAACTTGATCTAAGATAATGTCTACTGTTTCTTGGGAGATAAAGTATAGGATCCCAAAATATCCCTTAGGTTTTTTTTTATTTTTTATTTCTGTTGCTATTTCATAAAATGACAAAACATTGAATACAATAAAATGCAAATTTAGCTTACTATAGTCCTTTTCACATAAGAATGGATCCGTGACAAGGCTCTTTTATGTTGATTTCTGAAATTATGATAAAGGAAATATACAAAATCTTTTTTTTTTAATTGACAGAGTAAAAAAAAAAGTAGAAAATGTAAAAGTTCTTTGTGTCAGGGATACGTTCCTACATGAAAAATACTATAATAGATATATTTCATTGTTGTACAGATTGGAGATGGATCTGAACAGCTGAAGAGTATAAAGGTGATCACAAGTGTCGACAACCAGGTTGGGGCCAAGGATAATCGAAAAAGTATGTCTTTTATTTTATAAACACCTGTCACTGTTAGTATTAAGCAGTTAAAGCTGATTCCTTGCACACCTAATTGGGCAAAAATAGAATCTAAATGGTAAATGATATTCCTACTTAGTAACAGTAGTTTTCAGTTTGTTTAATAACTGTCCATTCATTTAGGTATGCAAGTTGTTAGTGACTCTTAAGAAATTTTGAAGAATGATTTACCAAAATATTTTACAATCTTCAGTAGTGCGTTTTGTTTTGAATCTGCGTGTGTTCATAGCTTTTGTTGCCCTTCATTTGCGATATTTTGTACTTATTATACTTTAGCATGGCAGGTTGTTTCTTTATAGGTTTATTGTATACCTACTTTTTATATATCGTTGATAGTCGCTTGACTTAAGGAACTCTGAACTTGCATGTTCTAGCATTAAATGGAGTGTAAGTTGGTTTAAGATGTGTGAAATGATTTATGGCGCTTTGATGGTGTAGTAAAAGTTAAGGTAAGATAATGTTACTTTAACTTATATGCATATTGTATTTATTACTGTTCTCTGTCTTGGATATCATAATAAGATACCTAAATGATTATTATTATGAAAGGAATTTTAGGATATCGTAACAGGAGTTTGTATCCGATTTTGAAGGACGGGCACTTCCTAACATACAGTGCTATGTGGTCATTGACAAAGAAAGCTACACAAAAATAAACTCTAATATTAAGCAACTATGGCAGCCCCATATGATGTTGGTGTCAACCAAGAAAGTGTTAGTGGGATGATCTCGACATCTTCGAGTTGTAGAAAAACTCGAAGGATAATGGTTGGAAATTATCATTTGTTCTTATAAATTATTTTTTGCAGTGATATGATCTGTTTTATCTATTTTGTCTCACAGCTAGTCAAAGGCCTCTAGGCCTACTGGTTGTTTGACTCTTATATTTTATCCATATTTCCTTAGGTCTCATTTCACTTTCATTCTAGATGTAAAATATGATCTTGATTCTGAAGATGAACCAGCGCAGATAATCGTGAAAGAAGGCTGTTGGCCGTGCGATGAGTGTGAGTGCACGTATCCGTTGGAGCAACTGCTCACGTTGCACAAAGCTCAGAAACACAGGGCTAGGCATGTCGAGTGCACTGAATGCGACGCGTAAGTTTCCATTCTACTGTTTTTATTTTCGCTAAAAGCTGCGTAAAGTGCTGCGTCACAACGGGTATGGCGCCACTGAAAACCAGCGCTCCAACACTCAAGCTGTTGGAGCAAATGCTAAGGGGTAGCCGTATTTTCACCCACATAAAATTATGTAGATCTAAGTACCTATTGTAACTGTTGTATATCGTGTGGAGAAAATAAAACTTTATTATTCTTATTCTTAACCCATATTTTGAACCAATTTTGTATCAACGTCGGGACTTTAGTCATTCCACGCAGCGACTTCCATAAGCAAAATAATATGAAAGCGGGTATTAAGGTAGAGAATGATTATGAACAATCAAGATAAAGTAAAAAATAACGCTCATGTCCATTTCAGTAATATTTTGTTTTCATCAATTTTCATGTTGCAGCAAATTTTTCTCAAAGTACGATTTGATGACCCATCAATTGCGACACTCCTCTGAGTTTCCATTCCAATGTGTTGCCTGTGATAAAAAGTTTAAGCGACTAGTTCTACTGAAGCGGCATGAAAAGGTAGATACTTAAATATACCTACTTAAGTTTCATGATGAAAAATGACATCTTATTTCCTGTAAGAAATTCGATTAATAAATGCATTATTTTTCAGCTTATGCACAGCGATTTGCCGCAAATAAAATGCCTGAAATGTCCAGCAACATTCCTGTCTGAGATAGAATTAGACGCGCATATGACGAAGCATTTATCAAACTCCTCACGACAATACCAATGTACCATGTGTGATAAAAGGTAACTTCTAATCCGTTTATGCTCTATACATCTTTTATATATAAAAATAAATCCCTATATCCCTTGGTCACGCCATCACGCGTGAACGTTGGATCGATTTCACATTTTTTTTTGTGTTTGTTATTGTGAGGAGAAGGTTCTTATGACAGAAAAATGGTATACAGGGTGGTCCAGATTATATGGAAAATTTTATTCCTTGATCCGATTCACTCTAAACTCGGTATAAATTGAAAAACTCCCCTTAGTTAGGTTATGCAAGACAGTTCCAAAGATCGTTGACGAAACAATGCGCAGACGAAGGCGCGCGCGGGTCAGCTAGTAAGGTATAAATAGAAGTGCCCTGCTACATCTATCTCGCTTATGTGCACAATAGCATAGCGATTCATTCGGAATTCCAGATGCTCGATGAACTTCTCCGAAAAGCGGAATTAAATGAAAAAGAAATGTCACTTTTCGAAGAAGTTTTTCGAATCGATACATCCGAATTAAGAGAGGATCGCCAAGCTTATTTTCTTCTGTCACTCTGCTTCATTAGCGACAGCAATGACTTACATCCAGTTCATTGACAAAAACAATAGTAGATTGTATCATACGGGAGCAAAATAATATTTATACGGCGAAGGCGCTTTTTAGAATCCAGAGCGAAGTGAGGGATTCTTTAGTAGAATCCTGAACGTAGCGAGGGATTCAAAGTACGTCGCCCGAGCCAAAAACATATTTTGCGCCCGAGTGATACACTCTTTTCATCAACCTCTATGAGAAAATAAAAGGCGCCTCATATTTTATTGTAATATATATTTAATAAAATATAACAACTAAATTGAAATTAAATAGAATCTAATAATAAAACAACTAAAAACTAGATTTTATATTCTGCGTGCTTGAAATTGCTCGTTTTTAATTTGATTTCTTTTTTATTCAGCCGGCGGCGTACTATAGATAGATAGATTCAAAAAGTGCGCGGCAAAGATAATTGAGGATTAGATTATTAGAGGATTAAAATAAAAACTCATTACTGCCCGCTTAAAGTTTCTTAAAGAAAACACTACCTTTGGGTGCACTTCAAGGAGAACCAAGTCGTCTTTTCGAATAGATGGAATGAAAACAAGTTTTGTTTATTGGTCGATTTCTATACCAGCTTTAGGTAACACCTCTAAAATCCAGTCTTATTTCAGATTCGTTGAAAAATGTGCATTGCAACGACACTTGGAATGTATTCACAAGAAGAAACCTGAATTTGACTGCAATTATTGTCCAGAGCGTGAGTTAAGAAGCATTAAAAAAATATAACAACAAGTCACTAATCATTATTTTCGAAATACATTACCCTGATCGAAAATCTTGGTTTAGTTGTGAATGCTGAAAAGACATCAAACAAATTGTAATAAACTAGCCTTAAGTTATACAAAAGCTATGAACACGCCAACTTTTAATACAATTTTTATTTTTATTTATTAAGATCTGAAAGTATCCTTTATATTCTAGGATTTTCTAATATGACCAAACTGGGAAAGCACCTTCGGTCTCATGCAGGCGAGCGCGCGTACCCGTGCAAACATTGCGATAAGAGTTTCCTCAAGTCACATCACTACACAAGGTAATCTACCCTTACTTTCATACCAAAAAGTCTATTTGTACTCTCATTGGTTGTTAATAAGTCTATTTGTACACTCATTGGTTGTTAAAATGTTGTTAAATTTGTACACTGCCTGTTACTAACACACCATAGTGAAGTCATACAAGTATATTTTTGTCAGGTTTACCGTAACTTAAGATACCTTTTTGAATCATCATTCCCTGTCCTTATAGGTGGGATCGGCACAACATGTCTTGCTCATCCACATTACCTACATAAAACTATAATTTGTGACTAATAATGTGGACTTAGATCATCATCTTCTTTCCCACATTATGTGGGGTCGGCACAACATGTGTTCTTCTTCCATTCTCCTCTATCAGCCGTCATCTCAACACTCACTCCTTTCTTACTTATGTCATCCTTTACACAATCCATCCATCTTTTCTTTGGCCTACCTCTACTCGTAAATCCATCAACATTCATACCAAGCACTCTCCTAGTTACGTGACCTTCTTCTCTTCTCATTACATGCCCATACCATGCTAGCCTATTGCTCCTCATCTTTTCATTCACTGGCGCTACTTTTACACTTCTTCTTATGTACTCATTCCTTACTCTGTCCATTCGCGTCACTCCACACATCCATCTCAGCAATGCAATTGCAATTATCAATTAGCAATTATCTCATAATAATGTGGACTTAAATATGCCAGTAAAATAATCCTGAAAACGATGATGTATTAATAAACATTTTTAAATGCCAGTTATTTGTAATAAAACAATGTTAAATTCATTGACCCAAAAAATAAAACCAAGATCACATATTTCAGACATCTCCGCGTAAAACACAGCGAAACTCTCCGGCAGTCGAGTAACATATACACGGAGGCTTACCGTTGTGAAGAATGCGAAGAATGCTTCCATACACAAGACGAACTTATCTACCACTCGGCGCTTCACGCCACTCGAAGTCTCACCTGCCCGCTCTGTCAGGAGAAGTTCCATGACGTGGATACCGTCACTGCGCATATCAAGTCTCATGTGAACGGTAATAATGCCTTGCTACTAATCCTAGCACATATCTTGAAAGAACTTTTAACATGTCAAAGAGAAAAGCACATACTGATATCTCCCATGTTTTCATCGTACTATGGTCACTTTCATATTATTTGGAAAGCACTTTATTCGTTTTGTTTCACTTTAGCCGTGTTGGTCGAATGGGGTTGTACCTCGACATTCAATCCGAAGGTCGTGGGTTCCAATCCCGGCCGTGCATCACTGGATTTTTCGTTTCGAAAAATTTATATGCGCTTTAACACGAGCTCATAACGGTGAAGGAAAACATCATGAGGAAACCCGCAGCTTAGTCAGCTCCACACGTATTGACGTCGTCTTTCCTGTGGGCCAGGCTGATTAAGCTGAGAGGATGGTTTAGGTGCTGGGCAAGCCTATTCCATCTCAAACAATGTCCCAGGCACTACAGCGTCCCGTAAAGTGTAGGCATAGGTTGCCTCCTGACGCTGTATAAATCTAATATAGATGTAAAGGCCTAAGTTTTACTAAACCTAGCACATTATCTTGAAAGAACTTTTAACATGACAAAAAGAAAAAGCACATACCGATATCTCCCATGTTTTCATCATACTTTGGTCACTTACTACACTCACATTATTCGGAAAGCACTAGTTTCGTTTTGAATGTAGAAAATAATAATCAATATTTTGTGCACAGGAGCGGAGTTTATGTGCGATTTCTGTGAGCTGATCTTCACGACGCAGGAGAAACTTGACACACACATTGTGGTATCCCATGACAATGACTTGAATGATAAGGTAAAATATATTTGATTCAGCCCCTGTCAAGCGTTCACCCTTCCATTTACGACCGCAAGTTTACCACTTTACACACTACAAGCAAACTAACAAATATTTACTTATTTTAGATTTAGATTTAGAATAATAAAATTGTAGTAGATGCATTTAGTTATTACTTAATTTAACTTATTGATTTTGTTCTAGGATACAACAGAAAATGAAGATGACTATTCAATGGACGCGGAGGGCTTTGAAGAACAACATTTAATCAATGGTAATATTGCTTTACTATCCTCGTGCTAATTTTACTGAAGCTAGTTTGATAGTTACAGTATATTTGTTATTTTCAGTGAAAGAAGAGGACGGGCATATGGTAGTGGAAATAAAAAAAGCTGGCGACTACATGGTGAGTAATATTATGTTTAAAAAACCTTTATTTTGTTCATATCTGACTGTAGATTAATAATACATTTAAATGTAATTTACAGATAACTGATACAGTTTCTACAGAAGAAGATGAAAATAATGTTGTTGACCAATCAGAAGGTAATAAAAATAATGTAACTGAATATGTCTCTCATTAGATATCACTCGCTAAATATTCCTTGTACTAACATACGCTGAGGTAAGGCTTTACTTCACTCTTGGTAAGTAACCCACTAGTCTCATTCATTGGTGCTGTGTTCGTAGATTTTGTTATAATAAAAACGTAACCATGAACTTTGTCATTATATTGGAGGTTTATATGAACCATGTTGCATGCTAGTACCTAGATGAATATAATTTGAGTGTAAACTAGTTTTATTTCAATGCTTTGCCCTATCCTTTTTATTATAAAGCATGTACCGTTATTATTTCCGCTGTTATGTTTATCTTTGCAATTCGAGCTTCCGAAATAACCACGCAAATTCAAAACATCGTAGTGAATACGAAACGAAAATATACTCGTACGTAGTCTTATTATGTCTACAGTCGTCATGTGCCCAGTGCCCATATAAAATGTAATAAATAAGATACGCATGATATAATAATTTGTATAAGACTCATTGCATTCCTCGATTGAATCCTTCCAAGTGTCATAAAATCTTAAAATTTCCCAGCTAAAAGTGATTGACTGAATAGCCCAAAAAAGGTCTTAGCGAAAACATGAGTTTCATTCACTTCCATGACTTTCCTGTTTAATCACTCCTTGTGAATGTTTGACAAAACTTTTTAAGTTCTTATCAGTGGGACATCAGTTTGTCTTTTGATCTGCATTGACTCTTCAGTGCATGATGTTCTGATCACTATTTACTTTATTAATAAATGTGTATCTCATTGTTTCAGGTAGCGAATTGGAGATATCCTTGAACGACGCAACTGGTCCTCTACTTGCATCAAAGCCACCGATAACTGCAAAGAGATCAGAGTTACCCGTGAAAACAAATCCTGGTGTTAGTATCATGAGACTTGATCTCTCTAAAGTTAATGCTAACATTGTTACTAACGCATCAAAGCCCACTGAAACCATAAAAGAGGTAAACCCATGTGTTACGGTTCCATTATTGCATGCTTTGGCTTAGCATGCATACAACCGTGTTTGTTGCCCTGATTCTTCACGGTATTGGCCGCGAAAGAACAGGAGATAAGTTTTAAGGGATCCCAGCGGTCCTACTGAATAAATGCTGTTTGACTTTGAATCATTGTACAGTTGCTTGCATTCAGGTTGTAAGTCCGATTGACTATGTTAGTGTGTGTATTGACTAAGAAATAGTTTTAGTGTTCGTAGTCTCGTATCCTACCTATCTTTACTGTGTGTACAAATGTACTGTGTATTTGTGTATTTGATTGTTTAATAATAAACAATCTGTTCACTCATGTACTAAACATTCAAAATACGTATTTTTTTTTCAGTCTCCAAGTATAGCAAAGAAAGCTGAAGAAACAAAGCAAACAACTGTACAAAAGCAGCCATCGCCAGTTCCCAATACAATAGGTAAAAGAAGATGCTACTTAAAACATTTACTACTATAGCGTAATCTAATTTGTTATGTAACGCCATCTAGTGCTTTTATCTAATACTATATTATTTAAAATTTTGCATATAATTACTTTAGTTTATCCATCGAAGGCTGGTTGGTCATAATTATGTGTGCACAAGCACGATGTTTCTGTATGCGTGAGCGTCGCAACGCTCCATGGACGAATGAGCGCTCAGTGTCGCTTACGCACACAAGCAAATCTATACACATACTTAAGACCAACCCGCTTTCGTGACAGAACAATAATACATTACTACGCATTTTAATTTGTATGTATATTCAACAGTTGTGAAGGAGAAACCTATGAAAGTTGAAAGCAGCGCCACAGTGACGCCCACGCCGCCGGCACCCGCTAATGACTTATCGTTGCGGCTACTTGAGAAGGAGCTACAAGATCTCCAAAGGGTAATAACTTCTAGACAAAGCCATAACTTTTCTTATATGATACCACAGTTTTAGTAAAAAATTATCGCTGGAGACTTTCTGGCGCCCATTTAATAAGGACGTTCTAAAAATGTATATCTTATTAAAAACACAAGACTGCACTTTTTGGTAAAGTTAAAAATAATAACTAATCATCATCATTATCATTCAGCTCATTAATACCCACTGCTGGGTGTAGGCTTCCTCTCTAACACGCCACTCCTCACGGTGCCTTGCCATCCTGGCAAGGAGAATGTAATGATTCACAAAGAATGGCAAATAACTAATAATTCACGAAATAAAAAAAAACTTAGGCCTTTACATCTATATTAGATGATTTATACAGCGTCAGGAGGCAATCCATGCCTACACTTAACGGGACCCTGTAGTGCCTGGGACATTGTTTGAGATGGAATAGGCTTGCCCAGCACCTAAACCATCCTCTCAGCTTAATCAGCCGCCCACAGGAAAAACGACGTCGATACGTGTGGAGCAGACTAAGCTGTGGGTTTCTTCACGATTTTTTCCTTCGCCGTTAAGAGCTCGTGTTATAGCGCATATAAATTTTACGAAGCGAAAAATCTATTGATGCAGGCCGGGATTCGAACCCACGATCTTTAGATTGTAAGTCGAGGCACAACCCCATTCGACCAACACGGCTTTCACGAAATAAACACTTAACTAATATACTAATATACCTACTTAAATAAACATGTTTCTGCAGACAAATACCCGCAATGATGTTGCCAAGACGCCAGCTAAGCCGATGGAATCGTTGAAAAACAAAAGATCGCAAATTCATACTTCGACACCAAAACCAAGGTATGAATGTAGTATAAATTCAAATTCATTCAAAACATTATTCTTACTACCAATAAAATACTCTTATGAATAAACAAGGCCATTTAAAAATTAATCGTGATTGAATTCCAGACCTATTGAGAAGAAGGAAACACCAGCGCTAAAGTCCGCCCCAGAAAGACCGCTACAAGAAAAGACACCAAAATCAGCTGTAGAGAAGCCAGCTCCAGAGAAAAGACCGATCGGCCGTCCGCCTAAAGAAAACAGGGAGGTGAAGAATATTATCAAGGAGGAGAAGGACACCAAAGATAAATCGGCTGTCAGTGTTAAAGAAGAAAAAGAGACCAAAGAAGTGAAGGACGAAAAAGAGACTCCTAAGGTATATTGAAAACTTGTTTCCCGCGATTATGTCCATATTGCACATCTCGTTGCCCTATACAAACTTTAATCACTTATTTTTAACCTCTCCATGATTTTTTTAAAGTAGCATGTCCTTTTCGGGGATGCTATCCATTCCAATTTTTATCTGTTCAGTGCTTGAGGCGTGAAAAGGTAACGCAGACAGGTACTATTAGTAGGTATGTGTTGTGTATACTCCCATACAATATCTTTGCGCTTTATAACATCAATTTTCGTGTAAAAATATAGTCTGCAAAGATGTACAGTACGTACAACCGATCTTTGTCTATCTGAAGTTAGGTTGCGTTGCGCAGGTTTGCGCGAGTACGCGAGATAGCACGATGCAACAAACTAAGCGAGTGAGCGAGGCTACAACGCTGTCTTCGTCTTTTAGCCGTCATCTAAAATGGGTTCTACGCAGCTACTTCAGAGTGCTAAAGATTGGTTGTGCGTATTGTAAATGTTTTTGATTTATCTAGAAAGTAACTTATTTTAGGTGGTAAAGAACGGTGCGACCGAAAGTGTGTCTGTTGAAGAACCGGTGCGAAGATCAACCAGGCCGTCAAAAGTCAAGGACTACGCTAAAATGATTGGTGACAGGTAACAATACTATACACCGCTAAAAAATTTAAGGTAGTTGCACCAGATGCAGATAATAATGAAGTTGATATAAAGCTGTTAGTTTTCCAATAAAATAAAATAATGGCGTAGTCAGATTTTTTTTTAAATTTAACTACCAGTTATCGAGAATTGTAGTCAACCAAAACCTAATGAACCAAATTTTATGAAAACTGTACAAATAAGTACTACAGACAACAATCGCGTACAAACTCTCATTCAAACTATGCTCTCGCATCATCCCCAGTCAGTAGAACAGCAGTAGCTTTTAGTTTTGATGACACCTTTTTTGGTAATAAAAAAATAGGGGTGTATAATACAAGATACATTTGAACTAGTGATGGGCCGAATGTGGTTTTAACCGAATACGAACTTCGGCCGAACATTCGGTGAAAATGAAAAGTTCGGCCGAACTTCGGCCGAAGTTCGGTAGGTTCATTGTATTTTCTCGAAAGAAATACGTCAAATCTTGTTTACGCGATCGTTGAAGTTTTCTAGAGCAGATGGAGTGTGGTGCTTGTACTGCTTTTCGCTGTGTGACAAATATGGATGATTGGGTTGTCGTTACAACTACTTATTTAATTCTACGACTTTTCAGAAGGTACGTGTACGTACCTACGACGCATTTCACTATTTTAATTTACATAAATCGATAACACACACGGTTAACACTGTAAAACCGTCCGTTTAACGTTTTATAGTGTTAACTGTGTGCGTGGCTTTAGTTGATCGAGTGAGTGAAGGGCCTCAGTTTCGAGATTGGATAAAAAATGCTTTTGTCTTTCATTCAGGTCAGGTCACATTTTTCAACCGATTTTGATGTAAAGAACGTCGGTCGTCTCCATACAAACAGTGACCTGGCTCAAAAAATTATCGTATCCAGAATTGATCTACAGCCTGATTTCTTGCTAACGAAGCCACAGCCACTTACCATATGCAATTCGTAATTTCTTATTATCAAGCCGAAAAATAATAATAACTATTTATTTACCCCTAAAATGTACTGAACTTGGTATATTTTTTATCTGTGGAAAAATTTGAGGTCCGATCTTGCCGTTCTTCTTTGAACATAAGTTCCGTAAGTAGTATAAAATAGTAAGATTTATATTTACTTTTGTCGATCGTGATGTTTGACTGGGGTGAAATGGGAGGGAAACGGGGGTCTACACAGTCCTCTCCGCTTTCAAGAGGCGAACCAGTGGATACCAGATTCTACCTATTAGGACCAAGGGAACGCGCGTAGTCTATTGAGAAAACTAAATCGTACTTAAACGTCAAAAAAGTCTACCTTAACTTTTGAAAAATTCAAGCACCTGAAATACTAATTAAATTCGGACTTTCTTTTTGGATGGGAGGTCTTCTGTTCTCACAGAATCACTAGTTTTATAGTGTTCTGTTTTTTTTTCACACTTAGGGATCATTGAGTTGTCTGTCACACACAATAAAAAGCTGTTTATATAATGGTTGAAACTTTGTAGTACTTATACTTAATGCACTTAATGTACTCCTACAAAGTTTCAACCAGCACGTCGATTGCACATTTGCTCAGTTGGTAGAGCGTCACTGGTTTAGTTTTATTATTTTAGTCAAGCAGTATTGTTATTGGAACGAAGTTCCTTTACGGACGGTATCGAAGAAAAACAGGCTGGAGCTGGAAGAAACATATCGTTCCATTTTATCGTCACGACCGCCAGGTCACGAAATCGTCACAGTGCGAAGCGCGCAGCCGCGAACAGTCCATAGATTGTTACATTATTAGTACGGAAGTGCGTTTGATTTGAATTTGAAATTTTCAGTATAGAAAAGTACTCTTTGCTTCGTTCCAACCGAGTGTTACACGACACTCACGTACTTTTGATTACTATATTTTGTACTACCGAACTTCGGCAGTTTGAACCGAATTTCGGCCGAATGCCGAACTTCGGTTCAAGCTGCCGAAGATCGGTTTAACCGAATGTGAAACGAACTTCGGCCCATCCCTAATTTGAACTTCATTCATGGATCATACTTACTTACTTTGGGGCTAGATGATGCTATGTGAAAAGTTTTAAACTTTCGCGACTTGATAAAATACGACAAGTAAAATATAACTGCTTTTTCTGTAATGTATTATTATTTTCATTCAAATATTGAATTACATAGTTTGCATTTTTATTGATCCTCACTAGGTATAAATCCAATAATTAGATGTGCTCATCCATTATGAACTCTTCTTAAACCTGTTCTCTTGCTCCTGTTGTAATAAAAATTAAAAATAATGTTATGTTGATTAATTTAATTTTTAATTAATTTTAGCCCGGATGAAGATATGACTACAGATGACGAAGAAATGGAAGAACCCAAAGAAGCTGAAATAAGTACAGAGGTGATTCCTTCAAGCTTTTATTACATGCCTAACTGTGACTACCCCTTTAGACGTTAAAAGTATCTCGAATGCCTTACAGAAATGAGTCTACCACGTTCTAAGTATTACGGACCTTTGTCCTGTCCCTTTTTTTTTCTCCAATTTAAATACAGAGTTGTAAATAGAACAAAAGATGTCGCAATTTTGAGTAATTATAATTTTTAAATGTTGTCTGGTTATAGACGCCCCGTCGAGGCCGAAAATCTCTACCAAAACCATCGGCCGCTGTTCCCACGCCGCCGCCGGGCACTGCCCCTAGAAAACGGGGTAGACCGCGCAAAAGCCAATCAGCTGTGTAAGTTTTACTCGTCTATTAACAAGTTCTCTTTTAAATTAACACTTTATGCAATGTCTTTATGCACTTCTAAGAGCGTTTTCATATTATCCGATCCGATATCGGTATCGGACGCCGATACAATATCGGGGCCAGTAAAATGTATGAACTAGATAGCTCTGATAACAATATGAAAGACAGGTAAGTATATATTTCCTACATTATACTTGCTGAAAGTTGCAAGTTCGATTCTTGCATCGCGATACATACGCATATACAGTGGTGGCCATATAGTTAAGAACGATCTGAAATTCCAGTTTTTTTTTATCTAAATCATGTCATGTGTGGTTATGTGTTCCTCCTTAGAAGTGACTATTTATGTTATGAAATAGCCACACGAATAGAGCAAACGGGACTAGGAATATAAAATAAAATCGCTGACTATTTTCATAACAAATTTCATTTATTCTCTATATTATCAAAATCAAATAGTAATGAAGCTGGACAAATAATTAAGAACGATTTATTAAACTGTTCGAGAAATACTTTTTATGAAACTTAGATTGAATAAATCACACTAGCGTGAAGCGCGTAAGAAAAATTACCAATTTAATACATTTTAAACTAAAATTAATACTTAGTAGCATGTCCACGGCTTTTAATTACGGCCGCTTTACACCGGCGAGGCATTGACTCTACCAATTTTTGACATTTCGCAAGAGAAATAGAGTTCCATTCTTCTAAAAAAACGTCGTACAGCTCTCTTAGATTGCCACACTGCCGATTAGAAACATTTTTTTTTTGACTTCGCACCAAAGATTTTCTATCGGGATGAGATCTGGACTGTTAGCTGGCCAGTCTAAAACGGAGACTGATTGCATTATTAGAAATTCCTTTACGGATCGTGCAATGTGTTTCGGATCATTATCATGCTGAATTGTCCAAATAACCGGAAGTACGTCTTCGGCATAAGGTAACATTGTTTCTTCCAGTATATTTTTGTATTGGTATTGATCCATATTTCCTTCAATCAACTCTAAAGGTCCAACACCATGTCCTGAAAAGCACCCCCAAATTTTCACGTTTCCTCCACCATGCTTTAATGTCACCTTTGTGTATTTTGGGTCGAATGCTTTATTCGGAGAGCGTCGGACATATCGTTTTCCATCAGAACAAACTCTGTTTATTTTTTTCTACTGTCTAGATGTCCAGTTTTCATACCTTCTTGCAAATGCAAGTCGGGCTTGCCTATGCGACCTTTTCAACATGGGCACCTTCCTTGCTATCCTTCCGTGCAACTTTGCTTCTACCAAACGCCTTCGAATAGTGCGGCGACGTTTTATTATTACTGCTCTGGTAGGCTTATCACAACTTTTATTTTTCCCCATTGTTTTATTATAAAGCAATCACTCCTAAGACTTTTACGGCATTAAATGGCGCCAAAATTATACGAATATTGACATAGAACCACAGTGTTCTGAATTTGAATTAAAAAAGAAACTATTCATCGTTCTCAATTATGTGACCAGCCAGTAAGTAGTAATACTAGGTCGAGATCTAAGGTATAGAGTATATCGATATTTTTTTTTGCCAATCATGTGTATCAACGAATGTAAGGCTAGTATGGAAAAGTTATGCGATACTGGGAGAAATAAAAAAAAATACGTGCAATTAGTTTTACTTGTTACTTCGAAAAAAATCTTCCCTTTCATTAAGCGTTCCTAATTGTATGGCCACAACTGTATATGTTAGCATTTCGTTTGGTTTAGGCTACCGAATCATAACTAAAATTAATCAGGAACCCATTGAAATTATTCTACTACAAGATCAATTTTGATCAAATTGACGACCTCTGTGGCGCAGTGGGTGAAGGTCCGCCTGCGACGCAGATGGTTGCGGGTTCGATCCCCGCCGCGGGACAAATATTTGTATGACCTACAGATATTTGTCTCGGGTCTGGGTATTTCTATGTATGTATTTACAAACAAAAAGTATATAAGTAGTTTATCAGTCATTCTAGTACCCATAACACAAGCTCTGCTTACTTTGGGGCTAGATGATGCTGTGTGAAAAGTCCAGCGTTATTTATTTATTTAATGTTTTATATGCAGACCGCCAAAAGTAAGTAAAAAGGAAGAAAACCAAGACAAAGAAGAATCAGAAGAGGAATCAGTCTCGGAGGCGACAGCGGCAGAAGAGAGTAAACCTACTGAAGAACTAATGAAAGAAGCGGACTTCACTACAACAGTGAGTTTCACTTTCCAACTGTCTTTGTCCTTCCCCAAAGGACAATGCCCATACCTCGTACTAAGTTGCGTCACGTCACAGGTATATTAAACCAATAGTGTTTTTTAATATATGGTAAAAATAAGCATTTGTTACGAAAAGATGAACAAAAGCAAGACTTTTGAACGTTAATTGGCTTTGACGCAAGCTTGTACGGCTCCCCATATAAAAATGGGCATTATCCTTTCAAGTTACAGAAAAAAGTATTTTTTTCCCTCGAAATTAACAATGTTCTCTCAATCTGTAAAAATAGCAGCGAAACAGGATAAAAAAAACCGTCCTATTAGTATTATCTTATTTAATTAAAATAAATTATGACCAGCCGTTTTTGCGGAATTTGTGAGAGAGTAGGTTTTTGCAAAGATATTTGGTATACATACATTTAAGCACTTACTTCAAATATGACCATAAAACATTTTTTTTTATCCAGGAAACAAAGAGTCCGACAACTGAACCAACTACAAACGTGATTGTGTCGCCAAGTGGACAGACATTGAAAAAAGTACGTATATCCTTTTTTTTGCGTATAGTGCGTGGTAAAAATTTTTAATTTTTACTTACAAATTACTACCATTTTTGACTCCGACGGGATTCGGACCCGCGAGGATCAGACGATCCTCTTAAAGCCGGAGTGCCTTACCGCTCGGCCACGAAATCATTGATGTAGCGATCGAAATCTTTAATCCCGTCGGAATCGAAAATTTTGATAAGACTTTTCATTTCTCTATGTGGTAGTGCCCGTAAGCGGAGACTTTATAGGCGCCAAACCTATATCAAAATTCGAGCGGGATGGAGAATTAATATTTAGCTCTTGTGAGAGAGGGATAGAGCGTTTTGTTTTTCCCCTTTAATAAATGAATGAGATATACCTAACGAAAAGCTAAACCTATACCAAGGTATTTTTTTAATAATAAAATATGTTCCTATTGCTTAGTTGAACAATATTTGCAGGTGCCTATCAAAGCGTTGCCGCCTGGAGTGAAGCCGATGCCGCTACCACGAAGTAAGTTAATTTGATGAAAATCAACCACTTTCCTCTTGAGTCACATTCGGGGATTCCAATAAACCTCAATGTTGTAAATATTAATCCGTTAAAGTTTTTTCTGACTCACACTTTCATATATAAAAAATATGTTAATCATTGTTGAAAACCAAAATCGTGGGTGATTCATCCTCTATTTCGATAAATTGAGTTCATCATAATCTGAAAAAATGCCTAATATCCCATATTTCTTTTAGAAATGGCCAGTGGAGAAGTCTGCGAGATGCAAATTGGAAAGAAAGTGGTGAAAGTGCAGAAGATCGTGATGACCAAAGCCGAAGTAGAAGCCATGACTAAGAAGGGACTAGTTGAAATGAAGGTAAACAAAATGAAATGAAACGTTATACTTTGAAAAAGTACGGGATATTAGGTGTTATTTGACCCGTTATTTTCGACAATTTGTTGTGTTTAGTTTGATTTGAACAAAATATAATGAGTTATATTATTTATTTATTATTATTATTTGTTATCAATTGGCCACGTCTTTTCCAATGCTAATTTATACAATTTTTCCGAAACTATAAACCCATTGATGCACAGTCGGGATCTGAAATTTCAACCTGATTGAAAGTCAGTATCACGGCTCTAAAAGTAGAAGATCATTACGACACACGTTACTATTTCATTATTTTTAACAATAATAAATCATCCAGGATGGTACAATAGTACTGAAACAAGGCATTAAATTGTCAGGAGGTGGCGCCTCTACCTTGAAGTCTCAGCTAGCAGAGGGTGAGTAACTACAAACATATTTAGCGTTAAACATACTCAACTAGAGGATTGCTCCGATTTTGCTCAACCAAAACATATGCAATAAGAGACCGTTCACACATCGACGACGCCAAAATGCGAATACGAATGATGAATAATTGTTTGACCTATTATTGGTCTTTCGAGGGGTTTGTTTTAAAACAAATGGACTAGAGGTAAAACAAGTGCATTCTTTTCCATTTGTTAAGTGCAAATAAAAAAATATTTTAGCATTACCTACTCCAAAAATACCACCATTCTTTTTTAACGACATGGTATCTTCATGGTATGTGCGAACGATGCGAACAAACAGTTACGGTTCTACTTTATGTAAAAACTTGATAAATGTATTTCATTATATCAGTCATCCAGTGCCCATAACACAAGCTCATTTTGGAACTGGATGATGCCATGTGAAAAGTCCAGCATTATTTATTTATTTCCAGAACAAAATAGAGAATCTCCGAAGGAAGCTAAGCCAACGCGTTGCGACATCGGCGAGGACTAGCTAGACGTTGCATTTATTATATAAATGAACTCACTTGTGTCCTACAATTATTTAGTACATTTCTACATGGTATGAAATTACTTTCCATTTGTGCATTCGTGTTTTTAGCTTCTAAATGAATTTTTTTTGTCTTCTTTTTTTCAAGTAAGCTACATATTTGACTCTGTATTATTTTACAATCCCACTAATATAATAAAACTGAAAGTTTGTGAGTTTGTTTAGATGTTTGTGTTTAATTCACGCATAAACCAGTGAAACGATTTGGATGAAAATTGGAATAGGCGTAGATAGTGACCTGGAATAGAATATAGGCTATTCAAAATGTTGGTACTACGCGGGCGAAGCCGTGCGCAGTAGCTAGTAATATATATAGATAAAATATTTGATTTTAATCCTTTACAATATGTAAAACTATTATAGTAAATAATGCACTCATTCAAAATAGGTATAAAATTATGTAAATATACACATAAGCTATAATTTCTGTAGTAAACAAAGTTTACGCAAATCGCGTTATTTTGTAAACATAAGTAATAAAATAAAAGTACATGCAATAAACCCTTTGGACTTTTTCATTACACGCTATGCCTTGATATTTAGTCATCTTAACAACCTCGCGATAAGGCCTCTTTTAAACCGAAATCTTATATGATTACTTGAATGGCGTCAGGCAGGAGGAGGCATTTTTTCTAAAGGAAATGGGCTTGCCCAGCATCTTTTAAACCATTCCATCCAACAAGAAATACAACTGCCTAGACGTCTAGCTATGATACCTCACCAGATAAATGTACTATGTAGTGACCACCTCGCACAAAACGAACATTTACTTTTAGTTCCACTACTCAACAACAGATGTCGCAAAGCAACTTTATAGATGGCGCTATCGTCTTTTTATTTACCGCCCCTTTTTTATCAAGGTTTTACGCGGCTACGCGGGCTCATTCAAAATAATACTAATCAAACGACATCAACACCTCGTGGTAACTGGTCGTGGACCAAGCTATCTCCAAAACTTACACTCTATTTACAATTTTGTGACAGAAATTAAAATTAACCTACGATCTCAGATCAGTGCAGTGTTCCGTGAGATTCCTGACAACGAGACTCCTGAAGGACTGAACTTTGCTGAAAGTTTCGGTAAGTTTTATTTTCCGTAATTTCCAACTTGTTTACAAATATGTAGGTACTTCAACAATTGAAAAACAATCGTATTATGATTTGTTGAAATAATTTAGTTATCCTTATATTATCTGTTCCTATATTCTCCTTGTATTTAGGTTACTCATTTGCCTGCCATCCACTACCTACAGGATACTGGCTAAAATACTACCGAAATCAAAGAATATTTACCTACGCGAAATGGGGTTCATAGTTTTTTTATAATAATATACCTTGCCTACTTATGCACTTAAATTAATTTTATTTTAATATCATTATATTTACTAATATTAGAAGCCATGTAATGAAGCGAAAATTCCATAGAAATCTGAACCTGTAGGTAATCAAGGAAGTTAATAAACTTCCTGCATGTGTAGGTAGGTATGCCTAGTCTAATAGATAACGGAGAGGTTCAGTATTTTTAAAATTAGCCGTAGGTATTTTAGTTCTTTTTTTATCAACCTATCTCCTACATTAAGAAGACAAAAGCTTGCACCTACACTGAAAACACCTGCAGATAAGTTTTTTTGAACAATTTTTTTCAATAGGTATAAGTTTTTAATAGGTAACCGCGTGAGCTGATTCATTATGAGCCCAAACACGGATAATATACTATTATTCGGGAGGAGTTCCCTTGAACGGCTCTTCTAGTTCTACTATCATTATATTTTAAAATTTTAGATGATAATTGATCGATAAACCGAGTTTCAATTCAATCGGCCTATTTTCTGAGAGGTTCCGTTGACCAGCTCCTGACTCCTTCATCAGATCTACTATCTGTCACCATATTTCAAAAAAGTAGATGATACTTGATCCATAAACCGAGTTTCAACCCAATCGCCCTATTATCTGAGGAGTTCCGTTCTCCATCATCAGATCAGCTTGCTGTCATCATATTTCAAAATTTTAGATGATACGTGATCGATAAACCGAGTTTCAACTCAATCGGCCTATTTTCTAAGGAGTTCCGTTCTCCATCATCAGATCAACTCGCTGTCATCATATTTCAAAATTTTAGATGATACTTGATCGATAAACCGAGTTTTAATTCAATCGGCCTATTTTCTGAGAGGTTCCGTTGACCAGCTCCTGACTCCTTCATCAGATCTACTATCTGTCACCATATTTCAAAAAAGTAGATGATACTTGATCCATAAACCAGTTTCAACCCAATCGCCCTATTATCTGAGGAGTTCCGTTCTCCATCATCAGATCAGCTCGCTGTCACCATATTTTAAAATTTTAGATGATACTTGATTCACAAACCGAGTTTCAACTCAATCGCCCTTTACTAAGGAGTTCCGTTGCACAGCTCCTGACTCCATCACCAGTAATTGTCACCATATTATTGCATTGTCACCGAAGACTCATTAGTGTACCAAAATTCAGCTCTATCTGACACCGGGTAGGTCAAATTAATGTTGCAAGATTTGACCGGACATACATACAAACATACAAACATTGCAAGTTAATTAAAAGCTTTTAAAAAGGATTCATAGTTAATTATTTCTTTATACGAAATAAATACCTAGTAATTTGTCTAACCAAGTAGGTACTTACTTAGGTAAAATTATTAAAACATTATTTTAAAAGTACTTACGTATTATTTTCATGAAAAGTTCTCAGTCGCTATAGCTTCAGAACTTCCTGTACTCCGCTGCTTCATAAAAAACGTGATGTAACTTCTACAAATTCCACCCGGAGTTTACTCGTACAATTATTATTACCTTGGCATTGAGACATGAAAATAAAGTATGAACCCACTGAAAGCATAAATGGTGATTTCGTATTATCGTGTCGTTGTGACCATACATGCTAATCGATTGGACATGGCGACCGTCCAAATGTTACAGATTCTTGTTGTCGATGCTTACACATCGCAATTTAAAGCATTCTCAAACAGCCTTGTATTTTACCGCCTCGAATTTCTATACCAATTAAAACATGTAGGTAAAGCAATTTTGCATATTTGGCATAAAAACTTAAGGAGCTACCTTTCCTTTTATTTTCTCCATGTCGTTGTTTAATAACGAACCGGCACGCTCGCGAATTTATTTCTTATTTATTTTAAACTACATATTTTGATATGATACATTCTATGTACAGTCGGTTCCAACCTTTATAAAAAATCCCCATGTCTCATACATACGCAATTTAGTCTAGAATTAGGAAAACAACAAATTTATTCTCATATAGTAATAAAAAATCTCTGATTATTTGCGTCACTCATGAAGTCATGAATTACACAAGACAATCGCAAAGTCTGAAATTGCGTCCTTTTTCAGTTGCGGGTTTTTTGTAATTCCTGTGGTAAACCCAATGTTACCTCGCCTACCAACTACGTATCGTTAATAATAGAATTAGTTGCACAGTATTAAGAAGTGATCAACACAGCTACAAGTAAATTAATATTAGCCTGCTATAAAGCTTTGTTTATGGAGATGGCTCTCATAAAAACCCTGATTTTACAGCTTCAGTCCGTCTAGTTAATGTGTCCCATACTAGCTGCACTGTTGATGCACTGCTTCGAACAGTAGTCTTTCATGATAACCATGTGTTTGCGCACATTACGGAGACAATACGGGCAGTACTGTAAGCGACTAAAGTCTTATAAACTCAGTTTATTTTCATCAGAACTTTGCCTTTAAGGGCTATAAGTACTCTTTTATAAAGAATGGAAATGAACTAAGTAGTTATTTTTATATTTATTTATAGAAAATTAAAAATGATGAACTAACCACAAAGCTCAGTTGACTATATGCCTAGATATACTTAGGTTTAATAAATTTTTGAAGTGTTATTTATGTTTCTAAAAGGGTATCATTTAAGCTATCACCAATTTAATTAGTTTTGTGTTTCTTAAATAATAGGGTTTGTCCTCAAAATAGTAGATCTGTCACCAAAATGTAGTCACCAAACAATGCAAAATCAGTTCCACAATAAATCACCTAAAATCCTGAGATATAAGGTCTAGTACCAAATAAATATTTTTGTATGTATTATAATAGGTTGTGTGTGGCTCGGCTTGTGTGTGGTTTTTCACCACACACCTAACCGCTCGTCGCTTCGCTCCTCGCAACCTATGCTATAGGTCTGTTAGCCTACTAGTAGGTAATACAAGAAGCACATTCGCATATACATACCTGGGAAAAATTTTTGTTTATCTGAGAACGAAAATATTTCGTGGCGATAGATCTATTTATTAGGTGATACAACTTGATGACAAATATAAATTTTGGTGATAGAAAATATAGTTCCCTTTCTAAAACTACTATGAATTTACCTAGTTTGCGGCTGTAGCACCAATAGGTATGTACCTACTCGTACGTAACATAATTTACTTTTGCTGCTGAGCTTACTAAGGGGTGTCGACCATGACACGCTTGAGTATTGAAATCGGTATGTAGTAGATAATTGTGTACAAGATAAAGGGATAGTTAGCTTTGTCTTGAAGACGCCTAGATCTGTCATTATCGTCTACTGTCCAACTCCTGAACGGATGCTGCTATACAGATAGAAACAACGAAGCATATTACTATTCTAGATAAAGCCCAGTTATTATTAAAAAAAACATACTTATTTTAAATGAATAAGTATGTTCTTTTATTTTTAACTTAAGTATCGTGTCTTACCATTCTTCTAATAGTTCTAAAGAAACTTGGAGGAAATCCTTTGGTAGGAAAATCGCACTTTCGATGTAGTTGGTTTGGTTACCAACCATTTGCAGTCACGTGCTCGTGCAAAACTAACTAAGCTTCGAAAGTAAATGAACGAGATCATAAAGCATCGTTTGTTTCTGCCAAGTTCAATCACCCAGACTTGTTATATTTAACATGGAATAAAAAGTACAATCAGCAACAGAAATCTTTACTTATTTCTTTAACAAGGGTATTTACTTGGATGCTATAGGAACTTTCAAATTTCATATAGTACCTAAGGCGGGCTAAAAAGGGCTTAAATTATGAAGTTAGGTATAGGCACAGAATACAGAAAGGAACAGAAGGCTCACTTCACGAAAACCGCCCTGAGCGGCGGGCCGGCCGAATATACCTAAACTTCGGAGTGAAACCCCCCTGGTATAGGTAAGTTCGTATGACTGTGGTCAAATCTAGTGGCGAAGTTTTTAGGCCACTTGCAGGACTCCGTCATAGCTTACTAAACTGTATAACCGGGGCCGATCATTTAGCGTTAAGAATATTATTTTGTTTTAATGAATTACTCTTAGAAATTTGTTGCTCACTGTCTATAGTTATTACAATATACTTACCATAATTATTGCAAACCATAAAATACTCGTACATACAGCCAAAATGTTTATTAAGAAAATCATCACGTTCATTTTATGCAAAGTGATTTAACGTTACATAGGTAGGTACTATTAGTTGCCTAATAAAACGTGATTTGAATTAAAACAGTACTGAAGTATAAACCCTTGGTCTTGAACTCTTTGTACCTCATTTTAACAAACTCACATAAAATCTCCCTGCTGTATGCCTCATTTTTCTCAGTCTTGATGTACCTACCTAATAAAAAAGAACCAAGATCGTGTGAGTGACTAACATCAATTTATTAAGTAAATTTATATGACGTAGAGCACATAAATGTAATGTTACCTACAAGAATATATTTCTCATTACAATGAAGGACTGCTAAATAGAATCTAGCTGCGTCCCGCGGTTTGACCCATGGCGAGTTTGTGGTGAAGGGTTATTTTAACCCATGATGTAACGGTGAAAGTAGGGTGTTATTTTAGTTCCCACAGTCAAGGTAAAAGATGTACCTATTTAGACAACTTTTTCCTTGACTGTCTGTGCCTGGATTAGACAATCAGTAAAAAAGATCCAATCTTACGTTAAAATAGTCATGTTTTAGGAGATGTTACAACATCTCCAAATCATCGATTTTTTATACGATTAGGTATTTCTCGAATGCTACTAACACCATTCATCCAATCCTGCTCTTATGAAATGACAAGGTGAAGAAGCAATCATACATACAGATTCATACTTTCGCGTTTATTTACCGAGTAAGTTAAAAGCTATTTTTAATAGAATTGCTTAGAAGCAGATTTGCATTTGCAGATATAGCGACATGAACAAACTACTTTTAAATCCATCAACAGCATCTAATCTTAACCAACACCGAGGAACGACAACGGTCACCTTGCTAGTCATTCTATTATTATAAACTAATTGACGGATATATTTAACTTGGGTTTTTCAGTAAAAACTTGGATTTTAAAAGATATTTGTAGAGTAAAGTTGTCTTGCATGATTTTTAAGAATACAAGCACAAAGTAGCTTAAAATTAGTACACTTCATCATCGGATACTTGACTTAGAGACTGCGACCACCAGCTTCAAATAAAAATCATAGACTCCTTTTTTGAACTCGGTCAAATACATTTTTATGATGATAAAATGTCTAAATCTAGACTTAGCTTAGATGGACAACGTCGTGATACTGTCAAGCAAAAGCAAACATTTGCAGAGAAAACAATAGGCACCGCTCACGTATCACTATGGCTATAAAATGTGCTAATTTTTGAGAACGTCATTTATGGCACCTTGATTATGTAACAGGCTGGTGACTATTTTGATTTGATCAGCTTTACATTGTGCGATTAAAAACTCTATTAAAAGGTGTGATACGCCTATACATTTTATTTTATCATGGGTTCATCGAAGATAATCGCGAATCCTTTAAATTATTTACCAGATGAGCTAATTCGATACTTTCTTTTATTTAGGCCTTTCAAATTTCATATAACAAGGCCCAGGGCGTGAAAATAAATAAGCTTCGGTAACTCTAGAACCATCGTGGTGGGCGGAGCATTTCCGCCCGCCCGACCTGCTTCCGGAAATGCGGACCGGATGTCCGACGATGTATGTGAACACCGCACAATTATAATTCAACCTTGAACTTCATTCTTTCTTGAATATTATTTTTGCGGGGTCTTAAAGATATGCAAGGCATGCTAATTCACGAATGAGTCGAATTACTTAGCTTTTTTAAGTTTAAGTTAGAGTTCAAGTAATCAAACTGCGTTATGTGCTAAATAAATTGACTTTGGATTTGCTTGATAATTTTTATATAAACTCTTGATAATTATTTATATAGACCAATTACCTACAAGCTATAAAAACAATACAGAATAGCTATGAATTACCAAGTGGCAATATTACAATTCCAGTATTATTTTATTTAAATGCTTAAGTAATTGATTGTAGTCAGACGTAGCTAAGCGATTTGTTCCAAGTCGTGACATTGAAAAAGGAACTGGTTTACAAAGAGGGCAAAAACTCTGAAACACGTACCTAATTGTATCAACATGATTCATCTTTTTCTTACGTTGAAACTGTAGGTACCAATCCAATGTCAGAGACAATGCAGAAACCTTCATAAGAACTGAATGAGACTGAACTAATTGAATGGAAATTCCCGTCTACATTAGTGATTAAAAAGCCTTAAATGGCTGATAAGCCATACATACCATCTATTTTTGTTGACATGAAAGTGACAAGGGCCATACGTGCCTATACCGCACTAATACTTTGAACGTATTGGCTCGATCGATGAATATACATTATATTCGAATTAAGACTAAGGGTCAACTCGCATCGAGGCAAGACGCGTATTTTAAGACCGTACTTATTACAAATTGTACTAAGCTACCACGTGGCATCATGTGGCGTCTCGGTATGAACTGACTCTTAGATTTTTTTATTTTATTTAATAAGGGTACCCAACACGGGTTTACAAACATGTCTTACGTCTAGTATTCCCATAATTATAGGGTATCACAACATGATTCTCCTATGTTACAACCTTACTAGTTACTACCACCTTTCATTCATTAACTATAAGTAGGTAAGGTAAGTCCCAAGTTACACAGCTTTCACAATCGCCAAATAAGATTGACCCGCAATATTCCTAGATGTTATTGGTTCCTTCGGAGTTTCTGAGTATCGTTATTTATGAAGTTGGTACCTAGTTACTTATTTAGTTATTAACCAGTAATAGTGAAATAAGCTCCTAAATCTATATGTACCGCAATATACATAGGTTGACGAAAAAGAAAACATCTTAGGTCAAAGAAATGAGAAATCGGAGGCTACCAGATTGTACAATCCCAAAAAAGAGGCAGCGTAGAAGGCGCGTAGGCGATGGCTGTAGGCAGTTTGATAGATGCATGACCGTATAATAACATATTATTATTATTTCAATAACTTTGTATGATCTGATCTGATGACGTAAGATATGACGGCATACCAAACACAATAAAGAGATAAAATATGTTATTGAAAATGAGCTCAATACTCAAGTAAAACTGTTTCAACTATTGATTTGTTTCACCAGTTTTCCTGTAACAATAAATGAGTCCGTTATCTCAAGAAGGAAAATGCGTAACTAGTTATTTCTGGTTTCAATTATCCTTGAGCCTATTTATTAGTTTATTAATTATCGTGGTCATTAACCGACTATCATGTGCCGATCTAGTTGTGAACCATCAACGGCAAACCAAAAGCACACAAAATAAAAAATGTAAAGGGGCACATAAAAAAAAATTAAAACACCCCCAGAAAATGAGTTTCTGAATTTTATAACTAATGTCGCTAGTAAAATTGGACGATTTCTAAATCGAGCTGACGAAAACGAACGGACTGGGTAGGTATACCTATACTCATTATAATCTGGGATCTCTTGATGGTACGGTACGTACGGAACCCTGCGTATGTGAGTCTCGCACTTGATGGTTTTATTATTTTTCGTTTCCTAAAACTAAGCTCCTTCTTATTTTATTCTTGACTCGTTTTGATAGTTTTATGAAAAAAATTAACAAGATCTTGATTCGATTTGGTGTAGTAAAATAACAGTTCTCGTGCTAATTACGATTATATACAATTACTGGGCATTTTTATTATGTACTTAGCACAAATAACGTAGCTATTCAAACAGTAGGTGGTTACCTACAAACGGCAGTAAATTGATAATTAACTGGGGCATTATTCTGATAATACGAGATTGCATTGGACGTGGCATTTTATCCAATATCTTCTTATCAAATTACATGATTTTACTTTTATAAAGTAGATCACTTCTTGCATAAAGCTGGTTTTTATTTCCAACAAGAAAAATAAGTTTACCGTACACGCTACGGTAAAATTACCTTGGCATTATAAAATTTAGAATCTTATTACAATTCCACGTCATAATCACACCATTGAACAAAAACCGCAGTCTATTCCACGAAGATATTAGATTTTTTACCTTGAATATCATTTCTTATGTGTGTGTTGTAAGAACGGCTACAATCGTCTACGAAAAAAAAGATAATGGATATCAACGCTCTCTCTCTCTCTCTCTCTGTCATTGTAATATAGATAGAAAGAGATATAGAACAAGGCTACGTCATCGGGACTTACGAAGCGTAAACCCCATCGTTTTCCTTCTCGATTCGTGGGATACAATTATATTCGGCTCAAGACTCGGAGGTTCGAGGCTATTATTATCTGAGGGGGAAAAAACTACCTTAGATAATTAAGAGCCCACGGCAGCGTCCGGTTGTGAGTGCTATGTAGAGATGCTATGTTAGTTGCCCACAATAAATCTAATTTGTTTGATTACACGTTGATAGAGTGTGATGTTTTTTAAAATAAATAGCTCGGACTCACGTCATGAGTGCACATGTACCCTGAGCCTGAGCTTAGATAACTAAATCTAAATACTGGTACTTTAATTGCTGTGAAAATATGTGCTTATGTTACTAAGTAGCTTAGTTACCTTCTACATTATAGAACTAAATACCAACGAAATAATAAATCTTTCAAAGGAAGCAATAAGTTTTATCTTATCCAAATTTTAAAATGACTCACAATTAATTTAAAAGTTAAATTGCTGGTTTTTTTCTTGATTGAATGACGACACTACGATTTTTTTATAGTGAATGGATGGATATTCCTAATTCTCATGCCTTTCTCTTCTATGAAATAAATGAATCACTGATATTTTCAATAGGAATACCGACAACATACTACATACATACTACAAGTACAAATAATAGATACTATACTATGCCTATTGGTGTAGTGTAGAGCAATACTTACAATTTGAATGCTCTACACCAACTTGAAACTACCATGTCAATGTTTCACCAACGTTTACTCTGACTCTGACCAATTGTTCTTGCTATTAAATCTAGGTACTTACCTCAAATGCTACAAGTGTAGGTTCACTTTGTGTGATAATTGTCTATCTATCTATTCATGACTAGTCTGAACTTATTTGCCATATTAATCCAGTGCCATCGAACTCTACGATCACCAACCCGGGTAGACAAGGCTGCAAGTGGCGCGTGAAGAATCAAATTACCTTTTCATCTCATCGGTTGAAATACTACACGGGGCTCATTATGATAATTTGATTGTGAATTACTAGCGGTAGCCTATGGCTGTGCTAGCGTGATACATGGGATATATTTTATTTATTTCCCTGTTTTAACAGAGTACCTACCCATGATTTTGTAAGATACAGTCTGTATGAGCTTTTGTGTTTTACAGCGTTTGTTTAGCAGGCGTGCGTACAAAAGCTTAGCGAGGATATTAATAGGATAATAAATAAATAAACTGCTGGGGGTGACAAATCGTACCACCCCGTGTCATCTTTAAACCTTGAAACTGCCGGAAAATGATAATGTTGGGGTATTTTATATTTTTTAGATAACAATCACGGAAATGGCAGAACACAATGCACTGTCGGAGTAATTCGATTCGATTCTAATTTATTTCCACGAAATTGTCCAAACGAGACATCTTGTTTTTGTGAGGGACAGAGCTCAAAACGTAAGGAAAACTACTTTCATAATAAACAGATGCCAGTTCTACAAAGTCTTAGGTCTAGATAATATTTTTCCATGACCTATAAACTAATAGAATTGGCAATAAATAACATGAGCTTCTTGGAACATAGCAATACTTTGTACCTAATGACTGTCAGTCAGCAGTCACGACACGGGCGCGCCTCCCCAAGGGAAGCCGACGATTACCTCATTCCCAGTCATAGGTACTTGAAACGTCCTAGGTTTCTAGTAAATCTACGGACGAAGCTTCTAGAAAAAGCAATAACTGCCAGACAGGTCGCAGGGCGTGTCAACTGCCACCGTAAGTGATGTCAACAACGCTAACTCATTTTTACTGCAAATTGAAATGCCCTAATGTCTCGGGATATTATTAAGTTTACTCTCCGATAGATATTAGATATTCTCTGCCGTTGAAGTCTAGTATCATGACCACATGGAAGCTGCTAATGTCATCCGCAAACTTCGAATCATACTCGAATTATTTACGTATTACACACACCCACAGCTTCAAGTCAAATACTTATCCGATACGATGTCATATGAATGAAGTGAGCTCAGCATTTTTTTAATAATTTCCGGTAAAATATGGAGTCCGCTATAAAGTCTACAGGTAAAAGCAAAAATTTAATGTTATGTTTCAACAATCTTACGTTTAATCATCTTTACAACTGCTATAAATGTTTCGTGCAAACTTAGGTATCCAACATACCTAATAATGTATTACCTAAATACTTAGTAGGATACAAAATATATTGTAGGTAGGCAAGTACTATCAAACTTTATTACTTATTTAATTTAAAAAGCTTCATTATTTTGTTATTTCCTTTAGATTTATTGTACAGAGATAGGTCATTGTTCCTTTGTTATTGTAACCAAAGGCCTAATAAGTTAATAATTAAGTGTTTCCTCTCATATTTCCTCATTATTTTATGATCTCAGAACGTGGTCAATGCAATTCTGCGAAGAATTGAATGACGCGACACCAACTGCATCTACGAGTACTATTTCTATAATTCCCTCGACCTTACGTTACAACTGTGATTTAAATAAGTAATTGTATGCATGGAAAACTTTTATCCCGCTATTTACCATTCCAAGTAATTATCGAATGCCGAGTCGATTAATCAGAATCGTCCGTGATTATTTCCTTTGTACCAACCTACCTTTGTATCCGGTGTAGTGCGTCATATTTTTTATAAACAATATTTTTTTTTCTCTCAGAAGTTTGTTTGTTTCTACATAAGTTTAAAATACATTAAAAAAAGTAGTACTCTTTTAATTGATCCTTTACCTACAATAAGACAGCACACCTTCCATGAGTTTTCGATAACTAAAAAGTCACCCTGTAAGTATAAGTGTAAGTAATCCTTACCTATTCGGTATTTGAGCTTTCATATTATTGCACTAGATTTGATTTCCTTTAATAATGACTGAATCTATTCAACAGGGTTGTTTCTAGGCAAACCTTGCATCGTTATGTCATAAAACAAAGTGGGCAAATAGGCAAAGGTCGTATTTGTGTGCCAGTCCTTATTACAGCTGGATATAGAAGACGAAGGCTGCGTTGCACGCAATAAAGCAACGCTTCCCAAGGGATCTTTGGCTACGGAATACTAACACTAAACTCACCTTGGAAAGTCAATGTTAGATGTAAGAACACAACTATCATGTTAATTAACTGCTTAATGATGACGGAAATATAAACTGTAGGTACCTATATTCCTTAGAAAACAACAATGGGGCAAAAATTTACAGAATCTAGCTATGATTTTTGAAAGAATGGCATACCTGAGAATACTTGCTTACAGTACGCACAATCGTTCTTTAGCTCTCTGAAGTAGCTGAACAGAACACATTTTTGATGACGCCTAAAATCGTGCTATCTCGCTTACTCTACCGAACCTGCGCAATCGTCTATTGCACCTACTTTCAAAGAGCTAAAGATCCGTTGTGCTTAGTATACTTATTTTCAGAGCAGAGCATAGCAACTGGTTCATCCCCTAAAACTTTCTTTGCACATATGACGTCAAAGATAACATTTTCATGATAGAAGATGGCTTATAAATAATATTTAAATTCCTTTGTGATCAAGATAACATGATAAGATCTACCTATCTAGTTTTTAAAGGACTTTCTGTGGTCGAAGTACGCAAATTATCTTGACCGATAAAAGATGAGATCAGCGATACTGTAGGTCATCGTTTCACTCTTTATTTTTGTTTAAGTGCACTGATACTGAACCTTGCCCTTTCTTAAATCTACAGTGACCGATATTTACCTTGTTGTTAAACCTCTTATATTGACGCATTGACATAAAAATCGTAAATGTAGAATAGGCGTTTTTTACCGGTAGGTACCTTGATAGGTACCTAGGTACTCAACTGGATATAGGTTAAAAGATGCCAAGTTTCAATATGGCTATTGGCCAGTCGAGAAATGGAAGTTTTAAATTCGGCTTTGCAGATTATTTTAACGAAATCAAAAAAGAAATTTATGTAGATTGGACGATTTAGTACTTTTTAGATTCACGAACTTTTTAGTATTTTCTATTGGGCGTTCAAGGCAATCATCCAAGGCTTTGTGCAGTACAGTAAGCCTAGGGGAAAAATATATTTTGTAAATGAATCACTTAGTTTTAAGACGATTTAAAGTGATCCCAGCCAGCGGTCCTACTGAATAAATACTTTTTAGGGTTCCGTACCTCAAAAGGAAAAAACGGAACCCTTATAAGATCACTTTGTTGTCCGTCTGTCTGTCTGTCGGTCTGTCTGTCAAGACCCTTTATCTCGGGAACGCGTGGAAGTATTGAGTTAAAATTTAAACCATATACCCAGGTCTATGGTCCCTTTAAGCTGTGAACAAATCAAACTTCTAAGTTAACGCAAAAAAAGATACGGCCGTTTATGCCGCAAAAAACGTGTATTTCGACACTCATGGAAATCAAAATTCATAGGGTACTTCCCGTTGACATTGAACTATGAAATTTGGCAAGTAGTATCGTCTTAGACTACAAATACAGGGAACAATCTGAAAACCGTATATTTTTTGTTAAATCACAAAAAAACAGGGCCTAATGCAAGGAATGGGGGGTCGAAATTTTGAAATGATTTAACCGTGTCATTTATCGTATGAAAGGGCTTCATTAGCACAAGATAAACAGATTTTTAATAGTTTTTATGATGTATAGTTTTTGATTTATGACGAATAAAAAATCCCTTCTCATGTGTAACTTTGGTGTATGTAGGTAGGTAGTACCTGACAGTTTGCACTGTTATATTATACGTACCTACTTAGTCCTTTGTACGGAACCCTAGGTGGGCGAGTCCAACTTGCACTTGTCCGTATTTTTGATTTTTATTTTTGTGAATGTCTAAATTCAAGAACCAGCCTGATAGCGGTTCTTATGCAACTTTTTGGCAAAGGCAAATCCAGATAAACTCGTTTCGATATTCATCGCAGTGTTTCTAAGAAAACATTAAACAAAGCTTATTATTTTTTACAGTAAACATTTGGCTCAATTTAAACTTTAGTAATAATTCAGTCATAGATATATATCACAAAATTATAATTGACTAGCTGCGCTCCCGCGGTGTGACCCGCGGTCCCTCGGGATTTTTTCATATTTTCGGGATAAAAAGTAGCCTATGTCCTTCCCTGGGATATAACCTTTAACTATGCCAAATTTCAGCTTGATCTGTTCAGCGGTTTGGGCGTGAAAGCGTAACAAACAGACAGACAGACAGACAGACAGATAGACAGACAGACAGAGTAAAATTAGTAAATATTAGTAAATTAGTATGGATTACCTATGCCAAATGTGATTAAATACACAGAATAGTAAATAAACGGTAATAATACTTACATTAGTACCTAAAGGCTTTAATGTAAGAAAATTTATCTGTTTTGAAAGTTTTTATTGAATCCCTAAACAGCTTTTTCGTAGACCCACACCCAGCACCTAGCCTATATACAGAGCCATGTATGTCGGCCAAGTGGAAAATCTCGTCTTCCACGTTCTTCGCCCGAAAGATCTTGGATTTTCAATACTTATTCGAAAAATATTCGCATTATGACTAGCCAAAATTGGTGAGTGAAAACATCATGACGAAACCAGATGTTAGGAATTCTATAGTAGGTCATGATGGGCTTACCTGTCATGTAGGAATGCTTACTTCTGCAAAGTAATATAGGCATGTTGCCAAAAATGAATTTTGACATGACTGACTCAGACACTTGAGGATCTTCTTCAATGACTTGATCAAAGAGAGTGTCGACGCGGCTACATTTAGATTTTCTACAATAAAGTATTACAACCAACTGAATGAAAGAGTAGGTTTTCCGTGCCTGTAGGATATATTACCTATTTTATTACCTAAAGCCGATCGCACATTTGTCCGCGCTGTACGCGCCGCAGTCATTTTTCTATACAAAATATACTGATGACGTCAGAAAATGCGGCTGGCGCTTAGATAATCTAAGGGCTGGCGTCTGACGTCTCAGCATTTTCTTCTATTGAATTGACAGTTCGGCGCGGATAAGTCTGCGACCACTAGGTAATAAGTATTATAGTAGCAGAAACGATTCCATGCCCGGTAAGTTATACGAAACGTGCGTGACATTTAAATTTGCCTGCATATAAAGGCAAATCGAAACGGATTGATAGCATTGTTTGAATACTCAAATATGCGTTATTGTGCCTAATGATATTATTTTACTGTTGTAGAATTGAGCTGCCTTATATGCTGGTTAATAGAACTAATTGTCGACATAGCTATTAGGACAAGTACCTACTTACTAAACCGTAACTAATGAAACTTGCGTGAATAGAGTTACCACGACTAGAACTCACTAATTTCCTAATAGATTTTTGGATGTTCCATTGGCGAGTAAAACCGCTAGAGCCGCGCGAGAACACCAACACACCTGGAACACCTCCTTCAGCAAGTGGATCTGGAATCTGGATTATGCTAGTAGGTTCTTAATTTAAGTAAGTAGGTAAGTAAGAAGTTCATAGGTTGCCTCCTGACGCTGTATAAATAATCTAATATAGATGTAAATGCCTAAGTTTTTTTTATTTTTTTTATTAAATTCTTTGGTGTTATTAGTCACTATCGTCCAAAATTTTAATGTGCTATAAAGTAAAGGCCGTATAAATGTGACCTATCTGAATGATCTGTGTTTTCTCAATACCTACCATTCATCATGGCAATGATGAGAAATGCCAATTTCCTGATTGCTGATGCATGTAGGAACTGATTTAAAAAAATGGTCTCCATTTCTGGTGACGTCTACCTTGAACTTTCTTCGGTTGAATTATTTTATCACCATATATAGAGTCTGGCAAATTAAAGTACCTAGACCCTGAAAAAGAGGCGGCAAATTAAAAAATTTGGACATTTGGAAAAACACAACTTGATACTTGGTTTTTATTTTCTAGTACCAAATATAATAATTATATTAAGTATATCCGTGGTCTCTGCCTACCCCTTCGGGAAAGAGGCGTGATTTTATGTATGTATGTATGTATTAAGTATATTATTTAGAGTTATTAATTAATGGGTTGTCACGCTTATATTTTTGAATTTGCCGCCTCCTTTTCAGGGTCTACTTTTATTTGCCAGACTCTAGTATAGTAGGTACCATAAGTACAACCTACCTAAATGTTTTATCTACCTACACGGCCGGCCCAGTGATAATTACAATGTTTCAGTACCTGTTCAGGTAATGACTCTACTTATAGTGATACCGATCACTTTTGGAGCTTCAATATTGAAGGTCGAAATCATCCATCATTGTTTCTGGAAAGTTTCCGAGCTTATTAAAGTTTTAACAATAAAACATACCAAAAGTGCCATAAAAACGACATGAAACAACATGATTATAGTTTTGTTCGTTTCCCATTGTCATATTTGTATTGGTAGATATGGTCAGCCCTTGAACCAACTAATCATCGTTATCAACACGACATTATCACAATCCCTGCCGTGTGACCAAAGTAGCTAAAGATTACGAGTTCATTAAATCCCTATGAATGTCTGAAAAATTGTCCCTATAGTCCCTACCTATTGTGTATAATAAAATAATTTAACTAATTTTTTGTATTTAGGTACGTACATACAATAGTCAGCAAGAATTGTAAGTACCTACTAAATTCTTGAAAATATGTTAAAGTAAAACATGGTCATCTTGTGTAAAGATGACACTACCTAGCCATTTGTTATCTTAAAGTATTAGCACGTCGGTGTTCAAACTCTACTAAATCAAGAGCAAACATGATGTCTTACAGACGCTTATATGTACCTGCCATCTCTATCTAGTTACTACTACTACTGGCAACGCACCTAGTAGTATTAATTTAATAAGTTACTAGACCATTTTAGAAACCATTGACCATTTAATCAATTATTTATTTATTAGTTCACCAACACAGAGTAGGTAGGTACACCTTTATTATAATATGGATACAGAACATTTATTATGTTTGTGTCTCCTACACTTATATGTAAACGAAGACGACATGTATTGGGTATATTGATCATTTTTAACGTGAACCTTTTTAGGCACTTTATGTAGAACTGTGTGGTTCACCTGTGATCTCTGATATTTCCTTATATCAAAAATTAGTATTTAGTAGGTATTACCTACTTAATATATTTTTATTACCTATTTTAATTAGGTAAATAATGTAATGACTAATCCTGTTGTATTTTGTAAATATATGTAAATATGTAGTAGCTTAGTTTCTTTAAATAAATAATTCTTATTAGGTAAATCGTAGGTTACTTTGATTATTTGCACCCGTTCAATCTTCCATGCATTTACATTCCTCTCCATCCAAAGGGTGCCTGGAAGAGATCGTTTCATAGCAATAAAGCCGCCTATTGTACATTGTTATATAATTCTCTCTTCTATTGTATCTATTTTCATTCATTCATTCACAAACGAATCGAATCATTACATGTAAAAAAGCTTCCGAATTATCACGTTTAATTCTAACGACGCGTCGTTAGAATTAAACGCTCTTGCATAATATTTCATAGAGACGCGGTGAGAGGGCAGGGGTCGTTTATAAGATTAGTGCAACAAAGGCGTTTTTTTTTTAAATTTAATGTCACTTGCTCTAATTTTTATATACATATATATATATGTAATCCTTTAAATACCTACTTAAATAGATTGCTAACCTTGTACTTTATTTGCACTTGCTATTATTCGCACGCATACGATTAAAGCATACTTGCTTATTCATAATCGTGTTTTAACCTACCTAGGTACCAAACTTACTGGGTATTTTCTTAACACGAAGCTTTAAAAAAAGATGCATGGTATTAGGTAAGTACCTATGTACAGTTAGGTAAAATATTATAGTGTAAAAAGACGTTTCAGGTCCGATGGTGCCAGACCGGCAAGATTAATTGGTCATCCGAACCTTCGCTGAAAAAGCTGAAACTTTACCGCAGCTGAAACTTTAGAGGCAGCTTAAGATAGTAGAGTAGGAGCCAGCAGGCGAAAAGTTAAGGTTTCGTTTCGTTTAATTTGCGGTTTAGCCCTAGTTAATTTATCAACTGCGAAGTTATAGATAGCTAGGTACTCAGACACAATGCAATGGTACAAAATAAAATGGTAGGTTAATATATTTGCCACCTTAAAACTTTTTTACAAATAGCACCGTTTATGTAATGTCAAGTATAAGGCCTACTTTACGTATCTAGTAAGGTAGCCGTTCGGTCACGGTGAACCAGAGATGTCCTCGCAGGCCCTAAAGTAGCGTGGATCACTGCCAAGAACCGGGCTTATGTAGATGCATTATGCAGCTGAGACTAATAATAGGAGATTCCATATTTTACGGCTATTTACATGGCCACTTGACTACTCATCATTGCAGCACAGCTAAATGGTTACTCATAAGTACATCTGTAATTCAAATAGACTTGATGCACTACATCGTAAAATTTCAAGCTCTATTCAACGACTCTATCACTTTTTTATCGGAATGTACAGGATACAGTTATGGATGCAACGTCAAATGCACAAAATAGGAATATAATGTCCGGATACCATTTTCCCAATTCCCACTAATCGTCACATTACCGGCCGGTAGCAATCGGACCATGCTTTCCGTCCTGCTAATTACTATGGATGGCGTCCGGCGTCACAGAAGCGTAAACGGTTACATACTCAAAACTAAAAGGTTCCGATCCATTCTTTGTAGTAAAGATTGCAGGGAATCAGTGCAACTGATATTTTAAAACATACTTTCCCTTTTTTAGTAAATATTACCTACCCTATGGTATGTAAGATCAAACGACTCTAGATATAGATTTTAAAATTCATCCCAAAAAATGCACCCATGCGGGACTTGAACCCGCGACCTTCACTGATCCGTGTTTTTATAACACACTTATATCACAAGTGTGTTATAAAAATATAATCTTTATCGACTTTAGATAAGTTAGGATACCAGTTACCTACGGTAGGTAGAATATTATTGTGGTACGGGATCCCTTTGTTCGCAATTGTAGAAACAAGTACCGTATAGAGAAATAATTTGGTAATTATGTAAATCGACTGCCAGAATGTTATCAGATTTTCTGAACCAACAACGTATAACAAAAGTTTTTTTGTGATAAATGGGCAACTCGGTGAGACCTCAGCTAGAGCTTTTTGTTGTTTTTGTATGAGTCGACATGCCGGATGAGCAAAGGGGATTTTTCAAAGAACCTCATATCTATAATTAAAATAACTCGGTTACGAGTATGGTGTTTGTTTACAAGCGATGCTGAATTTACTATGAAACTTGCAATGAGTAATAAATAATCATTTGCAAATTGTTCTGTTTCCTCAAGTTGACGTATTAATTATCCCACTGAGGGTGTGAAATACTTTAGTTAAGCATTGTGCTTACTCGGAGATGAACGTTTTTATACAAGTTACCTATTATACAAATCGTTACATTTAATATATCAAAGTATTAATAAGTACATTTAATATCTCGTGCTGAATATTATAATTTGTTTAGCTGACAAGTGCAATCAGTGATACCCTGATACCTAAACATAATAGAAGCCAGTGCCAGTATAAAAAAGTTAGTAGAATACCTGTGTCCTGTGCGTTTTAAAACCTGTAAAAAAACCGTTTACAAGTATTTTTTAGCATCGATAATGTTTTTTGACACAAAAAAACTCGTTACTTATTTTACACGAAACTTGAGACCTACATTTAACACGTTACATAGTAACACTTGACACTATTTTATTTCGATAGGTACTAATGTAAGTGCTTTATTCCAGAACCATGGGTGAACTAAGAAACCAGTTGGGTCTGGATGAGCTGGCTGGAGGCGCGGCCGGCATTAGCAAGGCGCTCCTTGCTGAATTCATCGGTAAGTCAAATTATCAGACCAAGCCATAACTGCCATGACCATAAACTACGTTATAAATACTAAATGGAAATAATATTTCTAGTGCTGAAAATTCATTTCACTTGACTGACATGCATACCTAGTTTTTTATCACTAGATGCGGGCGTACGCTTGGGGTGCCTAAGTAGAGCAAAATTGTATTACCTATGTGGGATTAGACATTAAACGCGTCACTACTTACAAAAAGCTGTACGTACTTATCAATTTATTTTGACACGTAGAGCTCTATGTACCGAACTAGCGCCACTGCTAAGGGACTTCAATGATGGCGCAGACTGTGGCATATTTTTACGCAATTCATAGCATCTCTTGTGTCTTGTGAGATAAGAGACCTACCTGTATCCTACAAAATATTCTTACATAGATATGTAGTTCCTATCTGCGGATACGAGGCTTTTGTATACCAAGGTAGGTACAGTTGAAACATATACTTAAGTACATAGGTATTTATAACCGTCTCATCTCCTACCGTATCTTACGCCTCTGATGCGGTTAGGTCACATTACAATGGATCTCTCATGTAACCACCTTACAGGGAACCTTCTGCTGAACCTGTTTGGTTGCGGTTCATGCATCGACATCGCGAATCCTAAGGCGTCTGGGAATATCGTGCTCATCGCGCTCACTTTCGGACTGGCTGTCTTCGCCATCGTTTCCGTAAGTTATACTAAGCACAACGGATCTTTAACTCTCTGAAGTTAGGTGCATAGACGATTGCGCAGGTTTGGTAGAGTAAGCGCATAGCAGGATTTTAGGCATCATCAAAAATGGGTTCTGCGCAGCTACTTCAGAGAGCTTAAGAACGATTGTGCCTATTGTACCTACTTTTCTATACCAAGGAGTTCTGTACTCTTTGGTATGTGGTTCTTCCCTGCCGAGCATAATTGAGTTTTAGGAAAACATCGAAAAGAAACCCGTGACTGTGTTGTTACATATTTGCCTTTTTTGAAAACATTGAAGATAACGTTATCTATTGGAGAGCTAGCTTATCTCTGCGGCGCTAAATTACTCATCTATGTTTAGTTACTTAATTCCCTTCTGACAGCTGATAAGCCTATACGATTTCAATTACCTCTATCTGTGATAAAATAACAAATATGAAAATTCTGTAATTTGACAGTTTTTTTTTCATGGGGTTTTAGCTTGCCGCTTTGTTAGGCTGTCTACCAAAATAAAAATTACACCTAAAATACCCAATTGATTTTATCTGTTCTTGATCAGGCGATAGGTCACGTATCAGGTGGGCACGTGAACCCAGCAGTGACACTAGGATTGGCGGCAGCTGGTCAGGTCAAACCATGCCGGGCTGTGCTATATGTAATAGCCCAGTGCGCAGGCGCGGCCGCTGGCTCAGGCCTCCTCAAAGCACTGACTCCTGAAACAGCAGCTGGAAAACTGGGCACAACTGGACTGGGCAGTGACGTCACACCTCTGCAAGGATTCGGGGTTGAATTCTTCCTAGGATTCGTGCTCATCTTCGTCGTATGTGGCGTAAGTTTTTATGTTCCATGGATGGTGGCAACCTTACCTTTGTAGCTAATTAGGAATAATGATAATACATTAGATAACGTTATATTAATAACGATAATAATAATTCTAAGACAGATCTGCTTACCCTAACGGAAAAGAGGCGTGATTTGATGAAGGAGCTATGCCTACATTTAAGCCTATGAATGTTAAAAGTTGGTAGGGACATACAAAACACCAAGTTTTTCACCAGTAGAGAAGTATTTTCATAGTCAGTAGGTATAGGTACATTAGTATTTTTTAATGTAGGAATAAAAAAATTGTCCGTTCCTCTGTCTAGGCACTATCCTCGCTCTCAGAAAAACAATGACATTGCAATCACAGCATTTCAATGACGATTGAATGTCCATCAGGGCTCATTGAAACTGTTCCGTGACGAGGCGTTATTAGCGGAAATCGATGTAAACCGTGCAATCTTTCAAATCAAATATTTATTATAATAGTGCTTTAACTGAAATGATGTTCGTGTATCTTTTTATAGAAAGCTTTTAATATTAATAGAGCTTCATTTTTAAGGTAAGTACCTACTAGTTCCTAAGCTTAGGAAGGTATTTACCTAGCATTAAAAGTTGTATTTATAGGTAAGTTAGGTACCTTATATTTTTATGATGCCTGCTTCAAATGAGTAGGACGGTTACCAATACCTAGGTATGTTTTATCAAGGTCAATATCAAGTGTATCAAAATAAATAAGTAAATTAAATTTTATATACGAGTAGTTACTTAAATAGTACTCTAGAAAATGACACATTTCTTGAAAATGTGTAGGTAGAGCTTATCTGGGGTAGAGCCAAGTCAGCGTAACATAGAAATTCAAAGCCTTCCTATTGTAAATTCCTCACATACCTCCACTCAACAATTTTACCATAAACTCATTCATTATAATAAATTGTTCAGTCGTAATCAGGCACGTCATCTAACTAATTATTCAATGTCATTCAGGTAAATAAATGCTGTGTCCTTAAACGGTTAGGTATTAGTGAATATTCTCGCCGTTTTAAAGCGTATCCTAATGATCTATTGTTAGTGATTACGTTTTTTTCTTCAGTGAAGACAAAATAATACAAAGTAAGCCCAGATAAATACGTTACACTACAATACACGCTGCAACAGTCGACACAAGACAAACCTTGTATGGTTTAATTTAATGTGCCGTAGTCTAGTAGTATTGAAGTAAGATTTCAATAAGTTTTTGACTAACATAGAAATACAATACAACACAATACAAAAATGCGAAAGTTTGCCGGTGTGTTTGTTGCAGAAACTACTGGACAGATTAGGATGAACTTGTTTATGATGGCTATTAACAGTTTTCTGTGGCCCAAACATCTTTGTAGGTAGGTAGGTACTTAGTATGAGTAGGTAGGTACAAGAAGGAACTCTCAGACAACATTGGGAAGCCACATCGCGTGACGGAATTCAGTATTTTGTTCGCAAAACGAAATGGCCGAAGATTTACATAAATCAATAGTTAGATACGCAGTTAGCTAAATAATTTTCTGATTTTGTGTTCTTAGTTACATAGCTTCTTCTTAATTATCAAAATTAATAAGTGAATTAAAAACTTAAGTACCTACCTACGCGTAGGTAGGTACTTAAGTTTTTAAAGTATTTAAGTTTTTAAGACTTTGACTTGGAAAATCTCGTAAGAATATACCTTAACCGCAAATTCAAATAGGTTTTAAAAGTCGGTTTTTGTAATATCACTGAAAATTTAGCGCATCTTCCTCAAACAAAGATTATTTTCTTTAAAGAGAAGCAGCTCTACTGATGATAACCAAACAACTTATAATTTCTTAGTAAATATGTTATCTTATCATAATTATCTCCAGTAGCCAAGGTGTAGAAACAATTTGCTTGCACTTGACCGAGTAAATTCACTCTTATCAAATTAGTGCACTCTTGTGCTAAATCCTAAATACTTGTAAAGATAACTGTTAGCGCCATCTGTCGGCGAGTAGCGGTTCGAACGTTTAAAAAGCTTCGCAGAGTGGTAGAGTCTCTGAAAGCTTTCGGAAACTTGAATGTGTTTGATTTAATACTTATAGCTTTTCTTTATTTTGTATGACGATAATAGCATCCATACTAATATTATAAATGTGAAAGTAACTCTGTCTGTCTGTTTGTTACGCTTTCACGCCCAAACCGCTGAACAGATTAAGCTGAAATTTGGCATAGTTAAAGGTTGTATCCCAGGGAAGGATATAGGCTACCTTTTATCCCGAAAAATCCCGAGGGATCGCGGGTCACACCGCGGGAGCGCAGCTAGTAAAGAATATATGGATGAAACTCGTATTACAGGTGTGTGACCCGAACAAACCCGACAGCAAGGCGACTGCTCCCCTCGCTATTGGTCTGACTGTGACTCTGGGCCATCTGCTAGCTGTGGACTACACCGGATCGGCCATGAACCCCGCTCGATCATTCGGCTCCGCTCTAGTTGCCAGTGATTGGGCTAACCACTGGGTAAGAACATAAAAAAAGCATATTTTCTACGAACACTGAACATTCTACTCTGAATCTGATTACTCTGGAGCTTTTGACTAAACTCAAACTTCATCCATACTTTAAGCTACTGAAAAGATAGAGTAATCAGTAGATACCTAAGTACAGTTCTTCCTACGGATCTAGGCATTCGTGAAGTTAGCCGTTTGTCTGCGCAGTAACCGCTTTTTCATACAAAATTGTGTTGGAAGAACTGTATGACTGTATACTGATTTACTTCAGTATTTTTAAGCAGGCTGGAAGGACATCGCATAAATCATAGCTTTAAGTAGGTAAATGAAACTCGCCTCGTTTCTGCCTGAAATCATTTTGAAATCATAATATTCTCCAGGTGTACTGGGCCGGGCCGATCGCAGGCGGAGTGGCCGCGGCCCTGCTGTACGTGCACGGCTTCTCGGCGCCTCCCGTCGAGCCCACGCCGCCGCGGTACCGCAGCGTCGCCGGCGACGAGAAGGAGGTAACGAGAGTTTGAACTAGGTAATTGTAGTTCACCTAGTCTCTGCTGGATTCACCTGGATACGAAAGGTCTGGTGCGCTTATAATGCTTTCAACACACACTGGTTCGAAAGCAGTGACACGACACGAAATGCTGCCCCCTTAGCATGGCGTTTATCTAAGTATCGGAGAAAATTACAGTAATGACACTTGTGGATAAAACGGGAAGATTGTGGATAAAAGTTACTTTAATCCACATTCTGCCCGTTTTATCTACACTCTAGATCCACACTCTATCTAATGTCAGAGTGAGAGTGTGGATAAGTTACTTTTATCTACACTCTAATGTCATTACTGTCATTTTTATCTATTCTCCGGTACCTAGACAATCGCCATGTTAAAGGGGCAGATGAGGTAACGAGAGTTTGTACTGGGTAATTGTAATTAGTTCACGTAGCTTTTGCTGTTTTCATCTGGATGCACGAGGAGCCTCTGGTGCGTTTAAATACACACACACACACTGGTTCGATAGCAGTGCCACGACAGGAAAGGAGGTAACGAGAATTTGAACTAGGTAATTCTAGTTCACGCGTATTCTGCTGGATTCATCGAGTGGGGAAGATAACTGAATTTCTTTCAGGTGAATTCATGCTACAGCTTACACACAACTTGGTTACCTACTTACTGCTTAGGTAGGTATATTATATACTCGTAAAAGATAGGGTAATCTTTAGTTTAATTTAGAATTAGTTTATTCTTTATTGTTAAATGATACCTACATAAAGTTTCCTTCAGAACTAGGTAGGAGGTACCATGTTGTAATGTCAAGGAGGTGGCGTCGAGACTGCTACACAGTTTATTAAACTTTTGCAGTTCTCATCGTTCTTTTGTAATCAGTTTTTCTGTGTACATTGTTCTGAATAAATAATTTTGAATTTGTATACGATCTAGAGACGTGTCTTTATCTTGTGTGATAAATCGACATAGTCAAAGGAAGACAGGTTTATATTCTATAGAGACAATCGCAAACCGCAGTTCGTGGTTTACATTTACTCACATTTACCTACACTATAAGGTATGAGCATAATATGCCGCAAGCACAGTATACTCGTAGTAGTCTACTAAGTACAGTAGTCGCACTAGCACTTCTCTTTACTTGCTTCTGCAGGGACAGTAAAAAAAAATACAGAAACACTGCACAAATACTACCTATCTTTTACTTACCACCACTTAGATACAAAAATGTAACAGCCTGTAGATGTAGTGTGATTGCATTATAAGTTCAAGCTGAAAAAAACATTCAGTGGGAAACTTATATTATCCTATGAGCTATACAAGTGCGTAGATAAAACACGTATTAATATGTAATTTCTTACAAGCGTACTGGACGTCTAGCACCCACTGCTTGGACAGTTGAACAAGGCGTAAGCATTTTTTATAATACAAATACCTAATCTGTTTTACCTATACTTAACAAACAGCTTAGTTGTAACACAGACAATGTATACTAGGTTGTAACTACTTATTGTATAGTCTAGTAGCCAGCAGCACATAGATCCACCTACAAATCTAGAAATCGATGACTGATATAAAATTAATGTTCTTTAGACATTTATTGATAAGAGCAACGTTCTTTACGGCTGTATAATATCGCACCCGCGCATTACACCGCGGCGAGCCGCGTCAAATTGGAATGCAGAAAAGAAATGCAAAATTATTAAAAAAATAGCAAACTAAGTTTAATTTCTCTCAACAGATGAAGCGACTGGACGGAGGCAAAGTGGACGACTTGGCCTGAGAGCGCGACTGGCGGCTCCGTCCGCCCGAGCCCGCGCCGCGGCTCGCTACAGTCACCCACCATTACTTGTGAACACAAGGAACAATAGTGCCCATCACTGGATAGACTAATAGGGAATCACTTATTTACTAACAAATAAAATGTAGGTACCTTTGTACCTACTTCCTTTCAAAAAAAGGTGCAAATTTAAAAAGGTCTCAATCAATTTGATTGATATTTTTTCGCTATATTGCATAATGCGTTTTTGGAGCTAAAATGGACGCGGCAATTCCTTTTATGAATTACATTTACTTACATTCTAAAGTCGAATTGTGGATCATTTAACTTGATAAATCAGCAGCACTTTATCCCCACTTTACAAGTCGGTCGGATATATTGGAGAGAAGATACTGATTCCCTATTAGTTTACTTTGAACAACCCACATGAAGTGCCTAATCGGAAATGAATAAAACTTTATGAACTCAAATATTGTGAAAATGATATACCTGCTTACTTAGTTGGTAGATTCAAATATTTTACCAAGCAGGTATAAGTATACTGCTATATACGAAAAATAATTATATAAGTAGTTAAATACTTACTTGCACTTTAATTTGAATGCACTGAGAACATAAAGATGTATTTTTTAAATATATTTACTTAAGGGTTGCACTTTAAAAATAAACATATTATTTACTTAATAGACTTGTAATAATAAAAGATAGCTAACGTCCGACACTTCATTCAGTAGGTATCTACATCAATAATTTGTCCAAAAAGCATTGCACGTTTAAATACTAGAATTATGAGATTTTCTACGATTTTCGAGATTTTATAAAGCGTAAGTTGTTTTGAAACAATAAATTTCTAAAGAAAAAAAGGATAGCAGTACTTAGCCTAAAATTTTACTAATGTAAAATCGATTTACGTTCATACTTAATTGTAGGTAATTTTTAGCGTAATCTATTTTTATTTTTAAGACAAATCTCTAATGTTAGTGTAATATCAACTACCTTTTGTGTTTTAACAAAATCCATCTTATTTTTATGAATTGTCTTTGTCCTAATGAATCCCATTAATCTATAAATATTATATTTTTGACCTATAAAATTTACTGATACATACCTACATAGCTATATTTAATGAATTCCAATACTTATTGTAATGTTTAAAATTTTATTTATTGATTTGGTTCACTTATTTTCACTACCTGGTAACTAATAACTTTGTTTAGCGAAATGTACTTAAATATATTATATTATTAGTTCGAATAAGGAAAAAACACGACCATTCAATTTTTCATTAATTATGACCGTAATTTTTAAGTACTAAACGACCTACGATCAAAGTGTTCATAAGTTATATCTACTTATTAATAGTCTCCTGTGAATCAACTGTAAATGTCCAAGTAAGTATAGATATAAGATATAAATGTAATAAAAATGATATTATTTTAATCAAGAGTTTCATTAGCAACTTCACCTATTAAGCTATTAGTACTTTACTTTATTAAACTGAAGTCATGATGACAAAATTTTAATAAGACGATTACGAAGTTTGCGACTCAAATCACGAGCGAACCACATCACGTTATTAATACTCTACCTCAAAAATGTTATCTCTTTACTTTATTAAACTGAAGTCTTGATGACAAAATTTTAATAAGACGACTACGAAGTTTGCGACTCAAATCACGAGCGACCCACATCACGTGATTATTACTCTACCTCAAAATTGTTATCTGGTGCATCGGTAACTTATCCCAATGACGAACAGAAGCGAACGGGGAGTCATTGCGTTGCGGTCGCAATATCATATTTCTACCACATTGTTTTTATTAGGTACTAGCTGGCCCGCGCGACTTCGTCTGCGCATGATTCATTTTTTCCGCGCAATTTATTAATTTTTTTCTGTCATAAGAACCTTGTCCTGACAATAACAAACACAACAAAAAAAAATAGTGGAATCGGTCCAGCCGTTCACGCGAGATGGCGTGACCAAGGGATATAGGGATTCATTTTTATATATAGAGATACTTGAGTTTTACAAACATTTATTCTACTTCAGATAACAATACTTTTCACTACGTCCAGCAGTTTCTTTACTATGAAATTCTTATTCTCCGAACCGGAACTAAAACGTTTCTTAGATAAAGATTTTCTGAATTTCATTCAAAATAGATAGTTTAGGAAATTTTGATATAATATGTTTATGTAATTATTATTAGGAATAACACAACCAGATACCAATAAAAATAAGGTTTTTACTCGTTACAACTGTAAAATTATTACGTACAATTTATATTACAAGACTATACAATTTTAGAGTAGATTTACTTTTGACTAAATATAAAATAGCGATGCTACTTTAACCGAGGGAAAGACATTTTACAAGTATTGTGTGATTTATGATAAAGTTGTGCATACATCCAAATTCCAATACACTTCGTATTGAATAGCTCTACATTGATTTGGAATTAAGGAATTAAATCAGTCTTAAAGTATAGACTAGGTTAGTAAATGTTACATACAGCTAAATATATATAAAACTGCCTAGTGCTCTAACCAACAAAACTATATTTTGTGAGAATGTACAAACATACTTTTTGAAACATAGAAAAACCTCTGAACATCTTTAAATACTACCAACAACATTTTATGTACAGTTATTTATATTCTGTTCAATTTCCTAGCTAATGTACTCTAAGAATTTAATTATTGATCTAAAATAGTCTAAAAAATATATGTTCAAGGCTTTGTGCCTTAGTTAATAACTAACAATAGTTTTTATGTATAGTATGTACAAAATAAAAAGTTCATACAAAATAAACAAAATACAAACATTACTGTTCAATTTACTATTAGTAAATGCAACGTCACAGGTAAGTTATCATGAGAGTCGCTCGACTTCGCTTTAGAATAACTCTTTTGAATTAAATGTTTTTTGTCCTAATTTAGATATTTTACAATGTTAATAGTATTATGCAATTTTATTACTATTCGTCAAAAGTAAATTTTACATCAATGTACTTGAATAACATGAAATCATAAATTAAAGTGACTGAGATCTTCCGAAAACACGGCGGTGGAATTTAAAAACACATAATTTTGTCATAATTGAAAGTTCATATGAATTTAAAGCATTTCTGCTTGTCGTGAGGTATTCGCGTTTTGAAGAGCACCGAATCAGCTCGGTACTGCGTCGATAGCAGGGGTGTGTAGCCCATTACCTGGATAATTTCTTAATATCAATCAAACACGAAATCGAACCGGTCTTCAAAGAGTTATGAATATGTATGAGAGAAGCTAGGTATGTAACAAGATGACTCATGAATGAGTGTCCATGCTATGCATAGTATTATTAGATCTGCCCGGCCGCCTGATTATGACGATAATTGTGATTACGAACTAGCGCCATTGCGATAAAGTAGCGATCACTGGAACTAAATGGTAGTAAAGTGGTAATGTGAAACCAAGAAAATTTCAATCCTACTACGTAGGTAATAGATTTGATTGTTCTGTACAAGCAGCGCCGGCGAAAATTAGGCTATTTAGGTGTTTGAGCCTTCGCTTAAACCACCTAGAGATTACGCTTCATGATAATCGTTACTCACACACGTATATACCTTACCTGTGTGCGTAGAATGCTCCATACCTTTACTATCTCCCTCTCTTTCTAACATCTCATCAGCGCGCGGGGCGGCGTGAGCGCTGCGTTCTTCAGTACGCTTTTGATATTCGAACAAGTTACTTGTGCAAAGCACAGTGCAAAGTGTCAGTGTGGTGTAACTTTTGAAAATTTAGAAGACAATTTTCTGTAAGTACTTTCTCTTTTTAATTACACCCTACGCTGACATTATGCTGAAAATGTACGCAATCTCGCTTACCGCTCGGCGCCCTAGGCCCAGCGACGTCTAGATGCCACATGCATCCCCTCTGCCGGATCGAGACGGCACGGTGTGACCGAACGTGTTCGTACCTGTTGTGACCCTTACAAGTACACCTGGCACGCGTAGCCTAGCCTCAGGCGACGTCCCGCGTAGCCTCAGGCGACGACGACGTCCTGTCGGCGCGACTGTCGCCAGCTGGCGGCGACCCGCGCGGTGCGACTGCCGCCACCTGGCGACGCACACAGCGACACGCTGGCCTACTATACATACTTACACGACGACACCGTGTCGTGACGATCTGCTTTGCCCGAGCGTTGCCTCTTTTGAAACGACTTGCGTTCTTTCTATGCCTGCATTCCTTGGGCCTCTAAGTTGTGTCGTACCAGCATCAACAGTGGTCTCCGCTTTCAGATCATGGAAGTTACCACAATGGGCGCTCTGGCCACCCGGCCCTGTAGCGCGGAGGATACATTGGCGTTTGATGCTGTGATTGACATACTTGACGCTAACTTCCCTGAGAACTGGCGCGCTTGGGAAGTCCAAGATTTCTCATTTGAAGATTTATTCGGAGACGAATTATCAGCCTCTATTGACAGTAAATTAAGGTTTGCGATACCAACCACCGACTTAGCGAGAGCGTTTGCGCCCGATTGCAAATCATTATCTGAGCGAAGATACAGAAATATTAGAACGAAAGTTCTTTTGTGGCCTTTAGGCAGAGCCTTAATCTAGGCTCCACACAACATTATGGAAAAGATACACGGGTCAGGCGAGGGCTACTTCAGCTTTGTCAACGCTGTTCATTCCTTAAAAGGCAGGCTAACTAACCGAAAAAATACGTCAGCAGAACTTCGAGGGCAGCAAGCAACTTCAGCTAGCCCTTCGACTTCCGAGTGCTCCGCGGTAAGAAAAAGACGCGGGGACACGGAAACTGAAAGTCCTTGCCCAAAGAAAGGAAAAGAAGGGTTACTTTTAAACTCCGTTCTGAGTCAGCATATGGCATTGTTTAATCGCCTCTTAGATACACAGAACAAGCATAGCGAAAAAATAGAGAAGTTAATATCAAACAATAATGCTGACCTTAACGAATCTTTAGATTCAATACCAGACAGTACACAGATGGAGAGCGAGGACAGTCAACCTTGCCCTAGTTTGCGCCTACCTGGAGAGGCTGACGTATCCCGCGAACAAAGAGAACGACGAGAAACCGAATTGAAAAATAAAATTTGTTCAGCACAAAGAGAACTAGCCGAGCTCACATCAGAACCAGAGGACATATACGACTTTAATCCCTCAACATTCGAGGCAGAACCTAAAATATCAGTATCGGGTCCCTTCTTCCTAAAACAGGGAGTACACTGTCAACGATTTGGTCAAGAAGGGTGGCGCAGTCTTAGATATGCGGAATACCAAAAACAATTTCAGGCGTCACCAGCCTTCTGCGCTCTCAAGGTTAACAACCTACTCGCTAGTGTAGCACCAAACTGGAAATCTGCCGCTGTGCTTGAAAAATTTGACCTAACACTAAGGGCAATTACCCACGGCCTTTTCCAACAACGGAAAATTTTTCGAGAAATTTTCGACCTACTACCATCTGATGTAAAAAAGAAGATCGGAAATGACTACTTGACAGCGGACTCTGCATTCAAGAAAAAATCTGATGCCCTCCTCCAATATGTATGTGGCAGAAGAGCGGAGGTAATAGAACAGAGAAGAAACGCGTTTCGAGTACCGAATAAAGCCCTGAATGAGATTCTACACAATATACCACCATCAGATACTCACCTCTTTGCAGATGACGCGTTATCCAAAGCTGTCAAAGATTGCTCAAACGATGATATTCGAAAGTTCTTTCCCTTGCCCACAAGAAACAAGTTTTTTCAGAAACCACGGGGAGAAGACAAAACCAAAGGCAAACGCCAACATGCTTCGACAAAAAACGTCTCGGGTAATTGGAAATCGAGAGGATACAACAAGTTTTCTAATTCCACACCGAAAAGTCAACCCCGACACGGACAACAAGGAGGTCGTCAACAACACCATAACCACCAACATCACAAGCAAAAATGGGTCGAAGCTAAAAGAAAATGACTCATTCAAAGCAGGGTGCTTGCAGGATTATGCTCAACACTGGACTGCGGCACCAACAATCATACAAAATTTCATCCAAGGTTACAGAATTCCATTCAAAGCGAAACCTCCAATAAAATCCTTCTCAAAGCAAAACATTGCTCAGTTTCAAACAAAACTTACCCCAGCCATGACGAATCAAATTCAAAAACTTCTAGAGTCAGGAGCCATCCAGAAGAGCACATTCCAAAACGGATTTCTCTCAGAAATGTTTCTGAGAAGAAAAATAGACGGCACTTACCGACCGATATTCAATTTAAAGAGACTGAACAGTTACGTGCTTACACCAAAATTTGGTCTACTAAATCACATAAAAATCCCGACGATCATAAACAGAAACGATTACATGATGAAGCTGGATATATCTCAAGCTTATTTCCATATTCCAGTAACTACCGGTCATCGCCGATTTTTGTCTCTGGCCTATCAAGGAGAAGTATTCCAAATGACTTGTCTACCATTCGGGCTTGCCAGCGCCCCAGCTGCGTTTGCGAAAGTAACCAATTGGATCGCCCACACCCTAAGACAGGAGGGCTTACGAGTTGTAGTTTACCTCGACGACTTTTTATTGATTCATCAAGATCCAAAGACGTTAGAAGTACAAGCAGATTATGTCAACAGATACCTAGCGCAATTAGGCTGGAAAGTGAATCAAATGAAATCTTCGCCTGTCCCGACAACGAAGCTAGAGTACTTAGGCATAACGTGGGACACCAAAACAAATCGGAAGTCACTGTCGCAAGAGAAACAGGATCACCTTGCAAAACATCTAAAGAATCTTATCGAAAAGAAGCGCTGGAGTTGGCGCGATGCGAAGATAATCCTAGGCAAGTTGAACTTCGCCTCATTTGTGATTCCTTTAGGCCGGCTGCACAGCCGAACTCTACAGCGGGAGTCAAACCGTCTGACTCTAAAGAAACCACATGTGAAGACTCCGATTTCTCGATGCGCTTTAGAAGAACTAACTTGGTGGCGCAACAATACTCATCAGACCTCTCTCCTACACATACCAAAACCTTCAGTCTTCATAACGACGGATGCAGCGGACCTAGGTTGGGGAGCCGTAGCGAACGGTCAAAAGTTCTGTGGCTCATGGACAGATCAACAATTGAAGTGGCACAGCAATCAAAAGGAACTTCACACTTTGTACGAAGTTCTGGTGAGACTTGGATCACATCTCAAGAACAAAACTGCCATGATTCAAACAGACAATCGAACGACGGTAGCTTATATTACAAAGCAAGGAGGAACCAAATCTCTGAAACTATTAGAGACCGCAACAAAAATATTAAAATTCTGTCATCACAATCATTGTCACCTAATAGCCCGTTACATACCCGGGATTTACAATTGTCTAGCCGACAGCCTGTCCCGGGAGAAAGGTCCCCCCGAATGGCACCTCAAACGACAAGCTACTTCAGCCATCTTTCGGAAGATGGGAACACCCGAGATAGACCTGTTTGCGTCGTACCGCTCAGCAGTAGTACCGATGTACGTCAGCGAAGACGCAAAAGATCCCCACAGTCAGTTCACAGATGCATTCAGCAGAGCGGCGTACAAACTGGGCTGGATATTCCCACCACCGGCGATAATACCGCAAGTACTTCACCACTTGGAAACTTCGACCGGTATATACCTAATAGTGGCACCCTGCTGGGGCAGAGCGTTCTGGGAGTCTCACCTGAAGAAGTTAGCTGTGGGCCCTCCGTTAGAGATACCGAACCTGAAAATGAACCTAATAGATCTTCGGACAAATCTCCCACCGCAGAACGTTCACAATCTAAATTTATTGGTTTGGAAGGTACAGGCTGGACAAAGCACTTGACGAATTGGTCAGATTGTGAAGTAAACTTATTGGAATCGTCTTGGAGAAAATCTACTACAAAAACCTACAAACCCGCCTGGGCACGATGGCGTCGTTGGGCGCAGTTAAACAACATAGTACAGGATAATCCGGAACCATCAGATTTGGCAAAATATCTTTGTTTTACCTTTATAATACGGTTAATTTAGCACCTCGTACTATATGTTTGCATAAATCAGTAATAACTACCTTAGCCAATCCACAACGCTCAGAAGAAATTAGCTCTCATCCTCTTATAAAACATATTCTTAAAGCTATTTTACTAAAAAACCCGCCGGTTAAGAAAGCGTTACCCTGGAGGCTTAACGACCTTCTTAATTTTCTTAAAAAATATGATTTAGATGAATGTAGCCTTTTTCAAGTCTATAGACATACTTGCATTCTTCTCTTGTTAGCTTCTGGCAGAAGAGTACACGATCTAACTTTATTGAGCATAAAAAAGGGCGCCTTTGTCGATAGTGAAGATGAAATTATTTTATGGCCCAAATTCGGGTCTAAAACAGATTGTAACTCGTATAGACAATCAGGATGGGTATTAAAAAATAATATAACGCGCGGCGAAGAACGCTTAAACATCGTATCATGGGTGCGAAAGTCTAGAACAATGTCTGAAAAACGACGTAACGGTAAAAATATCTTTAACTTATTTATTACCACTCGAGGTGCCGTGAAAGATGCTTCACGTGCTATAATTTCAGGTTGGATTAGAACTTTATTCACAAAAGCGGGAATAAATGCCTCAGCAGGCAGTTTTAGAGCGGTAGTCGCTTCAGACAATTGGTCAAGCAATAGGTATGACATTGATGAAATTTTAAAACGAGGTAATTGGAGGTCGAAGAACACTTTCTTTAATCACTACTTTAAGGAATTACAAAATGTGGATGGAACTTCTAATGACGCTACAATAGCCAATGATTTTTCAATCATATAAGTTTAAAACAAATGTTTATATTTAATTTTATTTTATTTCTTATTTAAGAATGATCTCATTATGTTAATTAAAGTACAATACAAGATTTAGTTAACCTTTCTCATAGTTTTATTTATCAAAGTATCAATTTACCTTTATCACAGTACGCATAATCATCAGCGCCGGCAGAATATAAACACGTCTCTAGGTGGTTTAAGCGAAGGCTCAAACACCTAAATAGAACCGTTTTCCCCCCGTAGGGTAGAAAACGGATATTTAGGTTTTAGCCGAAGCTTAAACCACCAGATTTTCATGGACCTTGCCGGCTCATTCAATTCGACAGTACTGAAGAACGCAGCGCTCACGCCGCCCCGCGCGCTGATGAGATGTTAGAAAGAGAGGGAGATAGTAAAGGTATGGAGCATTCTACGCACACAGGTAAGGTATATACGTGTGTGAGTAACGATTATCATGAAGCGTAATCTCTAGGTGGTTTAAGCTTCGGCTAAAACCTAAATATCCGTTTTCTACCCTACGGGGGGAAAACGGTTCTATTTTTGTTATCGGCATCACATTTCGAAAAGGTTTTCCTTAGGTATAGAAACGGTCTGATACGGTTCTTTTGTGCGAATTAGAATCAGAACTTACCTGAGAGAAGAACTGGATACATTTATGTCGCTCGTGAAAGTGCGTTTCGTCAGACGAGAGCGTGACGGGGCAGCCAGGGCATCGGAATGTCCATCTCGATGTTACCTGCAACAACAAAACGCACTATATGTCTGATGTTTGACTGTGAGTTCGTATGAGCTAGTGGTGAACTCTGGTGACCGCCTGAAGACCTCCGTCATAGCGGATTTTTTTACTTTATATCATTTAAATGGCTCCCAAACAGTTGCGCGGTTAGAAATATTTTAAGTAATATGATTGTTAATATGTTAGAGAGGAGGCCTACGCCCAGCAGTGGGTATTAATAGGTTATTGATGATGATGATAACCTACTGAATAAATGCTTTTTGACAACAAATACAAGCAGATGCGAGCAACCGTGAACTTCCCCAGGAAACACTCGGGTCCCGTTGAAGATTAAACAATAGGGACTATTGGTTTTTTCTACTCACAACATTCTAGTGATTACGTCATTTATGTCGAGGTATTTTCACATATATTACCTTGACAGGCGGCCTTCTAGTGATATGCGCGACAAGGAAGTTCATAGCGATATCTTCGCAGTTCATAAACTCGTCAACGTAGTCTCGTATAGCGGCCGGAAGAGTGCGCCAGTAGGCCCAAAGATAGTAGCGGTGGACGAAAGCCGCGCCCGTCAATACCATGCTTAGTTCACAGCTGGGGGCAAAAGTTTGATTGTGATTTTTATAGGAAATCCTATGGATGGATGTGGATTTAACTTTAACGTATATCAGAACAACCTGACCCGTCGGCTGACTATAAAACTTGAGATAAAGCGATCGATTACTGATCGCTCATTGGTTGTTAACAAGCTGAACTAGCGCCGCTACGATAAAGAAGCAATCACTGGAACTAAAGTTGTAATGTGAAACCAAGGTTTCAAACCTACGTAGGTCATCTCGCACTTCTTGCGTTTCAGCTGAGCATCACGCCACTGAGGACGTCAATAAAATGTTGTGAAATAATTTAATTATTTTTTAACACATTATATAAAGTAGATAAAAAGTTAATACCCCAAAGTAGTTCCAAAGTCAGCAACGAAAGTCGCTAAACATTTGATGTTTCACAAATCTCAATATTTCCAAAGTCTGTGACCAATATTTTGACAAATATTTGAAGAATAAGTGTCAGTTCATGTTAATTTCCCAGGAAAAGTTTATTTTTTCTTACAAATCGAAAACAAATGGCGTTTTAAGAAATCAGACTGTTAATCTACTTTCGTTGCTGACAGTACCTCACCTGTAATTAGAGTTATAGAGAAATCCGTTGTTGTAATTGACGTCCCAGGCGTGGTAGCGGCCAGGGAAGCCCACGATCCGATCTCGATGTTCACGCCACACTCTGCAAAACAAAAAAAAAACAGAATAAACATAATAATATGACTCTCAGCAACTTATTGTTATTATAAAAATATACATACATACATACATAAAATCACGCCTCTTTCCCGAAGGGGTAGGCAGAGACCACGGATCTCCACTTGCTACGATCCTGACACACAGCTTTTGCCTCATTCACTCTCATTACATTCTTCATACATGCTCGCCGGTTTAGGATACTTTTGACCTGGCCCTTCTCCAAAATGTCGCCAATTTGATCCAAGAAGTTTCCAACTAATACTACAGGCTACATTGGGCTTTATCGTCTAATCATAAGGTACATTACCGAAAAGCAAAGATGATTTCGTCATGACGGAGATGTGCATCATCATCCACACAAAGCACAGCCTCAGTATCAATGAGATGGTACGGGAGGAAGCGATTGTTCAGAGAGTTGCGCGAGGCACGGATAACGGCGATTGGCGCACCGGATTCGGGCCAAGACGCCATAGACGATGGAGGAGTTGGACCGTTCCAGACCACAATGACCTATAAAACATAGATATGGTGCAGTGATATTTTTCTTACTCAAATTGTTGAGATGTAGAAAGAAAAGAGCAGAACAATAGATCTATTTTTACCGAGTAATGTCATTTTGTGATACCAAACATTGCAAGTTTCCATACGCCTGATATACGGTCATAGACATAGGATTTCTTTATGTGTTGACAATGTAAAGGTATGAAGAATCAAAAGTCTCTAAGTCAATCTATCAATATCAATTACCTTGTTCAAGTACGGCAAACTACGCAGCCTTGCGATGGCAGCACCCAAAACAGTCTCCCTTTCATAACTCAGTATCACAACAGTGAACTGTTCTCTTGGCCTATCGCCTCCGAGCGCCTCACTAAACTCCCGCCCGGACCCGCCAGCACCCGCGCCCAGCGGCCTGAACCCCGCTGCAGATCCCATAAACCTCGCCTCTGACGTCACAGGTGGGTCCCAAGGCAGCTGAGGAAACAGCGCAAACGGCTCCCCCCATTCGTTCCAAACATCATACCCGTGAACTAAACCCACAGAGTAATTCCGCCGGTACGCGGGACTGTTGTAAGGCGCTTCCAAAGGCCCCAATGTCTCCTCGGGTTCCGAATCAACCGCCGGTGGATCCAAACGCGGTGGCGTATAGGAATCGTCAAATGCGGCGGGAGCGGGGACACTTAGTGCTGGACGCGGAGGTATCAGCAATCTCTGTCTTAATACTGCGAGAATAGAATCCACACTCGCTTGAACTGAGCTTAGATATCGCTCCCAAAGCACGCGACCTTGACGCCGCAGTGATAATAAATCAGCATCACCGAGCGCGCGCAATAGAAAGTGCAGTTCAGTCACGCGTGCTGTGGGCAAAGAAACTGCCGCACGTCGCCAGTCCAACACTTCATCGAATGGTAATCTGATCCTATCTCCGCCTAGAATAACAGGTATGGCACCGGAACGTAGCGCTTCGTATAGTCTTGCTTGGACTAAAGCTGTGCTTGTGTAAGTGATATCGGCAGGCGCAAGAATCAGCGCGAAGGTAGAAGAGTGCAGAACAGCTTTTCTTGACCTATCGGTCCCGCATAAAGCCCAATCACCCGCCGGTAAAACGGCTCGTCTTTCAACAGGCGGATCGCATTCAAACTGCATAAGAAACGAATCCGCTTCGGGAGCTTGTTTCACCATCTTCTGCAGTTGTTCAATCAGTTCATTATTCTTCTCCTTTTCAGTCCCGTTCAATGGGGGTTGGGAACCCTGAAAACTAAATGTTGCTTATGAATTCGTACCCAATAGTTTCAACTTAAATATAATATGAAAGAAAAGCGAATTACCTGAGCAGATATTGTCGCCTAGCAGGCGCCATTTGACCGCAATCAGACCATACATCGCCTCCAGGAGGACCCAGAGCAGGTGGGGTTATTATGTCGAATCCAGGCCTGTATTGATCGAGTGTGAACGTAGACTGAGCTACCATGGCTCTTCCAGTTGACGCTCCTCTAAAAGCATCACCAGAGCCTACAGATAGCTCTCTTCGTGCGAGATTCAGTAGTAAATGATTGCGTCCATCGCCGCCCCAGTAAGGCAAACTCTTTAGAGCTGTTTCATTTAGATACAGCTTGTATGCCTCTGTCACTGGCCTGAAATAACATAGCTATTTATTGTTGGTAATTAAACTGTTATCTTTTTTGAAGTACAAATATTTTAAGAGTAACTTACGAGACATTTTTCTCCAAAGGGAACGCTTCACCAACAATAACGAGATACACGCAAGCCTCATTCGGGTTTTGGGTCAAATGGGGATTGTATCCAAAAGTTTGTTTGAGAGTAGTTTTAAGAAAGCCATCAACCTCAGCGCCAGCTAGCGGCGCATGCACATCAGGGTCATACAGATAGACAGGAAAGCCGGAAGTTAAGGAGCAACGGGAATGGTCAAAGCAAGAGAACATGCGGCAGTGAGTTGCAGAAATTGGGTTGATTTCTGATAGGATATGTGGTGGTTTTGAGGGGAGAATTGGTAGTGGTGGGGCGAGTTCGGGCGTGTCGCGGCGTATGGCTTCGAGCTGGGCCATTCGTGCTTGGTCGGCTGAGACACGAAGCCGTTGTAACTCTGCGGCTGCCCGCGCGTGTTCCGCCTTCGCGCTGTCTGCGAGGGAACTAGCCGCGGCCGCCTGGCGCTGTAGGCGGCTACGTTTCGCCTCTAGCTCTCGTAGTTCCGTTGATACTGATGCCTAAAAATGTTTGAGGTGTAAATCATATTGCTTAACATTCAATAGTTTGTCTTCTCTTCCAACCCAACAAATTTTTTTTTTATATTTTTTATAATTTCAGTTGTCCTACTGAATTAATGCTTTTTGACTTTGACTTTGAACCAATGAATTAGGCTAATCTAACATTATTCAAAAAAAATTTATGTACACTTCACCCAACCAAAGTTAGCGGTTTGTCTACGCAGTGAATGATTTTACATACAAAATTGTGTTCTGCGCAGACAAACAGCTAACTTCACGAATGCCTAGATCCGTTGGGCGAACTCTAACAACTAATGTCACAGAATATTCATAGGATTAGGCGATTCGTCTAGTTATCTAAATGTTTTTTGCAAGTACTCTACCTGAATTATTTACTGACAATATGACTATACCTACTTACTAAAAAGCATTAGTGTTTACCTTGATCCGTAACATTTCTTCAATCCTTATTTTTAGATCAACGGCCGAATGGATATCACCAAGGGCTTCAAGAGTGTGTTTAGTCGGATTGGAACCAAGAGTAGTTGCCATTGTTTCATACTGAAATATTTAAAATTTTATAATTTTTTGCATATAGATTGGAACAGCATCACAGCAAGATCTAATATCTTTATAAGTTTATCAACCTACTACAATATCTGCTTGAAAGGATAGGTATTTACAATCTAAAATTATAGATTATTATCCTTACCTTAGACAAGTAGTAGTGAGTAAAAAGAGGCACCATGAATAGGATCACAGTCACTAACAATAGAACGCGAGACAGTTTCAAGTGCCCCAGCCACAGACAAAAACGCTCGTAAATTAACATCTTGATTGCTCCGATAACAGCTAATAGAATTTCCTATTTATTGTCATTGTGAAATAAACAAGAATTATCGAAAACTCCACAAGCGAGATTATCCCAAAAAGTCTTAGAAAATAAACAGACAGGTAATGCATGAATTTGAAAGAAACATTTGAAACTCAGACTACCTAATCTACGATTGACATTGACTGTCAATAACGGTTTGACAGTCTGACTGAATGGAAGAAACGGCCGAAACTATTTCGCCGTTTTATTACCATACTACGCTATCTCTATGCATACTATCTACACATAACTCCGCGCCAGACCGTGTTGAACACTTTGAACCTATGCTTTGAACACAAGGTGTGTACTTTGACTACAAACTCTCGCGTGCCACACTATGTGTTCAAACATTTGAAGCAAATCTGGCGCGCTGGCTTAAATCACTATGACCCATAATAGAGATATTATTTATCCTACACCACCTACACATTCGACCACATACATTTAACAGAGGTCCCTTTGTATCACAGCTTTGGACGCTTTGCTTATTTTATCTACCTAGGTAGGTAGGTACACTGGGACCCCTCATTCTCTTCAAGTTTTGTTTTTTAATTTGTATTTTTTATTAGGTACCTACGTGTTCTAAAAACACGATTGGTGAAAGTTTTCTAGATACCCACCTAATGTACAGGGTGTAAAAAGACTGGTACCGAAAACTGAGGGGTTTCAATCAGACCATGATTCTGAACATATTTAGCGAAAAATAACGCAAAAAAATTTTTGACTTAGCTACATCATTTTATTTTATTTGCAAGTTATTTAGTACTAGTACGACATAAAAAGACCATACCTACCTAATCATTTAAATTATAAAAGAAAAAAAACAGTTATAACTCAAAATCCAGCAATCTACGTAACAAAACGCGCCCAGTACATACGAAAACAGTAATCTTCAAACGCGGTTTTCTCCGGATATAATGATTTTTTCGGAAAATCCTTTTGGATTTAGTTGTGTGTTGGGATGCTGTACATACCCCTTTCGGCTTCGGTAGACGTCTTTTTACACCCTGTATTTTTTTTTTAAATACATGTTTTGCACACATTTTGCAATTTATCTCAGGAACAGCACACTTTCATTGGTGGCTTTTTGTTTTGTCATGAAACCTATAAGTATTTCTTTAGCTATGTCTTTTTATTTTTCGATTACCTTGTTTAATTAACTTATAGGTATTCGGTAAAAAGTGTTTTGGCGCTGTAAATGACGTTGCTTATCTGTAGCTCAGTAAGTACCTACTTCTCACTCGCCGAACAAATCACACTCGCTGTCCCGGCTGCCATTTTGTGAGCGGGACTCCCGCTTACAAAATGGCGACTCCTGCACACACTCTTAAATAAAGCTCCAGTCATAACGTATGAAGTTGAATCATGAACGATCTCCAAATATTTTGGTTCGAGTTGTTCGGTATAACAGTGCCTCTAGTAGAAATTATTTAATATTATAGAATCCACGATGTCTGTGATAGCATCCCTTAGTTACCCCATATAATAACTAAAGCATCCCAAATTCGTTAGGTACCGAATTTTTTGTCACTTGGGGATTTATACAATATTAAGTTAATGTTTAAGAAGCATATTTTGATACTTCTCCAACAACCTACCATACAAATAAATAAAAAAATCAAGCGTTTTCAGTATGCGACACTTTATTATCAAAACTATTCATACCTGTTTCGTCTGTGATTCGTACTTACTACCACACTATAAAACAAGGCTAATAATTATTATGTACAGAATTTTTGAAGTCCGTTTAACATGCGCATTGCGCACTAGTTACACTGAGGTGCAGTCCCTTTTTAAAAAAATATTAAGTTTTCGTACCCGAAGGGTAAAACGGGAACCATATTAGGTACTAAGACTTCGCTTTTCGTCCGTCTCAAAGTCAAAGCCAACGATCTGTCTGTCTATCTGCGCCAGGCTGTATCTCAAGAACCGTGATAGTTAGACAGTTGAAATTTCACAGATGCTGTAGGTATTTCTATTGCCGCTATAACAACAAATACTTACTTACTAAAAAACAGAATAAAATAAATATTGAAGGGGGCTCCCATACAACAAAGGTGATTTTTTTTGCCGTTTCTATTAGATAATGGTACGGAGCCCTTTGTGCGCAAATCCGACTCGCAATTGGCCGGTTTTTTCAGCTGCACATAAAACGACATAGGTACGCAGTTGTTTTTTTATCGCTTAGGTACGGCATATTTTACGAATAACGCGATACTTTTTAGTGTAGGTACCTACCTCCCTGCCTGAGTAATAGTAGGTAGGGTACTTTACTTCGGGCACAGACAATAGGCAGGTAGGTACTTACACATACAAAGGGGGTGCCCATTAATTACGTGAGGCGTTTAGTGGGGGGAGGGGGTTGAGCCAAATCTCACCAAATCATACGTGGGGGTCTCGGCAAATTTCATAAGTAAATAAATCGAAAAGTTGCCAAATTTACCTCACGTAATTTATGAACGCCCCCAAACCAGTACAATATTTAATTCAAGTAGGAGGTACTTACATGAGGTATTAAGGGTTAGGAAGATTAGCTAGGTAGGTTAGGTACTAAATATTAGGTACCTAACCTACATATGCCATCTAATAAATACTATCTAGCTTATTTATAACATTAATCAACAAAATATTTAAAAAAAAATAACAAAATATTTAAAGGTCTTTTTCTCAACAATATTTCTGTCCTGTCATTCCTAGTCTCAAATGGACCTATTTATATTTATTGAATTTGAGATACCTACCTACCTACCTATACTAGTTCGGCACATTGGAAAATATAAATTATAGGTAGGTATTAAAACTAAGTATTCTTAAAATTTTGTAAACTAGCGGTACCTTGGCCACAGCCTAGACTAGGGTAGGTAAGTAGGTAGTGTAGGTACCAAGTCCATACCAACTGATAATAAAATTTACAAAGTAATTCTAAACATTTTGATATTATTACTTATCCATCTACTAATATAGTAACAAAAAATTACTTAACTATCTGCTTCTATAACTTTAAAATGATGAACTTTTGTTTTATCTTTGTGGTGAACAAGTAAGTGAGAAAATAATTCACTTGAATTAAAGAGTAGGTGACACTTAGAACAATTTTGTTTGAGTTCTTTAGGATGACACTTTTTTGTGTGTTCTTTAGCTTTTGATTTATCTAAGAAATGCAAACCACATTTGCATTTGTATAGTATTTCAACATCTTCATGGACATTGTTGTTCATGACGGTATAAATGTCCTTATTATTGTTAACACCCACTACATTGATTTCATTAGTTATTTCTACAATATCAATATTATTTTCACTACAGCCGCAGCCATCATTTTCTTTTTCTTCGACGGTTTTATAACTAGTCTCGCAATCAATTTTAGTATCAGTATCACTATTTTTCTTGGTTGTTTTCTTGGCATCATCGTCACACTTCTTCCTCACATTATTGACGTTTTCGTTTTTTCTAGACTCATTAGTTTCTGTTTGTTTTTCTTTAACCATTGTAATATTGGCCTTTTTATTTTTTATGATTGACAATGAATCATTTTGTTGCTGTAATTTATGATTAAAAGAAATTACATTCATATTTTCTTTTATGAAATGGGGGTCTGCCTTGTGCTGTTTCATATGATGTTTTATATTACCAGATGTAAAACTTAATCCACACTCACAACAAATCGATCTATCTAGTTCAAAGTTTGGTATGCAAGAGTGTTTTTCAGTATTTTCGTGATTTTTCAAGCACATTTTACAAATGTCGCATTTATAAAATGTATAGTCATAAACAGTACCACTGAAACATGGTTGCATGTCGATACTTTCTGTATTGCAGGTTTTGAAACCAATTAAAATAACTTTAAAGTTATCCGAACAGAAGTTTCCCAAGTGTTGGTGCTTCGATGAATGTGCTTCCAAGTCCTCTGTGCTTAGAAACAGGCCGCAAGTTATACATTTCTTCAAAGTGTTTCTATCACACACGTGGTCATTAAGGATTGTCCTTTCTGCGACTCTATTACAATTTCTACATTGGTAGAGCACATATTGATAAGTGGTGCTAAAAATACGATTATTATAAGTTTTATCTTTACTTTGATTAAACAAAACTATGTTCAGCGTTTTTTTGCTAAGATTTTTTACTTGCCTATGCAATTTTTCATGGACACTGCGACTAAAAGTTGTAACAAATGTCAGGCCGCAAAAAGTGCATGGATATTTACGAACTTTATCACATGGATTTTTGGCATGCGTGTACACGGATGCCGGGTCAACACAGTTTCCGCATGAGTCGCATTTATAGATATAAAAAGGCAATGTGCCTTTTTGAGTACATTCCATTAGAATTCTATGTTCATGCTGATAAATTGAACTTTTCAAAAGATCCTTTACTATTTCTTCGCTGAAATTCTGAAATACGTGTTTCACCCACGTCATATTTTTCGATGCAAAACAACTAGGATCAAATTTTAGAACTTCAATTTTAGAAACTCCAGAATGGGCTTTCATTTCGTGTTCTGAAATGGACCGACTGTCGAATTTTAAGGAACATTTATTGCAATTTTTAACAGATGTTACATTGGTTTTTTTATCGTTGTAGTGGGTTTGACAATGCTTTATAACTTCAGTATATGATTCAACAGTAACATCACAAGGTTTACATGTATACATAACTCCTATCGGATCGTCTGCCGATATTTGGTCTTCATTGACTTCTTCAACCAGATCAATAATGTTGTCTATTGGCGAACCTTCGATTTCAATAATTTCCATACGAGTATTAGGTAAAATATCTACAGATTTATGTCCTAGAACTATTGTGTTCGTTTTGTTTTGTAATTTTTCGTCGGGTTTAATTTTCGTTGATTCGTGTTGTCCTGGTTTTTTTAATATGTCCAATTTTCTTTTTACATCTGCTTTTACAGGTTGTTCCATTAAAATCTTACTGCCATTTTCGAATGAATTTTTGTACATGACATATAAGTGAAATGCCATGTGCAGTTTATAAGTGTTTTCTGAAAGCTTTATATTGCAAATATCGCACGTTGAAAAAACAGTTTCTTCGCAAATATGTCTAGATATGCATTTTTTTTTTAGAAAATGTATCTTGCATATCTTACAGTGCTGATATTCAGGTATGGCGGGAAGTATCTGTATTCCTTGAAGATCAAAAAACTTAAAATCTTGTATTTTTAAGTTTTTCTCTTTTTCATGACGTTCTTTGTGTTTTTCTAAAGTAGAACTTGTAAATACAAGTCCACATTCATCACAAGGATATGTGTGTAAACGAAAACAAATTCTGTTTAAGTGACTTTCTTTTTTTAGACCTGAATAACCCAGGTAGCTTTTACATGTTGGACAATAAGTGTAACTATTGTACTGTTCATTATATCTTTTCTTAGGTTTTACTTCAGGCTCTAAATTTATACCCTTTCTCTTCAACGGTGTGCCCACAATGATATTAGAATCTATTATGGTAAAATCAAAAATGTCTTTCAAATGTTCATGCTGAGTTTTATGATAATTAATTTCCATTTTATCAACGAGTATGTCGCAATTACTACAATAAGCTGAATCAGTAGGAACAGATCCACAATTAAGAAAATGTTCTTGATATCGTTTTTCTGTGAAATGTATAGCACATTTTGTACAATTATACAACACATTGCAAATGGCGTTTTCGTTCAGATTATACACTTTGAGTGGTTGGGAAAACGAGTGTTGCTTCCTATGTAAGTCCTTATCTTGCTCTTTAAAAATGTGATTACAAATTGAGCATTTCCAATTAATTAAGGAATCTTGATTATGTTTTTTGTGATCCTTCGCCATATCAGAAGACAAAAAGCAAATACAGCACTTATTGCACTCAAAAAGCACAGATTCTAAAGCAAATGAGTTGTCGTAATGATTTGCAATGTCTTTGCCAAATTCACTTGATTTTATTATAGCATTCTCTTTTTCACTTTCCATCCGCGAAAACATTAAATCAATATGATATGAATGGATATGTCTATTGTAAGTTGTGACATTTAAAGCATTATAAGGACAATATTTGCACTGAGCATCAAATTCTTTTTTGTTGACCTCCAAAAACGTTTCAGTTTTATGATTTCTGGATAAATGTGCGAAATACGATTCAACCCTCGCTAAATAATACGAACATTGTCGACACTTATAAAAAATCTTACTCTCCTTTTTCCTGACAGCTGTTTGTCCACTTGAGTTTCTTTTAGGTTGCAATACTTCGTACATATGATCTATTAAGGATTTTTGATCAGCAAATTCTTTATTACAATGCAGACATAAATTAGAATTCTTTGAAGAGTAATTTTTTGTGATATACTTTGGCGTTACATCTTCATCAATTGATCGAACTTCACTATCATTGTCTACATAAACGACCTGTGTATCTTTTTCTTTGTTTACTTGAAATGTTTCTTTGGTTGAAAACTCTTCTTTAAGAACCCGTTGTTTGTTTTCATGTATAGCGTCAGACTTGGCTTGGTTTGCGTAATCTCCATTAGTAACATCTTTACGTTTTTCTACATACAAATGCTTGTTAATTTTTTCATCAGGTTCTTTTTTGACAGCAGAAGTCTCATCACATTCGAGTGCACGTATTTTCTCTAGATTTTTTGAATTTAGGTTGTTTGTATTTTGTTCATGTATATTTTTAAAGTGCCTTATGAGACTACCATATGTTGATAAACTTACACCACAAATATTGCATTGTATACTGGACTGCTTAGTTTTATTTTTTGTACTTGTTTTCATTTCATTTATTACTTCAGAATTTATTATGCTTGACTTCGCTTTTTCTGAAGTATTTTTAACACTTTTCATCAATGTTATATTTTTACTATGAACATTTCTATAGTGTCTTAATAAATTGCTGTTATTGGCTACACGAATACCACAAATGCTACATTTGTATTGACTTTTAGCAATTCTTTTAACATTATTGTTCCTATATAAACACTTTTTTTGATGATGTTTGTTCTGATGAATATCAAGACCTGTTTTGCTTAGAAATAGCCTACAACACTGTTTGCAATATCTACCGTTTTGATTAAGATACGACTTTATATCCTGGAGTACAAGCTTTATTTCTTTTAGCTTAACATTCTGTTCGTCTAATCTCTTTAAATTACAATTTTCAAGTATTTGAGGCTTTGAACCTAAAACATCTTTTATTTTATTTTCATCCTTTACTATCGCTTTTGAGTTGAATATTTGTATTCTGGTATCATCTTGTATATCTTCATCATATTTAGAAGTTAAAATAAGTTTTGACCCTAGTAGAAGATTCTTGTAACTTTGTTCGGAATCTTCAGTTAGTTTAGTTTTTGTACCTAATATTATTTTATTACATTGTATACTATGCTGGGGTGTTTCATTATCAATAACTGTGACCTTAACTAAAGTATTTTGATTATTACCATTACATAGATCTTCAGGTTTGTGTTGTAGTGTATCTGCAGTTTCTAGTTCATCTTCAATGTTTGATTCTGTAAAATATTACCAATATCTAAAATGTTGTTAATGAGTAGTAGTTTTAGGATTCATTTTTTTCATATAATTCTTATAGGTGGGTATGGGCTTGCAAGTGTCTCATGGAATACTAACTTCTGCAAAATGTTGTCATTTAATAAATAAGTATTTGGACATGCCTGACCACCCCCTTAGACATCTCCAAAGAATCTGGAGATTATAAAGATCTGAGAAACTCGACTGCACCTTAGGGATATCATTCTGACCTTGTTTTTGGAACGAAGTTCCTTTTTTGGACGGTATTGGATGGGGGCTAAACTAAAAGGTGTTTGAATTTTTGCGTCAAGACGCATACATAAGTCAAAACGTCACAGTGCGAAGAGCGGAGTCTCAAAAAAGTCCATAAATTGTTACATTGTTAGTATGGAAGAGCGTTTCTAGGATTTTATAATTAATTTGACAATTATTGCCAAATGTCAAAGTTGAAACTTTGTTCCAACCGAGAGTTCCATGATACTCACATACTATTTGTTTAAGTACATATACAGGTTAGTCCACTTAGTGATGTCAAAAGAAAAAAAATGAATTTCTCCAACCCAGGGGTATCCGAAAATACCCCATGTATGTTCTACGATTTTTTGTAGTTTTTGAGTTATAAGCATTCTTTATAAGTTTCAAGCTTTTTATTGAGAATTTCCGATTAGAGCGGGTTAAAATTATCCAAAAAAAAAAATTTGGGAAGTGTTTTCAAGTTTTTTTTCTTGTAAAATAATTTACTTGATTTTGTATTGGAGGGTCACCAGAGATAGAGAGCATTGGAAATATTTGGAGGAGGCCTTTGCCGGGAGGCACACTGAACAAGGAGACATTTTATAAGAAACTCAAAGAACCATTCTTGTTCAGGATAAAAGGGCTTATATAGATATAGATAGAATTTACTTGATTAGTACTTTCATGCATACAAAACTGAGCTTTCGAGCATTAGCGCAAGTTAAAGAAGTTTTGATCCATAGTTTTTATTTTGTGTTTGAGATAGTCAAAGTTTAATTTTCAACATAAATTTAGGAATCCAAAAACACTATGTCATGGTCCCTGTGTATTTTTACAACAAAATCGTAACTTTGGATCAGAACTTAAAAAAATAAAAATCGTAGAACATACATGGGGTATTTTCGGATACCCCTGGGTCAGAGAAATTCATTTTTTTTCTTTTGACATCGCTGGGTGGACCACCCTGTATAAAATAGTGCCTACCTTCTTCAAAATACTGCGTTATTTCTTTTTTGATGACAGAAATATCAGGAAATACTGTTTTGATGGCTGGATTTTCAAGAACATCATGCTCTTCTATGTCAATTTCATAATCCATTACGATCTAAAACAAAAAAAGTGTATGAGTAAATTTAGTGAAGCTCCTCTGGTGTTGAAATTGTATTCATTTTACACACGCGAGCAAAGTCACTTTCATAACGTTTCATAAAATTGTTTGGTAGGTAAGTAACTTACTTTTAATCAACCTAAAATAGTTTCCAAGTTTTCAAAATATCTGGTCAGCATAAACTTTTGCCTGTTTCAAACAACATGTAGATTGAAGAAACCAATTTTAGGTTTTAAAACTAGTAAGAAGGTATGAATAGTGCCCTCTTAAAATTTGTCTTCATAAAGTTGTCAAATGAATAAATAACCACCTATTTTCTTTGAAGCTACAACCAGAAGAAATAAAATCTTGATGAATGGAAATAAAGAAAGACCAAAACCCAAACTATTCCAAACCAACACAATAATATAATAATAAGTGACGCCCGAGTGACGCTGACGTACGACCATGAAAAGTGTTCTGTGACCATGAATGAATGACCACCACAGATTTTTATTGTAGCTTCTGACAGTGACAGACAGGACAGATCGACAGACAGCACAGACTCCGCTCGGAGTGTTTATGAGAGTGTTCCTCGGAGGACGTTTTTCGCCATTTTAGTGGCTCTGCTATTTTATTTACTTTTCTCGTGTTTTAGAATAGAATAGAATAGAAAAACACTTTATTGTACACAAAAACACATTACAGGAAATACACGAAAACAAGTAAGTAGGTACAATGGGCGGCCTTAACGCTAAAAGCGATCTCTTCCAGACAACCTTTGGATGGACTGGAAAAGTTACACCGAAAAAACGGCGGTGCACAATAAGTACTTATACTTGTTTTACTAGGTTTTATTATGTAATTTCTGTGGCATTTTACTAATGATTTTATTTTAAGATCTATTTACTAACATGAAGCAATAAACGTTTTGAATTTGAATTTGAAGCCTTGGATTAGGTAACAGGAGATTTGGTAAATGGAATAGGGGAGTATTCAAGAAGATTTCTCATTTGACGAAAGATTTCCGTTGGAGTTTTGAAATGACAAGCTGCCATGTTTTTTCAAAACCAAATTGACATGACATGAATACTTATTTAAAACTTGACATTGGCAGAATTATACTGTTAATCAGTTAGTAAAAAGTTAAGTTAGTTAATTAGTTAATAAAAAGAAGAAGAAGAGAGTGTTCCTCAGTGTGTTCTGTGGACACGTGCACACAGAGCGAAAGGTGACTGTTTTGTTTTGTTAGGCTTTGAATTAAATTATTTTTGCCACAATTGGGACCAAGAGTATTTTATTACTGTATTAAAGTTAGTTAGTTAGTTAGTTAGCCTATACTAACCTAAGCCAGCATGTCTATGGCCTGGCAAGACTTATTTTTGATATTTTTAATCTGGAGAACTATTATCATTCATGTTCATTCCTCGTTCATTCAAATCTATTTCTTCATTCCTTCACTACACCTCACCCATAGAAATATACCTCACCATAGAGATATAGACCTCCCTCAGACCTCACTTCACAGCTGATCAAATGTCAGGAAAATGGAGTTTTGTTACGCATTTTATATTTTCAAATTAGACAAAAAATCATTATGAAGTCAATTTACATAATAAGTATAACCAGCTCGGGCTAGAATGGATAATACAAGTCCATTTCAACCTTGGGCAAGTGACGATAGTGCGAAAAATGTGAAATCCGAAAGAGATGTAGTGGATGACGCGAAACTTCACAGGGAAAATGTCAATCATCCAAAACATAGGCAAACTGCGTCTTACGATAAAGAAAGTGTCGCCGTTCCGAGCCTCACTCCAGGAACTTCGGGGATTGGGGGCTCCGGCACCGACCCTGCTCGGAGCAAGGAGTCCAAAATGGACTCCAGTAAAGTAGCTTCTATGCAGCAAATCGTCGAAAACACCCTCAGGTAATGAAGAGCTATTACTGTTCATTAGCAGATTGTAGCATTTAGAGCTTTCTCACATCAGCTTTTAATAATTAATTGGCTGGTAGAAATTATAGTCATGTAAAATAAGATCTAAGTCACTTCTATCTATCATGATAAGAAAATATGTGTAATTTGGCGTAATGTAAGTTATTAATTTGTGAATTGGATTGTTGTGTAGACAAAAGAAATAGAAAAAAAATAATTTAAATTTAGTAGCGGCTGCCTTTATATATTATTTGAAGTCCAACGCCTAAGTCCAAACCAATTTAGAAGTTCCTTCAAAAATTATCCTCGGTTTGTTTACCAGCTGATTCTGTTAATTCTTTTCTGCATCTAATACTTTCAACTGAGATACAATTGAAGTTTAAAAGTATTTATTTTAGCCAAGAGGGACGACAAAGAGTATCACAGTTGCTAGAAGCAGTAGAAGCTCTGAGCGGGGCGGAAAGACTTCTCCTGTACTTAAGACTGCCGACTGGTGTGCCACCCCATGATCCACTTAAGCAACCTATGAACCCACTAGGATCTAGGTATGTTATTCATTAATATTCAAGAAATATAGTTTTTTTTTAGCTTTACTGTTGATAAATTCCTTAAATTTATAGATTGTGTATTTAAGGTGTAACTCAATAATAGCCAACTAAACAGTCTAAAAGTTAAAGAAAAGTTTGGGTAGGTACTCTATCAAACAAAAACTTCACTAGGTAACTACCTAGTGAAGTTTTTGTTTGATAGAGGTACTTGAGAGACCTTGACAAATTTATGGTCGATTGGGAGAGCCTTGCACAGGATCTCGACGTCTGTTTCTCTGAGGTCTTTGCCCAGCAGTAGGACAGCAGTGGCTCATAATAATAATAATAAATATAATAATAATAATAACATGCATGCCTATCAATGGTCCGGGACTCAGTTCCGTGATGTTAAACTTAGACAAACAAAATAATAATAATAAAAGAGATACTTAAAAAACCTGATTGAAAATAACTGTGTGATACATAGCATTTGTTTTTGTTTATGAAAAAGTGAGACAAATTGATCTAAGCATATTTTCCTGCAAGTACAGTAGTTGTGATATTGAAACAGTGATTCCTTAGATAACTAACAGATAACAAATGTTATCTTTAGATTTAAAAATCTATTGAAATGATCCACATTTAGAATTGGTTATAAAACCTATTCCTTTTGTACTTTTATTATATTTTAGAGGTAAATATTATTATTTTTCGGCTTGTAATAAACAAATTACGAATTGCATACGGATTTTGCTTTGTAATCAAGAAATCAGGCTGTAGATCAATTCTGTAAACCAATTTTTTTTAGCCAGGTCACTGCTTCTATGGAGATGACAGATGTTCTTTAGTCATAAATACAAATTAAAGTTTCAATTTAATTAGTTTTTATTCTCGCCTAAAATGATGGTCATGAAAATGCTCTAAAATCGTAGATTGTCATCACATCATTTTCTATGAACAATAAGCCAAAATTGTACATAAGCAAAAACAGGAAACACAACATAGTAGAATACAGATAGTAGGTAATTGTGCAGTTTTAACTCTTACCTTTCGAGAGTAATCCATTTCTGATATTATTTGTTTACAGGGCAGAACTTCAACAAACTGTAATATGGATACAGACACACTTGGAGGTTGATCCTGATGTATCATTGCCAAAACAGGATGTCTATGATGAATACATGTAAGAAACTTTACAGTAACTTTCTATATAAATTTCCAAAAATCCATCTTTACTTTAGTGAATAAAACATATATTTTTTTGAATAAATCTGGGTTTAGAGATAAATTACATGATCTATCTTCTTTATACATCACAACAATGCAGCAAAAATTTGCAGGATTAATTGTCACTGACTAGACAGATTGGACCAATGATTAGTTAATTTTGAAGCTGATTTGCGATCGAGAAACCGGCCGTTAGTATTTAAAAATACTATCACAATGTCTAGATTTAAAAAAAAAAAACCTTTCAAACAATGGTTTGTATGAAAGATTTTTTTTTATTATTATGACAATGAATACAACCAAATAATAACAAGCAAACAAATCGATCGAGCCGTACACAGTGATGATGACATACTTGCGGCAATTGATTTTTATTCAAATATTTAACATGCTATTTTATTTGACAGAGCACACTGTATGAGCTGTAACACAAAGCCTCTATCAACAGCTGATTTCGGTAAAGTGATGAAGCAAGTATACCCAACTGTGCGGCCGCGAAGACTTGGCACTCGCGGGAACTCGAGGTGAGATACGAACACAATATCAACACTTTTTTGTCCACTGAATGTCTACAGTCTAATGCATCAGATCACTTTCATCTACTTTACCTAAACGGAACAACTTTACGAACCTAAATACACTTTGTTTACATAAATTTTGAAATTGCTATTAGTGTAGATAGGGATATATAGGTAATAGGTATACTCATAATCGATGACCTCAGTGGCGCAGTGGGTGAAAGCCCGCTTGGGACGCAGAAGGTTGCGGGTTCGATCCCCGCCGCGGGCTAAATGTTTGTAAGATGTGCAAATATTTATCTCTGGTCTGGGTGTTTCTATGTATAGTATGTATTTAAAAAAAAAGTATATAAGTAGTATATCAGTTATCTGGTTCCCATAGTACAAGCTTTGCTTAGTTTGGGGCTAGATAATGCTGTGTTTGACATATTGATGTCCTGTTTTAATAAAATGACTTCAGATTTCGAAATCTTAATAATAAGCGTATTTTTCTATATATATTTTATCCACACTTGAAATAGTCTAAGATGAACTGATTATAAAGATAACAGTGTTCTCTATCTGCTTAATACCTTATTTGTCATACTCAATCATGCTATTTAAGAATTACACGAAACTTTTCACTTCCATGTATTCTTGAAACTTTCTTAGGTAAGGTAATATCTATAACGTGGTTTGTACATGCATTCCAACTTATGCATGTATAATACTATTATGTATCAAGATAGATAAGATAAGCATGTCACATTATGATTAGCAAAAAAATGCCTTTAATAAACTGTTTATTTTGAATCAAAAGTTAATAGCCATTAGTTTTGACAAACTATGATTTTTAGAGAGCAACAACCACAGGGATAAATTTTGGGTTACACAGTATTTTTATTTATGTCAAAGTCAAAGGTTATTATTTATTCAGTAGGACCGATACAGTAACAGTATAAACACTTACTTTAGCACAAAAAATCGTATGAAAAGGTAGGTGTTGGTGTTCCTACTCCTTCGACGACGACGACGAACCCTTCTTGTGTGTAGGACTCTTACTTCGCTGGTTCTTGTGAAAAATTAATGATATTTGAGTAGGTAGTGTGACTCAAACCTTGATAATGATTATGCAGGATATAAATGACATAAACTCTACTGCACAAAACAATGTAGGTGACTTATGTAATTATTATTATTTATTACATAGTGCATTCCCTTTGTGATTTACATACTCATCATAAGCTTAACTTAATAGGTGGCAGTGTTTTTTTTAATTCGGGCAGGTAGTCTGCCGGGTCCGCAAATATAACTTGTTTATTTCTTGATTTTTATATGATTAAGGTAAAAAAAACGTAAACAGGTTCACGACTGTATCCCCAAGGTGCGGTAGACATTCTCTCAGATCTTTTTTTATGTAACTTATTCCAGATCCTTTGAAGATAAGTAAGGTATATATATTCCCCTTAAGTATAGGTACTTATGTAAAAACTTTTAAAAAGATACGACTAAGTTTCCATGAACTAAATTGCGCGACCTATAAAGTGCGAGGTACCTCTTTCGTAGGTGGAGGCACGCGTCGTTCGAAAGTCATTTAATAACGCAACTCCTTCGCTCATCTCGGGAATAAACTCTAGAATCCTTCAATGCGCTCAAGATTTAATATAGCGCCCGTGACAGGGCAATTTATACCCTTGGCTTACTCTACAATTAGTTTTTAAGATACTTAGTACATAATCACGTTGCAGCTACCTTTATCTACAAATCATTTATTAAACAGCCCAATTTTATCAAGAACACTGTGAACTTGTTATCATATCAGTGGCACAGAAGACACAATAGTGGGTAGGTAAAATGTCAGTCATTGTCAGTGACGTGAGTTGCACGAATGTGTGTGTTACTTATTGCGTTACTAGTTTGTGTGTTATTGTTCCGGGTCACGGAGATTGTTTATAGTATGAAGTTACGATCCACGCGCTGACTTGGTACTTCAATTGATAAGCTACTCGATTTGGAGTGGGAATCTCAGGTTCAATTTTGAACACTGCATGAAGTTGATTTTAGTCAGTCTATGTAAAGATGTAATACATAAATTAAGGGATGTTTCGTCACAATCGTAGTCTAAATTGATAGGATTAAGTAAGCTTGTCCTGAAACGTATAGGTGCCATTCTAAACTTATCTTAACTTCAGGGCTCAGTCAATACTACTAATCTTATTATTCATTACCGTCAGTTTAGCAAGGCTTTTAATTACACTTTATCTTGTCACCTCGTGCCAATAAAAATACTTAGGTTAATAGGGAATCTTTACCATTGTAAAAAAAACAGAACTCAATACGTGTGAATTGACAAAACCGCTGGTTTCTCAAGATGATTTTCTTAATTTTCTCAAGCTTTAAAATACTTAAGACTTTCTTGTATTGCAGATATTGCTATGCTGGTCTTCGTAAGAAAATCAAGCTGGAAGTGCCGCAACTGCCTGACTTGGGAGAGTCGTCAACATCAAAGGTAAGAATATAATTTGTTTACAATTGTTTGCAAACAAACGTCTTAGAGAGCTAAAAATCGGTTGTGCGTACAGTACTATCTCTTTTTGGGATTCACTGAACTTTATTTTATTTGATGATAAGGGCTTATAGGCCCAACTGATTTTTATATGCAAGGTTTAACTATTAGTTACCTAGATATTAATAATGAATGGTTTTATTGCAGGAGCCCAATGTGTCGGCATCGAGGGAGACGGAGAGAGTTGTCTGCGATTGGGCGGAAGCAAAATTGGGTAAGCAAACTGAGGCGTCAATCACTTTAATGCAGATAAGGTGATATCAGACGGTTCACTCGAATGAACGCTTCACGCCAGTAAATGCTTAGTTTTTCTTTCATGTCATGTTCACACGGCTGAGCTAGAATTCCATAGAAAATAACATTCCCTTTTAACCATTTTGCTGTGCCAAAAACGTTTGAAGTGTGTCAACCATGACGTTTGTGTTAAGAGAGTAAAAACAAAATGGCTGAATCCGAATGAATGTTCTCTTTAAGTGTTCCGAGTTAGACTAATCATTATGCGATAATTCCGAGTGAATGATGCTGAACGAAAGGCGAAAATGAAGCATCTGATATCAATAATTTTCTATCTTTGGAAATAATTTCATATATTTACTTTTTCCAGGCGTGAAGTTCGGCACTATAAGTGAATTGGCGCGCCATCTAATGGCGGGCAGTACGCAACACGCGCCTCCGAGCGGCCCCCCTCCGAGCCATTCCCCTCCCCCTCTCACACCCGCACCAAGTAAATGCACAATTTTTGACTTTACACTCGATGTAACTACAGTTTTTCTATCCCACGAAGGTTGGTCTTTAATTTGTGTGGATGCAGCAGACTCAGTTTCGCTTACGCACATGGAAACGAATCTACACACACAATAAAGACCAGCCTGCCTTCGTGAGATACAACAATTGTACCTCGCTAGACAAATTTAAAAGGGTTTTAATTCAACAGATCTGAATGGTCGCTTTTCCTTTATCATGGTGTTTTTAAATCGAATTGGATGTTCATAAATGTTTCTTATGTTTCAATTCAATAGAATCCCACTTTGTTAACCAGATCCTTCAGAACGAATGCACTATCTAGATAAAGCATGAAGTTGAAGGATCAGGGCTGAGCTAATCCAGCTTATTACTAAGAACCTATTGGATCTTATAAATCCTGTGATGGATCTACGAATAGTTTCTTATATTAATTTTTTTTAGGTCTAACAGAAGAGCAAGCGAATCGGCAGTTGTTATCGCGGCTGAAGCGAAAGATGCAGGTCAGTATGGGCAGGCAAACCCATGACTCGGAACCAACACAAGTGAGCAACTAGGAACCTGGCTTCTTTATATTACCAGTATCACAATTATAGATCGTAGAACTCTAATGACGATTGGCTACATCCGATGCTAAAATATTTAATTATTACTGACACGAACATTTTTGTAACATATACTTACCTAGATATCATTGTAACTATTACGACAGCGCTCTGAACTTAACAAATAACCAATTTTCAGGGCACCCAAGGCACACCGGGTCGACCCAAAAAGAATAAAGGACAAGAGGCAGCTGGGGAATCCCCTCCATCAACATCATACGTGAGTCACCATCCGCCTCTCAAACACGAAACCGAAAACATACCCGTGGAGAACATACCGAGCTACCCGTACCAATCCACCTACGTGTCGATATACGATAGACCTTCCTTCCCACCGTACGCGGCGCCGCGCGCGCACCCGACGCACTCGCCGCATCCATCGCAGGCGCCGCACCCGCCCGGGCCGATGCACGAGTACCGGCAGGACCCGTACGCGTTCGAAACCTCGTACGCGCGCGATCTATCCGTGTCGGTCCCCTCCGACCTCGGCCACAACCTGCCGATCAACCTCAGCAGCGACGCGTCGCTCGACCTGTCGACGGAGCGCGGCGAGTGGCAGCGCCGCCGGCCGCCCGAGCCGCCGCCGCCGCGGCTCCCGCTCCCTGGCAAGAAGCTCATCCTCGAGACCTATCAGAGCGAGACCCGATCGATCTCTCCGCGGCCACTCCCACCGGAGCCGCGGCCGCCGCCCGCGCAGGAGGACTTCCCGCGCACCGAGTACCTGCCCAAGAAGATGCGCGCCGCCGAGATCCTCGGCGGCAAGCTGGCGGCCGCGCGCATCGCCGCCGCCGCCGCCGGAGCGACGCCCCCGCCGCCCGCGCCCGCCGCCTCGACCTCGGTACCCCCGGACGTCGCTTTTTTAGAGGATCCAAAAAACTTAACGAGCCGGTCCAAAAGCACCGCCGCGGCGCTGGCCCGGGAGGAACAGGAGGCGGCGAGTGAGACGCGCGCGAGGGCGCCGGGCGGGCGGCGCGCGGCCTCGCCCGACCGGTGCTGCGGCCTGGCCGGGATCAACATCCGCACGGGCATGATCTGCGCGGAGAGGCACACCGAGATACTGAACCGTGAGCGCGTCATCAGCATCTGCAACATCGACAAGCACGCCCTCGACGACTACCTGAACGAGGCCGCCGCGCCCGACCACGAGGAGGAGCTCGCGCACTACTTCCCGGCGCGCGCGCCGCCCGCCGCCCCGGCCCCGCCCGCGCCCCCTCACGACCCGCACGACGACCACAGCCAGGGCAAGAGCGAGAAGATCTCGCAGCTGCGGGAGCTTCTGGCCAAGAACTTGAAGAATCAGAGCGGCTCCCAAAACCAGGAGTCGCTGGACCCTTCGCAGAAATCTGACGACCAACTCAAACCTAGTCTGTCCGGCGCTTTCAAGCCTCTCATGAACGCGAACGAGGGAGAGATGAACGGGACCCCCATTATCCACAACGAAGAGGACAAACATTGCAGCAATGCGCCCGCTTTGAACGGTAGTTCTTCCGTGCCATACGTAAACAATAACCAGTTGATGTCTGCCGTGGAGCCGTCGCATATGTTCAACGGACACTGTCATAACGAACCACAGAGTCCCACCAGTAGAACGCAGCAATACGATTTTGTGCCGATCTCGGAAGGATGCCATTCGCCGGGGAACTTTAACTCTAAATCACCGTTGGGGTTCGGGGCGAGAGGACAGAGTCCGACCAAAATTAACAAGCAAATAATAATGGGAGGTTCGTTACAGACTTCACCTATCTCTCACAGCACTGCCGCTAGCCCCTTCGTCAGCCCTAGAAACACTCCTGTGCCAAGATCTCGACTGTGCTCGCGACCCATACCAAAACTAAATGGAAGAAAGCGACGCAACCCGTTATCTCTCGGCATGACCGATCCGAAACAATTCGCCGTGCCGAACGACCAAAAATTTATCGGTAAAGCCCCTTTAGGCCCAGGGAAATATTGCCAACCCATGTCCGCACCACCCTCTCCAAATATACTCTGTTCACAGTTCAAGAATCAAATGTACCATTGCAGCACGATCCCAAACGGTGGGAACAATCTATGCTTGAACTTCTTGCCGAACCAACCGTTCAGAGATCATATGAACGGTGACCAACCACTTTCTGCTGATCCTCTATCGAGCGAGGTCAGCCAGTTCTTCCAAGAGGCAGTCGTGACCTACAGCCGGCACGACTCGTTTCGATCGCAGTCTGTACCGCTGAAGCATGCGATGAACAACATGGCTATGTTGAGTTACAACAACACTCCGGTCGGCTCGGTGCCTCCGACGCCCATTCCGAATGAGTTTTGTGACTTCGGCTCTCTGGCAGACACCTGCGATATAACAAAAGCCGGTTTGAACCGTGAAACGCTTGATAAAATATATAACGCGATCGACAGTAACAACGATGTCCTGACCGTTGATACTGGACAAAATCTTTTGAGTGCCAGTGACAACTTGAGCAACGGCTGCGATCCTTTGCCTGAGCAACCGCTGCTGTCTGATGAACAGCTGACGTCACTCATTCCCACCGGCGACGATTTACTCGACAGAAACAACCAGTTCAACCCATCGTTCACCGCTGAAAGCTCCGCGACAGATAACGTGGAAGACTTCCTCAAAAGAGCCAACAGCATGGAATTCGAGCTAAACGACCTTGTTGATAAAAACAAATATTATACATCACGTTCGGTGCCGAGTACCCCTTTACCGTACAAACGCCCGGCGCCCAATCTGCAGATCGACTCGCGCCGATCCAGAGAACTGTTCGCAGCAGATAACAATTACTCCACAATGACAAATGGAATTTCATCCAAGTCGGTGCCCTCCACCCCGCAGTTCGTCGATGAGAAAAGCTTTTTCGGTTTCAGTAATAGAGATTTCCTGATTAATGGTAATTCAGTGAGTGGTTCCGCTCAGCTCCACGATACGGTTGTGGAGAGCGAGGCTGGACTGGCCTCGCCGCTTCACGACATGCTTCGGGAAGACATGCTGGCGGAGCCGCTGACGCCCGCCTTGCTGGCCGACCTCGACAAAATGGACGGAGCTCCATACGTCGATCTCTAGTCAGCCTATTTTTCGTAAATCATCACTTGTACATAATGTAAATACTGCTTATTTGGTTAATTTGTACAGTCACCGATATATTGGATAACTTCACGGAGTACAATATTCATAAGTGTGCCTTCAGTGAAGGCAAACGCGAAGTCGTGCGTTTAGATTATTATGGATTCCTCACTCCCAAAAATTGAGTCAATACCGAGCACCATAACTATGTGATAAATTGTTAAGTGTGACTTCGATTGAACAAGAGATGCGAGAGCTATCTCTATAATATTTTAGAAACTATTTGCCCGGACGTTGCGTAAGTTAATCATGTTTGCTGGTTTATAGGACCTACCTGCCTTTTCTCTAAAAATATTTTTTCACAACTTAACCACAAATACGTGTCAATTGCTAGAATACTACTCTGCTTTTGAAAGAAAAGCATCCGGCCTACTAGTTATTAGAATGGCCTTCACTTTTTTTACAAATGTAATATAATCCTTTACTCATGAGATTAACCGTTAGAATAAATTAATTATTAAAGGCATATGATACACATTTTCACAAAAATATAATAGCCAAGCGCATGGTAAGTATTACCGTAATGTATTTAGTTAGCTAATTTCATACATCGTAAGACATTTGGTTAAGGATCTATTATTCTATCAGAATAGTTTATTGTTTACAAAGTACCTTATCTTGAGGCTTCAATACTTCATTTTCTAAATTAAGCTTCTAATATTATAAATTCGATTTTAGGATCAAAGATTGACCGACTTAAAAGCAACAGATAACAAGGCATCGTAATGTATACCTCATGACAATATGTTGTATTATGCTATCATGTATTCGTATAATCACAAATGAACATCGAAGTTTTATATTGTGCTTTTAAAAGAAATTAGTGAGATACAGAACCTATAGTCGTACGCTTGATAAATGGTAATCAGTCCCATGAACATCAAAGGAAGTAGCTCTAGTATTTACCTAACCAGACCAATGCTGCGTGCCAAGCGCGCTTAGTTAATTATAGATATTGAGTTTTCGTAAGAAAATTATTAAAATAGTTATAGTTTATGAAAAATGAATTTATTGTAAGTTAGCACAAAGATTTAATATATTTTATTATCACATAGGGAGTTTTACTTGATATACTAAATTTAAATTAATCGCATGAAATGCGAAATAAAAAAATTAGTATGCCTTCATGGCTACGGTGAGCTTATAAGGCTTATTGACAAACAGATTATGATTCTTTGATTTGAATGAGGCCTTCTTATGTTTGTGAGTTCATCTCTAACAATATTGGTATGAGTAACTCTTATGTTTTTCTATGTGTTACGTGTTTGCGCTGCGCTGCGTTCTAACACTATGTGCGTTGTATAATGTATAGTTTCATATTAAATAGAGTTAAGTCGTACCGTTAACAGTCATAATATTATAGGCCTCTCCAAATTTTTGAAAGCTCAGATATTATAGCTGAGCAAATAGTAGTCAAAATAATAGATGGTTAATTTAATTTGTATTGTTTCCTCAACCTATGCCTATTATACATATAGATAAACTGGCATGAAAAGCTTTGTAGATTGATAAAAACGCTAGTACAAAATAAAACACTGATTCGACAGGGATACACCTAGGTATATGTAAGTGAAACCGAAGACTGTTATAAAGTTTGTAGATATTTTGAACGCAAATATATTGTCCACGATCACTTATTCGAAATGGCCACAACAAATGACCTCAGTGATCACATCAGTGTTGAATTCCAATTTGGTACACTTACCAAAATCATCTAGTAAGTACCTAATTATTTCATAAGTTGTTTATAAGGCACGTCACATCTATAAAATATTTGTAGTTGTGACAATAATTGTAAGTAATAAAATATTTCATTCCTCACCAACTCTCATTTTTGTCCATAAGAACTCTAAATATTATCATTATGCATTGTATTGTCGTGCATTATAGTTACTATTTTATTTTCTGTCGTTCATTTTTAAATAATATGATTTTAACAAATGAGAACATAATTATTAGTTTGACTAGCAGTGTGAAATGTCCATGTGTTGTGATCATTAATACGAAATGTTATAAAATAATATGTGAGTGTTTATTTGTGATATATAGAATTATATATTTTAAATTTTAATGTACCTATGTATGATAATGATAACTGTTTATTTTTCAGAGCAATTGCTATGTTTATCAATTAAAGTCAGTTTTTTGGTAACAGTAATATATCCACGTTCATATTATGAAAAGCTGAAGTTAAGAGTTTGTATGTATGTATAATATATGAACAAATTTTCGAAAATACTACTGATAAAAAAACTCATTGATATAAAAGTACATAACCCTGAGTGTACAAGTATTTTGATACCACGAGAACGAACCTGTGGGCGCAAGCTTGTTTCTTCCTAATGTTTAGGATAATTATGTATGTTGTGGTCAATGTTGATGGTGTTATAAGAAGCTAATAAATATAGTCCAAATATTCTGCAACAGTAACGGCGCATCACTTGAACTTGTGTAGACTACTCACATTTACTAGTTTTATAATTATGTTGTAGACATTTGGACTGTTTTATTGCACTGTATGTATCAGTTTATTATTATATTGATTATTAAAAAATGTGCTAGATCCTGAATTAAATATTGAATATGATGTAATCATTTAGGTTTTCTAATGAACATGGTTTAGATCCAAGAAACTGCAATCAAATAGAAATATGGTCTATTGTATTTTGTAATAATGAAGGACAAATCATTTTTAACCGACTTAAAAAAAAGAAGGTTATATGTTCGGCTGTATGTATGTTTTTTTTTACATAACTTTTCAATCAAATTTAAAACTTAAGCAATAATGGACACAGTATGTAATCAAATCGTAAAAAAACTTAACAGTAAATTATAAATATTAAATCATGACATGACACTTCATTTATTATTAATTCTTTTTTCGTTATGTTAATTGTTTTTATTATCATAAATATTTTTAAAATGTATGTAAAATAAAAACATAAGTTTTAGTATGTATGTTTTTAAGTGAAAAATATCCATGTTGTTGATTAGTCTTTTATGGATGTTGATTTACACCATTTGCTATTCAGTGATAATAAATGGTATCATAGTATTTTCAATAGTTTTTAATTTCACCTATATTTCGGAAATATATTCAAATGCAGGTTAAAAAAATTGCAACCAAACAAGGATTAGCTTATTTATATTCAACTTATTTCATAAATGTTTACTTTTCCCATAGTCTTTTACAAACCAGTCATGCAGTATAGGGTCACCATTATAATCATAATTTTCATTCACAACCACTGGCATACCAGGATTCCATTCAAACATGATATTGACCATTGGCAATGTTTGTAAATTATTCAATCCCATGTCTCCATGTACTTTTCTTATCTTCCGTGCTAGGCATCTCTTTACGTATGTAAAAAAGCCGTCCAGAAAGTTGAAGCATACATTGGGATTCCAAAATTTCTGAAAAACAAATGCACAAAAAACTTTAAATTGACAAAAACAGATATTTTTGTAATGGTATTTTATAATAGAGGCACAATATTATAATATAATAGATTGCACAGAATCATCTAGGTATAGGGAAGTAGCTTTAGAGGTAGCATTACAAAAGAATAAAGCGGGACAAGCGCAAGGTGGACTCGCCCACCGAGGGTTCCATACAAAGGACTAAGTAGGTATGTATAACAGTATGGGACAACGGGAGGTACCCTATGAATTTTGATTTCCAAGAGTGTCGAAATACACGTTTTTTGCAGCAAAAAACGACAGTATCTTTTATTTGTTAACTTACAAGTTAGATTTTTTTCACAGCTTAATGGGACCGTAGACTTGACTACACGGTTTAAATTTCAACTCGATACGATACCTCCACGCGTTCCCGAGATAAAGGGTCTTGACAGACAGACTGACAACAAAGTGATCCTATAACGTACCTCAAAAGGAAAAAACGGAACCCTAAAATCATGAAAGTGTTCTACAAACCTGAGACATTTTAGATAAATCTCTTACAGAAAATATTTTCAGTTCTTCCACAATGCCATCGTCATTTCTCATGCCACATAGTATTGAATCTACTCCTACAAGAAATGATTGGCACCACCATTTCTTTGTTTTGAACCTCCTGCAATACAGAAGCAGTATATAAAAAAACTTAAGCCTTTACATCTACATTAGATACAGCATATCAGGAGGCAATCTATGCCTACACTTAATGGAACGCTGTAGTGCCTGGGACATTGTTTTCAGATGGAATAGGCTTGCCCAGCACCTAAACCATCTTCTCAGCTTAATCAGCTTGGCCCACAGGAAAGACGACGTCAATAAGGGTGGAGCTGACTAAGCTACGGGTTTCCTCATGATGTTTTCCTTCACCGTTAAGAGCTTGTATAGTACAAGATAATTTAAATAGGTAGGTACTCAAAGAATAAAATAGGTTAAAGTAGTATTTATAGTGGTACAGACCTAAAACTTCTTTCTTGATTGGGATGCTGTATATGCCTGTTGGTTTTTAACTCGACATATTCTTTAGTAGACAAATAATCTACAATATATTCAGCTCCTTTGTCTTGGCTTGGAGGTTCCAATACCTGTTTCTTGTCACATCTAATACCATCCATTTCAGCTCCATATACAATTTCGTGATTATTTAAATGTGTGGTAAATACAAGTGAGAATTCTTCATTTTCATCCACTGGCATATCTGGGTTTGGGTCAGCATCTGGTTTATCTAGAGAACAAGAAAACAAACAGTTATCATTACTAACAGCAACAGAGTGGTTCACGACTGGAATGCACTACCAAATGACGTTGTTACGGCTACTTCGGTCAATTCGTTTAAGAACAAGCTCGAAAACTGGCTATGAACGAATAAATCAGTGCTTAACCAATCATGAACAATCGGACTATTTCAACACTGAGATATAGACATATCAGAAACAGCTGCTCATCTATCATCGATAAATAAATAAATAACTAGCCTGGTTTTCAGATCTTAGATTATCTAGACTGGCCTCGTCTTTAAATGAAAACTTATAAAATTAAGAGATCCTGATAGTTTATTTAATACTCACCTGAGAGTATGTATTGTTCAAATTTGTAACCCCAAGAAGTGAACAACTTGTCCCGTTCAGACATATTTTGTTGTCTTTGCTTCTTCTCATCGGTGTCACGAGCACAAAGATAAATGTTGCCTTTGAATAGTACTGCCACAACTTGCCATGGTTCTCTATTTTCATAAGGGGTACAGGCTATACAAGTCATAAGACCACGATAGCAAAATATCTTGGCTTTATCCATACTACTCTCTAATGGATAGTTGAGCCTTGCTTCATTTAGCAATAAAAATTCAAGTAGTTCTGTTAGTTTTACATCTCTATCTTCAGGTTTATGTATAGCTTTATCGTAGTGTAGATTCAAGTCATATTGCACTTTACCTTCTTTTATTTTTCTTGCAAATTTAATATTTTCTAAACCAATGAATCCAATTATTTTAGGTCGGTCAAAGCGAGGAAAGGATCCTACATAAATATTACTAGCAACATGAAGTTCTGGCTGAATATTCATGATAAAATGTTCATCCACACTGTCAAATACAAAAAAGATAAGTTTATAAAATTAATTATCTACTCCATAGAAAAATATTATAATGTCTTGTTTGGTTTGATAAAATATAAGTTTGATTTGATTTGATTGAGGAATGAGGATAGAGAGACTTCTTCTTCTTCTTTTTTATCTGACGTTTGTGACGAAGTGTATCACAATTTTGCCAATGTCAGCGTCATAGAGATATATATATATCGGTAAAACGATGGAGTCTCGATTAGTATTTTTATATCGATGCAAGCTGATTAAGAGGTAGGATAAAAATAATACACACTATGCATGGAAAAACACAATAAAAATATAGCACATTTCTCGATTGTTCATAGAGATACGAGTATAGATTGGATGTAGGTGGTGACCCATAGATTTAGCATGGTACCTTTTTGGTACAGACTGTGTGTGTGTCACGCTCGCTCTACGCTCGCTCGCAGCGCAGTTAACTGACATGACATTCGTCGTCAATCGTCATTCATTTATGTCATTTTGGTCGGTTGTGTGTGATTTTGAAAAAATTGTTTACGGTTGTGAAAATAAACAGCTATATTTGGTAAAATGTGGTTTGGTTTTATTCTAAACTTATAAAGTAAATAATGATAGTCTGAAAAGAGTTGTAAAATGAATTCAACATTTCAAAAGTGTCGGTTGTGCCTAAAACTTGGTGATTTCTGCTCCATTTATGAACAAGATGATTCAATCAAATTATCCGAAATGGTCATGGCGTTTACGAACATTCAGGTATAATTAATCATTCACTATACTGGTGCTTTAACCTTAGTGCAGTACCTACTAGATCTCTCTTATCTTTATCTAACTAAAAGTATTCCCCTCATACGAACTTGCTACTTTTTTAGATCTATGAAGGCGATGGTCTAACAGATCGTGTTTGTACGTCTTGTATAGAGAACCTTAGCACTGCCTATCTGTTCAAGCAGCAATGCGAGAGAATCGATGGAATGTTGAGGAAAGCTCCAGGTAAGTTTCCTATGTCAATTGTGCCCATTGTGCAAAATTATGTACAGTTCTTCCAACGGATTTGGGCATTTGTGAAGTTAGGCGTTTGTCTGCGCAGTAACCGCTTTTTCATACAAAATTGTGTTCTGCGCAGACAAACAGCTAACTTCACGAATCCTACTAACGCCTAGATCCGTTGGAAGTACTGTACCTTTGACGACATCTGTGGCGCAGTGAGTGAAAGCCCGCTTGGGACGCAGAAGGTTGCGGGTTCGATCCCCGCCGCGGGATAAATGATTGTATGATCTACAAATATTTATCTCGGGTCTGGGTGTTTCTACGTATAAGTAATAAATTGCAACTAATTACAAATAAAAAGCATATCATATAAGTAGTATATCAATTATCTGGTTCCCATATTATATAAGCTTTGCATAGTTTGGGGCTAGATAATGTTGTGTGAAATGTCCAGCATTATTTATTTATTTTTATTTATTTGCTCATGTAAACAAATCTATCTCTCATGCAGATACAAATCTAAACCAACCTGCACTGGAGGATTACAATGATTTTTTTCATAAAGAGTTCCACCAGCACACTGAGTATGACGAAGGGTGTGCTGAAGGAGATAACAATCAAAACTTTGTAAAAGACACCACTATAGAACCTCAAACACAACAACACAAGGAAATAAGAATGGGGTGGGTCCATGAAACCAGTGATGAAACTGACAGTGACATGGATTCTGTTAAATGTGTGTGTTGCAATGAGTCCTACAGTACTATTGGTGCTCACACGTGTCGTGTTCAATGCACAATTGAGCACAATCAGCTACAAAGGTCTAGTAGCAATGAAACCCTTGTGGCATCTGATATGTCACCTATCACACATTCCATCAGGCCAGTCCCGCCTATTCCAGATCAACCATCTACAGTAAGTGTTTCTTGTGTGCTGTGTGATGATAAATATGATCAGTATGATGATTACGTGATACACATAAATAAGTGTACCACAAATGTGAAGTTGCATCACTTTGTGTGCCCGGTGTGCCATGAGATGCATACAAACAAATTGGCTTATTTAGAACACCTCAAAATGGTACATTTTAAGCCAACAACACCTACTGGCTTGGACTGTGTAGATTTTGTTCCTACACTAGAGAAAACCAGGAGGCCAAAAACAGTCAGACGTCAGATAGGTTGGTCTGTTGAAGATATTTATCAAGAAATTGATTGTAAAACAGTAGAAGAAAAGAAAGAGCACTCTCCAGCATCCAGCATTTCTCATAATTTCTTTGAGAAAGAGACCCCAACATCGAGTCCCTTAAAAAATTTCTTTACTAAGCTGGGGAATGAGTGAGTTGTTATTCAAGTAATAAGCATGGGGACAACTTTTCTTAAGCAAGTACATACTATACTAACATTAAACCTAAGCTTATACATACTTGGCAAAACGGGTACTGCTTTGATGCTCGATGCTTCTCTTCTATTACTGCCCAAAACAATCTATTGAGGTTATCTGTAAATATGAATTTTCTATTTCCTCAATTTTTATTCTTAAAGCAGATACTAAAGCAATACTTCCAGGTCTTCAAGACAGAGTACTCCAAAACGCGTGAGCTTCAGAAAGTTCATAGAGAATGGCAAGGCTAAGACTGCGGTGTACCTACCCTTCCAGAAGTATATACAAAATTATAAACAAAAGAAAAAGGCCGGTTATAGCCCCATAAAGGGGCAGATGCAAATAACTACAAAAGTAAGGGCTAGTTTACCAGCAGAAGTAATTTCAGGTAAGAAAATTTATTTTTCGTGTGTATGTCAATTAAAGTGCTTAGAAGAGTTGAGGAGAACAGGGTTTTGATGAACACCATTCAAAATTGAAGAGGAAAAATGATTGGACATCTTATACGACATGACAGCTTTATCAAGAACATCATAGAAGGAAAAGTGGAAGGAAGACGAGGAAGAGGAAGGCCTAGAATAAATTTCTTGAGTCAGGTAAAAGAGAAGATCGCTGTCATGTCATATAAAGAAGTAAAGGAGACCGCATTGGAAAGGGAGAGGTGGAGGAAGTTGCATCATTGCACCGACAAGAGCTGAGCTCTTAAATTTGATGATGATGTCAATTAAAATATATTATGCTATTAAATTTAAAAAAAAAAAAAAAAAGAAATTATACAGACCTATCAATGTATCGTAGATTGTCTACCGCGCTTTGCAAATACAGTCATGATCGCAAGACCATCATCTCATAGTAGAACAAAGTAACACCCCAATCACAATCATTACTTAGTTTATAGTATATATTAACTTAGTTTTTAAATCTTCATAAATGTTTGGTAAAAACACACCTTAAAAAATCGTGCAATTCCAGACAGTGATTACAACTCTCCCAGTGGAACATCCGAGGAGTCTTGGAGACTGAAGCAGAACCTGATCTGTGCATGTGACAAAAAAGTCTTCATGCTGTCTGAATCTATCAGTGTAAGTCATTTAGAATAATTTGGATTTTATTTTCTTCACAATACAGAATTAATAAACGTGGTGTAAAGTTACGCCAGGTTTAAACTCCAAAAAATGTATGGTTACTCCTAAGTTACACCCGGCGTAACTTTACACCACGTTTATTAATAAGAGCCCTTATGTGTGTAGCGTCTGTGCCGTCTTAAACACATAAATTGCAAAATGCAACTTCTCTGATGTTTAATTCAAAATGGTTATAGGGCGAAGACGAATTAGCCTCATTGTCCTTCTAGCAGGGCCTTGTTGTGTCTTCACTTCAGTGTTCATTATTTTTTTGAAGGAGGACGTCCAAAATATCCTAAAAATAAAGAGGCCTATACTCAGCAGTGGGTGCCCCTCTAGATATTGAATGCGTTCTAGCAGTTTTCAGCTGGTTTCATTGAACTAGCTATAAGTTAATTATAATTTGCAGGATCGTGACAGAATAACTGCCATGATAAACGAGTTAGGAGGCGTGGTGGCGGAAAACACCAAAATGGAGATGATGGCTACGCATTTCATATCGATGCTGCCGAAAGACACATTCACTGGTATGATGGTGTGCGCTCTGGCTACGGGAAAGTGGCTATTAACTGTCAGTTTCGTGTATGACAGTTTCAGATGCAAGAAGTTCCTTCAGGTTCGTACCGTACCGAAGTATTTTAGGTATTCGTACGAACATTTGCAGAGCGTATCATGACATCATGACACGATTGCCTTCTGCGCGATAATAGTTTTGTAAAAACAAAAATGCTTGGTGGTGCGCTTTGTTAATTAATTTGTAGTCGAAGTGCAATTGCGAAAAGCTTATTTCAACTTTGATGCTGAAAGTACAATACAACAATACAAGCATTATATCTACAGGAATATCTCTACGAATGGCTCAAGCACCCGAAAATATTAGAAATCGACAACACAAGCGTGGAGGTTGCTAAGGCAGCAGTTTACTGGCACCTCGAGTTGCAAGCTCTCAACGCAAAACTTCCCTTCGAAGGCAAACAGATTGTACTCATCATGAAGAAAAAATACCGACAGTACTATCAAATGATATTCAAGACGTTGAAAGCTAAGCCTGTTACTTACGATCCAAGGTAAAAACCATTACTATTTCACTTAAAATAAATATCTGCAGATCGTGTAAACATTTTGAAAACGCGAAAATTGAACTCCCACCTCTTGCGTTGAGAAAAGGAAGTGTAGTGACTGAATCATTATCAGTCTTTTTAGCTCTCTAAAGTAGCTGCGCAGAACCCATTTTTGATGACGCCTAAAATTGTGCTATCTCGCTTACTCTACCAAACCTGCGCAATCGTCTATTGCACCTAACTTCAGAGAGCTATGAAGATCCGTTGTGCTTAGTACACATGTTATGTTTGTAGTTAATTTATGTATGCTCCACAGACTGTAAATTGCTTACGCTTAGTGTCACCCAAATCCTATTAGAGCTTTGCTAGATTTGTTATTCTATTAATGCTTTTTTTTTTTTTTTCAGAACACCGGGAAGTTGTTGCACCGCCGATTATTGCTTTGTTGACATGAAAGTTATAGAACGGGTGAAACTCAAGTTCTTTGCGCGACACAATGTTCCTGTGCTTCCATACCAATACATTCTGGTTTATCTGCTAAAACGTGGAAAAGTTGAGGACGAACAGAAGTATTTATTACAAGACTGCAAGATGTATCCCACTGAGAATAACTACTTACTCAATAATACGTGCTGAGAAATGCACTGATTGGTGAAGGAAGTTAGACTAAGAAGTTTTTATAAAATTATTATTTTTAACACATCATCATCATCATCATCATCATCATCCGCAGCCTTTTTCATCCCACTGCTGGGCATAGGCCTCTCTTCGCTTGTGCCAACCTTCCCTATCCTGCGCCAGTCTGACCCATGTACGACCTGCTGTTTTTATAATGTCGTCGACCCATCTAGCCGCCGGACGACCTACTCTTCTGTAGCCCTCTCATCTCTCAGGTCATCACCGAGTCTGGCCAAGTGTCCTGCCCAGCTCCACTTGAGCCCCAATATGCGCTTGCTGACATCACTTACTTTAGTCTGCTTGCTAATTTCGGTGTTGGGGATATGGTCTAATTTTTAACACACTTTTAAATATTACATTGCCAGCGCCTTCTGACCAGAAAGCGCACGAAGCACACGCTTTCTAACTATAACTTTAATAGATATACATTTTAAGCATAAAAATCATTCTATTAAAATATTAATGTTTTTTATTCATATTTACGTTATTACTTAGTTATATTTTTTTTAATTAAGTAGTTATATTATAGAACAATTGACATAACAATGAATAACATCGGCAATAATGTATTAAGTCAATCAATTAATTATGTTTTTATAATCTGACTTTGAGTTCAGAGTTAATTATAGTCTTTTATGTTATCAAAAGAAAATGGGTCAGTTTAGACTGTTGAATCAATTTATCATAGATGCATTTATAGATGTTATAAAATTAAAAATTATTTAGATCATTCCTTAGTTACTTAGCATAAGAGAATGCCATATTATTTTAGTGAAAAGAGCCATGTATATGAATAAATTTTATATTTTATGTGAAACCTGGTCTTATTTGAAAGTGAGTTCGACGCATGTTGGAGACTCTGCCTTTGTGGTGGAAGTGTGGCTCCTCAGCTCTTGCATGACGTGGCTCCTCCAGCCTGACATTTCTGCTTTTAAACTGGAAGAGGATATTCTTTTAGCATGAAAATGTACGTTATCTAGGCTGGTATCTACATGAGCAAGTTTATTCTAGGCAGTTAACAAGAGAATCTATTTTTGATGTTTCCAATAGCCAATACCTAGATACAATTTAAATTTGCCGCTCTTTTCCAGTGCAAACTAGATCAGTAATTAAAGAATATTGATGTCTCCGAGACCCGAGACATATATGGATCTTACAAACATTTGACGACCTCTGTGGCGCAGTGGGCGAAGGTCCGCCTGCGACGCAGAAGGTTGCGGGTTCGATCCCCGCCGCGGGATAAATGTTTGTATGACCTACAGATATTTGTCTCGGGTCTGGGTGTTTCTATGTATAATATGTATGTATTTACAAACAAAAAGTATATAAGTAGTATATCAGTTATCTGGTTCCCATAGTACAAGCTTTGCTTAGTTTGGGGCTAGATGATGCTGTGTGAAAATGTCCAGCATTATTTATTATTTATATTTATCCCGTGGCGAGCAACGAACCCGTCGTAACCTACTGTGTCACAAGCGAGCTATCACAGAGGCCGTCAAGGGTATAAAGTAGGTAGAAAAAAATCTAAATTTTATTTACCTACCCTGAAATATATCAGCCAACATGCCACAGTTGTAAGAATCGTCCCTATCATTCCCCAAATCTGATCAATGCTAGGGAAGACATCATCATCTAAGGATTTACGATCTGGCTCATCACAATTACAAAATGAAATCATGGATAGGAACATTGATGAGAAAAACTATTAATTTTTGGGAAAAATTTAAAACTGCTATTTGACACAAACCACGAGTGACGGAAAATCTTGTCAAATTATTGTCCGTGATCAAATGAAAAGGAAATTGAACTCTATTCTTGCTGTCAAAATATTTGTAATTTTTGGCTGTGGCAACAGTAGATGGTAAATGCCCGTATCGTTAATCCACGCTATCAGTTAGGATCAATGACCTAAGTTAGGATTCACTATAAATTATCATTAAAACAGACATTTTGTAGAATTTAATGCGATAATCCAGATGTTTTAAATAGATGTTATATAATCGAATGCGATACCTACCTAATGTAGACGTTAATCCTCAATGATTATTGCTATGCATACTTCTAATAAATACGTGTAGAGTTATTTTTAGTTGAAGAGACAATTCAATTAGGTAGTCTTGTTTGTAAGTAGGTACCTATACCTACTACCTTACAAAAATCTGGACCTATTTATTTTTTTATTGTTTTTTTTAGTAGGTTGGTTGTACCTATGTACCTACCTAGAGGTCTAGACCTACTAACCAAATTGTTTGAAGGTTTGAACGAATGTGTACGATTGTCTAGCAGTGGCGTAGCTACCGAATGGCTAGCCATTCGGTGCAGTGCACCAGGGCCCCCAAGCTCAAGGGGCCCTCGGACTCTGTGCCCCGGCAGTCCGGAAGGTTTTGTTTTTAGGAAACTATTATTATTATTATTATTTTATCCTGTATTGTCCCACTGCAGGGCAAAGGCCTCCCTCCCTTTTTTCCAGTTTTTCCTATCCATGGCTGCAGCGGGCCAATCTGGAAGATGCACATCTAACTCTTAGGAAACTATAGGTATGATTATTTTGAAAATAAAAACAACTGCATTATTAGATTTTTGAAATAGTTACCCAGAAAATGACGAATCAAATCTAAAGTTTTTACAACAAAATAATACGTTTACATTTTGCCACACCCTGCATATTTTGACTTGATAAAACCTAAACCGTTCAGTAAGGCCCCGGTTTATTTTGCACCAGGGCCCTGGGCTACCTAGCTACGCCACTGATGTCTAGCCTACCCGCCCTACATGTTCTGCGTAGGGAGAGTCTGGCAAATGAAAGTAGACCCTAAAAAACAAATTAAAAAAAAACCATTAAAAAATTAAGGACATTTGGAAGAACACAACTTGATACTTGGTTGTTATTTTAAACATAGTGCTAGAAAATGTACCCTGCAGAGATTTTAAATATTCTTACATATTTTAGAAAATTCATGCGCTTATATTTTTTTAATTTGCCGCAATTTTTCAGGGTCTACTTTCATTTGCCAGACTTATAACTTTACGGAACCCATTGCATTCGAACGCGGAACGCGCTTGGCTGACTATTGGGTGGGTGGGGGGGAGCACGTTATTTATTTCTTCTGGTCTGTACTCTGTGGTTGGAGGTAGGTTGGCTATGGGTTGGCTGGCTGCGCGCGGCCTGCGGGTTATACTAAACTAAAACTTAGTTGTTAGCACGGTTGATAGTTTTATGTTTACCTACATTTCATTCTTATAGATAGCCGGTAACGTAAAAAATTGTTGGGTGGGTCCATAAATATAGGTCCGGTGAACTCCGGTGGGTCCCATTTCTGTAGGTACAAAATATTTTAATTGTTACCACATGGTCATACGTAGCTACGTACCTAAGATGTTGTTCAGTGTTGTTTGAAGCCGTCATTATTAAGTGTCTCATTTCATTCAATACGTAGTGTGCGAGCTAGTAGCCTACTACTAGTAGTAGGTAGGTAAATGGAAGTGAACAGTGGTTTTAAAACTAGTCTACAAATTACTTTTTGAAAATGGGTTGCTGTTGGTCCGATGAGGTATGTTACCATGGATTTAGTACATTACTTACCTACTTTCTTCTTCTTTTCTTTCGTATGAGTCAGCAGTGGCCAACTCTGGTAGGTAACGGATTTTGTAGGCCGCCATAGGGCCTCCGTCATTGGCATAACGACCTAGTAGCCGGGACCGATAATTTATCACGCCCTCCGAACTTCGGTGACACCGCGTTTCGTGCTTCGGACCCAATATCCACCTGACCGTTCAGAAGAAAGACTAGCAAGCTATACCACGTAGGTAGGTACACCTACCTTCTACCTAGTAATTATTATTATTTAGCCTGTGTTGTCCCACTGCAGGGCAAAGGCCTCCCTTCCCTTCTTCCACTCTTCGCGATTTAACGCAGTAACAGGCCAAGTTCTCAGGTGAGAGTCCAGCTCGTCCCGCCATCTCATCCTAGTTCTTCCACGTCTGCGCGTCATATTTTGTGGGGTCCACTGCGTGGCTCGTTTTGCCCACAAATCGTCTGACATGCGACAGACGTGTCCGGCCCAGTTCCACTTCAGGCTGGCGGCTTTGTCGCAAACGTCAACTTCTGGTTTTAGAGCGCAGTATACTGTTCCGCATGCGGTCTGACAGTTTTACACCTAAGATACTGCGCTCCATAGCCCGTTGACAGACCCCAAGAGCGGACTTCTGACGTTTTGTCAAAGACCAAGTCTAAGCACCGTACGTAAGGATGGGGAGAATGCGTACGTCCATGAGTTTCTTTTTGAGAGTGAGTGGTAGGTTGCCCTTCATAAGATCTTTCATTGACCAGTAGCATCTCCAGGCGTTCTCTGTGCGTCTAGCAACCTCTTTATCTGCTCTCGCCTGGAATTAAACAACTTGGCCAAGGTAAAGATACTCTTGGACGTAGGTACTCAATCGCCACACCTACCTAGTAAGGTTAGGTTTATTTAATAGGTACCCAGTTTTATTATCTCTAGGGTTGGGTATGTATGTGTATCTAAGTACCTACAAAAAATTACCTTAGAATTAGGTAGGTACCATAATCTTAAGATAGCTAGGTACCAACCAAGAATAGGTACCTAGTGGTACGTAATTAGGTATCCTACATTTAGGTAGAGTGAGTGGGGGTAAGACCGAAAAGTTTTTATGAGATGACTAGTGTTGTGTTTGAACCGTTATAGAAGAATAACTATTAACTTTAGCTAAAAATAAATTTAAGTCGATCTTGTCGCAAACGTTGACAACAGAACACTATTAATCCTGTGACGCAACGAAATGGTCGCCTTGTCAATGTTGCAAGCACTGCAAAAACCTACTCCATACCCCTTTTTCAATCTTGCCCCCACTCACCCTACCTACCTACCTTAGTAAAATAAAATACCTACGCTGCAATTTCCCAGGAATCGGTAGACCGGTGTCAGCATTGTAACAGAAGAGCTGTAAACAATTTGATCATAGTGAACAGCGAATGTGAAATATGTCTAGGTGGCGCTAACCGACAGCTCGTGAGTACCTACCTCCTATTTTTACCTATATTTATACCTAACCAACCGCATCTAGTTTTTTCGACAAAAAAAATAGGATGTCCTCTGACATTCCACCCCTTACATACGTCCGTACTCAGAGACGTTAACGGCTACCTACTTAAATCCGTTCCTTAGTAAATGTTTTAATGAAAAATCTTTAGGAACAACGTCGCTGAGTGCGGACATTAGACATCTAAATATGATCATAGAGAGAATGTGGCAAGGATACTGTCGTGATTTTTTTTTATAACGTTCCCAGTTTTTAGTTTATTTTTTTCATCTGTACTGTACTTACCTACTTTATTTTTACAGAATCAGAGAAACGTACATCGACCTTTGTTTGGCGAGTACCACTGTTCATGTGGACGTGAGTGGAAGAGTCGTAGATCCTGGAGAGGTCTATACCAGATTTGCAAACGATGTCAGGCACGTGTTTATGCAAATAACCAGGTACCTACTAAAATGAAAAAAATACTAATAAGTATGTAATGTACCTAAATTAAGCGAGAATTGTATGTCAGGATCGTGCCACTCTTAGCAAGAGGAAATCTGTAGTCTAGGCATAAATAAAAACATAAAATAATGCAGGACTATATTCACATAGCATAATTTTAAGTGTGTCGATGCCTAACGTTCTTGATGCGATTTCCAGAGAAAACTACGAGCAGGCGATATAAGCCGTGACCGCGAGAGTGCACAGGACCATCCGCAGGAGATGTGCCAAATGTGCGTAGAACTTGGATATTATTGTGGGAAATTAAGTTCAGTTGGAATTTCCTACTGATACTGATACCTATCAGTAAGCCCAGAAACGAACTTTTTCTCTATCTATCTATCTATCTAATCAGCCCACATCCACCCACAGGCCTCCTCATTTTCACGCCACTGCTTCCGGTCCTGTGCCAGTCGAACCCAATGTTTTCCCACCACCTTTATAATGTCATCAGACCATCTGGCTGGTGGTCTGCCTGGTGTTCTGTGACCTTCGCGTGGCAACCACTCGGTAACTGCCTTTGTCCATCTACCGTCTTCCCGCCTTGCCAAGTGTCCTGCCCATCTCCACTTCAACTGGTTTATCCTCCTACCTACATCCACGACTTTAGTCTTTCGTCGTATTTCGACGTTGGGTACTCGGTCTACCAGTGAAATGCCTAAACTTTTTCTAAACGAGTAATAATTTTGGTTCAGGAACAGTATTCTGGCCGAGACATCGTAAACTTATTTCTGTACTACCCCGGATAATATAATACGTACTACTTACAATATTATATAGTATATATAGTTACATAAATACTTAATTATTTTGTAAGGTGGAAAAATTCTGCTGTAATTTTTAATATAAAAAATAAATAAAAATAAAATGATTAAAGCTTTTATGATTAAAGCAATATGTATGATTATCACAATGTTTTAATAATTATAATAAAGATCACAAAATGTTTTTAAATTTTTCACAAACATATTTATTGTAAGTATGTTATGTACGACGCTCCTACTAAAATGTTATGTTATGTATGACGCTCCTATTATAAACTTTTTACATATCATTTAGAAAACGTAAAGATGCGAATAGGTTCAAATGCTCTGACCAAGTTTAAAAAACAAATGCTGGTAGGATTGATAAATAGTAGTGATGGGCCGAATGTGGTTTTAACCGAATACGAACTTCGGCCGAACATTCGGTGAAAATGAAAAGTTCGGCCGAACTTCGGCCGAAGTTCGGTAGGTACCTAGTTTCATTGTATTTTCTCGAAAGAAATACGTCAAATCTTGTTTACGCGATCGTTGAAGTTTTGTAGAGTATATGGAGTGTAGTGCTTGTACTGCTTTTCGCTGTGTGACAAATATGGATAAATGGGTTGTCGTTACAACTACCTATTTTCAACTCTATGACTATTCAGAAGGTAGGTGTACGTACCTACGACGCATTTCACTATTTTAATTGGCATAAATCGATAACACACACGGTTAACACTGTAAAACCGTCCGATTTAACGTTTTATGGTGTTAACTGTGTGTGTGGCTTTAGTTGATCGAGTGAGCGAAGCGTCTCAGTTTCGAGGTTGGCCAAAAAATGCTTTTGTCTGTCACTCAGGTCCCATTTTTCAACCGATTTTTATGTACAGAACGTCAGTCGTCTGCATACAAACTGTGACTGTGGCTCAAAAAATTATCATTTCCAGAACTGATCTACAGCCTGAGTTCTTGCTTACGAAGCCACTACTTACCGTATGCAATTCGTAATTTCTTATTATCAAGCCGAAAAATAATAATAACTATTTATTTACCCCTAAAATGCACTGAACTTGGTATATTCCAGTCCTTTCCGCTTTAAAGAGGCGAACCAGTGGACACCAGATTCTACCTATTAGGACCAAGGGAACGCGCGTAGTCTATTGTAAAAATAAAACTTTATTCTAATTCTATTCTATTCTATTGAAAAAACTAAAACGTACTTAAACGTCAAAAAAGTCTACCTTAACTTATGAAAAATTCAAGCACCTGAAATACAAATTAAATTCGGACTTTCTTTTTGGATGGGAGGTCTTCTGTTCTAACAGGATCACTAGTTTTATAGTGTTCTGTTTTTTTCTCACACTTAGGGATCATTGAGTTGTCACACACAATGAAAAGCTGTTTATATAATGGTTGAAACTTTGTAGGAGTACTTATACTTATTGCACTTAATGTACTCCTACAAAGTTTCAACCATCACGTCGATTACACATTTGCTCAGTTGGTAGAGCGTCACTGGTTTAGTTTTATTTTTTTAGTCAAGCAGTTGTGTTATTGGAACTAAGTTCCTTTACGGACGGTATCAAAGAAAACAGGCTGGAGCTGGAAGAAAAATTTCGTTCCATTTTACCGTAACGACACGTCACGAAATCGTCACAGTGCGAAGCGCGCAGCCGCGAACAGTCCATAGATTGTTACATTGTTAGTACGGAAGTGCGTTTGATTTGAATTTGAAATTTTCAGTATAGAAAAGTACTCTTTGCTTCGTTCCAACCGAGTGGAGGTTCAAGCTGCCGAAGTTCGGTTTAACCGAATGTGAAACGAACTTCGGCCCATCCCTAATAAATAGCTAGCCATTTGGATGTTTTTTAAAGTTTCAAAGAAAGCAGGCGCGGATCCAGCCCTCAAAAAAGGCTGTGGGCACACCCGAAAATCGTTCCAGTGCGAGTCGGATCATGAACTCGCTTATGATCTAGGTATATGTAGTGCATGCATTCCTACAAATGAGATGTAAAGAACAAATAGATGACACCCTGACCAAGATTTTATACAGGTTAAATCGGTTGAAAAATGCGATCTGTAGGCGAGAACAGACAGACGGACAAAAGCATTTTTTGGCCAATTTAGAAACTGAGACGCTTCGCTCGCTCGCTTGGCCAATTAAGGTTGTGGGCGTGCCCATAATGCCCACTATAGTGCCCGTGCCTGAAAGAAAGGGCTTTTTTTGTACCATTATGATCAGAAAACTATATGCATTGATGCTCAATTTCATTTGGTAAGGAGTATATTTTTTTCAAATACCTCATTTTTGTAATTTCAAGCATTACTACCATTATTAAACATTTTATTGACCATAGTTGTTAGAGCTGCCCCTTTGAGATGCTGGTTTAAGAAATCTGAATAGTTGATGTTGTAATCCTTCTGTTTCTCTGATAGATACGCAAAAAGCGGCAGTAGAAAGTTGGCGAATTCTTCTTTGACGTCATCTTTGACCAACTCCACGATAGTCGCCATGTGGCTAATAACGTTGCTCACTTGACTGTCTGTCAGTGGCTCTTTTAGGTATTTATACTGTAAAAAAAAATTGTCGTAAGTTAAAACTAAAAGTTTCATTTAAAATTAATTAGTTAGAAGTAGTTCTAGTAGTGAGTTAGTAGTATTCAAGTTCCAAATACGTAATGGACTTCTTTCGCCATTTTTGAAGGAGCTAGTACAGTGTATACTGTAAGTGGCTCTGCTATTTTATTTAGTTTTCTCGTGTTTTACTAGGTTTTATTATGTAATTTCGGTGGCATTTTACTAATGAAGCCTTGGATTACGTAACAGGAGATTTGGCAAATGGATGGGGGAGTATTCAAGAAAATTTCTCATTTGACGAAAGATTTCCGTTGGAGTTTTGAAATGACAAGAAGCAGAAGAAACCAAGAAGAAGAAGACAAAGCTAAGATGTTACTGATTGGGCGGTATAGCGCTCAGCGACAAAGCCCGTTTCTTGTTTTTTATACATGTAAAAAAAAAAAAACGTAATTTGATACATGACAATGTAAATCAAATCAGCGACATTAAACCTATACAATTTGTTGATTCCTGTGAGCTGTTTTTAGTCTCTATATTATAACGAAATTAAATAAAACAAAACAGAGTATTTACCCTAATAATATAGACAAAATTCCTGTAGCAATAGAGAAGGCAGGACGACGTGGAGACAGTGCGATGCGCTCTCTCCGCTAGTGTTATCATTCCTATTGCATCTAGGAATGCTTCTAGCCTCGCTGACTCGTCTCTATCTAAGCTGTCCCATATGCTGCACCATTCTTGCTGTGTGCACGATGCAACCACCTGAAAATTGAAATACAGAAGGTATAGAAATATATAAAGGTACACATCGTCGTTATAAAACAGTATAACGACGTAGGGCGCAAAACACAAACCAAGTTAAAGTGTGAATGGTCAGGACACGTGAGTAGGATGCACAGCGAAAACATTTTAACAACCTGGCAACCTGAAGGGAGTCGACGCCGCGGACGGCCAAGGAAGCGCTAGAGAGACGACCTCGACTCCTTCAATAGTGGGTGGTGGAGTGGAACCTATCAAAGGAGAGAGATGGTTGGAAAGAATTGGGGCAGACCTTTGCCCAGCAGTGGGACAGTATAGGTTAAATAAAAAATAAAAAAACCAGTATAATCCCTACATTTCTTAACTCCAAATTTTGTTGGAATACAAAGTGGTTCTGAGGACTTCACTTGGCAGTTGGATACCATTATCAATATTATCACAAATCATATATAGATATAATCAACGTTCTTAACCATTTCACCGCAGTATGATCATGGCTAATTAAAATATTGGCTTTGTAACTACTGTAAATCACTTACTTGTGACATCCATGATGATAGCTCATCTTTGCTCATTCCACTGCTGACAGATCCACTAATAACATCCAAGTAGTTTGCCCCTGGAGGGTGCCACAGCACTCTGTAGTAATACATGTTCAATGGCTGTAGATTGCATACTTTGCTTTTCAACCAATCACTTTCCTTTTCTGAAATTTCAATGATATGTTGGAGATAAGGCAAATTTTGTGAATAACAAAGATTTCAGTAACAAGTTACTACCAGGTATAACACTATTGTGATATGTGCTGAACAGTGTGTTTTGTAATTCTAATGTTGCATTCAAAGCAACAGAAGCCTTCACTGTAAATGTGTTCATCTTCCATCTCACCACATCAAGAACTTTCCCTATCATAGCAAGCATTGGAGCTCGGTATGCCAGTAACTCTTCCAGTTTATAAGCCCCCTTCAACAGTTTTATATGGAAATTGATACTTTCAACATCTTTTGTTATCAATCCTTGATGCAAATTTGCCATGATGATTAGCAATAGCAACTTTGACCCTGATATAATATTACTATCCTTCAACCCACTAATAAACCTCACAAAATTATTCTCTTTTGCTGTTGTGTCAAGTTGATTAAGAATAGTATCTTGAGTTATTTTTATGATACAAGGCTCCATTTCAGAGTTGTAGTAGAAGTTGGAGTACTTCTCAAACATTTTCATCACTTTCAACATTACTTCTGCTTGCAGCTGGTTTTCTGTAGCTAGTAAAAATACTTTTGTATATACATCTTGTGGATTTTGAAGAAACAAAGTGAGCACATCAGAAAGATCAGAATCAGGAGAAGCTATGAATTTGTTGAATGTTTCAGTCATTGAGTCATTGAAATCTGGCAACCGCCTCATGTTGACAAAGCTGTTATTGTTGAAGTGCTCATCCAGGATCATGTACTTTGTAGACAGATTGCATTGCTGGAACACTTTGATCATAAGTTGCTCTACAAAGTCTCTGTTTTCTAACTTCAGTTTTACATATTCATTTAAGATTGTGTAGAGCTTTTGATACTGTTCATTATCAAAGAAGTTCAAATTGGAGGATATCACTTTGAGGAACTCCAGATTGTGGCACAGTTTCTCTTTGTGAATCAGAGATTGGATCCATAATTTTCTATCCTCGCTTTTGTCATCTACTTTCTGCATTATGACTTCATCTTTAGTGGCATTGATGATGTCATCCATTTCATCTGGTTTTCTGGAAATTTGTTCTATCATACTGAGGAGTGGGTGTTCTGCTAAAGCAGTAATTTTGAGCAAGTTGTTGCGAACTTTGTAGCAGAGTTCTCCAATTGTTTGTTGCATTGTTTTGCCATTATCTTCAACTTCACTCCAGCCACAAAATACATCAACACTCACATCCATGACCAGTGCCTTGCATTCATCTAACAGTTCTGTGTGGCAGACAGTCAAGCATTCCACAAGAACATTATCTTTAATATCGCAGACATTAGCAGTAGGAAATTCCTCTTTCAAAGTATCTTCTTTGTATGTAAGCACATATAGGTCAGTGCCTGGAACATTTTTTTCCAAATTACTAGTGAAACAATCCATACAATCAGTAATCAGAAGCAACATTAAGTGGAGCCTGTTACCAAAATATTCATAAAGTTCATCTTTGTTTAGTAAATTCAGCTTATGCTCATTTGGAGGTGTTTTGTAATACTTTATGCACTTTTGGAAATTCTTGAAAGCTGCTTTAGCCATGTCTGTGATTGTCTGTGATTCTGATTTCAAACAATGTAGCCGAGTAATGGTTTTGTAGCATGCAGCCGAGAGTAATTTCAATCTGTCCAAGCATTCTAGAGGTTCAAAGTATTTGAAGTTGTCCAAAAATGCGCTAGATACTTCAAGTGCTAACTGGGGGTTTGTGAATGATATTATTTCATGAACAAACTGGTCCATGTGAAGGTTCCACATCAGCTCACACATGAGACACTGTGGTATTTTAGTAATGGTCCAGATAATACAGTCGATTCCATCCAGTTCTTGCATTTCATTCAATACAGGTAATTGTGCATTAAGAACAACATAAAACGCAAACTGCCTCATTGTTGAAACATTTTCGATAGGGATTTTCCCATTGATTGTGTAGTGTCCACGCTCCAAAAATGTTGATACATTTTGAATAACTTCAGTAATTGCATCTTCGTTTCCTGTAAGGTGGTTCTTTTAGAATTTATTCTATCAAAATGTGCGCGAATTGAATAGCATTTATTAGCAATGTGAGCTTACCGCCTTTTGCTGAAAGTTGTGAAAATGTGTGAACGTTGTCTGCAGACAAAAGAGCTCCCTGAAATTGGGATAATTCTTGCGTAAAATTCATTTTTCCAGCTCACACCGGCGGCACAGCAACCTGCAAACAATTTTTTCATGCACAAAAACAATTATGAATCAACCAACCAACACGCACATTGAACACAAAACAAAAACAAACATTATTTGACATTGACACTCATTACACTCATTGAAATTGCGTTTTTTCAATCAATCAATAAATTAAACTTTGGACGTCGCTGTCTGTGTCATTGTAAAGCCGCATTTACATGCTTGCCAAAGGTCAAACCCTGCTGCCAAACTCCATGATCTGCGCTTCATTCATTTCTCTCGCTGCACGTGTGGTTGGCCGAGACATGCCAAGCGTGTAAACGCGGCATAAAAGTATAGTCGACGCGCGACGCCCGCCGACACGAGGTAACGTTGACGCTGATCTTGATGATGATTTTAAAGCGGTTGTTAAAACTAGTTTTCATTATTTCGTTAGATTGTAATCTTTGCTTAAAAATCTTGTAGTAAGACCTCTTCTCATTGAAATAGCAGTGGACGGATTTCTGTCAATGCCAATCTTGTTTGTCTCTGTCAAAGTGAAATGCTGTGTAAATAGCAATAGCATGTTCGTTTCGCGCAGCATAGTAGTGATATTGGTTTCGCGTTCGCGACATGATGCTAAGACGTAAATATTTACCAGAAAAAATATGTTTTAGCGTTTCTTATGCTTTCAATTAGCATAGAAATGGTGTATTATTTACTATTAACCCTGGTGATTTTCTCTGTATTACCGTTTTTATTCAGTTTGAACGGTGATTTTGTATTTGATGATACCGAAGCAGTAGTTCGGAATAAAGATGTATTCGGCGAATGTTGGACTGATACTTTCTCCAACGATTTCTGGGGAGCAAACATACACAGTAATCTGAGTCATAAATCGTATCGACCTTTAACAACTCTATCATTTAGGTACCTATTTATGTGTTTAGTATCATGGTTTGGTTTGAGTAGTCAGTTTTTAGAACAGAACATTAGAGAACTTGCGTTCTAAGTAATCTTTGTACAATTTCAGGTTGAATTTCTTCCTAAGTCAAGAAACACTGGTTGCATCGCATTTTAAAATCACAAATCTCGTGTGTCACACAATATGTTGTCTAATTGTGTGGCTTACATTCAAACTTGTTTTGAATGGTAACAGCTCTTTCAAAACTGAGAAGAAAATTTGGAAAAACAAAGCATATCTATCAGCATTACTTTACTGTGTACATCCAGTACATGTGGAAGCTGTGTCTGGTATTGTCGGAAGAGCCGATGTCTTAGCAGCTACTTTATTTTTTCTTGCTTTTATGATGTATCACAAAGCAATATTTTCTAAGTCACAGACAAGAAATACATTTTACATGCTAAGTACTGTTATGCTTTCTGGAGTTGCAATGTTATGTAAAGAAAATGGAGTTACTGTCTTGGTATGTACTTACTGTTTTTATTTTATTCTTAGCTATTTTTTAAAACTCCTGTAGATCTGAGTATATGTCTATCATGCCTTGATCCTGTTAAATTATATGAATATGATTCTAGTCTAAAATAAATCCGTTTTTAGGGAATATGCATTATTTATGAACTCACAAATAAATGCAGAAGTTCAGAAGTGAAGCAAAAGGTCAGCATTGGACGAGTGCTGTTTTTGTCAATATCTGCTTTATGCATTGTGTATGTCAGATGGAGAGTTATGGGCAGTAGTAAACCTCAATTCAAAGAGGTTGATAACCCTGCAGCTTTTGCTGACAACATGTTCACTCAGGTAACAATTTATGGCTGGTTGATAAAATTAAGTACCTATCTATTTCATTCTATATTATTCCTCAATACTCCATTGCATGGTCTTCCCTTTTTTTATAAAATACCAACTTCCTCCCGCAACTTCACTTGCATGGGACCAACTTTTTGGATATCCTTCATGCAATTCCATGCTCTGATTAACATTTATTCCAAGTTTCATCCAAATCGGTCTACTGGTTCAGTAGTGATTGAAACTATTTATTTATATTATTTACAGGTGGCAACAATAAATTACATATATTTTTTGAATGCTCTGTTACTAATTTGGCCACAATGGCTCTGCTATGACTGGTCCATGGGATGTGTTGCCCTGCTAAAAGGATTGGATTACAGAATTGTGTTTATTGCACTCATTTATTTTTATGCATTTCTTATTCTGAGAGCATTGAGCACAAATAGAGCATCTACTAATAGGTAAGAAAGCCTGTGTTTTAGGACATTGTTTTTGTCTAACTACCCTCTCTTCAGCTATATCATCTTTATCCATATTAAGATTTGGTTTGGAGCTTATAATAGTGATAGAGAAGCTTTCATTGCACATGAATAATATTAATCATCTTTATTAAGAATTTGTGTCACTATTATAATAACAGTTGATAAATGTTACAGGCATATAATAATTGCTGTTTCACTAATCGTAGTACCATTTCTACCAGCAGCAAACATATTATACCCGGTTGGATTTGTAATAGCTGAGAGGATTCTGTACATACCATCGGCAGGGTTTTGCTTACTTGTTGTGATTGGACTGACCAAAATTATTCAGAGGAGGAGGTTAAGAAAGGTAGTTTAGAACTTAGATATTTCATCTACATAGAATAATTATTGCTGTAGGTGGCTTACACCGCGGACTGTATTCCCCCAAAGTGCGGTAGATATTCTCTCAGATCTAATATTTTAAGATTATTGAAGATTTATAAGGTACGGGGTAAATCGATAGGTACGGTCAGCGTCACCAATTGGTAACTAAAGGGGTTACCTATACCTACCCACTCGACCAACAATGACCCAACTAATTAAAACATGTACCAAGAAATTGTCAACAATGTTTTTGTTACAGATAGGTCTATCCTTATACTTCATTATACTTATAATTTTTATGTTGAAAACTTGGCAAAGATCGTTGGAATGGAGGAATGAATACGAATTGTTCAAAAGTGCCCTGCCCGTGTGCCCATTGAACGCGAAAGTGCATTACAATGTAGCGAAAGTTGCGGACGCGAGGTACCAGATTGATTGGGCATTAGAAGAATATAAACAAGCTATCAGGTATAAATACAATCTGAAAATATCAGTAATTTATCTCTAAAACGAATCTAAAACACCATAGTAAAAGTTCTATGAGCTCTGATGATTCAAATACAAATAAAACACATCGATTTCATTAAAAAAGTTATACTTAAGTACTGCTTTAACTTCAGATTGTATCCCGAATATTATCAAGCAATGAACAACTTAGCGAACCTTCTGAAAAATCTCAAGCAATATCCTGAAGCTGAATTCTACTTGCGAAAAGCAATATCTCACAAGTTGGTATAAATTTATTCATAACAACAATTTTTTTGCACTAAACTTGCACTCAATTTATTACTAATTGAAATAAAAACCTTAAATGCAGCCATCGTCAATCTCAAAATGTCTGTAGATAGAGATCACTTTTTTAGTTTTTTATTTATTTTGGCCAGTTTGTTATAAATAAATTAATTAATTTTTTTACAGAGAAGATTTTCCAGCGGCATGGATGAATTTGGGAATAGTTTTGGCGAACACAAAACAGTACGACGAATCTCACTACGCTTACCACATGGCGTTAAAATATAGAAATACTTATCCAGATTGCTATTACAATTTGGGGAATTTGGTAAAGGAACATTTACTAATATAACATGAAAGCATCTCTTTAGCCAAAAATGTTATTCTGTGGAGAAATGTTGATGGAAACTCTAAGAGATAGATAGAATAATGATTTATTTAAAACACAGCATTACAACACAGACACAAAAGCAAAAAGAAGATAGGTATACGTAAAAACAAACTAGAAAACATTCAGAACAAAAATAAAAAATAAACGGCGCAAAGGGTAGGTACTAAACAGTAGGTAGGCACAGTACGCACAACCAATCTTTATCTCTCTGAAGTAGCTGCGCAGAAACAATTTTTGATGACTTGTATAGCTGCCTCGCTCACTCGCTTAGTTTGTTGCATCTCGCTATCTTGCTTAGTCTACCAAACCCGCGCAATCGTTTAGCGCACTTAGGTGTTACACACACAAGTTAGCTTCAGAGAGCTAAAGATCGGTTCTGCGTACTGTAAGTAGGTGTAACTAATGGTGTGCAAAAGTACCTACCTATATAACGTACGACGAGTACCTACATAGGTGGGTGCTATAGTCCGGTAAGACTAAAAAGGCCTCATAGGCCATTAGTATTAGGCCCTCCCAAAAAAATAATAAAAAAAATTGGTTGGTTCAGCAGTCAGCAGTGGTCATTAGTGGGCCAAAAAGGTCCAGTCTCAGCTTATTGTTACTCCTTGCCCGAAGGCCGGTGTCAAAGTGGTATGGAAAGAGTGTTTTAAATGTACCACAGCACATTTTAAACACTAAAGATTACTTATTTACTACCCTTCACATACACTGTACACACTTCCCTCCACAACAAAGTTTGAAATAAGTAGGTACCTGTACCTACCTACTTCTAATATTAGATTTTTCATTATGTAGTCTTTTACGAAGTGTTTCTTTTTAGAATCTGGAATTGAATCACACTGATAATGCAATGGATAACTGGTTTGAAGCAATCAAACTGAACCCGAAACACAACTTAGCTTGGACAAACTTACTAGCATTGTTAGACAATACAGGTATGTTTCTACAGGATAAGATGACGATTGTATCCTCGAGGTATGGTAGACATTCTCTCAGATCAAGTCATTCAAGATCCTTTTTTTTGGAAATTGGCAGAGTTTAGTATTCCGTATATATAGGGTGTAAAAAGACGTCTACCGAAGCTGAAAGTGGTAGTAGTACAGCATCCCAACACACAACTAAATTCAAAAGGATTTTCATTATATCAGGAGAAAACAGCGTTTGAAGATTAGTGTTTGCGCATGTACTGGGCGCGTTGTTTTACGTAGATTGCTGAATTTTGAGTTTTAAAAGGTTTCAATTGTTTTTTTCTTTTATTAATGAAATTATCAGGTAGGTATGGTCATATTATGTTGTCCTTGTAGTAAGTAACCGAAAATTCTAAGTCAAATTTTTTTTGCGATTTTTTTTTCGCTATATATGTTTAGAATCATGGTCTGATTGCCACCCCTCAGTTTTCGGTAGTAGTCTTTTTACACCCTGTATATCTTTGTCCCTCTGAAGTTAGGTGCACTAAACGATTGCGCCAGTTTGGTAGAGTAAGCGAGATAGCACGATGCAACAAACTAAGCGTGTGAGCAAGGCAGATATACAACGCTGTCATCGTCTTACAGGCGCCATCAAAAGACAGCTACTTCAGATAGCTTAAGATTGGTTGTGCGTATTATACCATATGTCAAAATCAAATTAAAAGTATTGATATATATTCATATGTTGTACTTGAAAGACTTCTAAAGTAAGAAAGTTCCTATTTCCATTGTTGACATAAGAACATTATGTTTGTGAATAAAATGTAATTACTGTTGCAGGTCAAGTCAAGAAAGCAATGGAAGTGATACCTAAAGCGTTAGCAGAGCTGAGTGATTCTCCGTCAGTGAACTTCGCGATTGCCAATATTTACGGCAAAATGGAGCGATATGAGGACGCAGAAAAACATTTTTTGAAAGCTATCGAGTTGTTTGATAAAAATGTACAGCCTTTACATTATTCTAATTTCGGTAAGCAAGCACAAACACCTTTTAGACCACTCGCAACATAGACTAGAGGCTATTTTAAGACCACACGTTGCTGACGATGGCTTAGCCAACGTAACTTCTCTGTGTCATACAAATGACAAAATGTAGTCTAAATCAGCTTATGTTCTTCCAGGTGTCCTGTACCATCGCTGGAAAAAGTATAAATTAGCAGAGAAAATGTATGAAAATGCATTGAAAATTGATCCTAACTTCAAGAGTGCTTTGCAAAATCTTAAAAGCGTACAGAAGTACACAAAATAAATTCAAATTCACTATCAATAAAAAAACACAAAAACATTCAGATGGTTTTATTATGATAATAACGACTATTGTTGTAGCAACAGACTTATTTAAGTATATTCTTAGTACTCACAGAATAAAATTTTATGTATTTTCTATTTTTTTTTATATGTATACTAACACTGGTTTTGTATAGTGATGAGGGTACTAAACTACCTTTTCATTGCACACAAACTCACATTAATATCGTCTGATTGTTCTTATATTTCTGTCTGGGTCCATTCATCCTCGCTTCTCAACGGGGACCTTTCCCTTACCGGGCTAGTTTGAGATAACATAGCCTTTAGTATAGGGTTCTCAGCGCCCATATCGTACGAAGCTAGAACGCGACTCGTGTGTCAGTGGGGCATTGTCACAGTGAAGTTGGCTGCGAGTGGTTGTAAGGTGTGTTTGATGTCGAGGATTGTTCTGGGATCTCGTAAGGCCGCGGCGGCGTGGGCGAGTTGTAAGGCACATTCCGGGGCAGCGTTGGAAGGTAACGCGGCGCATTCACGTTCTAAAGCTGCGCCCACTGAGGACAGCAGTTCTGAGAATCCGAGTGAGATCGCAGCACGACGAAGGCGGTTCAACTCCTGTGAAATTATAAATGAGACTGTGTACAAGGATAGGGAATGAATAAGACAGTAAGTCCCATCACATGGTAAACATCCTTCTATTATAAACTAGTTGCGCTCCCGCGGTATGACCCGCGGTCCCTCGGGATTTTTTCGGGATAAAAAGTAGCCTATGTCCTACCGGCTGGGATACAACCTTTATCCATGCCAATTTTCAGCCTTATCTGTTGAGTGGTTTGGGCGTTAAAAGGTAACAAACAGACAGACAGAGTTACTTTCACATTTGTAATATTATAGTATATAATATACTATATATTATTATAGTATGGATTCAAAATTCCCACAGGATCGGGATTTAGACGGGAATAACCGGGAAAATGGGACTTGAAGATAGAGGAGGTTATAGGGTAACATATTATGCTACTTTTTATTCCGGAATTCCCGGATTTATCTAAGCGGGGAAAAATAATTTCTTGAACGAAGTCGCGGGCACAGCTAGTATAAAATATAAGCCCCCACCTTGTAAAGATGTTGCGTCTTGTCTGGCAGCTTCCTGGCGTGTCGCAGCACCTTCTGTACATCTGCGAGCAAAGCGTGCGTGTGCGCCCACGCGCAGCCGCCGCCGCCGCTGTATGAACGCCACGAACGCACAGGGAACGTCTCCGCTGAAAAACGAACTTTATTTATCTGACTATAAGTCTTTTTCACAGAGGAACGGTTCCGTGGCAAGGCTCTTTTATGTTCATTTCTGAAATTATTACAAAGTAAGACTAAAATCCTTTTTTTTTGAAGTTGTATCTTTTATTATTATCACTAGATTTCATTTATTTATAAAAATTTTATTGTTGTCTAAAGTGAAACGTAAAAGTTCTATGTGTCAGGGATATGTTCCTTTCCTATTTGAAAAATACTATAGCTCATTTATAGTGTTGGAAACTTAACTTAACTGACATAATTATTTGTGAGTAACGGGTTTTGAATAAACGAACGTCGGAAAAATAAAACATTTTGCTGCTTATTATAAAAACGTAAAACCTTGGTTGAACCAACCTCCTTCTTCGCAGCGCCGATTAGTGTGTCTAGGGAGGAGGCATAAGTGTGTAAAATTTGAGCTACAGATGATAATTTCGACTTACCGTCAGTGTTTCCTTCATCAGCCGATCCCAATTGGTCGAGCGGGCCGAGCCAAGGCGCGGCGGCGGCGCCGGGTCGCATCACACTTAGGAGCAAGCACGAGCGGCGCGCACGTGATACTTCACACCAGGCTGACAGCGTGCCCCACCAATCAGAGCCAAGCAAAACTATTGCTGACATTCCTTCTACCTGCAACATATCTCTATCCTTGTGGCGGCACGGTCACCAGTTATATTATAAAGCTCGTACAGCTTAATGGCCAACTCTGTTGGAGTTGTTAGGATGCTTAAGGACCCCTGCCATGCTGGCTTATTGACTTTATAGCCGGCACAGACAATTTAATTAAGGCAACTAAGTTAGTTAAGAAATTAGCCTAAGTTTAGATCTAAGATGGATCACCTAAAAAAAGCTAGGCCCCAAACCGTGTTTGTTGCCCTGGTTCTTCACGGTATTGGTCGCGAAAGAACAGGAGTAGAATCACCTAGTTTTAAGACGTTTCAAAGTGATCCCAGCGGTCCTACTGAATAAATGCTTTTTGACTTTGACTTTGACTAACATGCCAGTTAGAAAAAAATAATTTGTATAAAAACCTTGAGTGCTCCATGTAGAAGGACAGTGAAGTTTGGCACTTTACTTGGATCCGCCATGTCTTCTTCATTTGTGGATCCATCTGTGCTGGAACCATCCTAGTAGAAAATCAATGATTGAGTCACAAAATACGTGCTTCTGATTACCCTTTTATTTACATGAACTAAAGAACTTTTGTATGAGTTTCGTTGACCAATGTATTGTTTTTGTTTCATTGTTATAGTGGAATACAGCATTTACCTTTGTAGGAGTTTTAGGTTCGAAATTATCTCTGTTTCCAGAACCTATTTGTATTTGCGGTATGATGAGATGTTTGCTCACTGCTATGGGTGTGCCTGATGAAGAAATGTAGTTTTTAAATGGTGCCCAAAGGAACTTTCCTTCAAGAGTCATCTTAAATTCTTACAGATATACGATACGATTGGAGTATTTTGGAGTATACTTATGAAGTATTTTGTTAAAAAGTAGACCTATGAGTGAATAGTCTTTCTTAAACCTTCTTCTCTCGTTTAAAAATGCGTAAGAGTGAAGCTTAGCAGTATTATAAATAAAGTAATGTCTTACCTAATTCCTGTTGAGTGACAAATCCAACGACATGTATCTGACTAGCGAGTGAATGCGACTCGGCTCGACTCTCGTCCGGTATGGGCTGCGGCGGCGGAAACAATTGCACGCGACTCTCCAGTTGCCCGCATTTCAGCGAACACCAGAATTCTTGGTACTGCTGCTCACATAGCCGCGTCATCGCTGCTATTGCCTGTATAATATTCATGTTTGTACAGTATGCCCAATGGATCTAGGCATTTCTGAAGCCATTTAGATGTGGTGGGAAGTATACAATTTTGTATGAAAAAGCGAAAACTGCGCATCGAAACGGCTATTCAATGATGCAGAGATTCCTTTATATATTGTTGTTTCTGTCGGTCTCAAAGACAGTAACAGGATGTATGTCAAAGTATGACGCAGTAGCATGACGCTCAAGGTTAAGGCTTAGGCTAAGACAAGTAGCAACAGCATACTTACGCCAGGAACCGAGAGTTGATCTGGGCAATAGATAGTTCCCCTCATCACTGCTGTGCTTGTGTTGCCATTTGAATTTGTGGACATGTCAATTACCTTCTGGTATAATGGCATTGCTAGAAACAAAGAACAATCATTATAAACTTAGGCGCAGGCCACATCTAAATGGCGTCGGGCGCGGGCGTCTTCCTATTCCATTTTGTGTGTCCTAATGTGTGCTTTAGTTCCATGTATTTATTTAGTATGACATTCGAATGGAATAGGAAGTCGCCCGACGTCCGATAAGTGGGGCTTGCGGCTCAGGCCTTCCTTATTTAAGTTTGACCAGTAACTTGGCAGTTCTTTTACTCAAAGGTGTCTTACTTCTGAGTAGAAGAAGGTAGACACTAGACATGTTATTCTATGTGCAATGGGCAAATATGATTGTTTATACTAGCTAAACTCCTGTGTTGTCTGCGGTCCCTCGGGAATAATTCACTTATCTGTGATAAAAAATGTGCTTTTCCAGAATATAGTGACTGAATGTCTGTGTCTTATTTCATCCAAAGTCATTAAATTTAGTGTGAAAGAGTAACAAAGATTTGTGTAATAGAAAAAAAAATATTTTGTGTTTCATAAAGCATAAAATACAATTAGGAACTATACTAACACTTAATAGTAGACACAAAAATGCACACCACTAAGCGTGTGCTGCAGCTACTTAGAGGTACTGCAGCGCTGGTATTCTGTGGCACCGGTTGTGAGGATTTAGAAAGAGAATTTCGCATTTATAGTTCTTCTTTGCTCTGTAAGCTTACCTTGTTGAAGACATGAATCATGTGGCGATACAATAGGCAGGATGTGTATTTTGGCAGGGTATGAAGGTGGTAGAGGCAGAGCTTGGATAATGCGACACCTCCCAATTGGTCCAACGCCAGCACTTCCATCTGTAATCTAATGGAAATACTTTTGGCCTTTATCATAAGGAGATAGTAGACGTAACATATTGATTACAGTACAAAATCAAAACTTTATGTGGACTCCCAACTTACTAAGCGAAAAATCATTTGTAAATGAAGATTTAATAACATAGTCTTTATTTAAAAGTTAATTGCACAATTTATTATTATCACACACATCCTTTCACCTTTACACGAACTCATGCACTCACAAACACTTTCTTACACACCCACGTACAAAATATTATCTACTCTACTTTTAACTCTACTTTCTTGTACTTAATACTTAAATGATTGATACAAATGTATAGCATGAGTACTCCATTGTAATTAGCCGAAGCGGAGATCCCTCGTGCCTACATACAAGTTATAACTTAGTTAGGGCGAGGAGTCAATGTCTCGATAGTGCAAGGTTTACTTTAACTATAGGTAATCTTATCTTGTCTCCATCACTTACTATAGGTGTAGTATCTAATCTATATCCTACTCTAGTAAAGTTAAGCTAAGATAAACAATAGTTTATCTTAGCTAAACTTTACTAGAGTAGGATATAGATTTCAGATAAAGGTTTACAATAGTAAACCTTTATCTGAAATAAATAAATCTTAAATCTTAAATCTAAAATTATTGTATCAAAGAAAGAATAGCCATTGTTGTTTCACTAAGTACCTAATTTAATACACAATAACTTACCAAAATGATCTGCACTGGTGTTTGATATCCCCATTCATTCAGAATCACTTGATTAATTCCAAGCAGAGCATTCTCTATGCTTGTTTTATCACCCTCTTCTAAGTGTGGTAGTTTGTTTCTTATACTATCGTAGTCCCTTGTGAATGGAACAATAACTAGAAGGAATGCATTGAATTAAAAATAAGTAATAGAACTGCATGTACCTATATCTTTGTTAAATTCAATAGTTTACAATAAAAACTTATCTTATTACCTAAAAATTTGTACACATCTATCATGCGTATAGTGCATTTCAGTCAAAAAAATAAATCTACTTGTAGAAGTAATCACTTGCAAATTCAAAGCAGTTAGCGACTTTGTTATGCCAGATTTTGTGGTCCCTGGTTTTAGAGAAAACTACCATATAAAGACCTTACCTTCAAAACTAGACGAAAATGTAACTAGTGCGACGTATTCTAGCTTAGCATGGACATTCAAATGGTCCAAAAATGAGTTTATTGCAGCAGATGCAATTGTGTGTCTCGTATGATTTTCAGTTGTGTCAGCCAATGGTACCGGCCGCAACATCGACAGAGATACATCAAGCAATAATAACGTAGGCATTTTGATGTAAGTTTAAATAGTTTTTTTTGAGATTTGTATGAAAAATCAAGAAAAAATCATTGAAAATCAAGGATCGGTCTCTTTACAACCATAACACAACAACAGTCACACCACACTACACACACACGCACGCAGTGAACCATAATTATATAAAAAGGTACCATGCTAAATCTATGCAGTGAACTAACTGACATGACATGACTGAGATGACTGACATTGACATTGACATGATAATTGAAAAGTAAAATTGTCAGTTTTTTATTTTTTTTTTACTTCGTTGTGTGGCTTCGCAGTGCGAGCCATGAGCTGTGCAACAAAGCGAAGCGAAGCTCAGAGCTCAGCGTCAGAGCTTCGCTCGCACCTTCGCACACTTTGTGCATTCATTTTTTTAAACAAGGAAACAAAAATAATATAAGAAAGGGCTTTTATGGAATGTTGACTGAACCTACCTACTTTCTGAAATAGGTACTTAGTTATCTCTAATAAAAAAACCAAGCTCTACCTACATCTAGGTGGTACCTAGGTAGGTACCTACCTAATTTTGAGCAAGTCCTACTCGATTTAGAATTTAAATCTATTTATTTTCACATGGAGGATAATATTATCAATATTAACAAAATCCTAGATCCTAACAATGATCCTGAAGAATTTGAGTTCAAATACAACTTTATCAACACTCCTTGGGACGATCGCTCCTTGAGGAGCAAAGTTGGAATTGTGGCGTTATTGATAGCAATATTTACAGCGACAATGGCCTGCGTTGCAAATAGTTTTGCAATGCATTACAGAGGGTTCGGATCAAGTAAAAATATTAACTACAGTAAAAATACGTGCTTCAGAGTGAAAACAGAGGAATATCGTTTCGTAGCGAGAATTTATTCAGCATCTTCCAAGGAGCTACTTTGCGTGGGTGCTGTCGTTAGCCCAACTTCAATTTTAGCTAATGGGGTCTGTGTAAAGTCCGGGCCCATTCGGGTTAATATCGGAAGTCCAACAGAGTAAGCTCTATTGCATAAGTTTCTGCAGCAAGATTAGCGTGATTTAGGTACTGAACTGTTTTTGTGCCTATTAACTCTCTTCATAAAAACAACAGGGTTGGTCATATGACCAAACTACTATAATACTATATAGTAGGTACCTAAGTATCTACCCTAGGTAAATAAGAAGAGCGGCAGCTAGGGGGAGGACTTTGCCTTGCAATAGAATTGGAAGTCAGCGTATAAACTTATAACACTAAAATAATTAGTTTAGCCAGTTAGCTATGCTGATATGTATTTTATGATTTTTTTATTTCAGTCCATACTGCAAGAAAGGATTCGCAATCGATAACATCGAGCCAGTAACCCACGACGCATCACAAAAACTGGTCCTTCTATCTAGCTTTGAAAACATGAACAAATGCACTCACGTTGTCCGTATTGGCTCTTCTATAAACTGGAAGATGAAAGTGGACATTATTGGTAGACCACTGAGCATTGGAAGGACCTTATCACGCCAGTTGGTCACGTTAACCGGACGAGATTCATCTGCTGGGACGAAGATCGTGAAGGTAGACAACACGATTTGCGTGAAGGATCTAGCTCGGTGTCCAGTAGGGGTTGGTGACCTTTTAATGCAAAATGGAGATCTCTACGGGTTGGCTACGACGAGCGTGCAAGCTTCAGGCCGAAATAAAATTGCGTGCTTCGATGATTTGGATGCCGTTCGGAATCAGTTGAATGAGCTTGATGCTGCAATAAAAGCGTGATATCACAATTCTTTACACATACAAACTTATAAATTAATGTAGATTTCATACAATTATACACCTACGAAAACCGCTACGACCGACGGTAGCTACGAGAAATGCTACGTTTGGATAAGAATGTTTTTTGCATTGGAAAACATTATTAAGAGCCCTTGGCCTTGATTCATAATACAGCGGAATGTATTCGGTTCGGAATCGACCGATAGCAACCAATCACAGTGCAAGAAACGTCAAATTCGGATAAATTCCTGCACTGTGATTGGTTGCTGTTGGTCGATTCCGAACCGGATGCATTGAATCAAGGGCCTTATCTCATTTTCTCTACTTAACCGAAGAGATGACTAGTGATCGATAGTAAGCCGACTTAAGTTAGTTGAGATAACTCACCTTCAAATAGTGCGAGAGTGTAGATATTTCCGTCGATGGTGTCTCGACATCACATGCAAGGAGCCGAGGTCAGTTTCCTCAGGTCCGGTAAACTTTTTCCAGTCCCCGCTACTAATGTACATGGCTAGTAGCAGAGCTAGAACCACTGCGCAGATCGTCAAACTATTAGGAAACATATGTAATCCTCCTATTGGCTTCACGGGCAACTTTCGGGATGACATTTTTGATTGAAGGGATTTGCACCTGTAATAAAAAAAGATGTGTTTGTAAGTACTTCGTAAGGTTTTCGACGTTAATTTCATAGGTATAGACAGAAAAGGGTGTAGAAGGGTCGTGTAGGTAGGGTACTAAATATGATTTTTATACTTATTTTTATTTTATTTTCTCTCTGCCTATATGTCATCTAGCGGTAGAATTCGGTCAATGATTTTGTTGGTATATTTTTAAGAACGTCGATTGATGTCATCACGACTGTCCGTCTCATATTTTTTTAGGCAATACCAACTGACGGATTACTCACGACTGTTTATAGATTTAGGTATGACCGCGTTTACTTTAGGGCGTATTTACCATATCCAATGAGTTTCCTTACTTCCGCAAGTAGGTAGGTACCTAATACTTAGTCAGGTCCCTAACTTTGTAAAACCTAATCTCGAATACTGAAATAAAAAGAGGCCTGTAAACGGGCTACAAAAATTGCATCTTGCTGGAAACTTTTATTGACCAATATAGCTCGGTATAAGTATTTGCAAATCAGGATAAATCATTTGCAATCTAGCCGGGTAGAAATTGAATATTTAATGTAGCAATTTGAATATTTGCAAAGAAAAATCATGTCAATATCGCCAGGCTACACAGCAATATTGCAGCAATTAAGTATTGCACTGTGTTGCGAGATATAATCGGCAACTTAACGGCTATAGCATTGCAGCAAGCCGTTTACGAGTACCTTTATACTACACAATTTATACACTTCAATATGAACATGTCTTAAGCTATAGTTGATCAGTCTGGTAGATGCATATCCAAATCGTCCCGCCATATCTGTGGTGGTCTGCCGCGCAAGAAAAAAAATAAAAAAACGCAAAAGACAGAAAAGACTGGAAAATGAGGAGGGAGGTCTTTGCCCTGCAGTGGGACAATATGGGCTAAAAATAAATAATAATAAATAAATAAATATGAACATGTAGGTACAACTTCCCGGTTCACACCAAAAATCCCGGAGTTTTTTAGATCGTTCAAATCGACATGTAATTTTAGGGGCCTTCATTTGCGCGCGGATCAATTTACTAGATTTGTTAGGTTCGTGGAAAATTATAATAACCCATTAAGATCTCGTCACATGGTCGATTGGATGTCAAACGCGAATGTGTGATTTTCCACCATTTTCCGCGGCGCTGCGTGCTGTCACCGCGACTACATGAAGCACCGAAAAGGCTGTGGCGTTCACAATTAAAATGTTAATTTACGTGGTCTCTATCAACGGGACGCGCGTCATAGATGTTTCAGGCTCGTAGCTAGAACTGGTTATCGGAGGTTCAAAAAAAGACCCCAGCGTATTTGATCAACCGCGTAGCGCGTAGCACTTTCGTAGAGTTCTTAAAAATTTCGTAGCATATAAAAACACAACAATCATTAATTATACTTAGATGCTAATTTGATTGGTATAGGGTGGTAGGGTGGAGTGTCTTTTAGATGCGTAATATGTAATATTTATCTAATGATAACTTCACAGCGATGGTCTACAAACAACTACGTCGCCGTGATTTTTAGATTATTCAATTGTATAATCTATACAAAAATCATTGCAGTAAGTTCATACATAAAAATTACTTCGAACATCCCCATTTTCAAACCGGAATACTACCAAATCTAGAGCTACAAAGTCCCATACGATATTTTACCATATGTAAAGGGTTTCTATCGCTTTTATCAGCGTATGACACAAGATAATGGATGGATAATTAAATCACTTATGACTACTCTATACTATACTCTATGTCGCACTACTCCTATTCAGTGAATCGAAGTAGTGAATCTACTCGTATACTACCTATGTACCTACTTTCTAGAATTGATGAACTTTGAGATGATGGATGATGGATAGGTGGTACTTTTAGTGGCCAATAAACACCTATTATGTGTTGAACATGACTTTCAGCAATTTGATTTGTAAGTGAAACAATTATACTGCAGTTACGATCTAGTTTTGTCCATTTAAAATTGTGTTCTGAATTTTTGTATAAATAAAAAGAGAGTGGTTTGAAGTTGCACTTGATTTTGACTATGTAAATGGTCTTGCAATGTCAAAGTCATTTGACAGAATCTAAATAAAACCTCTAGAAGATATATAAGGATTTTTTTGCTTATTCAAATTCTCTACGAGTTTGCTTGGTATAATACCTGTTGTAGAGATTTGAGAAAAATCTCTAACGATCTGTAGGTAATTCTAATAATAATAAATAAATAAATAATACTGGACTTTTCACACAGCATTATCTAGCCCCAAAGTAAGCAGAGCTTGTGTTATGGGTACTAGATGACTGATACTTTTTGTTTGTAAATATATTCATATTATACATAGAAAAACCCAGACTCGAGTCAAATATTTGTACCTAGATCATACCAGCATTGGGCCCGCCGCGGGGATGAACCCACGACCTTCTGCGTCGCAAGGGGGCCTTCGCCCACTGCGCTACATAGGTCGTCTTATTCTAATCTATTGTTAATTTTTAATGAATGGGTGTGAATTAAGAATGAAGCAAAAACATTTATTAATATTCCCTTTGTTGCATAGGTGTATAATGAAACATTCAGTAAAAGACCTCGCACAATATTAAAATTATTCTTTACAAACTTCACATCAAGATGAATGAGAGAATTATCATAATCTGCGAGGGGCTAATGTAAAAGCATCACCTTTTGTTGCTTATTTGAGCATAATTTCATAAGGGTTTTATTTTTATACAGACCGTCAGGGAGGTACCTATATAGATACAATAAGTTTTTATGTATCTTAATTTAAATCATAAATTGTGGCACTGATTAATTATAAACAATATTTACCAAGAATCTGGATTAGCTGCCCCCTCTTAAAAATACCTTATTTTTAGGTTTTTAATAAACGCCTACCACATCCAATAGAGTAGTGCCAATACGTACATCACTTATTTCTTTATAAGTACGCAACTGCACTACCTATGCTTCTTTAGAATCATCGATTCATTTTACTGTAGAAAAGTTCAAATAGGTGTTAAAGATCCTCAGATCGTTTGAACCTTTATCCTCAATGAACACGCGAATTCTCAAACGGGATGGAAATTTCCGCAGGGATTATAGCCGATCACTGGATTATAATGACCCAAAGAATGATCAATTCAGTCTGTGAATATTGATGAGGCGACTCTTAGTAAAAATATTAATTGCTGTCTCATAAATTAATCAGAGGATACGACACAGAATCGACTTCTTAACTATAAAATTGCTTACTTAATTTTATGAGTCCTTGTGTAGGTTCTACTTTAATGTATAGGTATTATAAAAAGGTAAAGTTTATTTGTTTGTTTGGATGTTGAATTAGTTTCAGGATGAAATAATAAAAAAGAGCTGGTTCTACGCAAGCGTAGTCTGAGGCAAAAGCTAGTTAAAATCAAATTACTTATTGACTGTTTTTAAAAAAGCAATGCAGGTATTATTTTTTGAACTTTTAATAGGCAGGTAAGTACTAAAATACCTACGAGTACTTAACTTAGTTATACTTAATTTAATGAAAAAACTAGAAATAACAATTAGAAATTATAAGTATTACGAGTTACATACCTACGCAATGTTCTAAATTAAATAGCAAAAATAAATATCGTTTTCCAGCATTAGAAGGAACCTGCGATAATCATTAGCATACTCAGTACAAAAAGGTAGAGCTACTTAGAAAGATATTATTCATTCAGAGAGAGAGATGATATTTTATTACAGTGGAACCGCACGTTAAGTTTTTTAAAGTAGGTACGTGCTTAAAGGTAGTCTCTTTTTTTTAATGGGAGTGAGGATTAATTATATATTTATCTATGGCTAAAGGAGTTAGGAGTTTCATGAAACAACATTAATTATGCAGTAATTCCTATTAAATAAATAAATAAATAATGCTGGACATTTTCACACAGCACCATCTAGCCCCAAACTAAGCAAAGCTTGTACTATGTGAACCAGATAATTGATATACTTCTTATATACTTTTTGTTTGTAAATACATACATATTATACATAGAAACACTTATTTCAAACACAAATACATATTTCCTGTATACTTAAGTAAGATCAAAAAAATATATATATATCTAAACAGGTATTTATTTCACTTAATATTTCAACTATTCCCACGATGTAGGTAGCTCATGATTTGTTATACGTAAGTTTTTACCAATGTATGTGTACATTATACAGGTATGATGATTGTTTATAAGTACTTAGTACTGACGTGAAATCTAACATCTTTGTTTTCAGTTATTCCTATTTCTACTATGAAACAAGTAACTTGATAAATATCCAAAATTATTATCTAGCGGCCCTCGACTTTGCTTGAATGGTATAATACCTACCTAGGTACATAATCCAAGTTCAAACGCTAACGGTAAAGCCGTCATTGAAATAAACAAAGAACCTAACTTAGTCGTAGGTATAAGATAAGATTTATAATAACTTCCTAAGTATTACGGTATTACTTAGTAGGAACTGCTACACAGTTACTTAACTTCTGCAGTTTCATCATACTTTTGTAACCCTTGTTCCTCTGATTGTTCTGAATAAACTTTTTTGTATTATGTATTTGTAGCTTTAGGAGTGAAACTTCGTAGAGATGTACTTTATCTGCACTGTGGTAGGCCGGTGTTCAATATTTATCTATCTACCCTTTGGTAGAGCCGTCAAAGTAAAATCGTAATCAAAGAAACATTATTTTTTTTATAAATGAAATAGGTCAGCATTTGACCTCACTGTGCCTGATGTTAAGTAACAGTGAGGTCTAAGATGAAGCATTCCTTCTCTATTGTTCTCTGGAATATTCTTATATATTCTTGTATATTAATAGCTGAATTATTTAATATTAATAGATTATTTAATATTAATCGTCGCACTATTAAAATAGCAGTCGATACTCACAAGAACTTGAAGAAAAATATACCTCTCCACGAGTATAATAATTTACAAAACCCATGTAATATGCATTCTATAGAATTAGATAGAATAGCTATCATAACGTCACTATGGTATCAAACAAGAAGCCGCACCGAGTGCAGTTACCATGCACTAATCTACGCGCCGTGCGACGAATCTACCCACAAGGAGCCGAAAAAAATGTTAACATTTGAATTCAATACAACATTACCTACATGCTACGCTAATTGTAAATTAATTAATAACTTTAAGAAAAGTTGTATTTTCTCTATAAGTGAATTTGTAAATTCTTTTGAGAAAATAAATGATTAAACCTAACCTAAACATAACCTATAGGTAGATAGATTTATACCTACTATAAGAAAAACCCTTGTTTTGTCTCGTCACGTGCTCACACGCAGTCCTTGAGAGGTCATTGCCAACTAATGATCGATAATCATTACCACATGAAAACACTAAACAAACTGCTCTACGCCGACGATTTTCATGTGGTAATGATGCAGAGAATATCTAATGAGACTATGAATAGAATGGACAGTCCTCACCTTGCACGAGAGATTCCCTGCCCCTCGAGGTCTCACTTGCGTTTTTTTGCAAGAATGAGTCGCGCGCGTGATAAAAATGACACTAGTTTTTGACGACCAAAATGCTGATGTCCTACAAAGCCCGTGTCAGCTTTATCCGATTTGGATCACTGTGTAGTGTCGCGGTGTTTGTATGAAGTTTTGTCTAGTGTATGGAGACCGTAAACGTAAGTGTACTACTGTGTGTGCTCTTGTGTACATTTTAGCTATGAAATTACCCTCATGATACTTCTGCATAACACTGAAGTTAGGTAAATGCCTGAAAGTTTACCCGAAAATGAAATACATGCTGATGCTTAAAATTCTACAAACAATTGAACACTTACATGTTTGCACCTGTAACACCCTTAAACTGTAATAATAATTAAATTAGATAGATAAACTCATTTTATTTCAATGTTTATGTTTATGAACGTTTTCATTTGCACAAGCGAGCTCGGAGCTGTAAAGTTAAAGAGCGGTATTTATTTTATGCAGAATGCGATCTGAACTTGAGACGGAATATTTATTTTATTTTCAATAATTATATTTTCAATCCTGAATACGATGCACAACTTATGAATGTCTAAATCGTAGATTATTATACTTATGAGACAAGCAATTGTATCATTTTCTTCTTCTAATCTAAGTAATTGGATCGTTATAATTATGAAAAGTCAATCAATTCATTCTTGTCTTATGCCTTTATAGTGTATATCTATATAGCCTGTATAGGAGACTAAACTATGATTTAGGCACATACTTGAACACAAAACCGGAGATAAATTTGCACTTCAGTAACTCAGGTAAGCTTTTAACTTGTGATATAAATCACTTTTATCGCAATTGTTCCCGATACTTTTATGGACTTATCCACCGGACTAGCCTGCCTTAAAGTCCCTTATCTAGTGCGTGAAGAGGAGTGTGTCTAAAAAAGGCCTACTTTTGAAGTCAGGTAATTTATTTTACTCTTGAAACAATTCCTTTAACAATATTAAAACAAATCTATCTTTATGTAACATTGTTTAATGACTTCTTGTCATCTGAAACTTTGATTACACGCCTCGCGGTCTTGGGTTTGCGGTTGATAAACTTCATCACTTAGTTCGTGATTGATTCTCACTATTCCAGATGGATGGAATGGGGGTAATTTATTACTCTCTGTTCCCATCAATCTGGACGATTGTAATTTGCACATAATATTCACACTCACGTGTGTTGTATGAAGTTGATGTTACGAAAAAATTAATAATAAAATTGAAGATGATGACGGTTGCGGAGGCGGTCATTCAAAGAGTGACATGAATGGTGTTGGCGCATGCGTGTGGAGCCGGCTCTCAGCAAGATATAAGCACGAAGTCCGAACCCATTGCCACACAACTTTGGCGCGCCTAAACCATCCGAGAGAAGGCGACCGAGCACTATACCACTTCAACTATAATAATAAAAACTAACATCACATAAACTCCCATAGTTCAGAAGTGAGTTGTGACTGTTGTCTGAAGTGCACGCGTATTTAGTCCCCCCTGAACATTCCCCGCGAACTTTCAGTTAGTTGTTCAGAAGTTTTTGGCGGCGCCGCACAAGTTGCTGTTCCGAGGTGAGTGACATTATAATCTAATTTATTACCATAGTCACGCATAGAAACAGGACGGAGTTCCTAAAACCAAAAAGCAGCACTTGTTTTAATTTCGTTGGTAAATAGCTTCCATAAAATGTTTAAACTTTTAAATAAACAGTACGTATAAAGTTATATTTATTGTAGATAAGTAATATTATATAATAAGTATTAAAATATAATACTTGCCCTGCCTAAGACTCCTAAGGAAGAAGCTATTATTTTTCTCCATTGAAATAAAAGTAATAAGTGTATTCTACGAGTAGAGTTCTTAACTAGGTACACGAAGTATCTAATAACCTCACATCAACATACGCTACTTGGGTTAATATCGTAAATGTCATATACGTGTACCGCTAGGTACCTACTCCTAAAATTCCAAACTACTAACTATATTTATTTTACAGCGTAGATTTGAAAAAATAAGGATTTTTTTTTCTACATAGAAAAATTTACATACCTAGATAAGTTTTAACTATTCGATTTTCATATTTAAAAGTAGCCAACACCATTATGTTTTGGTATTATCGTATTTGCCTATTCCAGCGTACAAAATGCGAATCAGCAAATTGGGTTAGAAGCGTTATGAAACAAGGTGTAGAGTAGGTAGGATCCGACGCAATTTGATAACTTTCCTTGTTACGGCCCGAGCTTAGTTAAAATCATTTTTATAATACTTCAGAGAACATATTTAGAAAACAGTGATATTATAGGTAATATAATCACCAGAAACACGTTAAAAGTAACTTTACCTCACTGTTATGGGCAAACTGCGTAGTTTTGTATTCAAGAAGAAAACTAGTTAAATTAATAGTTTCATCTCAAGTTCTACTCCAACAAAAACCCATAAAGAATAAAAATCCTCTACGTGAGATAGGGATAGTTTTGCTACAGTCTAGTAACAGGTTTCAAACCAAATGATTCCTTGTTTATGATAATACGGGTTATGTAGCTAGTAGGTAATGATCAATGCAAGAAACCCAGAAAGAAAAATAATCAGGTAGTGTACAACTACATTAATAAAGCGCTTCGGTTGGTTTCGTATTTCTCTCTATTTCCGAATACATCAAGAACTTCAAGATGGTAATTATCTGAAAAAATACTATATATATCTTATAGGATGTATTCAGAAAAAGAGAGAAATACGAAACCAACCGAAGCGCTTTATTAACGTAGTGGTACTGTATATGTACATACAGTAAAAGTAAAACATTTTTTTGTGTCTAACAATATACATTTAGTTAAAGAAACTGAACTATTACGCTTTAACATAACTTAAAAAAAATACTAGAATCATAATAAAATAACATCATTTAGAATCATCATTCCCTTGCCCTTATCCCACGCTAAGTGGGGTCGGCACAACATGTATTTTTCCTCCATTCACTCCTATCACTCGTAAAATTTGTATCCACTCCTTTCGCATTCAAATCATCTCTCACACAATCCAACCACTTCTTTTTCATTTAGAATAATTTAGATAAAAATTAATGCTACATTAATATTCTTTAGATCTTTTCTCTAAAAAGACAATTTTAAGCAAATTACATTTTAAATTGCTTCAACAGCCTATTTTCCACATACAAAATGAAGAAAGCGTCTATTAATTTTGATGATCATATCTCAATATCTATCTTCAGTGAGAAATTTATTAATATTTTAAGGTAGAGACGACTTTGATGCTATTAGAGTCACAAATGAGAAATAATTAAAAAGATCAGGAGGTACCATTTCTTCTGTAAAAATATTCATACTGGAAGAATTTTTCTTAATTTAACTTCCTAAGTAGTTACGCATTAAAATTCGCTTGTACCTGTATTACGCTTACCTACTTCTAAGTACCTATGTAGTTTGTGATACTTAATACTAAGATTACATTCTATAGAAGCCTATCCTTTTCAGACACCTATTCGTAAATATCAAGATTTCATTCTTTACAAGAAAGTATATCCTTCTTCTTGTCATGTCACTTGTTATTTCGAGCCTGTGGCATACCTGTGTGGTGAAATAATTGTATATAAGTGCAACGCAAAGAGACTCTTTTTGTGCATTAGAGGTATATCCGTAAAAGTTATATTTTCTACTGTTCTAAAATTGATTAAAACCTATTTAAAATTTGAAAGCATCTAAATTACAATAATAGAGACTTATTTAACGCGACTCACAACTCAAAAGTGACCACTTAGTACGGTACGGTACACCACGAGTATACGAACGTGTGGTATTGAGGAAGAGAAACTAACCACAACGACAAAGGTCGGTTCCGTGATAAAAGTCACCAATCCCGTCTCCACCGCAGGATTTGTCCACGAGGCGTAAGATTGATACGATGTGAATTCTGAATGTGTAGGTGGAAACTCAACCGCAAAAGGTAGGTAAGTATATAAAGTTGTATAGGTATACGAGTTTTTCATTGTCTACGAATATATTCCACACTTTAAAATACATTGTCGATGAAGGCAAATTACAACTTCTTCTAAACAAAGAAGTTTGTGAGAAACATAAAATGATTCGTGTATGTATTTTATGTGTGTACACCTAAGTAGGCACTCAATGAAAGTGTCTGCCAATCAAGTTTCGTGTAGCGTAATTTTCGTTCACAATAGGTACACCATATATAATTTGAATTTAGCTGTCCTAACTTTCAACGCATAGCTGTGCTCATTGTGAACAATTAGGTAAATTAACAAGTAGGTAAAGTAAAACTTAAAACTAGTTTGTGCAACATCGAAGCTGCAACATGTTGAGTCTCTTTGTAACGTGATCATAGGGGTACATAAACATATGGTTGCTCGACGTCAGCGTTCATACACAACTATAAACCAACTTAATGAAGATACCTTCTATATCATTATCCTCATTTCCTTTATACACAATCTTGAATTAATGATCTCTTTGATCGACAAAACATCATTATAATTTGCTTCTCCGTGAAAGTTGTATGTAATAAAATAGTCAGTGCATTTAGGATTTTCTATAATCTTCCGATTTAGTTTCAAGTTGTAGACACAATTATAATTGTAATTAGGTCGCGAGAAGTACCTATTCGAAAACGGCTTGAATACAGTATTTACCTACGTTGTAGTTTCCCTTGCCTCGTGTTATGGAAATTCGCATTCTAAAACAATTACCCGAGCGGTGTAAGTGGGGTATAAACGTCGCGCAACAAACGGCCGGTTAGGGCGGTTAGTGGAATCGGATAGAACAATAGCTGGACTTCTGACGGGTTTTGAATAATTACCTACAGCAAGTCCGGACACGACCGGCTATTCTCCCGTTATCATGATCTCCTACAGAACAAACTTGCTATCAACAGCTTTTATCTGATTGACTTATAATTGGACGAACAAGAGAACAATTGGACTTGTTATTTAGAAGGGAATAAAGTTAACATTAATTTGTTTATTAGACTGAAATATTTTGAGCTTAATTATTTATAGATACCTAATCTTTGCTTTCTTTGCTCTCGTAATAATATATCACCAGACAATTCAATCATATCAAACGAAATCTTGTTATCTTTAAGATTCGGTATCATAAGGAAAGTTTCGGCCATTGATTTTCTTTCACGTTACCTACAGTGATTGGTATCATCATTTATTTTACTTTATTTATAAAATACTAACGCTCATTCTTATAAGAAGTTTCTTTTTGATTTTGTAGGTACTTGAAGACGGAGAGGTTGGAAGAGGACGGAAGAGGTCTACTACAATTTTTTTATAAGAATGACCGTAATACTATTCTACTAGTATTATAAATCTGAAATTTTGGCTCCGATTTGGATCAAGCTTAAAATATATAGGTCTGCAGATAGTTGGTCCCTTATTAGGTGTTATGGTCTTGAAAAAATAACCTAAAGAATTACCACGAGAGGGAATTCGCGCGTGTAGTATAAAATAAGATCTTGTCAATATTTTGAAGATATCCAACAAACCTGTTCGGATAATTCCATGAGATACTTATCCGCAGATTTCCAGCGGTCATTGAGTAATTCTCAAGAGTTCAGCTGTCGCACGTCTCAGGTCTTACTAACTCTTTATTCCGTCATCCATAGGATTAGCGGAATAGCTGGGATTCGCGCGTGAAGATTTGTTTTGGTACTTTCGCGTATAGACGGGATTATAGGCAACGACTTTTTAATTCTGTTTTACTACTTGAAGGTTTATCCAAGTTTATGGTACCTAATTGGATAGGATGTGGTTGGCTCAAGGCTTTTCTAATTATATTTATAAGTCTTGTCGAAATATTAGAAGTAGCAACCATGATAATATTTTTGTTTTGAAAGTATACCATGTGCTTTCGATATGTTGGTACCTGTGGTTAGTACCATGCTATAGTACACTATTTTAGTTTAGCTAGTGAATGAATATAATATTAATATAATGTTTAAGTTTTTACTATATTTATAAAAAAATATAAAAAAAATTAAAAGGTTGCCCTCGAAAGGCAATCTAGTTTAATATTTTAATCCAAAACGCAAACTTTCTCAAAAGAAACCGAGGCGTGATAAGCTTTACTTTTTTAATGTAAGAACTTCTACGACACGTTGTTGTCTAACTCAAAAAATTTCAGAAAATAATTCAAAACTTTTTAGATTAATATTTAAAATTTATCATACTAATTACTTAAAACCGTTATAAAAGACACTGTTAAGGCTAAGAAAATACCTACATACCTATTTATCAAAAAATTTTATACGCATATGAATGTTTTATTACTCAAGTACCTTTTAGTAGATACCTACAATAATCCATACTAATATTATAAATGTGACAGTAACTCTGTCTGTCTGTTTGTTACCTTTTCACGCCCAAACCGCTGAACAGATTAAGCTGAAAGTTTTCAAGGATAAAGAGTATACGCCAGGGACGGACTTAGGCACCTTTTTTTTTAAATAATATATAGGTATAGGGAACAAAGTTAAGCAACGCTGGGCGCGGCCATAAAAATGATGGGTGATCACGACTTTTGCAATCCAGATATTTTTTTTTATTTTGCGTGATAAATGAATATAAAATAAATGATTAAATGTAACATCAATACATCCGAAGTTAAGATTTTATTGATATTAAAATTATTTTTGCTTGACTTTGGTTAGAACGCCATCTATATCGCCGAGGTCAAACTTTTAACTTTTTTTAAAATCTCCTGGCGTTTCTACTACACCGGAGTTCGAGATACGATCATTTTGAGTATTTTTATACCCATAAAAATACTCAAAATATATCTCGATATTTCGATTTCAAGTAATTTTGATGACGAAGTCGCGGGTACCAGCTAGTATCATTATTTCATTCCTTTTTCGTAAACTTTTCGTTTGTCTCTGGAGGATTACTCTAGCTAGACAATAGATTGATTATAGTTTTGAGAAACGTATTTCTAACAATAGTTTTGCCAAACTCATGTCATCAGTCTGGCTGAAATGCCCATAGGTAACATACATTCAAATTGATCACTAATCAGGGAGGGAGCCGACACTCAATTCAAATGCATACCTAATTTTACTCAGGATTTTTTTCGAAGTTTTAGAATTGCCAGCCAGTGCAGTTGTCAAAACTCTAACATAATACTCGTATTATATTTATCGAGTCTGATTAATTTGACTAAAGTGACTGCACTTTAGTAGGTAGTAGTTTTGACCACTGGGTCAAAACTCAAAATTTATAGGTATTATATTTATCGAATGTCTGATTAATTTGACTAAAGTGCAGTGGTCAAAACTCGAACATTATAATAAAATGACGTAGCTAAGTCAAAAATAATTTTGCGTTTTTTTTTTCGCTAAATATGTTTAGAATCATGGTCTGATTGCAATCAGACCATGATTCTTAACACATTTACATATTTAAACTGAGGGGTTGCAACCCCTCAGTTTTCGGTAGTAGTTATTTGACACCCTGTATACTTTGACTGATCATGATTTTTATTTCACTCCATAAAGTTATCCACCAATTTATTTTTATGAATTTTCAGCACTCATTTCTCTATGAACTTTGAATACTAAGGTTAAATCGTTTACTCATCTCTGCGTGCGATGTTCTTTTGTACAGACGTAGGATAATGTTTTCCTTTATGTGCTAAGATCTATTAACACCGTTAATCAATTAATTATAGTAGGTAGGTGTTGCAGATAACTATTATACGAGTAGATTATAATACCTATTTGGATTCATGTCAAAGGAGACATAGAGCCATTGATCTAAGATCATTGCATAGAGCCCAATTAATCAATTAAAGCCTATTAACATCCAAATCATGTGAAAACTAACTTGCGGTTTGTCCTGTTTTGCCATTTTCCTATTTCTCTGGTACCTACACAAATTGCCAATTAAATCGTTCGGGAATCTGGAAAGGCGTATTTATTTACCCAGAAGGATTTGTTTGCCCGAAATGAAAACGGTTGAGTTAGTGGTCTTCACAATATTTAAGGAATTTCAATAATGTAACGTTCTTCAGGCATCCTTTGCTCAAACTTTGGTAGACCAAGATAGCTTAAGCAAACTTATTGTTGAAGGCACCGTTATTATGTTATAGATATAATTTAAACGCTTTATAGATATAATTTAAGGCTTTGCACTTGTTTCTCCATATTTTGCGTAAGTATATAACAAACAGATTTAATCTTACAATTAGGTAAAAAATTGCTCTGGCAACACACGCCAGAAAATTATTTCATTAAAAATTGAGCGCTCACGTTAGTAATACAGCATCAATAAAGTTAAAAGTAAGTAAAGTTTAATAAAGTTGTAATTTTGGTATGATATTCGTTAGGTATAAGCACAACGGATCTTTAGCTCTCTGAAGTTAGGTGCAATAGACGATTGCGCAGGTTTGGTAGAGTAAGCGAGATAGCACGATTGTAGGCGTCATCAAAACTTAGTTCGCAGCTACTTCAGAGAGCTAAAGAACGATTGTGCGTATTACTTATTTTCAAGACTTTACAAACATACCGTTTTGGAGTACTTATTCGTTGAATTATTCAAATTCGTTAAAATTCGTTGACTTTTACTTTGACTTTGACTTTGAAAAGGGCTGTGCAATTTATTAATTATCTACTTAAGTTAGAAATACCTAAGCTAAGTACCAAATGTTGCAGTGCCCCAGCGGGGCTCATGTTATGAAACACTATTTTATTTTAAGATCTATCAACTAACATGAAGCAATAAAAGTTTTGAATTTGAATTTGAATAAACGTGTAACAAAACGCCGATTCCTATTCATCAGTCCTCGCTTACGTAGCTCTTCATTAATTTCGTTCACAGAGGATTGGTATTCTTTATTCGTATCATGTTCCGACCATAGCTTGTCTTGGCTGCTTGATTAACCAATAGCTAATCTTTGGGTATAGGCATTGGAGAGGTTTCGGTAGCCTCGAAATTTTCTCTATTATATTTTTCTATACCTAATTTGTTTCTGGCATATTTATTTATTCTTATCGGTAAATATGGCTAGATGAATAACCTATATTTAGAGATGATATTATTTACTATCCACACGTTTTGACCATGTCTCTCTGGTTGAGGCAGATTAAACTGAAATGGCGGTTTAGGTTCAGGGCAAGCCATTTCATCTCAAACAATATCACACAGGCACTTTAGGTAAGTATCTGTATTCTGTGCAACAGTGTCGTCTTCTGATACTGAATAAATCATGTCTTAGTAACAATTTAAAGGTAAGGCTGGTTGTTTATTTTTTAAATCCTGTCATTCATAAGCTTAAAGATAAATCCTGGCAAGCGTCGCCCACGAAGGAGCTCTCAGCCCGCGGCTGATAAGATTACGAAAATTAAGTTAAGGGCTGGTCTGCAATTACCTCGGATGCAGTGCTTCCACCTCCTATACACGAAAATACCTTATTTTCGACAACCATATTAACCTTCGGTCTCCTATTTCAGCTAATATTATTTACTGCCAGGTCACCTGCATAATCCACAAAGTTTGCGAAAATTTAAATGAAGTTGACTACACGAACGAACAGTGTACATACAACAACATTTTTTGGTTAAATTTTAAAATAAATAAAATTTACAAATTGTTTGATTGCTATCGCTTTGTACTATTTTCAATATTGGTAATTAAGTATGTTAATTTTCAACCCAGTTACTTATTCAAATTCAAGGTAGTTTTTAAAGTTTCCTACCTTTTCAACATTGTTTAATATTTTTGCATTCATATACTTACCTACTTCTTGTAGGCTCTAAGTATTACATAGATTAGATATTTCTTTTAGCAAGTTTTAATTTAAAGAAACTCAAAAAACTTTTTTGCTAGTATAAAAAGTCAATTTTCAAACGAATGAAAGTTTCACTTTGAGGATTTCTTAGGTCATTGAAGTTTAACCCTATAATTTCACAGGCAAATTGATAGGTATACAATTACAAGTCAAACTTTTAAGGGTCGGTTCACATCTGACGGAAGATGCGTCACGTAATTATCAGTCGCGTAACGCCAGAACAGACAATTATATGAGAAAACATTCAACCTTTCACACGTGACCGATGATACGCGATTATGATAACGAAGACCGCTGAATACGCTCGACGCATCTTCCGTAAGATGTGAATCGACCCTAAAACCCCTGGAGGTTACAAAGACACTTGTATCCTTGCGTCATATAGTTAGTTAGTCAGGCTTGTGACAGTATGAGTTATAACTGTTTGCTCTGCGATAAATCAGACTTTGTATTGACTTTACTGCAGTTTCGATCCAAAGCTTGTTTTTTTATCGAAACTTATTTGATTCTTGTTTGTGGATATAATCTACGCTAACTTCTGAAAAGCAATTAAGTTATTGTGGATCTGAGGATTCTAGTGAATTTGTTCGTTATATTTCTTATTTGCGGTTTGTTATTTAAGTTGAGCTTCCAAAGGTTTTCGGAGGACTAAAATAAAATGTTCAATACATCAAGCCATCTATTTATAGCCCAAATTACACTGTATTTGAGTGATGTTTTCTACATTTTATGTAATTTTTATGTGAATGGATTCTAAGATGATTTTCTCATATTTTATACTCGAACAATAGCAATGACACTGAACTGTCGGATGTAGAGTGGGCGGCCGGCTGCGGTAGGCAGTTTTTCCGCTTCATTCTCACGCGTTCCTTCGTATTATTTTTATTCGGCTTTACATTTTTTAAACTACTAGAAGATCTACGAAAATTTCCAAGAGACGTATATCTAAATCATACAATACGCATGATTTAGCTCTCTGAAGTAGCTGCGTAGCGCAATCGTCTATTGCACCTAACTTCAGAGAGTTAACCGTTGTGCTTGTTATACCTACACCATTAAATAAACTACCTACTGATTTTAACAATCAGCTTGTCTACAGATACTTAGGTACCTACGTAATGATTTAGATACTTCTATCTAAGTTGTAGGTAAAAAAAAAAGGCGACCTCTGTGGCGCAGTGGGCGAAGGTCCACCTGCGACGCAAAAGGTTGCGGGTTCGATCCCCGCGGCAGGACCAATGTTTGTATGATCTACAAATATTTGTCTCGGGTCTGGGTGTTTCTATCTATAACATGTATGTATTTACAAACAAAAAGTATATAAGTAGTAGTATATCAGTCATCTAGTACCCATAACACAAGCTCTGCTTACTTTGGGGCTAGATATGCTGTGTGGAAAGTCCAGCATTATTTATTTATTTAATTTACATACCTTTTTACGAAGGTTTCTTCGTTTATATATTTGTTGTTAGTGATTTTCCGTTACGAACATTTGAAGTTCCTTCATCAGCTATGAACTTTAATGAATTCATTACAACCATAAAAGTGAATGTTTTGTTCGGGCGCACAAAGAATTCCTTTGGGTGGTTCATTCCTATTGCTTTGGAAGGTCAACATTATAATGTAACCTTCTTCTATTTATGTAACAAAATACGAAATTTGTAAGCTAACAAAAAATAACAAATACGTTTAACTTAAGTACCTATCTGTGTAAAGAACGGAAGCTCTTATTCTTTAGTTGAATGTTGTAGTCACTAAAGTTCAGTCAGTCACAAATCCATCCATCATGTCATCGCAGATGATCTAAAAAGCGTTAAAGCAGAAGTATGAGCGTTTCAAAGATCTTAATTCCTCAGAGCGTCATTGATCCATTTATGCAACAGACTTAGGTACAACTAAATCATACGAATCTGATTCGAGACATAGTTTATAGTAAAACCATTAGGCATGGAGAGCCTATTTGGCTGATCTTTCGTGTGAAGCAGCTTGGCACAACCTTTTATTACTTTAATTTTTGGCACCGTTTCTTTGTGACCGTTTACCTTTATTATCCGATTGGCACGAAATCGAAAGGTCATGTGAGAATTATGATCAAAGAGTATTACATAAAAGAGTATTTATTCTCACGTTGGTACCTACATAATAATAGTGTAAATTTTGTAACTGTTCGGTTCTGTAATCTTATAATCTATCTAAGATGCGATTAAATAGCGTATATGATTTCTTGTTGCTTATTCATAGAATATTAATTCCTGTTATAAAGACGTACAAAGTTCCTAAATCATTTTAGCTTAACCTGTCAACTAAGTACCTATTATATTTGCAGTAACTGACGTGTAAAATGTGTGAAAGTCTCAAACAAGTGAAAGCGGAAATCTGTGGCAAACCCCAACTAATGGAAAGAGGCGTGATTTTATCTATGTTTGTAGGTAGTTGGACTATTACAGAATCTGAATTTAGATAGAAATAGCGTAGACTCGGAATTTTTATAGGTGTTCTACACGGGAATTTGACTTTTCGACGTACGAGTATAGAAACACTCACTTGAATTGACCAATCACAATCCTGAGCAAAGGTTTCGAGTTTTCATTCAAGTGCGAGCTTTGAGTATAAATAATTAAAGAGTGTGAGTGATAGTGCCCGGCGTATCATATAAAAATAAAAACTGCAGGGTGGCTTCTAAAATTGTATTACAATCCCACTTGTTGAGTTAGAGCTGTCCTGGGGTGGATCTAGGTCAGTGTTCCATCGAGCTGCAGGACACTCGCTATCGGTCACTTAGTTTCACTTGTTTGTTTTTCTTGGATTGAATTTGCAGCAGGTACAAAGCAGAAACATATTTTTCTTCATAATATTACTAGACTTTTCTGTGTCTTTTAAACTTTTTTTTTTGTACAAAGTTTCTATCTGTAATAAAATCTCCAGTAAAATCTTTCATCTCGTAAAATGAAATTCAGATTTCTTGAATGTAGGAATAACTAGTTTCACGCCACTATTTTTCTAATAAAACTCGTCTCTGTCCTTATTTGTCTCAATCTCACAATATGTAGAGTTCTTTGTGCGAACCTCCTTGTTAGCGTATCAGTCGTTTCCCTCGCAGATAATCTGGAGTAAATTATCTTTCTTCTTTAGTTTTTTTTTAAGTTTACCTACACATTATAATTAATTATTCGTAGGCGACGTTTAAACGTGACCGTCGCTAACTTTTTGCCCTTTCTTTGCTATTATTTAATTAAAACGCAGAATGAACCAGGAAAAATAACTTTAAAAATCATCTCGTCGTTTTTAAAGAAATAATTGTAGCTTTTTCAATAATTGCATTTTCAGTATTGTGGATAATGTCTGACCACTTCCGTAAAAATTATATCCGAAACTGTTTTTCCAGCTTTTCATTTAAGTTTTTTCAAGTAACTTTCATAGCTGTTATGAAGAAGTTTAAAAGCTACTTCGTATTAAAACGAGTAACTTTTCCGTTATGCATTTTATTGAATCTTCAGAATACTTATTAAACAAATGTATTTTGAGTAGCAATTATTATCTAGATCTTGCATGTTAACCGTGTTTAAGAATTATCTTGCCAATGGGTACTTCATCCTGATACGCCATGAGTCCGCAGTCCGTAATAAACAGCGTGTGAGTGAATGAGTCAAACTAGTTTTCAATATCGCTCAGGCTCCTTTGATATCCGGTAAGAGGAACCGCTTTTCGAGAATTCCAGATTGCATTTCAGCAGTAGATGCGAAAAGCGTTGAAATCTACGACATCGCTGCCATCAGCCGAACCATTTTTGAAAATGTAGCGCTTTTGCGCATTTTAAAAATATACAATCAAAGCGGTTTCAGCACGTTTAATGGTAATAATAACATTTAAGCGGTTTTGTGATTGATGAATAAAAAAGAACCAGTGATACGAGGAACGAAATGCGTAATGGTCCAAAGAATTATTTCTGTCAAGAGCAGACCGATGTTGACGTCTGAATAAAAGACAATAAAATTCTCGTATACCTACTACTGTGTGCCCGGGGGTTTTGAGTTGACAAATTGAAACTTTCCTACATACAGATCCGTAAAATATATGTTCGACAAAGACTCTTCTGGGGTTAGGGGAGCACCTGAATAGAAACTACCGAACAATCTATCATGTTTCACAAGATTTACGGAATTCGATAAATTTGGCGTAACTATTTTGTCTACGTCAAGTATTTGTGGACTTGATATTGAAATTCCGTTTAGATAAAGACATTGCATTATCTCCGGAAGCATTACTCTGATCTTCAGCAACTCGCATAAAAACGTAAGCACTTAAAACAGAAGCTTCATTGACATTAAACCATAAACCATACCCAAAGGCACCAAGACAAAAGGGGCTGGAGTTAATCACAGGTCTCAATTGTCTGTGAAATCGCCGAGCAACATTACCCCCATTAATTTTTCTCTGACGACATGACATCATGTCGCTAAGTTAAAAGTTATGAACATCATTCTTCTAAACGCTTTGAGCGGCCCTTAGAGTATTATAGGATCAGTGTCGTGATAAATGTCTCGTGCACTCTTACGATAGTAACTAAGCTGAGAAAATCTCATTGGGAGTTTGAAAATATTGTAAAGCTCAGATATTCGAAATGTATTTTTGTCCCTTTGAATACTAAGGATTCCCTGTGTTGATCAGAAACGATAATGACTATTTGTGGGGTTGTGATGCCTTAATAAGTTTTTTAATAAATAGCTAAACACGTATTTATTATTTTTTTTAAACTACCCAACCACTTAGATGGGTAGGTACTTATTTATTATTTATATTTATCAAAGACAGCAAATCCAAAAATGAATTCAGTGTTTTCATGGGTTGGATTGGAACAAGGTAGTCCTATCTCTAAAGTTTGTATGACGAAACAATGCGCAGACGACGACGTCGCGCCCGGGTCCACTAGTAAGCAATAAATATAAGATCTTAAGTACTTGCGATAAAATGGGTTAGGAGCAGGTAAATGTACATTGTGTTGTTTCTCTGGAACGTTACATTTTATTAGAACATTTCACAAAAAGTATCAAACGTAATGGTCTATCAACTAAATGGGAACATTTACTTGAAATACAGCTGATTGTATTATCGTACATTGGATTTTAATAGCACAACGGTTAATAATTCCGAAAGATTTGATGCGGGCTTAAGATTCATTCATGACTCAGCGCAAGAACTTAATCTTATTGGATTGTAGCTTTGGAAGGTATTTCTGTACTGAAACTCAACTTTCAACGACATGTTTCTACAGATGCGTTGTCTTTCTAATTAACATTCACATAAAATATATAGTTGATGTATTTTATCGCAAAACAAAGGTCACAATGCTCTCTAATGTCTGCACGTCCTACGTCAGTAATTTTCTGCAAAACTCGAAATTTTGTAGCGTCTCAGAAAGCTTTGAAAGTATTCCAATATCTGCGAGTTACTTTAAAGGCCTATACACTAGCTCTAACCCCCTAGTTCAGTAGTACAAATCTATAAGCAGCTATCGAGCTCAGCGCAAATTGCTGAAACTAGGCTCATATTGCTTTTTCGCAGTAAAGCGAGCTTACAGGCATGAGACATGACAACTGGGTCAAAGTTGTTTATTTCCTGTTCACTATCTGCCGTGGTTTGATCTGTTTGTAGCTGCTCAGATAGTCCCGCATGATGAGTCTGCTAATGACAATATCGCAGCATTTGAATTTAATTGTTTCTCTAATCTACATAGAGTTGATTATTTATTGTTATTGATCACAGGAGCTTGAAGCTAATTTAGATCAAGTCTAGTGATTGGCATCAGGCTATTGTCCAGCCGTGACACGGAGGGAAATCGTTTTCAATTCAGTTCAGTCTCGATGGGCAGATCTAACAATAAATTGAATATCAAGCTTGGTATACCTAGTTTATTTAGGTAGGTAAAATTGTATGTAAAGGCTTACTTACTTATAAGTAGAAAAAGAACCGTGTGCCTTCTTGCTCAACAAGTTGTCATTCTCCCGACCCCATCCACTGCGGCGATTATGAATATAATGCAAGAATTATACAAACTGTTTTGTGGGTTTCATAAAACATGGCGACGACACCATCATCCAGACCCTAGCTCGGACAATTTGCACTTTTACCCGACTTTTCGAACGTTACTATAAAATTAACATACAAATGCTGCTGTCACAGGAGGAGCATGTAAACATATGGAAATGTTTAAAAGACAAGGGTCTCGTTATAATCCTCTCCCCACAACCTATGACGTGTTGTATAAGCACTTTAGTTCTAGGACAGTAAGCGTGTCTACATTAATGGCTTTTTGGGATTTATCTCTTTAGTAATTCCGTGTGTTGTAGAGAAGCTACCTTAAGTCATTATTTTAACACTTTTAGCGGTGGCTTGCCTATATTTTTGACACTACAAAACTACAGAGTATTAAAAAAAATTTACTGTATTGTTTTTTTTATCTCAAATAAAAATTGGCGTTTTCTATGTTTTATGTATTTAATCATCCAAATATTCCCTGATTCAGGGAATATTTAAGATTTTTATAAATGTAAGAGCTCTATTAATCACTTGTTTGCCAGTCATCAGAGTTTAATCAATCCCGGCCAACGCTGATTTATTCGAAACCACCCGAAAAGCTAAATGCCTGAATAAAATACTGAAGTTTCATTCTAGCTTTTGACTTATTTCAGTGTAAAAGGAATTAGAATTTAGTACTAAGAGAGAATATGTATTTGAAGAAATTGCCGAACTTTTTTTCATTATCAAAAGGTAGACAAGGTTTTTTTAAACATCTGAACACAAATTAAAACCTACCTTGATATACCTACGATAATATTAGAGTTTCTATATTTTATAAGAAACAAATATAACAATTTGGCTATTTGTATGTTTGACAGTCACTTAAGACAGATACTTAATATCAACATTATTCACACTGCCCGAGATATTTCAAGTCTTTCTAACTGTTATAAGTTGATAACAAACCTAATATTGCAACTCAAACTTCAGGCGCCATTTACACGATGCCATTCTGGCATACCATTCTTGCCTCTAGCCACAGAATATTAGTTCCTGCTCTGTTGAGTTTGAGAAAGCAAGAGGCAAGAATGGTATGCCAGAATAGCATCGTGTAAACGGCGACTTACCTTCCAATAAAGCCAAACAATAACTCTTTGGTATTCTGTCCGCCGTTAGGAGTTATTGAACAAATTGCTCCAGGTGATTAATTGAGGATTAATTACAGGATCGTTTAGCATTAACTTGTTCACGCCTAATCTTACGCATCATTACATTGATGACGGCATGATGACTGCTACTGAAAACAGACGAGGTAATATAAGTATACATAAAGTTTTATTATAGTTTTACCTTCATCAATATAATACATACTTTATGTATATAGATGAAGCTGAGAGAAATGGCAAGTTTAAATTGTTGGCCTAATCCATCCCTACTATTATTATTATTATTATTTATTTATTTCAGATTACAATTATCAATCCATATGAAATTTTACACATTATTTTACACACACACTTATATCCGTATTATACACACACTTATATTACTACATACAGAATAATTATGATTAGTCAGATATATTAAAATTACATAAATAAATGAATTAATTAGGTACACAAACTTAAATCATTATAAAATTGAAAATAATTTACACATATGAATAATATGAAATAATATGAATTGTAATTCAGATAGAGCCCATCATAATGCGCATCCACCTGTTTTGAATAGGACAGTCTGTCCGGGCTACAATCATCTTCAGAATGCCGTTGCCGCTGTCTCGCGCACGCTGAAGTAGGGATGCGACTTTCTTGCGAATAATCGCTTGAAAGCCGTCCGTGCGCGCCTCCGCGAACATCCCGGATGCGCTGCAAAAGCGAGGCAGCCGCATCAGCATCCTGAAGATATTGTTGTATTGGACTCGCAGCGCGCTGGCAGCCCGTCGGGTGTGGTTTAGCCAGAGGCTGCACAAGTAGAAGGACTGGCAGTAAGCTTTAAACAGAGCTTACTATGACCATAAGCCACAAAAGAGCTTCGTTCAATGTTTAGGCTATCTCTTGACGCTCTTACATCATCTAATTAAAAATGTAATGGCCTGAAATGTAGGTATTGACATGAGAATATGATTAATCAAGTAAAGATGTTAATGTACTCCATATTTATGTAGGCCATAATGCAGTCTAAAAATTCCGTCTTAAACCCGTCGTAACTTTTTTTTAGTAGGTAGCAAAGTTGCGATGTTTGTAATTTGTAAGTTGTATAAAAGTACATACGTAGCCGTGTTACCTATTGAAGATAGTGAAGTAATAGTAACAGGCACCATTGATTATGTGTAAAACGTGCTGTTTCTCTGTGTTTGATCATTAGTTAAACTAACATCCACCTTAAGCTCCTGATTGTGATTCGACTAACTACTGAAATAGTTCAACAGCGTTTGAGGGTTTGATTAAACAAAATGGGGATGGGACATATGGAATGAAAATGTTTCTAAGTTTTTTTAACCAGCTATCATGGCTCAGCATCCATGGCTAAATAGCATTTTACACCACTTAGAGCGGTTTCACATTATCCGATCCGATATCGGATATCGGAGCTATCTAGTTCATATATTTTACTTGCCCCGCTATCGTATCGGCGTCCAATACCGATATCGGATCGGATAATGTGAAAATGCTCTTATTCAATGACATTATTTATTCATTCATCCTGTGTCAGTCAAAACCAGTCCCCAGCTCTTTTAAAATATTATTTTAGACCTTACTACTGGTAGTCTCTGCATGAAGTAAAATTCTCGCCTTTACACTATGTTTTAATTTGTCAAAGCATAAAAAATAAAGCTGGAGTTTTTACACAGCATCATCTAGCCCCAAACTAAGCAAAGCTTGTACAATGGGAACGGTAACTGATATACTACTTATATACTTTTTTGTTTGTAAATACATACATATTATACATAGAAACATCCAGACCCAGAGATGACTGGCAATGGACATGGACTTCATTTTGACATTTGAAACCCATTCTGGACTTCAATTGTCATTTTCGTATTATGTGACTGGTTATATTGGGATACTATTGGGATGAGAACAGTTTAAATCCCGCCTAAAGCGATGGCTGATCGAGCAGACTTTCTACTCGTTCTATGAGTTAGCAAGTTTATGTTATTATTATTATTCTTGATGTATTTTTATTTTTTGTCTTTGTTTTATTTCTTTTAATTTGATTTATTTGAATTAACGTTGATATAATGCATTAATCCGCTATATTGTAATTTATTTTTTTGAACTGACATGTACCAACAGTATGCAATAAATTAATCTGATTCTGAATCCTTATCTTAGCGACCTGCCTATTGTATACGAGTATACGAAGGTAATCCGCGCTGTCTGTAAATGTAATGGTATGATGGACACAATAGAATTGTTTCTATATTGAAAACTATCTTTCCAGCTGGCTAGCTATTGAAATAACAACTAATTATAGTTTTAGTTACAATTATGTTGTTAGTATTTAAGTACCTACATAAGTACTTAAATACTAAGTAAGTTGGCCACTAATAAGAGTTAGTAGCCAACTTTTAGGCCGCCTTAAGGTCTCCGTGCTTTAACGCCAGGACCGAAAATTGAACGTGCCCTTCGAGCACGGAAGCGCCTAGATTGATAATGTTACGGTTTTGACTTTTTAACTTTTGGTTATAAGTAAAACAAATGTAGATATATTATTATTACTATTAGGAGCCTGTAGTGTCCCACTGCAGGGCAAAGGCCTCCCTTCCCTCTCTCCACTCATCCCTGGTCTGGGCTATTGATATAAATATAAATATAGATATACAGATATAGAGAGAAATAAAAATATAACAGTACCTTCTCAGGCTGTAAAATATAGTTCAACTTTTGTAAAGCACGAGCTTGAAAATAGTTTATCCATTTCCCTACTATTCCTAGAAGACTTTGAAATTGAATGCTTTCGGTGTTGATGAAAGCGGAGGTCAAACTACACATCCAAGCCAGCTTTAGTTTTTCACTCATGTATACTGGATGGAGTTTCGGTTATTCTGTACTCCAATGTGAGATATTAGAAACGGTTCGTAAGCTCTTATTACAAAAAAACAGTCTAAAATGTATAAGATAGTTCGCAATGTGTGCTGATATGTAGATTACCATTTTACGGGAAGTTAACTTGCTACGAGCTACGAGATAGCGCTACGACATGAGCTACGACTTTGCTACGAGACCAGTATAATGAAATTCGCTTTGTACGCAAAAATACAGACTAGAATGAAATACGAACAGCGAACATTTTGTTATCGCGCTTGACAGTTGAGTCGTATGCGATAAGTGCCATGTAAAGCGTAGTGACGTAGCTTGCGTAGCTCTTAGTAGATCGTCTAAGCGACATTCTGTGTGGTCACAAAATGGATTGGTTGCATTGGCAATAACAACCGAGTGCTTATGAATCTAAAGGCACGGTAAATATTGGTTTTGAAATGTGGCAAGGGAGTACTTTTAATATTTTTTAGTTCTTATAATTGTAAGCATTCGAACTAGGAGTGCAATTTTGCTCAAAGAAATCATTCCTTTATTTTTATAAAGAAGCCATGCATTCAATATTTTTATAAAATACCCTTACCACACCGATGAATCAAACCTGCTAAATTCTGACAAAGTATTACTACTTTTATAACATTGGAGTTTGAAGAATATCGTGAGGTCACCTGCGGCCAAGTCTGCTTATTGACCAACCAATTTAGTTGAGAGGCTGTGCTGAACAAACCTACTCCATCTGAGCATTGTCTTTGTCACAAGCATGTCGTTGACGTGTAGGCATAGGTTGTTTCTGACACTGAATAAATAGTCTGGATACCCCTTCGATCAAGAACGAAGTGATACCCATTCTGGCTATATAAAATTGATATTGGCTATTCAATATAGAAAAAAAACCCACATTCATACTGCTGAATAGATTTTATAACTTTTAAATAAAAACAAATTAACTAAAATCGGTCCATCTGTTTGAAAGCTGGAAACCCATAGACAGACACGCAGATGCTTACCCACTTGAGACACTTGAGAAACCATGTAGTATAAAATATCATCTAACGATTAAAATACTTCAGCCTAACCATCCATCTGCGTAAGCCCAAAGTGAGGTTAACTATGCGATCCCAAACTTGTTTACTAAAATGTTTGCTGAACTAGTTAATTAATTAAAGTCTAAACATTACCATAAGACCAGGCATGTTCTAGTTTTCTTTCATAACAAACCATTGCTTCTTTTCATCAGCTTATTTTTTTATGATAGTAACCTTTATAACTGTGAAATGTCGAGCATTATTTATTTATTTATAACTTTACAAAAGTCAAATCTTTATAAAAAGTACTTTTGCATGGAATATGTAGTCCGATTTCAATTGTTTATTTGTTTGTGAACTAGTTAACCGATTTTAAGTACTTTTCCTTAGTTTATTTTTTCCTTCTCTTCGTGTTTACGTTTGTTCAGTGTTCACGTTAGTGAAGTCACAGAAAGCAGCTATATCGGAATCGATTCTACCGTGATGGCGTCACTACTGTTGTTGCGTAGAACTGCTGTTATTATATTTACTAGTTGTTCCCAGTACCTATGTTCCAGTATATTTTTTTGCTTTTACGTAATTTATAAGTCATCGTTATCGATATAATATAGTTTCATTCGTGTAAGAGCTACTATACTTACCTGCAAATGTAAAATTAACACTCCTTTTGTGCCTGGAGCTGAAAATAGCTTCCAAGCTAAATATTTTTTTAGTTATATACAAATATAATTTACAATACGCTTTGTATTGTAAATTATATTTGTATAGGATTTGACGCGGAGTAATCACAAACCAACATAAATAATCAAGGGACTCATCACACCTCCATCAGCTGGCACCAGCTAAGCTCGGGACAAGAATAGAGTAAATTGAAAACCATATTTTTTCTGAATAAAACAGTATTGTAGTGTGAAAGTTTATTTTCACTAATATTTTCTTAACTTTAGTGTTCGATAACTAGCAAACACAAAATAATGTATAATAAGCACAATCGTTCTTTAGCTCTTTGAAGTAGCTGCGCAGAACCCATTTTTGATGACGCCTAAAATCGTGCATCTCGCTTACTCTACCAAACCTGCGCAATCGTCTATTGCAACTAACTTCAGAGAGCTAAAGATCCGTTATGCTTAGTATAATTAAGATAATCATCACCTAACTGTTATAAAGTAATAAAAATATTTCACTTTTAGCAGTGCATTTGATACGTGTGTAGGTTTTCCATGAATCTAAAAGTTAAGCTGGCAAGTGCAGTGATACAATAAAAAAATATGAAAAGCGGACATCTGCATTGTAGGCGGTTGTTAGGCAACTCATCACAGACATCTACCCGTCAGTATAGCTGGAAATAACTAAATAATATAGTATAGACACTGTCGAGTTCTCGATTGACTTTTTACGAACGAGAAGCGCAAGATTTTCGTTTGAGTTAGTACGTTTGAAACTTTCTTGGAAGCGCGTTTCACACACAGATGCGCGTAATTATAAGTGGCGTATGCGTATTAGTGACTTCCTACTTTGTATGTTATTTAGAGCGTATAAAATTCTATTTCGTTTCAAATGCCCTACAGGTTGTTTTTAAAAAGATTGTTGTAGAAGCACGAGTACCTACCTAACCTCGCCTTCAGATTGCGTCAATAGCGAATTTAAATTCCAAGAAAGAAAATAATAGAATTATGACTTTTTTGATCGAGTAGGAGCTGCTTCAAAGGGTCGCTCATGTAACAGTTGTCAATTTCATTCATATCTGTTTTATACATTTTAAAGGAAGGTTCAAGATTATATTTTACTACTCTTCGATTTCCAGAAACTGTAAATGGCGCTAAATTGTTTGCTAAAACATTTTAAAAATTTTGACGTAAATATTGAAACACAGGAACGGGGAACGGTGATTGAACAGGAATGCAAGACAAACTTCGTCTAGGAAATATGATACGAGCTTCAAACGTACACCCAAATAATGAAATGGATGTGATCATCTCTAGCGAATACATTTTGTATCGCTTATCCTGAAGACACCCTGAAGTCTATCAACAAATATAAACCGATTTTGAACTGCAAGTAACAGTCGCTATGACATGTATTGCGAAATCAGTTTTTTCATGTCTTGTCGCATGGCTTCTAAAATGGCTTCTAAAACACCCACTACCTATCCTAGTATGTCATTGGCTGCATCGTTACTATATCATCATATTATTTAGTCCGGAATTCGTGAGCACAAAGTCAAGGCTTTACAAAAGCGGAGCTTCGAGTTTTACCAAATTAGGCCACCTTTGACATAGTAACTGCAGAATTTAATATCTGTTTTAGGCCAGCAATACTGCGTCACGAATAGGTGATATAATTTTGCTTGTTACTAAACAAGAAACATAATAGCTACTCGTATAAGTACCTAATTTTACGCTTTAGGACACATCCGCCAGATTCCACATTCGTCAGATCATTTATTTATTCCACATTCGTCAGATTTTTTTTACCTCTGACGAAACGATGATTCCTCGTTCGTCAGATTCCATTATTCTACATAGGTTCTACGTTAGGTTAGCCAGAAGCTAACCTAACCAAATGGGTCGTTGGTTAGGTTATGTTAGCATAGTGAAAAAACCATGCGCAAGGCGAGCGAGCGAAGCGAGTGTGCCGCGGCAGCGGCCGCCGAAGCGCCAGAAATAAATAAATCTGACGAAAGGGTTGTGGGAAGCCTAACCTACCCTCAGGGTCATTAGAAGTTATCCACATCCGTCATTCATGACAAAACTGAACTGAAATTATACAAAAAACTACTTCTGACGAAAGTGGAATCTGACGGATGTGTTCTAAATCAATTTTACGAGCGGAAGAAAATGGTAGTCTGATTAACAATAATCATGGAGCGAAGATCAGCACTATTGTCTTGTCTCTTTCCAAAACCACGCATTTGTTGGAATATAATATTTTTCATATCATGGATCGAGCCATGTTTGCCTAGTGACTGTCAATCCAAAGGTTGCGAATAGATTGAAAGATGAGAAAGGTTTGTTTCATGACCTATATAAGGATTCCTGATTCTTCTTTCGAAGCATTTTTTTTATCAAGCAAATCAATTTAGTTGCAATTTAATAGCTATTATTTCTTGCAATAAATCTTCAATTTGTCTGTTTAGTAGAGGGGGCACGTAGTGTCACTAATCAGGAGAGTCCATTGTTGTAGTGCATTGAGTCTGAGCACGTAGGACATCCGATAATTAGAGAATAGGTGTAATTATACAATATAAATATACTGTTCCGAGCTAATTAATTTAATTATTAATTCGTTTTGCATATTAAATAAATAAATAAATAAATAATGCTGGACATTTTTCACACAGCATCATCTAGCCCCAAACAAAGCAAAGCTTGTACTATGGGAACCAGATAACTGATAGAATACTTATATACTTTTTATATTATATTGAAACATGTTAGAGTTTGAATTGGCAAAATTGATTGTCATGTTCAAAAGTTTTGTTTATTTTCACCACTAAGATAATGAATAATTCAATATTCATTCATTGATTTCGAGTCAATGGTACTCATATAAATTTAGACCAGTCTTTAGCCACGGCCAATTCAATATAATGATAATACTCGAGAAGAAGAGAAACAAGGTAATTTAAAGGGGCTGGTCATACGCACGTTCAAAATTCATTTATGGCATTATACCATACTCACCCAAATTTTTAACAAATGTATAGTTTATTGTAATTTTTTATAAATCCTCAATTTTTTTTATCTATGAAAAGTCCACGTTCAAATGAAAATACCTAATTAATCTAGGGTTTTGGTGCCCCATGGGTGCCATAAGGACCCTCTAATTGCTGAAGTGCAGAGCTGTTAATTATTTTTATTTTTTTAACCGTTTTATGATAAACACTTGAAAATTTCAGAGTTTACATCGGTATTAATCAAAAGAAATAAATTAAACAATGTACAGAATCTGTCACGTGGAGTCCCACTCGCCCTTGCCGGTTTATTTATTTACCAATGTCAATGCTAAAGTTCTGCTTGTAGTCCTTGGTTGGTTGGAGTTGGATGAGTTCTAAAGCGGTTTCTGTGCATTTACATATACAATCTAAGTTTATTATAGCTTAGCTCGGCCTAAAACAAGATGTAGGCGGCTATGTGTTTTGCTCAGTTCAATGTACGGTGCTCCTAATATTTAGTGTTTTACTGAGCTATGTAAGTTTCCTAATCCTGAAATACTTATTACCTATTAAATTAAACATACAAATGCCAAATGTGAGCATAAACCTACCAAAATATTTGGACGTGTCTGACTCCTAAATATTTAATGTTTGTTATTTGAAAAAAAAACGTGTATTTTATTTGAAAATATTATATTCTTCTGAAACATTAATTTATTTTCAAAATTCAATTTTGATGACGGAGGATGAAGAAGTCTACATATGGCCCTGATAACGCAAGTGGCAAAGGTGATCTCATTGTCAGGATCTATTAATGGTAGCCCAGGTTGAAAAACTTTGATGTCACTTTCTTTTTCTAATTTATAATACAAAGTAGCCGTGGGTACGTATGCCAAGTGGTAAACGTGTGGTTAACAGTCACGTGACGCCCATATACGTCATCGACACGTCAACACATACGCATAATTGAGGTGTCACGGGTAAATGCAATCAGCTCGAGTGAACGCCATCAGAACACGATTATCGGAACAATGCAGCTTCAGGATATCGTATTACCTTGATTACATAATAGTAATAACCATGACTTATCGTTGTTGATTCAACTAATTGACCATTCCATTAAATTATTGATGACTGATATTGTTATGTATTGTGTCGTAAAAGGCGACTAAGGGAATAAAGGAACACAGAAGACGGGCAGCAGCGTCTCTGAACCGTTTGACATCTTACTGCGATCGCCAACCCGCCTGCCAAGCGTGGCGATTATGGCAATTCCTCCCAAATGTTTGGGAGAGGCCCTTGCCCAGCAGTGGGATCCCTACGGGCTATTAAAAAAAAAAAAAAATTGTTATGTATTTTACTATCCGAAATACATAGACCAAATTCCAAAATCCATATCTATTTATCCCCCTGCTTTAAACAGCGTAGGAAAACATCATAAGGTAATCCACACCCAAGCTCCACAGAGTTGACCATGTTTTTCTGAGGATCGTTTAAGTGATCGACAAGCTTACTCCATCTCAATACGTTCTAGGCTCTAGCTAGACTGTACCGAGGCAAAAGTTGCCTCCTGATGCTGCTAACCTTTTGGTTGCATAAAACTGTATCAAGGAAAGTAAATAAATAAATAAATAATGCTGGACATTTTCACACAGCATCATCTAGCCCCAAACTAAGCAAAGCTTGTACTATGGGAACCAGATAACTGATAGAATACTTATATAATTTTTGTTTGTAAATACATACATATTATACATAGAAACACCCAGACCCGAGACAAATACTTTATAATCGCGCACTTATAAAGTATTTGTCGCGCACTTATAATACATTCACCACACTGGTTCGAAAGAACTAGTGACACGACAAAAAGAAGAGTGCCCTTGAGCCAAGATACAAACTTATGTCACTCACAGCTCATGTGAAATTCGACCGCAGCTTCCGTAGGTGTGCAGCGTGAGCAATGTCCATAAAAAATACTATATACAGATTTATACAGCGTCAGGTGGAAACTGTGCTTACACTCAACGGGACGCTGGTAGTGTCTAATAAATAATATCCATACAATAATACAACAAGAAGGTACATAACTTTGTCAAATATAATATGATACAGTAAATAACGCTTGATAATTTAAACAAACAGCTGTGTAGTTGAGAACAATTATAACAGTGGTTTGCAAATTCAAATGAAATCTGTTAGTAGGTCGATTTATTTGTTTGTTTTGTTTGATCAAAACATTTACCACAAAGGTTTATATTATGTTCTAAATTTAATAATAATTTAAAATTTAATCCGCCCACAAAGCATACCGTACTTCGTGAACTTTACTCTCAGCAATGAACTTTGGAAAACTATTTCTGCGTTTCACTCAACAAAGGCACTATGCCGCTAATTTTCGGAAATGAGAAATACCTGCCTAAACATTATATTTTCGTCTTGACATAATATAATCTTGTCTAACAAGGTATTTCCTTTTATTTGCCAGAATGATAATGATTAAATTATTGTATGATGCAGCATAATCTTTATTTAAACTACAAAGATTTTCGTGTTTAGTTTATTCCACTTAGTCACTCAATACACAATATGATGAAACAATAACGCTTATGAGATAAGGAACATTGGAATATAAATAGCGTGTTATTCTTTGGAAGGTCATTAATTGGTTATAACATTAACGACTGTGTCTTCCAGATTTACTTCGACGCATAAGAAAATGTTAATTCCTTTACTCGGAGTTACTAAATACGATCAAAAACAAATAGTATTTTTTTAATTTTCGGGGTATTTATAATGTAAGTACCACACCAATAATTTTATCAACATTATTAGACTAACATAATCCTACATCCTAATATAAGTATGTATAATTTTTTTTCACCAATTGTGTTTTCAAAGCAAAAAAAGTCAAAGAAAAATATAACGGTAACTTTTAATAAAGCTGTGATAATGACGAAACCATAAGACCAAAACCAGCTTTGTATGCTCTCGCATGGCTAGTAAGTTTAACATTTGAATATTTAATATGGTAGAACTGTTCTTCAAAAGGACGGCAGAAACCACCCATTGAAATTGTTACATACCGCCCTTTGCTCTAGTAAATAAGATAGTTAAGTAAGTAGTTAGTAAGTCGGTAGTTCCCCTAATTAGCTAATAGGCAAATGTGTTCTTTCCCAAACTCTCAAATGTATTGTAAATAACTGATTAGCTTTAAGGACCTTATTTTTGTTTACTGGTATATTTCCATTTCATAATGATGTTTAACAGTCCCACGACCCTTTCATATAAATACCCTTGTATTAGAATAAGTTGACAGTTCTATTTCGTATTTCAAACTCACAACACAAATCCTCTGTATCAATTCGCTGTATCAAGTAGTTTAAGTTAAAGTATTGTAAAAAGTCTGAATAAAGTTTATTTTTATAGTGATTGTGCTATTTGCTACGTAACATTTGGCGCAGCCGGTAGGATCACGTCAGTCACGCGCAAGACGGGGATAACGTTTCGAGTCAGTGAAACGGTACCTGAAGGGTTTAAATCTTCTCCGCCGAACCTGCGACATGTGCATCCGCATTGTATTATTGTTACTGTGGTAAGTGGCTCAATTTATATGCTCTGTTTCCTTATATTTAGTCCCTAATTCCTAAAAACCTAATTTCTAAGACTTAATTCCTAAGACCTTATTCCTAAATCATTCATACATCATTCTCGATTCATTTCTAAGTCTCTAATCGCGTAATTCTCAAAATCAAAATGTCTTTCGACTCAAAAGTTATTAAAATAGATTCAGTTGCAATAGACGTTGATTTGAAAATGCTTTTGATGCTAGTGCCAGAATTCGATACGACAAACCCAACACAAGTTTATCGATACCTTCGTTCTTGTGATTCAGCCTTCAATCTTGCATCCGCAGCTCAATCACAGGTTCTATTAACATATGCTCTTAACAAAATCACAGGGCCAGGATCGTCTGACGTTCACATCAAACAATTCACACTTTGGTCAGATCTAAGAAATTTCTTGATTCAAAAATATTCACAGACAAAAACGATCGGTCATCTCCAATTAGAATTGCAATCACTTTTCCAGAAGCCCAATGAATCAATCACTGACTATTTCCATAGAGTAGATATGTGTAGGAGTAAGTTAGTTGAGAAGTTGACTACAGAGACAAACGATGAAACTTTGCAAGGCCGCGTAGCAACCGCGGAAGAAACAGCTCTTAACGTCTTTGTCAACGGGCTCAGTTCAGATATAGGTGTAATGCTTAGGGTCCGATCGATCTCCAATCTCACCGAAGCCGGTCATTTCGCGATTCAAGAAGAAAAGATTCGCAATATGAACAACGCCAGGCAAGCGCTGTATCGAAACAGCACCCCTCGCCCAATCAATACGCGCACAAACGATGTTAGGCCAACCTTCAACAAAAATTTCACACCACAACTTCAAAATAACATGAAATTCTGCAACTATTGCAAAAATCCCGGACATCTTATTACAGAATGTCGAAAACGCGCCTATAATAATAGTTTAAAACAAAATTCTGTGCCTCAACAACGACCATTACAGCAACGCGCTTTGCCACCAGCTAGGGTGAATAATTTAAACTCGCAGGCGGCCGAAGAGACGGGCACTCCTTCGGAAACCGCTTTAGCCTGCTTTACCAGTGCCCAGACACTGATGTCGAGCCCGAGCTCGAGTCAGATCAAGATTGCGGAGACAGATGCACTCCAACTAGAATAGTAGAATCAAAGCCTCGCAAGCTAATTCGCAATCCTAAGAATCATGAATCGTTTCATTCAGTCCATCGGGGACAGACGACCATGGTTCCGCCCAGCAAGAGTAGCGATACGGCACCACAGAACAGACCAGTCTATCGGAGACAATTTTGTGATGCTAGCACTCAAACTGAATTACCAAATCTGACTCAATCAAATTCCAATTCCAAAATCATTTCTAAATCTACTATATCGACTCAAACTCAAATCCTAAATTCGACTCAATCAAATACTAATTCCATTTCCAATTCCCAAATCGATTCTAATTCAAAATCAATTCCTAAATCTATCAAATCCAATGCTAAATCAAAAAACAAATCAAATTCCAAATCGAAACCTAAATCAAAACCTAAATCAAAAATTTCTAAATCCTCTGAATCAATTACCATTTCCTCGCTCAACGTACCTCCAGAAAACCTTCTACACTGCCAATTCCACATCGAAGGTGAACCGGTTACACTACTGATTGATACAGGAGCCGCCATTTCAGTTATTAATAAGGCCAAAATCGGCACCGCTCCTCTAGATGTATCGAACATCGTATCAATCGTAGGTATCTCGGGTAATCAATCGTCTATTCGAAGCTTCGGAACAGCGCCAATATCTTTAGATAATTTCCCAAAATTCAAATTCCACGTAGCCAACCTGAATATTTTAGTCGACGGAATACTAGGTAATGATTTCATGTCCAAATTCAATGTTCATATATCTGTTCAATCAAAATGCATGAGAATCCGCGACCGCACTTACAAACTCTTCCATATCGGTGAACAAGACTCAAACAAAAATCAAAGCGAACAATTCGTAGGTCAACGCTCAGAAACCGTAATTACCTGCTATACAGAAGACATCGCTAACGGATGTGCAATAATCGAAAAACAGCAAATCAATAACGATATTGCCATACCGAGCGCTTTAGTAACAGTTAAAAACAATAAATTCTTAGTAACTTGCGTAAACTCTAGCACCGACGATAAAATCATTCCCATTCCCAAAATTCAAGCGACTTTGTTTACTCAAGACCTTCACGAACTCAAGTACCCAATTAACGTTTCTAGCGTAACTAATAATACAAAAATCAACGAGCTTGTTCGACAAGACCACTTAAACGATGAAGAGAAGGAATCACTCAACAAAATGGTTGACGAATTCTCAGATATTTTCTATTCCGAAGGCGAACCTCTAACATTCACTAATCATACGAAACATTCCATTCCTACTACATCTGAAACACCAATTCATACCAAAACTTATCGATTTCCTTTCGTACACCAACAAGAAGTCAAATCACAAGTTCAGAAAATGCTAGACCAAAACATCATACAACCTAGTACATCTCCTTGGAGTAGCCCTATTTGGGTCGTCCCAAAGAAACTAGACGCGTCAGGCAAACAAAAATGGAGAGTAGTTATTGACTATCGCAAACTCAATGACGTAACGATCGGAGATAGTTATCCATTGCCAAACATCACTGACATTCTAGACAAGTTAGGACACTCAATCTACTTCACGACACTAGATCTAGCCTCTGGGTTCCACCAAATAGAGATGGACCCCAAAGACATTCCAAAGACAGCCTTCAACACTCCTTACGGTCATTACGAATTCCTTAGAATGCCATTCGGCCTGAAAAACGCACCAGCTACCTTCCAACGCGCTATGGACAGTGTCCTTCATGGACTACAAGGTGAACGATGTTTTGTCTACCTTGATGACATCGTTGTGTTCGCTTCCAGCCTCCAAGAACACGAACAAAAACTCACCGAAGTTTTCAAACGTCTTAGAGAACACGGTCTTAAAATTCAACCTGATAAATGCGAATTCATGAGAAAGGAAGTAGCTTACCTAGGTCACATAATTTCTAGCGAAGGTGTAAAACCTAATCCTGAAAAAGTCAAAGCTGTTCGCGAATTCCCAATTCCTAAATCTTGTAAAGACATCAAGTCATTTCTAGGTCTTGCGGGTTATTACCGTAGGTTTATACCAAACTTTAGCAAAATCACTAAGCCAATGACAAGCCTTCTTAAAAAGGACGTTCCATTCATTTGGGGTGAAGAACAACAACGAGCATTCGATAGCTGCAAAGAAATTCTTACAACTACCCCTATCTTACAATATCCTGATTTCACCAAAGAATTCAATCTAACTACTGATGCTTCAAAATATGCAATTGGTGCAATTCTCTCTCAAGGCGAAATCGGCAAAGACTTGCCAATAGCATACGCTTCACGTACACTTAACAAAGCCGAATCCAACTACTCAACCATCGAGCGCGAACTACTAGCCATAGTATGGGCAGTAAAGCATTTCCGACCTTACCTCTTCGGTCGAAGGTTTAAAATACTTACTGACCATAAACCACTTATTTGGCTCATGAACGTAAAAGATCCCGGTAGTCGATTAGTACGTTGGAGACTAAAACTCGAAGAATACGATTACGAAATGAAGCACAAGTCCGGTAAGACTAATACTAATGCAGACGCTCTTTCTCGCCCACCTATCATGAATTCAAACATCATTGACTTGACAGAATCACCTCCTAACTCACCTGGAGTACCTCCATCGGATGGATACCTCCAACTTAACTTTGAACATTACACTGCTCTAGACAACATCGAACGTAAATGCTTCGAATCCTCTAAACTCAAAATTTCACCAGATCGGTTACTAGATCCCAAACACAAGAATATATTCATTCCTACATCTTGCAACCTCTCAGATCAAAACAGCATCGTCAACGAAGCCTTAAGCTTATGTTCTGGTACAGAACCCTATTTAAATAAAACTAAAAATCTTTATGATGCTGACCTCCTAATTTCTAATGAAAAACAAAACCTTTTCTTTTGCTGCACTCGACCCAATCACTTCGATCCTTGGGATTCGGAGAGTTATTTCAAAGCTTTGCTCTCTTGTCTTCAACAAAATACAATCCCAAATCTCTATGTACCTGATTTGAAAAACGATCACACTTGTAAATTAATTAACAACGAACAACATCGTATTACAGCATATTTAGCCGAATATTTCGATTGCGAAATCACTATTTGCGAGAACAAAGTTGTCTATCCCAAACCTGAAGAAATCCCTAACATTTTGAAAACCTATCACGATGAGCCTCTTTCAGGACATCGAGGTATAGTTGAAACAACACGAAAGATTCGAGACGAATTCTTTTGGAAAGGAATGACCAATGACATTAAAAACTACATCGATTCGTGCGTTGTTTGCCAGCGCAACAAAATACAAAGAAAGTCATTTCAAGCGCCCATGGTCATAACCTCCCAATCAACCGAACCTTTTGAGCGAGTTTCAATGGACTTAGTTTCCTATTCAGATATTAGCGAAAATCATAATAAATACGTGCTAACTCTTCAAGATGACTTAACGCGATATGTACAGGCTTATCCTATCCCTGATAAAGAAGCGGTAACCGTAGCTCAACAATTGCTCCACTATTGTCAACATTACGGAGTTCCCAAGAGATTCCATTCAGATCAAGGCACCGAGTTCATGAATAAAGTCATGAAACAACTCATGCAATTCTTAGGGTCAAACCATACTTTTAACACCACATACCATCCCCAAACTAACGGTGCTCTCGAACGCTTCCACGCCACCTTACGTGATCACATTCGCATGTATCATAATCGTCGACTAAAGAATTGGGATCAAATAATTCCTTTCGCAATCATGTGTCACAACACTTCGATTAATAACTCCACAGGCTATACGCCTCACGAACTTCTCTTTGGCTACAAACCTCGCCCATTCTATTCTTTAAAGCCAATTCCCGATTACACAGCTTCCGATTATCTAAAAGACCTAAATGAACGCCTCAGAGCATCGCGAGACGCAGCTCTGAAAAGCCTAGAGAATATGAAAGAGAAGGCTAAAGAACGTTACGATAGTAGAATTAAGAATCATGTAGAATATAAGGTAGGAAATAAGGTAATGTTACGGGTTCCTAACCCTAACAATTTAGACGCTAAGTGGGAAGGCCCCTACGAAGTGATTCGCGTAGGTTTCAACGAAAACTATTTGATTAAAGGGGCAGGTAAAAATCAATTAGTGCATGCTAATCGCTTGCGACCTTATGTAAGTTAGGTTAACGTTAATTTTATTTTATTTGCAGGGTTTGCCGTTATACAGCAGCCCAAACTCAAACCATGTCCTTTACACAAATCTTTCAAGATCAAAATTATATTTACAATTTCATGTTTTGCTCGTTATTAAAACTTATACTCTGTTTCATTATTTACAAACTTTACATTATGTCTAAAAACTATTTTAAAAACAAATTCAATTCTAATTCGAGTCCTTCTATTTCAGGGCAACCACTGGAATCGTTGCCAATTTAAATATCTCGATACCTCTTACCTCACACGCAGGTATCTTTTATAATGACGAAGGAGAAATATTAGCAACCGAAGAATCATGGAAATTAGTCATATATCGCGATCTAAAACCTCTCTTCATATCATTCGAATCTTTGCAACGTCTCTCTAAAAACTTTCAATCGATGTCAACTCAATATCTTAACTTTCCTAACGTCCAATCTACTAAATCTTACCTTAACGTAAATCTTAACAAAATCGAATCTAGACTTTCCGAACTCAACATGTACTTAGGTAAAAACTCACGTGTTAAGAGAGAACTCTTAGACGGCTTTGGCACTGTTTTAAAATGGCTCATAGGAACACCAGACGCCGCAGATGCAAAAAGGTACGACGATTGCATCGATAAACTCGAACGGCAAGAAGTAAGCCTAGCAGACCTTATGCAAAAGCAACTTCAAATCACTTCTTCAGTAATGAAAAATTTCAACGAATCCATTTTTAAAATTTCCTTTGATGAACAAATTATTAACGAAAACATAAATCGATTAAACGATCATCTCAACAAAACTGAAAACCTAATATTCAATCTTAAAGTTAGCGAAGACATCTCCACTGTATCCCTTCAAATCCTAGAACTCGTAACAAGTCTAGAAAATGAAATCGACGATTGTCTTTCCAGTATTCTTTTTGCCAAATCTAACATCATTCATCCTTCGATCATAAGTTCCAAAAGGCTTTACGAAGAGCTTCTAAATTCAAACAAAATTCGAACAAGCAAACGTCTTGTTACCTCTGTCTCTATCGAAAATATTCACACTCTACTAGATTCCTCAACTTTAACTGCATATGTATATTCAAATCGTTTAGTTTATATTTTAGAGTTCCCTCTCGTCATGAATAATCCCTTAGTCCTTTACCACACCTATTCAGTTCCAATCCAACATCCTAATTCCTCGCTCCATTCAACAATCCTTCCCGAGCATATTTATTTGGCTACTGACCCAGATGGACAATACTATGCGTCCACGAGCTCGCTGGACAACTGCAAGATCTTCGCGACAAGAAGACGAGTCTGCAAGGACCTCGTGATCTACGACGCTACGGAGCGACCCATCTGTGAGATGCAACTTCTATTCAGCAAAACTACTACTATTCCCAAGTCCTGCGTCACAACAACATTTCCTGCGGAAATTCAAACTTTTCAACCATTGGATGACAACAGATGGCTCTACATCCTCAACATCGAAACAAGCTGCGTTCTTCACTGCGGAGACGTCATTTCCAACTACAAACTTCAAGGCTCTGGAATACTAATTCTACCTCAAGGATGCAAACTCCACACAAGATATAGCACGCTGACTGCCTACACATCGTCAGATCAGAACATCACGTATCCTATCATCGTTCCCGACATTAGAACAGACGACTGCTTCGAGATCCCAACAAAAATGGAAGTCCCACATCTGCTTCCAATCACCATCAACGAGATGCCGCTTGATTCGCTCAGCAAACTAAAATCTCACCTCGACAGATACTCGGACGAACTAAAAAGGATACAAGCGACGGCGAAACCAAAATCATTCATCGAGCAGCACAGCCCTATCTTCTCATGGTTTTATTTCACCACTGGCATCCTACTTCTCTCATACCTTCTTATAAAATTGTGCAACAGATGCCCCAACGGTTTCATCGGAAGGAGACGAAGATCATCAAACGACGGATGTATCCAAATTTTCAACAACTGCTTCGACAATTCACGAAGGCAGCGAACTACCCAAGTTGCCATTCCAATGCGAAACATTAATCCAACAACTTCTTGTATCACGGACGACGAGGACGACGCCAACGCCGAGAACATTCCATCATCGCCAGATTCCCAAAGATCAGGCGCACGCACCCGATCTTTTTTCTAAGGGGGGAGGTGTTACATACCGCCCTTTGCTCTAGTAAATAAGATAGTTAAGTAAGTAGTTAGTAAGTCGGTAGTTCCCCTAATTAGCTAATAGGCAAATGTGTTCTTTCCCAAACTCTCAAATGTATTGTAAATAACTGATTAGCTTTAAGGACCTTATTTTTGTTTACTGGTATATTTCCATTTCATAATGATGTTTAACAGTCCCACGACCCTTTCATATAAATACCCTTGTATTAGAATAAGTTGACAGTTCTATTTCGTATTTCAAACTCACAACACAAATCCTCTGTATCAATTCGCTGTATCAAGTAGTTTAAGTTAAAGTATTGTAAAAAGTCTGAATAAAGTTTATTTTTATAGTGATTGTGCTATTTGCTACGTAACAAAATCTTACAGCGGAAATTCTTTAGAAACATAAACATGCTATTCGCCAAATTCGCCTGGAGCCGTTTGTAAATTCCCCTCATCCACTCATTCACGTTGGCCGTATTAATATTTGCTCTCGCGTACATTTTATTTTGACAAATGAATAAAACTTGTATAGAATATAGATAGGTATATCCGTTTCCGGAATGATGATGGCACAGTCGGTGGATGCAGTGCAGCGTTAAGTACTGTATAAACTTAGTTCGTTCGTTTATGACCGTTCCGATAATATAATGCGCTTGGTTAATGTTTCTTGCATCCCTCGATTGTAGATGAATACAATTTAATATGATAGTAGTACATATCCATACCAAAAAGAAATCAAGAAATTTAAAGACTGGCGTTATTTTAATGATTTTTTTTATGATAACCGTAAATCGATAATTTCTTATTTGAGTGAATATGATCCTATTACGATGCCTCAATCAAAATTATTCGATATGTCAGCACATATTCGTAATGATCCATTTTGCTGAAATACGGAAATTCACTTAGCGCACATGATATATGAAAAGAGGAGCTGAAAATATTTTTGCCACTGATTTTGACTAAACTAAACTAAAACGAGAAGTAAAAGCGCAACCCGGTTCTGTTAGTTCTTGTTCAATTATTTTGTTATTTTATTAAACGTGTTGTAATTTTTTTACAGATTAAGTTGAAACTACCGGTCACCTAAATAAAATGGTAAGTAAAACATTTAATTAAATGTTTTTCACTGCGTATAGTACGCAGAATTACTTATAGCGTACTGCGTATTTATAGAATACTTAACTTAAACAAAAATCTTCGAGACATTGCATTGCCTTCTGAATAAATTGAATAGAGATCGTGTTTATTGAAGTAAATTCTATCAATTTAGTGCGGAAGGGACAACGGCGCACTTCCTGTCTGAGTGTGATGAGCTAATATTTGTTCGACCTAGTCCACTTAGCACGATTATAAATAGAAAATTTCACTATAAGTAGATGACAAACTTTGATGCCTAGGAATCTATCTTTTCAATTCTTCGTTCACATTTAGCTTGATGTGTAAACTTATTGGTACCTGTACCTAGCTCATGCAAGAGGGCAGTAACACTTGTTGCATTCTTTGTACACGTTATGGTCATTATTTGCCAATGGCTATCGCCATTTGAATCGATTCACTGATTACACTCTGACACATAAACACCGAAAACGAAATAGGATCACAAATGTATTCCCATTTCCCAAGAACACAGTAGACATTTATATAGTAGTCTTTCTATGCACCGTATGAGCACAAAAATCACTGTGAACTGTGTAGGTTGAGTTATCTTTGTAGGTATGTACTACTATCTCGTCAAACTAGATTTGATCGACCCCCCATATACAGGGTGTAAAAAGACTACTACCGAAAACTGAGGGGTTGCAATCAGACCATGATTCTAAACATATCTAGCGAAAAAAAAAAAACGCTATTTTTGACTTGGCTACGTCATTTTATTTTATTTACGGTTATTTACAACTAGAGCAACATAAGACCATCATCATCATCATCATCAGCCTATGGTAGTCCACTGCTGGACATAGGCCTCCCATAGTGCGCGCCATTGCGTCCTGTCCTCAGCTTCGACGCATCCAGCTTCTGCGGCAGCCTTTCGCGGATCAGATTTTCAATAAGACCATACCTACCTGATAATTTCATTAATAAAAGAAAAAAACAGTTAATACTCAAAATCTAGCAAGCTACGTAAAACAACGCGCCCAGTACATACGCAAACAGTAATCTTCAAACACTGTTTGCTCCGGATATAATGATTTTTTCGGAAAATCCTTTTGGATTTGGTTGTATGTTGGGATGCTGTACCTACTCCTTTCGGCTTCGGTAGACGTCTTTTTACACCCTGTATGTATATGCAGGTATCTAAATGAAACATGACTACATCAAAGATAATAAAAAACTGAAGGTTCAAAGCATACTTGACGATATCTATAGCGCAGTGGGCAGAATTCCACCTACGATACAAAATATAACAAGTACAAGTTGTGCTTACACTGGGCTAGATGATGGGGTGTGAATTGTCCAGCATAATTTTATCTATACTGAAATTTCAATACATTTCCTGTGCAATTAGAGAGCATAGTATCACCGAAAAGTTAATCGGCTTGTGCATTCGACTCGCTAGTTCAGTGGAGGTGAATATTAGTAAAACGGGGTGATTCTTGAACAATGCAGGCTCGTTTCACGGGGTCTTTTGTGTGTACCAGGCGAGCCCCACGCCTCTCTGCCGATGGTATTGAGTGGGCACAGCTTACGGTGTACAAACTTTCGATTTACACATTTTTATTTAAGCTTCTAACAAAGGGTTTATCTTTATATTTCATACTTTTATGACGCATTTTATTTTAAATTTAACTAAGTACTTGTTGATTTAAAAAAAGGGCGTTGTAATGCTTGAGGTACTAAGATGGAATAAGCCCAGCACCTAATCTCAGCTGACGATGTCGCATGATGGGTATTAATATTTACTAATGTTTTAAAAGCATCAACGTCATTTCGTTAGGGTTTAACATTTCATGTTTGAACTAGGTACTTGATGCTATAAAAGTTAATAAAACCCTAGTTTCATTTAAAACAAGATAAGTACTATATTTCTCAGCTACAAAAATAATTTTGAGGAGGGAAGGAAGTATCTACTCTTCCACATTTAATTATGTTTATAAATCGTGATCAATCATTTCGATATTCATCGCATCAGCTAAGTAAGCATGTATACAATGTTAACAAAACAAGCTCAAAAACACCTGTATCATCTTGATGGATGCTCCTAAAGCTTTTGTTCAATTTCGCATCTTATCAACACATCAAAACATAAAACTGGAAAACTGAACCCTACACTTTTGTAGGTTTCACCATACTCTGTTCCGATAACAGCCTGCTTTGTAAAATTTTTCTGACTGTCATGTTGCTGGCACAATTATCTCTAGGCCTTATTTCCAGTGTTGCCAACAGTTATACTAGCTTACCACTGGAGTCAACCTTTAAAACCTCCAGAAAACCACTAACAAAAAATTTTGTTAGACCCAAAATCGTTAAATTTTCCACTACGTTATTTTTTGCATATATTATTGTGGTTTCGACATCGACCTAATTACGCATGAATAAACTCGCAATCACAAGTTTACAAGTTCACAAGTCACATCACAACACATTGAGATGAACTGCGCAGTTCCAAGTTATTTCCTCACCAACATCATTTGCCTGCCCTTATCCCACTTATGCAGGGTGGGCGCAACATGTTCTCTTCTTTCACTCTCCCCTATCACTCTGCTTGACAAGGCTGTTATCGAACTCACAGAGTAATGATTATTTGATCACGTTCTTCAAACAGATGTTCTAAGGATACTTTTACGTAGACACCGAATTCGTATGAATTCGAAAATTCACTCAAAATTTTACAAAGGATGTTTTTATTTCGGTACTTACACAGACGTTTTGTAAATTGTTGTTCAACGTGCCGTGCCTATAATCTGTTTCTTTGCGCACTTCTGGTGCTTCTCTGGTTTATAGCGATATCTAATACATACAGACTTAATTATTCAAGAATGTCGAAAGCGTGTCTATTATATACTCGTACTTACTAATATCACGCTCGAGCATAGAGCAACCATTGAGGATGTTAATAAAATAATGTAGGTTTTCCAGTTCATTGCTCTTTTTCTAAGGAAACTCAACGTATGAGTACAAGATATAGATTCTTGGCACCTACTGTATGTTTTACTTTTTGGTTTATTTGACAATCTGATAAACTTGTATTCTTGCAGCGTCACGTTGCAGTGAACCGTTCCCTAATGAACCAACATCCTAATTATATTGTAGGTGGCCTTCATTCTAGTGTTTATTACTAGAGGACAGGTGGGACATAAACAAAGTTTGAGATGTTGGCGAACCTGTTCAAATAACACCCTAGCTGGAGCCCCTCTTGAGACAAATGCCCTAGCAAAGCCATTGACAAATTGCACACTTTAACTATTTGATAAATTAATTCAAACGAGCCTGAAATAGACACAAGTGCGAATTTGAGATGGGGTTGAGCATTCTGTAGTTTTTATGTATTTTATGTTTCTAGAAAATAGATAAAAAAAAAGAATAAGACTATGATAGCGGCATCACAGTCCAACTATTTGAGAATATTATCACACATACTGGGCTTGTTATACTTGAGTGAAAATAAGGCCCAATAAATTTTCCATTTTGCTCTAAAACGTGCAAATCAAATTGTTTCTCCCAATCGCCGGGTAATTTAAGAGAGATTCCCAATTCTAGCTGTATCGGTCGATAATTATTGCGTTGTACGATCCAGCGGGCACACGGACAAATGAGCTTTGCTAATGGCACTCCGATTTACGGAATACTTAAAATGAGGTGTTGACATCGAACGTCGATGAAAAAACATTGACCTAAAATTGTCCTTATGTGGATTGAAACTGAACTATGTCACCTGTTTTTGGATAATTGAAGCATTTTGCTAGAGCAAATCTAGAGTTCTTTGAGCTATTAGAAACCTTTTACCGTTTAATTATGCTGTAAACCTTGCTTTCCGAAATTAGTTACTGAAAATATTCGAATAAAATGTTATAAACGAAGTTCGTCCACGACGATTTAACGTCTAAAGTTTGGTTCTCCAGTTAAATAATACAAGTACCTACTTTAGTGCCAAAGCTTCGTTAAAACGAAAGTCGAACCTTTTTTCAGGTAGAAATGAATTGATTTGGATATTTAAGAGTAACAGATGCTAAGTAAAACTAATTAGTGACTAAATTGCATGTCCCTAAAATGGTTAGTAGGTACTAATTTAATCGAAATGGATGTGTTTTTCAATAAAATATATCGTTATTTGAATATCAGCGAAGATATATTTCATTCCGTCCCTTTGTAAGAATGTTTGACACGTTCGAGTTTGTTCTTAGAAATACTTGACATGTATTCAAGCACAATCTGTGTATTCATGTGAGGCAAAGGGTTATCAGTTCTACAGGGTTCAGATTTGTAGGTATTGTACTAAACTTTTTAATTTAAACTAGATGTTATGTTAGCTTCTTTACTGGTATTAATCAATGCGATATCTTCCAAACGCGAAGTACCTAGTCATCGGGGTTTGGTCTTAACGCGATCTGGTTATACAGATAACAAGTCAAATTAAGATGTGGTCATAAAGCTCTTAACCCCTATGCAATCTCGTAAGCCACTTCTAAGATCTCTTCATTCTTTACTTTAGAAAATTCAAAAAATATCATTTTTAGATTACTACTGATTAAAACATAAAAATGTGGTAGATAAATCGTATTTCTTACAATTATCTTACGTTTTCAAAAAAAGTGTGATTTGTATGAAATACTTTTGAATCAACGAACATGATCGACAACATGTCATGTGGACACAGTTAGGGCGAAAACAGTGTAACGATAAAAATATTTAATATTCATGCACTTGAAGGGAAGGGGAACACATCAAAGTTTACCTTGTTGTGGTTCCACCCTTGTCACCTACAAACAGTAAACTACCATGTAGCGTGTTTTAATCGTGGATGTCACATCCACTATAGGTACCTAAAATAAAATTTACAGAAGCAATTAGGTAAATATTTCAAGTGTACCTTTTTCTATTCCACGTGGAACTTGGACAATCCTTTTTAAAATCAGCGAAGACTTGTCAATAATGTTTATCTGAATCTGCAGAGAAAAGATGCCATCTTTATTTATAGGAATAAATTTTCATTTCAATAGAAGTTGATACATGGCTCATTATATAATAAAAAATTTGTTTATTTCTTATAAATGTCTACCAAAGGAATTGTTTTTCATGTTTTATTTTTTTCGACAACCCGTTTGGCCATTTATTGTATAGTCTATAGATATTGTGATCGTTGTTCCAGATGTGGTGGGCTATGTGGTGCGCCGCGGTGCTGGTTGGCAGCTCGCTGGTGGCGGCTGCGCCCGCTCCCGATTCTCTCAACTTAGACATGGTTCAGATGGACTCGTCTGCGCCTGATGACGTGAGTTTTATAAGTTTTTAGTTACATATTACGCCAATGATGCAAATAATAAGTAACTACCTACAAATCAAATAGGCAAACCGACGAAAACGTAAAAGTTACACGTCTTACGTGTCTCTTAGTGTGCAAATCTTTATATTTTTTTAGAAGTTTTCGGGAAAGTAGCTAGAACTAAGCAGAAAATTTTAAAAACAAACAAGCAGTGGATTTAACTACTTAGCTTACATTTTAATTTTATTTTTTGCTGAGACATCATTTTCGTCAAATGTGATGTGAAAACTTTTAATGAAAAGATGAAAAATACTCATCGGTCTACTCTTATGTAAAGTTTATTTCTGTTGGTTGTTATGACAAAATTATGATAACGAAACCGAATGGAATTAAATAAAAATATCTATGATCGAGCCCAATCTTATAAATACGACATTTGGGTGGGTGTGTTGTGTATTGTTCAATTGTATTGAACCGGTAAAATTGTTCCAGAAAATTGAAATCTTATAAGCACTACAGAGATAACTTTGTATGTACGCATTGTACGCTTTGTATGCGTAGGACCGAACAAAAACAGGGATCCCGTAATTAACAAGATTAGCCCTTTGGCCACTTTGACATTAAACATTATTAATTTTCTAGGAAAGCCTTTACTCTGTCCAGCCAATGGGAGGACGTTACGCCGCTGCTCCTTGGCTTTACCTGCTTTCGGATATGCCACATGATTCTCAGGTAAGAAAACAATAAAAAAAAACAACATAAACACGTTGGTGTAGCAATGTTCTACGAACTTCTAATGTCTTGAAATCCCACATTAACCTTTAAAATTTCGTAAAGCATAGCAATGTTCTACGTAAGTTTCGTACCATTCAAATAAATATTTATAATACCACATGTGTTTCCAATAAAGGCAATAATATTTAGTGCTACGCTACGCAACAAGTAATTTTAATTGCGCAATGTGTAGACCCTAAGATGTAACTATCAGACGAGGCAATCTGCAATAAATATTTAAGATCTTTGTATTACCACATTAAAGCAAATAAACGAATTATGAATTATGCAAAATTAATTAGAGGTAACAAATTAATATTCACGAAATAGGCTGTCTTCAAAGTCCGAGATTGATATAGGTAGGTAACTTCATTTAAATTGAAATAATAATTCGTGGACTCGAGACAGCCCGTTGTCGGTAAAGTTTGTTGGCTGTCCCTATTATTTGCTTCAGATTTTCGAGACCTTTTTGTTTAGGTCAGGTTAAAAGGCTCCCTGTAATTAGTTAAATAAATTACAATGTCAATTTGAGACTTGAAAGGCTCTGCAGAGATTGAGGTGTTCAGTAAATATCCAAGTACTTAGGATTCACGATGCCATAATGATCTCAGACTTATTGTGGAAGTTTATTTGTATTTGATGTCCGTCCCAGGATGCCATAAAAATAATAATTTTCGTTTCGTGGCTCACTAGTCTAGTCCAACATTTGCACCAAATATTTACACAACAGAAACATTTGAATTCTTTTGCCTGAGACACAGCTTAGTGTCTTTGTACTTGTACCTATGTCTTGTTCGATACAATTATCTATCTATATTTTTTCATTTTGCTCGGGTTGATTTGTGAAAGTGTCTACATTTAGTGTTCGATACACAAAAGGTACCCGTGAAGGTGACTGCTGAGGCAAACAAAGAGAGGCCACTCCAGTCACACCAAAATGAGGCGTCTTCCGGGCAGGAGATGGCTAACGAAGTGAGGTTGGGTCGGGATCGTCGATCCTTCACCGTCAACCCTCCTGTGGAGCATCTGCAGAGGAATGCCTACCTCTACTATTTGGGCCGCGTTGCACAGGAGAACAGGGACTTTTTGAACCGCATCGGGAAAAGAGGTCAGTAAATGTTATTCCTGTATCCTACACATAGGTACTTACAATTCTATTTTGAACTGTTAATTTGGCAGACTTAAAAAAATAAAATAATACTAATGAATATTATTTGTTAAGTAACTACTTTACTTTTATTCGTTTTGATTTCGGTTGCGTACTTGCAGTTTCAAATAATATAATCTTGACTCATACCGACCTACTATTTGCCAATATACTTTGCATTTTATTTAGTCACTTTTAAGATAATGATTATTAATGACTATTTCTTATTATGACTGACCCGGTATTTGTTTTTTTTAGCGCGTTGGAGTGGTGCGGATTCTTATTGAAAAACTTAAAGCCTCAGCGCTAGCAGTCCATTCCATCTCTCTTCATGGAACATAATAAATAATTATCCTTGGGACACGTTTTTTTTTTACCTCAAATACAGCTATATATCGAAATACCTATGACATTAATTTGTGACCGATGATAATTTTAACATAAAATGTATTTTTTGAATAAAGTACCTTTTTCATGATTTTTATTAGACTTTTTCTTGACACAAGAAAAATATTAATTATTATTTATTATTATTATTATTTATTTATCTAAACATAAAAGAAAAGGGCTTTGTCGCTGAGCGACTATACCGCCCAATCGGTAACATCTTAGGTCAGTCTTCTTCATCTTCTCTATCACTTCACTTCTTGGTTTCTTCTGGTTTTACTTCACTCCCCGGCTTCTTCTCTTTATTCCTTCTTCCTCTTCAAATTTTATTAATGGCAACTAACTGTAAACTGTATTAACAGTATATTCTGCAAATGTCAAGTATCTTCACCTCTCAAATATGTATTATGTCACGTCAATTTGGTTTTGAAAAAACATGGCGGCTTGTTATTTCAAAACTCCAACGAAAATCTTTCGTCAAATGAGAAATTTACTTGAATACTCCCCCATTCCATTTACCAAATCTCCTGTTACGTGATCCAAGGCTTCATTAGTAAAATGCCACCGAAATTACATAATAAAACCTAGTAAAACACGAGAAAAGTAAATAAAATAGCAGAGCCACAAGCTCCTTCAAAAATGGCGAAAGAAGTCCCCAAAATATTAATAAAAGACTGAACGAAAAGCAAATGAACATCAGCTCAGCGAGATATTTAATTAATTGCGCTTGCAGACTAAACACGTCTTGGTATCAGCAACGTGCAATTATTTTTTTAATTTTATATCATTTAGAATTAACATATATAAAATTTTCATAATCCTTTTACCAAAATGTATCTTTTAATAAACGTTTATTTATTTAACTCAATTGTTCCGGAACGAAGATACAGACTCCAATTCTAAATCTTAGCTAACAACACATGCTGTCCCTACGACATAAAATGGACATCTAAGTATGAATGATGTAGGACTATAATCTCCTTGCCGGATTGATGAATTTCATTGCCAAAAGTACACTTAAATGAAAGAAAATTCCTTTAAAATTGCTTAGGTTTCAAAATCTTCTAAACTGGATTGAGCGAAACTACTACAAACAAACAAGTACCTCCCTAAAAAGTAGTAATAAACAAGATGCGTGTTTTCTTGGGTCGACAATACGTAATACTCGTCCATAGACTACGCTGACTACTTTCGTATAAAAAAGAATACTTACTTACCTACCTTGCTTGAAGAAGAAGATTTCAAATACCTAGGAATCTGAAGATAATTTTTGTAACCTAATATTCGTCGACTTGATGTGAAGACAAACAACGGGCGTGGAAAACGCCGCATGCCATCTCTATCCATCGATCTGCCGATGTCGGTGCTGCGTCAGAAACTCAGCCTGGAGAAGGAGAGGAAAGACCAAGCACTGCGGTATGCAGCCAACAGGAACTTCTTGAATGACATCGGGAAACGAGGTATGTATCATTCTGACAGCCGAAGTATTAGACAGAGGTTCCACTCAGTAAATGCTCTCTGATTTTGTAATTTTTTTTTTCCTGGAAATGATTTTTGCAGCTTTAAACTTTATTATTCATCAGTTTTAGTCGGTAATGCCTATTTAATAGGGAACGTCAACTTTATACAAAATTCAAATACGAGTATAGGTGTAGGCAGAGGACTTATCATCTGACATTAAAGTAAAGATAAAAATGACTTTTTTCCGCTTCACTCTAGTCTAACTCAATGCTAATAGTAATGTTCCCTATAAAAGTAGAGACATGTTTAACAATAAAAAGCCTTTGCAAGGCTGCAAGGCATGTTTTATTGAAATTGCTTTTTTATGATGATAATACGATATCCAATTAGATGCATCTGAGACCTACATTTACCTAATTAAGGGCGATAATTAATCCAGTAATTACTTTGCCCTATAAAATAGAAAATTTTATGTAAACTTTGGCATACTTCCGTTCGTGACTTTTCCAAAATAAAAGCTTATTTACTCTCTAACTTGCTTAGGTAAATCTTATTTTTATGTAAAAAATTCAAGTAACTTTGTACAAGAGTTTTTGATTTTAAGCGTAGGCCAAGTCATTGAAGTTAGCGGAGACGAAATATTGCTCTTTCATGTTCCTAAATAAGTTAGTTTAATTGTATTTTTTTTTCTTTTGCAGGATACAAATGGTCCGCTGTCCCAGAATTACGGAACTACTAAGGAAATCCAATGTTAAAACTGAATCACTCAATAAATAGGTGCCAAACTAATTTTGTAATCTAAATTTTATTGAAAACTATCGTTGTTATTAGATAAGTAGGAAAAAAATTAAAAAACAAAAAGTACTCTCTGTAGCAAGAATAGGTCAATAAGTTATAAAAATTGTATTGTTATAATTTTTTTTGCCTAAAAATAGTAGCGATTATAAATGTTTACCCGAAGATTCTACGTGTAGATATTGAAATTATTAACAAATGATATTTATTGTAGGTACCTGGATATAAAATGTTCTTTATTTATAAAAATCTCTATTGACATGCATTTAATTGAACACAATAAATGTTTAGATAATAATTTGTGTTAACTAATAAAACAACCAGTTGAAATGATAGTAATAAAAACTGTATTACGTTTCGGTAATTACATAGGCTTTGTATTAAAATTGCAAGAATCTCCAGAATCTGATCTTTTTCACAAATCGATGCCGGCAAAAGTGACAGTTCTCGCGCGTCCCGTTAGGGGGCGCTCGCTCTGTCCCTTTTTCCACAGAGTTAGTATACATAAAATAGAGATGCTCATCAGACATTTACAATAGAGTTGGGACAACTGAGTATAAATTAACAATCGACCATCCTGACATGTGCCTGTCCCCAGGCACAAACCAGAAACTAAACACAACATAAGAGTACAATAAAGATAACAACCATTTACCATACAAAATTAACATTGAAATGAAAAATAAAAAAAATGAATAAACAAACACATAATATAAAAACAAAAGGTATAAACAAGTTTTTTTTTTCGCCTCACAGACTTGACAGAGAGATTGTTAGGACTGTCCAAAACAAATTAAAATTGGGCATGATCTTACAATGAAATAGGTATTCAACTCAAAATTATACACCATTGCTTCATTTTCTAATTTAAAATAAAAAGTTCACTTATTGAGAAACAACCTCTAAATATTTATTTTAGCGTAGGCAACGTATGTAAACATTATAATGAGTAGTAAGTAGAGGATTAGATATTACAAAATGAATATTATCTTATCTATATTTAATAGTGAGCTTAATACTTCGGCCATTCTATTAACATCGAATGTCCTCATTCCGATCAAGGTAATAATAGTGACAGATTTAGACTAAAACATTATTACGTATTCTCTTTACTTTGACTGTTGACACACACAGATTAATAAAATCTATTATATATATTTTTATATACCTTAAAGCTAGCAAAGTTAAAAGTACCTAACTATTAGTATTATTTATTAAGAATATTAATTATTATGACAACAGTATTAATAAGATCAGTTTTATTATTTAATTTAAGATTACTTATTATCAGTCCATATCCTATGACGTCTCACCCGTCGCGGATTTTATTACTGTTTGTTAAACGTATCACTTCACACACACAAACAGGCCATTATCGACATACGCATATTAAGCACTTTTGTACACTGGATTTCAGTAAGCGCCGAGATATTATATCCTCTATTTCGGTGGCAGTGTAGACCTCCGTGAGGCAGTTCTAGGTGCATCAGTGGTGATGCTTGCCCTCACAAAGGTCCGCCTTCCCGAATTCGCTTTGTGTTGCTGACGCTTACCCACCCAGGGTAACGCCCTCGACGTTTGAAGTTTGACTGACGCTTACCCACCCAGGGTAACGCCCTCGACGTTTGAAGTTTGACTGACGCTTACCCACCCAGGGTCACGGTCTCGACGTTTGAAGTTTGACCGACGCTCACCCACCCAGGGTTGCGACCTCCAGGTCTTAGTAATTTATGCCGACGCTTACCCACCCAGGGTCGCGCCCTCAAGACATTTAATAGTATGACCGACGCTTGCCCATCCAAGGTTACGCCCTCAAGGTAAGTGTGTTATTGATGTCGCTGCTTACCGCGCCAGGGTTACGGCCTCAAGACATCTGAATAGCAGGACCGACGCTAACCTCACCGGGGTTACGACATCAGGGCATAATCATACTTGCTGTTTTCCACCGCTTATCACTCGCAAGGTGTTACGGTCTCCTTCCAATATTACACGTGTCAAGGATAAGGATTGGGTAAGTAGATAAATAAATAAATAATATATATATATATATATACTAGATAAATAGTTTGGAGAATAACAGTAAAATCTGTGTCATTTAAACAACAAAACAATTAGATCTCGTCACTTTCTGCGGATGAACTCTCTGATTCGGATTCTGTAAACTTGCACCATGGTTTAATTTTATCTACCGAAAATGTACCGGTGTATTTTTGTTTGGAATAGCCTTCAATGCTACTTATTTCGTAACGATCGTGGTCAAATATCGCGCTAATTTTGTAGGGCCCATTAAAAGCGGGAATCAATTTGTTACTTTCACCGGGGGTCTTAGTGTTCCTCTGTACCATTACTAAATCACCTACTTCGTACTTTCTAGCTTTACATCTCTTTTTGTCATATCTAAGTTTCATTTTTTTCTGTTGTTTAATTATGTTTGAACTGGCTTCGTCTCTTATTCTCTGAACATTTTCATTTGAAATTTCATTTGTTTTGTGAATATCATGCAAGTGTCCCTCCGTTAAGTTGATACTGGGTCTGCCTAATACTACCTCCATGGGTGTTTTTCCCGTACCCTGGTTGACTGTGTTATTTAAACTCTACTGTACATCTGGTACATGATGATCCCAGTAACGGTCGTCGGTCCCGTGACATAGAGATATTAGTGAGGAAAGTATTGACCTGTTATACCTTTCTATTTGGCCATTAGCCCTCGGAGTTGCTACAGCATTTAATATATGTTTCACGCGTATATTCTGGATAAAAGATTTAAATTCTCTGGAAGTAAAACTGCTTCCACGATCTGAGATTAAGGTACATGGTGTACCAAACATCGCGAATACTTCTTTCAATACTCCTACGGACGTTTTACTCTTAGTGTCCTTAACCGCACGGAGTATGATGAATTTAGAGAAAGCATCTATAATTCCCAAAATGTACGTGTTGTTCTTTTTGCTCTTAACGAAAGGACCCAAGTGATCGATATGAAGGCATTGAAATGGGACATTTGGTTTAGGAGGTGGATGTAAAAACCCTTGCTTCTTTCCACCAGGACATTTTGAATAAGCACAAGGAATGCAAGCCTTCACGTACTTCCTTCCAAACTGAACCATTTTAGGGAACCAATAGTCACGTTGCATTTTATCTAATGTTTTCTCAACTGAAAAGTGACCAGCTTCATCGTGGCACATCTGACATATTTTCCACCTCGCATCTTTGGGCACCACCCAGCGTAAACCATTATCGGTTTTCCTGAAGATTTTGCCATCATTAAGCTCGTACTTACTGCGCACTTCCTTGGCTTCTGCCGACTTTGTGTCTAGAACAGCTTTGATATGAATCAATAACGGATCGCTGAGCTGTACCGCTTGAAGCCAGTGGACACTGTTGATTTTCAACACATCGATCGGAAATACCTCAGGTATTAATTCAGGACTTGGATTTCGACTTAAAGCATCTGCATGGGCTAACTGTGTACCTGGTCGGTATTCGATACTGAAAGTATACTCCTGCACCAACAACCACCATCGAGCTATTCTGGGTATCAGGTCTCTTTTCGTAAGTGTTGTTCGAAGCGCATTACAATCAGTCACTACTTTAAATTCAATGCCTAATAAATACACCCTGAACCTATTTAGGGATGAGACAACGGCTAGAGTCTCTAGTTCATATGAGTGAAAGTGGTGCTCTTCCGGCGTTGTCTGTCGACTAAAATAAGCAACGGCCTGTAACGCATTAGATTCTGTAGCCCGTTGTAGTAATATCCCTCCTAGTCCTATCGAGCTTGCGTCTGTGTGTAATTCGGTTTGATGATCAGGATTAAATATGGCTAGGACTGGACGGCTTATAAGGACTTCCTTGAGTTGTTTAAACGACTTTTCCTGTGTTTCGCCCCACACCCAGGGGACGTCAGATTTTGTAAGCGAAGTTAGTGGCTTGGCGATGGATGCAAAACCCTCCACAAATCGCCGGAAAAAACTCGTTAAACCTATAAATTGTCGTACTTCATGTACATTTTGCGGCGTTTTGAAAGCTCTTACAGCTTCTATTTTTTTTGTTCCGGGTCGTACTCCTTCCGCAGATACCTCAAATCCAAGGTACTCTATTGATCTTCTAAAGAAATGACATTTACTGAGATTAAGCGTCAAGTTAGCTTCTTGTAATAGATCAAGTACCTGTGACAATCTTTCCAGCCCTTCTTCAACGGTTTTAGAAGCAATGATAATATCATCCATGTATGCCATAACCCCTGGCATGTTACGCCTCCTCAACAAGCCCAGAATCAGCCGTTGAAAAACAGCTGGTGCATTCGTGAGCCCGAAAGGCATTCTATTATATTCGTAATGCCCGTCAGGCGTCACGAACGCTGTCACATGTTTTGACCCTTCGGAAACAGGTACCTGATAGTAACCTGAGGTCAAGTCTAAAGAAGTGAAGAACATTTGACCCGATAAACTATCTAGCTGGTCATCGATCAATGGCATTGGATACTTTTCCTTAATAGTTTTACGATTCAATGCTCGATAATCCACACAAAGTCTAGTATCGCCGCTCTTTTTTGCCACTAAAATAATGGGACTGGCATATTCTGAAGTCGATTCTCGAATGATGTCATTAGTTAACATCTCATTAACCATATCTTTTACCTTACTGCGTTCCGACAGCGAGAGGCGATAGGGGCGATAGGTAATTGGTGTGTCGTCCTTTAGTTTTATTTGCATCTCTGCTAATGATGTTTTTCCTAACTCCTTAAGAGAAAAAGCAAAACAACTGCGTTTTTCGTTCAGTAGGCCACATAGTTTCATTCGAATCCGCGTGTCCAAATCATCATCAACTATGATCTGCTCATCCCCTATTGGCTCATCATTCGTCTCAATCCGGAGTATACTATGCGTAACATGCTGGTTCTCATTCGGATCTACGTCAGTGTAAGGCTTGTCAGTTTGTAGGTTTGTACTCACTACAGCGGCTCTAGCAATCAGCGTGTCTGCTTTCAATGTAAATGGTTTGATACCTAAACCCATTACGAGTAAAGAACTCAAACCTTGTCTAACGGAATAAATTCCCGGTAGTACCATGTACTCCTGACCAGATTTTGAGCAACTTTCAGTTTCGACATAAACGATGCCAGTGTCTTGGTTTCCAGTTTTGGTAGGAATAGTTGTTATCCCCTGGATCACTGTGTTCTCCAGACAAGTGATTGGTATTTTCCCTGATTGGAACCCGGGCTCTTTGTATAAAAACAATACACTATCAGACTTGTAAGCTCTTACGCCCGGTAACTCGGTCAAAGTATGTCCTATCAACATGTCAGTATTAAGTAACCCGGGTTGCACTAAGAAAACTTCAATCACTTCATCAAGACCGTCCACAATAACTCGTACCATAATCTTACCACTAGGCACTACACTGCCATTCCCAAACCCATTCAGGGTAGGTAAATTGTTTTTGTCTATCGGAACATGAAGCTTTTTACCTAAATCTTCGCTCAACAACGTGCATTGGCTGCCTAGGTCGACAAACGCATGGATCTGATGATTGTTGATTAAAACCTGCTTATAATATTTATCGACGCCCTTTTGTCCACAGGCAATATTCAAAACATTTTTAGTAGTTGTCGCATTTGTCGATGGAGTACGAACTTCACTATTGTAGTGGTTTCCACTGGAACTCGTACAGTTTTGGACATAGTGCCCGAACCTTCTGCATTTTGTACACTTCATTACCTGTTTTGGGCACGTGGTAACCATATGACCCATTTCTTTACAATTGAAGCATTGTGGTTTTTTTTTGTATTGGTTGCTACTATTAAAGTCACCTGTACTTTGTTGAGGTTTCCTAATCACTTCGGTGGTTTTATTGTTATTAACCTCACCTGTACTTTGTTGAGGTTTCCTAATCACTTCGGTGGTTTTATTGCATATGTTACGGAGGTATTTGAGGACTTCTTCGGGTTCCTTAAAATCTCCACCTTGGACATTCATTTTCACATTGTAATCGTAGATTCCGTGACTAATACAATCAACAGCTTGTTTGCCGGTAAGTTCGCATCTATTTATGAGCGTCATTTTGTCGTAATAATACTCTTCTAGAGTTTCGTTTCTGCGGGACCTCCTAGCCAGCATTTCAGTTAATAATTCGCCATAGTTATGTTCGCAGGGAAAAGCCGCGATCAATTTCTCCTGCCACTCGGCCCATGTATATTTGACCGTAATAAGGCCGTCATACCATCTCTTGGCTAACCCTTCCAGTTTGGGCAGAGCGTAAAATATAGTCTGTCGCTCCGACCAACCAAAAACATGAGCGGACTCATTTACCTTCGCTAACCAGTTCTTCATAGTTTGTGATTTACCATTTGGATCAAACCCAGGTATGACATTTTGAGAACCTTGTACGCCTGGTCCAACAGAACTAGGAACCCCGGTGTTGTTTTTCTCACTGAGTAAGCTAACTAATTTTTCTAATACGTTCGGAATACTACTGTTACGCTCATCCTTCTTCCTACGCCCACGTTTAGTACGTCCCCGCTTAATCGGAGATCGACTATCAGAAGTTACTGAATTAACATGCGAGCGTCTTCGTCTTTTACTTTTACCTACATGTTTGCGCTTGCGCGACCTACTATCATGCTCGACTGGAGAAGGTGTGCGAGCTGAATCTGAATCAGAGTTTTGATGCTTATTTTTACTATTTAAATCTTTAGTTATTTTATCCGGAGACGGCATTTTACCATTGATCAATATAATATAATAACAGTAAGTGGAATAAGGGATAAACAAAAGGGGGACACGGTAATCGTATCTGAAACCAATTAAATCTTTTGAAAAAAAACCTTGCAATGGTAACCAAAGTAGGTACCTATTCCGAATTTCCGACCGCAAAACTCATCATCAATAAAAGTTTATCAATCATTATCATATTCATTCTTAGAACTTCAGAGTTCAGAATTATCACTGTTTCTCAGAAATGCATGCAACAATCAAATAATAAGAGTTCATTTAACTAATGTTAAATATTAAATCGTTCAATAGTAATCACTAATCTGTAATCCCAATGATACAACTCAACTATCATAAATTTAAAATCTTTTATAGCATAAAAATCCTGTACATAGGTGATAATTTGTCACTTGTCAGAACTCTGACTACAACTGCAGACAAACAAAAAAAAACCAACATCACTTTCACTCTCAATTAGATCATTAAAATATTATTTGGTTTTACTAATACTTCGTACTGAATTATAAAAATTTCCATTTATTTTATAAATGGTATCATAATAATCAGTTTGTTATAAAATATATTGTAAATGTAAAGCGTAAGTCGAAAACATACAGATGTGTTTTCAGCAATCAAAGTGTTCATATTTTAGGTTTCCGTAGCTACAGCAAGAACAATTGCACCAAAATGTCAGTCCATTATTTTATATTGTTCATCCACTATAGGTTATTGACTTATTAATTATTATAACTTTTTTTTTATTATCCATTATAGATTATTTTATTAATATCATGCTCTTTTAAAACTTAAAGTTAGTTTGCATCAATTTGCCAAAACTATGTTGTAGGTATAAGCACTCTAGTAGCATCACCTCTTTAAGCAGACTGTTTCTTAATAGTACAATCCAAAATAAATCAATCATTAAACCCAACATCCAATGGTCGTCCACAAGCAAAATATATGTTACAATGCATAAAGAAAACTGAAAGTAAGTAAATGTTTTTCTCACTCAACCTGAGAAAACTTTGAATTCATCATTTCATTATTTTCCTTAAAACCATCATGTAGATACCAAAATAAAATTAATCATGTAGGTAAATCCAGTAGGCTTAAACTAAACATTCTCAAGCAGCATACATGACATTTAAATCCATTAAATAAAACAGGATGACTATGAATGAAGCACATGATTTCTAATATTGTTATTTTACTACATTTGTAATAATGCAAGCAATTTTGAGTAAAATGTATTCGGGTTTTACGTTTCATTTCCTCCAACAATAAATAAGTGATGAATAAAGCTTCTATACTTGTGTAGTACATAAAATTGTATAGATAGGTTATTGTTATTGTGTGGTGTATGCTATTAAGTTAGCTAAATACTAGATTGTAACTTTTGTTATCTACTGAAAACTCATCACGGGATTTGAAAAACCTGTTATCTGAGTTATTACTAACCAATGATAAACTTGTCGGTGAACGTTGAGTGTGCAAAATCAATGTATGGGTGCAGGGTTAACTCTATGCACCTGTTTGCTAATTAGCTTTACCGCAAACCAATAAATAATACCACAAAACATACCCAAACACAAAACCCCAAATAAAGCGATAAAATCATTAACATCATGCGACAAACACAACACCAAAAACCATATAAAACCTACCAATTGACATACTTGTGTTCATTTGTACCAACCAAGTTGTTTCCTTTGGTCACGGAGCTCTATGTAAAACCTTTGGTATGGCTGCTGGTTAGGTACTGCAACAGCTTAGTTACACATACCTAGTAGTCTAGGTTGTAAATTATGACAAGACCCTCAGAATGAGACTTTCTACTCACCAGTCTATGTAAAAAGAAAAATGTAAAAGGATGTGTGAAGAATTTACGCCAGACAACAATGTCAGTCTCATTCTAGGGACTAGTACTTAGATGTGAAGCTTCACGTGTGTAGACGCTGTGTTGTCTACCAAAACGGTGCCACAATTATGTTACTTAGGTATTGCACTTGCAACTGCTTTCCTCTTGGTTATGAATTATTGCAAACCAGTTTCTCGTAATATTTCGATTCCTTTACGAAGACTAGCACAATAATTGTTAGCTGCAAGATAGAATCCAACAAAAAAAGACTTACCAGGGTTTCTTCGACCCGGATTTTACCTTTCCTTTCTCGTGGGTCCACGCTTCTGAATTTGTTAACTAATAAAACAACCAGTTGAAATGATAGTAATAAAAACTGTATTACGTTTCGGTAATTACATAGGCTTTGTATTAAAATTGCAAGAATCTCCAGAATCTGATCTTTTTCACAAATCGATGCCGGCAAAAGTGACAGTTCTCGCGCGTCCCGTTAGGGGGCGCTCGCTCTGTCCCTTTTTCCACAGAGTTAGTATACATAAAATAGAGATGCTCATCAGACATTTACAATAGAGTTGGGACAACTGAGTATAAATTAACATTTGATATGTCGTTTAATTTACATCCATTGATCTCCAAATTCACATTATTTTAAAACCAGGTAAAGAGTTTAAAGTTAACCCAACGAAGGCAAAACAAGTAAAAACAAATGAATAAAACATAACATTAAAAAATCCAAGACTTCGAGCTCAACAATCTTTGGTTTCAAATTAGATTGACTGGATTGTCACTCTATAATGTTAAGAGCTGTACTGTTTGCTTAGGTACTGATATATCGTCTTCTGTACTTATGGGTAGAATGTTGTAAGTAGTTTGAAATAAGATGATACGTTTACCTGTGTAGTACCTATAAAAGTTTTTGGAATTAAGGAAAAAACTAGTACTTAAAGATAATTACACAGAAATTGTATGGAAAACGTTTTTTGTTTTTTTTTCAAAAACTTACGATTTGATTTGGCATGCTACTTTGGGAAAAGTGTTCCTGATGGTAAATAGCGTCGATTGAGACGAACTTGTTTTTTTTTGACAAATGTCATTTACTGGGTTGTCTGTAATTTTTTTCAAGAATCCAAAAATGCAGTTATTTTTATTTTCAAAATAAACCTATAATTTTCTAAAAACAAAACCATCTAACTAAAAGTAAGAAAAGGTACCCTCAATGTTGTAAAATTTTGCCACATCCTATAGATAGCCTAATGAAACACGAAACAAAAGTCTGATTGAAAGAACTAGAAAAGCCGAAGAAGTTCGTAGCTCTTTTATTCCGTTGCTGATTAGAGTAATAATTTATCCTACAACGTCGCATTTAGTGCTATGTTTAGTCTTTATTTACAGTTGACAATCCGTAGAAACATATCACCTCTTTATTGGGGAATGAATCGCGCCCGTTTCCATCGGTCCTAAGGAGCGTACCTTAATTCAATAAGTACCTATAATAGCACCTTCGTAAGATGAGTGCCTCTATGGCGCTGAGTCACCTTCTATTATTCCATTTCAATGGATAAACTACGCGGTAACTTGCTTGAATCAGTGTGGACAAAATTCTGCCGAGCGCAGGTTTATTTGTTCAGGATATTTCGGATCGGACCTACCACGCAATTTTTTGTAAATTAGCTATATCCATTTCAGTGACGTAGATTATTGATTTCTTTCTGATAATTAGCCGTATCGTTTTTATTGAAAGTAGATTATAAAAGTTCTTATGACTACAATTTCACTAAAGTGCGAATCGAATTAAAATGGAGGCCAGTCTAATATATATATATATTAAATTTAGTTTGTTGGCTAGGTAGTTATATATAAAAATAAAATCAACAAATTTTGTAGTACGAGAATATTATTTATATGTATGTAACCGTGTAAACAAGATTTGTGAAGTTTCATTTAAATTATTTTGCGGTTTTGTAATACCAAGCTACGGTAAAAGATAGAAGTGTTATTATAATTTTAGTAGTCTGTGTGTATTGTAACTACGTATGACGTAAGTACTACGTCACCGCCTAGGTACTCATCCATCGTTATCATGGTTTGGGTCATATATATAGGAGTACCAAAAAGGTACCATGCTAAATCTATGGTTTGGGTACTAGTATATTGTCTGTGGTTCGGGTGACATATTGGTATTTCATCATCAACCTAACGCCATTTTTTGTAGGGTCTTTTAAATCTTGTAATACCACTGTCTTTTTCAAATAACACGATTGGTGCCTGACTGCTCAGTCATGTGGTTCCATAACACGCTCATTGAGGCCAGATGCTTGTTTTCTTTGAGACCAGATGCTGTGTAAATTTCCAGCATTATTTAAGTACTTACTTATTTCATGTTGTGTCGTGTTACATAACAGTTTGTTTGTCGGGACCAAAAAGTTTTGAGTTTACAGAGAGTGGAGGAGCTGCGTGACGGGCCCACCCGATCGAAGCGCAAGATGCCATCGCTGTCCATCAGCAACCCGATGGAAGTGCTGCGACAACGGCTGCTGCTGGAGGTGGCTCGCAAGCAGATGCGTGAGGCGAACCAACGGCAAGCCATGGCCAACCGCGTCTTCCTGCAAAACGTGGGCAAGCGAGGTGAAGTATTCACCTATCTTTTTGATTCCAGCCACTCTGCGAGGTAATTGGTCCTGGTCTACCAAGCTTTTCCGGCAATAGCATCCTAACTCTTAGACGTTGACCTTTACTCTTGTTAATTAATGTGAATTCAAGTGAAGGCTTCCATGTGATGTATGAATTAGACCTACCAATATGCAGATCATGCAAACATAATGCAACTCTTGCAACGTAGCCACTTGTTTCCTAGTTTCGCCAAAGCGTATTCTGTGACAGGGCTCCTCGGTTTTATAAAAAGCTTAAATCATAAAACTGAAACCCATAAAAATATCATAATAATATAATTTACTACAGTCCGATACGACTCGTTTCGTAAAACAATAGAGCACTAATCTTTATTTCAAACTGCAAATGTAACTAGGTCGCTAAGAAAGCACGGGGCATTAAACTTGGAAACTGAGGGTGTTTGGATACATACAGAATAAATTATTAAAGTAAATCACCTACGCGTGGTTTTACTCTACCGTATTCGTGTCCGAGACTACTTATCTTCTGACAAAATTGTTACCGTAAGTACCTAAACGGTAGACAATAATGTCCAACAAAAATAGCAGAGCTCTCATGTAAAGGTTTGTAGGACTTGAGCCGTGTCTCTCAAGTAGGTATCAATTTCTTCAACTGTTACCTACTGTTCTCGAAAGGATTTGATGAACGAATATAGATTCGTTCTATATCATAGGTTAGTTAGAGACACATTACTCAAGCCGGAAAAATCAGTCACACTAAAAGTTTTTCCATGTGGTTATTCAAGATTCATTTATTTCATACGGTTGGTACATACATCAAAAAATAAAATTGCAATATTAATTACATCATTACAACAACAGTTCGTAGGTAAACAACAATAAAAAAATCTGATAGGTACGTCTACTTGTTTACACTAAGGCTGGCGAACTCCTCAACAAGTAGAACGTCTGCTCGTCAGCCAGCACTTTAGTCGGGACTTGAACACAGTAAGGCTAGGAGCCTCTGCAACCGTACGCGGAATTCGGTTATAGACAATCGGACCCATGATATGAGTTAATTTGGCGGACTTTGCCAACGAGCAAAGCACTGCTGATAGTTGCCCTGCGTGTCGTGTATTGTACCTATGGGTATACCCAAGTTTGTCGAATAGTACCAGACTTGATCTAACGTACACTGCCTACCTGAAAGATTACCAAGGAGGGCAATGTTAATAATAGTTAGTGACAAAGGGAAACTCGAAAAAATGTTATTTATTCAACTCCATTTTGTTTCCCAACATTTCGCGTATGTAGTAACAGGTGTTTACGGGCAGACTCTTATTATCAAGACTCAAGAGCCTCTTTGAAGCACTTAATTCTTTAAACATACTGATTCGCTAGAACCGATAAGAAGAAGGAGAGCTGTGGCGAAGTTTAAGGAAGACTATTGTTTAGTCTTTCATTCTAATGCGTTGAGTATAATAACTAGATCCTATAGAATAATTTAGGTATCAACTCATAACATTCGCAATGGATTGAGACTTCGATAAATTTATGCAGCATCCGCGTATCTCAAATTCAAATAAGCTATAGCCGAAACAAGACAGGCGGTGCGTAATTAATCTTTCCATCCATTACTCTGCAATTACGGGTTAGAAAAAACACTCAGAAGCCATTAGAAAATCATCTTTCCAATAATAAATTCTATTTTTGGAACGAAACCCATTAAACCATTATTTATTGGTCAGTTTAATCCATCGAAAGCGTAATTCCTTAAATATAAATAAATATATATTGAAAATGATTAGAGGTCTTAAAAAACTCCCTATAGAATGTATACTACCTAGTAAAAGTCTTTCGTGCCTCGGAGATGTAGTCGTGATCCTGTTGTATTAAGTAGCTCAAATAAAATCTTCTGTTGCAGGTTTCTGGGCCAACAACGCTCCAGCTCGCTATGACAACTAGACTCCAATTCTGACCGGTTATTTTCAGTTCCTGTAGCTGTCATCACTATTTGGCTGGGGACAAGCTGTTACACTAAGTATAATTCAATTGAATGTATGTAGGTATGTATAGGTACTTTTACATCGTCCAATAAAAATGTTTTCAAAGTATGAACTAAAATTCAAGTCAAAACAAAAAATTTCGACAGACTAATATGAATTTCTCAAAAAATATGAACATCCAAGGTGTAATAAGACTACTCCCGAAAGTTCAGTAATTAGCAATATTCAAACATCGCAAAAAGTCAGAGTAGCCAAACGTCACAGTTGAAAAATCCTAAATGCTTTGGTATTTAAAACGTTTTTGTTTCGGGGGTCTATTTCAGTTTTCGGTAATAGTCTTTTACACGCTATAGTTATAACTCAATTTGCCATTTGGGTGATTAGCTATGTACAGAATTAAGTAAATAGTCCATATTAGTGGTAGGTAGGTATGCTATCCAGCTCAACATGCCTACTGTTACTTTTTTATTTATTGATGTAACATCTTGTCTTGTGGTGAACAGACTATTAACCCACTAAATTTCCTAATTGTATTTTTCTATGCTTGTTAAATTGTTACGTAGATCGCTGTTCCTTTAGAAATCTTCATTCCTACGAACATTAGTCGTCGATGTTAAAATTACTCTAGTAAATGTATAAATAAGTTATATCTTTGTGCCAAATTAAAGATTTGCGGCCACATCGCACTGGTTACATCGCGTAAACGACATGAATGAATCGGAAAGCTAGACACATCCTGACAGAGGTCCTTTGAATTATTTTAGGCGCAGAAAGGCAAAAAATTTGTAAGAAAGAAAGGGTAATTAACTTTTTTACAAAATCTATAGAAGCGTTACGACTGTGGTTGCAATTTACGACACAAAACAGTCAAAAATACGAGGCGCGGATACCATTCTTTGACGTCTGCGAGTCCTACGTCACCTGATTTTTCTCCTTATCTTGTACCTTATAAAATTGAGTTTGCTTCCCACGCCAGACCAGCGCTGTGTCGACGCAAACCCTAAAGCCTTAACATAGAGTTGACGTCCTTTCAGTGAACCCATTAAATAACTTATTTATTTTCTTCGTGTTAATTAATTATACATAAACTACGCCTATTAGTTATAGTTATTTGTCATTTCATTGTACAGATAGATTTATGCTTAGTATTTATCATAGGTACTTGTTATTTTATGTTATCTTAACGATCTCTATAACTAGTAAAGGTAGAGCAGATGCAGTGAATATAAATTACGTTCAATAAAAACGTTACTTATTTATTTGTTTTTCATTTTAAACTTCCGTATTAAAAGTTATATAGTCGATTAAAAGTTTTATAAAATTTTGAAATTATGATATCAAAAATATTCATGCTACAAGTAGTACACGATTGTGTACGAATCACTGGGTCGGTTACTGAAAAACAAAATGGACAGATTTTTTTGCATCCATAATGGGCTTTTGACAAAGGGCTTAAAGCTCTCGGAAGGAAACTACAAATCAATTTGAATACGGAACAGTTGTTTCAAAAGACAATTACTAACCTTTTGTTTGGGTTTCACGTTTTCGAGTACCTAGTGTAATCCGTAATTGGTGTGCTTCATGGAAATAGCCTGGCTGTGTGTGCTCGCGGCCTGTAACCGTTGTAACTACCTACAGAAAAACCCTCTTAGGACACCTTTCCTTTTTGAGATACTACAAAAGTATTTTTCGTAAAAACGAAAAAATTCATCGAATCCATGCCGCCGAATGAAATGTGAATCGCCATGCTGGTCAATTTTTCGTGTAAATAATAAGACTATCTACCTATTTTCATACAGATCGTCAAGAGGCGAGATGTGAGGAGGTGAACAATAGTCCTCTACAGTCTATTCATCTTAACTTTATTACATATAAATGACGAAACTCTTTTATACCGATAACTTATCTACTATCTTGTCCACTGAAAGTTATGAGTTATCTTTGTTCAGTAATTTTTTTATTAATTTATGCAGGAATATCTATTCAAAATGTTTTGAATATAAAATCGGTGAATTTTTTCCCGTTCCCGTCCCGTAGCGACATGAATAATCCTAAATAAGTACGTAAATAATGTCAACCAATTAACTTTCAGCCTTTGACGGGCATTAATTAGGATTTTGTTCGACCGCCAAAAAAATAAAGCACTTTGATTTTGAATGTCACGTGTTCGATCTTTGGTTGGTGTAGGTACGTATTTTGTTGTTAGACACAGACTAACAGTTGTTTTATGAGTACTTGTCTCTTTATGGCAATTTTAGTTAGATGAAAAAATCCCACTCATATAATAAAGCTGAAAGTTTGTGAGTTTGTTTAGATGTTTGGATGTTTGTATGTTTGTGTTTCAATCACGCCTAAACCAGTGAATCGAATGGGATGAAACTTGGAAACGGCGTAGATAGTGACCTGAAATAGCATATAGGCTATTCAAAATGTTGGTACCACGCGGGCGAAGCCGCGCGCAGAAGCTAGTGATCTAGACGACCTCTGTGGCGCAGTGGGCGAAGTCCTGCCTGCGATGCAAAAGGTTGCGGGTTCGATCCCCGCGGCGGGACCAATGTTTGTATGATCTGCAAATATTTGTCTCGGGTCTGGGTGTTTCTATGTATAATATGTATATATTTACAAACAAAAAGTATTTAAGTAGTATATCAGTCATCTAGTACCCATAACACAAGCTCTGCTTACTTTGGGGCTAGATGATGCTGTGTGGAAAAGTCCAGCATTATTTATTTATTTATACAGTTCAAAAACAAGTGGTGTTGCCAGTTACCGGGCAATCAACCTGTATTTGTTACACAGCTAGCACTTTTGTCATCCTTTTCACTTGGCCTAACGTAGGTAGGCACGACCTAAGTATCATACAGTCCACTTAAGACTCCTTGTGTCGTGTCAACTTTCTAGTTGGCTGCGGAAACTTAGCTATATAAAAGCACATCTAGAATTCCGCTGTAAAAGAGCGCAATCAAGACTATCGATTCGTTTTATTTAAAAGCTCGGAAAGTAATGTTTATGACAGCTGTAGCTGACAGTTGTATGGGCCGCAATGAAGGTATGAAAGGTAAAAGGAAATGCCCAATAATGCTGCGATAAGTGTCATGAACCACTCCGCCCGAGGGTATCCCAACATCTGAGCAATAATTAGGTTGATATAATTTAAGCGACACGCCTGGAGAGCCACGTGATTTCATTACTCTCTCTCAAGCTCAAGTGAGCGACCAAACTGTTAAATATTAACCGAAGATAGAGCCATTATTAAAACATCAATCATGTTTATTACCCATATCGCTCCAAATTCTATATACTTCCTTAGGTATATGAAATAATGCAGAAAGAGGTTTAAAAACTAGACTCTTAAGCACATAAGTACATTATTTGTGTAGGTATTTAGCCCAAACCTCCATTACAATACCGTAATCAGCTTTAAGCTTATTTCTCACAAAAGAGAGTAGGTGGAGTAGGTCCTAAAATGTAAGTATTACATTACTGTGTTCAATATAAGTCAAAGTCAAAGTCAAAAAACATTTATTCAGTAGGACCGCTGGAATCACTTTGAATATAAGTGACGGTAGTGTGGCCTCCTCAAGAGGAAAGGAGTTGGGGGAACCTATAGGGAACCACTAAAGACGGTGAAAGTGTGATGTGTGTGTACCACGGACCGCGGTCTAGTTCAGTTTTTTCAACTTTTTCAAAATTGTGTGAATTTTTTTCTAATCCTAATCTTACTAATATATTTTTTTAATTACCTATTTAAGTACTCATCATCATCATAAAAAATATCTATAACTATACCCACCTACAGTGGTAACCTCGCAACGTTTTTTTCGCCGTTTCTACTGTAGCTCATGTTACTTATTAATTTGTAATTCGTAGCGTATTTCGTTTTCTACGGAACATAATAATATTGTAGTTGCTATGATACAGTTATCGATACAATATCGACGAAACCACTTTGTAACTACGAGGCATTTAAGTAGGTACAGTAAGTAGGTATAGTGATAAATCGGAATAAACCTGTTTCAGGTTTTTTCTTTTAAGAACCTAATATTTATACTTAGCTATAACTGAAAAGGACTTCATCTAAATATGGACACTGAGCGGTAAGATTTGTGTAAATTATTTCTGAATTTGTGTCTTTCTCTGGAGGTTGATAACAGTTTTTTAATAATAAAAATAATTCGCATGCATTTCTATGTGTTACAAGAATAGTAGCGTGTATGTGTCTGTATGACATACCTAAGGGCTCTGCTAGCTAATAAGTAGGTAAGCAAACATTGCCAGCCTGCTTATTTGTATCAGAAGTTATCTATCCAATAGTATGTGTGTAGTGTTCTAAGGTCACAGGAGATATGTCCTAGGTTGAAGTTGCCAACTCTAAGAATCGCGATCCCGCTATGAAATGTTTTTCCTTCGTATTGAAAGTTGAAAATTTTTTCAGGATTAGTAACATGGATGCATTGTTGTTTGCTCTGGCTCTGGAAGTGGCTCTGCTGCAACTTAGAATCCTAGGTATGAAATATGAATGAACTTAAAAAAACACATCCAATCCTTCATGATTGTTAATTAGCCGTTAGGCGGAAGTGCGAGTTTGAGCTGAGTATAGTATTGTCACGTTGCACTGGGACTAGGTCTACCTGACTTTTTAGTTTTCAATAATTGTTTTAATTTTAAGTTCCTACTAACGCCCTCTATGGTTGCTACGTTTTAACTAATTGCAGAAGGTAGCACTGAGCTCCGGGCACAATGTTGGTCGCTCACAAAGAAATGTGAGAAGCTTCAACGCGAGAAACTAGCGAGAGACCGGTAGGTTCCTCCAGTAATTGCTAGATGGCGCTTTTAGTTTGAAACCTCGTTCAACAAATTCAAATTCAAATTCAAAACGTTTATTGCTTCATGTTAGTAAATAGATCTTAAAACAAAATTGTGTTTCATAACATGAGCCCCGCTGGGGCACTGCAACATTTGGTACTTAGTTTAGGTATTTCTAACTTACAATCTAACTTAACTAACAATTAGGTAATTAATAAATTGGCACAGCCTTTTTCTTAACTTTATCAAAAGGAACATTTTTGGTTTTAGGTTTAGGTACAATTGAATATATATTTAGGAACCTGAGTTTACTTTTTGCATCTTTTATTGTCTTCTAAATAATCTTGAATATTGTAATAACTTTTTTCTATTAAATAAGATTTTAACGTTACAAGTGACCAGCAAGCCGCCCGCGCTATGCTAGGCAACGATCTATGTCTATTCTTTTGAGCGTAGCGAAATTTTTTCAGGTCTGTGGTCTATTCCAAGTTTCATCCAAATCGGGGAGTGACTGAAAATTTGAAACACAAACATAAAAATTATAACTATGTAGGTATACATCCAAACAGACATACATACTTTCAGATTTATGTTAATAGCCTACTGTTAGGCATAAAGGAACCTTTACTGTATTCTATCCTAATAGAATACAGTAAAGGTTCCTTTATAATAAAGGAGCGAACAAATAAGATAACTAAAAAGGAAAAGAAAAATATATCATTAAAAATAAATAATAAAATTATAAGTGAGCCTGTTATAGTTACAAATACTCTTAATTATATTAAGAGTTAAAGTATTTTGTTTCAGTTGGAAATGAACAAACAACCCCGAACAATACCCCTCATGGCCGCCCTATAATTAACCCAAGTGTTAACACTTTGTATCTAAGCTCAGTTACTCATCTAGAAGTTTATAATATTATTAGATCTCTAAAAAATAAGCTAAGTCATGGTATGGATGAGTTTCCACCAAAATTAATAAAGCACTGTAATGAGGAACTAACAATACCTCTAACTGTGTTGATAAATCAATCCTTTGCTGAAGCTGTATTTCCAAATTTACTAAAAACCTCAATTATTAAACCCATACCTAAAACCAAATCAGCTAATACCCCACAACATTTTAGACCAATAGCATTATTATCAACATTCTCAAAAATCGTCAACATGGCTTCAGAAAACATAGATCAACTACAACAGCTCTTTATAATTTAAATAGAGAAATAATTAACATAATAGATGACAGAAAATATGCCATTGGTATCATGTTAGACATGAGTAAGGCCTTTTTTTTTTTTTTTTTTTTTTTCGTCAGAAAATCCATTATGGATACCCAACCGCCGTGGGGACGGCGGAAGGGTTATGTCGGACTCTCACCGACTAAAAACTGACGTGTGGCCGGCCTCCATGCATGTCAAGGGGCTCCGGGATCTCCTACGGAACACGCCGGTGCCCCTCTCGCATTTTGCCTAAGCACTGTCCCGGGAATGACACCCATAGCCACGCCCGGCACCCTCGCGGTGCTTACGGCGGCGCTCGCCACAGGAGCGCCGCCGCCCTCCCGGGGTTCGCATCGTGGACAGCCGAAGTCCCCACTACGGCCACCCGCGAACCCGGAAAGTCCCCTGTTTGGCAGGGGATACCACTCCGCCCCCCCTCATGGGGGGGCAGGCGGTGCGGGACGGCCGTTAGCGCCCCGCCTCCGCCTCCTTCTCCGAGCGGGATCGGCCCTCTCACGATCCCGCTCAGCTGCCTCTTTCTGGACCAGAACGGCTTCACAGAAAGAGGCCACGGCCCTCCAGGCCGTGTCGTCTGCCAGCATAGCTGCCACTACGCTTGGCAGACTGAGATCCTGCCCGATCCTGTTGACCAAGACTCTACGCTCCGCGCACCACGCCGAGCAGTGCTCCAACGTGTGCTGAGCGGAGTCGAGGTCTGACCCACAGTGGTGACATTGTGGTGTCGGTTCGCGTCCGATCCTACTCAGGAACTCACCGAAACAACCGTGTCCGGTGAGATTTTTCGACTTGTCGGCGATCTTTTCAACGGTCTGCATCTCAACCGTCATGCAGGCCACCAACTCCTCTGTTGAGTGCGCCTGCATCTCTTCCCCCAACGTATCCGCCGACGGCAATTTAGCCTTTGTTTTCGCCCGTGCTGGGGCCACAAGGGGATCAAAGACGTCGTCTTCCTCGTCCTCCTTGTTTTTTAGGAAGGCTTTTTTCCCCTCCGGATCGGGGCCACCTTCCAGCGCTTTCCCACTGCGCTTCCTTCCAGCGATCGTCGACGCTGTTGAAGCTTGAGAGGAGATGGACACGATGGAGCAGTCCGACTCCTCTCCTCCACTAGTCAACATTGCTGACGTCGCCGGCCTCCTGAAAGCAGACCTGCAGCTGCGGGTCCTGCCCTCCTCAACACGTGGCCCAAGAGCCACCAGGCATTCACTGCCTCCCACTACGCCTTGAAGGCCTTCTTCCGCTTGTTTTTTATTTTTATATTTTTGTTCCATTTCTGAACCCACGAGAAATAGGGAAATATACGGTCACCCCGGCCAGTGCCCTTGTAGCCGGGGAAGCCTAAAATTCGCCACGGGGGTCAGCCGGTACCCGGGCTAGGACGCAGTAGCAGGCGGAATTCCGTCCACCCAGACCGGAGGACTCACTCTCACCAAGACCGGAGAAAGTGAGTCTCCCGATCTAAACCTTGTCGCTGCGTCCGCCGAACTAGTTTCGGGTAATTTTTTATAGAGGTTTTCTTCCTCGCGGCCCGGGCGGTCAAGCCAAGGCCCTCGTTCCCACTAGAACCCGAAGGCTCGTCGTTGTGGGGTTACGATCTCTGGACGCTGGCAACGGAAGACCCCCTCCCAGTGCCTACTCGGTGGCAGTGTAAGTGCACGCCGAGCACGTCCCAACCCCATCCACTGCGCCATCTGCTAATCAGAGGGACGCGCGGAGAAGCTTCCATCCCATGACCTCCTCCTCCACTATGTGGACTCGGAGCCAATCCCTTTTAAACCCCCCCCCCCCCAAACAAGGCATACTGCCCATCCCCTACCTATTCCCCCCCCCTTCCTTCCCATATCCCAAACCCAGTACCCACCCACCCCTTATTCCACAAGCCTACCCCACCGATACCATCCCAAATTGGAACGGCACCGGCGCCTGTGGTTTTTGTTACGTCTATTTCTGAAGGAAATAGACCAATAGCAGGCGGCAACCTCGAGCAGGAAGAACCACAGACTTGCCTTAGGGGATCTCAACGACTTGCGCTCCTCCCTAAGACCGACGCTTCCCTACCCGCGAACCCCCGCGGAGTAAGGAGGTCCTGCGCTTATCCACGCATGGTTAAGCGCAGAACCCGCCCAGACATGAGTAAGGCCTATGACAGGGTATCCCACCACATTCTTCTTAAAAAACTAAATGGAATTGGAGTGCGCGGGCCAGCTTTAGAATGGTTTAGTTCCTACCTGAAAAACCGCAAGCAATATGTAGAAATCGATTTCTTTGATACACTTAATAACCAATTAAGCAATATACAATCTCATAAATTAAATATTCTAAATTCAATACCTCAAGGAAGTGTGTTAGGCTGTATTCTCTTTTTAATCTACATAAATGATCTACCACAAGTAATAAATAAAAAATCTATTTTGTATGCTGATGATATAACTGTAATTTTCCCGTGTAACGAGCAACAAGATCTCAATTCAGAAATAAATACAACACTAGATTTAATAATAAATTGGCTCAAAGAACATAACTTAGAACTTAATATAACCAAAACAAAAATCATGCAGTTTAAACCTTATCAAAAACTACCCCTAACTATGAATAATCTTAACTATAATAATAATAAACTAAATTCTGTAGATTCATGTAGTTTACTGGGTGTAACTATAGACACCTCAGTGAATTGGAAGTGTCATGTAGATAAAATAGCTAGTAAACTGTCAAGATTTGTCTATGCATTATTTGAACTAAAAAAATGTACCAACTTGGAGGTAAGTTTAACGGCATATTACGCATACGCCCACTCATGGTTGAGTTACTGTATTATACTGTGGGGCAATAGATCTGAGTCAAATAAGTTATTTGTATTACAAAAAAGATGTATCAGAATCTTAGTCAATATATCAGAAAGAGAGAGCTGTAAATTCCATTTTAACAAACTAAAAATCCTAACTTTAACTTCAATATATATCTATGAAATCTGTAAATTTGTGAGAACACATAAAACTTTATACACATTATCTAAAGAACAATATACTAAACCACACAATTTGAGAAACAAAAATAAAATAGCCCTACCATACACTAAATTACAAATAGTTAAATCAGGAACATACAATATGTCAATCCAGATTTATAATAATTTACCCTCAGAACTACAAAACATTGAAGAAAATACAATATTTAACAAAAAATTAAAATCTTATTTAATAGAAAAAAGTTATTACAATATTCAAGATTATTTAGAAGACAATAAAAGATGCAAAAAGTAAACTCAGGTTCCTAAATATATATTCAATTGTACCTAAACCTTAAACCAAAAATGTTTCTTTTGATAAAGTTAAGAAAAAGGCTGTGCCAATTTATTAATTACCTAATTGTTAGTTAAGTTAGATTGTAAGTTAGAAATACCTAAAATAAGTACCAAATGTTGCAGTACCCCAGCGGGGCTCATGTTATGAAACACAATTTTATTATAAGATCTATTTACTAACATGAAGCAATAAACGTTTTGAATTTGAATTTGAATTTGAATTTATGCCTTTACAGTACCTTTTGAAAATACCAAAGTAGGTACCTTTCACTTTCACAATTAAGAAAAAAATTATGTACCTATTTATGTATTTTTATGATTATTATTTCGTGTAAATAAAAAGTACCATATTATGTTAGAAAAAACGGCCGGAAGGAGAAAATCATAGCGCGTTGATGTCTTTTGTATAGCGTAGGCTGTCTCTACGAGCACTAGGTAGTCTAGGTACTACGCTACGGCTTATGGGATAAAATGATACGCCACCATCGATAACTTTTTATATTACCGACTTCTTTTTTGCATGAATTCAATGTTTTAAGTGTAAAATTGCTTACCTAAGGCAAAGAAATTACGCCCTTTGCTTTAGGCGTGACCGCGACATATTATTACTCCGGTCGGTCGGTCACCAATGAGTTTCTCTGTCGAAAAATGTATGTGCACTATGCCAGTATTCTCAAACAGTGATGGAAAACATCGTGAGGAAACCGGCATGTCGTAGAACATAAAAAGTTCGAAAACATGTGTCAAGTGCACGAAAGGAGCCTCTTTGAGGCGCACTTAAAATCCTTTCACCATACCTACTGGTTTGAAAGAACTGGTGACACGATAAGAAGAAGTCATATTACTTCTTGCACTTTAGTTTTTCTAGCTTTCAGGGATACAGTAAAAGATGTAGTGAGGAGAACCCTCATAGAAGTGGCGGATAATGGAGTGTTCCTGACACTGCAGAAGGCAGTGGAAGCTCTGAAACAGCGGGCCTCGTGTGCGGTGTCCAAACGGCTGCAATACGAACAACTGCTAGCGTTAGTAGAGCTTCTAAAGATACTCGTATAAGCCTATCGTTTTCTTTACAATGGTTTACCTCAAAAAAGTAGGTAGGTACCTAAATTTTCTCACGGGCCTGTGACAATCTCTTCGGATATCCTCACCTCAGAGGATCTAAACATTGCTATCTCTAGGTCAATCATGCTTTGTACCGTGATTATTATGTTTTTTTATGTTTTTGTTACATAGATAATATTAGCAAAATATTAAACCGCCGAAAGAACTGAATTTTGAGTAGGCGACGTAATTAATTAATTTGCTTGCTAAGCGCCGACTCAAAATTACTTAGATATACCTACTTACATTCGTTTAAGAACTTAGTTATTAAGGGTAAATAAAAAAGGTTTACCTACCTATTATTTTTTGCTGTTCAGTTCTTTCAGCGGTTTAATTTTTTGTTAAAAAGTTTTATTTTAGATTTTTTTGTGGCTATAATCTACTAATTACTAAATCGGACTACTGTCTATAAAGTTATGTGTGGTCATACATTACAATCAGGTTATTAAGACGAATCTAACGATATCCGATAGGATATACCTACCTACTTAGGTAGGTACCTATTCTGCACTCATGTGAACCTATGAAACGTGTCCTAATGACTATGCAAGGTTAAAACCAACATCCTCTATCTATAGGTTCCCTAAGGTGCTGGACCTTGAACTAATAAAAACCGGTTTGAGTCTAGAATGATCTCAGCCATATCTTTTTAGAATCGTTTTCCTGTAGGAATTTCTCACAGCTGACTCAGTCTGCGATAGCTGATTTCGTGATGTGATGACGCAATCTCCGTTCGCTCGAGAAGGTAAATAACCGATGCTAGAACCTCTAAATTTTATTTTTAATTTGTTTAGATCACGTGATAGTATTGCTGAGGAGCTGAAGGAAAAGAGGATCCAATGGGTAACGCTGCTTCGTGATGCTGACCACAAAACTGCCATTCTCAGAGACAAAATTAACGTAGGATATTTTTGTATTTCTTTATAAAAACCCATAAGTTAGGTAGGTACTAAAAATCTACAGTGGCCATGAAATTAATTTGTGTACCTAATCTTATCCACTTATTAAAAAAGACTCTAGTTATCCTGAAAAAAGACCTACAGAAGCCCACATAAACATATTTTTTTTTTTTTCGTATTTCGTATCCAGGATGACCAAATGAACGCCAATATGCGTCTCGACTACGCTGAGAAGTGGGTGGTGGCCCGGGCAGAGTCCTTGGAGCTGCAGTATCAACAGCCGCGGGTTCCTCCACCGAACAAAGACCATGAACAGCGGGTGCACATGGAACTAATGAAGGCATATGAGATGCAGATCAAAGTAATACCTACTAATATCATCCATTATTCTCCATAAACACACATCACATAAACTTAGGTACTCTTAATGTAATGATTTAAACAGCGTCAGGAAGCAACCTATACCTACCTACACTCAACAAGACGCTGTAGTGCCTGGGATATGGTTTGAGATGGAATAGGCTTGCTCAGCACAAACCAATGACCCTTATCCACATGACGGCTAATAGTTTCCTCACGATTCTCATTTTCCAACAATACCTACTTAAATTATTTAGCAGGATCGTACGCAGGATATATTAGGCTATCTACAGAGGCCGCGTATCTATAAAAACAATCCAAGATAAACTACCTACATAATAAGCCTCGGTAGCTGCAGATGATGATGTAAGTAATATCTTATTGTATTTCAGGAGCGTGAAGATTCCTTAGCTAGTTGGGAGCAGCGATATGCCGCCGACATCGTCGATATAAAGACTCGGGTGGCTGCCAAGGACGAACAACATCGTGTAGCTACCCTAAAACATGAAGAGTTGCAGAAGCTGGTAAAATATTTGCTTAATTTGGAGATATTCTTACAATCTAGCTTAGCTAGATAATGACGTCGGTTTATCGGTAGGTTATTTGTTAATTGTGAGGAAAGTATTTATATTTTAATAAAATTTGTTATTTTATTATATTTCAGTTCGATTTGCATGCAGGTGAAATGCGTGCATGGCTGACATTTAAACGTGAGCGAGCAGCGCGCTTGGCCCGCGAAGCGCGCATTCGAGCGTCTGCGACCCGGATTCAAGCATGGTGGCGCGGTACTATGGTGCGCCGCGGGCTAGGCGCTTTCCGTTTCATGCGGAATCTGAAGAAAAATACTAAAAAGAAAAAATAAATTCCTCATTTTATGCCTTGCTTGTGTTTGGCCTAGAGCAATCGGCATAATAACTCGTCCATTCTAGTTTTTCTGAGTAAAGTAAAGTACCTACCTAAGTAAAGTAATTTGAGTGGAGTAACCTTAGATCATAAAGTTTATCATCTAAGGTTACTTCAATTCAAATTACACTCCATCCATCGATCGATCTATTCTTGTTATTGATTTTTATTATTTCGTTAAATCTAAATAAATCTGCCATGAAAACAGACTCCAAACGCACTTCTATCTATGAAATGTCAATGTCAGACAAACAACGCGCTGTCAACGTCAGTTCGTTGCTGGCAGCTTTCTTTCTTTTTTCTTCTGTCAAATCAGTCAGTCAAGTCAGTCACACGCTGTTGTCAATGGTGGCCGGTATTGTTCGTGTGGAATTGTTTCGTTCTGTAGAAAGTTTTCTCCGAAACACATTATAGTATCTTGAATTAAGACTCCAGAATAAATATAGCAACGAGAAAACATATAACGAGGTGGTGTGCATTTATCGAACTGTGGCTGGTACTTATAAGCAAATTGGGTTTCTTGATTTTTCCAATTCTCGGAAAGTTGGATTGTCGTTCGTGAGATTCGGTGAGTAATCCTTACTAATGTAAAAGTATAAAAAAGTTTGATAGGTATAAACAATTCTTCCCGATTTTTATGCCGGTAACAGGTTGAATTTGTTAGAAGACTTTTTCTCTAAGCCATTATGTAAAACTTTAGAGTACTTAAGTTATTACCATAATGTCTACCCACTTTGTACCTAAGAAGGTACTAGGTAGGTCCCTACTGGGGTTATATACTATTTTATCAACCTATAATTTACAAATAAGCGCATTTTATTTATTTATTAGTACCTACTTACCTCTATTTTTATCTAGTAGGTGGGTATAATAGGTAGGAAGGTACTTATTATTAACTAAAAAATAACATACAACTTCCTTGGAAAGACATACGAGGTATTCAGTGTTCTTTGTAAACATAGCTAATGGTCAGATCCACTAGTGTGCTGAACTGTGCGGCACTGTAATGATTGAATTGAATCCGAACAGTGCCGTAGGTACAGTTCAGCACACTGGTGGTATCATATCATCAATGGTGCCGGACTATGCTTCATATCCTAAATCTTTTACCTACTGGTTGTAAGCTTCTTTATTTCCCCAGATAAATGGTCCATGTTTAGGTAAAAGGCTTTCCCATTGCCTCTTATTTCAAATTTATTAGTTTAAATAATTTAACCAATTTGTCCTGAAAATCATCTAGACACGAGTTTTTGATGACTCTCTCTCTCTCTCTCTCTGTGGTGCAGTAAGCGAAGTTTCGCCTGTGAAGGTTGCGGGTTCGATTCCCGCTGCGGGATAAATGTTCTCTATGATCTGCAAATATTTTTTTCGGATCTGGGTGTCTCTATTTATAAAATGTGTATTGTATTGGGGTCTGGTGTTTCTATGTATAATACTTAGGCAACATATTCACAAAAAAAAGTATCTGTGTATTCTATCAGTTATCTGGTTCCCACAGTACAAGCTTTGCTTAGTTTGGGGCTAGATGACGCTGTGTGAAATGTCCAGCATTGTTTTTATTTATTTATTGTGTAATTCCCCTGGGCTTTGTACTTTTGCCAATGCATTTTATGAACAAAATCTCGCGTATTTTGTGTAAGGAAGCATGTAGGTATCCTAGTATTTAACTATCACAATTACACATTACCAATATTATCTTTCGCATGGAGTCATCATTGATTTGCACAGAAGTAGCCCACACCCAGTATTAAGCATTCTAAGAAAAGCAATTCCAAGGTTAATTACATATTCTAGTGAATAGCGATTCGCGTTTCGCCAATCCCTTACAATTTGCACATATACAGGTACCTACCTACCTAACTTAGGTTTTAAGACATTTATTCTCATACAAACAATACAGTTCTTTTTAAAATGAGATACAAATATATTAGTGATGGGCCGAATGTGGTTTTAACCGAATACGAACTTCGGCCGAACATTCGGTGAAAATGAAAAGTTCGGCCGAACTTCGGCCGAAGTTCGGTAGGTACCTAGTTTCATTGTATTTTCTCGAAAGAAATACGTCAAATCTTGTTTACGCGATCGTTGAAGTTTTCTAGAGTAGATGGAGTGTGGTGCTTGTACTGCTTTTCACTGTGTGACAAATATGGATGATTGAGTTGTCGTTACAACTACTTACTTTCAATTCTACGACTGTTCAGAAGGTACGTGTACGTACGTACGACGCATTTCACTATTTTGATTGGCATAAATCGATAACACACGATTAACACTGTAAAACCGTCCGATTTAACGTTTTATGGTGTTAACTGTGTGTGTGACTTTAGTTGATCGAGTGAGCGAAGCGTCTCAATTTCGAGATTGGCCAAAAAAATGCTTTTGTCTGTCATTCAGGTCGCATTTTTCAACCGATTTGGATGTAAAGAACGTCGGTCGTCTCCTGCCTCTCAGCCTGATTTCTTGCTTACGAAGCCACTTACCGTATGCAACAAATTTCTTACTATCAAGCCGAAAAATAATAATAACTATTTATTTACCCCTAAAATGTACTGAACTGTATATTTTTTATCTGTGGAAAATTTGAGGTTCGATCTTGCCCTCCTTCTTTGAACATAAGTTCCGTAGTATTGTAAGATTTATATTTACTTTTGTCGATCGTGATGTTTGACTGGGGTGAAATGGGAGGGAAACGGGGGGCTACACAGTCCTCTCCGCTTTCAAGAGGCGAACCAGATGACACCAGATTCTACCTATTAGGACCAAGGGAACGCGCGTAGTCTATTGAGAAAACTAAAACGTACTTAAACGTCAAAAAAGTCTACCTTAACTTTTGAAAAATTCAAGGACCTGAAATACAAATTAAATTCGGACTTTTTTTGGATGGGAGGTCTTCTGTTCTCACAGAATGGTTGAAACTTTGTAGGAGTACTTATACTTAATGCACTTAATGTACTCCTACAACTTTGTAGGAGTACTTATGTACTCCTACAAAGTTTCAACCATCACGTCGATTGCACATTTGCTCAGTTGGTAGAGAGTCACTGGTTTAGTTTTATTATTTTAGTCAAGCAGTTGTGTTTTTGTGAAAGTTCCTTTACGGACGGCATCGAAGAAAAACAGGCTGGAGCTGGAAGAAAAATTTCGTTCCATTTTACCGTCATGCCACGTCACGAAATCGTCACAGTGCGAAGCGCGCAGTCGCAAACAGTCCATAGATTGTTACATTGTTAGTACGGAAGTGCGTTTGATTTGAATTTGAAATTTTCAGTATAGAAAAGTACTCTTTGCTTTGTTCTAACCGAGTGTTCCACGACACTCACGTACTTTTGATTACTATATTTTGTAGTACCGAACTTCGGCAGTTTGAACCGAATTTCGGCCGAATGCCGAACTTCGGTTCAAGCTGCCGAAGTTCGGTTTAACCGAATGTGAAACGAACTTCGGCCCATCCCTAAAATATATATATTTTTTATATACAGGTACCTACCTATCTAACTTAGGTTAAGACATTTATTCTCATACAAACAATACAGTTATTTTTAAAATGAGATACAAATATATATATTTTTTATATACTGGGTGTAAAATCGGTAGACTGCTACCGAAAACTGAGGGGTTTTAATCAGACCATGATTCTGAACATATTTAGCGAAAACAAAAAACCTTTTTGACTTAGCTACGTCATTTTATTATATTTTCTAGTTATTTACTACTAGTACAACATAATAAGACCATACCTACCGAATAGTTTCATTTACAAAAGAAAAAAAACTTAAAACTCAAAATCCAGCAACCTACGTATAAAAACGCGCCCAGTAGGTACATACGCAAACAGTAATCTTCAAACGCTGTTTTCTCCGGATATAATGTTTTTTTCGGAAAATCCTTTTGGATTTGGTTGTGTTAAGATGCTGTACCTACCCCTTTCGGCTTCGGTAGACGTCTTTTTACACTATTATAAAATACTCAGAATACTAGATAACTACTTGAGTTGCAACACTTTCTGAAAAAAAAAAACGAAATAGGAAAATTGCATGTATAATCATATGCATCTACGAGCCCCAATGCAAAAGAGTTCGTCTAGTACCAAATATTACAAGTGCCTTATACGAGTATAAGCTTAATCACAACTATCACAGCTTTACTTTAATATTTTTTGGTAGGTAAGTAAAAAATCGTCCAAGCGGTAATTTTTCGTAAATAATTTTATTTATTTAATAAATATTTATTACGCTCCAATCTATGAGGCTTCAGTCTTATTTTTGTAAAACAATATTCAATTTGTAACCTTTAACATGTATTTTTATCAAGCAACCTACGACTATCAGATTGATTCAAATAAGGCTTTCACGAAATTGTGTCAAAGATAACAATTTATAACGAAGATAGTTTGCTTAGTCTCGAACATCCTTCCAAGAATCGTTGTGTCGTTTTATTTCAATAAGTCTGCAAACGGAGGTAGTAATTGGCGTGAGGCGTCTTTGTATATGGCCGGAAGTGAAGCCTGGGCTGGACTATGGGCACCCGACTTCCATGACCAATCACCATGTCGCAATATATATATTTTCTATGAATAATCTTTACATCATAGTTTATACGACAGCTGTTATGTTCACGCTATAAATGTTGACACCACATGCAAAGAAATCGAAGTAGAACATCATATTTTTAAGACAAGCAATTGCTATGCAACTATCAATTAAATAGTACATTAAAATAGAAATCGACGTATTGTTGCTCGCATGACGACGATAATCACTCTAGTCTAAAAGCTGCACAGCAGTGTCAGTACTGCGCAGTAATTAGTGCGTTAATCACACTAGCTCCGTGTACGGTTGATGCAAGACGGTTTCCGAGAAACCGATCACCGAGGCTCGGGAGGAGCGGCAAATTGCCGGCAGATATGTGTGCCGCCCTCTCCGTAATTGCAAAAATCACTCGTCGGCCGCGGAACGAGCTTGTAGTCCTTGTATTACAAGTACGACTCGTGTGTGAGACCGCTGCCGACATGAGAAGTGTATCATACCCGTTTTGCAACTCTTAGCTTTGTCTGTCACTGACAAAGACGCTAACCTAAAGAGGTTTACCAGAAAAAGCTATCAAAAACATATTGAATCGTAAATAAAAATTATGGATCGAAATTCCTACATGGGATTTCTAGCAAAGATCACACCTACATTACAAACGAAAACGAAACGAAAAACATAGATGATTAGTTTTATACCAGAATAGCGTTTGAACTAAATTTGGTCAAGTGTGTCAATTATATACCTTCCAATATTTTTTTATACTGTAAATATAATTAAGATCTTACAGACTTACAGCAATCAAGTCGATATTTAATTTTAAACTACATTCCTTCATTACGCAAAATACGCAAAAAAATGCATGCAATCTCAAAGTTATAAAGGTACAGGAACTCATCAAGTATGAATGTCCCCGTTGCCATTAACTATCGACAATGTAATGCAGTAATTCGATGAGTCCTGTTTTGTCTTGTTATGCTACAAAACTCTAAAAACAATCCAATTACGTACTAAATATTCCGTACGAAACTGATATTAGGCATCCAGTTTCGTATGCATGCGCAGTCTTCTTTGGTAATACAAAATCAGTTTAATTAAAGTAAGAAAAAGTAGTTTACATTTTATTATAATTCAATGTTTCATCATCATTATATATGTATAATATTTAATATAGGTAATGTACTGACGCCGCCGCCGCCGGTCTTCAGGGCGGGTATTTTAATTCGTCAGAAAGCCATCGGAGTCAACGTTGGTAATTAAATTACCGCCGCAATTCGTTGGTTTGTTTCCGAAATCGAATACGACAGCTTTTCGACGAATTAAAAAACCCCCCCATGGTCTCCATGTAGCAAATATGTCACTTCAACTCAATGATTCTTAGTATAAATATTACAATTACTCCAAAGATTTTTATAGCATCCGTGACAAGAACGAATAATAATCTACGTTGCATAGTCATTAACAATTGCATTTCTAGGAACGACGGGGCGTCCTTCGTCACTATAGTTCATGACATCAAGGTGTACAATTCACAACATACGTATAGATCACATATTAATGTGATCTATACGGTGAGCGGTTTTAATAATAAATAGGTATCCGGCTTATTCGTCAATTTTATTTTACGACGAAAGATGGTGTTGCCTTATAAAAAAATAAATTACATAAATCCCATCAAGAAAACTATTACTATTCTTTGTAAGACAGAATAGGATGCTTTAATTAAATATAAAATTATAATACTTCACGTTTTAAACAACGATACCGCAATATTCCTAGCGACGTAATACAGATTAAATTGTACCGTTACTGAGAACTGCCATAATAGTAGACTGTGTACAATCCAGCTCAGTCTAGGCATTAGGGATATTGTTTTCATAATCCTTGAATGCTTTGGACTTTCTATAAACGTCACAACAATTGTCTTTGATGTTGTTTCAACCGGTTTTGTGTATTTTACGTTGTATTTTGTAAAACAATAGTCGGAGCTCTTTGAAACGATGGAACTCTGCACCTTTAAGTAACTACTTACTTGTATGTCACGATCTTGAAATGTTACTTGCTGAACAGGACATTGTATGACAAACTTCGATTTCTACGGTGGCTTGCCGCTTAAGCCAATGATTCCGAGAATTCTGAAGGCATACACATGTATGCTGTATATGCTGTTAGCATTGGTCTTACTAAACTGCAGGTCAAAATGTAGTAGCAAAGAAAGTTTCAAATATATGTAAATTCAATAGGTATTTGTAATTGTGCCTAAATCTGAACTCCCGTTCTTTGTAAAAATGTTCAAGTATTAGTATTTTTTTTGTCATTTCAATTAGTAAAAAAAGGTGATCAATCGCATCAACCGTAACAGCATACAGTATGGGCCCAGCCCATGGTATAAAGTCCGTTAAAATTAAAGAAAGTTTATTTTAATAAAAAATACTAGGTAGTAAGAAATTGTGAAGGTTTTCCGTAATAAATATAGTGAGTGTGTTACAATAACAGTCACTTTCTCAAAATCTTGTAATGAACATTACTTCGTATTGAAGATAGGTCGGAACAGGACTACCGTTACGAAAGGAGTTCGTTGTATCGGTCTTATTAAAACAACGTTAATTGTGGTAACAAGCACTTGAAGAAGTAAAGTAATTCTGATATCCCAGAATTGTTTTCAATGCAAATGCTTGTTCGCTTGCGTAATTCCTGGACAAGCATAAGTTAATTACTACATCGAACGCCTTTCCTTATGATGGGTTTGTAATGTATGGAAATCATACTCAGAAACAGCCTTCTGCAGCAGCTGCGCAGTGCATTTCCTAGGTCTACTGTGAAAATTTCACGGTCCAACGAGTTTTCATCGTTACCACCGTCTCCTCTACAATTACCACGCTGTTCATTTGAAAATTGCCACTTTGCTGTAGCAGTCGTGTATTTTATATACTCTGTGCGAAATTAGACTTCTGGAAAACAATTTCTGTCTGATGCGTAAGTCTTCTCGGAATATGACTAAAGAGTGGTTAAATATTTAATAAGGTTATTTGGACGTTAATTTACAGCTAATTGTTCGGAAGAGTATACGCGAGGGTAATTCGTTGTTATGTTAAACACTACGTCCATTATTGTGTATTACTATCATCATTTATTTTCACGTAAGTAGTATATTAAAGTTGAATAATTTGTGAGCACATTGTTCCCTTTTAGTTGCATTATCCATACATTAGCATTGTTTAAAAGAATCTCTCAAATATTACCTATTAAATGCGAACAATTTTACAGATTTACGAGTAGGTATAGTATAATAATTTTATTGACTACTTAGTTCATATCTATGTATTTGTAGAATTATTAATATAATTGAAGGTTCCTATATCTGATTTATTTTTCATTTTATTATCCCTTTAAAACAAAACTATACCTACTACACTTGACGACCTCTCTGGCGCAGCGGGCGAAGGTCCGCCTGCGACGCAGAAGGTTGCGGGTTCGATCCCCGCCACGGGACAAATGTTTGTATGACTCTACAGATATTTGTCTCGGGTCTGGGTGTTTCTATGTATAATATGTATGTATTTACAAACAAAAAGTATATAAGTAGTATATCAGTTATCTGGTTCCCTTAGTACAAGCTTTGCTTAGTTTGGGGCTAGATGATGCTGTGTGAAAAATGTCCAGATTTTTTTTTTACTGTGCAAAATATGCAATATGCTTTGCTTGTAATTATATAACCTTCTATTCTACTAAATTATGTCTTATCAAAGCACAACGCTCGGTACAAAGAAACACGAACCTATCAAGGCAAAAATATTGAATCACGTCTGACTGTAATTAAACAACTCGAAAGCATCATTTAATGAGTAGTCTGACGTGTTGAAGTCCAATCCTCTGGTGTAACATTCTACTTTATGTTCACCAGGATGCAATAACAAGATGTGGATGCAAGCGGCGCTGGTGCTGGCGTGCGCCGGCAGCGCCCTCTCAGCCGGCTACTGTTCCTTGAACACCTTCACAACCAACACCACATGGATGCAGTTCACTAAAGAACCTGTCCCCTTCGAGTTTGGATTCGATGACAAGTTCAAGAGCATCCACTGCTGCGTGAGGGGCTACAGAAGCATTGAATGGTGAGTGTCCGTGACAAAACCATTGATAATGGCGTTTTTCCAAACATTAATTGGATCTCGTAGTTATGTTTGGATGGAGTTACACCATCATTTAATCCCGTGGTAACAGAACGTAACCACGTCCTTAGTTTTATGTAATAATAAATCTTGTTTGTCTTAGTAAAGGAAAGATTAATTAAGAAACCTGCTAGAGTTTTCACTTTCGCCTAACGTTCCGGAAATCCAGTATCCATAAAGATCGCGGATGTTAAATCAATTGTAGAAACTATGAGTGTATGAGTATCTGTCCATCCGCAGTCCTACATTGCCCGATCTTATCTTTTGTTCGAAATGTGTCTTGATCTTGAGCTTCTCAGATGTGATTCAAGAATTAGTTCAGCCTTTTGTATGTGACGGAGGTTTTTATAAATGCACAATTGTTGGTTCTTCATTGTGGTCCACGTACTCGTATCTGACAGACGCAGCACATAATATTGTTTAGCAAAAAATAATAGTGCAGCTTTCGATGAGCGATGGACAGGTGTGTGCGATAAGCGCGTGCTTCTTGGAAATTGCGCTCGGTGTGCGCGCAGAAATAATGATTTCTGTTCGCTGTAGCCGTGATAGCCAGGCACATCCTCATGTGATCTCTCTCACGAATTAAAACTCATTCAATTTTGTTAAAATTTTATAAAACTAGCATTTATGGATGCAAATAAATGGAATACTGTCTTCAATAACATCGTCTCCGATTTTATTATTATTATTTATTAATCTCATACCTAACGCCAGGTCTACACTTGAAAGTGACAAATGATGATCAAAGCAATTATAGTGATTCAGATTACATCGCCAATAACTTTGACTTTGTTCAGAGCTTTCACCGGTATAAGATGAAGCATGGCAGTTAGCATAACTACTCATCGTTGATTTATGAACTCTTAATCATTAATAATAATATTATTCTCATATTTTTTTTGCAAGCCTACAACAGCATTTACGTTGGCATATCGCCACTTATCTCTACCGTTTAAAGTTCCGGATAGGTAGGTATAATATTAAATGGATTCCAAGGTAGCCATGAGAGTGATGGGTTTCCATTTCGCATCACCTAATCCATTAGCATATCGAATTACCTATAGGTTCGTTGTAATCGGTTAAAGTATAATGCGATTAGAACTATTTATCTGAATTCGTTGTAAACGGTTCAAGCATTTTGCCAAGAGAACTATGTCTGAACTGACCTAAAGGCATGTAATCAGCTTAAGAGCTTTCAGCGTCTAGCGAAACGCCTAACAAGACAAGGACAGGCACGCATTATTCTTTACGCAAATTGTTCTTTTATAAGGATAGCGCACACTTTCTTGGATATTGACTACTCATGAGGTATGAACACGAAGTGACACATTCCTTCTGTTGACACACTTATTTTTATCGTTAAATGTTCGCATTTCGGACTGAATATGGAATGGAACATTTCCTACAGTTGTTCCGTTATTTCTTAATATCATTGATTTGGAAATGGCTATATATTCAGCTTAAGAGCTTTCAGCGTTTAGCGAAACGCCTAACAAGACAAGGACAGGCACGCATTATTCTTTACGCAAATTGTTCTTTTATAAGGATAGCGCACACTTTCTTGGATATTGACTACTCATGAGGTATGAACACGAAGTGACACATTCCTTCTGTTGACACACTTATTTTTATCGTTAAATGTTCGCATTTCGGACTGAATATGGAATGGAACATTACCTACAGTGGTTCCGTTATTTCTTAATATCATTGATTTGGAAATGGCTATGTCATGCCTGGATAAAAATCTATATACGAGTAGAATAGAGGCATATTGAATGAGAGCACCTAGTGATTACAAGTGCAATTCTCCGAATGTTGATTGCGCATCGGTTTTGACGCTACCCGTCGTGCCCGGTTTCTGACGTCAGCCAACATTTTGTTCTTTTACAATGTGTTGTTTATACAACATCACGAACGTGGTCTACCAAATCTTGTAAATATTTGCAGTACTTATCTATTATTTTCTCTATTATGACCTACTTGTTGTTTTGCATTGTCATCGCCTCAACAATGTCGCTTGAGTTACGACCATGTGGGTAGGTGCACGTAGTAGGTAGCTCTACATGTAAAACAGAATTATTAACATCGATAAAAGATTAGAGCTAGCCGAATGGTATCTAGCTGAACGGTACTAATCAAACAAGTGTTTTTTTTTCGTGACTCACAACGCTTGTGATATGAAACTCTAGGCCGTTTCGACCAAAGGATTATGTCATTATCCACTTGTTTCAACTTGTTATATTGCAAATCCTAACAATCATCACGCACAGAAAACAGTTCCAAGAAAATAATGCAGCTGATAATTCCACCGCGCCGCGCCGCTGTAATTGTTGATTTTTGTTATGCGAAAGTGGTCTGCCGGCGATTTTGCCGATCCTTAAACGGAGTCAATGCCCTATCGAACGTCAGTTACCTGTGATCCTTCAATAATGTTGCATGATTTCCCATTAATTACATTTCCAATGAATGTTTCCAATATTCGTTTTAAAAAATTTAAGTACAAAAGTCGAATCACAGCATGCGATGTGAGCGCGTCAAATGGATTTTTGTTCTCAGTATTTTATTGCATTGCTTTATCAGGCGTTGTGAAATGATTCACTTTGTTATCTATAGATTTTAAATCTCCTGATAAGTAGAAATGACGTGATTTAAACGGCACTAGACTTTTATGTTGAAATTACCAGAAATGCGGATATTACACGTGCGAATTTGATAAAGATTTGTATTCCTGTATCGTGTAACTAAACTTATAAACTATTCTTACATTATATATAATATAAAGATTTGCTAAAAATAAAAAACAAAAAACTTTGTTGCGTTTATTGCCCGAGTTACCTATTAATTTTTTTGCTATAATAGCGATTCAACTATGCACACGGCAGTTACTTTACCTACTAGAGACAATTCCTAGAAATTTGCAAGGTAAATAACGTTTATAAGTAATTTTATAATTTACAAGTAAAATAATTGTAAATAATGTTTACTGCATTTTTAAATGACCCAATTGCATTCATTTAAATAATAATCTTCAATTCTAAAAACCTCCAATTATTAGATAATATACTTGAATCCCATTAGCTATTCGTTTTAAGGGTCGGACGGAGCACCTTGTTATGAGTAACACTTCCCGCATTTTTTGGGTTTTATGAGCTTGATTTAAAACTTTTTAGAGTTTTATAGGGTTAAACTCTTGTCAGTTAAATATGTAGAAGCGAGAGTGGTCATCTTGAGTGTAATAAATCCATCGCCGGCGGCGTACGCGCCGGAACGAGTTGTAACGCCGCCTGGGAACTTTATTTTATTACCCCACTTTTACTTTTATGCTAAACCGCTTAACATCCATTTGTCCCAAACTTACGAACCTTTTTGCCCACTTCAAACAAGCCTTGCAAATCGCATGTCTCACGTTGACGTTAAAAGGTGATTGCCCTCACGAAATATGTTTTTCAATAAGTGACAATTGCTCGATGTGGAATCTTATCAATATTCGTGTCGTACATCTCAAAATTCCCGGTAAGGTAAGCCCGTCGTGCGAACTCGATGTTGGCATTTTTTTGTTACGTTCGGTTGCTATCAAGACGTACTTTCCTGGCTAGATAATGATTAGTGAGAACAGAGGCTGAGATAACTCGGTTTGATCGATTCTGTGATTCGTGTCTCGACAAGGCATGATGCGGGAACTTTAATAAATTCAATCAACTTTATAATTGAGACAGTTGATATGGAATCTTAATCTCGCGTTGGTGTTTTCCTAGAATTTAAAAACAAACATAAGTACATGATAATCATGACTGTATCGCCAATGCATGGTATACACACTTTCAGATCTCTAGGCAGTTCAAGCTCCTAGAATTATTCGTTATCATAATTCCAAAATTATTTTACATAGTTTTCCGTTACTGTTTTTTTGTAGTGCCAATTCTATACCTTTTTCATATTGTCAAATTTGAGCGGGCATATAATACGATCCAAATAGTCGAGACAGAAGATGCATTTACCGTTGTTTATTGTGAGGTTGACGAAGGGCCCGGTGCACGGTGCAAGCTGGCTGCTAGCGGTGCATGTCGCACGGCTATACCTGGTTGGTCGCGGCCGGTATCTGCGAAGGTATCGCACGTCGGTCGCCGCAAACCTGTATTGTGGCGGTTCCCGGAAGGCTCTTTGTTGTGCGCCGCAGTCCCCCCGCCCTGCATCGTCCGTTTTCACTGCATTGCTGCTATGGGAACGATCTCCTCTATCAAAAAGCTGATTTATCCATCGTTATTTTAAATTGATTTTTAAATCTCCGAATTAAGGCGCGAAATATTCGTGATCATGTGCGCGTTGAATTTATTTTGGTAGAATTCGTGTCTGATACCGAAGTTACTCGTTTTTATACGTCAATTTATCGGAAGTTTTATATTCCAGTGGCATCATTACCATACTTGTAACATTATGTATTTGTAAGTACATTCTCAAAAATACTTCATAAAGAGAATTTGTGTAAGTAGGTACTCGTAAAGAGCGCCAGCTACCAAATCGCAGACAGACAGAAAAAAAACAAAGTAAAAATATGAGTTAGAAGTTTTAAGTCGCGATAATGCTGATGTGTCAATAGAGGCATTGAAAAGCGACCGTTCCGATACTCCTAATGAAGTGGCCATAAAATATACAAAACAACCATAGGCATCCCACTGGGCCCAAATAAAAACCGACAGCATGTCCTGACACGTTCAAACGACTCGATTTGTTTTAACTGATTATTTTAAAGACCCACTTGGATATTGCCCTTGTTCAGGTAGAAGAATTCACTTTGTTTTACAAATTCGTTGATTAGCTTATCTTTTCTGTCTTTTATATTCAATGCGATTTGATATTATTATTTTTATTAAAGGTCTTATATTGCCTATATATGCTTAGAGGTCCTCGTTTGGAAGTTACCTGCTTGTACACTGTCTGACCTTTCGTTCGGATAGATTAATTAATGTTTTTAATTATCCTTTTTAACGAATACCATTTGGCAACATTATACCCGTTTAAGTAAGTATCTACTATGTAATTGTTGTTTTATGCTTTTAAATTAAATTACCAATGTAATAATTTCATCATAAGGAAATATTGCATTAGAAATTGTATAGATGAGCTCGATTTTCTGGTAGGTACAACAAATTTTCAAGACACACACACTGTCTTCACAATGCCCTGTTTATTTATCTACAATATTGATCTCCCTCGACGCCTTACTATAATGTTTTTTCATCGTTTTGACTGTAGAATACAATTCCTTTGTAAACGTTTTTTGTTTACATATTTCATTGCAGTTGTTACGGTGAGACAACAAGGTGTCCTGCGTGAAGGTGGGACTCTCAATTATTTTGTATTGTGTGGGTTAGAGAGCTGCTCTCCCTTTGCAGATGTTTAGTTATCATGTTGTGCAATATTTTCAACACCTCATTTGAGTGCCTTTCTGCCACACAGTTCGCAATAACTCTTATCTAATGGTATCTATCTGTTCTACGAGTATTCATAAATTCGAAAATATTGTTTACTAACTTCATTAAAAAAACAAATTGCTCGCAATTGGCTCGCAAATTGCAGTTCTTTTACAACTTTGTGCCTAATCTAAAATTATGATAAAGTTGTGTTATTTTTTTCTGTTACATTGGCAAAATTACACATGAGTCGTATAGGAAATTTTCTCATATATTATGTAAAATAAAAATCGATCAAGATTGTTCGTACCACAGAATAAAAGTTGACGTTCATTACATCGTTTATACAAGATACCTGTATGTATGTGGGTAGTTCATGAAACTTAATCTAAGCTTCAATTCTCAATGAAATAGATTTATTCATATTTCGATAAATTCAATCGTCAAATATGTCACAACGTCGTTTTAATATTCAGGTTTCTACCTGGGCTCTCTTATTGTGTCTCACGATCATTATTGTGTCTTCTCGACTGGTATGTTAACTCACTATGCATGACATTGATATCCTATCTTGTCCTCCAGCAATCATGATTTTATAAAGTTATGTAGTTATTTTTTTGCATTGAATGATTTAGTTACATTACAAATTGTATTATGATCATGTTGCTCATGTATGTATTGCACTGCTGGTTCTATTTTCTTGGAACTCGTTGTTCATTCGTAAAATAGAAACACGTGGCTGACAGTATTGATCTTTTGAAAAGCTGTGATCTACTAATGATTTCAAACGGAAATATCAGTTTGTTGAGATTTGTGCCGCTCCGTTCGCTGCCTGACTTCGTTCGGAGACCGTTGGCCACCGCCCATCGGTTCACACGGTGCCGGTGGTTTCTTAGGAGCACATACATTTCTATTGGAAGACAAATATTGACTTTGTATAGATCGTAGGCTGCATACTATAAAATTGTTCTTAACTTTTCACTCTTTGTACAGAGATGATTTAACAAAAAAATGTACTTACTTACTAAAAATACCATTTTATCGTCACAACATCGCATCGTCTACGAGAAGATCTAAATGATCATCACACTTGACAAGTTTCCAGACCACCGTGTCAGACGGTTGGCAAGGAATGTCGCGTGAGAAACCTGATACTTTAGCTTCAGGAGCAGACGGGAGTTGTATGGTAAACGATTTCATTGTGAAGAAGATATCTGAATAAAAATGAATGCAAAAATCATATGTATTATTAGTATATTTAATTTATAGGTTGCTAAAGGATATAACAGAATCCCTACTTCAGGAACATTAAAAAAAGTTAAAATTATGGCTTATTGAAACGGCTTTTTATAATGTAAATGAGCCCTTGAACATTAAGTAGGTACTAAGGAGATATTAATCAACATTTATATTATTAGGTATGACATTTTTTTGTAGTTATATTGAGTATTTTTTGTTGACATTCATTATTTTGTGTAATTTATAGTATATATATTTTTTAATTTGTGATTTAAAATTTTGCATGCCTATGTTATTTGGTGAAATATGTGATACCTATATTTATCTAAGACCTTTCACCATATTTCGCTAAAATTATTTTATTTGATTCATTTATCTTTGTGTAAATAAAATACCCATTTTCCCAGGAAAGGTTAGAGATATCAAATTGCAATTGATATGAAATTATTTGGTCTATGATCTAAAACCTGTAAACAATTCAAGATTTCAAGTATGAAGCTACATTTACACGGAACCCTAAATGTGCGAGTTCGATTCGCACTTGGCAGTTTTTTTTTGCGTCTGCTTCTAAACGCTAACTGAATATTATTTTGATTTGATGGTGTCGAAGCTCTGAACTGACGACAATTCGCTCTCGTATAATTCATGCATCAATAGACATTGCATAGTCGTCGTCAAACGAATGGGTTTCGAGAATTGTAGCGCGGGCTCGTTATGGCGCCGATGCACGTTCGACAAATGGCTTCATCGTGAAAATTAACATTCGGCCAGCATCTCGCATGGCGCGCCGTCCAACCGTCCCTCGACTCGTCACCTCATGTGCAAATATTGAATCTGTACTCGGTCGGTCGCCATGGGACCTCCGCTGAGGTGTCGTATGCTCACTAAATAAACACACTCGTTCATGGTTTTTTGTCTACGTGAAATACCTGAATCTATTTTCAAATTCATTCATAATTTTTTTAAGCAGTTAAGATAATAGTAACCTAATCTGTGTTTGCTCTAACCAATGATATTGACATTGGCTCCAGGCAATAAGTTTCACCCAATTATAACATTAGCGCGTGGACCCGGGCGCGATTTCTTCTGCGCATTGTTTCGTCATACAAACTTGAAAGATAGAACTACCTTATTCCAATCCAACCCTTGAAAACACTGAATTCATCTTTGATAAATATAAATAAGTCCCCATCTAAGGGGTTGGGTAGTTTTGAAAAAATAATAAATACGTGGTTCGCTATTAATTAAAAAAACTTATTTTATTTAGGCATCACAACCCCACAAATAGTCTTATAATAATTAAGTAATAAAAATTGTACAAAGCATAGTAGAACGAAATCACATCGCCATTTTGAAAAGTCAAAAGTTATTGGTTGTCATATATCCGTGCAGACCAGTTTGCGCAGTTTTATCGATTGTGTGTATGAAAAATCGTTGTCGATAATCGTTCGTTGGTGGCAGTTGCAATTTCTATCAGATAAATCGTTGTCGATTACATTTGCACAGTTTTATCGTTGCGTGTGGACGGCAATCGCTCAGTTCGGCAGTACTTCACGGAGCTTGTTAGCCTTGCTAGTCTTGTTTCTTTATTAGTGGAGAAACTAAAGCCAGCAGATTTAAATATGCCTCTTCATTCATTCTTAAATAGTTATGCTAATCTTGCGGAGCGAATTTCAACTCACTTAACAAGTTGGTATGAGAAAACTGCTTCCTTTTCATGAGCCAGTCTTTACACCATAGACTCCGCTTCTTTTTTTTCTTTAAACACATAACCAGGCCTAATATAGCAAGTGTGTCATAATCTTCCATTGTGAACATGTATCTTGCGCGAGCTTCTGCGGAGAACTGCTCGATCAAGGTCGATATCGGAGGCGTGTGGAGGCACTAGGAACGTTCGATTTATCTGCACAGTCTGAAATCGCTACGATAAATCGTTACGTATGTATGAGGCTTTAGTGTTCTTTGTGTCAAACAGAGTACCTACTGCTAAAGTTTTAATGCAATATTCTCGTTGTCCTTTTACATATATTTTGGTTTTCAGGAACGTTTTTCAGGGTAAAAAAGTAGCCTATATGCTATTCTGGAGGTATACCTTTCATTTCCAAATTTCATTGTAAACTGTTTCGTCGTTTGAGCCTGATTCTTACACAAACATCCAAACATCTAAACAAACTCACAAACTTTCAGCTTTATTATATGAGTGGGATTACACAATAATTACAAAAAACGAGACTATATCAGGGCGCCTTTAGGCCTATAACTATATACCAGATACTTCATTTCAAGATCCATCTAAGTACATGTTTTTATATAAAAACACCACTTGCGAATTGAGTATGCTTTACTTTAGATTATTAAAATTTATTTTATAATAAAACTAATAACAAAATAGCCAAAACATACAGGTAAATAGGTAGGTGTCTGTCTGCGTCGCGGGTGACCACGTCAACCACGTGAAATGAGTCACTTCGTGTCGTCATTTCGGGAACTGGTTTAGTTTACTCCGCAACCATTAACTTAACATCTTGTTTTGAATAAATCAACGATCGATGTCTTAAATGTACATAATGAGCTACGTTACTCATTCAATTGAGGCGATTGCTTGCCATCATGGATATGATTGCCATCCAGTTATTTTATAATAATCGCGGACAATGTCATGCCGCAATTTACATAAAGCTTTTTGCTTACTCAGTAATTATTGTCATATATAATAAGTGTCAGTTGCTATAGCCGGTCCTGGCTTACACGAGAATTATCCTAATTCAAGGCTATGCGTTGCATGCAAAGAATTATTTATTTTGCTTATTCCGAGTAAGTCATCATTTATTTTGAAATGGACTATTATTTTCAGCAGTTGTATTTTTCTTCAAAAAACTAGTATTATATTATTAGTAGCATTCTTATATTTGCACTCATTAATTGTCTAATAGGAAATAAAAAGACAATATAATCTGTGAAACCCAATGATGAATTGGGATTTTCCAATCGCTCGTTATAGTACCTACACATTTTTATCTTGTGATGTTATTAAAAATTTATATTTCATGAGATATTGGTCAAGCGTCTTTTTTATACTTAATGGAAATCTGAGGATCTATCCGTTCTAAGGCATCGAATGCTGCGGCACTGTGGTATCAATGAGAATCATTGATAACGCTTATCCCAAAACGGCATCTTCATTTCGTGCATGTACCTAACATGCAGCTCCCAAGAAGCCTAATTGCACCAGTCCGTCGATATATGGACTGATTAGCGAGAAGATTCTTGCGTGCATCTTAGAACTGCCGACGGGGCTGCGGGCTTTAGCAGTGTCCGCACGCAATCATGTACACACACGAGCTTTCTAGCTATAGTTAAAATAAGTAAGCAATCATGGCTAAAGTTTCTCGCACTGTGTGCAAGTTACGTATGCCTTTCAGGACTATTGAGAAGGAAATTATGTCCAAAATCGAATTACGTTATCGCACGTGCATCTTGGCAGCTCATAGCTCTCTGGAACTTGTTATGCTGTTGCCGTGAGTGTCGTCCGTCACCCCGCCTGCGGTGGCCCACATACATTACGCAGCTCTTACATTATGTCGGAATAACTATTATTTTTGTGCTCTATTACGGGAACTGCTATTCGTTATGATCTGTGGCGAAAGAGCTTCAATACTGAGAAATGTAATTTCGTGATTGTTACTCAAAGGATTAATGAATGGCTCACTATTTCTATGAATGATCTTTATTTAAGATAAGCCTAGCTAGAGATGATTCTGTTAGCGGAGTTGCGTCCGAGAAGGGAAGGCGGTCGAGAAGGGAAGCTCCATCTTCCCGCTACGTTGTCGAGACACGCCATCCGAATCGATCATTTCACGCACCCGCCGCGCATAATGAAGCAGTCATTTCCGGCGGATTCGTGGAACACAATAATTTAATATTTCGCACAATCGAACTCTAAACGTCGAAGCACGCACAGACGGCACTGCCACTACCCCTTATTAGTATTCGTCGCGTGACCTAAAGCAATAATACATTCTTGTGCACTTGCAGTTTCACGTAGTGCCAAGAAACCGCGATCAGCTACCGAATGTTAAATGGGTATTGTTCGATGAGTAGACGCATACTTAGGTTGGGTTATGAACTTAAATGCTTTTGTATGATAATATAATACGGGTTAAGAAATAACTTCGCGAGCAACGACGAGTTTGCGGCGGTTGTTTGTATATAATTTATAAATTCTCGCTTGTATCTTCATTTTGTTCAGACTTCCTGTACATATCATAGCAAAGATTAACGGTTCCTAGAAATTACATCATCAATAACCAACGAAAATACAGCGGATAAATTTATAATGCAAGTAATAGTTTCGGCAGAATAGCTAGGTAGTTCCTGTTTCCTATCATGCGATACATTCACTAATTTAAATACAAAGGCTATGCGTATATTTTTAAGCCCGGTAGCATTATGTGTCCATTTAACGTCCGCCTCAAATTGTCCTTCTATAAATGGAGTCATGATAGGCACGTAAAAATGTCACTCGTAGTTGGTTCGATGTGAAATTACGTAATCCCATCATGCCGCATGTATGCATCCGTAATCCTGTTCAATATTGCGATGAAACTCGTTTTATATCTCACTAGCTTCCGCTCGCGGTATCGCTCGCGTTGGGCTAGCATTTTACTTTACTTAAATCCATTTCAGTCCACAATCTCTACCTAACTCAAGTTTAATCCAAATCTATCAACCTGGTTAAGCCGTAATTGAAACACAAACATACAAACGCACTCATAAACTGATAAAGATTGAATAGTTCGTTTTCAATTAGCTGATAGGTTGCAATTTATCGTTTTTTAACTGACTACAGAAGTTGAAAGGCTATATGTCCAGCGGTACGGAGCTCTACTAAGCTTGGTTTATGAAGCTATCCCGTAATTTGTACCTGCTACTATTGTTAAGCCAGCTCCACAAGAACTGACCATGTTGCCCAAGAATTTTATACGTGCTGGGCAAGCTTGCTATGTCTCGAGCAATCAAATGTCCCATTGAGTGTAGGCATAGGCTACTTGCAAAACCAGCCACACTCATATTCGTAGCTCTTTTGGTAACATTTATTGGTTTCTTCTAACGTGTCCTAATCATAGTATAAAACGCAGTATATTATGTAGATGATTGCGATGCCTTATAGGGCACAGCATGAAGTTACAGCTAGTCGTTGGAAGGTGCTACAGCCACCGTCGCCGGCCTATTGGAACGTCTCAAGTACTGTCATGTTCCCAGGCAATGTTCAGCAGCGGTAGCATTCCTTGCCCATACGCAGGCGGACGATCCACCTGGCCTGTTCCGGGACCCGTCATTACCAGCATGGGACTACATTCCCTGAACATTGAGAACGCAAATACAGACGTCGTCGTCTTCCTCTCTAATGTTTTTGCCGCGTTACTAGACACACTGGCATGACAAACGCTCACGGCAATTATGAAATACATTACTGTATTTCATAATTGCCGTGAGCGTTTGTTATGATCTAAGTTTGTTTTTCAGGTCGTTTATACACTGTCTTAAGCTACTTCTTCGTTTATTTTTTGTTACTACTAAAAAATTAATTAAATGTACCTACAGTAATTAATTTAATCAAAGAATATCAGTTACAAGCGGTCCGCTCCGGCTTCGCACGGGTTTATATTAGGTATTTAACAAAAAAATATTAATCCAGGTTAAGTAGGTAGATTGGAAATTGTCTAAGCTTCGTACCTATGTGTGTGCTAAGTACCTATTTCATTGATATGTTATCACCCGTCTCGCGCTTTGGTTGGTTCCAGTTCCTGCAGGTTGCGCATAGCCACCACAGAATTTCATAGCTAACTGATATTTACTAACTTACTAACTGATTTTACAGACAATGAAATAACATGTTGTAAAACAATAATTGATTTCCTCTTTGTATTGGGGCAAGGCAACTACGATCAAGGCTCTCATCCCTTTGTTGCGTTTGACTGGTATATTTTATTTATGATATAACTTTTTAGCTATTAGTGTTAAAAGTGGTATAATTAATATGGTTGCAGAAAAGCCTGTAATATCATACAAGTAAGATAATATCATAAAAAATAATAATAAGGTATGTGAAATCAGAGCACATGAGGCTACATGGCGTACTTATAGGAGCAGTCAGTGTTTACAGGACTGGAATGATGCCGCTCCCGCGGTTTACCGCTCACCTGTTGCGCTACTTTTTGCCCGCACCCGGTACCTTGCGGTTTTTCTAATAGCACCGCTCAATTCCCAGCGCGCATCCCTAAACCGCACTAACTGTATGAAATTGCTACACTCGTTGACGGAATGCTAGTTACAGCTACTTCTATAATACATTTGAAGCAAACGTGTAGTTACATTTGAAGATATAATTATTATACTGCATGCGTGCACGTTAAACGTTACGTTACCTCCTCACAGTACATTCGATACCGCTAAGGCCCGGCGGAAAAGAATCGTGTCGCTTGTACCGGGTTTAGTGTAAAATGTAAAAAACCCTTTAACACCCAAACGACTACAGATTACAATATAACTCCCCGACACATGCCATCACACAAAATGCTGATGGGAATTGAGCTCATAGCATCTTATATTGCAATTATAGAGAAATAAATTGTTTGCCTGCATGACAAACCGAGTTTAAATTGAAAGTAACCAGATCAAAAACAGTTGTAAATTCTCTTGTGAAAGGAGTCTTTAATATTGGTAAATAATAATATTGCATTTTCCACGGCTATAAACTCGCTAAATCATAAATGATTTCGCATAATATACTCGGTTTAATGTAGGTATTAGGGTCTGCAACGCGCAATATATTGTAGGGAGCTAAAAAACAGTAATAACTTTATCGAAGTGCCCTAATGTTTACACAAAGTACGTCAAAATATTGTGTTGTATTTATTACGGTCTAGTGATCAAGGCTTTATTTTATTTTTATTAACTTTTCCCACACACAACATATTGTATAGAAAATTATGATTGCCATTATGCGTGACGGGCGAGAGTGCAATCACACTATTGTCACAGAATATTGTGGCATTATAATGTGCAGGAACTATAACGTTGATGCGTGTGACATACAACCGAACACAGCGAAGTAATTGTAAGTAGTGGAATCACTAAAACCATCAGCAAGTCAACAAAGGGCCATTTCAAACAATGAATATTGCTTTGTATTCTGGTGATCGGTACCTGAGGAGGGCGACAGCGACAGTAACAAATGACAGTTTTTCGGAAGTTTCAATTCAACCCCTCGAACTCAGCTTTACTAGCTCTTATTGGATGTACGTTTATTGTTATTTAATCTAACGTTTTCACTTAAAACTGAATTCTGAAAATATTTTTTTCATTCGTATAAAACAATTGTACACTTATATTTTTACTACGAAATCCATTAACCTCTTAACGAGATTAAATAAAATTGCATATAATGGACAGAAGTTGTTACTTTTTAGATGCTTTGCTATACTTAATTGCGAGTTTTTGCGCGCTCGAACTTCCACTGAAATGACGTGATCAGTGCCTCACAAAAACCCGGACACGTTGCATACGACTTAAACCAACAAAGAGAATGAGTGCGTATTTATAGATCTTAGATAAGTTCTAATTAAATACTAATATTACCTTCGATGCTTTGTTACCGCTTTTCCTGCGGTCTTTCCAGAAATATCCCATTTTGTATTTGGTTTGGATTGAAGCAAATGGTCTTAATGTAAAATCAACCTTCTATTTTATTTCAAATGGTAAACGAGATTTCTTCTGCATCCATTATATTATTCTATAAGTATTTGAAAGTTTCAATCTTCATTTTCTCAGATTTCTGCGAAACTTCGTCGTTATGTAGTAGCATGGATGTATGCAATTAACAGTCCATTAAACATTTATGTGGTTGTAAAATTGTTTTTCTGCGTCAAATTGGTAAAAAGTTAAAAGCAATATTTATTAATTTTGACAGCTTAATGTTATCGGAGAGCTTGTCCAAGAGAAAGTTACCCCTTGTTTTCAATTAAACATTATTTCTGAGTGTACGGTAAATGGACATTACCGGTACGCTCGTCGAAGCACATCGGCATGAACTGACTGACATACTTTTAATGTTTAACTATTGTTGCATCTTCCACTGAGTTTATAACTTCCGCAAAGCTACGGGGAAAACTCTTAAGCTACTTTTAAAATGGTTTATAATAAACCGAAGACTGACTCAAACAAATTTTAATACCTCTAGATATTGAAGCAAAATTCCTCTCATACTGCGCTGCTGATGAAGGATATAAGTAAGATGATTCGCCGTATATTTTGGTTTGGTTCCCGTAATATTGTCTGTCAGCGAAGGCTGCACGCGAATGATTTGTGGCGAAGGAGTTGCATGCAACCCGACACGGTCAAAGACCGGTTCAGATTATTTCGGAAATATTCGTCGTTTTTGCAGTCCATGGGAGGGACCAGACCACGCCGAGCCCCCGAGATGACCTCATCAAGGAATTCTTCTTATTTTAACCTTTTCTAATATTTTTTCTTGAAACACCTTGAAATAAAAAGTTGATCGCTCAGACATCTTGTACTATTTACTGGATAACGCATTTGTTCATAAAATTAAGGTAGAATAATAGTAGGTAGTGTTTTAAACTAAAATGAACTCTTACTGATTAATGTATAAGATCGGAAATTCCAAGAACATTAAAGTCTACTTACACAGTCTCGTGCATTAAAAACTTCTTGTACGCTTTTTGTGCCCTGGATACTAATTAAATAAATTGATGTCTTGTAGGTAATTACCTACAATGATATAGTCGATTCGTTACCAGTTTTTATCCAAATTCTTTAAGATTTTTCCTAGTAAAACAAATAAACTTAATTCACTAAGTGGATACGCATTTTATGTCTAGATCTCAGATAAGGGTTGAGCCAATGGGTTCAGCACATTGCTAAATTACAACAAGAAAAGCTAAGTAGGTGCATCGCACCTATGAGAACTTTATCACAAAACATTGGAAGAACGAACGATTCTCGTGTTGTTTTCTAAGAACCCCACTAGCGCGTACATTAGCTCTTTGTTAGTTAGTCTAGTATCCTTTTCTGACTTGTAGTATGCCTTTATCAGTACCTGTTTAATATCGTTATCTACCAAATTGTATTTTCTTATAATGATTATACCTGCTGTATATGGTTGGAGACTGCATTTCAGTCTGCAAGTCTCGTGTGCAGTGATTTAAACAAATTATGCGAATGGAGTGAATCATGCTCATTTGAAAAAGATATAAATATTCTGAGCGTTCTCCCAGGGACACTGGAAAGTGGAATGATGACTGGTAAACACACGCGTATCATGTTTTCTCGGAAATGGTCATAAGATTAGTTCGTGCAAATAAATAGCACTAGTTTTTTATGTTTATGAACAAGGATAGTGAAGTTCTAGTGTTCCACAACATACAAAAAGCTAATTACTGTACATTATGGGAGCTTTGTACAGGAAATGTTTCGTAAAGGGCTGACGAGGTAACAGATTATAAAAATGATGGGGATGTGAGAACCTGTACGTAGAAATGCTTGTGTACTGTGTAGCCATAAAACGCAAATACTCGTAGGCGACCTAATTCTTTTTAATCTTGTGCATTGTGTATATATTTGATTTGTCGATTACATTGATATGATTAGATAATGTCATCAATGTTTTAATATACCTACTCGTATATTTAAGCTTCCACTACTGTACCCCCAAAACACGGTAGACATTTTTCAGATCCTTAGGAAGAGGCAGCTTAAGATACTTTAAAATTGTTTAAAGGGATCAGAGGCACGCCTAATCTAAATAAAAAAACATAAATACATAATAACATTAGCATATTCAAATTTTGTATTAAGTTAGAATTCTATACGTGACGGGTTGCTGGCCCATCGCCGCCTTTAAAAATAAAAACTCGTCAATGCGCATTATGCGCAAAATTTATTGATAAAATTAATAATAAATAAATAATGCTGGACATTTTCACACAGCATCATCTAGCCCCAAACTAAGCAAAGCTTGTACTATGGGAAACAGATAACTGATATACTACTTATATACCTTTTGTTTGTAAATACATACATATTATACATAGAAACACCCAGACCCGATGATGCACGACCGGACTCGCAACCTTTGAATGAAAGTCGAACGTAGTGTACCCAACTACCCAGGTACCCATATCCCACGGTTTTATGTAAATAACTACTAAATACAGAACATCAAACATATGTATAAACGTAAAAGTATTAAGGTAATCAACGGCTAATCGAATATCCGCACTGTTACCTTTTCACGCCCAAACCGCTGATCAGATTAAGCTGAAATTTGGCATGGATAAAGGCTCCTCAGGGACGGACATAGACATACTTACTTTTTTTGTGAGTAATCATAAGGTGGCGTGAAAATAAGGGTTGCAAGTTTGTATGGGGTTAAGCAACTCTGGGCGCGGTCATAAAGATGATGGGTAACCGCTTGATCCACTTTTTGCACTCCAGATTTTTTTTATTTATTTTGCATGATACATGATTTTAAAATTAATGATAATATGTAACATGTATATTCCCACTTATCAATACATCCGAAGTTAAGACTTTTTTGATAATAAAAAACTTATCCTTACCTTTATGGTTAGCTTTATCGCTCACAGCGATAAGACCGCCCATTGTACTTAGCTTTAAATATTCTCCTGTATCTTTGTTTGTTTTTTCTGTAATGTCCAATGTCCATGTGGTGTACAATAAAGTATTTTCTATCTTCTATCTTCTATCTATCTGTCCTTGGGCTTTATCGCAATCTATATCGCCGAACTCAAAACTGCCTTTTCCTTTTTTAAATCTCCTAGGTGGCGTTTCTACTATTGCGGAGATCAAGATACGATCATTTTGAGTATTGTTATATAGTTATATGTTATGTTTGTATAGGTTTTCAAGTACCTACTTATGTTATTTTGCTGTCGAAGTCGCGGGTACCAACTAGTATCATATATTTTCGATTAGCCGTTAATTCAGCAAATTTAGGTATGTACTTACCCTCATTCTGTGAGGATATTCTCCAGATAACGCGTCGGCTGCTTTTGAGCGGCTTCTGAGAAACAATTTCAGGATGGCCTTGCGATGAAACATCATCCACGTGTTTGTTTTCCCTACGTACGTTTTAAAAATGGCTCCCGCAAAATTTTACTGTTAACGGGAACTGGTTGCTTCACGCGACGTTTTGTTTGCATAAGCGCGTTTCGCCGAACAAACTACAGCTGTGATTCAGATCGAACGCCGAATCCACATATTCAAGATGTATCGTCATGTTTTGTTTTGTTAGAGCTATTTTTATACAAGCGATTTATGATGCAAAATCGTCCATTTAAGTCGTGTGACGATTTCCTCATTGAGAGGCGAATGCAATCTGGTATTTCTTGGAAGCGCGGTTGTCATCAGCAGCTGCATTACTGCTCCGCTCCCTCTCGGAATGACGTTCCATTACTCGTTACCGGGAATTATTTCCTGCACATAGACACGCAGCTCTTGAGCTATGATCTGATGACACATTTAAAATAGCCATACATACTTATCACGATTTCTACTTAGACCATAACAATATATTTATGGAGGTTCATATTGAAATAAATAAATACTTGATTGATAATTATTTTATTCTTTGAAACAAAAAACTTATATTCCTTGAAAAGGTACACACACACAGTGCGGCTGTTAAAAAATATTCATAAAGAACAACATAAATTATGTTTTTCATAATCATTAATCAAGGAATGTGTGTTTTTATCGAAACATTTTTTAATATTACTTCCATGAACAATAGAAAAATCCAATTTTTGGCGTAAACATTTCTCATGAATACTTAAATTAAATTATTTTACCCTCCACTGATCTACGTCGCGTCGTCTAGATGTGGCATTACTCTACTTATGTATTGCTTGAATAATAACAAAGGTTCATGTTTCAGGTTCAAAGATGGAGTTGCGTATCCGTGGTCCGCTGTAGTCTCGAACCTGATTCTGTATCCTGAGGCTGCCAACCAAACGCTGTACACGAGGAGAGCAGCCCGTTCCGACTCCGGCAACTACACCTGTCGACTCAGCAATGAGACTCACACAGAGACACACACTGTTCAGCTTGATATATTAGGTGAGAACAACTATTTAAAAATATTATTGTAATATGAGTAATCTGAAAGTTTGTGAGTATGTTTGTGTTTCAATCACGCTTACCAGTAGAGCGATTTAGCTGTAACTCGGAATGAAGATCGTTACCTGAAATAGCAGATTATTTCGTAATATTGGTACTCGCGACCAAAGCTGCGATAGAATAGGAAGCTAGTGCCAATAAGTATAATACCTAATGACTTCAATGTTGTACAACGTAAGAAATCACAAGCAAATATTAGTATTTAACGGGAAATATCAATCCCTTAGTAGGAATAAAAAATGTGGATCATCTCGGGAATGTTTCAAACACTGAACTTCAATTAATTATTGAAGTCAGTTAAAATAAGGTTTCTAAAATAACTACGGGGCTTTTATTCCGTTCTTGTTCCGTCTTCATATCTACATTATAGGACGGACAAACAGTTTCATAAAACCCTTTTCCCTTAATTAAATATTGTTCCACAAACATTTTGATGTTCAATTTCAATCTCCATTTGAGGAAGATATGTATTGTTACAATAACGGCATTTCTTTTCCGCAGAAAGACCAACGGATGCTCCGAAAAAAATGTTCATATCAAAAGATCAGTGGGTCGAAGAGGGGGGCGAAGTTCGTATTTACTGTGAAGCTCTCATCGGTAAGTACCTATACTTCTATACCATTTCACAATCTATACCTTCCACATTTCTTGATAGATCGTCGTAGTCAGGCAACGTTTTAAACGGTCCGTAAGTGGATGGGTGACCGCCAGTGGCATTTTCATCTCAGCGCTTCCGTACTTCGGAGGGCACGTCGGTCCCGGCTATTTAAGTCGTTAAGCCATGACGGAGGCCTTCAGGCGGCCTAAAAACTCCGTCACCAGAGTTGGCCACTGACTCATACGAACTTACATACCTACTTCATATCTTTCAGCATAATATGAACAGTTATTAGTCTCATCCAGTATTGTTTGTCAGGTCGTTCATACCTGGCGGACGCGCGGAGTGACCTACGGTGGAAAAAAGTTTGGCCCAATGGCACCGAAGGAGACCTTCTGCCTACCGAGTCCGAAATAAAGACAGCACGGTAAGTATCTTTCACATTATAATAACTCATCATACATATTTTTTTTTTTATATATTTTTTTTTTAATAATGCTGGACATTTTCACACAGCATCATCTAGCCCCAAACTAAGCAACGCTTGTGTGCTATGGGAACCAGATAACTGATATACTACTTATATAATTTTCGTTTGTAACTACATACATATTATACATAGAAACACCCAGACCCGAGACAAATATTTGTAGGTCATACAAACATTTGTCCCGCGGCGGGGATCGAACCCGCAACCTTCTGCGTCGCAGGCGGACCTTCGCCCACTACGCCACAGAGGTCGTCACAAAACTGAGTGGTTTTTGTATAGTACTTTTGTATTTAAAAAAACTACTGACCGTATCAAGACAAGTTGTCTAGCAACAAGCTTATTGCCGTATAAAGAACCGTTTAGGTAAAAGCCGTAATACCTCGGAAAAGTATTTCATTGTTGTTGAAATACAATATTGTATTATTTTATTATTCTTTATCTCGATATTATTAATACTCGTATATCTCGTTATTAGTGTTTCCTAAATTAAAGTGAAATTACTCGCTCGCTATTAAAATTAAATGTAAATAAGTATTTAGTTTCCGCTTTCACGCGCAATAATATTTTTCAATAATATAATAATGAAAAATTCCTGGCCAGACTAATAAAAAAAGTTATTTATGAACAACCTAGGTACTTCAAACTATGTGTACCTAGAAACTTCAAGTAATAGTGCAAGGAAAATCATCTAACATAAGCCAAAAGTTTGGTTATAATAAAATATCTATTGTTCTTGAAATCTTGTAGATGACCGTACCTATTAAATCAGTTTCAATCATAGAAAAATACTTTTGGTAAGTAATTTGAAATGAGGTGAGGTGAAATTTAGCTTCCGACTGCAGCTTCGCTTGCATAGCATGGTAGCATCATTTTTAATAGCCTATATGCTTTTCCAGGCTACGATCTACATCTTTTCCAAGTTTCATCCAGATCCGTTCAGCGGCTTCAGCGTGATTGAGTAAAAATAAAAAGTAGTAGGATATATCCGATGGAAACTGTACTAGCGTGATTGTTCCAGTGAGGATGTAGAGGATATCATCGGCTCGTATCTGACAGTGGAGCGAGTGTCGGCTCAAGACTACGGGACTTATGTGTGCCTGGTACACAGCAACGACGTCGAGTCTCGCAGTTACGTCACTATACACTACAGATGTAAGTACACATATATACTTGGGTAGTGGGTACAGTACGGCAAATGGATCTAGGCATTCGTAAAGTTTGCCATTTCGATCTTTCAATTTTGTATGCAAAAGCGTCTACTGTGCATCAATACCTAGATCCGTTGATGTACCTTTTCATGGCACTATCCTTTATACTTTTAGACACTCTTAACTGAGTGCAATGTCCATGTGTTAAATTTAGCCGTGCGTCAAAGATACCTATTTACAAATATGAAATAATAAGTGATTTGTGAAAAATATCAGAGTGAAGTACCTTGCAGACACACTCTTAGTCCGGCTTTTTTCGTTTTCGTAAAATTGCTATTGAAATATCACTTGATACATTTTCCAGAGGAAAACAATTGATGCTAAACACAAACGCTAAACGTTTACCTACAGAAATTTGTAATAAGTTTGTGTAATGTGTATTTTTCCCAAACGTATATTACAATGAAAATAATATTACACTGAAGGACGGATGGCCTAAAAGCTTTTGAACATGTATTTGACGTTACATGTCACACATCAATTCCCTATTTTCTTTTGTTACAAGCTTTTACTAGCTTCACTTGTTTAATAGTTAGCAAACTTATAATAGAACTAGGTTAACGTTTATATTAAATGTGTTACACAATGAGGTAATGACAATGATATTATAAATTAACTATGGACACGTTATGTTCATAGTTATCGAAGTTTAAATCCGGGCTTGGAACATTGTGACTGTCACTGAGTAAAACGTCGCTCTGTTTGACGCAAACTGAAATAAAAATTGTGCTAATAAGACGATTTCGAGTCTTCAATTTCCACGCGCTTGTAATCTATCTATATTTTTTAACATCATCGGGTAAAGAGCTTTCAATTATTATTATTCAAATCGGCTACGAAAGTGTTAAATCGGCCTGAGCAATTTTTCTTGGAATCCGGATCGATACAGATCATCTGTAATATGCTGTGGTTGTATTAAAGGATCGCGGTGTTTCTGTTTCTGGGTATCGTATAATGCATGCAAAACTTTCTGTACTTACGTACCTACAATCGATATTTTCCACTTCATTTTGTCTTCAGACACACGATAAATTGAACTGCTGGATGTTTTGCGTTTTTGGTAGGTTGTGATTTACCTAAAATAAACCCTGTTTTCGTGTCAAAAACTGCGCACCGTAGAAGATATAGCCAGATAGTTAACCAAATGAAAACAAGACTGTGTCAGTTTGAAATAGGTATGTGTAAATAATTTCAAAAATGAGGGTAGAAACTTTTACAAAAATTTAAAAAATGAGGGAAGTAATAATTTCAAAAATGAGGGTAGATATTAAATGTAATACGAGGCAATCTATTTCGCAGAATTAGCGATCTAATTAATGATAATAAAGTAGCATTATTATGTAGGTAGGTAATATCAGGTCCTAGTTTTTAATAAAATTTAATTGTTTATTTTTACAGTAGGTATAAGTAGAAAATGAAAATAACCCTAGTTTCTAACTTTACTTTAATATATAATCTAGCACGACATAGAAACCATCTTCTATCCTTTCCATTGCATTGACCTGATACACAAAAATGTTTTATACACATTATATATTTTTTTTATAGTGTTACCGCACACTTGGGATCACTAAAGATTTTAAAATTGGTTTATGATAAGAAAGCCTTCTTATATGAACCCAAAGCCCTGGGTCCGCTCTTGTATATACGTACATACATGTAAAATTAACTAAACCAAGACTTTTTATGTAAGTACTTATAGTAAAAACATGAGGATGTTTATGTAAACTCAGAATAGGAAGATTTATTAGTGGGTTGAACTCCTATTGCTCCGCCTAGTCACGCCTACACACATCTCATACAACTGACATGAGAGTATGAGAAGTTATCTATCATTAGCCAAGCCATGCAAATAGACGAACAGCCAATTTTCTCGTTCTACTCACATAGCTCGAAAAAAAAAATTATTTTTTGTTTGAGTTCGGTTTTTTACTGGTTCACTGGTATCTGTCGACTAAATTACATATAATAAAAAGAGCCCAAGCAATCTGTACAATCCGACAACCGACAAATAAACGATTCATTAAAAGACAGGATCCAGAGACAACTATAATTATATCAGATACCTTACTACCGATTAGTACTGTTTTTGTATGTTGTACGAATGTCAGCGAGAAACACATCTTGGTAGCGTAATTACCCGGCATAAATAATGATCTTAGGCAGGCTCCACCAAACATCATGCAGCTGTCACCGTAACCATAAGTTATAGATACCTTTACATAATACTGAAGTATAACACATCTTTCGAAAAATATTGGAGTAGACATAGACACATTAGTCATAAATATTTATATAAGGCAAGTTATACTTGGAGCTTGGAGTTCATAATTATTGTTTTAAGGTAAGTATGTAAAATGACTTACGCTTTAGGCGGTCGTGTCACAGTCAAAACAGGACAGGTGTGTAGCGTGTGTTGGTTTGTGTTTGCATGATGCGAGTGTTTTAGACCTTAGTTGGTTTTAATCAAAAAGAAATTTCGATATTTTTATGTGTAGGTACTATTTCTATTTACCTACTAGCAATCATGTACCTGCTCTAATACATAGTACGAGTATGAAATAGTCGATACAATGTAATCTGGCAGACAATAGGGTATTTGACATCATTAAAAATAAACTACAAATTGTGGTCATCCTTTTAGAAAATAGTCTAAATAAGCATATTTCTTTCCATTTACGTCTAAAATATGTTTACTTTTGGTAAAAAAACCTTTAAAAATTACAAAAAAAATTAAAAAAATTTCGTCTACAAAAACGCACTGTGATTGGTTGTGACTCTGATGACGTCAAACGCTAGTAAACGTCAACGAACTGATTGTCTGTCACTATGGACTTGTACTGTCTGTTTACTATGGAGTGACGTCACGGGTACCACGTGATCAGCGCCATGACACAAGATATCGTTTTTCGCGCGATTTTGTATGTTTAAACTTTAAACGTGGTTTTTATCAAAATTATGTTAAATCTAAAGGAAATTTAATGACCAGTGTGCATATAATATATCAAAGAACACTTTGAAATGGTTTTCTGAAAAGAGTCAAATACCCTATTACTAGGGAATCAATTTTCTTACACTGTATCATGAATGTAAAATTTTTAGTGAAAAATAAATAAAGTATTTATTGAAATTCTGTTTATTTATATTACACTCAACACAAGTTTCGGTACACCGCACATTATTAATAAATAAATAATTACTGTTATCGTCGTATAATATTTTTGGTGTCAATTACAAATAAAATACATTTCTTATTTAAAGAAAAACAGCACGTAAGTATTTATTTCAAACGCTCTCTTACAAATTTGTTATAGAAAAGTTTGACCCTACAATAACAGCATAGATTAAATCTATTATTCAGCCAGTTAATTACTTTCCCAATGTTAGTAGTAAGTAACTATGAGAATTCTACCTATTATAATTCTAGGTATGTTCGAACCTACTTGTTAGTGCTCAGTCATGGGAAACACGTATATGATCCACTGAGTAAATTCCCAGAAGCAGCTCGACCGATTAATTGGATTTCATCGAAATGGATGATCTGTAGCCAATATTGAATTTTATATTGCGCATTACATTATTATGAATTTGCTTTTTCCACGCGTTCGATTACAATTTCTTTTGATTAATGGACCTGAGCGATTTATAGATCAATTTGTTTGAAAATGAATGAATAAAGAAATTGAAGTATTTAGTTTTTTTTTTAAGATTTAATAACTAATAAGTACTTAATTGTTCTATTTTTAGTTTTGGAAGGACCAAATTACTAGTAAAATATATTTTCATGCGAAAGTAGTCTACATCTATTTTTACCATATTATTCTAGCTCGCTGGCTTGAATACAATAGGGAATGTTTACGGCTAAGTTGAGTTTTCCGCTGCGCATAAAGTCTAAGGTATTGAAGGAAAATGCGGTTGCGGTTATTCTTGTAGCTAAAATAAAAAGAAATTATATGAATCAGGTTACCTAGTGTCATTTATAATGAAACGTTTGCTGCGGTCGTGGTGAAGCAACCTAACTCTAGCTTGACTCTAGTCGGGCTTAGTGGAGGCCTTAAAATAGTCAAAAACAGATTTATACACGTATGGATTACATGTTATAAAATGACGAGACAAAACACCGACTCCCCGACAAAACCCCGCCCGCGGCTCTCCTTTCTTCTCGAATGAACGACATGATTACCGCGGCAAAAAGTGCATTGACTCCATTGCGCTGGTATGCATAATTTCATGCACATCAGCTGAGGGAGTGAGCCGCGAAAGAAGAAAAAACTAATACTCGTGTACACTTATATAAAAAAGATATTGCTAATTGTCGCGTGGGGATGCTTTCAAGAAGAGCATTTTCAAGAAGTGACCCGCAGGCACTTGACATATTGAGTGGCAGGAACCTTTGAGGCTCAATGTTTTTATAGCAAGTTTTGCGTAATGGTCGGTTTATGTCAAACTTCGATGGAAAACGGCCAACGGCTTGTGTGTTTATAGTGAAGCTAACATTTCTTGGGACTGCGCGCACGTAAAATAACAAGTCGTCAGAAACTGACAGTAGAAGTTTACTTCGTCTTCTATTTTCTCACAATCAATAAAACTACGTATACGTATTTTGATATCTAAGAAAACTTGACTTAAAGGTTCTTTGTTAAAAAGGTCGTTATGTTTTTCCTATATCAGTTAGGTACTTATCTAACACTTAATACAATTCACACCTAATCTAACGAGTTTTCCATGTTAATGTGTATTTAGACAGGCTTCTGACGACCCCCATTTCTTACACCATCTCTGCATGATATTTACAGTGTATCTAATCAAGTCCTTTCCTCAGATAGCGGCGGTCATGGCAACACGGCGTGGTGTGGAGGCGAGCAAGTACCTTGGCGGGCTTTAGTTCTTGGCGCAGCCGGCGGAGTATTGTTGCTAGTCTCGGCAGTCGTGTTCCGAAGGCGATGTGTACCGAGGCTACTACTGGCTGTGAGGCATGCTAGAGCGAGAGCCGCCACACCCGCACACAGAGCGAGAGGTAAAATATCTCATAATAATTAATTGATATCCGGCTGAAGAAAGAACATTAAAGGACGGGCTAAATTTGGACCGGATTCGTAGTCGGATTCGCATTACAAAAGGAAATCTGTAGTATAAACATTTCTGCAAAATAGACGCTGAAAGTTCAACGTTCAAACTTTTTGTTTATCTCTTTGAATAATTACACTGAAACTGCAGAATGGTGAAACTTCGGGATATATAAAGTTATCGTGCTTCTGCTAGAATATCAATCGTGGCCAAGTTGTAATTCAATTGCAGTTGAAGTTGTTTTACTAAGTTGAAACAATCTATATATTTTTTTCTTTTTATGTCATTTTCTCTTTCGTGCACTTGAAATGTTTTCGAACTTTGGTTTTATGACGTCCCGGTTTCTGTACGACGTTTTAATGTTAAAAATTAACATTATAAAGTACAGTAAGCAACGAAAATCGATTAACATTTGGTGTTTCACAAATCTGAATATTTCCAAAATCCATTAGAAATCGAAAATAAATGGCGTCCTAAAAAACCAAACTGTTAATCTACTTTCGTTGCTGACTGTACCTATGTCAAAAACGTTTTCTCCTTCTTTCAACTGTGGCTTATTTATCTCATAATTTTGATAGATGTTTACATTATGTCTTTTTATAATAGGCGTGACCTAAATAAGGTTTGCGGGAAAATCGAGACTAATGGAATTAACTGTAAAATTGTGATGTTTAGGTCACGACCTAATTGTATTATTATCTCAAATCTGATAAATTTAATAGTACCTTACCTACATTGTTTTAATGCCGGACAACGGACTTTTAACACAAACTACAATTTTTGTTTGAATATACTTACTAAGAACATTTATAAGCGACTTAATTTTGAGCAAATCAAATGTCCTACTTACCTAAACTTAGCTCAATCAAGACATTTATTGACTTATTTATTTTATGTTATTTTTATTTCTAAGGGAAACAAACAGCCGTAATTGATCAAATATCAATGGATTATTATCAAATATGTTGGATGGAAGCTACACGTGTTTACTTCTTAGTAAACGCCCACGACCACCTGATTTGTTTCGTTGCGAGCATTTTCTCCATTGAAGGGAAAACTCAAACTCGCAGGAAATCTGATAGTTTGCTAAACTGCTCGTCATAATAATGATAAAATTTAACCTGGGGCCATATTCGCGTTCCTTTTTTCGTTCGTTTGATGAATATTCCGATGTTATTTACTACGATTTCTGACTTCATGGGCCAGTTTTTCAAACGTTAAAACACGGTCCTAACCTAGGACCAAATATTCCAAAACCAGAAACTGGCCCTTGAAGTCAGAAATCGTAGTAAATAGCATCCTATATACTCGTAATATTCATCAAACGAACGAAAAAAGGAACGCGAATACGGCCCCTGTTTCGACTTTGTTCCAAAAAACATCTTCCCTTGAAGGAAAGCTTACAATTACTTATTACAGTTAGGCACAACTTATACAAGCTGTCGAATCTCAAAACTGATTCTTCAGGTGTATGTAAGTTATACGACGAATTAAATGATGTTGACGCAAGCGGTGAACTCGGTTGCTAGTAGGTAGTCGCGTAGGCGTTCGTGTTATTTTCCTTTCCTTGCTAATGTCAAACCGTCTATTTATCCCGGTCTCTTATTCCGCGAACTAATTATGTGTTAAAAAGTTCTCTGAGATTCTGAGTGCCATTTTCTAGACCGCGAAAGATTTCCTCTTTTCTAGGACAACTTACCGTGTGCGCTGTTGCGTCACTGACAATCACAGACACGCGAAAGTTTAATATTTGATACTAGCTGTACACCGCGGTGTTTTTCTGCGATCTCTCGGGATTACTTCATTTTTCCAGGATAAAAAGTATACAAATATAAATAAAAATGTATATTTGACGACCTCTGTGGCGCAGCGGGCGAAGGTCTGCCTGCGACGCAGAAGGTTGCGGGTTCAATCCCCGCCGCGGGACAAATGTTTGTATGACCTACAGGTATTTGTCTCGGGTCTGGGTGTTCCTATGTATAATATGTATGTATTTACAAACGAAAAGTATATAAGTAGTATATCAGTTATCTGGTTCCCATAGTACAAGCTTTGCTTAGTTTGGGGCTAGATGATGCTGTGTGAAAAATGTCCAGCATTATTATACAAACTCCCCTCAAAATATGAAGGAAGGTAATGTTTGATTTCAATGTGTTAGTTTATTTATTTTATTCAAGTATCAAGTATTTCGCGCAATTAATAGTAACAGACATAATTTCAATCGTGTAAAATTTTGGATTATGTAGGTAATTTATTCTCGTCATAACTTGGGTGCTCTTATCTTAGCTTAAACAACAGTTAGGTTAGACAGGAAATGTAATATGATGTACCTCTCTTCCATACAGAAACCGTTGCCTAGTTTTAGTAGTGAGTACGAGCTGCTGGTTTTAGACGATAACTCTTTTTAGCAAATCAAAAATGCGAAACTTCTTTGATACCATGATGTCTGTCATACCATATCAATAATTCTACGAATAAGCACAATTAACTACCCATTCTAGGCGAACTATTTATCGTTTGCTAACGTGTTTCTATTTATAGACTTACGCGAATCTGTTTTTCTCCGATGTTGTTTGAGGCTTATTACAATTTTATTTTGAGCTCCAAAAAGTCTGAAGATATTGATACTAAAGCCAACTATAGGTATCTAAATGCCCATACGTAGGTATGTACAAAAATATCCAAATAGATACTTTCTACAAAAAAAAATGCAGTTTTTAATCCTTATCGGTTTTTAGACAAGACGAACTTCTCTATACTATACGATAAAGCCGTCATCGACTAAATTCGCGATCTTACGAGGCCTACAAGTGCCGTGTTGGTCGAATGGGGTTGTGCCTCGACTTTCAATCTGAAGGTCGTGGGTTCGAATCCAGGCCGAGCATCAATGGTTTTTTCGTTTAGTAAAATTTATATGCGCCATAACACGAGCTTTTAACGGTGAAGGAAAATATCGTGAGGTAACCCGCAGCTTAGTCAGCTTCACACGTATTGACATTGTCTTTCTTGTGGGCCAGGCTGATTAAAGTGAGAGGATGGTTTAGGTGCTGGGCAATCCTATTCCATCTCAAACAATGTCCCAGGCACTACAGCGTCCCGTTAAGTGTAGGCATGGATTGCCTCCTGACGCTGTATAAATCATCTAGTATACTCGTAGATGAAAAGGCCTAAGTTTCTAGGCCTACAAGATTTATGATTGTTCGTTTTTTTCCAGTGTTGGAGAAAGAATTCGACGTGCTGGTCTGCTGGACGGCGGTGGACGGAGAGCTGACACGTGGCGCGTTGATTCCGACGCTCGCTCTCAAATACAAGTACCGAGTGCATTCCGTGCAGCTATCAACACAGCCCGACACATGTAAGTGGACTTGGGTATATATCTTTTAAAAAAGCAATGCCTGAATAATGGGAAAAAAAAATATTTTTTAACCTTGTTTTTCATTATGTTAGCGGGAAAGAAGTTCGAAGCTAGTACAAATAATTTGCAATAATATAATAAAATAATTTGCAATAAAGAGCTTTTTCGTAAGCTCTTAAAAATGTATACCTATTTGATTATTTTTCAACGAAAACAGTAACGCATACAAACAAAGTGTAAAGCATAAAAGAAAAAAAAAACTAGGCTGGACTTTATGCATGGTCTTAAATTTAAAGAGTAACACAGTTTTCCTAAATTTTTGAGTAATAAAGGCTCTTTATTTTTTTTTATTAATATACATGTTCATAATGGCATCCAACTTAAATACAAAAATCTTGCACCTACCAGGTTAAAAACCTACGTTGTTAGGAGACAACTTCTTTTCCTTTCCCAGAAGCGAAGCTCAGCGGAGTAATCTACTTACCAGGCGACCTAAGCCGAGATTGAAAACAGCCTTTTATTCTTTTGAAAATTGCGGAAATATTAAAATATTTTCTTTGAAATACTAAATACTTTAATTTTATAGAGATACTTAAACAGGAATATTTTCCCTCCGAAGCACGAAAGCGCTCAGATGAAAATGCCACTGTCACCCATACATTTACAAACCGTTTCGAACGTTGCTTAACTTCGACGATCTATCAAGAATGACTGAACTCAAAATGCAAACTTACATAAACAGCCGAACATACATACATAAAATCACGCCTCTTTCCCGAAGGGGTAGGCAGAGACCACGGATCTCCACTTGCTACGATCCTGACACACAACTTTTGCCTCATTCACTCTCATTACATTCTTCATACATGCTCGCCGGTTTAGGGTACTTTTGACCTGGCTCTTCTCCAAAATGTCGCCAATTTGATCCAAGCCTTCCCCTTCCAGCTGTCCCATACACACAGCCGAACATAAACTTCCTTATTTGAAGTCGGTACATTAAATATTTACCATTGCAGGGTACAGTGAGTTAATCGGCGAGGCGGCGCGGTGTCGTTCATTGGTGGCGGTGCTGTCCCCGGCGCAATACTCGCCTCAACAGCTGCTGACGGCACTTCATCAGCTGAGTGCTTTGCCGCTGCCTCCCGTCGTTGTACTATTGCAGGTTTGCACTACAATATTTTTTTCAACACACTTGCTCATAAAGTGGCTCTATGGTCACCGCAATTAGGCACATAATGACACCCATAATCAAACTGTGACTTTTTCATTACTATAACTCACTAGTGAGTAATAGATTTTTTTTTAATTTTATTGGTTGAGTTGCTTTGTTCTTTAAAAAGTTTTAATTCAGAAAAAAGATCGTGTTCAATAGAACAAATAAATTAATGTTCCTATTGCTTGCTCATTTCATGCAACTTCTAATTTAAATAGATAATTTTAACTCGTACGTGTTTAATAAATAAAACTTTCACTCAAATATAACTTTTGTTTTCTCTATAATAAAAGAAAACTTTAAATTCCCCATTTTGTCCGTGGCAGAATAGGCCGCAAACCGTATGCGCGGCGCGGAAATATAGTCTGTGGCCGATCGCAATGCGCGCGCATAGGAAAACTGATTCATTTTTGCCGCAATAGCGAAACATTTTTCACAACTCGTTTTCACTGTTGAAAATGAGTTTTTATTGTTATTTTATTCACAAGTGTGTTGAAAAACGTCGTATGATACACGTGTGTATTGATGATTACCGTCCTCGATTCTATTAAGAGCCTCGCCTAACGGCTCGGCTCTTAAAACAACTCGGCGGTAATCACCAATGTTACACACTAGTACCATAATGTACTATTGCCTACATTTCAAGATGTAGGTAAGCTTTACTTATTCCAATCTATAATGCCATTCTAATCTGTTCAGTCGCAAAGAAGAATAAACTTTCATAAATATAATACAACATTCTTTTCAGTTTTTAGAAGAATTAAAAGCAGCTTACTTAGGTGCTAACCTGGGATTACTGCTAGCTAAGCTATTTTTACAAAATCCGTTTAGCCAATTCAGCGTCCTAAAGGCGTAACAACACATCCAAAAAAACCTACAAACCAACATCAAAACTTTTTTTGAAGTGAAAACTTCCCTAGGGGCGTTAGGCATGTTTCTGATGGGGGGGGAAATATCAAACTCAGTCACGTAGTGACTGTTACCGGTTACGACACCATCCTCTTACTAATACGTACCATATTGTATTTTCACAATGGTCTATTTCTGAGAGTGGCCGCCTCTGTGAGACTGCCTATCGTCGTGGGATAGTAAGTTTTTGTACAATTTTTTAATTTTAGAACCATTACCGAAACCTCGTTCAAGTTTTCATTTCTGTTGCCACTCCCGGAGTGCCAATATTTTTTATTCAAAGGAAAAGGCTTTGTCTCAAATGCGATTATGTAGATCAATGATGTATTCATATGAAATGATGTTTCACAGGATCTGCCGAAGCTAAAGCGCGAGGCGAAGGAATGCGGCTCGCGGCTGGTGAGCGCACTACGCGGCTCGCGATTGGTCGCGTGGCGGCACGTGCACGAGCGTGCCTTCTGGACGGCACTGCGGCTAGCGCTGCCGCTGCCACCGCCGCTACCCACACCCGCACCACCGCCGGTAACTACTACTTTCTTAGTCCTTCACTTATTTCAACGTAATTAGAGAAGTCGTGGTGGTGTAGCGGAAGAACGCATGGCTGAGGCGCAGGAGTATTCGAACTCGATTCCCGTGGCGTGCAAGATTTTGCATGATTTTTCAAAGGACATGTTTATGTTGAAGAAATGTGACATTAAATGAAAACATCAAAGCTAAGCTTATATAGCACCATTGATAGTGGTGCTACAGCTTTGGTGCGATATTAACAAATGCTAAGGCCGACGTGTTCTATCAGAAAAATGGGTTCTGCCCAGCTACTTCGGAGAGCTAAAGATTGGTTGTGCGCATTGTACGATCCTAACAAAACCACTTTTGTTCTAGGAAAAACCCATCCCAGTTGAAGACGAAAACAAGAACTCTCGTTCGGGGAGCCTCACCGCGCTCGTTTAGGGCGCCCGACGCCAAACATTCTTCAGCACAGTTATAGTGCCGGCAGCTGCGGACTGTTGTATGTGTATTTTGTGGCTGTGAAGTGTGTGACACTGAGCGCCAGAACTGAACTGTTGATCTGTTGAACTCTTGCGGCGCCACCGGACCTTTGATGAACCTCTGCTGCCAATATGTTCCAAGACTGTGAATTTTAGTATTAAATCCAATTATCACATAGCGTAACCTTAGATTTAAGTCGACAAATATGTATGCAGTTTCCTAAGATCTCAGCATCTTTCTTATTCTGACTAATCTTTCTTTTCATTTCTCTTGTGCCAAACGAAGAGAAGCTCTATCATGACAGTTTCTATTGTAGCATGTTACGGTTGTATCCATCTATTTATTTTATTTATCTTTTCGTTACATTTAGTATTATTTTCGTCATAATTGTTTCCAGTGTGAAATGTTTTAGACGCATTTACGATGCTAAACTTATGTCGGGCATAAGTTTTTGGCATCTATTTTTTTCCCTTATTGGCATGTCTATATGTTAGTTTTCTATGTTAGTGATGTAAAAATTATTTATGTTCTTTGTATTTTGTTTGAACGGAGGTGAGTGAAGAAGTGTAAGGAAGGATCAGGGTTCTGTGATAAATTGATGTGTGGGTCGTTACAAGATGTGGCAGTATAACAATTTTCAGTTATCCTCGCTCGGGCAAAACTGATTAAATAATTTCTCTAATACCTTTGTATACTGCTAAATCTTCAAACTTATATTTTACCTTTAAATAAAAATAGGAGTGTTGATGTATGTAGGTAGGTACGTAGTAATGGTGTAAATACTTAATGTTATGATTTTTCAAAGTATTTCGCAACTTAATGTATTAGTGATAAGACTTCAAGAAGCTAAGCAGTTTTATTTTAAACATATTTTAGTTCTATTTTATCGCGTTACATTCCAATGGTTAATACAGAATAAGTTCTTTGTAAAAGATGCAAAATAAAGAAAAACCTATTTAAATTCGAATCGGATTTTTATTGGCATAAACCCTTCCTTAAGGCATCTGCTCAGGTGATAAGCGTTTCGATGCGCGATGTAGTAGTGCACAATTTAGTATTTAAAAAAGCCGCCTGTTCCCAGTAGTCTTACCAGTTGAACTTCTGCGAATTTTCTTCCCAACAGTCTTACCTACTAGTTGACCAGTCTAACTAGTAGGTAAAACTAAGACTAAACTAATTTAAGTAGACCAGTAAAACTGTTAATAAACAGACGTAGTTATGAGAAAAGGAACCAACCCACATTCATGTCGAAATTGAGTTAAATCAAAATCAAAAATCGACTGTGGATTGGTTCCTTTTTACGCATAACTACGGTTGTTAACACAAGTTTGACAGCGGTGACTGCAAGATTACGCCTGTCGCGAGATAATCAGGGGGCCGGAATAAATTTTTGCAGATCATTTTTCCCGCCCACAGAACTAGTTCTGTGGTCCCGCCCCGCGAGAATCGAAATAGCACTCTTAGAGGCGCACTTGTAATCCTTTCACCACACTGGTTCGAAGGCACTGGTGACACGACAAGAAGAAGAAGCAGGATATTCTTTTTAAAATTACGCTTATATAATGATTTTTTTCTCTAAAAACGGTTGAGGTCTTTGTCCTTGGGACAGTTTGGGTTTGGTAACATTCTAGTATTTAGTAAGAGTAGATATACGAATTGAAAACACAGCAGTAAATTGACAATTATTTATTTTGTTGTAACAACAACAAAGGCTTACTTAGTGCTATCCGCATTATAATGGCAGCTTCCAACCAACAACATTACACTAACAACCCGACTACGAAACATTTTTTAAAGGAACTTATCCTTTAATTTTATACCAAAACTATTTTTCTATTTATATTTTTTCGAGATTTATTATTGTCATTCACTGGTTCAATTATTTAAGCGTGGCGCCTAAATCAGAACATAATTTGAGTTTGACCCGTAGGAGCTAAGCAAACGAGAACATACATATTTATTTGTATTTTCGTAGCCGGGTAACAACATTATCATCCTTATAACATTGTCATTGATATTCATAATAATAAGTACATATTCAAAAATTATAAATGAATAAAAATATACGAATATGTAAGTATCAAAGCGCACTTGTAGTGCATATAAAACAGTAGGTAACTTTTACGATTGTGATTTGGAATATAAGCATAATTAAGTACAAACTAAAAGTCTGTTGATTACCTGTAATTTGCTTACTAAGTACAAATGATAAGTATAGGCACCTTTGTACTAAATTAAATACTTTTAAAGCTTCAAGCACATTCATGGACCATGATTTACTCTTTAGTTTTATACAAATACAATTATTCGATAATTTGATTAATTATTAGGTATTCGAGATATTTTTGGTAAGTATACAATAATTTAGCAAATACATAATTTCTACTTCTTACATAATTTGTAAATCTCACTTGTCGTTTAAGAAATTCAGCTTTTAAATTACATTCTTAGACTATTCTTATAAATAGTTAATAATTAAACTAATACATTTGTGACGTAACATGCACTGTGATTCTAATAAAATTGTAAAAATATACGGAGATACTTCACTTATGCAACAAATAATGTGATGTTTGCATGCACACGCCATAGATAAATCAGATCGTTTGTACATTATTTCAGTAGGAACGGTACACATTCATAACCTAAAATTATACTAAAATTGTTATCAGCTAGAGGATTGCGCTGGGCCGGAGTCTGTCGGCGGCTCGTGTTTTTTCAAATAAGCCTAGAAATAAAAAATAACACTGTAATAAATCAATTAGTAAGTATGAGTTACTGCCTAACTCTGCTGAGTTTTAATATAGGTTTTAACATATGCCTTTGTCATGGTATAACGATTTTATAATACTCAGACTTTCAAATGTATAATGTTACCTGTTGCGCAACCCTCATAAGAGTTTCGGTCATGGAACGTCCAGTCTGGTCTACCATGCTTCGCAGCACTCCATCGGGTTTCTGCAGCAATATGTGCGGGTGATCGAACTCTACCATCGTACCGGCATCCATCACCAAGACCTGCGTTCAAAGTAAATAACAATGAATTTTCACTCCACCTGCACGAAAAGTTAACTTTTTACGTCATACAAACTTAACTCAATGTGAGTCATTTCTCCCTAAAATGGCGGGCGGGAATAAAGTAGTATGAAATTACATTATTCCCTTTGTAGTACATTGAACGAGGCAATAATGAGATTTGAATATGGAAAGTCAACATTTCTATGAAAATTTTTACCATGAAGTCCGGACTAAAAAAAAATTATGCATTAGTCAACACAATTGAAAAAAAAAGAGAAAAAAGCGGCAAAACATCCCAATAGAGCTCAACCAATCACATAATAGGAAAATGACAATTGAAGTCCAGAATGGGTTTCAAATGTCAAAATGAAGCTCATGTCCATTGCCAGTTGAATTACACAATAAGGCCTCTGGTCCCATTTTTTTTTGTTTCTACGACATTATACTCAGTATCAAATATGTAGGTACAAGTGAAATGTAGATTATTTAACAGCACGTGCTACCAAAAGCGAATCTCTTGAGAAGGCTGTTCTGTTGTCATACAAAATACGAAGTTTGTTACTGTAGTAGCGAATATATTTCACGTAAGAATTGCACGCGTGTTTCAAAGATTGTGAACATCTGTATCTATATACCAAGTTCCATTACCTTATCCGAGTCCATGACCGTATGTAACCGATGAGCGATGGTAAGTACGGTGCAATCAGCGAATTTGGTTCTAATAGTAGCTTGAATTAGGGCGTCAGTCCTAAAAAAAAAATAGAATTTTGTTAGATCGTTATTATGCAATCTTATCGTATCTTATCACACATTTTTGAATACTTACTGCGCCCTTACCATGGCGATTGTCTAGGTACCAGAGAATAGATAAAAATGACAGTAATGACATTAGAGCGTAGAGAAAAGTAACTTTCTACCCGTTTTAACCATGTATCCCCAAGGTCCGGTAGACATTCTCTCAGATCTTTTCATTATATTTTTTACAGTCGTGAACCTGTTTTTTTTTAACCATGTAGGGGGCTGTAATAGGCATAATAGAAGTAGAAAGCAATAATAGAAGTTACACCACGAGCGCTATTCACGATATTATGCAATTTTTTTTATTAAAAACTAGCGGACCCGGCAGACGTCGTCCTGCCCAGAAAAGCAACGCCACTTTAGAGTTTCATTCAGAATTATCTTAGCAATGAATCCAAATAAATTTTCAACTATGACTGTAAAGAATTCTTTTTTTTCTTCTTTTATCGCAACTAACTGTTTACAATTATGTGGATAAATCTAATATTAAGTGTCGGGAAATAAAATATGGTAGGTATCTAGTAGGTAGGATTGTACACGATAAATCCCGTTTCAATAAAACCTCATAATAAAACATAATTATCTATGACTCTAATTTCAATGCCAGAAGGATACATAACATAAGTTTAGACAAAAAAGTTTACTTGTCGATTTGAAACCCTTAATAGTTTACGGTTCGTTTCCCTAATTTTTTAAAACCAACATACGTAAGGTACTTGTAAAATGGCGAATGCAATAATAGTGCATAGCCAAGAAGAAAGAAAAAAAACCAAGAACAAATGATTTTGCTAATTTTTAATGCGTTTAGTTTGTCTGAGGTGAATGCTCAGAGTTCGTAGCCAAGAAGAAAGAACATTCTTACTCGTGGTAGAACCAAAATAGTTGACAGTGCGAAGCCATGTTGAAAAAAAAAGAAAAAACCCAGGAACAAAATGATTTTGCTTTATTTATTGATTTTTAGTCAATTTTCCATTGTTTTTAAGATGTATTACGCTATTCTGGGCGGAGACAAATCCAACGAATCAATAACCATGAATATTGGTTCAGCAGATCTCGAGTTATAAGTGTTGTAACAAACCCGTCTTTGTTTTATATATTTAGATAATTAAGAAGTGTAGGTACTCACTGTGGATCAACATTAGCAGTTGCCTCATCCAACACTAGCAGTCTGTTTCTGCGAACGATAGCTCGCGCCAGACAGACCAACTGTCGCTGTCCAACTGAGAAGTTGCCGCCGCCTTCAGACATACGGGAGCTTAGACCTGCGGGTAGCTCCATCACCGCCTCCTTTAACTTCACCTGGAAGATTAGAAACCATTAGTTTTCCCGGTTTCCCGGCGTAAATCTTGATCACTTGAGAATTTGAACGGGATTTCTGATTTTTCTAGTACTCAAACCTTAAATGGTCCTATAGTCTTTTAATCCCTACATGAAACTGAATTGATTTGGATAATTTTACTTTTAGCATTTTTGTCGCTGACTGTACATTTTTTCCAAAATCTGTAAATGCAGTTCAAAATATCTCAAAAAGTTAGGGAAGGTCTCCTAAGAGCGTTTTCCTGTAGTTACAAAACTTAAGCCCTACCTACCACCATTGCCCATCTCAAAAATCCACCCTGTATACTTACACATTTATATAGATGATATTTGGATTTGTCTGGCGCAGGTTTAGAAAAAGTGGCGTGAAAATGAGGAGGCCTATACCCAGCATATAATATTGATTGATAATGTTTTTTATGCTGATAGATAGCAGTTGACGTACCTCTTCCAAAGCCTTCCATAGCACCTGGTCTGGGTACTCATCGAAGGGGTCCAGGTTGTGCCTCATGGTACCAGAGAACAGAACCGGCTCTTGAGGGATGATTGAGACATGGCTTCGGAGCTCATGCAGACCCAGGGTCGAAGTTTCTCGGCCGTCGATGATTATCTCGCCTTCGATTGTCGCTAGTCTGTTGAAAATATAAGTAATGAAGCACCTGTGAATAATAAAGTTAGTCTGTTGGATACTCAGACAAACTAGAAAGGGCTTATTACAAGAAAATGAGCCGAGTTTAGACCAAGTCTAACTAAAAAACTGTCGTAGAAAAACGATCTTTAAATACTCGTACATATAACGCTTTGGGGGTTGTTGGTATGGGGTTCAACCAAAGTTTTACGTTTTTATAATAAGCAGCGAACTGTTTCAAGATGTTTTTATTTTCTGATAAAGTGTAAAATATCTTTGTAACATGTTTGTAAAGTTTTGCTATTTGTGTTGTTTATTTATTACTTTAAAAAGAATGGTGTTACAAAAACTGGGCGAGTTATTGACAGAATTCCTCTATCAACATTTTCTGCCGGTTTTTGCGGGGGACGAGGTAGCACACGAACGCATTTTACACACACTTATGCATAAAAAAATGACAATACACCCTCATTTTTTCGCACACTCTTGCAAATTTTGTATAAGACGTACGTAATAATATGACGCACATGAATTCGAATCGTGTACATTTTGGCAGAGGAGATATACAAAGTACAGGCGCATCCCGTCTTATGATGATCTAAGGTTGGATACATGAAAACTTCAGAAAATATGGAAAAGTTTAAAAAGATAGGAAATGTGACGTTCAATAGTCTGTCTTTTTAATGGATTCTTATATGGATTTTTATAGCTGCAGGGAATGTGGGTCCTAGACGATTCATTATATTATTCATATTATTATGAAGATTGCGCAATGATTTCTTTCTTTAATAATGACTTTGTAAAATGTTTGTACGCACAACCATCTACTCTGTAACATAGGTTCACAAACAATAAATAAATAAAAATTGAAATTGAAGATCAGCAAGGGGTTTGAATCCAGCATGGGTGCAAGTTTTGGTCTACATTTTCTAATCTTAAATACAAGTATGAATACAATATGATAGATACCTAAAAAGAGCGTTGATAAGCGAAGATTTCCCGGCACCAGTTCGTCCAACAATCCCGATCTTCTCCTTAGGTTCGATCACTAGAGTTAAATCCTTCAGCACCGCGGGTTCGTTTGGTGCATAGTATAGGAATAGATGACGGAACTCTATGCGACCCGCTTCCGGCCAAGATGGCGGCGGCTTCTTAGAAGGCTCAGATTGTAGCGGTGGTTCTGACTCTATGGTTGAGTATTCTTGGATTCTGTAAAGAAATGTTGCGTTAAAATCGTATGAGGAAAACCGCAGCTTAGTCAGCTGCAATGACGTTGTCTTTCCTGTGGATAAGGCCAAATAAGCTGAAAAGATACCCAGCAAAACCGCTGGGTGAGCCCTTGTATGAATGAATGAATGAATGAATAAATGAATGAACGCTTTATTGTATACCAATTAATAATAAAACACAACATAAATATAATACGATAGAATAACCACAATGGGCGGCCTTTTCGCTGAAAGCGATTTCTTCCAGGCAACCTTTGGATGGAAAATAAACTAAAGAAGCATACAAAATAATGTCCCAGGCACTGCAGCGTCTTGTTGAGTGAAGGCATTAGTTGCCTCCAGGCGCCATATAAATCTAATACAGATGAGATGTAGGTAAAGGTAAACGTGACGTGGTAATTGCTCGGTTGAGTCGTTCGTTTCTCGCAGCGGGACAAATGTTTGGATCTGCAGATATTTGTTCCGGGTCTCCTTGAGCACTTCTGTGTATTTTATAATCTTTTTCATTTACAAATACTAAAGTAATGTAAGTATATTAGACCTTTCGACGCTTGTCATTTGGTTCTCTAGCTCGGTGGACTGACGCATGCCCCATTGGAACATCCCGGTGAGACCCATCGCCTGCGTGATGGCCAAGCCCACGTTACCCCCGTACTCCTCTGAAATAGAATACACAATAATGAAACATAGTCAGGCTGACTTTTGTACCATCAACGACTGTAACCGCTCGTGCTGTAGTTACTTAGGCCCATATTAATAAACTTTACTCAGCTCAAGAGGCCGCACTAGATATCAATTTTGAGATCCTGATCATACTAATAGACATGATTATAGATGTTCTCAAGTTGCGGATAGGTTTACGTCATCAACTGAGTGATGGACTGATTAATAAACGAAACTCAAACTTAAGTATACAATGAGTGCGGGTTCTCGAGATGCTATTTCGTGAGTGCAGGCAGTCAGTAACTTGAGATGAGATTATAGTATTTATGTGTCTATTAATTAGCAATAATCTTGAGATGCTGATGACGTCATAATGGCGTATCAAATGATATCGCACTTGAGTACGTTGTTGAGTCACAACTATTAATACGGGCCTATGTCTTGACAGATCGTCGAACGTTCGGAGCGGTCAGTAGATGGGTGACCGCTAGTGATATCATCAACTGAGCGTTTCCGTGCTTCGTAGGGCACGTTAAATTAGCAGTGCCGGTTATAAGTCGTTGCCCTAACGGAGGCCTTAAGGCGGCCTAAAAACTCCGGCACCAGATTTGGCCACTAATTCATACGAACTTACTTAAGTACTTTGTGAACGCATACGAACTAAAAAAACGAACTAAAATCACAAAGTACTTAAGACTTTGTGATTTTAGCCGTTGATGCGCATTAGACTTGACTTAACGAATGTCTAGTCTAGATTGAACCCTGATTACGAATCTCGCGTTAACTCAAACTCGACATGAGTCTGGATTGGTTCCTTTACGCATACTACGTCCCGTAACACAAGTTTGACAGCGGTGACTGCGAGATTACGCCTGTAGCCAGATTCGTAATCAGAGGGCCGATCCGTGTTTTATGTGTGTGTATATCATTTTTCCTACTCATCTCCAAAACGGATAGGCTCTCTTAAAATGTAGATTGCAAAATGATTACCATTTCCGAGCACAAGGAAGCTGAGTGTGACCACAGCGATGTAAACCACACACACCAAGTCGAGCCAGAAGCCGAACGCGCGCGAACTTGCTATAAACATGTACCTGAAAACATACACAACTTTATAATAGCTTCCTTACCAATGGTATTAAATCCATACTACGAGTATAATACTTAATAATATAATACTTATACTTACTTACTTACTAATATTATAAATGTGGAAGTTGTCTGTCTGTTTGTTACACTTTCACGCCCAAACCGCTGAACAGATTAAGCTGAAATTTGGAATAGCTAAAGGTTGTATCCCAGGGAAGGACATAGGCTACCTTATATCCCGAAAAAATGAAAAAATCCCGAGGGATCGCGGGTCACACCGCGGGAGCACAGTTAGTATACTATAGATACGTTATGTTCATCGAAGTTTAAAATTCGAGTTTGGAACACGTGACTGACATTGACGTCGCTTTGTTTGACGCAAACTGAAGTAAAAACAGCTAATAAGACTGTTTCGATGTGTAATGTATCAATATTTTTTAAACATAATTGTTCCTTACAGTTTCTTAAATTTAGGTTGATACGTGGGATATTATTACGTGGGACATGAGGGATTAAAACCATGCTACCCAAAGAGCTATGAATATGAGTGTGGCTGGGTATGCAAGAAGAGGAAGAAGTGGTTGGATTGTGTGAGAGAGGATATAAATGTAAATGCACAGTTGATGAGATAGGAGTGAGTAGAGGAAGACATGTTGTGCCGTTAAGGGCAGGGAAATGATGACGTGGGATTATCATGTGATGAAAATTATGTTTCAATGTTAATATTTGTAATGTTACATACCAGGCAGAACTGTGCAGATCTTGGTGATTATCAAACTCCCTGATAAGTGCTTCTTGAGCGCCGAACGCACGGATAGTTGTGATGCCTTGTAGAGACGCGTTCAAGTGAGAGAATACTGGACTGCGAGCTATAATCAAATAACAAAATATTATAGCTATGGAACCTCTTTGATGCCTTTCGCCACACTGGTTTGAAAGAACTTATGGCACAAGGAAACAAAATTAGCTTTATGGTACAACAACAAAAAAAAACATGTTGAACTAACAGCCGGCCGAACTCCATCCGTTTATTTTCAAATGGTCTATTTTAATATTGCCAGTGGTTATGGAGACTGCTTTTCACATGAGCAAACATTAAAAAAATCAAGTCAGAAGTCGGGCCAAAAGGGTAAACATCCGGATGTCCAAAAATGGTTATCAAAATTCACCAAGTTTTTTTCATACAAATGGGATTGGTTTGACCGCTAGAGCTAGAGGAACAGGAGTAGAATCACCTAGTTTTAAAACGTTTCAAAGTGATCCCAGCGGTCCTACTGAATAAATGCTTTTTGACTTTGACTTCAGCTTTACCGAAAAAGCACAGCTAACTTCACTTAGGCTGCAGAATCAAAACGAAACATAGTTATATAGTCTGACTTACTCATTCCCTCAAGTCGTTTGATGCTGCGAGAAGAGGATAGATAGAATATCCGAAGACCGTAGAACACAACGCCGATGGCCAGAGTCGGAACTATTAGCCAGTAGTTCACTATAATCATCACTACCACGATACCGATTAGTGAGAGTCCAATCTGAAAACATGAAGACTGGTCAAATCAGACACTGAGATAAATTGATTTCGAATGGATGAGCCCAAAAGAGTCGCGTAATTTTACGTGAAACCGAATGCAGCAAAATTTACGCAGCAATCCATTTACGCGCCTCTATTGGCTTCACACTCGATAGCATTGTTAAATCAACAAATTAATAAGAATAACGGAATAAGAGCCACTTTCACTACTCACTCATAAAGTGTCTTAAAGGCGTAAATATATTTTTTGAAACAGTTTTCTGATAAAGCTATGTATTAATCAAAACTGCTACCACCACTTTTTCAGAAAGTTGTGAGATTGGGCCTAAAAGCTACATACATATCATTTATTTAGTTTCTTTATTTTTATGTTACCTGTAAAACATCAAGTAAAGCCGAGGGCAGCACTTCGTCTACCGCGCCCATATCCTTAGAGAATCTATTCAGGATCCTTCCAGACGGGTTCAGATGGAAGAAACGCATCGGCGCGCGAGTGATCGCCGAAAACATAGTGTTGTGTAGCTTGGTTGATGCGTGCATCGCCATTGAGAAAAACATGAACGAACGGAGTAGGGAGATCACTACTAGTGCGATTACCATGGCTGTGGACAAGGTTAATATTGAATCTCTGATGATCGATGTATGTTCTACACTATACATATAATAATATGTGTCACTACACATAATGTGCCAAATGTATGTCACTATGCATATGACAAAATGTATGTCATTATACGAGTACATAGCTGTATCGCAAAAAGTGCATCTTTAATTGTCTTCTTTAAAGTTATTGCACAGTGGATGTCATTTTTCATGAATTATTTGTTTATAAACCAATTTAAATGATATTTTTGTTGCAAAAAAGGATACTATAATAAGCCCATAAACATTTTGGTAAAGACCTAACAATGATTCAAGAATTGATGCTTTCTGGGTCTATTAGTATAGCTAGATAATTTTTGAACTTACCGCTGTAGATATAAATGCAGTCATATCTAGTAATTCCGTTATCAAACACGGCGTTGTCCACAAGAGTTTTGGTGTAGTTCGACATATAAGAGTCCGGGTTCGAGACGTTTCTAATAGGCGGCATTGCGTCCAGTTTGTGAGATGGGTTCCTCTCTTCCAAGTTCACCCTATAACAATACAATAAAAAAATAAACAAAATAATCCCACTATCAAACTAGTTTGTGAGTTTGTTTAGATGTTTGGATATTTGGATGTTTGTATGTTTGTGTTTCAATCACGCCTAAACAAGTGAACCGATTTAGATGAAACTTGGAATAGGCGTAGATAGTGACCTGGAATAGCATATAGGCTACCTATTCAAAATGTTGGTACCACGCGGGTGAAGCCGCGCACAGTACCTAGTAATAAATAAAATGTAAAATAAGTAAATTCTTTGTAAAAAAATAGGAGAATATCTGCCGTGTTCTGGCGAATACGGCTGTGACAATTTTATATTTTCTAGCTCCTATAGCAAAAAGAATAATTCTAGTTTGTCTATAATAAATAATGGGAGTAATATTAAGAGATGATGTATTACATGTATGTCATGTATTTCCAAAACCACTCATCCGATTTCAATAATTATTTTATTTTACGAGATGGTGAAATATCCACTCACCAGTAGCTGGTCCACCAATCAGAGCCCGAGCCGAGCAACTGAGCGAGAACGGCGATGAACACCATAAGAGCGACAAGGATAGGATGACCACTGGCGCCGAGATAGGCGTTGTATACTTTAGAGGAGACCGCGCCGGCTGAACGGAGTTCCGCTTCTTCACGACCGCCTTCGGGCGGTGCGGTTGCCGTGAGATTGTCTACGGAACTCACCTGGAAAGTAAATATTTGACTAAGTAAATTCGTATGCATAAGCCTCTTGTGACAGAGTTTTTACGTTTTAAGGCATCATGGCTTAACGATTTAATAGCCGGAACCGACAATTTAACGTGCCTTCTGAAGCACGGAAGCACTCCGATGTTTTAATCCGAACGTTGCTTAACGCCACGAGCGCTTCTGACAATATTAGTAGATAACGTCCATTGGTAAAAAGTATTTATGAATAGGAACCAAACTTTGTTTCACTTAAAATAAGACTACTCAAACTATTTTTTTTAACTAATTTTTTAACTAATGGAGAAAGTCCTTAAAAAAATGGCCCATTTCTTAAAAGTTCAGGAATTCAGTTCAGATTCTCTTGAATAACTCAACTTTGCTATAACCAAAGACAACTTTGCTATAACTCACAGAGTGTATACTCATTTGCCGTTTCCGAAAGCTTCCATGCAAAGATTCGTCAGCGTCCAACGCACTAGTGTCCACAACTGGTTTCTTTTCCTCATCGTTTTCTTCCCGCGACAGTAACGATGCAAAGTCGAGACCGGACGCACTGAGGGTGTCGAAGTTACCCGCGGCAGCGATTGCACCGTTCTTAAGAATTATTATCTGAAACAAGTTATTATTGTTAAGTAATTTTTTCTCTTGGCTACATCTTCAAGGATTCAGGAATGTCTATTGCGCCTTGGGGAAACAGTCGTGAACTTAATATTTTTTAGAAAAAACGGGTTTCTTCACGTACTTGGTCACGGGAGAACTCAAAAAACCCGTTTTTTTTTCAAAAATTTCTTATGTCGTCAAATCACGAAAGCTTAATAAGCTTAGTCGTGAACTTGTTTTTTACTACACAGTGAGACACCACTAACATTTATTATTCTGACAAATAAAACCTCAATCATCCCAGCACCTGCAATTTGTTAAATACGGTTCGCGCGACAAAGCACGAGCGAAGAAATCAATCTCGTGATTGGTAAATTCAAGGGCGCGAGTTCCTTCAACATTTTCAGCGATTTGTCATAAAACATACCTGTTCTACATCCTTCAAGAACTGCAGTTGATGTGTGACGAGAATGCGAGTTGTATTCCTGAGGTATCCAACCACACACGACTCGAACAAATGCCTGCCGACGTGAGCGTCGACCGCCGATAGAGGGTCGTCTAGCAAATATATATCAGCACGTTTGTATACAGATCTGGCTAGCGAGATACGGGCACGTTGACCTGAGGATAGATAAAATATTGAAGTCAATAAACAATTAACTCTTTCATTATGCTTAGTTGGCAGAGGTCGGTTCCCGCATGGGTGATGGGCGCAAACTTTGGGATGCATTAAAATCCTCGTAACTAGATTACCAGTATAACGATCCATACTTAAGCGGAACGCATTTGCGATAAAATCGTTTTGTTGATCAACCGACCGCAACCAATCGCAGGAAACGTCACTTTTGGACGAACTCCACGGAACGGTTTCATCGCGGACACGTTTCGCTGAAGTATGAATCGCTATGCATGGACAAAATGGCACTTGAGCTTGGACGATTCGCAGTTGAAGAATATATGAGTTTGTCATATCAACTCCTTTTTACGGGATGAAATAACGTATAGGTTTTAGGATAATGTTCGCACTATTATCTTATTAGAACTAGCTGCGCTCCCGCGGTGTGACCCGCGGTCCCTCGGGATTTTTTTAATTTTTTCGGGATAAAAAGTAGCCAATGTCCTTCCCTGGGATACAACCTTTAACTATGCCAAATTTCAGCTTAATCTGTTCAGCGGTTTGGGCGTGAAAGCGTAACAAACAGACAGACAGACAGACAGGCAGATAGACAGACAGACAGACAGAGTTACTTTCACATTTATAATATTAGTATGGATATGGATGAATCAAAAAACTGAAGAAATTACCTCCACTAAGACTGACTCCCCTTTCGCCCACCACAGTTTTGTCGCCTTGCGGGAACAATGAGAAATCTCTGTCTAACGCACATCGCCGCACCACCGCGTTGTAACGAGGCCGGTCCATCGCTTGACCGAACAGAATGTTTTGACGGACGCTTCCTGTAATTAAATAACATAAACGCTATTGTAACAGAAATATATAACTTCACACACAGCGCCATCTACGCCTAAACCAAACATGATATTCGTTTCATACTGGAGCTCATTAAAGGTCCTTTTCTTTAGTTACGCTTGTTTGGTTGAATGGTGGCCCAGACCTGGGTACAGGAACGTAGGACGTCCGGCGGCCAGATGGGCAGACGATATTGTACACATCGCGGGCCGTCATTGGGTCAGATTAGCGCAGGATCGTGGTGGATGGCACAAGCTTAGGGAGGCCTATACCCAGCAGTGGGTGAAGTCAGGCTGTGGATGATGATGATGATGACGCTTGTTTGGGAAAATAAAGGTTTATTTTGAAGAAAAACCGAAACGAAAGTTGGTTTCAATCGTCGCATAGCAAACATTTTCCCCAAAGTAACATACAAAAAACTAACTCAACTACCAGGTAAGTTAAATTAAAGTGCATACCTGCAAATAACCATGGTTCTTGGCTGGCGTATGACACAGTACCACCTAAGTACACGCTTCCAGACAGAAGCGGTAGTTCCTTTAGCAACACGTGCAGTAACGATGACTTGCCGGCACCCACTGGGCCGATTACTGCTATCAATCTGAAATACATAGACTATTAATCTGGTTGGCTATGAAGCAACGAGCAAGATTTATAAATCACCACCCATACAACCATTTTTGTCGCCGTTACGTTAACATGACGTAACAATTTTCGCGTAACAATAATTTTTGGTTATAAATTTACGTAAATCTCTGTCGTCATTACGAAACATGTGTCGTTAAAATGTCGAAAAGTGGGGATCAATCGTAACAGTATTTTTTGTCGCATCGTATCGATTCCATGTTGAAACATGGCAACCTTATTGTGTTCACTTTACCATTCAATGGTTCATTTCATTCATTCCTCTTTATAATCTACCCAGATTTATGAACAGAAATTTTGAAGTGTACTTTTTTAGTTGAAAGGTGTGTTGTGACATTAATTTTATTTTTCGCCGCCATCATAAAAATGTGAGTACCTACATTATTCTGTAATATTTGCTTGTTAGTCGACCTAAAATACTCTGCGAATTGAAATTCATCGTGCAGTTGAGTCTAATTTAACCAAATTTACCGATGCGCCTGTAGGATTTGATAAAATAGTTCAAATGTTTTCTGTTATTGTGATCATTTTCAATAAAAAAAAAGTCAAAATACAATATTTTCGAACTACATAAATGATTTATATTATACTGTCTATAAAAATAAGCAAAGTGTATTCTTTTTAACTAATTATATTGGATAGTTATGTAAATTTCAATGAAAACATATGTATTTACTTGATGATAAAACTTGACCCACAGTTACGTTAATATGTTGAAAAATTTCAAAATTGTGTCAAGAACTGTTACAGGGCGACTGTTTTATAAAATGGAGTTTTGTTTATTTTATGTTCACAGTGGTTCTCAACATGCCATTTAATGAGGTTTCTGCGGAAGAAGGGTGGGTAGATGTAACCTACCTATTTTGACCTCGCTCATTGAAAAAAACGAGATACAAGCTCTATGATGCAATGAACACAGCATTCCAGAGAAAAACTGGAAGAAAATGAAATGCAGAGTAAAATTAGGAGACATTCCTACATTCGAAAAAGTCCTCCATTTTTTAATGTGATATAAAATTCAAAAAAATTTAACTTGGATTTTCATTTTTATTTTAAGAGTAGGTACCTACTTAACCTTTTTTGTGTGTTATAAAAACAATCCATACTAATCTATACTCCATACTAATATTGTAAATGTGAAAGAAACTTTGTCTGTCTATCTGTCTGTTTGTTACCTTTTCACGCCCAATCCACTGAACAGATTAGGAAAAAAATTGGCATGGATAAAGGTTGTATCCCAGGGAAAGACATAAGCTACTTTTTATCCTACTTTTTATTTTATTTTTATCTAGTTTATCAGTCATCTAGTACCCATAACACAAGCTCTGCTTACTTTGGGGTTAGATGATGCTGTGTGAAAAGTCCAGCATTATTTATTTATTATCCCGAAAAAATGCCGAGGGACCGCGTGTCATACCGCGGGAGCGCAGCTAGTAATTTATATTCATCTGCACAAACAACTAGTCCCTGAGCACCACTAAAGCTTGAGAACCACTGGTTTTCTGTTTGGACAAATCCAACAATTAGTGTCGTTATCTTTACTACAATTACTGTTACCTAGTGTCGTCAATGTGTTGACAATTTACTCAAGTTCACACAATGTGTCAAGAACAAAATGAAGAACAAAATGACGAAAATTATCGACACAAAGCACACACACTATTACTGTAATGTTTTCGATACAAATTGTCAACACCTTTAATACACGCTGCAACCAAAATCACAAGTAACGTAATTGTTACGACAAATTGCAAATTTGCGACGTTTTTAAAATTTTGCGACCGAAACTTGACTATTTATTTACATTTAATAAAGAAGACCCCCCTTAGAGATTTTCAAAGGATCTGGAACAAGTAACATAAAAAAAAGATCTGAGAGAAAGTCTACCGCGCCTTGGGGATACAGTTGTGAACCTGTTTTTTTGTAATAAAGAAGATGGATCACTAGAAGTGTCATGCTAGAAGATTGGAAAAATTAAACATGGAAAACAATGTAATGAAAAGTTCTACTCACTTGCCAGGTTTTATCGTAAGCGACAAATCTGTAAGCGTGTTCTCAGTGTGTGATTCTATCCATTTGGCAGTCGCGTGCTTCAAACGCACTCCTCTCGCGTCTTCTTCAACTCGCGCCGATAACTCTTGTTCATCCTCTTCGCCTGACTCCAGCGGCGCTATATTGGTATTTCCTGCGTTGGAATAAGGTTCAGAATTGCTTGGAACAAACATACAGCCTTCCTGCATTATAATAAGGTTCAGAACTGCTTGGAACAAAAACAGATTCGTAATTTATAGGATGCAGAACTTTGTTTAATTTGTAGTAAGTTTTATTGTGTGAAAAACATGTGTTAAAACAATAGTACCCTTTGTATTGTTGTGTAAATAATGATTATTTATGTTGTATTTTCTGTGTCCTATAAATATAAGAGGTCGGCACAAAATAGTATTCTTCCTCATCCGTTTAGAGTTAAATTAATATAAAATGCATAATTAAAACACCTGCTACGTTGAAGTGGAATTGGGCTGGGCATGTCTGCCGTATGCCAGATGAGCTGTGGGCGAAGGTAGCCACCGAGTGGCGCCCCGACCCAGCGAGAAGGCGACGCGGCAGACCAAAACGGAGATGGCGGGACGAACTCGACCAGTTTTTAACGGACTGGCGGGATGTTGCGGGGGACCGAGATGTCCGGAGGGAGTGGGGGGAGGCCTTTGCTCAGCAGTGGGACTCTCATGGCTGATAATAATAATAATAAAAAACACCTGTATGTCTTGGGTTCGAGACCCAGCTGTGCAACTATAGATTTTTTTTGATAAATTTATATGATAACTTTGAGAACAGCTAGCTATATGAGGTGAAAGTACAGAACGGATTTGCATGAAATTTTATATGAAGGTACCTTTTGACCCAAAAAGTGGCTATTTCCGAGGGTCCGGCAGCTAGCACATAATCGATTTGTCTAATCAGTCCACATCTACCCACTGGGACCGTATTTCTGTTCTTATTTTCGTTCGTTTGATGAATATTCGGATGTTTCTTACTTTTCTGACTTTTCGGCCAATTTTTCGGTTTGTAATATTTGGTCCTAGGTTAGGACCGTGTTTTAACGTTGATCTTATCGAGGGAATACAATGTAGCTCGTAGTAAGAATCATCCAAATATTCTTCAAACGAACGAAAAAACGTATGCGAATAACCCCCAAGCTGAGTAAAGGCCTCCCACTATTTGAGTAGAATATTTTTTTTTTAAATATACCCAATCTACTGGGTTTGTTTTTTCAACAATTGGTTGACAATTATACCCAACAGGAGACATAAGCTATCTGTTATTGTCATTTGATATAGTGCCTCGAATAAAAGATAAATAAACGAGGAGTTAAGGGCCACCAAGGTTAATGGTAGGTAGTTACACTCACGCAATCGCAAAATTACGTGTACCGTTAGAGCAATGTTTATTATTACCCAACTGCGACAGAAGGAGGGTTATGTATTTTCTGGTTTTAGTAAGTATGTTTCTCTGATACGAAAATGTTAATCAAAAGAAGATTTTGAACCAAGAACTTGTTTATTCCATACACGGGAATTCCTTTTTGCAGGTCGAGTAATGTAAGAACAAGGATATCCTTATGGTTGATTCTAACGAAATTAATATTTTATCAGAAATCAAAACAAAAACGTGTATGCTAAACAAATAGCTAAATATGAAATGAAATTGAAATTTGATTTCATATAAATAGCTAAATCGCGTGTCACCCGTGGTCCCATGAGAATTCCTTTTTTCCGGCATTAAAACATCCACAAAATATATTCAAATCTGTTCAGCCGTTTCAGCGTGAAAGAGTTACAGGACATCCATTAACATTTTGGCATTTAAACATTCCACTGATTGACTGTATTTTGTTTAGCATAATTTCGGATAGTATAAAGGTATTTGTCTCTTATGAAAGGAGATGGTATGGTAAAAAGCTATAGGAAGCCTATTTACCCGCATTTTCCTCGCATAATTCTAATCCCTAATCAACTTGCATTCCCCGCAGTTTTATGGACACCCCACCCCAATATATTATACTAAGGCTAAAGCCCAATAAAACAGATTACTTACCGTTCCCTTTAGACACCTCAGGGATAGTCGTGGGAGGAATCATTACAGGCGTCAATCCTGGCTCTTTCAACTCTTCCTTCGGTAGTCCTATATCTTCTTTGATGGAGAGTAAAGACTCCCTCGTTTCTTCCTTCTTCGGTTTGGGTTTAGTGGATGTCTGTATTTCGGCTAGACCGGGAACCGGTTTGCTGGTATCTTCGTATAGCATGAAGTTTTGCAGGCGCTTTATTGAGATCGTCGCTTCTGCTACTTGGGCGATACCTGTCAAACAAAAAAGTCATGTGAAGTAGCATGAAGATTGATCGACATTATAAATAAATAATAATAAAATAAATAATGCTGGACTTTTTCACACAGCATCATCTAGCCCCAAACTAAGCAGAGCCTGTGTTATGGGTACTACATGACTGATATACTACTTATATACTTTTTGTTTGTAAATACATACATATAATACATAGAAACACCCAGACCCAAGACAAATATTTGTAGATCATACAAATATTGGTCCCGCCGCGGGGATCGAACCCGCAACCTTTTGCGTCACAGGCGGGCCTTCGCCCACTGCGCCGCAGAGGTCGTCAATATAATAATTATAGTAGTATAGTTGCATTTAAAAATATCACAGATCTAAAGGAAAACCAAGATCCAATCGAGATCCTTTGAAGATACCTAAGGGGTAGTCCCCACGTCCAAACATGTACATATTTGGCACATGCCTACATTTTGCAGATGTTAGCATTCCATACGTGACAGGTATGGAATGCTAACATCTGCAAAATGTAGGAAAATGACAGGTATTGTATGCCCATCGACGGTATCTCAATATCTGATTTTATAGTAAGTAATTTAAACGAACATAAAGTGAGAAAGGACTGCACAGGATCGAACATATGCATTATAGAGGAGGCTTATACTCAGCAGTGAAAAATCTCATTAGATAGCAAAAGTCTCCTACCTTGCGGGAAGAAAACAGTCATAGTCTGCCTCAGGATATTGTAGAAGCTGGTAACAACGAAGACTTGCTTCGCAGACATCACGTTGTTCACGAGGACATACGCAAGGATGGAGCAGAACAGGCAGATACGGGTTGTGAACATTATGAATGACGTCAGCACACCTCGGATGTAGGATGTCGCTCGGATCTGCTTTATTTCATGTCTGTAATGAGAAAAATAGCTGCTCCATCTCAACTGTATCTACAGAGATAAGTCTAGAAAAACACGTTTGAAGTTACTATTTAAACTCACACGATTTAAACTCATTGTTGTTTTTAACGGGACGAGATCGCGTAACGAGTTTAGATAATAATCGAACTATTACCTTTCCTCGACGTTTCGACCGGGTTGCTCCGATCGTGGTCACGAGGGGACTCCAGAGGAGAGTTAAAAACAATCAAAGATGTAATGTGAAGTGTTACGGCCTTACTAATAATCGTGGTATAAAGTTATTCCTGAGTGTAAACTGTCAAAATGTATGGTTATTTTTAGTTTATTCCGAGGAATAACTTTACACCACGTTTATTAGTATGGGCCCTAGAGTGTAATTTAAAAGCAACTCCCAGTGCAACAGTTCTAGAAAATTCATTAATAAATTAAATAAGTACAGAATGCCTTTTCCGTTTACAGTCTTACTTAATAAATAATCAGATGACGATATTATGTTTAAAACACGATAGATTGTTTCAAGAGTAACCATCATAGCCTTTAGCAAACGAAAATTAACTGTCATTTTTTATAGAACTTTAAAAACACACAGTACAAGGAAGTTCGAAGAAGTAAGTCGATCTATGATTTTTTGTGATTTGAAAGTTGAAGTTGTTAATGATAATTATGAAACTGTCGTGACTCTGTTACCTACGAAAATAAAATTACTAGCTCGTCTTATAATAAACAATAGAAAAGGAAGGAGCAAAAAGGTAAGCCATTCGTAAGGTAAACTAGTCAATAAAATAAAGATTTTATCGCAGACTGTTTCACTCACGTGGAACCATAGGGGTTTTTTCAAAACTTCATTATTTTGCATTATTTTCTTATGTAAGTTTAACCTTTCATATGCACTTAAAAATAAAGCAGTAAGTATGAAATTACAAACATACACCTCAATTTTGTTTATCTGTAGCAATTCAGCCCCCTTACCATGGCAATTGTCTAAGTGCCAGAGAATAGATAAAAATGATAGTAATGACATTAGTGTGTGCACTTTCTTTACTGTCATTTTTATCTGTTCTCCGGTACCTAGACAATCGCCATGGTAAGGGGGCAGATAAAACTAAAACTTAGGCCTTTACATCTATATTAGATGATTTATACAGCGTCAGGAGGCAATCCATGCCTACACTTAATGGGACGCTGTAGTGCCTGGGACATTGTTTGAGATGGAATAGGCTTGCCCAGCACCTAAACCATCCTCTCAGCTTAATCAGCCTGGCCCACAGGAAAGACGACGTCAATACGTGTGGAGCTGACTAAGCTGCTGGTTTCCTCACGATGTTTTCCTTCACGGTTAAGAGCTCGAGTTAAAGCGCATATAAATTTTACGAAACGAAAAATCCATTGATGCACGGCTGGGATGTGAACCCACGACCTTCGGATTGAAAGTCGAGGCACAACCCCATTCGACCAACACGGCTCTTGGGGGAGATAATTAGGATGCCAAAACCACGTCAAATTCTTTATCAGATTTTGTCTCATCAAATGACACAACTTTTGATAACGCCACTGCTGATTACTCATGTTTATTATGACTATACTTTCTAGACGCGTACTTATCATATACGTATGCGCTTAACTCAACGTTCTATTATCTCATGACATTGAAATTATTTGAAATCATCGCTTCTTAACAATTATATTGACTTCGGAACTGACTACGTGTTTGCATAGGTACCTAACTAATAATTTATGACGATACAAGATCATCCTACCTCCTGCTAATATTATAAATCTGAAAGTTTGTTAGTATGCTTGGCTGTTTGTATGTTTGTGTTCAAACCGATTTGGATGAAACTTGAGATCGTGACCTGAAATAGCATAAAGGCTATTCAAAATGTTGGTACAACGCGGCCGAAGCCGCGCGCTGTAGCTAAAATTTCATTTGAAACATAAAGAATATAATTTAGGTCAATTATATTATACTTTATCCACCAAATTGCCGTGTGCGTGCCTTAGTTACAAAGATCAAAGGAAATGTAAGACATCTTAAGGAAAAAAATGATTTTTTTATTCATATGAAACGAAAAGCTTTTCGTGAGTTTCACGAACAAACAATTTTTAATGAATATTTACTTAGGTGTATTAAATTCTCAACAAAAGGCGTTTTTACAGGAACATTATTTTACAGAATAACAAAAAAGACTTCCAAGTTAATGTACAAAGAAGCGTAGCATCCACTCGTAGCCTTATTTGCCATTGCGACACGCATAAGATTTCCGCAAGCATCGACCTCTAGCTAATTACTTACTTGCAATGAACTCTAATAAAACATGGAAGCATTCTTTCAAGGGAATTCGCATTTTGGTATAAAATCGAACAAACTCACAGGGCAACGACCTTTTTCATAAAGAAAGAGTGGAATTTCCTTACGAAAATCACATATTTGCTGCAAATCCGTGCATCATATATATTATTTGATTTGATAAATAAATCTTATCAATTGTCTTTATCTATATTAGTGAAGTAATATATGACTATGAGAATTTACACTATCGCTTGAAATCTCAGACAAGTCTAAATTGGCTAAGCTTGAAATTGTCCAAATATAGCCGCGCTCGTATTGGCTTACTAAAGCGCGAGTGAGAAACCCAAATTATGAAATTATTTCTGAAAGCCGTGTCATGACCAAATGACAAGATTTGTTTTTTTTTCTATATTAATTTGTGATGCACAGATATACATTTTCTTTGGACATCGAAATAATTGATGTTTTATAGCTTTAAATTGCATTCTTGCCTGTGTAAGTTTCGAGGTCAAGAGCTGACCCATTCATCATAAAAAAAAGCAAAAATACTTTCTTTGCTACTATACCTACAATCTACATACTTGTCTCACATGAATCTCTTTGTGAGCAGACAATACAACTGCCAATTTGCACAATATGAAGCGAGCAGACACAAGTCACCGTGTCAATGAACAATTAAAGATGCATCTTCATGGTTACTATTCGTTCAGCAATATAAACTTAGCTTACTAGCCAGTTCCGTATCAAATACACTTTTAGACTTGCTAAAGTGTTTACAATGTAAAATTTTGTGGAGGTGTGTATGTTTGTGTTTGTAGCGTTGGTAGCCTTAGGTAAAATTTTGTGAGAACAGTTTACAAACTAATCTTGCAGGAAGATTGTCAAAAAGTTCCATGGTTACTTGTTTGTTCGTGTGAACGTGGGGTAGTGATAGCTTTAGCTAGCAGCACTTTGGTGAATCTGTTGGTAGTTACTTACTTGCGAGCTTTTGCGACGAGGTCAGCGAAGGGTTTCTCCCAAGTATACATCTTGATGACCTGGATACCGGATAGAATCTCATTCATGAGACGCACCCTCTCGTCCGTCCGTAAGGCTGTCTTTAACCGTAGCACAGATGTACGCTTGCCGAGGTAGGCTGTGAGGAAAAAAATATTATTCCTAAGATATAATGTTATAAATCGGGCGAGCGCAGCGAGCTATCATTTCAGAGACACGAATGAATTGTCTTCCTAAACATAACAACAAAAATAGATTGGGTCTGCCTAAGGCTTTCCTCACGTGATATCTGAATGAAAGGGATATCCTGGATTATCCTTGCAAATAATCAATTTTTATTACTTAATTAAAATAGTATTTAAAAGTATAGATGACTTCAATGAGGAAATATAACAAAATCAGGTCCCTTTAACTACATAACAACAGGAAATTAGATTTTAAAATACGATTTCTTAACCATTAAGTGCCTGTTGTCATTATACTACACGTCGATCTACCATTATACAGGGTGGTTTTATTTAGTAACTAGCTCCGTTCCCGCGGTGTGAACCGCGGTCCCTCGGGATTTTTTCCATTTTTTCGGGATAAAAGGTAGCCTATGCCTTCCCTGGGATACAACCTTTAACTATGCCAAATTTCATCTTAATCTGGTTAGCAGTTTGGGCGTGAAAGCGTAACACTCAGACAGACAGAAAGACAGACAGAAAGACAGACAGACAGAGTTACTTTCAGATTTATAATATTAGTATGGTAGTATGGATAGATTTCTTTGCTAACATTAATTCTTATCTCTATCCTATAATCTATGACAATATCGAAATACCAAGATCACACATATCCTCGGACATAATTGCAATTATACAAGTGTCTGATAGCGTATGTAAATGTTTTCTTCTTTACTAATATAACTGCTAGATAATAATTACTCTAAGCTATGATTGGGTAATTAGTATTATGACGACTACACGTTCATGTAATTGTTTCAATGAATAATTAACCTACTTTATAATGGTTTGTGAACAAGTCAGTTCGTTTCTAAGGCTTCTTTGCATGAACTTTACCTGCCCTATACAAAGACTAAATACAATAGTCTTGGTTCAAGACAAGTCAAATCTAAGTTATAAGTTGCCTCGAGCATAATAGCATAGTAATCATTATTCATATCAGTGAATGCAATAAAAAAATGGACGCATTCCTTCAAGATTTAGCTAAGTATTTAAAATGTAATTCAAAACAACTAAACCATGTCAAAACAATAACAACAAAATAAGCAAAACGAATTAGTTTGGGAACATTACTCTACCTAATTAAGTTGCACAAAGTAATGGTTATTTTCAGATTGTATGATTGTATGAGTATTGACCAAATAATTATAGAACTCACGTTTTAGCGAAGAGTAATATCGCTAAATATACATTGAAATTAAATACTGTACTTACATCGAAAAATTCACATTATATTGCCTCGAACTAAACGTCATCTATTGATCTATGTCCTATGAGAATGTTAAGCTTGATACTTACATATTTTTGGCCATTAACTCATTTAGTAGAGCATTGCCACAGTTGGCAAGGTCGTGGGTTCAAATCCCACATGAGTATTGTTTTTGGGATATATTTTCCTCACTATAATAATGGAATAAATTTTTTTTTTCTCTGTCTCAAGGCATAAAACATGCCTTTCCCATTGGCTAAAGATACCAGATATTATACAGGGTGTAAAAAGACTACTACCGAAAACTGAGGGGTTGCTGGGGTTTGATCAGACCAAGATTCTAAACATATTTAGCTAAAATAAAAAGCAAAAAAAAAATGTAACTTAGCTACATCTTTTGGTTATTTTCTACTAGGACCATACCTGCTTAATGCCTGATAATTTCATTAATAAAAGAAAAAAAAACAATTAAAACTCAAAATCCAGCAATCTACGTAAAACAACGCGCCCAGTACATGCGCAAACAGTAATCTTCAAACGCTGTGTTCTTCGGATATAATGATTTTTCGGAAAATCCTTTTGGATTTGGTTGTGTTTTGGGATGCTGTACCTACTCCTTTCGACTTCGATAGACGTCTTTTTACACCTGTATGATATCACATGGTTACAGTCGTGAATTGTTTGTTTATATTTCAATTATAAAGTTTACTCACCTTGGAGAGGTATGAAGGCCAACATGAAGCCGACTCCGACCAAAGCCGCCCAGCTAATTTCCAGCCACATGAAGTAGGTTATAATAACAGTGGCTAATGGTCCGATCCATAGATAGTGTAAGAAGATTATAGCCACATCGAAACGGTTCACATCGTTGGATAGAAGATTGACCACTTGCCCAACTGTGGTCTCACCAAGTGCCGTTTTGGATAGCCGTAGAGACTGTAATGGAATAGCTGTTTCAATTTCAACCGACTTTTAAAAGAGGTCATCATCATCATTCCCTTGCCCTTATCCCACGCTAAGTGGTCATATGCCTATAATGTTATTCAAAGGCATAATAACTTTTTGCGTAAAAGCACGAAAATATTCTTGAAAATTATTAATGCCAGCAACTATTCTAAACCTCCCGTTTTATTACAAGAAAATGAACCAAGTTTAGACTAAGACTAACTAAAAAACTGTCCCTAGATAAACGTACTTTAAACACTCGTACATATAACGCTTTTTTGTGGTAACAGTTTTGTTTTGATAAATGTCAACATGGGGATTAACTAAGGTTTAACCTTTTTGTAATAAGCAGCCTGAGGTTTTTCTTTATGATATACTAGTTGCTATAATATAGGGGATTTTTAAAATGTATATTATTGCGAAAGACTACAGATTATGTAAAATACGTAAAAAGTTCTCGCTGATTTGGATCAGTCACCGTTAATTTTCTGGACAAACATATTAGGCACTTTCCGTAACGTGAAAGAATTGTAATCAATCATAGTGTGTTTTCTTTCATAAATTGTCTTTGATGATTTATGAGGTTATGAACAGTTTTTATTGCGATGAAAAGAATGCTGTTGCTTTCAAAATAGGGAGTTTGAAACGTGTCTTATCTATTCTTATACTAAACTTAAACTAATTGTGTAAAGGTTGTAGAGATTTTGTAAAACATGGAAATAGAAAAAGTGAATCTAATCAAGATAAGAACTACGAGTATCTAGCTGCGAGCATGATAGTTCTTATCTTGAACGCACGTAACATGCGGATTTCGCATGCATGTTACGTGCGTTGGTCAAAAAAAAAAGCAAAGACAAACATTTAAAAACTCTATTGTCAAAAAGAAATGAGCTTAGCCCCATTATTCAACATATTCGTCACTTTTGAACCTGTTTTTGTGACCAGTTGACAAATTTTGAAATATTATTTTCATTTGTCAACTCGTTCTCTGTCTTAAATGGGTGGCAATTTTAGAGGCTCATCATAGATTTAGCATGGTACCTCCCATGATGTAGCAAAATTTTACAACATTCCGGACAGCTTCCTTTTCTTTTGTAGTTAGAAGGTTTTGTTCTTAGGAAAGTATAGGTTTATTTTGAAAATAGCTGTCCGCCCCGGCTTCGCACGGGTTTATTATAGGTATTTAACAAAAATTTAATAACAACATGGCGGTCCCGGAGCGGGATGTATGATCCTTTAAAGTTTAGAGGTTAATATGTAGGTAAGGTCTAAGAACTATGGAATGAATGGAAGGGAGTGGTAATATATCAATGAAATATATATGGGAGGTAGGGGAATATTGGGCAGTAAGGCAGGTTTGGACACCACCGGCAAATCCCCGTGTTATGCCGGCCATACACTATCATGCCAATCCACCCCCATACATGGTCAATTCTAACTGATCAAATTCCGATTTGACGATAGGCATGATGGTTTATGGCCGACATGACACGGGGGTGTCCAAACCTCTCTACTGCCCAATGCTCCCCTACCTCCCATATATATTTCATTGATATATTACCACTCCCTTCCATTCATTCCATAGTTCCCAGACACTTTTTAAACTATCATGGTTTTCAACATTTTCAACACAGTTAACGGGATATTTACCATGATTTAATGTTTTTTGAGTTTCTCGATATTTCGGCGCAGTTGCATACGCCATGATCAATAGTATCTATGGTATTAATCATGGTTAATATCCCGTTACCTGTGTTAAAAATCCCAGACACTTGTCCTACCCTACTAACTGATATTTATTCTGTGGTCGCGATGTATCTTACATTTTTAAACTCATGATAACTTTTGAATAAAATGTCCAATTTCAATCATTCAAAAAGTAATCGACGGGTACTGAAACAGCCTTTACTACGAAGGAATTTATTTGGATAAGAATAAATACCAAAATAAGAATAACGTGGTCTGCTTTTGGTCGTCATTTTTATTCACTTTTTAAATTATAAAAGTTGTTATTCTGACACAACCACAATAGTTGGACATATGCTATCGCTGACTTTTTTGTAGATATTGATACGTTCTTTAATATTGTAGAACATTTTTTTGTTCTATGATCAATAGTTTTTGCAGCGCACGCGATATGAAGAATTTTATGTTCAAAATTTTTACACCTTTGGTTACATTATTGCAATTTTCATAAGGATCTCTAATTTTTTTGAAAATAATTTATAGCCTATGTTCGTCACAGATAATGTAGGATTCTAATGGTGAAAGAATTTTTCAAATCGGTCCAGTAGTTTCGGAGCCTATTCAATTCAAACAAACAAACAAACAAACAAACAAATGTTTCCTCTTTATAATATTAGTGTAGATTACAGACAACCTAGAAAATGACATTTGTCAAAAAAAAAACAAGTTGGTCTCAATCGACGCTATTTCCCATCAGGAACACTTTTCCCCAAAGTAATATGCCAAATAAAGGTTTATTTTGGAAGGTTTTGTTCTTAGTTTCCTGAGAAAAAAACCTTCTAACTACCAAAAAAATGGTAGCTGCCCTCAATGTTGTAAAATTTTGCCACACCCTGTATATGAGGCACATAATGTAGGACAAGGGCAGGACGATGATGGATGATACTCTTACCATATTCATCATTATTTTCATTACTCCTCACAATCTGCACATTTTATACGTATGATTTTGAAGTTAGATACTCACTTTTCTGTAAATAAGCGAGCAGCAGGCTACTCTGAACTTCATTCCCATATGTAAAATGGCCATCATGTACGGATGTACAACAAAGACATTCAGGGCCGAGCACAGCACCACTGCCCCAGCGTACATGTACGCTTCGTGCTGTTTTATATTGTGGTGGTCTGGACTGTAGTACTCCACCAGTTTGCCTAGGAACACCGGCTGAGCTATTCTGGGGAACGAATCAAACGGTTATTTGGTTATTTACTAAAATAGTTTAATGTTACTACTACAGGCAAAAATTCATTGTAAATGGACCAGAAATTATATGGCTATGTTATGATAGTATTGAATTAGAACACTAAATAAAATGCATGATGGAAAATACTTTATCTTATACTGGAACAAAAGAAGATGTGATTTCTTTAGAATAGATTTTTCAGGTACCTATCATACAACAAAAAATAGCACTTCCAATGTCTTTTCAAAAACCGACACCGGCATTTAAATCTTGGTCAGAGCTACATAGATCTGAATGCCCATTCTCATTTATCTACATTTATTACAAACTATTTCATTCATAATGATTTCACGCTTGCTTGTACATGTGAACGCTGATAACAATGTGTAATGTGTAAAACAATTACGCACCGTAAAACAATTACGGTAAGATGAATGTAAATATCTAATTCTATTGTACTACTGTATTGTTGTGATAGACTTCATGGGATTTTAATAATTTATGGATGCTACTGTTCTATAATGTGATAAGACGTAACTGATTCATGTTTGTAAGGCAGCCTGGAAATTGGTTGATTTGGTTGCAAAAATACAAATTGTAAATAACTCCACCATTTTAATAGTGGGCAACAGAGAGTGACAGAAAGTTGTTTTGAAAAGTTCAGTAATAATTAAAGTTATTTTGTAATAATTTATAGTTATGGTGTGCACGCTTTTCAATAAAACTTTTTTTGACTAAAGGCTCTGACATTTTGTCAGGTTTAGTAAATATTATATTAATATTTTGTAATATTACGAATATTAAATTCATTAATCACTGTACAACCAAATTGCCGCCATCGCAGGATATAGATTTACATACCTAAATTCAAAATTTGCAAATCACAGTAAACTTATGGTAAACCAATTTCCTGCTGGTGATTTAACGCAGTTACGAAATTACAGCCTCTCTTAGCCTTAAATTAGTGCATCGCTTGAGGTTAATTTAACTGTTCATTTAACACTTAGAATACATCTAAGGTAGGTAAGTACTTGAATCTCAGCGACATTGCATAATAATTCGAGGTAACTAGATGCACTACATGAGTCATATATGGGAAAGTTAAGATACGATGCTCAGTAGAAATACCTAAGTGCACTGTTGTTTTTTGAAGAAACAGCTGCTGTGGCTTCGTTGCGCATTTCGACAAGCCGTTCGTGCAAATCTAAGTGATCGCTTTGATCGAAGTAGCCGATGAAAGATCCCAACATTCGTGGTTGTTGAATCCTAGTTATAATAAGAAGCATGAACATAAGGAAAACATAGCTAACTACATTTTTGGCTTTTGATTGCAAGCCTGTTTTATAAAAATCCTGAGCGAAATAAGACAACTAAGGAAAACTTAAAGTTAGATAGAAGAGTGGGAAGAAGAGGTCGAAAATAAACCATAAGCGCCGCAAAAGAACCGCAAATAAGCGCTAGATTGTACTAAAGCTAACGAGGGTTAAGAATATAAACGAGGAAAAATAAGCCAGAAGAAACAAAAATCTACCGCGCCTAATAGTTGTTTCTGTGATTTGGTACCAAAATGTGCTAATTACGTTTAAAATAATGCTTCCATCTCTTATTTGCGTTAATAGTCTTTTGTATTTGTGTAAAGGATACGTAATTTAATTATACGACCTTATTGAACTACTCGTATAGGTAGAAATCATCAGTGAGATAACTATTTAATTTAGGTCACGTAAATGAGAATCCTTTGATTGAAACAAAAGGGCTTCCCAATCTGGGTACAAATCGATTTTCTCTTTTCGATAAAGAGCTGTGGATAAAAATTATCATGATTACAATTTTCAATAAGTAGATAATATAGAACTCAGTTTATGTTGAAATAGCAACACAGTAAAATAGAAAACTCTGTTGTGGGACCAATTAACCGATTAAAAGTGTCGAATAGACTTAATTACTGATAAGCTTCTTCCTATCAGTTTGCTCTACAAAGATAAATCTGACGTGATTCAGTCTCGTTATTCTTATCTTATCTAAGGTATTTCTCAAAACATATCTACAACAGAAGTTATTTTATTACTTTATTGGGCTATTAAGTTGGATTACTACTGTCAATGGCTATAATATAGACCAAGGGGAAAAACAGTGTCATAATGAGTCCCGAGCGAATCGGAGGACTCCAGCTAGAAAGAAAGGTCAATATTCATAAACGATGAGTTATACCTTGGGAATAAAGCTGTATCAGCCTAATAACCTCGCTCCCACAGGATCCTAGTCATATCTCCAGAGCGAACGAGGGAGTTAGCTTTAAACATCCTAACTTAGCCCGGGAGTTAATTCTAAGCCCCCTCGATGCGCTCGGGATCAAATACAGAGCATGTGGTATATTATGACACAGACGCATTTATCTCCAGTTATCTAAATAGCTATATCTCTTGACGCGGTCTTGAATCCGGTTTGCCAGTCTGCGAAATGTTGGGCTAGGTCACTATCATCATTGTAGATAAAATTAAGTACTTTATTTTCTAGCTAAACGATTTTGGCGTAATACATTTAAATGTGAAATAGAACACCTCTCTGGGTACCTTTCGGACGGTAATGGTTAACTCAATCTTTGAGCTCGTTACCATCTCCAAACAATGTCTGGGCAAGAGGTAATCATCCGCCAATAAAGAATTGTGTGTATCTCACGTCACAATGCTCTGCCATAACAAACATTCTCAGAAATGCGAATAGAATACAACAGGAAGGTCGACTGATTGTGGTAAGGCTAGTACAAAGGTTAGGTATCTTTTCTGATTCACCCAGTTCCTGTCGCATTTAAAATATGCTAACTAGGCCGAGATATGAAAAATACAATTATTATAAAAGATGACAAAACAATGAATAATACAAGGGTCAATGGACTATTAATGACAATATTATTTAAACAATATTATGTTGTATCAATGCATCTAATTGCGCAAGTTTTTGCAACTTAAAAACATACTGATTATAGTTCGTTAGTCTGCTGGTCAGGACGGTCGAAAGATTAATGACCGGTATTGCTCTTGTTTAACTAAGGGATTGAGGGCAATCAGTCTAGGTCAAGTGACCAGCAGTAATACAATATGATTGTATGACGCGTGAGATAATAGATTAATAATCTAGCTTATTATATTCCAAGAAATGTCAATATCAAAGCCTCAAAAGTTATTCTCGGACGAACTACTAATAGATAAACGGGCACTGATACTGATGTAGCTTCACTGACTATTTATAGAAATTAGTACTTACATCGATTTCCCAAACATTACAGCTATTTCTAACCCGTGGCTTATCCCAATCCACACAGAAAAATAACATTTCGATGTTTAACCCAAGGTTTTAAATTGCGACAGATTAAAAATAATTGCGCAATACAGGTTTCTAAAAAGCGGGCACCTTATGTATTTATTTATAAAACTAAAGTAAATGTTAGAAAAAAATCCTCTGTTCCCCAATTGTGTCAACTACTTAACCTTAACCTTCATTAGGAGAAAAAAAACACCACGTCGATACTAGAATAAAATAATAGAATCAACCGATACTTAATGTGTCAAACATTTTCAGTGAATTCTATTTTTAACCAAGGTCTTTTTGAATGAAGACTACGTTACTATGTACTTTAGCAGCAGTATTGTACTAAATAGCACTACAAATTTCTATTTTGAGACCGTTAGTGTAAAACAAATACCAATTTTGTTTTTCATGCTAAATGCATAAATGCAAATGGTTTCGTCATTCATTTTTGATTTTAGAAGTTATACTAAGCAAAACGGATCATTAGCTCTCTGAAGTTAGGTGCAATATACGATTGCGCAGGTTTGGTAGAGTAAGCGAGATATCACGATTTTAGGCGTCATTAAAAATGGGTTCTTCGCAGCTACTTCAGAGAGCTAAAGAACGATTGTGCGTATTATACTTCCCAGTTATGTTTTTCAGCTCTATGTTGAAACGTTTATTAACACATTATTGTCTTACTAGATAAACTGTTGTGTTATTTATTATGATCTCATCTTAACATTGTGACGACACAATTTAACACTTAAAAGAGTTGACATTGTCTATGACTGTTAACTTTGGACTTTAGTCGCAACAATAGGTAGCTACTTATTTTTTACTAGCTGACCCGCGCAACTTCGTCTGCGCATTATTAGGATTCAAGTGCTCCTGCACCTAAAGTTTATTTACACTGTGTTTGAAGTGAATCAGACCAAGGAATCAAATTTTCCATACTAACTAACACCCTGTAAAACATCCATATGGGTTGATTTTTTTTTTATTAGATAAGCCTATATTCAAGTATTCAAGTTGTTGTCACGGAGCAACAAAACAAACATTCACTAACACAGACTTTCTTTTTCCACCCATAGAAGTTGTTTTGAAAAAATAAAAAACTATTTATATTATTTATAGCTTTCAAAACTCAAAATGATCGTATCTCGACCTCCGCTATAGTAGAAAAGCTACCTAGGAGAAAAAAGTAAAAAGCAGTTTTGACCTCGGGTGTTACAGATGGCGTTCTAACCAAAGCCAAGGAAAAAGTATTTTAATATCAAAAAAATCTTACTTTCGGATGTATTTATGAGTGGAAATATACATGTTACATGTTTATCATTAATTTAAAAATCATTTACCATGCAAAATGAGAAAAAAAACAAAAAAATCTGCAATGCAAGAACATAGAAAAAAGTGGCGGTCACCCATCATCTTTATGACCTCGCCCAGGGTCGCTGAACTTTTATCCCCATACAAACTTGCAACCCTTATTTTCACGCCCCCTTATAAATATTAAAAAAAAAGTAGCCTATGTCCGTCCCTGGGGTATAATCTTTATCCATGCCAAATTTCAGCTAAATCTGTTCAGCGGTTTGGGCGTGAAAGCGTAACAAACAGACAGACAGACAGACAGACAGACAGACAGAGTTACTTTCAGATTTATAATATTATAGTATATAGTATAGTATATATAGTATATAGTATAAAGTATAGTATGGATTGATATATTACCACTCCCTTCCATTCATTCCATAGTTCCCAGACACTTTTTAAACTATCATGGTTTTCAACATTTTTAACACAGTTAACGGGATATTTACCATGATTTAATGTTTTTTGAGTTTCCCGATATTTCGGCGCAGTTGCATACGCCATGATCAATAGTATCTATGGTATTAATCATGGTTAATATCCCGTTACCTGTGTTAAAAATCCCAGACACTTGTCCTACCCTACTAACTGATATTTATTCTGTGGTCGCGATGTATCTTACATTTTTAAACTCATGATAACTTTTGAATAAAATGTCCAATTTCAATCATTCAAAAAGTAATCGACGGGTACTGAAACAGCCTTTACTACGAAGGAATTTATTTGGATAAGAATAAATACCAAAATAAGAACAACGTGGTCTGCTTTTGGTCGTCATTTTTATTCACTTTTTAAATTATAAAAGTTGTTATTCTGACACAACCACAATAGTTGGACATATGCTATCGCTGACTTTTTTGTAGATATTGATACGTTCTTTAATATTGTAGAATATTTTTTTGTTCTATCATCAATAGTTTTCGCAGCGCACGCGATATGAAGAATTTTATGTTCAAAATTTTTACACCTTTGGTTACATTATTGCAATTTTCATAAGGATCTCTAATTTTTTTGAAAATAATTTATAGCCTATGTTCATCACAGATAATGTAGGATTCTAATGGTGAAAGAATTTTTCAAATCGGTCCAGTAGTTTCGGAGCCTATTCAATTCAAACAAACAAACAAATGTTTCCTCTTTATAATATTAGTGTAGATTCCATTTGTGTTATGTAATTTAATATATGCCCTATACAAGAAAGGTTACTCCCGTAAAAATCATCGTTACATACAAATAATAGACTATCATACAATTAATGATAGTTTATCAGCAAATAATATGTAAAACAGTTTCGTTGATCCACACGTGTCAATATTAGTGCCAAAAGTTGCAGCAATGTCTCAATGAACTAAGATTCCTACGACAAAATTTACGTAGGTACGATTGCTTCCGTATTTTTAGTTTGAAACTATCGGCAGACGTGATGCTGTGACATAATATGGACGTGAGTCACATGGTAATTTGACTGTATGTACAGTACAGGCGTGTTCTTTTCACATTTTCATATTGATTGGAAAAAATCGTGTCAAAAGAAACTTTTTAAAAATTCTGTAGTATGAATGAATGCTATTTTAAGGAAGTAAAGTAAAGATACATAAAAATACATCAGATTGTTTAGTAAGAATCATGAAGCTGACGATAAAAGGATAGTTTGAAACTTACCGAATTCCACACTCCATAACAAGTAGGACGAAGCCATATAGCATACACCTAGCGGCATATGCTTTCATTATCACTCGGAGCAGACTGGGTTTCCGTTTACCATTGCCTGCTTTGGCTACCTCTTCTTCCCATAATCGCGCAAACTTGTCGCCAAGGGGACCTGCCACAGAGAATTTTATAGTGTACTATGTTCAATATATTGCAATATATTGAACACAACGCCTTGGATTCTCCCGAGTTTAAGTAAAAAATAGGCAGGTTTCCTTATCCTTGCTAATGGTGCCAGAGATTAAACTGCTATGCTACATACTTGCGGAATTGCAATTGCTATGATAATTATTAGTGTAGCCTGCCTAGAGAGTATGACCAACTATGTCAATAATAATAATTGGTATATCTAGCCTAAGCAGAGATTACCCATAACAACTAATCTCGATTTTAATTATAAACTAATTTATGTAACAATATGTTAAAAACACTAAATAATAAAAAAAAAATATAGTAAAATAATGAGCCATTTAACTGAGTAGGTAGGTAAGTAAATGCCACTAGTCATAGAAACATTTTTTAGGTTAAAATTTTTCATTCATGAATTTTTTCTCACATTCATTAGTAAATTCTTGGTACAAAAAGAATTTAATATCTTGTGAGTGTGTTAGAATATACTTGGTTCAAGTGTGTGAAGTTAGATTTAACAGTTTTCCCTCAAAATCATAAGTGCTTGTTCGTAATATAATGCTGGACCTTTCACACAAGGTCATCTAATACCAAACTAAGCAAAGCTTGTTTGTACTATGGGAACCAGGCGACTGATATACTACCTAAATACTTTTTGTTTGTAAATACATACATATTATACATAGAAACACCCAAACCCGAGATAAATATTTGCAGATCACACAAACATTTATCCCGCGGCGGGGATCGCACCCGCAACCTTCTGCGTTATAGGCGGACTTTTACCCACTGCGCCACAGAGATCGTCAAATCTATGACTATTTATTTTCACAAAACATTTACCAAAGCACCAATTGCTCATGAGCTCAGTGACAGACATTGCTATGGATCAGCTAGGTTATGGATAGTTTTAAATACTGTGTGGGACTGGTGATTCGGATTTCAAAAATCACTGAGTAAAGTCTCAAAAATGCCAATTAAAGTCACCTCACGGCTTTTATCCGTCTAACCAGCAGACATTTGTTGCTTTCCAAGTAAACATACTTTATTTATAAAGTAAATAATCAACACTATACTCAGAGATGCTGAAATAATCTTACCAAGTAAAGAAGAAAAACCAGTGAATGCTACAAGCATTATAAAAATAGATGCTGGCTGACTAATACGGGCTAATACACAGTTCTGTGTTTACCACAGGCAAAAGATGTTTGTTTTTGAAACATAGTTCCTTTTCGGACGGTATTGTATGGGGGCTAGACGAAAAAAAGTGTTCGATTTTAGCGTCACAACACATACACTTCGCCCAACGGATCTAGGCATTCGTGAAGTTAGCCGTTTGTCTGCGCAGAACACAATTTTGTATGAAAAAGCGTTCACTGCGCAGACAAACAGCTAACTTCACGAATGCCTAGATTCGTTGGGCGAAGTGTACATAGGTCAAAAGTCACAGTGCGAAGAGCGCAATCGCAAACAGTCCATAGATTGTTACATTGTTAGTACGGAAGAGCGTTTCTAGGATTTTATAATTTATTTGACTAATGCCAAATGTCTTGAAACTTCGTTCGAGTGTTCCACGATACCCACATACTTTTTATGGTACTTATGTTTAACCTTTAGGTACTCACCAGACGCATGTTCTTCAAGTGGTTCATAGAGATCCTGCTCTTCCATTTCTTTTTTTAAACCACCCCAAAATATTGGTAGTGTCCATCTGAAATAAATATAGGTTTAAAAAAAAAAAAAAACAATAATGCTGGAATTTTCACATAGCATCGTCTAGCCCCAGGTAAGCAGGGCTTGTGTTATGGGTACTACATGACTTATATACATTTTGTTTGTAAATACATACATACATATTATACATAGAAACGCCCAGACCCCGAGACAAATATTTGTAGATCATACGAACATTGGTCCCTTCATGGGGATCGAACCCACTACCTTTAGCATCGCAGGCGAGTCTTCGCCCACTGCGCCACAGAGATCGTCATAAAATGTGTAAGTAACACAAAAACTTAGGACTTTTATTGATTTATTAGCATAATCAAATGTATTAGATCTTAGATCTTAGCCTAAGTTTAGTTAGATCTAATATGGATCACCTAAAAAAAGCTAGGACCCAAACCGTGTTTGTTGTCCTGGTTCTTCACAGTATTGGTTGAGAAGGAACAGGAGTAGAATTACCTAGTTTTAAGACGTTTCAAAGTTATCCCAGCGGTCCTACTGAATAAATGCTTTTTGACTTTGACTTTGAATTTGATTATTAAGAAATAATCTACATCCTAGATAATAAGATACTTACGCAAATGTTAAGGCAGACAGAGGATTAGCCCGGGCCCTGGGGTGGGCCGGTCTATTTTTCTTCTTGAGTGATTCCATGTTTTCTTTTTCTCTACAAAAACAATGAAATAAAATAATCACTTAGGCCCTTATTAATAAACGGTGAGTAAAGTTACGCCGGGTGTCACTTAGGAGTATCCATACAATTTTCGGAGTTAAAACCTGGCGTAACTTTGCACGTTTATTAATAAGGGCCTAAGTACTTAGAAACATAGAGAAAAAAATATTTATAGCTTGCCACTAAGTACCTACATAATTGATACCTACTTCTTATTTTTAAAACAGGAATGTACTTACAGTGTATTGAAGCAGTCTTGTGATGGACGGTTCACGGTACTTGTTCAGAGGTTTATGGAATAATTGACATGACAGCAGCTGTGCCGGCACGGCTCCAAAATTCACAGTAAAAAATAAATCACACAAAAATTTTGCTACCTGATACTTCGAAAAAAAATTACCCTCATTCACAAATCATTCAATAATCCTTGCACTGTCGCGATTCGTAGGTACTCAACTTGCAGCAGGTACCTGGTAAATTGTGGTACTGTGTGTGGCTCGTGATTATTTTTTATTCACATCTCTCAGTGTAAAGAGGCACATGTGACAAACAGTAAAAATATCAACGAAAGTTTAAACTTTCCTGGCACAACCGGCTAATATTACGAACGCGCTTCGATCAATCAACAGGGAAATTGAAAATAAATAAATTTCGCTCGCTTGCCGCCTTTGCGAGCGATTCGCGAATTCGCAAGATTGAAAGCGATGGATGGATTGGATGAACTATGAGCTTATTATGCTGAGCTATGAAGAGAGCAGCGGGCGGAGCGGGAGGAGGAGAGGAGAGGCAGGAACTAAGTGACGGGAGGAAACGGATGACAAGTGTCAAGTTCGACGCTGTCAACGCCTACGCTCCTGCAAGCTCCTCACCATAGTGCACAATTATTATAATTCGTACCTATGTACCTATTTTGATAGAAAAATTCCTGAATAATTTTATTTTATAGGCAATATATAAGCAAATTTGTTAGAGATTGCTCTTGAACTACAAAATCAAAACAAGGCAAAAGAGTACGTGAAACAAGGCACCGAACGTGCGTGAAATTGAAAGAACGTAAGAATCGACATTACGAACCAATCTGAGTTCTGACGTTGATTGATATTCTCAAAAAATGATGTATGCATTAAATTTTTACCCGCCATCTACAGTTTACGAAACTATCTTGACACGGACACTGGCAGAATTGTGACAACAAGTCGCAGAAGCCATTAACCAAGAAACTGAACTGAACTGAACTGAAGTGAGAGTGTTCGATGTCGCAAAAGGGTTCTTCCGCCTCAAAACAAGAACAGGAAATAAAATCGATTTACATTTTCAAAGGTCGGCAGCCTATTAGCTTAAAAATAATGTCTTACTGAATTATTATTTTTGATCTAGATACCTACCTATTCTCGTTTAGCGAGAGATGGCACGGTGAGGGTCCATCTAGAACATCAAACAACCCTAAAAATAGCCTTCCACTCTGCCTGTGAAGGGAAAGAAATGTCAATTGTCATGTCAACCAAACCAACACAGGCAGGACCATAGAAAAGTGCGAAGACTGAAGTCAAGCACGGCAATGACGGCAAGTCAAGCATGCGATAGCATCCTATAGTTAGTTTAGTTTGTGGATAGCAAAGCATCCTATAGTTTGGCTGGCAAGCACTCCGCTAGGAGCAAAGAGAATAATAATATATATATAGGGAGGGCAAGCAGAGCAGGATTAAAATAAAAATTGAGATTTGTTCAGATTTGTTGTAGCTAGTGTGTTTTTTTTTATGAATAAAACTAAAAAGCACTCCTACATAAAGAAAAAAAAATTGTGGCACTCCGGGAGTGCCGACAGAAGTGAAAACTTGAACAATTACGTACATTACGCACAATGAATTTTATCCCTCCAAAGTTACTGCGCAGAACCCATTTATGATGACCCACAAAGATGAAGACAGCGGTTGTCAGACAGACAACAAGAAATGACAGAGGCTTTACACCGCGGCCTAAAAATTAACACCTGAGTTGCGTACAGACTCATTGAACTTACTTTTTTTGGTACTTGAAAAGCTGAGGCTTGTGCTTTCACAGTGTACATTTGCCTGAAATAACAAGTACAAACTTACAAAAATAGATATTTGGTTTGTATCAAAACTAAAAAGTGATTGTACTAACATACATTTAATTTTACCTATGTACTTAGTAGCAACAATAGTATTCTGAAGTTATTGCATATAAATAGTGTGATACTTTCATTGAGTGAGTGTGATTCAAAAATTGTAGAATGTCTGTACTGTACTTATACATCTCATTGCAGGCGACTGTACCTAACAGGTAGCGCTACTACAGTATCTATTCTTGTACTACTAAAGTAGGTACAGCACCAAAATAATACTGCAGCTAGGTAAATAAATACAATGTCCCAGGCACTACAGCATCATCTTGAGTGTAGGCATAGGTTCGCTCCTGAATCTCCTGATTCTGTATAAATCATCTAGTATAGATGTACCTACAGAGGCAGAGGTTTTAGATCAAATAAAGTGTTATTGTTGAACAATTGTAATAATTTAAAAGTTAAATTTATAGTAAACGCAACATATACAATTTGACATATCAATGATTTGAAAAGTGTCTGCGCAACCCCTATGAACACCATCACTGATAGTTATTAGTAGCTTCATGCAACTCAAGAGTACAGTTCGCCCAACGGATCTAGGCATTTGTAAAGTTAGCCATTTGTCTGCGCAGAACACAATTTTGTATGAAAAAGTGGTCACTGCGCAGACAATCTGCTAACTTCACGAATGCCTAGATCCGTTGGGCGAACTGAAAGTAAGACAAAAGCTAGATCAAACGGATTTTTGGATTAGGAAGGTTTTGTACCTACATATCTAGTTGGATAGAAATAGCTTTGGGAATGTTCCGGCTCCTCTCTGGTTTTCTTCAAGCCACAAGTAAAAATACTTACTTCTGAAAAAATGCTAATAGGTACCTACTAATATTAGCATGTAGGTATCAGATAGGATGGTTTATCTAGATAAGGTCAAATAAATAAATGTGCTAGCGCCGGGACAAAATACAAATGTAAATTTTTTACTAGGTACCTAAATAAAATTATCGCAGCCGCCCGCGCCACCAGGGAATCAAACCCGTTGTAAAAACGCAGAAAGTTGCCAGCCTTCTGCGTCTAAGGCTTTGGCTACTAGAATTCATAGGTCACCTAAGTAGTAGCTGTTCCTATCTGTATTCTGTGGTAGTACGTAGGATTAGGTTAGAAAGAGAAATACCTATTATAGAATAGGTAGGTTTCTATAGCACTGTACCTATTGATACTAGGTAGGTTATCAATTTCATCAATTTCAATCAAATCACAAACTGTATGAATCTAAATATTGTATGTATTTTTTTGTTGCAGTAGTCAACACAAAAGTAACTTTTTTTATTTTTCCCGCTTCAAATCAAATCAATTAGTTGACTAAAACTGTCAAGGGTCAACACACAAAACTTTATAATGTTCCATCAATCAACACTTACCAAGCACTCAATCAATTTTTCGATACGTCAATTACTAGGTTCCGTCATACGTGTGTGTGTCATTCATTTCATTTCGACGTCACATATTCTAGCTCTTATTTCGATCTTTGATTGATTCGGTCACACAAGTACATCAGCTCACTCACTCTTCAGAATGAAAGCAAATCTTCATTTGTCCCGCTCGTAAATCGTACGTGACGTCGTCACATAGAGATATTGAACGGGACAAAAATTCTAAGGTGTTACAAAGAATGAAAATGAGGACCGGAACATTTTTGAGCGAATGAGTGGTACATTTGAAGTGCTTCACTCATGTCCTATTCAACACTATTAGCGTCTTGACCATAAAAAGGTACCATGCTAAATCTATGGTCTTGACAGTAAAGCGTCTTACCGTTTTGACAGTAAAGCGTCTTACCGTTTTGACAGTAAAGCGTCTTACCGTTTTGACATTAAAGCGTCTTAGCGTTTTGACATTAAAGCATCTTAGGTCAAGTGACAGCGTCTTAGTTGAATCCAAAGGTTTTTACTCATATTTCCTCTATGTCGCTAACGCGCCTAAAGAAGTTTTCACTTCAAAAACTGAAGTGGTGTGTAGTGATGAAGGTTGCTGTATTATGGCGAGTTCTTCGATAAATCAAAAAGTTTATCTTAATCCGAGATCACACAGGTAAAGCAAAATGCCTTGTTATTGATATTACCCTGGACATACAGTGAAACCGTAAACATTACCTTCTATCCGATGCACAGAATCGATGTCTTCTTTTCAACTGTTTGTTTCAGTGAAAGCTGTACCTAAAATAATACGAGGTGTACCTAAAATCAGATTAGTATGTTACCAAAGACATATAACATGCGAGACTCCTACAGTCTACCATACTTTATCAAACGTGACAAAAAAATACTGATCATATTCATTTTACTAATTTATATTTTCTACGACATTGCGACGCGACAACGTTGCGTTGAGACATGGTCATCACCCTCTCATGTAATTGATGATTCTTCAGAACATGGTCAATATGAGTATGCAGTGTTGATAGCTAGTGCCCCTTCCAATTTCGAAAGGCGGGAATCTATAAGGAAAAGTTGGATAAAACTGGCCACTAACTTAGAAGAAAGCAATGAAAATACTTGGACTGGACATCACAAGCCCAATATTCGCTTTCTCTTCGTTGTAGGTACTGGAGGTTTAAGAAGAAATGACAAACTGCAACTGGAAATTGAAAATAGAATGAATGGTGACATGCTACTATTAAATCAGTTTGTTGATAGCTATAAGGCTTTAACACCTAAGATGGTTATGACTCTGAAATGGATTAGTAATAATATGAAAAGACTGAAGTATCTGATAAAATGTGATGATGACTCGTTTTTAAGAGTTGACCTAATAGTGCGTAACCTTGAGACATTCGCACCACAGATGGATGCTCCGGAACTAAGCAGATATGTTAGCCATCAGGTAAATTTATTGTCTACCTCAATATCAACCTAATGAGTCAAGTGGGTGCTAAATCTGTTGCTAACTTCTATTATTATATAGTACAAGCTTAGCTTAGTTTGGGGCTAGATAATGCTGTGTGAAGTCCAGCATTATTTATTATTTATTTATTGACATGAGAGTGATAAGGTAAAACCCCTCAATAAGGCCATTACATCCCTTAGCATCACTTTATTTATTTATAAGTACATCAATATGTTAACATCACACTGATTGTAGTTCATGTTGAGTGGTTGGATTTATCATTATCCACTGATAAGTGATAAGATAAGAGCATTTCTTTTAAACATTTTTAATACAGGTGGTGTATGTTAAGACTTTTTGGAGCTACAGATCCTTCTGATCAGTTAGCACAGAGATGACTATCTACTGACTGTCTGTGACTTAATGCACTGTCTCTGTTTTGAGAACATGTTACACTCTATGTTGATAAAACATAACTTAATATATCTTTTCAGGAACAGCCAGAATACAAAGGCCTCTACTGGGGCTATTTCAATGGCAGAGCAAGAGTGATTAAAAGCGGAAAATATGAAGAGAGAAATTGGTTCCTGTGTGACCGCTACCTGCCTTATGCGTTAGGAGGAGCTTATGTTATATCTAGGAATATAGTGGACTTTATTGCTAAAAACGCTGATGAATTTAGGTACAAACTTCATAAAGCCTGACAGTAATGATACTTTTTGCCATGTCACTAGTTATTTCAAACCATTTAAATTAAATTTACACTTATGTGAGAGTTTGGAAATTCAACTAAAGGTACCTATTCACGAGACGTCCAGTTGGCAGACGTTTTTGAACTGGACGCATGGATTTCAATTTGTTTGGAAATCCGTTTGGAATGGACATTGTTTTTACCATTCACGGAACGATCTTGGAAGACAACCACTCCATTTGGATTGATGGAAGTATCGTGAATGGGTGCGTTTAGTATACTTATCATAGATCCGTAAAACTGGCCCACACTGCCCGAAACTAAACATCCCTAGTTTTATTGCTGAAAGTTATATAAATCAGGAGTAGAAATGATCGAGGTCTAAGCTAAAAAATAGGCGAAAAAAACATTTATTTATCCTGCTGTATTCCCTTACAAAAAACTTAGTATTCATATGTTTCAGCCAATACAATGCTGAAGATGTATCTATGGGGGTATGGACTGCATCACTAGATGGAATCAACAGAGTTCATGACCTCAGATTTGATACATCCGCGACATCAAGAGGCTGCTCCGACGACATGCTTGTCAGGCACAAAGTTACTGCAGCGGCCATGTTGGATATCTATGAAATCCTTAACGAGTCAAATGGAAAAAGAATTTGTCTAGAAGAAGGAGTAGATAACTTTTATCTTTATAACTGGACTGTCATGCCCAGCATGTGCTGTAAAGCTCGGCCTCCGATGAAGCGATGATTCCGTAAACTTAAGTTCTGTATTTCTGCCTCAAGTTGCAATAAAGACAAGTATGTGATAGTGGACTTAATTAGCTAGAGATCATCAACTATCAACATCTTGTGATGTTTTGATGATATGAAAAAGTAGTAAGTAAGAGAAAGTAGAACTTTGTATTTTATCAAAACTTTTTTCTAGTCAACTATTCTTAGTTATTTACAGTAGATCATAATAAAGCACAATCAAAAAGTTTAAGCTGACCATTGGGAATTTAAATCCCAACTTTTGTGTCTTAGCTGGCGATTAGCACGCCATAAACAATGCCTATAAGATTTCAATAAATAAAATATAATAAACAGTGCATGATAATTTATTTCAATAAACTCTCAAAAATAATAATTAGAAAACCTCAGATACAATGTCATCATAATGTACAAATAAATCACATGTTTGTTTTAGGTCAGTTAAAAAGGGCCCAATGCCTATTTCTTCATACAATGACATTTATGGCAGCCGATTTTAATCTGACCAAAAAGTACTGTGTATAAATTATAAATGGCATTCGAATGATCAAATATATTACTTTCAAGATTTTTGCCCTTTGACAAGTAGCAATCGAAGGGATGGTGGAAAACTAAATCGCCAAGTATTCGTTTATAGATAACGCCGATTTACTTCAGGCAGATTCATATAAGTCTTGGAAATCAGATGTGATTAATTTGTGTTGTGTGACTTAGTTTTAACGTCCATGTAAGTCTGATTGTTATAAAAAGTAGTTCTTGATAGTTCTTCTTTGAAGTAGTCAATCGTTCTTTGAAGGCCTTCTTGTAAGGATATCTGAAAAAGGCAAATTGTTGCAAAATACGCAATTGCAAGTACTTCATCATCATCATCATCGGTGGATGATGATAATGAAGCCTGAGGCACTTCATACATAATGGGAATCCAACATAAAAGGACTCAACATAATGTGAATCCAACTTAATGGGATTCATCATAATGGGAATTCAACATAATGAGACTCAACTTAATGGGAATTCAACTTTCGGGGAATCCAACTTAATGGTCATGATTGCTTCCTACTAATATAATAAATGTGAAAGTTTGTATAAAAGAAAAACAATCCACAATTATTTCAAACAACAGATTTTCTGTCTGTTCTCTTCTGAAAATATTCTTAATCTAGTCTTATACTTTTGGCTCATACTCCATCGCTTTTATGGTTGACTGTTGAAATAGTTTTTAGGCTATCTAAAGGCCTCCGTCATTGCTTCTTCATAGCCTGGACTGACAATTTAACGTGTCCGCTGAAGCGCTCAGTTGATAATGCCACTATTGGTCACCCATCCACTTTATGACCGAACGTTGCTTTACTTCGATCATCTATCAAAAATGACAAAGCAAGCAACACCACAAGAGCTTCGATTAGGTAATAGAAACGCTTACTTTTGGTTCCCAGTTGAGTTGCGACTTGGCTAGTGCGATATCTGGCCGCCTGCGCTGGGGATCGTCTTCCACCGCCGCGCCCGTTGCCACCATGCTGCGACAGCCGGGGACTAGATTCTTTATTATCACAGCAAATTCTGAAAGCGGTGATGGATTTGGTTAGCGAAATAAAAAAAAAAAACTCAGTCAAATTAGTAGTCCTGCATAGCGATTCTCTCTTCATTCGGATGTATCATGTACATGAAAAGTGACATTTATAAAATGGACGTACCTAGGACGTGCCTAGTATTCGTGTTTTACGCGTTCAGTATCAACGCCGTAAACGCAGAATTGTATGGGAAAATAGCAGCGCCATCTTTTGAAACTCACTCATAACTAATGAAAATCCGAACAGATCCACAGTTTGCGGCGTCGATGCCGAATGGTGAATAAAATTCATACTTTGCACCCTGTACGCACAACCAATCTTTGTCTGTCTGAAGTTAGGTGCACTTAACGATTGTGCAGGTTTGCGCGAGTAGGCAAGATAGCACGATGGAACAAACTTAGCGAGTGAGCGAGGCAGCTATACAACGCTGTCTTCGTCTTTTGGGCGTCATTTATTTATTATTTATTATCTAAACATAAAAGAAAAGGGCTTTGTCGCTGAGCGACTCAAAAATGGGTTCTGCGCAGCTACTTCAGACAGCTAAAGATTGGTTGTGCGTATTGTAATTGTGTGTCGATGAAATTCTTCGAAAAGTGACGTCTAAACATTCTTCAAAGTAGTTCATCGAGAAGTCATCATAACTCTTTATTTCATCCTCATATCGTCATTCATAGAGACTATTCTGTATCCTTTTCGTTGGTTTGCTTCATCCATCCGCAGAACCCATTTTTGATGACGCCTAAAATCGTGCTATCTCGTTTACTCTACCAAACCTGCGCAATCGTCTATTGCACCTAACTTCAGAGATCGTTCATAGATCTTTAAAGATCCGTTGTGCGTATTATAACACCCTTTATCTTTCCTTATCCTTTACCTTCTATGGTATGCTCCACAGGATTTCCAATATTAACAGGTAACGTATAACTAGAAGCCATTAGAGCTAGCAGTCCATCCACGAGATCCGATACGTAGCAGAAGGATCGCGTTTGCTTTCCATTGCCGTAAACCTGGAAAGTTAATAGTACATTGTACCACAAGAGAAGGATTCTATAAGCGAGTGATTCTAAGTTAGAATCCTGAGTGTAGTGAGGGATTCAAAAGCACAAGCAACAAATTATTTTGCTCTCGTGTGATACATACAACTATTCACGTTACTAGCGAAAAGATACAAGACGTAAGGAAAACCAATTCCCGCAAAATTTTTTTTGCCCCGCAAGTGGCAAGCTAAAGTCCAAAAACCAGACAATCTTGGCCTACTAATGCTATTCGATTCTCATTGCTTGCAGCATTCTAAATTCAAATCACTTTTCCACATAGTGTGAGCAAGGTAGAGTTTTGCTCACTGTTTTTTTAACGCGGCAAAAGCGCCCTCTTTGAGCTAGTGATGAAAAATCTTATACTGTGTACGTTCGTGTGACCTGTGTTGTAATATATATCTTCATTTAGGTATCGACTCATATTATTATACAGGGTGTAAAAAGACTGCGACCGAAAACTGAGGGATTGCAATCAGACCATGATTCTGAACATATTTATCGAAAAAAATCGCAAAAAATTTTTTGACTTAGCTACGTCATTTTATTTTATTTTCTAGTTTTTTGCTTCTAGTACAACAATATAAGACCATACCTACCTAATCATTTCATTTATAAAAGAAAGAAACAATTAAAACTCAAAATCCAGTAATCTACGGATAAAAACGCGCCCAGTACTAACGCTCGACCAGCTGTGCGAGGTCGGTTTTCTCCGGATATAATGATTTGTTTGGAAAATCCTTTTGGATTTGGTTGTGTGTTGGGATGCTGCCCTTTCGGCTTCGGTAGACGTCTTTTTACACCCTGTATATAGGTTAAAAATTCGCTGTCGGTATCTAATAACATTTTTACAGTAAAGTACCTTACTTATCTTTATTGGTCTATTATTATCAATCACGACTCAACAAGATGCCAGATACAATCTAGAGTTACAGAACGTCATACGAACTTACTTTAACCACGAACTATTTCGCAGGTACTATTACTAAGTTTAATAGGACTTTGGGGATATTACAACACCATTATTCATTCTATCAGTATAATAAAACGAAACTAATTGCAGTATTGATAAGGCCTTTCTTCGTGAGTTGCGAATATTAAGTAGGTACTACATTACATCAACCCGTTATCTATTTCTTGAATAGTTTTAAAACCTTTAAGCGCATTTAGCATTTACATCTTAGCTACAAAAGTACCAACAAAAATATTATACTAAACTCAGTAAATATTAGGAGCGAGCAAAGCGAGTTCTATTTGGTTTTTAGGATATACCATGATAAAAATCGTCTAGATCACTAGACGATTTTTAATATTTAATCAGCATTTAACAGCCAAATTTGATTTGGCAATAACATTCTTAAGTTCTACGTTTAATAGAACCTACAAGTTCCAAATTTCGTAGCTATCAAGAGCTCGCTTAGCTCGTGAAGAAACATGACTTACAGTAATAGTTAAATTCTGCAGCGCTTGCAGTACAAAGTTGGATACAACTCGTCCGTCAGACACATGCATTCGAGGCCCATACGTGTTGAATATCCTCGCCACCCGCACAGATACGTTCTCTTGTTTCGCGTACGAATACGCCAAAGTTTCAGCAACTCTCTTGCCTTCGTCATAGCATGCTCTTGGACCTAAAATTTTTTATTTTTATTAAATAGGTTAGCTCAGGGTCTCTCAGACTGGGGTACGTGAATCCCTAGGGGTTCGCCATTCGACGGTAGGGGGTTCGGGACAAAATTGAAGTAAAGGTGGCTGAATGACTGGCGAAGTGTCACTCAAAGCTGTGAATTTCCTTTTACCCTTCGCTACAACATAATATTTAATGTGAGAGTGATTTTTCACATCTAGTCAAAATTGACCAACATTACTCCTGCCTCAATTTGCGACAAGAAAAGAGATATTTTGGCATGGGTTTTCGTTGTCATCTAGAAACTTATATAGGGGTGCGTGGTGCCATAAGTTTGAGAAACCCTAGCTTAGCATTGACCTCCCTCTGTCTGATGTGAAGCAACAAAGCAAAAAGCAAGTAGGGATTAAGATGAAGAATGCTGTTCTAGAAGGAACCTATACTTAAGACAGCTAGTTTGTGAACTTACATAGAAATTAATACACTTCATTTACATGTTTTTAAAATAATTTATGTAGGTAAGTATGTGTGTACTAATACATGCTGGAAAATGTTTTTGAGCATTTGTATGCAGCATATATAAAACTTCAATTTAAATGCAAGTTAAGTTACTATCGGCTAACGTAGCGAAAATAAATTGCGCTAATTCGATGGTCAAGTGAGTTTTCGTTTGAAATTATTTGTGTCTTATTGTTCTTTGAAAAATATCTAAATAGGTACTTTACTTGCCTATGGGATTTACGTGTCCCCAGTAAGATTCGGGCTGAGGATGGACCATAGGATCACCATAGACCTCTGATGTGCTTGCTATCAATATCTTCGCTCCAACTCTGCGAGCTAATCCTGTTAATAAAAAAAGTCTATTTATATTTCCTCATAACTTTTAATTTAGAACGACTTTTAAACCCTGTGTAAAATTAGCTTAGAATTATTTATTTGAGGTGATATTAATGTCTTTCCTTTCCAGGACTATTTAAAATGTGTATGTACCTAGACCTACACTGAAGGTAGTGGAAGTGAATTATTAAAAAGTAAACAAAACTATAATTATGTAGGTGCTGTTGTTTTCAGCAGGGGCAGAGTTTTATCTGTTATACAGGGTGGTCCAGTCAGGATCCTAACTTTTTTAACTTGCTCTAATGCTAGAAAGCTGATATTTGTATGCATAAAAATACAATTCAAGGAGATTATTTTAAATTAAAAAAAACCCTGATAACGACAACCAATTTTCTTTGGCATCACTTTATACCGTTCCGTTCGGACATTCTCAAAAAAAAGCTTTGAATGATTATAACTCGAAAACTTAAAAAAATCGCGGAACATACAAGGGGTATTTCCGAATGGCCCTGGATGTGAGGAACTTATTTTTTTCTTTTGACGTCACTGAGTGGTTCACCCTGTAGGTGTCTATTTACTCTTGGAATGCAGTGGTTCATTATTTAGTAGTTGGAGATAACGAATAAAACATATTTTAAAACCATGAATGACCATGAAAAAATCATGATTATTAAGTAGAAGTTACCATTTTCCTTCCTTGTACTTACCTAACATATTTATAGTTCCTAAAGTATTTGTTTTAATAGTCTTCACTGGGTTTTGCATGTAATGCGGTGGGCTAGCTGGACTAGCTAGGTGGTAAATTTCATCTGCCTAAAATTAAAACAAGGTTAATGCAAAGCAAACTTTAACACATTCAGTATTGACAACCTCTGTAGCGCAGTGGGTGAAAGCCCGCTTGAGACGCAAACGGTTGCGGGTTCGATCCCTGCTGCGGGATAAACATTTGTATGATCTGCAAATAGTTATCTCGGGTCTGGGTGTTTCTATGTATAATATGTATGTATTTACAAACAAAAACTATAAGTAGTATATCAGTTACCTGGTTCCTATAGTTTTGCTTAGTTTGGGGCTAGCTGTGTGAAATATCCCGCATTATTTATTTATAGTATTCGCAAATTGTACTTCATGGAGTTGTTCGTTATGCACATACCTCTATATAAAGTGGATTGACAATATCATGGTGTATCATTTCAAAATTACGATGGCCAAACCAGTGTTCCACGTTGCGTTTGCGACCTGTGAAGAAGTTGTCAACCACTATGACTTCATGGCCTTGCATCATGAGGATATCCACAAGGTGGGATCCAACAAAACCAGCCCCACCGGTCACCTAGAAAGAAAAACCCATCAATTTCCTTTTTACAACTGGCGCTACAAAATACCTCTTCATCATCATCATCATCCACAGCCTGACTTCACCCACTGCTGGGTATAGGCCTCCCTAACCTTGTGTCATCCACCATGATTTGACCCATTGACGGCCCGCGACGTGTACAATATCATCTGCCCATCTGGCCACCAGACGTCCTACGTACCTGTACCCAGATCTGGGCCACCATTCAGTCAATACTCTACTCCACCTGTCATCACCACACCTCGCTATTTTTAGGTACAAAATACCTACTGTATGAAATTCATAATTCCTTGCTCAGGGTTAGAGAAGAAAAAAGCTCATGGATATCTATTAAAACTCACCAATATCCTTTTCCTCTCTTTAACTCCTAAAAACTTAACTTCAGGATATTTTTCTGGTATTCGTCCTTCTAATATAGCAATTTTTTTTTCTAATTCTGTCAACTTTGCCTTGGTTTCCTGCAACTCTTTCTTTGTATTAGCATGGTCAGGGTCTTCATGGGAATCCATCTTGATCAAATGTGCATAATTTTCCTTATTAAGATCTTTAAAAGTCAGGTCTCTATAATCATCTGATATTTTTTGAGGATATTTCTTGGCTTCGTATTTTTCTCTTGAGAGTACCAAGAGTACAAAAAGGACTAAAAAATAATATTCATTATTAGACGTCCGTAAACCACTTATGAAATACTTCAACTGATATTTTGAACACGTTTAGGCTACAGGAAAAAAACCGGCTACGCCGCTATGGAAATACTCGGATGTATGTAAATATGTTTAGGTATTTACAATTTAATTATAATTCTATCTTGACCTAACATGTAACAGAAATAAGTTCACGAAACAACGCGAAGAATAAAACAGAATTTACAGCAAAATACCAAATTGTAAACATACTTCGTACTCACCTAGAGACAAGCAACCAACGACAAATAACGTCTTCCTGAATTTTAGGGATTGTCTTATCATTGCGGGATTATTATTACAGTACTTTAAAGGTTTTTTTGTTCACATTTCTGATGTAATTTGTTACGCAAAAAAAGAAATAAATTATTTCTAATCGAATAGGTACTTTTTCTCAATCAAACTTTGCTAGTGTATGTATTTTTTGACGTCCGGTCCGTCACAGACGTACTAGGGAGTAGGGATACTTTTGTCGTGGATTGGTCATAGATTTAGCATTGTACCTGGATTGGTAGAATTTGAGATTGCTTTATTTTGATTGGTCTAGTTATGATTGATTGACAGTCTTGACAGCTAAGAACGAACGAAAACTAATGACAATCAGCTGAGTGTCAAAAGTTCATTCATTCTGGCCATAGAGATTGGCTTGGAAACGAACGTTGTGAGAAGGGTATCAGCCAGCAGCGTTCATTAATGAGTTTGTAACACTAACACCATCTATCAGCAGGTAGCTGAAGTGTGGTGGCGCTAAGTTAAATTTGTGTGGGGTCTATCTAGGAACTAGCAAAGGAGGAAAAGACTACCGGCCGTATAGCCCAGTAATATTGAGTATAATTTTCTTTGGTAGTATTGTTCTGTGGTATAGCCAGACTAGCCAGTACAGTAAGGAATTTAAGTTTAGTAGGTAAACAAGTACCTAGTATGTTTCTTTTTTTTCTCTAAGATAAGTACCTACCTACATAGTACACATAGTACCTTAGTTCATACATTTTTTTTAACTGTTTAGAAATAGGATGCAAATACATTTTTTTTAAATTAAGTTTGTCTTTACTGTTTAGAAATAGGATGCAATTAATACACTATTACGGTAAAAAAAACATTAACTTCAGATAGGTTCCTTGTATCTAGCTAGGTACCAAGTTAGGTACTAGTAGGTAAGGTACCTACCTACTTACCAATCTGTAGGTATTATTACTATACGAGTATGTAGGTATAACGGTGCATCTGACTACCTACTTATGTCTATTTATTTTTTATAAAAACTGAACTCTTAATAATAACTCAAAGCTTAAAAATAAAACACCATTGCTAAGGTGCGTAACTAATAGGTACCTACCTACTTTTACATATTTTTTGGGATACTTATACCTACTTACCCTAAAAATGGAAAAGTACCTAACTACAACCTAAATGTAGGTACCTACTTAGATAAATAAATGTGACCTACTTAGGCTAGGGTAAAGGCTATTTGTTGTTGTTGTTTCTAGCCCACACTGTCCCACGGCTGGGCAAAGGCCTCCCCTCGAGTTTTCCAGCCTTTTCGGTCCAACGCCATTGCCTGCAACTGATAGTCGCTGAAGGTGTCTAGCTCGTCATCAATTAAAAATACATAGGCGCCGTAGGTAGGTAAGTACTTGAATAAACTACATAAATAGGGACCTGCCTACGTAGGAAATACATAGGTATTTATGTATGCCTAGGAACTTAAGTAGGTATTTATTTTTACAAAAAATAGGAAGATAAATTAAAATTAGTTGAGCTTTAATACTTATTTTTACTGTGTTTTATAAAGTACCTATGTAGGATTATGTAATCCTAAAGCAAGGTTAGCTAGGTATTTATGTAGGGTTTTTAACTAGTTTCATTAGGCTACTTTTCGCATTTTCCCCGTACGCGCACTGCTCTATCCGGTTGGTCAGAGAACAGCCCGTCCACTCCAGCATCAAAGAACGCTTTCAGTTCTTTGTCAAAATGTCCGATTGCGTTTGGAGAGGCATCATCACTCTGGAACTCAGCTGGGAGGAAATTATTCTCAGCGCGGAATGTATAAGGGTGTACCTTCAGGTTCGCAGCATGCGCATCTCCCACAAAACTAGTCACCGCTCCCAGTCTGTTGTTCGCGTCCCGAGGGATGATGTAGCTCTTATCCGGACCAACCGCTGATGCGTACGTCGCTACCTCCTTCAAACCCTCAGCTGTAGACATATCAGCGTAAGTCAAGTTCGTGCCGGAGACAACCTGATCGTAAGGCTGCATCGATTTTTCATCAAAGAGCTGAAGCAGCTTCAAATTAGTTATCTTATTAAGCTGCTTCAGGTTTCCAACTTCGAACGATTGGATGTAAACAGGGTCTCTGGATCTCCAGTAACCATTCATCATAAACGTGATCACAACGGGCCATTCCATGGGTAATCCTATGTTCTTAAAATGGGTGCTGTGTTTGATTTCTGGATAGATGCCGATCGCTCGGCCCTGGCTTCTCTGCATGCTTTTGACGAGGTTAATTATTTCAGCGAAGGTTGGTATTTCGAATGCGCCGTCCATTCGTGCGTTGCCTGGTCTTATTTCGGGTATACGTTCTATGGCGCGCAGGGTTTTCAGTTCCTCTAATGTAAAGTCCTCTGTGAACCAGCCTGTTAATTCTGTACCGTCGATGGTCTGTGTGCGTCGGCGGGACTCGAACTCGGGATGTTGCGCGACGTCTGTGGTCATACTGATCTCGTTTTCGTGACGGGCGATAAGATGCCCGTCCTTAGTCATTACAAGATCTGGCTCCACATAATCAGCACCCATTGTTATAGCCAGCGCGTAAGATCCCAAAGTGTGTTCTGGTGTATATCCGCTTGCTCCTCGATGTCCGATCACTATTTGGCTACATAAGTCATTGTTTAATGTGTCTTCATTTTTCAATTTTTTTGGAAAAGAGGTCACCTCCGATATAACTGCGATTAATAGTGTTAAAATGAACAAAGAGTTCATCTTAATAATAATATTCCTGAAAAAAAAAAAACTATTTTTTTTAATTACCTATGATTTTATTCCTAAAAAAAAATAATTGTTAATTTGGTTATTACATACGTACTTACAAAATAATAAGACAGTTCATAAAGCAAAAAAAATGTTGTAAATTAAGTGCTACGAAGGGCTACGCCGTAGTATGTTACATCCCGGTCTACGAGGATTATTGTATTAATAGAGACCTAAAATACTACCTTGTTTGTTTACTTCTCATATATAAAAAACAATTGTAAGTACTTATAAGTGTAGGAATTGGCTTGCAGAAGTTGCAGACCTTTGCCCAGCGCGGTAGGATACGATAGGCTAATTGCAATAAGTATAAGTACTTTAATGTAAATTGCACTTTATTTCGATATTTTACGAGTACAAGGTAGTTAGGGTCAAAATAATATATGTTTTTATTTAAATTTTGTTCAATATTTTGTTAATATTGTTTTAACATCCAGACATCGATTTTGTCATTAATAAAATCCACATGAGTAAGTATGCCATCATTTATCATCAATAATATAAGTACTTAAATACCTACTTAGGTATTAGGACTTTTGCAAAAATGGACAAAGGTTCTTTTTTACCAAGTACCTAACTTAAATTGAATTGCACATTCATAAATTCTATATAAATACAGAAGCTCAATTTAAACTAGTTACTGTGTTGAAAGCATCTCTACCAATGTGATGTTAGACTGTGACTGTGATAGCACAGTCTTACATCACATACTGGTTCTAATACTATTACTTCTAGGTAGTTACGTAAGTATCTAAGTATTACCAACAAATGGGCCTATTAATTTACTTTAAAAAATACTAACCTTTTACTCAGCTCTGCTGGCTTAAAACACTTCTATTATATTATTATTATATTTAATTATCTAAAATTAATTTCATTTAATACGCTACACTACATTCAGTCAAGACTTCTCAGTAGAGAATGTAACTCAGGTAGGTACAGGCAGTGATAGAGCTCTTGAAGTCTTGAGGAAAAATAGCAAGGTCTGTGTCATGGACTTGTAGAGGTAATCTTCGAATAAATATGCAATACTAGCTGCACTCCCGCGGTGTGACCCGCGGTCCCTCAGGATTTTTTCATTTTTTCGGGATAAAAAGTAGCCTATGTCCTTCCCTGGGATACAACCTTTAACTATGCCAAATTTCAGCTTAATCTATTCAGCGGTTTGGGCGTGAAAGCGTAACAAACAGACAGACAGATAGACAGACAGACAGAGTTACTTTCACATTTATAATATTAGTATGGATACAGGATCTTTCATTTTAAACTACACAAACTGACAAGGCCTCATTTTTGGATTGTAAATAGACGTTTGACCGTATCAATTTAATTCCAAAGCCGATTTAAGTTTTCACTTAAAAATGTATCATTTATTGATTTTTTTGAAATGTTGCATAATGATTTTCAAGGAGAACAGACGTTCCACCAATCGCAGCGTAGCTACATCACGAATGGACTAAGTTATACAAGAAGCAACAATCAATTGAAAGGAATTTATCAAAATTTTCTCAGGATTTTCATAACAAAACAAAAAAACATTACATAAATATTTTTTTATATATTTGTTGAACTCAATTCCTGAATTAAGTTAGTTCAAAATGAAAGACCCTTATGTTCACCAGGCCTATATTATAGTATAGATTACAAACTCATTTTTGTCTATTTAATTTTATTTTCTCATAGACCTATTTAGATAACAAACCTCATTTGTCTATTTAATTACAATTTTATACAAATAACTTAGGTAAGTACCTACTTCTATGTTTGCTTATTTTGTTGTGTGGAGCTAGCTATTTGTTCACGTTACTGATAGATTGGTTTACCCCCGTTCAAATCCAGGTAGAAAACAAGTCTTCTTATATACTTTTGTCTTTCTTTATTTTTATTTACCTAGTCCTAAACCAAGGACCTACCTGAGGTAACGTTTTGTAGGAATAGGTTTAATACTAATCTTGCAGAAAACTTGTCAAAATACTTGCTTGTTTGAAACAGGGTAGGTATCTACCTATCTAATGGTGTGTTGAAGTTCCAAGAAATAGGAACATTAGGTACAACTTGCTTTTGGTGGGAACGTGGGGTAACAGTAACTAAATTCTACATAGGTACTACGCTTAAATTTCTGAATGTATGTATAGGTAGGTATTTAAGTTTGACACTCGTCTCATCATAAGTAGTCAAAAATCACAAAATTAAATAATTTGTGTGTGTGAAACCAAAAATTATAGGTAGGTAATTTAGCATTGAAAAATGTCTTCACATCTGTACCTTCGAATAAGACAGACTATCTTAGAGTAATGATATTGACAAGGTGTGATAACAATGTATTGTAAGTAGGTACCTACTTTGTTGCTTATCTAAGGTTGTTGATGTTGTTATTTATCTCAGCAGGTATAATGTAGGTACTTACACTTATTTACTTATCAATAACTCACATATCTGACAGAAAAAAACGACCGTGAAAAGTGTACCTACATATCTTTTGCATACCTTATGAACCGTTTATTTTTAACTATCTAACCCGCATTTGCCATCTGGAAAGAGTCATGGTCTAGTAGGATGTGCTCTTTACTTTCAATCCGTAGGTAGTGAATTCCAATCCCGGCCGCTGCATCAACGGATTTTGGATTTCGAAAACTGTAATTTACGCATTAGCTCTAGCTCTTATGAGTAAAGGAAAACATCGTGAGGAAACCTGCTTATCTACACTAATATTATCTACACTAATATTATAAAGAGGAAACATTTGTTTGTTTCTTTGTTTGTTTGTTTGAATTGAATAGGCTCCGAAACTACTGGACCGATTTGAAAAATTCTTTCACCATTAGAATCCTACATTATCTGTGATGAACATAGGCTATAAATTATTTTCAAAAAAATTAGAGATCCTTATGAAAATTGCAATAATGTAACCAAAGGTGTAAAAATTTTGAACATAAAATTCTTCATATCGCGTGCGCTGCGAAAACTATTGATGATAGAACAAAAAAATGTTCTACAATATTAAAGAACGTATCAATATCTACAAAAAAGTCAGCGATAGCATATGTCCAACTATTGTGGTTGTGTCAGAATAACAACATTTATAATTTAAAAAGAGAATAAAAATGCCGACCAAAAGCAGACCACGTTATTCTTATTTTGGTATTTATTCTTATCCAAATAAATTCCTTCGTAGTAAAGGCTGTTTCAGTACCCGTCGATTACTTTTTGAATGATTGAAATCGGACATTTTATTCAAAAGTTATCATGAGTTTAAAAATGTAAGATACATCGCGACCACAGAATAAATATCAGTTAGTACGGTAGGACAAGTGTCTGGGATTTTTAACACAGGTAACGGGATATTAACCATGATTAATACCATAGATACTATTGATCATGGCGTATGCAACTGCGCCGAAATATCGGGAAACTCAAAAAACATTAAATAATGGTAAATATCCCGTTAACTGTGTTAAAAATGTTGAAAACCATGATAGTTTAAAAAGTGTCTGGGAACTATGGAATGAGAGAGGGGAGTGGTAATATATCAATTAAATATATATGGGAGGTAGGGGAGCATTGGGCAGTAGGGAGGTTTGGACACCCCCGTGTCATGTCGGCCAGAAACCATCATGCCTATCGTCAAATCAGAATTTGATCAGTTAGAATTGACCATTTTTGGGGGTGGATTGACATGATGGTGTATGGCCGGCATAACACGGGAGTTTGCCGGTGGTTTCCAAACCTGCCTTACTGCCCAATACTCTCCTACCTACCTTAGTCCTTACCTACATATTAACCTCTAAACTTTAAAGGATCATACATCCCGCTCCGGGACCGCCATGTTATTATTAAATATTTGTTAAATCCATACTTCCATACTAATATCCATACTAATATTATAAATCTGAAAGTAACTCTGTCTGTCTGTCTGTCTGTCTGTTTGTTACGCTTTCACGCCCAAACCGCTAAACAGATTAAGCTGAAATTTGGCATGGATAAAGATTATACCCCAGGGACGTACATAGGCTACTTTTTTCTTTAAATATTTATAAGGGGGCGTGAAAATAAGGGTTGCAAGTTTGTATGATAAAAAGTTGAGCGACGCTGGGCGAGGTCATAAAGATGATGGGTGACCGCCACTTTTTGCTCTGTTTTTGCATTGCAGATTTTTTTGTTTTTTTTTTCTCATTTTGCATGATAAATGATTTTTAAATTAATTAAAAACATGTAACATGTATATTTCCACTCATCAATACATACGCAATTAAGATTTTTTTGGTATATTAAAATACTTTTTCTTAGGCTTTGGTTCGAACGCCATCTATATCACCGAGGTCAAAACTGCTTTTTACTTTTTTCTCCTAGGTGGCGTTTCTACTATAGCGGAGGTCGAGATACGATCATTTTGAGTTTTGAAAGCTATTGGAGATTTTTGCTTAGACGAAATCGCGGATACCAGCTAGAAAATAAAATATTTTTCCTTGGCGTTGATTAGCAACGCTAGCAACGCCATCTATATTTTTCATTTTCACAACTAGGTAGCGTTGCGAGATCAAGAATACAGATCATTTAGCGTTTTGGAAATTAAAATAGGCAGTTTCATAGACGTGACGACTTAACCGATTGTAATGAAATTTGGAACGTAGATGCTTTAGCTTTTTTACTTGAATATATGCTTATCTAATTAAAAAGAATCAACCCATATGGATGTTTTACAGGGTGTTAAAGTTAGTATAGAAAATTTGATTCCTTTTTATTCACTTCAAACACAGTGTAAATAAACTTTAGGTAACACTCCTGCACTTGAATCCTAATAATGCGCAGACGAAGTTGCGCGGGTCAGCTAGTTTTAAATATAATTAGCTCTACAATATAAGGTAGGTACACGTCGTCTTTCAGGGCTTTCTATAAGCGTAGTCCCAAAGTAGGTACTTACCTAAGTAAAAGTAGCCAGTAGGTATAGGTACTACTCTAAGTCGTAATTTATATCACTTTCAAGTTTAAGCAAAATCACTCATACAGCATGATCACATATAATATCACTATTTTTTCTTCTAGAAGTACTTATACTACGAGTACTTATCTTATTATAGGAATATGAAAACTTATTTATGCATTGGAAGTCACCTTTTCACCGATTTCTAGTCTGATCAGCAAGGTCCTCGAGCACGCACAGCTATGTCAGGATGTTCTGAGAATACACCATCAACACCGGCAGCAAGGAATGATCTTATTTCACCAGCCAAGTCCCCAAAGTCTTCAAGAGTGCCATTGCTGCGGAAGTCAGCTGGAAGAAACGAATTTTCAGCTCGAAAAGTGTATGGATGCACTTTGAGTCCTGCTGCATGAGCATCGTCCACGAAACTAGTGACTTCCCTTTGTCTATTGTTCTCATCTCGGGGAATGATGAAGCTCTTTTCTGGACCAACAGCAGACGCATACTTTGCTACGTCTCTAAGTCCTTTCGCTGTAGCCATGAGTCCATAAGTAAGAGGCGAACCACTTAGCACCTGGTCAAACGGCTGTAATGTCTTATCGCTCTCATACAGCTGCATAAGCTTTAGATCAGTCATATTCTTCAGCTCTATCAAATTTTTCACTTCAAACGATTGAATAAATACAGGATCTGTAGATTTGTTATAGCCATTATTTTTGAATGTATCTATCAGAAGTCGTTCCATGGTAAGCTTTAGGCGACGGAAATGTGTGCTGTGTTTGATCTCTGGATATATTCCAATTACTCTTTTCTGACTAAGCTGTAGACCCTTGACAAGGTCGATAACTTCTTGGAAAGTAGGAATCGTGAAGGTGCCGTCCATGCGGGCATTCACGGGTCTTACTTTTGGGATCCTTTCAATAGCTTTTAGCTTTTTAATTTCTTCAAGTGTGAAGTCTTCTGTGAACCATCCAGTTATTTCGTTGCCGTTTATAGTTTGCGTACGTCGACGGGAAGCATATTCAGGTCGTTTAGCAACGTCAGTGGTTGTACTAATTTCTATGTCATGCCGTGTGACTAGCTGTCCGTCTTTGGTCATCACCAGATCTGGTTCTATGTAGTCTGCTCCCATGAATATTGCGAGGGCGTAGGCAGCGAGGGTGTGCTCTGGGATGTAGCCACTGGCTCCGCGGTGTGCTATCACTGCCCGCTTGCAGAAATCGGCATGTAACTTAGTTGTGCTTTCAGTTATTTCACTAGCAGGTGCAGAGAAAATAGACCTTAGAGCAATAATCAACAAAAATATATCACTATGTCTAAACATTTTAAGATTTGTATTAACACAATTGCAATACGAGTAAGTATAAGCACAGACAAGTATAAGTAAATCAAGTTATTGCTCGCATGCTAAGAGATAAGTATAAAGAGAACTCATTATTAAATCGCACATGAACGTAGGTACTGTTTTCAAGATAAATTTATTATTTTTCTACTCCTAAACGTAATCAGGCTAACGTGTCGACCGACGGAAATAAAAATTCACGCACATTATTTGTTTTATCTAGCATTTCATTATAATTTAATAAATTTAATTGATCACTTAGCCAAACTAAAAATTAAACCATTGATACCTAATAAGTATATAGGTAATACCTAGAGATACATACATTACAGGTGTAGCAAAATTTTACAACATTGAGGGCAGCTACTTACCTTTTCTTTTGTAGTTAGAAGGTTTTGTTCTTAGGAAACTATAGGCTTATTTTGAAAATAAAAATAACGTCATTTTTGGATTTTTGAAAAAAAATTACAGACTGCCAATGTTGTAAAATTTTGCCACACCTGTATTTGTACTTAGGTGTATCTCTAGGCTAGTACTTAAAGGTACTTTATTTTAAATACTTAATTATGTTGAAAATTAAGGATACTAATGGCAAGTCCAATAACGATATTTATTTGAGTTGCTTATTCGACTGTACATTGAGATAACTCCACATTAAGGTTAGTCAATTTGAAAAGGTCAATTATCTTGAATATGACGTGATTTGTTTGATAACATTCCTGTTTATAATTAAGTATACCAATAGATACCTAACCGATTTATAAAGAAAAAAAAAGACCACAAAAGATACTTGTGAATAAGAGCAGTTTAAATGTGTGTGTTTACTAATTTATTACTATCCATTTAGTTTATTTACACAGGTACATTTTTCTTGTCATAAGTACTTAATACTAGATATCGAATTTATTTAATGAAATACTTATTTTTATTTCCTTATCTAAAAATTATGACCCACTCGACATGTACCACGTGCTCTCACTGATATATCCGGTTGATCTGAAAAAGCGCCGTCGATCCCAGCTTCGTAAAACGCATTGATTTCTCCCATTAAGTCTCCGATAGCAGCTGGTGATGTATCATTACTTCTGAACTCAACTGGAAGATATCCATTTTCAGCGCGGAATGTATATGGATGTACCTTCAAGCCTGCAGCGTGCGCGTCAGCGACAAAACTGGTGGGTGTCCCAAGTCTATTGCTCGCATCACGTGGTATCACCAAGCTCTTATCAGGTCCAACTGCATACGCATAAGTCGCAATCTCACGCAATCCTTCTGCAGCCGCCATTTGCCCATAGGTAACGTTACTACCCTGAACAAATTGATCGAACGGCGGCAAATTCGACCATGCGCTGAGTAGTTGAATCAGACGAAGATCCGTCAAGTTCTTAAGTTCCTTCAAGTTACTTATCTCAAAGGATTGGATGTAAATTGGAGCTTCAGGCCCCAGATAACCATTGCGATGAAGAATATCCACCAGGGGCCTTTCCATTGCCAAGCCTAGCCGTTGGAAATGGGTACTATGTTTTATTTCAGGATAAATTCCAATTCGTCTCCGCTCGATGATTTCCATGCCTTTGGCTAAATCAATTATTTCCTGCATCGTGGGAATATCGAAAGTATAATCCATGCGAGAATTTCCTGGTCTTATGAGTGGAATGCGCTCAATCGCTCGCAGGGTTTTGATCTCAGCCAAAGCGAAGTCCTCAGTGAACCACCCTGATACGTTAACGCCGTCGACGACTTGAGTTCTGTACCGAGACGCGAACTCTGGGTGTTGAGCCACATTTGTAGTTAATCCAAGTTCATTGTCATGTCTGGCTATGATGTGTCCATCGCTGGTCATGACTAAGTCTGGCTCGATGTAGTCTGACCCCATGGTGACAGCAAGTGCGTATGCCCCAAGCGTATGCTCGGGGACGTAGCCACTGGATCCTCTATGTGCGATGACGACTGGTTGGCAGAACTGGGCATCGTAGTCTATTGTGTTGACTGTGGAGCCTGTGTTTCGTATAACAACGAAGGCTATTACCCCGCTGATGCCTCCGATGCAGGCCAGCGCCAGCACCCATAATACTGGGCTGCGGGCATTCATTATTATGAATATACTCGTATCTGAAACGTATATAAAAATACTTCAATTATTTCAAGCCGCGTAAAACAACCTCTAGGAACCAAAAAGGAAAAACTATTGTTTTTTTTATCACTCGTGAACGCAGATGAAATAATATTCAAGGGCACATTACTAGAGATCTTTCAAAGCTCTAGTAAAAGGACATGGCCAATAAAAAACCCAGAGTCGACAAAAACTTCTTGTGTATGGTTTGAGTAGGCTTTGTATGTAAGTACATTAAAAAAAATATCGAATTTTAGTTCGAATGAGTTAGTGGCCAACTTGAGAGATTTAAAGGCCCTCCATCATGGCTTTACAGCCACGACCGACAGTTACCTACATATATCATAAGCCAACGATCTCTGATCTATGGAAGTGCTTAGCCTTGCCACTAGCAGTCATGAAATGAAAAGAATTCATGAAACGTCATTCATCATTTTGTGACCACGAAAAACTTTACTTCAACCGATTCAGTTCGAGTTGCAGAGCTTATAAATGATAGGTACTAAGTTACAATTGAATAAAAGTTTTTAATGCACTTCTTACAAACTCTTACCTGCAAAATTTTATTGTAGGCTCTCTCACTTATTCCCGAAAATATTAAATATTGAATGATAGGCCACGTTAACCTTCGCCTACGATAGGTGAGTGATTATTGTTGAACTTATTTAAAAAGTAATAAAATAATAAAAGATTAACTGTGATAAGATTTAATTTACGGTGAAAACAGAGATACGTTTCCTAATGAAAAAGACCCTGTGAAATAATGTTAAAGTTTATAGAAAAGTATTATATTATGATGACTCAGGAAATGATCTAGCTAGAGTTACGAGTATGTTGTTTTAAATCAAATGACGTCAGGAACAAGGACACTTGGATTTTAAATTACCTACTTCTTAACAAAAACAACTACCTAAATCAAATAATGCAACACTTTAGCATAACAAATAACGCCATTGTGTTTGTTATGGTCTACCTCTACTCATGAATGACACATAGAAGAATTCGATATTTGAATGGTTTAGAATACGGTTGTTTGAAAATGTATGTGGACAGAGCATTAATTAGATATGTTTTTGGATAAATACTTAAGTACATTATATTTACTTAATAACTTCATCTTCTTTCAAGGTCGAATGGTTTGGCATCGCCTCCTTGCATTGTTCTACCCTGCAAAACCAGTCTTTCGGGGACCAGCAGTGAAACATTATTTCATTGCTATAGGATAGAAGTCAAAGTCAAAGTCAAAAAGCATTTTTTCAGCATGGCTATAGGATAGAAGTCAAAGTCAAAGTCAAAAAGCATTTATTCAGTGGGACCACTGGGATCACTTTGAAACAACAATTATTGTGTTGAATCTAAATAAAAAAAGATTTAACCAAAATAAGCGAGCATCCCCTGCATATTCTTTTCTCCCCATGTTGACATAAAGACTAACGCTTAGGGTTGTCACTTAAAAATAATTCAAATTAAAACTATGATTTAGTAACAAGTGACAAGGGTAACCTACCTAGTGTGTTGTAGTGTGTTTGAAAATATGTAAATAATAATAAAATAAATGTAAATAATAATGTTCGATGTGGTATTTAAATTACAAAGTATTAATGAATAGTAGCAGCACTAATGTTTATTGTTCTGATAACAAAACATATCTTTAACTACCTATAGAGATAAGATACTGACACTTTGAACAGTCTGTGTAATCTACCTACTGCAAGACATCATGATGGTATATCCGTAAATCAACGTGTAATACATAGAGTGCAAATTTTGTACATATTTGTAGCTCAAAAATAACATAGTAAGTAAATTATATGTTATTTTAAATATACAGGGTGTAAAAAGAACGTCTATTGAAGCCGAAAGGGGTAGGTACAGAATCCCAACACACAACGATTTTTTTTTATATATCAAAAGATTTTCCGAAAAAATCGTTTTATCGGGAGAAAACAGCGTTTGAAGATTACTGTTTGCGTATGTACTGGGCGCGTTGTTTTACGTAGATTGCTGGATTTTAAGTTTTAATTGTTTTTTTTTTCTTTTAAAAATGAAATAATTAGGTATCTTATTATGTTGTACTAGTAGTCAATAACTGAAAATAACATAATATGACTCAGCTCAGTCAACATTTTTTTTTTTCGCTAAATGAGTTTAGAATCATGGTCTGATTGCAACCCCTCAGTTTTCGGTAATTCTCTTTTTACACCCTGTATACATAAATTGGTTAAACTTTGCGATGGTTTTTTGATTAGTGACTGCTGAGGAAATATTAGTTGTAAGTTGGGCTACACAGCTAAGTGAACCATGAGTCTAGTTTGTACTCTACCTGAAGTTTCAATATTTTGTTGACCTTTATGAAGTAGAGTGAGGGCCTGCTTTTGGTATGCTAGATTTCTCTAAAGAGACAACCCTATTAGGCTGATCCCTTTTGCTCCCTGAGATATCCCTTTATTCGTTTGTTTTTTCCACCTACCCCCGGATCTCTAATCCCGATCGAATTAAGCTGCGTCGTTAATCATTATCGTAATCTGGAATACGGAATTAGACGTTGATTGCAGGGTGATGTTAAGCCAACTTTATTGGTTTTAAAGACTTGCCATAACTAGTGATGATTACATGTATTTGCTATTTTACTGTGATTTACCTACATTATCAACTAGCATCGACTTCATCTATGACTTAAGTAGCCTATGTTCCTTCGGAATAATACGCCTTTCAATATTGACCGCATTTTTTTTGAGATCATAGGTACCTAAACTTCATACAGTTATAAACAGAAAAACCACAGTATTTCTATCTAAGTACTTATATTAAAAAGTATCTTAGTATTGATCTTTTTTTTTAAGTTAATTAACTTTATTTACAGAAACTAAGTAACTAACTAACTTTATTTACAGAACTAACTACATATTTACAAAATACAACAGGATTAGTCAAGCTATCTAAGTAAGCTATTTAGGTATTGAGTTGATATCATTCATTGATATAAAGATTGATATCATTCATTGATATAAAGATAGAGCCGTGTTTCCGAATGGGTAAAGTCGTGTTGTCCAAGTGCGACTTATTTCGATTTCGATCCGAACCATCCGAACCCAGATCTGGATTTTTTATTAATAAAAAAAACGCATTAACGTGTGCTCTACACAATGAAAGAGAACATCTTGAGTAATCCAGTTTGCATTATTCGGCAATTAGCTTGCAACCTGTCAGTCGTATGAACTTACTTCTGCACGATGTAGGCAATTTTCAAAGTCAATGTCAAAGTCAAAAAGCATGTATTCAGTAGGACTGCTGGGATCTCGTGTACATTCGCGACCAATACCGAGAAGAATCAGGGTAACAATCACGGTTTGGCGCCTAGCATTCTTTTAGGTGATCCATCTTAAAACTAAATAGTTAAACTCCAGTGGGGAGGCAAACAAAATTGAGGCTCGTTAAAGTAAGTTTAGATGCTCTTATAAAGTACCTACAAAGAAGTAACACCTCAACAAAGAACTTTGCCTGACATCACACGCTGCACTTGACTAACTTAGGTGGTTTGGTGGTTTGGTTTGGATGTAAATAGGTAACTCTTATACTCGTACATCTCCATAGAGTCACACGGTCAGTAGCGGGGAAACAAAAAGTAATCGGTGGCGTGGCGAATAAAATCTGATCACGGCATCAGACGGTTCGGACAGATAATATTCAAATCATAATCTCGTCCATTCGCGACATATTATGAAAAATTTATAAACTGTTTGAGTACTTACAAGTTTCTTTCTTTTCGTATGGTACAGATACTGTTCAGATTTTCACATTGTAAATACTCCCTAGGGGTAAATGTAGAGCGCTTGATTCAATTACCCTGCGGCGCACCCCAGTAGCTGGTATCTAGACAATCCCATAGGACTCTAATTGTATCACTTGCTAATCTTATTTGTGTACTGTCTAAGTAGTGTGTGTATCCCTTTAAGTTTGTCATCATCATTATAGCAGCCCATTTGCACTGTTGGGCTTTCTAATTTTTTTGCGCAAATGTTTTGGAGCGATTCTCTTCAGTTTGTTTCCAACTACACCGACAATAATCGTCTTACCAAAAACCTCACATAATACGTGCTGTCCTGTAGGTACCTATTTACGTATAGAGTTTGGCCATAGTCACTGCCTCAATCTCCCCTCCTCCCCGTAGTCTCCTTCATTGTAGGATAAGGCATCGCAGCATGTCCTTTGACATAGTTATCCATCTTATACGTCGCTGGCAATATATTTGTTAAACATAGATGCATAATGTAAAAAAAATACGGATTATTTTCCAAGTCTACAATTTTGAGTTTCAGAGAAAGTTATCTGTTTCTTGACGTAGGTTAAAACAAAGGAATTCCTGGATCAGTAGAGACAAGGTATTGCGTACAGAAGTGATGTGGATAATTGGATAATAAGCGGGTTGGCGATCCAGGGCGGGGCGGCCACGCCTACGGTCCAAGACCAGCTCTTATTTTCATAAAAATATACAAATGCCCATTAATTTATAATACAAACATTAAATAATGGCAGGTTAATGTTTTATCATTTGTATTGTTAACTTTGGCATACAGTTTGTGTGGCTGAGAGTGTAGGTTTTATACGAGTAGAGCCTTATGTTATAGACAGGTATTTGAAATTACTTCTAAACACAAATATCGAAACAAAGTAGGTAAAAATGAGTACCCATCTAAAGATAATTATACCGTTAAATATACCTACCGATAATCTAATATCGTGTTCATCATTTTTCCTTTAGTATTTATCTGCATTTTTTTGCCTTAGGAAATGAGGCTGCCAAACATTAGGAAACTTTTACCAAGAAGGTCATAAGTAGACGTAAACAAACGTAAATAAATAAATTTATTTATTTATACATGCCCATATCTTGCAGAAGTTAGTATTCCATACGTGACAGGTTGCAAGCCCATCGCCGCCTATAAGAACACTAACTGGTTTCCTCACGATGTTTTCCTTCACCGTTTATAGCACGTGTTAAAGCACATATAAATTTTACGAAACGCAAAATCCATTGATGCACGGCCAGGATTTGAACCCACAACCTTCGGATTGAAATTCGAGGTATAACCCCATTCGGACAACACGGCGCTAAGGTCATAAGTCATGGTTTCAAATTGATAATGTCAGTCATCACTTCAGACAACAAAATCGGCGCCTTGTAAAGTTGATTGTACTATCTTCAACAGTACCTATCTACGGAACGATCATTTTAACCATGACCAACGCCGACAAAAGCTATTGCCGAAATAAACAGAAAATAACAATGGAATAAAACATTTGAAGTTCTAAAATTACTTGAGTATTGTCGTGTGTTATTAATTTATAACTATTGTCCGGACTGTGTTCAATTGTATCTCTAAGTAATTGAATAAAAGTCTTAGTAGATCGTTTAAGCGTCGATGAGATTTGAATGTGATAATACGCATTAAATTGCCATCATTTTTGAATTGCATTTTACTTACAGGTCAGGTTAGATCACTAACTGAGGCTAGTATTCTAATTTTGCTCACATTTCTTCAGGCATCCTATATCTTTGAAAGATGTCCAAGTGGGTCTTCAGTGGCAAGTCTGAAGTTTATAAGCGATGGTTGTTAAATATCGAAGGTATTTTAATATCCGATGTAAACAATTAATATTGTCGGCCAACATCAATTCTATTCCGATACCACCCAATAAGAGCAACTCAATAACTATAACGAATAAGGCATAAAATCGTATGCTTCAGAGCACTTCATTATCCGTGACAATCGACAATCAATCATCAAAAGCTCGCAAAACAATAATCACATTATCATTCTCCCATAATAACAAATGTAGGCCCGAAATGCATAAAGAACCGCTTTGTAACTTTTTTGTTATAATCATTTTAAGAAATATCGTCGTAAGGTTGCGACCGACCGAATCGAACAATGTAAACTTATGAGCAACGTATTATTTATTGAAACGAGAAAAAAATGAATACGATCGGCTTGACATATTGTTAAGGGTCCTTATAAAATTATTTGCTATCACGCCATCCGAAGCTTGTTACGAAGAAGCGACGTTTGTACAGAACAAGAGTAAAGCGGTGCGTGCCCGTACGAGGCCAGCAATAAAACAATAACGTGGTCGGAACAGCCGATGGATTAATGGTTCAACAGGATTTTGTCTAAGGATAAGTAATGCTGTCTTCTCATTTTAATAACCATTTGGAAGGGCTTCAAGAGCGCTATTAATTATGCTTTGAACGAATTTTTCGAATTCCCAAATGTCATCCAGCTTATTAACCGGCTTCATTTTTTGTTTAAGTTTTATTTGTTTTGGGGCATTTTGGTTTTGGCGCGGTCATTCCAACCTTTCGTTTTTTGTCTCGCGTCATACAATCTTGTAGATAAAATATTGTTTAGAGTTAATGAGTTATTCGTATGATAAAGTCTTCTAGGAACAATTTAAATGACGATACACAGCAAAACAGCAAAATGTTAGCAATATTTGTCACGAATCCTGCTTAACTTCAGAGTTTTAAAATAATTTTCACAAAAGTGATGTCTAATATCAGATCGTGTTTTTTATTGATAACTCTAGGTTTTGTTTATTGATAAACTCAAACTCAATTCAACTCAATCGTTCACTAGCATAAAAAAGTTAGTAGAGTCGTATTTCAGTGCTAGAGTCCGGTCCTGTGAAAGATTTATAGCTAACTCTAGGTATATTATAATATTAACAGTCAGTGTTTTGGGCACGCTTCCGACTGACAGTAACCTGGATCAGTTGAGACTAATCCTGTTGTATTTTCTAAATATATGTAAATATGTAGTATCTTAGTTTCTGTAAATAAAATATTAATATTATATGGTATATATAATAATAATAGTAAAATTATATTATACTAGATACCTGACGAGTTATAATATAGAGAAGTAGGTAATCGAACAAAACTTCATTTCTCCACTTCCACGCTATTTTTAATAAAATAAAGGTATAACAGAAAGCTGATTTAAATTTAACTTGTAGCATGGAACACAAACTCAGAATATTAATCAAATGGTCCATACGTCAAACGTCATCTGCAAAAAATATGCCACTAAATGAATAAATATGGTTTTCAATGCGCGTGATCGATAGACTCATAGATCGGATCTATAGATCATAATCGACTTCGAAAATGGAATGCGTGAGTAAGACAAAATATAATTAATGATCGTCCTTCTAAATTCGAATCGGTCTGGTGTAGACATGTTGGCGTCGTCGCATAAACAAAAGGCAAAAATTTATGTTCCGTTTTTTTTATTTTGAGCATGTAAAATGTTAGAGTTAGATTAATACTTATTTTGATGCATTGTTGCATCTGTCGTGTCGGCTTGTAGGTAGGTCTCGAGTGTTAGCTATTCTTATAACTTTGATTTCCTTGTCTTTGTGATTGAAATAATCGTTTAATGATGTACTAGCAGTTTTATTGTTTTCGTGCAAAATAAAAATATAGCAAAATATTTTATTTTATGGATATTTTATAACTTGAATTAATCAGACTGGTGATGATGAAAGAGAACTAAATCTTATTCGTGATGTAACATGCTAATGTAGAGATTTTTCATGCAGAAATTGAAGCTGCAATCGACGAAAGACGATTGAAATCAATCATACCCAGTACAGAATTTTGGCACAATGCGTCATCAAGTACATACCTACCTACTGCTCCGATCAATCCTGACGGATAGCGTCTGTCGTGGAACGATACGTCACGGTGAGGCGCCTTCTCTGTACCTCGTGGGAAAACTGTAATACATATCATCCACTATCCATTCAAAACTTGTTTTTTTCGCGTGGTTGGTAATGAAAAAGTTATATTCTCCAGTATTTATGTTGACAATGCTTACTTGCTGTAGCCTAGATGCTATACAGGGTGATTTTTGTCGAGGGTTCACTGAGGGGAAAATCTAAACTAATCTAAAGGGTTGTAAGTTTGTATGGGTAACAAAGTTAAACAACGCTGGGCGCGGTCATAAAGGTGATGGGTGACCGCCACTTTTTGCAATCCAGATTTTTTTTGTTTGTTTTATTTTGCATGATAAATGATTATAAAATATATAATAAAATGTAGCATGTAATTCCCACTCATCAATACATCCGAAGTTAAGATTTTTTTGATATTAAGTAAAACACTTTTTCCTTGGCTTTCAAAACTGCTTTTGGCTTTTTTTTAAATCTCCTAGGTGGCGTTTCTACTATAGCAGAGGTCGAGATACGATCATTTTGAGTTTAGAAAAGTTAATGGAGATTTTTGCTTATACTTTTCGATTCTTTTTATAGGTTTTCAAGTACCTACTAATGTTATTTTGCTGATGAAGTCGCGGGTACCAGCTAGTTGACTATAAATATTAAACCATAAAGATACCTTTATTAGTTTATCTAGCAGTAGAGACCATGTTTGGTTGGACAACAAAGTTATGAATTATGGCAGTTCTTCTACGAAAACACACGAACCTTTCTTTTCCAGCCCACTAAACTTCGGATTGATATAAAAAATACAAATGTGCGTCCACCTTTTTTCACCTGACAACACCCAACATTCGTTTTTATGGACGACTTGAAAATTAAATTATAGGTTATAATTTTAATACGATAGGTGTGTAATATATTTCAAGGGATGAGAGATTTTATCATCCTATTTATAATGTTTATTTTAATCCTGAGCATTTGACTAGTTATTAATTCATCCCTTTCGTTTTTTAGTTCTTTCATTTGCATTATTAAATTAGTGCCTATTTATTTTTTGCGTACCTACTACCACTTGAGCTTCCTTATCTTCGGGTCGTTTTCACGGCAGATGTATAAGATTTTTTTTTCAGTGAAATGAATGGGCAAACACCATCACTCCTTGGGTGCCCGAGAACGGAAAGCGACGACGATATGTACCTAGTGTCAAATAATTTATGCAGGGACTTACTTATATGAATTAAGTATACCTACCAAAGTTTATACTTATTGATCATTTCGAATTGATTGCACAACATGCAGGAATAGAGTCTCCTAAGGTTCAAAAATAAAATAAAATAAGCTCTCCTAAGGAGTTTTCAGAATATTTCTTTGGACCCCAGAATCCTACTGAAAAAATACAAGCTCTACCTACAATACGCATAGCGAGTAGGTACCTGTGGTATTTCAGTGTCGTTTCGCTATTTTCACGCAGTAATCATGGAAGCAAGCGGCAAAAACAATAGGGCATAAAACCATAAAGATTACCATCTACAAGGAAATCGGCAGAGATTCAACTAAACTATCCCGATCGAATGGATGTAACGACCTGTTTTTAGACCATAAAAAAGTGCCGACCACGACAAAAGACAAAGATCATCTTTTGCAGATAAAGAAACAATAAATAACACCAGTTTTTTGGTCCCTCTAATGATTGGAGTAAGGATTGTTTTAAAACGATTTTTTTTATTGCATATATTCACTTTAAAGAGCTCTTGTCGGTGTAATGATGCAATTTCCTCCATTTAACTCTAAAATGCGTTTTAATTTTTTTTTTTTTTTATGACAACCTTTTCTTTAATCATACTTATTTAAATTGATTATTGCGTCTTTTCCTTCCTCGCCTTCCTTCTATGATGTTCTCTAAAACGCTGTCATGTCGTATAACCATTTCTGATTAGATTTTTTTTAAATCATTGATTGCATTTATTGCAAGTTATATTTATAACTAAGTATAATACGCACAATCGTTCTTTAGCTCTCTGAAGTAGCTGCGCAGAACCCATTTTTGATAACGCCTAAAATCGTGCTATCTCGCTTACTCTACCAAACTTGCGCAATCGTATATTGCACCTAACTTAAAGATTCGTTGTGTTAGTATACTTATGTTTTTCTAAGATGGTTCTTAGAGCGTTTGCATCACACGCCTAAAATCTGGACCACGGAAAATTTATGGTAAACAGGCAGGTGACACTGGGCTAAAATGATGAGATACCTACTAAAAGCAAAATGTATAATGGCCGAACAGAGGATGACCTATCAGGGTATCAGGGCTGGTAGAGTCAGCACAGAATTATTCGCCTAGGATGAATGGGAAGATGTCTAGCAAGTAGGTAATCAATAGTTTTAAGATATTTTTTGAATAGTATAACTTGACTTGTTCAAAGAAAATGTTCGAAAAACTCTGGTATAAAAAATCTATAATTCGATTCCATCTCGGGTAAAAAAATAATAATATCCCTTGATCAATGATCAGCGTAACAAGATACCAAACAAATAAAAATAGAGTTTATCCGTCATTATTAGATAGGGGTGAAAAAGTGTTTGACGAAATTGTGGTAGTAACCCCTATGAAGGGCTCCTGCAGGGAAAGTTTATTAAATCTTCCTTTGAATTCATTATGGTCTGTTTCTAAATTAAGTTTCGCACCCTAACTTTTAACTTTACTCGTTGTTTTCGCAAGGCTTTGTTGATTTAATTTTAAAGATCTAATAAGATTTATTGCTTCGATTGTAATGAGTAAAATGTGTTGTGGGCTTGTGTGCTTTTATGAATTGAAAATATTGTATCTGCTATGAACGTAGTGCTCAAAGAAATTGGTCCCAGCATTCAAAAAATTGCCAAAATTACAATGGTTGCAAATGATACAGAAAATGCTCAAAGTTTTTTTACAGGTTAGGTACTTATTATAGAAAAGCATCATCTTGTAAGCAAAAGAAGATAGCTTTTAATCTCAGAAAATCCAATAAGAAGAGTAGATAACATCTTTTAAGATTTTTAAAATGTTTACTTACCAGAGAGATATTCATATTTCTAAGAAGTCAAAACGTCCAAATACAAATATTTGTCACATTCGTGTATTGTATTTATAGTGGTTTTTCGTAGAGCGTGGATTTGAGAGCGAATCACAATCATTCACTCGCTAATCCACGCACTATCCCTAGTTGCAAAACAAACTTTACATGGTCGTGGACTGACAAATTTATATCACTTTACCTGAGGGACATGTGGGAGCGATCGATCCGCCCGCCCAGTCCGCCCACCGTCGCCTGGCAACCGCGTCCCCACAGGAAAACATTCCTTCCGTTCCCAGACATACCACCACTGGATAGACATTTTGGATTTAACAAACTTGGCTTAGACAATGAGAATCTCATACTAACGAAAATCTGAGTTTCAATTACTTTGGTGCAAAGATTTGCATGGTTCTCATTACCTACATTTAGTTGTATAATGAGTTAAGTATTTTTATTTTTAATTTTAGGATTGAGTATTTTTATCCACAAATTACATTAAGAGGCCTGTAAATGGGCTACGAAAATTGCATCGTGTTGGCTATTTTTATTGACCAATATAGCTGAGGCAACTTTCTTGCCGTAGGTACTTAAAGTTAGGCACTCGACACAAGCTAGAGAGTCCACGTAGTTGGACCTCACAGGCTTTTAATCAACAAAACTGCAACGTCCCAGTTCATAGTCGCTTAATAATCTCCAAGTAGGTATAGGTACTCAGATAAACTTTTTAAATAACTACCTATTACTTAAAAGCTTTCGGTTTTCTCAGTTCATCAGATCTTTTAATATTGCTGTCAAAAAGAAATTGCGTTTCCTCCTATGTTCAGAGCAGGTTTCATCACTACTGGTTACAGACTTGTTGGATTTTAAGCCCTATGTCCATCACAACAAAGTCGATGTCAGTATTGTGGTAGCTTATACTTATTAGTGCACAAAGGTTGGTTGTCGCGAACATTCAAGAGGGATGGAGGGTGAATTATACCCTGCCAAGTGCAGAACTGTTGCTGTATGATTATACCTGGGACTAATTCTGTCGTTTTTCTTTGAAGATTGTTTTCCATTAGGTAGTGTTTTTAGGTAAGGCTTACAGAAGTTCCTTACCTAATAGGTTGTATTTTTATGAACAATCTTGCTCGGGACTACCGCAATACAAGCTTGACTTCGTGCTGTGTCATTTTTTTTATGAAATAAATTATTTTATTTATTCTATTGATACCCAACACGGGTGTACACCTTACATAGTACAAGAGTTAAAACAAAATGTCTTAGGTCTAGTGTTCCCATAATTATAGGGTATCACAACATGCGTAAAAGAGGGCACAACAACTAATTTCTAGATAGGTTTACTTAAGTAGTAAGAGTATAACAGAGATAAAAATATAGGTAACTAAATATACAATAATTAAAAGGTAGTCAGAGTTATTAATCATTAGTAAGTATGAGTCATTTTGAACGATTACAATTGCTTCTATCCATAGATACATTCTTACGACACCTTTTTTTAGATCATTTAATAATTTTTACTCACGAAAACGGGGTCATAATATATGACACCTTCGTACTCCCAAAGTTAAACTCATGTACCTAATCATACAATTTCACAAGTATTACAATTAAACATCGTGAGGAAACCAGTTAGTGTTCTTATAGGCGGCGATGGGCTTGCAACCTGTCACGTATGGAATACTAACTTCTGCAAGATGTGGGCATGTATCAAATATGTGTTTGGACATGCCTCTGACTACCCCCCTTAGACATCTTCAAAGGATCTGGAATAAGTAACATAAAAATATCTGAGAGAATGTCTACCGCACCTTGGGGATACAGTCGTGAACCTGTTTACGTTTACAATTAAAGAATCAAAAAACCCGACTGCTGAAATATACATTTTCATTCTTGCCAATAATGTCAACTTTTGACAGTTTGCAATGCGTAAAACCATATATATAGGATGTACCAAAGGTACCATGCTAAATCTATGCGTAAAACCATATTTTGCATGCATTCATTGCCAATTTGTTATACAAAACTAAGTTGAATTTGACTTGTATATATTTTTGTAGGGAATTTCCTTCATTTAATTCCCACTTGATATGATTGCTTATTTTTTTTATTAACGTATTTCTATTTCGCTCCTAAGAATTCCGCCATTTGGTTTTACATAATGACAAATATATATTTTGTAATCTCCTTTTAATTTTCTTGATTTTGATACCCCACTCGATATTATCAGCAATTTTTTTTTCTTAAAGTTTATTTCGAGCATAAGATCCGCCATTTTTTTTAAGTACCCTATGACACTTGAGTTATTATGACGAATCTAACAATATCGAAATTCATCCAGTAGTTTTGAAGATACGTGGGTACAAAGAAATTTAAAGCATTGCATACATACATACATACAAGATACCCGCGAAAAACATGACCCTTCCTTTGACCGTCGGGTAATTATAAAGTTAGTACCTTGGCTTATTTCTGGTGTCGACTGTAGGTACCTGATGACATCTTATTTGTAACTAGCTGCGCTCCCGCGGTGTGACCCGCGGTCCTTCGGGATTCTTTCATTTATTCAGTATAAAAAGTAGCCTATGTCCTTCCCTGGGATACAACCTTTAACTATGCCAAATTTCAGCTTAATCTGTTCAGCGGTTTGGGCGTGAAAGCGTAACAAACAGACAGACAGACAGAGTTACTTTCACATTTATAATATTAGTATGGATTAAAACTAAACAAACAAACTTTAATTTTATAATTTCAAGGATCATCTCCAGCCCGTCACAGTAATTAATACAAAATAGCCATAGGTCCCATGATGTCCCATCTCCAAACATATGGTCCATAAAACCACGATTACGTTTTATAAACACTACATTTATAACTACTTCATGATTGTATTATTTATTTTGAGTAATATATTATCCTGTAGTGGAGATTTCGATTTTTTCTAAACTGTGCCTTCAAATATTTAAAATTCTCTGGCACAGTACACTCCATTAATTTATTGTGTTCTGTAAAGGATCAGTTATTATGGAGTAGGATTCGATGTTTAATTTTTTGTTGTTATTTTTTTTAGTAGTGACCTCCTTCAATAAACATACAGGTACCTATAGTTTAGTTTTACCAAGTTTTTATATAAATATACATGGCTGAGAAGCGCTTTTATTATTACTTTCTTTATATAGTGAAACCTACTAAGTAGGTAGGTAGTTCGCGTCACGTAAAGAGAACGCTGGCTGTCAAGCTGCGCCATTGGCAATTTTGGGTCCATTTGACGGTACGAGGTGCGGCGCGGGGCGAGAGGGTCGCACGATAGATTAAACATTATATACTGAATTCAATGTGTTTTTAATTCTATTTAATAATAATTCTAACTAATATATTTGAATGTACCTACCAATAAACAGTACACGAAGCCGCAAGCAAAAGGCTGGTTCAAAAATAAAACAATAGGCGGAGTACTTTCGTGCGCGAGTGTACCCATGTTCAAACGGGTATGTTTGAACATGAATTTGAATTTGAACACCTCTACTTTTTTCCAGCGTTCTTTTTACGAGGCGACTTACTTTTCCGTGTTGACAGTGGAGTTAGTCAGTGCCTGAATTTCAATCTAACAAAGGTTTGAATCTCAGATCTATTTTATAATTGACGTATAAGGCCTACTAATAGGTAATACGACTGCTAAACATAAAAGAGACAGTCATAAAAACTCACTTTTTAATTTTGTTTCTTTCAAAATTCATGCTGAAATGCACATTACACACGTCTTTTACTTGATACCTTATAAAATCTTAAGTATAATAATAACCTAATAAAATATAAAAAAAAATGTAATTTTAAAAACCTCTAGTTTGAAGTGAAAGCTTTACTAACTAGATTGGAAAGGGAAGAGAAAGGGTTAAAAAGAAGTCTCTCTCCATAAGAAGCCAGCAGCCAAGTGGCAGAGCGCACGCTTGCCCGCTCGGACAGGCGCGATCGGGACGCCCGCACTAAATTTAAATATTTTAATCCTTAATTTAAATTTTTGACATTTTTATTTTATGTTGGTATTCGTGTAGTTTCATTTTTAACGTTATTTGTCATATTCAGGAGACGGCGGCGGCCGGGGCTGGCGCCTTCCACCATTATGTTAGAAGTTATTGACAATATGAGCCTAATACTAAATGTTTAGGAATAAAGGGAGGAACATCTTTGGATCTTACATATAGTGTCCCAAAATATATGACACTAATCAAATTGTCTTTAGTGAAGTCGTAGGTAATGAAGAGTCTATATTATAGCTATAGCATGAACTTTTATTATAATATTATTTTAGCATAATACTTAATTAAAAAATAAACTTTAATAAAAATCAAATACAATCATCTCATTAATATTTCTGTCGAAAAAATTATGTGCACTATGCCAGTACCTACTCTCAAACGGTAAAGAAAAATATCATACCGGTTTATGTCGTAGAACCTACAAAGTTCGAAAACATATTTCTGTTCTATACTAATCTATTAAAGAGGTATTTTATTTATCTGGGTTATATCAAACATTGGCAGTATCGAATTTGACCTTCAAAGTTCCGTGAACTCGTGGCCCATAACGAATTCTGTGATTATGACGTCCTTGTTTTGCACCGATATGAATATCATTTTTATCAAAGTTAGTATACATCTTCAAATAAAAATAGTAACGCAATTTCGACCGCGATCAACAAGACGAGGTGGCCGAGTGGTTAAGGCGTTGGACTGCTAATCCAATGTGCTCTGCACGCGTGGGTTCGAATCCCATCCTCGTCGTTACTTTTTGTATGTTATTTTACTTTTCTTATCACGATTTCCTGTTTGTTTATTTTTATCATTTATATTATTAAAAAACGCAATCTTGAAAGTTTTATATGTTGTATTTATATTTACCTAGCACCAAACTGCGGTTTGCATCGCTTCTGGCTATAGGCTAAAATACTGTTTACTAACTTGAAGTAATAATATAATAATAATAATAATAATTGAAACTTGGTCGTCTAAAAATTTATGACCGTCATGACGGACGCTATCAAGCGGTCGCTTAAACATTATTACAATACCTACCTATACCAAAAAACCTAGTTTATTTGTAATTGCTATACGACTTCGCCCGGGTACACATTTCAGCAGTACCTTATGGCATTAAGACCCGGCTTGACTGATTTGGATGATTCCTTTTTGTGTTGTTTTCTGGACAAAGTTCAAAATAAAATATATAACTCGCACTTTGTTGGTACTAATAACTGGTGTCTTATTGGAAACAGAATCATCTTACTTATTAGATACCTACCTACACTTTTACTCCGTTTCAAAAATGGCCACTACTCTTACCTTCCCTGAAAGAGCATTTATTAAGTGCCTGCGATGCACCTGCATACGGACGTGAAGAGCAAGGAATTTGAAAGACGTGGTACATGGGGAACCCATTCCCTAAACACATTTAGAAAATCACGAGGTCCACTTAACCTAAACCGCAGCTTACTGGGTGTTCATAAGAGCGTGTAACATCGGCTGGCGCGTGTCGAAGCTTGTGCATAGCGCGAAAAACAATATTCATAAATAACTCATATTACAATAGGATATGGGTAGGCGACACGTGTCGACGCCAACGGCAGCGTGTGTATGACTTCAACGCCACAACGAATTATTTGCGCAGTATACACCTACTTTAGAGAGATGGGCCTTTGCACTCACCATTTGTCAGAAGATTCTGAGGTGTTTGATATTAGATAAAACATTGTACCTACATAGGTAACGAAAACTTCGACGAGCAAACTAATGAATCGAACTAAGAGAACAAACGGTTATTTTGATTTTGTCATTTCATATCCTTTTGGAAAAAATATTTTATAAGACTCTTAAAAAGACAAATCTTAGGTAATAATTTATAAACAGCAGTCAGCTTCGTACCAACTAGTGAATGTTGAGGACGTAATAAAAAACATTTGTACATGGCCTATCGATGGCATCGCGTAGGCAGTAGTAGGCCGTAGACATGTAAAATGCCAGCTCGACAATAAATTATGAAATACGGCCAGCAATGAGCTAAAGCCCCCGATTGATATCGGAAGTGGGGGGATGCTGGGATAGGAGGGGTGACTTCCTTCCGGCTCTCCGTAACTCATCATCAGGGCGCGGCGGGGGCTCGCGACCCCGCACAAAGAAACACAAAGATTTGTGTGAATTATACACAGTAAGCAAGGGGAGTAGTATTGACACTTTTTTAAATTATGGACATAGGCCTAGTTTATGGATAAGTGTGGAAAAAAGATTAATTCGTTTCTTAGAGACTGTAATTACCATAATATAAGCAATTTACCTACAAGTGCTTTTTTGAAATTTCTGAAATAAGTACTTACCTCGTCGTTGGATTCAAAAAGACTTCATCGGAGAGATTATCTAGCGCGTCTCGGGGACACAGTCGTGGTACTTACCTCAGTTACTGTTTGGAAAAAAATTGCGCTGGCACAAAATGAACTTGTTTTTGTAGGGCCCACATTACTTAACCGAGAAAGTAGAATAATATGTTACTGAGCTGCTGATATGCAAATAACGTGTTACCAAAATGATGTCGAATTGTATTTTCATGTAGTGAAATGGCGTAGAACGATTTACCATCGCGATAGGCGGTCGTCGGTACACTTGTCCCGGTACCAGAACAATGCTATCCCACTGTTAGCCTGCATCGCGCTTCCGGAATGCCCAATTTAAATTCAAAACACGAATTGAGATGTTCTTTTTCTTTTCAAACTTTTTGATATTTTACAAAAATATAAATAATTGTCACTGGCCAGAGATTGTAGGTTAGTTGTCACTGGCCAGTTGTATAGCAGTATTCGTATAGTTAAGTATAACTGGCACCTCAGATTAACGTTTTTTTAGAATGGCACCAATCTACTTATCATTGACTAATTTGTCACTGGCTGAAATTGATTAGCAAATTCGTTTATTTTTTTTATCATTATACAAATAGATACCTAACTATCGTTTTTAAAATAATAAAATAATAATTAATTATTAATCCAAATGAATAATTATATTAGAAAGAACAACAGTAAGAAAAATTATGAAGATACAATAATTCTGGAGGATCTGTTGCACAGCCTGATTGGTTTATAATTCACTCAATGTTTTTATCGCTTCACAATATAAAGCGATGAAATATTATACATACACGCACGAGTATAATAACTTACCGATACTAATAAATAAAGATTTCAGACCATACAGAAAGAAGGTAAAAACTACCGCCGGGGTTGCATGTATTTGAATCCTAACTCTATTGTATTTTACCATAAATTATTTTTTGCACCTTGCCAGAATACATTAGCAAACTTCATTTTGAGTGAAATTAGTGGGATTGTTTTAAGTTTTTCGATTCGTAAGAAGTCATTTAGGTTTTCCGTTCAGCTAAAGTTTTAATCAGGAAAGTTCTGAAACGGTTTTATCTTCGTCCCTTATCATAAAGTATCATCTTGCAATCCAATAATAAATCTATCGATACCTACGCTTAGCTAGGTATGATCACGGAGTATGAAAGTCCGCAGATAATGAACAGATGTTCATGCGGTTTTTAAAATGACGAGCTCTGTGGCGCAGTGGGCGAAGGTCCGCCTGCGACGCAGAAGGTTGCGGGTTCGATCCCCGCCGCGGGACAAATGTTTGTATGACCTACAGATATTTGTCCCGGGTCTGGGTGTTTCTATGTATAATATGTATGTATTTACAAACAAAAAGTATATAAGTAGTATTTATATCAGTCACTCTAGTACCCATAACACAAGCTCTGCTAACTTTGGGGCTAGATGATGCTGTGTGAAAAGTCCAGCATTATTTATTTATAAAAAAAAAACATCATTATTTAGTGATATTTAGGTATGTATACGTTACGGGATTGGAACACCATATCCATGATGTTTATTGTGGCGTCGTGTAATTATCATTGCGTCAAACGTAGGTATTCTATTTTCAATATTTTATCGACTCCAAACAGTATTCAATTATTCATGTCTATGTCGGTATGTAAAGGGATGATGGGGGCTACGAGAGGCGGGGCCAGGTGTCACTCGCAGGATCTTATCTAGAATGGGGATGCACGTCGCTTACTCACCACCATAGTTTATGTAACAGTTGGTATGCTGGCGCCTGTGTACGTTATTACTTTTTTGTGTCCGTTTAACTAGTCGATTTATTTGTAGCATAGAGACGTGTCACTTACACCACACTGGTTAATTTACCTAAGTAAGTCTTAAGTATATAGATAGTCTTACTTTGCTCGTTCTTCTTTTGTGTCAATTTCAGTGGTTGTTGACAATTATCCTAAACTTACATTTGTTTTTGGAACGAAGTTTCTTTTCGGACGGTCGATATCGAAGAAAAACAGGCTGGGCTGGAAGAAAAATTTCGTTTCATTTTACCGTCACGACCGTCACGTCACGAAATCGTCACAGGGCGAAGTGCGCAGCCGTGAACAGTCCATAGATTGTGTTACATTGTTATTACGGAAGAGAGTTTGATTTGAATTTGAATTTAAATTAGAAATTCCCAGTATGTATAGAAAAGTACTCTTTGCTTCGTTCCAACCGAGTGTTCCACGACACTCACGTAGGTACTTTTTTATACCTTTGCTTGTAAAACAACAGCATCATGTTCACGATATAAATAATTTTAAATGCATAAGTAACTGTAATCTTGCTTGAGGCAGGACTACAAAAGCATGTTAACGCCATAATCAATTACGATACTGGTTACTGTCGAGAGGTACCCATCGGTCCCGCGAAGCGCATTAACTTTGCCAATTATAGTACCCGCAGTGTTATGCCAGCCCCGGTCGTTCCTCTCCTAAAGCAATATGTTAACATTGTACTTTTAATTTCTCCACCAGACAGATAAAGAGGCAATCGCGAGTGCATGCGCAGGAGTGAGGATTTATAATAAGAAAACGCTCCTACCGCGCATGCATCACAAGGATCTATAAATCTTAAGTACTGCATCGGCCAATCCCTGTTGAGAAACGATAAATCATCCCCTTGGACAATTCGAATCGAATACGATCGTTGTCTGCCGTCCCGCTCGCTCTCGCACTGCCTTATGCATCAGAGATCATTTATCATTTATTTCTCTCGTTCCTTCCCAATGATAAATTCAATTCTCTGTTCGAGTATGATTGTTCCTCGTTTTGTTGTGGTGTTTTATTGTGGGTATCGTCACGCAGCTTGCTTTTTTGATCGGAATTCGATCGAAATGATCGCGAGAATTGGATTTCCATTTTAGATTTCTTGACTTGAGCCATCAATATTTTATGTTGTATTGTTTACGAGATCTGTCTTTTTTAAAGATATTAATTACTTTACGTTCCTATTTTTCTTTGAATTCAATTGGTGACGTAACGCCATTTTCAGATTAACTAAATTGTAAGCTTGGCAGAGGATTTGAGGAGAATGATAAAAGTAGAGTAGATGTTCACATATTTTTATTTTTGCTTTTTATATACAGGCCTGTAGAAAAGACAACGATCTCTTAAAGGAACAACTTAAAATCGAAAATACATGCCCTCAGTCATTTAGTTCAGAAGTTATAGGTACAATTGATCCTTTCATATCTACAATATCAATCCGTGAAAAAATAACACTATGTTTTATATAAATATAAATTTGCTCGTAGTAGTAAAGTTATAGAAATCGACAGCACAAATTATATAGCGACACATATTCATACAATAAAATCAAACTCTTATCTCTACTATCACTGGGCATTTTTCTTAAAACTATGTCTATATAATACACATCTTATTCAATATAATTTACACACTTTACAACCTATGTCGTTAATAAGACTTCGGTGCTTTGCTTTGGCCATGCTGATTTGACAATGCGAACTGTACTCTTACGAACTAGTAAAAATCAGTTATCAATAAGTGCGTTTCAGTGCCACGGAGTTTCAAATTGCCAGTAAGCAATGCTACAATAGATTCGTTTGTAATTCTTATTCTATGAAGGCTGTGATAAATCACTGTCAACAATGCAGTTGGCAAAATCTTTTCTGAATGCGAGTGTCGCCAAGCAATACTGCTAACGGACAATACTATATAGAATCTTCACCAAAAAATAATGGAACACGTTCCTTACAAATACTTAAAATTGTTTACAGAAATACGACATGCTGTAAATAAAGCATTCAGCTGGTGGTCATTGTAAACATCCCTGTTGTTTTAAAACAGCAGTTTTTGAAATTAGGATCTTTTGTTACGCTGTCATATTTATTTCACTTACAGTAGGACACTATTTCGGACGGCTTGCTCTGGCGATGATTTTTAGAAATGGTCGGATTGGTTATAATAATTAATAAGCATAACACACTTAAAATTACCTGATAGCGCTTTAGCGAACTTTTCATTCCACCGTAGGAGAACCAGTTTAAACACGCACTAAAGACGTCTATAAAATTACTACTCTTGGGTACGTTTTTTTTAGCAAATTTTAAAGCTTCTTTAAAGTGGCGAATAGACATAAACCAATCAATAAAATCATTTTAATAGAGTAATAACAATGATTTGTGTTTTACATCGCCATTCCGATTCGGAGCTTTTAATCAGTCGAATGAAGAGTTCCCTAAGCGCGGGGTGGTCAGTATGCGGCAGCGGCTCCAGAGTGATGCATCAAGTGATGGTGGTGGTAGGACTCCTGCGTTGGACACCACCAGTCCGGCACCCCGTGCGGCATGGCCGGCGCTGGCTGGTGGAACTGCGTCCAGTGGCCGCCAAACCCAGTCTTATTATCCATAACCCCATTACCGCTGAGATTGGTCAGGTGCGGCGGTGGAGGTTGGTTGTGATGAGGCGGCATAGGTCGGTCGTACGGCTTGGGGTCATGCGGGTTGAGGTATTTGTCGTTGAGACTTTCTAGTTTATCTGTTATTGACGGGTGGTGATGCGGGTGGTGCGGCGGGGGAGGTATGGGCGCGGCGGGGCTGGCAGCTCCAGCTGTGACGCTGACGCTTCCAGCTGAAGAGGAATCGTCTCCATCGCTGTCGTATCTCGGCGACTCTCCCGCCGCACCGTGCACCTTCATGTGCTTCCTTAATGATGAGGGGTGGGTGTATGACTTGTCACATCCATGGACACGACAATTGTAAGGCTTATCGGAGGTGTGAACGTGCGAATGCTTCTTTCTATCCGAGGAGTTGGCGAATCGACGATCGCAGCCAGCGTACTCACATTTGAAGGGTTTTTCACCTGAGGACAAAACAAAAATAATTTGAATTTCTTTAAGTTTAAAAATAAGCGATATCTTAAAATGTATAATGATACGATGACTAGTATACCGTTCGGGTTGGACAACAAGGCCCTCCATAACAAACTGATACGATATTGCATGCCAATGTAGAGAAATGCTACAGTCGAAGTTGTTTCAAAAGCTCAAAGTCCTGGTACTCGAAACTCCAATCACGTAATAAATAACCAGATTTGCTTGTTGTTTATAGTTTACGAGTATAAATAAATATTCACAACAATTGCACGGGATACTTAACACGGCCATAAATCATATTTATAAGTCGACTTTGTCACATCGCCGTAACAAAGCTTGCTCACAATGCCCAAGCCATATTCAACCCTAACGACTTGACAAATGATACGTTTTCGTTTTGATGTTTCAATAAATTCTGAAGCTCTGTGACAAAATGACCTGCTGCTTCTAATAACTTGATGATTTAGATGAACAGCAAAATTTTTAGAGCAAAATTCATATCCACGTAAAATGTACAAAAGCAATTGTGGCACCTGATTATTATTTATAAGTAATGAAATTGTCAAAAAATATAAAAACATTTATTCAAAAGATAAAAATAGCAAGAAGTAAAATGTGAAAGCATTAATAGCAGTATTACCTATATTTCAATGATCTATACTTCTTTCTCGGATCGTAATATTCAATAGCTAGGAGCGGTATCACTTTTTTGCAACATAATTTTTTGTATCGACACTACCCGCGAGTGTATTGATAAATTGTATCGAAGTTCACCGAAACGTATGCGACGAGAATAACATTCAATAACATGTATCACGAGTAGGCTCGGATGGTGTGACCGTAGCCTCGACAATGTATTCATTGTACTGTTTACAAATAAACCACTTCGGTTGTAATCCTGCATTGTGTTTGAAATCTGAAGATTTGGAAGCACAGATGCTAATCTCAAGTGTATGTTAACGTGCCAATAATAGGTCTTTTGAGGCGTTCCCTTACCGCAATATTTGTATCGAAAACCTACTCAATGAATCGTGGCTTACACTTCATTGAATGATATTTCTTTTCTCATTTATTGTCATCTCAAAAACATACAATAACCCTTATCATTCATAGTTACAAAAGTAGGCATAAAATTGGTTCAGTGATTTTCTTACAAATTCCAAAACCGAAAACATTAGGTACCTACCTACCTAAGTAAGCAAGATGCATCGCATAATGATTTTATTCAGTGTGGTATAACGATAAAAACGTCTCGGTCCTTAACGAGCTTAGAAAATAAAAGATTCCAAAACATGTGTCGCCTGTCTAATTACTAATCGGGCATCTCATCTCGCTGGATGTCACAAAAAACGAACGATCACCTCTATTAGAGTTTGACGCATTCTCTGCGCACGCGACTATTGCGTTGGTAAAGCCTAGGGCTGTAAAGTTGGGATGTTTATGATGGTAATTGTAATAACCTTTTATTTACATTCGACTTATTCTGTTTCAAAACTATGACTTAAAACAATTTCTTAGGTTTCACTATAAAACGGTAACGCATAGGTAATTAAATTCGTATCATTTATAAATATTTGAATTTTTGTTCTCTGGGTAGCCTTTCGTGTCGTGGAATTAACACTTATTTGAGAGTATCCATAGTGTTTCTTGAAAAAGTATGTCACATTATTTTGCAGAACCCAGCTCGCCAAGCAAAGAAAATATGACTGGGGAATGTTTGGAATCCTTGCGTGCAGGACGCCAGGGTCAGATGGTTATCTTAAACGGCTGTATCACCCACGGGAGACACTTTTTAGTAACGTTATTATCGATGTGAAATATAATCTTGTTTTTTTTTCATGCACTCGTTGTATTGACGTTTAATTGTGAATTGAAAATTTATATACTTACTTAACCTTGTTTGAATATCATCATTTATGAAATATACCTTATTTACAAGATATATGATAAATAAATAGATAGTGGTCGACAAAAATTTTAATATTTCATTCCTCCGATTTCATTTCCGTATAAAAATAACGAGCTCACTGCTCAATGTTGCAAGTGCTTAGTGTTTTTTACGGAATAGCTTTGCATTAAAATTAGATACATCTCACTAGGCCAACACGGTTCTAGTGATATCGTAATATTCTTAATTAATGCGTCAAGTAAACAGTTGGCACGTTGCATGGCGCATAGCAGTGTTAAGTTGCATCTCTTCCTGAGTGCTCCCTAAAAAAACAAGCAATTTGAAAAATCACAGTCCATGTGAAACTTGATAGATTCAGCCTTTGCACTCAATGTGTTAAATGGCTTTAGGTGAGTTTAGAAAGAAAACAAACGAGGCAGGAGGTCGTCTAAAAAATACGAAGTGAAATTCTTTGATTTCGTCTAACGCAAACAATTTAAATGCTCTTAGAAAAAAGGGCTGAGAGAAAAATTGGTGTATTCTGCAAAATGATTTTGTACATTAGTTTCTGTTAATAACTACCTACTAATATGAATGAATAAGAATGCAATACCTTTATCATTCACGCAATCCGAAAGAAAATTTTTGCTACACTTCTATTTTTTTTATATAAAAAAAATAGAAGTGTAGCAAAAATTTTCTGAGTACATGCTTTAGTAGGTAGAAATGGGCCACTTACAAAGTCTTCAAAATAAGTTATATTATTTAAATATCTTGATGATAGTCGAGGACCGAGAACGGCAGTCATCACTTGAGAGTAATCATTTGTAGATATTTGATATCTGCCCACCTGTTTCTGTGCGAACTTAAAAGAACATGCAATAAAACTGTTTATAGACGGAAATATGTTATAATCAAGTTATAAAATTCAATCTTTGTTTGCAAATATGTCTTTAATAGGTAAGTATCTAGATTTCATTAAAAGTAAGTAGGTAAGTTCAACGCAGCATTAATATAATAGTCACATGTTTTTTAAGCTATTGCATAGCTTCTATCGCGGGCCTTGAGCGTGGAGACCGAATCCAGAAATTCCGTAACGAAAATAACCTAACACCCCCCACTCCGACCGGCACAGCGGTGATACTTTTTAATTATAATTGCTTAAGTTGATAAAAAATGCTATGCGATAGCTTTACCGCGGCAGTCTCCGAGTCACCACACGTCTTTTTTTTCCTAAAATAACAAAACATTAACAATTAGGTAACAAGTACTTATAAAAGAAATATTAAAAAATCCATAGCAACCAAAATATTTTACATAAATTAGTTCAAAATAGGTCAGACGATAACTTAAACTGAATAAGTAATTAAAAGGTCACAACACAATAAGTTAGTTCAATCTGTACCAGCGATGTTTTAATAAGCGCAGAATGACTTGTGGTTTACTACAACCACTATTAGAGCAGACATGACCACAAACCATGTTCTGTCTGATTCACTACAGATAGAGAACAACAGAACCAATATAATGCGGCTACGAGGAACAATAAATGGGGCTTTGAAACGAAATGAAAGCCTATCAAACTCAGGGAACCTAAACAAGGAATGGATACCTACTAAAAATAATCAGCACAATAGGAACTAGCTTGTCTCGTAAAATAGGAGTCTCCATAGTGAACGACAAGCCTCTTAGAACTGCCAACACAAACATGCTATGATTGACGGCAATGACGACACTTCCCCGAAAATCGATTTTCTCTCGCATATTTAAAAGATATCTTGTGCCTTCCATAATGATTTATGATCCACCTTTTATCCGTAACGTATTTCGAATTAGAAAGATATATTAATTTCTCAATTTTTTCCACTTCTCCGAGAATACAGACCCGGGCACAAAAAGAATACTTGGGGTCGAGCGCATTCGGCGCCCAACGACCGTGTGACAAGGTGCTTTATGCGGACGATTATGAGCACCGAATAATGTTCCGATAATCGATAAATATCTGCCAACTCATACAAAAGCATCCCAATAAAAATATAATAGTAAATGTAGCAACACGACCCACGAACTGCAGAGTCATATCTCGCTGATAAATATAAATTAAAACATAGAACGAGAAAGAACGGTGAGGAACGATAACAAATTAAAACTGGTATTACATTTAAAATGTAGGTTCTGGTTGGCTCGTGAATAATTGTGCTTATAGGAAACAAGCTTTGTGAAATCACTTCTTGGACTTTTTTTTGCCGCAGTGAAGCTCAGTAGGTACCCACGCTAGCTTTGCTCCGGCTCAGTCTTCGTGGGTCCACTTCCCTTCATGCTGTATTACAATAATTCTCTCACTGACACTTGCTCGATTGTTTGTTAACTTGCAATTAAACATGCACTTGAAATATCTGCTAGATATAAAATAAAAACGAACCCCCCGTAATTAGTGGGTTACGGGTTAGTAACGTATGTTGCAAAATTTATATACATATATGTATATGTATAGAAGCGTGACAAACGATGTCATTCCCGTGCACGCGTTGAAATAATAGCACATTTTCCTGTCTAGCCATACCATAGTAAATTAAAGTGCTTGTCGCATATTTCAGGCTAAAACTGTGAAAACACTATCTGTCCTGCTTAGATTACTATCTTCTGAACAAGTGCAAAAAAAAGATATTCGAGACAATTCCAGCCGGTAGACGAGTAAGATAAAAACAATTAAGTTATATCTAAGTACCTACGTGTTGAAATGAAGTTATATTGCTTCATTGTGATTATAAGATATATTAGTATTTTATAACACTAATGTTGAAAAGGATGCGTGAGCAGTTTTTTCCCACAACATTGAGGTATAAACAATATTGTACAGGCAGGTGTATAGAAAAGGTACAAAACTTGTAGGTACCCAGGCAGGGCACGCTCGTCAATCCTAACGTCAAGCGTTTTGACAGCCCTAACCGGCATCATCGCCCGCATCAACAAAAAATATAATTTACAGAAATAATTCTTTTTAAAACATTATACAAGAACTTTATAATTATTTCTAACTAAGCTTAAGTTTGTTTGGTAGTTTAGTAATCGGAAACAATCACCAAAACATAAAATAGAAAATTAATCATTTTCTAAAACCAAATTGAAGTATCGGAATAAAAATGCACGATTTGTACGTAGTAAGTTTTTTTTTATTATGGTTATGCTAGCTTCAGATTTATCAAAACTCCATTGTTCTTATAAATATTGATAGTAGGTAAACATTTTAGCATAAAAAATAATAACATCATATTGATTATTAATAATCTTTTGAAAATATATCTACAAATGGAAGTGATATTATTCGGAATAGTTTTATGCATTGTCTGGTATCATATTTCTTGGTATTTGTTTGGGTTCACCAGAACTGATATTGTGCCATGACATCTAACCATTGCTACGAGAGCAGAAGTATGGATCTAAGAAAAGGTTATTTTTTATTTGATAATTATCTTATAAGTACTTACTACTCGAAATATAATCGCTTTTTAAATTAATAAGAATAAGACTACAATAAAACAATAATGTTGTGTTGTTTGAAATCATTAGGAATATTTTCCATTCATTATCGATATACTTAGAACAAAAATAAATTGCACCTAAATCAAAAACATTTGCAAACTTAAAAAGCCAGCGCCGATTTTTAATCTTCATAATTATAAAACGGATATTAATATTGCCATAAAATACAAATCCGTGATCTGTCGCACAAAAATACAATAAACTTGCCATGTTATGTATTTGGATCGTCGGCCGTGTCCACTCAACACCCACGCGTTGGATCGTGTTTCAGCCCCCGGGCACAAATTTTAGGACAAACCAATATTTCTAACGAATATTAATAGCCCATTTTGTTTTTATTGTACGTCTTTAATTCTTGTTGTGAGACTCGCCACATCGTATGAATACCGGACATTCTTTTCGGAACTAAGATCTTGGGTTGTAGAATTGAACTGGACAATTCCGATCTTTGGTTGTATGTACTACCTAATTGAATTCAAATAAATGTTATCAGTGTAGATTTCCATCAAATATTAATGTATTATTGCAGTAATGCGAGTTTTAATATTTTATTGAATTATTACCGTCTGCCTCCACTGAGGAGCTCAAAGCTCCAGTTTCATAAATTTGATAAAAGATTTATAAAATAATGAAATGAAATTTACAACATATTGAATGATAACATCTATGCGAATGATATCATCTACCAGTGCTTGATGGTGACCTCGATACTATTTTCAGTTCACATTTATCATGAAAAAAAGGTTAAAATATGACGAACAAAAATTGTTATCGTACGTCGTTCGGATTCGTGTTAAAATTTCGATTGTTCTCTGATTCCAAGATGCTTTACATCGATATTTTTTGGGCAACGGGTGTTAAAAGTGCGGAATGCTGATTCCACTCCTGTTAACACAATGGCGTATTAGGATGCAAGTTTTTATGTCTTTCTCTGTTAGGAAATTGAAACCATTAACACTTATACCAAAGAAGGAACGTGAAAGAACTGGCTCACTTATATTCATACATGCTTAGTGCACAGCACCGGAGTACAGTTTGAATAACCAACCGATGGACAGGAATTTAAAAACCATTCTGTATTATTTTATTAAAAATAGAATAGAGATGAGTCTCATACGGAAAAGAAGTAGAACATCTTGTGAAAGAGTTAGTTTAGTGGTTGTTTATACCTTATCTCGTTTTCTCTTTCGTGGCGCGGACTGAGTAGGTATACCTACCTACAACCTAAGTAGAATTATGTTCTTAGAAGCTCACCTTTAGTGAACTACTAAAACTAGGTAGGTATCTATTTATTTATGACACCTTTGGTAAGTTTGCAGCTTTGTTGGCGGATGTCGGCAATATCACACACTTTCATACATATTGATACCGACAAGGTGTCTGCGAAAAAACCCATGAATGATGCAGTGAGACCCTCCACCGCTGCCCTACAAGACGATGGAATTTCGCACAGTTAAGAACCTCAAAGCGCAAAGTTTTTCTTGACGCATTGAAAACGGCTGATAGCTCATTTAATTTAATGAGCCAACTACTTCATGACTATACATTATACTGAAAATATGGTTCACGCTGCGCCCTAATGATACAGCGATATACCTAGTCAGTAGATAAAAAAGCATTTTTACGTCGACAAGAGAAGATGGAACATAAAACACTTAAAATTTATAAAAAGTTAAACCAACAACTTCAGGCTAGCTCTAATTATACATAGGTGTCTAAGTTTCACGGTGCGATAGTTACCCTACTTGCTCATAATTTTTTCAAAAGAAAACAGCGGAAAATTTTCTCTTCGAAAAAGTAATCAGAGATGAAAATTCCTAACCAGTTTTTAAATATTCAGTGTCTGTAGTTTCAATAGCGTTAATAGGCTCATAGCTTACATCAAATAATATTCATAGTTTGCAGACAAAAGAGGCTGTCATTATAAAATAGTAGTTGTATAAAGTACCAAGAGAAATGATGGTCATAAGATAGGGAGGCGAGGCGTAGGTAGAGCCTACACTGCGCACGCGCATCCTGAGGGTTTTTATTCGAGGACTAATAGTCACAGAATAAATACTAGTACTAGGTACCATTGTTACATTGCAACTGTGCTATTTATGGACGGTAGGAACTTCTTACGAACACATTGCTCTGTACTAGCCAACCTCTGTTCACGTGAGGAGCATTAGCTTTGAATTTTAATTTATTGGTTTCATTTTACTTTTTTATACTTTACTAGCTGCGCTCCCGCGGTGTGACCCGCGATCCCTCGGGATTTTTTAATTTTTTCGGGATAAAAGGTAGCCCATGTCCTCGCCTGGGATACAACCTTTAACTATGCCAAATTTCAGCTTAATCTGTTCAACGGTTTGGGCGTGAAACCGTAACAAACAGACAGACAGACAGAGTTACTTTCACATTTATAATATTAGTAAGTATGGATAGTATGAATTAGTATGGATAGTATGAATTAGTATGGATAGTATGGATAGTATGGATTAGTATGGATAGTATGGATTACATTATTTGAAAGTTATCTAATCTGCCAAACTCCTAACTTGAGTTTTGCGCTAGTTAGGAAGATGTAGGTGTACTTATCTTATTCTTCTAATTCCTTGCAAAAAGTAAAAGGTGATGTTTCATGATTGATCAATATAAATAAGCATGACGAATGGTTTATTAGTAGAAGTTGGGATGTTCTCGATTAGTCGGTCGATTGAACGGAACCAGGTGGGACGGTACTGAACTAATCTATTTGATTGATTGAACGCCCGCGATCTTTATCTCCGAACAAAACATCTTCTGATTGAATTCATAATTTTCTTTCATTGAAATAATTACAAACTCAAATCGACATGATGAAGGAAATATCAAGAACTTGTCACTAGGTTTTATCTAATCATAGGTGCGTTCCGCGATGTGGGTGGTAAACCTAAACAGGATTCAGGGTATGTTCAGCAAAAACTAAATAACTGCCTTATAAAGCTTAGTCCTAGGCATGTAATGTGGCTATAGCTTTAGAACATTACGTAATACATCACGACCGGTTGTGATCGGCTCATGAATTACTGCTCAACGTTTTTGTTGCTATGACTTTGTAATCAACTAATTGTTTGAATCGCATTAGGGATGCTAGTGGTTCTTCAACACTTCTCTCTAAAACAATACAGGGGACCTACAGGTATTTTTCACATTTTCTAAATGATTCTCCTTTTTCCAGTAACAAAATTCTATTGAATTTGATTTACTGTTGTCTGTTGGTATTTGATGCTCTAAGGCTCTTATTAATAAACGCCAGGTCTAAACTCCAAAAATGTTATGGTTACTCCTAAGTTACACCCGGCGTAACTTTACACCACGTTTATTAATAAGGGCCTAATAGATGTGATGTTATTGGACTAAGATAATCAAAATCCGATGCGCTTTCAAAATTGATCCTGCCCCGTTTTTCTGTGCACTCCTGGCTTATGTTCACATTACTTTAGCGTTTAGCGAAATTCCGTAACAATGTCGCAAAAAGTATTTTCGAGTTTCATGGAATATCTGGGAACGTGTCAGGGCAGTTTTCTGGCCCTTTTTGTTTGTTTGCTAGTTTATAACAAATATTGTTCATTTAATCAATAACAAGCAGAAAATATTTTGCTGAATATGTATTTAATAATCTGACAGTTTGATATTCTGGGCAATAAATTTTGCCATTCAGCGTGGTTTTGCCACGCGTTGGACAAGCTTCCACCTGTTGGTATGAGATTAAACTTGAGCCTTATCAAACCAAACGTCATTCGATCACGATTCATAATCGTAGCAATAATTAGACTCAACTAATTCCTAATGTTTTGTAAGTTATGCACCTAAACATTTAAGTAAAAGATTTCTGTCAACAAATCTGTCAGTGATCTCAATTGTACTAAATACCCATCACAAAATTGAAGTAGCATATGAATTGAGTATCAACATCAGTGTCGATTCGAAGGGTGTTCACAAAGAATGTAAAAAATAAAGCGCTTAGCGTCGTCATTGTCTATGTTGCGACAATATTGCGAGGTGTGCGTATAGGGTGGCAAGTGTGTATGTGTTGGTGAGATTATTTGGTGCATGTGTGGATAGACTGGAGGGTCGGGTGGTACTGTACTGACGGGTGACGATCGACCACGCCCATCTAATAATCGTTTGTTTTTACACTTACTCTCTCAATTTTTATAAAGCAACTTTGTATATAGTAATTTGTTTGCAACAAAATATCCGACATTTTGGAAAAAATTAACTTTGGTAGCCAGTGATAATGGCACATGGCATGTGTCAATCGATAGAAGAAGTAATTACTTACAAACAAAGTGATAAAATCACGTACTTAAATGTTATATTTCCTAAGATATTTGAGATTTGGAGTACATGCATTGTTAGTCACATGATCATAATATTCATTACTTTTAAGTATATAAAATTCGCCTGCAAACTATTAGCCAGACGTAGCGCAAAAGTTTTGGGTCGGTAAGTAGGTACTTAATTAGTTATCCCTAGTTCATTATTTAATGTTTAAGTACATAGTTTTATTTTGCTTAACGTGCAACAGATTAGATAATTATCATTTTTTTACTTGATAGAATGTGTTTTTAATTTTTATTTTTGAGCCTAATTCAGATTTAAAAATACAGAACAGTATCCCCTCTACAGTAAAACGCACACATTCACGCTATTGTGTCACTGACTATATTTTTTATACAATTTATCAATTCAGGCAGATGGTCGGTCGCATAGAAACACCTTTTGAAATTCACCCGACTATTATAGGGTTACAACATTATCGTATGAGAGATAAAAATGGCCGCGCATCGAAATGGTTTTTTTTGTATAATAATTGGTACATAGTTGCTAATTTAATTAATGAAAAATATCAGTAACGAGAGCTCAATAAATTCAAAACAAAGTTCTTAAACATATTCAACAATTATAAATTATTATAAAAATAAAATTATTATAATATTATAAAAATAATATTAATAAAATTATTATAAAAAATTTAAAAAATAATAAATAAAGAAACTCGTACTAATAATAACCACTCGCAGTTCCTAATTTTTTTTATAGGTAGGTAGTAACTGTTTGTTTTGATCTGTTTGTATTTAATATAAGAATGAAATCATTTAAATTTTATAGAATACAAATTATTTTTTCTTATAATAATTATGTATAAATAAATTTAAGTTATCATCATGAAAAACAAAATACATATAGCAGGATTGTTAATTATATATTTACTCATTACTTCTATAAATTGGTTACATGTTTTATTATCCATGCTGTATTAGTTACATATTTATTTATATAATAATAATAATAAAAATAAATGTAACATGAATTCATCATGGGGGGTAATTAAAGAGTTACGGTGGTGAACAGAATGATGTTTGTGTATTTATTTTTAACACTTTCTCAGAACTAAATAAACACAGATTACTTTTATATGTATTTAATTTTACACGAGAATCTCTAAAACATGATGGTTGTGTAAAAACAAGAAATGAACATCATGCATATAGGAATTAAATGGAGAGTCTTATTAATTTTCATCGCGTTTTCAAAATACTTTTAGAGCGTCGGCGTCGTCTGGTCGAACCGACCGACGGGTGATCCGAGAGCTTGCGCCAATTTTGCTTAACGGATAAAAAGCATACCAACATCAATGTAGTGACGTGCCAAAACACTGTAGAATTTTGGCATGGCCATCGATCGTAATTGAGCAGGACCATTTGAGCTGTTTATAGATCGATTTGAACGATCCTTGTAGCTCACGAGAGTTCGAAAATGGGATTGGCCATATATTGGTAACAAAGAAATAAAGCTTAGAGCGTAGTTTACATTTCAGTTGTGATGTTGGACTACTAAAATAATGTTCATCTCATTTCATCAACAAAATATTGTCACACGACAAGAAGAAGGCCATAGCATATTTTGCATAATGGTTCGAAGTGAATCTTCAGTACGGAAGTGCTATTATATCTTCTATGGTTCGGCGTGCACTCGACGGCACAATATCACGGGGTCCGCAAGGGGGTATTGTTTGCAAAATATTTTGAAAGCATCATTTCATACGGTGTTTAGCACTGTGTTTGATAGTCGGGGCTGGTCTTCACCGGTGGAATTGTATTATTAGGGTATTGTACACTGCACTTCACCCCTAGATGCGCCCCTAGCTGGCGTTGAAGTGTTTACAATGAAACCACTGAATAGTCAATACGAATATTGTGACGGTTTAAGCAGTGATCGTAGCTTCAACTTGCGTGTTCTTAATGGCGCGAAATTAATTGATAAACAAGCACAAATACTACCTACACTAGTGATAACCTTGTACCATTTAAATTAAAAAGTATAGTAGGTACTCAGTGACGTATATTTAACTTCGATATTTTTGATCAATTAAATTTTATATAAAAAAAAAAACGCTGGACTTTTTCACACAGCATCATCTAGCCCCAAAGTAAGCAGAGCTTGTGTTATGGGTACTAGATGATTGATATACTACTTAAATACTTTTTGTTTGTAAATACATACATATTATACATAGAAACACCCAGACCCCGAGACAAATATTTGCCCGCAACCTTTTGCGTCACAGGCGGGCCTTCGCCCACTGCGCCACAGAGGTCGCGTAAGTTACAACTTATCAATATTATGTAATCCACCGGTAGAAAAATATATTATAAGTACGTTTTGTTGTTTAAAAACCTTAAGTACTTACCTATGTGAATTTAAGTCTATTCCATCTCAAACAATGTCTCAGGCACTACAGCGTCTCGTTAAGTGTAGGTATGGATTGCCTCCTGACGCTGTATAAATCATCTAATATAGATGTAAAGGCCTAAGTATTATGTGAATTTAGTTTGCAACTGTACGTACCTAAAATAACTAGGTTAATTTCCGTTGAAATACCTCTTATTTGGAAGTAACAATAAATTACCGCAGTGAACCAAATATCATAATATACAGGGTGTAAAAAGACGTCTACCGAAGCCGAAAGGGGTATGTACAGCATCCCAACACACAACCAAATCCAAAAGGATTTTCCGAAAAAAAACATTATATCCGGAGAAAACAGCGTTTGAAGATTACTGTTTGCGTATACACTGGGCGCGTTTTTATACGTAGATTGCTGGATTTTGAGTTTTAATTGTTTTTTTCTTTTATAAATGAAATGATTAGGTAGGTATGGTCTTATTATGTTGTACTAGTAGCAAAAAACTAGAAAATAAAATAAAATGCCGTAGCTAAGTCAAAAAATTTTTTGAGTTTTTTTTCGATAAATATGTTCAGAATCATGGTCTGATTGCAATCCCTCAGTTTTCGGTAGCAGTCTTTTTACACCCTGTATAACGAAATAACACTAATTCTACCTCATCCACTTTACTCCACTTTAGAACATTTGAATCTATGCAAAGCAAATTCAATTTGATTTGGTTTATAGAGTAAAGAATAGGTTAATCTATTACCTAATTTTTTATCCATATTTAGAGGCCTTGTTAGCCAAGAAAGACAATGTTCAAATTGTTCAAGTAAGTACTAGATAAATGCTCTTAAACATGACTGGCACATCCTAATACTCGTACCTATCATCATCATCATCCGCAGCCTTTTTCATCCCACTGCTGGGCATAGGCCTCTCTTCGCTTGTGCCAACCTTCCCTATCCTGCGCCAGTCTGACCCATGTACGACCTGCTGTTTTAATAATGTCGTCTACCCATCTAGCCGCCGGACGACCTACTCTTCTGTAGCCCTCTCGAGGGCACTCTCACGCTCGCACACTCGTACCTATAAAAGGTGCAACACGTATAGGTATGATTACTTATGGATCGATTAAATAAGTACTCTCTCCTACTCTGTTATACTTATTGACTGTTTATAATTTGCTCTTTTTGTTAGAATTCTAATAACAATATACATTTCTGTATAAATTATTAGCTATATAGACATCGATTAGGAACCAGTTTTCACGCCTAGAACAGGATGTAAGCAACGGTTTCTACAAAAACTCAACATTTGAATGAAATTATGAGAATTAATTATTCTTTAATATTTTGTTTTAATTCACTATCGTAATGTGTCATGTTTTTATAAGTTCATAAGTGGGAATAAAGTAATTGTTGTGTTGTGGGCGGATTGGCCGGCGGGCCTGACGCGACGCGCGCTAAGCCCTCCCTCGGGGTATTTGGTTATTGTCTTATTTATTTCGCAATCATCTTTAATAGCTAATAAAAGATTTGATCGCGACATAATTTATAATGTATTAGACAGGTTGAGCGATTTATTTAGTTTTATTGAAGCGCCTCGAGCTAAGTTGGTTAAACTAAGTGATTATTACTGAATTGGTATCAGCTGAGACAGAAATGCTAAAAGCTTCTAATGTACTTTGTTATGGTGTCAAAATCCACCAGTACCTAAAATAAGCTAATTAAAATATATTAGAGTACCTAAGTAACATGTAAAAAGTTCAGAGAAACCATTCATCTAAGATATACTTTATATCTGGGTGAAACGACCATGTGAACAACAATTATCAAATCTAAATAAGGATGCGTAACAAGTTATATATTATATTCATTTATTACAATTTACAACATCTTTACAGCCCACTAACTCAAAAAATCTACCAATAAAATATAATAAGGCACGCTACCGATGCAAAAAGTATCAACTTACACATGGACAATAAAAATATCAATAACGGAGGCTCGCTTAAGAAACTTCTTTATCCAGCTTGTTATAAGTTTAACCATTAAAAATAGAAGAGCTTTTAAAAGACATTTGATTTGGTTTTGGTACCTAAAACGACTTTAATTAACTGTTTTGCATCATTTTTTGCTTAAACTTTTGCATTCAACCAATTAATGTCATAATGACTGACAGAGGATACCGTTCACTATTTCTTCACAAAACTTTAAAGTTAATTTATAGCCTCCAATAAGACAATTCTTCAAACTTGCCCGCAAAAAGGTCTCCTCTATTCAAAGCCCGAATGAGATAATAGCAGACGGGGGCACATGACAAAAGTCCCAACGCAACACACTAAACAGTGACGGTCAGAAAAAAAAATATAATAAAACCATCTGTACTACTCTTAGACATAGAAATTCTCGGTCCATTCCCAAAAATCGATATTTAAACTTAAGTACCAATACTTTACCAATAACAATGCTATTGCGTGCGAGGGAGACAGGGCTAAGGAACCGAGACGACGGAACTGGACATTTTAATTTACGATCTACTTTTTTTTCTAGCATTTAAGATGAATCTTCGTCTTTTGTAATGAATTGAAATATGGAGTTCTGACTGGAAGTGTTTTTGTCTGAGTTTACTGAGAAACGGACTTCACAAGTCGATGTGGACATTTATAGGATGCCCGTTAGCTCTTGTTTATGCTACGGATCGCGTTACAAGGATATTCTTTGATATCAGTTTGTTGTCTCGTGTCATTGTGTCGGATGGACCATTGTCGAGGCGTGCTCGGATATGTCTCACTGAACAGTGGGCACCCGCGCGACCGCAGTGCCCGCCTGCGGGGGGTGGCTCATTATGGATTAATGAGAATTGAAATGTTTCACCAGATCATGACATATTTTCATTGATTGAAAAAGATCAGATTTAAGAGTAAACCGATTTTCCTAAACATATGTAAAGCTAATGATTGAAGTTAGACTTACCGGTATGCGTCCTTTTGTGTATCTTGAGATTTTCCGATCTTGCAAACACTTTGCCGCATCCGGGAAAAGGGCAGGGGAACGGCTTTTCTCCGGTGTGAACTCGAATGTGGTTCACTAGCTTGTATTTCGCCTTGAAGGGTCGTCCGTTCCTCGAGCAGCCTTGCCAAAAGCACGCGTGCGTGGTGCACTCGGGCCCGCCGACGTGCTCCACCGTGAGGTGCGTCACAATCTCGTGCATGCTTGAGAAGAGTTTGTTGCAGAGTTTCCTCGGGGGCGGCTGGTCGGGGTCCTGCCACTGGCAGCGCATGTCACGGCGGGGCGGCGCGCGCACGTAGCGCAGGAAGGCGTGCGGCGCGTGCGCATGGCTGTGCGGCACCAGCGGCGCCGCGCCCTGGTAGTGCACGTCACCGCGCCAGTCCCAGCTCTGCTCGATGGGCTGCTGCGGGAACAGCTCGCCGCAGCCGCCGTATTCGCGCAGGTAACCCGGCTGGTACGAGTGCAGCGGGTATGGCTGGTAGTGCGGCGGGTGATGTGGTGGCGGCGGGTGCGGCGCGGCCGCCGCGTGCTGCGGCCTCACGCCGCACCCCGGCTGCGGCGACATCTTCAGGCCATACGAGGCGAGGTGAGCATGGTTCGTCTCGAGAAACGCATTCATGGCGGGGGTGGCCGACGCCGGCGCATAGCCCCATTCGCCCGCCACCATCCACGCGGCGGGCGCGGCCCGCAGATAACGTCGTCGCCAATGGTGCTGTTACCAACTTAGGCGATATCTTTGTTCTGGCCTCTAACACTTTCTTTTCCACATCTTGTGTATAAAAGTTTTTGATGGTACAATCTGTTGCTTCACACCCTGTAAAGATGAGAATGCCGATTAATTATTTGTATATGGACCATACTGGACCTTCACACCACTATTGGACCTTCGAGATATGTTTAAAAACATTTCTCAAAATAATAACATACATTCGTGCAGCCATAACCGACGATGAGCATTTATTTATACTAAAAAAATGTGAGCCAGGTACTTTTGGACATTAAATTAAACTGTGGGTAAATTTATAGGACACTTTTATACGGCTGAGACAAAAATTTCGATTGTGTTCGTGTATATTTAATTTTAGTTTATTTGTTAGGCTGGTTCCAATCTCTTTTATGGCCGAGGTTTAGCATCGATAATTTATTAAAATAGTTTTATGAATGATAAAACCTGTTTGAGCGTGGAGACCATGCGACAGAAGGACGAGGGCTTTATTGCTACTTCGCCTCCCTGTATAATTATTGGACCTCAGTCTCTCTACCTGGCAAAAATAAACTGAATACCGACATTCATAAATGTTTTCTCTACATATATTATTTTTCAAATTAGATCTTGGCACAGGGTTATAATATTTATAAGAACTTTCATAGCGAAACGATAAAATTGTTGTTTTATAAAACTTTTTACTGCCTTACTGAACATAAATATGTATTTTACTGTAATACAGCCAGGCAAGTATTTTTGTCTACTAATTGCCTGCCTAGTAACATTATATATTTTAATATAATTGAAAATTAAATAAAATATAGATCTATAGATCTTTGGTAGAGTTCCTTGAGAATTGACAGGATTTTTTAAATCACACCCGCATCCATGGCAAATCTGCAACAACTGTCAATCAAGACAACTGTATATTTTTTGTGGGCATCTTATAATCGCATTATTTTCGAATAATGTTGTTTATATATTGTTTAAAACACTTCATCGTTCTATAGAGCGAAGGCTCTACCTGGGTGAAACAATGTCTCCTTTCAGATTTCCATCTAATCTGTACATTATCTACCGGCTCCCTGCGGCGCGGCCGCTGCATCACAAAGCAACGGGTTGACAGATCTGTGCAGACAGTCATCGGTCAATAGGATTACAAAAATCAAACTGATTAAATTAAAACTCATAGCATTCTCAACCTTATATGCTTGGAGAAATGCACAGTATCATTTTAACACCGGCATTAAGTTTGTAAAATATTTGCAGCTGTCATGTAAACATTTTCCACAGTTTTAAGGAATTAGCTGTAATCTCATTAGATGATTATTGAGAGATTTCACAGTGATAATAGATTTGTAAACGAAGTATTTAGATCATGGGTTATTGTGAAATGTAACGGTTATTTTTTTATTGCATACAGTTATGAAATTTAAAAAATACTACCTATAACAAAGCCATAACAAATTATTATTATTATATATACCTATAACAAATTTCCATGTAAAAATATCAATTAATTAATACCTAGTGACGATGAATGTTACTAAAAACGTATTTTTTTTGTAATATCTTGTCAAGCACTTTCATTGCTTATTATAGTGTGTATTTACAACACTAAAACAGTACATCCAATCATTAAACAACGTATAATTTAATTACAATAACAGTTATAATCATGGATTAATATGTTACTCCAATAAATAATTATAAATTGGGCTATACCATAAATTCAGTAAAATTGGTATTAATTTGCTTGTTAATGTGATAGCCTGGCTTTCTTTTAGTAATCTAGTTTATCATAACCAGTTTTAACTAGGTAGGTACTTGCCAGATCGCTTGGGGTAATTTAGGTACTTTGGATAAAGAGATAAGTTTAGTCAGTTCCACAAAGATAATTTGAGTTAGAATTAAACTAATAAAATTACTTGTACTACGTACCTACGCACCAACCACACATGAGGAAAGCCTTTGTGGTAATAATCAAACCTAACATGGCAAAAAAGTGGTTAGGTACAGGACATATTAATTGATTTGCAAATATCCAAAGAACAATGTAATAGTAGAACTTCACGACGACATCTATGGCGCAGTGGGTGAAAGCCCGCTTGTGACGCGGAAGGTTGCGGGTTCGATCTCCGCCGCGGTATAAATGTTTGCATGATCTGCAAATATTTGTCTCGGGTCCGGATGTTTCTATGTATATTACGTATGCATAGAATATATATATATGCATACATTATATACATACAAACAAAAAGTATATTAGTAGTATATCAGTCATGTAGTACTCAATAACACAAGCTCTACTTACTTTGGGACTAGATGATGCTGTGTGTGAAAAAGTTCAGCATTACTATCTTAGTAACGAATAAAACCAACAGTTTACACACTAAAAATCTGCATTTTTATTTCAAAAATACTTCGATCAAGATATAATAATAATATGATCGAAACAAAAATATCTTAAAAAAAAAACTGAATGGTGAACAAAGTGGACTTTTTCTAAGACGTTATTCAAGGAGATGTCTGCCCGCAGTTTAATGAAAGAAAATGGATTGGGTTTACTGTTTAATGTAATTTAATATTTCAACATTACCTTTTTTGATAAATATTTATCACAGCTTAGCTCGCGTGGTGCCAACATTTTGAATAGCCTATATGCTATTCTAGGTCACTCTATCTATATGCTATTCTAGTCATCTACATCTATTTCAAGTTTTATCCAAATCGGTTCACTGGTTTAGGCGTGATTGAAACACTAACATACAAACATCAAACACTCACTTACTTTCATATTTATTAGTAAGTAATTATATAATTACTATTAAGTATTTGAATTAAATATTTTCATGACTGTTTTTATGCTACTCAAACAAAGTATACAGACATTCTATAAGATTTTTAGGCATATGGCAAAAAATGTTATAAATTTAAGAATTGCAAAATGCCGACGGCGCCGGGCGGCGGCGCTGAGCTGCCTCTGAAACTATGTAAATATATAACTTTGCGCGTTTTGTATACTTATACATATGTACTATACCCATGTAACCTATATTTTATTTAGCTTAAAAACAGACGGAAAATCTGCCGTTGAAAATCGTCTATTCATTGAATGATACAAACAAAATAAAAAACCTGCTAAAAAGTTATTTCGATTTGAATGTAACGTTTCCATGCTTTAGCCTAAAAACTCTGTAACCAAAGTTGGCCACTCATACAAACTTACATAACGTGTCTATAATTGGATATTTTATTATATTTTTCGATAGTTCACCATTTCAAACAAAATATTTATTTTTTACATCGGTCTACAATATAATTGTACACAAAAACACACACTTAGAAGCGCTCCTCCTTTTTTGAAGACGGTTTAAAATATTTTGGTAAGTATTTCTGTTAATAGTTTACTTGCATGTTTTATTTCAGTTCTTGTTATCAAGGAGTTTATTCTCATTATTACCTAATCGTTATTATCCATACACATGAATAGGCGTACATATACAATAGACTGTTAGTACTTCAGCAGTCAAGTTTTACGACAATTTATAGTCATATAACACTATAAAATAGCTTCATAGGTTGGCTTTATAAAGCTATTAATTTACACAAGACTAAACTAGGACTTTACACAAGGGAACCGCCGATTTACCTAACTATTTTTGCATTTATTTATTACTAGCGGTGCCGTGTTGGCCTAGTGCGATGGTACTCTCGACTTTCAGCCCTATGGTCGCGAGTTTTAATCCCAGCCGAGCCGTGCATCAATCAATATTTTCAATTCGGAACCGTTATTAATTTATTGACGGCGATGAGCTTGCAATTTGTAACGTATAGTCTACGAAAAATATGTATTTTTAAGTGCATCTGAGCACCCTGATCCAATAGCAATCTATTGGACAAGGGTGCTCAGATGCACTTCATCCATCAGAATTACTTACAGAGTTGCTTCTCCTGTTTTTTTTTAAATTGTCTTTAAGAAGACAAACTACTGATAATAGACAAAACTAAAAAAATAATCACATGTAGTGTGTAAACTCGCTACGCAATATTTTTTTTAGTTTTGTCCATGATGTCAACAAATAAGTGAAAAAGCTTATTTTGCAACATTGTTTTTTCAATTTGCTAAATATAATTATATTTTCAGGTAAGCGTTTTATCTGTTTCTTAGTGAAAAATAAATTTTCAAATAAGTCGGCCGCCGCTCTACACCCACTTGTTTGGTAGGTTTTTCACAACACTTATACAGTAGGTAGGTAGGTATTTATTGACATTATTTATGAACTAAGTACCATAAATAAAATAAAACTAAGTACCATATAAGTAGGCAAATATTGCAGATGTTTTTGAAAACCTATATGATAGCTGAAGCTAGATTAAAAGTAAATTTTCTCACCTGAAGTTTAGGGGTTAATCAAGACTTTGCCGTGATTAAACTTAGAAATTGTAAATACACGATGCACAGTTCTAACGAGCACAGAAAAATATCAAAACACTTCACTGAACTACATAAGGTGCGTATCGAAAATATAATTTCAGTATACTCATGAAAATAGAGTAAGAATTTATTATCACAGGTAGGCACGTCGTTATGATCTTGTTTCAGTTTCACAGATTAGAAAATGCATCGATTGATTTTTAAAATTGTCACGGATTTTTTCCCGAAATGTTGAAAGGTCTCGCAACGTGTGTCCTCCGACTCCGCTGAGACTCTCAGCATGACTGCGGGCTCCCGCGTCGCCGCCCCTTGCCACAGCCGACATACTGCTTCTTAGAAAATATTCTGGCGGACCCGGCGAAGGCGCGAACGCAGCCCTACACTCGAAGGAAAGGGCGGGACACAACTTTTTCATCCAATCGTTCGCTTCGCTCAGCAAACGACGACATCAGACCATCTCTTTCTAACTATAGCTTTAATACAGCGACAAAAAGAGTCGGCTGATTGTAGAAGATTCAACACAGATAATAACGAAGAAAATTTCTTTGTATGGGTATCGTAATGTGTTCACTTTATCAGATTTACGTTGAAAGCTCGCTGTTAGCTTTCGAGGGCGCTACATTCAGGCTTCTTTTCAAGCGAGTAGATTTTTCTGCGAGCGCAAAAGGGATAGCAGCTGCTGGGAAATGTTTTTACTAATGTATTTTCCTGTGGGAAGGAAAACACATGTTGTCGCTTTTAATTTAATACGCGTCACGCTGCGAGCCGTGTCGCGCTTACATGCTCTAGCTAGGAGAAATATTTTCTTATAAGTTTTATTAGAAATTTTACTGTTATAGATGTACTACCTACTTACACAATGCTATTAAATTAAATTCTAGTTTGGTTGGCAAACATTGGCAGGCAAATAAAATATTTTAATTAACAAAAGTAATCATGATGTAAATTACAGAAGTAGAGCTGGGTAATTTCATTCGATACTTACTGACGTTATTTATGTATTTATATTTAAAACTTGGTCTACTGGGCATTTTGAAAAAACATTTAAAACTAGTAATACTCAATTTAAAAATTATGATAAGATAAAACTACCTTAGAAGAGGTACTAAAATTCCTTTCAACATTCCTCAATAACCATGTTCTATAGAACATAGGGCTTATTTCCCTCTAATTAATTATACATAATTTCTTATACGTTCCTAATTAAGATTCTAGAAGCATACTAAGTGACTTGCTAAACACAATTAAGTTAATTAATTTTGAATTCCATGTAAGTAGTGTGTAATTATTAAAGTAAAAAGCGCATAGCCTCACGCACTAAGTATTAAAAACTTCGGAGATGGCCTGTGTCACTGAAACTATTTAAGTTTGTTGCAAAATAAACTCTATTAAACATGTTAAAGGTTCGTGATCCTGCTGATAGAAAAACTAAAGGACTGCAGATGCTTTGTTTGGATGTTATCTTACGTGATTTAGGTCAATACAAAACTTTTTGTTTAGGTCCACAAAATATCGAATGTAAGCAGCGTTGTCTTGTGTTATGTTCCAAGCATTTGCACTTCATATTACGCACAACGCTTAAGTTTTTTCTTCACCTTAATAATAAGAATGAACCAGCTGTACAAAAATAGTAAATAAATATAAATATAAACTGCAAGGAAGTGATATATTAAATTTATAGAACTATTATTTCACCTGTGTCGAGTATTGGCACGCCCCGCGCCTGTGTGGCGACCGATTGGCCACCGGCTTCTAAGCTACGGGGGCGGGGGACCGCACGCTCAATTTTTTCCTTTATTTTATTTTATAAACATTATTATAAACCGCCGCACGAACGTGCGTGATTAATATAATATATTTTTAACCATACCTACTCCTTTCACGCAATGCAGTTTTTGCGATGACTGTATTGAGATTTAAATTAAAGAAATATTGTTTGCAGTTTTGATTTTGTGTGTTATTTAGATATTTATTGACTTATGTTAGAAACTTTCCTCGCTAGAAACTCGAAGCATATTTAATCGACTAAACAAAATGAACTAATGCAAAACTTTTAGTATTTAATTAAGTACTAAATAATCAAATATCAGCAACAAATAATAGAATTGCACAGTAGGTATCCAGGTTAAACTGCACCACAAAAGGACCCCTGACAGCATGTTGCGGGGTTGCTAGGTATTTTATTAAAATAACGTTATTATTTGTACGGGTGTTTTTCGGGAGTGATGCTAGCTACAAATTACCAGGGACAATGCCTCCACGGGACACTGCCATTATTTGAGTGCAGCCCAGCAGATGGCGGGTTGAGGGTCCCTGCACAACATAAACAAAATAAATTTAAAAAATTGCTTGTAATTATGGCTAAATTATCAAATAACTCTGCCTTGATTTATGTATATAGGTCGGTAGGTACTTGCATTATGTATACATTAGGCATACAATTTATTTGTAACTTGCATCTAGTGTTTTATTAAAATAAAGTTTCTTTTTCATCTAAAAAAACTAGTGCTCACCTCTTCAAATAAGGTCTCTTAGGTAGGTACCTACTTGAGGCTGTATGTCATTAAAAAAATACTTAGAACTGTCAAAAAACTACTTTTATGCTCTCTTTTCTTCTTTGGTATTTTACAATTAAGAATTTCTACAATAAGATGCAATGCGGGAAATAGTTACCATGGGGTCTACCGGTTTCCGCTCTATTTCATCCGCTGTAAAATTACTGATTTGACCGGAAAGCATCTAAGTATTTTTTTCTGAGTTATAATAATCAAGAGTATCGTGATTGTGAATATTATTCACGATAATCTTGTTTTGATTGTAAGTACTTACGAATTTTATCAACTTTCATTTTTAACTTTACAAATAAAAATAAAAAATAGATTTTAATGTATTTCTTCGAGAGAATATGGTTTTGATTTCCGATGTCGTTGTATTTTCATGAAGACTGTTACAGGACCGGAAAAAAGTTTTTCTGTTTTAATTTTATCATGACAGCTTTCAAATGTTTGAAAGCCATACAGGTTTCTCATAATTTTAAAAACAATTTAGGATAAGCTTTCCTTCCCTATAATAGCTTATAGAAACAAAAAGGAAAAATATTAAATTATTGTCTTTCCATTCGAATCTGCTGCCTAAGTGATGTATTGAAATTAATTAAAATATTAAATTAAATAATATTCATTAAATTATTAAACAATGTCCCAGGCACTACAGCGTCCCGTTAAGTAGGCATAGGTTGCCTCCTGACGCTGTATAAATCATCTAATATAGATGTAAAGGCCTAAATTTTTTTTTATTGAAATTAATAAAACTAATATGTTATGATACTTTTTACAGTATGTAAGTATTTTGTTGAAGTAACACAGTTTTAACTACCGAGGAGGGTAAAGTTCCTTAAAGTCCTTATTCCTACCTCAAAGCACTATGTTGACATATTTTGTGCAAATAAACGTTATCTTATCTTAAAAAAAAACGCTCTACGGCGTTGCACTCCACGATCCACGGCGTTGGCCGAATGGATTGTCTTGATTTACCATCCAAAAGTCTACACTCTAGATATCAGTTCTGTGGTCTACACGGCCGGTATCCGTGGGTTCAAATCCCGGCCGTGCATCAATGCATTTTTCGTTTCGTAAAAGACCTCTAGAACGGTGAACAAAAATATCTTGAGGAAACCATTTAGTGTTTAGTATTCTATATAAATCCTGTTGTTTATATTTATATCAAAATTTTGGTCAGGTGTGAGTCGGTCTTGCACACATGGTATATACTATATAGGCACTAGGCAGTTCTAGATTTTAGAGTTATTTGATGTATGAATTCAAATTAATCAATAACTTTACCTATTGGTTACAAGGTGCTGAAGCCAAACACGTAGGTAATCGTAGACAATGAAATTCATTAGTAGAAATATGTAAAAAAACACCTGTTCACCTCTTGGCCCTAACTCTACAGTAATTAATTCGAATCGCGGCAGAAATCCGTCGGTCGATGACTATTGATATCTCGCCTTTACCTTGCCGACACAATCGAATACGATCGACTTTTTGTCACGATCATTCGAATCAAATTTGATTCGGACTTAATGATTTAAAAGTTCTGTTCATGTACGAGTTTGTTGGTATAAAATCGTTTTGATATTATGAGGCTCGTATTCTTCGTTATCAACTTAATATTTTTTCTGTAGTACATATAATATCCTATTTGGTTCTACGAGTACTACTCTTACCAATCAATAAACTTTTTTGTCAATTTATATTATAGATTACGGAAAGAAGTCATTAAATAATAAATACCTTTAGACGGATTAAAACCACCAACGACAATAATGGTGCTTGTTCATACGAATACACTCATTATGTAAATTCGATGTGAATAGCTTCACATTGATCAGTGCCAAAAGCCACACCCATAGAAATCTTAATAATTATATTTCTATGGCCACACCTCCATCTGTATAAAAAATATTGACATTTCCATAGAACTCATAAACTTTTCCAGAAGCTGCTGACTGCATTTACTACCAGTTACCTTTACGACCTTGATGAAAGTGGTCGTCTTAATAAATTAATTCGCATGCACTTGGATTCTATGCAACCCCCGTGGAGTCATCATGAAAGCGTACCGAGGAAGCTAAATGATTACACACTCTTAAATATACAGCTGTACTCGTTTAAGCAACTGGATTTTGTTGCGCTTTAAATTTAATTTAAGCTATTTCATTGGCAAACTCAAAATGGTTAATATACAATACATGCACACCACACTGTTTTCCTAATTACCTACGTCACAATATGTTCTTAACTTTTTCCTTGGCCACAGCTTTAATTATTTTTATTTTTAACCAGATAACGGACACCTATTTGATGAACTCAATGTGTCCAATTTTACTGTAAACTAATTTTAGTAAGAAGAAAGTTCGAGGTAAGCACACGCTGAGTGGTGGCCAATTTTGTGTGTAATTGTTATTTTAGTTTTTAAGTTTAATGTTAGCTTTTTGTACCACAAAATAAACATTTTTCTATTCTATTCTTTTCCTAGGTAGGTAAGTTCTTATAAGACCAAAAGGTTAAGTTCGAGTATTCTTTTGACAAGCCATAAACACCGATGGAAAGGTTACACATATCAATATGCAGTATATTGACAAACAGACGAACCCTCTTGGATAATAAACAAGAAATAATAATTTAATATGCCATTTGCTCCGGACCAAATTGAGCAATTTATACGCGTCTCGGTCGTGACTCGTGCGTGTGCGCACTGAAATGCATTATTGACCGAATATAATAACAATCATGTATTCATTGTTATATCGAACAAACTGTCTGTTTGTTCAAAAATCTCCGTAACGTTTCATGTTCGATATCGTCGTTTAAATCATCATCATTCGGTATCGTCCAATAGTGGCTCATTTTGATACACGTTATAATTAAAAAATAGTGGCGGAACTTTCCTTGGTTGGTTCAATACCTATCTGAATTTTGTTTATTTGACACACACAACACGATTATACAAAAAGGAAGAAAGAAAACAAATACATCGACACATAATAATATGAGGGTAAGCTTAACATTTAAATTATAAAGGAAAAAAAAAAAACAAAAAAAAAACAAGCTATACAAATAGGTCCAGTCCACAGTTCTGTGGTCCAGTCTCAGCTTTATTGCTGCTCCCAAGCTGCTGGAAGACAGCGCTGATTTTCAGACTGGGCCTAACAGGCTGACATCACTGGCCGCGAGGTGGATAATAATATACAAAAATCAATATAAAAGGAAATTGTACAAAGAGCCTTTTTATCGAGAAATTGGTTCCAATTTGAAAATAATGTATAAAATAAAAAAAACCTACGAGTAGTTTTAAGACTATCTAAAGTGATCCCTGCGGTCCTTCGAAAAACTGATTTAGACTTTTTTTTTGTAAAGTCGCAGACCAGAGCTAGTTTAACTTATATTGTTTTATTGAAAAGGGAAGGTTTGTTATGTACCTACTGCAGCTCTAAAAGAAGCCGAATATTGGCATTGGCACTGTGAAAGATGATTTGATGAGGACCAATAATTCGATCCTTGAAGTTCAATTAAACAGAAGCTTTGAGAACTCGTTAATTTAATATTACTTATTGCAAAAAAAACGTACCTATAAATTTTTTTTGGCAATATTTTCAAGATATGCCTAATCGGAATTAAAGTACCTACTCATGACTGAATTAGGCTAAATATGAAATGAAATGAAAATTCTTTATTGCACACCATTAATAAAATTAAAACATACAAAAACAAGAGAAAAACCAGATAAAAATGTACAATAGGCTCCTTATCGCTTAGAAGCTAAATATTTTATTTGAAGTTCAAGTCTCGCTTTTAGCTACCTATTATTTCATCAAAGATAATTATACCCGACGGTTTTTAAAACTTGATTTTTCTACAAGTTTTGCCTATATGTAATATCTGGTAGATCGATTAATGATCAACGTAAGATTGATATACTTAATTAATAGACCGTACATCGAATCGATACCACGTAAAAGCTTTTTACATGAAACCAGTCATTGTGTTCGTCTATTATGTAGGTAGATATTTTAATCAAGACGATCGATTGTTACACATTGGTATAAAAGAAGGTAATTAATAATAAGAGGTCGACAGAGTGCGCCCGCGCCGGCCGGTGTTGCCACATGCCGCAAAAAAAACTCAAATGGAAATGAAATCGAACGATTTGAAACGGACTGAATGTAAAACGATGAGTTGTCCGTAAGCCCTTTTTGCTTTACAAATCGTATTTTTGATTATTTGCGGTATCGAAAGCCGAATACAGCAAAAAGTACGAGATCAAATAAACAAGTCCCCAGATATCCTCAAATCGACTTTTTACTACTTGATTCATCAATAAGCAATGATTGGCATAAATATTGATACGGAATGTCCTTAATTTATTGAAGTGTTTTTCTCATATCGATCTCGTTAGCTTTATTAGCCGCACATGCAGTCAGTTAGCATACATAACGGGACTCCACGAGTCTTCAACTTAAACGTTTGTGGGTATTTTATAAGATAAAACATGGTCTAACCTAGTACAATCAGTAGCAAAACTTGATGGCAAAACAGCCTTTAAGTCGCCATCACAAAATTATTTAGGAAACCTGCAGAATTACACTTGTCAATACTTAATTTTTTGAATCTTGTGACGAAGCCTTTTTCAAACTATGTAAGCTTAAACCTACCTACCAGTGATTATCACTGAGAGACCAGAGTACGACAAACCAGGCAACGTTTGTTGTTAGGTTTCGTTACATATGGTATAAGTTTAATTCAAATATGTAACTTATTTTCAATCCTGATTAACAGAATAAATTAATTGTTGTGGCTGCGTTACTGTTAATTGTTGCCAACTATTTATTCAAAGCTGTCTTTAAAAGTAGAACCGGAAAAAAAATAAGAATCTGTAAAGATATGCTCAAGAACTTCCTCCGCTTTATAAATAAGCTCAAAAAATTTATGAGGATTGAACAAGGTTTTCTGTGTTTAATGAGCGAACACTACCATGTTTTTTATATTTTTATTACAAATGACCACGTTAGTACCCAAAACTTCACGGTCGAGTATCTACTAAAACAAATAAAAAAATGTTAGGAGCTTTTAAATGAATATAAACTTACAGCGTTATGATGCAGTCAATGCCTACACTCAGGAAACTCAATGCTGTACCTAGATATTGTCTAAAACCAATTGTAATAGCGTTAACTTGCAAGCGTTTAAGCCATTATTAAAGACTAGACTGCAAAATGAACAAATACCTACTTATGTATGAATATAATTCTGAAAAAGTGAAACTGACTGTACGAGTACAAGAGGGATCTACTAGCTAGCTGTTGTACTATCCAATCAGTTTCGTACAACTTTAAGATGAACTGTGGCATAACAAAAACCAATCAAAGTCACCGCTCCGGCCACGATCCGTCGCGACAAATTGCCTCACCAAAAGTCTAAACGCTCCAAAAAAGAACTGATCACGAGAAAGCAATCCACGACTAATTGGTCATTTGGTAGAACTAAGCGTTCAGGCATTGTGGTTTGGACCCCTTAAATCGTAGTGCAATGCTTGCTGCATTTTCAAGTCAACTGTATTCTGTTGGAAACTGTTAAGATAAGATAAGATAAGTTTTTATTGTAAACTGTTGAATTTAACAAAGATGGTAGGTTTGTTAACAAATAAAATGTACAAACAGTTTGCCCTTTTCGGACGTACAATATTAACATTAATAGTATGTTAGTACTAAGAAACTACTTAGTGTTAGTAACTTCTGGAAACTTAATTTAGCAAATGTGCCTTTATTGAGGGATTACCCACAGGTAACGTGGGCAACATCTAAAAAAAATAATAAAAATGGTGAATCTAGATGAGCCACACATTGAATACCATAAACTGAAAAACTATTTCCTACACATGCAATAATTTTGAGGTGTGCAATGTGCATGGCATAATCCACACAAGTTTCTTCACAGTAACCACGACTGTTTTTAAGAAGGTAGGTAGTAAGTATTAGAATAACTTGGCCTAGGCCCGTGAGCTTCATTATATATACCGAGCTGTAGGTACCTATACTTATATCTCGAGAAAATAAAAACTATAAAAACAATAATAATAATAATAAAAAGCTTTATTTAAATTCATGCAAATGTTACAATTATTTATAATAAAATAATAATTTGATTCATATTAATATTAATTAGTAATAATTCAGTTCAAAATAATAATCACTGATAAAAAAATATAGTCTTTGTTAATTCATTTGAATGGACCCCTTTCGGGTAAAAGCCTCCTCCAAGGACTTCCATCTAGATAGATGTGGATAGAGATCTATCCACAGCTGTGTCTGCAGCATAGATGGAAGTAGTAAGTATTAACATAATCATAATCTAACACATTTCTTTGGTAGTTTGATTATGCATTGAAAATAACTGTTTATCTGCGTTGTTTTCTGAAAGACGGAAACCTGTATTTGACGACCGCTATGCGATGCGATTAGTCCTAAGTAAATAATATTTTATTCATGTCCTTATTAAATTATTTCAACTTGTTGATTATGATAATGTTATCACCGAGAGTGGTGTTAAATTGGTATAGTTTGCATTTCAGTTATTATTTAAAAAATATGATAAATCATTTTAAAAGTGTTATTTTACGGTAAAAATATGCATGCGTGTATTGGAGATTCAAACGTTGGTAAATAAGCGGCACTGGGTTTGCAACTGGTCACATAATAGTTCTTTAAAATTTAAACATGTGTCACAAAAGCCATACAATTACACTACTACACAGTATTTAAATGCCAAACTGTGGAACTCATTGCCGGGTACCGTATTTCCCGAAAAGTACAATATAGGGGTCTTTAAATCAAGAGTAAATAGGTTCCTTCTAGGAAAGCATGTTCCATCTTAGACCTCACTACTGCTTAACATCAGGCAGAGGTCAAATGCTGACCTATTTAATTAAAAAAAAAAAATCTGTAATTAAAATATACTAAAGAGCGACTACTTAGACAAAGCGATTACTTGTTGTTAAACAAGTATTCAGATGCACGTAATATTAGATTAGGTACATAAGTTATTATGTACTGACTACCTACCCTTAAACATCTTCACCAATTTTCTAATGCCTTTAATGATCTAAAAATATACCTACTGGGGCATACATACGTGATTTTGTTTCATTTTTAATTTTATGTTTCTAAGTTATAGTATAATCATTGATCATGCATGACCCCTGATCGTTACATGACTCAACAGTAATAAAATATCTCCTTTTATTGGTAAAATTGTGATCAACATTTTGTAGTGAACAAGTAGTTTAATCAACCACAAAGGTGAGTTAACAAGTTGGCAATCTATCCGATCTCATAGTAGTGGATGGGGCGAGGGCGCTTATCTAGATTTGGCCAATCAGTGCCATTGAGAGCTCAGTGATTATGAATAATTTTCTTACAATATTTTCATTATTACATTGATTACAATCAATGGCAATTATATTTTGGGGGAACTTCATCTTAAAATCCGAAGTAATAAGTAAATATGAAAATATGCTACTTTTGCCTGGAAACTGCGTTAGGTAGTATTCACAAGTTATTCATTACCTACTATTTGCGCTCCACATTAGTGGTAGGTACACGCCACGGTCACTCGAGAATATTTATTAAATAAATAAATAATGCTGAACTTCACACAGCATCATCTAGCCTCAAAATAAGCAGAGCTTGTGTTATGGGTGCTAAATTACTGATATACTACTTATAATATACTTTTTTGTTTATAAATACATACATATTAAACATAGAAACACCCAGACCCGAGACAAATATATGTAGATCATACAAACATTGGTCCCACCGCGGGGATAGAACCCGCAACCTTTAGTATCGCAGGCAGTGGCGTAGCTACCGAATGGCTAGGCGGTGCAGTGCACCGGGGCCCCCAAGCTCAAGGGGCCCTCAGACTCGTGAGTCCCGAGAATCCGGAAGGTTTTGTTCTTAGGACTACTTAGGTATGATTATTTTGAAAATAAAAACAACTACATTATTAGATTTTTGAAATAGTTACCCAGAAAATGACGTTTGGTTCGTTTTCAGTTGTAAAAGAAGAATTATATTTCTCATTTCTTAACTATTCCGGAAATGTCAGTTAAGAAAAAGCGAATTTTATTCCTTTTTCTTAACCAGTTTTCAAAAAGGAAAAAAATTCGCTTTTTTTTTAACCAGCTGTGAAAACGAACCAAACTGAAAATGACGAATCAAATCTTAAGTTTTTACAAAAAAATAAATACGATTACATTTTGCCACACATATTTTGACTCGATAAAACCTAAGCCGTTCAGTTAGGGCCCCGGTTTATTTTGCACCAGGGCCCTTGGCTACCTAGCTACGCCACTGATCGCAGGCGGGCCTTCGCCCACTGCGCCACAAAGGTCGTCTCGAAATATTCTCGAGTGATCCAGTATCATCCAGAATAGAATCTATCTCCGAGTCTAATTTCAACCAAATTCATTCAGTATTATAGTTTCTGCGTGAAACATCCTCAAATACTTTTGCATTCATAATATTGGTAGGATTAGTGTAAGAGTTAAATAAATAATATACTAAGTAAGTATAGGTACGTTTCTTTCAACTAAGGCTGAATATGCTCAAAAAGAAAATGTTCATAAGCAAATTTTAATAAGTTTATATAAAATCTTTTATTTATTAATTTTATGGCTGGCTTTTTTCCATGTTTTAAAGTTAAGTTATTTATTTGTTTCCCACAGAATCCGTAAACAGCTAATTCAAATTAATTAACGTTCTTCCTTTATTAAGAAAAATATGTTTTTGATAAGCGTGGAAGCGATAATAGGGGGTAACCACGCCTGCGCACGCCCTCATCCGCCTACACAAGATCTCTCCTACGTTTATTAACGAATCATTTGTTAAAACCTGCGGAATTTATCAAGTGGCTTAATATTCTCGCCTTTTAGCTTCACTAAGATGCTTTAAAATCATTAGTGAAACAAGAAGAAGGGTTCTATTTATGTGTTCTATACTTTAAGGAAAAAAGTAAACGTGTAGGTATACTACGAGTATACTACCTTTTAATTACTTTTTGTTAACATATTTTTACATATTGTCCATGTCAAAAAAAAAACAAATAAATACTGTTGTATGATAAAACACCTTTTTCAGTTACAGATTTAGGTAAATTTTTCAGTTCACGATTCCGTCTCACACTTGACCATTTTTATTTAAATGAAAAAAACTGAAATACCTATGCTAAAATCAAAATAAATATAGCTATTACCATAATATCGTGTCGTTTAAGACCCGTATGGTACAGATTCAGCGACTCTTAATTTTGCCACCTTATTATCCAGTGATCAGATAATATCAGGCAACCGGCATTCATTCAACTTGCTTTTGGCCATTGCACTCACAACCATTTTTGTTGCTTGATTTTGCAGCTCGTTTAAAAAAAAAATATATGTCCCAAACATATAAATTTTTTTTGAAACAGCGCTTTTGAAACATGTCGATTCAATTAAAATTTACTATTATCACAATCTTTAGGCGTTCTTCCGCGAAATAAGATTAACTCCGGGCTATTTTTAATGCTACGTCTACACACTTCCAAGCCTCGGCAAACCTGTGTGCAAGCGAGAGAATACTATATGTAAGCGCTTGGAGTTTGCCAGCAGGGTTTGCTTGGTGTTTAGTGTTGGTGATAGTGTGTACCTAAATATCTAGGAAAAGCGTTCTACGCCTATGTGGACATATTTGTGTGCATGTCTTCGGCTTTCTCGGGTTTTACCGACCCGGGTAATATAGCCTTGGTGTTGTAGAAAGGCACTTATGGCTCAGGCGCGTTTTTCCCGGCGTTATGGGAGTCCCCGTGGAGCTCGGCGGGGCTCCGGCCGCCCCCACTTAACGCAATTTATTGCGCGACCCTTTAATAAATAAATGAATAACCGAAGAAAATTCAATGATATACAACCACGACGCGTGCTGCGCAGAGTTTTCCCATCGTATAGTGAAAAATTGCCTTAATTTTGGAAAATACAAGGAAAATTATAAGGGCTTTTGTTGTTGATAATGTAAGGTACTTATAGAATTATATTGCTTCATAAATAAGCTTTATTTGTTATTTATTACTTTTTTCGGTAACAAGTACTACCTAACAGTAGTATGTCATGTAAAATAAATAATACTATGAATCTTCAATCCTATACCACCCTAAAAAAATACCTATGAATACAACACAATTTTCTAAACGATTGTAATAATGTAATAATACCTAGGTAGATACTACATTTTTAAACTTTAACTGAAACTTTTCGGAAACTGATTATAATTTTATTTGCATTTTATAATCCAATAATATTTTATATCGCTAAATATAGCATCATAATGTTTTCTGCGCTTCATCCCAAATTCATAATCGTTTGTTCCATGGGAGAGTCAGAGACAATCGTTTGTCCCGAGTCCCGATACTGGGAGTACAAAAAGTACAAACTCATTAGTAAGCCCGACCGGGAGCACAAGAATTAATGAAGGCGAACAATAATTTAGGGTTTAATTAAAAGTGCAGCCCCCTGTAGAGCCGCCTCCGCGCCAGCCCAAAATAATTTTATATAATTTTTGAAGGTAATTTAATAAGATTCACCTATAAAACTAATGTATTTAAAAAATTACGTATAACTTGATTTTACGCTTTGCTCCATTATTTCCGGTGTTTTTAGATTGAAAAATGCTAAGTAATTTAATCAAAATTCATCCATAAAATGAATGATAAATAACGAAGAGGTGTTGTGATTTCGTGTCTATATGGAAGCTTTATGGCTTTTCAATAGTTATAAATAATTCATTGACATTATTTTTAACGAGATTTAAAAAAATAATGACTTTATTTTGGAGTTAGGTAGAACGAATATAAAAATCAATACTTACGATTTTTTAACTTATTTCTTTCCCTCATTCGTTCGCAAATGATGTTATAAAATGTGTGGACCTACTAAAATTCTTACTTTCAGTTTCATTCAAGTGTTTACATCAACAATCGTAAGTATCAAAAACACTTGTTCATAGGTATAACGTCTTTTCTCACAGGTATCGAGTTTAAACAATGTTCCTTTGACGCCGTGACCCTTAGAACTTGCGCTAAGAGAATGGCGATTATTCCCAAATCACTGTTATTACAGCACAATAGCATTGATGAGGGGACCGCATAATGCGAGATCGAGATTGATAAAAGTTTACAAGGTCCATAGTAACTTTTCCCTTCTTTTGCTATTCGAAATCATTAAGTAAATTGTTTTTATACCTATGCTTTTTGAAGAGTGCATGAAAGGAGCCTTTTTGAAGCGCACTTAAAATTCTTACACCACACTGGTTTGAAAGAACTAATGACACGCCAAGAATAATATCTCAATTGTATGAAAATAAAAACCTTTAATATATTTTCTATTGTCTTAACAATTTGCAAGATATTTCATGCTCTATAGCACGGAACACAAATCATGTCTCTAAAAGGATAGGTAACAATAATTCCAACAAAAACAAGTAATTGACGGAGTTCGAAAAAGAGCGTCAATTAATTGCTGGAAAAATGTTCATTCATTAATAAAACCCTTACATCGAAGCTCAATGACAAGAAGTCTCTGCAAGAAGTGGTAGAATTAAAAGTAAAGTCATGTACAGCTAGGTGTGTTCGTTCCAATGCTACCACCCTTGATGCGCAAAACAATGGCACTGTTCGAAATGCGAAACCAAACGGAAGTCCGCGGACCCCCGGGATGCGACGATTTTCTTGCGCTCGCGCTCCTCTACACTTATTTAAAAAGTAAAAACTGAAATGTGAATGCACGCAAAGAGGGCTAATGGGCACAGTTTTGTTATCGGCGACGCATTGAACTCAAGTCGCGGCTCATTGTTCAAGCGTATAATTATCCACGTATTCTTCATTGTTGCGCAAAATCAAAGAATATGTTATTCATTTTCCCCTGACTTTTGACTTGGAACGTATTGAGTGAGTTCAATGGAAGACGGTTAATTCTTCTCACGAGCTACTGCGTTTTTAAGTTGCCTTACTATTAAAGGACTTGATGATTTAATACTAACTTACCTACTCTACATTTGATATGGATTTAATAGGGAATTTACGTTGACTGTGTGAATGGTGCTGTCTAATCTATAAGGTTTCTTACGTCATATCCAAGTACCTTCCTTAAAACCTACTTGAAACCTTACTCAAAAAGTAAAAGTAACAACGATAATAACTACTTACAAAATTTACTGGTTACTAACTTTATCTAAAACTTGCTCCAGGGTTCATGCAGAGTTACAAATTCAATACTCGGCAAGGTTACGTATATTGGCCAAAATTGTGATCCAACGAACCTATTTCAAAATTTATTTGATTTTAAGACATGCGTATCAAGTTTTAATGGGTACAACATACTAAAACTAATTGTATTCCACCATTCAACTCAGGTGTGCTAGCACCCAGCAAACCAATCATCTATAATGAAAATCATAGCACTTGTGAAGTCAAAAAGCGAGTTCCATATGCCTTTCAAGCACCTACAGTTTTCTACTTCCATTCTTCACACGACGTCACGTGCGCATGAGAGTCGACATAATGCCTCCTCGTGTGATCATTCAAATTCTTTGAAATCACTAATCGGTTCTGCAGTGGTACTCACGTTCAAGAGAGCTTGAAACATAAATGGCATTGTCGCGTGCGCACATTTTCGTACTGGCATAGTTATAAAAAATGTGCAGTGATAACGTAAGTCAGTTTAAGCGTAGCAGTGAAACCAAAAGCTCTTCTAGATATATTCACCTGTAATGTAACAGAACGTGGTAATGCCGCCACTGTTTTGGGCACGCTTCCGACTGACAGTGACCTGGATCATTTGAGCTATCTATAGATCGTTTCTAAAGATCCTTAGATAGTTTGACGAATCGCATTTAAACGTCACATATATAGGTACAATTACTAAAATTATTTACCTAAATGTAAATAATTAAAAAAACGTAAATATTTCGCCCAAATCTTTTTTCCATCTAACCTAAATTAGTTACCGAAGCCCCCTTTATATGCCTGTATGTATAGCATTATACACACAGGCATATAAATTACCACTACCCAATACCCACCCAAGAAACCAAACTAAATTTAGTAGTCACCTTTTTTCAACAAAATATAATTTGTTTGATTTGTAAAGAGTGAATGGTTGCGCGTGGTGTGCTCTCTCGTCACTCGGCACAGCGACCTATTGTTTGCAGTTCACGGGTGTCCAGTACCCCGCCATTTTCTCCGCAGGGCTTCGCTAAAGACCCACCATATTAATTCACATTCTAGAGTCACCAAATGGTCCGTTTAACTGTCAACGAAGAATAGCTCTTGCCCTTTGAACGTTATACGATGTTTTAAAAGAGGAGTTGATTTAATGGGTGTGTAATTTCCTGTTGCAAAAAACGACGTTACGGAGAATTAAGATGTTTGTGTTTAGAATTAAGAACCGTAGAAATTCGGATGTTATTTTCTAATGTGTTTGAAAAACAAATGTTTTGAAATGAATATTGTGATAGAAGATGTAGTGTCCATTGAATTCATACATATTATAAATATTTGAAGACTTTTGATAAAATATTATTCAATTTTGATGTTGATTTAACATAAGTAACCGGCAGCAATACTCAAATAATCAAAGCGTCGGCGTCTGCAAATGAAATTAATATAACGAAGATAAGATAATTCTGCTGGAAAAAAATGGAAGCGTGAATCAATATAATTGATCATAGTAAAAAGCACAATAACTATTTCTATGGTTAACCTAACAAACATTCTACTAATTTGACCAGTGCGATGTCTACCGCGCCGACGGTAACGCGGTTGCGCATAGGCTCGGTAACGATTAACACTTAGCTACATAGACTGCTAGAAAGTTGTGCTTAGGACAGTGTTTGTCGGTTAAATAAACAAGGGTGAGTATTTTTTCGAATTCCTGTCGAGCATCCTATACATTTGATATAATTTCTGCTTGATACTGTATGTTTCAGACGTTTTCCGTCGTGTATTCTTTCTCAAATAGAAAGGTATAACTAATGAGATTAGATGAAAGTAACTGAGCTAGTAAAGCCCTAAGGTTTAAATGTAAGTAACGATTGGTGAGATTCCGCTTTCAGTGTTTATAAGTTTTTAACACTATTCTGTAGTGTCATAACATAGGGTGAGTCTTACAAAATACTGATCGAAAAATCAATAAGCTACGAAGGTGTGTCGTGCTATGTCAAGGTTATGGGGCTAATCAACACCCCAACTGTTGCTTATTCATGTTTTATGAATATTATGATAATGCCGATTTCATCACAAGAGTGAAATTATTGGTCAAGTCGTGGTTTCTATTTCGTGCAATTTTTTTATTACGTATACTTTTGTGTTGGCATTAGAATGATAGGTATAATAAAATATGACCTCCTAGGTGAGTGTAGAACAGAAATGATTCCCTAGTTAGCACTTTGCATAATAAAATGACATGTTATCATAACAATATCTTGATATAAAAGGATCAAAAAACAATAATTATAAAAATACTTATGTATTTTTAGTTGTTTAGTTGTTTTTAGGTAAGTACATAATTTAACTAAACTGAACTATTAAAAGGATCATTATCAGTTCTTGCTTTAGTAATAAAAATGGTAACATCAACTATGCCTGCAAAGAAAAACTTTAAAAATCAGAGAAACAAACATTCTGTTAAATCTAAATATTGCGTTGTTGTAGTAAATTATTTTAGTTTTTAGGTGGTTATAAAAGTGGTCCCCACAAATGCGCAGACGCAGCGGGCACCAGCGGGGAGCCACCAACGGCTCAGCATATAAATACATTCAAATACCTAAATATAGACACGTGTGTATTTACTTATTTTTGGTAAATTAAACATTCATGGCGACCATTGAAAAACAATAATTTAATTTTTATTATTTATAGTAAAGACTCGAATTTTTAACCGACATAAAAGCTACCATAACTGTGTAGTTTACTTTTTGCACTTAAGTCAAACATTTCTTAAATTCTGAATAACTTTTACGTTTTCTTCGTATTCTTTGAATAATGTAAGTAAATAACTTACATTATTCAAATAATACGATTAGCTTTGATAATTTTTTTACACTTTTATAGGGGAATATCACTCTTCTTTGTTTCACATGAGATTTAGGTGTACAAGTCTAATCTTTCCCTCTATATTTATGGGAATACTAATGTTCAGTTTCCGCATTTCAATAGCAGATACTGAGACATTAATCTACTTTATTACTGTTTTTATGACTTTGTTATTCTAGTAAGTTAAGAGTTAAGAAACAATTTATATTTGCAAAGATGAAAGAAAATCTACCAATCGGTTTCAGCGTACCTAAATCTATTTTCGTAATCTCTTGTGATTACTACTTTTCACAAATACTAAACTTATATACTGTGACAATTCTTCACTTTATTAGATGGGTTCCCCGTTGGAGCTGACTATTAAGATTTAAGAAGAATCAACTAATCTAGACCCAAACCATGTTTGTTGCCCTGGTTCTTTAAGGTATTGGTCGCTAAGAAACAGGAGTAGAATCACCTATAGCTTTTAGTGTTACTAGTAGTCCTTGTTGGAAACATTAAGTTGAACGATGAAATCATTCTTTTCCATTTGTTTTTATCTGTAGCTTTATTTAGTTCATTCATTATTGTCATTCATACATTTATTTCTCTCGAAAAATATAAGTTCTACTGTGCACACGCCAATTTTTTTTTTATTTATAAAAAATAGTTTATTTAGCTCCCAACCATTAGAAGTAGTCAGAAACTTCTTCAGTCCTACTAAATAAATAATTTTTCAACACACTTGCTCATAAAGTGGCTTTATGGTCACCGCAATTAGGCACATAAAGACACCCATAATCAAACTGTGACTTTTTCATTACTATAACTCACTAGTGAGTAATAGATTTTTTTTTTAATTTTATTGATTGAGTTGCTTTGTTCTTAAAAAAGTTTTTATTCAGAAAAAAGATCGTGTTCAACAGAACAAATAAATTAATGTTCCTATTGCTTGCTCATTTTATGCAACTTCTTATTTAAATAGATAATTTTAAGTCGTACGTGTTTAATAAATAAAACTTTCACTCAAATATAACTTTTGTTTTCTCTGTAATAAAAGAAACTTTAAATTCCCCATTTTGTACGTGGCAGAATAGGCGCAAACCCTGTGCGCGGCGCGGAAATATAGTCTGTGGCCGATCGCAATGCGCGCGCATACGAAAACTGATTCATTTTTCCCGCAATAGCGAAACATTTTTCACAACTCGTTTTCACTGTTTAAAATTAGTTTTTATTGTTATTTTATTCACAAGTGTGTTGAAAAACGTCGTATGATACACGTGTGTATTGATGATTACCTTCCTCGGCTATATTAAGACCCTCGCCGATGGCTCGGGTCTCAATTATTTGCCTCGGCGGTAATCACCAATATTACACACTAGTACCATAATGTACTATTTGGCATTACGTAAATGTAATTTTTATAATGTTATATATGGTTATAACACAGAATCAAGACTACGCATGCATTATTTATTTTATCAGCTCTGGGCTCTACAATAACTACCTCGGCAAAACCAATGTTTGAATGTTTATCTGTATGGACCAAAGTTCAATTTGTCTTTGCATTATGGTATTTATTTATAGAATCTAATCTTATCTAATTTACAACTCACTATATAGAGAATACCTGCACTAGCTAGAACCAGTTGAACGATCACATATTGGACGAACGTCGTCCGATAGAAGTGAACTGCAGTGCCATAAGGATCGTTAAAAGCGATCTATAGATACATAAAATAATAATATTAAAATAATGACGATTAGAGCTACCAAATGATCTTTAATAATAGAAAAAATGGTCTGAGAATATCTACTATGCCTTGGGGAATAGTCGTGATCCTGTTTCAATTTTGGAACTATCAATGCAATGTATAAATCCGTTTCTTTCATAAATAGGAAGAAAACAACAGCGAGCCACGATCCCATCTATATCTTTATGGAGGTAAATAACGCTTCATAAATGTTCCAGCACCGCTATTTATAAGATCGTATTATTTATCGTACTATTATTTTATTATAAGCTAAGTTATCGCTTGTCAAGATATGGATATGCCTTTTTACGGTTCCGTATCCAAAGGGCGTAAACCCTATTTTTGCGACCAGTTCTAGACTTGCTTCTGACTTCGATATATATTTAGAGGTTTTACGCAGAAAATATAGGTACTTATACTTACTTTACCTAATTAAATAAATTAATAAAAATATGTAATTTGAAAAGAATTACATAAACTATATAGAGTACCATCAGCATTGACGATGATTGTCGGCAATAAACTTTAAATACTTTGAAAAACATTAAAATTAAATGCACTATTTTTAATCCTGTTAAAACGGGTTAAGAAATTATATATAGTTCTGGATAAAGTTCTATAACACCGTTTATTATAAGTTCGCTTATTAGACTGCTATTTCGTGGGTTAAGCACATACCTATTTTAATGCATGGGAATCAAGTACATTATGTAAAAGGTAGGTACAATACTTAAGTATGACGTCACATAACTCGGTGGGCGGTTAAGAGGGCGTGGCAGGCCATAGCCCTCCCTCTCTGACACTCCCAATTGAAACCGGTTTGCAATTATATCTAGGTACACATGTACTACACTTTCATAAAAGCTTAATAAGCCTCTTGTTTATTGTGAAGACGTTATAAGGATCTCTTCTTTCTTATCTGACTGATATTGGTTCTGTTCTCAATAATTGCGGTATCAATAATGATTCGGCTACAAGTAGAAGGAAATGGCGAAAATAAATGTGCCATTACTAGGTACATATTTTATTGACTGTTGGTCGGTAATTATACTCCTGCGACTTGCAATAGGGTATTTGACTCTTTCAGAAAACCATTTCAAAGTGTTCTTTGATATATTATATGCACACTGGTCATTAAATTTCCTTTAGATTTAACATAATTTTGATAAAAACCATGTTTAAAGTTTAAACATACAAAATCGCGCGAAAAACGATATCTTGTGTCATGGCGCTGATCACGTGGTACCCGTGACGTCACTCCATAGTAAACAGACAGTACAAGTCCATAGTGACAGACAATCAGTTCGTTGACGTTTACTAGCGTTTGACGTCATCAGAGTCACAACCAATCACAGTGCGTTTTTGTAGACGAAATTTTTTTAATTTTTTTTGTAATTTTTAAAGGTTTTTTTACCAAAAGTAAACATATTTTAGACGTAAATGGAAAGAAATATGCTTATTTAGACTATTTTCTAAAAGGATGACCACAATTTGTAGTTTATTTTTAATGATGTCAAATACCCTATTACCGGTAAAATTATACAGATTCACTCTGTAATTTTTCGTTTTGATTATCAAGGTTAAATAATTACTTAACCTCGTTGTTTTTTATGTAGGTAGGGTACCCTTTAGGATAAGTACTAGATACAAACATCGCGCGAGGTCGCAAAATTTGCTGATATACTGATTTCAGATGTTGTTAGGATACCAAGAACATCAAAAATAAAATAAAAATAATTTATTTCAGACATTTTTGTGTCCATATTGTTCGGAGTATTACTAAGTACACACTTATACTAATGAAAAAAGAGTAACTTACTCCTAATACAGTAAAACCAATTTTGTAGCTTCAAAAGACTTGTACTTACAAAATAAACAGTGGAGTTTAGGAAACCTCGAAGTTCTGGGATTTGTATTGGGCCTTTTTTTCTAAAAGGATGCATCAACAAAAGGTCACTCACATTTGAACTCACCCCTATCTGTGCTCTACCTATCATAATTTCCCTGCCCTGCACTGAGTCGGGTCGGAACAACGTGCCTCTTTGCTTCACTCACTCTTTTCACATTCATAATCATCTCTCACACAACCTAACCTCCACTTCTTCGGCCTGCCTCTACTTGCATACATTACACAGGTACTCATAATCATTAGCTCTTTTGGTAACATGATTTTCTCTGGTGGTGCTCTACCTATAAAATTATAAATGAAATATTGTTGTTTTTAACGGGATGAGATCGCGTAATGGTTTAACAATGAGTTTAAACAGTGAGTTTAAAAAGTGATATAAATGAAATAGCCACTGAATTAACTCATTATAACTGAATACTTAGTTGGCGCAAGTCAACGTCAACTATGTATATTTAAATGCATGCAAATTCTAAGAAACTCAGTGGGACTCAGCAGCTGCTGAGTGTTGGATCTATGATCATTGTAGTTCAAGATCTCGGAGGTGGTCGCCACACGCGGTGGCGTCCCGTGGCTCGTGGCTCCACTCAAAGCGAAAATACAGCTAAATTATAGGATTCTATAGCGGTGTAATGAATAGGGGAAACAGGAAGTGATTCCTGCCAGTTTTAATTTCCTAAAATTAAAAAATCTCCTACAAAATATGGGCATGTGACGTCCAAAGCACATGCTACCATAGGTACCTACGAAACCGTATGTATGATTTAGGTAAAACAAATTTTCGTAACTGACGATTGTGCGTTTTTATTTCGAAATGTCCTTGAACAAACTAAAATGTTTGTCTAGCTAGTGTCTATATACCAAGTTAGCGTTCTTCGTAGGTATAAGGTGTGAACACGTTATTATATTTAGCTATGACTGTGACTGTAGTTGCTGTACTACCATCTACTAGATCGTCTGAGTCTCTATTTTTTTTTTATCAATTTGACTCTTAGCTGAGATCGCATGAATACACAAGGCAAGTTTAAATTGATTCGCTGTTCAATTGACTCTACAATTGAAAGCTGAGGAACGTGTGCGCCAAAAAACAGTGCAAATAATTGTGAAGCATGTTTAAAACGTTAAATAATCCTGTATATGTGAAACCAAAACGAGATCTTATTTTTGATGAAAACTGTGCTTTACTTAAACTCGTTACAGAAAATGGAATATTGATCAAAGAAAGGGTGAGCATTACTTTTGGTTATCATTATTATATAAGTAAGTATTTTGTTTCATATTTAGCGTTCATAAGTTTTTGATTAGAAATAATAAGCTACCTGAAGAAAAGCGCCAACAATTTGTAAGAATATATTTATAAAATCTTAAATCACAAACACCAGTATAACCTCATAAACCCAAAACAAAAACATCACAGAACTATAGTGGCCATCATATTGAAAAACAAAACAATTCAATCAATTGAAAACATTGTTCTGCAGGATCTGTCACTTAAAATCAGTTACGCCTATAAATAATTATGAAACAACCTTTGTACAAACTTTCGGGAATCGACGTAGAAGCATTCATTGTGGACAATGTCTGCACCCAACGACTTGTTTAGGAAACATCACTTTGTGTTGAATAAAGGAGTGAGAATCATTACCCACCGTGACGGGACTTGGGACAGTTGTCATAAATCAACTCGATGAATGCAACTACATGGTTTAGAATTTGAATGATAATGTAATTTAAAAGTTTTGCTTCCTTATTTTGTCTAAAATATCGTCAACAAGAAACAGGTTCATAACTGTATCCCATAAGCACGGTAAAAAGTGTTAGATATTTTGTGAATTCACATCTCCTGGCCCACGCCCATCGCCACTGCCATGATGATACCTTGTTGATGACGATGTCTTTGCTCGCAAAAAACATAAAAAGGCATAGGCAATTTTTTTAATAATCATTTAGCGACTGAAATAAGTAAGTAATGAAAGTTTGTACCTACCTATGGGGCAATGAGAGAGCAACATTCATTGCGAACGAAATCGAGGGAAAAAACTTAGTAAGATAAAAAATTAAATACATTACCAGACATTGATTAACCCCGCATCGTAACTAAAACTGTAGTAAAATGAGTAGGTCTGTGTTTACGTTGCTGATCTAAAAATAGCACACTAAACCAATTCTGTGACGGTAGTGAGCGTGATTTCATCACAGGCATGAAACATTTTCGATCGATTCCGCTATTTCTAATCCGCTAATTTATTTATCTCTACGATAAAGATAAGCGTTGCTGATAAATGTTCAGTTACGATGTCAGTTACAAGTATCGATACCGGAGTGTACGAGTGTTTCATTGTTTTATGAATGTAGAGTTCAGTTTGTTCATTTGGTGGTTTTTGTTTTGTTCATAATGAAGGGGACTGACGCAGAATGGAACCCACCATACCGTGGGTCGAAGAACAAGTACAACCTCGATGTAAATGGAGACTCAAAGAAAAAAGAAGAAAGGTTAGTCCGATTGTTTAATTTAAGTATGATAAGGAGTAAGAAAAAAGGGCCGACTGGTGCGACAAAGCTGGCGACCGCAAGTCTTGGAAAATAATGGGGAGACCTTTGCCCAGCAGTGGGACAACATATGTTAGGAAAAAAAAGGAGCGAGAACTCACGCTATAAGTCATTTGATGTAACGAGTACTTGCACTCTATTCGCTATGGTTATCAGCTTATTAAGACTCAAAACCGAAAATCTGTTCCCTTATGGCTCTGATCTATCTGGCTTGCTGCAAAGACCCTGAATCAGAGCTTGAAGAATTCAAGTTACAGTTTCAAAAGTATTGTAAAATGCACTTATGGAACATAGAGAGATGCTATAGAATGAATGATCATTTAAAGAAGATTTAGAAAATCAAACTATCAAACTATTTTCAATTACTAGTTTCAATCACGCATAAACTAGTGAACCAATTTGGATAAAACTTAGAAAAGGTGTAGATAGTGACCTAGAATATCATATTATTAGGCTATTCAAAATGTTGGTACCACGCGTGCCGCACGCAGAAACTAGAAGAATTGAATATGATGAAGTTCTGTAAGTAACCGAATTTGTGATTTATTTTAGCGAAGCCGTTGAACCTGAAAAAGATGAAGTTCCAAGTATACCTTTCCTGACACTTGTAAGTATTTTTGACTGCAAGAATAAACTGAAATACGAATGGGCATAAGATGCCAGCAACGAACGGGGTGAAAAATAGTTGGAATTATCTTGTTCTTGCAATTCTTGTGCGATCTATCGATTGCACAACCTTGTGCGATCGATAGGTAAAAAAAATATTTCTGAGGGCATATTTTAACTTTGATACAATCACTCATGCTTATAACATTATTTTTATTTCAGTTCCGATTTGCCGACAGAACGGATAAAATATTCATAGTAATAGCGATCATTTGTTCTTGTATAAGTGCAGTGTCTCAACCATTAAATACGCTTCTAATGGCAAATCTACTTGAGTCTATGGTCGCATATGGGAGTTCAATATATGAAGGGGTACCGGACGGTGACCAATTGCTGGAGGATGTCTTCTTCTTTGCAGTATACAACTCTATAATTGGCTTTGGGATAATAGTACTGTCGTATATTTCAATCGTCTTGATGAATATGGCTGCTTACAGTCAGGTAAGTTAAGAGTTTTCTTTCGTAAAAAAATACTTAAAATAATACCTTATTGCAATTAATTTATGTAATATATCTTTCTTACAGGCATTTAAAATAAGAAGAGAATATCTTAGAGCTTCTTTAAATCAAGATTTTGAATATTTCGACCTTAAAAAGAATGCAGATATGGCTTCTAAAATAAACAGGTGAGATTGTAGTTTTAATAAAAAGCATCTTATCATCACGTTAGCCAACACAACTACGAGTATAAAAACTGTAATGAAAACTTCAGTAAATAAAAATAAATAAGATTATTTACGCTTTTCACAATCTCACCAACGAATCTAAGCGAATCTTGTAAAACACTTCAACCCAAAGTTATTGTTTTTAGTGATGTGATAAAATTGGAAGATGGTATCGGTGAGAAATTGGTGATATTTATATTCTACCAAGCAGCGTTTCTGAGTTCATTGATCATGGCGCTAGTGAAAGGGTGGAAGTTGGCTCTACTTTGCTTGGTGTCATTCCCGATCACCCTCACTTTGGTTGGACTAGCTGGCTTTGTAAGTTATTATTAAATATTTTATTCATGAATGCGCAAAGGATGAATGAATGTTTGTTGTTTCTGCACCCAGTAACGTATGTAACGTTTTAAACTACAAAACTGTACTTATTCTCTTTTTTTAAATGTACTTCAATGAAAGTGATTGATAACGTATTCTTCTACTATTATAATTCTGAAAATATAAATAAATGTGTTGATGTAGATTAAAAACGACTGTCATAGCACAAAACTAAAAGAATGACCGACACCGACAGCGCGATTTTTTATATGTCTGCCATTTTGTTCTAAATAAGTTTTTTATTGGCACAGGTAGCTGCAAGATTATCTAAGAAAGAGTCGGCGGCGTCTGGAAAAGCAGGAGCTATTGCAGAGGAAGTGTTATCAGCCATTCGAACAGTTTATGCGTTCAGTGGACAAGAGAAAGAGATTGAGCGGTATCAAGTGCACTTAAAGGAAGCTAGGAAAATCAATATCTTGAAAGGTAAGATTTAGATAAGTCGTGCTTCCGGAAAAAAACTGTTATATAGAAATAAAATAACTACAGTTTTCTCTAGGCTTAGATTAGAATAGAATAGAATAAAGTTTTATTTTCTCCACATCATATACTTTGTAGGCTTTTCTAAGGTTTTTATGCGTTTAAGATGCTTGGAAGTTATTTAAAGGCAAAACATAGATCACCTAGGCAATAATTACAAAGATGGTAACACTTCTCAAGACTTCAATTTGAAAGAATGATGCACTTATTTACAGCTATGTCTTTGGTTTTTTTAGGCATTATATTTTTGTACAAAAGACATCAACGCGCACATATCCCTTTTATACGAAACAATAGGTAAAATTATAAATTTTACGCTTTCGTAATGCATCAAACCGTATTTCGTAATGGACCAAGTCAAAGAGGCGCTGGATAGACCCCTAAATGAGTGCACCAGAAAGACCACCATCAGAGACGAGTGGCGCAAAATTGTAAAGCGAGCCACACAACTCCCGACCTGACGACCACGACCACTCTGTCAAGAGTGAGACGACTGAGAAGAAGAATGCATCGCGTTGCATGACAGTATTAGCTTCATCTTATAGAGAATCTAGATTGAAATATTCTCTAAACTGGCTGCCTACTAAGGTAGCTAACCTGGATGGATTGGATAGACTTTCCATCCAATCCATCTCAAACAATGTCCCAGGCTATACGCCGCCGTCCCATTGAGAGTAGACAGCATGGTTGCCTCTGTATAAATCAATTAGCCAATTTTTATATTTTCTAATGAAGCATAGACCAATCTATGTTCTGTGCAATAAAAGAAAAAAATTGATTAGATGCCTCTGACAAAAGGAAAGGTATTTGATCGGTTCTATTTTCGCAGGTGTCTTCACTGGTTTGGCGATGGGAATACTTTTTTTCTGTATATTCAGTGCGTATGGACTGTCTATTTACTTTGGATACAAGCTCATGCAAGACGAACCAGAAAACTATGACGTGTCAACCATGATTGCTGTGAGTATCTAATAATTCTTTATTTTGAGCAGATTTGGTGCATTGATACATCAGTTTAACAGGGGTATTTTCAATTTCGTTCTTTATCAGGTCGTCAGCACAACTCGGTACATAATTAACAGATAGAAAACGATAATGTCCGCAGCAGTAAAAAGGTTAAAAAAAACATTCTCCTTTCGTGTCAATGGTACCTACATCGATATTTCGATGTGTGTTGAGTAGAACCTCGCCACCATCACTCCAGCGTCTGTGGCGTCAATGAGGTCCTTCCTTGTGCAGGTGGTAGGGCACAAAGGGCAAACAATAAAACATTGACATGTTTTATTGGAATGAATCAAAATACGAGTCGTGATTTTTAATCATGATTTAAGTGCTAAATTCCCACCAACCCCTTTATAATTATGACATTTTATTTGATTTAATCATGAAAGGTTGTAATGGTTTCATGTTTTTCAAAAAATTTTACCCTTACGTAATTTTTTAATGTAACAACCTATTCAAAATCTAGTCTAATATTTTGAACAACTCAAACAAAAAAGTTTTAAAAGCGATCTTACTCCTAGGTGTTCTTTGGTGTGATGACAGCATCTGCGAACTTCGGCATATCCTCAACCCTCATGGAGGTGTTTGGAGTAGCACGAGGGGCTGGCGCTCAGATCTTCAATCTCATAGACAACGTGCCCACTATCAATCCTCTATTGAACCTGGGAGTCACACCTCCAGCCATCGATGGAAATATTGAGCTGAGAGACGTTGAGTTCCACTATCCATCCAGACCTGATGTTCCTGTAAGTATACCTACGCTTTTCTTGTCATTTGTGATCTTTCTACGCCACGGGCACTGAACTTGTTAAGTAGCTGTTGATAGTTAACGACAAAGTCAACTGTTCATTGAACAGCCAGTGAAATCTCGTAAACAAATAGAGAAGAATACTGAATTTGAACTTAGTTAACTTACAGTTACACAGTTGTATAATTTGTTATATCTACCATGTAAAGTTTGTTTCTGAGACACATGTCATACCTACTAGAAAGGTACATATACTTCCAGCAGTAGGTATTTATTCATATTGAAATAGAAAAAAAATATTAAGCTGTACCTAAACATGACTTAACTGTTTATATATTCAAAAGTTTTTTTTTTACGCTTTTTTTGTTCGGGCCATTCAACAGTTACCAAATTACATTCTTCTATTATCTTATCAATAATCCAATATATTTTGAGTCATGAACAATTTATGAATATCTACTTAAGTAGGTGTATATCAAGGTGATTTGGCAGAGTAGGTACAACAAATTACTCTGCGTGTTAAACACGCCGCAAAATTATCTGATCATAGACCGCGGATTTTTAGATAAACATCGAATTCTTTTATTTTCTTTAGGAGCCCACTAGATGGCGATAAATGGTTTTACTAGGTGTGATTGTCCTAATGAGACTTCCCAACAAAAACTCAACGAAAGCGGCACATAATATACAACTTCTGTGGCGCAGTGGGCGAAGGTCCGCCTGCGACGCAAAAGGTTGCGGGTTCGATCCCGCCGCGGGACAAAAGTTTGTATGACTTACAGATATTTGTCTCGGGTCTGGGTGTTTCAATGTATAATATGTATGTATTTACAAACAAAAAGTATATAAGTAGTATATCCAGTTATCTGGTTCCCATAGTACCTACTACCTACAAGCTTTGCTTAGTTTGGGGCTAGATGATACTGTGTGAAAAAAATGTCCAGCGTTATTTATTATTTATTATTTATTATTATTTACCCAATTAATTAATTTTCGTACGGTGGTGTAACGTAGACATACAATACGCACAACCAAATAAAGGTAACACCTAGGTTATATCTACATCCTTACATATTATATATAGTATATATTTATAAACATGGTTTCGTTTATTAACAGGTGCTGAAAGGCGTCAGCTTGTCCGTCAAGCGAGGCCAATCTGCAGCTCTCGTGGGCCACTCGGGCTGCGGGAAGTCCACTATCATTCAGCTCATATCCAGATACTATGACGTCATCGAAGGCAGTGTAAGTTTTGATTCGAAGTGTCGATTCTGTAGTTTAGTAGGTTACATCATTTAAGCTTACTTAAAGAGTATCTTTGTTACTTCGTTTAAATTCCATTGTGACTCGAAATTATGCGAGAACACTCTTTTGTTCATCATCATCTTCCTACCTTGATTCCACTATAAGTGGGGTCTGCGCAACAGGTATTCTTCTTCCGCTCTGCTTTCATGCATCAATTAAACATTCAATCCTTTCTGCCCCACGCAATCTATGGCTTTGCGAAATTCAGGCCATCTATTCATGAATCAATTTTTTTTTATTGGAACCTAATGTTTTTTTTAAATGGAGTAATCCAAACATTTTGGGAAGCTAATTTCAATTTCCTCGTGCAATCTGAAAGCATGCAATATGCTAAGTATAACTTTTTACAACCTTACTAAACGTTGTAAATTGATATTAGTAAGTATTAGAGTATTTATTAAATTATCTCAATGCTATTTAGATTACAAAATGCAATCATAAGTAGTTGTTATCTAGGTGTTGTCATCGAATGTGCCCTACAACGAATCGATGTTTTTTTGCTAGTCGTCACAACTCGAGGAACGTTTAATACGTCGATAGATAAAACAGTCTGCAATTATATGAGGTGGATTGTAGTCTCCAAGACAGATAAACGGCGCACAAATACCTCACTTTAAAACGCTTTATCACTCTGATTATTTTTAATTTAACAAAAAACTACACGTTTAAAGGACATGTTTCATCCTGGGTCAAGTCTAGTTACAATATTATTATGTTGGAAAATGCCCATGCATTATAAATAAATAAATAAATCTTACTCGTCGTAGGATATTTTAAGGCTTGTCTACGATGCTATATGCTTTTTATAATGTAGCAACGATATATTATTTGTGTTGAATTATTTTATAAAAATATAATCATAGCAACGACAAAAATCCCTTAATACCGTATGGTCACAGTGAATTATTTTGCAACATATTTAAAAAACTCACAGGTATCCATAGACAATAACGATGTCCGCGAACTCTCAGTCCGGTGGCTGCGAGCCCAGATCGGCCTGGTTGGGCAAGAGCCAGTTCTCTTCAACACAACTGTCAGCGAGAATATCAGATACGGCAGAGAAGATGCAACAGACGCTGATATAGAGAACGCAGCCAGGCAGGCTAATGCCCATCAGTTTATCATGAAACTACCAAATGTGAGTAAGCTAACGTTATTACCCATTACCCTTCGTTCTGCTTTGGGCGGGACAGTACCGCTTTCATTCAACTTAGTAAAGTACCTACTAATTTTAAAAATCTAAAAGTTTGTATAAGTTTTTGGATTCATGTTTCAATCACGTAAATCGAGGTATCTGGACTATTTCAAATGTTGGAACGACGCGAGTATAACCATGGGCGGAGACTAATAGCAAATACTTACAAGAAAGCCTTGGTAATTTTGTATTTTCATACTTTTAGGGTTACAACACACTAGTGGGAGAAAGAGGCGCATCACTCTCTGGAGGGCAGAAACAGCGTATTGCTATAGCGAGGGCCCTTATCCGAAACCCAAGCATCCTGCTGCTGGATGAAGCTACCAGCGCGCTCGACAATACCTCGGAAGCTAAAGTGCAAAGGGCACTTGACAAGGTAGAGTTCCCACTGTGATATAAAACGTAAACGAAAAACATTTTCACAGTTTTATAAGAAAAAAAATTACCAATCAAATAGTGCAAATACCTACTATAGCTAATAAGGGTAAGCCAATATGTTAAGAACTGACCAGAAGTCTATAAATTTAACGAATCGATCAAGTAAAATGCTATACGAATTTCAACATAATTCGTAGATGAGCTACGAGAGCTACGCGTTGGCTTATTAGTGTTTACCCAGAGAAATGTAAATAAACCACTTATAGAATTATGTATTTACCTAAGCACGTTACCAGATTCAGTTCACAGACCTAGACCGTATTCACAGGAAAAAGGTTTAAGAAACTCAAGCAATAACTAATTGTACTCACATTAAGTTATTTCTTAAGGTGCTTAAATGTGAAAACACTTCACACAGATTTCTTATTGATCTACTCGTAATTTATCCTGCAGCGTTTTGAGATAATTTTTGATACGATAAGATAATTTCTTATTTCAGTCGAATTTTATGATAATTTCCTTTTTTCTAGGCGCAAGAAGGTCGTACAACTATCATTGTAGCTCATCGGCTCTCGACTATTAGGAATGTGGACATCATCTACGTATTCAAAGACGGAAAGGTGGTAGAAAGTGGCAACCACAGCGAACTGATGAAAAATAAAGGACACTACTACGACATGGTTATGTTGCAAACTAATGGCGATGAGGAAAAAGGTTTGTAGACGTAAACTCTAAATAATTTAATTCTTTACAAACATATTTCATTATTTTTAAAACCAAATAACTTAAATAACGTCTTCGAAAGTTAAATATTATGAGCCCTTAACCTCTCGTGTCCAGAGTAGTACGATTATCGCCTAGCGTTCTCTACATTTAAAATGTTATGGAGAGTTTCTTCGAGGATAGAGGCTTATTAAACAATAATCCTTTTATTTTGCAGACTTTTCAAAAGATAGATTAACTAGAGAAGTGTCGATAAGAAGTGAAAAAGAAGAGGACGACGAAGAATTGGTAGTAGAAACCGTAAGTATTAATAGGGCATTCAGGGCTTACAATAGTAGGAGGTATAGGCTAAGGTTCCGGGTGCTAACTACCTAGTTAGTATAGGTAGTAGTATAGGTACCTAAGAGTAGATGACTTCCTATTTGAGTTCTTTATCAAGGAAGTAACTAATTTCATCAAACTTTACTTGAAGACGGTGTAAAAAGCGCTATAAACTACCTTATCTAATTAGGTATGCGTCTAAACTCAAGATACCTAATAAAATACACGTGGCGATAAATGTTTTCCATATCAATTGATCATCTTGATGTCATTTATTTAGTATGTACTTACTTAGGTATTTAAAATATAATAATAGTCACAATGGGGATGACGATGATAAAAAAAATCCAAACACAGGTAAGAATAATATCATAAATACCTACCTAAAATTATATTAGGAACAAAGCATTAACTTAATTACTTATGTACGTATTTTATATCCATAGCTTCGAGTGAAAAAACCTCGAAAAGCCTCTACACATGTTTATAGAATCTAAAGTTCTTATCAACCGTTATCAACATTTCCTAAGCATCAGTGTTGAGTCTGTTTAAACTTCACAGAAAGAAACAGCTGTGCTCGAAGATACGGACGTGTCATTCTTCCGGGTGATAAAGCTGAACGCCCCCGAGTGGAAGTCTATCACAATCGCCAGCACCTGCGCTCTCATGAGCGGGTTCGCGATGCCACTATTCGCTGTCATCTTGGGAGACTTCGTTGAGGTACGAGTATTATCAATATTTAAAGTAGTTTAGTACTACCTCTATGAAAAAAATAGAACCCTAATTGAGTCTCTTGGTTGTCCGATTATTATGTCTGTCACGAGCCTATATCTAAGGGGTAAGATATCACGTAGACATTGTATTAAGTATTACTATCTGACAACTGTACTATCTGATAACAGTATTGATCTGATAGATTATATAATTATCTACTAGAACGAGATCTGATAGATAAAATTTTGTTTATTTTCAGGTCCTTTCAAACCCTGACACAGACGAAGTCTGGAGACAGATCAAAAATTACGCTTTGATATATGTCGGAGTCGGTGTGTTTTCTGGTTTTACTAACTTTGTGATGGTAAGTCTGCTGTAGCCTGTAGTAGTACCTACCTACTCACATACATCTGTGAATACAAGTATTTATTAATTTATTTTGTAGCCCTTAAATAACAATTTTTGTAGGACTTGTTGAAAAATAATCAACATCATCAATCAGCTGAATTGAAAAATTACATCAAATTGTTATATGTATATCATAGTGATTATCCCAGTAAATGCCGTCATTAAAAATATAAAAAATCAATGAATGCGACGAGAATGAAATTAAGTTATTTTGTCCTCCAGGTATTTTTGTACGCAGTAGCAGGAGAGCATTTGACGGAGCGTTTGAGAAAGCTAATGTTCCAAGCGCTACTTCAACAAGAGGTCGCCTTTTTCGACAACCAAGAAAATTCCACTGGAGCTTTGTGCGCCAAGCTTTCAGGAGAAGCTGCTGCTGTACAAGGGGTGAATACTTAAACCAACACCCAGATCCAGAACAAATGTTGCATATATGAAAACATTTGACGACCTCTGTGGAGCAGTGGGCGAAGGCCTGCCTGTGACGTAGAGGGATGGAGTTTCTCTAAACAATACTGTTATAAGTTTGCCGTGTCTGTCTATGTTTGTGTATCTATCCGTGTGTCTGTATGTGGCTTTTTAGGTAACTACTAAACGGTTGAATCTGATAATTTTGTTTGAAAGGCGAATTTATCTAGAGTTTTCTTAGCTATAAATCATGAAAATCAGTTCAGTAGTTTGAAAATTCTTAGCATTATTCATCTAGATGTGTTTTTTTCGTAAAATGATCTACGGGCTTGTCTTACATAAGTTCACTCAAATATCGTTAGTATAATTTCAGGCTACAGGACAAAGAATCGGCTCTGTGCTACAAGCAATAGGCACCTTCGGCTTGGCTCTAGTTCTTTCCCTTGTGTACGAATGGCGAGTGGGTCTAGTAGCGTTGACGTTTGTGCCAGTCCTCACTACCATACTGTATAGAGAGAACAAGGTCTCACAATTACAATCTTTTGGAAATGCTAAGACTATGGAGGAGAGTTCTAAGGTAACATTTGCTATTGGTAATTTTAGTTTTAGTCTATTTTTAATATTACCCTTTTCTAATTCCTTTTCTTTTATACTTACCTAAATCATATTCAGCGCATGCCGAATTCTGCAAAATGTGGGGATTTTGCAGAAGTTTAATTTCCATCCTACCTATTAAAACACAAACTGATTTACTCACGATGTAATCTTTTACTGTTTAGAGCTCGTGTCAATGCGCAATTGCGCATATAAATTTTCTTAAACGAAAAATCCATTGAGGCCAGAATTTGAGGCACGAGGGGGGGGATACTATCCCACACGGCCTAAGTATCTCAGAGTAGGAATAATTTTATTGAATATGCTACAAACGCTGTTACAATAAGTGTTTTACTTCTACTAGCACCCATAGCAACCGCAACTAAGCAGGCAGATTAGCCTTCACCTGACTCTCAAACTTTTTAGATCGCAGTAGATGCAGTAGCCAACGTGCGCACCGTAGCATCGCTAGGACGGGAAGAAACATTCGTAAACGAATACTCAAAGAAACTGGAGCCAGCTGTGGTACTCGCTAAGAAAGGCACTCATTGGCGAGGACTTGTGTTCGGTCTTTCGAGGAGTCTCTTCAACTTCATAATAGCAGCCGCTATTTACTACGGCGGCACGCTTATTGTCAACGAAGGTGTTCCATTTGTTAATGTTTTCAAGTACGTTTCAATTTGATTTTTCGGCTCAGAATTCATGTTAACCTTAGGTATTCGCGCAAAGTACCTAGATGTTTTTTAGCCTTATATCTATTAAAATCTATTTTGTTGCCCAGAAAATTGGTAAATGTGAAAACTGAAATTACTTTTTCCATGGCATTGTCCCTATTTATTCTAAAGGATTTATTGTACGAATTAAAAGTCAACAACTATCAAACAAGTCCAATGTCTGTAAGGTATGTTGACTTCGCAGATCAGCGCAAGTGCTGCTTATGGGTTCGTCCTCCGCAGCGCAGGCGCTGTCGTTTGCGCCTAATTTCCAGAAGGGAATCAAGGCGGCAGGCAGAGTTATCACTCTACTCAACAGACAGTCCAAAATCACGGACCCTGCTCAACCCGCTGTCGAGAACTTTGTAAGTGTTTAATTTTCAAGGTTTCTCTTTCTAATCTTTTCCATCTACGTCCTACGACTTTGGTTAGGTAGGTCATCTGCATTTTCCCCTATTCTCACTGCGGTGTCCTTTTTTATTGGCATTTTTCAATACATTTTCAGAGAGGATCAGGACAAGCAAGTCTTCAAAGTATCCAATTCAAGTACCCGACGAGACCAAACATTCAAGTCCTCAAGAAACTCGACTTGGAAGTGGAGAAAAACAAAACTATCGCTCTGGTCGGATCCAGCGGCTGTGGTAAGAGTACCGTTATACAGCTGCTGGAAAGATACTATGATCCTGACGACGGTATAGTGGTGAGTCTCTGAAGATACAGTACCCAACTCAGAATTTTTGTATCATTTGCTTGATGATCATAGAGTCAGCTGTCGATGGGAGATGTTTTATTGTCGACGAGCGCTAATATGCAATTAATTACGCTATACGGCAGGATGCTTTTTAATGCAAAAACTGACAATTTGAAAGAATGAGGCTTCAAGAAACGAAAGTACCGCGCGAACTTCAAAATTAATCTCCATGAGTGATTAACCAACGTATTCTGAAACAACGTGTGCAACGTGTGCAAAAACAAAAATAAATAAATAAATTATTTATTTATTTTATTGATTTATACTAAGTATTTTTTTTACTCCGCCGTTATTTATAGGCTCAAGACAGCATACCTCTCAGCAAACTCCGCTTAAAAGACGTTCGTCAATCAATAGGCTTTGTGCAGCAAGAGCCTATCCTCTTCGATAGGACGATAGCGGAGAACATCGCTTACGGAAACAACGCCACCAAACCTGGCATGGACGAGATAATAGATGCAGCCAAGCAGGCAAACATCCATAACTTTGTTACAAGCCTTCCATTGGTGAGTTGCCAAATAGGACTATGGAATTATAAGTGCATTGTGGAACTCTTGGCATGAAAACTGTCCCATTGATTAAAGGAGAATGAGATCAAACGCCACAGCGCAACCAAGGTTTCAAAAAACCAGCAAACCAATGCAACAAATAATCGCAAGTGCGACAGATTTCTAAAACAAAATCTTGCTGTAAGAGGCAAATAAAAGGTAGTGCTTCCAAAGCAATATGAAGCATCCAGTGTCAGTCAAAAGTTTGTTTAAACTTAGATCTTTCTTTTTTCTTAGATTATTTTGTTAGGTTATTTCTGTTGTGTGAAAAAAAATAGGAAACCTTCTTTGTTTTTCCAGGGATACGAAACTAACATTGGCTCTAAAGGCACTCAGTTGTCTGGTGGACAGAAGCAGAGGGTAGCCATTGCGAGAGCGCTGATCCGAAGACCAAAAATGCTGTTACTAGATGAGGCCACGAGTGCGCTTGACACTGAGAGCGAGAAGGTAAAGTATTGGTGCAAATGGCTGGAAAAAGGTAAGTCTCGAACACTATTGTTCGGGACTTTCTGGATATCTAGTCATAACGCGAAAAACAGTTTATAACGTAGGTTGAAAACACAATCTAGCTAAGACTTGATAATGCACTAAGTATTTATTATATACCTTACCTACTCAGCAAATAAATTATGTAGGTACTTGATTAGGTAGGTAGTTTCGGTAAGCAGACGTTTAGGTTCTGCCTACATTTAGTCGGAATATTAAAATCTTTTGACACACAGCCGCGATTTACTATCCATCCATGTCGGTCATATCTTCCACTTTTGTAAGATCTAGGCATCTATAGACTGTATTGTATATTGTGTTTTCATCAGGTGGTGCAAGAAGCATTAGACGCGGCTAAAGCCGGTCGTACATGCGTGATGATAGCGCATAGGTTGAGTACAGTTCGCGACGCAGACACCATCTGCGTTGTAAGTGACGGGCGAGTGGCGGAGCAAGGCACGCATGCGGAACTCATGGAACTATCCGGTATCTACTACAACTTGAACAGACGGGGGTACTCTTAGCTATCGGGATTCTATGAAGCATCAGTGGTAGACATAAAGTTAGAGTACAGGTTTGAGTCATGATAAAGCCTAGATTTTGTACTGCAAAGACATTGACGATACCTATTTGGTTGTTTGCTATCGAAATGTAAAAAAATATGTTCTTTTATAAAGTTTATGTTGTTGAAGTTTAACTTTAGTTTGGTCTTGGTCCATGTCGGTACCCAGAGTCACTAACGTCTACTTATACCAGTTGCTTAGCACTTATAACTTAGTTAGTGACTCTGAGTGCAGTCTGAGAGCAACAACCGAATTAACGCCAATGTAAACTGTATTTAATTTGACTATGCTTGTCATGATAGTTCGCGAATTCCCGAATGTAGCTCCAGTATTAGGTTTAAGCAACTTTCTAGCTAGATTATTTATGTAGGTCCTAGGCTGTGAAGTTTTCATGCATTTTGGATCAAATTCCAAAAAAAATATTGTTTTGGTAGGCATTACCTATGCAAAATATATTTCTGTATTTATTTTTTATATAATAACATTGATTGATTGTACTTATACCAAATATTACTTAGAATTTTTCTAACAATCATTTCAAAATAATATGTAAGTACCTAATATGATGCATTTACGCTTCTACATTTTTATTTTTTTTATATAACTTAAGCATAAATACATTTATGATAAAAACATTGCGTTTGTTTTAAACTAATCTAATTTTAGACTGACAATTGTCTCTCGCTTGTCAAAATAACACCACAAAATAACTTTTGTTTCACAAGATCTTAATTTTAAAAGAAAAAGTAAGCAAATTGTAAATCATTGTTTAGTTTGACGTAATTCTGTAGCAAATGATTTAGGGCCATTTCGAATGGCACACAAAAGGACGATTTCATTGTTCCTGCGTGGAGGAAACAATGTTCAGCGCTCCATTATTTCCGTATAAAACATATGGCCAAGCGGACATTTGTACTAATTGCTAACATATTTTGGAAATGTTCGGACTGAACAATAGACTTTTTGTTGTTCAATTTTCTGTACACCAAGCTTTTTTGTAATTTTTTAATTAAAAACCATAGCAACTCTGCTTTGAATAACCGTCTTCTGTCTACCCCTACGGGAGTGTGTTTGTATGAATAACTGTTATCGCTGGGCAACAAGTATCTCGTGTCTTTGAACGGCCAGTAATAAAAATTAGTATCTACCCACATTTTGGTGTCAACGATTTGATCCTACAGTCCAGTAACGTAAGGACAGATCCCGCGTCGACAGTAATTACTACAACAACTTTTATCTACTCTATCAAATAGCAATTAATAAAAATTACAAGTTACATAAAACTATTAATGTCCCGCCGAGCTCCGCAGATCATCTGATCGAAATCGTTTCTGTAGCCATAATAAATTAATTATTTTATTATGTCACAAGCAAGACGCGATAAAACCGACAAATGACTACGGAATTGAGACATCCCGCTATCCCCTTCATTAGACGCGTGAGCCCTTTTAACAAATATCAGCCGTCGTAAGATAAAATACTATCTATCGAGAAATCAAAATGGCTGCGCTTCTTTCATTTTTTGTGATCTCAGCGTGAGGCTTATGCTAATGAGGCCCAAAAACAAACATTGTTACAAGCCAAATGTGTAACATACTATAAAAATAAATTAAATAATAAAGGGAATCGTTAAAATGGATGAAATGTACGTAATTTATCCACGAGTCACCTTTTAAGCATTCCGTGGATGCCTTCGCGGCGGGGTCCCGGCCGCTCTAGACGCGATCTCCGAATAAAAAGGCGCCACAAAAAGACGCATTCAATAAGCCGTTGGCCATTACCGGACGTAATCGATGAGATAAATTAATAATAATGAAATCTGTATAGACGAAACGGACAGACGCAGGCGCCGGACATATTTGACAACTCCCTAATATAAAACTCAGATACACGCAACCATGACGGCATTAAGAATTATTTTTATAATTATTAAAAAAAACAAATAGTATTGATGTTATCTCTGATAAAACAATTGAGCTCATAGATTAGATCCAGCTCCGTCTTAATACACACATTTTTGAAGTTTCTACAGATTCAAGGCAAAAAATCCAACGTGAATATAATTATATGAAAAGAATAAACTATGTAACGAGACAAGATACGCGCGAAAGACAACCCTTCCTTTGACAGTCGGGTAAAAGGATTCTTCACATAGCTCATTTTATCAGCGTAAGGATACATACAAAAGCTACATAAAAGGCGTCATAAAAGGTCTACGATAGACAGCTAAAATGTATCTTTACGAACAATGATGCAATAATCCATATCAAATTAAAGTTTGAATCAAACACTTACGATTCGGCAGTTGCAGCAGATTGAGTAACAGTTGCAATCGGATTTCAGGGCAGGCTCCGTCTCGTGCGCAGACAGATCCTATAAAGATTAGTTTCGATCATAACCGCTTTTACTACAATTTTATAGCCAACATACAATAACAGCGGATGGAAAACCGAAACTACGATACTCACATGGTACATCATTCTCCTGTTTAGTGTATTGTGTGGGTGTGTGATATGATCATCATGTGTATACAATGTTCTTCTTCTACTAATTATATGAGTTTACTAAAGTTCCTACACCGCACGCTGGTGCGCTTATATCGTAGGTCGGAATTGATTAAGGAACAATAAAAAGATTTTATCTGTTTCTTTATCTTTATTGGTAAATTCACATTAAAATTATAGACCATGTTGATGACAGATGGGTTTACTACAGACAAAATTTAGATTAATATTTTATGTATTCACTATGATACTGTATCGGTACTTCTCAATTTCTAAATCTACATCAATAGCTACATCGTTAAGGGTGCATAAATGCTTCAAAATTTCAGTGACAGGAGTGAGCCAGCAATGAGACCATCAGAAAATAGAAAATACACAATTACATCGTTCATTTACGAAATCACGATACAGATCGAACATCAAAAATATTACTATGTTAGACGTCTACGTTCACATAATCGTTACTAGAAAATGATAAAAACGGCGAGTCGGGGAATGAAAGACTTCGACGCAACGGAACGTATGATATCGTTATAATTTACTGCTAATCGATTAATCCATTAGTGAATCGCACTACCTATCTGGCGAATATTTAGAGGCGCTTGTCAACGCTTGTATCTATTTTATGAAAGAAACCCGCGCGGCCGGCCGCGGCGCACGTGTGAGATTCAGCGCCGCGGCGCCGCGCCCACGCTCGCACCGCTCGCATCTATTGTACATTACATTAAATAGTCACAGGGTAATTTCAGTCCGAGTCGAGTTAACGATACAGAGCCTCCGGAAATTCCCGAACCACAGAATCGATAAAAAAAAATAAACATTGCATAATATTGAAAGTACTCGGGAATATAAAATAACAAGTTCATACATCTAGTAATCATGGTTTCTTCGGGGTCACTTTTATTCACATTAATTTTCAATATCAAACACAACACCTATATCGATAGTCGTCTTGAATTTCAGGAAGCACTGTATTAAATAAAATACGTCGTATGTGTCGGGTGTTAGTGGCGGTGCGAAGGGCGGTCGGCTTACGAGTCCCACCAGTCGGGCCCGCCGCTGCCGCCGCCGCCGCCGCCGCCGCCGCTGTACGACCCGCCGTAGTTGCCGCCGTAGTTACCGCCGCCATATCCGAACCCTGAACAAACAGTTACACTTAAGCTGTTGCTTTTCTACATAATGAATCTGTAACCAATATTTCTAATCATTTTAAACGGATCTGCGCTTGAATAATTCAGGATAGTATCGAACGAGTTAGATGAGATTTTATGCGGTGGAAAGAGCCCAGTGGCCATTCCATATAAAATTGCTCCTGTAGTGGGTTAGATGAGGCCTTTAAGGACTCTCTTCAGTCTTTTGAATCTCGTAGACTTTTTAATTAGAATGAATGTAATCAGGCTGAGCTAAGGGAGTCAGTACGCTTGCTGTATAGTCGAGGTATAGAGGTGGAACTGACCAGAGCCGGCGCCGGCGGAGCGCGCGGGTTGGCGCGACTGCGTACGGAAGTCGCGGGCGCCGAACGCGCTGCCGCTGGAGGGAGCCGGAGTGCCTCCGAAGCGGCCGCCGCCGGAGCGCGAGCCGGTGCGCCTGCTGCCGCCGCCGATGCGACCGTCCGCCGCCGTGCTCGTCAGCCAACTGAATAAATACAACAAGTTTGGAATTAACACTAAGTTTATTATTTCTTATTGTGACAAAAACTTTGTTTTTTTTGTAAACATTTAGCCTAAATGTTTAGGATCACATCTAATGTTTGAAGATAATTGATATCTAAAGAGGTGGCGATAGGCCTATCATGTATGAAGTGCATGAGTCTAGAATGTATTTGATTTGAACATTCTCTTTGAAAAACATAAAACACATAAAATAATGTCTACCGCGCCTGGGGGTTTACTATACAAGATCTTGAATACCAGTTTAACTCGGAATGATGCAATATGGGCTTTAGGTAAATTTTCTCAAGAGGCGGGTAACAGATGCTTTTGATGGATGGCCGCCTGGATCCGATAATAATACAAAATAACAAAATTTAATAAAATCATAAGTTACCTGGGCACATCCTGCTTAGCCTCGACGAGCAACTCGACGAGATCACGAGCTAGCCCGCGGTTGGTATCGTTGAAGAAGGAAGTGGCCACGCCGAGGTTACCCATACGGCCGGTACGACCGATACGATGCACATATTCCTCCACGTCAGACGGCAAGTCAAAGTTGATCACGTGACGCACGTGAGGGATATCCAATCCTGAAGAGTGTATGTATTTATGATCATGTGCGTAAACCTTCGTGCTTTGAGTGTATGCATTGAGTGGTTATAATCGCCGCAAATTGCTCATAAATAATGCTGGACTTTTCACACAGCATCATCTAGCCCCAAAGTAAGCAGAGCTTGTGTTATGGGTACTAGATGACTGATATACTACTTATATGCGTTTTTGTTTGTAAATACATACATATTATACAATTATACATAGAAACACCCAGACCCGAGACAAATATTTGTAGATCATACAAACATTGGTCCCGCCGCGGGGATCGAACCCGTAACCTTTTGCGTCGCAAGTGGGCCTTCGCCCACTGCGCTACAGAGGTCGTAATGCATGCATAAGATTGAGATTGCATGATAGTTTTGGTAGACGTTTATAATTCACGCTCTTTTCAACCGCACGCACGCAATTTGCGGAGATCACACCATTAGACGACCTCTGTGGCGCAGTGGGTGAAGGTCCGCCTGCGATGCAGAAGGTTGCGGGTTCGATCGCCGCCGCGGGACAAATGTTTGTATGACCTACAGATACCTCGGGTCTGGGTGTTTCTATGTATAATATGTATGTATTTACAAACAAAAAGTATATAAGTAGTTTATCAGTCATCTAGTACAAATACCACAAGCTCAAGCTTACTTTGGGGCTAGATGATGCTGTGTGAAAAGTCTAGCATTCATCATTCCCTTGCCCTTATCCCACGCTAAGTGGGGTCTGTGAAAAGTCTAGCATTATTTATTTATAATGGAAAAAAAACTTCGCAAAAGACATTCGCGAGTCATAAAACGTGTGAATGAAAGTGACAAGCTTAAGAATGATGTTGTCAAACAAATATCAACACCAATCATGCAAGCCATATTAATCGCAAAGTAAAGATCTTCATAATGAAAATAATTTTCAATATGAATATAATTCATCAGATTTATAAAAGATGTAATAATTGCATTGTGTTGCGATAGCGATTGCTAACTTCTTATTGCATTGGCAACAAGAAGTAACTTTATATTTGATTATGTTACACCAAAATCGCTACAATCTGATTCTGATTATCAACTCTAGTTTGATAAAGATAATCTATGATGGAATGACACAGATTTGCGTGAGTTTTGGCTCAAAATAAATTAATAAATAATAATACCGCAATTATGTAAGCAATGTTCAAAACTATAAAACGTGAATTTTAAACGGGATACCTTTGCCCAGCAGTGGACAATAAAGGCTGAAATGAATAAATGGAAAACCCGGGAAAACAAATGAGTAACGCCCATCTTTGTAACGGCTGAACTGATTTTAATGGGACTTTCACTGGAAAATAGAGGAAGTTGTAGGGCTATATAATATAGGCTTTTATCCCAGAAACCCCGCGGGATCGGGATTTACGCTGGTAAAACCGGGAATGCTAATGAGCCTACCCGAAATCATGAGCACAGCTAGTAAATAAATAAAATCTGATATCACAAGGTTTGGGGGTAGGTGGAATTCCCCTAATCTAAGGCAAAGAGGGAGATCTCACCTCACCAAGGTCGACACCAACTGGTCCACTTACCTTGGGGCCTATCGGCAGACAGTTGATATCGGCTATTATGTCGCTTGCGCGATTCAGGATCCATTACAAATCGTATCTAATGTATGGGAGTGGAGCGCCAGCGCCATCGAGTGGACATCTTGTAATCATACATCGGGACCAATGTTTGTATTCTCTACTAATATTTGTCTCGAGTCTGGGTGTTTCCATGTATAATATGTGTGTATTTACAAACAAAAAGTATACAAGTAGTATATAAGTCATCTAGTACCCATAACACAAGCTCTGCTTACTTTGGGGCTAGATGATGCTGTGTGAAAAGTCCAACATTATTTATTTATTTATCTTAGTGGTGGCGATATTGGTTAGAGGTCGCCACACAAGGTATAAGATCATTTAATGGCAAGGTTACCTCTAGCTGCGACAGCGGTGGCCACGAGTATAGGCGTCTGTCCGGTACGGAACCGACGCAAGGCTTCTTCACGCTCGCGCTGAGAGCGGTCGCCGTGAATCGACGTCACTGGGTAACCCTGGTGGTCCAGGTATTCTTCCAATTGGTCCGCACCTTTATAAAAACAACCGGTATATTTGAGATCCTCAAACCTATCAAATTAAGTAGGCAATTAGGCAAGTGAAGTTGTTAGTCAAATGAAAACAACTGAATGACAATAATTGAATGGTCTTTCTTGTCAATGAAAAGTTCCTACCTGCAACAGATTTAACGACAAGTTCAGGAAAACTAAGTCAATTATGAATTTATGACAGAAAATGGACCATTATGGATGAATTCTAATGAATTGAAGTAGCTTTAAGTGTAACATAATTTAAGATTATGATCAGAAATCCAGTGTAGGTTTCTAGCCAAGCCGCATAAAATGTATGATTGTACAAATGCAAACAAACCTTTCTTGGTTTCAACAAAGACCAGAACCAATTGGTCCTCCTCAGGCCGCGAGCGCTGCAGTAGGTTCGATGCGTTCAGCAAGTCCAACAAGTAAGAGCGCTTGTTGCTATCCTCCACCCACACTACCTGTTGACAAAATACGATTGTAAACCAATTATGAATAAATACTTTGAATGGATACTATACAAATGCTGTGTAACGACGTGTTTACCAAGGTTGATTTCAACAAATCATAAAAATTGAGTAAGCGTATTGGCCATAAACATTTTTTAATGAAAAATTATTGAAGGTTGCAACGCGAAATACGGAGAGTGTGAGTTACTATAAAAAAATTATCTACATAAATTAGAACATGGTATAACAAAATCAATGTAAAATCAAATTATGAAAAAACAGGAATGATAACATTATTTTTAGTACCTACTTATTTGAAAGTTAAGGTGCATTTACACGATGCGATTTCAACCCATACGATATCGTATCGCACGGCAGTTTTTCACGTGTAAACGCTCATCGTATGCGATTTATCATAGCGCGAAACTCGTCGGCACTTCAATGGGGCTTTGCAAATCGTACTAAAAATCGCATCATGTAAATGCACCTTTAGTAAATGTTTTGGTGAATAAGAATGATTCATGATAAGCCATTACCTACCTTCTGCGTGATATTCTCAGACGTGGAGCCGACACGTCCGACCGCAAGGAACACGTAGTTATACAAGAAGTCCTGCGCCAACACTTGAATCTGCTTCGGGAAGGTGGCCGAGAACATAAGAGTCTGCCGCTCGCCGGTCTTTGGCATCGTGTGGCATTCGACGATTTTACGGATTTGTGGCTCGAAACCCATGTCCAGCATGCGATCTGCCTCGTCAAGGACCAAATGGCGGCAATGGTCGAGTGCGACGCGGCCTCGAGCAAGCATGTCTACGAGACGGCCGGGCGTCGCAACCAGTAAATGGCAGCCACGCTCTAGCTCGCGGAATTGGTCATGGATGGGAGATCCGCCGTATCTGATGAAAAATATTGGTTTTAAGTGTTTTTTTTTTTTCAATGACTTGAATTGATTCTAATAACTTAAATTAGTGAGTGTTGAGATGACGGCTGATAGAGCGGAGTGGAAGAGATAAGCCTGTTGTGCTGACTCCACATAAAAGTGGGATAAGAGCAGGGAAATGATGATAATTACTTAACTAGCGGAGAACTATTGTTATTGGATTTGTGAGGACGTTTTTCGTTTATTACATCATATTTGATAAATTACTTTTAATTATTAATCCCACTAATATAATAAAGCTGAAAGTTTGTGAGTTTGTTTAGATGTTTGGATGTTTGTATATTTGTGTTTCAATCACACCTAAACCAGTGAACCGATTTGGATGAAACTTGGAATAGGTGTAGTAGGGACCTGGAATAGCATATATGCTATTCAAAATGTTGGTACCAATCGGGCGAAGCCGCGCGCAGTAGCTAGTAGCATCTATGTTTGTTATCTCTTTAGTAAGTTATTAAATTTATTAGGTTGTAACTAGATGGATAAACAAACACATAAATCTTTTATGTATGCTGTATAATTATCATGACAAAGAAATGTTACTGACATGGCTACAGCGTCATGTTTGTTATTTAGAGCGCATCAGCATTCACTCAAGGCAATCAATTGGTATGTTGAGCATGCTATGCCGCATCTTAGATAGATCTTTAGTTGAGGCTTTAGTTGTAGGGTCGAATAAGGTATGTAAACAACAAAAATTTGTAGACCTATGTACATTATACAACAAATACAGATTTTAATTTCGTATGGAATTACCTTAAAAAGACATTCACGATTTCATTTAAGTTTTGTCTCTGAAGAATAATTGGGGAGACCAGCCCCGATTCTACGAAATTATTTTTATTGAAGTGAGGTAGATTTCTGTTGATTGATGATGATAAGTAATGAAATAGGTTGTTATACATACACGACGCAAGGGCGCACACGCGAGCGGTAGGCGAACTTTCTAGCCTCGTCAAAGATCTGGGTGGCGAGCTCACGAGTGGGAGCCAGCACCAATCCCAGAGGATACTGTTTACGTCTGTTGTATGGCCTGGAAACAAAACATTATTTTAATCAGAAGATCAGATCATCAGTTCAATATTGAACAATGAACAGACAGTATTTAGCTTTCGTGTAAAAAATCTACGTCTAACGAAAACTGTCGATTCTAGAACCACAAATAAAACAAACGGTATCACAGCTGAAGGCATACTGTAGCTATTCTCAAATCTTTTAGGCACAAGATGCTTAGATAACATTTCTTGTTGATAATCTGCGTCTTCTACTTTCTTTACTAAATGCACGTGAGACCTCGAAAACGTAGTTTCTATAAAGAGGGTTACAGGTTACAGCATCTCTATTTTCGAAACTTTGAAGAGGCACATTAAGATACATTAGCAATGCACATGTGCTGGTTGAGTTCATAAAATTTAAACAAAATGGTTGTATGAGTAGTAGTTTATTTTATTTACCCCATGTGCTTGACAGGTCCAGCCTCGTATATCTGGTTGAGTATGGGCACGAGGAAGGCGGCCGTTTTTCCAGAGCCGGTCTGGGCGCACGCCATGACGTCACGTCGACCCAACACAATCGGGATCGCGTATTTCTGCACTGGCGTCGGCTTGTCGTAGCGAGCGGCGGCAATGTTCGTGCGCATTATTTCCGTCAGGTTAACATCCTCAAACTACAAAGTAAAAAAAGTATTTTTGTAGTGGCCAACTGCAAAGTAATAAATGCAATGTAGGATTCTATCAATACCTTCAAGTAAAGTATAAGTTAGTAGATAAATACTATAAATAGTCATGTGGTTCCCATAGCACAAGCTCTGCTTATTTTGCGGCTAGATAGAAGTTTAACTTCAGGAACAATAATAGTACATTACACAAACAAACACTTCAGATAAAGTACCAAAACCCATTTAACATTTTGAACACCTTTGAAGTTGGATAAGCGAAGTGTTGATTAAAGTTTTAACATATAATTGGATAATGATGGTACTACCTCACCACGCTATGTAGTGATAACGGATCTATGTCCTAAATCAAGTATTTATTTTGCAGATTAGGATGAAGATTAATTAATTGGATAAAGACGCCATTACAGAGAAAGCTATTGCATGACAGCTCTTACTGGCTAAGCTCATAGCTATACCTACGTCCTACACAACCCATTGCTAAAAGGTTGAACGCCCCACTGCCTCTTTATGGAGTGTTGAACAAGAACGTACCATTGTGCTCTCTTGACCAATACTAGGTGTGCAGTGCAAATTATGGTACATATTTGGTGTTCGTACATTCTACTACCCTTTACATCTGTTATTAGATGATTTATACAGCGTCAGGAGGCAACCTATGCCTACACTTAACGGGCTGCTGTACCACAATACGTGGAAACCTAGTATGGGTCAGGACTAATTATGTGAGTGATGTGTTCTTTATTTTCAGTCAAATATGGACTTTACTAGCTGGTACCCGCGACTTCGTCAGCCAAATAACATAAGTAGTAGAAATGCCACCTAGGAGATTTAAAAAAAAAAGTTAAAAGCAGTTTTGACCTCGGCGATATAGATGGCGTTCTAACCAAAGCCAAGGAAAATGTATTTTAATATATAAAAAAAATCTTAACTTCCGATGTATTGATGAGTGGGAATATACATGTTACATTTTATCATTAATTTTAAAATCATTTATCATGCAAACAAAATCAAGAGTGCAAAAAGAGGCTCAGGCGGTTCCCAATACAAATTTGCAACCCTTATTTTCACCTTATGATTATTTACAAAAAAAAGTAGCCTATGTCCGTCTCTGAGGTATAATCTTTATCCATGCCAAATTTCAGCTTAATCTGTTCAGCGGTTTGGGCGTGAAATGGTAACAAACAAACAGACAGAGTTACTTTCACATTTATAATATTATATAGTGTGGATGATCTTATATGGCAAGAAAATGAATGGTTTTATGACAATGAAGACTCACGCTGGAGATATTGTCTGGCACACGGTCCCCGCTCGCCTCGACGGGTATATCCTCGTATTTGGAGAAGTTGATGCCGGTATTGCCAGTGCCAAACAACTCCAACTCCTGCCGCTCGTCGCGAGGTAGCGGGATCGTCCAATCATTCTGTAACAAACACAATTTCATTCTAAATCATTGTAAACTAGCCTTAAAAATTGTCTCTTGGTAACCTCGATAACTACTCTTCCGATTTCAACCCCAATATTTAGAATTGACCCTGATAAAACAAAATGTGAAATGAAATGATATGAATGTTTATTCAGAAAGGTCTTAACTAACTAAAGTAAGTACCAATCTTGTATCGAAGAAATGCAAGGGGAAGAACTTACTTGCAGCAAAAAATTGCTGTTTGTAGTTCGTTGTTCCCATATAACATAAGGTGTGACCTAGTTCTAGATTTTGCTTTGAGCATCTCGTTCTAACTAAGTATAAGACCGAGTGATCGCTGCTACATACATATAAAACAAAATGTATTTTCATAGTGACCATTTTTTCAACTCATGTCGACGAAAAAATGGCCGCAGGCGTAAATTTACAGTTACTGCGGCTACTAGCATAGTATATCAACGGAATCCGTTCAAACATCATTGCAGGGTGAGGATAAACACAGTACATACAGAATAATTTGGCTGAGTTGTAAGCGTCACGAAATGCGTCACAGTGGACTTTCCCAAACACAGTTAATTTCTTCAAAAAAACCGCAAAAACAACATGAATAAATGGCACTATTACCGAGAACCCACGCTACTATTAGCGTAATCAACTTCAGGGTCAATCACATGTGGTAGTTATTCCAATGATATCAACATTTCTCGGGGTGTGAATTCCTAGTTCCTATTAGAACCGTTTCCACCAACAGATTACTCGATTAAGGTAATCCGTTTATATTTTAAGTGCAAAATGTGGGCATGTGCCAAATATTTCACACATACCTCTTAACACATTCAGTGCCCATAAAGGCCATTTAAGTATGTACAGTACATGGTCCCCTACTTCATAGGGCACCTCAGAAAAGACGTCAAACGTAGATTACGAGTGTTTAAATCGCTTTTTTTACAGTATAAACGCGTTTAGAGGAAGGCAACGTGTTATACATTATTACCCTTCATGTTCCGTGACCTACGTTATTACACTTACATTACGAAAATGAATTGGTTCAGCTATACAGCCATCACATTTAATCAAATGGTTATGTGTTGGTGAATACGCTTTCTGGCATGATTTCAAATAGTACGGTCGGCGGATTAGTTTATATGCCTATCTTCTGTATGTTTATTTTGGATTCTTTGATCGTAAACGAGGATTTGAGATTGGAGGTAGTTAAAACTATGTGATTAAAGTTAAAATGTTTCGTATTTTAACAGATAAGCGATTTAAATCATTTGTTTCCATGCATTTTCGTAGTAAATTAGACTTGATAAAGCCACATTTTACTGAAACTTGCGAATCTTATCACAATGATAAGAAACTAACTATACTAAAGTTCCTAAACCAATGTGGTGAAGAGATTTAATGCTGACGCATGTTTTTGGAGCTTTTATCTACAACATGTCGTTTGTTTCACGAGTACTGACAAGACACAGCTTGAGAGTGCTGGCACAGTTCACAAGACTAATTTATTGATAGACACATTAAGTTACCTCGTCCCTGCGATTGGACGTGCGGCGCACGTCATCAGAGGCCCAACGCGAGTTGCTGCGTTCATCCTGTCGTGGCTCTGGTTCCTGTAACAAAGATTATATTTGAGTAAATAACAATGGACCGATTTATTATAGAATTTTTAGGTCCGATTGACGTCATTCCTTCCCTTTTAATTAGTCAGGAAATCGTCGGTTTTGGAGCATTGGAAACTACCGCCACAATTCTGTTGAACGTAGGGTTAATTTGTTTAGTCGAAACGGATTTCGAATGCCTAAAATCCACAAATCCCCCTTGATGATGTTGCTGTGGAAATCGATGGGGGAGGCCTATGTTCAGCAATGGACACTAGATGGCTGACATGATGATGAAAATCCACCTTACCTTCCAGCGGTCGTTGCGCGGCGCCGGCGGCTCGTAGTCCTCATCACGGCGGATGTCCCTGGAGGGCGCAGTGGCGCGCGGGCGGTCGCGCTCGCTCCACCTCTCCGACTCGGTCCAGCGATCCGACTCGCCGTTCTGAGCGGCCGGCTCGCGACCTGCTGCGGAATATGTGGACGAAACAAAAGATCATTCTACGGTCATTGTGAGCCATCTAGACCTATCGCTTATCTTGACTGATTGTGAACTATCTAGTCCTATCGCTTATCTACGCCTCAAACCAGCGATTCAAGTCGCCGTTCTGAGCGGCCGGCTCGCGACCTGCTGCGGAATATGTGGACGAAACAAAAGATCATTCTACGGTCATTGTGAGCCATCTAGACCTATCGCTTATCTTGACTGATTGTGAACTATCTAGTCCTATCGCTTATCTACGCCTCGAACCAGCGATTCAAGTCGCCGTTCTGAGCGGCCGGCTCGCGACCTGCTGCGGAATATGTGGACGAAACAAAAGATCATTCTACGGTCATTGTGAGCCATCTAGACCTATCGCTTATCTTGACTGATTGTGAACTATCTAGTCCTATCGCTTATCTACGCCTCGAACCAGCGATTCAAGTCGCCGTTCTGAGCGGCCGGCTCGCGACCTGCTGCGGAATATGTGGACGAAACAAAAGATCATTCTACGGTCATTGTGAGCCATCTAGACCTATCGCTTATCTTGACTGATTGTGAACTATCTAGTCCTATCGCTTATCTACGCCTCGAACCAGCGATTCAAGTCGCCGTTCTGAGCGGCCGGCTCGCGACCTGCTGCGGAATATGTGGACGAAACAAAAGATCATTCTACGGTCATTGTGAGCTATCTAGTCCTATCTCTTATCATAATTGTGTTTCAAGATAGATAGATAGAATAATCTGGTCCTATCGATTATAGTCTCAAGATCATTTTACAGTATTTTCTTTAAACTATTTCTACAGTCATTGTGAACTCTATCTCTTATGATTTCGTAAACTTGATAAACTAAAGAAATTCTAAAGTTGTTATGTGTAATTTCAGGAACCGCTTGGGAGAAGCTAATCATGTATACGCCATAAGGTGGCATCACAGACTCTTGAAGTGCTGAACATTGAAACATGATATAATTAGAAAGTTGTAAAATAAACAAAATTTATGAATTCAAACTTTGCCGAGTGAAGACAAGCAAGTTATAGAGAAAATTCCGTAGTAGCTTAAAGGCAAGACATTCGAATTAAAAGTATTCCCTTGTTAAAAAAATATAAGCACTTAATAAACAAAAATCTGTATTAAAAAGCCATGCAATATCGTATCTATCCTACCAACCAACACCCTCATCATCGAATTAATTGTCTGCAATATTACCGCAATATGCGATGAGTTATCATCTCTCACGACGTTCCACCACCAAACTATTGAAGAGAATTAGAGATTACAAGGACGATGTCCTACAAGGCTACAACCCAAGGCTGGAATACCGCGTTCATAGAACAAATTGTTCAAATCACGTAAACAAAGATCCGGCACCATCGCTGCTAGTAACTTACCATTCCCGCCGCGAGCGTCTTCCGCTATATGACAAAAGAAAAACACTATGAAATCCTTGTATTGGTTAGCAACATATTAACAAATGTTTGCTGATCTCGCAAAATACAATTCTTCTAATTCCGATCTCAGCTCAACTCAAACAATATGATCTTGACATTATTTTATCATGAGTAATAAGAGACATTGCCGGTAAGAAGGTATGTCGTCACATTGCTGATGCTACTAAATTGCGCGATTGCATTCATGAATATTTTTTTAATGCTATGCAACAACTTATTCAAAATTACATGCTTTGATTGAATGCAAGTTCATTCTCAACGTCTGTTGAGAACACAACATCGCAGTATGGTTGATAGTCTTATCAACCATACTGCGATGTTGTGCTACATGACTTCGTAGTGTAAGGAGGCTGTTTAACAACCAAGAAGTAGATGTGTATAACAGAGGCTGTTTACCAACCAAAAAGTAAAGTACGCACAACCGATCTTTATCTCTCCGAAGTTAGGTGCTATAAACGATTGCGCAGGTTTGCGCAAGTAGGCGAGAGAACGATGCAACAAACTAAGCGAGTGAGCGAGGCAGCTATACAACGCTGTCTTGGTTTTTTAGGCGTCATCAAAAATGGGTTTTGCGCAGCTACTTCAGAGAGCTAAAGATGAAATAAGGTTGTGCGTACTTTATGTGTGTGGTTGTACAACTTACGTCGATTTTCTCTGCGGGTGTTACGCGAATCGTAGCCACGGTCGTAGTCCCTGTCCCGGTCGCGGTCATCACGGCGACCCCCACGCTCGGAACCACGGCTGTTATTGCCGAATGATGAACGTGCGTCACGTGACTCGTTGGGACGAGCGTCTAAGCTTTGCGGCTTAGACTCTTCCCCTATAATAATAGCGAGGCTTAACAAAAGCTAAATCCTTCTACTAGATAGAAATGCTGATAATTTTCAAACGCTTGAATTGATTTTCATCTTCTTCTTCAATTTCACGTTCGAGTTGCAAGTTAATCTAATAGGAAATCTTGTCAAGTTTGACTTAAATGAAGTAAATGGACTTAACGAAAAATACATTACACTTCGAGTATTAACTCATACTCAAAGTATAATTGTATGTATTTTTCGTTATCTGTGAGATGTACAGGATATAACTATTGTAATTCTATCTTTTGAGACAGTGTACTTTCTGTACATAGAGAGGATGTTCAATTTCCTGAATGACTCAGAACTGTTGTTCTTTATTTCACAACACTCAAAAATTATTCAAGCATATTTTGAAATCATAACAGAATTCAATGAATAATGTAAGCCTGAAATGCGTCATTGATATCCTTCTGATAAATAGCTCTCGAGCCTAGTTGTGTTAATATTCTATTTGCTTTTGCCTGCTGCATCACGGATAAAATGTACCTATAGCATACACTGATAATATAGCTTTCTATTCTAGTAATGAAAGAATCAAAATTTAATCAGAAGTTCCACATCCATTACAAACAAATTTAAACTCTTTATTATATTAGTAGCTTAGATATAGATAGGCTATAGGCAGACACCGAGACATTGGGTATTGTGTTGCAGCCAGGTTTGACCTACATTTTATTGTAGGTCAATCATCAACATAGCTTGCAACAGTGAAAGCAAGATTGATTAATGGAACCTACTAGGAGAATTTTTTTTTGCTTATTCTGATATTAGACAAATGTGATTCTACTCCTAGTACCTTATTTTTACCATGTAGTAGAATTACAGTTACAATGAATAGTCTGGGCTATAGATTTAATAGTTTGTTATTAGGTATTTTGGGCATAACATTGTGATAAAGAAATGATAAGCTGTCAATGTGCCCAAACAATTATCATTCTAACCTACTTTGAATACAGAACAGAATGTTGCTTTAAAAAAACTATTATAATTTTACAATGTATCAGTCAATGTATCAATTCATCAATGTTACAGTTAAATGTAGGTATGTAGAGCGTGCTAGCAGCTCAGACATCTGATGCGGCCATCATGCTCTACCGACAGACCCTCAGGATATTGGAGGAATAGTTTTGTAAATGAGAGACCTATGGGACCGGCACGTTTGATAATCGATCGAGGTCCCTAAATTAAAATATATTTAAAAAAAAAAAATTAGTAAGTTTATATGAGTGAGTGGTAAATTCTGATGATTCTTTCTTTACACCTATGTTCCAATTAAATTCCTGTCAGTGAACTTGATGACCAACATTACACACACACAGCAATAAACCAATATGTGGTAAATTTAGTTTTTCGAATTTGTCATGTAGGTAAGTATTATAGGTAAATATTATGTAGCAAAGCAACTTACCTTGTGAAGGGCTGCCCTGCAACTGCCTACGCAGGTGCGGAGGGATGTAGCGACCAGCGCCAGCACTCTTTGGAGCCTGAGGCTGCAAGTCCAGACCAGCAAGCTGGAAACGTACACAACATGGTTTGTTAAGAGCAGAAAAAATATTATTCATAAACCATGATACTCTTAATTGCACATAAGTACCTACTATTTCCTCTTTCTAAATTACCCTAACCTAAAGATTTTTAGCAAATCTGTAGGTTAGCTATAGCAAATCAGGTATGTAAGCATGACAAATCCAGCCTCATAAATTAAAACATAATTTTGATTCATGGTGTATAGCAGGTACCTACCCTATGGTTGGCGAAATGAAGATAGCAGAAGCAACAAAATAATACAAAGAGAAATCAATAGGCAGTTTTATCTGAAGGTGATAGAATTTCCTCCCGCCATGACACGCAACTATAACGTGACAATGACCTCAGAACCAACAGGCTCGGAATAATACAGCGACTCTCAAGCTCTATCCCAAAACTTTACAAATGACTTATTCAGCAAAATCAATGAAATAGATACCGTAAAAGTGGAAAGATTTAGTCGCCATGTTGGTTATTTCAAGACACGTAAAGCATTGAGATTCCTGCAAGAGCTAAAATCCAGAGTAATTATGATATTTTATGAATTAAATTTTTATCCTAACATCATAGAATATCTTATTGCACAGGACAATAAAGCATAAACTCAGTGCAACGACGGAAAAATCGATACAAAGTGCATGTACTACATGAGGTACTGACCTGCTGCTCTAGACCTGTTCCATTTTGGTTGGTAACATTACTCATATTACTACCAAGCGGTACGTTTTTTTGGGAACTTTTCTCAAAAAATATTATAAAAACACAGTCTACAATGAATTTTGTACACACACAAATTCACAAAATCACATGAAAAGCCTTCAATTTTACTCTCCGAAATCACTTTTCATTCGCAGTTTTTGTTCTGTTCGTTTCGTTGATTGATTAATCGTTCGTTCGTGTCTGACTCAATCATTCTCTCGTTCACTCCCATATTTTCATTCATATTTGGGGCTTCCACTAAAAAATACTTTATTCCCAAGTAAAACTACTACCATCAAAGTACTAACAAAATAAAAAGTACCTAGGTGTCATGGAACTCTCGGTTGGAACGAAGTTTCAACTTTGGTAAATATCCTCGAACTTGGACTGCTTCGCGGCTGCACACTTCGCACTGTGACGTTTTGACATGACGTACATACCTATTGTGTCATGATGCAAAAATCGAACACTTTTTTTCGTCTAGCTTCCATCCGATACCGTCCAAAAAGGAACTTCGTTCCAAAAATATCGCGATCCGAAGAAGAAAATCCATAAACTAGGTTGTCATTTAGTAATTTATTTATTTACAGCTTAAGCTAACATTACAGATATTTTATTAGGGTACTTTATGTACCTATCTAAGGGGATAGCCTAGTGAGATCTTTCCAAATTAAACTTAAACTAAAGAAAGGCACAAGTTGTTTTATTGATAAAGATAAATAGACCAACAGTGATAGGTAAAACGGTGATACAAAAATGAAATGTCAGTGTTCGTAAAATAGTGTTGTCAAGACTCTTAACTCAGCAACAGCATTATTTATTTATTTATTTAAACTCTAAAACTTTTACTGGCGATATTGGAATACTAATCTCCTACAAGTCTGGACAGCCAGGATAGCCAACTTTTAAAAGTTTTGCCTTAAAAAGTAGGCTATATGGTGGTATGCATGAGAAGTGTGTATGTGTGTGTGGATGTGTGTGTGAGAGAAAATTTGTGTGAAAAAGGGTGGACAAGCGTTTGATTACAATGCGGGATGTTGTGTGCTAATATTATTGTTATGTTTAGGCGTATGTAAGTGGGAAATGGGTTGACTTAGCTAGGAATCTTTGACATTATCTCTGTTTCTGTTTATGACAAAGTGATGAACCATTGGAGGCATTTTTGTTTGCACATATTATTATCATGAGAGAATAGATTTGAATCTCTTTGTTGAGGGTGTTGTAGTGCATTAGAACTTATAAAGTAAAAGTGCCTACTAGCCATTCCGTGCGCATTTTTTCAATTTTGCAAACTTTGTCATGTCTGCGTTTGGTGTTTTGAATATCCGGATAGTACATTCGTTTAGTGTGTTTTCTCACGACTGTTTTCAGAATAAAAAGTTGGCGAACTGTATCCAGTTTGGAGAGCGCATAGATCTGATGTAGGGAATCTAACTGGCTTATTCAGGATCTATAAGGACTGCTCTCTGGGTACTTTTTGATTTTGTTCAGGTAAAATTTGTTTGGGTGGTAACATTATTGTCTATGAATTTACATTTCCGGTTATAATCTATCTCATTATTTACTATTCTATGCTAGACTATTGGATTGTTTTAGATAAATTAATAGATTTAGCAGCTAAATTCGATATTTTGGTTATAATTTGTTTTGCTGTAATATTTCATTAATGTCACGTATCTAAGATTTTTTTTATTAAAGCTAGGCGTCCATTGGAGACGGGTCGGGCCGGGCCGCATCGGCGAGCATTTTTGCGTACTGCGTCCACTATACGAGGCGGGCCGGGCCGCATCGGCGGATTTTTACAGCCAGTCCTACGTAAGACAAGCTAGCAAGCGGTTGTATGTGACGATGGATGGTTCTAATGAAGTTATTTTTATTTATGTTGTTGGATGAGGAGCAAAAAAATAATAAACGTCACAAACATAAAGTCAGGGTGCACCATATGCAAGAAAATTTCAGTCCAAATCTTATTTCTCCTCAACGCATCATCATAATCATATATCATCGTGATATTTTCTATTTCCAGTACCTATCATTAAGTTCAGAATATTGTTGCATTAAAGATATTAGTAGTTTTTCGTTCATTTTACGGTTTTTCCCTCAATAAATACGTCCGCTCGCAGCAACGATCTACAAAAAATGCGGCGCGCATTGCGTCCACTAGAGGCGGGGCGGGGCGGACCGGGCCGCATCGGCGGAAAAATACGCTCGCCGAGCGATCCGCCGACGGATTCCGATGCGGCCCGGCCCGCCCCGCCTGCAGTGGACGCAGTTTCATACAAAATGTATAGGAGGCGGATTTTTGCGATGCGACCCGTCCGCCTAGTGGACGCGATCCATAATGTTACTGTCGTGCTGCCAACAGCATCCTAATTGTCACTGTCAAACGCGTTTTCATTATTGCCAGGTACCGGCACTATATATATCTCTATGACATGACCGGCACCCTTGGAAAAAGCCATAGAGAGAGATTTATTTATATATTTTATTTTTATTTAACAATAAAAAGATGAAGAAGCGTGAAGTGAAACCAGAAGAAACCAAGAAGTGAAGTGAGAGAGAAGGAGAAGAAAACTGAGCTAAGATTTTACTGATTGGGCGAAATAGTCGCTCAGCGACAAAGCCCTTTTCTTTTTTTTTGTTCATTGTTCATATAAATACAAAAAAATGAAAAAGACGAAAAAGACATAGAGAGAGGGATTTAATTGATAGAAATAATTGTTTTTTACTCTGGTAACATTTATTTAATTTATTTTTATTGAAAGCGGAAAAGTTTTTCCCCGCCCGCAAAATTAGTTTATTTTATTTTTGTGAGTTGAGTCATTGATAGCCATGTGCAAAACATATCTCCTAATTGAAAAGATATATACATATCTTTTCACCGCTGGGAAGTATATCTATCTTTTAGTTCAGTAGTTCAGTCTTTCGGCCGTAGCCTTCAGCACACACCAAAGTCCAGTAAAGCTGACCGAGGCCCCTAAGGCCATCAGCATCTAGGCCGACCCTAGTGTCACATCTCTCATTTTACAGAGTGTGCCCAAAAAATACATTAATTTTTTATTTAACTTTTGTTATTTCTACAACAATAAACACATTTCATAAATATAATGGACAGTTCGATGTTAACATCGATTTTTTCTAATATCGATCATCCCTAATTCGTTCGACTCGCTCGCTGAACTACGGAACTAGATTGATAAGAATACTTCTATCGTTCTCGCTCAGACTGAACTACTGAACTATAAGATTGATAAGATTGGAATAATATCATCTTGTCTCTTGTCTGTGTCTGCTTCTTTCTATCAATCTCGCTCTGAACGACGGATAAGAAGACGGATTGATAAGATTGGAATATATCACATATCACCTATCTTGTCTCTTGTCTGTGTCTGCTTCTTTCTATCAATCTCGCTCTGAACTACGGATAAGAAGATATGATTGGATTTAAATTGAACTAGAGATAGATGAACTATACGCAAAAGAAGTAGTCCAATTGAACTAATCACTCCGGATATACACATCGCTAGTCATTGAGATTTGAGTGAATTTACACCGATCTAACCGCGATAAACCGCGCAGGTTCTGCAAATCATCTTGTAAAACTTATTAAAACCGTAAGTACCTACACTTTCTATCGTGCAGCTTGCTTTCTAAAAACAACAATCTTTACTAAAAACAGAGGCAGACTCAGTGCTTCTCAACCTCAAATAACTTTTTACATATTTGAGCATACAAGCTTTGCTATGCTATTGATTCTTATTTTTGAGATCGATATTTCTTAGACTGCTTGAATTGATTCTGGTATTCTGAATTTTGTGTGACTGGTGTGAGTAATACCTAGCTTAGGTAGGTAAGGTAGGTACTACACTAAATTATGAGAGGTAGGTAGTTTTACTTAGTACCTACCTATAACGAGTTAGAATCAAACCTCCAACTTACATCAGTAAAGTTTTGTTTTGTTTTGATCAAACTAATTAAATTCCTAACCCTCGTTTCAGATGGATCAGGCGCCTACCAAACGTGAACGACACGCACCCCCCGCTCCCCGCGAGAGGCACGCCCCCCCTGAGCCTCGAACCCGACAGCCGCCGCCGCCTCCACGCCACGCCACCGCGCAAGGTCCGCCGCAGCCTCGCGAACGAAACGCACCGCCGCCACCTCGCGAACGTATCCCGCCCCCACAACCCAAGCACTGAAGCCATCCCTGTATTCTTGTATCATAGTGCCTAGCACTCATGATAATAATGTGTCATATGATATGCATGGCCCGAGCCAAAGATAACTGTTTAGCAAGTAAGTTCATTCATTACTGCTCAAATGTTCTAAAGAATTTTATGATCAGCTAGATTTATTTATGGTACATACCTACATCTAGATCTACTTAGTAATTGTCTTGAGAGCAAGTTAATCTTGACTTTGCAGTCTGCATTATGACTAAGCTAAAAATCCATTTCTGTCTCTGCAGCAAGCATTGGTTAAGATTTGTTGCTTATTTATTCATAATATATGTGTATTACGTGGGTTCGAATCCCGGCCGTGCATCAATGGATTTATCGTTTCGTAAAATTTATATGCGCTTTAACACAAGCTCTTAACAGTGAAGGAAAACATTGTGAGGAAACCTGCAGCTTAGTCAGCTCCACATGTATTGACGTTGTCTTTCCTGTGGGCCAGGCTGATTAAGCTGAGAGGATGGTTTAGGTGCTGGGCAAGCCTATTCTATCTATCTATGTCCCAGGCACTACAGCATCCCGTTAAGTGTAGGCATAGGTTGCCTCCTGACGCTGTATAAATCATCTATTAAAGATGTAAAGGCCTAAGTTTTTTATGTGTATTACTGTAGGTAGGTACTTGTAAAGTGCCTAATCATTGTCTTATTGAAACTAAAAATTAGGTTGAAGGACTATCCTGTATTCTTATCATTGTTTTTTGATTAGCATTGTGAAGTATTAGGAGCAATCGTGACATTAGAGTTAAGGAATAGATCACTATTTTATAGCAGCTAACTAAATAAAGCTAATATTTATGATACAAACAATTTATATCACTTCACTATCACTATCACTATCACTATCACTACATAGTATAAAACAAAGTCGCCTTTTCTGTCCCTATATCCCTATGTGCGCTTAAATCTTTAAAACTACGCAACGGATTTTGATGCGGTTTTTTTCAATAGATAGAGTGATTCAAGAGGAAGGTTTATATGTATAATACATGCATCATATACTAAGGCAACATTGCTAATTTTAGAGGTTTCTAACGTGATGTCGTAAATTAACCTATTTTTTTGGGCTTATTTATGCCCGTGCAAAGTCGGAGCGGGCCGCTATGTTTTTATATACAACGTTCATAGTTTTTCTGTAGTGTATTTAATTTAGTATCAGCATTGCACCCGTGCGAAGCCGGGGCGGGTCGCTAGTAATTTTATATGCTAATGTTAAAAACTACACTTGTAGACTACTCCCTGCTCCCCTAAAAGTTAATTCTATGTCTCATAATACAGTATGAGTATGCAGTATGACCTTGAATTCAAGACTCAAGAGGTGCAAGTTAAATGGTTTCAGTAGAATATATATCATAATAAGTATGAACTGCTAATAAATAAATAAGAACTTTATTGAGGACACAGTGTTACATGAAATAATTATATGATAAGTTTCGATAGTATTGTCCTACAATCGGCGGTCTTATCGCTCAAGGCGATTTCTTCCAGACAGGCCAGAAATTCAGGAACAGTTGGTACCATGATAGGGAATCCCTGCATAGGATCAGGACTTGGTGAATATTGCATGTTATTATTACAATATTCAACCAATATATAACAAATCATAACCTATATCCTCTTTTATCTCAACACAAAATCCCTATCAATGCCAATTTGGCCAAAGCGTGGGTGGTGAGAGGATGTCCCTAATCTTGTGTCTGATGCAAATCCCAGTACTCGTACAACTTTGAACTCGTTCATACATCAGCATGAATCCAGTGATACTCATCTTATTTGCTTTGATTGTGACATCTCAGCAATCAGTTATACCTCGGAGTAAAGATCCAGATGTGCCAGGAATCGTGATCAAGGCAGAAATAGCTGAAGATTCTCCATCTATGTTTGAAGAGAGTTGTCCCGAGGGGCTGCAGTTGGACATAATGGGTGTCTGCAGAGAAGTTTGGTTTGACTGACCAGTTTGAAGATAGTGAAGTTTTAAGTTTATATTTCTATCATTTTTGTATATTTTGATAGTAGAAAGAAATAAAGGTAAACCTACCAGACTCTTAATGTTTTTTTGTCTACCATACCACTACCTCTACCTAATATTTTGTTATTGTTGTTAATTTACAGTAAATATCTAATACAGGTACTTAGGTATCATCTAAATCTAAGGTCATTCTTACACTGAACATAACTGTTTTTTTAATTTATATAGGGTCTTTCATTTTAAACTACACAAGGACCTCATTTTTGGGTTGTAAATAGAGTATAAATTTAATTCCTAAGCCCATTAAAGTTTTCACTTCATTTATAGTTCATTGATTTTTTAGAATTGTTGCATAATGATTTTCAAGGAGAGCAGACGTTCCACCAATCGCAGCGTAGCAACATCATGAATGGGTTAAGTTATGCAAGAAGCAACAATCAATTGAAAGGATAGTCTTTATCGATTTTCTCGGGATTTTCATAACAAAACAAAAAAAAAACATTAGGTACATAAATATTATTTAATTTATTTTTTGAACCCAATTCCTGAATTAAGTAAGTATACAATGAAAGACCCTATATGTGAGGTACATAGTAGAAGTAAACCTACCTTAAAGGTAGGTTACATATTTATTTAAGTAGGTAAAAAGAGTGAGTTATAAATACGATTTAATTTTTTTTAATGCAGTAGTAGTATTCATCGCTTAGTTAAAATAATATTACGAGTATAATATATTAATCTTTTTAGTTGCAATTATTAAGGTAAAATTTACGATCTGGGCATAAGAGGTGCGATGTATTTCCACGTCTCGACCTTGGACAGTGGTTTGTTAAGGGCGGAAGGTAAGACAGAGGCGGCGATCAGGGAGATGGCGCCCCGGAAACGAAGCACGTAATCTATGATCACCTCTTCAATCATAGCGTTCACGATCGCGTCTAGGTCTCCACCGCCGATCACGCCAGTAAGGTCACTCTGAAAAAGTAGGGAGATACTTTGTAGGTAGGTTGGATACTTTCATATATTTGTTTGTATCGCAGGAAATGAACTCAACAGTAGGTAATTTAATTAAACCAATAAGATTTTAATGATCTGGGAATCGGACTAAACGGTAACATAGTAATGTAGCTGACACCGTCATCATCAGACATCGGTCGTCCACGTGTCGTCTCTCCACTCTGCACTGCAGCCGACGACTGAATGGACGCAGCGGCGCAGCTAATATTTATTACTTCGGTGACACCCCCCGCGCCTCTCACCTCCTGCTCACGGCGCGCTCTGATTGGCCAAATCGTTTTGTGCCCTGTGTTTCCCATTGGTCATTGTAAATTTAGTTTAGTATAAATATAGCGCTTTTCCTAAAAATAAACATTCATATTTCTGCAGTCAAAGAAGTTGTTTCTCTTCATCAAACCTCCAACTACAATCTCAAGTTAGTAGGAAGACATACCTAGTACTACTACATTGGTGACCCCGGGAAAAGCACAGCCTTCCTGAAGATTTCATCATCATCACTGCGAAGAGAACAGAAAAATGAATCCTCCAACAGCAACGGAAGAATCCACCATCGCCGCCGCCACCATTCCACAAGAAATAGCCGGGATTGCACTATCAATGCGAATCCCGCCTTTCTGGAGGGACAAGCCCCGACTATGGTTTTTCAGCTTTGAGGCTGCAACAAGCGAGCTACACAAAGGAGAGGTCCAGTTGGCGCAAATGGTTATCGCCAAACTTGAGAAACAAGACATTGAACAGATAGCCGACTTGCTTCTTCACCCGCCAACATCTGATCAATACACCGTGCTGAAGAACAGATTAATTTCAGCTTACGAAGAATCTGACAACCGCCAGTTACAAAAACTCCTGACCGAAGTTCAACTCGGCGACCAAAAGCCTACTCAGCTGCTTCGCAAAATGAGAAGTCTAGCTCGCGACAAAGTACCAGATTCGACGCTTCAATTAATGTGGACCAACCACCTGCCTCCACACATCCAATCTGTCCTGACAGTCAGCGACTCTTTCTCCACCAAGACATCACTTGAAGACCTCGCTTTATTAGCCGATAGAATGATAGAAACCTCAAGCTCACCACAAGTCTCAGCCGTTGAAGCCTCGTCATCACACGCCGACACGAAGTACCTCATCGAAGAAATCCGCAAATTATCAGTCGAAGTCGCCGCCCTCAAACAAAATCCCCATCATCAAGCTCAATACCGGCGTCCATTCTCCCGCGATAATCGCTCTCCAAGTCGCAACCTGTCAAGCCAACGTCAGCGAAGCCCATCGCCATCGCCTCATTGCTACTACCACCGAAGATTTGGGTCCGCAGCATTCCGTTGTACCACGCCGTGCTCATATAACAAGAAAACCTCGGAAAACTAAAAAATACGCTGAATGAGGCGGAATCCAGCGTATCTGAAGTTTCATACCGCCTATTCGTCACCGACAGAAAAACAAATCTCCAATTCCTGATAGACACCGGCGCAAACATCTCCGTGTTACCTCCTGCCAAAGGACAAACACCCAAGCCACTGAACTTTCAACTCTACGCCGCCAACAACACAGTCATCCCTACATACGGAGAGAAAACACTAGAACTAGATTTACACCTACGACGACCATTCAAATGGACATTCATCGTTGCGAAAGTCAGTAAACCAATCATCGGTGCTGATTTTCTCAATCATCATCAGCTCATCGTCGATCTCAAAAACAGAAGACTCACGGACTCCATAACAAGACTGTCAACGAATTCATCAGTACAATCCACGAACATACCTACAATACGCAGCATCGACGTTCAACAATCCTACCACGACATCCTAGCGGATTTTCCCGGAACTACAAGACTAACTGCAATGAATCTAACTACACTGCATAACGTTGAACATTACATCGAGACTACAGGACCACCGCTACACTGCAAGGCACGCCCCGTCCCACCTCACCGCTACGAACAAGTAAAAAAAGAATTTCAAAACATGATTGATCAAGGTCTATGCCGCCCAAGCAAAAGCCCTTGGTCGTCGCCTCTTCACATCGTACCTAAGAAAAATGGTGATCTACGTGTCTGCGGTGACTATAGAAGACTGAACGCCGTAACTACACCCGACCGTTACCCGATACCTCGAATCAAGGATTTTACCTACCAACTTTCAAACAAGTCCATCTTCAGCACTATCGATCTAAACCGAGCCTTCCAACAGCTGAAAGTTCGAGAAGAAGACATCGAGAAGACTGCTATAATTACTCCAATGGGATTGTATGAGTTCCAGCGTATGTGTCCAGGCCTCAAAAATGCCGGCCAGACATTCCAGCGCTTCATCCACGAAGTTTTACGCGGACTCGACTTTGTCTACGCCTTCATCGACGATTTACTTATCGCTAGTACCGACGAAGAAACACATAAAACTCACCTACGCGCTGTACTACGACGATTAGAAGATAATGGCATTACCATAAACCCTTCAAAATGTATCTTCGGCCAGCAAGAAGTCAAGTTTCTTGGTTTCACAGTCAACAAAGAAGGAATCAAGCCGCCTACAGAAAAAGTCGCCGCAATATGTAGCTACGCTAAGCCCAAAACAATTGAAGAGCTCCGTCGTTTTCTGGGCATGGTTAACTTCTACCGCGAGCACATACCAAAAGCAGCTGAAATTCAAGGCCCACTTCACGCTTACCTACACAACGCGAAGAAAAAAGACCGTTCTCAAATAGAATGGAACGACGAGGCCACCAAATCTTTCGAAGCGAGCAAACTAGCGATTCAAAATGCAACTTTACTCGCGCACCCATCACATGAAGCGCCGATAGCTATCTTCAGCGACGCATCCGACCAATCAGCTGGCGCCGTACTACAACAATACATCGACGAAAAATGGCAACCACTTGGCTATTTTTCTAAGAAATTCTCCGACGCGCAACGTAACTACAGTACATTCGATCGAGAGCTACTAGCTATCTACATGGCAATCAAGCATTTTCGCAAAACATTCGAAGGACGGAATCTCATCGTGTACACCGATCACAAGCCGCTAACGTTCGTACTTCAAAAACCACCATCAGCTACAGAAACACCACGTCGCACAAGACAGCTCATCTTCATCAGCGAGTTTACCACCGACATACGACACGTTAGCGGGAGCGATAACGTAGTCGCCGACGCACTCAGTCGCATACCTATCGCAACAATCACTTGCCCGACATCAATAGATTATGACAAGATCGCCGAAGCGCAAGAAAGAGACAGAAATATCATCGAACGCCTCTCAAGCCAAGAAAATTTAGATCTCCGTCAAGTTTCCATCCCCGGCTCACAAAAACCTATCTACTGCGAAATGTCAACGAACGTAGCCCGCCCCTACCTACCAGCTGAACATCGACGCGCCGCATTCGACTCACTTCACTCGATCAGCCATCCGGGAGTCAGAACAACCCGCAAGTTGGTCAGTCAGAAGTACTTCTGGCCATCGATGAACAGCGACGCAGGAACATGGGCAAAACAATGCCTACAATGTCAGCGGTGCAAAGTCCAGCGACATACAACAAGCAGCCTATCTACTTTTGCACCAGCTGACCGCTTCGAACACGTACATATCGACGTCGTCGGACCGCTACCTACTTCACCACAAGGACACCGATATCTCGTCACCATGATCGACCGAGCGACCAGATGGCCCGAAGCAATACCTACAGACGATACATCAGCTGAGACCGTAGCGAAAATAGTCTATGAACATTGGATTACTCGCTTCGGCTCACCAAAGTTCATAACCACCGACCAAGGCCGCAACTTCGAGAGCCGCCTATTCGCCAAGCTACTACACACTGTTGGGACTGAGAAGACGCGCACCACAGCTTATCACCCACAAGCAAACGGAATCGTAGAAAGATGGCACCGCTCACTCAAGACCGCACTTAAAGCTCGTTTGTCAGTACATACTTCGTGGATTGACGAGCTACCTACAGTGCTTATGGGTTTACGTGCTGCCTCACGCTCTGACACTGGCGTTAGCGCAGCCGAACTTACCTACGGATGCAACCTACGCCTACCGTGTGATTTTTTCACTACTCCATCATCAGCTGAGCATCAGGACATGGACTCGGATTATGTTAGCCGACTACGCTCATCAATCAACGCCGTTCGTCCGAGTCAGCCTACAACATCGCACGGAAACAAACGCCCCATCTTCGTACATAAAGATTTACAAACCTGCGAACAAGTTTTTATTCGCCACGACGCCGTGAAGAAACCTCTTCAACCTACCTACGAAGGACCCTACAGAGTATTAGAAAGGAACAGCAAGACATTCAAGATACAACTACCCGAGCGAAGATCGGCAGTTGTATCTATCGACCGTCTCAAGCCTGCGTACACAGTCGACGAACGTAGCTACGATTCCTACCTACGCGAACCATCGCCCGAAAGTAGCTACGACGTCTATTTACATTTTCCTACATCATCGAGTCATTCACCAGCACCTCATCATACATCAGAACCACCAGCGAGCAGCCAGGATTCACCGCCAGCTACAGCCACATCATCTCTTCCTCCGGCGATTCAAGACACAAGCACAACACCATGCCAAGCTCCACCATCTGCATCGATTCTGAAGACAACTCGGAGTGGACGCGTGGTCAAGCTTCCGGTACGCTTTCGCTAGGGAAGGAGCCATGTAGCTGACACCGTCATCATCAGACATCGGTCGTCCACGTGTCGTCTCTCCACTCTGCACTGCAGCCGACGACTGAATGGACGCAGCGGCGCAGCTAATATTTATTACTTCGGTGACACCCCCCGCGCCTCTCACCTCCTGCTCACGGCGCGCTCTGATTGGCCAAATCGTTTTGTGCCCTGTGTTTCCCATTGGTCATTGTAAATTTAGTTTAGTATAAATATAGCGCTTTTCCTAAAAATAAACATTCGAAACAAAACGAAAGGAAACGTTCCACTGTACGCCTCGGTCGCGAGCACCCGCGCGCGCGCTCCGTACCTCGAGACTACAGACCCCGACGTTTTGCTCCCAGCTCACCCCGTGGTGTCTGGAGCGACCCCACTTTTTAGTGGATGTGTTGCCCCACCCCCACGGAGTTCGAGGGGGCGCAATACGTCTAGGTTGGAATTGGACCGGCTGCATCCTGCCCACAACTACCCCGTCCTGTTCCAGACCTAGTCACCAACTGGCGTTTTATGGTTAAAACGTCCACGTTGGTGACACCCGTTCCCCACCCCTATTCATTCCCTCCACCCCGGCACTCGACCCCTTCCTGCTTCCTTTGCGCTCCGCAGCGCCATCCTTGGCCCGCGCCATGCCATCGCCCCGCAAAGCCCGGCCCTCCAAGCGCCGACAGGTTCTGAACCGCGAGGTTCTGGGCCGGGACGAGGCAGCCCCGGAGCAATCCGTGGGCTACCCGCCCGGCTATTTCCTTCGCAGGTTCTCACCACCGCCACCCGCTGCCATCGCCGCAGCCCCACCCCGCCTCGAGGACCCTGGTTTGGGCGCAGACGGAACTGAGCTTCCGTCCCGCCCTGGAACCGAACGCGGTCTCGAGGTGGCCCGGGTCACCCGACCCCGCCGTCGCCCGGACTCCTCTGGAGAGGAAGTCCAGGGCGACGAAAAGAGGCAGAGGGTTCTGCCCTCGCCTCCCTTGGCCCACTCACCGGCGCTCCCGCGCCATTCGCGGTTGCCGCGGCCGATCGAGCCGATTCGCCCACTCGCCCTGGAATACCCAGGCCCCCCCTCTCCACCACCGCAGCGCGCCGTCGCCGGCCCCTCCGGGCTGAGCGCCGCACAGCGAGCTCCGAGCCAGGAGTACGTAGACTTCCAGGACCCGATTTACGAGGTGAGTGACTGCGATGACGGGCCCTTCCAGGAGGACCCGTCATCGTACGCAGAGATCGAGGCGTTCGCGCCCAGCCGTGACGCCCCGGTCTCCTCACCTCCTTCACCCACTCCTAGCGCTGCAGCGGCGTACGCGCGAAACATCGCGTCGCCCTGCCCCGCACCCCGCTCGTACATCCCGCGCTCGCCAGTCGCGTCGTACGCCCATGCAACTGCCTCCCCCCCGAAACCCCATTCCCCCCTCCCGCAAGCCTCGGCGACCGCTTCACGGCCAGCCGGAGCTTGCAGATCCCCACCGCAGGCCGCTAGTCAGCAGGACGCGGACCCCTCCATCCCCAAGACCTATCCGCCCGTAGTCGTGGACTGCCTGCCCGATTGGACAGTGCACTTCGCCAGACTGCGGGCGAAGCTGGGTCACGCCCCTAACGCGCGCCCTCTTGAAAAGGGCGTGCGTTTCATCCCGCGTTCTGCTGACGAGAACCGCATCATCCAAAGGTACCTTACCGACGCTATGGCGGATAACCCAGCCATCAGCTGGCACTGCTATAGCGTCGCTAAGGACCTGCCGACCAAGGTCGCGATCCGCGGCCTCCCCGCGAGCACCATCCCGCAAGACATAACCAATGCCCTTTGCAACTTTGGTTTCCCAGTGCAGTACTCGAGGCACATTCCCGGCAAACAGGGGCGAGACAGCTGTCTCTTCTACGTGCAGCTTGACTTCATGTCGCTCACTGAACTCACACGCCTCTACAACATCCAAGAGCTCCTCTGCATGCCGGGAGTGTGCATCGAGCACTGGCGCGGCGGGACCAACCGAGTGCCCCAATGCCACCGTTGTCAGGCGTTCGGGCACTCGTCTGTTAATTGCCACAGGCCCCTCCGCTGTGTCCGCTGTGCGGGCCAGCACTTCGCGGCGGATTGCCCCCGCGACCGCCAGGCTCCGCCTACCTGCGCGAACTGTGGAAGAGGCCACACGGCAAACGATCGCCGCTGCCCGGCGTTGAGGCGTGAGGCACGTAAGCGGGGCGTGAAAATCGCGCCGCCGCTTGCTGCGCCCGCCTCCGTCAACGACCAAGCCCACAGGAACGAACCCACGACCTCTCGCGCTCCACCGTCCCGCGCCCGTGCACGCGATGTATCGCTCGAGCCGAGCACGGACGGACGCGCCGCTGCGCCGGCGCCTTCCCTGCGCCCCGCGGCGAACCCGCCGACCGAGCGCGGAGCGCCGGTTAAGGCACGCCGCAAGCGCAAGAGAGGTGGAAGAAGGAAGCCGGTAGCCTCTTCCACCCCTCTAGACCTCCAACCTGCTCCTGACCAACCCCAAATCCAACAGCCTCCTCCCTCCGAATCCTGCCCGCTCCCGAGCAGGGCTTTGCCGCGTTCGCGCGCGGCTTCACCGCGCGCAGCGCCGGCACAACCTGCGTACACTCCCTCAAACCCAGAACCCCAACCTAAACCCGACTACCCCAACAAAATAATCCGCTGCTTCGACTGCGGTCACGTCCTGACCGCGATCGAAGCCGTGGAGTTTTATGACTCCCTGCTCATTAGAGTATTCTCTTCGTTCTTCTCTGCCCGCTTCACAGGCAGAGACCCAGCCGAGCTCGTGCTTGCCTCTCTGGAACCGCTGAAAAATCAGCAGGCCGAGTGCGCCAAGCACGAACGGAAATTTTTTCCATTTTAAAGTCAGCATCTTGGCCTGGCTCAATCCGCAGCTCTTGTTTTATTTTTATTTTTTGATTAATTGTAATGTGTATATATAATAAAAAAAAAAAAAAAAAAAAAAAAAAAAAAACATACAAAACAAAAATGAAAAAAAAAAGAGATATATATGTCAATAAATATTTATATAAAAAAAAATTGGAAAACGCAAAAAAAAAAAAAAAAAAAAACAAAACAAAAAAAAAAAAAAAATATATATATATATATATACACAAGTAGCTTATAGGATTTAGAAGACAGCCGCATGCACAGCCCATCCGGGCGAAACCCCAAGACCCGGGGGCAGCTGCCCCCGGAGATGCAGCCAGGGTAAAGTTCCAAGAACGAGGCCCTCACCTACCCACCCCTTCGGGGGGGGAAGAAGACCCGCGTTCGTTCGTTCAAATAAACATTCATATTTCTGCAGTCAAAGAAGTTGTTTCTCTTCATCAAACCTCCAACTACAATCTCAAGTTAGTAGGAAGACATACCTAGTACTACTACAGTAACATGTAATCTAACTGAAAATAATCCGTTACGGACAAACTGTAAAAACTAAAAAGGTGTAAAACTCACAAGAAAATGAGCCGATTTTGACCAAGTCTACCTAAAAAACTGTCCCTAGAAAAACAATCTTTAAATACTCGTACATAGAACGCTTTTTTGTGGTAACAGTTTTGTTTTGACATGTGTCAACATGGGGTTCAACTAAGGTTTAACGTTTTTATAATAAGCAGCAATGGGATCTGTTTCATACATCAGGTAACACCCACTGTAGAGTAAAGACCTTTCAGAAACAACATGAGTACCTAATTATTATCTCTTTAAAGACCTGTGTCCTGAAAACGGTTCTTAGTCCTTGGGAACAAGCTGACCGATTACTGACGAGTTCATGGAGTTTAGAGTCACCAACTCACCACAATAGCCTGAATGAGTACCTACTACGACGTACGAGTGCCAAAAATAGCAGTAAAAGTAATAAAGTATTTTTACTTACCTTGAAAACAGGAATGTCAAAAGTTGCGTCCACGACTTTCTCAACGAGGACGGACTTTTGATCTTCAGACTGCATCAGATGCAGCTTAGCTTTGAAGCGGAATCCTTCTGCGACGAATCTGAAAAGTATAATTTTACCTATTTGAATGGATAGGACATCTTCATTCACACACCTGTAATTTTGCAATGATTTTATTGTTTATTTAAAGTGTACCTAATAATAATTTGAAAGTAGGTACTGTAAGTGACCTGATTCCTTGATGTCTTTTTAAATGATAATTATGCAATAAGACGCGTGACGCAGCAAGTGCTGCGCCACAACGGGTATGGCGCCACTGAAAACCAGCGCTCCAACACTCTCGAGCTGTTGGAGCAAATGCTGAGGGGTAGCCGTAATTTCACCCACATAAATTTGTGTAGATTTAAGTACCTATTGTGTAACTGTTGTATATGATGTGGAGAAAATAAAACTTTATTCTATTCTATTCTATCTTTTCTTCACTAGTAGGTACTTACATCATTACTAAATCACACTAGCCTGGCCCCGCGTTGCTAAACATCTATGAACTTACTAATTAATACCCGTAATAAGTAGGCACCTAGGTGCCTAATTAAAATTCCGAGTTCCGAGTAAATTAAGTACCTACTTCCACCTGTAGTAAAGTAATTCAATACATTGGTGTTTTATGTTTTTTCTTTACCACCTACATAGCGTCACTGCAGGGCGCAACTGCAGCGTAACCAACTGGTAACCCCCAGTTGGTTACGCTGACCGTACCTATCCCAGCAGTGGTAATAGGTTCATTTAAAAAAAATAGCTACACTTACCTAAGTAAATATTTAAGTATGTACTTACTTCGCTCTTCCTTTCCCGTACAGAGGAAAAGCAGTGAAAAGATCACCAACTAGGTCGTATTCCTCTGAAAGAAGAAAAAATATCATGTTTAGGTACTTTTTAGTAGGAATAGTACCTACGACCCAATGATAAATAGGACCGCTTTAGAAATTAAAAATATTAAACTTGATATTAAAAAATACTTATATTTTTAAATTACTTTCTACGGGTCTAATTCAAATCACTTGCCATAATAAAGATAAGTGGGGTAGGGCATCAGGATAATTTGCGCAAGAAATTAGGTAAACTAAAGGTAAACTCACCGGCACCAATATTTAATACAGGTACGGAAATATCGATGTCAAAAGTCATCGTCCTGAGGTCCAAGTCGCCCGTGTGAACCACAAAGTCGCTCGCTCCTGAGATATGGATATTCCTCAGAACCAAGTCTAAGCTGAAATTTTTTGATTTCATGTTAGAAGGTAGATACTAAGGAAAAAGTTTAATAGTACCACGTATTACTTGGCCCCTTCGATGACATTAATCGAAAAGAGCCCAGATTCTATTCAATATATACTTGTATATCGTCGTGTTTGGTCGAATACTTATAACTCGAGAACGGCTGCACCGATTTTCATGATTTTTATTTGTTGGACATGATTATGTTTTATTCTGAGGTTTTATTGAAACGGGACTTATCGCGTACAATAAAATTAGATAGCATATTTTATTTCCTGACACATTATTAGAGGTAGAAGGTAGAACTCAATAAGCGCAGTGGGCGAAGGTCCGGCTGTGACGCAGAAGGTTGCGGGTTCGATCCCCGCCGCGGGACAAATGTTTGTATGACCTACAAATATTTGTCCCGGGTCTGGATGTTTCTATGTATAATATGTATGTTTACAAACAAAAAGTATATAAGTAGTTTATCAGTCATTCTAGTACCCATAACACAAGCTCTGCTTACTTTGGGGCTAGATGATGCTGTGTGAAAAGTCCAGCGTTATTTATTTATTTACAGTCATAGTTTATTTGGATTCATTGCTAAGATAATTAATGAACATAATGAGTGGCGTTGCTTTTCTGGGCAGAACGACCGTCTGCCGGGTACGCTAGTTTATTCATAAAACGTCTGTCGCAGCAGGTGGGTAAGTCGTTTTTATTGTTTAGCTTTGTTCATGCGCTTTGATGAGCTCATTAGCATCTAGCTAGACACTCAGTAAAGCTGTAGCTTTCCCACATTTTTTTTGAAATCAGATTAGTATCAGGGATTTACCCTTATTTTCCCTACACCTCATTTTACGGGGTCCGAAACGGATTTATTTTATTATAATTTAAAAATATAGGATTTACTATTTTATAAGCAAAGTTTTCTTACTTGAGGAGTCCAGCAGGGATCTTCAGGTGGAAAAATGCGAGGTCCAGAGGGTCTAGAGGAGGGAAGCCAAAGATTTGTGATCCATTTTTTAGGATGAAGCGTATGTAGGTGAATAGTTGACGGACCAGCGCGTTTACCAGGAAATTCTTGCTCTGGGCATCAGAAACTTCGGTGCTTGCTGGTTCTGGGAAGAATAAGAATGAACAAATTACGGGACAGCTAAACTTACGCAACAATTTCAACAATAGAGAAAGTTACATGGATATCATGCGGAAATGTTTGACTAAGTAGATCACTTTGCTTATTTCCGCCCGTGTCCTATCCCGTGTCCTTCTGTACGCTCCAATACAATGCTGCGGATTTTAAGTTTTCCAGCATTATAGTGATATAAGCGGAAGATATTTGTTGAAAAACAAAAATAATTCACATTAGTATCAACCAAAGACTAGAAGAATGGTATCAACCTAATTGTAAGTAGGTACCTACGACCTACCCGTGTAAAGCCAGGGTCGCAAGGAAAGGTATGGATGTAAGATCAGTAGCGTAGCTTGGTAGCAAAAGGCCCTGATGCAAATTAAACTGGGGCCCTAACTGAACGGTTTAGGTTTTATCAAGTCAAAATATGCGTAGGGTGTGGCAAAATGTAAACGTATTTTGATTTTTTTATTAAAAACTTACGGTTGATTCGTCATCTTCAGGGCTGACTGTAGGTAGCTACATATTTAAAAAAATAAATTTAGTTACTTTTTTTTTTATTAATTCAAAATAATCATACCTATAGTTTCCTGAGAACAAAACCTTCCAGACTCTCGGGTTCTGACTCAGAGTCCGAGGGCCCCTTGAGCTTGGGAGCCCCGATGCACTGCACCGCCTAGCCCTCCAGTAGCTACGCCACTGTGTAAGGTGAGATGAAGTCTCTTTTTTTTTTTTTATGATGAATGGGTCGGCTCTTGACCTCAGACTTGCACAGGCAAGAGTGAGGTCTACGATGGAGCGAGCTTACCCAGAAGGTGCCTATTAACTCTCTCCTTAAAAACAATAGGTCTTACCAGCCAGTTGGAAAGATTCCAAATTAAGGCCATTGGGTGCTGCTGCAGCCACCGTGCACACCATCAGTACGAGTAACAGTTTCATCCTGAAATTAGAATTCAACACTGTACCTGGGTTGGAAAAGGATACTAATTCAACGAAGAAACTATTTAAAAAAATTTAAGACTGCTATTTTATTAAAAAAACAACAGGAAATAAAAACTTCTTATTTTATTAATTAAAATCTATCTAAAAGTGGTGCCTGCCCTAGGGTACCTTATTGTTTCACAGTAGATCTGCTACTGTTTGACTTCTGCTGTAAAACACGATATAAAAATATGAATCAAGAAAGCAATCAGCATTGATTTCTATAATCTAATAGTTATTAATACCATTATCAGAATGTTTTTGACATATCATGTGAAACACTTTGATAATGGTATTAAAGATTAAATAAATCTTTTCTAGGTAGGTACATAACTAAGTGGTCAACCTGCTGGTAATCCTACCTTTAGCTTTACAACTACGAATATTACCAAGAACAAAAAAAAAGCTCCTTTCACTGTTCAATATTTGCCTACAAAAACAATGAAAATGCTGGCATACCTTCTCTATCTCTTGGTTAGCTACGACTACGGACTAGGTTATAATAGGACAGTAAATTAAGGATTAGGTTCCTACTTTATTATTATCCCCAAGATTAGCATTATCAGGCATGATAAACCAATCTGTACCTACACTAATTACACTTGTCCACTTGTCATGTGTAATTAAATAAAACCGTTTTGTCATCATTTAACAAATACAGAATTATGACTTAGTTATTTCTGGTTGACGAATATCTAGGTTCATCACCTTCCTGCCCTTTTCCCACATTATGTGGGGTCGGCACAACATGTGTTCTTCTTCCATTCTCCTCTATCAGCCGTCATCTCAACACTCACTCCTTTCTTACTAATGTCATCTTTAACACAATCCATCCATCTTTTCTTTGGCCTACCTCTACTCGTAAATCCATCAACATTCATACCAAGCACTCTCCTAGTTACGTGACCTTCTTCCCTTAACATTACATGCCCATACCATGCTAACCTGTTGTTCCTCATCTTTTCATTCACTGGGAATATCTGACGAATATCTAGGTTATCAAAGTAATAGAACGCTACGTAAATTAATTCGGTTATATTAATTGTAGGATGCATCGATTGAAGTTTCCAATTCTACTGATGGAAATGTTAAATGCAAAGCGCATCTATCAAAGTCAAATGGCCATTTTATTACGACTGATTTCAATGCAATGTCCAAACTTGTAATTGAATGAATTCCCATGTGGGCCACTGAACATTACCGTCCTTGGCCCAATTCGGAAGATAAAACGGATTAAATGCATATCAAAGGCTAGATCATGCTCAGAGACGGTTTAAGGTACTAGGAAGGTAAACAGGCGAAAACTACTCTTGTCTTATGTAAAACAATGTCCTTTTTGCACTACTACACTACAATACAAGTATTTCAATGTTGTTGCATGCACTCTTTTTCTTAGCTACATACTCTTTTCCCACTTTTATTTAAGGTCGGCACACTCTGCTCTGATCTAACTTCTTCCCCTTTATCGTCTATCAAACAGTGCATCCATCTTTTCTTTGGCCTGCCTCTTTTACCTACTACAAACAACCCTCTTCATGCAAGCCTCAACGTCTTTCTCGTCATGAATAACATGGGATGCACTATCGATGACGACTGGTAAAAATATTTGACTTTTGTACCAGTGAATCTTCTTCTTCTTCTTATTAAAGGATTTACTCCTTGTCGGCACAACTGATGAATCCCTCTCCAGGGCTCCATGTATCTCTTTCCAGGGCTGCTTCCTTGACCTCTTTATAATCTCAAGTGAATCTAGGTTCTATGAAACAAATCTAAGGCTATTTTGTAAAAGCCATTGCATAGAACAGATCCGTTAAGAAGGCTACATGTCAGCAGTACCTAGGTAAATGCCAGCAGTGTGATGATAATGATCAGCAGACCAGACCCTAGATCCAGCCCTGGGCATGCTATACGGACGCTCCCATCTTAGTTACGACTTTATTTATTACACCATTGTGGCGTGTGACATTGCATAATGTGTTTACCTTATAGGTAAGGCGAGACAAGCGATTGTGTTCACTGAAAGGCATCACTTATGTTTATGGTGGAAATTTCAAAACCTGCGATAATTTGTCGTATGTAGGTTCCTGTGCGGCTGCGATGGTGAAACATCTTATGGAAAAAAAAATAGCTTATTAATTACTGCAAAACAGCCATATTATTATCAATCACTTAGTTTAATTTCCCTAACTTGTCTTGGGTATAAGTGATCCTATTTCGTTTAGCTACTCTATTACTCAGCAGCAATTAGCCATAGAAGATTTATTACACTACTTACGTTTATTACAAAGGCCAGATGTCAATCATAAAACAACATTCAGCACTCTAGCACCACTGATACCTAGAGTTGAAAGCCCGGCGATGGCGCATGCGTCGTAAATTAATTAACAACCCATATTTTGTTTGCCAACAAAACCATAAAATGGGATATGAAACTCGTGTTCAGGGTTTATTAGTAGGTCAGCAACTGATCGTCCAAGTGGAGCATGACGGAAGGAAGAAAAACCGCTCAAGTTGATTGACACATTTATAGGTTTCCTAGGCCATGCCTAGTCATGTAGTCGGTGATAATTCATTATGTTTCTTTCAGTCTTGTTTCAGTTCTCTCAAATTAGCTTAAAACACAGATAACATAGCCATAGGCCACTATATTATTTCAAACTCCTTAGAATTGGTCCTTCGAGCCAGATCCACAGAGATGCTTTGGTACTCATGTAACGTAACTCATGAATCGTCATCCAGGTTTTTCATAAAAAAATTCTTACTTACCAAGACCCTGAAAATAGTAAAGTATTTTCTGGTGCGAGTCATGGTTGTTTTATTAATAGCAAGCAGTAATAGTTTACACAAGGCGCCCTAGACACATAATCACCGACATGATGTTTTCTTATGAAAGGCCTTCACGGCGAGATATATTTCGATCTGAAAGCTTTATCAAGAGAATCACACAAATAGGTACCTAAGCCTAAAACCTACCTAATAAATCTCCTCACTAAGGGGGTTACCAATTGGTGACGCTGACTGTACGAGTACATAATATAATACCTATCTTACACTTACACCATCTGTGCCGTTGCAGAAGTACGGTCGGGATATATAAACCACTAGGGAGGGTAAAAGAGGAACCTACTGGTGCCGTAGAAGCCTAGTACCTAGTACCTAGGGAAGGTCATCTATCATGGGCTATATCTATCTAGCTAGATGTACTTAACCGTTGAAGTCATCTGCAAAGCATTAGGAAGCTACATTTATGTTGACATTTAAAAAAATCGTTTGTTCCAAAGACTACGTTGTCCTTGATTTGTTTGTCCATACTCCACATTTTGTAGCATCTTTTCAACCCAATCTGAAAAGTGAGTTTCTCTACGACTGTACCGCAATTTCGGTGGTAGGTAGATCTATCGTCTATGTACCTACCTACTATTTATTCTCTGTTCGGCTCCATATGGTTCAGTATTCGTTGACCTGTGTCAAAAGTACCTATCTATCTCGAGCACGTTTCACGATTAACTGAATTTACGAAAAATTTAAAGTGTTTGTTATTCGGGATAATATTTGTGAATTGATGAAGTTATAGAAATGTGGCAGACTGCTGGATGGTTGATTGCATTTTGTGTGATAGTGTCGAATGTCACAACAGCTCCAGTTTTTCAGCACAGTAAGTGGACGTTCTTCACTTGTAATCATAAGTGATCTGAGCAAATAAATAAAAGAGGTACCTACCTACTTAAGTAGGTAGGTACTATCTACGAACAAAATTGCCAGTGGCGATTTAGAGAAGTAAAAGTATGGGTACCTATCTTCAGGCACAGCGGAAATTGGTCATACCTACCTACCTACTAATAAGGAAGGTAAGAAAGGAAACGATTGGTCCAGAAAATTGATAAAATCGAGTTTTCGATTTTTTTCTATGGAGTTATCCTTGTACCTACATACCTAAACTACTTATTAGGTAGGTAGGCTCCTTCCTAAATTCCTATTAAAAATATAGACTAGGTATTCTTTAGTAGACTAATATTATTTCGTAGGTAAGTACTTAGTTATTTTTATATTCTACCTACTGGGTGAAATAATGCTACTTACTCCTGAAAACTAAATTGAGAGTTTCAGTCAGACAGACCATACTTTCTGAGTACCTTCCTTTAATTCTTAGCTCTTTATTGCCTGTTGCCTGCCACTAGGATTATGGAGTGGACAATGGACATAGCGTAGGTACGAGTACACCAGGCGCGGCGGTCGCATCCTGACATTTTGGGGGGAGGGGTCACCAATCTATCTTCTGTACATTATTAAAACGACTTTTGTTTATTTTGAAAATTTTCAGAAGATTTTCGATTTTGGGGGATGGGGTGGGGGGGGGGGGGCAGGTCCCCACTTTACACACATTTTAATTTGCCTTATTAAAATTCGTTGAAACTGATAACTCTCACCAAAAATTAGAGCAAGTGGCAATTGATCTAAAAATCATTTTTCACATTACATACTAAGTAGAACAAAAAAGTTAATTAGGTTCAACCTACCTAGTTCGACAAAATTTTTGTGGTGTAGGTACCTACTTACTATTATAACTTGGTGTTTTGACTCATTCTGAACTATTGTTTCCAAGATGGTTTACTGTTTCTTTCAAAGCTCTTGATACATTTTTTTCCATAGCTCGTGGGCCATCCTATACAGTAAACGGAGTCCCAAACCATCGCAAACCATACCTCGAGGTCAGAAACTCCACGTACCATGGCGCTGGACCACGGGAGGAAGCAAGAGCCATGTGCTCTGTGAAGACGGCCGAAGTAAACGCCACTGCCAACGCTACTATCACCAGGAGATTGCATGGAGTTGTTACGTCGAGTAAGTTGCATATCTAAATAAAATAAATACTAACGTAGGTAGGTATAATGCTGGACTTCTCAGACATCATCTACCTAGCCCCAAAGCAAGCAGAGATTGTGCTATGGGTACCTACCTACTACATGACTGATAGTAGGTACCTACTTATAGGTACTTTTTGTTTGTAAATACTAGGTAGTACATATTATTATACACCCATACCGCGACAAATATTTGTAGATGATACAATAGAAACATTTGTCCCGCGGCGGGGATCGAACCCGCAACCTTTTGCGCTGAGTAGGCCTTCGCCTACTCCGCTAGAGGTCATCAATGTTTTTTTGCTTTCAGGAGAACTTCATTCTTCGATTCAGCGGCTCGAGGTCATAATCTTCGGTCAGATGCAGCAGCTGTGGCAGAGTTTGGACGCGATAAGTTCCCAACTTTCGATGTCGGGCGCATCACACGCCTTCCCGGATAGGCGTACTATGTCGTTTAGATATAAGCCTGGTGTAGACTGAATACTCATCCAGTTTTTCTATACGTGCTAAGTAATATTGGGCCTACCTACCTATAACTACTAACTTACCCACCTGTAGGTATTACGTTAGCTAATATAAATATGATGTGGTAGGCCTACATGTAAAATCTCTCATAAACACAAGTTTTTTTTCCTAAAAGTAAATTATCATAATAACTAAAAGATTAATGTAGGTAACTATATCTTTTTTAGATCGTAGAATAGTTTGTTTTTCAACGAGAATCTTTGAAGTAAATGATTGGAGTGAAACAAATAATTTAATAAAAGTTCACTTTATTAACAAATTAGTACTTTACTGAATAATCATCAGTTTACACGGTCAAGTTCTATCTACCGTATTGTCGGAATTTGACCATGTAATAACAATAAACAAATACGTTAGTCACAAAGTTAATTTACAATACGCACAGTCGTTCTTTAGCTCTCTGAAGTAGTTGCACAGAACCCATTTTTGATGACGCCTCAAATCGTGCTATCTCGCTTAATGCGGTTACACATATCCCTGAAATCAGAGGCAATATCGGGGAAGTGGTGGGGAGTACCCTGGATCGCTCCCTAAATCGGCACGTGTGTAGGCAAATCGTAATCATTATTAGTATTATTATTTATTACCCCGACTCAGAAATTGGTTCGGGCGAGCTCATTACTCTACCAAACCTGCGCAATCGTCTATTGCACCTAACTTCAGAGAGCTAAAGATCCGTTGTGCTTATTATACTTATTTAAATCAAGTACGTTTACAGACTGGGCGTTTTTAATGCGCATAAAATTGTTTAACCATAGAGATATTATATAGGGTTTGACAGAGGCTATCAAAGGAGTTTCCGTGGCTTACGAATACAAAAATGGCAATCAACGAAGAAAAATAAAAAACGACCAATCTGTAAATGCACAAACGCTGATGTAATTAATAAATATTAACAAGTTATTATGCTTTTTATAAAATTTCATTCATAATTTAGATTTTTTTGTGCGCGTTAAGTATTTCATAACGGCATTGAGCGTAATAATAATAAGTACTTAATTCATTTTTAATTTATAACTAGTCTTGGATGGAATGTATTTCATCACTAGATTCGTTACCTCCCCTGTGTTATAAACTGCCGTTTCAGGAGAGAAGACTGTAACAAAGATAAATGGTTTATCTCTTATAAAAGTTAAAGCCGCGTGGACTCTGCCTACTAGGACGCTCTGATTGGCCGCCGCCATCAGAGTAAGATCAGAGTGCAGTCGGATTGGGGTTGCCACGATCCAAGTAGCGTCCTAGTAGGCATCAGAGTCTACTCTGATCGTGTCAACGCGGCTTAAGAGTAGACATGCTCTACACTTCAAATTTCAACAACATTATTCTCTCGGAGGTATATAAACTGTATATCACAGTCTTCTTTCCAAAAAGAAAGTCCGAATCGTATACAAAACTTTGAGCTTAACAACGGTCACCGATATGTTGAGATTACTTAAAAGATCCTGATAATTATTTTAAATCGACTAAATCTTAGTTTTAAATAGTCCTTAAAGTTAGTATGGTATTGAATAAAGTGTATTCTGCGACACGTGTATTATTTCTTAAAATAAGATCTGCTAATTGATATAAAACTATTCCATAGATTGTGTTATCAATAGATATTTCACTTAGTTTCGATATTCTTAGTATGCATCTAGCAGAGCCCTTATGAATGCTATGAATGAAATGAGATTCAAGTATATTACATAGGTTAGATACATTGAAATGATCTTTGATTTCTTTCTATTTGCGCTTACAAGAGAATAACTTGCATTACATAGACATAAGTACTTATTTTTGTCTACAAATGGCTTTATTCGAGATATCTTTGCTATCTCTAGTTTTCTACTTTGGAGTTACCTGGCCCGGATATAGCCAAATATTGGTTAGTTTTTTGTTTGAAGCAACAAGAGTAAAAAGTACTATAAGTCTCTGCATTGACTTGTTTTAGTATCAGCCAAAATGTAGATTAATATTTCTTATTTATGTACTGTTAGACTAACGATATAAGTACATAAATAAAAACTTTTCTAAATCTCTATAGCTGCCTGCACTTTGTGTAAAAAACAAATTTGCATAGTTTTGATACAGCCTAGACCTCATAGTTTTTAGGCTGCCAAACATACTCAGTGTTAAGTGTGAGTTTTTTTACGATGAACTCAACGGAGGATTTGTAATTTTCATTAGACGGGTATTACAGTGACATTGTACTAAGAGTAAGGTATTATTTTGTTTTATTGTTTATTTATTGCTTCATTGTTCGGTATTATTCAAGCGGCATTCGCTTGCATGTATCGTCGTAACTCTTCTTGCGTGTCGAATATCATGACGGGGAAAGGCGAGCCGGGAACATGGCGGCCAGCCCATCTCACCTCCACTCGGTAGTCTCCGGGCTCGGTGGGAGAAAACTGTGGAACAAACAATATTACATAAACGTTAAACCTTAGTTGAACCCCATGTTGACACATGTCTAAACAAAACTGTTACCACAAAAAAGCGTTCTATGTGCGAGTATTTAAATATCATTTTTCTAGACACAGTTTTTTAGTTAGTCTTAGTCTAAACTCGGTTCATTTTCTTGTAATAAGACGGTATAAGTCTTATACCTTATGTAGATCGTAGGTGCCCACTTACATTTATTTACAAAACCTCAGCATAAATACAAAATACAATGGAATCAGTCAAGCGATCTTTTTGTTTACTGTGTCTGTGTATGTAACAAATATAGTATCTATCTATCTATCGATCTATGTATAGCTATTTCTCAAATGATTCTTGATAGTTTACAAAACTACATTGCGCTATACATTGACTTTAGTTCTTCAAAGTATCCGCTAGGGGCGCTGCAAGTAAACGTATAGCAGAAAACGAAACGAATGTAGTTTCGTAAACTATGAATCTATCAGCGATAGATGATATTTCAATTAATTCTTGTGATTTTTAAAAAACTACTTTGTATCAATTCTTATTTCTTTGTATAATCGGACTATCAACGAGTGATTAACTTTAATCAACCACGTGCAAATCTACTAGAGAAATAAGATTGGAAACTAAGATTACTTAAAAAAAATCAAATCTTAGCAAATAACAAACAATTTTGTTATCTAATTAATGTTAACAAGATATATATCTTTAATATCCTGTTAATCCTGCTAAGCACATTTTTTATCAATGATGTATTGCTTTATTTAATCATTGCTAAGAATAATCGAAATCTTTACTTGTTGTTAAGCTGTTATGCGCAATCTTTTTTATTCTAGATAAAATCTCAATGTTAAAAATAGTACATTGTGAGATTAGTAAGGACAAACCGCATGAAATTAAACAAAAAAATAAATAGGATCGTAACGTAAATGACTGTACCCCAAGGTCCTTATTAATAAACGTGGTGTAAAGTTACGCCAGGTTTAAACTCCAAAAATTGTATGGTTACTCCTGTTACACCCGGCGTAACTTTTCACCACATTTATTAATAAGGACCCAAGGGTGCCACAGAGTACTTTGTTACATAGGAAGGCGGTGGATTATTTTCTCAGAATCAAAATCTCGAGCTGTGATTGGCTACTTCTCTTAATGATCACGTGATGTCAACGTCCTACGTATCAACCCTATAATGGATTGCGTGAACATTTAGTTATACCTTGCAGAGTATAGTGCGGTCCTTCTGGCTTTCTCTCTGCATTTCGACGCGGAAGGCGCCTTTGGGTCCACGCACTCGCACCGTTAGTTGACCCGCGCCCGCGCCGCGCGTGTCGCATAGAAAACGCGACTGGAACGTCGCTAGCACGCCCGGCTCTAAGCCCGGACCGTATACTCGAACCTAATGTCAGAAAATATGCATATAATCCATACTAATATTATAAATGTGAAAGTAACTCTGTCTGTCTGTTTGTTACGCTTTCACGCCCAAACCGCTGAACAGATTAAGCTGAAATTTGGCATAGTTAAAGGTTGTATCCCAGGGAAGGACATAGGCTACCTTTTATCCCGAAAAAATGAAAAAATCCCGAGGGACCGCGGATCACACCGCGGTAGCGCAGCTAGTCATATAGAAAGCAGTGTCTCAAATAACGGGCACTTTATTGAAACCCGAAGAGAACACTTCATAAAAATGTCCCTTATAATCCTGAGAGCTTCACTCTTTTACAATTTTCAAAGAAGTTCTTCGAATTAAATGTGAATCGCAAGCTGTTCATTATAGGACTTGCACCATGTACATTTCAAATAACAACTCTTTTCAAGGTGCATTCAAAATCCTTTCCACACTTGTTCAACAAAACTAGTGACACGTTAAGAATGAGAACTCACCTTGGACGGGTCAGGTGCACCGGCGACTTTGAGCACGAAAGGCGAGCCAGGCACGTGCTCGCCCGCAAATTGCACGCTAAGCACGTGTCGGCCCGCCTCCGCAGGTTTCACGTTCAACGTGAAAGTGCCGTCACCGTGCTCATATAGCTCGCAATACGCCACCTGTTAGTATAGGCTTGAGTTAGTTAACTGAAAAAATAACTGTTATCCATACGTTCATACTAATATTATGAATGGAAAATAACTGTTTTAGGCCACTGAGCAGATATCGATACAATTTGGTATGGATATAGATTACATCGCCAGGAAATAATTGCACACACATTGCGGGATTAGAATCTGACATGGCCTATCTGTGGCAAAATGGCAGGGTTCTAATTGAGCCATGCATTTAATAAATCTTAGGAGTTCCCTAGATGTGTAAAAAAAGTTTAAATCTAGTCACTATAGTCTTTTTAACATAAGAACGGTTCCGTGACAAGGCTCCTTTATGTGAATTTCTCTTTTATTTAAAAAAAATAAAAATAATGTTGGACTTTTCACACAGCATCATCTAGCGCCAAAGTAAGCAGAGCTTGTGTTATGGGTACTAGATGACTGATATACTACTTATACACTTTTTTGTTTGTAAATACATATATACATATTATACATAGAAACACCCAGACCCGAGACAAATATTTGTAGATCATACAAACATTGGTCCCGCCGCGGGGATCGAACCCGCAACCTTTTGAGTCGCAGGCGGGCCTCCGCCCACTGCGCTACAAACGTAGTAAATTTTCATTGATGTACAGCGTGAGACGTAAAAGTTCTATGTGTCAGGGATACGTTCCTACGTGAAAAATACTATAGTCGTTGAACACAACTGATTATGTATGTATATGATTTGTGCTACAGTTGAGCTATTTTCAGATCATATTAAACGATCCCTAGTTGCGTAAACTGATCCAATCACAGCAGTAGTTACCTTATTAGGGCCGGTACAATGCGCAGTCAACTCCCCCGGGCCGGCGCGACGCGTGTCTATCCACGATCGTATCTCTCTGCCGACCACTCCACTTTGTAAGCCAGCGCCCGAACAAACTACTCTAGAGGCGTCTCCACTTTCTGCGCCAGTATTCACGTTCACTGTCAGTGGACAACCTGTTGCGAAATTCTGGTATTAGATTGGTGAAGAAATTTTTTACATTAAATAAATAAATAAATAATGCTGGACTTTTCACACAGCATCATCTAGCCCCAAAGTAAGCTTGAGCTTGTGGTATGGGTACTAGACGACTGATAAACTACTTATATACTTTTTGTTTGTAAACACATACATATTATACATAGAAACACCCAGACCAGAGACAAATATTTGTAGATCATACAAACATTTGTCCCGCGGCGGGGATCGAACCCGCAACCTTCTGCATCGCAGGCGGACCTTCGCCCACTGCGCCACAGAGGTCGTCAAATATTACAATGGTGCATTGTTCAGCTCATTTTGATGCGAAACAGATTTGTATCATCGTAAATATTTTGAGACTTCAATTAGTATTTTGAGTTAGTGATGGGCTTGCAATCTGTCCATGGAATACTAACTCCTTCCTCGAAAATATAAAATGAGGCGCATTATAAGTTTCTTTGTTTTATGTGTCAACGCCAGCCTTTTACCTGAATTTGGAGATTTGAAGATTTTGAAGTAGTTAAATTCAAATGAAACTGAATTCCATCTGTGCGTCTGTACACCTGCTTTTCATTTCGTATTTTTTGTTAGAAATGAATTGAAGATTTCATTCAATGCCTTCCACACCGTAAAGCATATTTTCTACATGAGGATAAAACTCAAATGATATTACTCTTGTTTGTTTTTGTTTACCTTTGACGAGTCTGCCAGCCCATAGCACCCGCAACTGATGATCGCCCGCGCGTTTCGGCGTGTAAGTAGCGCGCCAAAGGCCCGGGCCAGCCGCCGCGAGCGCGACCGCCACGCTGTCGCCTTCGGGGGAGTTGAGGGAGGCTTCAGGCGCGCCCGGACCGGCCGCACTGCCATCTAGCGGAGGAAAGACGGAACTAGAGCTTGGAATCGTAGAGTGAGGAGACGACACTTTTGTAGCATAGAATCGGGATTCAGACGTGAACACACTACATAGCACAGAAACAAATCCACACAACTACGACCAGCCCGCCTTCGTTAGATAAAACGATACAACCTACATTTTAAGATTAAAAAAGTAAACTATCCATGAGCTTCGAATCGTATGAGTGAGGGGGGGGGGGGGATAACTAAACTTTTGTAGCATAGAATCGGGATTGGAGAATTGAACGTGCCTCCGAATCACGGAACTATTTTTATTGTAACTAGCGCTCACTCATCCATTGCTAGCTTCGATGAACTATTATAAGGAACTAAGCAAGTTAAACCACGAGCGTAGCGCTTCTAAAATGGATAGTAAGGTCCCCTAACCTAAGAGTGCGACTGCAGGGGAAAGAAGGAAGGAACTTTTTGAGCTTGGAATTGCGCTTGAAATGTAACAGGCGTTAAGGACCGGGATTGAGAAGGGGGGGAGTAGGGCATGTTATGCAATATGGGTACTAAGGACAAAGTAAAGCTTCGACGAAACCTTCGCATCAAACACGCGGGACGGGAAGAGAGAGTGTCCACAACGCGAAACTAGTGTACGGAAGCGCAGTTTCTCAAATCGTTAACTGTCAGATTATTATGTCTGTCACAGGGCAGTATCTTTTGAACTATGATAAATTAAAGGGTGGTACTACTAATATGGTACAAAATCCATTTATTCAGAAGAGATACTCACCGATGGTAAAAACAGCGGGTGTATGTGGCGCAGCGTGTGCTAAGCCTCGACCAGCTAAAGTGACTCTATCGGCCGTATTTCCCGAAGCAACTAACGCTCTTCGAGGCGCGCCGGCGACTAAAGCACCGTTGTAAGTCAGTTCTAACTCTTGTTCGCCGCTTACGCCTTCAGCCGCGGCGAGGGTGACAACTGCGCGGCCGGACACTGTTTCTACACCTGTGGAATGAATGGAAAATTACTACTATGTTTGTAAAGGCTACAATTTCAGTGAATATAAAAATCGGGCGTGGAAGATTGAAATTTATCTTATCAAAAGTTTGTTTAATATTTTTTATGAGATTGAAGGAAAGCGCGATTGATATACGGGATCTTTTTTCAAGAAAAACCAGTTTACCAATATAAAATACATAACTCAAAGATTTCGAGATACATAAAGTTTATACACACAGTTTAATTTTGGCTAGTATGCCGCCGTTGTTGTCGGCCCCCCATCCACCAACAGGCATGATAGAACGTGTCTATAGTCTATACTAAGTAACTTACGTTGATGCCGGCCCGCTAACAAGCACTCGAGAGTGCCGGGGCCCGCATTGCTGGTGTCCAGCACTAGTTTAGAAGGGGCCCGGACGCGCCCGTTGTTGTCGGCCCCCCATCCACCAACAGGCATGATAGACGATGTGTCTATGACCTGAAACATCATTAAAAGGATTCATTTCATGTATATTTGTATTTACTTATTACACGGTAGCGTCTAAACTATTAATTTGATTTTGATGAATATTGTGTTGATCGATTCTAATGATAGTCCGAGTGACAGAGGCACTAGCAGAGGGAGTAGGTGGAATTTCCTGAATTTTCCATATAGTTGAAAAGTAGATCTCTCCTCTACCAAGGCCGTCTCATCTGGACCACTTGCCTTGAGGTCTTTGACCAATATCAGATAGTTATGTGTTTGTTGGTTGTATCGTTTCGTTCTTGGAATTTATTCACTTGCGCGATGTAGGATTAACTCTTTTTGCATTTTTTAAATGGGTTTAATTTGGAATTTATCTCAGTGCCATCTAGTGGTATAGCTAGTTAACTAGCTTTTTCTATAGAAAAAAACAAACCTTTATTTGTTTGGTTTAAAAATCTTGTCCATACAAAAAAAACTAAATTACACAAATATGCATAAATAATACACATAAAAACACCGTAAAGATACTACCATTCAACTAAATTACGTGTTGCACTAACATCTACATTGTCTTCCTTCTGCCGTTTTCACTATGAGCTCCCAGAAAGCTTATGTTGTAATGTATACCCACTTTCCTTTCTTATTTACCATAAGTGACAGCGAACATAAAGCTTACTTTGACAGAGAAGGGGCTGCCGGGTAAAGGTCCACTTGATGTAAATATCCTGACTTCATACAACCCAACGTTGAGCGGAATGTATGCACAGAGCCATTCACGAGGCGCACCAGCTACCACCCTGCATTCCAATAGACCTGGGTCTATTGTACCGTCGTTGTCTTCTGATAGTCTTTCCACCTGGAAGAAACAGGATGTTATTACCGAAATTTGGTTATAGTAGAAAGAAAGGTAGGAATTCGTCCTGCAAAGATAGTCGGTGTCGGTAAATGCTACATATTCAAAAATAACCAACCATAAGCGCTTCAGCTTGCTTCAAGAAGCGAAGTTCTGAAAATAGATGGGGTGAACCGAGTTTCATTTTAGAGGACACGTTAAATTGCTGGTCCCGGCTATACAGTCGATAATCAATTCAAGCTAGATTATAGTTGGTAAAAGAAGTCAGTTCGAATGGGCGATGATTACGGAGTTTATGAATATTGAAAATGTCGTAATGGCCATGGCTAATGTGCGCATGAGCGAGGTTAATGTCAAAGCTAACACATATCGTGCCGCACGATATTAAGCCTGGAATACACATGCTACTAAAAAAGCATGCTTGTTTGCTACTAGATAGTATGCTCATTTATAGCATGCTCTCCGAGTGTGTACATTTGCTCATGAAAGCACAGACCTCGGAAGCATGCTTATTACAAGCATTCTCATTTCTAGCACGTCTGAGATACACATGCTCATTAAAAATGGAGATTTCTTTGAGGAATCGTGTGCAGAGTGAAATTAATGCAATAATATTGACACTTTCAACGCATTTAACATTTTTTATGGTTAAATTATTATCATTCATCGATTCTAATATGCTTTGGTACGCAAATTCTCGCGAAATTTTGTTTTTATATTGTGGTGAGCGTACATTCCACAAACATTCATAGTTTCGGTAAAGAAATATAAAATTTAAAGTTTTTTCATCGCCCCATCGAGCCATCGTGAACTACGTAAACAAATCACAACAATCAATCAAGTAGCAAAACAAATCAAAGTAGCATGCTCGCATAGATCACGTTCACACCTGCTTTGGAGCCACCCCCCTCTCACCCGCACCTTACACCGCGTGCTAATTAGCACGAAAAAATAGACCGGCATGCGATTAAGTAGCGTGCTTATTCACAAGCATGCTCTTTTCGTATACACGTGCTCATTGTATGCTACTAAGTAGCATCTACTCAATACTAGCATGCTTTCGTGCTACTACGTAGCATGTGTATTCCAGCCTTTAGACTCTCCAGTAATAATAAAATAATGCAGAGAAATGGCTGATCTATCTTACCTAATTAGTATAGCAAACGGCACTGTCGATTGTTCCGAACTTCTTGAGCTGTTAGGACTGCGCGCAAACTTAGTTGCACTGAGGAAACCTAATACTCTCTATGTGCCTGTCGTTAGGACAAATTATAGGCAGAATGCATTTGTTTATAGAGCTTCTAGCTATTTCAATGAATTAGTTAAGGCAAACTGTGACGTAGATTTATTTAATACCAGCACAAGTAAGCTGAAACGCTTACTTAGCGACAATTTCTTTGACGTTTAGAGCAAGCACCAAATAGCAGTATTCTTAGTGCGTATAGATGCTTTTTTGTATTTATTTTTAGGTTAAAATTTTTGTTTTGTACTTTTTAAACTTAATATTGGTTCTTGTCGCCACCTGTTAGTGCTGTTCGTTTCATGCTATACATAGTTCGTTGATATTTATTCGCGGAAACTTGTAATTGGCCTTCCTATAGTATGTAGCCTCCTGCTGCATACTATTTATAAGTTATACACTAAAATGTTCATACCTAGCTGTTAGTTTTCTCAAAAGTTGTAAAATAAAATAATAGGGTAGATTGTATACACAGAGCGAGCCATTGCGCGCGCTCCTTATGCCTCGCGATATTGCACTCTACAGCTATAATAATTAAGTTTTAATACTAAAAAGAAAACCGACCACTTCTAAACACCCTTTCAAACATAAAAAGAATTTTGCAAATCGGTCAACAAATGGCGGAACAATCGCGTAACAAGATAGTCTCTTCCTAGTCTCACTAGTCTCTCTCTAGTTCTCTAGTCTCACTCCTCCTTTTTTGAAGTCTGTTGAAAATAGAGTGGGTTAGAGCTCACCTCGACCGCTGGCGGCTTGTCCTCCGCGCAGTGTATAGTGAAGGCGGCCTCTTTGCCGACGTGCGCATGCGCGAGCCCCGTGCCTATACACCGCGAGCCGCCACTGCGCGCGCTCAGTATGCCGAGGGATATCGGACTGCCGGGTACGGGGGCACCTGGGGGACAAAACCTTTATAATCCTGGATTCCGCCCACAGCTTCACGAAGAATCACCTAATTTTAAGACGTTTCAAAGTGATCCCAGCGGTCCTACTGAATAAATGCTTTTTTACTTTGACTTCGCTTGCGTGGTACACAATACCACCGTATCAAATAGCCAATATGCCATTCCAGGCTACAATCTACATCTGTTACAAGTTTCGTTTCAATTTTATATTACTAGTAGGAAGTAGGATAAGGCGAATCAACAAAATTAAATTTTAATAATTTTGAGTTACATACAAAAAACTTTTAGTGAGGGCAACTTTTCAAACATATTTTTTGACCAGAGTACCTACATCTAAATAGATATTTTAATTTGCTAGATGTATCCTCTATAACTCTAGCTACAGTATACTGTTATATCGTATAACGTTTCTTTTCTTATAAATTATCAGTCTTATATTTCAGTTATATGATGATAACCTCACCTCCATAAGTGACGTAGATTCTATAATGCGCTGGTATTGAAGGCCTCAGTCTAACTCGATGCGTGTGTCCATCTTCCCTGATATCAACCGGGAGATGTACCCGCTGTCCTCCCATCGCTTCACAAACCACTTCTAATTCACCAACACCGGCCTCTTTTGTGTCCACTGGGAATAAAACAAGATTGGTGTTATGTTTCTTTTTCGTTTCCACTGAGGAAAATATAGAAAAGTTGAAGTTTTTGTTGGAGGGTTAATTTTTTTAAGGAATCAAAAAAATGTAACCCATGCGGTATTGAATCCATGACAACGATCTTACAAAACCAGACGGAGAAGCTGTTAAGTACAGTTCGCCAAACGGATCTAGGCATTCGTGAAGTTAGCCGTTTGTCTGCGCAGCGAACTCTTTTACATACAAAATTGTGTTCTGCGCAGACAAACGGCTAACTTCACGAATGCCTAGATCCGTTGGGCGAAGTGTACGAGTATGTGTCTACTTACTCAGACAAAATTTTAATCTTGTCGATTGCCTATTAGCTCAGTTGGTACTTAGTAGAGCGTCGCCACATATTGGCGGATTGTGAGTTTTCCGCATAAAATATCTAAGTGTTAGCGCTCAAGGTTTTATATGGAAAATCTTTACTAAGTAACGGATTTAGGTAGCCGTTAACGACTCATGAGTACCAACATAAGAGTACCTAATACCATATTGTGATAAAATGTGTCTTTATCTTAAAATCTGGCGCAGGATAGGGAAGGTTGGCACAAGCGAAGAGAGGCCTATGACGAAAAAGGCTGCGGATGATGATGATGATGATGATAAAATTTACCAGTAAAGTTGATAGGCGTTTGTGCAACAATATTCCCTGTGGGCAATCCGGCTAGGATGACTCGGTTGGGGTCGAAAGATTCACATGTGTACGGACTGCCTGATATCGCCTTTGAAAGGTGCAGCACCTCTGGAAACAAAACATTTGGTTAAACAAAACTTGCGTTGTATGTAAAACACGATCAACGGATTTAGAGATTCGTGAAGTTAGTAATTTGATGATTTGCATGTTTTTTCATAATAAATTATCTAATGTGGATCGAAAAGGCTAACTTTACAAACGACTAGATAGTGTAGAATCCGAAAGCATTCATAATGGATTTCTCCTTGTTTTATCTCTCATCCCTTTCAGGACAAAATATCTCTTCATTGTCTTTCTAACTATTGATTACACAAACACAAAACGAGAAAGAAGAATCATTTGTGACCTTGTAAATTTTTCACCTTATTTCTCCTATCATTTTATTACCAACTCACCTATAGTACTCTGTCCGACTTCATTGATAGTAAACTCAGCCTGCAGCAGCCCCGACTTGGTTTGATAACATCGTACAGGTAAAGCCCTTGATCCCGGCCCAGATACTACAACGTCGAACTCTCGCGCCGGCCGGCCTAACGTGTCGATACTGAATGATGCCACTTTGTTCGCTTGCGCTTGGTACAAGCCGAGACCGGATGCTGATACCTAGAAGGTAATTTCATTCACAGATTATAGAGAAACTTAAGACTTTATAAACTTGACATAAAGTTATGTCATGCATAAACTAAAAATTTGTATGGTTATTCATAGGTTATGCATGACATAACTTTATGTCAAGTTTATTAGTAAGGGCCTTAGAGATTTATCTGTGTTTCATAACAAGTTACGAGTCGAGGTAAAGTCATGATTTTGACCGGTAATCAATTAATTATTGTCTACCCTAACTTCTTATAAGCCTATTCCATCTCAAACAATGTCCCAGGCACTACAGCGTCCCGTTAAGTGTAGGCATGGATTGCCTCCTGACGCTGTATAAATCATCTAATATAGATGTAAAGGCCTAAGTTTTACCCTAACATACATAAAATCGTGCCTCTTTCCCGATTTTTGTTAGATTTCATGCTCTATTAAAATTATTTGTGATATGTACAGTCGCGGTATGAAAAGGTTCGTCATCTTAAAGTCGACTTTTGCTTGCACGAGTGCAAGAACCAGTACTGCCAACATTTTAATTAATAAATATTACGTTTTGTTATGTTTAGCGTTTACTATCGATTATAGGCAATGACATATCAAAAAGGTTTTGCATAATTTGTTTACTGTTTTACTCCATCCTGTCAATTTTACAAAAATAACAATTACCCATAACAACAAGATTTTGATATAGGTTATTTGTATTTAAACGTTATTTAGATTACTGTAATCTTTAATTATACTCTATTTTCCTGGACTGCCAAGATTTATTGACAGAGATATTACTGTCGGGGTAAACCGCTTTGTTGATAGGACCGAATATGAAAGAATAGTACGAATAAGTAATATAATAACTTTATTTTATTTAATAACGTATATAACCACCATTAGCATCAATCACACATTGTAACCTGTTTCTCATAGAACCAACAAGGCGAGAGCATAGGTCCGTCCCTCGTGTATCTTCCCAAATGATATGGCAGTGGTCTTCTATAGCCTTCTTGGTTCTTTCGTTTCTATTATCCCATCGCTGCACCATTAAACCCCATAGGTTCTCGATCGGGTTTAAATCTGCAGATCTTGCTGGCCACGGAATCACCGCTATATCACTGTGCCGATTGAACCATTCATTCACAATACGAGCAGTGTGCGTGCGAGCATTGTCTTGAACGTAGCTGACCTGAGGTAAGTCAGCAGCTGTATATACGGTACGGACACTTGGTAGCATACTGTCTTCCAGAACCGATAGATAGTGAGTTGCATTTGCCCTTGAAGGAAGAAGAACGAGCTCGCCCACTCCATCCGCTGACATCCACCCCCAAATATTGGCAGAGATACGTCCAGAACTAAAATTGGGCACTACATGGTCTTCTGTATATCTCGTGCCGTTATACCTCCACAAATGAAGCCTCCCATGTTGGCTTGACATAAAGGATTTTTCGTCGGTAAATATAGTGGTACTCCAATCAAAGTTCAAATAGGTCTCTGCAAATCTCAAGCGTGCTTCCTTATGGGTTGGTGTCAGAGCAACTTTTTTTGAGTGTCGTCTATAATGTAATCCCATTGAGTGTAATGCATTTCTTATTACTCTAGGACAAACTTCATACAGTTGAGCGAAATGATTGGTTGACACAAAGCCATTTTCTTCATATTGCCGTCTCATGTCGGCATTTTGTGCAGCACTAAGGATAGGACGGCGACCAGAATTGTTGTGACGATGATCTATGAGTTCACCTTCTTCACCATATCTCCGGATCCAAAATCTTACACTATCCCTGGTTACATTAAGACGACGCGATATCTCACTGATATTGTAGCCAGCTTCATGTTCAGCAATAATTGCTGCTCTTTCTACAACACTTAAAGGTCTCGGCATTTTATGTAAAATATAGAAACGTGAAAAAATAAAATTGCAATGTCAACAATGACAGACAACGAGATGTTGAAACCAATAAAAAGTTTTTACATTATATAATCTTCTTGGTCAAGACAGAAAATCAAACAAGTATAATCTGTAATTTTAAACTTTATTGTCAAACAGTTAAACATAATTTTCTGTGAACCAGTCTGTTCTGTGACTTAGTTTGAAAAGGTAATATGTGCTTGCGGAACGTTAAATGAATCAATTTGAAAACTGGCGAACCTTTTCATACCACTACTGTACACATCGTTAATTCGAGTGATTCTAGTGACATTTTGACTGAACTTTGGAACTAAAAGGACGAGACTTTAACGTTAAACTGTAAAGAAACAAGGAAAACTGTATTAAAGGCCGCCGCCGCGCCGTGCTTCTTGAATAGTGCTTAAATTCGTTCTTACAAGTTACCACTTCATACAAAATAGACGTCAAATGCGACATAATAAATTATCTCTTAACAGAGTGATGCGATGCAGTGTTACATTAGTTCTTGTGTCCACCTCGCGATGGTGCTGCCACACGGCATAGTATAGTTTTACCATCTCGGAAGAAATGGATTGGTCTTAATTGTGTGTGTAGATGCATGTTTCTCATAACATACATAGTTTCTGTGTTCGCTTAGTATCGCTTACGCACATACAGAGCAAACAGAAAAAAATTTACACACACAATGAAGAAAAATCCATTTTCGTGAGATAAAACCACTTTTACTAACCTCTTGTCCGTGGTGCACGGGCAGTACGTCCACCAATAAGGGCTCCCTTGCGACCGGCGTGGCGCTCCATAGTAGAGTGATGCGATGGGGCGCGGCTCTCGCAGGGTGCCACACTAGTTCCTGTCTTCCTCCCCCGCGTCTGCGTACCGAATGAGCGACGGTGCTGCCGCCACATGTCACGCGACCGGAAAGACGACCCGCGCCCGCATTTGTTGTGCTAACTGTAGACAAGACAAGAGATTGTATCGTGCGTCAATGAAAATATCAAAAACCAAAAGGTATCCCTAGGTCCGTGGGGTTCTGGAGCCCTTCGGGTTTTCAAAATTCTTTCAGGGCGTCTGGTCGAAGCGACGCGTGATCCGAGAGCTGGCACATTTTTGGCTCAAAGGATCATCATTGCCATCCAGCGTGGTAATGCCGCCAGTGTTTTGAGCACGCTTCCGACTGACAGTGACCTGGATGAGTTGAGCTATCTATAGATCGTTTCTAACGATCCTTAGATAGCTTGACTAATCCTGTTGTATTTTGTAAATATATGTAAATATGTAGTAGCTTAGTTTCTGTAAATAAATTATAAAACCAAAAAATAAAATAACAAGCTGATATTTAAAAATGATATTTCGCATCAAAAAATACCTCGTTTATTGATTCAATATTTTTAAAAAGTAATTATTTAACAAATAATTTTTAACAAGTAATTATGGTTCAATTTAAACATTCCAATGACATTCCCAATTGGCAAAGTATCACATTTTTAATGAAATAGTTTTTATTTCGATAATTATCCGACAATGTAAAGAAATAAATTGTACGGTGAACAAATGCCAATATGGAACTTGGCAGTTAGTATATCTCCAATACAACACAGCTGATAAAACTACATACCAGTTAGTATAGCAGGTCGGTGTGCTACAGCGTTCCCTATAGACAGAACTTTCACCGCGGATGCATCGTTAGCTTCGACCTCAGCTACTGGCCCCCGAGAACTCCTTACAACATATCTACCAATTTGAGTGGCAGGGAATGTTAGTAAGCCGGTATCTTCGAGCTGTGCTTCCGGTATTCTGTTCCCGTTTGGGGATAAAACTTCGATGTCGGTTATGCTTTCGTCTATTTCTACTGTTGCGATTCCTCCTAAAAGGAAAAAAAAGGTTTTAATTTATATTTCTTTTTCTTTTTTGTAAGATCTGCTTTTCCTTGAAAGTTGAGCAGAAATATTAAGAGACTTATAAACATCCTTCTACATAATAGGGAACTTTGTAAGGATGTTATCAAGTTTTTAGTCAGTTCCGCTATTCAATGTAAGTATTATGAGTTTGGTTGAAACTTTTGCTCTTGTTCATATTTTTCATTTTATGCACAACCAACAAAGCATAATTTAGTTACTTTATGCATAAGCTATTTTTAGACATATTCAAATCATAGGTGACAAAATATGAGAAAAAAATACAGTGTTTTTTTATTCTCCTATGTTTTTTTTTTTATTTGAGGATACATGATCCTGTCTGTTTGTTTTCATGTACATACCAATTTGCACGTATGTGTGCGGCTCGCTGACTCGACATATGAAAGGACTTCCAGGCACAGGTTGTTCGTTGAATGTGACGGAGACTCGGTGCGGCTCGCGGGAAACGGGGATAAATGTCACGTCGTATAGACCACGGGCCACGGCTACCACCTAATACAAAAAGTAATGTTTTAATCAAACTTTAATAGGCAACTACGAGTTAATTCTAATGAGCCCAAACACGGATATTTACTGTTAACTCTGGAATTTCTTGAACAAGCTTATGGCTGCATACAACAATTTCTGTTTGCTTGAGGCAAAATAGAGAATTTATTGACGTGGACGAAAAAAAATGTGTAACTGAATGACTTTTAAATAAATGAATAATGCTGGACATTTCACACAGCGTCATCTAGCCTCAAACTAAGCAAAGCTTGTACTATGGGAACCAGGTAACTGATATACTACTATATACTTTACATAGAAAGAAACACTCAGACCCGAGATAAATATTTGCAGATCATACAAACATTTATTCTGCGGCGGGGATCGAACCCGCAACCTTCTGCGTCCCAAGCGGGCTTTCACCCACTGCGCCACAGAGGTCATCAAAATATAGACAATATAGAGTATTATCTAAATATAGACAACTTTTAAAGTTCAAAAATCAACTGTTAGAGAAAATAAATTAAAAAAAGCTTTAGAACATACTGTAGTGTAACTAAATGATACGTAAACATACAGTAGTTGAAATATTGTATCAATGAAATATGTAACAGTTCATTCAACTCTATTGGTCCAGTAGTCATGGTTTTAGTCATGACTGACAGACAAAACTTACCTCTGCCTTGACAGTAGTGGAAGGAGTGGATACAACCAGCTCTAAGGTTCCTTCTCCCGCACCGGCCGCGTCCACACTGAATGTCACTGCTTTACCCACTTCCACTCCTCGCTCTTCGTCCAAACCGTCATCTAGACTTAGTCCTTCCAATGTGCCTTCTAATTCTGTAATGAGATGAGTTGGTTAAAAATGTTTGAATAAAAATAAGATAAAAAAACGAATTAAACTCGGCATCCGATATATAGTTTCAACTGATGTCAACTCAATTGGGCCATTTAAGTTCTGTCTACAATTTAAAAAAATAGTGACAGCGAGATGATCTGAAAATGTCCAACTAGAACTAATTAATGACCAACAAGAATTTTGTCCAACTAGATGTTCGTTCATATATGAAAATTGTCTAATAGGAAATTTGTCATAAGAATATCGAAGGAATATCAAAGGTTTCTGATAATTCTGAGAGTTGTCTACACTGGCTATTTTTATGATTGGACATTATTATAATTGGACATTCTTATGATTGGACATTAATATGATTGGACATTATTATGAATGGACATTATTATGATTGGACATTACTATAAACTAGTGGACCCGGGCGCGACTTCGTCTGCGCATTGTTTCATACAAACTTTAGAGATAGAACTACCTTGTTCCAATCCAACCCATGAAAACACTGAATTCATTTTTAGATTTGCTGTCTTTAAAAATTGTTCAACGTTACAACGAAATGACATCGCCATTTTGAAAAGTCAAAAGTTATTGGTTGTTATGGCAACCTTAGCAGTGCTCTTTGTGTCAAACAGAGTACTGCTAAAGTTTTTATATATGCAATATTCCCGTTGTCCTTTTACATATTTTTTGGTTTTCAGGAACGTGTTCTCGGTATAAAAAGTAGCCTATATGCTATTCTGGAGTTATACCTTTCACCTAACCAAATTTCATTGTAAACTGTTGCGTCGTTTGAGCCTGATCCTTACACAAACATACAAACATCTAAATAAACTCACAAACTTTTTGCTTTATTATGAGTGGGATGGACATTTTTATGAATGCACATTTTTAGACCGTTTGTCATTTTCCATAATCTTAATTACCTCCAGGGCCAAGTCCAGTGACTCTCACACGGTGCACATCATACACGTTGCAAGTGAAGGGTGAGCCGGGCACGTGTCGTCCCGCGCAGTTCACTTGAACGCTATGTCTACCAACGGCTTCGGGTGTGTAAGTCGCTGTGAAACGACCTTCGCCAGTCGGAGTGACTCGGGCACGAACGCTTGTGCCGCCTGGACCAGATACGAAGACTGTTGGTTCGCCGGCTGAAGGAAAAGATGAGATTAGATGATTGATTTCATAAAAAAACATTGTACTGTAACTTTCAACTTGAAATGAGGTATTCGTTACGTTGAAAATACTCCATCACTGGCGCTTGCACTCAGCGATTCATTATGTCTTAAATTTTACCACTTTTTTAGGGTGCTTTATTAAACAAAAGCCTTGTTGAACGGAATTCTAAACTATGCGTGGCCTGACGAACACCAAACAATTATCTTATCAGTAGGCTTCATTATACAGGGTGTAAAAAGACGTCTACCGAAGCCGAAACGGGTAGGTACAGCATCCCAACACACAACCAAATCCAAAAGGATTTTCCGAAAAAATCATTATATCCGGAGAAAACAGCGTTTGAAGATTACTGTTTGCGTATGTACTGGGCGCGTTTTTATACATAGATTGCTGTATTTTGAGTTTTAATCGTTTTTTTCTTTCTATTACGTAGGTATGGTCTTATTATGTTGTACTAGTAGTAAATAACTAGAAAATAAAATAAAATGATGTAGCTAAGCGTTTTTTTTCGCTAAATATGTTCAGAATCATGGTCTGATTGAAACCCCTCAGTTTTCGGTTAGCAGTCTTTTTACACCCTGTATAAAAACTTACATTGTGTTCCAGCTAGGAATAAGTTAATTTTTACAGCAGTTTTGAGCCTATAAGCTAGCTTATACAAAGTAACATAAAACGACATTGTTTTTGAACTGGGGAACACAACACGTGGGAACTTAAGCACTGTGGACAAGACAATGATCTAACGTTGCAACAATATTTGTAAATAGAACGAGATTATGATTCTGAAGCGTAAATATTTACAGGTAGAGGAAATAATTAGAATCAACAATATTGAGTTCATTTAACCTCTTTAGAACAACGCAATAGCATTTTGACTGGCTGAAACAGTGACCCTGGGACAAAAGTAAGTCAACAATATTTTAACCGGTAATAACGTTAGAAGGATTTCATAGTTTCGCTTTAGATATCTGTACGGGAGTTTCAGTAGGCTGTACTACGTCACTCCAAAACAGCCAATAGAATTAGTAAAGGATAGGTTTGATCTACCCTCAAGATTGTGTTTTCTGCGTTATTCCAGCCACATAAGATAATAAAAAATGAAACAAGAAATTTCAAACGAAATAATAGATACAAAATCTGTTCCGCTATGGAACAATATCCATATGAGACGGAAATCGGTAGTTCAAGCGTCAGCGGCTGTTGCTGACACGGGACATGAACGGAGTATCTAGTTGACAGTAACTAACTAACACTCCATTCATGTTCAGTACATGATAAACTTACTATGGAAGCCAGTTAGATGTATCTCCGCGGGTTCCCCTCTAGGGGTCGAGGTAAGGCCAGGGCCGGCTGCCCTTGCGTCAGCGGCCGCGGCCGGCGCTGACACGGCGCAAGTGAATGGTGATCCCGGTACAGCGTGACCGTTGAAGCGGACTGATAAGTTGTGTGGGGCGGCTTCTACGGGCTTGAAGTTTACCTGGGGAAAGAGAATGCTAAATGATATGATCATGCAAAGATGTCCGAAATGGAGAAGAGAATCATTATTTGAATATAAATAAATAGACAGTAAAATAGTTGACCCATGGCTGGATCCATTGTCATTTAGTTGAACCTGCAAAGATGTCCGAAATGGAGAAGAGAATCATTATTTGAATGAAATAGACATTAAAATAGTTGACCCACGACTGGATCCATTGCCATTTAGGTATGTGCATTGTTTTCACTTCTAAGCCCAATACGTAAGTGGAATAATCGTTTCACTAAGTAAGTTCGTATGAGTCAGTGGCCAACTCTGGTGACAGAGTTTTTAGGCCGCCTTAAGGCCTCCGTCATGGCTTAACGACTTAAATAATCGTTTCATTAAAACACGTAAAGCCTTGCTTTCATCAAGCATCTTCGAATATATATTTCTAGAACAAACCTTAAACCTCGCATTTCCTTCACTCTGTACATAATTTGGCACATTTTTTCCATTCACCGCTACTATTATCTCTAAATTGCCAGCACCTAAAAAACAAAATTGCATTACAAACAATACCTCACTGATACAAGCATTGTTGTGGTAAAGTAACAGTTTTCTTTGTAACTAGATGTTTACCTGCATGAGAAGCGTTGATGGTGAAAGACACAGGTCGTCCAACCACACCCGGCGATATATCCGTGACATTGACACGAGCTGCACTATATGCCTTTACTAAAAACGGACTTCCCTCTACATGACCGCCGATAGTCCCTGCGCGAACCTAAAATAAACGAACATCAATAGATGATAGACAACTATGCCAGCGAAAAAAAAGCTTTACCGCATTCAGTTACGATTCAAAATGTAAGCAGGGTGTTTACCTCAATACTGTGATCTCCAACATCAACCGGAACAAATGAAATGGTGTATCTTTTGCTCGGTTCATTTTCTCCAATCGTCTCTTCAGCAGAAACCTGTGAGCAATATAACTTTCAATGGATCTTTTAAAAAATTTTAATATTGTAACAGAAGCTTGACCTATATGAAACATATTTTTAAAGTTACTGAGCTTCACATTATATTTGCCATGTCTTTCTTGTGGATAAGAACGGTTGATACGAGAGGATGACTTAGAATCTACAATGCCCAGTCAGCGTCCACACAGATCAAATAATACAGGCGTCACTAACTTGTAACCTGCAAAGGCAATCCGTCCAAACCGCCTTATAAAGGGGGGAGGGGGGGGGGGTAACTGATTGGTGACGCTTACCTACTGTATCACAAAGTCGTTAAGTGTAGGCAAAGGTTCCCTTCAGATGCTGTATAAATGACCAAGAACCTAGCCTACGTTTTGTAAGTTACCTGAACAGAAACGGGTCGCCTCGCCGGTCCCAAAACTTCAACGTGTGGGGACGCAGGCGAATCCACGCTAAAAGTATAAGCATCACCAACAGACACTTTGTCGGGGGATTCCCCCGAACCAGCGCCGATCACACGCGCTGGCGCTGACACGTGGCACACGAATGGACTGCCTAGAAAAAAATGGTTTATTTAATTAAGAAAAAAAAAACATTTATTCTCATTGATTCGAAATGCGTTAGAATTGAGATATTATATGGATAAGAATATTAACGGTCATAACGCGTTCACTACCACCCTCTTACGAAGCCTTATGAAGATCATTCGTTCTATTGTTTAGTGTGTGTTTTCATGTTTGGATCTATCAGAACGAAGAGTATCAATCAATATACATACACTCATAGTAAACTTTTATTTCGACGTCTAAGGCCCTAGACGAAAATATTGCGCAATATATGAAATTGTGCAGTATTATTCATCGTATAGGGTTAGTATTGAAGTTTGCGCGGTGATTGAACGGAAGTTTGTGCGAGTTTAATTTTTATTGCACCATATATTTTTATTGCGCAGTGTAGGATCAGTATTGCGCAATAATTGTCAGTTTTTATATGAACGACGGAACACGAAAACATAGCACATTATTGTGCAGTACAATTGATCGTTTGGATTCATAGCGCCTTTCAATCTTATTGTACAATAAAATGGATTTTATTGTATTATACAATGTTATTGTAGGTCCGCCTAAGTTGTCAGTTCAACAAAGAACGTAGAAGCAAGATGGTAAAAGTAATAGTAAATATAATATTCCTTTTACCTGGCACATGATCCCCATTGAATCTGAGTTCAACAGTATGTGGTCTGGGATCTCTTGGTGTAAAGCTGATGGCGTATGTATGGGCTCCTTGCGCAGCTGCCGCGGTCGGTACCCTTCCCCCGTTCACTGTGACTTCAAGGTTACCTGGACCAGCTGCCATTGTCTCCACTGTGGAACGAATGAGATTAGAGTTACGACTTTAGAGAACATAGAAGAGAGGTCAATTTTGAATACAGGCATGTCGCAAATTTCTTTTTGAAGATTCATAGTCTGAAGTGAGGTTAGTTACCTAAAAATGTGACAGGCTTGCCAACTGTGCCGTGCGCAACGTCTTTGACTCTGATTGCGGTGACGTCATATACCTATAACAAAGAGGAATATTCATTAAGATTTAAAAATATAGTTGAACCTGCAATTGAGAAAAAATCTAGTATAAACTATACTAGATCCATCTCACAAAGGCGGGATAGTCTTAATTGTGTGTAAGATGCACATGCACGTGGTTTATATGCGTAGGCTCGGAAACGCTCCATGGACGAATGATTCAGTACGCATACAGAAACAAATCTACACACACAATTAAGAAGAAACTTTACCAATAGTCATAATGGATCACTACTGCAACCTTCTAAAGACCAAATTAAATGTTGATCTGAGAGAACGTCTATCGTTAATTGATATACAATCGGCTTGGGGATACCGTCATTCTTGTTTCAAAGGACCAACTCACCTTCAAATGGAACGGGCTAGCAGGTATCGGTTGTGAGTCGATCAGCACATTGAGGCGGTGTTCACCAACGGCTCTCGGCACGAACTCCGCCCGGAAGGTTCCGGCGCCGGCCGAAGACACCGCCGCCGGCACCGAAGCACCGTTCGGACCTGCGCCCGTATACCGCTCAGCTCACCGCCACGCCCTAACTTCTACCCCTAATTCTACCATTTTCTACCCTAAAAGCTACCATTTCGTACCCCAAAACTATTTTAAGATCTAAATTATAAGCTTATATTTTCTACCCCAAATATCTGCTAAACTAGAATTAATGTAATTTTACCCTAAACTAATTGTATGAGTCTTGTATTTTTAAGTTTATTTTAAGCTATATGAACTACTGGGAATAATTATAGTTAATGAGTTGACATTGATTAATACATTATTGGCCGATGTAGGTATATATCATTCGTTATTGTACATTTCTTATCCGTTCATAATCTGGCTTCCAGTTTAATTAATTTTACTACAGACTTTTAAATAATTATCTTATACATTCATGTTATTATCGTTTTTAGACTTTTACCTAAATACCTAATCCCAATAACCTACTTGTATGTTAGAAGTTAAGGCGAAGCGGATGAGCTTTACAAAATAAATGATTGTTACATATCGTCATGTTAAATTGAGTATTTTATCTGAAATTGAGTAGGTAAAAATAACTTAAATAAAATAATAATACTCCTTATTTTTACTTAAGTTTCTTTAGGGGTCAAAAAACAATATAAATAGTATTTAAGTGTATCATTTACAAAAAAATATGAATCAGTTAGTACAGCGAAGCATGGGCTATATCTACAGTTATTTTGTTTTTTTTTTCTCCTTTGTCTAAGCCCTAAGAACTCTATTCAGTGATTATGAGTCTCGTTGAGTCACCCTTTGAATTTGCTATTTGCCTCATCTATACCACCCTGTAAGAGAATCATAAAATAAATAGTGAGGCCCATTGAATTTACATATTTTATTTGATATTCTTGGTAAATGAGAAACAATTATTGCAGTTCTAAATGTAGGGTGCAATATGGATTATATACAGCAAAGCCATTGCAGAAAAGAATAGGTTGTTTAAAAAACTACAGAGCCATTGTGAATAGAAATTCAAAACTCAGAGGTTTTATCAACAAACTTATGATGAGTTTTAAACATTTTTCATCAGACTGTAATGCCTACAAAAGGTAAATTAATTCTACTGTAGAGATACCCTATCTCTATTGAAACATGAGAGATAGCCATGGTAAGCAGGCGGAAAGTGTAAATTCCATGGGATCTTTTAAAATTGAGCTAAATGTATAATGTTCTTTCAAAGATACACAAAATTTTCTTCCTATCTTTATTAGTAAAAACAAAATGCTATTTTTGACAGAACCTTTGCAATTCTAAATAGTATTCTCACCCTCAACATTGACTTCGATCTGGTCAAGCGTGGCAGTGGAGTGGTGCAAAGTGAGCGCAGCTGGCTGGTGTAGCGGCGCCGGGCCGGGAACAACCACCCTAGCGCCGCCTCCGCTGCCTTCAGATACTTCTATGACGAGCGGGCAGCCCGGCACTCGCATCTGTGGTGATATGTTGATGTTACATTCAATTTTGCAGTGTCTTCTTCTTGTTGTGTCATTCTGTTAAACTAATAAAACTTTTTAACAAAAAATTAAACCGCCGCAAGAACTGAAAAGCAAAAAATAATAGGTAAACCCTTTTTTATTTTACCTTATTAACTAAGTTCTTAACTTAATGTAAGTATACTAAGAAATAGCGGCGTTCATGGCATTACCATACTTATGTCAAATTGAAGGTTTTTAGAGTTTAGGAAACTATCAATCCCTCAGGAATAAAATTTATATGGGACCCCTTCGGGAGTATACTTTTTCTATTAAAAAAAGAATTAACAAAATCGGACTCCTCTGTAAAAAGTTATGCATGGTCTAACATTAAAAAAAAAAAAAAAAAACGCGTCAACTTGATAACCTCCTTTTTTTCGTCTATATGTATTCGTATAGTATGATAGAGGAGAATGGAAGAACACATGTTGTGCCGACCCCACATAATGTGGGAAAAGGGCAGGAAGATGATGATGATGTATTCGTATAGTATGTGTCCAGGAAGGAGTACTTACCAATTAAATATTGCTGGACAAACAGCAGCATATAGCCCCAAGTAGGTTTTATTGGGTACTTATTTACTTATTACTTTTTCACCCACCGCGTTAAGAGGTCGTCAACATATACACATGGTATTGGTAAGCAGGCATGAAAGAAAGCTACTAATCTATAGCTGAGCTCATGTAGGACTATGATGAAATTACCTTATTAAATGAAACATTGACAATGTGATCACAGGCCTCTGTTGGTGTGAATGAGACATTGAATCTTGCATTTCCCTGAAAAAGAAAAGACATACTTACAGTTCTTCCTACAGATCTAGGCATTCATGAAGTTAACCGTTTGCCAGCGCAGTGAACACTTTTTCATACAAAATTCACGAATTCCTAGATCTATTGAAAGAAGTGTACATTACATTAAACTATGTAAGTTCGTATGAGTCAGTGGCCAACTCTGGTGACGGAGTTTTTAGGCCGCCTTAAGGCCTCCGTCATGGCTTAACAACTTAAATAGCCGGGACTGACAATTTAACGTGCCCTCCGAAGCACAGAAGCGCTCAGATATAAATGCCACCATCCACTTACAGACCGTTTCGAACGTTGCTTAACTTTGACGATTTATCAAGTACGACTAAACTAAGTAATGATCAGAATTAAAATAACTTTTTAAGAGAGTTTCTTTGTGCTATTGAATAAATACATCAATAATTATAATGTGGCTTTCAAACCTATGATTCATCTTACCAGTGGGTGAACTTGTGTGGGTATATTGAGTCCTCGTGCTGAGACAGTGATCTCTAGATTTCCTTCTCCAGCTTGTGCTGCATCCACGGCTAACTGGACAGGAACACCTACTCGGGCAGATGAGCCTCCATTGACGCTGACTAGTTTGCCATCATAAGCTTTGCAGACAAATGGAGTTCCCTAAAACAGCATGATGGTGATTATTAAAACGTAAACAGGTTCACGACTGTATCCCCAAGGTGCGGTAGACATTTTCTCAGATCTTTTTATGTTACTTATTCCAGATTCTATGAAGATGTCTAAGGGGGGTAGTCAGAGGCATGTCCAACCACATATTTGATACATCTTGCAGAAGTTAGTATTCCATATGTGACAGGTTGCAAGCCCATCGCCGCCTATAAGAACACTAACTGGTTTCCTCACGATGTTTTCCTTCCCCGTTTAGAGCACGTGTTAAAGCACATATAAATTTTACGAAACGCAAAATCCATTGATGCACGGCCGGGATTCGAACACACAACTTTCGGATTGAAAGTTGAGATACAACCCCATTCGGCCAACACGGCTTTTTTTTTCGGTGATTATTATACTACTATTATTATTTATTTAAAGTAGGTACCTATAGAAGCAATTTGAGCGGTTTATTCATTGTGAATTAGAATTGAAGTACCTACAGTGCGCCCAACGAATCTAGGCATTCGTAAAGTTAGCCATTTGTCTGCGCAGTGAGCGCTTTTTCATACAAAATTGTGTTCTGCGCAGACAAACGACTAACTTCACGAATGCCTAGATCCGTTGGGCGAACTGTACATGTAAAAAGTTCAGAAAATGTTTTATTTGACTCACGGGTACTGGCTGGTTGTTATACTGTGCAGTGAGCGTGTGTGGTCCTACATTTTTCGGCGTAAAACTAGCTACCAAGCCTGTGACCGCGTCTCCAGTGAGTCTCACAGGGACTTCGCCCCGCGGGCCTCTCACAGTCACCGTGAGCTCTCCACCGGCCGAGCCTTCCACTCTTACTGAACATGATGCAGTTTCACCAACAGGGATGAGTTCTGGAGGAAAAATATTGTACTTTTTATTCATAGAGTTCGCTTTCCAAAGTTTTTGATATCGTAAACAAAACTTTAGCGGCTAGCATTTCATATTCCATAATTTTCTTTCCTTTTGTTTGTTTGTTGAGTTTTGTTTGATTTCCCCCCTTTTTCCATCTCTGTTATCTGTCAACTGTCAAGTGTCATTGTCAAAGAGAAAAGCACATCATTGTCAGTCTTGCACAAAATAAAAAGTGTCAGTGAGACTGGCAATCGGAATGAATGAATGAAAAAAAAAAACATTGAACATCCACATCCCGAAAGCTGGCTGATTTTAACAAAAAACTTCAGCGCCATATTTTAAAAGCAAATTGAATTTATTTTTTTAAAACATGGCCAGTACTCCAGTTAGCAATAGGTTCAAGGAGGTTTCTGAGATATAGTTCGGTACGAACCTATTTGAGCAGTATCTATTGTGACTCTCTGTGCTGGAGCTACGTGAAACACGAAAGGTGATGACGGTACTGGTTCCCCGTTGAACTTAATATCTACACGATGAGGTTCTGCAGTCTCAGGGCGCCAGAAGACTAGACACCGCCCACCTCCTACAACCTGAAGGAATAAAACAACATTATAAATGAATGTAGGCTGGACTGGACTAAAGCTCATAGCGTGATTTCTTATTTTACCTGAACGTGATTGGGAACTTCTCCTTCGTTGATGGAAATCTCCAACTGACCCTCTCCGGCTGCACTAGCATCAACTAAAAAAAATAGGAATGCCTGGTAGTAGGTTCTCGTAATATAAATGGTTCATTTTATGGACTAAAGTGATCAATAGGAGATGTAGTACCTAAATTTGTTTTGTAAGTAGGTACCTTTGAATTGACACTGCTGGCCGACCACCGCATTACCAACATCTGCTACTTTGATAAGACTTGCGTCGTACACTTTGGCCACCAGCGGAGCTGATGATAGACTGCCTAGCTTGTCACCAGCGATAGTGATCTAGAAACAACAAAAAAACTTATAAATGCATATTGTACGAGTAGGTACTTACTAGTACTATTTAAGTAGGTACCTACATACAAGAGGCACGATGAGTGCGTACGTGTGGGAATGTAGGTAGGTACTTAACTTTAATTTGAAACTCAAGTACCAATAGCTCGTAGGTAGGTATTCTAGTGAATACCTAAGGTACCTACTAGGGCATGTAAAAACCGGGTTATTTTTAAAAACCGGTTTTTCGGTTTTTATGTTTTCGTTAACCGATTAAACCGGTTTTTCGGTTTTTTTTTTCCGATATTTTTATGATATGTGTCTTGGGCAAAATAAAGCTATAAATTTAAATATTATATTATTTTAATAAGCAAGCACCAATAAAATTGACGAACAAAGTAATAAAATTCAACAATATGATAAATCAGTCCTCATAGTTACGAAGTGTAATTCACTTTTTTATTTGGTATTATTAAGTTTTTATTTTCTTCTTGTATAACTAAGCCCTTTCGTGATGTAGCTGCGCTGTGATTGGTGGAACGTCTGTTCTCCTTGAAAATCATTATGCAACAATTCTAAAAAATCAATAAATGATAAATTTTTAAGTAAATTCTAAAATCGTCTTAGAAAGTTATGTTAAGATGGTTTGGGATGTAGAGAGGATGGATGACAGTCGTTTGACAAAGCAAGTGTATGAGGCAAGTGTGTATGGGACAGCTGGAAGGGGAAGGCCTAGGCGCACCTTCTTGGATCAAATTGGCGACATTTTGGAGAAGGGCCAGATCAAAACTACCTACCCTAAACCGGCGAGCATGTATGAAAAATGTAACGAGAGTGAATGAGGCAAAAGTTGTGTGTCAGGATCGTAGCAAGTGGAGATCCGTGGTCTCTGCCTACCCCTTCGGGAAAGAAGCGTGATTTTATGTATGTATGTATGTATGTATTAAAATAATTCAGTTTTATATTAAAACTCTCTCTTGCTCAAGTAAAGTTATAAACATTCGGTAATGTTTCTGGCTTGTCAACTTAATGCCAAAGTGCACTCATCAACGGCGTTTTATGCGGTCCAAAGATGGTTATCTGAGAAGTTTTTGTTTGTATTTTTGCAATTGTAATGTATTATGTTGTAATATAATTAGGTAGATTATTAAGATAGTTTTAAATAAGGTCTAGAAAGCGTAGTTTTAAATGAATTTTTCATCTATTACTCATTAATTATTTATTGGTTGGTTATTTTGAAGGAAAAAAACCGGTTAAAAACCGACGTAAAATCAGTCGGTTAACCGGTTTTTCGGTTAATCGATTAATCGGTTTACAAGCCCTAGTACCTACTCCTAGGTAGTGGTTCACTTATATAGGGAATACATAGTAATAAGTGAATATTAAGTACCAAGTGTGGTAACAAGTCATAAATGGTATGGTTGGAATACATACCTACCCACATACAAAGTAGGTAAGTACCTATATTAATGCAATTATTACTGCAATGTTTAGCCGCAGGCACTAATGGCCTACGCAGTATTACCTACATTGCTTTAGCTAGACAAACTGAGTTATTAGGCTAATTTGCCGTGTAATTTATATGCCGCTAATGCTTTGATCAATGAGAAGTGAGCACCTTGGAATCTCATGGCACCCTCTCTTAGGTTCATACATCCCCCTTAGCATAGCGATTGTCTAGGTACCGGAGAATAGATAAAAATCATAGTAATGACATTAGAGTGTGGATAAAACGGGTAGAATGTGGATAAAAGTTACTTTTAACTACACTCTAATGTAATTACTATCATTTTTATCTATTCTCCGGTACCTAGACAATCACCATGGGGATAAGACATTCCTACCATTGAGTATCTATGCAACAATAAGGTGCCTAAACTTACCTACTTAGTTCTTGTTGCAAAATTTGTAGACGCACTTATGCTGGAAAATGTTCAATACGAGCAATTGAACAATCTAATCATTAGGTACCTACTTCAAATGTTTGGATTTTGAATTTAACTTGTAGTAGGTACTCACCTACTATTATCATCATTATCATATTGACTTCATGCTTGCACTGGCTGGTTAAGAGGGAGGCCACCCGCTGAAAGCTCCGACATTGCTAATGAAACCCAATTTCATGGATTTAGACCCCACTTTAATCTTGCAACGCTAAGTGAAGTGCTAACCTAAGACTACTTAGACACAGGACTCTGATAACGTCGCGTCGTCGGACTGTTTAGCTCATGCTTTCTAGCTAGATAATTAAAGGAGACTGTCTGCCCACTCAAAAACCTCGTTAGAGCGAGGAACGTTATTTCTGCGACCTTGAACTTTAAAAATAATTTTCGTATGTTGGCATTTTGGTACCAATACAATATAGAGGTACCTAGTAGTAAGTAAACCTCATCATTTAAATATCTAACACATGTATATAAGGTACCTACTACATACCTACAAAAGTAAAATAACAATAAAATAATTTGTAAGTAATTAATGTGGAAAGCATACGCTACGGTGGCTATGTAAGCTTGTACGAGTAATACCAAGGAAGTATCATATCACTCGTGTGTTACTCTAATCTAATATCCTGAAAAGATAGATACCAAATGTCACGGCCTGTGGTAAGTTTGATATATTCATGTCATCAGATAAATTCCGAGAGGACAGCTACTTGTACTTTACGACGGATACCTTTAAGGTGAAGGTCGATGTTTTCTCTGTGCATGACATTTACGAGCGCTACGCTACGTGTGTTTTGTAGGCAGTTCCAGGCTTTATGATTTTCTACGGCATTTGTTAAAAGCATTTTAATTTGTTATGGTAAGTTTTTCTGCAAAAGCTCACTAAAAAGTTATATATACTTATTAGCTTGTTTACTAAACAGATACTAAGATACATACTAAAAAGTTAGCTGACTTATTTCATCAAAACATAGACGTGCAAGTTTATAACAGAAGCCGTAGCACCACCGTAGCAGTGCTACGACTGCTACGGTTGAAGCGGATAGTGTTTATTTTTCTTGTGTTATTTTTTTCGTTGCTATCTAGTAATCCTAGTATTGTTGATGCAGATTAACTTACATCGATCAAGTGAGTTCCGACTTCGTCAGGCGTGAACTCAATGCGGTATGCGCCAGGCCGCTCTGCTACGTCGAGGACGCGCGCGGTCACCGGCCGACGTGAGGGCGCTGTTACCGTCACTCCCACCTGTAAATTAATATTAAAGTTTTTTTTAGTTAACCTGTTGTGTCCCACTGCTGGGCAAAGGTCTCCCCCAAAATTTTCCACTGGCCGAGAAGGCGTTGGCGGGACGATCTCGACGGGTTTGCGAGGGATTGGTGGGAGATCGCCAAATAATCCAAATATTAAAGTTACCAATATAAAATACTTAAATGAAACCTTTGCTAGTTCAAACTTCCGTGAACTAAGTAATCTTTTGCAACAATCCAAGCTAACGAATTAATACCTTTAGTTTCAGAAGGTGCTTGAAAACAAGACTTGAATGAATGGTTTAATTAATCGAAACAAATTGAGTAAGTGCTTGACAATGTAAAATATTGAGCGCTACAGAGAGTTCGCTGCAATGTATCGGTTCAAAATAAAATACACAAGTGTATTTTATTTTGAAATAAAATACACAACTTTATAAAGTTTGGACGCATTTTTTGCCACTATTTAACCTAAGTACCTACATGAGAAAAACATACCAATTATTTGTCAAGTTCTTCTTACACGAAAGAATAATTTCAACCGATATGATATCGTATTCCACTACAATTTTTTACTTACATGTCAACAGTCTTCTGCTGTAGATAAGTGCGACTCTAGCTAGACAGCTAATGTCATCGACTTATTAAAACGAGCCGAAAATTGCATCGTGTAAAATGTTCCTAATACTCACATCGTTCTTGGTAAAGTTATCAGCTCCAGGCGAGGTGGAGATCTCGAAGGCGGCCGGCACTCTCGCAGGTATCAGCCTGGTGGGCTCTCCGCCGCCGCCGCCCGCCGGCCCTGCCATCACCTCGACCTTCCACGGAGACCCTGGGAACGAATAAACATTATGAACTGTCTTGGGTCTGGGTGTTTTATAGGATGTCGATCGTGTGGTTCCCATAGCCTTGGGTAGCCCCTAAAGGTTATGTGAACCAGAGTAGGTATTAGACTATCATGTCATGATAAACTATCCAACGCCTTGAACTGTCTAGAAATAAGAGCATAGTGCTCATGTACCTAGATAGATTCGAAAGAAGAATTTCAAGGTAAAATATCTAAAAACCGGTTACAAACAACGTAGACACGACATCGACAGCTATTGGATATTACAGCATAGTTATTGTTTACTAAGCTAGCTTTCTTATTGTGTTTGGTAACAATATATGTTTAGCCAGCAGCTCTGTTTTCAAAATATTCTGATTGTTACGACAAGTACGTTATTTATTCTGTTCTACGAGCAATAATGGCCTTCTAGTTTATTGTAAACTGCCTGAGCCCGGCTCGATAGTAATTCAGGATTTAAATGGACATATCTTTTTTATTTGTGAACGTATTTTGGTAAAATAAAACCCTAATACTAGGTAATCCAAGCTTACCAATACCTTCAACAAACAGCATTCAAATCGGATAAGTCGTTTCTGTGATTACCGTGTATAAACGCACGGCTCTAAACATAGTAATTTTGATATCTTCCACAGGCATGGATGAGTTTGAGTTTTATTATACCTCCTACATAGTAGGTTACATACCATCGTAAAAGATTATGCTGTAGTGATAATCATTAATCATTGCATCTCAACATGATGAAAATTGCGCGTTTAAAATAATTGCTGGTCTTTAATAAAGCTTACATGTCTCTAAAAACAGCCGCACCTCATCTTAACATACTTGTTTCGAAGATTAGTGAAAATGCAGTATGTAAACAAGTGCGCAATGATTCTAATTAAAATTGTTGCGGATGTTCTGTTAAATGCAGCAAAGTAAGTATATGCCATATTGCACACACGTGCTCGTCATTTGGTTTTGCTATGAATATTTATAGCGTGAATTTGAAGGTAATTAGCTTCGAAGAAGTATTTTAGATGAATTTTGTTATTAACCAAATACGAGTATAAGTTCCTTTCTGTATTCTGTGGTATAAGTACCTTAAGAAAGTTTTATTACAATACAATCATTTTGATATGATAAATTGACAAGTTAAACCTATCTAGAAATAAGTTGTTGTGCCCTCTTTTACCCATGTTGTGATACCCTGTAATTATGGGAACACTAGACCTTTTTAACTCTTGTATGTAAAACCCGTGTTGGGTATCCTTAATAAATAAAATAAAATAAAATAATTAAATAGGTACTTCAACCTTCTATATAGAAATCTATTAATATTTGTAAATAAATGACTTGATTTTTAATTAGTGGCCAGCCATCGCATTTTCAACGGCCCATGAAAGTGTCTTTATCTATTCAATTAAAAATGTTGTGAAACCCAAAGGTTGACGGAGCAGAACCGATCACGAGGTTTGAAAGATTGCAAAGTATGAAAACTTTTTAGTTTTCGAATCCCTCTAAAATCCTTTGAAGTTTTGTAGGTAGGTATTACAGTTGCAAACAAACGGAACCATCATCCGAGTTTCATTTTGCGAAAAGAGCAGATTTATACCTATTTGATTTATTTTCAATTGGTTCAGCAATAAATAATTAAATAGTAAAGTTCATCTGGCTTTCGATTGAGCGCTACTTTGCTGAACATTGTATCAACGTTATTGATCACCGCTTGGAAACTTTATCCACTTGCTTTACCATCCTGGTAATACCTAACTACCAATACTGTAAAAATTCGTTACAAAATGTATGGGATTTTTTTTGACGATTTCTGACTTTTCTAGTAAGTACTCAAACCTCAAATGGTCCCATAGAATAGAGTATTTTATTCCTTCCTTGAAACTGAATCTATTGGCATCAAAAAAACTTTTTTTACTTTTGGCATTTTTGTCGCTGACTACATTTTTTCAAAATCTGTGAATGCAGTTCAAAATATCTCCAAAAGTTAGAGAAGGACTCCTAAGAGCGTTTTCCTGTAGCTACAACGGTTAAGGTACCTGCCTTCCGTGGCCCATCTCAAAAATCCACCTGTATAAGGGTAATTTGTCATGCTTCTAACTCGATATCGGTAAAATCTATCTAAAAGAGCCTGCGTATTGTCTTTTCTGATTTGTCGTTGCTAAAAGATGAATAAGTCGAATGAGGTTGATATGACTTTTTGTAAGTTTATTGTAAACATGTAAACATGTAAGGCTTTAAAACTCAGCTTCGATTTAATAATCTTAGGAAAAGGTAAAATTACCAGTTGCCTTAACTGTTACCTAATGTCCAAAAGAAAATTTTCAACGCGAACAAACATTTAAAATTACCAAGGGACTTTGTTTCAAGTTTCAACAAACAAGTTTTCAATAAGAATCTCATTACCGTATTGTTTCGTTTCTCATTGAGTTGAGAGGCCAATAAAAACACATAAACGTCAGCTTGGATAGTTTCACTACAAGATAAGCAGGCTTGCCGAGTGGCATACCTCACACCTGTTCCACAGGCTGTTTGGCCACTTGGCCAGCCTCAAATGTAACCTACTAGAATAACGGTACGTTACAGTATCAATTAGCTAGTACGAGTAAGCGAACAGTTAAATGCTGCCTAGATAACGCTGGGTATATTGGTTGGGTCACCTAGTTCCAAGGATAATTACCTACCAATAACATAGTGCGGTTATTAGTCTGAACTATCTTGTATAACAAACTTTCAGGTCCAAAGAGCTGAAAGTTTGTTAATTGACCTATCCCAACAAAAGAGGATGTAAAAAATGTAATGAGAAAATACTTTGGTTTTTGTTTAAATCTTAAAACTTAACTCAAAAGTCGAGTATGTATATGGTCCTAGTATACTGGCAAGTTATTTAAAAAAATATTTTTTTTATGGTCCGTAGAGATGTTACGAGATTTGAGGAGAATACAAGTAAGTCATAATTAATAGGTGGGTGTCCAGCGGCTACTTGTAATTATGAAATAATAAAATGAGTTCTAAACCAAATGAAACAAGGCATCAAACTAGTGGAACAGTTTGTTGCAGTGCGTTATTGGGAATTAATTTCAAAGGGGTTTAATGAGAGTCACGTTCGATCGACTCTTCTATCGACCTTCTGCTTTGTGAGTTGTGCGTCCATTCGACCATGCCCACTAACGGTGTGATGGCGGAAATAATGAACATTGGCTCAGTTATCACGCATTGCCACTAGGCTTTGACGACCTTTGCGGCAGGGAAGGCCTGAGAGCGGGTTCGATTCCACCCACAAATTTGTATATGTTTTGCAAATATTTTTCTCGGGCAATCCAAAGTGGAGTGCAAAGCTTAAATTAAATTTCTTATTTAGTTGTAACTTGGCACAAACAAGAACTAACTAATATTTTTAGTTTTATACCTAATAAGGCCGAGTTTATAAAAACTTTAAGTCAGGCGGAAAACTGCTTCATATTTCTCTTAGCTTTTAGACTCGCAAGATGCTTTGAAGGGATCGAGAGTAAGAGGATATTGCGCACTTCAAAGTATAACATACTGACTTGTGCAATATTCCTGAATGGACTTACAAGCCATAAATCTTCTTCATCATCTTACATCGTTCTTGTGTTAATTTTATGTAAGTAGTAAGTTTAAGATTTAGGTGTCTAGGTTTTACAGTTGACGTCATCACCAACTGGCAACAACTCCACACGATTGGTGGTCAGCCGCCTAATTGGTTACCAAATTGGTGACCCTTACTGTATGTAACTATGACTATGACTATGACTGGGAATTAAATCTACGTTGTTGGGGGCTTAATTTTTTTAAAACTTGGAATATTACCTACCAAGTCACCATAAACGTAATTTATGCTTGATCACAGAATAAATATTAGCTTGATCCTAATTTACCTAGCTTTAGTCTATTTGTAGTACAGAGTCCGGTTTGCTTTGATAAGCATCAACCTGAGTAATTACTTGCCTGCCTGAGAACGTTAGAACTATCCAAGCATGACTAGATGGACTGCAAATGGCTCGTGATAATCCCTGTATTTTAATAGCCTCGACATTCGTATGTTTAAACTGCAATTGCAGTCCGTGACAATGGGATGCTAATGCGAGAATCAATAATCAGTCTTTTGTGGTTTGATTTCTAGTGAACTACGACGTAGAAAATGTAAAGGTAGCTTTGAAAATCTTTTTTCCTTTTTTTTTCATATCAATCGTTTGGTTGTAAATTGTTTAGTAATTCTGTACGTTTGCATGAGTTCTGTACCTACGTGGAAAAATTTGGCGGCTGTACCTACGCTATGCTAACTTCCCAAACAGGGTATAGGGAATAAAAAATTGCTTATGCAATTTCATTAATAGTGAAACCGCATGCCGTCGACGTTAGTTTTCTGCGCTCGCTCTGGAATGTTTGCAAATATTTAAAATATTTTTCAAATATTTATTCACAAGAAAAATCTTTGGTATCTCTCTCACTCGTAATTTCCGCCAGTTATATACGAATGAGGCGACATGTATCGCAGACCAGCGAATCGTGACGCCTTGATAGATGCGAACTGTGTTATGTCAAGCGTGGACACGGTTGACGAACGATTCGATGTAGGTATTATTTTTACAGAGGAAAACTTAATTGTGTTTGTCACATTACTGCGTGATAAAATTGTGAATTGACATGCAATTTTGTTCACACGTTTGCAGTATCGAAAACATACATGTCTGTTGATGAGAAACGTTTTATCTGACCGAGTTGCGTCGGTGTGAAGTCGTTAAAAAACGGAAGACATCGCGCGCAAACATGGCGTACTTAGTCGAAAGGCGATTTGCACGATTACACCATTATTACGAAAGTTATCAAAACGAAAGTTATTCTGCGAGTTGTTATACCTGCACACAGTGGAATCTTAACGCTCGAGGGAGCTAATACAAAGAGCTCAGTATGACCGTCTGTTTATGAACTGTATTAAAGATAACATGAGACAGAGAAATAAATAAATACTTACTCACTAAAAACTAGCACAAACATTTTTCAGACATAAAAAATACAGCTGGGTGAGGATTTGAACTCACTAACTGAAAATGATTAACGATCATAAAGCTGATCATTAATCATTTTCCAAAATGCTGAAAGATTGTAATTTCATTAGGTATTACTTACTCTACCATGATTGCTGTAGTTTTTTCAAGCCCAATTTTATTTTGTTGTACCTACCTGTCACGTTAACAAACTTTAGGTACATTATAGCTCATTACCGAAATTTGATAGCTGTATTGTTTCTAGCATTGATTTTTGACTTAATTGAAAAGATATCCTTTGGTTTTATTAGTATTAATTTTATCCTAGGTACTAGACATCATTCAATACGCTCAAAATAAAATAAGTAGGTACACCAAAATTATTCAAGCTTTAACCTTACCTACTGCAAATAACTAAAACAATTGCAAAGTAGGTAATTTTAAATGCAAATCGCTAGTATTGAAATTAATAGCGCGTAGGTACTCGTAAGCTATAGAAACCCAATACTGCTTATAATACTTAAGTAGGATGAAGATCTTTATCTCAAGGTGAATTCTCAAATCATCTAGCCGTGTGTGAACGTTAGAACAATAGAGGTAATCATCAAAAACATTTGAAAATAGTTTGTGTTGCAACTTGCAATATCTTTTTATAACAACGCTACGAAACAAAAGCAAGAAAATGAGTGATTATTCTGTAAAAGAGAGGCAATTAGTTGGGTTTGTATCAGATCCAGACGTTCATGAAGGTGTTATATTTTCTACCATTGAAATCGTTTTTACTTATTTCTGACTTATCACGTAGATTTACCTACACACAAACTGCTGAATTGCCTATACTTCAACATGTTAAAGTCAGCAACGAAAGTCGATTAACATTTGATGTTTCACAAATCTGAATATTTGCGAAATCCGTAACATCACCAACATTTTTACTAATATTTGAAGATAAAGTCCAAGACTTTATCTTCAAATATTAGTAAAAATGTTTGTCTATAAATTCATAATAATTTTCAAAAAAAAAGTTTATTTTTTCTTGGTTTTCGGAAACTATAGCCATTAAAAAAACACTGTTATTCGACTTTCGTTGCTGACTGTACATACAATTGAATGCAACTAGAATTCATGGAACTGACTTAAAATATGAGGTAATTGCAATTTCGTAAGCTTAATAGGTACAAATTCTGAATAATTTAAAACAAAATGTAAAACCTCGGAACCTACTTAATAGTGTAGAGTGTATGAGTATAGGTTACCACGTCAAGTGACATTCCTTTTACTAATTGTCGTGGACAGGATCCAAATTAGTTGGGCACTTAATAGAGTCCACAGACGGTCATTTTCGAACAAAGGCTCCCAACTCCCAATACTGCTAAGCATTTCCATTCCGGCTGCGATGTCGGATGTCAGTGTCCATTGTTTGCCACTTGTGTCAGCTAACCATCAGTTTACTTTAAGTTTATCCTTTGATTTATTCAACTTTAACAGTCGCTTTCTGATTGACTTTTACCGATTAATACATTGGTCATACAACCACTTAGACTAGACGTACGTTTAAGATCTTACTTATAAACGGTATTCCAGAGAATAACCGTACAATTTTTTTGTGGATACTGTCATAACTTTACACCACGGTAAGGTTTATAGGTATTAAATGTCTATGAGTGTAAGTGCTGTGCAGAATTCGAACGATCTTGACACACCTCCTTCTTGTATAAATGACTTTTAATTTCTAGGTATCTTTTGGATTGACTTTGTGGTTACGGCGTAAACTATAAAGAACTCTATAGCAAGGACTGGTTAGCTATTAATATAAACACATACAAATAGTCTGAGTCAAGAGATATACCGAAATATAATGGAACTGGAAACGAAAGTGGAAATACAAAACAGTTTATGTATCCGCAATTATAAAATAACGCTTTTATCAATTAGAAATTTTATAGGTGACTCATGTTTAGGAGATTTAGAAATTTTATTTTGTAAAAGATTAAGGTTGTGAATTGATTAAAATGTAGTTCCAAAAAATACAATCCATTTTATTGCTTGAATTTACAGATTAAGATTGAGGAAATATGTAAATATTTTATTTCCGAATAATATACCTATTAGAATTCCGAATAATATACCTTTTTACTTTTTGTAGGTTAGAGAGGAGGCCTACGCCCAGCAGTGGGCATTAATAAGTTATTGATGATGATGATGAATATTCCTATTATCAATTTTATTATTTATAAGAATGTCCATCTATAGATAATACATCTACGATTTTCATTTATATTTCGGACAAACACCTATTGTCCAAGCTCCAAAGACCGTGATAGGATTCAAGCCCTGCCTTTACTCAATAAATTGGGATGGCCTATTGTAACATTCAGTATTGTTTTCCCCGCACCTCGTCTGGTGACCTGCTTAAACTGATTCCACTAACAATGCTTTGCGAATAATGCCACTAAAACGAACAGTTTCACAGTTATTGGATTTCCCCTTTTAAATTATTTTTTGTTATTAGTTTTTTGAAATTTTGTCGCCTGAATTGTTGACATTCCAAAGATTTGTTGTTTGCTAAACGTGGTTTACTAATAAAGTTGTTTTGCAGGGAACTGTTAGGTACAAAAGAAAATTTCTAGTTATGACCTTGTTTTTACAATATTTTATAGTCACCTTCTGGTTGTAGCATCAACTTCAACTTATTATTGTTAGTTTCTAAAGTCAATTAGTCAAGAAACTATTCACCAAGGATCTTTAAGATTGTGGAAATTAAAGAATTATAATTTATGTGAGCGATTATTTAGATTAATCATGCGTCGTCGGACCGAAGAAAAAATGTTTTTCATTCAGACAATGCCATCTAAAATTAATGACTTAACAGCTAGAAAGGCAAGTTAAAGTAGGCCTGTAGTTCTCATCGGATCAGTCCTAGTCATAGCGGCCTTTCGGTCTTTGAATAAATCCAGAACTTTCTGACTAGATTGGCTTGGAATTTACCGCTGCAATTACATCCGTGTCGACTTAGCATGGAGACCGCAATAAACAACCTTAATATGCAAGTAACTTGTATGAACTGGGTAAATAAGTAAGAACATAGCAAATTTTTTAAACAATGACATTTCATCTTTTTTGGAGTTTTTTGTAGCAAAACAACAAATTACTAATTATGCCCCATTCACTCCATCTAAGCTATAAGTAAGTAATTATGAGCTACTATATGTGATAAGTTATAGGTAAGTTCCCTGAATAATTAGTAAATAGCCACGTTAACAATATTCTAGAAAATTATGCTAATGACGTGGACAATCGAGCTACATATAAAGTTAATCTACATCTTTATTGGAAATTATGTAATTCATTAGAATATGATTTTATTTACTGTAATATATATTAAATGCTTAGTAACTGTGTTGTATAAGTCTGCAATAATATCCGGTTTGTTAAAAACGCGGATGGTTATCTAGTACCTCTATTTACTTTCTACAAAGACGTGCGTGCATATCCGTCAAAACCTAGAAAAAGCAATACTTATGCTATAATTTTGATATTTAGTTGTATTTTCTTCAACGAGTAAGAAGGTATTACCGGTTTTACTAGTAACTATTGCACATTTAATTACACTCATTACATTTTAGTTATCTGAAGGGAATAAGGCACGTAAAAAAAATACTAGTTTTTCCCATGTGTTTCGAAAGCTGATGCAATGCAGTTTTAACCTGTTTTCTGCAGGTGTCGTGTTGGCTGCTTTTGGTATTACTTTCAAGTTTGCTTATAAGCTGTGGGAAGTGCATATTTATACTGAATCAAATATGTTAGACCAGACCTACAAGTATATTATATATGTTTTATTCATTTGAGCATTCAGAAAAGTTCGTTATTCTGGTTAGTTGATACTTTGATAGACAGCTTTAACTTGTATACCTACATCGTGATATTGAACCTCATATAGTCTCGGTCAGTGTGGCTTCAGAGTGTGGCCAGAGTAGAAGAATGTAACGTGATATTTTGTAGCTACCTTTGATGTTTCAACAATTTACTCAGTTTCATAACTGAAACCTTCAGGAATTTAAGTTAGCAATGATGCAAACTTAAATTCCTGAAGGTTACAAGATCGGGGTTTGTGCTAATTTCAAATATTTTTTGACTATTGAAAGAAAATGTTGATCAATATTATACACTAGAATCAGTTGAGTCATTATGCATAGTATTGCTATACTGATTAATTATCATATTAAACTTTCATTCAAACATTAGTAGGATTTTTGGTTGCATATAATGAATGCATGGCTACCATTCAACTAATGTGTATCCCTCCCGACCTTCAATTTAGATGAAAGTAATATATTTTAGGCACCTTAGGTATCTACCTACACATGATCTGTGTACTTACGCCCATCAATATGATAATACAAATAGAAGACATTTCGTTAAAAAAAGAAAACCGGTTTTTTGATGGCTTCATAATAAATTCTATGAAAATTTTATTTAAATTTAGATTTGGATTATAGTGTCTTGAATAACTATGTAAATTATTAGAAAAGAAAAGGTGTGTTCCGAATCGTGGTGTAGGAATCTGTAGGTCGCCTTTTCTAGAGAAAAATGGTCGGTGATTTTGTAAAGAACGATGTGGAGACTTTATACACAAATGTAATGTATGACAAAAGCAAACGTTTCTTTAGATAGGGACTGTTTTATTATGTACTAGCTGCGCTCCCGCGGTGTGACCCGCGGTCCCTCGGGATTTTTTCATATTTTCGGGATAAAAGGTAGCCTATGTCCTTCCCTGGGACACAACCTTTAGCTATGCCAAATTTCAGCTTAATCTGTTCAGCGGTTTGGGCGTGAAAGCGTAACAATTGTAACAAACAGACAGACAGACAGAGTTACTTTCACATTTATAATATTAGTATGGATGGTTGCTTGTTCCTATGCAAGTCATGATATAGTGGCGAATGACGATATGGGGAGCTCAGATTTTTGGCAGATTTCAATGAAACACCTCAATTGTATTTTTTTTACTAGTAAAAAATCTGATTCGACTGATTTGCTAGCATTTATACTACCATTGTTATGCGCTGTTTAAATATTAACCTTCTTTTTCTGGATGGTTTAAGTTTAATTTTCCTATTCAAAATTAAAGATGAACAATTGCTGTTGGTGAATAGACAAAAGCAGTAAAAATTAGGAAGCATAAACAATCGTATCCATTTCTTTCGAACCCATGTTGAGGATTATAAGTGCATCAATGATGCTTTCCTGCACTTGACATATGTTTGGAAGTCTTGCTTATAGCAAGACTTCCAAATGTATGTATATATGAGTTGATCACGGTTGATCACGGTTGATCACGCAAAATATGCGCGTAATATTTATGTTTTAGAATTTAGATTGAAGGTGTTTTCGTTCTCACAAGTTCGTCGGTCGTTAAACATTTGAACCGTTCCGTCTTCTGGGCACATATCGTTACATAACAAGAAAGTGATAGTTTACGTTTACGTTGCTTATTTTACTTATGCAAGTAAATACTATTTGCTATATGGTCGAGTGCTTTCTCCGAGAGCCTTTTTCGACATAATCTTTTTATGTGTCATTTTACATAATATTTTACGCAATTTTATGCCATTCAGCTCAGACACCTACCGTTAGATAAATTGTGAAATATAATTTTATGCGATTAAATAAGTTGTTAAATTGTCATATAAGAGCTATCTCCATAATAACACAATTGTATGCTAGACATTCTACCAGATACCTTCAGCAGTTCAAAATAATGTTTTTTTTTAATTTTATAAGCTGCTAAGGAATTATTCGTCTAGCTAGCGAATAGGTAATGAACGATTCTAACAAATTCGGCACCTACCTAATAATAATTGATTTTATTTTTACCTATCTATTGCCAAGGAACTCATTTAATAAATAGTTGCTAAGTTTTTGCATCAATTATTGTGCCGGTCACGCTATATTGTCTGTTCCTCCCGCGAGTGGTCTGGTGCGTTGAGAGCCATAAAAACCTTACAATATCCGCTATCCGATCACTATAGGTACATTTTTGATAACAACCATTAACCTACATAGTTTTAAAGTACAGTTTAGGTTGCCAAGCGTGTTGATAAAAGAGGGTGTGTGTGTGAGAAGCGGCCCTTACAAAAGAGTTCAACGCACGCCTGTATGTGTAGGTAGTCATAGTCAGTCAGTCGTGCAAAACCATACCCTAGATTCATGATGTCCATCATGTAGGTATCCATAGGAAAAAAACTACTTACATTCATTAATGAGGCTTTGTTGATCTATGTTTAATTTTAAATGCCATTTATACAGCACCGCTTAGCTTGATGACCGTAAATTAAGGTCAATTGTGCTTAATTTTTTTTATCAAATTTACCTTTACGTATTGTAAAATTGTTAGTAGTAATTTGATGGCTTCAAGAGGGCCCTGCCCATGTAAACATTTATTATGTAGTTATGTCAATATTTAAAGATTTCTCGTTTCCTGTATTGAAAATCACCATGCTAAAAAAGGCATCGCAGACAAACTAAATGACGTGTCTCGCCCACTTTATTATATAGTTGACCAGTTCACGGATGTGGACACAATGCATGCAAATACACTCACTTATCGAGGGCGTTTCTGCCTCCGGAGACAATCTTGTGTCCCAAAAGTGACAGCTATCTAGGACACTTCACTAGACAAGGGGAAAAGAAATCACAACAACACTTTCAGATATCATCCACTGCACAATACGAAGCCGTGATGCGGCTCAACTGTTCTTGATAGGCAATAAAAAGATCAGAGAGACACCTTACTTCAATATTTACAACATATGCGGAAGAATACGCGTTGAACTTGCATTTTTACTAGCTCGGAGGCAAAGCCTCAATCGGACGCGGGCGCGACACAAATGTCAGTTGAGGTGCGCTGGCGCAGTCACTCGCGCCCACCTGCGTGACGTCACTGTGGTATTCAAAATGGCGGCGTGGAATTTGAGAGCCTACCAAAGTGGTAGCAAAAGCGGTTGGTTAGTCACGTTAAGTTGGTTCTGACTAAATTAATTACGCCAACACAATTCCTGATTTCGATTTACACCTCATTCATAAACCTCGGTTACTCGGTAGATCAAGCATATTAAAGGGATATCGACGCTGTTGTTTTTACGAGCAACCCCTAAAATTAAAAGCTTCCAAGAGAGCCGGAAAATTTTGTAAGCAGTAGGTACCTTAACAGGAAAATGTTGAATAATCTCATTTGTTACCGAAAACATAAATCATTTAGTTAGGTACCTACTTACTTTAGATAACTATAAGTATGTTCAGCTGTTGTTACAGAGAGAGCGGCAAAAATATTTTCCACGGCGTACCACCCCATTAAACTTAATTACAAAACTAGGTCAACTGTTCATAATTCTAGGCGTATTTTATAGAAAATCTCGTCTTTTAATTGAATCTTCTCACGGAAAATTTTCGTGATTCACATATTGACTATGGCCATGCCCGTTAGTTAGATATAGATATGAAGATGGTATGTGAGCAGGTAGATACATTGACATTTGTAAACCAACACACATTATATTTTTAGGACGCTGACTTCAAAGCATGGAATGGCAAGTTAAATTCTAAATCCTTTCATGATCTTATGTCGCTGTTCGTACGATTTGAAAACGTACGAACGAAGGCTCCAATTATAAAAGAAAGCAGCATTACAGATAAACACAGGTTGCAGCTGGCGCTTTCATGAGCATGCTCGGCTGACCCAGCACCGATGGGGTTTCTTTCTATTCGCAATCATGGCAGATTACACGCACCATGACAACATACAATGCACTTTCTATAGACCTGGGTTTCTCTATCATATACCTACTTGCACAAGTGTATAGCTTAAAAGATAATTTATCTATTATTTTGTCTTGTTTATAGGTAGGTACATACAGTCAAAGTTTCATAAAGGTTTTATAAGGAGATAATAGATATAGTTAGCCTGCCTGCATTTTAAATAGTTCATAATTTGAAAGTTTTACCTTGAAACGACGGTACCACTTTAAAATTGTAAAAATGTCGTACAATAAAACTTTTGTACACATTTTCCAAGAGAGATACCTACAAAGCAACACGGATGGCAGACAGTGATTTCAAATTAGAAGAAAAAGGCATTTAACCGTCATATTTCTAAGAAGTTCGTCTTTGTTGATACAAAATATAAAACAAGTTCTTACCTTTGGTATTGCCACTGTAAACTATGATTTATTTTTTATCCCCTGCCCGACGCAAGTTGCTATCATTTCATGCGAAATTAAGACTGTAAGGTGCCATAAGAAAATAAAAATGAGTCATAAAATCAGGTACCTAGGTAGGTACCAAATAGGTATTTGCATTGGAAAAAATGCAATCTACATGAACTAGGTACTGAGTTTTAATCTTATTTACGATACCTACGATAAAAAGAATCCATTTTCCGCTCAGCAAGTTACGATATACAATCAACCAGAGTTATGAGTGCCGAGCTAAAACAGCTTCAAAAAGCTCAAGAAATGCTTCTTTTGTACAGAAAGTTAGTGCAGCGTATTTCATCATAAAGTCACTATTTTGATTTTCTGTGAGATCGCATGCAGTGCGATGTGGAGCAAGCCCGCCTTTGATCTCGCAATCACATACAATTTGCAACTGCGAGGGGTGCTGAGGAACAGAGCAGATAATGCGCTGGGTTCAGCATTTAAAACTACATGCAAAGGCACGCTTAGGAATAATTACACGATTTAATTATACAATAGTGTTATGCTACTAACGACAGCGTTATTCAGACCACATCGCTACTGTTTGTGAGCTTTCCATACACGGAGTAACTCTTGTCTCTAAGGATCATCTACTTATGTCTTATTCCATAGATGCTAATGTTATCGAAATTAAATCTGATAACATGATCACAGGACAAATACCCGTGGGTATTTGTTACTCCTTCACGTTGAAAAAGCTGAAGGGGTACCTATTGGGTGCAGTAATCTATTTTTATTTGTTATGTTTTTTTAAAAATGGCTCTGAATAGTCCCTTTAGTCATCTTCAAAGGATCTTGAGTAAATTGATCTGGGAGAGTTCCTACTGCCATGATCCCGTTTCGTTTACATTGTGACCGTATCAACACTGTAACTGTAATTGCAATTTCAAACTTACCTGGCACATGTTCGTCGTTGAAAGTGACTCTCACTGTGTGCGGGCGGACAGTCTGCGGTATAAACGCGGCTGCATAGCGGTGACCGCCGAGTGCGCGAACTGAACTCGGTACTAATGTACCGTTGCCTCCTGACACTTCTAGCTCCAAGTGACCGGCGCCTGCTGTACTGCCGTCCACTGGAAATATAGCTTTAGATAATAACAGAAGAGCGATGAGTGGAACGTCGGAGGCTTTTTCCTAGCAGTGAGGCTTTTTCCTAGCATTGGGACAGCTAAGGGCAATATGTCTGAAAATAAATTTCATACGTATTCTGTAGATTGACGGGAACGGCCATATGATTATTTGAGGTTCCATGGACCATACAGTTGCAATTTGTTTCATACAAAATATTATTTATCAAGTGATTTTTCCCTTTTTTCCTATTGAGTACGAATTCCTATATGCTACTTGAGCTATCTAATTGTTAAACATTTCATTTTATCGAATCATAATTATTAAAGTTCTAGAAACTGAAGAAGATACTTTTGTAACTGCACTAAAAAGTGTAAAAAACAACCAACATGGTATTTCCTTGGAAAAGTTTTTCATGAAATAATAAAACAACTGCTAGTGGTAATCATCGTGTTGAGGAAATACTTTACATTCTCATTCCAATACGAAGCTGATTGGAAAAACAAAACAAAGAAATACGAGTAGTGGTAAAGTGTTAAGGTGCTTCCCAGTAAACAAGAGTATCACATAGATAGAGATAGTAGGTACTGATCGTAACTTACCTATAAACTCCACAGGTTTCCCAACTACTCCTTTGTACGTTGGTTTTACGATTATTCCTTTGGCACCTCTATTGTTATCCCTTTGCATTGGTCTGCAACAAAATAGAGGGATGAAACTCCATTCCCGAGTCAGAACACTAAACGTGAACATAGTACGAACACTTTCAAACTTATTATCAGAAAATTGTGTGGTTCATTTTACACACATACGAGTATTTATGCACTCTTTTAAAACACTGCTAAATAGAATGGTGTTCTTGCTTGAATAACTTAGCACTACTGACGAATTTATAGATAAGAATTAACTAACATTTTAAGGTCGTTTTATGTGTGAGTAGATTATACGAGTATACTTTAGGCAAAAACAAAATTGGATAATTAGAGCGCGTGAGCGCCGGTACATGTCTCATGTACCTTATTTATAAAAATACGCTTCCTGTATTATCTTGTGACCTATGTGATTGTAATTACTAGATGAAATGATTTGCATTGCTTAGAATCATCACATAAACTTGGTCTTGTTGTAAACTTCTTACAAGATCGTTCGTTCGTCGAGTCAGTGGCCATCTCTGGTGACGGAGTTTTTAGGCCGCCTCTTCCTTAACGATAGCTTAACGACTTAATAGCCGGGACCGACAATTTAACGTGCCGTGCCCTCCGAAGCACTGAAGCGCTCACTTGATAATGCTACTGTCGGTCAACCATGCACTTACTGACCGTTTAGAAGGTTGCTTAAATTAAGAACGACTGAGCAAGATACACCACACCACGAGCGATTCAAGTACAACAAGCAGATTACTTACCTGAAACGTTCGTGTGCTGCGTCCGTCTCAGTGCGGGCCCCCCCGGTAGGGTCGCGGGGGGGCCTATTGGATAAAAAAGACTGCTGTTGTTGTTTGCTCTCCTCCACACTGCTGTATGAGGAGTCACGGACAATGTATGAGGAGCTCTCTCGCACCTCACGCTTTATTTCATGCTGTTGGAAAAATATAATTATTTAATATTTGATTTGTAACGGTTTGCAAGTAAGAGATCTTAGGATGTTTTATACGGTTTAGGCGCATGAGATCCCACGCGCAAAATTTTAGAAAAAACAAAGTAGGTAATAATTATAAAAATATAAATGACTTGACTAAACCCCTATATAAATAAAAACCCCAATAAGTAGATAAAATTAATTTTATTCGGTATAAATCGCGATATCCGGAACGAGAACCGTCACCGTGTCTAATTGGTGGATTTCAGGTCACTGGATCAGGGGTAAGTTTAATTATGGACAATATCAAAAACTACGGTAGTCAATTCCGTATAATGGCAAACCCTCAATCCCTACCACATAAAAGATAAAAGGCAGAAGGGTCATTAACTATTTTGTCTAATGGATGAAAGTGAACCGCGAGAAGGAAAGTATTTGGGTCACATTATTAGGTATATTATGCGAGGACGTTAAACTAATGGCCGAAACAATGTTCGTCCACAGGAAGTTGTATCCCATCCCGCGGATGGGGAGTGATGGACTGTGATCGGTAGAGTAATCTGTTGGTGAGGTGAAAATGACGATTCAGTGTGCTACACTTATGCGGGATTTCACAGAACTGCCTTAGAGATATGGTGGTCAGGCGGTTAGTTTTAAATCTTTAGATTAATTTCGAGAATCTTCTTCATGGAATATTATTAAAACGTTCAGGAACTAATCGAAGACAAGTGAATGATCAAAAATGTGTTTTATATCAAAATAAAAAAACTTAGGCAGAAATCTATGATTTATACAGTAGTTAAGTTATTGTAACTATTTCTGTACTTAGCTAAAAAACAATCTCTTTTTACTCTTTAACAAAAAACAGAAAGAAACTGTTCGTAAGTTAAAAGCAAATTGTCCATCATTTTCACACTCCACGGATATAGCAGTCACGCACTACAGTTTACATAGTTCCCAGTTCTTGGTTAGTTATCATTCAAAGGGCCCCTGGGACTCAAATGGCTGTGTAACAGGCGATTGCTACATGCTAACTTAGATTTCTCTTAGAGAAGGGAATAAAATTTAATTTTTGCTTGTGCTTTATTTATTGCTATTTGTTTTCATATTTTTAAATTTGCTTTTTATAAATTAATTTCATAAGTGATCATAATGATTTTGATCAAAAGTAGTCATGAACGTAGCTAAAAGAATAGTAGGTAATTAGCATGTCGTGCTGGCCCCTCCAGGTTAAGTAATTTAAAAGAACAAATACGTACTCTACAACAATTCGTGAGTAGTACTGACTATACATCAGTCCAATATCGAACATAATAAGTAGGCATGTATGATTTGAAAATTACAGAAAATACAAATCTCAAGTATCAAAACAGTCTTGTTACGTAAAACCTTGAGACAACAAGTACCTAAGTTACCCACGAACTCCAATTAATATTTTCTCCCGTTATCGTCTCATACATTTTAATTGGATATTATTTACAAGATTATGTTGGGTGAGTATGTAAAGTTACTACGAATAAGATTATGATAAAATATCTTGTAATTAAAAAAAAATACTTACAAATTTTATTTTTGTAATAAGTAAATAAATTATATTTGGACTTAGATGGGTTTGAAGAGAATGGTAGGTTCTTTCTGTGATATGTATTAAAGCGGAATAAAGTTGTTTCATGAGGTAGGACTTTGATAAATTGCACTTATCACGTTTATTACTTACTCGACTAGTGTATGTATCAGATTCGCGATCGTCGGCCAACCGATCCAGCTGTCGGTTAAAGGAGTCTTTCGATAAATCGCTGAACTTGTTTAGTTGCGTGTTCCTCTTCGTTTCTCGCTCCAGGGTGCTCCCGAAGCGCTCAGTTGGGTTCGGAAGTGGCTCTAGACTACAAATAAGTATTTTTTTTAATAGATGACGGACAACAGATTGTTGAGATTTTGAGATTCGTATTGTTTCATTCGTTCATCGACTCTTTCGTGATACTAACTATTTGATAAGGTTTGGTAGTTATCAAAGTAGGCTAAGTACGATCTTAACTTGTTTTAATAGTTTATGCAGTTTTAAGATTTTTAATTATTTTGTGAACACGTGGGAGGTTGATAATACCGATGGTTTAATTTTATTCATCACATATCATCTCATATAGATATAGATTTACTTTCGAATGTAACAGTTTCAGGTGCAACAGACAAAACACATTAGAAACCGAATAACATTAACAGTGACAATGTGTGCAAATGTAATAGCCGAGAAGTTAAATTAGTAAAAGTTGCTATGCAGTTTCAGAAGTTAGTTGAATATCTAGGAAACTTTATTGAGAATCCACATGGTAGTAAGAGGTGCCTCATGAAGAGGACTCACGAGACTTTGATTAAATCTGTACTTACAATATATTTCTGCCAATTCAGCGTAAACACTATAGCAGTCAGTAGTCAGTATTAAATAGAGGTTTTTAAATATGTGTGATGCTGCTGTTTATTACGCAGCTCAAACACACAAACATACAGGGCCACATAAGGTGGCGTTCGTACATGATTGTAGTCCTCGTTGTAACTGTATAAATCAATCAAACCGCATCAATGCTCCAATCACTACGCATCAATGCTTACATTTTAGGTTTAATTCAAACGCGACGCTGCCGTGTTGTAGTAGTCGTTATGATACGAGTATTGCGTTGTTCGGTCTTTGTAAAATATAGTTCATAGTGAAACTTACGTATTCGCATTCATCATCTGCCTAGTTTTCTCAACAGCATCCCAAGAGTCTATTTTACTGCTAAATGGCCTTCCACCCGGATCTCCTGTACCTGAAGTATTCAAAATTAGTAATTATACATATATTTGATACAGTTGTGAACATTACTGATGAAATGATATTAATACTTAGATATGTAGTGCTCAATAGGTTAAATAACAACATGTGTCGTGCACTTTGCACCGGCCTCCACGATTTAAGATTTTTTTTCGAAAAATCTATTTACCCTAACGGTTTATCAAATGCCTATTACTAGCTCTCACGAAATTCAATTGATTTTATTTTATCAGTCAAGGATTAATGATCAGAGATCCTGTATATATAAATAAATAAATAAATAAATAAATAATGCTGGACTTTTCACACAGCATCATCTAGCCCCAAAGTAAGCAGAGCTTGTGTTATGGGTACTAGATGACTGATATACTACTTATATACTTTTTGTTTGTAAATACATACATATTATACATAGAAACACCCAGACCCGAGACAAATATTTGTAGATCATACAAACATTTTAACGCCAGCCCGGCTAGCTAGCTACTTTAGGGTTCGGCAAATGAGTTCAACGCACAGTGTAGGTATAAGCACGTATAATAATGTTAAACACAGGAACAATATGACAAAGAATGTAAAGTGTAAAGAAAAGTTAATAAAATCACAAAGTATATATCCGTTCGTTAGCTCGTAGGACGCTCACTGTCGCCGAGACGCGCGGGGCCGCGGGGGAACAGACAAAATAGTTGCGCGGCTGTGGCGTTAGATGGCGCTGGTCGTTGTGGAAAATGAACGCGTCGCGGAAAGTATGTACTTTAGCATTGGCGCGACGCGGTCCATTTAAATTTGAATTTCGAAAGCTAGTACTGCGCGTTATAACATACTTTTATTTTATGGAACCTAAAAAAAAAAATATTTTGATGTTCTGATGCTAGAAAACTTACTAGGACTGCCAAGTCTTCTCCCCCGGTCTGCTTCTAACGATGATAGTGGACTGCTTTGATCGAGGTTGTCCTGCGAGCCACTGAAAGAGCTGTATTTGTAGTTCGATCGCTTCTCCACCACTCTCTTGGTCGTAGTTACAGGACTGTACCTCTCTATTGGGCTGCTTACTCTAAAAAAAAGAAGTTTTTGATTAAAATAATCAATGAAATTTAGCATAATACTCTTAGATGTATCAGATATCAACGCTAACAAAGGCCTACATTAATTACTAATTTTATTAGTGAGGTATGTATTTGTAAAGCTATTGTGTTAAATGCTGCTTAACTAATATTACAAAGGCTAATTAATATGAACAACGTACTAAAGCTGCATTAAGCACTTTGCGAACATAAAATCCCTCGTCAAAACAAAAATGGGCACTCATTCACGGGCCCGCTATAGGCTCCCCATTGAAAGCCTGATTGAAAATTGATTTAAGCGTTCACGGCCCATTTTCTCTTCGCAGCAGGCAAATATTAACTAGACTAACAAAGGTATAGAGCATTTTGCGATGAAGCACAATCAGAGTTGCCGTGTCAAATACTCGACGTAGGTACCTGTTAATTGGACTCGACGTCCTATTCAAAGGACTGTCTTTTCTAGTGAGCGGGCTCGTTGTCCTGCCCACTGGGCTGGCAGCTCGGTACGGACTAGTCGCCCGGTACGGACTGCTCGCTCTGAACGGACTCGAAGATCTATTCACGTCTAGACGTGATCCGTTCCCCAAATGCTTGCTGGTTATCGGGCTTGCCGTTCTATTCATGGGGCTTTCGGAACCGTATCTAGTATTCAATGTTTCCTTCTTATTGATTCTGGAGGTCGAGTACGCGGAGTCAACGATATCGTAGCTTTTCTCTTTGATATCGGAACCGAAAGAGGATTTGTAATAATCGCTCGAGTCACGTCGCTCGTCTCGTCGATCGATTGAGCTCGTGTTGTGCTTTGTTGTGTTTGAATCGTACAAATTGTACTGATTCATCGGGCTTTCGGATCTCAACCGTGTAACTGAAATGAACAGAAAAGATTTTTATCGTTATTTCGTTTCCTTTTACTTTGTTTACGGGCATAGAAGAGGACATTTTCATAGTAAATACCTGGGCTAGAAATTCTGGCGTAAGCCGGTGCTGGGCTAGAACTGTCACGAGGCTTCTTAGACCGAGATCCGACCCGGAACATGTGCGGCGACCCGTGCACATCGTACCCGTTAAAATAAATATAAAGCTGGAATATTACAATTACGTTACTTTAAAGCTATGACGAGAAAATAAACAAATTAAATTACAGTTTACAAACGAAGAAAATTATGTAATAACATTTTGTGCCATTGAGTGAATCTTCATTAATATGCATTGTTATTTGTATTCTCACCCTGTGTTTTCCAGGTGCCTTGGGCATGAACGTAGCGCGATATTTCGTAGCGGACAATTTTTCGAGTGCGCACATAACACTGCGTTTGTCATGAACGATGTCTAATTGTAGGTCTCCCTTGACACCACAGCCACTGGTGTCCAGCTCAAAAGAGTGAGGCTTCAGAGGCTCAGCACCATCTAGTGCTCCTTGACTGAGTCTTACTCCAGCAGAATCAAAAACTTCGCAAGTGAATGGACCACCCTAGAAATAAAAGCTCTTATCAGTACATCGCTGGTTGCATAATCGTCTACATCCTCTATTTTGAACGAAATAACAAATTAAATTTCACACCAAAGCTTTCAATTTGCGTTCCTAAATGACATTTCAATAAGCAAGCACGGCGGGACGCGGTTTACGCTCAATAGTTTCGTTTCTCATTTTCGCTATACAGTTTCTGATTCAGTTGGAAAATGATCGTTTTTTAAGACTCGGCATCCGCTTGATCTGCCATCCATAAAAAGGCTGAAAAGATAAACTTTCAAACTAATCAACGTTGCAAATAGCGAACTGGAAAATATTAAACTGAAAAGAAAACTAGTTTATACATTTAGCTCTACTGCACTTTAAAAGTTGCTGGTTGGATAATTGATGTCCTTTCTTTTGCAGCTTTTCTGCTGCCTCACGGTACCTCTGTTATTAAAAGGTAGTTAATTGACAAACTTTACTCAGAAATGCACAAAAGTACTGCATCTTTGGAAAGATTTTTTTTAAGCATTCTAGTAGTTAGTGTTGAGTCGCATTGAGATTTTACTGAATAAGAAAATTCACCAGGACAGCGGTATTCTTTTTCAATGCATAATAATTAGCGAATGCGTAAATCTATGTTCTTTCCTACCCTGGAATAACCAGGATTTACGCGTAGGCATCATCATCCACGTTCCTATCCACTGTTACCCAGAATTGAAAAAGTGAAGTAGGTATTCCCGAGAGATCGCGATTAACACTGCTCATCTCACCATCAATAAAACTTACCTGAATATGCTCTCCTTTGTAAGTGATAGCAATGGTCCAAGTACCAGCTTCGTCCGGCTGAAAGGTGGCACTGGAGGCGGTGGTGCCGGCAGCCGATGGCGGTGGGTGGCGTGGCTCCAAGGGTACAGCACGCCCGCTTGGTGAGTGCGCTGTCACGTCTATGTCTTGTCTGCGAGGTGCTCCTACAAATCGTAATTTTTTTTGTTAGCCTATGCTAACTCGGGCACTACAGCGACTTAATGAACAAATTCATCACTGTATCCATATAGGACGATTATTTTAAGATGGCGTAGAGGTCATAAGGCAGTTTTTCTGAACTACTCTTTGAACAATTTTAAAAAATCGTGAATTGCCTTGAGATTTCAAGGAATGTCTAGTCATGTAAAGCTTGATTTTCTGCTGTTTTCTGTTGGCAAGATTGATTTTTGGTGAGACATTTCAAGGTTAACCTACTTCGCTAAGGCCTACATTTTTCCGCATTACAAAAGCCAAGTCATCGATTTTCATAAGCCGGGCTTTACGGTAAGTGAAGATAAAAGAATGAGCTAACGGCAGTCTGTAAGTTCCAATCGTTTTAGAATGCTCTTAGTCTTCCGCGACTGTGCACGACTTATCATGTCCACTTTATGTTGATGGTTGAGGCACACAGTAAATAACACCTAATACAAGTTACCAGTTAAAAGTCCAAGTTATCTTACAATAAATATATGATTTTTCATGATTTTATGTTACCACTTTCTGCCTGTAGGTATACCTGTTCACTCTAGTTCCACGAACTACCACAGATTCATTATTAGTACAAGTAGTCTCTGAGCTTAGAAGAGAGATTATTTTAAGATAATAATGTCAACCAGGGCAATGTCAGCAGAACAACAATCCGCTTATGTATTCAGAACACTACCATTAAACTGGCTGTATAATATTTGAATCAGTCATATATATTTGATTGTGGCACTGACCCGTGGCACTGACTAGTACTTCCACGATACTCCCAGCGGCACAGGGTGCCATTCCTGGAGGTGGAACAGACACCAGCCGCGGCAACACCCTGAAGAAATATCTCCCGTCCACCCTGCATTCAAAATAAAAAAATATTAAATACTATTGGTTACCTGCTATTAAAGGTAAGTCTAAGTACACAAATTCACTAAATTAGCACCCTATTCGCATAGGAATTCTTAGATAAGTTATAGAGATTATTCTTAACGCCACTCCACTCCAACCTATACTACGTTTATAAGCGCGATATTTATCAAACATTATCGAAGCTTGCTAAAGTGTAAAGTTTCATTTAAAACCGTCAGAAATTCACTTCAAGACGGGAGGCCCTTGAAAATTTTCATTGTGTAAATCACCCTGGCTCTCACTCAACTGCCATATTAGCTCATTGAGCCTTTATGATTTCCACGGAGCGTACCATTCCATCTTATAAAAAATATTTTTTTATTCATAAAAGTCCGGTGCTAGTTTCTTTGTTAGAAGCGAAGAATAGCGGAAAGTAATACGCTACCTACATAGTACCTATGTAGGAAAGGTGAGTCAAAATAAACTTTTTTCCAAAAACCGAGAGACTAGTATCAATAGTACTCTGGTACAATAGTTATGTTTTACTACAAGTAGGTATGATTCGTACACAAACGCAGTATGGGGCACTATTTATTTCTTTTAAAGTCTCTAGAATAAATACCATTTTCCAGATTGCTTCAAAGATTTCTAAACCAGCTTGATATTGAAAGATAAATATTTTATTGAAATAGTGCCTCCTATTGGTAAAGCCTCCGTGCAAAAGATAACAGAAACCTGTAAATGCTATAGAACAATATTGTACGCTACCGATTCTAATAATAACAATGGTAATAATTTCATTATAGGTGCTTAGCTACCTGATTTATATACCCCCTATAAATGGTGGATTTAGCGTACTATTTATGTGACATCTGTTCCGGAATGGGGTCAGGTGGATGGCTATAAACAACTTGAAGTTACGTGACGTCGAGAAATGCTTGATCTCGCTTCGTTTCAAAAATAGGCGCGGTATAATAAAATGATAATACATTGTTCAGTGGACGCCAATTGAAAGGGGATTGATTGATCTGAAGGGATCTTGTTTCGGATAGCAATTTACCGTAAGGCCACTTGATTCATAGCCTTTGTAAATGTAAGGTGTAACTGTAAGGATCTTCTGCTTCTGTTGAAGATTTGCGCACAAACCCCTGAGCTATTAATTAACTGTTTGTCTGTGTTGAACTGCCCCAGCTCTAACATGGACGGGTAATGTTTATTTATTTTTCATATTGAACATGATAAAAATTTTATGAACAAAAAGAAGATATAATGCACAATATTTCCAGCTTCATTCATAAAAATGGTTATCTTTTCCAAGTAGCATGTCAGCTTACTTCCGCTTAAAGTAAGTAAGCTCCTATGAGTCAGTGTTTTTTTACGGCCTAAATGCTGATCGCTTTATGGGCCAGTCAGCTTTACCGGACTTTGAAAGTCAGTGGCCAACTCTAGTGACTGAATTTTTAGGCCACTAATTCTTACCGTATATCATCAACGGTGAGCACGATTTCGTGCATGCCAGCGTGCTCCGGCACGAACTCGCCGGCTCCTCTCGCGTCCACTTTCAGCCTTGACTCCTGCTCCAAGGGGTTCACGATGGATACCTTCACGTCCGATACGGATAATTCGTTCGAAATGCTCTCTACTTTTATGTAAGTCTGGAACAAAGAGTAAAACTAAGTTATTATTAAATTTTCTGCCTAAAAAAATATGTAGTTACATATTTTTTTAAATTACAATTTTTCAGGGTTCCGTCGGTACCCAAAAGGAACCCTATTACTATGACATCGCTGTCTTGTCTGTTCGTCTGTCTGTCACCAGGCTGTATCTCATGAACCGTGATAGTTAGACAGATGAAATTTTCACAGATGATGATTGTATTTATGTTGCTGCTATAACAACAAATACTATAAAACAGAATAAAATCAATATTTAATGGGTCATCCATACAAAACACGTTATTATTGGCCGTTTTTATAGATAACGGTACGGAACCCTTCGTGCGCGAGTCCGACTCTCACTTGGCCGGTTTTTTTATTATAGGTATGCCAAAATGAATTTGAATTAAATAGTCAGGACAGCGTAAGGAGTATCTATACCAACCTGGCGCTGTAGTGTCGTTTTTGATATGAGAAAAAGGATTCTGAAATTGATTCGAAGTATATTTTTAAAACTTACCACGTAAAGATAGTTTCGAAGCAAACTTTAGATAAAATATAATGTCCTGTTTCAAAACTTTCTCCGCAACAGCATCTTTAATAAATTCACTTCTGGCTTGTTTCCCATTGAGGGAGCATCGTATGAGAATATTGGTAATATTCTACTTCATGAAACTATTACCTAAGCTCTTTACTAACAGTGTAAACAATAAATAAAATCGTAATGTCGATGATTATAAAGATATACGAGAGTTTTTAGAGAGATGATGCTTTACGTATGCAAGATGCTTTTACTTACAGACTCTCCAACTCTTCCAGATGTAGAGTCCAAAGCAAGCCTGAGCATATCATGGACAGGAGGTCGTGGTGGAACATTTCGGAACTGCGACGCCCACGCCATCACTCCCAGGTGCTCCACATCGCTTGAGCTCATATCCTTTGCTGATAATACTGGTTTTACTCCTACGAACAAAAAAATAAGTATTTTTATGTGCTGTTTTTGACCAAGAATTCTGTTTGTTGTGTGAGGGAAATGTGACGAACTGATGACCTTTTATCATTGATATGTTTTGCCATCAAATATTCTTACGAATGATAATGACTACATATACCTAAATACCTAGCTACGACTAGTTTCTGCAAAAGCCATAAGCCTTTACGGGGAGACTGAGACGCATCAGCAAAGTTCCTTTGTATAAAAGCTGAATATTTTATCCAAATATGTTGAAAAAGTGTCGGTAAATGCAATTACGAACACATCCATTGACATTCAGCGTCGGTGATCAGGTCGGTAAGCATGCTTACCGATCTTCTTGGCCGCATCAATAGCCTGTTGATTGTTCTCCTCCCACCGTGCCGGGTCGCGCCGCAGTCGGCTCGCCGGTGGCGCCGGTCCCCCCAACGAACGGACCAGCTCGTTCCCAACTCGACCATCATTCCAATCAGTCTGAAATTGTTCAAATAAACAGAATTGGTAGTACCGAAGTATCATTTCTAAGCAACCGAGTTTTACGATATTCGATTTGTTGGATTTGTTTTAGCAAAATAACAAAATTGAAACATCGGAAAAAACATAAAAAATATGTTTAAATAATTTCTGAGGCGGTACGAAGTTTGCGGGTTAGCTAGGTAGTATTAAAATAAATGTAAAACGTTCAATATTTGTAGTATGTGTAGCAATTTCTTCATTTACTCGTATAATCACGTTACGCTTGGAAAAGAGCCTCCATTCCAAAGAACTCACAGGCATAATTCGACTTAAGTTATCAGAAAAGCTTGTACGTGTTACTCACAACCGATTTAATAAACGTATCCAATATACAAATTTTCACTAACCGTAAAATTTGTTATAGCTCGCTCCAGCCTTGAATTGACCCACTCCAGTGTAGACTTGAATCCAGCAGAGCCAGGCTTCATGAAGTAGGACAAGTAGGTCATCCCTGACAGCTCGTCTAGCCAGGGAGAAGCCAGGTACTCCGGCTCCAACACCATAGGTACATCTAGCTCCCTGTGGGCTAATTTCATCGCACGCCGACAGTTTTCGACTGCTTCATAGCGATCTATAAAAAGTTTATATTAGCCAAAAAAATATACTTCAGTGAAATGAGGGTATGTGCCAAATACGTATTCGGACGTGCCTCCGTCTACACTACACCCTTAGACATATTCAAAAAAATCTTGAGTGACTTGATCTAAGAGAATAATGTGTACCTACTGTTTCTTGTATCGTCTTCTTATTGTTTCTTGGAACATATTACTTCATACCTACCTACATGCTCGAGTCAATTTGTTCCTAATATAGCTTTCTGTAATCAATACTCAGAACCTCTGAACTTTGACAAGATTAGGTTTTCCACGAATACATTTCAAGGATTAAATCCAAAAATAAGATAACATTCTCTATCTCTGTTTCATTTTTATATTTCAAAGCCAATAACATCAGGCTATATTTTCTAATAAGCAACGCTAGAGTTCACACATTTCTTTCACAGATGCGAACTAAATGAAGTTTGATCGCATTGCTTGCGAATAACTTCTCATAAGGAGCGTCAGTATATTACCTGCAAGAAAAGCGCATTCACCGTGTGCATCGAGCTTTTAAATAAAACTTTGCGTTTTAGAAAGTTTTAAGAATAGCTGTTTGTCTAGACGAGGCGAGAGGAGCAGAAAACAACGATTGACGAAGATATACTACTAATTCTTACAATACTAATTCTTACTAATTACTAATTCTTACAAGTCCACTAGTTACAAACGAATTATTCAAGTAGGTATAGCTAAACAGTCTAGTGAAAATATTCTGTATCACACAAATCGAATCATGTATTACAGCGTCCTTGATCCAAAAATATTTTAACAAAACTGGGTCATGACATGACTGTATCTAAGACTCAAGATATTTTCAAGATGTCTAAATTAAATGGTAGTCAGTGACAACCAAAATATGACACATGCCCACGTAGGTACTTACTTAGTTCGCGCCAATGAGGGAAGGTACCAGGCTTGCAGTAGTCAACCAGAGCTGACAGTAGAACCCCGGTGTTCCAATCGGTGGTCAAGTTTCCAACACGGCATTCTGGTAGAGCTGATTGGAGCCATGACAGCATCAACTTTCTGAAATGAAGACATTGTTACATTTTTCTGCGGTGCTATAGTATTTTTAAATGCTATCATCTTTCAAAAGTTTCACATCAATTGATCCACTGGTTATGGCGTGATTGAAATATACATTCAACTAAGTATTTGGGTGTCATAATCGATCAGAATCTTTCATGGTACCCTCAAATTGAAGCCTTGAGCAGCAGAATAAGAAAACTCATATGGATCTTTAAAACATTAAGACACGTTGCTCAAGAACCATTACTAAAAAAATCTATATTGCCCTAGCGCAATCCATTATGGGATATTGTATCTCTATCTGGGGTGGAGCGGCAAAAACTAAACTCATCGAAACAGAAAGAGCTCAACGAGTACTAATCAAAGTAATGTACTTTAGGTCATATCGATTCCCAACGAATAGGCTTTATTCTATGACGCAACTTTTATCTATTAGACGTTTGTACATCCTACAAGTGGTTCTAAGAATGCACAAAACTATAACTTATAATCCTAATATCGTTAATCGCAGACGAAAAGACAAGGTCGTAAATACTATTAGAACAAAAACTTCATTTGCCCGTAACCAGTATGCCATTCAATCTGCCCACATATACAACGTAATAAACAAGAAACTAAATATATACCCCATGCAATATTATGACAGTAAAAAAGTCCTGACGGACTGGTTGCAGACAAAAAGCTACGAAGACACGGAAGCGCTACTGCAAATTATCACCTAACACAATTATTACCTATACCTACTACCCAATGAACACAAACCTACTCCTAAAGAAATCTACTTGCACAAACATTATATATATATATATACCTACATACACACACACACACACACACACACACACACACACACACACCTATACTCACACACACACACACGCACACACAACTAAAACACACACAACTTACACACACACACACACACACACACACAAATTGCACACACAAGCTCAAATACCTTCGAAATGTTATATACAAGTAACATCAAACTCTTTTTATATCATTTAAAATATCTTAGACTAAGAAATTCTTAAAGTTAACTCATACATATCGCTACTATTTTACTTATACTGCTACTATGTATATTTAATAGTTTATTATATTAATGTTAAGGTGTTTAGATTTAATAATAACATAATTTAGAATACCTATTATAAAATTATATAAAGCCACCACTTTCATAGTTTTCACCAATCTGTAACCTATAATATATGGCTATGGAAGAGCGGGATCTTCTAACACAAGTAATTTTTTACTTAAAAGAAGGTCTCAACCTTATATTTTCTATCGTAAAATTGTTACAGAAATAAACGATTTTCATTTTCATTTTTTCATTTTCATTTTCATACACACATACAATATACATACATACAACTATATCAGTTTTATCATGTGAGTAGGAAACAAATGATTAGCCCTAGTACCTTTATGAAGGTAGACTGCAAAAAAACTGGATCAAGAATTAGTTAGCACTACTTGCGTTACTGTTTAATTGGCCTAAATACTAGCAAATTTTTGAATTCTAATCAAAATTAATAAATTCATAATTAGTAGTGCTTGTTAAATTCATCAGTGCAGTACTGCTAATTATTGACCTTAGAAATAAACGTTTTCAGCTGTTTAGACACAGTTAGCTTTAATTCAAGGCTCCATACATTACGTAGGTAGACACTGCACAAATTACATCATTGTTGTCGCATACGAAGAAAATCTTAGATACATACTTTGTAATTTGTTCTATGAGATTTATAAAGGACTAGCTGCGCTTTTTTAGCGGGATTTTTTCATTTTTTCGGGATAAAAGGTAGCCTATGTCCTTCCCTGGGATACAATCTTTAACTATGCCAAATTTCAGCTTAACTTGTTCAGCGGTTTGGGCGTGACAGCGTAACAAACAGACAGACAGACAGAGTTACACATGTCGTGTCACATTTATAATATTAGTATGGATAGTATGGATTAGTATAGATATGGATTAGTATGGTTATGGATTAGTATGGATATGGATAAATACATTTTCACGCATAGGTATTACAAGGCAAACTAACGTAAATTTAGATCTTTCAAATAAATAAAAACAGTAACAAAATCACGACCATTTTAAAAGCTCGGTAGGCATTCCGAACATTGAAGATGTCTAAAGGGGTAGTCAGAGAACCGCATAAAAACCAATAACCAAGTATATCAATAAGATTTCCATCGTTATTACAAAATAATACAAACGTAAAAATGCATTAAAATTATAAAGTTTCCATCAATATTTAAATTTTCATCAATCTTTCTCACGATCGTTCGATTTTATGTCGCCCCATCTAACTACAGTGACGGGACGACTTCAAAATTCAATTTGAAAGTGAAAAAGTTACCTCGGCGGGAACTTGCTCCTTCCAATCTGGTACCGGACGATAAGTGACCATATCAATCCCAATATCAGCTTCAGGTTTCCATTAACGATATCGACATTACCTGGAAAAAATAAGTATTTAAGTTACAATAAAGTTAGAAGCTCTCGCGGTGTAGCTTGCTTAGTTGTTCTTGATAGATCTTGCCTGGTCAGTAAAAGGTCTGCTAGTGGCATTATCAACTGCTGCGCTTCCGTGCTTCGGAGGGCACGTTAATTTGTCGGTCCCGGCTATTAACGCGTTAAACCATGAAAGGCCTTAAGGCGGCCTAAAAACTCAGTCACGAGAGCTGGCCACTAACTCATACGAACAATAATTACTATAAAATATCAGTTATGAGGGCAAAGATGTGTCTACGCTACGATGACCGTCATGCTCAGTGCGCCTATTTATGTAAGTATTTCTGACCTAAGCAACCATATCTAAAGCAGAGATTGTATGATCAAAATCGTATTATTATATTTTGGATGATATATTTGTTTAGTACCTATCTAACAGTAACAGCCGTTAAAATGTGGGAACACACTATAATGAAGCGAACTGAGAAATTTTGTTTCAAACTTCAAGATCTTTCCCCATATTCACTAGACGCAAATAAAGTAAAGTCTATCTATATTACAATAACTTTTAAAACGATTTCCTAAGAGCTATTAAAACTTACCAATGTTTACTAATTTTACACCATCATCTTCAATAGCTTGGAGTGCGGTGGTAACGTTTTCTAATTTGTGGTGCTGGTTGGTGGGATTCGGGCTCCATCCCTTGAGTCTGCGGCCTTGGAGAGCTTCCACCAGTGCGCAGAGCACTGTGCCGTCTCGTAAATCTTCTACAAGATCCACAACCTGGGCAATAAGGATATATATGAAACGTGTTTTCCCAATATGTCAATGTAGGCTAATTTATTTATAACAGTTTTCATAGAAAGCTTACCGAAAAAAACCAAAACTATAATTACTTACCTTTATATTCACAGGTTTCAATGTCTCATTGACCCAATTCCTGAAGGTATTAGCTTGGATCTCCACCCAGAGGTCTTCATGACCTTTGATGGCCATGCCTTTTGCCGCAGTTCCAGCGGTACTTCTAGCAGCTAACCCCGCCTGGGTGATACGTCCGGCGGAGCCCTCCGCCGAATGAGGCCTAAGGCCTTGGTGTGTCACCCGCACCCCGTCCATTTTTTTTTCGTCACAAAATCAAAGTTGATAGTTTTTTCACTTTCCCTTTCGCACTACGCATCGTTGTCATCTGTAAACAGAATAAATTGAGAGAGAAATATTCAGGATTTGTTTTATCTGTGCGGTTTTTTTTCATACTCAAACAGTATACCTTCTTACAATAAGATTAATTAAATACAATCGGGAATTAAATTCAAAGGGTAAGTAATTATCTTGAATTTTTCTGAACTTTATAAAAATATATAATTAGAAGAGTTTATTTTGTTCAGTCAAAGCGGGACTTGAAACTAAGCACAAAATAACCGTGAGAAAAACTCAATTGCACCAATAGAGCTCACTCCAGCTTAGCAGATTGATGGCGTGCCTCTTCCGAGATGATTGATGAGTTTCAAGCACCTAACGAGTTCTATCTATAGGTAATCCATAGTGCTTCTAACTATGAAGGACTTTTTCTGTTTCAGGAAGGGTGTTTTCTGTTTTACTTCACGGAACTAAGGTACAAAACATTAAATTGAGAAAATTAATTGTTTTAATATTATTTAACAGAAAACGTGACAATTCTTTCCTGTTTCTTTTACAGGAACTGAGCTTGGGACAAAAGATAGTAGGTACTTTATTTAGTAATCGGACCCACTCAAGGAAAAGCTTTGAATCTCCAGGGGAATTTATTCATGGGCTCGTTAATACAAACAAATAGGTATATAAAGTTGTGGATTAGGGGACAGTTTGTTGAGGGTTTCTACTTCGTTTTCTAGAAGGTGCGTTTGTTATGATAACTTATGTCATGTATTGTATTTTCGACCGTATTTCTTGTTCTTTTACTTATACGTGAGTATAGAAAATTGCAAAAACATAACAAAAAAATCAATCAAAACTATGTACGGTACTTATATGACTAATTCTATAGTCATATAAGTACCGTTTTTAACATTCAAGTGAAGCTGAAAAAGCAATGTGAGCAGAAATACAAATATCCCAAGGAATGTTTGAAGGCTTATTTGAAAAAGAAAAGCAAAGCAATAAATGAGAGCAGAGACTTATATCCCATTGGTAATCCTCTCGAGATTCGGCAACAAAGATTTTTGGAGGATCTTAAATCACTGCGTTATGGTTTTGATTACCTGCCGTGGTCGTTTGCTTAAATACATTTTCCGAAACGTGAAATAAGCATTAAGCATATCCAGCTGTGTTTTATGTATGAAACGGGTTTCCATAAATTATTGCTTCATTTGCAGGATTTTAGGTAAGGATTTAAATGCATAATTCATTTGTGTTTTATAAATGTGGCAACTAATTTGTTGACTTCCATAAGTAATTAATTTTATTAAACTAAATCAATTAATTATGGAGCGTCCTGCACGTAGAATTTAATTATCTGGTTGTTGTAGCCGACCAAAAATATGAGTCTGCAGCATTACATTTTTTTGGCAGCTAATTTTAGTTCAATCAGCTTTTATGCACCATCTGGTATTTTGTTCTAGTCAGTCCCAAGACAACTTAAGAGCGTTTACTTGCCCCGATATAGTATCGGCGTCCGATACCGATATCGGATCAGATAATGTGAAAACGCTCTCATTCGATATACAAAAATAAAGTTCAATCACACTTATATTAGTTTATCTGTTTGTGTTCTTACTCAAAGGCTTATATTATAATTATGGAGAAAAAATATAGATCATACAAAATCTAAAAAGCTGAGTTTGAAACGGTTGAACTGCGGATTGGATTGGAACTAGTCTATTTATAAGTATTCTTACTACCTACCTTGATTATATTATTTGAACTTCAGGCACAGAATAGCCCCGCCGTACAGAATACTAAAATGTTATAGCTAAGCTCATATTCCATGAGCAATAATCATAGGAAGGTTAGACGTGGGATGAAGCTCTTTAAATTGGTCCATCGATATAATACAACCTCCTAGCTACCATGGTAGGTATTCTTGTTAGAGGTGTGGGTTGTAGGTATCTGTTTTATTTGCAAACTAAAGTTATAATAACATTAGCTGCGGACTGTTATTTCAATTAAGTAATTTTATTTCGTTTTTATTCATTTAGCATTTCGTTTTTTTATGCTGAGAGCAGAGTGGAAGAAGAAAACCTATTGTGTCGACCCACATTATAGTGGTATAGAAGGTAGATGATGATTCTTCAAGCATTTATGAAAAACCAGCTGACTAACCGTCAAGTCATGCCTATTTTAACTATTGCTACGTCATCACGGCCTTCAAGTAAGCGCTACGACAAAATGTAAACAAAGATGCATAGAATTGTGGAATTTATGCTAAATCCGTGTACTACTGAGGTGAACTTGTGTGTTCCTTATAAGGTATGTTGATTCATCTAACATGCGTCCTTTTCTGTGGCTTTGAATTTTGTTCTTGGGACAGCATTGTCTGAATCATGCAGGTAGTACGTATCTCAAATAAAGATCTCTCGAGCTCAACAAACGTGTACAAAATAGTATGTTTTATGGATATTGTAGGTATGATTATATATTTTGACCTTAAAGTGCTTTAAGGGTCATTGAATCGTTTCATTGTTAAATTAAACTGCTCAAACACATTATGCATTATGCATAAAGAATAAAAGGTCGAAAGTGCCCTTTCATTCATATTTGGCACAATATGCTGATTTTGTTCATGTACTGATCAGTTTTTGTTTCCTTCATCAGCTCTAGCTTAGGCAGAAAATGTGAACCTTTACCAACTTTAAGCAAAGAGAACACAATTTTGTGTAAGTCATTGGTATTTTATGTTTTGTCGACATTCGCTAGGGTCCGTTTTCCGGGGCAATTTCCTTCGTTTTATCCAATCTTCCCTATGCGTGGATAGTGTTTTTATGTAGATACCTAAGTAAATATAACGAAATTGTGTTTCTACATCTACTTACTCTATATTTTTATTGACAAACTCTTCTGGCCTGTCTCTACCACTTGGTAGAAGTACACAATAACATTTTGAAAGGTAAGACAATATTCAATAGAATCCATGAAACAATTACGTACCTTCTACTGAAAATAGAGTTCATTGCAAACCTAAAGATTATGAATGAACTTTTTATTTATCTTTCCGAATTTTATTTTTTCATTTTCTTGAACATGAATAACTGCTGGTACGTTACAATAATAAATTTTTTTACTTACAAATGTATTGCAAGAAAGACACCTGTAAGTATAAGCTCTGTTACTTTATAACCTCTTTTTTGAAATAAATACTTATTAGTATTATTTTATTTGTCAAAGTTTAACATCACAGAACCATAGAGTTCCGGACCTTTGATAGGCATGCATGGGGCCGAAGCCAACACACAGAGGCCTATATTATATTATTTATTATTATTATTATAATATTTTTTTCATTAGACACGGAACTCAGCGCTGTGGGCTGATTGTTATTGAGTGTTGATGAAGTACTGCCACCCACAACTAGCTGATTTGAATCATGTTATGGCTTCTTGTATGCTGCAGCCACGTATACACATCCTGATCCATGATAAAATATAGATAAGAAAATAATGAGATCTCTCCGTTTATATAAAATTATTCCTTATGCGGGAATGATATTGATATCCTCAACAGATATTTTGAAGTTTTTGGACGAGAGACTGTATTTCTTAAACTTTATATTACCCAGTTGGACACTAGTGTTCATTGGAATGTAAACAAATAGGATTTGATTTGTATTCGAAACACCTTTTCAGCTTGACGCTTCTACTAAGTAAAGGGCAAGTGATGTAAATTGGAAACATGTTGATGGAGATTTGCACTGGCATTAAATAAAACTTAAGCCAGTACATCTCCATTAGATTATTTGTACGAAGATAACCTATGCCATTCAACGGAACGCTGTTTTGCCTGGGACATTGTTTGAGAGGAAATAGGCTTGCCCAGCACTTAAACCATCCACTACACGTCGGAGATAACGACAGGTAAGATGGTAAATACATGTGGAGCTGACTGAGCTGCTGGTTTCTTTACAGTGTTCTTAAGATACGTTAGATACTTAGGTCGTGGGATCGAACTAAACTCAAGCGTGCTTAGATAGATTTCTGATATCAGAAAATTCATTACCTTTTTACAAAAGGTTCAATGACTGAGGAGGTAATCTCTATCTATCTATTTATTGGCATGCATAGCAAATACCTAATATCTACTTGGTTTCGACGACGCTTAGTACCTATGAAGGATCTTTTTTTAAGTTTATTGTCATAAGGATTAAAGTAAGGAGCAACGAGGTGCATTCAGTGAGACTTCTATCGGTCACAGCAATAAAGCTAAGAAAAGCAATTCCTTTGTCGGATTCACATTATGAAGTCGTAATGAAACTGTAGTACTTATAATAACTGACTGACCTAGAAAAATACAATTATTATACCATCGCCATTTATCTCTGGGTGTTTTCTGGTATAATAATGTATATATTTACAAAATAAAATAAGTAGTATATCAGTCATTAGCACCTTTAACACGAGCTCTGTTTACTTTGGGGCTACATCATGCTGTGTGAAATGTCCAGCATTATTTATATATTTACTCGATCTAAGTCCTATCCTTATATTCTAGGGGCGATGTACCTAATCTAATAAATATTTTAAAATTTTGTAATAGTTAACTAGGTTTCTTTTACAAGCAGTTCTCGGTTTGATTGACTGGAGGTAACTTTTTAGATTTCGAAGATGGATCACCCAAATAAAGCTAGGCTCTGTGTTACCCCAGGTTCTATCTACATGGTTTTGGCCGCGATGGACAGGAAGAGTTCTCCAGATTATTCGAAGTGATGAGCTGTTTCAGAAGTTTCAATGGATCCAGAGGTATTCCAGAACAATCTTTCAACCCTTTTTCCTCACCTTTGTTGTTCGCTTTGACTCTTTCAGTTCTTATCAAAGATTGGTTCTACTTAAAAAAAACCAAGACCCAAGGATTTGATGGCTCACCAGAGTGTTATTGAATGTTTTTGTATTAAAACATATTGAGTAGATACCTACATTTACCGTAAGTAAGAATACCACCACATTATGATTTCGTGAACGAGTAAGTATCTCGGAGTCTCGAACACGAAGCGTGCGGTGTTACCGTTTATTATAACGGGTGACGTTGTGGGTAACATATCATTTTACTAAACTAGGAGTACGGCAGTACACAATGACTAAACATATTGCACAGGCTTGAACATCTTGAAATAAAAATACTTTCAGGTAGAGAGCCGAGAGCGTTAATAGTGAAAAAAATATCGGTATGTACTTACATTACTTAACTAAAGATTTAAAACTGCAGATAGTTAATTATAAATATAGATTTTAGTCATACCATTTTTTGTTAACTTGTTTCAAATTTCAAATAGTAAAAAATATTCAAATTACCTAACTTACGACAGAGACCTACCTCCAACTGAAATTGGTCAGTTGCTAGAATGATAAGAAGGTATTTTCCTCCAATTTCTCTCTTTAAAAGTATATTCTACCTATGATAGGCGTGAACTTAAAGAGATGGAGTAGGTACAAAATGCAGGAAGATATTCGTTTAGTGTGTGAAGTTCACACCGCCTACGCTCGACGTGGATTGATGGCATGTAAGCCGTAAGCACTCGCTTTTGCATGAGCATTGTTCATTTTATGATTAGTAGGTGGTTTTTGTCTCACAATGTTCTACACAGCATGTTTTGCATGATTATAATGTATCTCAATTCATGGAGGCATCATAACAATCACCATTATTTATTGTGTATGATTCAGTTTTTAATTCTTTGGGAAGATGACAAATTTTATTCGATGGAGTAAAACAAATTTTCAACCATTCCATTTCTCATATTCGAATGCATTCTTATCTACGATCAAATAAGATTGAACTCTCATGCATTTATGGGTTTATCAAAATCAGCCTTCCCATACAACCATTTTCGGTCGCAAAATTTTAAAAACGTCGCAAATTTGCAATTTGTCGTAACAATTACGTTACTTGTGATTTTGGTTGCAGCGTGTATTAAAGGTGTTGACAATTTGTATCGAAAACATTACAGTAATAGTGTGTGTGCTTTGTGTCGATAATTTTCGTCATTTTGTTCTTCATTTTGTTCTTGACACATTGTGTGAACTTGAGTAAATTGTCAACACATTGACGACACTAGGTAACAGTAATTGTAGTAAAGATAACGACACTAATTGTTGGATTTGTCCAAACAGAAAACCAGTGGTTCTCAAGCTTTAGTGGTGCTCAGGGACAAGTTGTTTGTGCAGATGAATATAAATTACTAGCTGCGCTCCCGCGGTATGACCCGCGGTCCCTCGGCATTTTTTCGGGATAATAAATAATAAATAAATAATGCTGGACTTTTCACACAGCATCATCTAGCCCCAAAGTAAGCAGAGCTTGTGTTATGGGTACCTACTAGATGACTGATAAACTAGATAAAAAGTAGATAAAAATAAAATAAAAATTAGGATAAAAAGTAGCCTATGTCTTTCCCTGGGATACAACCTTTATCCATGCCAATTTTTTTCCTAATCTGTTCAGTGGATTGGGCGTGAAAAGGTAACAAACAGACAGATAGACAAAGTTACTTTCACATTTACAATATTAGTATGGAGTATAGATTAGTATGGATTGTTTTTATAACACACAACAAAGGTTAAGTAGGTACCTACTCTATAAATAAAAATGAAAATCCAAGTTTAATTTTTTTGAATTTTATATCACATTAAAAAATGGAGGACTTTTTCGAATGTAGGAATGTCTCCTAATTGTACTCTGCATTTCATTTTCTTCCAGTTTTTCTCTGGAATGCTGTGTTCATTGCATCATAGAGCTTGTATCTCGTTTTTTTTCAATGAGCGAGGTCAAAATAGGTAGGTTACATCTACCCACCCTTCTTCCGCAGAAACCTCATTAAATGGCATGTTGAGAACCACTGTGAACATAAAATAAACAAAACTCCATTTTATAAAACAGTCGCCCTGTAACAGTTCTTGACACAATTTTGAAATTTTTCAACATATTAACGTAACTGTGGGTCAAGTTTTATCATCAAGTAAATACATATTTTTTCATTGAAATTTACATAACTATCCAATATAATTAGTTAAAAAGAATACACTTTGCTTATTTTTATAGACAGTATAATATAAATCATATATGTGGTTCGAAAATATTGTATTTTGACTTTTTTTTTATTGAAAATGATCACAATAACAGAAAACATTTGAACTATTTTATCAAATCCTACAGGCGCATCGGTAAATTTGGTTAAATTACACTAAACTGCACTATGAATTTCAATTCGCAGAGTATTTTAGGTCGACTAACAAGCAAATATTACAGAATAATGTAGGTACTCACATTTTTATGATGGCGGCGAAAAATAAAATTAATGTCACAACACACCTTTCAACTAAAAAAGTACACTTCAAAATTTCTGTTCATAAATCTGGGTAGATTATAAAGAGGAATGAATGAAATGAACCATTGAATGGTAAAGTGAACACAATAAGGTTGCCATGTTTCAACATGGAATCGATACGATGCGACAAAAAATACTGTTACGATTGATCCCCACTTTTCGACATTTTAACGACACATGTTTCGTAATGACGACAGAGATTTACGTAAATTTATAACCAAAAATTATTGTTACGCGAAAATTGTTACGTCATGTTAACGTAACGGCGACAAAAATGGTTGTATGGGTTACCTTTTCGGCCAATCAAAATAACGACATCAAAGTCTAGGTAGGTACTTACCTACTTTATAAACACAAAAGTGAGTAAGTTCGTATGAGTCAGTGGCCAACTCTGGTGACGGAGTTTTTTTAGGCCGACTTAAGGCCTCCGTCATGTATTAACGACTTAAATAGCCGGGTTCTATCAGAACGATTAAGCAAGCACGACCACGAGCGCTTCCAACACGCTATAAACACAAATACTACACAATCTAAAATTTTAGATAAGAAAATCAAAGAAAAAAACTCAAAGATTTGTTGGATGCCCTTTGTACACAAGAAGGTTATTTTTTGATGTGTTGGGAAGATATTTTTTATGACCTACCTAAAGGTTGTACGCTCGGAGCTCCAGACCGCCAAAATGAAACCGGTTTCTTTATTTCACAAAATACCTACATGCTGTGCGTTTATTAAGGTATAAAAATACCTGTACTGTTATTGTGTTATAATTCGTTTTAAAACGTATATTGCCACACGAAAACTTTGAGTACTACAGGTTTAAAAATAAAAAATAAAATAAAAGAAGACCTATAAATACCGTTCACTCACAGAGTTAATTTTGTGTCGTCAACTTTACTTTATTAATATAAAGTCAACGAAACAATTTAGACATCTCAAAATCCTTTGAACATGTCTCTAACAAATTTTAATATTATCGCAGTTATCTAGTCTGCTCATTCAGAAAAAGACACGCATGGAATTGATCTAAGAATCTGATAAAATGCGAAACAAAATCACGATTGTTTATATATCGCGACGAACGAAGGTGCAAAACGAATAAAGGGGTGTGTAAAATTGTATAATTTTATTTTTAACAAGCGTCTGCGTAGCGGGCTTCGTGCTCGGCTGCCTCCAATAATGTGAACCATCCATCTAGAAACGACCGTCTATAATCTAGTGTGGTACATACTAGGTCACTTTATTTTTTGTACATCTAATAAATAAATTAAAAAAGTAGGCATTTACATCTTTACGTAATATTTCTACATTGTAAGGTGCAGCATCTTTGCCTTGTTAACGACGAGGCACTCTGTAGTGCCTGTGATATTACTGAGATAGAGTAGGCACTCAGGTTTAAGTGGAGATGGGCGGGTCACTTGGCCAGACGGGACGACAACCGATGGACCAAGGCGGCTACCAAGTGGTGGCCAAGAGTTATGCGGCGGCCTCGAGGCAGACCACCTGCCCGATGGTCAAACGACATTGTGGGGGCGGTGGGAGAGCAGTGGATTCGACTGGCACAAGACCGCCAGGAGTGGCGTGAAAGCGAAGAGGCCTAAACCCAACAGTGAATGTTACCGACTGGATAGATAGATAGAGTAGGCACAGCACCTAAACTATCTTCTTAGCTTGAGTGACCTTATTAACAGGAAAGATATCTTCAATATGTAAGTAAGGGCTGATTAGACGTTCATGTTTTCATCCACAATTTTATTTCTAAGTAATCTGATTATCAAGTAGTGCAGTAATCAATAAACTGCTAAGTTACCGAAGCAATATACTGCTAAGTACTTATCTAATCTAATTTCAATAACATTACATACCTATGTTTTTGAATCAATTAAACTAGTACTTATCCAGAGCTCTTTCCTCGTTCATGGTGCAAACATTTATAGATTGCAAAGGCTAGTGGCAGTTAGCACCCATGGCTGGGCGGCTCTTGCGAAATGTTTCTCAATAAAAGATAAACGCTGTGTAGGAGCGACTTAACCCACTCATGCGGATTAATTTACGACTTGAAAAACGAAAGCATTAATAGTCTATAGCTACGTTACTTTAACAGTATTAGGTATGATATTTTTTCTTCTCATTTTGTCTTCACTCAAGATTTAATTTAAACTCATACGAAGCTAAACGTATATTTTTACTTTATTATCAGTCTTTGTTACAGACCTTATTTTTTTTTATAAAATTATTTCCAAAAGAACTTCATTAAGTTTGGTTCTAAAAGTACCTACATCACCGTGTTAAAAGAGAGCTTACACAAATAAAACCTATTCTATCTAATAATTAATTGGTCCTCGTTAGAAAAACTACCACAAAATATTGAATAGAATGCAATGCTCAGTTGTAGAAACGTATCTTTTTTTATTCTTTTTTTATTTGCATGCCAGTACCTACTAAATAATTCTTAGTTAATTGCTTGTTATGTCAAAAATCGCGAGGTGACTATAAATTCCATTTACACGATACCATTCTTGCCTCTTTCCTCAGAATATTAGCTCTCGCTCCGTTGAGTTTGAGAGAGCAAGAAATAGGCAAGAATGGTATGCCAGATGGTATCGTGTAAATGGCGTTTAAGAGAGAGAGAGAGAGTTGAAAATATAATACTTATCAAAGAGCCTTTATTCCTAAAAAATATTTAATGACAGTAGTTTTTCGTTAACTAGTATTCACTTATAAATCACGTATTTCATTGTGCCTATTGGCAAAGACCTCCTCTAGCTTCTTCCAGTGCCCTTTATCTAGTGCAGCTCTTTTAATATAATATTTACTTTTAAAAACCCTTGGTGGCGTGGACGCGTGCGCGCTGAGAAACAGGATACGTGGGTTTCATTCCAACGACAGGACAATTGTTTGCACGCTGGTATTTGTTTCAGGTATATCGTCTTTACATTGAATAACTTTACTCGTATTACATTATTGTTTCGATAACAAGGCAGGCGTCCGTATTGTGATGATTTGATCAAAAAGCTATTTCAGAAATAACGATTTAAGCAAATCCCCGTGCATATTGGATTTAAAACGAATTGAAACCCCAAAATTATTTGGTTTATTCAATGAATAAAGTAATTAATCCGAAATCTCGGTTGGTGTAGGGAAAAAATGGAATATGCAAATACAGTTTCATTTACAATTCAGTAAAAATCGCACAATTTATCGAAATCAGTTTCATTTCATCAATCACCCGTCCTCTGCCAAGTGTTTACTTGGTGGAACGGATTTTACGTAAAGCTCCTTAGAAAGTTATGATTAAAATGTTTGGGGTGGTTTCATTTATCGACCTATATTTATAGTGGACTTAAAAAGTTTTCATTTTTCAACAAGAAGCACGTATGCAAAAACTTAAGAAAAATTATTCAGTTTTTAAACACAAATAATATTGAAACAAGCAAGCTTTAAATCATTAATTTGGCGCAGAATTTAACATAATTAATATTTTTTTTATTTTATTGATTGGGTATCTTTAAAAGTTAGACTGCTAAATGTATATTAGATACCTACTTACTTAAATCTACTAAGGCACGTGTGCTGTGGGTGGAGTGCGAACACATAATAGGTGATGTCATTACCTCACTTCGTAATCTTTGTCACTTTCGGCGCTGGGAGACTCGCACTTACTCATAAGGTATGGATCCAATGACATACTACTCCATAAACCCAAGTTATGCAAGTTAACCGGTCCTTCGCTTACAAAAGAGTCATTCACAAAATCAGTTTCTGCACCTGTTTCTGATAGGTACTACCAATTGCAAGAGACAAAATTCTATTGTTTACTTACCGTCACTGCCAATCGCAGGATTATCGTCAATTTTGATAACTGTCATAATCGAACTGCATATCCGCTGGCTCGTAAATGCCCTTGTCAGGTAAACTTCCTCACGTAACGACAATCCAAACGCACTTCTTATTTTTATAACACTTCTAGGAGCACTGCACGACTTATTTCTGTCAGCTGTTAAGAGTTTTTCTTCGGAAAATAGTTTGATTTTGAAAAGAGCGTCGCGTGAGTGCGCGGGCGCGGCTAGGCACTGGCCGCGTGAGTGTTGGAGGCGCGGAGCGGCAGGTTGCGCGGGAGACCCTCCCCCCTCCCCCCTCCCCCTCCCGCTCGCCAAGGCTGCCCCTGCGCCGACCGCACAGACCCACTCCGGCTGTGACGTGACGACAGCGTGCCCATTTATGTCTTTGGACATGGTTGATCGCCACCGCTGCCATATGGTGTCTTGAGCCATCGCGATTAACGTTTTTCAATGGAATTCCGTAATTGTAGGTGAATCGCACCAAGGTGTGGGAAATCATAAAGATCGTCCAAATGCTTTTCTTGCTAGCGGCGATTATGCGGAATGTTGCGGCGGACAACAAAGGCTCCTTGAAAAGTGTTCCGATTTTATAGCAGCATCATTACATGAGTGCTCAAGTAATTTGTTCGGATGTCGTTCGTGGTCATAAAACTTGGTAGTAAACAAGATTACACTAGGGTATAGAACATACATATGTTTTGTAACTTAACTACCTCATAGGATTAATTGACAGTAGAAGCGTTTACTTAATTTAAAAATGACATTAAGGATGAAAGATACTGAAAGAATTTAAGTGAATCTCCTTCGAATCACGTTCAATTTCGAAACCTTTACACATGTCTAAATAAGGAAACGATCATGTCTACGATCGTGCAAAGTAGTTATGTCACTTGTATTCTGAGCAACGTGAATACATTACCGATGAAATGAGTTGATTCATTACATCGGAACTTGGTTCCTTAAACGATACTTATTTGGGAACTTTGCTCGTCCTTTAAGCTTAATCATAGCTGAGTATTTAAACGTGACGTGTCCTGTATCTCAGATCTTACAAAATAATTGTCTAATGGATCAGTTAGAATATAATACATTTTTAGTAAAAAAATGAGGCGTCGGATTCATTTAAATTGTAAAAGTCAGCGATTCAAATTGGAAGTGCCTCACTTTCCTCGCACCCACAGAAAGGGATCATATTTTGTTATTAATGTTGGTATAAATAATTATGAATATTTACTCACCTACAGAGGTCTCGTGTACATGAGGTTCCCATCTGTGGAACAGTTAAATTGGATTCAAGGGTCGCACAGGGTTTAATTTGATGTGGGTTTGGTCAAGCGCGACCTTTTATGCTAAAGAGAATTTTGTCGATGTGAAATTCCTTGGAACATTCATCGTTTTAGAATAAGGGAGTGTCATTTTTATGAGGGGTTTAACGGTTTTAATAATAATTTTGGAATTTTTCAGGTGCTTAACTTATCTATAATTTAGCTTTCTAATTTAAACAAAATCCCTTCATCTATCTTGTATTGCCTAGTGGTTCATAATATCATGAAAATTATGTTACTAAAAGAGCTCGTTCTAAAGCTAACGTCTGCAAATATTTTATTTTACTAAAAATTTACACGTTTTGATTTGTCAAACCCGCAATTTAACTGTGAAATAGTAAAACTCGAATTGAATTTTCATGGTAACAGGGCGCAGGTGAAACATACGAAGGAAAAATTTTCAATAAATGAGAAATGGAATTGGCAGCTGAAAATTTATAAAATCGTTGAATTTTTAGAGTTCATATAGCTACCTAGCGACAAATGGATCTAAAATCATAAAGTATCTATACTAAATACTAAAGTTCATTCTTGACTATGTAGAAGTAAGCTTTGTTTCATAAATTATATATTTTCAGTTAAGTAGGTAGACTAGGTAGTTATGTAATTAAATGATTACCAGTGTTACCTTGTATTGAGGTTTTAAGCATACAAGCTTTTTTTATTATTATATTATTATTTTATGAACGTTTCGCTATATTAAAATATGAAATGTTTCAAGTTAAATGGCCAGACGCTCTATATCAGTGTTAAATTCTTCTTAATAGTGGCTCGCTTGTTACCCTACCGTGTCGGGTAACTGAATTGTGAATTGCAATTTATTGCTTTCGTGTTGTTTTTCATAATTTATAAGATTAGCACGGCGTGTCTGCACCGTCTTCTCGACGCACCCTTTATAAACAAATTAACTTGAGTTAATTTATGTTGATGAAAATAAGTTTTTGTTTAAAATGCGAAGATTCATTTTTATTTACTTATCAGTATTTTTGGTATACTTGGCTATAATGATTTGATTTGATTTGACTTATTATAATTATTATAAATAATGATTAAGCTCTCTTATAACAACATACATATTTCGGAATAACATAATATCCAAGTCCGTCTTCAACTAAACAAATTAAAAAAATTGTGAGTCCGTTGTAGTTCGGGCTCGTGTTTGCTTCAGTGAAACCTGCAGGGCACAAGACAAATAAACGTATTGAACAAGTGCATTTCATACGTTGTCTTTCTTTGGCTCCTTAGACATTCTGAGAACAAGCTGTCTTCCACTTGAGGCTACGTGATCAGCTTGAAAATAGGATTGCCGGGCACTTCCGCGGTAGCCCACGGTAGTAAAGATTTCTGCAATAGATTTGAAAATTTAATTGAATCTCAAATAAGCTTCCGCTAAAGATTGAAAATAGCATTATTGAATCTGAAATGTAAAGCAGTCTTATTTACACGATGATTTGTGGTAAACTCGTATGACGGAACAACCGCTCTTCCTTATTCTTATATAGTAACCTCGTGGCTTTCATAACCGCTGAACAGTCGAGTCCGCGGTTAAACTGCAACTACAAATGCATGAAAACTTATGGTGCTCAACAGTTTAAACGGGCTTTGGACGTTCCAGAACATTTACCAACAAGTAGGTTTATTGGATAATGTGAAACGTAATTTGTTTACGTACATATGAATAGAAGACAATCGCAAAATAAACGAAATTATAGTTCATAATGATTGCTTGCAGATGTTTTTATTTTTCAATTTTTCTAAACGCAAACGCAATGCATTTATTAGGTAGTAAAAAAAAGCATAATGAAAACCATGTTTATGGCCAACATTTTTTATTGTGTATATTGTAATAACTCGTGTATAGTTGCGTATGTGCAGTGACAATGCAATTTCATGGTCAATGTTTCCGAGGCGGAGGCTACTGAAATCGATGTGTTGACAACCAATTCAAATTGGCTATACCTATTGGTTGCCGCAGAAAGTCGAAAGGTCGTTTGTTTTACGAGTATTCTCGTTTATTTGGTGTGGAATTAACATGTTTATGGTTCGGTACGGAATGGCGGCACAGGCCCCGCGGTCATTAGACAGGACACGGAAACTTACTCGCAAGCGATACCGAAGTTACGGCATTTACGTCATTTCTGCAAATTAAATTGGTCGCTCTGAAACCATCATAGGAAAAAATATTACCATTCCTTGAAAACAGCCAAAGTAACTAAACTAAGAGCCATCTACACGGTGGTTCTCCCGCCTCGGGAATCTGCTTCTGAACCGCACGAGACACAATTTAATATGGAAATTGTAGGGCCATACCATACGGGCGGTTCTCCCGCAACATACAACTTCCATATTATATTGTGTCTACTGCGATTCAGAAGCGGATTCTCGAGACACGAGATCCGCCCGTGTAGTATGGCTCTTAGAAACGATTCTAAGATAGCTTGACTGATTCTATTGTAAGAATTTTGTAAATTTGTAATTACACCACATTAAAAAAAGGATCAAGACTCTAGAAATAGTTCTGTGGTCAAGACTGTATCCCCAAAGTGAGGTAGACATTCTATCAGATCATTTTATGTAGGCAATTACAAATCCATCGAAGATGTCTAAGGTGTCTAACTACATAATTTTATTGGGATGCACTGCACAATGTACATACACACATCTAACAGAAGTCAGCACACTATTCGGTCTATGTGAATGTATTAATATCATTAATCGGAGAAAGGCATCTGAAGATCATAGAACGCATAGCTATAATAAAATTATTGTAGTTTTTCCTCGAACGCGGCGGGCTAGCTGCCGTGAAATTGTTTCTAAAATGGAAACTTGTTGAAGTTGGCTGTTGCACTTAGCCAGTAGGTAATTAGTTTTGGATTGGTGGCGGCTGGAAGTGGAGGCAAAAATCACGATGCCGCCCATTATAATGGATTTAGCGAGTTGTCGGCCCAGCACGGACACTTGAATTAATGAGACTTCTCCAAATCCTGGAATAGCCGGCACTTTTTCAGGAAGTTGAAATGAAACGCGAAATGCAGATTGCCTACTGGTTGTGCCCCTTATGAACTCTATCGTTGATCGCCCATGCTTATAAGTAGGCAAATTATAATTTATACGTACGTTTTTTTAAATAAAAGGTAGGTTAGGAACATAGTCTGATTTTTGAAAATTGAACTTGAGCTTGCAACTGCCATGTACAAGCCATGAATAAAATGCTATTTAAATAAATAAACGACGAAAACGCATCGTGTCATCGTACTGTTGCCAAATTAGGATGACGCCAAAGAATCTTAAACTCCCACTTTTGAGAGAATATCTACCGTGCCTAGGGAATACTGTCGTGATCCCGTTTGTTTTGTTTGCATAAAGCCGACGCCAGACTTTCTTTAAATGTTTCAACACATGTGGCACGAGAGTTTGTAGTCAAAGTCTCGTGCCACACATGTGTTCAAATATGTGTTCAAACATTGGTTCAAACATTTGAAGCTAGGTCTGGCGCCGGGGTAACGTTGTGTGGTTTATACTGAGACAACAAGATTAGAGTCGCAAAAAACTGTCAAACAAGAATCGTTTGAAATATTTTATTTTGCAAATGATGTGGAAATTCAGCTCCTGATGAGGCATCATTACTGTAACGTCAGTGTCACAGCTCACCATACGGCATATTTGGCTCCCTTCTTTCGTTTTTTACCCACGATGTTATGGTTAAGGGTGAACATTTGCTTGTGTGCAAACGAATGGTCCCATTTATTTCCAAAATGGTTTGAACAATTTAGATTTACGGTTTGTTGTAAAGGGTCTGTGATTAATTGACGATTGTTCATAGATAGGTGTAATGGCATCTACGTCAGGGGTTCAATTTTTGAACAATAAAAGCATTAAAAAGGTTTTTATCCATGTCATTACCCGTTATGCAGCATTTATTCGCCAAAGGAAATTAAAAGAAAATTATTTGTAGGCAGGCAGCCTAGGCAGGAGCATGATATGAGACAGGAAGCCACGACAAGTCTGCTTGTGGTATTTCATTCTGGAGAAATACAAAGTCTTGGCCTAGTCAACACATTACCACGAGACAGAGGCCAAGGCGCGGGACAAATACAAGAGGAGTGGCGCGGGCGTGGTGCCACTTCCATACAATAAATAAGAATAATATCAAAGTGGCTGCTCCACTTCTTGTGTGATTTGACTCACGCTCCTGAATCATCTGTTACTAAAGACGTAAAAGGTCAATAACGATGATCACGAAACAAGAATTAAGTTTTCAATAGAGTGTAATAGAGCTTGTTTATTAATAATACTTAACGTAAACGTACCGCACTAAATCAGAAATTACTGCTTGGCAGCCAAAATGGGCAACATGACAAGCCTCCACATGACGAAGCCTACACCTAAAGACATAAAATCCTGCAATACCTTGCCAAAACAGAGTGGCTTATTCCGTCAAAGCAGGCACCATAAACAAACAACTTGTGCAATTGTAGAAACGGTAACAAACGTTGGTATGTGCTTCTCGACACGCTGATAGATGAAACACGCTTACCGTGAAAAATTGAGAATAGCTTGTACCTGCTGGTGTTACGAAAGCAACTGACAGCGCAGGCTCCGCACTGCCGCGACAGGCGTTTGTGGGATTACAGGGCCTTTGCAACCCCTGCAAATCAAATAAGGCCACATTTCCATATGTGGGAACTACTGATAACACGAAAACACGAGCGGGCGCCTATTTGCGATAGTGTTTTTGGTTGGTTGGTTATTTTCTTTTTTGTGTTCAATTTTGTAGGGAAAATATCGGAGAAGTTTATGGTTTGGGTTCCGTAATATCTTCGAAACATAGGTGAGTATAAAAACGTCGTGAGGCTTTCAAATATTTATTTTTGGTCTACGTCTGCTTTTTCAATTTTGTGCCAAGATGACCATACATACAAAAATTGATTTCATTAAAGTAAAATTATAAGTAGGTACTTCCCTATTTACTACATTTTAATCGATACAAAAGATAATAAGGACACCGTCATTACGTGAATTTTGCAGCAGCCAGCCTTCAGTACACAACTTCAGTAAATTTTTGCTACCCAGGCAACGTAAAATTTAATTCTAGATAGCAATTTATGCAGCAGTGTTGCAGGTGTTTCCTGCTCTTTGAAAATTGCCAGAACTACTACGCTAGCAAGTTGAAATAAATTAAAAATGGGTTTAAGAAATGGGCCGACTAACTATTGATATACACGTTGCTCTGCGAACGTAATTAGGGCAAGTTTTATATACTATTAGGTACACTGTTTATCACTCATAAACATACATAGCTGAAAAGTTTCAGCAAAGTATTATTATATAAGTACGTTGTTGCTGATGGATGTAGAGCGGTTAAAATGAAGCTGAAATGGATGAGGTCTAGTCGGCTCGATATGAGCACACACTGTGAAGACAGTGCATTCACATTTGAGCGAGAACAAGGCACGTCCTGTGACGTCTAGACGGACATTGCGGCGTCGGCGTCGTCCGCAGACTGCACACAACGACTTGCAATTCGTCAAGAGATCGTTCTACCGTACAAGCTTCGCTGCTTTTTGCTCACAAGAAAAATAGAGAAGGCTAATGCAAAACAAGCGAGCAATACGATACTCTGATAGACAGTGAACGTTATTGATAGCTGCTGAATTATACTCCAACGTTTTTTCTGCAGTTGAAACGAGTCACGTTGTTAGGGTCTATTCCACTCTGATCCACTAATCAAATCCACTAAGGGATTTAGGCGAAGATGTTAGATGAGTTATGGAATGTATTGTAAATATAAAAGGGGTAAACACTCTCGACTCTGTGTACTCTCCAGAGGGCGGTAATAAAGGTGGTACTTATGTGTATTTAACAAAGTTACCAGCACTGGCATAAAAATAGATTTTAGGAGCACATAGGGTAGCGTTGGCCGTCTGCCACGAGACGGACTTAAAGAAAATTTACTAGCCACAAAAATGTTGGTTCGCTACACTACAGCTTCCTCCCCACTGGGGCTCACCGGTTAGATTAAAGTTTTGTTAATATGGAAAGGCTGGTGCGGCGCGGCCGCGCGATTTCCCATGAGATTAAAATGAACACACATTTCTGATTCAAACTGAACTGAACCCAAACTTTCAGCACAATAGTCAATAGTGATAAGAGTATTTAACAAGATCTATGTGAAATACATCACGCGACCCAAACGTGTCGGCCTGCCGTTCACTCCAAGAGCCCTATTAAATTGGGAACTTATGAAATATATTTTCCGAAAAAGTTAGATTGAAGATTGAAGTGGCTTTTGGGATTTCCTGTTTGATGTTTTATCATAAATTGATGATGTTTTCATTTGTTATACTTGTGTTTATATTACGGTTAGAATAGATATAAGTGTCTTTTGATGTATTTTATCTAATTAAAGTGCTGATCCACGGGTCTAAGCCCCTCGTTCGCGCTGCACGCATATCCGCTAATGCACCATTTGCTGAGATCTGAGATAGAATAGAAAGATGATTTAATATAAGTTATATAAGATTTAATTGAGAGTTAATTCTCCCAGTGTTTTAACAGATACCGGAGCCTAGCAAGAATATTCTTACCATCAATAGATATCCATCCGTACAAATGAAGTGACAGAGACAGCACGATAGATTTCTCACGGGCTAGTAATTAATCAAGGGGTGCCACCGCAGGCTATAAATCATCTAAACTGGACTCTAACGAGCTGTTTCGGCAGCTTTCATTTAGCCTTGAATTTTATCGAGTTGTGAATGTAATAATTTAACAATAAGTGTCAACAACAGATGATAAATTTTTCAATTTAAATCGTGGACTTCGACTTTTGCATGAAAGGCAAGTCCAGAACAATTTTAGCTGTGAAGCAAATTATTAATTTGTGGTGCAGTGTTGCGTCTAAGCGTCAATGGGGCCGGTGACGGGCGCAATGCGGTCAGCCGCGCCACCAAATGTACGCTACGAATGTTACTTTGTTAGCCCGCGCTGTGACGTACTCTCACAATTTCGTTAACGTGTACTGCAGTTCTATTGATACGCGTATCTATTTAGTACAGATACTTTATTTTAAATGTTATCTGTAAAGTCAATATATATAGTACCTACCTACATACATGCATTATTATAATACTTTTAGACTAAAAAGCCGTGTTGGCCGAATGGGGTTGTACCTCGACTTTCAATCCGAAGGTTGTGGGTTCGAATCCCGGCTGTGCATCAATGGATTTTGCGTTTCGTAAAATTTATATGCGCTTTAACACGTGCTCTAAACGGTGAAGGAAAACATCGTGAGGAAACCAGTTAGTGTTCTTACAGGCGGCGATGGGCTTGCAACCTGTCACGTATGGAATCCTAACTTCTGCAAGATGTGGGCATGTATCAAATATGTGTTTGGACATGCCTCTGACTACCCCCCTTAGACATCTTCAAAGGATCTGGAATTTGGGGATACAGTCGTGAACCAGTTTGTTTTATTAGACTCTAAGAACACACCATCCTTTAATTAAAATTTTAGCAGACGAAAATGTTTTCGTTGTTAATTTTGCTATACTGTAAACTATTTTTGCGGTCTCTATAGACCAACAGAGTTGCATCTTTCAGATTCTACTGCTACATTAATAAATAAAAGAATCCCTTCTATCTCTTCTTAGGTATTTATAGTGCCTAGTTTTCAGGTTCATTTCTCACCAACCTTTTGAAAATAAAATCTTTCTCAAGGTTTAAATAAAGGGTATCCATGACAATGCTTATTTAAAATTTATCTTTCTCAGGAAAAATAGCCTCTATCTACCCATTTTGTTGCCATGACAGTTAAGTTCTCCCCATAAACATTTTTTCTTTATACACTATTGTGAAAAATGAAAAATAGTGGTGTAGTGACGTATCGTAGATATAAATTGAAGGCTGCTCGGCGAGCGGGCCAGGTGTTTTCAGCTGCCGAACAAATAAAATAGGTAACGATCGGGATTTTATTCTCGTCCATTAGTTCAGGATCCACACGCTTGCTTCACCGCCAGATGAATTATTTACTCTTTACGTGCCTTGTTTCATTTACACAGACCCGATTGGTGCAGTAAATGTTTACAGGCTAGTTAGGTACTTACAGTTCAAATAAGAAAGAATCTTCAGCAGATATAATTCCTTTGTGGAAACAGAGAGGTTTTGTATCGATGTTGTGGATTGTAAGTGGGGTTTGCGTGATTGTGCAGAGGCGTTTAATAATTGAATGCCTACAGCAGTCTTCACACGCTGCGCCACATCGTCGAAAGATAAATGATAAACACGGCTTTAGGCTCCGAAAAGCGTTTTCAGCCACGGAGTTCTTATTCAAATTGTTCACGAATAAGATAAACACGAAAGCAAATATAAGTTGTATATTGTATAATTATTCTCATGACAAAAAAGTAATGTAATAAACACGGTACATTATTATGAAGTTACAAATGGCATCCATTTATTGTCTTCGTGGTTTCCTTTATAGCATTAATAAGGCTGAGAATTTCGTACCTTCCTCAATTCTTGGTAACCAGTCACCTACTTGCTTTTAAAGTAAGTTATTGTTGGTGTTTTATTTTCAGTTGTTTGTATGCTACGACTACGAGTAGGTATATATCTTCCCTCACAAAGTCAAGTCAGTTTGTAAAGACTTTCATGCTTCAGGGCACGTTAAACTATCGGTCCCGGCTTTTAGGCGGCCTTAAAACTCAGTCACCAGAGTTGGCCACTACTTACCTACTTACTTAAAAACTTCCTGCTCTTGTCTGCATCTTTGTACTCCGTCAAAATCAGTGATCCACCAACACTATTAACGCATGATTCGATCGATATATCATTTCATTTTGCTTCTGAAGATGTTTGTGACTAACAAATACGTAAAAAAAAAAATGCAAAATACCTTTCCCTCTAACTATTGTGGAGATTTTTTTACACCTCATACTGGAAAGCACTTGGAGATCCTTTTGTTCTTTTAAGAATCCGGAGTGGTAAATGAAGTGTAACGATTATGTCATTCATATCAACAACCATTCAATAAATTCTTTGTGCCATAAGAATTGGCTAAAAACTTGGAAGTCAATTTCTTTTATTTGGAGAGCTCGCAGTGAAAAAATAAAGATAATTTTGTCAACTGCATAAATGAATTATAAACCCACTTTTTATATTTTGTCTGTTTAGACTAACCAAGATTACTAAGATTAACGAAAACAAAAGAACGTTGAATAATCAACCCTTCATTAGTGATTGAGCGAACAAATATTATACCTACTATCATAGGTAATTATTAAGGTTGAGTGGAGTTCGTCTTAGTTGTTTGTATGCTTTATAAAAACAAAACTTGGCAATATACTGTTTTTGTTTTTTTATCGCAATGCGAGAAATAAAAATCAAAACATCGTTCATATCCACATACGAAAAGAAATGCGACTAAATGAATAACTCTGTTAGCGTAGCGATCCAAAACACAGCTGTGACAAAACTTTGGAGAACGCAATTAAAAATAAACGCATCGCAGAGTTTCATTCAGCGTCTGGTTTAGTGGCGAAGTTATTTTTAAATAAATAAGTATTTAACTTTGTAAATGATACTACAATTTTACGTCGACGTACAGCAGTATTTACAAATGTAACAATTGCTTTAAACATGAGATTTTTCAAGTAAAAATATTTGGTCTGACATTTCACAAAAGTATTTCAAGGAACAAGGAGTAAAACAGTAAAACTACCACCACCACTGCATCCTCCGTGGCGTTTAGGAATAAGGTCTGAATTTACCTGAACTTATGAATGGGAATATTATATGATTTGTCTCCTCAAATCACAATTTTATGCATTACAGCTCATTACTATGCATAAGGCTCGTTAATGGAATTATTGGCACCTTAATTAGGTCGTAGGAGGATTAATGTAGTACTTGGTACAATTAATTAGCATCATTCATAGAACGTATGGATTTACTGGAAGCACTTTTCAGTATAATTAAATTAACCCTTATATTGTAAATATAATATATTTCATAATACGAAAGTTTGTGACTATGTTTGTGCTTCACACCTTTGCATAAACTTAAAGGATTATACAAGGATTGGAATAGCATAATAGTTATGTAAAATGGCAAAATCACAGGCGGGAGCTATTCATTAATAAATATTATAACTACCTAATCTAAGAATAAACGTTGTGTGTCAGGATCGTAGCAAATGGAGATCCGTGGTCTCTGCCTACCCCTTCGGGAAAGAGGCATGATTTTATGTATGTTTTTGCTATAGAAACTATTATTTCAATGTTTTTTCATAGTTTAATAAAGACCTTCAAATTCCCAGTTAGGTCAAGATAACGTGTAATACGACCATAAATTCAGGAGGGTGAAGATGTCCAGTTGGGAGATAAAAGTTCGCGAGGCTTACAAGTCGTCGCATTATTTATGTTCGAAGAGAAACCTTTATAATGGAATAAAATCCGTATTTTTGCAATTTTTCTTCAATTAAACGGCCTCGCGATGTCTTCTTTCGCTGCTGAGGAAGACAGTTTTTTTTCTAAATGTTAAGTAGTGATAAAGCTTATATTTCAACTAGAATTGAGACTTGCTCACGTACTGTACATAGCTTATGATATTCAGGCAGCTTCTCTCCAGTCATAAAATATAGGTACTTTTTGGATATTATTATAAACATGATTACCTACATATTAAAATTTTTGGCATAGCTATTTATTTACCTCGACGTTTCCTCTATTATTGTAGATTACTAGCCATAACAATGCTCTTACGTAACAACTTCTTTTTGCCATCTTACTAGTTACTTTGAACCAGTTTGGTAAAAGTATTTTAAGTTAATATAAAAAAAGACTCTATTTCAAACCGATCACAATACAGGTAGATTAAGTAGCCGTCCTTTGTCAGTGCATTTCCTCCAAACCTCGTCTGAGATTCCAGGAATACGTCTCGATTATTGATTCCCAGTCCCCAGTATTGAAACCGAAATATTCCATTTATAGGTATGATGAATTTCATGATAAAGGACCTTTCTTGTCCTTTTTTCCCTTAAATTCGAGACATGACACTTTTTTCAGAATCATTTGAGGGATAACAAAGAAAAATTCTATAAAAATGTGAAATCTTTATTGGGTTATACTCGTATTATAAGCACTTGTAACAATGCCCAGTGGTTGAATTGAAGTTGGTAATTCATTAAATGTTTGATTAATTTGTAATTTGGCATTGGTAGATTAAAATTATTCGCATTTTGCATTTCACGTTAATTACTTGGCAATTTTTTTTCCAAGTTTTAATGAATGGTCAGCGATGTAAGTTATTGAATAACAAATGTTTTAAAATCTTCTGTATCATTGGATCTCGTAGTCGCCAAATCTTTGACTACTAAGCCAAAGATTTGGCTTGTATAAGATGCTTTGCCTTGCACTTTATTTGTGAACAAATTATTTTGAATTATGAAAGAGGTGCATGGACTTAAGTCACTGTACTGTACTTGTAAAAAAAAAAGAGATTTTTAAAACAAATAAGTTATCTTCTGCACTCACGAAGTGTGTATGTGGAGATAGCTCTTACGTAACAACTGGACTTTATTTATTAAGCGTAGTTTCTACTACTTAGGTAATAATTTTTAGACAATGCCCTTTTACAGCAGCATATTATTTTTATTTTTTTTTTATTTTAATTTTAATTGATTGATTTTACTGTAAAGAATAATGAATTATTTTTTTCAATCTGCTACTTTCTTTTGTCTTTTACCCGTCTTATCTGTTTTATGGCTGCGACTCTTACATTTAAGTTGAACTCTTACATGTAAGTGACAAAACCAAGTGTGACTTGAGCACCTACGGCGAATAAATGAGTATGAGTATAGCACATTTTAACAACAATTTAATCTAATACGTGTATAGTTTAAATCCACTGAGACACAATGAATAATATGTAATTGAATCATATGAAATAGTGAATCAAGTGAATGTTCCTTAGAGGCGCGACCTACGTTGCCTGTTACCTACAGAATTGCATTGTTTGTGGTCTATCAAATAATATTTGTATTGATGGATCTAAAAACGAGTTTTGAATTGGATTTCGGGGGTTAGGTGTGAACATAAACTTTTATTATACTTATCTACATTCTGTTTAAATGTTTTGCTTACTTAAATATTACAAGAATCTCACTACTGTGCCTTACAAATTAGTTTCTTATCTTTTCTATCTGACTAAAAATGTTTACATGCATTATAAACACGAGCTCTAGACGACGAAATTTAACTTGGCCACTGACTTATACGAACTTAATTAAGCGACGGAAAAAAAACATTTTTGAAAAAACACTGATTATGTTTCTCCAGGCCTACAGCTCTGGAACAATGTTGCAACAGTCGTGAACTTTCTGTAGGCTTTATAAATCTCTCAATGTTGCTTAACATGCTGCACTTGATATTTAATAATAAAATTAATTTGCATTTATAAAATCGCTAGCTTCTGTATTTTGTTTTCAGTAAGCCAAAGCAAACCCATGAACCCAATTTAGCAAAATTGCAAGCTGAATAAAATTAACGCCATGCTGAAAGTGCTGCTTTCCGAAATATCCCTAAATGTATGGGGAGTGTTGTCAGCGCAGGCTCTGCGGTAAGTACAGATAAGTGCAGCAGAGCGCGAGGAATGCAGACGAATGATATTTATATTCATGCGAGCTATAGAATAACCAATTAGTTGTGCTCTTCTGGAATTCCGAGCGCTACTCGTATATTGTCTCGGAAAGAACACTGAAAATACGTTAATCATTGAAAATTCCTTAGTCAATGACTTTTAGGAATGTTGTTTTCTCTTACGCCCTCAATATGGCTGTAATGATAAAATTGGTTTACCAACACCATGTTTATAAAATACAAGTATCTATAAAATACAATAGGTATTACAGAAAGGTAGATTTTTCTACCCAGCTTTTTAGGTTAGCGTCGATAACAATAGAGACCTTTTTCCCTATGCCGAATTGAAACGATCAAAAAAACAAGACGATACGTTCGTGCAAAGAAAAGTAGGAAAGCGGTCATTCTTGAAAGAAAATACGATGGCTTTCGTCATACAAATAAAACTACAAAGATCTACTCGGGACAGATTTAAAAGTCTTCCTAAAATGGTTTATGTGGGACTGTGGGTAGGTACCACCCCAGATAAAATATACTATCTTAGGTACCAATCTAAGTACCGAACCCAGTATTTTACAAAAAATATTTCCACCGTAGCGTAGGTAAGTTATATATTTACATGAAAACGTGCTCTCAAGCTGTAGGGAGATTTCAAAAAATTAAGATGGCGGCAAGAAAAAATGACTGTTTTTTCTTGCACTTTAGAAAATGATGTATTTTGAGTAAAATAATAAATGCATGATTTTTTGGATTCTACCTCAATAATGACACTGAAATTTCCAATTGAAATCATATTCTAATAAGATTCTTTCTTCAACTGTTTTACGAGAATCCAGGAACAAACACGCGCTACAGAGAAAAGCGGACCAGTCGAGACATTCATTGTTTATTTTAGATACAGGCATTACAGGCTTATAGAACAAACGTACTTAGATACTATAATATACTATTTACCTAAATAAATAACTCGTTTTATTTACCCAGACCAACATTTTTGGCTAATTCGAAACTAAAAGTACGGCAAAGTTCAATGACATTTTGCTCGAGTAATAAAAAATAAATTTTGAGTGAAAAGTCTTTTAGGACCATAGAGTATCGTACATCATTCGAAAGGTGTACGTTCACACTACGTTGACAAATACAGATAATACAGCATCGAACCGGCAGATTGCTCTAGTTTTTTTTTTTTTTGTCGGTAAAATTCCCATACCAATATTGGGTTTCGACAGATCAACGGAACGTCCGTGATACCAAAGTTGGTATTGCGCCGATCGAGAGGGAAATGCAATACCAAGTAAATCGCTAGGCGAATTTCATTCCAATATTCAAAAGATCAAGTGAAACATACACAAATTTTAGTAACAGATGCTCATTTGGGAAGCGGATTACGCGTTAGAGCGAAATAAAATATTTAAAAGGGAAAGAATCCCGGTAACCTCACAAAGCAAGTCTCTCTTCCTTTTTCTGTTCATTGGGTTTATTCCACGAATGTAGCAGACAAGTATTCATTCTACGTACCGATAGGTAATGCTTTGAAAAAGCTTGCTTTCTTTTAGATACCTACTTATTACAAAAGGCTCAAAAGAGTTACGTATCTAATGCAGCTTGAAACGTTATGCAAATACCTTAGCATTTTTAATGATGAACAGTCCAAGGTGTTTTACGGTAACTTTAGGTACCTACAGAATGAGTTAGTAAATCAGGTATGACGTAGGAGGCCTAAATACCTAGACCCTTACTAATAAACGTTGTGTAAAGTTATTCCTCGGAATAAAATAGGAATAACCATACATTTTGACGGTTTACACTCAGGAATAACTTTATACCACGTTTATTAGTAAAGCCGTTATAGTATTTTTAGCTTCTAGAACAAAGCTATTTTGTTGTAACCCAATGAATTTGTGAATTGCCATCCAATCCTACTTATTTCTAGAAAGTTCTCTAACATAATGAACCCATAATTTGATTTGATATAAATAAATAAATAAATAAATAATGCTGGACTTTTCACACAGCATCATCTAGCCCCAAAGTAAGCAGAGCTTGTGTTATGGGTACTAGATGACTGATATACTACTTATATACTTTTTGTTCGTAAATACATACATATTATACATAGAAACACCCAGACCCGAGACAAATACTTGTAGATCATACAAACACTTGTCCCGCGGCGGGGATTGAACCCGCAACCTTCTGCGTCGTAGCCGGGCTTTCGCCCACTGCACCACAGAGGTCGTCATAAGTAATAAAGCATTGTACTTGTATCTATTACCACCTAAATTAAATCAAATGGTATTTGGGTTCATGTTGTAATATTTTTTACAGAAGTCCTGGAATGATTATGGACTTCCTACCTAATTTTTTAAATGTTTGTTCAAAACTTTGTTTATGAAATTACGGATTTGTGAAACATCAAAAGTTAATCAATTTCGTAAGTGACAGTACCTAAGCCTTTGTTTCAAAGTTAAAAAATCAACTCTACCTGTTCAGTACGTATCTTTAAAGTTTGGGAACACACTATAATGAAGTGAACTGAGAAACTACAAAATTTTGTTTCAAACTTCAAGATCTTTCCCCATAATCAATAATATATTGTATTGTGTATTAATATTATTATTGTGTATACAATACAATATTATAATACAGAATGTTGGGGAAAATGTTATTATGGGGATCCAAAATTTACTTTTATTGTACTTTCCTAGTAGTGTCATAATTATCATCGTTTTTGTGTAGCTCCTGATTTTAGGCTCTTACAAAATTAGAAATGAATGTGGAGAAGAATAATAAACAGCTTTTCGTATTATCATTATCTTTTTATTAACAATAAAATGAATTGTGTGCGATACATAATCGATTTACCAATTTGATTGACTGCACAAGCCTGTCTCAGTGTCCTACCGAACCTCTCGTCGCCGTCAACTTGTCAAGGTACCCTCAAAGAAACAGTACTTAGAATGAACATTAGTTACAAAAGGAATACAACGCTTGGTCGCCGACTGGGCTGCGATTTCGCACAAACCTACATCGTACAAAGCACTTGTCTCTTCATAAATATCATTAATCAATTGCATAATGCATCTCTCTTACCGTTTTATAATCGAGAAATCGTTAGAAGAAAATTTATGGAATTATAATAACGATAAATAAATATTTTATTTACAGGTCAAAATTTTTATCGCCTATCTATTTTCTTTGGGCGTTTAGGAAACAAACTGTATGATTAAACTAACTAATTAATAACTCATACGAGAGTGGAAATTAGCTGGAACAAGCTACTCTCCCGCACAATCAATGATTCGTTACATCGAACAGTTTCTATCTAGTTGTACAGAAATGAAACACAAGTGCCTACGTCTCACTCGCTTCCTTCATCATCATGCCATCTCCTGGATTTCAAAATAAATTATTTCAATGAAAACAGCTTATAAACACGTATCATAGATATTCGAATATTTACAACTCTCTTATTCAACATTCTTCTCCTTAACGTCTCACGATTTGGTACAATCTTATAGGTAATTAATGTAGATATTAATTAAATAATACGAAACGCTTTGATAAAATAACATTGGCAGATAAACTCATGAAAGCTTTAACAATACAATGTGGGATGAGATATCATACCAAATTTTGAAAAAGGAACACAAAATTAATATTTTATATAAAGGGTGTAAGTATAAAACATTATTTTAGACGATTGTTGTTTTATATGAGAACAATCTTATATCTTATCTTATTTGGCAGTAATGATCTTCATTTTCCAATGCCGACAAAACCCGATTTACTCTACAATCCTTAACTTACAGATCAATAAATTTAATTCAAATAATGAAGAAACAGTTTCCCATCAACTGATATCGTTCAGAAAACCAGTAGAAGTATCAGTGTTTGGTATTGTACATCATTATGCACTAACTTTTGAAACAACACGTTATACAACATGTGATCCTAACTCAAATGAAATGACTAAGTATGACTCAATTAATTATTCCCTAGACTGTCCATAAAACCAATAAAAATTGGGTAAATTATATTATCTTAAAATGGATTATAATTAATGGTTCAAGTCTTCCGGGATATTATGATAATTAAAGCTCAAATTTAATGGATAAGGAAATATCCACCTCATTTTAATGTCACAACGTAAAAATCTTATCTTTAGTACAATTTGGCCGTTCCTTTGGCACTATCGCATCAGCAGCTGTACCCGCTCACACACGATGCATGATACATTTGTACACATCTCAAGATATACCAAACATTACGCCATTTAAATTTCTGTAAACATCAGCAAAATCATAATCTAAACAATAAAAAAGTTCAATTCATAGAATCGATGAACATAATCGGTAGTACGAATAAGGTTACACCTAGGTACAAGCTACGTAACGAAAAGCCCTTTCAGGGCGGAATGCGCAAACTGAAAGGTGAACTTTTACATTACCTCGTCACTCCTAAACACTCGATGTATCTAAACTTCTTTATAATTTAAAGATAATATTGTCTTTTCTTAATCTCACTCCACGACACTCGTCAAATATTAGCGAGTCGTATATACTACGTATATATAAATTTGATAAAGTTAATTCGTGTTTAAATATACCATAATAATACTCGTAAAAACACTAATCATCGTAGTCTAGAGTCATCACGACCTCGCACGCAGTGGCCGGCACAGAGCAGACTCTCTCAGTACACGAGGGAGAGTCGGTGGACCAGTGGGGGACAGGGGTGGGCGCGCGCGGCGGGCGAGGCGCGCCGCTAGATGATGCTCTCCCGGTTGCGCTCGTTGTCCTCCTGCGAGCTCAGCGAGCTGCCGCCGCAAATCTGCATCTCAATCTCCTGCAGTCTGGAAGAAACTGCCTATGATATGCCTGAAGAGTTGATATGCCAATTCATCCTATAGCGGATATTTTTTTTCAACAATTGGTCATCATGCGTTGGAACCAGTAAACGGTATAGGTACATAGTTTATCAACTAACGTGGTAAGGTAACGTGACAAGTTTGTCATAATATAGACTTAACAAAATAAAAATCTCAGAATTTATATGTTTAAAAAAATGGCTATTTAAAATTGATAAATCATTATTTGTCACCTATTTGCTTCTTGAGTTATTTATTTTATCACTTACCTACTCCCTATTGAATTCCTAAACATAAAGTATGTAAGCCTAGTAGAATATGATAGAGGTAAGGAAGGAAGTGCATTGACCTAATTTTGGTTACGGGTGCACATTATCCGGTTTGAGTTATTAATTCTTGATGCTATGACATACGTGTTGTATGAACGAGTTTCAACTTGTTCATTGTTGTGTTGTTGCCTTTACCGCGTTTGCTAGTTGGTGATGGTGACTGTACTGTACATCATAATTATCTTTATTTCTCTCTTTCATTTCTGCTGGCTGAGCTTGGAACACATGGCTTTTACTTTGTCTACAATCTCGAGGGATATATTTATTTAGTTCTCACACTAGCCAACATAGTCATCAATGCACAGATTTCAAGATTGATTACTTGGCTCGACTTTTGAGATTAGTCAATTCAACAGCACCATGATCACGTGATGTCAATGTCATCATCCTTTACTTAACAAACTGTAGGCTGTTTTCGCTCACCTAGCAGTCCTTTCACCACACTACTATAGAACTGCCGCGGCAAGAAGTGCTCACCTTTGGTCTACCTCCCACTGTTGCTGGCTGAGCTTGGCAGACATGGCGGCGTTCTCCGTCTCGACGGTGTAGAGGCGTTCGCGCAGGCGTTTGATCTCACACTCGAGTGCATCGTGCTCGACGTGAGCACTTGGCCGAGCGCCGCCACCTGCCGCGCTGCTTCGTGCACTTGACGCCAGCGACGCAACGGGGGACGCTACGCGATGGGGGCTTACTGACGAACTGCAACACACGCCATGTACGCTACAGCATGTGCAACTATTGTCTGTATCTGTATGATTAGAATGCTTGAACATGGCAATGGCTTTGAATCTGATGATTAAAGGATAGATGTACCTACTAGTAAATGAATGGGGAAATTAAAGTGAAACCAATGCAACCGGCTAATGATACAAACAAAAGTGATGGATTATTCCCAGAGAAAAATCTCATGTGCACTCTACCATTAATATTTCCAGGTTTTTCCTTCTTGGTGTCTTCTACAAGAGAAGCTTAAAGTAAAGGTTACCTATATATGTGGTAGGGAGGCGGGTGTGGGGGGTGCAGCGCGGGGCGAGCGGGGGGCGCGGCAGGGGGGCGGGCCTGCGGGCGCGGGGGCGTGGGCGCGAGCATCTCCTCAGCGGAGCCGGCATCCTCCGTGAGCCCTGCGGGACGGTCGGAGTATAGAAGCGGTGTGTTACCTATATAGCTGGTCCCGGAAGGAAGGCGGGTGTGAGGGGTGCGGGGGCGGCGGCGCCGGCGCGGATAGCAGCTCCATCTCCTCGATAGAAACGCGGCCGGCCGTCTCCACGAGCCCGGGCGTCGACTGGCACCGGCCCATTGCCACTGCACCCAAAACAAAAGCAACTTAAACTAAACATACAAGCGGTACGAGTACAACATCTATTACGACCGGGACTATACCATTTTTATTACCGGATTTCCGAGAGTTCCGGGAAAACTTCCAACTGGGTCAAAATTTTTATATGCATAGTTCATATGTGCTGTAATTTGCTCTGTGTATCGCCAATTCTACAAACTAAATAGGTCTAAATTCTGCTAAATTGTACTCGTACTAATACTATACATACTAATCACAGCTACTTTACTAATCTTTACAATTGCTTTTATACATAAATGTAATGTATATTTTATAGAATTTTTATTATTGCACACAAAAAACTACCTACTATTATTTACAACCACAACATTGCTACTTATTATTTTGGTATTAGCTTCTATTTATTGTAAGCTGAACAATTTATCTCACCTTTCTCAAGTGGCGCTTTCTTATACTTCTCAAGTCTCTTGACTGCGATGGCTTCTAGGCGCACCCGGGCGGCGGGGTACTCTTTGAGCACGTCCCACATGTCCGTTTTGCTGAGCACGAACAGGTCCGAGTAGCCGACGGAGCGCACCGATGCTGTCCGCCGGTTGCCTGTCGACGTGTCATCCACACACTCCGTGCCAACCGGTGCTCGGTCTAATCTGATCTCATGCCCCGCGCTGGCTCCGGAGACCCCCCTTTCCGCCGGAGCCAGAGCGGACCACTGCACTACGGGGAAGACCGAAACACCGGCGGCATGGCACTCAAAGAAGGTCAAATAAGCTCAATCGAATCTACCAGAAGAGACATCACGCAGGGATCATACCGGGGACACAAGACGTTCAGTCAAATAATAAGAAGCCATGACTATGGGTTGATTCATCCTGAGAGATAAGCTTAAAGTAGACAAAATTAAACTAGATCTAAGTATTAAATGTTAATTAAGAAATTTAAAGAACTAAGCAGTTCTACGAGTCAAAGTAGCGTAGGATCGTTTGATCAGAATTCAAAGTAAAATATTATCAAAGATAGGATAAGACGGGATCTTAGAAATAACGCGAGCGCTTAAAAATAAGGGGATACATGCACCAAGAGGTCACGCCAAATAACAAGAAATACTCGGGGAGGATGCAAAGCGATCGGGGACACTGCCTTCAATACAACCAAAGGAGTTAAAACAGAACGCAAACAAATAGGTAAAATGACATTCAAGACGCTACGGCTCTAGAAGAGCTTCTAATCAAGCGACATAAATGTAACTCGAAATAATAAAGTAAAGCTTACCATACGATCATGGTTCGAGTTACGGTTAAAAAGAAAAATAGTTTGAAGAAAAATTGTAAAATCATTAAAATAATAGACTAAAATGCGAAGTATTTTTAGATAGAATTACAGAAGAAATGTCCAGGCATTCCCTTAGAATATTATCAAAGACAAACCAGTCACCAGCCCTCACCCAGACACGTGTAAGACAGTTTCAGAAGCAGAGTCTAGTGGATAGAGCTGTGCTGGGTGAAGGAAGGTGACGCGCGTCCAGGATGATGTCCCAAAACCTGTTAGTAGCGTTGCGGCCGCTCCCTCGGCCCTGATTGCAGCGTCGCCTCGACATGTTTGCTTTTCAAAACTTTTACAAAAATAAAATAGAATAATAATGGCGTGGCGTCTCGGGCCGTGGAGATATTTACCAAGTTGTTTACCTGCCGTGCCCATGTTCAATATTGAAATTTCGCCAAAATAAGAACCCGCCTTTAATGTTGCAAGTACTGTCTTGCCGTTGTCACCAACCACTTGCAGCTTGCCGCGATTTACTATGTACATTTCTTTTCCGACTTCACCTGGGAAACACATTTGGAAGTAAAAACGATGAGCGAACATGCTATTTAAAAAAAACTAGATAAATCCGTGCTACCTTTTCTACAGATGTAGTCTCCCGGTGAGAACAGCACAGGTCGTAGCCTGAGAACTAACTCACACAAAAACCCCGCTTCTGTGTTTTGGAAGATCTCCACTCTGCAAAAAGTTGCCACAAATTACATATGAATCGGTGGTCGCGGTCATTCTAAAAGCGCATTAAATTTCACCTGAACAGACTCAAAAATGTTCGCTAAAAGCAGTCTACAGCTGAAAAACAGAAACACTCGGAAGAGCCATTTGGCGACAAAAATTTACGGATCGTATAAACGAACACTTATGCATAATTCATGGAAGTAAAAAGCGAATGTTTCTCTTTTTAATTATACAACACGGGATATTAAGCTTGAACTGCCACGCTGCATTAATGTGGCCGAATGACTAGGTATAAATAAACAATGGAAAGTATCTTAGTATTTGCATTTCATTTTGATGAATATTGAGATGCCCCGTCAAACTCTCAAACTCTCAAACAAAGAAAAGTTTTTTTATGGAAATTAGTCACGAACTGGCAGATGGTCCATCTAATAAAGTTAAAATTTTCTTTCTAATATCACTGTGACGGACTTGCCCTACTTGAGTTTTACATTGCCTTCCATGATGTTTTATCATGGAGTGCGTAGAATTCATGCGATGTCACATGCTCAAGTTTTGCATCCATAAAATACTGCATTAAACAAAAGCATTATGTTTGCCCTAGTAGATGGCCTAAACAAACATTTCTCTAGATGGCTGTAAATATTTTTACTTGACTGTCTTCCTCTTAGCTTAGACTACTCCATTATTATGTAATTTGTATCGTGTTTGAGTTAGAAGTTTCTGGTGAAAACTTGGTACATTGTTCCAATTTGAACTAAATGCAAATCACATTAGCAGCAGATGTTCGGGTGCCCTTCTAATTTGGCCGATTCACTGACAAGTTCATTATCCTCAAAGTTTCGTTGAGGCTGTCCTTTATCATTGTCACTGGCGTGTATCGCCTTTAGGTATAAGTAGATAAGTGGAACACTCAAAAAAGTTTTGTAAGTCGTTCCCATCCTGTCGTGTACCTATTTCTTACGAAACAACTCTCTAGATCAGCAATTGATCGATGTGATCCAATATGTCAAGCAGAGCCTGGTAGGTTCTCGTATAAAACCTCACACTAGTAACAGTGAGTGACATGAGTCAATAAAACTTTAGTCCCTATCGTGTAGTTTGTATAACATTTATTAGTAAATAAATGGCTAGGCCGTAAACCTTCTTTTTATTTAAAGTGAACTCAGTTTTGCTACTACTCGTATAATGTTTCTGCTGTAATTTCTAAAAGCTCCGTTATTCCAGACCAGAGTCCGAATAGTCTTAATCCCCCACTAACGAACTTGAACTTCAGTAATCAAAATGTTCATGCTTCACTAAGACTTGTCGCAGTCTAGTCTAGACTGTAAAGTTAACTTTCGTGTACTCTGCATTATTTTATGAAGGTTCCATAAATGTGAAATGTGTTTTATATAATTACGTTTTTATACTAAAAAGAAAATCGACTTCAATGTTTGACTCGAAACGCGGTGTGACTCAGGGTGTCAAGCTGTCGATTTGATTTCTATTTGTGACATGGCTAGGAGGAAAGGTGTTTAGAGTTTTACGGGGAAACTATCAATCCCTCAGGAATAAAATTTATATGGGACCACCTCTGGAGTATACCCTTTCAAACATGAAAAGAATTTTGGAAATCGGTCAACAAATGGCGGAACAATCGCGTAACAAGATACAAAAAAAAAAAACATACAGACGAATTGAGAACCTTCTCCTTTTTTGAAGTCGGTTGAAAAGCGGAGTGAACATAATAATTTCAACGAAAGGAGTACATTTTCTTAGTTATCCATAAATATAAAAAAAACTTAGAACGGAGGTAGGTTTCATATTTTTACTTTGGCAGTCAGAACAGAAGGGAAATTGTCATTTTTGGTTAGATACAAATGTAGATTTTTTCAGTTTTAAATTATAAACTTAGCTTATCAATTTCATTCTAGTTACTCGTACCTAACGGTTTTAAAAACCCTACTTGAACCGTAGAGTTGTTTTTATCTTTTACAAATTGTACTCGTATCGTATGTCTTATGAAACTTCTGTGCACTACCGTCCTTTGTGTATGCTTCTTTGGTTTATTTTCCATCCAAAGGTTGCCTGGAAGAAACCGCTTTCAGCGATAAGGCCGCCCATTGTACTAACTTCGAACGTGTTTTATATATGTTGTGTTTTGTTATTAATCGGTGCATAATAAAGTGTTCATTCATTAATTCATTCGTTCATATATGGAAACAATTCACGTATGAAGCGATGTCTACAGATTATATTCTTAACTAGCTAACCCCGCGAACTCGTATTGCCTCAGAAATTATTTACATTTTAAGTACCTATATTTTTCCGTAAATATTTCCCATGTTATAAATTTAAAAAGCTGATCGCACATACATATGTCCGCGCCATACGCGCTGCAATCACTTTTCTAAAGAAAAAATACTGATGACGTCAGAAAATGCGGCTCGCTTCTAATGTCTCATCATTTCTTCTATTGAATTGACAGCTCGGCGCGTTCGGCGCGGATGGATACTACGATGAGCTTTATTCTGCTATTTAGGCGGAGAAAATCTATAATATTAAAAAACGCTCCAGTCTTAAGAATTTAGGTTAGTAGAGATGAATCATAGTACTTACCTTAATTTAATAGTAGAATATTTTTTGAATGAATAGCTCTACCAGTCTACTTACCTTTTCAAAGTGTCCAGGTGTACATTGATAGCAATTTCCGCCTTCAATTTGTCTGGCAGGCAAGAGACCGCCTTCTCCTCGTCGGAGCACTTCTGCGTCAGCCATAGGTAGTCGAACCACTTGATCACCTTCACCTGCAGGTGGGTTGGTACCCGTCGCATACGCATGTAAGTCTTCACGCCATCTAGTTTCGCTATAACAAGCAATATCATTATTGAAAAGGATTTTGAGATATTTTTCTTATTTCTAGATTACTTTGTGAATGAAAGTGATTATAAACTAAAACAAATGTTTATGTTAAACACAACAGGCAGTCTTTATCTAAAAAGCTATCTTTTTCACAAATCGTTTCGATGGAAACATGATGTGGAAATAAATGTTCATAGTTCTATGATAATGTTTTATTAATTGAAAGTTAAAACAATTAATTATTTGTGTCTGATGTCATGAGTGTCAGCGTCATTCGGTCCACCACGCAGCACTAAGTGAGTGGTATTTCAATATTAACTTTATTTAACTCAGGTGCTCTTGAACCGACGCCAACGTGAAATTCGCAACCAAGCTACATTTTTCAACGTCCACACCTTTCTCCGGATGTATAGTTTAACACAATTTATCATTTTGCCATGAAGTTTCTTGCGACAAAATGAATTTATACTGTTTTGTAAATCGCACTTAATCTAACCTGTCGTTGGATAAGTTAAGGCTAAGTGGGGCCTCGTGTGTCTCGCTAACTTGACGTTGATTAGGAATAATTGGAATCTCAAGTTAACCAAAACAGTTTTAGCTTGTTACCAATAGTAGTGGCAAGTCAAGTTTCACCTAAGCTCGACTAACATTGTTTTCAATCGTACTTGTCAAACTATTAACAAGGTGTACAATACCTACCTTGTTCTTGATCTAAAGGTAATTTTTGTCTAGTCTAACATAGAGAGCTATAGCTTACTGATTATAATATCGCCAGTATGTCTTAAGCGTTATTATGGTCAATTACAAGATAAAATTAATGTACACCCAAATAAATTATATGCCTATGTAATATTGACGTGAGGTAGGTAAAACAATTACTAATTATGCTCGTAGATTGAGATGCATTGTTCTTTATCAGAAAAAAAAGATACCAGTAGTCACACTTGCGAGCCGCTCAAAACACCTCATCAATTATTGAATTCAAATATTAACAGCGCAAAATGCAAACATAGGTTCTGATGATAATTATAATTTTACATCGATTCAGTGTGGTTTTATGTATCCCTAATGAGCGATGCATTTTAAGCACAAATAATAATATTTTAGCAGAATCAATTTGCGAATTCGTAGTTCTAGCGAAAATTAATGGGGAAATGCATTTAATTAATTAATATCATATTCTGGTGATCACTGATGGATTAGCAAGTAAGGTCGGCATGAAAGTGATTATTAGAACAAAGTTCCTTTTCGGACGGTATCAAGGATGAGGGCTAGAAGAAAAATTTTACCATCACGACATATCGCTGTTTCCGGGGAATAAAAGGATAACTGCAAAAACATAACTTTACAGGAAAAGCAAAAACATGTTTTCATTGATCACTTCACAAATTGTGCGTAAAGTGCGCAAAGTGGTGCGCAAAATATCAAAAATGTCCATGTACAAAAATGTACAAACTTCGTTCCAACAAGTGTTCCACGACACTCACTTACTTTTTTTCTGTTTCTCGAAGCTCTTTATTCTAGAAGGCAAGGAGTGAAATAACGCATCACTTTTGAAATGATGCCTGACTGTGCCTTTTACTCTTACGAGCCGAGATAACTTGTAGGTAGAGTCGACGTTGTCACTTGTTACGGTAAATTTGAATTCGTATTCAATTTCACCTGTGTAATGTGCATGAAGTTATTGTATAAAATAAGCGATTAGGGCAACGCGTTGCAAAAGTAACCATCGAAAAAAGTTAATACAGTTCGCCTCGTTCAACTAACGGAAACTCGCAACATATTACGCAACTTCGTTAAGCCGATGGAAAGGTTATACAAAGTTACAATGAGACGAACTTTGGACCCCTGTAAAGCGAGAGTTGCTTTACATTACAGCATATTAACAGTGATATTTTACGTTATAGTTTTGCATGCGAGAAAATCTTCACTTAGTTTTGAGGTGGTATAACTGTTCATTTTGAATCTGTAGTTAGAGCTGTACTATCAAGAAATACTCTTTCATGGTTACAATAAAAAGTACTGGTATTTTACTACAGGCATGAGGATTTTTCAGTACGCTCAACATTCTGAAGTCTATAGATTTTACATTATCTTTACCTATGTGCGTCAGAAAGAGGGTTTTGTTTTTCGTTTATATGTAGTTACTTAGCGGCTTCTGCTTCACCACCAGTCTTGCTTGTATTACTTACATCAATATTCTCTGAAAGGTAAAATAATTATTGCAGAAATCCTACCCTGGGTGTTCGTGTTGGAACAAAGAGCTGAAACTAATCACTCGGGTAACAGTAGCCCAGTGTTCGGCGGGCTTACGCTAATCGCAGATATTGGAGGATCGATCGTTAAACAACGGAATTACGACAAGCCAATTAGTTATTCTACTGAGGTAGTCTATGTACTTTTCTAAATTGCCTCTCTAATACTTTTGTAGCGGCTCCAGGACAGGATTTTGGGATAACCGAACTCTGAGGGAACGATGCCATACTTATAAATCTATGGTATAGCGTAGGTAAATACATATTATAATAACTACAACATCCTAACAGTTCCCTCCCTGTACATTTTTGAAGTGGCAATGTTCGTTAAGAACAACCCTGAACGATTCTCTCGACCTTCTGACATCGTGATACGTAATAGACGAGACCAGATCAAAATCTGTGTACGAAACTGTAAAACTGCGCTTATGCGCGGGAGCATCTTTTGCATTGTTTCCGGATTGAGTTTTTAAAAACAAAATACCACCATGTACTACATGTATTTCACGCAATAAATCTTTACTTTACTTTACTTTACTTTACTTTACTACCAATATTCACCGACGGCAGAATGGGACATTACCAATTTAAATATTATTTGTTTATTGAATAGTCAACAATAACTCTTCGTACATTTATACATATACGAGTATTACCATAGATAAATAAGATACATCTAACGAATGCCATGCAAATACCGTGCGTGCAAAAACATTACATTGTATGAACGTCATAAAGACGATTTGATTAAACATCTTATTGAACATCAATTATAGATCTCACATACTTTTTTTTGCTTTTATAAATAAGATTATTATCGTAATAATCATAATATTTACATTTTGGCATTGACATTTTAAACGAGTAGGTAGGCACTCATTTTAAAGATACTCTGATGTTACAAGCGCGTGGAAATTGAAGACTCGAAATTGTCTTATTAGCACAATTTTACTTCAGTTTGCGTCAAACAGAGCGACGTTTTTGTCAGTGACAATCACATTTTCCAAGCCCGGATTTAATTCTTCTTTAGCTATGAACATAACGTAGGTATATATAGTTAATTTAAAATATTATTGTACTGCAACAACTTCAAACTTTAGTGTAACTTCCTCTTTTTGCGCGAGTAAAATGTCATCTGTAATCCTATTTAACACCCTGCTTTATTATTAATTTCACGGTTGTTTACCGCAAACGAGATTCACGAACAGCAAATTTTCTTGTTGGTAATCTGTGGTTTTTACTAAATAATGTTTGGGTTATTTATTAATGGCATGTTTTTGTAGCTTTTTATTCTGCTGATTTATCTGACATGCAACATGGCTAATTATCTTTTGATGCTGCTATAATTCTTGTTCAGATAATTTTCAGTTTACGAAACGAAGAAAATAAATTAGCTTTATACCTTACAATCTAATGCAAGCTCGCTATTTAGCTCATACTTCTGTTACGGTTCCCCGTACGAGTAGGTATTATTCATGTTGCCAGCATGTAGGTCAGATGAAGACAGCACTGGTTCGTCCAGTTGAATACATAGCATTGTATAAAACCTCTTGACTTATTACCATTCGAGAAATTCAGCTGCGAAAAAGTGGCACTTGTAATTTGAATTCTATTCGTTTTGCTTCTTTTGTGCAATTTCAAAAGTCCCTAAGCAGAGTGCTGCGTGCCTTGTTTTACGAAACGATAAATAAGTTTTGCTATAATTGTTTGTTATTTTGATTCGAATAGTGTTGTTGGCTAGTGGCAAACGCTCGGAAAATACGGGACTAAAATGCAAGCATAACATTCCATACAAATTGGCGTGTATAAGCGCTGTTTAATTTAACAAGTTAAGCAGAAACCAGCAGAGCATAGCGTCCGACAGCTGAACAAGGAATGAAGGGACGACTGACGATTGTTAATGAAACAACGTCAACCAACAATACACGTCCTGTTAAAAAACGAGTTGAGTCAACAGTGCTTTACCCTTTGCTTCTGCAGTAGGTACACAGTTAGGGCTCGTTTAGAATGAAAGCTTTGTCGGGAACACAAACTCGTTCAGTTTTTGTTCCACGACATGAAAAATATAAAAGAGAAATACATACAGTATTAATCTGCCATTAATGATGTGCACTTCAGGAGCCATTGTTTAGAAAATGTTAGGTCGATTGTTATACCATTTTACTCTGAAAGGCATAGTGATTTTCAAAATAGTTCAATATTCTCGACACTATTATGATGCGGACATTTGTAGTAATTCAATCTTCCTCAAATAGAGTGAGGGGCGTGCGGTGGGCAGCAATGCGGTCGGCCATCACCGCCAACCCACGTGGCTACGATACATTAGTTTCGATGCTGTATACTCAATGTAAAATAAAGCTTGTTTGCTAAATAAGATATTGTATTATTATTTACATTAAATTTTGTTGAATTTTTATAACATATAATTTTATCACAATTTTCTGTTTTCTACTGTTTTGTGGTGTTGTTCACACTATTATTTTCTAAATATCTAGTCTAAGTAACCTTTCAAATCTTCACTCAATTCACTCTGAAATGCGGAATCTATTTTTACAATGGAAAATATTTCAAATTCTGGAACGTTCAACTACAAACTTGGTTATGGTAATGCTAGTCATCAATGTAAAATCTGAAGCTCAAACTAAATTCCTGGATTGTTGATGTCATTGGCCGCATACACGATTCTGGAGCAGAAACGCGTCTCACAATTTGAATATAAACTAGTCCTGCTAGGAAGTGCATTGGATTGTTTGCTCCTAGCCGTCTCAACCGACAATTGCCAACTCTCAAATTGAACTCCAAGAACACTTGGGCATACTCGATCGGACTCATTAAGAGTCAAGAAAGATTCAGGTTCCAGAGGCTCTATTCCAGTTAAAATACAAATCAACTCACAATAATAACCTTGATTTGCCTGAGTTCATTCAAATTTTATCCAGTATTGTTATAAAAAACACCGGATGTCCATCCTTTGTTTCATAAAATATATTACGAGTCTTGCCGATAAGAAAATCGTACCAGATTTACCTAAGGAAAAGATTTTTCATGCATGGTTTGATCGTAATAAAAGCACCCTAAGATTTATACGAGACAGATAAGTTATTTTCGTATCAAAAGGCCGTATACACAAAAGTCAGATGAACTGAAAGAAAATACGTGTTGCGTTTTATATGATAGCTTCCGGAGTCTGAATAGGCAGAGGTAGACAGGCTGGGCTCGCGCTTTATATGCGCAAAGATCTCAGCCCCGTGTCAGCTGATGTAGTATGCAGTTGAAGACGTAAGTATGCAATTAGTCGAGCCGAGACTGCCAGACAGGCAACCCAGTACTTATTTGAGTTGCTTGGAGTTAGATAGCTTTCGCACAGCCAGCGCGAATGCTATAACTTATGAATAATATTAATCTGAGAGTGGGAAGCGAGTGCAATGAGATTGTCCCTAATGGATTTGCGGGAATCTAAACTTTGCCGTTTTGACGTTCTTAACATCTGTGTGCATTTACTGAGTATTTTCACGCTTTTAGTACGAGTATTTAAAGCATCAAGCAATCTTCTTCAATGACATTTTTGTAGTATCTTAAGTATCTGATAACTAATACCAGTTGACCAAAAGTTTTTTGTTTGCGTTTGTAAGAAGGTACTAGTTATCAAACATTTTATCCAACAACTATAACAATGAATTTGCATTAGTAGCTTTAAGCATTAAAAAAGTGCAACTCCGTAACAATTTTGTGCGAGCTCTGTAATACTAAAATGTATAAAAAACAAAATAAAGTGCTACACAAAGGAAAAACAACCCTAACAAAAAGAAAAGGCATTGTTTTGCGAAATAGTGCTGTCAAAACCTATAAATGGCAAAATAGAAAATTCAATTTAGTGTGCGCGTGCACTTAGGCCGCAACTGCAAAAACAGCAATAGTGATAAGAGTGGCGGCCACAACTTAAGCGTTTTAGATAGCGAAGGCAGCGTTGTTAGTTACAGCGGTCCCGAGAGCGGAAGAGGTAGCGGGCGCGGATGCGGGAAAAGCGCCGGGCACGAGCGACGGCAGATCGATGTCGGGAGGACGCGCGCGGGACGCTCGCCTCTCCCGCTGGGATGGGGCGCGGCGCCCGACTTTCGCCGAGCTATTTATAGCATTCAAGCCGCTGACCTATTTCGATGCAGCGCCGCCGAGGAAGGTCACGGATTCAGCCTGCTCTCTGCCGTCGCGGCGCCATTGTCTTCTCAACCGAGCTGCAGCGCTAATTAAAGTTGTTGACTTTCTACCGCTTCTCTTTTTAAATACTGGTCTCATCCGTAGAATTGATTATAGATGATTGTTGCGGTTGCTTTTCAGTATTTTTTTGTTAGCAGGTGGATAGGGTTGAATTCACAAAGACGGTAAAGCGTATGACGTCAACTGCGCGAGGCGAGCGCTCACGTAGCGCGCGTGCCAGCACGTCTACCTGCTTAGTACGCTAATGTGACAGCCACGCTGCCCTCACCGAGCTCTTTGAACCTTCTCACACGCTCACAATGATTTATCGCGTTAACTATCTAGCGTATAACAGAGATTGCACCTACGTTTCTTATACTTCGGCTTACGTTACAAACAATTTTACTCAGAGAAAGTGTGAAAGATGTTTTTCTAATTTATTTTCTCTCAAGTTTATTGTTAGGTATAAATAAGACGGAAGTTGTATGACATTGAAAGTAAGAGGAGTTTCCTTCAGACGAGGTCGCTGCTACACTACACGTAAGGTTTCAAAGAGTGAGATACAAATAGAATCAGAAACCAATTCCGACAAAGCTGAAGATAGGATAGATTATGATTTTACAATACCATTTTATTATTTTTTTATTGCAGCCATGCGAGATTTGATCCAGAGGATTTTTAGTGATGCATTTTTAAAACCCAAAAATCCCTTTGTTCGAAGTAATAACAATAAAATATAGTCTTTAGGATATATGTGATTATAATAATTGATGACTTTCTAATAAAATAATTTACCTTGGAACTCCTTCCTGGCAGTGCTGACGGAGGTGACAATGTTGGCGACATGTCCCAGCACAGTCGCGAAGAGCAACAATCCGAACAAAAGTTGCGCTATCACGAAAACGTACTCCCCTTTGCTTCTGGGCCGCGGTAGGTCACCTGAAAAATTGCTCTTTTGTAACTCAAATCACGACAATAATGTGATAAACATCTCCAAGTTTTGTGTTGTTTCCAAGGCTATGAAATTCATGTTATTTGTACATTTATAATAATACTATCTGCGCTCCCGCGGTGTGACCCGCGGTCCCTCGGGATTTTTTTAATTTTTTCGGGATAATAGGTAGCCTATGTCCTTCTAACTATGCCAAATTTGAGCTTAATCTGTATAGCGGTTTGGGCGTGAAAGCGTAACAAACAGACAGATAGACAGACAGACAGATAGACAGACAGAGTTACTTTCACATTTATAATATTAGTATGGATATGTTTATGTTTTTTATTATCGCAACATCCTAATAATCCTACTGAATAAATTTGGATGTTTAGATGTTCGTATGTTTGTGTTTCAATCACGCCTAAACCAGTGAACCGATTCTGATGAAACTTGGAATAGTTGTAGACTGGAATAGCTTAGTTATTCAAAATCTTGGTACCACGCGGGCGAAACCACGCTTAGCTAGTAGTAGGTAGATATTCAAGAGCCTTAAAGATTTGATTTTTTAAACAGGAATTCATCTCTCATTCTCAAAATAAAGTATTCCCGTGTAATCAAAATAAGCATAGTGATGGTGGAAAGTTTAGGAAAGACTAGCCTTGAAGATGTTCAGAGGCTTACTGAGTTTCAGAGTGCTGTTTTTTGTAATGAGATAAAAACTGTTTTGTTTTATCTTATTTTCGATCTGATCGTCTATCTATCGTCACAATCATCAAGCTGTCTCATGCGAAATAAATTGATTAACCATCTCGTTCGTATTTCAGAGCATCACGCTCCACTGTTTGATAAGGATCACTGTTTGATAAGGAATATTATCCTGTCATATCGACGCGAGTATAAAAATGATCTCGTGTGGATTGGTCGTATCATATTTATTGGCCTATAACAATAACGCAATTCCTAGTTTCCTATTAAATTGGTAATTTAAAAAAAATATACGAAATCATACAAATAAGGAGCAAATATTCCTAGCTTAATAAACAATGAGTAGATTAGAGTGGAGTAGTGCATGAATACTTGGAACAACTTTTGCTATTTTGAAACTATAATTATGTTACAATACATACACCCCTATTTTTTAATTACAAAAAAAATATAACCTAAAAAGGAGCCGAGACGAGTCAAACATCGATTTATGATAGCTACTGGGGTTTTACTGACTGACTGACTGGATCGCGGACGAACGGGCGGTTTACCCGCGACTACGCCTGTTGCAACACAGGCGAAACGTCGGGATATAAAATAAAATAAGGTACGCGATAAATCCCATTTCAATAATACGTAATTATGAATAGTGATCGCGAAAATTTAAGAAATTTTGTTTGATTTTGGTTGACTACAGTCCTCGATAACTTTTTGATAGTTAAATAAAAAAAAATCTGACCATGCCATTATCATTTTCTGCATCTACTGCAACCGTCCTTAAATTTTTTTTGGTAGTCATAAAATAGCGGCGTATAATCTAATGTAGGTACGGTAAACTTTGCCAGTTTTTATATTTTTAAATAGTTTGCATGTTGCGATGGAGCCCCAGAAACACGAGAATAAACACATTAAGCTGAAAATATGCTAATTTAACTTACCTAAGCGTAATTAAACCTTACGTAAAGGCCATATTAAGGTAATTCAGAGTTTGTGTTTTAGGATGAGTAGATTTTGAATACTAGAGGTTAAAGTTAGAGTCGTTAGAGATATTACAAAAACACAAAATAATTATTTAAATGTCTGTCGTACTTAGCTACCTACTAAAACAAATTAAAAAAAATCGAGGAGCACACTAGTAAAGTTGCGTACGAAAGTTATCTAATATTATATAAATTATCAAAACAACCTGTTTTCATACAACAGGTGCATAGTATCAAAAGTAATTCTACTGCACGTAGGTATACTTACAATACGCATTTCACTCAGACAGCTATTCAATTGCTAGCTTGAAACAAACTTACAGAAATGATAGGTAACTTAAACAATAAATTATCACTATTATTTTCAACCGACTTCAAAAAAGGAGGAGGTTCTCAAGTCGTCTGTATGTTTTTTTTTTATCTTGTCACGCGATTGTTCCGCCATTTGTTGACCGATTTGCAAAATTCTTTTAATGTTTGAAAGGGTATACTCCAGAGGTGGTCCCATATAAATTTTATTCCTGAGGGATTGATAGTTTCTCCGTAAAACTCTAAACACCTTCCCTCCATGTCACAAATAGATATCGAATCGACAGCTTGACGCCCTAAGTCACACCGCGTTTCGAGTCAAACATTGAAGTCGGTTGTCTTTTTAGTATTAAAACGTAATTATTGCTTTACAAGAGAAACGATGAGAATTGTTACCAAAGTGATTCCGACATTGCGCAAAAACAACAGTTAGATAGCCAAACTGTTTTAATGAGCCTCATTAAATAAAGCAATCGAAACGTAATATTTGCAAATGAACAATTATTAGCAATATCAAAGTGAATCAATAATTGCAATTGAGCATATTTTGCCAATGTTCCAATTATAACGATGCGGTTGGCAGGCCATGTAACACGTTAAAGGGAAACCCTTCAAGCTGAAGCTTCTATTGCTTTTCAATAATTCAATCAACAAATACACATTGAACTCGCTAAAAGTTTATTTGTCACCGATCCGTACTGCGGTAAATATGAATTTGGAAAATATATGCGCGGGATGGCTTCGCTTTTATCCCTGCTTCGTACGAGTCAATGTCAGATTAAGCCCCGTGTGTAAGTACTTTATCCTACCACCTGTGTGGAGAAGCTGGGGATAAAAGCTGAATTTTATTTTAAAAATAACCATTTTAATGCTCGTTTGACGCAGATGTTTATTTATAAACGTGTCTTTTTACATCTCTCATTCGATAGCAGTCGCGCAACGGAAGGTTTCATATTTTATTGCAGCTTTTATTAAATAAAACTGTTATTTCTATTTTTGATTTGTCACAGTGTATTATTGAACTTTAGTCTTAGCAGGGATTTATACAGATTAACTTTGAGAGTGCTATTTTCTACACATTTTCAACCTTACGCACTCAGAATTTGGATCATTCAAACATTTTATGAATAGGAAATAATATAAAAACCCCCTCCCGTTCCATCAATGGCCAAAAAGCAATTTCATATTGAAATAGAGCATGATAAATATTTGTTCTCGTTATTGAAATGGATATCAGAATAAATTCCCGGGTGTTCGGGACTCGGCGCACCCGAGAGCGATAAGAAGATATTATTATAAGCAGGTATAAGCATGCTTGGAAGACGGATGGCCCCTCACGAACTGACAGTGACAACTGGGTTGAAGAATCCATTTTCAGATACCAGCGCCGCGTCATTATACTAAGTTAAACGACTATGGGGGACTGTGTCGATTATTGTAGCATGTAGATGTTTCGTAGAAGGTGCTACGGAGTTCTACGAATAGTTGTAGAGATTATCGCAACGTAATAATTTGTGGTAAGTAATTAAGTTATCAGTGCCGCGTTGTTTTAACGTTATGTGTAGGTATATATTTCTTGTATGTTATATAAAATAAATCGTATCTTATTTTATTTACTTATCTTAATTTTGATAAAAGTTTAAATTGTGTTTAGAGCGTAATTTTGATCAATCTTCAGCCAAAAACCTGATATCCATCGCCGATAATAGTAAAAATAACATTTAACATTAGAGGTTAGAGTACACTTGGCACACTCGCAACGATATCCAATAAAGGGAAACTCAAAGACATTGTAACACCCTTTATTGTGCTCGTAAAATGCATCGTTAGCATTTAGCGGGCTTTAAAAGGGCTAGTTTTCTTAATGCTACCACACAAAGCGCGTGAAATGCATAGAAGTGAAAGAGCATCTATTGAGTAGGACTAATAATAGTTTGATTACTTAAAATTATCTTTAAAGTTGGTAAGAATTTAAGAATAATGGAACAGCTTGGGACCTTTATTTCTATTTGATGATCAATCTTAAGTCTAAGCGCAGATGATATGATGATACGTTTAAACCATTATTCTAGGATCCTGTAAAGTTTGTTCAAAGAGACTGTAAACTGAGAACTTAAACTACCATAGCTTTAACTGAGGAACTGAGCTGCTCTGGGTTGTATAAATGTCTATGAATGTCACAACACAAAGTATAATATAAAATATTATTAGGTTTTATATAAAGATGAATAATTACCTACAAAATAAAAATATTTAGTCAAGCTTCAAAACAATATCCCAAAGAAATGCTAAAACCGTCGACGGCCGAGAAATTATACAAAGGACTAACAAGAATGCTTCAGCTGCAGCTACGAGTAGTTTAAAAGTTTTATAATCGGTTATACTATAAGAGTTTATGAAAATAAACTGTATAGTTTGTTTTTGTTTCCAAGTAAATCCACACAAAAAGTATTTTTTGTACCCAATTCTACGAATTTATAACATGGTTTTATGATGGAATAGTATGGTTTCAATTTATGGAACTGTCATCAGTTAATCAATAACACTACACCACTATTTTTATGACCTACATTTCACGTTGTTAGTACCTGCTGTAGTATTATATGCTGTAAAATTTATGGGTGGATATAGAGCAAGGTATTCTAGGGGTGTTAATATACAATAATGGTAGTATTAATAGTTAATACTTTTGGCAAACATTTTGGATGTTTTAGTTATGATTTAAAGGATAAAATTGACTGGCCATAGCTCAGTCAGTAGCTCTGACTTCCGGATAAATAGGTATTTATGTGTAAAATACGGTTCTGTATCTAATGTTTACAAACAAATACTTATTATTTTATGATTTCAATGAGTTATCTACCTGCGTACCACAACCAATCTATTATTATTCTATATAGAAGTATATAAGTGGAGAGCTGTGGTCTCTGCCTACCCCTTCGGGAAAGAGGCGTGATTTTATGTATGTATTTCTATATATATCTATTTGCATATCTCTCTAGCCTCAAAGGTTTGCTAGAAAAAAACTCTTTGTAGGGTTAAGCTCGTCTTTGTACATGTCCTTTTTTATGTTATTATCCTGTGTGTATTTTTACAATAAGGAATTAAGAATAGATTAAAATAAAATTTGGGCATATACAGGTGAGTTGTGACTCGGTTATGGATGCTTTTGTCTAAACTTTGGTTGGCCATTTGTACGTAACTGCGTCACAGAATACAGATATTGCGTCGACCTGCTATCATAATACTCGAAAGCCAACTTGAGGGGTACATTTTTGTAACGCGACTAGAAACGAAGACGCAAGCTGTATTTCATTGCGAAAGTACCACTATTTTTCTCGGCTTATCGGCTGGTCCCTTAAAACTAACCTGTGGGCAAGGGCTGACCCAGTATTTTCTCGTAATTTTCTTTGCTGACCCAATATTTGACGGTAAAGGGCACACAAGGTCTCACAGAAAATAAACCTTTCACGTTTATCTTGAATGTACCATGTACATTACAATGTATGTTGCATTTTCTATTACATATGAATATAAGAATATAGATACATAATATATAGGCTTTTTGAAAAGTTGAAACAATAATTACTTATAAATGATCTTCAGCTGCTACACACATGTGCTGCGAAACGTTCCTCAATATTTAGCAAAATAGCGTGTGCGAGCAAATTTTGGACGATTATTCGCCAAATCTTATTGTTTCCCAAAATTGTATTTACATTTTCCAATAGAGTTCTATCTAGAAAATGTTGACGAAACATTTAAGACGTATGCTTTGTGTTTCTACCATCACTAAAAAAATAAAAAATCTGATAAGTAAGAAAAGGTGTGAAGCGTTGAAAGTTACGATACTGCTTTAAAAGGTCGCGTTTTTAAGTAGGTAATTATTTTCAATGGGAACATACAAGTAGGTGCGAACAATACGTGCATGTATTCCCAAGCCATTATGCCCGCACATAAATCAAGGCTGGTGTATCCCGGTGCTTTTATTTATTTGAGACTGCTATGCCCCAATTCGAAACCGCCCGTGTATGTATACAATCGCATTTTAAACTTCTTCTTCGTTTTAAACGTTTGCTAAAATGCCACTTTTCAAAGGATTTTTCATTGATTGACAATGATTGAATAAGAGTCACCTCACTATGGCATAGGCCTTAGTAAACATTATGCAGTGACAAAACGCGGAATGTAGGTACCCGCTGCTCCGGTGTTCACTATGACCGCCTCCTAGTGATGAACCAAAACTACCCACTATGAGTGCAACCTTTTTCTCTTTATTTCGTTTCTGTTTTTATTTTTTATTTTTAATTCTTGGCTAATAGGTACCGATCTATGTTTGGCAACTACTTACCCACTGTTCTTGAAAATGTTATTAAGTTAAATACTCTATTACCTACTATTTAAGCTACGCTACACAGCATAAAAATTATACTATATCTAAGTATTTCTCTGTAAGCGAATTGTAAATTCTTTTGAGAAATAAACATCTTAACCGTTATTAAGTACATACCTACAGTAAATACAGAAGGCCAGATTTCCTATTAACACTTATATTGTTATAAGTATAACCAAATAATATTAATGCGCAATGTTTAGTGAGAAAGTTTTCTGTCCAAACTAACGACAACAACTCTTACTTCGAAAGTCCTCGCGCTGCACAAAGTCACACTTACTATACTAGTTCGCGTATTTACTTATTACTGAATTGAACGGGTACCTATTATCTTATTATGATAAGTCACTAAAAATACTTCTGCAAAACTGAATTTTGTTCGGATCGGTAACATCTGCAGTTTGCCAGATTAAATACGGCCACGGATTTGCTTCAGCAGATAACAGACTAGACTCAAAATTGCTTATGAAACGTTCCCAACTGATTTGAAAACACAGGTAAAAATGTCTAATATTATTAAGTACGTAACTTTTTAACCATTAATTAAATAAATTTGAAATATTATAGAAACACTTAGTAAAATATCTAACAATTAAAACTCAGCCAGAGTTGGTACAAATGTGCTGAAATGATACCATTAGAGAATGCGAGATATTTTGCTAAAGTCTATCGAATGAACCATAAAGGAAATAAGAAAGGTAGTCTAGCTTATGATCAATATCGAGGCTTCAAGATAAGTCAGGAATACTAAACAGGCTTTTCTGAAGATAATTAATTTGTTCTTTTCCTTTAAAATTCCGGAAAAAATAAAATAATACCTTCAATCATCAGAGAACGTTACTTGAATGTTTAAGAGATAAACATAAATTAAAATGAATCATTTTGATGAATTTCAATAAGGATTTTTAACTTTTAGAAAGAATAAGGACCCTTCGTTATAAAGATAAAATAAATTTCTTTATCTAAGTAAACTCTAATTGGAATTGTTAATTTCTTCAAACCTTTCTGTAAGGGCAACAACGATTACAGATCTTTTTATTTTACGTTTCAAGATTGCTAACCAGTTAGATATTACATAAGCACGAACCATTGTATAAATCTAAAGAATTGAAAGATTACATAACCCTGCTCTACTTATAATCCAGATCGATTATATTTATTTCATGTGTTTAAAATTACAAAAATTTACCCACTTGAAACGGAATGATTTCTCTGTGTATTTAGACGTGTTTAAAAATTAAGTCAGTATTTAATTAGCAATATAGATTATTTATAATGGAGATTGGAGACCGTTAAAATCCGAAACACTTTATCGCATTACAGATCCAATCCTTGCTCAGTAAATACGTTCGTTGAATCCCTCGTATAATGTGAACCGTATTAACGATATAAACCGGCGTATCTTTCCTGCAATTATCTCCCTATTTATGAGCGGAAAGTGTCAACCCCGGGAAGTTGCGCCTCTGTTCTAGATAGGGCTGATGAAATCTCAACCGCAGAGAATAAAACTCAAGATTTACACAAAACCATTCGGCCAAGTGGTGACTAAGAATAATTCTGGTTAAAACTAAATTTTAAACAAGAATAATATCATCATCATCATCATCATCAGCCTATGGCAGTCCACTGCTGGACATAGGCCTCCCCTAGATACCGATAACCGTTGGGGTAAACGAGTTCTTGAGTGGAGACCGCGACTTGGCAAACGTAGTGTAGGACGCCCTCCAGCCAGGTGGAGTGACGATCTGCGAAAGGCTGCCGGCAGAAGCTGGATGCGTCGAGCTGAGGACAGGGCGCAATGGCGCGCACTAAGAATAATATAACTAACCAAATTTCCATGTATACATATTCCATGTATACATCAGTTTTGCACATGCAAAACTGATTTTTATAAGAATTTTACGTATATATAAATATTTGAACTTCTCATACTTGTAGTAGGTAATAAGCAAATACGAGTAGTATAATTTGAAGTGTTCTTAATGGAAAGTTCTGAAAAATCGCTAATTGAACAAGAAAATCGAAACGATTATCTAATATTTATCGTTCTGCTTTATAACCCAATTATTGTTAGCTATCCCAACGCTGAAAGTATAATATCAGTTTTTTACGACAAACACAGTTAGAATGCTTTCAATAATTATGTTTAATAACATAATTTAGCGACATAACTCTATAAACCTTAAACTGGCAACCCTAGTCCCAGCAGAGTTTTCATTTCACCGTATTATTAAACCTACTAATCATTATGAGTTGGAAACACGATATATTGAAGAGAAAGGGGTTAATTAAAACTTATTATGCGACCCTTTTCCGCTGTAAAAATGTTATTCTTATTTAAGCTTTAATTACTGAAAACATGTTATATCAAGTATGTAACGAAAATGATGCACGAATTTATTCTGTATCCATGGAACTGACTACCCACAATACTGAAACAATCGTACCTCCCGACAAAACCTTTTACCGCATTGCATCTGAGTTGCTCAATGCTAATCGATATCAAATTACATTCGGTTGATACCTGAACGTGAAACCTTCATTATAAAATAAAATCGTCTCATCGATTTAGAGAGAATAGTTACAAAGAACAAACCGTTCCAATGTCGAACAGCAATTTGAAATTCTCTAAGAATTTTCCGAAGACCGCAAGTACCTATCAAACTAATTTCCTTTGACACTTTTTACCGATTTTCCAATTAATTCAAGTATGTCTTAACTATCTCACCATCGCCCCGAGACCCTCCGGCGCGGAATTACAAACACTCGACACGATGACGCTTGTCTCAGAAACCTTCATATCTAAGTCTTTTTATTAAGGAGTCAGTTTTTTATACACAATATAGGCTTATAATGACGACGATTGTCGCGAAGTTATTGAGGAAGTTTTGCTAAGTTATAAAATACCCGAAAAATATGATGATGATGATGATTAATTCTTTTTTGATTACATCATAATAACTATGAATTCCAGTTATAAAATTAACTACTACTCCTACAATAAATTTTGACATTGAGAAAGGGTTTTCTATATAACACTGCCTACTAACTACAACATACTTAGTCTAATTTTCAATAAAATTTAAGTTAAAATTTTAGGATTACAGGTACTTGCTGCTTTTTTAACTTTAAAAGAATTAATTTATGAAATAATATTATTTTAGTTCATGGAAATATTGTTATACCAATGAACTTTCACTAACATTTAAATAATAAGTGTAGGTACAATTATCCAAATGGATCCGACAGAATTGAGCAGTTTTCTTCGCTTTCTCCGATTGCTTTGAGACAGGCCCCACTCCCGCGGAGTGCACGTAGCCACTTCAACTCGATGACGCTCGACTCGAGGAAGTTCTAGCGCTCAATATTTTTATCTGTGTTCACGGTGCCTCACTATTCTAGACTTTCTTTATTTATTTAATATTTTTTGAAAGAAATGCTAATTCAACTATGTCTTTGTGAATGAAATGTGTTACGAATCTTTTTTGATATTCATTATACTTAATATCACACTATGATAATAAATAGGAATTAACACGGAAAACATTATGGTTCCTATTTTACTATGATAACAAATAATACGATTTATTCATTAATTCATAAAAAGCTACAAACAGGCAAGCATTAAAATGTATTTATTAAAATCCTGCTATAATTGTGTTCGGCGGAAGCGATTTGCCGAGCATTCAATTTACGGGGGATTATGATGAATATAAATCATGCTTAGGGAAAGTAATAAGATACAACACCTATCTGTCACAGTATGAACACTGAACAGCCTCAGGTGCATGACAATAATATTCACTCTTAACTACGCACATCATGTCTTTAAATCTTTTAATAATAACTGTCGCAAAAATAATGGTTTCATAACTTGAAGGGTGTGACTGCATCTGTCACGAATACGGTGACATAGATGCACCCTGATTTGTGTTTCAGTGTTTGGATTCGGTGCTCACTGTTCAGAGAGCTTTCATTTGAGGGTTGTTTATTTACAAGGTTTAACAAAAAAACGTCTAAACTGCTAACATATACTCGTATGAGCTACAAGTAACTACAGGATTGCTCTGTAGTTTATTATTGCTCCGGTTAAGAATCCTGGATAACTAAACTTAACAATTTATTATACAAATATTATGAGATGGTATTATACAGGGTGTAAAAAGACTGCTACCGAAAACTGAGGGGTTGCAATCGGACCATGATTCTAAACATATTTAGCGAAAAAAAACTAACGTCTAAACGTCATTTTATTTTATTTTCTAGTTTTTTGCTACTAGTACAACATAATAAGACCTTACCTACCTAATCATTTCATTTATAAAAGAAAAAAACAATTAAAACTCAAAATCCAGCAATCTACGTATAAAAACGTGCTTAGTACATACGCAAACAGTAATATTCAAACGCTGTTTTCTCCGGATATAATGATTTTTAAGGAAAATCCTTTTGGATTTGGTTGTGTCTTGGGATGCTGTACCTACCCCTTTCGGCTTCGGTAGACGTCTTTTTACACCCTGTATAAATGTGCCAGGGTCAATTTAATACCTACCAAGGGAGCCATATTAGCAATAGTTAATTTTGCACCGTAAAACTGTCCATTAAACACAACTCATAAAATATCACGTATCGTTGTTTACTAAAACATTTTTAAAACAAACCACCAAATGACACGAGAAAAGTTGGAGAGAAGTTAAATGCAAAAATGTGGACCTACTTACTTTTCTATCCTATTGTGCATGGTTCGTACCCAGACACTTCGGTATTATTATTATTGTTACCCAGTTCATCTTAAAGCTGTGTAATTTATCAGTGGGGCTTACTAAAATTTAGGACGCGATATTCGCAATTGTAAGTCAAACATTAATATTGGGGTAGAATTAGTTGTGTGTTGCGTGCCACCCCAACTCACCTTTGAATTGTAAAGTTCATCAAACTACGCGTGGGAGGAATAACTTGATGCTCTTGTTAATATTTGTACGTCATTAGTTTCAGAAATTGAGTTTCATATTTGATTTGATAAATGTCTTAAGAGATTTTTTAATACATACAGGGTGTAAAAAGACGTCTTCCGAAAGGGGCACAGCATCCCAACACACAACTAAATCCAAAAGGATTTTCCGAAAAAATCATTATATCCGGAGAAAACAACGTTTGAAGATTACTGTTACTTGATTACTGGGCGCATTGTTTTACGTAGATTGCTGGATTTTGAGTTTTAATTGTTTTTTTCTTTTACTAATGAAATTATCAGGTAGGTATGATCTTATTATGTTGTCCTAGTAGTAAATAATTGAAAATAACATAAAATGACGTAGCTAAGGTCGCTAAATATGTTTAGTATCATGGTCTGATTGCAACCCCTCAGTTTTCGGTAGTAGTCTTTTTACACCCTGTATATGTCAAAAAAAAAACATAATTAATTATGCTAAGCTGTATAAGTTAAAAAAAACATAATTAATTATGCTAAGCAGGAAAACGTACTTCATTATGCTTAGTATAAGTTTGTAAGTAAAGCAAGGTAGGTAGGTAGAGGTACTGACTGATATATGTAGATAGCTTATTATTTTACGCATGCTCATTTGCGTCAAATTGCACTAATTAGCGGTATACAATCTCATATAATGTAGCATACAATGTCAAAAACCTCGCTAATTAATCGCCCTAGCATCAGAGCAATTTATTTATGTTATATCACTAGACACATTTAGAAGAGAAAAGATATTGTCAGTTGTACAGAAATTCGAGATTGTTTAGATTGTTCTAAGATACGAGACGAACTTTAGACGCGACGAGCGATCGATTCCTTTATTTAGTGCAACGGTTTCTCAAAGAAAAAGAGCGTGTCTTGTCACTCTGACTTTGAACTCAATTGCCTTTCGCTACGGAAAACAAACAGATGCTCAACATTATTTTTTGGAAGACGGGACTGGCGGAGATTCCGTATAATGTATTTAAAGACGTATATATATGTAGACGTATTTTTAATTAGTAAATAGCTTCTTTAATTTTTTCTCTTAATAGCTCGAAATAATAATAGCTTTTTTTAGCCTCGAAATATTGTATCTACTAGGTAGGTACAATAGGTACTCACAATCTCTAATATCGAGAAAAAGAAAGAATATCCATCCGTCGTTCAGTTGCTTGATAGGGAACCGAGTGGTTAATAGAGTTCCTAAAGCAGAACAATGGCCACTCGAATGAGCAAGTTTCGTATCATCGCTGTCGCTTTGTCGAAGACTCTTAGTTAAGGAGCGGAGTTCTCTAAAAGACGTAGCTTATTTGATACACTTTTAGCCGGCTTCTTCAAACTTGACTTGTAAATTTGACTTCGGGAACACTGAGCGTTTAATATAAGCTGCCTAACTGGGCTTTCATTTAGTAGTATTAATAGTACATTATGGTACTAGTGTGTAATATTGGTGATTACCGCCGAGGCAATCGGCGAGGGTCTTAATATAGCCGAGGAAGGTAATCATCAATACACACGTGTATCATACGACGTTTTTCAACACACTTGTGAATAAAATAACAATAAAAACTCATTTCAAACAGTGAAAACGAGTTGTGAAAAATGTTTCGTTATTGCGGGAAAAATGAATCAGTTTTCCTATGCGCGCGCATTGCGATCGGCCACAGACTATATTTCCGCGCCGCGCACAGGGTTTGCGCCTATTCTGCCACGTACAAAATGGGGAATTTAAAGTTTTCTTTTATTACAGAGAAAACAAAAGTTATATTTGAGTGAAAGTTTTATTTATTAAACACGTACGACTTAAAATTATCTATTTAAATAAGAAGTTGCATAAAATGAGCAAGCAATAGGAACATTAATTTATTTGTTCTGTTGAACACGATCTTTTTTCTGAATAAAAACTTTTTTAAGAACAAAGCAACTCAATCAATAAAATTAAAAAAAAAATCTATTACTCACTAGTGAGTTATAGCATAGATTTAGCATGGTACCTTTTTATATATATGAGTTATAGTAATGAAAAAGTCACAGTTTGATTATGGGTGTCATTATGTGCCTAATTGCGGTGACCATAAAGCCACTTTAGGAGCAAGTGTGTTGAAAATTATGCAACTTCTTATTTAAATAGATAATTTTAAGTCGTACGTGTTTTATAAATAAAACTTTCACTCAAATATAACTTTTGTTTTCTCTGTAATAAAAGAAAACTTTAAATTCCCCATTTTGTACGTGGCAGAATAGGCGCAAACCCTGTGCGCGGCGCGGAAATATAGTCTGTGGCCGATCGCAATGCGCGCGCATAGGAAAACTGATTCATTTTTCCCGCAATAGCGAAACATTTTTCACAACTCGTTTTCACTGTTTGAAATTAGTTTTTATTGTTATTTTATTCACAAGTGTGTTGAAAAACGTCGTATGATACACGTGTGTATTGATAATTACCTTCCTCGGCTATATTAAGACCCTCGCCGATGGCTCGGGTCTCAATTATTTGCCTCGGCGGTAATCACCAATATTACACACTAGTACCATAATGTACTAATACATGACTAGCTGTCCGTCGCGGTGTTACCCGCGATCCCTCAAGAAAACTTCACTTTCCCGGGATAAAATATAGCATATCAGGGATAATGTAGGATACTAATGGGGAAATAATTTTTCAGTCTATTCTAACAAACAAATCTTTTTTATTTATTTCTACACTAACAAATTATTATTAGTGTAGATTTGCAGATATTTTATCCTAGTCTGAGTGTTGTGGTACGTTTAGTACTTAATTAAATCTACTCTTATTTTCTATTACCCACGACACAATGAACTCAATTTGGTATGGAACTTAGATAATAATATTTATTGTTATATTCATTTGTTGTTTTTTTTTATCACTATTTTTATGGTAAGGTGCAGAAACGAAACATTCTGTTTTATTGTATTCTGAGTTTGCGAAAGTACAACACTGAATACTAATACCATTTTGGCACAGAGACTACATTTTATTACAATGTAGCTACGCTCACGGATGCTCAATGAAATAGTTTTAACAGTCACACGTGATGCTCATAAATAATTGAAAACGGTTGTGGGCACGCGATCACAAGTGATAAAAGTGCATGACACAATCAGAATTTTGGCCACATTTAAACATGTGCGACGAAATTTTTCCGATTCTTCTCGCGTAGTAAAGAATTTAAAAATCGGTTTACAAATAATCACAAAATATAACCATGAATTCGTCTATGCTAATGTTATAAGATAACTACAACTACTAAAATAAATAAGTATAAGAAAAACTCACCTATTGTCGTAAGCGCCAACGTACACCAATAATAACTTTGCAAATATTGTTTCACCACATCAGCAGTCTCAGTGTCATGATACACCCAGTTTTTACTACCGAACCCATTGTTTTTATATATTATATGGTACAAGCACCCATTCCAATGGAATATCACTAACAAATAATGTATTAAACTTGTTGATCTAAACAGATTTGGATAGTTCGTGTGTCGTTCCGTGCGGTCCATGAATGCCCAGAATCGGTATATTTTCACAAGGCGGAACGATCGCAGTATGGAGTTGAATCCGATGGAGAGGTACAAGAAGTCCAACGGGAGGAGACACAGGCAGTCAATATAGAACGTGGTAGAGTTCATGTAGTGTGCCCGTAGTTTCGCTGCGTCCGTTTGTAACACGCCGTCTTCTAAGTACCCCGTTCGGAAGTGAAACACTATGTCTGCCGCGTACAAAAAGTCCGTCAAGTAGTCCAAACAGAACCATACTATTAGTGTTTCACCTGAAACAAAAACGAATGTATTGGTACAAGATACAGTTAGGTAATACATAAAATTCGTACTATCTCACTAAAAGTTACATAATTTATACATAGTTTGTAAGGACGTAGGATGTTTGTTGTGTTGTCCAATCAAATTATGAATGAAACATGATTCGAATTGAACTCGAACTAGCATGTTTCTCAATTAAAAAGTCACAGTAGTTAAGATGCATTTATAAAAGTAGGTATAGAAAGTTATAATGTAAATAAACAGAAACTAAGCTACTACATATTTACATATATTTACAAAATACAACAGAATTAGTCAAGCTATCTAAGGATCGTTAGAAACGATCTATAGATAGCTCAACTGATTCAGGTCACTGTTAGTCGGAAGCGTGCCCAAAACACTGGCGGCATTATCACGCTGGATGGCAATGATGATGCCCTTGAGCCAAAAATGTGCCAGCTCTCGGATCACGCGTCGATCTAAATTATTTAACTAATACTTGCTAAGCAATGCTGCTGTGCAAGTATTAGTTAAATAATTTCTATATTTATATGCATAAGCAATGATATTTTAAATCATTAAAGTAGGTCGGTACTTAATTCTGCAAAGTTATCGGTTGACCACCCACGAAGTTTAATTAAAACTACAATTAAATTATTTGATCTTAGTAAGTTCTTGTTGCGGTAAAAAGAGAATTGCAAGCAGAACTTGAAACGAAGTGGAAATACAATTACGTAGCCAACAGTAAAACTCATCGGAGCTGCGGAGAGGTAATGGAATCGAAACTACTGGAAACCAATCCAGCGAAACATCGGAGCAGTTATCTTTGCAAAGTATTACATTGTCTTTGGCGCTAGAAATTCCCAGAAATACTATTTTGGTAAGCCACCCTCGTGTAGGTGCAACTTGTTCTTGGCAGACTGCTCATTCGGTCTAAACTGTGGAATGGAACCCAATTATACGAAACAAATTTATAATTCATGTGTTTCTTTGAACTTAATACATACAACTATGTAATTATTACATCTACAAAATTTATTTCTCATTCCATCCTTTTATTTTTTTAAACAAGCGTATTATTTAATACCAACAATCTGATGGTCGAATGACATCGTGACTGAGAAGAGTGGCGTTGTAGAGAGAAGGGCCTATACTCAGCAGTGGGTGCAACCGGGCTGAATAGATAGATAGATATTTAGATTATCTAATAATGGAAATGTTCTGAGGAAAGGAGAACATTAATGATATTGTAACATCGCCTGTTTGTTACCTCCCAAAGTATTACATTGTCTCCAGGAATTCCCAGAAAGGCTATTAAGGTGTAAGTAATTCAATTCTCGTCGGTGCAAGTTAGCAGAAACTATGCGAGCTAAGACGGCGCTGCGCCGATCGCCGCTAATCTCGCTCGCTATCTAAATGGAGACGTCTTTTGCAAAATCCTTACTGTCAAAATTGGATTTTTATCCTTTTAAGCACCTCTTCTCATATTCAAAGCGGGGACAGGAGAATCGATTGTGTTTGGCTTTCCTTGAGTAAATACATACATGGGAGAACTTATCCTTTTCAGAATTTTCTGAATCTGTTCATACACAATTGTTTGTATACATGATGGCTTAGGGTAGTATGACTTGGCTGAGACGCAAGAAGAGCGAGTTCGATTCTCGAGGCGGGAAAATATTTGCATGATCTGCAGTTTTTTTTCTACGACTGCGTGTAGAGTTCGTATTTTTAGTTTAGAGCAGGATTTTACGTCTAGGTGAATTGTGTGTATGAGACACACAATTCATCTAGCCCTGCCCTACGAGTCAGTGACCGTTGGGTGAAAAAATTGACTGAAACATTACTTACCATTGATTTCTTGGAAAGCGAACCTATAGACTATAACCCAGAGGTTGTAGAGGAAGGCGAGTGAGACGACCATAGACCAGTAGTAGCACAGCCGGCCTGCAGGGTCGAACACGAACGACCACTTGGGCCCGGTGCGTATTCTACCGCTAGCGTACGTTGATCGCCTTCTTAGTCCGCCTCTGCTACTACTGTGGAACAAAATATAAAAATGTTAGATTTGTAAAAAAATACGTAGGAACGAGATCTGTGCGAGCCGGCAAGCCAGCGTTTATACCGTCTTTATAACTGCGGTACCTATCTTTATTTTTGGCTCACTTATATTCCTACCAGCGTATTAATAGAATCTTTTCAGTGAAGTTATTTAATGAGACACAAATCTTAATGTAATCTGTTTGATAACTGATCAGTGAGTGGAATCGTTTCAAAGGAGAGTTGCTTATGTTCATACACATTACCTACTCGGAAAAATGTCGTATCTTTACATAGTTGTTTGTAATCTTAATCGCTCTGAGTTTATGCTTACATTTTACTCTATGGTATGTAACTATCCTCGCAATGACTTTCCTCAACTGTTCGAGTGCAAAAGCAATGTTATAAAAGGTTTACAAATTGTCTAAAAAATAAAGAGCAAAAATGCGAACATTTTTCTAAAAACTGTTCGAAAAACGGCTGGAATATTTTGTTTCGGGTTTCATAGAGATAAATTGATTTGCTAGAACAGTTTTGGTGCACATAAAAGTAAACAAAATTGTGGCATGGCTAGTACCATCAGCTACATAAAAGTTGATTAACAATTTTACGTAATAAACCTCAATACCCCATCTCCATATTAATGGAATAACGATAATTCTACAATATTTTGATAAAAATATATTTTCAACCGACTTCAAAACAGGAGGAGGTTCTCAATTCGTCTGTATGTTTTTTTTTTTTTTGTATCTTGTTACGCGATTGTTCCGCCTTTTGTTGACCGATTTGCAAAATTATTTTTATGTTTGAAAGGTTCCAGAGGTGGTCCCATATAAATTTTATTCCTGAGGGATTGATAGTTTCCCCGTAAAACTCTAAACACCTTCCCTCCTTGACGCCCTGAGTCACACCGCGTTTCGAGTCAAACATTGAATTCGGTTTTCTTTTTAGTATTAAAACGTAATTATTTGAAGTACAATTAAACTTACTCACATTAATAGCATGATTACGACCATACCTTCAAGGACGGTAAGAGCTCGTCGGACTTTCGATTACTCATTATCTTATGCAAAACTCTAAAACTTTCCCAGAGACTCATTTAAATGAAGATTTGCCACATTTTTTTCTTTTTCTAAGGGCACGGTAGACAATGAAGCAAGGCACTACTAGCCTTTTATTTATGAGATGCCATATTTTTTCGAATCATTCAATAGTTATCAAGTCAGGAAACTATATACAAAAAACTTCCTGATGTCGACTGTACTACCAATAATAAATAACTCTTTATATACATAAAATTCTAGTTTCAGAAGCGAAACATAGTATCTCAGGATCTGTTACATTTTGTATTCTCTTTATATTGAAATATTGTACAGAGCATAATTTCAGCAAATATTGCATACTCGTATATACTTTGTAATCGAGTGGCCAAAATAACGACGCTCTGGCGATAATTGTAGATGGAATGTTGTCGATCAAAAGTGATATTGCTTCAGTTTTCGATAAGTTAGCATTCTATTTCAATGGGCTAGGTGTTGTTTGAAGATAATCTTGTTGTTGGTGTAACGTGAGATGAGGAAGTGGAGACTTTGATACATAATAAATAATCTCTCTTTGTCTTCGCGTTTAATTTGTCAAGTTGGTGAAGTGTGCTCGAGACATAAACTTATATTAGCACCTGTACACTCCATACCAAGCTTCTAGCAAATAAACGATTTCATTTCATTTCAATATTGTTAACTAGTTTTTTGTATATTTCCGCACTGTAAAGGAAATCATGGAACCGTATAAGTTCACTTATTTTAATCTATATGAGGATAGTGATTCTTTAAATTTATTTGTAGATTTTTAAAATACATTCATGCGGAATTTGTAACATAATGTGGGAAAAGGGCAATATGATGATTCATGCGGGATTTGAACCCACGACCTTGTAATCCATAGCAACGCATGCAAACTGAACTAATTAGACAATCAACGTTATGCTTGAAATATTTGTGACTGCTAAGCTGCTCTACATTTAGAAGTTATCAGTTACGAAACTGTTAAGTCAGTCTATATTCATGTTATTGGAGATAGTTAACTTCACCGTGTTTGTCCATGAAACCTGATAGATACTGGCTTCGATATCTGAAACATAATCGGCATAATATGTGGGCTGATATTATATGCAGGATGACAGGATATGGGTATCGATTGTTGAGGTAGAGTATATATCTCGCACACTAATCAACGTATTCTAGTACCGAGTATTGTTTGATAAATTACATTTGAACTGAGGCCTTAACATCTTTACTAGATGGTTTATACAGCGCCAGGTGGGATAGCTTAACGGATTGTAATGTAAATATGTAGTAGCTTATTTTTCGTAAATAAATGAACTTTTACGATTTATAAGTGTAAATTATTCAATAAGTGGTAAGTACACTTAACAACTCTAATAACTTTGAGTGTAAATATAATCAGCTCAAGAAATTAATTCAGAAATGCTGTTAACAGTCAATCTAAATTGAATAGTGGCCGTGCAATTCAGATGTATCCCATACCAAACTCAATATACCGACTATCGGTAGCAGATTCGTTTACATAAGGTACATATGCTAAACACAGCTTACAAACGCACGATCAAATTGGATGCTGTAAAGGGTCTTTCATAAAGAATCGCTATAGGATCAGACTGGTCCAGATAAATTCAAGTGGTGCATGCAATTTATAAATCTCGATGTAATCGAAATGCAATCTTAATAAAACAGAAAGCTTGTTTCCAGAAAAATGCACAGAAATATAACAAAAGAAATGTAGAGTAGAAATTATGAGAACCAAAATTTTTTGAACGCGAAGCGGTCATAATATGTTATTTGGCAGAATATCTTAGCAGACTAATAATACCAGCAGATAATACGTGTATCTACATTCTACAAATGGCATTATTCGTAAGAAAATATAGGAACTTCTTTTTATCTAAACAAGAAATTAATGCGAATTATAACAGGCGTAATAAAGACCAACTAGTTCTACCCCCAACAAAGCTAAAAGCGCTAGATAATAGCCCTGAGTTTAGATTAGTCCGGATTTATAATAAAATTCCCCCTGACATACAAAACGAACCAAAACACATAACTTTCCACAATAGACTTAAATCACTCTTAATCGACAAATGTTATTATTCTGTGGCACAATTTTTATCTGACAAAAACATGTAAATGATTATAATTTAGGAAATAGGAAATATTGACGAAAACTTCGAATATCTAATTAGTGACTATGTACCTACTATAAAATACTACCTACTCCTGACAATACCTATTATTTTTAACTTAATTTAATTTACCAATCGCTTACATAATTTCATATACTTACTTACCATTATTTTATCTTAATTTAATTGACCAATTAATTTTATATACCTACCAAACTGACGTTGCAGTGCCCAACAGGGTGTATGTACCTTACACACTAAGCCTACCTAGACCTAAGCTATACCAATGTACATACAAGCAATGAATAAATGAATATGAATATGAATATGAATATACTGATTAGCATCAAGTAGGCTATGATACTTACTAATTTGAATTGCATTTCGCTGTTGCAGCGTAATTCAAACAACGCTTCGCATCTACGAGTATTCCTATTCCTAATATTCTGAGTTCCGCTCTGAGCGCAACGCTTGTATGTTGATTTAATAAGAGCATAAGCTCGGCAGCTGTTTGCGTGTCAATAACGATTCTGTTTTAATTTTTGAAAATCAGCACTTGAAATGCGAAACCGGACGCACATCAATTTACTATAAAATCAGCAATTTGAAGCTAAACATAGTTGTGGTTCAATATAAGCTCAAATTGCTTGATCCAACAATACATAGTCATCAGTTGTTGCAAAAGCTTACTTTATATTTATACTGTACGCATTCAATCGCTTTGCGAAACAGCATCGATGTCGATGTAGGGCTTTTAAATTTTGATGAAGACTAAAATATATTTTCCACGTAAGTTGTAAATCATCCCAACATGCAAGCACCTTTAGTCGTAAACGTAGAGTTGATGTTTGCATTAGTTGATTGTTTGTCAACTAATTGGCCGAGGAACTCTGGAGTGTGTGATTCTGCCTCAATAATTGGATATCGCGTTACCCACCTGGGGGCCGCGAGGACATCGACGGATGTAAATTCAATTAAACTTCGATGCATATTGCATATCGAGCCCAACAGATACAAAACAATATAATTATCAATTATGGGATAACAGACATAAAATATTATGTATATAAAAATCAACTTCGTAAAACTTGTTAATCTTTAAAACATGCGATTTATCACGTTTTCATAAGCATCCGTGACGGAAGACCATCTGACTACCGAGAATGTGAAGTTCTGTTCTGGTGAAGTTTATTTGATTATTTTTCCGACCCAAATATCGACCAATAGAATTGCACCATTCGACGTCACGTGGTACAACCTACATGGTATTGTACTGATAATTTTTTGAAAATTTTCTCTGGTAGTTGCTATATATAAAAAACAAAACATGATCCAGTCAAATTAACCACACGTCAAACTGACAGGTTGAATTCAATTGTGAAAATTGGAGATTTTGCATGAAAATGAGTCGATTTGGAGTTTGTTCTCTGTCCACCATCGATAAAAAAGTCAAAGGAAATGTTTATTTGTTAACTGTACATTTCGACTCATGGTGCAATTCTATTGGCCGACATTTGGGACGGAAAAATAATCCCCCGAATACCACACGAGCTTCAAAATTATCTGGCATTTCCCTCAAGGTTCCCTGCAAACAAATAAAATCGTCAAGTTTTTCAGGTTAAAAAATCACGAGCGCGAAGCGCGAATGATTTTTCCTGAAAAACTTGACTCCTTCATTTGTTTGCAACGAACCTATCGGGAAATACCCGATAATTTTGAAGCTCTTGTGGTATTATAAGTGACAATCGTTTCCGATCCACACCGATGCTAGGCCATTCCATTTGAAGAAACGTCATTTCGAAAAGTTCATCGAATCTAAATGTGTTTGAATAAAATTTGAAACACCCTAGTGATGAAATACTGCGTACTTTTGCTTTTTATACAATGTACAGTACAAACCTCAGTTTATAGGATTAAGATTCATTTTACGTTGCATTTTCTGTTCAATATCTTTTCCGTTCCATTGTAAGATCACATACCTACCGCAACGAACTGGATATATACCGTAAGCCATGCTATTGCGGTTCAACAATGTCAGATTCATTATCTTTGACGTGGATAAAGCGTCTCCAGGAACTGCTACTGTACTTCCTTTAGGTACTTGTAGCAAAACGTACGTCGCAACTTGTCAGTGTCAATACAGTTGGGTTGGGGCTTGGTATCGCACGAAAATTATTGAGAAATGTGTGTGGATTGATATTTAACTGTATTTTTTACTCTTGGGTTCATGGTGATTGAACACATAATATAAAATGTAGTCTATGAACGGTTGACAAAATCTCAGCATCACAATTGGAAGATTTGAAAAAAGAGGTAGCTAATTTTGCCTAGATTTGAAGGACTACAAAAAAAACTGCAAACACAAAACAACTAGGACTGAAAACGCAGATAGAGAAAATTCTTCTTCTTGTTGTGTCACTAAAAGTAATACTTTCCAACCATATAGTGAGGAAACCGATCGGCTTCTTTGATTTTTTTTTCCTTGATACGAGAGTGACCGAAAACTCTTTATAATAATCTAAGGCCTTGCTAACTCATTTACTCCGAGGCCTTACTAAATAGATATAAATAACAGACCAGGTTTTAGCCTCTGCATTACCTTTGAAAGTCCATGGAATGAACAGAAATGTTTGCGCAACATTATTGGTCCCTAGTTGCGAATAAACATTGGGTAGTTTACAGTGTAGTTTCAGAAATACCCTGCTTCTGTGCTACCATATGTGATGAGAATAGAGTATATGACCCTTTTTAGCAAGATGAATGACAATTTAACGATAGCTATCAATCTCTTTGATCCTAAACCACATCGTTATCTCTACAATTTTATGACTTTATTTATTACGTTTTAAAATTGCAATGAAAATGAATTTTAATGTGCTGCACTTTAAAGTTTCATAGGAAAATAATCAACCATTTAGTAAAATTATAAACATCTCTTCTATCTCCATTTAATCGGCCCCAATAACAGAGAAATGAAAATACAATAAAATACAAACAGTAGGTATATTAGTCTTTCTTAAATTTTCGCGAGCACAATTAATATTTATGTGTAAAAATCCTGTATACAATAAATATGAGTAGGTATATTTTTATTTATTCGTTCATTCTAATCCAACACAAATAAACTTTTATAATGAAGCGTCACAAAATTATATAGGAGTCTAAATACAAGTTGCGATGAGGCCACGCGACCCGCCTGAGGTGTTAACTTGTAAACTACTGTCAATAACGGAACAAGCCAATTAGTGGAGTTGCTCTTGCATAGCTAGTAAACGTGACATTACTGAAGCTTTGCTTGAATACAATCGAAACTGTGGTGAGAGGTCGGATCTAATGGGATGAAACTTCTTCCTGTATGTACTTAAAGAGGCTTTGTTTGACATATTTGCTATACCTACCTACAATAAAATCATCTATAGGTTTAAATTATAATCATGTCAATAGCGCTAACATAGCTAACAAGCCAGATGCAATCTGAACTCATTAACTATTAATTTGGGTTGATTCTATAAACGGTTGTAGATATAATTGGATTGAGGTAGAATTAGGTTGTTGCCACGCTTACGCGCATGTTCAATTACTAGACCCCTTGAAACGAAATGAACATAAGTTTATTTTCTGATAGACACGCAAGGTTAGCAATGGGAAAAAAATAGGCCAAAATAAAAAAAACCGGGCAAGTGCGAGTCGGAGTCCACCGAAAATAAGTCAAATCTTCTCATGCACGAAAGGGTTCTCTGCACTGAATTTTTTCACCACACTGGTTCGCAAAAATTAGTGACACAATAAGAAGTAAAAGGTAGGTTAGGTAGTAAGCGTTTTTTCTCGCTGTGTGCTAGTCAAGAAAGGCACAGTGCCTATAATAATAGTTAAAAAAATATAAGCTACATGCAGAGGTTTTCAATATAAAATCGTTTCGTTTGTTTAGAAAAACATTACGCCAAATGCTGTAGAAGCATAAATAAAGACCAAAGTAACTAAAAAATATAAGTTGCCCATTTTCATCTAATGTGTACACATACACAGTGTACTGGGAATTAGTCCACCAACTTTACACCCACAACCTGAATTGAACTACACCGCTGCAACGTCCTGAGAATTAACATGGCGCTCTGAGTAAACGAGATGAAAGTTGAACAAAAAGACAAATGTTTGCGTGGTTTGTTTATGTTGCAAAACGAGGATTTTGGATGTAGATGTATTACTGGTATACCCGTAATATTTAATTTGCGAGGACTGCGAGTATATCCCCGAAACATTCTCTGAGATTAATTATAATAATGATCTTTTAAATATGAGTACTTAAAACCACTTGAAAGTATATTTCTATTCGTAATTCTTTAGAAAGAGTTAACGAACAATAAAGCAGACTGCTTAATGACGTAAAATAAAAACATATTTCACGTCACAGACGTTTCCATCGCAACTATCAAAACCAGAAAATAAGCAATTAATTAATTGTTAATGATTTACATAACGAATATGCTTAATATGGTCATATATTACCATTTCTGTTTAGCCACGTGAATATTACATGTGAATCGGAACGCAGACAGAATGAACGAAATTTCACTCTCCCTAATACAATGCCCTGTAATAATCTGGTAAAATCATAGCCTATAATAATATAAGATAGATCATTGTATAGTTTACACGAACTTTACTTTTTATTATTTACAATAGACCCCGCAATGGTCAAAGCCTGTATCACGGCAACAGATACTAATGTCGATAGGCGATCACTCTGTTACGGCCTGTTTCTCGAACGCTATTTATATTGACAAGACGATTTAACTTGGAATACTTGGACCTCATTGGTCGAATGGCAGATTTGACCAATGATTAATTAATTTTGAACTTAGATCAAGAATACTTTTGAAGATGATTGGCATTTGAGAAACCGGCTGTTACGGATGGTTTCTCGAACGCAAATTTCAAAATTAACAAATCATTGGTAAAATCTGTCATTCGCCCAATGAGGACCAAGTAATCCAAGTTTAATCAGCTTGTCAATTAGAAAAGCGTTCGCGAAACCGCGTAGGACTAGTAATTATTTTGCTGTAAGAGTAACTTAGCTAGTATATTCTGGCACTGTGGCAATACTCAAATGGATAATAATAGGACGATAACAGCTATTATATCCATTATATCTATCGCACAATAGGGAGATATAATAAATGTTAAATGGCAGCCATTATTATCAGTACAGGTAAGTATTTATAAAATTATATGCAAACATTTGAATACGAACCTCTTTACAAATTTCTTTTTTGCCTTTTTCAAACCTTTTGTCAAATTAAGTATTTCATAAACCATGTGAATCAACCCTTAACCTGATCGCACATTTGGCCGCGCCGTACGTGCCGCAGTCATTTTTCTATACAAAAAATGCTGATGACGTCAGAAAATGCGGCTAGCGTCTGACGTCTCAGCATTTCTTCTATTGAATTAACAGTTCGGCGCGGATAAGTCTACGACCACCATTAGGAAGCGCTTTGGGTCCTTTCTCTACCAGTGAGCGTTTTAGCTGACACATCTGTCTGTAAGAACAGTCAGCAACGAAAGTCGATTAAACACTTTGATTTTTTAACACGCCAATTGTTGTAGGTTTCTTAGAAAAATAAACTTTCCCTGTAAAATTATTATGAACTGATTTTATTTTCAATATTTCTTAAAATTTTGGTCATGATGTTACAGACTTCAGAATTTCAATTCCGATTTGTGAAACAAAAATATTAATCGACTTTCATTACTGACAGTACCAGCGTGAGTAATATTACCTAACTAGGTAACTTATTGATTTTTCTGATATTAGTAAAGTACGTACGACATTACTTTATCAGTTCCGTTGCAGTACAAAGGTGCGAGGTAGTTCTGTGATTGGTGCGGATTTTAGAATTATTTCAATATGTGAAACATTAACTACTTTATTCGTAATATGTCGGTACAAAACTAGTGATGTAAAGTGCGTGTGATATTACTTATCAGTTCCGTTGCAGTGCGAAGGTGCTAGGTGGTTCTGTGATTGGTGCGGTGCGGGCGTGGCCGGCGCGTGCGGCGTGTGCGGCGTGCTCCGCCAGCCCGTGAGTAGAGGCGCCTCTCCACTGGCGCCCAGTAGTTTTAATCTACACAAACATAACCAAATAAATGTTGGAAAAAGCCATCTCACACAGCGTCGTCTTAGTGAACATCATACGATAGAAACGGTGATTCTGCGCAAGGCTATTCAGTAATTTTTGAATTTTTCGTTTAAGCATCGATAATGCTGAACGCTCTTTTAGCCCAAAATGGCCAGTTCTTACGTAAAAATATCAAATTTAAATATTTTTTTTTTCAAAAAACCACAAATTTAAATTGCCTGACATAGCGTCCTAAAGATATCATAAGGTAGTTTTGATTTTAATTTTCAATCATTGTACATGTCATTATTTATTTATTTATCTAAACATAAAAGAAAAGGGCTTTGTCGCTGAGCGACTATTCCGCCCAATCGGTAACATCTTAGGTCAGTCTTCTTTCTTCATCTTCTCTATCACTTCACTTCTTGGTTTCTTCTGGTTTTACTTCACTCCCCGGCTTCTTCTTCTCTTTATTCCTTCTGTTATACTTAATTATTTTGTTTCATAGTTTAAGGTGTACAATAAAGAGTTTTCATTCATTCATTCAATCTGTTTTGAGCACGTGGCAGTTGCTTTTGAAATGGGTGCCTCGGCTGCTCACACTGGTCAAAAATAACAACGCATTGAAGCTTTAAAGCGATGGTTGAAGTAGTTTTAGCAAGATTTAAAATATTTTTGCATCGGTATGTGATAGCGAATATTAAGGTGAATTTCTAAAAAAATTGTTTTTGATAATTAGACCGGAAACTTATGGAGTGTTACAAAGGTTGTGCGGAAAAATCAAATCGAAATCTCCACTGAGATAAAAAGAAAAAAATTAAATACTAGAAGGCCGTAAATCACATCTATGATTAATTATTGTTTCTTTGTAATAGATGTGCGAATTTCATTAGCTAAGAATCGTTATTGTCCGTAAGGAAATCATAATTGCACAGCGCTGGACCTGTCCCATAACACCAGCAGTAAACCGCTGACTTTACTGTGATTTTAGTGTTAGTTTATCTCTCTTTAGATAAACTAAAGTGTTTTGTGTAGTAAAACAGCTGTAATGGATCCAATTTCATTCCATAAATGATCTAAAATCTTCGTAAAATTGTTAGAATTCCAACTAAACCCTTCCAACAGATAAAAACATATTGTATGCTTATATTTTCTATCCCAATCATTTTTTCCGTTTTAGAATCTTTGGATTCCATTTCAAAATTGAAACACGAAAATCCGCAAATTAGCAATGTTATGTAGATATAAGATTTTTTTATAAAAAAGGGTGAAATCGTTTGAAACCCAATCGACTTAGTAGCACACGAACGGCTAAAGGTAGGAATTGGTTTTCCAATGCGATCTTGCGGGGGGTAGGGTTGAAGTAACGTTCCCACACAGAGCTGTCGTACCGTAAAATGAGATATAAACCGTTCAAAAATGCGATCCGTTCCATTGCGGAACGACGCAAACGCTCACTCATAGTCTGTATGGGCAGGGGTGCCGCGACATGCAATCCGACATATTTATTTAATTTCGGAATATCGTAGAGAATACTTAAGATATCATATTTGTTTCTATTAATATTATGGTTATTGTTATTGAAAATGGATTTAGTAATCTCTTTGTGACGTTGAAAAATAACGAGATATTCCACTGGTTGTGTAATATATTCTGATTAACGTATACGGCAACCCTGTTAAAACGAAACGTTAGCCTAACCCACATAATCTCTTGCGGTTTAGGAGCGTTTAGCGGGAGACTATAAAGCTGACAAGAAATCGACTTTATTCTGACTTTACTCTTCGTTGATTTTATAAGGGAATTAATCAATGAAATACTTTGTAAAATATGAAGACATTTTTGTTTTAGCTATTTGATGTCACATGCAGTTTCTTCTAGTTTCAGTTTTATATCGATGAGATTGAGTCAAAAATTATATTTACTATTATTTTATGTTGGAAATAATTTGTAATGTAAGCACGAGAGTCTTTTTAGTCCCACACGAGAGGTCAACACTCGTGATTAAAGCGACACTCAAGAAGGGCTCTCAGCGCCTGGACAAACAAGAGACAGGTACTCGAACCTCTTTACCGAGGTCCTAATGGAGCCGCCACGTTTACCGCGTAAATTATTTTTTTACTTATTTACAGACGTCGGATTTAATTAGACGATTCTATTGCCTGTTGGTTTACTTCAATCCGTGCAAAGTCATATCATATTTTTTTTAATAAAAAACACTCTTCTTCTTCTTCTTGTCGTGTCACTGTTATCTTTTCAACTAATTATCTAATAAACGGATATTAGTATAAATCTGTATGACTCTTGTAAGGGGGTTACCAGTTGGTGGCGCTGACTGTACTAGTAATTATATTTAAGCTTAATTATGGCCTCATAAAACGCAAACCCCTGAACCTATTGACTTTGTTTAACGCTCATATCCTATGATTTTCAAGTGTAACGTCAAAAAATGGGTGCTTAAACCACCGAGGAAAGTGTTATGATCTCAATATATTTCCTTTAACGTGCGCGGCTTGACAGGTTCCAGTAAGGTATCGAGTGGATAATATTCTCTCAGGAAACCGCTCCGGGCTACATCCCTAAACAGGTGAATGTGTTTGTCATATAATTCATTTATCCTTTCTTCTTATATATATTTGAATTACAGTAAGTTTGTAGAGAGCCACAAACATATCTGAACCGGTGGCCAAAAGAGGAACTAACGAATTTTATTTTAAAATGTATGTTTCTGCCAACATCAAATACGATAACAGCGCCTCCCTCACCGGTTCAGATATATTTGTAACATTCTATGAGATTGTGGCTCTGGAACGCTAGGTTCTTAGTTTTAAGTGCTTGAATCACAAACTTAAACAATGTGAATTAGGTCAGTTTATAGAGTTCTCTAAAAAGGCCCAAGTCAAACTCAAATACAGTAAAATGTACGTGTTATGTCACACGTCAATTTGTCGGATACGTTTAAGTGACAGGCGGATATAAGATGTCTTTTAGCCTTCTGCTTCTCGCCTTTTAGCGAAACGGTGTCATTTTTCTGACACAAAATGTTAGGCAGGAATAATTTTCTATTTTTTTTTTTAAATGGAGTATGTTATACAAAAATAACTCCATCCGATTTAGTTTATTTATTTAGGCACTTAAAATCATTATAATGAATTTTCAAAGAAGCTAAGAGTTCTAAAATTTACCATTAAACTTGAATTTGCAAGATTTTTTACCAAAAAAATCAAATCAATATTCGCGCAGACTAACGGGCGCCGTGTTCAAAATAAAAGGTTTTACGATTCAATATTTTTACACTAAATCAAAATAGAGGCTTAAATGACGCTGCATCATAAAATATCAGAAATTGGTCTGGGATAATGTAAGAATGCATTATTTTATGACGGTATAGAAATATGCACTATAACTTTCTATACCATGTGGCGTAGACAGTGCTACGAAGATGCTACGTCGAGCTTTACTTTTATTGAAAGACTTCAACGCGCCTGCCATCATTCGCTACTTCTGAAAAAACATACAAACGAATTGAGAACCTCATTTTTTGAAGTCCGTTGAAAATGAGGTCAGAGAGACGTATATAACATAATAATTAATTAGTTGAATCTGTAAATAATTATTGCATGTGTATATTCTTATTTTTTTCTTTTTAGTGTAGGTAAGTAGGAGGTTCTTAGTGTCTGTTTGTGTTCTGCGAAGTCAATTTATTTTGTTTTTCAAAAATGTTTACTTATTAAGTACTTTTAGGTGTAAGTTTGTACAGTACATATAGGTAGGTTAGGTATAGTTTGAAGTCGGTTATTAATTATTTCAAAAAATATTTTTTCTTGGAAAAAGTCTTTATTGTGCTCATAAATATAGGTATATTATGTGTTTTTTTAGTGTAAGCAGGTATCAGGTCACAAAATATACAAACACAAATACAACAGAGAAATGTTTATTCCTATATTCCTTAGATCACATATTTTTAAATCCTTCTGAGCTTAGGTTACATGAAGCCCGTAGCACACCTCAAAGCGTCAAAAAATTGACAATCAGTGGGAACGCGTGCGCAAAATTTTTAGTGCGCGAACACATTCAAATGTATATAAGAAGAAGAGTTCCCAACCCTAGTAAGCAATTCACTTGTAAAAAACAATATATAGGGTGTAAAAAGATGTCTACCGAAGCCGAAAGGGGTAGGTACAGCATCCCAACACACAACTAAATCCAAAAGGATTTTTCAAAAAAAACATTATATCCGGAGAAAACAGCGTTTGAAGATTACTGTTTGCGTATGTACTAGGTGCGTTGTTTTACGTAGATTTCTTGATTTAGAGTTTTAATCTTTTTTTTCTTTTATTAATGAAATTATCAGGTAGATATGGTCTTATTATGTTGTAAATTTTTTTTACGTTTTTTTTTTCGCTAAATATGTTTAGAATCATCAACCCCTCAGTTTTCGGTAGTAGTCTTTTTACATTATACATTTTACTTTTACTTTTTGTATGGGATATGTTACATTTCACGTTGCATTACATGTGATGCAAATAATCTGTATCCAGTTTAAAAGCTTACCGTGCTTTGTGCGCTCGGCGTGAGCGCGAGGAGAGGTCTAGTTCGCTGGCAGCCGAACACGCGCCGCCTTGTAGGGAGCCTCGTGAGCCGCCAAGTCGCCGCGACCCCAGCCGACACGTCATCATCTCTGCATAATAAAACATCTTGTCAAAAAAAAAACATCATCACGACTGTATCAAGGCACGGTAGACATTTTCTCGGATCCTTTTGTATTCCAGGTCCTTTGATGATGTCTTATGGGGTCAGAGTCATGTGCAAATACATATTTGACAAAGTTTTTCTAGTATTACAAGTTCGAAAAGCTTTGTTAGCCGGGGTAGTACCTTCAATCGAAAGGAGGTAGGTCCAAAACTCGGCCATGCGTTTGTGTAGTTCGTTTTAGAAAAAAAATGCGCAGTTTAACACCAGCCCTAAATGGTGAAGGAAAACATCAAGAGGAAACCAGTTAGTATTCTAGTGAGCAGCGGTGGGCTTGCAATCTGTCACGTATGGAGCGCTAGTTTTTGCAAAATGTAGGCATGCACCAAATTTAAAATATCTATAATACCTACTTACCTAAAAAAATCTAAGATTGTCTATGCCAACGCCTTAGATAATATAGTCGTGATTTTGCCCCTTTAGCATGGCGATTGCCTAGGTACCAGAGAATAGATTAAAATAACAGTAATGACATTAGAGTGTAGATAAAAGTAACTTTTATCCACATTCTTCCCATTTTATCCACACTCTAATGTCATTACTGTAATTTATATCTATTCTCCGGTACCTAGACCAACGCCATGCTAAGAGAGCTGTTCCGTTATTCGTTTTCTCATCAAAAGATCAGTCACAAAACAAAAGAGAAAACAATAATGATAATAAACGGAACCATCTTGAGAAGCGAATGAAATGAATGAAGCGTAAATCGAATGAGTCTATTGTTGTGGCCCTCCTTTTATAACCACGGGTTTGCTTATTAAGGCGCCTACCCTTCGAAAGTTCCGGAAGTTCCGGTCCAAATTACAGGAATCGAAAGAAAACTCCGACGTGCTTTTCGAACTTAACTAACGAACTAAAAATAAAATTAAATTTGGTGCATTTGGCCGAACGCGGGGCTCAGTGCACCGCTGCAACGGCATACAGAAGTAGGCCCATCCCAGAGATGATAATTATACGAGCGATGCTGTGGTAACGAGTGCGACGAAATTGGGTGCAAATATGCAATTAATTTATCGCTGCTTATTGATTGAGTACCTTACCGAAGCACGTCACCGAAACGTAAAGCTATTGTTTTATGTAAATATGTCGAACGTACGTGGATTGTTTCGGTTTTGGCAAATTTTAATGGTAGTGTATTGCGCAATGCGGTATCCTGAATCTTGTTGGCGTAGGTATCTACTTATCATGTTTATTTTAGTAATAGGCTTTAGATCTTCACACGTATTTACACGCGCTTTGATTTGAATTTATTTATTTACTCAAATTAATACCATGTTCTATAGTTCATTCTGTTTTCAAGTACATAAATTAAAAGTATAATTTTTAGTTTAGGCATGCCATTTTTTAATTAAAATAATTCGAGTACAATATCTAACCCACTAGTAGCTTTTGACGTAAACGTAAAACAAAAGAGTATGGCCAAACCTTATAAAAACATAAAATGCTCAGCCTAAGTTATATAATAATGTATTACTTATAATAACGTACACATTCTGTTCTCTGAGTAGGAGATAAAGAAGCTGTAAGGAATCAAAAAGTAATGCTCTTGATATAACCGTTTCGCTTGTTCATTTTAATCATTTTTTTTCTTATAGGTAGGTACGCAACTATTAACGTTATTTAAACTGCATCCAATACTCATGAATAAGCTCACCTCGTCCGTCGTCGTTCGATTAATGACGGTGTAATTATAAGCTATCACGTGCCATTACACGAATAGCTTTAACAAAGTGGCCTTCTAATTTATTTAGATTGTATTTTCGCAACCAATTGTCACTTAATTTATACGGTTATATCGTATGGAAAAACTAACTTAAGCTAGAAAAGACAGATTTCAGCGAAAAATTAAATTATTTTTTTATAGCCGGAAATTCTCTGTTTAGTTAACTTTAACAAAATTAATACATGAATGATTTTATAGGAAACGTAATAACTAAAATTTCAAAAACAGCCGTTTTAGCATAAACTATTTTAAAAGCGCTTTAGAATTTCCGTGAAGCTTCCATAGAATGGGCTTCAGCCTGAAAAAACCCGCTCCAAAGCAACTCACGCACGAACGCCACTCAAGCAATGTCAGTTCTGAGGCAACAGCGTAGTTCTCCACGTCTAAATAATTCTCTATATCTGGCAGAAAATATAGGCGCAATGTTTGATGGAAACTCCTTTGTAACTTTACACGTCAGTAGTTCCTCGGTTTTATAAGGATTCAAATGCGGGGCGGATTTGAATAGCTTTTACATGCAAAGTTTATTGCTAATCTGTTACAGATTCAAAGCTTTCGTCTACACCGTTCCTTTTTATGTGATGTTTTGACGAGCTGGCAGAAGGCACGCTAGATTCAAATATAATATTCCTTTGCAATGGTGTGCAGAGCGTGGCTAGCGGTTCGATATCAGTAGATAGATGCCATAAAATATATCATCGCTGGCAGCAAACACATTTTCACGATAGTCGTTAAAGCATTACGCTTCGCATTTTGATGCATGAGCTAGTCCGGATTAAAAAGTAAAAAGTACTGACTGTTTTCGATATTTTTTTGTTGTTTGGAGTGGAACTCGGATCGCTGCAGGCCTATTTCAAAGTCCCGTCAGGCTGTGCCGTACATAACTCTCCCCCGGGGCGCGCCGCACTGCGTCGTGACTCGCGACACATTACTATTTACTGCCATAAAGTGTCAGATTCTTCGGGTCAAATAAACAGTAAAACAATCCTACTATCTTACTCGCGTAGTTAAAATGTGAAAATTAGTAAGATGTGCGTGTTTTAACCGATTCGGATCTAAATAAGTGCAGATCGTAGCCTGAAATAGCATTATTGTCTTTTAAAATGATACAACGGGAACAATCTGCGCTCGGAAGCTAATTATTCACATTAAGTTCTTGCTAATCGTATTCTCATTGTTATATCTACGCACACACATTTTCAGAAATAAATTATTCATGGAAAACCTTTTGTAATTGATACAAGGTTAACAGTGGGATACCAATTTAAAATGGTGATAATTAGTGTGAAGCTTTCTATAGAAATAGTAATGAAGGAAGATTGTGACTCAGTGGGGGTGAAAGCCGTACTAGAGCGGTAAGAACATGTCTGTGTAAGTGATGATTTATAACCGAGGATCGCTCACTTCGCTAATTACTAGAACGTGCCACGTGTCGCGTTGCTTCCTTTTAATTTATACTTTTCTTATGGAGTTATTCAATACACCTCCGAGCAAAACTGGCTTCCTACGAGTTTGAAACTTATACACCTCATTTGCGTTTGGACGATTTATGTCATAGCATTATCCAAGAAATTATAACTATGTTATAGAGGCACTATTGTATTTTGATGTTCTCTCTGGCAGAAATCTAGCTTCTATACGAGCGTTTCGTACTCTACGACTCTATAAAACTTTACCCTTTCAATACGGGTCTCGGTTCTACTCGTAAATGCACATTAGCATAATAATATATTTTATAAATATGAAGCTGTTGTGATACTTTTGTACATTGTAATACAGTCGAGAAGATGCATAAAATAGGCTCAGCTTACCACAAAATATTGTCAGTGATTCTAAAATTTATTCAACGATACTAACTATTATCTGGTGTAACTGGTGCGTGCAAAAAATGGTATTCATTTTGTTTGCGAATTTGTAACAAAGTTTTCGCAAAAAGCAAAGTAAAATAGCCAATAAAGCCCTAATCATTTTATGTTTCCTTGCTTCAAACTGCATATGGCCAAAAGTTTTTTCCTTTACCTCTTTATCACATTTCCTTGACTTCAAGCGATAAAAAGTTGTTTCGTATACAAAATTACGAAATCCTTTGTATACAAAGGAGTTACACGCTTTATTTTTCAGACAAAATAAAATGCCCGTAAAAAATCAGAGGAACTGGAGCGGGAAAGAACGGGATAACCACAGTAGTTGATCTCAACGCCCAGTTATCGGCAAAAAGGCAGTGTTTTTCGCGATACTCGCTCGAAAAAGGTTGTTATTTTCTTGCCTCATAGTTGACACATTCTTAGCTCGTGATAGTATAAAATGTTCTCAGGCTTTACTGAGCTTCAATGCCCTACCAGCTTCAGTCATAATACCGCGAAACTTGAGAATGATAGCATTATATTAAACAATGACATACAAACATAGCGCAAAACTCAACAATGCCACTACTAAAATTATTATTTTTTATTTATTTTTTTGATTTGTCTTAGGTAAAGGCTAAATGGCTCTTGGTAATAATGGATGTCGATAGTTTTATCGCGGTGGGGCAATCAGTCGGCATAGCGTAGTAACTGCGTCTTGGAAGCGATGGCGCACGTAAACCAACGTTTGTCACTTAGCAGTGTCAGGAAACTGATTTTCTTTTAAATAATAATTGAACGTCACTGTTAATGTTTTGGTTTAGTCTTGTGTTACATGTAATTATATCGCAGCTTTCATCTAACATATATAAGATGGCACTAAAAATCTTATACCGTTTTATTTATGCACAAATTAGTAGATTTGCTAAATTGAATGTAAAGTTTGACGACCTCTGTAGCGCAGTGGGCGAAGGTCCGCCTGAGACGCAGAAGGGGTCCCTCTGTAGCGCAGTGGGCGAAGGTCCGCCTGCGACGCAGAAGGGGTCTGGGTGTTTCTATGTATAATATAATATGTATGTATTTACAAACAAAAAGTATATAAGTAGTTTATCAGTCATTCTAGTTCCCATAACCCAAGCTCTGCTTACTTTGGGGCTAGATGATGTTGTGTGAAAAGTCCAGCGTTATTTATTTATTTATTTAAAGTGTGACGCCCACGACATCATGGCGAGTTTGATGCCCGATGTCTGTATGTATAGCCGTGCTGGGTCTGAGTGTTATGGTAGGTACTGTGATACCCGCAGTTCATGATAAATAGGTAGGTAATATTTGTTATTTCTTGCCGATTTATTCTCAAAGCATCAAATCTACATAATATCAATGCTGATGACGGAATTCAGCCATGGGTTTAAAAGTCTAGCTCTTTCATCCACTAGTAGAACATTATAATAATAAACTAACTTTTACTACGCTTAAAATGTGAGCGTCTTACAAACCCTCTTAATATTTTTGAACCTGTTGCCAAAAGCAAAGTTCGACCAAGTAAGCCGTTAACTTAGCGTCTTCTACTCAGTCCATTGCACTTTCCTACTTTAGAACAAATGCTGAGGCAGACTACCATTTCACTCCACAACTTAAAACCTACGCGGGCTTTGGTTTAAACTTTTTTAATATATGTATATATATTTTTTTATTTCTTTGTTAAAAATCGTACTTAAACAATTTGAAATTCACTATCAAAGGACATGAAACATACTGAAAATATTACTATTATTTAAAGTAACATTACAGGAGTAGAATCACCGTACCAAGTGTAGCTCTAGAGACTATAAACAAGGGATTCCAACCAAATGCTTTTTGACTTTGGTTTAACATCTGAAAGCAAATAAAAAAACACTTTTCAACGTATTCTTTGAGAGACAACTACATTCATTTAGGTGAAATGATCCTGAAAGCTGTGCAAATAGATTAAAAAGGAACACTGAAATGCTTCCTACTAAAATGCTATTGGCAAGTCTGTTAGAGTCGAAAATTGATTGTTGTTTCAGAGGGTTTCATGCGATTACTCACGCCGAAACTTATTCTCACCTACATTTCCCAGACCGCAAGTATATTTGAATAAAATATGAGCAGCGGGAAAAGTTCATGAAGTATTCGCACCAAAGAAAGCATTTTTATGTTATTTACGAACAAATGTGGATGTAAATTCATTTTTATGCATACTGTAATGCAAGCTTTATAAAGCTAATTAGACATTTTTAAGGGGCCTTCGAAATTGAGCGTCCATTTTATTGTTATCGTTTCGTGAACGAGTTCTGTAGGTAATTAAAGGTGAGGGTGGCGATCGATATTTCAGGGAAAAGAACATAAATCGACACAACTTATGTCTTACCGAAACGAACCAAAGTACCTACCAACACACTAATCACACTTGGAAATGAAAACTTGAGTTGCGAAACTTTTAGGCACCCATGAGATAGATAGAATACCTTTTTTTTCATTCATTTCCACGTGTTTTTTTTATATTTAGAGAAGTACAAGATTGTTGCAGTCACTCGTTTTTCAATTGCAATGTTATTTTTTACCCGAATGCCAAGAATGGTTATGTTTTTACAGTTATCTAACAACGCGGCTTGGCTGACATCCCAATGTAGAAACGAGAGCGCGTGAACACTACAGAACTATTAATTTTTTATCAAGCTGGAACATATTCCAACCACAGAGAAGGAAACTTTTTGTGAGCGCTCTGATTGAGGCGGAAGTCTGTTTTAGGCACAATGCATTATTAAAACAATTGTATCACTGTACAAAAGAACCAACATGTTGCTGAGATTCTGTAGACCTTTTTACTAATGTAACCCCAACATTAGGCGAAATAAAACCGGCTGTATACGCAACAATCAACTTTAGTAATTTTGGAGAATACTGTATTATTAACTTTGTTAATTTTGCATGGCATTCACAATAGCTTCCTGAAACAATATTAGATCTAAAACCTACACATTTCCACTGTAGCAATTGATGAGGAGCTTGTTTTTATTAACTATAGTTTCTTTTGTTGCGCACAGTAATCTAAAGAAATTAATACAAACCGTTCCCTATCATACCCAGCTATCTTTATTCAAGAATGCGAGATATATATAACATTACAACGGATACATCCGCAGAGTAAATCGTATATGTTATCTGCTTCCTCTCATATGGGAGGCAAATAGCGTTTCGTGAACGATAAAGTAATCAATAGGCTACAATCCTATTCAGGGGTTGAATGGATGCGAACAAACAATATCTTGTTCTGTTGCCAATTTAACCAATTTCGGTCAGATCAAGGTAATTCCATGTATCACGGGTAGGTAACCATTATTCACTATAATAGTCTAAGCGTCTACCCACTTACTAAAATAACATAAATATTCCTTACATTCTGGTTAAATAAAACTCTATTTAACCCTTCTTTGGGATCTGTTGTTATTTTGTCAGAGTAGCTTATTATGAAAAGCACTTAAAAGTTATTCTAACAAACGGACATTCTTCGTGATTGATTATAAATAATCCTGAGAACAACAGATTCTCTAACAACTTTAGCAACAATATTGACTATTATCATTGTATTTCATAAATACAAAGTTTATTGCATAGATAAACAAAGTTGTTCATAACGCGAAAATGGGTGAAACGGTTCTTATTTTAATGAGCTGTCAAAATGGTTAATTTACTCATAGCTTTTTATGAGGTAGGTACTTACCTACTTACGTACGTACCTACGTACTTACCTAAGTATTTTTTATTAATTAAAATCAGTAGCAATCTAGGTATCTATGTATCTGAAGCTTACTTACTGACTTCAAAAGTCCAACGAACATTTTCAGTTACTTTTCCCATTTCAGGAACAGCGCACGAATAAGTATAAATTTTAATAACAATTTCAGTTAAATATTAAAATACGCCCAACTTGCGCCATTCGGTACAAAAAAGCTCCAAACTTGTGACATTTTACACGATTAAGCCGACGTTATGATTAATCTTGAGATGGTAGGTAATCCGGAGTTAAAAAAAATAATCTCGACGCTCAAAGAAAGATGACGAGCTAATCAAATTTTGCGCAAGTTCGGAAAGTTCTCAGTGAGTTCTCAGATTCAATTAGTAGATACGCGTCCGCGCGCCGGCAGTGGCCCGCCTCGCCCGCGGTCCCGCGCCTCCCAGTATCTCACGGTGATTTTCATTATTATGCCTACAATAACCGTTCCAGCGCCTGCCCCAACGATATTTGCCTTTTTGCACAACGCAACTCGAAATATTATTTCATTGTTTCAATTAACTCTCCGACCGCTAAAGAAAACAAGCTTGAAGGATTCGAAACAGACGGAGCTTTCCTCTTTTCAAAACATTCAAGAAACAAATGAAAACATGTAACCACTGCGCCTTGTACTCTTTGTTTTTCTTCAAGATTTATATAATGTTAAATGTACGAGAAATTGAAATATAAATTGTTTAAAATTTCCTGTAGAAGGTACGTTTTCAATCATCAACAATAAGAGTGTTGAGAAAGTGGCACCTCCGGGAGGCAAGTTGGCGAAAGATATGTGCGCCGCGCGTCACATTACCGCTCACGACACGTGCACATAATCAACCACTGGAACTTTGTGTATTTTTCACGTAAACGTCGAATCGCTCCCTGGAGCCGGCCAGGCCGATTCTCCGGCAGCCGCTCGCTCATCTGCCGGCGATAATAAAAATAAAAATTGCTTTTCCACTTAAAGCGGAACATTCTATCGATGGCGACAAGCCCCTCTCAGCCTTTGATCTGCCATAATAAATTAAAAATTAGAATCACGTCAAGATTACCAACAATTTTAAAACACGACAAAACTTTTCACATAATGTTCATCTCGTTTCTACGTTTTGTGAATGGAAGAATAATTTTACTGAGAGACCGAATAGAAAGTCGACGTTATTATTAAGGGCACTTTAATGATGGCAAAGGCGACTGTTGAAACAATGACTTCCTCCATCTCAGGAAAGGTATTGAATCTTTGTGGAAAGTTCTGCAGTTCCTTGTCCGACCAGAAGGTACCTCGAGGACACTCCTGCTGTAATAAAAGTTTATGGGTTCCATTTTATTCCACAAAAACGCTATTACTTGTACAAATGTCTGGTTTTACTTCCATCAACGTTTCTTTATTTTGTTTTAACTGTCCGTATTTTTTTTATTTTGCATTATACCCTAGCTACTCAATCATAATTAACCCGGTATTTGTCTGTGTGTTATTTGACAATGTGTGAATCAAATGGAAATATGTGGATCCTGCCCACCCCTTCCCACAACAAGATGTATTATGGAGGTATGTATGTAGATATTGCCTTCAAGTATAGTTTCCCAGTAGTGTAACGGTGCTTAGTATAATGCCTTTAGATGTAGCTTGTCTCCTATTGACATTATAGGGCCTCATTAATCTTGATACCTGATTAATTGTTCGAGACCAATGTACCGTGAAGAACCTGCAACATAGCTCCGTTAGATAACATTTAAAGGCTATGTGTACCCAACAGCAGCTAACTGTAATATTCTTGCGTTCTATGATGTTTAATCTAAATAAGTTAATAAATTCACCTTAGAATAAATCTGTGGTTTTCTACGAAAATAGAAAAGAAAGATGGCGTAACGTATACATAAACCGTTCCTAAATTACAGGGTAGCGAAAAAAAAAAAAAAAATATTAGCGCGCTTCTTAGTAGGCATGGCCTAGCTATTAATCGCTCGAAACCATTGATCTTGTATAATGAACAGCGTCAGTAATTAGGTACCTATAAACTACCTTATAATGACCTGAGTTTAATAAAGTCATCTCTAGCAAAAAAAACAATTAAGTAAACGAAAAAAAAAGCTTTCTGTCGTTAGATAAATGATCCAGAACTAAACTGTTTTAAGTTGATTATCATTGGTCAGGAAAAAATGCTAGTTTAGGCACATCTAAGAATACGATTTAAAAAAGTAAAATGTTTGTAAAAGAAACTGTTTCATCTATTGATAAAATATTTTGAAGTTTGAAAAGACAGAATATTCATCCAATCTTTTGTGTAAGGTAAAGGTGTAGAAATATTCAGTCTACATGCTACACCTGTTACACGGGCCCCATAACTCAGCAACGCGGTCGCTCCATCGTATAAAACTTCCAGAGAATATCCAGTGAAAAGTTACCAATTTAACTTCTATATCCTTTACATACGAGAACTTTATGGATATTGAATCGTTATTTAGGCTGTTTCAAAGTCAATCGAAATAAACAACCAACGCGTAAAAGTTTTCTAAGCGCTTTGCGCTAATCTTATCTGACGTATTATGCGGAAGTTCGGATAGAGGTTTTTACCCCTTCAAACTAAACGACTGAATGGTAAAATTTAGATGAAATTCACCATGGAGCAGCTTACCTATCTATAACCTGGATTGATGCATAGGCTGCTTTTTATCCTGGAAAATTTAAGTAATCTTGAGAAATATCCCCCATATTTCTCAAGATTACTTCAATTTTATAATATATCTGAACATAGTCTACTTATATGTATAAAAACCAAAGGAAAATGGAAGAAAAAAATCTATACTTATCATAAACTTGAAAGTGATTACTCATAGAACTGAACCACACCACCAAAAGCAATGAACAAACAGATATATCCATAAACTGTTTCTTTCAATATTTATAGAGCTGAAGAGTTTTGACGACCGTCTGCTGAAACTTTAGAACAACAACAAAACAGATAAGCATATCTTGGCGAACTTCATGAAGTACCTACTAAACAAAGAACTTGAAACGTTTTTTCTCGACAATACTTGCGGGATGCGGTAGGTACACTTTTATATAAACGCGTATTGTTGGCTTCCTTCGTTTGGGTATCGGCGCCAGATCGCTTTGCAGTCTACCTTGCACAACATATTATATTTACTATTATAAATGCGAATGATTAGATGGACGGACAGATGGATAGACGGACAGATCTATCTATCTATCTATCCAGCCGGTAGCACCCACTGTTGGGTATAGGCATCTTCTCTTTCACGCTACTCCTGGCGGTCTTGTGCCAGCTGGACGGACGGATAGAAAAAAAAATAACGAGCTGGCAATCTTAATCTCATCGAAGTCATGGTGTTTATGGCGCGATCAAGTCCACAGGCACAACCTGACTTCACCCACTACTGAATAAAGGCTATCTATTTCCCTATGCCACTTCTTACGGTCTGACTGTGGTCTGAATGAGCGCTACGTATAGCCAAATTATTTAGCTAAACTAATAAAAGAAACAAAAATCTAATTTGTAGCACAGAGTTAATCATTGATTCTTAGCAAGCGACACCTCAATAAACATCCTGCTTCAAGCGAATTCACCTTCATTCGTCCCAAAGTAGAACAAAAACGTTTCACTAGAACTACGTACGAGCAAACTAATTACTTTAAGTGTGTGATCGTGGATCCCTGAGGCCAAAGTCCTTAACTAATGCATGCGGATTTGCGAATGCGCGGCTTTACGGCTCAGTCAAATTAAAACGGTTCATTTTAGGAAGTGAAAATTACTTACTTATACAGATAAGTGCACTTAGGTCAAAGTGAATAAGATTTTGACAACTGATAAACAGGATCTCAACCACAGACCTTAAAAAAAATGTTTGCTACGCCCTACGTTTATGATCTCAACTGTATCCCTCAAACAATGATTAGTTTATTTACTATCATTGCTCCTAAGGCACCGAGTACTGGTTTGAGAGAACTGGTGACACGATAAGAAGAAGAAGAAGACTGAGCAAATCGATTTTTTACAATTGCAAGGTAAGGAACGCTGGCTCAAGCCTTATGAAAATATAATAAAATTGACTCTCAAATCTAGTGTATTTGGGGTTTTAATATTCATTCATTTCATTAATTTATTTATATTTTAAAACGAGGTTGAATTAAATAAACTCCAAAAAAACCCGAACCCGCTTATAATATTATTTAGAACAAATAGTTTCAGATAAAAAACCATAACTTTGTTGAAAAATCGCTAAAATGCCGATCGCGGCATCCGAGTTGCGGTCACAAATACCGCCGGTCACATCCCAGAGAGGCAACATTCAGCCGGATATTGGGGAGGGCCGCGGTCGGATTTAGGTGGCAAACAGGGCCTCGAGCAATCAGATCAGACGAATTGAAAATTTCAATGTCCTTTCAAATCAAACACGAGCTCGTCTTATCGGCTTACTGCTGGTGATTTGTCAAACGGTATGCAAATACTTAGATCGACCATCAATGTGCATATATTGTACTTTTTAGTTTGAAAGAATAATTTTCCGTTTGTATAATAACTTTCCTTTTTCATACGTTACACAAACCCAACTCTCCAAGTAGACACAATCTTGTGTTGATTTATGTTATAGGTGTCCACGCTTCCTGCCCCTGGGCAGGTAAACACTTAAACCCGCTCTGGGGAGAACCATGAAACTTTTACGTCCTTGCCCGTGCACCTATTACACGGACGTCATATTTCATTGAATGGGTCGACGCCGCTGGCTTTTATTAAACTCGTAACGGACATTTCCATCACCTTTTCAATGCGTATGATGAACCTACCCACTGTATTAATTTGTTTTTGTTTGTCCATCAGTTTGTTTTAACAGTATATTTTATTTATAAAATATGCTGTATAGGTACAGATGTATTTCATATTGGTTTATTTGATTTGAATTCAAGCGGAAACCTGCTCTATGCCTAATACTATTTTATGTTGTTATAAATATACGACTTTAATTCAATATGGTTCTAAACCGATTTTCACTGGCAGAAGTTATAAAGAGTAATTTAGGTTGATTTGAATTCTGTTAAAATAATTAGAGATTCTCAAAAGAAGGTGTGGGCTCCAGTGAGCTTGAAATAACACAGTGTCACATTTATTACAGACATTAAATACAAATACGAGTCCATACGACCTACCTACCAAACTAAATTCTGCAAGCGAATCCACAAATCCCGTTCTAAGGTGTTTGTTCAATTTGCGGGAAGGGCCCTTACCTGAATTCTTTTCAGGGCCTCCGTCAACGTTTTAAAGAGGCTTATTTAGGCTCTCATAGTGTTTTGAGGTATATCTAAATTTAATGCTTGGTTGTTTGTTAATATTAATAAATGACATTTTTTGATACTTAAAAGTCATCAGAATTAAAATGTTTCTTTCATTAATAAGTCAATTTCATGTCTTCATATCTATCTAACGTTGCAACGCGATATATTACAGCCCCCGCAAAACGTTTTCAATTCGCGATGTTTTCTATATGATAGCACAAATAACAATTCAATTTGTCGCATTAGTATCAATATAGGAATCCATTCGTGTATTGTGGCGATCTCGGACAATCTCACGTGACAGGAGGTGACAGCGAGTGACAGCTCGGTTGTGAACCACTGGCAACGCTAACGTGATCAATCATTGATGACAATTTGGGACGAAAATTTTCCGCTTAAACCATTCCGCTATATTTAAAGGGTTAATTGATTCTTGATAGCGGGAACCGACTGTGGAGTTCTAATCGCTTGAGTATTACCTACATTGTAATTCGATTCTTAGTTAAAGATACTCCAGTGACATACAAATTGATTCATCTATTTTATACTACCTACCTATAAAGAGGTACAAGTACATAAGTACTTACCTACCGACTTAATGTAGTTAATCGTTTGTAAGAAGTACAGTTATTATGGTATTTTTCACCCAAATGCTGATTAATAAAGTATGTAGATGAACAGAATACAGGACAATTTACTTGAATTCATAATTATGTAGCTAATCAACCGCTCTACAAACGACCAATAGGTACACGTACAGAGTGTCAATAGGATAACGAATTCCGATACCTACCCTGCTTACATTTACCAAAGAATACACTCATGATATCCCTCAATAGATACGCCACGCAAGCCAAGCCAGCAAACGAGTGCCATAACGAGCACATATTGAGACGTGGAGCGTTGTCACGTAGCCACACGTCGGCTATCCGTGGCACATTATGCTGATTCTGGCGCTGTGCGAACGACACGTGTCCTCAACGAGCCACACAACAAGCAGAATAAGATTTAGATTCTTATCGCATCTCAAAACGTACCTGAATGCCACGAAGTGGCACTTGTGACAAACATTTTATGAAATGTTTTTAACAAAAATGTTCAAGTTAGTCTGTCAACAGATAAACTTGAACGATTTCCGATCGTAAGGTCATAGGTTCCATCCCGGTCGTGCACAAATGAGTTTTTCTGTCGAAAAATGTATGTGCACTATGCTAGTACTCTCACAGTGAAGGAAAACATCGTGAGGAAACCGGCATGTCGTAGGACCTAAAAAGTTCGAAAACATGAGTCAAGTGCACGAAAGGAGCCTCTTTGAGGCGGACTTAAAATCCTTTCACCACACTGGTTCGAAAGAACTGGTGACACAATAAGCAGCACGCATTATGCTAATTTGAACTTTTAAACCCCAATGGCCAAATATTTACCAGTCGTTACAGACTTAATTTGGGAATTGTTTGAGAATGTCCAGTCAACTTTCTAGTTTAATGTAAAGCTTTTATGATTTTAAAATTATCATATTATTTATACCGCGTTTATATTTATTTTTCTTATATAAGAGCATATCAAGTGTTTATGTTATAACATCTCCGAGCCCCATTGCGGCAGTAAAAATGCCCATTTATTATTTTTATATGCAGTGACTGTGACATCGAATTATTAATTTACCCAGAAACGTAGAGCCAGCTTTGTAGGAGTGGCTAACTTTATTTTGTCATGATCTATCTTGTGAAAAAAAATAGTCATTTTCTGTGTTGAATGTATATTGTAATAAAGGTATTGATGACCAAGAAAATCTGTTTCTTTTCTCAAAAAAACAACTGAGAAAATTGGGTCCGGTTCTTTGGCAGTAATTGATAATTCAACTTAGATTAAGCATCATTGATATGTTTTCATAGCTCAAGTCACCTTATTTTATGCTATAAATAATTAAAACCCACGTCAAACAACATGAGCACGCATTTAATTATCAAAGCATACTAAAATAAAGTCATACTGAAAACTTTATGAATGCGAGTTCGAATCTAAATTTACGTCCGCGTAACCAACTGGTTAAACTTTTGCTTAGCTAACACACCCAAACATGTTTCACGAAAACTTTCTCATTAGGCGTGTATTCGCCGAAATGGAATATGAACAAGAGGTTATTTACGTGATAAACTGCGGTTAATTTTATAAAACGAGCGATGCGAGCAATTAATCGATAGGTACTCCCGTTTGCGCATTGTTTGCGTGCCTATCAACGGCAGTATAAATGGACACCCAATAATTACCTGTGATTTTGCAAAACAGATCGTGGTAATGACAAGTTTTAACGCGGCATTATCTCATGCAAGCACCGGCGGCGTTTCTGTCCAAAATATTATTTACAAATAGGGACCGTGGCAGCAGGGCGCATTCGTGATAACTTGCCAAACACCGAAATGACGTCGGGAAATTACAACAGTAATCACATTCTGCCTTCGTTCTGCTAACGAAATTTTACATGAAAGCCCAGTGATTGCTTGGTACCCCGAACCTTGAACGAAAAAGTTAATCATGAAAAGTGTGCGTTGGATAACGGATTGTGGATTCCGTGAGATTTATTTTAACGTGACCTGAAATTATTATTTTGAGAAGCACACTCACTTCGAGTTAAAATAATAATATATGGAATTGGAATTACCTATAGTTGTAGGTATAATTCAAAATGTAGAGAGGAATAAATGAAACTTTTTCGCCATATAACGGAACCCTGAAACAACTTTGCTAACGACAATAATGAATTTTGTACTATGTATAAAACCTCTTCACAAAACCTTTGTGAGGAAATAAAGAAACATAAATTACAGCGGCAAAATTGGGGTTTCAAAGAGCGATTAGGTAACGTTCGCTACCAAATATAAATTGGATTGTTTACAGCTTAAATGTGAATTTAAAGACTGAAGATGAAGGAAAGCAATAATACATAATTTAAAAAAAATCCTCTGTCATCTAACTGCAGAGATGACATAATGTTTTTTTATAAAAATTTACGAAACTATAGTCTTATGTTGATGTTGTTGTTAATTACGTAATAAAACAGCGCTTCGTCAAATCGTATAATTATTTCAAAAGCTAGCTTCATATCTCAATAGCGACATAAATTTGAATTTCCCCGCCTACTAATAAAGTATTCTTTTTGACGAGTGTTTTTATAGGTCCGCTTGCTTTTTAAAAATATACACAAAAAGTAACTTAGCGAATACTGGAGGGTCAATTAACAACGGCCGTGTAAAGAAGTACATCTACTTTACCTTTACCGAGAGGTCGGGGTCACGGAATTGGGAATGCTCTTTGAACTCAATACCGAGGCTACGCAATGAATGAGTATTTTCAAGTTTCATCCGAATGATGCAGTGTATAGGGTGCTATACGAAACCTAGGGATGCACGGATAAAGCAAGCTCTAGTGAATCCTCGAGTAAGGAAAAGGTTCAAGGTCCTTTGTCTTAGGACAGAAATACCGCTGACCGTCTCCGTTATTTCTATCCGTTAGACCTACGCATCTTTGGGTATTTCTTAGCCACTATCCTCATCGTAAAATTCGTATTTAATATTTATGTAGGTAATCAAATTAACGCAAGCGAAGCTGCGAGCAAAACTAGTAATATAGTAAAAGTAGTAAGTATCTCTTTTTTCATCTATAAAGTGCCTACACATCGTTGGCTTACGACGAGACAGTGCAATGACTTTAACCTCGTAAAAATATTGCACTGAAAACCATGATAAGCCAAAATTTTAAACTTACTGACTGAAAAAATTAGTTAAAGCGATGAAAAATATAACATAATTAAGTAAACTGTATTTGAGCGATGGTGCGGCCGCACTGAGCCCTACTATATCTGTAAAAGCCATTGCGTGCACGCCTCACTGCGGACGCGACTCTGTTCAACGGGCATTTCTAATACCGCGGATAGTTCCAACAAAGGTTGAAAAAGTTTCGAGTGAACTGAATTTGGGTTTTTTAAATGAACTTTGTTCATCTAACAGCGTGTTAGAAATTTTATTATGACAGAAAATGTGTGTAAATGTTTGTATACGGCTCGGTCTTTGTGTATAAATCGAATGCTATGCAAGAAAAAGATTTACTGTAATATAACTGCAGTTCGGTGATACTTATGTCGTAGGTTAATAATTTTATTTGTAATATTCATATTGAGAACCCCTTAAATTAAGAAAGGAAATAAAAATGCAACAAACCATATCGAGAAGGATGGAAAAGGTGTGTCGGAATAAATCACATTACCATTCCCATATATATTCATTATCCCGAATCATAAATTCATATCGGAGACTTTAACAAGTCACTCGTATAATTACGGCCGTATCCATTTACCAATGACTTTTGCATGAATACATGACTGAATACGAGGCGAGAAATTAGGGTGAGAAGGCAAGAATACCTAAATAACGCTTTTCAGATGAGTAACACGGATTCTCGGGAAATAAATTAATCAAGCGGTAGGGCAACCCACGTAGCGCAGATTTACGAGAAGGCCCAGTGTCCCCGCACCTCCCCTTAGGCCCGCGACCCGAGGATCTAACTCCTAACACTACACAACTCATCAATTTCCTCAGGACATGCTTTCGGAATCCTGTTAATTAAACTATGCCGCCAAATTAAACGCGGAATATCGCGGTTACTCCCCGCTCCGGAAAGTATTCACATTACACTCACCCGACCCACAACAAGAATGAATAAATTATGACGAGTATGGCTCACAAGTATGTGCCGAAGCTAATGCTACCGGAAATTATAAATCTTCAAATGTTGCTGTTACCTGAAGCCCGAAATACAGCCTGCGGTATTCAGTATTGCAAAATTACGGCAGCCAGCAGCCATTATGATTTTAGTGTACAGTTTCCTGCGATTGGTTAATTTCGTTAATGAACCCATTACAATATTTATGCGTAATTCATAATAGAATTTATTTTCTACCTATTCTCAAAATATCAATAAATTGGTACACTGCAGCAGTCGAAATCGATGCATAACCCTGAAATCGAATAAAGCTTGATAACCTTTTGCGTACACTTAGAACGTAGTATAGATGTCGAGGCCTAACGGCTCGTCTTACGTGGGCGGTTTGACGCGAACGACAAGCGGTGCAGTGCGGCGCGGCGCGAAGCGAAGCGAACGCGATCAGTTTGTTTGACTTTTACGCGCGGAGCGGTATACTAAATCTGAAGTCTGTAGAAAGATTCACGCGCACGTAGGACAGCCGCGCCGCGCCTGCATCGAATCGCGTCGCTTCGCTTCGCAAACGCGTTCGCGTCAAACCGCCCATGTAAGACGGGGGGTAAGTGTTTTGTGTGCATGTGCATAAGGTTAGTTACCTATGAGGCTGTGCCGGCTGGCGCCGAGGCTCTGCGCGGGCGGCGAGCCGGGCGCTCGCAGCGCGCCGCCGCCGCCGCCGCCCAGCGCGCCGCCCTCCAGCGCGCCTGTTGACAAAACCTATATTAATTAAATCATTACATGTTAAAAACTAAAATGAAAACCTTTTTAAATTTTGGACTACGTAAAAAAGACAGTATTAAGGTCGAAGGGAAACGCGACAGGCGCAAGAGAGTACTGGAGAGGACTGGCAACGAAGGGACGCCTTATTAGGCGTCCCTTGGATATTTCCAGGCCTAAACTAATATTATAATGAGGAAAGATTTGTTTTTTTGTTTGTTTATTTGTGTTGAATAGGCTCTGAAACTACTGAACCGATTTGAAAAATTCTTTGACCATTAAAATCCTACATTATCCCTGATGAACATAGGCATATTTTATCCCGGGAAAGTGTCATTTTCCCGAGGGAGCGCGGGTAACACTAACACAGCGACTGACAGCTAGATATTCATATTTCTTGAACCCACATTTTAGGTAAAATTATTTCGTCAAGGCAAGGAAATTAGGTGTCACACAACATCAGCTGTATCAACAAAAATAGAGCAGGATATTGATTGGCTTTTTCGGTTTCCAATAACGTATCGGTGATAAGGGCTCGGATATGGCGGACATTCGAAATGTGTGCGAACGGGCCACCGGGGAGTCGTCTGCCTGCTTTATGCCCTCTAATGTGGCGATTTGTTGCACACACGCAAATGGAAAGAGCTTACAATAATTCATAAAATCATGCTCCTTTTAACATGAAATGTAGGTAGTAATATTGTTGAATAGACACCAAAAGTATGCTCGTTATGATTATTTCTACCGCGCTTCAGGGATACTTCAGGGACAGTCGTTATATTTTAATAAAATAAAAGACGATATATATAAAGACATCTTCCTGTAAAAAAAGCGACTGGAACCCCAAGACAAATCATGTTTATTGAAGTATCCTTTATTTCCAAGAGCATTGCAAAATATAAGTATGTATATGTATAGGTATCTATGTACTACATATGTCAAAAGTTACATAATAATAAAGTTGCATAACTTATGAATGGAATAGCAAACAATATGTATAGGTAGAGGAATGGGTTACCTTGGTTTTCAGTAGGAATTTTTATAAAATTTTACGCGTGTTACCTCCATAATAGGTAGCTGTAAAGATTATATTTAAGGTTTTTTGTTAGGTGTAAGTAATAGATAAACAAGATAAAATTAAATGTATAGTTACATAGAGTTTATGATAATATTCGACCATAATAAGTAAGACATGTAATAAACTGTCCGAAAAGAAGAGCAAAGAACGACAGCTTTGTTCATGCGGATAATAAAACAAGTACGAGTATAACTTAGTTATTTCAAGTGCCCGGTACAAAATATTGTCAGTTGTGCAGTCCAGTTCTACTGGTTTTATGAACCAAGTTAACTAAATTTATCGCTGTAATTTTTCCACATTTCTTTGCCTATTGTTTCAGCTATATTTGAGAATATTTTTATGAACATTTTTATAGCGGGGTAACACATGTATGAAATCATTCCTTTTATTCGTATTTACAGGGTTCTCGTTTATAGCGCCATTGTATTCGCCCTTATAACTCTAAGCACGTACTTGCCTTTGTTCAATTAATTAAAAACCACATAAAACAATTTATGTTCGCTCATTTAAATTAAAAGGAGTGAGGTGCACATTTGAATTTCAGTTACATTATTGGAAAGCATAATAAGGGTGAAAGTAGGAGTTTACATTTCAGAGCCAATATTATTTTTTATGCGTACTCGAGTATGTTTCTATCGATATGTAAGCCGATATCAATACATTGAGCCCACAAAGGCGATACAACGTGGCGGAACGAATTTATAAAGTTTTTTTTGTATAGAGTAGGGGTGTCGTTGAAAGAATATTTACTGGCTATGAGTAATATTTAGTCACTGCGTAATGAAAAGCTCTATAAAAATGCAAATGAAATGTAGATGAAACATTTTGTTGAATTTGCATATTCAACGTTTGTCAGTTTTGTGATTTGTAAAAATCATAGAAATGAAAACAGTACAAAGGATACCTACTTGCCACCTTTATGTGAACGATTCTCAAAATAGACCAGAGAAATACATATTACGAGTATAAGTATGTAAGTACTATAGTACCTTTGAAGCAATCCGTTGATAGGGACCAAAATCTATCGGTGCTATGACTTCGTCGTTACATTTAAAAAAACCTACTTAAAGAGAAGTAAAAGTTCATGACCGATTTTATCCAGTAGATCAATTCATCAGAGTGTTTATTTTAGAAACTGTAAACTCCTACTTTCACCCTAATTATGCTTTCCAATAATGTAACTGGTTTGGGCATGTAGAGAGGATGTATGACAGTCGTTTGACAAAGCAAGTGTATGAGGCAAGTGTGTATGGGACATCTGGAAGGGGAAGGCCTAGGCGAACCTTCTTGGATCAAATTGGCGACATTTTGGAGAAGGGCCAGGTCAAAAGTACCCTAAACCGGCGAGCATGTATGAAGAATGTAATGAGAGTGAATGAGGCAAAAGTTGTGTGTCAGGATCGTAGCAAGTGTGCACTGTGGTATCTGCCTACCCCTTCGGGAAAGAGGCGTGATTTTATGTATGTATGTATTTTAGAAACAGGTTTAAATGTTTCCAAGTTCTACGAACCGAACAGGAATTGGTCGAGAGATTGCCACAAGTACAAGTTCATAATATATTCACAACAGTCTCAGACCTCAATCTTTGGTACCTAACGTTTAAGGGCACTTTAAACTTCATCAGATATTCCTCAACTAAGCTAAGGAATTATTGAGAAACGGGTAAGTAAACAAGAATTGCTTTGATTTTACTACATATACAGCTAAAGATACTTTTTGTATATAGTGGAAACACTTCGGCACCTGCTCGTGCTCTGAATAATATTTGCTGTGTTATTGCATAAGCTGAACTTTAAATAAGGCACTTATCATAAATAGTATTTAATAAGCTGACGTGATGGTCCCTTTTCAGCGATTTTGATGCGCTCAGTAATACGGATCGACAATTAAACGAGTTAATAGTAAAAGTTGAACGTGGGTCGAGAAATAGGCCACTTCAGGCTCCTTTGGAATCGATCCGCTTGATATCTTTCTAGCAATGGTCCTGCAGGGTGGCATTTCAGCGGTTACTCCACCAATGCTCTACTTAGAGTGTCTGCGAAGCAAATTCAACGAAAAATAAAATTGACCGGAATTACTTTGTACAATAGCAGCACGAAAAATGTTCACGTTATTGCAAAATATTTGTTGCAGGTCTAGAATTGTACCTACTATAATAGAACTCATGCAGAGATAGTTTCTGCTTCTTACGACATGGGAAATATCAGTTTCCACAGTTAAAAGTAAAATTTTTGTTGACAATATAACGCAAAATTTCATAAAATTATTAAAAGGCTCAGTAAAATCAACCTTCAGCTGTTTTGATCGTATGCGTAACCACGCATACTAGGGAGAATATCAAAACACCCAATTTCCTTCGAATGAACACAAAGCTTTTTTATGATTTATCTCGCCACTCAAACCATTAACGTTTGGTAACAGTAAATTCGAGGCTTAGTTTTAGTGATGCGCATAAGCGAAATAAAAGTGCGTATACGGAACTTACTTTTTGTAAGTATATGAATCTAAATATCTGACTTGATTTTATGCAGTCAATGTAAACCAAGAGACCGCCAGCCAATAAGATTATATAAAGTCTTTTGTCGTAATCAACATAACAACCTTAATTCAAACTAGCATACCAGCATACCGTAAGAGTTTGGATTAGCTTATCGTTTCCCCGATTCAAACAAACATGATACAACTACACGAACGGTACTCATCTGTACAGTGCATCACTATTTATGGCCATGGGAATGGGAATAAGGAAGGCGGTTGATTAGTGACAACAAAGTTTCATCCCCTAAATTTCTTGTTGGAATCGAGCCAACAGCCGTTAAAAGAACTTAATGCAATGTATGAGCATGTTACTTGCAAGAACACAATCCTGTAAAAAATGTATTTTGATGGTTATCGTCCTATTGTATTCTGAATCGGAATAAGAAGATTACTTAAAGAATCTTGTCTGTTTTCTGAAGTTTTCTGAAATGGCAACACAATAAATAAATAATAACAGCTATTTTCTGTGGTAATGGGATTTCTAGATATTTTCGAGTTTGTCCATTTCCTGATTAATGGCATAAAATTCGATTTATCCAACTTTGAAGCAATGGTTGTAAAACCGATAAACGATTTAATTTATTTTATATAAAATAAATTATAACATCAGAAGCAATTTAAAATGTTAATAGAAATTTAAATGAATTGGCGCTTTCGAAGCGGATGTCAATCATATCCGAGTGGGACGGTGGCCGTTGATTAAAGTATAAATTACGGAGTCAAATGCACTCTGGCCGTGCCAAGGAGCTGGCTTACATTTATTAACAATATTTCTATTACAGTTTATAAAGTAACTAGCTACTCTCCACAGTGTAACCCGTGCTCCTTTGAGATAATACATCACTTTTCTGGGATAAAATGTAGCCAACATATTCCAGACTGTAATCTATCTCTTTCTTTTTCACCCAGATCTCTTCAGCCGTTTCTGAGTGACTAACGCAGTTTTAAGTTTGTAGGACCGAATAATACCCACCTAAGGTTTCATGTAATTCTCAACTGACTGACTGACTGTCATCGTTGCCTAATAGCCAAAACCGCTGAAACTAGGGAAACTGAGTTTTGAACCTTTTCATTATACCCATTTCATATTACCCATACAGGTATATTGTATGTAAAATCCCATAGAAACAATTCCAACCTATTTTAGGCGAAAATAGGATGGAATCGTTTCTATGGGATTTTTTGACAGGCGGTGTGATTAGTTTCAGTACTTACCCGTGAAGTACTACCGGTGGTACTACATACACGTATCCACGGGAAATATTTGGGACTCAGATTAGAAAAAATAAGTGAAGAAAAATAGAATTAGTACGTACTAATTCTATTTTTCTTCACTTATTTTTTCTATCAAAGTTAGGTAAAATAAAACATAAGGTTAGGTACGTACCTAACCTTATGTTTTATTTTACCTAACTAGTGGCGATGATTCTGTTGTTCACAGACTAAACTTAATTAAACTAAAACTTGAACGTTCTTATTTTGTTCTCAATAAAGACGAAAACGGCATGTCACCAAAAGTAACATTACTAAAATTATAATTAAAATGGGGTCTCTGAGCTTCTGTAACAGCTGATAGACACAGCAAGCAAAATGGTGTTGACTAGTTTTACCCACAAATATTTGATTTTGACTAAAAATAATTAATTTTAGAAATGTTAATGTAATAGTCATTCTATTATGGACTTTATCGTATACAAAATACGAATGAAGCATTTTAGTTTAGTTAACTTTAATCAGTGCACAACAGAATCGACGCCAGTAACTAGTATTACAAGTAGGTATACTTTACAGTATCCACCAAAAATGTACGGTTCCGTGAACACGATGAAAATAACGACCAAATTCTGTCCTATCCGTAAAATAACACCTCTGGTTTCGTATTTACTCGCTGCATCAATATTCCAAAAATCAACATAGCTGAACCGCAGTTTTCATTTCATAAAACAGAATATCCAAGTTGCAACTATATCGAGTCCTAATACCTAAATTATCTGCACTATGGCAATACCTAATAATGTTTTTTTATGAATTCATTCCTGTTATTGTTTTTTTATTCAATAAAAATTCTAAGGTGGAAGAGAACAGAAATCAATCGCACCTTTCACTTACTCTGAATTCTTATAGTAATAATTACGTTTTAAAAACTAAAAAGAAAACTGACTTCAATGTTTGACTCAGGACGCGGCATGACTCAGGGCGTCAAGTGAGGATAAGCCCACCCTATAAATCGAAATAGAATAGAAATCGAATCGACAGATAGCGCTTAGACTCCACCTATGCACCTGCGACTAATGGCATTATTTTGAAATTATAGAATTCCTGATCGGAAGGAAATTAAGTACTTACATACATTTTATGTCAAATACTGCACATGATTTCCTGGAGTCGTATTCCCGTTCTTTTTTTCGTTCGTTTGATGAATATTCGGATGTTCCTTACTACGATTTCAGACTTCAAGGGCCAATTTTTCGGTTAGAAATATTTGGTCTTAGGTTAGGACCGTGTTTTAACCTTGATCTTCTTATCGACCGAAAAATGCCTACAATGGAGCTCGAAGTAAGAAACATCCGAATATTCATCAAACGAACGAAAAAACTAACGAGAGTAACCCCTCGGGCATTACTAATGTCAAACTGACGATTCACAATAGTAAATCGTCAGTACAAAATATAACATGGCTAGGAGCGAAGGGTTTTAGAGTTTTACGGGAAAGCTATCAATCCCTCAGAAATAAAATCCACCTCGGGAGATACTCTTTGAAACAGAAAACGAATTGTGTCACCAATTGGTAGCCCCCCTTAGTAAGGCGGTTTGTACTGCAGGGGGGTTACCAGTGGTGACGCTGACCGTACATTGTTATTATTATTTATTCACAAAAAAAAAGGGCTTTGTCGCTGAGCGACTATATCGCCCAATCGGTAATAAACATCATCTAGGTCTAGGTCTTCATCATATGGTTTCACTTCACTTATTGGTTTCTTCTTCTTCTTCTTTTATTCCTTCTTCTTCTTTTCACTTTGACTTCACTTCAAATCTTTCTTCAAAATATGTATTACGTCGAAAACTTTAAACACATCGCGATTAAAGCTCATTTTACAATGAAAGCCGATAAGACTGACAAAAGCCTACTTCCGGGCGCCTCGGTCGAACTAATTTATATTCGATCTGATTATCCGGATTTCTCTTATTCAATTCGCATTACTTTAATGCTAAATTAAGTGATTGAGGTTTCTTCTTTACTTTATTGTTTGCCTTTGTTTTCCGAACGCTTACATAAATAAACACGAGATGATACCCAATAATTTGAAGAAAAGAATAATGAAATTCAGAAAATAGAAAAATAAATCACGATTTTGTTATGGATTCCAATAACACCGTGATCATTACATTAAGTGTAATGTTTCATAAATCTATCCCACAGCTGAACAAATGTCTCTCTCAAAATGATAATTTTCTTCAATCATAAATCTTAATTATAAAAAATATAGTTGCACAAAAGAACGAAAGATTAATAAATCATATTTTTTTTAGTGCATGGTATTTTTTTAACATCGTATGTACAACAACCAAAAGCTATTTTACTAGAAGGTGCAAGCAAGATAAGCTGGAGCTAAATAAGTGGATTAACCTTTTCATTGGCCACCACACTGGCATTTAATTAAACGGATATTAGAGGAATTCATTGCCAGACCAGTATGAATTGAATATTGAGAAAATAGTTTATTTTCAACAAGAATATTTCATACTTTACACAAAAAAAAATATTTTTACTTTCATACTAGATTCATATTTTAAAATAAAAGTTGTATTATAATCTTCTGCTTTCGTATCAACATTTCGAAGGAGAGAAAGGAATTTCGGATAAACTTTGGCCCGCAATAGGGAAGCATGAGCTGATAAAAAAGTAGTTAAATTTATCATAATTTATCTTCGAATGTGATATGTCTGAACAAAAAATACACCCTATCGACCAGACTTATCCAGCCAGGTGGGGAAACGTCTTAAATCGTCTCGCCGAAGTCTCTGAAAGCGAACCCATTAACCTGTACCTCTAGTGACGTCACTTATCGCGTCTCCCGAACCACTGAACCAGAACATTTGCGGAGAAGCTTCAGGAATCGCGAACTCACAAATGTACAAGCATTTTTGCAAGCGATGTGATCGATATTAACATATAGCTTTAGAACATTAACCGAAACAAATCGTTAGGACTAAAATTCGCTTTTTGTTTCATAGGCATGAATCTCATTTCAGAACATCCATTCCAGGTATAAAAAATGGTGCGCATAGCAGTGCGCATAAAAAAGATACACAGAGTGCGAAAAGTGGTGCACCAAGGTGCGCAAAAGGTCAAAAATGTCAAATGTACAAACTTCGTTCCAACCGAGTGTTCTACGACACTCACGTACTTTTTTTTCCATATTAAAGCTTCTTATTCTTACACATGCGAATCCGGCTGAGAAAGTTGTTTTCAGTTAAGCTCAGAAACCCATAAGTACCAACATTTTTCATCAACATAAAGCGTTAGGCCGATTAACTACTTTCCGAATAGTGTTTTGTGTTGGAAAATTGTAGAAGGGATCGAAAAAAGTTGTACGTATCTAAGGCGAAGTTAGAGTATACATTCTAACAAACTTTCACTATCAAAAAGTACAAAACACACCTACATGGATCGGCTGCGAACGACTAGGCGAGTCTATTTCTTTTTTTTTGTTTTATATGTCAGGTTACTTGTAATCGTGTACGTACTTATTTATTTATGTAAAATAAATATGCATGTGCTAAATATGTATTTAATTTTGGACGTGTCTACTCGTACAACCCATATTTTAAGTACTTTACTTGATCTGAGAGAATGTCTACCGTACCTCGATTATATTATACAGTCTTTTTTCTGTTTCAACTTTTTATTTATCTTGAAATAAAGCAACACCTTACAAAAACTCAAAAAAAAATGAATCAATAAACCAGAAAGATTTACTGTGATTCGATCAACATCGTAATCATCAGCTTTTATAGAGTCGGGTTGTGAAATACATTTTTTAACATTTTATAAACGAGCGTATCGGATGATTCGAACTGCCTAATAAATATCGAAACATGAGTGCTGAAAAACTGCTGCAGAGCGCTGAATAAATAGCAAGGTTGCGACCACGTCACGTACTCTGACGCACGTATGACGAGCAGTGTAGCCAGCTCATTGACCCATTATGAATAATATACTTTTATATCAAGGTTTATTAGAATAGTTCCGACGTCCTCGAATTAGATAAGAACGAATACTTTCACAATGAGACACGTTTTTATTATTTTATTTACTTGCTTCACCTTTGTTGCCTTTGTTGATATGAGAAAAGTCTTGCGACTGAATCGTGCTTTAGCCGGTTGATTTTGTTAGTATACATTATGTATTCTTGGTAAACTTCAGCAGTAGGTAAGGTTTAAGGCAGAGCTAATCTGTTTATGGAGCCAGAAATTGTACTCTTACTACTACTAAGTACAAACCTTATTTTTGAACTAAGAAGTATGATCAGGTGGATCGACGATCTTACATCTACGAACATTTTAAACGCACAATATACAGGGTGTAAAAAGACTGCTCCCGAAAACTTCAGGTGGTTAAAGTACCCATCAATATAAACAATTTTTTCTAAGAAACCAACACTGTGAGCGCGAAAAAAAAAACAGCTGTTCCATACAAAAGTTCAATACCTACTTGGCTAAAATGTATGAAACAGCTGTTTTTTTTTCGCGCTCACAGTGTTGGTTTCTTAGAAAAAGTTGTTTATATTGATGGGTACTTTAACCACCTGAAGTTTTCGGGAGCAGTCTTTTTACACCCTGTAGAATACAGACTAAGCGCCTAACAATGCAAAAACGAAACCGTGTCGAGTAAAGTAATAGTACAATTTACGGTAAAAGAAAATGCTTTAAATTTTTCATCATTCATTTTCACTGCTGCTATGTTTTCGAAAACAACTGAGATATATAAAAGCTAAACACAGCAGACATTTTCTTTTCTTAGAAGATAATTTATAGGGTTCACTCTCTCTGTCTGTCTGGCCGTCCATCCGCCCTTTCGTCTACCACAAGATATCGTTTGAACCGATTACGGTTAGACAAGTTAAATACATATCCTACATATTATAACCCTGACGTTTTTATTTGCATTTGTAGACGATTTGTGATTTGCCGACTTTTATTTTGAGAAATCAACCAAATTCAGCTCTAAAGACCTAGGTACGCCACTCTATGAAGTCTTAAACTAGTGTAAAATTAATTTAAAAAAAATTGTTTCATTTGAATATTTTTACTTGGAGTGTTGGCGTGGTGAATACCATTTGTCGAGTTACTGCAGTCCGCTCTGAATAAATAGGAAGGTCGCGTTGACACGTACCCTCTGACGCACACGTGACGCGGAGTGGTGACGCACTGAGTGCTGTAACGGGAATAAAAAGTGGCCCCAAACTGTACTGCACAGTATTCTATCGATCTCCACGACTTTAATTTATTATTGAATCAAATTGAAATAATCTTACTAATTTATAAATGCGATGTGCGTGTTTGATGCTCTTTCGTGTAAAAACTTCTGAATGGATTTGGATTATACATTTTAAAGAAAAACTCGTAAAATGTGATTGTTTCAAAAAGATAACATTTAAATAAACAAAAGTAGGTTTATTCTATTCTACTCAGAACACAAAGCAATCTCATCACTCACAACGTCTGAAGCTAAGGGAATGCATACAAAACTTCGTATCCCGCAGTATTCGTAGCACTTTTCGTAGCTTGCTACGCAGTGAATTTGGTTTACAAGTCGATGACCTTCGCCCCACGATACTAAGAACAACTATATTCTAGAGTATAAACATAAATTACGATTTCCAAAGTTATCTACCACGTATGTTTTTATTAGGATTACTGTCGTATCTTTTTGTCCTGATTTTATCATTGCCATCCTTTATTTTAACTCGGCCCAGGGGAGATGAGGCGTGGGCGGGGCAACTGACAAAGGGACCGCGATCCACGCGCAACGGCGACATTTTCAGCTGTTTGGGCCCAGATAAGTGGGGCCATGCCTGTTTGCTGAAGATTCCATATAGGGTTTTATATTTTTCATCTACACTTTCATGGGTTAAGATAGAATGAATTCGTGTATAAACAAGTATCTACATGGTATGAAAAACCAGACATGGTAAGATTTTGATATTCCTCCTTCATTTTTCTTGAGTATAATATGTAATAAAAATACATCAAAGTAATTAAAGTAAAACATGTCTGTAAAAATAACATTTAATGTCAAATACTTATTAATGATTTTAATTTGATAAAATGCACCAAATATTTAGAGAATTACGGTTGAATTTCGGCCATTGGGCGACCACTAGTATTCATTTCACATTATATAGACAGGTATACTGCCAATCGCCTGGAACTATCAACTCGTTGACTCGACAGTTATACTACAGTTATTTACCGTATAGATCCACGTTTCAATTACATCCGAAACAATTGTTGAAAAAGGCTTTAGTAACGTATAATTAAGCGGGTCTATTTTCATTTTACGAGTGAATGTACTTGTACAGTCGTAAACATGTGTAGTTTACGACGAGTGTTGTATGCCGTACACCCAGGCTTGTGCGCCCTTTACTGTGGGCCACACATAAGAATATCTTTCCCTCACCCAACTCTTGCTTGAATTGCTTGTAATTTAGTAAATAAATACTGAATAAAATTAATAGCATTTATTCACACTAAAATAAAATTACTGAACTTCAAATTAAGAATGAACCTGAATTGGTCACTTGCCGTTCGACCGAAAAACCTGAAAAAATTGAGGGGAATTTTTTTTACTTAAATTAAAGTTATATTATTAAACTAGCTGTGCTTGCGATATCGTTCGTGTGGGCTCATTAGTTTTCCCCGCATTTTCCCCCGTTAATTCGGATCCCGTGGGAATTCAGGGATAAAAAGTAGACACTATAATCTTCCAATGAAAGTCTTATTCAAATCGTTTCATCAGTTCCAGATATTAGCCTGACAAACAGACAGACTAACAAAAATTGAAAAATGATTGGGTTTTAATATCGATACGCACTTGAGAAAACATAGTTATTTAAAAATCACAGACAGACGATTCAATTTTATTTATATGTATTGATGTATTGATGATTGATGATAATGGGTTTCTTTATTATTGTAGTGGTATATTTAAATCTCAAAAAAAATATTAAGTTCTCTTTTCTGAGATCAGAATGTCTATTTCAATACTAACTCAGTATGAATAAGCAACTTTTAACGCAGATATGAGATTGACTATAACTGAATCATGAGCGTAGCGAGTGATTCTAAGTTAGAATCCTGAGTGTATTGAGGGATTCAAAAGCACAAGCAACAAATTATTTTGCTCTCGTGTGATACATACAACTTTTCACCTTACTAGCGAAAAGATACAAGATGTAAGGAAATCTAATTCCCGCTATTATATTTTTTTTGCCCCGCAACTCGCAAGTGGCAGGCTAAAGTCCAAAAACCAGACCATCTTGGCCTACTAATGCTTTTCGATTCTCATTGCTTGCAGCATTCTAAATTCAAATCACTTTTTCACATAGTGTGAGCAAAGTAGAGTTTTGCTCACTATTTTTACGCGGCACAAGCGCCCCTTTGAGCTAGTGAGGTGAAAAGTTTATTTTACGATGCATCTGCACAAGTTACATTGATACAGTAACGTTAGAGAGTGGGAAATCAGTATTGAACATAAAGTTTCATCATACACACATATAACACATTTTTAATTCCATCTATTCGAAAAGGACGACTTGGTTCGCCTTTATGTGCACCCAAAGGTGGTGTTATCTATAAGAAACTTTGAGCTGGCAGTAATGAGTTTTTATTCCTCTTTAAGTGCGCCGCAATTATCTTTGCCGCGCACTTTTTGAATTTGGAACATCTTAGTGTTCAGCGCCAAAGAAATCGAACGCAATTTTTTTGAATAAAGACTGGCTTGACTTCTGAATAAAAAAAATATCTCTATTCCTAATAAAACTGTAACAATAAATTTTCATAATTGCGAAAAGTTTTTAGTTGTTTTATTATTAGATACGATTTAATTTCAATTTAGTTGCTTTTTATTTTCTCATAGAGGGTGATGAAAAGTATCACTCGGGCGCAAAATATATTTTTGGCTCGGGCGAAGTACTTTGAATCCCTCGCTATGTTCAGGATTCTACTCTAGAATCCCTCACTTCGCTCTGGATTCAAAAAAACGTCCTCGCCGTAAAAATATTATTTTACTCCTTTATGATACATTCTACTATTACGTATAAAGTAAAAGCTCAACTAAATTGAAATATAAGCTCAAATAAAGCCTGGGGTGGTAAATTGGCGATTCAAATCGAATGAGTAAAATTTTGTGTTTAATATGCAAACACTGTAAAGTACCTAAAGGAGAGCGGCGGATACCTGCACAAAATGACACGATGACACGCCGCGTAATACAGTGAAAGGGTTGTAAATATATTTACTCTTGCATTATCGTCTAAGTCCTCTGCAAACAAGGGAGAAACGTGGATTTAATTACATTCCCTTGTTTCGTCAAGGACCCGTTTATAGAAAGCATTAAGTACGTAAAAGTTGGAAATAAAGTCTACATAAGAAGGATTTCTTATTTTTATATGGCTTTTTAAAATTTCGACAAGGGTCACGTTGTGCAAATAGTTAACAATGCCCTATTATATAAGTGAGGCAGTAGCCGTCCTGTACAAACATAAGTTACACTACTAGTGTGCCGCTTTAAACTGAACTGCCGGCAAATCCCTCATTTTCTTCGACTAGCTAGAGTCTTTACTTATTCATGCGTGTTGTACGCTTGTTGTGAGGGTGGCTTGTCGTTTGGCGATGTGCACTCGTGCATGCCGTTTACCCAAAAAGTTTTTTTCTAAAAGTGCCGTCAGAATATTAATTTGAACTGTATTGACCCAGTTTTGAATTTGTTTTCACATTTTTTGCGTGATCCGACACAAACTTAACTTTCATAATCCGTTACCAAATTAACTACTACTATAACTGCCTAAAATAATAATCTACTCGTACACTTCCTTCGCTTAGGTTTATTAACAAAGGAACGAACAGACAATTTATCACCATGACATAGGTAATGAAACATGAATTGGAATTAAAACAGAATTCACAATGTAGGTACAGTACTCCCCAGAGAGCGGATAACTTTTTGTTTTACACATCCCCGCGTTAAGTTGCGCTTGACACAGGATCCGTCACGGGAACGTTCCAAACTTATCTCAGTAGGCAGTTTGTACAACGCTCGTTCTAATTAGGTCATGAGCCGTTTCATTAGAAAAATTAATAAGCATCGCCCGGCTCTCACAGATGGACGTTAATGAGAGGCTGAGTGTAATGAGAAAGAGGAACTCCTTTACAAACTGCTAGACAAATTGTCTGACAACATAATTAATGATTTCAATACGCTTCTAGTCTCTGAACGAAAACATTATTTCCGCACGATAGCAAACGCCTTTGACTATGAGAAGGTTTATTTAACTACAGCAAAATACACGCCGTGTTGCAACCGCTTGCAGTGAGGATACTTTGCATGCAAAGGGTTCAAATTCAATTCCCCTTCGCAGCAAATATTTGGCTTTCATAGACAAGTATTTGTTTTAGATCTGAGGTGGTTTATGTTTGTGCTGTGTTGGCTTACTCGAGTTTCTTGAGATTGAATATTTGAACGTTAAATATGCTGCCGAGATTGTATGCGTGTTCCCACCCTTAACAAGGATATGTTTCTATTCTAGCAAAGCAGCCACTTTGAAACAGTGGAAGACTATGCATTATGTATTTCTTGTGCAGCGCTTGTTTTTGCGAATGAATGCGTTCTGTGTGACAGCTGTACCTACATATTGCACAAATGAGTGCTGAATATTTTAGTTTTCAATATTTTCTGTGCATTAATATTGTCAAGTCAAAGTCAAAAAGCATTTATTCAGAAGGCTCGCTGGGATCACTTTGAAACGTCTTAAAACTAGGTGATTCTGCACCTGTTCCTTCGCGACCAATACCGTGAAGAAATTGAGAATTGAGCAGGGTCTTCGATAGTTATTCGATAGGAGCCTCTATGAGGCGCACTTAAAATACACCCTGGTTCGAAAGGACTGGTGACACGATAAGAAGAAGATAGTTATTTATTGAAGCAGATGGCGTCAATCAAAAGGACTGGTATTACGCGACACGTGTATCGATGAGACCAGTCCGCTGACACAAATGATCGGCAATTTCCCCCGGGTCCGGTCGACCCGCCTCTCAATGTTTTATTTTTACCCAGTGTGCGAGCAAGGCTGTGTTAACGCTATATACATACATACATAAATTGTTAAACATCAACAGAATTCAACAATTTCCCATGAGCCTTGACGAGGCCGGTGAACGGACTAGTTTTAATGTTTTAGCTATCGGTTTTAGGAGGAAGTTTCGTAACTTTGGCAAAAAAAACTTGAAGTGGACATTTTTTACAAAAAAGCTCATTTTATTTTATTATTTACTGTGAAAACTAAAAAAGGTTATTTTAAATACAAAATCGTATGCGGTAATTGAGCGCGAGGTTATAACCTACTACTTTATGTCCATTCCCTAGAAAGTAAGTTTAATGTGAAAACTTTTGAATTGATTATCAAATCCAAATTCTGAAAGTGAGTTTATTGTATCAAGGCAAGTAATGTTTCCGATAATGGCTCCCCGAAGCATACGTACGCCTTGAGGCGCGGGCGAGGCCTAAGTTTGCAGCTAGAGCTCGATAGCTACGACCCTTGTTACTAAGTTTCTGAATTAGAGCAATCTGTCATATGTCAAAACCGGCTTAAGATCATAAATATCCCTTTGGGTAACTATCCTTCAGTGTAACGAAATCAAAGATTCGGAAATGAAGCAAAGAGTAAACTTTATAATCAAACAACTGAGGCCAATTCGGAATTCCTGGCAACAAAGGAACGGAGCGACTGGATTAATCAATAAAATAGAGAAGACGTTGGTCGGCGTTTCCTGAATCTCGACAATGCCTAACTCCTAATAATACCTCCCACTAAGTGAACTATTTACGGTTTCCACATTTTTGTCGGGCAAGTTAAAGATTTACAATCTATTCTCGTCGTACAATAGGAATGGCTTTATTTGCGGTATAATTACCTCCTTATACAGACTCTACACTCTGCGGTATCATTTTTGTACACGCACATCTGTGTGTTTAGTAGGACTGCCTCGTTTTACAAACTTCTGCAAAATATTGGCACGTATCAAATAAACCTATTTAAGACATGCCTCTGACTACCATAGGCATCAAAAGATCTGGAATAGCTACATATAAAGATCTGAGATAATGTCTACCGCGCCTTGGGGATAGTTGTGATTCTGTTTACGTTTTACTAGGAATGCTTCGCTGGTTGATGTAAGGATATTAATTTTATGATTTAAACGGGAATTCATCGCGTATTACCTTATTAATTATTATTTTATGATCGCGGAAGTTCAAGAAAGACTGATTTTAAAGGATGTTTACCCGTGGATGCGTCGCTCGTGGTGGGTTCGGCTAGGTCGGGGCGGGCCGGCGCGCCGCCGACCGCATGCTATCAGCTGGCCGGCGCAGCCATCTCGCCGGCGCACGCTGTGTCTCACCGCACTGCGTCTGCACAACCAAATCTATGTAAATATGAAGCTTTTGATAATGTTAATTCGTATGAGTCAGTGGCCAACTCCTGTGACAGAGTTTTTAGAGCGCCTTAAGGCCGGTATGGCTTAACGACTCAATAGCCGGGATAGATAATTTAACGTGTCCTCCGAAGCACGGAAGTGCTCAGTTGATAATGCCACTGGCTGTCACCCATCCACTTACTGACCGTTTAACGTTTTAAACGCTTAACGTCGACGATCTATTAAGAATGGCTAAACAAGCTACACCACGAGCGCTTCTATCAAGCTATTGATGTCACTACATCCTGAAGTCTATGGCATCACTCGAGAATGCATCTGTCTCTCTGAATCTTTTTATTTGTGTGATAGTCAGAACAAGGCTTGTATGAAACATTTATTTTTTTAATCCACAAGAAAATAAATTATGTTGATATTTCGAACATCTGCCTAAATCCAAGCGTAGATTCGCGTAGATTCGAAGACGTATCGTCACTATGCTTTGAAGACCGGCTGTATTTCCACTCAGCTACGACCCTGATGTTTTAAGAAGAGAGTTAATAGGCACCTTCTGGGTAGGCTCGCTCCCTTGTAGACCTCATTCTTGCCTGTGTAAGGTTCGAGGTCAAGAGCCGACCCATTCATCATATAAAAAAAAATAACTATATCTGTAGCGGTTAGGCAAAGCAAATTTTTACTTTGGAACAGACCCTATATGAAAAGTCAGCGACTAAAGAGTCGACCTGAACAATAAAATTATAGCCTGCACAATAACTATTTCGTTAAAAAAAGGCATTTTATTTTTAGCGAAAAAAAACGAGTTCATATTTACTACTGCAGTTGAAAATAAATAAAACAAAATAGCGCACGAGAGGTGGTTTAATAATATATGTTGGCCAGCTCCAATGCATGCGATCTAAAACGGGAGGAGGCTCGCCCAGCTCGATCGATTCTTTATTAATACCACAAGGGCACAGGTGCATGTACTCGCATTCTCTATTCTCATATTGGGTCTCGGTCGGAGAAAAATAATCACCTGGTAAATTCACTGTCAAAAAAAGCCTTAAAAACATCGGGATCAAAATTGTTACAAAGAGATTGCCTCATTAATAAACACAAAACCCGAATTAGCTTAGTAGAAACCATAATTTCCCCAAAACAACGGATAAACAAGTCAAACCTTAATTTCAGCAATAGGTTTCTATAATAATTAGTCACAGGCTCACAGAGTTCAATTAAAACAGCAAATAGTTTTAACTAGATAACATAATGTAGGTGGAAAAGTAAATAGCTGAAGTTCACAGATCACACTGACACGCTGTCGCGGTCTTCTCATGGGTCACATAAACAGCTAGTTCAATCAAAATTCAATTACAAAATAATTTGAATGTCATAGCTTTATGTAGTTAGCTATTCTAGAAGAAAAACCGGAACATGATGCAGTTCTAAGTAGATACATTTTGTGAATACCAGAAAATAAAGTACACTTGAAAGCCAGTAGGTAAAATAAAACAGGAACGGTGAATCAATAGAGATACGATCGACTACGTGCAGTGCAGGTATACGAGTTCTGATGCATACCCAAGCGTAAAACCTGATTTCGATTGAGCAAGCTGCCTGCTACCGTAAGCTGTGGACACTGTGGTGAAACATGCGGTAGAAGGAACTTTGTTTGCAGATAACTCATTCATATTCCATGCCTTTTGTTTATGGAAGTCGACCGATTGTTTGCACCCTATCGAGATGATATGATAAAGGAGGACTGGCTCCAATTGCAAATAAATGTTTAGACTAACAAGAGACTACGTGACTTGAGATGGAAATGCAATGAATTTATTGTAAGAGGAAGCCAAATATCAGAACAAATATTGAATACTCTTAGGTTATGGAAACAATGCAGTCTAGAGACAAAGAAGCAGTATTTTGTTATGCGATACCTATTAGACAAAATGCTAAATAATTTCAATTTTTCTACTTATCGTGTCACCAGTTCTTTCGAACCAGTGTGGTGAAAGGATTTTAAGTGCGCCTCAAAGAGGTTCCTAGGCAAGTAGTTAAACTTAATAGCTCCAAGCCATTTTCCTAATATCATTTAGGCCGCTAGTTGAACGGCGCCGTTTAATCAAATGGCTAGGCGTTTAATTGAAAGGCGGAATAAACGAGTTGGCTGCGACAGATTATAATGATCGTATAAATTATAAATAAGATACATTAATATTTATAGATTAGTAGGAAGTATATTCTGTCGAGCGAAAAATCCAAAAAAATTCCATAAAGCATTGTGTCAATCAGGAAATACACGCCTCTTCCATTCCCTAATAAGAATGTACCGTGAAAGAGACAAAATAACAAGCAATTAGTACTGGAGTCAGGGCGGGCGGGTTGTTATCACGTAGGTGTGCCTAGTTGTTCATACGTTATTGTAACAAAAATGTGTTTACAAGAATTATCTTTCTGTCCAAATAATATTTAACTGTAAATTAAGTAATATACATTGTTTTTATAAAGGGCAGTGATGGCTAAGCCCGAAACCACGAGAGTTAGAGAAAAGTAAAAATTCGATCAACAGAGATACTTGATCGAATTTTTATCTTTTTTCTTTAATCTTTTTACGTACTTAGGTAGGTATACCTCATTTTATAATTCAATAATAATGTATTCGCATTTTTTGTCTACCCCTAAATCCGTATCCTTGTAGTAGGTATTTCATTTATAATGAACCGGTTCCGAAATGCGTTATCACAAAGCAAACGATTTCAGCCTATCTCATCTTCAGACAAATCCAGCCATGCAGCAAAATGTTAATTTATTAGATTAGTGAACCCAAATTACCTTCTCTGATCTCTACCTACTTCTAAAAGATAAGCATGACTATCCCCTAATAACTGCGTAGGCAATAAAGACGTTATTGAAAAATTCTTCCGTGTTCAAAGAGACAAAGAGAAAATAAATTCATCATTCAACTTAAAATAGGTAAGTGTAATATAGCGCGAATACTTCTCCTAACTTTTATTACGGTCTTCCGCGAGCTTACTGTTTATGTCCCCTTGCCGTTTATTACTGAGACGAGATATTTTTTATGAACGTTTCGAATCGTACACGCCGCTATAAAATATCGCTTGACTATTAGTGATTCCCAATTGTACTTACAGAACGTCCCTTTGTTACGGTTAGGCACTTCATACTTAGCGTTTTTTTTTTTATGATCATGTATTAGGCACATCATAATTTCACACATAAAACTCAACGGATGCTTGCTTATCAATACTGCCTATTATTCTTGTGTCTTACATATACCTACAATGCAGCAAACACATGAATTTGCAGCCCAATAAAGCGCATATTGAAAAATGCAGGGGGTTTATTGGATAATTTAATTGATGTCTAAAATTCTACGTCCCGCGTACAAAACATTTTACCGGGGACTGGCTGGTCTGACACTCGCTCATTTTCCGAATGGTTTCGATGTTCAGTCGATACTGCTGCAGCGAGACCTCTGATATATGTCACATTCCACAGCGGCAGATAGCAACTCCACAATGCCCGATGTAGGTACCTACGGCTACTTTTCAAACGCCAACCGAAACCTTTCCAGCCTAGCGAACTGGCTGGCATTCTCGTATTGTCATTTCTTTGACTGCTCTCATTGTGACCGCCATTCTTTTTAATGTACGGCAATGGTCTCGAAAATAGCGTTCGCTCCGCATTATCATTTCACAGTTCCTGGTTCCGTATATTAAATGCCATTCGCTTAGTCGCTGTAAAATTAGGAAATCTATTTATGTCGTACCGCGGACCTCTTCATATTTATGCCGGTAATGTCGGCACCATAAGTTTCAAAGGTAATGGTCGCTTTAAGACTTCAAAGAATGTTATTACGCGACATTATGAAATACCTTTGCGAGTATCGAGCCCACATCGAGGCAGTGCGCCGCTACGATGTTTTATTTTAATAGCTCATCTGCACGTTTACCGATATTCCATTTACCCATATCTACTAGGACAAGCTTAGGCTATAGCGAGGGCACCCCGACGGGGTTCCGCTAAAAGCTTTTCTACAATCTACTAACCGAACGATACACTATGTAGGTACTCATAGTTAGGTACATCCAACGCTCCATGCTCAGGGCTATATCGTAGCGCTCAATTTGTAAACTTATTGACAATCTTATACCATTATTCTAAATGCAGAAATTTGGATGGATGGATATTAGTTGCTTCTTCTCGCTGAAGCGGCTGAACGGTTTGTATGAAATTTATCATATAGCCTGGATTCGCGTATTGTGTTTTTTATCCTGGAAAAGTGATTGTAAGTACTTAAGTAACATTGATATGATTTTGCATACACTGAGAGGTAGGTGTGACTCATTTATTTGTACATTGAATAATTTGAACAGGTTACAGTTGGTAAAAAATCACACAATTGAAAAATAATATCAAAACACGCGAGATCCGATAGCACACTTATTTATTCTTCGAGCGAGCAAAATAAACACAAGATTCGTTGGAGAATACTGCTGACATGCGCTATCCAGAGATATTTTTTCATTTCCCTTGGAAAATTCATTCGATTTGGCCTCTTACGAGTTCTCATCTACATCGCTGCGGGCTTTTTTTCCTCCTCACTTTCGCCCGGAGTAGGTAATTTTATATTTTAAAAGTTATTACAGTGTCACTGAACTGTTTCTATTATTTACTAGCTACGCCCCACGGTGTTCCCCGAAATCCCTTGGTAATACTTTACACTAACTACTGCGCGCGTGGTACCAACATTTTGAACAGCCTATATGCGATTTCAGGTCATCTAGGGGAGAGCGGGGCTGAAAGTGCCAATTTTGATAAATCACTTAAAAAAACTATTGAAATGAAATCGTGCATTCTCAATTTCTTTAACACTTATGTTAAATTTATTGTAGTTTTTGAATTTAAATTAATAATTGGCTATTTTGCAATAGTTTTTTTGTGACATTGAAATTAGTGCAACGAGACCTTGAGGCACAATTGACCCCGTCGTGGGGCGGGTTGTGCCAATGCTGAGGTTGGTTGTGCCGTTCTAAAAGTGGATATTTTATATAAAAAATAATGGTGTTTAAATAAAAAATAAGACAAAAATTGTTATATTTAAGCTATTTCTTTATATAAAAAAAAATACTTCTTACATTCACAATGTTTTTTTTAATTAAACTCTTACTAAACTAACTGACATAGATAACAACAAAAACAATCAACATTTTTCTTCTTTCTTAACTAAAAAACTCAACATAACTTATAATTTGCACTATCAGAGAGATCAATTTTCATTTTTAAGTGTTATAATAATTATACATTTTTTTATTATGTATATTTATTGTATTATACATTATACATTTGTTGATTTTCTTAATGCGCTGCATGTCTTTTTTTCCTTCCCAGCTACAGTTTTCAATTTACGGCATCAGCAGCTCTTTGTAGAAGCTCCTTCGAAGTAATCCCTCTCTTGGTCTTTCGTTTGTCTGTCCTCATCCTATAATAATAATAATAATAATAAAAAATAATGGTGGACTTTTCACACAGGATCATCTAGCCCCAAAGCAAGCAGAACTTGTGTTATGTGTACTAGAATGACTGATAAACTAATTATATACTTTTTGTTTGTAAATACTTACATATTATACATAGAATACTATAAGACAAAAACGTAGACTATAACAATGGATCGCTTGGGGTCGGTTGTGCCGCGGCACAACTAGCCCCCAATGAGAGGCACTTTCAGCCCCGTTACTAGTACACGCACTTTCTGTCAAATTTAAAATGTTTTGCTTATCAGAACCTACAAAACAAACCGAAAAGCGATGTATGAATAAATAACCACTGACCTAGTGAAACACTGGCAAAAGTAGCTTTAAAAAGCAAGGCGATTGACCAAAAAGTTTAAAACACAAAATATTTACTAACGTGTAGTCAGAGCATCACACTGCATGCCACCACTCGATACGCGTCGCAGCCGCTACTAAAGTGGCTGCCGGCGATGCACGCGCCTTAGACATTCTGAGATGCAAAATAGAAATGGAGCTATCTCTTTTCGTCTTCGAGTTATGTTCGCCGGCACTACTTACCCCCGGCACTTCCAACCCCGCTCTCCCCTACGCCTATTCCAAGTTTCATCCAAATCGGTTCACTGGTTTAGGCGTGATTGAAACATAAACATACAAACATCATTAGTGGGAAGTAGGTAGTAGGGAAGAATTCAATGTATCAGCTACCTGTACTTATAACAAATTCAATACAAATCTGTAAATTCTGCAAATTCTCCTATAACTCAGATAATTGTTGAATTATTTAAATTTCTGAGATTTTCTAAAACGATAACAGTTATGTTTCATGAGGACTAAAATATTTGATATCGTCTATGGTGGCATTATCATTTGGCGGTACCTAGCTACGCAACACCCTTATGGTGACCAGATCAAAATACTCCCGACGAATCTAATCCGGATGTACAAATACACTAAAGGGCTTTGTTTTTCAACAAATCCTGAGGAAATATAACATTGTTTTTTTACAGACTAATTAGCCATTAGTCAATTAATCGATTTTATTTGAAAAGTAGGACAAGATGGAGGCTGGCATAAAAAAAGGGAGACTTTACCCAGCCCACTGCTGGGTGGAGTATGGATTTCTGAAATCTGAATTTCAGATTCTGATTTCAGCAAGACATTCCGGCTGCATGTGACCGGCCTTAAACCACGATTGTATTAACTCTATCGCAATCCCTTTTGTCTTTACAGCAGTTTGGTTTGTCTTAAATGAGCCTATGCTATTTATTCAAGTCCACAATCTACATCTATTCCAAGTTTATTCTCACTAAAAGGAGTAGATAAATAGATGAATAGTAATAACAATATCAATATTAATATATTTAAGCAGCCCATATTTATGTTACTTCTCTCAGGCTCCATTTTATTGTTCCACTCAAAAGGACGCGGCATAGTTGTAATGTTGTATTACTTTGTCTCAAAAGATTTTAAAATAAATTTAAATAGAACATTTTGACATAGTGCGAGTTGAGAATTTTTGGTTACGTTATGCGAATAATCTAAAGACTGCAAGCCAAAGGAATTGATTTAAAAAACTTACAACAAAGTATTTATGAGACACAGAGATAATTCAAGTGTAGTGATTAGTGTGTGGATACCGGAGGATAGTAGTTAGTGTAATCAGTACCTATTATAACGCTTTGGTTATAAGCACGAGGTGACGAGTGTGACAGGATATTATATCAATCTAGCTCTTCTGACTAGCTCTCTCTAGCTACTCTCTTTGAGGTTAGGCATTGAAATTTATAAGAATAAGAATTTATTACAGCACACAATTCTTTTACGAACTCAAAGAACAGAGTAAAGACACCAAATTGTGCTCCACTTACTCGGCGAGGAAGTTCTAAGGATGTAATTTAATAAGAGAAAGAAATCGGGATAATCAATGATATCTTGGTCTTATTTAACATTCTCAGTGCCTCTCCCTCATCCTTATTTGGCAATACATTACAAGGCTGTATCTCTGTCGAGGCTCGGTCTGTATAATGAAATGATATTGATTTTATGAAAATAATTGTGCGTTTCAATGTCAAACTTGATTCGCAACGGTTTGAACACCTGTTACGTTGGCTATGCGCTATTCGATGTGCTGTGCCAGCCGTACAAATAATTACTTCTAAATATTTATTGTTTCTTTAAATGAGAGCGGCGTACAGCGTTTCCATTCTGGTCCAGCACAAGGCACGTGCGCGCCTCTATCCCCTGCGGGTAGAGGTTACAATACAACGGCCGATCCCCGGGGCGGTTGCTTCGTAATTCATTCATTTTATTCCAAATGCCATTCGCAATAGCTGGTGGCTTGCGGATAATATAATGAACCTGCGGGTATTGTATCAAAAGCAACGCACCGACTTACACATGAATCGAGGGTCGCGGCTCCTTTACATCGCGCCAGAATCGCCGGTCCGGAAGCGTGGGCACTGGGACACAAGCACAGCGCGACGGGGCGGGGCGGGGCGCGATCGCGGCGCGGACACGGCGCGGAGGAGCTCGAGGGCTCAGCGGGCGGCAGACGGGCGCTCGCACCAACCAGCGCCGACACACGACAGCCTCCGTCGCAATGACGAAACGGCCGGGTACGCGCGCGCGCTCTGCGACGCAGCCTCCCGAATCTCCCCGACCCTCCTCGATATCTCACGACTGGGGTGAACAAACCCGCCACGCTTCTCCTTCTAACACAGTGATGAGGTTAAAAAGGATTTAGACTTACTCGTAGCATTTTACGGTTCGATCGTCCTCTAGCGCTTTGAAAATCTAGACATTAGGTTTGTGTTGTCTGTATGGTTTGCCTAGGAGGCATGTGGCGGCCGGCGTCGCAATCGGGACGCGCGCGCCGCGTGGCAAGGCGAAGTACTTAGTCTTAATTGCTTTAATATCGAATTAGAGACTAGACGTGCTGCCATCCTGGACCCTAAACGAAATATAAATTACAAACTCGACGAGATTCAGTGCGGCAAACCGTGCAAATTAAGTGAAATTCTTTGAGTCTGCTTTAAAAATAGAAACTAAATTACAAAGCAGTTAGTGCGGAGCGTCTTTTTTTTTGCTTAAATCGTCTTCAAATAGCAATTTGAACAGTTTAAAGTCTTATCAATAAAACTGTTGGAAAACGATTAAACTGGTGCAAATTGATATCCTTGGGAAAGCGGCAGGTGACGCTCGCCCGCTCGAGCAAAAACACGGGCATTGTGCGACTGCCGGAGCCGCCCCAGCTCGCACAAATATCTCCACTTTTTATAAAAACACTTCAAAAGCTTCATGCAACATTAATGCGATTGAAATATAAGAATTGACTGTTGAGACGCAGATCACCGCTTCGGTAACATTCCAAAGAACTTAACAATGAAAACGAAAATAGAATAAAAACAAGCGCTCGGTGTTTCTAATATATAATTCTTCTAATAATACAGTGAAATTATTTTCTTCTGAATATTATTACGGCTTGCCACAGATTCGCTACAGATTCTAGATTGGGGTGGCTCGCCATTGTTTCGTAAATGTAAGACAGCCTTGCGATTGCGACAACACATTTAGACCAAGCGCTACGAATACGATATATATATATATATATACGAAGGTACCTATGTATTTAGTTTTCGAGTGACAAAATATTTTATTTATTTATTTATTTTATTTTATTTGTTTTAGGAAAACTTATAGCTATGTACATTATTATTTTAGTTGGCACTAGCGCTAGCGACTCGGTTCAAATCCCGGTTAGGTACCGTAGGTACATAGCGCATAGATACAACTAAGTAACTAAGCTTAGCGCGAAGCTGAAGCTACGAATTCGTAGAATACTAAAATAGCTACGATTTCGTAGAACATTCAGATAAAATAGCTCACGCCGTAGCACGTAAAGATGTTTATTCGCAATGTGGTTGTGATTTAGCTTGAAGTACGTTTCTGTAAACCATAATTACTTCGACACGTTACTTACCTACGTAAACATAACACAATTTCGTAGCGTGTAGACCGTGCTACGAATTTGAGCATCCGGACTTCGTAGCGCTGCGCTGTTAGAACTTTTAATTTTTTTTGTAAAGTGCAGTATACATATTCGACGCATACGTAGCACTTATTAGTAGGTTACTCTTTCAGCAAAAAACAAGTCAGTCACCTCACTATGAACCTGAGATAAAATTTACGATTTGCAGGCTCTGTTAGTAAAGGGCCTGTCCATTTCAGTTCGGCTACAATGTACTGTACGAATACTTGGCATTTCTCTGTTTCTCTCCGAAGGGTAGGGTTGACGCCAAAATACACTACTCTGTCGTGAGGATGACAAACGCATTTCTTACATATTTTTAACCGACTTCAAAAAAAGAAGGAAGTTCTATGTTCGGCTGTATGTATGTTTTTTTTTTTTTTTTTTTTAATGTATGTACAGCGATATTTCCGTCAGTTGTGGACCGATTTCCAAATATTTTTTTTTGTTTGAAAGGGTATACTCTCAAGGTGGTCTCATATAAATTTTATTCCTGAGGGTTTGATACTTTTCCCGTAAAACTAAAAAAAGCACTGAACTTTAAGAAAATTGTGGACCGATTTCCAAAATTTTTTTTTTGTTAGAAAGAGGTATACTCTCAAGGTGGCGCCATATAATTTTTTTTCCTGAGGGATTGACAGTTTTCCCGTAACATTCAAAAAACCTCATTCTCACTACACAACACACCCTGACTCACAATCTGAGTCAAACATTAAATAGTTTGAAAGGGTTATTACACCCGAGGTGGTCCAAAATATTTTCTTTTCCTGAGGGATTGATAGTTTTTCCCCTTGCTGAACTCCGGTGTGTCCTTTAGTAGGCCTGCCCATGACTTCTCTTATCCTTTCCTTCTTAAACTACGATAAGCAGGGTCTTAATGTAGCTTACTATATTATTTACACTCACACTTTTATTTACTTACACAGTATTTATTTACTTACACTAAAAAGTGAAAAATAAAAATTTTTGAAAAAAAAAATTGAACCGACTTCACAGAACACAAACAGACGAACCTTCTACACACCAAAAAGAGAAAAATAAGAATATAATTTGAAGTCGGTGCCAAGTGAATACGATTAGGTACCTATAAAAAAAATAAATCGAGCGATAGCGTACCAGGATACAATTTTGCACCCAAGTTCTTTTGAATTTCTTAGATGTAAATGAATAGTTGGCACCGACTTCAAATTATATTCTTATTTTTCTCTTTTTAGTGTGTAGAAGGTTCGTCTGTTTGTGTTCTGTGAAGTCGGTTCAATTTTTTTTTTCAAAAATGTTTATTACAAGTATTTACAGTTTTCTTAGTAACTGGCATGATTTCATTGCGTTTTGCGCATTTGCGTATTTATGTTGTAAATGCAGTCTGTCTAATTTATAATGCGTCTTCGAAGGAATTCTAATGTCTTAATCTGAGACAATGCCTTGAGGATACAGGCGTCAAGTATCTTCATTTCGTTTTATTGGTTTTATCCAGTTTTATCATAGCGGTCTTACTGCGCCGTACCTACTCACAACAAGCACTATTAGCGCAATCACATACTTATCGAAAGGAGCGTCTTTGCCACTTAGAATCATTTCACCACACTACAAGACGAAGAATTTTATATCGATTCTCAACAAAGACTCGCAACCCAAGCTACAAAAGAAAACTAAATCTCTTTGTAAAATGGTGTCAGCGTAATTATTACGTCAGAATATTTGGCACGCTTACGAATAATAATAGTAAAACATGAATTAATTATGGCTGGTGCGAATGGAGACGTAACGCCGTGGTTTCCAGCTTTCGACAATCAGCATTTCAAATGGATTTGCGGCTGCCGGGACCACAACTAAAAGCAATAGCGAGTAGTTATTCAAACTTTGTAAGATTAACAGCCGTGCGCTTGCTTGTGTTGGAATTGAATAATATCAAGGTAGGTACTACCTTGAGTATTCAAATTGAAAATGTTCCCTATTGTTTTTGGCTAGTATAACATAAAATACATGATCGAGTATGTTATCAATACGTATAAATATATATGAAAAAGATACCTATTTCTTCTTCTTGATGATATCAATTCAAAGAAATAAAATGAAATGTAACGTTAAAAAAATTTATAATTTTATCTTTATTTCATCATCAATACATGATATCACAAACATACATCAGGCAAACTATAATCGACAGTTGAATCTAAATGTATGACTGAACTTCGATGCCCTAAAGACATTTCAAACGCATCACGATCTTCGCTTAACTTGTCGAAGAAAAAACTGGTGTTTACTTTAGAAATCAAGGAATTATTCAAACTATTTGCGGATTTCAAATTCAACACGGAGTTCCTCGGGCTGCCTTTCGGCGTCGAACAATGGTTATGTATCTCAGATAGAACGCTCTTCCTTAGTTTTTTAGGTGTTGAATAGTTATTAAACACAAGTTTAACTAATTTGTTGTCTACTTTTACAGTCTTTGTGGTTTGCGGTTTGGTGATCATTTTCTCGATAACATCAGACATGTCACTCTCGTTTTCATCAATGCTTTTACCTAAGATACTGAGCCAGTTATTTGATGGTTTGTTCTCCTTGTCAGAATTTAGCTTTGGACTATCTTGTAGTGCCATATTTGCGAAACTGTGCCTCAGTGACCGTGACCGTAACGAGTCGGCGTGAGATTTCTTATGTTTCTTAGCTATAAAACTATCAATCGTCTTTTGAGATTTTTTCTTTATTTTTCTTTTGAGTTTATTCACACTAACACTAACATTTGCTTTACTAGAATTCAGTTCGCAAGTTTTCATTGATTCATTCACTTCGTTTACATTCTCGATGTCTGTTTTCGGTTTTCTATTGTATTTCCGTTTTGGTTTGTCAGGATTATCTTCTTTCTTTTTCTTAGCTCTAGTTTTCTTTTCTTTGGGTGGTTTTTTGATAGACTCCTCATAGGAGTCTACTACTTCTGAGTAGTACTGCCGCATAAGATCTTGTCGCTCTATTGATGTCCACGGCAATGATCGGTCTTCGTTATCTAGAACAACATTCTTAATCAGTTAAAAGGTCATTATGGAGAAATGAAAGATATAATTGAATATTAGATCACCATCATACTGATCATCAGGAATCAACGCATCATATTGTCCGTCGATATCAGTCCACACAACTTCAAAACTTGGGACACCTGCAACCCAAAAAAATAATTAAGTAATTAGGTATAATTATTATTGTAATTTTTTTTTTGTTTTTACATTATGAGGATGAATTGATCTATCACGGTGTGATGCTGCATTGATTAAAAGTAATCTTAGAATAGACAAAGTAGAACATAGAGACAATGAAAGAGTGCTCCGCCCCCTAAATAGTAGAAATATTTATCCATGCTATAGACGGAAATGCGGTTGCAACCCGTCTGTATGGAAAACAAAGCCAAAGTAAGATCTATTAACACAATTAATTAACGGGATATTTACCATGATTCAATGACGATGATAAGTTGTTTAGAGACTTCTTATACAAAAATGGTGTGATACATAGTAACATACATTCATAAACAAGAATATTTTTTCTAATGCCTACACAGACTCTTTTTTTAATACTTACCCATAATATCATCATCTAATCTTACCCTTAGGAGTCCGTTTCTTTTTGATAGTGACAGGCTTGATAGTTCTGCAAGGAACCTTTTCCTGTAGGTGCCATTTGGTCAACAAAGGTAAAAACTTCTCCACGCAATACCTTTGAGACCAATCGAGCTTGCTTGACATTACTTTCTGAAAATGTTACGCAATTTTACACCATTTAAATACATGTGTGTGTATCTGCAACTTATCTCTGTCTTATATCTTATGTCTGTTATAGAAGATATTTTATTTTTGTGTTTGTTTTATCAAAACTCGTTCACAAATAAAGATGGTCCATAAAAAGGCTCGAGTATCACCGGGTAACACCGCGGGACTCAGCTAGTTTTAAAATAAGAACATCTAAGAGTCTAATAAAGTGCCTCGCGTTTTTTAAAGCAAGACAATTTAAAATGAAAATAACTTATAGCATACAAAGTTCATGCAAGTTCTTTGTACTTTTCTTTGACTTGATGAACTTCTTCGGTTCTCTATTTCTTCATACAAGTTTGTCGGCTCTAGCGTATTTCACTCGAGAGTAAAAATGAAACTTATGTTTTTCAATTCTTTTTTCAAAGTAAAATGTTAGAACTGCAAAACTTTAGCGAAACATAATTTTATTCTCCAGTAGGGCGAGCTTTATTAATATGAGGAAGTTAAAAATACGCTTCGTGTTTGAAACGAATACACGAAATATCTCGGGCAATGTTCCAAAAATACTTTTTGATTCTTTTTTATACCAAATAGGTACCAAGCGCATCATCAGCTCATTAGATCTCATTGCAGTCCAGCATTATGTATTATTACTGCTTGTCAAAAATGTATTTATCCAAATCTCACGTGAGCAAACAAAGTAAACTAAACACAAGCCTATTAATAGTAAACTTACCACAAACTGTATCAGGCTAGGCACGGGCTTCTTCAAACTGTTCAAATCAATACATTCTGGTGTTGTGTTCAAGAACTCCTTCATAACCCTAGGTTCTGGAAACAACGAGCCGCAAGAAAGAGCTCGCGTACGAAGCGATAATTCTCTCTTCACCTCCGCTACCTTGGCCCTGAGAAACGAATATCAAAACTTAGGAAAGTTCGATTGAATGGCAAACTCTGGTGATAGACTTTTTCAGCCGCCTAAGGCGTCCGTCATGACTACGACTTCACCTGGAACCATCTCCAAAAGTGCTCAGGTACTATTGGCACTAGCGGTCTCGTTGTGAACGCGCAAAACGTCGCTCATGAGTCGTGACGTAAGTTTAGATACAAGAACCTACGCGTTAAAAGAGAAAATCTTAATTAAAAAGTACCTACAACACACTCTACACTCGGCTTTTTGGGCAATTTTCTAAGGTGGTAGGCCTACCTATCATTGCTTGACCGTTCCAGTGATTTTAGGATTTTCAATATCATCAAAGGTAATTCGTCGTCAAGGTAGGGTCAAAGTCAAAATCAAAGTCAAAAAGCATTTATTCAGTAGGACCGCTGGGATCACTTTGAACGTATCTAAACGTAACGGGTCGTAACTAATGGATAATAAACATACTTATGTCCATAGTCGTTGCATCCTTTATTCGTTGCACAAACAGGGCAGCCTTTCTTCAGATGTGTCCGGCCGACGTGGCCGCAGCGGTCGCAACGTCCCGGTGCCGCCGCCCAGCGGGCTTTCTCCTCGTAATCATCCACGTCCGTCACCCATGATAGCAGCCTGATATAATGAGCAACTGGTCATATTCTTTGTTTAAGATTCAGTAACTTTTTTCTAAACCTGAGTTAGCCTAAGAAAAAGGAATCAAGATAATATTTTGGATAATAAAGTACCTAATGAATAAAATTATTTGGCTTTAAGTGGCATACAAAATAATTAGGTATATTTCTAGATTTATTTTCATGAAGCTTGCGGTTGAATTCCCTGGGAATATCTACAGAATATTTACCAACTCATTCCAGATTCTTGACATATGCAAAAAAATTTAATGAAAGTACATAAGTATTGTAAAAATAATTCCATAGTCAACACATGGTTCTAGTTTAAGGTTACCTACATCTTAGCGCGAATTAAGTTAGTACAGTTCATCAACGGATCTAGGCATTCGTGAAGTTAGCCGTTTGTCTGCGCAGAACACAATTTTGTATGAAAAAGCGGTTAATGCGCAGACAAACGGCTAACTTCACGAATGCCTAGATCCGTTGGATGAACTATACCATTGGGTAGGTAGAATTACCTGGGTATGACATCATTTTCAGGTACAGTATGCAAAAACGTTACCACGGTGTTGATTGAGGTACCGCATGCGCCAACGCCATAATCGCATCCGCACAGGAGAGCCAGTGCCACCATCTTTTTACGCCCAAAACCTAAGACCAAGGTGATCTTTTACTGTACTTTCTGCAGTTCTTCATCAGTATATAAACCAGCAAAGTGTGAGACTGAGACTCGCAACATCAAGAGTTCCAGACCAGCAAAATAAACAAAAAAATATGTTTCTTATACTACTTTAGGTGCTTTAAGTCTGTCTTGGATAAAAAATTAACGATTTGCTGAAGCGTCCACAGTATTAGGTACGATTCAAATTACACTCGGACAATCAGACAGGTGAAGGCATAAAATTGTTTGCACGCTACGCAGGACTATGTAGTTCCATATGGATCCAACTTAATAAATTGTGACTAGCTAGTAACCTGACCTATAATATTTTGAATTACCTACCTGTTATTTCCTCTGAGTATGTGTGTGTGTTCCTCTTTATTTTAATCTACTATACATACCATTGCTTTGATACATTTGCTCGGCATTATAACAGTCGACCGATCCTTGCATAGCGCCGCCGCCGGCTGAACTAGACACACTAAAGTTGCGGTACACCCGACGCGCCCCATACGCGAAGCAATCGGAATCTTGGGATATCACCGCATCTACCAACTGTAGATAGATTTTTTTTAATGGAAGATAAGTACATGTTGTGCCGAACCCCCATGACAAAGGCAGGAAGATAACGATTTATTTATTTGGCCCATATTGTCCCACTGCAGGGAAAAGGCCTCCTCATTTCCTCAGGTTTTTCTGTCATGAATCAAAATACACATTATCAGGACTGTATGCCTAAGGTAGGTATGAGAGACATTCTCTCAAATCAATTCAAAATGCTTTGAAGATGTTTGAAGGAGAAGTCGGAGGCATGTCATACATAATATAAAGGCTTACATTTTACAGCAGCTAGCATTGTGTGGGATAGTTTTGAGAGGGTAACAAGTATTATTTTAACTACTTATAAATGAATACAAATATAAATAAAAAAATGTGAGAGATGATATGAATGTAAAAGGAGTGGATGCACAATTGGCGAGTGATGGAAGTGAGTGGAAGAAGAAGACATGTTGTGCAGACCCCACTTAGCGTGGGATAAGGTCAGGGAGATGATGATGATAAATGAATACAAACACCTTGTGCATTCAGCTCGGCACATGTTGCCTCAGCTTCTCCTCTTCCCTTGACGCAGCTAACACCCATACATTTCAGAAGATTTTCACACTGGAAATAAATCATTTATTAACAAATCTTGTTACATTTTATAAAAGCTTCATTACATACAGGAGATATTTATAATTCATGAAAAAAATACACTGATAAAAAGCACAAGTTAAGATACAAATCACTTTTCAAACTTTATGTGATCTTGTCCTGTTATTAAAACAACTATGAATACAAATATCTGAAAGAGCTTAAAATACACAAAAACATACTTCTCTTAGAACACCTGCAAACCTTCTCCTAGTCACATCAGGCTTCTTAGTAGCATTATCAGTTTTAGGAGCTGCTCCTCGGAACTGTATGGCATTACGAGCTGCCATTACATTTTGTTTAAGCTGTGGTGCTTCACCTTCCAACACGAAGATAGGAGTTATATCAGACAGGAGCAGATAAATAGTTCTGAAGAATAAGTTTCTAAAACAATGAGTTTGATTACAATTTAACAGAGAATTATAGGTAAATCAGAGATAGAAAGCAGGATAGAAATCATTAGAAACCCATTTCTCTTTACACACTGTATTCACCTGAGGTATAATTTGGGCTGGATGTAGTATTCTGTCACATTTTGACTATCACACACCCAACCAGATAGGTCGACAGCAAGTGTTTCTCCTCTGATCTGTAAAATATGTAGTTTAACGATAAACCAGAACGAACAGATGTATTTCTAAGGCAGAAACTTTTCTCTTTTCCAGGTCAGGCATCTGTAGCCCGGGATACACCTACTGTACATAAGAAAAGTAGGTTCTTATGATAAACTATAGTTTGAACACGTACTTCATGAAGGGATTTCTTTTCACTAAACGGAGTTATCACCGTCCATAAACCCTTAATACCCATATCACTGCCAGGGCTTTTATTTTCTTCATAGATACGTTAAGCCCATTTTTTCTTTCAACAAAAACATAAAAATGTTTAGGAATTTAAAATTGATAATTTTTGAAACCAAGAAAACAAACAACAACTACCGAAGACTAGGGATGTTAAAAAATAATCGATTTTTTTAAAAATCGATTATTTTTTCATAAAAATCGATTATTCATGAACGATTTTTTTTAAAAGAAAAATCGATTTTTCATTAATCGATTTTATTATTATCATAAAAAAATCGATTTTTTTTACGCATTGCGTCCGGATGCCTGGTTTTCATTTTTTCGACTGGTAGGTATAAAGCAGAGTCCGCAGCGCCATGTTTTCGTGTTTTTTAACATAATAACATTGGTTTCCACCAATGACACGCGCCTATTTTGTTTTTAAACATGTTTTAAACACGAAAACATGGCGCTGCGGACTCGGCTTTAGTCATAGATTTAGCATGGTACCTTTTTGGTACATCCTATATAATATGGCTTTAGTGCATATATTATAATACTCTTTGCTTTAGTGGTACTAGTTTGACGGCAGCACCGGTACCCAGTTCGTTCGTTAGTTCTCGGGAGTTGACATTTCTGTCATTGTGTCACTAATTTAAATGAATGACTGATCTGTAGTTTATTTCAAATTATTCTCGTTCAACGTGTTCCGCGTTCGTAATTTCGTACCTACCTTCATTGTAATTTGTTCAAAGATTATTTTGTGTTTGGAAGATCGGATTGAGTGTTTGTTTCTTTTCGTAGTAAAAATGTCTAGCAACAAAAGGAAAAAAACGTTGTTGGCGACAGTACCATGAACTAAAAAGTTTCATTTTTTTCATTGGTTGGCAGTGGCACCAATGAAATAATTACTCACTAGTTAAATAAAGTTGATTGCTTGTTGCTTTTGTTTTTTTTTTAATAACTTATTCAACTGATTAAATTTACGAAAAAAAAATCGATTTTTTTTTTAAATCGATTTTTTTTTAATTTAAAATCGATTTTTCTATAATCGATTTATTTTAGGTAAAAAAAAATCGATTATTAATTAATCGATTTTTTTCCCGCTAAGTCACATCCCTACCGAAGACCGACTGACCAGTGACCACAGATAGTAATAAGTAAAGTAAAAGCTATGTGACAGTCATGGCCCGACCTGTCAAATTTTACATAATGACTTTGACAAGTAGCTAGTAGTGGCAATGTCATTGTCTGTATAGCATGTCAATGTCATCACACAAAAAATAACCAAAACAAACAAAATAAATCAGACTCAGATAAAAGATTTGAAAAATTGAAAAAACAAGAATAAATTTTCAATCCAACAGAGAATGAGTCTAACATTCCAGTAGGTTTTGTTGATAAATTCATAGATTGTGAAATTCGACGCTAAAACATAAAAATGGCGAAAAACTTGTACTTCAAAAACCAGTGGCTTGAATTCAGTCGGCTTTTTCATATATTAGAATTGCTAATGTGTTGATAAGACTGCTGAGTGATTAAAACTCAGTGATAACGATATTGACGATTGTAATAGACTGGAACAAACAGGGGCCTGGCAACTGACGTAATCTATATTTGCGTTTCATTCCTGTTATCAATTAAAAAACAAAACTGATTTCTTATTACCGCCTTATCATTAGTACACGAGCAACGTGTAGTTTAAAATGTCTTATTTAAAATTGGCTTCTAGACAATGGTGAGTGAATTTGATTTTAATTCAAGTAAAAACTTACCGAGTCACTGAGACAAAACAAAGCCTAAAATGCTACTTTGCCATCCGAACATTCAATCTGTATCCCTCCCTTGATTTATTTTAAAAGCTGTAGTGTAAGAAATATAATTACAATAATTGGTGATTCTTATAAAAAGTTACAGTAGAAAAACAAGATTTTATCTCAACTCTTAACTTTTAATAAGAATCACCATATGTTTTCAGGATATCACCAAACCTAGCCTTCTCCGTAAGATTCAAACATGCCCTCAATATCAAAGAAGATATAAAACACAGACAGATCGGCAAAGTCTTGATAGCCAACCGAGGAGAGATAGCATGCAGAGTCATGAGAACTGCTAAGAAACTTGGCATCAGAACTGTTGCTGTATTTTCTGATGCTGACAAACATGCAATGCATGTTGAAATGGTAAATCTAGTGAAATTAATTACAATTGAATCACTTGGATTTCAGAGATCTATCCTTTGATCTCAAGGGAGCAAGTACATTATTATATTGAATGTTTGCCCAAGTAGTATTCAATAGGAGTTGTCCATCCCAAACCCATCATCACCTGTTATAGGTAACTGTTTGATAGTAAATAGCTGCTTACAATATTGGCTATCAAACTGATTAGTGCTTTAGAATTTCTGAACAAGAAGATTAGTGATATCAACAAACTAAAGAAGTTTGATACATATTTGTGTTTTATATTTTAGGCAGATGAAGCCTACCACATTGGACCTGCACCAGCCACCCAGAGCTACTTGAATGCAGAGAAAATTCTGCAAGTAGTGAAACAGTCAAACAGTCAAGCCGTGCATCCAGGCTATGGCTTTCTCTCAGAAAATGTAGAGTTCTGTGAAAAATGTGCTCAAGAGAATGTCATATTTATTGGACCACCAACCTCCGCTATCAGGGATATGGGTATTAAGAGGTAAGTGAAGTACCTAAATGTTCATAAATAAGATGTAATTTTGTGAGTTATTTGTCATTTGAAAATAAGTTAATCTCACAATGACAACCTCTGTGGCGCAGTGGGCGAAGGCCCGCCTGCGATGCAAAAGGTTGCGGGTTCGATCCCCGCGGTGGGATCAATGTTTGTATGATCTGGAAATATTTGTCTCGGGTCTGGGTGTTTCTATGTATAATATGTATGTATTTACAAACAAAAAGTATTGAAGTAGTATATCAATCATCTAGTACCCATAACACAAGCTCAATTTACTTTGGGGCTAGATGATGCTGTGTGGAAAAGTCCAGCATTATTAATGTAACAAATAAAATTGAACCCTATTTACAGCACCTCAAAAGCTATAATGTCTGCCGCTGGAGTACCTATAGTGAAGGGATATCACGGTAAAGAACAGAGCATAGAGAAACTGCAGGCTGAAGCTCAAAATATTGGATTCCCTCTTATGATCAAAGCTGTGCGTGGTGGTGGTGGAAAGGTATTTAAAAATATCCTAAACTAACACGAATACCAAACTAATAAAGATATTACGTTGAAAATATTTTAAAATTTTCTGTGTATTCAAAGAAATCTACAACTTTTTAACTGGACCTCTTCTCCATTAAGTGCCCAGGAGGCACATACCACACATTTTGCAGGATGTGCTGCTGCCTTTTTCAGAGTGTACTCCTGTGAAGAGCTCAACATAAACTCATAATCACATTCATCACACATAGTGAAAATGACAACCTCTGTGGCGCAGTGGGCGAAGGTCCGCCTGCGACGCAGAAGGTTGCGGGTTCGATCCCCGCCGCAGGACGAATGTTTGTATGACCTACAGGTATTTGTCCCGGGTCTGGGTGTGTCTATGTATAATGTGTATGTATTTACAAACAAAAAGTATATAAGTAGTTTATCAGTCATTCTAGTACCCATAACACAAGCTTTGCTTACTTTGGGGCTAGATGATGCTGTGTGAAAAAGTCCAGCATTATTTATTATTTATTTATAAAATAACCTGGAAACTGATTATATGTTATGTTCATTTCAGGGTATGAGAATTGCAATGACTGAAGCAGATTTCCTGCCTCAGTTGGAGTCTGCGAAGAGAGAATCTCTAAAGTCATTTGGTGATGATAATATGCTGTTAGAACAATATATCACAGATCCAAGGCATGTGGAAGTCCAGGTAACATAATTACCGACATAACATAGAATTGTGCAATTTTTATTATTATTTTGTGCAATAAAGTATTTAAATAAAATAAATAAATCTGTAATAATCTTACTCTGTTTGCCGAGAGGTCTCAGTTATTTAAGACTACCTCCTGAGACAAAGAAATATTCAAAATGCCTTGAGAAAACAGTCGTAGGTAAATAATCTTTTTTTTTATTTTAGGTGTTTGCTGATATGCATGGAAACGCAGTCCATTTATTCGAAAGGGACTGCTCAGTTCAAAGACGCCATCAGAAAATCATTGAAGAAGCGCCAGCAGTAAGTACGAGCACATTTTTGAACTTTCTTTTACAAGTCTTCTCCCTCATGTGTCACTAGTTTTTTCAAAGCAGTATGGTAAAGGCTAATTTCGTGTACCTTACATTTGACCTTGACCGGATAGGATACGACGACCTTACGTTAGGATCGGAACTTCCACTTGACCACCAGTGCTCTCAAGACTCATTAACCAAAGGTGACATTCTTTCAGATCTTTTAGCATCATGTAAAAAGGCTTCTTAAAGTCAATATAAGAGTGCTGGACATTTTACAAAGCGTCTAGCCCCAAACTAAGCAAAGTTTGCCTGCCCTTATCCCGCTGGTTGCTAGTTCTGCATAACATGTTCTATTCTTCCACTCAGCTTCACTCGTCATCTCCATATCCACTCGTTTCTTACTCATATCTTCTTTCACACAATCCATAATTAGGTACTTGTACAGTCGCGGTATGAAAAGGTTCGTCATCTTAAAGTCGACTTTTGCTTGCACGAGTGCAAGAACCAGTACTGCCAACATTTTAATTAATAAATATTACGTTTTGTTATGTTTAGCGTTTACTATCGATTATAGGCAATGACATATCAAAAAGGTTTTGCATAATTTGTTTACTGTTTTACTCCATCCTGTCAATTTTACAAAAATAACAATTACCCATAACAACAAGATTTTGATATAGGTTATTTGTATTTAAACGTTATTTAGATTACTGTAATCTTTAATTATACTCTATTTTCCTGGACTGCCAAGATTTATTGACAGAGATATTACTGTCGGGGTAAACCGCTTTGTTGATAGGACCGAATATGAAAGAATAGTACGAATAAGTAATATAATAACTTTATTTTATTTAATAACGTATATAACCACCATTAGCATCAATCACACATTGTAACCTGTTTCTCATAGAACCAACAAGGCGAGAGCATAGGTCCGTCCCTCGTGTATCTTCCCAAATGATATGGCAGTGGTCTTCTATAGCCTTCTTGGTTCTTTCGTTTCTATTATCCCATCGCTGCACCATTAAACCCCATAGGTTCTCGATCGGGTTTAAATCTGCAGATCTTGCTGGCCACGGAATCACCGCTATATCACTGTGCCGATTGAACCATTCATTCACAATACGAGCAGTGTGCGTGCGAGCATTGTCTTGAACGTAGCTGACCTGAGGTAAGTCAGCAGCTGTATATACGGTACGGACACTTGGTAGCATACTGTCTTCCAGAACCGATAGATAGTGAGTTGCATTTGCCCTTGAAGGAAGAAGAACGAGCTCGCCCACTCCATCCGCTGACATCCACCCCCAAATATTGGCAGAGATACGTCCAGAACTAAAATTGGGCACTACATGGTCTTCTGTATATCTCGTGCCGTTATACCTCCACAAATGAAGCCTCCCATGTTGGCTTGACATAAAGGATTTTTCGTCGGTAAATATAGTGGTACTCCAATCAAAGTTCAAATAGGTCTCTGCAAATCTCAAGCGTGCTTCCTTATGGGTTGGTGTCAGAGCAACTTTTTTTGAGTGTCGTCTATAATGTAATCCCATTGAGTGTAATGCATTTCTTATTACTCTAGGACAAACTTCATACAGTTGAGCGAAATGATTGGTTGACACAAAGCCATTTTCTTCATATTGCCGTCTCATGTCGGCATTTTGTGCAGCACTAAGGATAGGACGGCGACCAGAATTGTTGTGACGATGATCTATGAGTTCACCTTCTTCACCATATCTCCGGATCCAAAATCTTACACTATCCCTGGTTACATTAAGACGACGCGATATCTCACTGATATTGTAGCCAGCTTCATGTTCAGCAATAATTGCTGCTCTTTCTACAACACTTAAAGGTCTCGGCATTTTATGTAAAATATAGAAACGTGAAAAAATAAAATTGCAATGTCAACAATGACAGACAACGAGATGTTGAAACCAATAAAAAGTTTTTACATTATATAATCTTCTTGGTCAAGACAGAAAATCAAACAAGTATAATCTGTAATTTTAAACTTTATTGTCAAACAGTTAAACATAATTTTCTGTGAACCAGTCTGTTCTGTGACTTAGTTTGAAAAGGTAATATGTGCTTGCGGAACGTTAAATGAATCAATTTGAAAACTGGCGAACCTTTTCATACCACTACTGTACAATGTGTCATGTCAAAACAATCATAATACTTGTTTTAATTTGCAGCCAGGTTTGTCAGAAGAGACCCGCAGATCGTTGGGCGAAGCCGCAGTAAGGGCGGCTAAAGCAGTGGGCTATGTTGGCGCAGGAACTGTCGAGTTCATCCTACATCGCACCACACACGAATTCCACTTTATGGAGATGAACACAAGGTTGCAAGTCGAACATCCTATTAGTGAAATGATTACAGGTAAGTAATAGTACATTATGGTACTAGTGTGTAACATTGGTGATCACCGCCGAGGTGTTTTGAGAGCCGAGCCGTTAGGCGAGGCTCTTAACAGAACCGAGGACGGTAATCATCAATACACACGTGTATCATACGACGTTTTTCAACACACTTGTAAATAAAATAACAATAAAAACTCATTTTCAACAGTGAAAACGAGTTGTGAAAAATGTTTCGCCACTACGGGAAAAATTAATCAGTTTTCCTATGCACGCGCATTGCGATCGGCCACAGACCATATTTCCGCGCCGCGCATAGGGTTTGTTAGGTATTCTGCCACGTACAAAATGGGGAATTTAAAGTTTTCTTTTATTACAGAGAAAACAAAAGTTATATTTGAGTGAAAGTTTAATTTATTAAACACGTACGAGTTAAAATTATCTATTTAAATAAGAAGTTGCATGAAATGAGCAAGCAATAAGAACATTAATTTATTTGTTCTATTGAACACGATCTTTTTTCTGAATAAAAACTTTTTTAAGAACAAAGCAACTCAACCAATAAAATTAAAAAAAAAATCTATTACTCACTAGTGAGTTATCGTAATGAAAAAGTCACAGTTTGATTATGGGTGTCATTATGTGCCTAATTGCGGTGACCATAGAGCCACTTTATGAGCAAGTGTGTTGAAAAAAATATATATAAGTTTTATTAAGCCGGACAGACTGACGAGAGATGAACTTATATCACTCGTCTGTCTGTCCTTGTCACAGCAAATTTTCTCCGAATCTTCTGGGCTGAATAAATCAGAATTCGGGGCATTTATGTTACCAAAACTCTCCGTGTTTGCGTAACATAAATGTATTAGTAACATCTGTAAGTGTATTTTCATTAGAAAAAAAAATGTGACATTCTTAAAGGAGATTTTGTAAGCATTTCAAATAGTTAATCATTCACAGGTACGGATTTAGTAGAATGGCAGCTAAGAGTAGCGGCCGGCGAGCCTTTACCGCTGTCTCAAGAGGATATCATAAAACGCGGACACGCTGTAGAATGCAGAATTTACGCAGAAGAGCCCAGCGCGGGCTTTTTACCTCGCGCCGGTACTTTGCATAGGCTGACGCAGCCTTTGCCAGAAGAATTTGTTAGAGTGAGTCTTAGACATCCAGAAAGATGAAAACTTGAGTAGGTATTGGTTATTGATATTGATAACTATTTTTAACAGGTGGAGACAGGAGTGAAGGAAGGTCACGAAGTTTCAGTCCACTACGACCCCATGATTGCTAAACTGGTGGTGTGGGGATGCGACCGAAACGAGGCGCTGGCCAAAACTAGGGCAAAGCTTCAAGAGTACCAAGTAAGTTGCAGTTTCTTTACAATAATTTGTGCCATTATAAACTTTTTTTTGGTGTCTTCTGTGGTGCTATGGCCGAAAGCGGTAGTATATTTTCAAATAAAGCTACCCTGGCTATCTAAATATTGAATCTGATAGTTTGTTAGTATGTTTTGATATTTGTGTTTCAATCACGCCATAATCAGTGGACCGTTTTTTATGTAACTTGAAATATATCTAAATAGTGTGGTCAAATAGCATACGCATGCATCAAATAACAAGCCTTGTTATTTGAAAATTTTACCTATTTAAAAAATTACCGCCATGCGAGGTCTCGGGCAGAAGCTAGTACCTTATGAAAAATATATGGGTAGGTATTTAACGACTTCTGTCACTTCTGTGGCGCACCGGGCAAAGGGCCGCCGGCGACGCAGAAGGATGCGGGTTCGATCCCCGCCACGGGATAAATGTTTGTATGATCTACAGATATTTGTCTCGGGTCTGGGTGTTTTCTATGTAAATTATGTATCTATTTACAAACAAAAAGTAGTATATCAGTCATGTAGTACCATAACACAAGCTCTGCTTACTTTGAGGCTAGATGATGCTGTGTGAAAAAGTCCAACATATTTATTTATTCATGAAAAAATAAGCATAGATTACAAGGCTAGTTGTATTCTAGGTAGCAGGTCTAGAGACAAACGTAAACTTTCTCATCCGTTTGAGTGGTGCGAGTGCGTTCGTACAAGGCGATGTGCACACTGCCTTCATACCGCAACATGAGGCCGAACTGTTCCCGGCTTCGGATAATGTGCTTAGCGAACATCGAGCGATTCAAGCAGCTTTGGGACACGTAAGTTCACATTCTTGTTATTGTATTGTCACTTCACTAGTTATTTCAAACCAAGGTGCCTAGTATTACTTTTATTCACCATGGAGTATCTTTAGTCAAGCTTTCTTAGGGGATTTTAGTAAAACTACGATTTGACATAGGAACAACTTTGGAGATAGCTTATTGTTGTGGTATACTTGGCTTAGGCAAAATTTGTAATCTATAGTTATTTGCATAAATAATGACGTTTAAATACTTTCATAGCCATTTACGCATTTACCCTTCGATCAATAATACTATGGATTTAGTGTCAGAACAGCAAAACCGTCTCTGTAAATAACATTTGTCGTGATGAATGGTCGTAAGTAAAAGATATTGTTTTGAGGATTTTTGACTTTATTACTAGTAGCATAGGGTGTAATTCAGATAAACTTAAAACTTTTTTGTACGCGGACAGAATTTAGCTTTGACTTTATACGTCACACTGCATCTTTAGTATTATTGATTGAAGCATTTACCATATAATAAATCATAGCCAATCAGATCACTATAAATCAATAAACTCCATGTTATAACATAATGGGCGTTCATTAATCAATGACACAACTTTATTGCAGTTGCTGGTCAGTAAAAGTGAAAGTTCTGATGGCTCGTGGAAGGGAATCTCCGTTCAGCCGACCGCGTGGAGGCCAAACTTTAATGTGCAGAAGACTATACCGCTGAGATTTCACGACAAAGGTACTTGAGTGAGCTCACACTATACTTACATTTTAAAACTACCAAAAGAATGTATATCTTGTTACAATACAAGTTCTATTCCTTAGGAATAAGAACCAATGACAAAACAAATGAATACAAACAAATGGTATTAAAAATCTGATTCAACTGTCATCCCCTTTAGACAACCTATAGGGATATTGAATTAATTGATCTTTAGTGAGAGATGAGATTCAAAAAAGCAGTGGGGGTGAACGGGAATAAAATTCCCTATAGTCTCCGATGGGGACAACAGGAAAACAGTGGGGGTCAGCGGGAATAACCCAAAATTAGCCATCTGATTATTCTATCTCACGAACGCGGGTTGGTCTTAACTGTGTGTGTAAATTTGTTTCTGTGTGCGTAAGTGATACTGAGTGCTCATTCATCCATGGATGGTTCCCGAGCTAACGCACACAGAAACAATGTACTTACGTGAAATAGAACAATTGTACCGTTAGATGAATTTCAATTATTATTTTTTTAATCATTTTTACAATCACATTATTTTTAATTATTTTATAGATTTAAAAGTAACAGTAAAATACGAAAGTGCACCAAACATATACACCGTGCAAGTGAACGATGGAGCGTGGCGGCACGTAGAAGCTTCCCTACAAACATCTCCGCTCGGTTTACGGCTAATCGCTGCTATCGAAGACAAGAGAACTAATGTTGGACTACTCACACATGAAAACGAAGTTCATGTCTACGATGAGGTAAGAGCTTCGGCCTTTGTGTGTCAAACATTCGGGAAGCGAAACGGGAGCGTCAATAATGCGAAACAAGACAAGAGAAACGATGTAAGGTGCTATTGATAAGCGTTTGCAGTGTCCGTCCGCCCGCTAACGCTCCCGCTATTTTTCAGTGCGCGAATATATTATCTACTTCTACAGTCTACTATCTACTGTCTACTATCTACTTCTACTGTCTACTATCTACCATCTACTATCTACTTCTACTATCTACTAACTACTTCTACTTCTATAATTATAAAGAAGGATAGATTTGTTTGTTTGTTACTTAAACTTGGAAATAGTTTTAAATATATAGATTCATCCCTCTCCTGAGCTAATAAGGTCCAGTCGGCACGGGAGTGGGGGGAGGCCTTTGCCCAGCAAAAGGGCTAATATAATAATAATATAGATTCGAAATGTCGGTACCACAGGGAAGAAGCCGCGCGCAGAAGCTAGTGGACTCTAAACTCATATCCGCGTAAGACAGCAAACTACAAAGCTACCAAAAAAAAGCATATTGGGTAATGTGCTACTTTTTAGTAGCTTCTTACAAAGTTTATTTGTTGCAGTCCGGCCAAACAAAAGTGGAGATACCGAAGCCTAAGTACCAAGCTATTGGCACTGAAGACCCTTCAGCGGCTGCAAATAGTGCTTCGTCACCAACGCACGGGATTTTGGAACGTGTTCTAGTCAATAAGGGAGATAAAGTGAGTATAACTTGAAGCTTATACAAGTAGCAAGTAGTCTTCTCGTACACACAGTAATCTCAGGGGCCGTATTTTTCAATTTGGAATATTTGGTCCTAGGATAGGACCGTGTTTTAACGTTTGTTGATGTGTTTTAAAAATTGGCCCTTGAAGTCAAAAATAGTGGTGGAAAGCATCCGAATATTCATCAAACGAACGAAAAAAGGAACGCGAATACGGCTCCAGGTTATTTTGGTTATCATCATGCGTCTCATTTGATACTTTTTCTAGTAATAAAATTCGTATGAGCTAGTAAATATGTATTAAGACGTGCCCCACACTACCCCCTTAGATATCTTTTGGATCTGGAATACATAAAAGATCTGAGATAATGTCTACTTCGCCTCAGGAAATCATAATTTTTGCTGTACATCAAAGGTTCTGACAACAAAGTTATTCTTCAAACCTTCTCTCAGGTGGTGAAAGGACAACCCCTCTTCGTTGTGATCGCAATGAAAATGGAGTACGTCGTGCGTTCGCCGAGAGATGGCGTTGTCGCCAATTTGGCGGCTTTCAAACTTGGAGATGCTGTCGGAAAAGGGGCGCAAGTTGTTTCACTGGAAGGTGATAGTTGATTTCATTTTCTAAAGTAATTTTGTTATCTATTTATGTACGTATTCTTTATGTAGCTATTCCAAATAGTTTTTGGATTATCTCAAACTTCATTTCCAAATGAGTAAAGTATACTTTGTTAGCCATAAGAACAAATTAAATCGATATATGGGGTACTAAATTAAGTAGTTGTAAGCTGGTTTGTTAAATATTAAGATTATGATATTTATTCAGATATATTTTTCTATTTCTATTTTTGAGAACTATTCGTATTTAATATATTTGTTATGAGTATGTATGCACTTACAATTTATACGATTATGATGGTTGTTACTATTTTTTAAATAAAAAAATATATATTAATGTGGCACGTGTACGTGTTTTATACGCATTTAAAATAAATAAACTAGGTCATTCTTAGAATTATCAATATTCTTCTTGAAGTATCTTTACTCTTGCATTGCATGTGGACCTTGTGTGTCCTTTTCTCGCATCTGGGTTTGAAGTTAGATGGACGTGTATTTTTTTTTACGTTGCAAATTGACGAAAACACAGTCTAAACATCAGCAAATAGCTAAACTCTTTCGATATTAATCTACTAGTAAGTAAGTAATATACGAAATCAAACAAGAAATAAAATTGCGAGGTGCGTATTTACCGAAAACAAAGACAAGTTTAATTGTTGTCTATTTTATAACTTGTTATTTCGCGCCTTGTCGTATCGGGGGCGTAGCTCAGATGGTAGAGCGCTCGCTTAGCATGCGAGAGGTACCGGGATCGATACCCGGCGCCTCCAAGCCTTTTTGTTGCTTCTCATTCCACGTTATTATTTCATATCGTATGAAACATAAACAAAGTTCATATAATATTTTACTTGCGATAAAGAATAATGAGCTAGTATTATCAACAGCTGCGGTCTTGCGGTGACCGATGCGGTGAGAAAAACTTATTACCGTCGTCCGTCATAGTTATCGAAGTACCGGATGTAATGTAGATACAGATTTTTATCGCGGTTTCTTGTTGCTAGTTCGCCTCATGTGTTATCTCAACGCGGTTTTCAAAGCATACTTTACAGTCTTTCTTTACGGCTTTGTTTCTATCGCGATTCTCACTAGCGTTTTATGTGTGAACTGTTCTAAATGTACAAAATAAAACATTGTTAAGAATTGCGTTACGTAGTTATGCATACCATTATACGGTCTAAGTGAATTGTTTATTATTTCGAAATACACGAGCTTTGTGTTGTTTAGCTATGTTTAATACGGATTGAACTTTTTTGGGTTTCAAATGTGCCATACGCTCTGAACTTTAAGTGGCCTGCTGCAAAAGCTTTATGCCGCATTGATTTCTCGTTTAATCTTTCAATAGCAACCAAAATGGTTACAATATGTTTCCTTTTCTACTATTCTGAACTAGTGGACCCGGGCGCGACATCGTCTGCGCATTGTTCCGTAATACAAACTTTACCTAGAGATAGAACTACCTTGTTCCAATCCAGCCCATGAAAACACTTAATTCATTTTTGGATTTGCTGTCTTTGTTAAATATAAATAAGTACCCATCTAAGGGGTTGGGTAGTTTTAAAAAATAATACACACGTGTTTCGCTATTTACAAAAAAAAAACTTATATAACAACACAAACCCACAAAAAGTCTTTTAATTTAGGTAATAAAATTTGTTCAAAGCATAGAAGAACGAAATGACATCGCCATTTTGAAAAGTCAAAAGTAATTAGTTGTCATGGCAACCTTAGAGCAGTGCTCTTTGTGTCAAACAGAGTACTGCTAAAGTTTTTATGCAATATTCTCCATGTCCTTATATTTTTTAGTTTTTAGGGACGTTTTTCGGGATAAAAAGTAGCCTATATGCTATTCTGGATATTCACCTTTCACCTTACCAAATTTCATTGTAAACTGTTTCGTCATTTGAGCTTGATCCTTACACAAACATACAAACATCCAAACATCTAAACAAACTCACAAACTTTCAGCTTTATTATATGAAGTGGGAAGGGATTATTTCACTCATAACTTTCGAAAAATATTCAGCTGTTTGTATATCGCCGTGGATAGCAAAAACTGTATTGGTGTAAGTTATACTTAGTAAGAGTTTGGTACCTGAATATTGAGGGAGCTTTGAAAAGATAAATCCACCAGCAAGAACGTTTAAAAAAACTTTTTTTGCAATAGTTTTCTTCACATTATTGTTTTACACGTGTTTGGAAGCAAAATCTCTTCAGATATCGTTGAGCTTTACTCAAAAAGCTACTTACCTGCTTTACATTCTTTCTCTTAAATATCCAATAATCTTTTGTTCCTCAACGTAACACCCCACAATGAACACCCTAAGAAAATTGAATTCCATTGAAGTCTTATTATTACTTTGCCTCTACCTGGCTAGGGTCGGTACTGGGGCAGGTTTGTTTATATTTTTTGTTTACATTCTCCGAACAGCTGATCCGGACAACAAATCCACGTGAGATGCCCGACCTCTGATTGGTCCATATCACCCCTTCAAACTAGTTTGATTCCCAACAGACAATAAAAAAAAGCTACCCCGTAGTTACACGTATCCTGGCTCCAAATATACTTCATGAAGTAAAGCTTAAGCTAAGGATGTAACTCTACATTCTTTAGAAAGCAAAATCCTACTCGCAAATGTCAATTACTCTTTTCTTTCGCATAGATAGAAGAGATAAAAGAAGGAAAATACAGCATGGCACCAACTAGGGCTAAGCTTTTTTTATAAAATAGAGTATTTATACAAGGCGGTCATGCTACAGGCTCGATCGTCTGTATGATCGCAATAACATTTGAGAAAGCTAAAAAATAAAGCGTGTATCTTAGTACATATTTACCAATTCGAGGTCGCATGTTCCGGTATCCGTTATCTTTCGCGAAAAAGAATAACTGGCAAATATAAAAATGTAGGTTAATCATTAGCAAATGAGTTTACTTTGAATTAAGTAATTTGACGTTATTACCATTTACATCTTATCATTTAGTTGAACTGAATACAATAAATTTTTGTTGCGATAGTATTAAGTACACAAATTGCTATAATATATTTTGTTAAAACTACGAATAAATAATCCACGACATCGTATAGAAGTATGAACGTCACAAGAACGCTATTTGCGTAGGTATCGCAATAACATTTTATCGAAGCAAAAGGTATTTGCCTAGGTTGTGTTGCGTAGGAACTTATTATTTAATTGTTGCAGAAAATGATGTCAATGATCAATAATCAATTCGTTTCATTTGGATAGTAGGTACTAGCAACAGTTAGCAACAATGATAAATTATAAAACGATTGTTCGTTGCGTAAAAGGTGTATGCGTACGTCATCAATCTTTATACTTTATTGTTCTGTCTCTAACTCAATCAATACCTTCATTATTTGCATTAGCTCACCGTGCCATAGAATAAGTAACACTTTGTACATTTACTAACTGAATAGTGATATTCAACAATAAAATATTGAGGTCAATAACATAAATACTGCAAAATTTCAAAACGTTTTATTTCAACGACTGATTTATGTTCAGCAATAAATTTGTGAAAAGTCACAGAATATTGCTCTTAATTTTATAACAGCTCTATCCATATACTGTTGTTTCATTGTTATTTGTTTCTCATCAAAGTAGGACTCTGCAACCAGCGACTTCTTTGTTCGACTGTTATTGGAATGATGTAAAGCCTATTCAGTTAACAAATTATAAAGCTACAAGTTAAATTTCTCTACAAAACATGATTGAAGTGTAGTAGCGTTCTTGACTATCACTGGTCTTATGGTTAACTAAACTTCCTGGTTCTTACAAGCTAAGGCACTCTAGCAGGACTTCGCCAAATAAGGCAGCCCCAGCTCTATATTCGTCGAGCGAGATACTTATAACTGTCATCTCGTCTAGATTATAATAATATTGACCCTGCCTTGGTTATAAAGCATTTTTTATGAGTCATCATCATTTGCCTGCCTTTATCCCGCTTATGCGGGGTCGGCACAACATGTTCTCTTCTTACACTCTCCCTATAACTCGTCATCTCCGTATACACTCCTTTCTTACATATATTCAAGCATTTTTTATGAGTATAGTAGTATTTAATAGAGAATGAAAAGCCATCTTAAGATCTTAACTGCATTGTCACGATATTATGGCCAATCTCACCAATTCCTGATAAAGTGTCCGATAGCCTACCATTTTTTTTTTAAGAACTTTTCCGACAGCGTTCAAATCTATGTATTACTTTCTGCGGGTAAGGTTATTTAGCAGATTAACTTTCTTATCATCCTTTTGAATTAGGTAGCTCTTTTGACAGCTACCCTTGGCCCTTAATGTAATTTGGTGAATTGCATCAGACGTGTTATTACACTGAACGTGGGTTTATTGCATTTCACTTTCATAGGACGTGACTTTTAAATGGACGTGATTTCTTTTGAATGTCTAATATTACAAAAAGACAAACTTACAGTACCTATTAGCAACTATTAGTAAAGAATAGTATTAAGTATACCTACCTACTATCATCAATTTAGTGGGTATATAGAATTATATAGTTAAGTTACCTAGTAAAAGAATATTTTCACCAAGTCCATAATATCTCATGCACATTTTACATAATTTAGTTGATGATGTTGGAAAATTTCGGAAATGTATTTATTTTACTATTTTGAAATAAGTAGGTACTTACCTACTGTTATTAGGTTGTACTATAATTATAGTTATGACTAAGTACACTACCTACGTGGTTATTTCAAAGCTGCGATAAAAATTCCGAGTTTAAACATAGAAACACTAAACCGCTCTATGTTTTCACACCGTTAGATACACATTGACCTCCACTAAAAAAGTGTAGTACGCTATGACGAAATGCATTGCGTCAAGCCCGTGCCAGTCGAAAATAAACAAAACTGACCATCAACTTGATAAATAGTTACACGAGATGAGAATGCGTGACACAGCCTCTATTTGTGAAATCATTTGATTTCTTACTCTCGAGTCTAGAGACAGCGCTTTCTGCTATGATGCCGTAAAATCTCCGTTCTGTGATAAATCTTCATCATCCTATCCTATTTATCCTAATAATTATAAATCTGAAAGTTTGTATTCATTCAATCAAGCCCGAAACAGTCTAAAAATTTAGATGAAACTTAAAATGATGTTAGATAAGATAATTCCTTATTCGCAAATTTAGATTGTGGACTAGAATATTATTAGAGATTATGTCGAATCTTGGAAAATAGTCCTTTGAAACCTTGTGAACATTATCCGAAGCAAGAAGTGCTACTTTTTTGGGATCTTTTTAAATGGTATAAATACTTAAATCATTTTTTTTATCTAATGGACCAGTTAATTATAATTATAATTATAATATTGACTGAATAGAACAAACCATACGATCTATGTGTTTATTTATTTTTTGTAATAGGAGCTAATCTAAGGCCGATAAGTACATTTAGATACTAATGTTTTTTAAGAATTTAAACAGTGTAGAGTTCTAGAAAAAAAAAAATAATGTGAAAAGAAAATGTTTATCTCTCGGAAGTCGATTCAAGTCGAAAATTTGATTATTTTAAAGAGTGTTTGACAACTTCAAAACCGTAAAGCTGCATTTCCACTAGGGAGTGCGATAGTGTTTGTTTCAGTTGAAAATAGTTTTTACCAACGAGTTAAAGAATGTTAGTTTTCAAATGAAAATGCAATTTTCTTAGAAGTATAGAGAGAGACCTATATAGTATCCACAAATCCGTACAAGCGTTAATGAACGATAATTTGTTAAACCTTAATTGTTTTTATATTTAGATGCAGTTAGGTCAAGACGAGCGTTGCATAAGTGGGTGCATCTGTTTGACATTTGAATCGACCCCGAATCCGAATAGAAACTGTGTCACGTATAAAGCGGCAGCGGGTACCGGGCGGTGCGGCGTCGCTCGGCCGCGAGGTGCGTTGTGCAATCCCGTTAGCGCTCCACGTGCGAACAGAGCCGGCGCGCCTCAATGTCGCCCGTGGGCGGCCGCCCTTCGCCGCCCGCCCGCCCGCTGAAAATAGCGAGTCCATCCGACCGACCCCGACACCCGAACGCACCCGAGCCGGCCGGCGTGTTGCCTCTCGCTTGCACGCGACCGGCTCACCCCGCCTTTCTCGCTCGCTCAAACAGCTGAGTATCAAAACAAAGGAGCGAGACGGGCGGTCGCCGCTCCCGCTCGCCGGCCGGCCGGTGTCGCTGGCCGAAGCCGCCGCGCGCCTCGCTCCGCGAATCACTCGCGCCAGTTCTCTTCGAGACCGCGCATATCGAGGTCGTCCGCCGCGAACTCTGCGAAGTTTAGCACCTCGAAAGGATTCTCCTTCGTCCCGTTCTTTGAGGACCTGCCGTCGTATTATGTTTCCGCGTGAGTGCTGCGTCCAGCCCCGGCCTATCGAGAAGCCGGACCGCGCGCAGCGCACGGAATCACGACGAAATTCTCCCAATTTCCCTAAATTCTGTGACGGTTATCCCGCGAAGCGAGTTCGCCGGGCGATTTGAAATTCTTCAGTGAACCTTTGTGAGAATAGTTTTCGGAGCGGGCCACGGACGCCCGGGGTGTTTAGAATTAATAACGAGGACGAAAGAGTGATAATGTCGACCGGCAAGCGCCTAGCGAAGCGCTCCATCATCGGGACGCGGGTGGCCGCGCTCGGTGACGATGGACTATACTACTCGGGAATGATCCAAGCGGTGAAGACGCCGGCACCGTTCCCGGAGAACAACAACTGCATCAACCTGACGCCGAACACGCGCTACACGGTGCGCTTCGACGGCGGCAAGAGCACGCGCGAGTACCGCGACGCCGAGCTCATCGGGCCCGGCTTCCGCGGGATGCAGGGCGTCAAGCTGCAGCCCACGCAGCGCGTCTTCCTTACCTACAACGGCCGCGAGGTGCGCGCCGACGTGCTGGCGCACGACCACGCCAGCGACGAGCTGCGCGTGCAGGTCCACGCACCCGCCGCAGAGGTCAGTCGTTATCAGTCATTTTACCTACTACTCAATACCGCACACAACCCAACCCTCCACCGCTTTCCCGACAACAAAGGGACAAAGCCCCGAATCCAGGCGTACCCTTCGAATAAACTCGATGCAAAAAAGCCGGGCATCCGAAGTTTTTTTTGCAAGCCATTTCATATCCATACAAAAGACTTCGACGCGCATTTTTTTCGACATAGTACATTTACTTCTTGTTAGTTTGTGGACAGGCTTTTTACAGAGCTGGTGGCCGGCATACATTATTTGAGTATAGATACAAATGTAACAAATTGAATCTGAATCGGTGCGTTAAGACAAAGGTTCGTTGTGTAATGTTGGGCGGGGGCGGGCGCGTGCAGCGAGCTATTGACCCCTCCACGTGCAATGCGCGGCGTGCATTCGGCGCATCGCAAACTAGCGCGCACTGGATCTACTATTATGGATGTATACTGTAAAACGCAAACCAAACCTGTGCATTACAATGCACGGCACTTACCACCGGCACAATCTCCGCACTCCTGGTGATTCCATTGCCCTCTACGCGGTTATGTTATCTAAGATGACCTTTCACTGCACTTGATACATTTTTGATTCACCGATAATATTATCTTTGCAGGCATCATGCATATTATGTATATGCGGAAAGTAACAAATATCGCACATTCTTTAATATCGGAACAATATTTATTCCGACTTGTTTTGATTGGTAAACCCACAGTGTTATATACGTTCGTGCGTCATAGGTAATTACTAATGGTTCCCTACTAAACAGACAACAGGCTTATCAATGTCATTAGCCAAACAGGAAAGGTATTATTTAATGCAGAGATCTGTGTATCATCAGGAGTGTTAATGTAATTAACTTTGCGTTATTGGCTGTTAAATAAAAGGGGAAAAAATATCTTGGCATCAAGGACGTCGATAACATTATCAAAGTGCTTAAAATGCTATAGGTACAGTCGAAATAATGTCGTTATTATCTTTGGATATATCTACTTAAAAACGTGCGTAGTTTTCTTGATACAGTTTTAGATAAGATAATATAATATAATAGGAGCTACCGGTGAGCCCGTTAAAATAATTGCACAGAGTAAGCGCTAGCCACTAGATAAACAATGGTCTACACGTGTAGCGAGTGCTATAATAATTCTCTTATATAGGTATGATTTGTAGCTATTTGCATAGTTAGATAGAAAGCGCATCAAGCGAGGGTTAATGGGTCGCACGTCTTGGCGTCGCTCGTCGTAGGTAACACGCATGCGCTAAATTTTATAAATCCGGCCACACCGTTATGCTACGTATAACTGTTCGATGTAACAAGTAGCCAGAGCGAAGATTACAATAATCAAGTCGTCGGTTAAGTTGTGCTTCACATTAAAGCCGGGCAGATGCTGGTGTGCCTGTTCCAAAGCTTGTGACTCGCAGCTCACGATGAAGATGGAACGAGTGCGGCTTGCTGCCTTGGTCTTGCTTTGGTTTGAACGCGGATGCCGATGCCGGCCGGCCGGCTTTGCGCGCGCACAGCGTCGGTCGCCGGTACCATTCGTCATCAGCATAATTTCGTTTACAATGTAAGGTGTTTTAGATGTATGTTTGTATACATTAAAGTTTATACCAAGATACTAATTACAATACTGACCCGAAACCACTATCTAATCGTCAATTTGCTTACCAATGTTTTATAATTTTACCGAGATGTTCAACTTTTTCCGTTTAATCAATTATATGTATATACTCGTAGACGAAAACAATACAATGAATATATTACAAAATACGGAAGTACAGAATTTATAAGTGTAATAAAAGCTAAATTTATGTACCTCAATTTACCTAGATGGCATTACGACTACCTGTATATCGAGAATGCTAAACTATTCACCCACGATCACTTTGGTTTTAATGTTATGACTTATGAGCCTAATAATTAGCTAATTACATAAGTAAAGAACATTGTTTTTGAAATGAAATACTTAAAGACAAGACTCTAGATAGATAACATTATGAACCACAACAAGGAAACAGCGCGTGCGCAGCGCAGGCCTTGTGCCATTCTTTGTGCGTAAATTGTGACGTAGCACGCGGTACTATCGTGACGACGACTCGTGATATCTACCACTTGTGCTAGTTTTATCGCTATTTGAATATTTATTATGATTCTCAATTCCAACATTTATTTTTATTTAAAAATAAGTTAATTTATTCCGTAAAAAAATGATTCGTTTCTTCTGATTACTAGATTAGCTGCAATGTAACGCACCTCCTTTAATTTGATCGCGTCTCTACGACGACAGCAAACAGTATTTTTTGCGTCACGCGATACAGGCCGCGTACTTCAGATAACAAAATATGAAAACAACTTCGTTCTAACGAGTATAAAGTAAGGTTATGAATTACAACAATAAATACATATAGAAATAGTTTTTTTGTGAAATTAATAAAAAATAGGTAAAACCCCTGAACAAGTAAAATGTTTCTGCTGCACAGATTGGGAATAACGCATTAAAGGAAAATATTTCGACATGTCGACGTGCGGTATTTCCCGTTGGATACTCAGTACAGAATTGCGTCACACGTTATTTACTCGCTCAATGTATGTACTATAGACACGGTCAATCCGCTGCTCAGTATCAGTACCAAGCTAGCTCAGCCTGACTCATAGTTTGCCGGCATAAACAATAATCCAAACCCTGAGTACCGGCTTTAAAGGGCAAAATTACGTAATATTATGTAGCCACTGTTGACAAAGTCAAAAAAGCAGCATCAGTGTAAGCATTTAAAAATCAAGCAAGGTTGCAATCCGATACCTCGAGTATGACTAAACCAAACATGTTGCTAAGTTATTTATTTCGAAGTCAGCTATAATGATGTCAGGCAATAAGATATAAAAATAAAGAGTGCTCGCCTGAGAAATAAGGTCACCGGCAGGCCCGGAACCGAGTAACGGTATTCGTTACAAAATCGCGTCAAGAATTATTTTCACGTGCACGGCGCCGAGTGGCGGGCGTACCGTTAGCCGGTGGCGATGGGGCAGCCTGGCTAACCTTACCGCAGACTCGTTCGCGAAGTGGGACATCGCTAATGCCTAAGGAAAGCTCAATCCGTTACGGTAGCTGTAATTCAAGACAACATTTTCCAATTATTTGGGAGGCGTCATAAAATTGCAAAGTTGGCTTGCGAAATTACGTAAATGTAATTTGCAAGATTTCTCTCGCGAAGCGATATAATACATATGTTTGAGTGAGACTCGTGTGGTCACGGGTGTGATGACGACGCCGACGCAAGCGCAATTCTATCGAGATGACGAACGTATTGACATGATTGAGCCGTACCTACTGATTATTACATAATCTGTGATATTGGTCGCCGTGACGCGACATGGCTTGCGCCCGCGTCGAGTGTGAAAGTGCCACTCACTCACCTGTATTGTCCATGTACAGAGGTTGCTGTGTTAATATTGGTAACTGTTTCAGACTCACTTTATGCAAACAATGGTTTGCTCGGTAACAAAGTCTGCAGGTTTGTTTTTCAAGTTTTTTTTTCAAGAGTAAAACATGCATGAAAACCATAATTTAGTTTCTTATCCGACTTTAAATCGATCCGAACGCTTCTGTCCTAAACATGATTCCCTTTTATTCTGAAATGTACCACTAAAGCCACAACTTATCTATTGGACTTGGAGAATTAAACTGAATTTTTTACAAGTAAAACAAATTCAGTTTAAAGTTCCATTATCCGCCCTAAATATAAATATATAAAGAATAGGATACGTGAAGCATGGAAAGTGCATACATATTAATTACCGGTTCAAGTAGTGATTTATTATAAAAAAAACTCGTTGCGCGTGTTCGGATAATAAGCATAGTACCATTCGTGGTGGCAAATATAACGTGCCAACTTTGTAATATTGGTCGCATAACTAACAATGCCGGCGAAAGTATTTACGATTCAAAAGCAAATTATAGGTGCGTTATCCAGATTTTCCAGTCAAGTTTTTTTCGATGCACTGAAGACACTTGAATGCCTATGGCGCTTAGCGTTGCGTGGAACGGTGGCGTGCTCGACGCAAATTTCACTTCGACGATATATACTTACTGTGTAGGTACTCTTACGCACAGCTCAGATTTATGTTTTCCTTAATTGGGACTAATGGACATTAAACCAAATGATTTAACATATTAAGTATACAAATTTAAGAACACGCTGTTTTCCTTGTTACTCTGGGAAATTTTAATAACAATCGCCAATTTTATAATGCATTTGCGTATGAAGGTTCTTTGGTTTTAGTATGGAGAATTTTATTAATATTCATAATGTGCTTATTGACCTCCTAAAAAACTATGTGAACTGACTGAACCTGAACGCAGTTCATCATGTAACGAAGAAACCATGGGAAGAGAAATCGGCACCCATGCCCCTGCTACGCGCTAACGCTCCACAGTTTATGCGTAGCGTGCTTGTTGGATCATTTTCTTTTCTACATCATCTATATTTCATTGACAAACTGTTTTACATTTTCAATTTATGTGCAAATTAGTAACACGTCTATGAATCTTGGTTGACAGCACAAAGTTGTAGATTTGTTTGTTCGAGACAACCAGCAGGGAACTGATGGGTAGAGATACTTAGTATCTCAAGCTTCAATGTAGGTCACGAGTTGCGCCCGCCTACGACTGTTATGATATTATGCATTACCTTGACAATATGTTTTTACATAAATTATTGTAGATAGAAATGCGCATTTCAGACTGAGCTTGAAACCTATCGCGTTATTTATCTTGGTAACAATTGAATTGCACAACGATATCGATAGAGTCTAGCAAATGAAAGTAGACCCTGAAAAAGAGGCGGCAAATTCAAAAATATAAGCGTGTAACCCCATAAGGACATTTGGAAGAACACAACTTGATACTTGGTTATTATTTTCTAGTACCAAATATAATAATTATATTAAGTATATTATTTAGAGTTATTAATTAATGGGCTGTCACTCTTATATTTTTGAATTTGCCGCCTCTTTTTCAGGGTCTACTTTCATTTGCCAGACTCTAAAAGGCTATATAATGGAGTTCATTTATTGTCTTGCGCGTATAGGGCTTGTGATGTGAGTACCCGTAAACTACATAATGTATTCATATTTTTATCAAGGGTATAATATAAAGTACCTACCTAACCATGATTAAATAACCCATTGTTAATAATATACGAGTATATGTTCGAAAACCGAAAAAAAACAACAAAATGTTTATACGCGTAGCATTAAGTTGTCAAATAATTATATTAAGTCCCAACTCTAATAGGCCTATAATTTCCAGTATAACAGTAAGTTAATGTTAATTTGAGATGCCATTATACGCTTAACCTCAAATCTGGATGTTCCAAATGTTCCAATACGTAACGGGTCTTCTCTGAGAACATTATTTAGGCGCGTATTTTTTTTTCAACCGACTTCAAAAAAGGAGGTTCTCAATTCGTCTGAATGTATTTTTTTTTTATCTTGTTACGCGATTGCTCCGCCATTTACTGACCGATTTGCAAAAAAAATTTTTTTCAAAGTGTAGGTATACTCCCGAAAATATGGGACCACCAATTAAAATTTTATTCCCGACGGATTTTTTATTTTATTTCTAAAGATCACAAAACAGATTACAATCGTACAACTATAATTTTTCTTTTGTCATATAGGTACCTAACTTATCTTTAAAGTTCTCAAATTGTTGCTTGAAGCTTAAAGACTCATTAAACTTGCTTTTATTAGTTGAAACTATAATGTCGTATACATTTTTATTTGCCTGTTATGACTTTGAAGAAAACAATCTTCCCATTTGCAGTCAACAAGAAATCCTTTAAATACTTGGCTTTGAAAAAATATGTAAAATATTCGACATAAATACGACGCCGAAACATAGAGATGATTGACCATTTAATGTCGTCAGAAACCGTTGCTGATTTTGAAGTCGTGTTGTTTTGTAATGGATACCAAAAATTTTATTTGCTTTATTTTTGCCTTATACATTATTGTTAAATAAATAAACTTTTACTCGGATTATGTTTATAGATTGATAAACTCTAATCCATTTAGCTTTAGAGCAGTTTGCTGTGATTTTAGAAGTTGGTCTCTATCTTCCTACAAGTCGGCTTTGATTGCAAGGCCCTTTGTGAGTGTCCTCATTACATTCGCCTTGGAATAGTTACATGATTTATAAGCCTCTTATCTAAACAGCTGGCAGAATGAGGCGTGAATCTCGATGCTCAGGTTATATGAATTAGGACGCGTCTGTTTTAATTCATTAACCGCGTAATAATACCTTTGCAAAAATCCTGCTGAAATTGTTGTAGCCAGTTTACAAACTAGGTAAGTCGTACCCTTAAAAGGCATCATTGAATATAGAGAACTGGTTGAAAAACGTTTTGTGTTGTAGCGTCACGCATGCCGGGGCGTTGCTGGCTGACTCAGTAACGCAAAATAACTCGTTTTTGGATTTGAGGTAACAGTAAGACACCGTGACCGTTACAGTGTGGGCGACAATCGCTCAGCTACGATTACATACTGACATCCTCCCTATTTGTATGCTGAAGAGGCTACTTACAACGCATCGCTTTGTTCTTGAACAAAGGTCAATCACGATTTGGTAAACAATGGGTGGATATAACCGCTTCATGTTTTGGTCAAAGGTGAGTTAAGGCCGTGAGACTTAATTTTGGAAGTAAAAACTCAATGGTTATCGATTTAGTTGCGTCGCCGCAGCACCTGTGTTTCGGTTGATATTCGTTTCCTACTTGTTCCTGGCGAAAATGTCAAGTCGTGCGTTGACCCTGAAATGATCGATGCACGTCGATGCAATGAGTCGGCTGTCGTCTCGCCGCCGCTACCGCGACATATTCATATAAAGAGCGAGTTTAATTGCAAGTGGGCGCGGGGAGCGGCCGCTCGGCACGGTGACCCACTGACCCAGAATCGCTGATATTGAACCGGTGACGACGCACAGCCCGTATTCGAAACCCAACTTCCACTTGCGTTTTCCCCTTAATATATTTTTTTATAATTTGTGTCAATTATTGCAGTCCCAAGCACACGGAAGATACCTTAATAAGTTTGTAACATGTAAAACTAGTGATGTAGGTAACTTCAACTTTTTCTAGGACACGAGAATTAAATAAATTGCATCGAAAGGCCAAAGTCAATGACAGATCGGTAAGGTGATCGTTGGACAAGTCGCCACGGTGCCTAACGGTGTATTAAGTGCGGACGGACATACGCATTAACTATCATTTGTATCGTAGTGAACAGGTTCCCGTATCTGTTATCAACTGGTGAGTAGGGCGCGGTGGGTCGCACTCCGTTTTTGGGTCAGGTTGGGTCACGACGCCTGCGTGCTGTTCGTCTTCCCCCAAACATGTTCGTTGCTTCGATACCCAAGAATAGAGAGGCGCCCAAGCTAGCAGGAATCTCAAGGTGAAACGCTCACTTTTCTAAGCGTAGCACGTAAACGATGCTATTATGGCATCGCTGCGGGTGTCAACGACGATGTCGAAACGTCGGTGCTGCGTCCTTGTGCAGATTTCACGTTCAATTACGTAATGAGGCACGATATTATTTACGTGAGCGATATGCCACGCGCACCCGCCTACATGAGCCCGGAACGCCCCCGCGCGCACTTCGCCGAGGCGTAACATTTTACCCGTGACGTCACTGTCGCGTCGCGCCTACGCCGACTTCTTTCCGCCAACGCATATGACGTCATCATTACAGAACTTTAATCACTTCTTTCAATGACGTCGCATCTTTAAAATACCTACTTACTATTAAAGTAAAAAAATCCTTCATCTATTTGCTTAATTTGCTATTTTGTGTTACTAATTAGGTCTAAATAAAGTAAACATTAACTAATCTACTCGTATTAGAAATTGTAACGCTTTGTATTTCTACTACTTCATACAATACTCATTTAATAAACGCCAGTTACATTGAACAAACACTTAAAGTTCCTAATAGCTGACCGTACTAGATCCACAAATAGAGCAGAGTGAGGTTACCCGGGCTGCGAATGCAGGGCGCCTAGATCGGAGGACCGCGACCCGCGCCCTGCGCTCGCCAACTAGGCCAACTAGGCCGCTAGTTCGTCCTGCTGCGCAATCGATGAGCACAACCCACTTACACTAATCAAGTTCCAGAACTACTGATGATATGCAACCTATTTAAGTCAATTCAAACAACGATTACTGAGTGTTTCGATAGCGCTACGGTCGCTTGACCGCTCCGTGAAGTAATGTAGAGCATGCATTCGGTGTGTAGGTTAGCTATCTAACAAATTATACGGTTTTTGGTAGGAGAATGGCTGCAATAAACGTTGGCTGAATTTTTACACGCAGAATGTAGGTCATGGATTTTTGGGGCAAGGTTGGTTGCAGCGGTAAGGCTGGCAGCGCGGCGCGGCGTGCCCTGCTTCCACTGCATCCGCTTTGCAACTCGCTCTTTATATTCACTAATCATACAAGGCCGCTGCCGTGCCGACTGATTGACCAGCCTAACCGCACACATCCGATTAGAATGGCTAATTCTACTGCTAACAACGATCGGCCTAATGCCTTCGTGATTTTGAATACGTGTAAAAACTAAATCAGTTGCAACTAATATGTGCGCTAAACCAAGAATAACAATTCCAGATAGCATTTATTCTACAGCAAGCTACTTGAAAATATTTTTACAAAGACCTTGTTTGTTTTGATAATATTTGGTCATACGAGTATATTTTAAGTCGGAATCATATTTACCTACTCCGGCAAAAAATACGTAAAGATATTTGCGTAGACTTGCGTACAAATAGGTCGCTATCATACCGTCTTTGTCAGACCTACCCACGCATCTATTTTAGTATGTTCTTAGCTTTAGCTAGTAGAACTTAATATTTATTATTACGTTCATATTATTAAACAAAACAGGCCTCATGACCAAGGCGTGGGTGACATTCTTTCAGATCTAAATTCATTCAATGTCTCATCATAATAATAGCATTCCCTATTTCATACGTATGTGACAAAGAAATATTTGTGTTAATAATGATTGTTCAGATAACGACCCTTAAAAGACTTCAACGCGCACCTTTATTAGGTACTTTGTTCTTGTAACCTTTTTTAATGGCTACTCTGAGGCCTTTTTACTGCGGTCTACATTACAAACTTTACAAATAATCGTCATCGGCTCCATTGTGAGTATCGACCTATTTATTGGAACACGATCGGTCGCTGTCAACCGAATCGCTTATGCATGCGTAGGTACATACCTACGTGACTCTAACTGCAGCCTCGCTGCATATCTAATAAGGTAAAATTGGCATAGATGATACTGATAGAGCAGCTATTGTTTTAGAACGTGCTTTAACTTTTTTTTTGTACAACATTGATCGCAGAGAGACTTATCATAAAATATGCTTAATGGTTAATTCTATTCAATAACTAGAAATGTGGATTTCTTTAAAAATAACATAATTTTACATTTCATGACAAAATATAAAGACTGATTCAGCGGTGTTTTATTACAGGCAATTACTTATTATCTCTAGTACAATTAAATATAGCTACCATATATTGTCTATCCTACCTGCCATAGAGTATCCCATTCGGCCCATAATTGTATGGATTTCACTTCAAATATGTCCGTTTGCACCACTATAAATAACTGACCATATTCCCATTCTATTCTATCAGTTGCCATGACACTAAAACATTTCAAAAGAGCCTACATAATGTTTGCATTATCGAGAAATATAGATTTGGTTGCAACATAGAACAGTTGTGTTACCAGCGTAGATAATAATCTATTGCGCCCGGCAGTGATGCGCTGCAGAGTGACCATTTCGCAATACGCACCAAGAACATTATTATTGCATTGCAAACAAGAGGCATCTTGAAACCCTGACCAATCCTGGCTATTTGTACGAGACTTCGATCAAGAATACTATAGTAAACGTATTCTTGGTCAAAGCTAAAAACAGATGAAATGACATTCTTTTGTCTCCTATTATAATGACTTGACTTTACAAACTACCGAATAACAATGGCTCTAACGATCGATTTTAGAAATTCTAGTCGAGATTCTAGTCAATAATGACAACTTGAATTGGTAATGCTTTGGCAATTTACAGGTTTTATCAGCACTAACGAAATACAAATATGCCAAGTTATAAAAATCATTTATTACTCCATTGAATGCAATAAACTAACGCTACAATAAAAATGACGGCACGGCTGCATTATCGCTGCGTGCCAAAGTCACTTGGTGACTTTCACTGGCATTTCAAAGCGGCCGTTTCGCCATCGAATAAAGCAATTGTGCAATAGTTGTAGCTTTTTAACCGACTTCATTACATAACGTGTTGCCGGGTGCGAGAAGCAATAGATAGAATCATTGTAACTGGACAATACCAATAAGTTATTACAAGACGGTCTATAATTGTTTCTATCAATAGCCAATATTACACAAATCAACTCATATTAATTCTTTTATATCATAGCTTAGTTAGACTGTGATAGTTTTAAATTAAATGGTCAAATGCTTATGAAATCAAACAACAGTACTCATTGGTACCTTTATATTGGTAACATTCCGTTGCAAAAGCCCTGTAATAAGCTTAACATTTTTGTATGAAATATCTAGTACCTACCTACTTAATACGTAATTATACGAAAACTAAATGTGTGTCAGACAATGATCTCAAAGATGCTCATTAAAGCAACTTTCATTGTTCCGGTGCTAGTGAGGGGCGCCGTCGTCAATCCTCTCATGACGGCCACACTTGCACGAAATCACGTAAAAGTGAAAGTATGATGTGATCACTGATCAGCTACTCAACGATCAACTGCTATTATAACTGCATACGAGGGTATTTCCCATAAACTTTGCACATTCTGTTTCCAACTTTCTAACTATTAATAAAGGGCCCGTGTTAATATCCACGGAATGGTATGAACAGGAAAGGAATGACAAAATCTTAAAAGACCGGAGATTAAGGCTAATTATCTAGAATAGGGTCACAGCGTACGTTAGCGAAGGAGGTTAAATGCGGTCCATTAGATCACATTAACGTCCTGCAAGTTAGTAGTAGCGATGTCTATAAGAAATGAAAAATGATAAATGAAACCATTGTTTTCTTCACGCTGATGATCAAATGAATCTGTCATGATACAGCTGGTTTATCGACGGTTATAAAAAAACCAAACAATCATCACCTTAAACTAGCGCTAAACAATACAAGGTTGCTGACGTAGCCGTACGCGTAAGTATGTCGTGTGCCGTCGTGTCACGCGAAGGTGTCTGCAGAGGGAAGCTGACGAAAAGGCAGCCAATGTCGACCGCTCTCATAATTGACCGAGAGAGCGACCGCGATCCAAACAACCGGTGTGATATGTGTTACATTATGCGTCATACGCACGAGTTTCATAAGCCTTTCAAGTTCACTCATTTATTATGATTAAGTATCCTAACCGAAACCATCGTACAGGATTTGAAAGTTATGCACTAGATAATTTATTGATAGTGTTTCCTGACTTTTCAATAAAAAAAAATATTTTTAAAGAGTTAAAAAGGTCAAATAGCACCTTCTGTAAATCTTTACTTTGAGCTACTGTTGGAATCGTTCTGCAATTTGAAATAGAAAAGAATAAAAAAATCTCCACAATACAGAAGTACACGAATGAACTTTACAATTAGGTATAACAATTTAAGTCGCCCTCAGCATTTACTCCAGCAGCTCAAGTCTGTTGGAGCGCTGGTTTTCAGCTGATCTTCTCCTAAGAAATATCTTGTAGATAATTTACAATCATACAGAAGCCTGACCTTTAATAAGCATGATATGTTATGCGGAACGGCTTGGCTTTATCACCACAAATGCAAGCTCTAAACATGTTCTAGCCACTGTGGCACTTAGAGAATGAACTAGTTTGCCTCTACCAAGCACCTATTTGGCGATAAGTTTGCGTTTCCTGTTCTGAGGTGGACAGCTGCATTTGGAATTCGCGACAATCTATGATTATAATGAACTATGTAGCCGGTGATTTGTAAAACGAAATCTGCTGTGTTACGTAGAGGTATATGTATAGAGCAGCGCACAAAGCGCTGAGTCCCTGACACGGCATGCAACTCGCTCCATTTCCACCCGGTCTGACGTCACGTCCACCCAACCACGGACCGCTCTCCGAAGGTCGCTCCATATTGATCTCCGGCCATTGTTGCCATGCATGAATATACACCAAATTGCACTAAAAGAGAAATATATGATAAAGTTGTTACAAGGTATTCGGCGAAATTGCGATAAGTATGTCAGTGGCACAACTGCATAAAGATATACCTACCTATATACAAGTCACGTTACACTTAGATGGATATAATACTAAGTAGAATATGAAAGCACACTTAGTTTTATATTAAACTTTTTCTTCTATTGTCACCAGGCACCTATCGAGCTGAAGAAGCGTTTGGATGAAATAAGATTGCTGGAGTCGCGCAAATCTGCCCGGCTCGCAGATGTAGACACAGACTTTGCCCGACTCGCGGACATGGCTGGAGACCGACGCCGCGCCTCCGCCACCATCGAAGTTCCACCAGCACCGGCACATCACATACAGGGGTAAGTTTTGTAAAAAATCCTAGTAGGTACAGGTATCTAATCCTCTGATTATTAAATCCAGCGATTATTCAGACGTGATGTTGATCTTTCCACATTTTGCTTGCTAGAAAATAAAAGCACATGACTGTGCGTAACTTCTATTAGCACAATCGTTAAGCCAGAAGAATAGTGAATCTAATTAACAAATATCAACGCTATTTCGCCTTGAGCTAGTGGCTCACCTCGCTGCGAGCTCGAAGGAAGGCCATCGCATTTCTAATGCCCGCTCGCTGCCTTGCAAAATCTATCTGGATTCTACCAACTGGTTTCTTGTATCAACAGGAAATAGGTCATCGAATTATTCTGCTTTGACAAGGTGATTCGACCTCATTAGATATCTACTTATTCAGTAAGTGATTTCAATGGAATCGCTTGTGCTTAGCTTAGCAGCTGTTTTTAATCATGAAGAGCTTTCAGAATAGAACTACAGAGTGGTAAACTCAAGTACGAAAGCCTCTCACTTGAGGTGGTATTTTCAGCAGGTATTGCGGCGGGTACCTTGTGGGTAGGAGTAATCGCTCACGAGTGTGCATTATGTGCATCGGCGAAGTGGGGCCGGGCGCGGGCGAGCGTTGCGAAACGCGCACCGAGCACGTTAGAAACTGGATGGAAGTGTTAGCGCAGAGTACGGGCGTGTCCTTGTCACACTTGCCTACATTCTGCGGCCGGAGCCCACCGCCCGCGCCGCTCTCCCCTCCGCGCGTCTCGAACAGGGACAGACAATGCAACATTATTGTGAGAACTAAAAAAAATCCTATGAATTACATAATTACTTACCAATACTCAGCGACAACCGCGACGAAACGTTGTGACGAAAAGCTTTTGATAGATCGAATTCTTTAGAACCTTACTAATACCTACTAGTCTGCTTGCAGCTCTTGCGCATCATGGTATTTGCAAAGTTGCAAATATTTGCATGGTCACAATCATGCCTATTTATTATGCGAACAAGAACGCTTTCATAAACATAGGTGAAAAAGAATATTATAATGTAGCTAGTGCAGTAGAACCGGAACAAACGGCACCGAGTGGCAAAGACGTGACGCCTGTTGACGCCGCAGTTTCACTTTTCATCGTGATCACGACGAGGTGAGAGGCGAGGCCTCCGCTCACGGTCCAAATTTCACAACAACCAACGAATCAGAAGTTTAAAGGAGTAATCTGCTTTCAGATCGCTATATCTACATCGCTAATTTAGCTACTACGTTGTTGTATACTTTCGAATTCGGCGGTGCGAACTGCAAACGCATTTGTGAATCGTCTAATCTGGCAACTATATCCGTGGTTGCTTCGAATTAACTTCTTAATCGGGATGTACATACATATAATAAATAAAAAAATACAATAAAGTTAGCTAAGTAGGCATCATTTGAACCTGCGCATTATGTCCGCATAACGCATTGATTAAAAAAATCTCTCAATATGGTAGAAATCGGTACAAAAATAAATTTCATTTCATTAAATAAGTACTTAAATGTATAAAATACTTGTGGTCACAGGGACTATGGTTCATTATTATAGGAATGTAAGCTCTTGCTTGGGTGAAGCTTCGATAAAGATTCCATCGGCGATTGGAACAAATTTCGCAATCACTGGGCCGGACCATAGTGAAAGTTCGCAAGCATTCGTTTTCTTTTAGCTGTTTACTGCCAAGTAACGTTACTTTTAATTATATCCAATAGACTTTCAAACGAAACCCGGGAAGGTTTCATGCATTCCTTGAGCCGCTCTATGCCGGCTCAAGGTCTAGTTTCTAACATATTTCGATAGGACCATGAATCAACTAAATTCAAAGATGGCGTCGCATTCGGCTGGTACTTGGCGCGGCCGCCATGTGACACGATGACCTAGTTTCGAAATGGAACGGCACACACACTAGAAAAACACCGCATCGCATACAATGATATCCGCGAACACTACGCCGAAGCAACACCTAATTTGGGTAATCAATTGAACAATTGTAAATAGAACAGATTCTGAATGTCTGAATTGAGGTTACCTACAAACGCCTAGAGATTATAAAAGAACACTTTAATCATCGAAGACTTTAATATATAAATTTATATAAAATTTAGGTATGTGGTGTACAAACAACATTGATCGAGTCTTCGATCATTATTGATCGAAGGATTGAGTATTAAATGTCAGTAAATCAGTATCCCTGGGTTCCTAGGGATAGATAGAATACCTAGAGATAGGCAACAGAGTACAACGCATTTTGATGTGACGAACAGTTAGCAACATCTAAACACGATAACTCAATGTCAGTTCATATCGCAAATCTCTTATCCAAAAGATTGTTTTAGGCTGAAGCATATCAGATCAGCATTTTAAATTTAAATGAGTAAGATTTGTTCACGCAGACCATTATCAATTCATTTTGAACACCCATGGAATAACTAAATCGTTGCAGGACATTGTGTGATGACTGATGAACCTTATTAATTATTGGTGATGTACTCGTATAATAATCAGGTATCCAGTGTCACCTGCTAAGAAAGCCTATTATAGAACTCGATTTCGACTTCAGTGTTCTGATTAACGTTCATAAAACGAGAGCAGCATAATTTATTTAAGCTATTTCGCAGCTTGAAAATAAATAAAGTTAAAAGACATTGAATTACATTCCGCATGCGTTTGCGCAACATGCAAAGAGAAGGCGCGCGACGGGTTGGCCGCGGGCGGTGGTGGGGTGCCACTTTCTCGCTGAGTATACGTTTGCTTTCGTTGGTGCTGTGGAGGCCCGTTATCTCATTTGGCAGGTGCCGCTATCTTGGGAAAGTGTTACAAAAATGTATTCAACATTATGCAACGTTTAATCACTTCTAAACGAACTTCTATTCAACCCTTGTCAAACGTGAGAATATTATTCTGCATTGTGCCTAAAAGATACAACAAAGAAGTGAGTATTCGACGAAAAATCAGGTTATGCCAAAATTAATTTGGCATTGAACAAAAGACTGGAAGGTATGCACGTCATGTACCGGGAACGATTACTCACATTGAGCGTCCGACGCCTATCTGACTTTGCGCCGACCTACCTGCCAGGTTATTCCACCGATTCACAGGAACAAAAACTGTTGAACGCCAATTATTCTTCAATTTTCAGAGAACTGAGTCGTGTTCTACGCTAATTGCTGTTTCATTGTGTTTGTGTACGTCACGGTATGACAAGTACTAATAACGCCAATCCAATATCGTTTTCATGTCCTCGCCGCCCGGCCTTATTATAGGTCACCTCAACCTCTGACTTTGACTTCATGGCTTACTTTTGTATAGACATAATAAAGCTTGGAAATGACAACGGAGAACTGTTGGAGATGACACGTGTAGAATATCGAAAATAAGACAAGAACAAAATAACATTCTAAACTCATAGACTCTGTCATGGCTTGGCATTGCTGTGTAGCTACAAAAACTCCTATAAATTATCTCCTGCCAAATACCAGCGGGCAGGATGATGTCATCCGCGGTAGGGGGGGGGGGGGGGGGGAGCAGCGCCCTGAGGCATTCGGCTAGCTCGATTACAGCGGATCTGTTTTATAGCACAAAAAGCACTCCCGACCTACATCAACCAACGTAGCAAAAAATACATTAGCTCTGAGTCCGAAATGAGCGACAATCACCAGCATTGACAAACACTTGCACGAACAATAGACTGGTGAAGGTCTTCAGTTTATTTTTCAAATTCATTATCATAATATGACATTGAGTCGACGAGGAAGCGTTTGTAGTGCGTTATATAATGCCGGTTTAAAATACTGATGTAAATTCTTGAGCTATTAACGGCAGTTATTTAGAACGAATCACGTTTAGGTATAATGTTTGTGAAACTACGTCTACATCTTATCTTATCTTTACTACGTCCGCAAGTTACGTAAGTCTTGGAATGTTTGCAATATGAGATTTTATGATGACTTTACATTAAACGACAAGGTGTATGCACGGAGCGTGCTGTAAAAGAAAATCTACGTAAGCGGACGTACCTATTCAAGAGAAATCGCCATTAGGTTCCGTTCGCTTCGGCCATGTTGGAACCATCAAGTCATGGTTTCCTATAATGGTTTTTTCATAAATTACCCCAGGAAATGTATGAAACAGTAGATAATGTAAATTATGTTCCAACAACATTACTTTTATTACTTAAAAGAGCATTCGTAGTCAAAAAAAAATGTATCTTCATAGCCTAAAATAGCCAAACTATAAACTATGTAACGCTGCAGAATCAATAAAATATCTCAATTTAAAACCAAACAGTAGTAAAATGTTGCACTAACGAAATTTTTTTCGCAACAAGCGTACAATCTGGTGGTTTCGTAGCCGACAACGAAACCACCAGATACGAGCAGCAAGGCCGTTCTCAATGCTATGTGTGTAGTACGCTGCAGCGTGTGGCAAGTGTGTGCACAGCTGGCACTACGCCGCCGCCGGCCGGTGACCGTGGCGAAACGTATCACTGTTGCTGTTTCTAAAACATAAAGCTAATTTCCATACAGGTACCTAGTACTCAGAACGGCATGCGACGACGACGACTCACTCATCTCATGTTTTGAAAATGACGTCAAATGCAAAAGCAAGACAATTTATTTTTTCATTGATATCAATTGAAATGAGTATCAACCATCCAAACGTGCAGCTTAGGTGTATAGTGCGTTACGTCAGAGCTGCATTACGTCACGATGTTATTTGTGTGACGGGCGCGCGGCACCGACACCGGCCGGCGAGCATCCCCATTATCGCGAACAAAAGCAAAGTCACCTCCGTGAGCCAAGACGTTCGTCCACTGGCACTTAGTGACGTGACGACCGACCTTACCCTACCACGCTCCAACTCCCATTGTAAAACTATCATAATTTTATTACTGGAAACAATTTCCATACGCTCGTACTCTGAAACAATCTTGCACACTAGAAGAGGTTCAGCGACTGGACGTAATTTTCAGTCGATGCATAATTTATTAATGCTTGAGGCGAAACGATTTGGTTAACAGGACACCACATCCGGTAAGGTGAACGTTTGAAAACCGTTGGTGTAAATCGGTGATTAACCTGTTAATAAATTATAATACGATTGTTACGATGCAGAATGAAGGTTTTAAAACTGAACTGAATATAGGTACCTACGACCTATGATAAACATATCCAATACCCATACATAGGTTATTAACTATTTCAGATCGGATAACGAACCTGGTAGAAGGTCAAAGCAGCACTCGGGGTGAATACACCTTGTATCTAGGGTGCGCTCGAAGGTCGACTGGTGTTTTTAAATTATTAGGATTCCTGCTCCGGCGGCTCGCGAATTTCTTATATCCATAGTTTAATTGCTTGGTCCAGAGCCAAAAAACACGCGTTGAAATTCGGCAATATCTCTCACTTGATTTAAAATGTATATGAAGACTATCTTGCCGAAGAAAAACTCGATAGTCTGAGCCATCGTCGTGAGGTATCGTATTTGTCGGTCTTCTACAGATTGTACTATGGTGAGTGTGCCCAGGAGCTACACGACCTTATTTCGCCTTCACCGTTCTTTCACAGGGACTTCAGACTCACAGCTGATTATCATCCTCACCTGGTTGATACTTGTATTCCACTTATTAAAACTAAGCGCTTCGAAAGTTATTATGCGCACTGCAAAAATTTGGAATCTGCTTCCAGCGTCTGTATTTCCGCTGAGCTACGACCCTGTTGTTTTTAAGAAGAGAGTTAATAGGCGCCTTCTTCACTCTTCACTTCACTCTTACCTGTGTAAGTTTCGAGGTCAAGAGCCGACCCATTCACCATAATAAAAAAAAACAAAAAAAGTATATTGAAATGTTATATGACGTTTCGTTGTACGTTGCGTATGAAATGCGTAAGATGGGAAGATGACCTTTGTAATAATTCATATTTTTTATATATTTGAAGTACGTGCGTAGGTCGCGAACTCTAGGTCGTTGTAGGCTGGAGTCAATGGCTTGCGAGCCCAAGCCTGAGTAAAGCGGCGCGCCGGCCGGCTCCCGCCGTCTCCCGATCCCGAACATTGCCTACAAGTTCAACAGAATTGAGTTCAAAGTCTGCAATGTCGTCACACCTTCGGTCATTGCTTGCTGTTACAATTTCTTTACAGATTATACCTTCGAATCACTGTTCTAAAAAAAATTTCTGCTGATATAGATTATGTATAGCTTATGAAATGGTAATTTTAAAAAACTTGCCTGAGCATAGAAAATCACTTGTTTATTAAATTTTATGTTAATAAAAAATAGAGCGGCGTAGATGTTACTTCGTTCAAATATTTCTGACCTATTTAGGTAAGTTTCTCATGAATGGACTGCAAGTGCGTCATCAGAAGTCATTGGCAGCGCAAACAACCTATGATATTATTCACTGTTTTAATAAGTAGGTATTCGTTGTAAACAATCTGTTGTAAACACGTGAGTACATTGAATGTTCGACTTTTTAGAATTAAGTTTGCTTCATGAAAGTCACATGAAAATCATTGAAATCAACAGCGCGTTGAAATCTTCTGTACCTACCTACTGAACCTAGTCATTAACCCGTACGCCATTATCAAGCGCTAACATAATTGATTGGGTTTATTCCATATCTTTAAACATTCATTTTATCTCGGATTGTGTACTGCGTGTGAACACCATACATTACAATGACATTAATGCCTAGACAGACGATACATAACCTACACTGGGGTAGGTCGTTCAACAAACTCTCGGAGTGCGAGTTGAACGAACCTCCTTGTGGAAGGTGGTGCAGGGTGATCGCTCCGTGCAAAGCCTTCGTCCTTATGTGACTTGATAGAATGACTCGTTTTAGGTCGCCGCCGGTTACGCAACGCCTTGACGCACCCTCCTCGGCCACCCTTCTACTCGAGCCTCCAAAAACTTTATCTCTCAGGGTCAATAAACGAAATTAGACTTAGTCTAGACTTGTTGATTGTGTCACATTTTCGTGAGAGGCTGGGCCTTACAATTTTGATTTTAACATTTAAATAAAACTTCTTCCATCCATTATGCCACTATTTATTTATTTTTCTGAATCGGGTGAGGAGGCTCAAGCAATTCTTTATTGATTTTTCTCGGAAAGGTTAATAATGCGTTCTCCGAAGTATCGATCGTCATGTCTGGTACTGATCACAGTATTCCCGGTTTTAATCAGGTTTCAAGTATTATATTACAATCTTCTGCTTTCTTGTCTAAGTATTTACAATAAAAATAACTATCTTCATTTAGGATTACGCGAAACAGAAAATTGTTCAATTAAAAATAAATTGTTTTTACTGTCGCTGTATAGCTAATAGTCTGTTTGTTCTAGATCCCGCAAGCGAGGGCCGAGCAGCTCCTGCGACCTGGGCTACGGCGAGTCGAACGACCAAATGAACGAGTGCAATGCTGCCCTCGTGCTAATGTCTCTTAGCTGCTCACCAAACTCGCCTCGCCCCAGTAAGTACGCACAACTGTTCCTCGAACCTAGGGTATGCACCGTTACTACGATTCCCACATTGACAGCATTGTTATCATTATCACATCACCGTTACGTCATGCTGTAAATTCCTTTGCATTGATGTCTTTTGTGTAATGCAAAGTAGAAGGTTAATTTCGAACTTCTTAACTTTAATTACACCTGTAACGCCTAAGGGAATATTCGTTTTATTAAAACAGCAGACCAGTGGTTGAGTAAAATCTGCAAAATGTGGATGGCGTCTAGACGTCGTCTAGACACAGTCTAGACAGGTATTTGGTGTAACACTGTTCCGATGATGAGCACCTATCAAATATGCTCTTACTCAACAAGCTTATTTGAAGCTGTTTTTCCCGTTTTATATTTTAGATCTTAGCTTTAACTAATTTTCTTACAGCGTTTATTACTACAATATTCAGTCTAGACACTAAATCTAAACTAAAAGTCTACGATATTTAATCATATTACTTACTTGATCCGTATGTTTCATCAGATTACTATAATTTTCTATTACATATTGGCTCCGCATCCAGCGTAGCTATGGATATAAATAAATGATTACATTAAATCCTTCCTGGAATTAATCATATGCCTGGTATGGATGCATAGGTACACATGTTTTGATTATGCAATCGTAATGCAGAGCTTATTTCATACCTCCCATAAAAGTTTACGATACGCCTTGAGAACTGCGACTGTTGATTCTACGTGTGAAAACAGCAGCACCAGTGAAAGTGGCTTCTAGTTCCGCTTCGATATTAATACGTCTTATTCATATATCAGAATTTAGAAATTCTAACGAGATACTTACATTATTTTGGTGAAGAATTAAAACTTACTGTTTTAGAACCATGCACCGATATGAATTTGAATAAGTGCTCATTAGCATTCATACTTACTTTCAGTTTTAATGTACTCTCCCACAAACAATGAGCTCGTAGCTCTTGTAATCCAAGAAAATTCATGTATGTTCCCTTTGTCTTGAATTAGAAAATGAAAACAAACATTTTATAACACTTTTATTGATATTACACTTTTTGCTTATTCTTTAATCTTATTGATTTTAAGACAAGTAAAAGAAGGAACTTGGGTTATAGTAAGCTTTTTGTTCATAGGCGCAGGATGGGGAGGTCGTTCGTCAGTGTCTCCCGGCGCCAGCAGCAGTTCAAGCTCGTCGTGGCGTTCCGGCACTCCGTCGCCTCCACCTGCCTCCTCCTCCTTCAGCGACGAAGGCATCGCTATGGACTACGAGGATCTCCACCCGCGCAAGAAGCGGGTAAGTCTATTTGTACGTACAAGCCCACTTATCTACTTGAGCAATAACAAACCATTATTCCAGCAAAAAACACGGAAAAGTTTTCAAACAAAGACCTTTATGGAAATTTTTAGTTCATACTTCATAGTTACAGGACCAATTATGATACTAATAATTTCTATAATCGTTGTGGCGTGCTTCGATGCAGGTAAGAGATAGTAATTAGATTTGATTATATAAATATGTCTCGCGGAACGTGGCCGGTCACAACTTCAATTAGACCGTGACATACTTTGTCCTCGCTTTCGCATTACAGGCGCGTGTGCTCAACTAGCTACCATATTTGAGTTGAGCAGTTTTCCGTTTTAGTTTTCAAGCCTTTCTGTAATGAAAATACATGAAACTGCACTTTTAACAAAGGTCCCTCATAATTTAATTCCGCATTGTATGACAATGAATTATGATGAATTTTAAGTGGGGAGTGATTGCAATTGTGAGTAATGAGTAGCGGCGCACACAATGATTACTGAAACACATAACCCTGGACTTCAGCTGCTCCGACGGATAATGTCTATTTAACTTACTACTAACTCTTTGTGACGCATGCATGACTCAATCCACAGATGCACTTCAAAACGCTGACTCCTGGCATTTAATGCGTAATCTATTGTGATGCAAACTTGCAACTGGTAATTACATATCAGTTTCCTTTGTTCAATTTCCTTTTGAGATAAAGTATTAGCTTGCCTTCGGCGAGATATTTCTAGAATGGTCGTTTAGTACAACTTTCTCTCGCAACAGGTGTTCGTTGCTAATACCTCTGCACGTCCCACCGAATGCCATTACATCACCACTCGGACTAGCTAATGCAGGATGCCTAATATCTATCTAGTCGTCGTATTAAATATTAAAATGATGTACTTACGTTATGAAATGTCAATTTTAAACTGCTACCAATTTTAAATATTAATTGAAATTGCTAGTTTTGGGTTGTAATTTTAAGGCTTCTAGCTTCTTATAAGTAGTATCGCCTCTATCTCTATTTATCTGAGGAACTTTTTTCCTCATATTTTCTGAAGATCTTCTCATTGTGTGCTTCTTGAGAGTCTTCATCCATAAAGTAAGTACTTTGTGTGATTTGTTCAGGTCATTCAAATCCAATAAAACGGTATTGTCTATTCCAAAGTCATGAATAGATAAAGAGTCACTGACACATTGTGCACTTTGTTGATAGCAAGTGCTACGTGCATTATGTACCTATATTTGCGACGCGTGTCGAGATAATAGCTTAGCGCTTTGTGTATTGCAGCTTTTTAAACAAAGCAGTTTACTTAAGGAAAACGTTTATGCAAATCTATCGATAGTAGTTGTAGATGTAGGTGCGATTAATTAACATTTGTTGAGAACGAGAGAAGAGTTATAAACTCTATTTTGTGGTTTCAGAGTAAGCAAACATTATTTTTATAAATTAAAATACTCGTTATCAGTAGTAGGTAAAATATCAGAATTGAAATTATTTCAAGAATAAGTAGATTGTAATGCGCGTTGAGCTCTGATTGGGAGTTATCGTTCACGCGAAGCGGCTGCAGGAGCCTGCCCGTGCTGAAACACAGATAAATAGCATTCACGCATGTGCACATAATATTATGATTTACGATCCACGTGCGCAGTTCACTGTGTCGTACAATGTCAAGGCGCGCGCAGCGGCCAGTTATGCAACACCATTGTAAAATTGTCATACTTAAATGTGTTTATTGCCGCGTGAGTTATCGACAGCGCAAACTGCTCCACAGATATTATGACACCTCTCATTACAAACGCATTAGCCAGCCACACGTTCACCTCATGGTAATTAAATAGAAACAGGTCCGTTTTAAATAATTATCACGAACACTCGGCTGTTGAGTTCTGGACAGAAGTTGACACTTCTATTGCCGAGAGTGACACTAGAGCGGTATTTTAAGCGAACTATTGCTAGCGCGATATGTAATGCGTAGTAGAAAAGGCCGAGTGTTGTTGTGTGCTATGCCACACGCCCACGCTCGCTCGGCCCTCGCAGTTAGACCTGCAGCCATGAAATACAATTGGTTCCTTAATATTAATTTAGCGTCGCTAACAATCATGACAGAGATTAACTGGTCATTTGGTATCTTACTACTATTCAATGAAAGTTTGGATGATGTTTATGCTGAAAAGGCTAAATGGTTTTAAAGCTTTTTATCGAGAGTCCCCGGGTAACATCACAAGCGCAGTTACTTTATAAGTCGCTGTTCAGAACTTCGTCAACGATGATTTACTCCGTTGTTATTCTACGCAATTAAAAGTGTCATGCATGCTAATGGCATAATTTATCAGTAATGTTGTCCAAGCATCATTAAAGCTTTACATTGATTCACATTCTTCAAATGACACAGAAGCGGTTTACAAATAACGACGTGCACGTATTGTATTCTTGTGTTGGCAAGCCCACGCGTGAGACTAAATTTATGTAATCTGTGACTAGCTGTAACCTTGTACACGTTGTTGGCGGCCATACGCTTGCGGTGATGGTGGGCGGACCGGGGATTCTTCTCACTGTTACACATAACATTGCGTAACACCTATTTTACAATGACAGAGTACTTGTCTCATTCTTTTTTTATACCACATAAGTACTCATAAGCGTGTGAAAAAAAATATACCTGAAATAACATACAACGAAAATAATAATTGCTACAAAAGGTCTACAAATACACCATACCGTTTATTAAAATGGTTTAAATATTTTTCTTCGATTTGCGGATGATATCGTAGTCATGGCTGAATCGCTGGAAGACCTAGGCATACTGCTCGATGGCCTCGATAGAGTTTCCCAGCAAGTGGGTCTTAAAATGAACATGGACAAGACAAAAGTCATGTCGAATGTCCATGTTGTGCCCACTCCAGTTCCTGTTGGGAGCTCTTATCTAGAAGTTGTTGACGAATACGTCTACCTGGGACAAACAGTCCGATTGGGTAGGTCCAACTTTGAGAAAGAGGTCAGTCGACGAATCCAACTTAGCTGGGCAGCGTTCGGGAAACTGCGAGACGTCTTTTCGTCCAAAATACCTCAGTGCCTTAAGTCAAAAGTTTTCGATCAGTGTGTGTTACCAGTGATGACATATGGAACTGAAACGTGGTCCCTCACTATGGGCCTCATAAGAAGGCTCAAGGTCGCCCAACGAGCTATGGAAAGGGCTATGCTTGGTGTCTCTCTACGAGATCGAATCAGAAATGAAGAGATCCGTAGACGCACTAAAGTCACCGACATAGCCCACAGGATTGGCAAGTTGAAGTGGCAGTGGGCGGGGCACATAGCTCGTAGAACTGACGGCCGTTGGGGCAGAAAGGTTCTCGAGTGGAGGCCACGCACCGGAAACCGCAGTAGAGGACGGCCCCCCACTAGATGGAAAGACGATCTGGTAAAGGCTGCTGGGAGCCGTTGGGTGCAGGCTGCACAAGATCGATCGCTGTGGAAATCGATGGGGGAGGCCTATGTTCAGCAGTGGACACTAGATGGCTGAGATGATGATGATGATGAAATATTTTGACTAAAGCATTAATTATTTATCTTTTTATATTTTCTGAGTATGACACCATTTTTCTTTATGTTTTTCCACATGATAAATATTTTCTTTGTGTCGCATTACGAGAGCAAAATCTACTATTGAACAGGTGTCAAACAATACCATTTAATATACCTGAACTTATTTATTTTATTTATTTATTATGAAATTCATGTTGAAGGTACGTAAATTGAGCCTGTGAAGGAAGAATCGTTTTAATTTTATACGAAAATCATTTCCACAAAATTATGTTTACGTTGCAATATTCTTAAAAAAAACACATTCATTGAATTACTCCATCTTGAGCTACTGAATTACTCCATCTAGCTAGAGCTAAATGCATAGTCCATGCGATATTCAAGACTATCTCTTTGACTTACTGTTGTAGGTACCTGAGAGACTTCGCAAAAAAAACAGTTGAGGAGACTTTTTACGGAGCAGAGGATTGAACGAAATGGCTAAATCAATGTATTTAAGTATTACAATTTAGTATGTGCTTTGGCTGATTGTACATTCACCAGATACGTGGAACATGTGCATTAAAACAACTTAAAGACAGTGAGCGCTCTGTAAAACTTTTCCGCCCTAGCACACAATGAGCTCTATCACCTGGTATTAGAATAATGTCTGAATATCTATTATCTAAGTTCGCACCGGTGTCTGCCGCCCACTCACACGTTTGACTTTGCTCACCGAGTATTATTGGTGCAGCAAAACACAATGGTATGCCCCAGACGCTGTGTCGCCGTACTAGATAATCACGTTAGGTATGTTGCCAACTGTTCTAGCACTTTTCGCAAAACTGCCTGAAATGGAATGTTTAACTATTTATACAATTTCAAGATCAATGAGTAAAATTGAATGTATCACAATCGGTTGCTTCTTGAACTTTGAGTCAACTACCTTCCTTTGTCCAAAAACTGGGTATTTTGATTCGTGGAATATTCATAAACCTGCGGTACTGTAGGTATCATTTAAATGCTCATAAATGATATTATGGATAAAGTAAAATTCTAAACAACTTATTAGTTATTTTTGCATTGATGAATTAATTTTCCCGGTCGGGTTTAGTGTCGTGTCGGCAACCTGGCGGAGTGGTGGTGGCCGGCGGGTGCCACCTCGGATTATCGTCCCTAGGGTCGGCGACCTGCCCACATGTGCTCCGTGCGGAACCTGTTCCTGCACACCACTTACGCCGGCCGGCCCGCTGCCCAGCGCCATCGCTCTACCTGCCCGATCCATATTATATCACGACTCCTATCCACACGTCTCGTCCATCATTAGCTCAGCTCCGTGCCGTTTATATGCAGCGTTCGTTAGCAACCGATGCACTGTGTAATGTTTATAGTAGGTGCAAATCTCTTGTTACTGAGCGTAGGTGCCTGACGTCAGCTCGCAGACCTTGGCTGAGGACACAGCTATTAGAGCGAAGCGCGGCCTTGCCAGCACTCTGCCTGCATGTGAGGCAAATATTATAAGCGCATTTAGTCCGTATTTCCGCATCCAAATCCCTTAAAACTAAAACAGGCCGAGTGTACCTAAATATTCCACTGTAAAAAATAAATACTTAGTTACATTATTATACGAGTAGTCATAGCAAACAGTACACGTGCATGGATGTAATTAGCGGTAGCGACAGTCTTAGCCATTTGTAGGGCGCGCTAATAGTTACCAGGATCCTTTGTTCTGCGTAAAAGTGCGCGGCAATAACACTGCAATAAAGCTGGACTGTGTTTGTCGTGATGTGAGCAGCCTACCGCCGCTGTTCGTTCCTAGCTTCAATAACTATTTCCAAGAACGAGTTGCCATGCGGCCGGCACAACTGTTGCAATGCAATCGCAGCTATTATTAGTTGCGCCCATTATAAATGCATTTGATGTCATCGTGGTACCTACCTACAGTTTTACTAGGTATTCGTTTATTACTTAAAAATGTCCGAGGTATGCACAGAATGGGTGTCTGATAGGCGATGGACATAAAACAACAGGCATCACAGATAAGGTGCGTCGTTAGTTATCGGCAGTCGTCATAATATCGAGTTCATGCCCACTGCTGGCGCGCGTTGCGTCTCGCTCGCCGTTGCCGCTGCCAGCAGGCGAGTGACGTCACTGGTTGCCTACCAGCGTAACAATATACGAGTTGCATCACGATCCATGCGCACTTAGAGCGTAGCGCAGGTCCTTGCATAAACTACTTTGCCAATACGTTAAATTACTCGCTTGCCAACAGATATAAGTATTCAAGTTGTTTGTTACCTACAATGTTGCCCTTTTAAAAGCTATTTATTGAAAGTGAACGTTTTTATTTTCATAAACTGCAATAAACAACGTTATTAAAACTGATTTGAGCGGAGATTTAAAATATGGTCGCGCTGCAACCTTGCATTACCATATTATTACGGAAATGTCATCACACGGTCGTTGCCGAGAGCATTTACTGTAGGTAAAAATCAGCACCGAGACATATTGCTGATAAGGTAAATTGAGAGATTGCGGGGCATGCACCGTTTAAAACAGCGCGAGTGGCATTATCGTTCACTGCATACGTGTAACCTTTAACGAAACACTGAACCCCCTTAGCAATACCTTAGGTGTATGCCTATAGTCGGGTTATAATCAATGAGCGGAAAGCTACCACACGATTTAGCGGAACAAAGCGATGCGTAAGTCCGGATAGCGGTGAAATAGATCATGCTTGAGCAAGCATAGGCTAGGCAGGCTGGGAACATAATATAAAACTCTGAAGTAAAGCTAATTATTCTCCACGGTACTTGACGATTCCTAACTGATTTTTTTGTCTTGAGCAACAGCACTAGATGTTTCTCTAGGCATCCTACTGCATATTTTAACAATCAAGTCAGTTATCATAATTAATTGGTCGTTTGAACAATACCAGAGCCGATAGCGTTTATAAACAAGAAGATTGTTTAGACAAGACAATTCAACAGCTGCTGCGGTGCGTTTATCGCAATAATCGTATTTTGTTTAAGCTCCAATGATCAATAGTTATCCAAAGTGCTTGATAGCTGTTATTTCACTAATCAACAAATATTTTAGTAATAACAGTCTCAGTAAGGATATTTCAGACACACATGAATGCATTTAAAAGAATGTTTTTTGTTAATTATCAATTGATTAGTAAGTGGGATAAAAAGAAAGGCCTGTACGAAGCATCGGGATGAGAAAGGCTGATGATGCTGATGATAATGACTTCTATTTATCTATGAAACCTTTAAGCCCCGTTTCTCAATGACTCCATGAGTCAGAGAGATGCCACCCGAGTAGAACTCTCATTTAAACTTCGATCAATTTCTTGATCGAAGCATTTAAATGAAACCTGTGACATTGTGCCAGAAACGTGTCGCACGAAGGCCATATTATCGCTCACCGCTGATAAAGTACGGCAAACGTTATCTGCGAGTCGGCAATGAGACTTCCGTGTACTCACGGTCACTGTAATTACTGTATGTACTACTTGGCAGTATCGCGTCACTGCGCCGTTTCATCAAATAGATAATTTTGAAATAACCTAAGAAACTGTTTTCTACGAGTATAACTGTTACTGTAAGTGGAATTTGAAAGGTCTAATTGAAAAAATCGGTTTAAGTTGACTTCCTATGCAATATATTTTATAATCGTGACCTATCTATAATGTAACGGATAGTATAAAACACCGATAAGCGTGGATAGGCGCCCGTGCAAGCCAACTCACGTGAGTATGAAATATTGGTAAGTGCGCGTGCGCAACGTGACTACTAAACACAGATACCTACCAGCACGACAAAGAATTGTTTATTTAGCCGAAATAGACCTTGAATAACCACCAAAACAATTAAACAGCTCGCAAGACCTGTTCACAGCTTCGTTCTATGCCCCGTTAGTTTTCCAGTTGTAAAAAAATACTTTAAAAATATTTTATGTTCGGGTGTACGCTTCGATTCAAGGTTTATGGATTAAATGATAGCGGTAAGTTTCTCAAATAATGGCACGACCTTCGTGTATCTATTTTAGAACACGGAAGGCACAACGGCGCTAGCTGCTTAGATCGCTTCTAGCGCTGTACAGCTACTTAGGAATCTATTTTATATTAGACGATTCATTAAATGGTCACTAGCAAAACACACACTACGCAGTCGCGTATTAGAAATGACCTCCATCCACTTGTCAACAACTTCGATTTAATAAGCGATTAAATTATAAAGCGTTTGATGGTCCTTTGAGCCGGATAGCAACCGGCTAGGAGCGCGGTGCGGCGCGGTTCGACCGACTACTTTAATATTCTCCCCTTTATTTACGAACACTCGTTGTTTTACTACGACGCGGTGACTAAAATAAATTTGCATTTAACTACAAAATTGGTGATTCTGATACCTGAATAGTAGGTGTCATCGATGTGTGAATGTACGGTGTGTGGGTAACGGGCGCCGTGTTCGGTGATCCATCGACCCCTCAGCGCGCAATCCCAGCGATGGCACGCTTTGTAAACCCATTACGATTGCGCGTTAATTTAAAAGTGACGCAATACTAACGTTATAGAGATCGATAAACGCAAAAAAACAAATTATCGCGGACTCTACAACGTAGATAAAATATGTAGCAAGAAATTTGTACGTCTGTATTTGGATGTTTTCCACCTCAGTTAATGTTGTTATGATTGGTCCGATTTTGTATGGTAGTGTTACATTTTAACATAATGATGTTAAAATGTAACACTACCATACAAAATAATGTACTTAACCAATGGGTTAAGTACATTATTTTGGTGAATGAAAATAATTGTTAATTATTATAATTATTATTATTTTGTTACTCCTAGAACTTGTGAAAATAAATATAGATCAATTATCTCAACTGAGGCTAAACTAATATCAACCTTGTTTGGGCATTATTAGAGCATGATTGAACTCACTGGACGCCGTCAAAAATAGGACAAGAGTCTCTACAAGCGATTACAGTATCAAAGTATGCCGTAAAAGTAGGCCACACTGTGTCAAACAAAATAGATAGCAACTGTTGCTCAAATCTGTACCTTGTTATTAGAAGATTGCGGTCTATATTTTTTTAGTTATTAACCAAACGCTTTTTTGGAACATGGAGTTAGAATGGTAGGATCAGATCAGTTAACTGAATAATGGGTCCGAAGAAATAGAGCACTATGCGACAAAAATTTCGAATGTCGATTTTCTTATCTCAATACAATGACAGTTATAGGCATATCAAATAGATGCGCGTTGAAATCTTTTGTATGAATTAATATTTTAGTACCTACCTTAATAAGCAGGAGAATGATAGCAGACACCCACTTTATGGCTATCAGATGCCCTCGGCCCGCTTAAAAAGCCGTAAAAGTTTTTTAAGACGAACTTCCTCCACATCAAAAAGTGCAGCCACTGCCAGATATGAGCTATGGAGGTTATCTGCCTCCCCAGATTTCATAACCCCAGACGAACACCTGCCTCCTGGCAGTGAACTGCAGTGGTCAACTTGGAAAGCTCTTAACCGCCTCCGGACCAAAGTTGGACGCTGCAGAGAAAATCTAGCCAGGTGGGGCTACCGGGACTCTGCACTTATCCATTGCGATTGTGGGGCTCCCGTTCAGGACATGGAACACCTACTATCGTGTCCTCTGTGCCCTACAACCTGCACCCAAGAGGACCTGCTCAACGCTAGGGAGAATGTAGTTGGGGTGGCCTCATACTGGTCAAAAACGGTTTGAACACTGATACGAAAGAAGAAGAAGAAGAAGTACCTACCTACTAATGTTATATCACCCATATGAATGAGTGTCTGGAACATTAATTATTTAGCTAATTCTACTTTATTTGTATTGAACTCTGTAGGATAGTTGTGCAACATGTAAAATAGGTTAAAAGCGTTACTACTTGTTTGCACGGTTGACCCACTTGAATGCGACTGCATCTACTTAGGCACATTTCTACAGTTACTTCGCAACTGGTTTCCTTCATTCTTCGTATTGAGATTTTAGGACTAATATTGATCAAATCTAGCAAATTCGTACACTTGATCGCAAAAGGATAGTGCTAGAGCTTATACCTAAAAATATTTAATGATTCAGTCACCTGTTTTGGACAAATGCATAAAGAAAACGAAATCTTTTGTCTGCTGTCAGGGAACCGCACGAACTTCATAGTTGTTGTCGCTCTATCTCTCTCTACGGGTCATCGTCCTCGCCGCTCAAGTCCCTCGTTCTAATAACCCTGTGCATATCACTAGGTTATTTTATCTATACTGCAAATAAAAATCTACGTTCAAATGAGGTCCATATTTACGCACTTTAACAAGTTTCCAAATAAAAATAGGCAGAGAAAAGACGTCATAAAGTTCACGTACCCCTATCCTGACGGCCTTGGTGCGGTCAAAAGCACCGTCCGAGGAGACATTGACCAGCATCAAGCTAGGACGTGCCAGATGCGGTTACGGTCATTATGGGAGTGTAACCACATTGGGAAATTATTTCTACCACCTTGCAATTAAATATGAACAAAGGAAGCACTATAGTTACCGTTTTGCGTGTCGCACGACAAACCGTGGGTGGCAATGGCAATTTTCATAAAGGTTTTAGATCTTTACCAATAGTTGCTGCAAAAGTTTTGAAAAGTCAGGTGTTTCGTAAAATGTTTCACAATATGTATGCTGTGCAATTATATCTTCAAGTGATTTGAGTAGCCAGACGAATGTTATTCGGGGAATTCGGTCATGATTCGGTATGGATAGATCCAACAAGAAATATCAATAATTAAGTGGGTAAAATGAATGTGGCTTGGCAGTGATTTTCTAGATTAAAACGCACGTCTCGCGTCATCGTCGCCGGATAGATAGAAGAAGGCAATGCGTTTTTTTTAACCGGCATTGGCAGGGCAATGACACCGAGCCCGGTTCACTGCCCGTTCTTGACAGTTCAACTGTTTACACTTATGCTTTTTTCAATGTACCTACACTTCAGATCGCTCTAGATCAGGAGTATTCCGATGGCTCATAAACAATCGTGTATTGCATTACAGTTAGGTATCGATGAATACGAATGAGTGGTCATTTCGGGATTACAAGCATTTATGTAGGTATCTACATTAATGCAATGTTAAATATATGTGATAAAAATAAACTTTAAGTAGGTAGGTACTTAATAATTAACTTTTTTTTTTAAACACGAATAATTTCGTAACTTTTGATAACTTCTTGTGACTGAATACGAATTACAATACTTGCATAAAATATGAGGTCATAATGGCGCATTTATGTAGGTATCGAAAAGGTATCGCAGACTGGAACAATGGCAGTGACGAGTTCATCAGTCGCGATAATGAGTAGTCCCTCGGGTTCAACAAACTCCCCATTTCACGAAATCATGTTTATTGCAATATCAGAAACAGTAACGGAATTCCACGTGTGCCTCGTATAATACGATTCAAATTGTCTTTTGACACCATGCCAAATCTCTTTCTAACGTCAAAACTTCATTGCCATTGGGCACCGTAGTATTTATATTCTCTTTGTTGGGCACGGTTGAAAGTTAAGACTTTGCTCGTACCGCTAAGTGTAGGATCTAAATTTCCAACGATGAGCGAGAGAGATGCCTGAAACCAGTAATTTTATCCTGTTGGGTAGAAAGAAAAAGTGAAATTGTAACAAGTTGGAACCTGTAGAGGTCGGTGACCAAGAGCCGGTGCTCCACCCCGGCACAGCCGCGAATGGCGACTCGACTGCCCCACGCGTCTGATTCGTCATCTAACCACCTTGCAAGATCGTTGCCGTCAGTCACTCGAGCCAGTGACTCATAGTAATGGAACTCCCTTTGTGATCGTCATTGTCATATCAAACAATATTTCGTTTAGCTGCTGAAAGCTAATCTTTCACTGCGACAAAACATCTCATCGCATTTACAAGACAATTGTAATCTGTTGGTGACGCACATTCGCAAGCACATTTCACTAGCCTAGCATAAATGACGCTACTCACCTTTGACTCGGTCACGTGCATTCGTCTTTGCCCTGCTCTAATTTAATTGAATGATACGAAGATTGAAGTACGTAATTTAATTTGTCTACGATGCCAATACATATTTGAGTTAGATAGTACCTATAATAATATATAAATAAAGCACCTTATGAATATAGAGCTCGGAGACGTAAAAAAACTTAAGCACTCAGATTTAACTATATATCGCCCATGCTTATGTACCAAATCACCATATTTGTTGATCTATATTTGTGTTATCTTATTTAATTTATTAATTTTGAAGCGAAATCTTCTATGTGTAATTAGTTTAAAATTGATCATTGCATACAATAGAGGTAACGCAGCTCACTTCTCACAACGAGATGAGATCATGAGACGAACGAACGCGGCGTAGCTTCTTGCCACTTGCCACCACCCACCGGGTATTTTTCATGTGTTAAGTCCACATTGTGGTTGTTTGTGTGAGTCGGCGGCTGGAAGGTTGAGAGAAAAACGTCAAGTGATGAGGGTGAACCCCGCCGAGGCTGAGGGGCGAGGGAACAAGCCGCGCCATGTTTCGGTCCTGGGTTCATTGCTCAAGGCGCCACCTGTAGCTATGAATTAATCTAAGCTTAGTAAGAATACATAGTAAAACCGGCTTCTTGCAATTCGAAAACACTAGTGTAACTGGCCAATTTAATTCATGTTACATTTAGACAGATATCTATTAACATAAAGGCGGTGCGAAGAGATTAGTTCATTGAAGGAGGCTATACAACCTATGGCATTTTTACGAAGTTCGAGGTGCGAGGGGGTTGAACTATCAAAAGTTCAGTGACCTACAAAGTCCCTTGGCTTCATGGGGTGCACGCCGCATGGCGCATTTGCCGCCCTCTCGCTCGATGCATCATGCTATCTCATCTAATTTCTTTGTTTGACAAGCGAAGCTGATACCTTTGTCGATTTTATAAATTCTTACTCATACAATATGCTCGTAAAGTCACAGGTAAGTCCTTTTTTAAATATAGAAGGTACACATTCTACATTCCATATCTCTCCCGGAAGGTTAATGCAAAACTCAGCTCACCATTAGAGGTTCTTTGTTTGTAAACATGCAGCTAGTTGACAAAGCATGTTTTGAAACGCGGCCTGTGAGGCCGGCCACGTGATTGCTTCTCTCGCTCTACATCTTTAGCAGTACCAACATTTATGTTTACAGAATTGCTTTTTTGAACATTAGGTTCTTTGAAAATCTTCTTGCAATTGTTAAACACGTTATAAACATCATAGAGATTATTGTTTCTTGTGTTTGATTTTGGTCCTTAATTAATAACAAGACTTAATTTTCCAAAAGTTGATTAGAGTTTGGTTTAGACTTGTTTTTGTTTTTTTTCTTAGCCTTAGTTAGAAATGGCCTACTTAGAGAACGCTAAGGCATGTTGCGCATAAAAGTACCGGCCGGCTGCGGCTTCCTCGTTCTTTCATAGCGCTAGGAGATGACGGAAAACAACTTATCCAGTAACGCTTGTGTGTGTGTGAGGAATTGTGAGTGTGAATAAGTAAGGTCACGCGGGCGAAACCGACATATCATGCGCGCTCATGGGCAAAAGAGAGACGCAATGAAAACAAATCAATATCATCTCGACACGGTTCGCGGTAGAACGAGATAGCGCAACAACAAACCGGCATTTTGTGCCGGTCCGTTTTAAAAACAAGTTACTCTATTCGACTATGAGCTCTATCGCTTCTTGCTGGGTTACAATTTCGATAAGACTCTACCAGTTTACATATTTGAACGAGGAACGCTTTGGTTAGGTGCTGTCTTTGATACTTAGGTAGAGGCCTGTAGAGGCAGTGGAGGGAGGCAAATACATATATAGTTTACGTTATAGGCCCTTGGGCTCCTTGGCTTAAATGTCATCCCATCACTCGTTCTGTATTTTTCATTGACATTTAGTTTTCATTGATAAAATTGAATGAAATCCAAATCATATCCGCTTGAGATTACCCCAATGTCATCAAAGATAATTACTTTTCCTACTTGTTATTCAGCAACTTTATTTATTCGTGTATCGGTGGTCGGCACCTCAACTAAATCGTTTATAATTTGTTTCAATTACATAAGTATCTTTTCTGTTTCATAAATCTGGACATTAAAAGTCACAGAAATATTTTTCGTTTCGAAACAATAGTCCACGCTGCAGCGTGACAAACACAATACAAATTACCAAGTCCCCTTCCCTCTACCGAACCTTATTTCCGCGTATCGCTATCCCCCACTGTGACACGTGTGGACTCCCAGTGCCCCCTCGGCACAAACTAACCCACTTCTAGGTACCTGCTACAAAACAATTGCCACAGCACTGAAACTACTCTCCATCCATAGGTTTAAGCACGTATGTTTAAATAAAATATTTTACAAATAAATATGATTAATTATGCCTAAAGGGCCTACCAGCCGACAATTGGCAAGAAACTGCATTGGATAGGAAAAGTGGCGAGTTCTCGTATCGAAGGCCAAGACTCACTTTGGGTCGCTGCGCCAAAGGAGTAAGTAAGTAAGTGTGCCTAGAGGGCTAGAGATCCATTTTTTTAAACACGCATTTAATTCTGTAAGTATACAAATAAACCACTAACTAGTCAAATTGTAATGTGGTCCAAACGCTCCTAACCCCCATGATGAATATGTAGTAAGTACCTACCTATATTTTTTATCATCATTTATGACAATAGAAAAAATTTAACTCATTAGTCGTGTCCATTATTTGCAGTTACTATCTAGTTGATAAGAAACTACTTCTGGTTAATAGTTTTATAATGCATTCGAGAGAACGTATTATGGCCTCAGTGTCAGAGCATTAGTATTCTATGTCTATTCCCGAATGCACAAATAACCGGCGCACACTGGTGCGGCGACTGCATTGCACACATAGCCAGAAACCGGCACGTGTAAGCTGTCTACAGCACACCCACACAGCCGTGCACAAGGAGGCCTATTCACTGTATTGCTGCCATCCCGCTACGATTTACGGACCTATTCTAACAGTTTACATTATAATTTGTTCACATGCATATGGAAATGCAGCGAGACGTTAGATAAACAAACATGACCATGATAAAGGTAATGTTTAGTTAACAAACAACTTATTTTAATATTTTGTAAGCATAATTATTTGAATGCACAAGGAAAAAAACCTACGCCGATCTTACTAATACCTACATAAATGAAAGTATACTCAAAATCATAACTGATGGTGAATAATATCCCGCATACGCTAGATACGAACCTACTTATAGAGATTGATAAAGTTTATTGGTGGCAGAAAGTAGGTCAATGGTGCAGTGGAGGGAGGGGGAGCCCTCCTGAAGCCGAGTTACGTCCCCTCCATCCCTCCGCATACAAGGGATGGCAAATTTTGTTAATTAAACATGATAAACAGCTGATTTTGATACGGTTTTAGTACAGTCTTTCGACCAAGCGATAAGAACAATGCACTGCAATATAAAGTAAAATTTTGCGGAAGTTGTTTAAAAGGTACCAAAAGTAGGTAAGTAATAGTTTGAAAGAACCAATAGGTACATTTATGATAGGTAGGTACCAAACGTTCACGATAAAACCATTGCATACAAGGAATTCTATTCCAACAAAGTGCTCTACGTACCTACGCTAGGTACACATAGGCCAAATGGTTTTTAAAATTAACTTCCAATATGCTAAGTACAAACATGGAGTGGCATTTTTGATTAATTTCTTGCCTTTTTTATATTTGACCACGAACAAAATAGCACTCAGCGACATTGCCGCAGTATCGATCGACGTTTCCAACGAGAATTGAAGGACACCGTATTCCGAAGGGACAAGTTCGCATAAGTTCAAGTCAAACCCTTAAAACACGATGACTTCTAATAGGTAAATCAATACGATAATTTCTGAAATTCTAATAGCGAGCAGCTTCTGAGCTATTTGCTGTAATTAGCTGAAACAAATGAAGTTCTTACATAGGTTCTATGAATCTCATGGCGTCACATTCCTGTTTATTGTGATTCATCAATAAGTCATTCGTACTGGCCTACTCTAAATACGTCGATGACAAATTGTTAGAGCAAATTGACCCGATAGGTAACACAAATTGGGGCAAGAAGTTTGTTGAGAGTGTCTCTATTAAAATGTAGAACGAGTAAAATGTTGGTTTTGAGATCACTCGTTTAGATAAAGGTTTTTGCAGAGAAGCTGTTCACGTGTAGGTGTTGCAATTAAATTTTACCAGCAGTGGCTCTCGACAAAGACAAAGGAGCGCAACCTTCGCGGACCACCCTTGGCCGTGGTGCTGCGACCTAGTTCGCGGCATTTACCTCCCCTCCCCGCCAACTCCCGCTACCTCGTTTTCCCGTGACCTGACCTACTTCGAAATGCACTTGATATAGGTATAGCCTCGGTTTTCAGGCTACGATGCCAGCCTCGTCAGCTATCGATAAATCGCTAGCGTATTATCAGTTACAATGTCACATACATGGTTACGGCATCCAATGATAATTAGATCTTTGTAGTGACAAGGCGAGTTAACTGGCGAAAATATCTAATTTTAGCCGAGCCTCAGGGTAACAGCAGAGAATACACCACCCATATGTGTGCGCCTCAACTTTGAAATGATGTGGCATTGAGCAGAAGGTCGTTGCAAAATCTTTGGCAACCGCACCTACCGAAGCGGCGAGGCCTCGTACATTGCTTCGTTTTGTTTTATTCATTTACTTACTTACCTCATTCTTTTAAATATTCTACTAAGACAAATATAATTGTATTGTAGTTTGGAATATATTATTTCTTATAAGCTAAGAAGTCAAAGGAAGAAGATAGGATGTTGGCGCGCCCTACTAGATTGGTTTGCCTCCGGGTGTGCCGGTCTGTAGTTGGTACGAGTACGACCAGAATAGAGTAGCAGAGAGTTCAACAAGGACAATCTTCCAATGTTTTCACTTAACTGTATGAAATTCCTACAATACTTTATTTAAATTTGTTTTTTTTTTGTTTCAGATGAACAGTGTCGTGTTCGAATGCACTTGGAGAGGATGCGGATACAACACCAACACATGCTCTTCCATTGAAGCACATATAAGGAACACTCATTTAGGGTAAGTTCAGAATTTGATTTTAGAAATAAACCTATTTAATCTAGTATTTTCTCTGATGATGTAAGTTATGACACCCACATCGTAATATGGAGATCACGGATGTTAGTAGATAACTTGACAAATAGCGTAATGCATAGGTCACGTGTGCCCTTGTCACGTGTTAGCGTTACACGTGTATAGTGCACCTACCAACAATAATTGCGCAATAGCAGCCAGCTGGCAGGTTGCAGCTCGCATGCAAGGCAAACATCTCATTTCCTGCATCAATAAAGAAAGTTATTGTTATCGCTAACTATTTTATGACGGCAACTTGTTGCTGGATGCCTAAATTAAACATTTATTCCAAAATTAAAACGGCACCAGAATCAAACACTATTCCAGGAAGCTAGTGTCCACTGTGATCTCGTAATTAATCACTCTTGATAGTGTAGATAATTTAAAAATTTACAGCCAAATGCATACCTAAGTACCTACATAAGGAAATCAGTGCCTGTGGTAAACAGAGATAAGTAAATAAAATTGTGTAAAGTGCAATCAAGCGACCTTTACCGAGTAACTGAATCAGGAATGAAATGTAAGGTTGATATTTATAGGGAATGTTGTTAGTTATAACGCTGTAAGGCCAGCCCTTGTGACCCGGAAGCGGGCGGTGCGCGACAAGGTTGCAGCTCGCTCGCGGATAGTCGCCGCCCGCGTCTCCATGCCTCAGCCAACCCACAAGGTCGGCCCGCTTACGTAACTCTGCCCTATAGTACAATTCTTTTAATATCGATGATCATGTTCCACTACATACATATTTACAAAACAAGCGAGAAGGTTAACGTGCTGTGTAACCGGCTTATTTTGCTGTCCGATGTCATTCCAGGAATATTTTTGGTGGCAATCTATTTTAACCGAAACATGTCAGCCTGATTTCATGACCTATTTTTTATTTGTGGTCTATTTAGCTCTTGCTGGTTATATGTTTTGACCATTGTGCATTCGAACTCACCACGCCCATAAGAATCAGCAAGATACCGTGTTTGTTGCTAGTTGCAAGCCAATTCAGAGCTCAAGAATTCAACAACAAATAAGATGTTGAATAAACTAAATAAGGCTATCGGGAGATACGGAAACATAAAGTTGATAGGCATTCAATGATCAATTGCTTAACAATGGGCCGGGTTGAAGGGATCAAGTACGATGAATAAGACCTTTACTAGTTTTTAAGTCCCTGTAATGATAGAATTGGGTTACAATGTGAGTTTGTATTGTTTCAGACCGAAAAAGGAGGGTGATAGTGACCATGAGGAGGAGTTTTACTATACAGAGCGCGAAGTGATGGCCCCAGCGCCCCCGCCCACGCTGTCCCACCGAGACATGTGCCGCCCGCCGCACGAGGACCCGGAGTACCAGCGCCAGCTCGTCGGCTCTTACAGGTAACCATCACATACACTCGGAGCCTTAATCCAACTACTTATAAATTGGTTAGGTAAATTGTGAAGAGTGCCTTTAACAGTTTACTTTTTTGCAGGCAAGGGCTGCTAATGCAAAATGGAACGGCGAGGCCAATAAGCATTCCTGTATCGCATTCCTGGTCTACTTCACACTCACCGGTAAGCATCTCTTTATATTTTTTTGTCAAAATGTAATACACGACTGCCATGAACATCTATACGTGGCCTTCTCTAGTGGTCTCTAGTTTTGATTGTGCTTCAGTCTGTCATTAAACCCATGCCTATAGGTATCAGGTTCAATTCAGGTGGTGAATGACGAGAGATTGTAGGTATCTAGGGCTAGAAACCGTCAAGATCGAGATGGGCAAGTAGTTACAGAAGCGTTGTTTTCAGAAGCACATGCGGCTGACAAACGTAGGGGCCGCTGTGGGCGCGACGGGTGCGGGCGCTGGGGGCTCGCCCAGCAGCCCCGGCCGGCGACCACGGTCTGACAACAAGAAGTGCCGCAAAGTGTACGGCATGGACCAACGCGACCTGTGGTGCACTCAGTGCAAGTGGAAGAAAGCGTGCACCCGCTTCGGCGACTAGCGCACGCGACGGCCCGACGCCGCCGCGCGTGCCGTGCTAAAATAAACTCTAGCTATGCATCATAGCTGATACATTTACCCAGACTGTGCGCCTCCGACTCCAGGACACGTTCGCAGTGCGCGGAACTGTTCGTTGCGTCGCGAGTGATTAGCATATTTTATGAGGATGAGAGTTTTATCTAGGTATTATCATTTATAAATTTAAAGGAGACATATTTTTGCTCTTTGGATGTGGCTGGTATTTTGACTACATAGACATTGCCCACGTATTTTTGTAGCGCAGTAGATTCGCCTTTACTGTGACACAACATGCAAGTTGTATGCGGATTGCGACTATGTCAGTCGGAGACTGTGAATATTAGTTGTAAGTTTAATAGGTTTAAGGTAGACTGACATAAGCAGTGTGAAATCATTGATTTGCTGTATTCCACTATATATCTTTATGTGCTAAGAATACGTAGTATCTACGTGCCTATTGGTGTCAATTCTTATGTTAACATTCGTCCAAGCAAGCAGCTCGCTCGCTGGATCCGACAGAGCAGGGTAGCTTCCAAAACATTGATTCCTGTTCGCCAATAGGTAAGTAATACATTTGATACGTATAATATAATAAACTTATGACGTACTAAAGTTTACTACGAACAAGTTATTCCGTCCACATTTTCGAATGTGCAATATTTTGATGGGGGAACGGCAAATATGATTTGACACTGGTGCATATTAACTTCGACGAGTATGTTCTGAGGAACATAAATAAGACAACTGGATTTACGAAAGATAAATTAATGTGAAATCCAGTTGGAGGTCTTCAGTGATGTTTATCACTAAATTTATATTTGCGTATCGACTGAATAAATAGATAATAAAAGAAAACCACGTAATATATGATACTAGACTCGTAAGCTATCTCTGATTCGACTAAAAGACTATAAACATGTTTAGATTTAAATTTTTGGACATATCTGCGTCGTATACAAAGATGGAGTTACTAGAACAAGGAGATAATACTCAAGAGTTCTCGCAAACGAGCGAGCGGCGGCGACTCCGCTGGGACAGACGGGACGGCTATGACTTCAAGGGATGTGAGCTTGTCGGAGGCTTCCGAGCCGACGAAATGGACCAATCGACGTCGAGGCTCACAGCGACAGCGTGTGCCAACGAGAAACGCCACGCCATCATGTCAATGTGGGTAAGTAGGTATGTCGAAAAATACAGAACTCATGCGAATAGTAAAATCTATTCCATGGCTTTGTTTCGACTATGAAAATACTAGCACGACATTGCCTCCGTCGATTTGGCACTTCCGGGACACGAGGAAAGTGTGGACACTGCATGAGGCCACAATTGCAAGTGAAGGCGATTGCGAACTGCAATATTATTTTTAAGGCTAAGTATTAACGATTGAATTGTAAATACTTAATATCTTTTATTAAATAAAAAGTAAATTATATACACTTTATTCGTAAAACAGGTAGGTACCTTATATTAATAATATTAAGCAATTTTTGGGTGTGTAAATAAGTTTATTGTTTAAGAAATGTTAAACCTTGAATTGTTACTTAAAATTATTGTTAAATCGAAAAAAATATACCTACTGTGACATAATGAATTTTTTAATGGTAGATAAGTTTATTGATTAGGATTTAGGAATTTTAATTTTAGAAATGTAACACTCATTCATTTTTATTTCTGGCATTTAATTCAATAATTAGGTCCCTTAAAATCATGCCTATCGCAAAACCAAATATGAAACTAAAAATATATTACTTGATATGTGAAAAAACTTAGATCGGCGCCATTATTTTACATAACAAGTGATTTAAATTTAAAAAGGATCGTAACAAAGTGTAACCCGTTGCTACATTATAATTGTTTTCCATAGACTTTATCAAGACAAACGCCTTGTTCATATTGTAACTGTGCCAATAATATAATTTTGAGTGCAATTAAGATCTCTATATTATGCTTCATAGGTACCCCTGATAATGTACATTTTAGGATCATTCATATGCACATATAAACTAAGCATGAAATATAGAAAACTTATGTAATTATTCGTAAACTAAAGCATTTCTAACTTTGTACATTGTGACTTAAAATATATCTATAAAATTGGATTGTTATGCTAGATTAACTAATATATCCAACAGTGTAACACAAAAGCTATTCACTCCAAAGAAAAGAAGCTTTTTCACCGATTTCAACTGGATGATGATGAGTTGGCAAGCTAATTTTGAAAGTAGAATAATCTAAAAACAATCCATAATTTATTCAAATGTAGACATTCAACTCGTAAACCGCATAAATACAATTGAAGTCTTATTTTAAACACACGTTTTAATCTTGCCTATTTTTTCAACATTAAGATCATTTTTCTGGAATAATTGGTGATTTTTGTTATTGTTTTGTTGGGTACCTACCTAAAAACTTTACCAAATACAAGTTTTCGTTGCAATAATGGTTGTGATAAACATCATAAAGTTGTCATTAACTACTCTGTCTTGTCTGAAAAATTGCGAGTCCGACTGCATCCAAAATGAGAGGTAAAGGAGATGAGACAACTCAGCTAACTTTAGTGACAACTGCCATATTGTAAGTTATGAAGATGTAACCGCGGCTTACATATTGTAGCTTAGACATAAATTATTTCAAGTCATAATAATAGTATTTAATAACGTAAGGTACAATACAAAGTGTAATTTTATATAATTTATAAGTTTATATAATTCTATAGTGCCGCACTCAACGTGTGAAGGCGGCGCGGCGGCGTTGTATAAATCTAATGATATTAAGTTACTTTTATGAATTTAAAACTCATTTTATAATTTTATGTTAATAGAAATTGAACTCGCAAGTCTGGGCCGCTATTTATACCTACCCATAATTACATATTGATCACGAATTAAAATATAAATTATGAGATTCGAGAGTTACAAACATTTCAAAATCACTTAACCATGATTACAAGACGATGTTTTTCACAAATTTAAATATTTACAATATTTATTTACCCCGTACAGCTTCTAAATTAGGGACCTTAATTTATCGCCCGCAGCCATTCAGATAAGCCCATAGGGTAACTATTTTTGATAACTTAATATTATTCAAATTATTTTATAACCACTAAACAAACTTTCAAGGACCGAAAATGTTTAAATAAGTTAGTAAAATTACATTTCACACTCTTCATGCGCACTAGTTTCAAGTCTTATTACTTTAAACACGATACCGATCTCAATTTATATTATTTTGAAGCTATTAGATGTATTATGTGTGATGTATGAATACATAAACATATTTCGTAGAGTTTTCTAATTTTATTTAGCAAAATGATAAATTATTTTTTTTTATTTTTAATAAAGACATTATTTTAAGTAATAAAAATGTACATAAGTACCTACCGTACCTATATTTATTACGAACAGTAATAATGTTAATTTATAGCCAAAATTTTGCTCAATTTTGTATTCAGTCACCAAAGTCATAATACTAAACAAAATATAACATATCAGTACAAAATGCATAATTTTTAACAAGCGATATGTATAATTTAATAAATCAAAAAGCCATCAAACCAGTTTTTAGACTCACGTTTAGTTACTTAAACAACATGTGCTGACTAAAACAATTTGAAAGATCCACGATGTCTTAGTTTACCACCTATTCAAACATCGTGTAGCTCATTGACTTGACTCTAGTCAAGTCTAAGGAGTAAGTTTTGCGTTGGTTTGCTGTTTTGAAGGTTTTGATTCTGTTGTGATGTTGATTTGTTTATAAACCTACCACGGTCTGCCAATAACACCGAATATTAGTTAGTTGATTATTGTAGTTGATAAGAATATAGTTATAATGAATTTAGAGGCCTTCTGTCACTGTTAGGACAACTCATACTAATCGAAAGGAGAGAAACACAACCTGTCGGTATTCACTTCCCTGTAAATAATATTACGAACCTGTAGCCCTTTCTAAATCTTGACACGCCTATTTTTCTATGCTGTTGTACTTACTTTAGTTGCATAATTCGTATATTTTTACTCTCATAATAAAAATGAAATTGTATCCGTTATACATATACTCGGGTACACATATTTGAATATCTATACATAGATTTAGTGTCTAATTAATTCCCTCAAATGATCTAGTTTACAAAGCTTAATGTATGGAGGCACACCAAATCATACGATTTTATTGAAAATGAAATATAATATCCTCGAGTCGAGTGTCTGTCGTCAACCTCGCATTATCACATTCTCATTCAATAGGAGGTATCAACCAACAGGTAAATAAGATACACTATCTATCTTATAAGTATACTTACTTTCATAATTTAGTTATAAATTGTGACCACTAAGATACCTATTGGATTGGAGGATGTGACTAGGACATCTTGCGAATTAATACTCTTCGACATTTGAATATTTCTTTGTATACCTAATATTAAACCCTTATGTGTTAATATAAAATAACATTTTATAGTGCAATGTACATATACAAATATTGAAATTAGTTTGTTGCTCTACAATATTGTGTGCTATCCATTGAATTCTCATAAATCATGATTTCAGTATAAGACACGCATATTATGCATATTTTAAAATACGATAAGTTAATATATTATGTGGGCAATTATTATTTATAAAAATATGTCTCCTGGTTACAATTTTGTAGATACCAAAATAGGCATTATTTAAATGTGTTATCGATTACGATGACCACAAAATAAGTATAGAATATATAATATTTTATGTATTTGCAATACGACATTATTATTATGTAAGTATATTATTTAAGGTATGTGTCTTAATCATAATTATTGCCTATGTTTACAATCAACAACATCAGAACTTCATCTTCATTCACTTTCATCAAACAATTAAAAGCCAATTAAATTCATAGGTAATGCATCAATCCTACTTAATTTTGTAAAAAGATTAGGTAGGTGTAGGTGTCCTTTGTCCTTGCATAGGTACATAATTAATTTCACGTTAATAGATTGAATTAAATCGAACTTAATTGGTTCGGTCAACAAGTTAGCAATGGTAATACATTAGGTACCTACTTTAATATATTACAGTTGATAGGTAAGTAGCTACTTTCTCAACGCTTTGATTGAATTAGTAGATATTTGCGAAACATCTGTCATAACTATTGTTGAAGCCAGAAGGGATCGATGTTGTGTTGGTTTTTATAGTTACCAGTAGGTTTAAGGTTGCAACATGATCAAACTTGTGTTGGTTTGATTGAATAAATTCTTTGTTCATTGTCAATATCACAGCAGTTTTTTACCGAAACTGTCAGCTTTTACATTGTGTTTTTAAGTTTACGATGGTTTACGGTTTACATCATACATAACATTAAGAGGACGTGTCACGTCGGAACTTAACATAAAGAAAACAACATTTTTGTGATAGAATCATGCTGGCAGTTATTCTATTGTGATATTAATAATTCTATTTATTATTTTCTAAATTATTTATGCCTATTTATAATTCAATAAAGATAAATATGTTATTATTAGAACATAAATTGATGTAGAATAGATGTTATTTTATATTGTATGTATCAATCAATGGAAAGGTCCAGATGTGTTCCAAATATTTGATTTTGAATATTACAATTTTATTAAAACGTTTTTTGTTAAGTAATGTTAAAAGTATAAAATTGAAAAAGTAAATTTAATCACCATAATTATTCAATGGAAATGAAAGAACGCAACAAACATCACTACCAGCCTTACACATCGCGTATCTTGAGCTCTCTAAATTTATTGCATTTCATTGCGAACGAAATTTGACTGCATATTTATAACTGTCTACTCGAAAATGTGAATAAACAATTTATTAAATTGAAATATATAAAAAGAGAATAAAAAATGTTATTATTTTATTATGTGCTACTTGAAGTAGTTCTATTTGCCTGAAATATTATACCTCAATAAGTTTAGTATGAATTTTGTGTGTCTTGAAAAATATATTTCAAATATTAGAAACACAGTTGTATTATTTTCCTATATTATTTCTCTTGTCTCATTTTTACTCTACTTATATCGACTTTTCCCTATCCATCTTACATTAGCTAACAATAGTCGGTAGGTAGATGAATCTTAATAGAAGCGCTCAATTTTAAGTGTCCTATAATTTGATTGCACGAATTCACTATTCCTACTATAGGTATTCAGGGGAGTATTAATGGTGCCGTCTACTTTTTATTAAAACAACTTGTTTTTAGTTTATGATGTGTATTAAAAATAACTTACCAATAATAGTTATAATTAATTTTACGTGTAAATACAACTGGAAATTAAATTCAATAATATAAAAAAGATAAATAAAGATCTTAAAGCAGAACGGAAACCGAAATAGCATAATAATACTAACCACTAGCTTTTTGAAACAAGATATTACCTATAATATAGAGATATTTGGAAATAGATAAATGAATTATGAAGATGTTAAAAGAATGGATCGAAAATCCGTTAATGAAAAGAATAAAAGTGATTGCATAATGCAACTAGAACAATTGACGCATAAAGATAATTTTTACGCTTTAAAAACTAAAAAGAAAATACAGAAATTGCATATAGAACAAAAAAGACCATAAATTTTGTGCCTAAGGCACAAGACGGAACGAACAGTGGAAACAAACGAGGTCTACCCGGCAGTGGAATATCATTAGCTATGAATGATGATGTATTTCTATAAAGAAATGGTTCCATTTATTTGTGTTGCAAATTCACAACGGATTCGATAATAATGTAGGTAGTTTAACTAAAGTCACGATGGGGGAGCACAGCTGGTGCCACAAGGGTCCAAACGTAGAGACCCACGCACATCCAAGAGGACGTTATCTTAATCCACATCGAGGCGACGTTCTCCTTCGTCAGCTGCGAACTCGGGCTGAGGAATAACGAGAAGTAGATAAATAACTATTGCAGGATATCACACACAGCGCAATCTATCCCCGAACTAAGCAAAGCTTGCATTATGGGAACCAGATAACTGAGATATTTTTTTACTCAGACAGAACAAACAACCGTGTTGGTTATACACGACCTAGGTCGTGCTCTATAGAGCAGAAGGCAGAGACAACAGACCTTACTGTAAGGCCATTCAAATACATAGAAACTCATATAAAACAGAATGCTTTATTAAAACTAGCTCTAAACGGTGAAGGAAAACAACATAAAGACACCAGTGGGGAAAGACAATATGGGCATGTTTCAAATATGTATCTGAGCGTGCCTCTGACTAGCACCCCCCTCAGACAAAAGACATTTAGTGCTTAGGAAAACTGAAATCTTTTGAAGATACTCACTTGTACCAATTGGTAAGTGTCATCATAATGTAGAGAGTAGCCAGCGCGAACACGCAGTGGAAGAAGCACCAAGAGTACGCGGTGCCCTCAGCTTCATTGTCGAAAACCTTGGTTTCCGGCGTGCGGGCTGCTTCGGTGTCAACGCCCTCTATGGAATCATACCCTGCGCTCAATGCGAGCCACGCATGCAAGAATTAAAATTGTTGCATATTTACAATATTGATTGTGATATCCTATCAATGGATAAGTATGAATCTTCAATAAATAGTTTACCACAATCGACTAGTACTATCGACTGTGAAGTTTAAAAAAGAGATTGATCCAATCTGAGGGACGGAATATTTTTATATAAAATTAATTTTATTTACATAGTGAGTTTTTTTTTTCGTCTACATTTAAGACTACATGAAACATGGCAAATAAACAGAGTGAAACACAAAAGCGTTTACTTTAATCAATTTGTTTGAATTTCACTTATCTAATCGTCTGATTGGCTTGGGGTTGCATTAGGAATTTCTGTTTAGAACTGCACAGTCGATTACTCAAACTAAGGGGAATATACGAATGAAATTAAGTTAATAACTCAACTAAATAATACATGAAGAAGCATGAGTCAAAAATCACATGTGATGAAATATGAACAAATCAACGCATAAATTATGATATAGTGAAAATTATATAACGAGATAGTATCTTTGAACCTGACTTTTTTCGGAGATATTACTTGGCGTTTCTTTCACAGCTGAAAAATACAACAGTCAGATGAAATCAAATTTTACTTAAATGTTTCCTTAGTTCGTTCTTTTAATTCTAAACTACTATTATTAAGAGGTAGCGTTCGTTTCTTTGTATGTAGAGAGATCTAAATCTCTGAAACATTTCATCCATTTTCTTAAAAATCCTTGAATGGTTTATGCGATGTTGGTACCATTTTATGGCTTTTTATGGGAATGCAATTTAAATGGTTAGTTTTTATGTACAGGGCCCAAGCAATGTCAGTGTAAACTAGATCTACTCACTAAGTGAGGCACCCGTGTGAACCCCCACATGAACGAATTCAAGACGACAGCCGATGTTTTCAGAATTTGACCATTTTGTGTATTATCTAAAGCTAATTTAGATAATAAATTCGCATCACTCAAACATGATTATCATGCTTTATGATAAATTTCAATTTTGCGTTTGGGTTTTCGGGAACGTTTACCTTACACCATGTACATTTTATAAAATTAATATTGGAGGACATTACATATGTACTATAGACCATTAGGTCTATGTACTGACATATCATAGCAATATTAGAGGAGCAATTTTTTATTCTATAGAAATCTTAGCATGTTCATGAAAGTTTTGTACATTTTCAAATAAGTACGCTTTAGATGATACGCTACAATCGACTAGCTCTTTAATTTGCCTACTACCTTCCAAATCCCAGTTATTGTTAGTTATGAGAAATGCGTTGTATCATACCTTCGTTAGCAATGAGACCTCCAGGCCCTTACGCCGAGTCGACGCCGCGCGATACGCCCGCAAGGAATGCACAATCGTGTTAGTTTACAATCGTGGAAAAAAAAATCTGAGATAATTGTGTAAAACAAATAATAAAAGAAATTCTTCTGGAGATCTCAAAATCAAATTCAATCCATGCGTTAACTTCATGTGGATTAACATTATGTTATTTTGAGTAAATATAAATAGTGTTTAAAAAGTATTTGAGGCTAATGTGATGTTCATATTTTAATAGCTTTGCATAAACTATCTTTAATATGTGTAGTGTAATTTCATTATAATCAAGTGAATTTTGAATATTCTTCGTAGTGAGATAGCTCACTTTTGTAATTTGGCATTTTTTTGAGATTGAGTGGATAAGCTACTATTTCAGGCTCAAATAACAAGTACATAAGCTGTTTAGTTACGGCACAGTGTTCATATAAAACGTACTACAGCTCCAAATCAACATTTAATCTCGAATCAAGCTTGTGAAACACACCAATACCCTTTAGTAATTAGAATATTTCCATCACATTGGCCATGACATTAATCAAAACAATATTCACCTCCAGATCCTTCCTTGGCGAGGATATGGTCCGACATGGTGATCTTGGAGGAAGATGACGCGGTTCGGATACTAGAGTACAGAACGCTGCACGCCCAAATGATCAGCCCGATGATCGACTGCTTGTCGAAGGAAGCCTGAACACAAAAAATATAAAGTAATTTCAGTGACTTGGCAATAAGAAGTTCGGCACAGTTTGGCTCAAATGTGTGGAGAGATGCTTGCTTGCTGAGATGATGATGGCAATACCCAAACCAAATATTTTACAGATCGTTAATAGTAGATAGATAACGTTTATTGTTGAAAAGATCACATGTTAGAAACACTTAATAAGCGTTGGTTACGATTTTGTAAGAAAAACATTAACTTAGATATGAATTGAGTGAACTTTTATCGAAAATTATGAGAGTGGATACAATGGATATTTGTTATTTAAAAAGCAAAACTAAAAAAATAAGGAAAATCATATTTGTTAAAACACTGTCCCTCAGAATTTCTGAAGATTTACGGAATACAGAAGCGGAAGCATGTAAATGCAATTCCAGCTGTTATGGTGATTCCTTCACCGTAAACGCTGTGAAGTTGTGGAATTCTCTTCCTCATGCTATTCGCAGTAGTCAAACACTTAATAAGGTAAAAGAGCACTATTTGTCATAAGAACCACTACATATGTCACGAAATAGTTGGGATGAAGGACATAAGAAGAAAAATATGTGCACTCAAATGGAAAGGGGTTCATGATGGATGTTCTCACATACCCAATAGGCGTCTTTCGGATCCTGGTAAAGCATTTTCGAACAATTATCATTAGTTTGTATACATACACTATTCATATTATTATCTATTCCACTACAATCTAGTTTTCTTTACAATACATATTTCTGTAAATTAAAATTCATTTCTATAATTTTTCTACCGTGTTCACACCAACAAACAAGTATCCATATTAATATTATAAAGCTGAAAATTTGAAGATTAGCGAGTTTATATGTTACACAGTCCAAAACACAACGATAGCGCGATCTAAATTTTCTGTGTCGGCATGTAGTTAAATGTCTCTGTATGTCTGTCTGTTTGTTACCTTTTCACGTCTAAACCACTGAACAGATTATGCTGAAATATGACATGGATAAATATTATGTCCCAGTGACAGACATAGATAGGCTACTTTTTTTTCAAAAATAATCATGGAGGGCTTGTAATAAGGGTTGAAAGTTTGTATGGGGAGTTGGAAGTTCCAGTTAAAGGCAACTAGATGGCGTTGCTAACCTATGGCTGAGGCCGAAATGGCGCTATTATTGCATTTTTAAAAGTTTCAGAAGATTCTTGCAGTTTTCAATTCTATTTAGAGGTTTTCAAGTTATTTTGCTGACGAAGTCGCGGTTCATATTTTTAGATACATGTTTTAACCAAACATAAGTTTTTTGCAAGACTAGTTACATTTACCTAAAAAATTACATAAGTACTTAGGCACTTACTTTTGTAACAAAAAAAAAGTATACATGTACAGTCAGCGTCACCAATTGGTACCCCCCTTAGTAAGGCGGTTTGTAATGCCGGGGGGTTACCAGTTGGTGACGCAGTACGTGTATTACTTGTAGATATGTATATTACAAGTTTTGTCGATTGGTGTGAACGAGGTTTACTATTTTCTCAGCTTTTTCAACCAACCTGATTGGTTCCCCCAGTGATACTATTACACTCGCCACTCGCATTGGACAGTGCAGACCAAGTGAGATACATCACGTAGAGTGAGACAACAGATGACTGCAGAAGGCCCGAGCGCGGCTGATGTTCCTGAACAGCCGGCAGAATTGATATAGCGCTCGCTATCACAACCAGAATCAGGTTCACGGATATGAAGAACTTGGATAGATCACAGCCGCTGGACTGGAAACAAAAATGGACGACATATTACAAAGTATTCATGTTTTACAATACGCGTGTAAATTAAAACCTGATTCGATAAGGATTTAGGAACCCCACGTTCCCACTTACGAAGAATAGTATACTTATCTTCAAAACACCATTTAGATACCATTGCTAGATTCAATTCCCACAAAATTTTACCTGTACTTAGGTGCTTGCTTTATGGTGTAAAAAATGAACGCAAATGTATAAATATGTTTTGTAGCTTGGTGTGTGACGAGGGTTAGAAAATTCAAGATACCATGGAGATGCTAAGAAAGTTATTCAGAGGCACAAACTATACACGTATTTGTAAAGTATGACATAAATAAAACTGAATACTTACTTTAGTGTAGTACACATAGAGAAGCACGATCCCGGCGAGCGCAAGTGCAAAGCACGATAGCATAGCGAGTAGCAATGCTGCGTACCAGCCGCGGGACTCGGTCTCTTCGTACTTAGCTGAAATACATAAAGACTATACAGGGTGTAAAAAGACGTCTACCGAAGCCAAAAGGGGAAGGTACAGCATCCCAATACACAACTAAATCCAAAAGGATTTTCCGAAAAAATCATTACATCCTGAGAAAACAACGTTTGAAGATTATTGTTTGCGTATGTACTGGGCGCGTTTTCATCCGTAGATTGCTGGATTTTGAGTTTTAATTGTTTTTTTCTTTTATAAATGAAATTATTAGGTAGGTATAGACTTATTATGGTGTACTAGTAGTAAATAACTAGAAAATAAAATAAAATGACGTAGCTAAGTCAAATTTTTTTTTGCGTTTTTTTCGCTAAATATGTTCAGAATCATGGTCTGATTGAAACCCCTCAGTTTTCGGTAGCAGTCTTTTCACACCCTGTATATCGATTCATTTCACCAACTCATTCTTGCCTGTGTAAGAGCTCGAGATCAAAAGCCGACCCATTCATCATAAAAAAAACCCTTAGCTCCGCTTGCGGAATAAAAATATTTTAAACTAACTACTGCGCGCGGCTTTGCCCGCTTGGTACCAACATTTTGTATAGCCTATATGCTATTTTAGGTCACTATCTACACCTATTCCAAGTTTCATCCAAATCGGTTCTATGATTAGGGCATACAAATATCCAAACATACTTAAAAACTTTTTAATTTTCGAGTATAATTAGTAGGTAGAATAGGATAGTAGCAACACACTTGACCCGCATTTAAGGTACTATAGATTACTTAGACAAGGTATTTTTAGACTCCGCGAGTAAAGCTCTTTTGCAGATAAGTAAAATGTAGAAGATGCAGGCAATGGTATGAATCATTTGGATGACTCACACAATAACTCTTGGTAACTCAAGTAGTTACACATAGTTACTTTTAGACTGAATGACGCTTTTTATGTTTCTCCCCAATGATTCCCGCTACTCATCTGCTTCAACTTTTGGCTATCACTGGTTAAGGCGTGATTCAAGCACGAACATACTCACATACTTTCAGATTTATAATCCTTTAATATACTTCCTATAAGTTATCCTATCCTATTATCTCCAGGGTTTAGTATGGTATAGGTTACGATAGGATGGGATAGGATCATAAAGTAGAATAAAAGTGGGATAATACTTACAAACCCAATTCTCAGCCCAAGTATGAGCAAAGTCAATGATCAGTATTAACTGAATGATGATGAAGCAGAATCCGCCGATCATTCCGAACACCATCCAAGTGGCCGCGAAAGTGCCCTCGGGGATGAAAAATGCACCGATGATACCGCCAATGACTAGCAGATACTTAATGCCCCAGAATCTGAAATAAAGGTTGAATGAATCACAAAATTTCTTTACCAGCCTGAAAAAGACTGACATCATATTTTTTCAGAATTGTCAATAGATGAAAGGACAACAAGAAAATGATATCGCTAATAATGAACAACCCATGTAAATAAAGAGTGACATTGTATGTTTATTCAAACCAACCTGAAACACTGCAACAATAGGTTGAAAAAAAGGTGAAATCAGCCCCCTTCATCAGCATCATGGCGATTGTCTAGGTACCAGAGAATAGGATAAAAATGACAGACGGGGTAACATGAGCTCTTATTTTCTGACAGTTTTTGAACTGCAGGACAGTTTAAAACAACTTACCCATTTTGTATGCCAGCCCGTGGATCCTTAGAAGACTTTACGCCAATAGTAATTAGCGCCATTAGCACGAAGAAGAGACATGTCGCAAAACAAATGCTGAAAAATAATGTTATTTACATACACAATCACAATGCACTACAAATAAAGCTTAAAATATTAAGTAATAAGATAAACTTTAAAGGAATGAAACAGGATCAATAGATAGAAATTCTTTCAAATCTTTAGGCATATTAAGATAAGATAATTACTCTTTAATAAGCCAAGGGATAGAGAGGCACAATATTCTCTTATTTCACATATTAAGCTTATTGTATGTATACAAATTAGATAGATACCGGTAAACCGCCAAAAAGCCGACCGCCTGACTACAGTCCACTTTAAAGTTGCCTGGCACCAATGCAGTAGAATTCTCACAAAATGGTACCTGTTTCAAAACAACACCACTTTTTAAACAATTAATTACTAGTATTTTTGGACCAATACTTACAGTCACTAAACCTAATCCTAGATAAGAAAGTTATTTTAGTGAGAGAAGACTTTCAAACCTTTTATTCATCCTAGAACAATGAATATTGTGAATGAAGCTTATGAAGCCATAGAATGTTACGTTAGAAGTATTCAACTTGTAAGTCTTGATCCTACTCCTAGTAACAAAATGTTAATATTACAATGTAATGCTGGCAGCAAACAACATCCAAACAAAAATCCTCACAATCTTAACAATTTTCATATTTCATTATAATAAACAATTAAACATACACATTGAATGAATAACAAGATAAGAGCAAATAGACAGCTTAATCAGTTGTTTACCTTGGTATCATAGGTGTACTAGGTACACCTAGCTGTGTTACAAGATGTTCTAAGGGTTGCTTAAATTATTCTCATCAAACTTAAAAAGGCAGGTATAAGAACCTGCCTTTTTAAGTTAAAAAAAAAAAAAAAAAAGTTAAAACCTGCCTTAACAAGGTGGACAAAATTTTACAGCATGGAAATGTAGCTGCCCTACATTTTCTTCTTAGTTTTTTTTGAAGGTTTGTTCTAGGGAAACTTAAGGCTATAAGAAGACAAATACAACTGCATTTTTGGATTTTACAAAAATTAACAACCATTTTCCATTTTTTGTATGTTCTGAAAATATACTTCTTAGTTCCTTCTTAAGCCGGGTCTCCTGCGACACTGTTTTTGTGTTTTCTACAACCTAACATCGAAAATCTAATAAAATATGGGAGTGGCCTAACTTTTTTGTATGCAATATGTTATCCGAGGCGGATAGAAAACATGTTTTGTTGTTTTTGGTCTCAGGAGACACTGCTCTAGTACCTTCTTAGTTACATACCTTTCTTAATTCATCTTGCAGTCCAGGAGCGAGGGTGATGCTGGCGGCCACCATCACCAACAACAGCATCACGGCGTACATGAGCCGAGTGGATGTCGAGTTGGCACATGATGGGCATGCCGAGCAACACAGGGAGCACGCAGCACTGCCACAGCAGCATGCCAACTAGGTGTACAGTATAAATAAGTCAGAATTTACTAGAAACCTGATGTATGGGAGTGTGTATGGGACAGCTGGAAAGGGAAGGCCTAGGCAAACCTTCTTGGATCAAATTGGCGACATTTTGGAGAAGGGCCAGGTCAAAAGTACCCTAAACTGGCAAGCATGTATGAAGAATGTAATGAGAGTGAATGAAGCAAAAGTTGTGTGTCAGGATCGTAGCAGGTCTCTGCATACCTGTTTGGGAAAGAGGCGTGATTTTATATGTATGTATGTATGTAGAAACCTGATAGCTATCTACTTTTAGGCAATTTTACAGGTGTTTTGAAATTTTAAATTCCTATAAAAAGAGGTCATCTTATTTTTCAATTTCAAGAGGTAAACTTTATTTTACATATTTTATTGTCTCTTGATAACAAACCAGCAAGCCTAAAGCGCCCACTTTGGGTGAATCATCTTAATTTACAAGCAGTTTTGTAGCTAGATTGTGTTTAGATGTGTTGGTAATATCTTGAGGAGTTCCCCAATGCACAGTATTTTAAGTTATTTTTGTGGTTTACAAACAAGGGCATTCGTCTAAGGTAACAAAGGAATCAACATGCAAAGCAAAGAGAATACTTATAACCACTACGGGTAAAGACATAAATCAATACAACTTGTAAGGTAGATACTTCAATGACAACACATCACTCACTACTCAACTACATTATAAAGGTTCCTAGTTTATGTTCCGATGTGAAAGCGTCATGAATTAATCTTCAAATTACATTGTAAAAAAACAAAATACTTGTTTTCCTTACCTGGGCTGCTGAACACAGACCTAGCACTGCTCCCATTTTGTAGTTTGTGATCAAACACTTCTGATTATGAGAATATAAATCACACTACCTATACGAAAATTAAAACAATATCTTCTGAAACGAGATAAAATTGATGATGACTATGACCTGTGAGTGGATTTGAGTGAAATAAAAACAACAACGCACAACAATGAAATGAAAAGGCAATCGATTTTAAATCTTCCTGCCTGCCTGACAGCTAGTTGAGTGTCTGAGTGACAGCTAGATTAATTGACTTTGATAGTGACATAAAGAAAGGCATGGGGTTGGTTGACAAAATAGACAACTGCCTTTCATGAATTCTCGCGCAGCCCCAGACGTGCCCCAGAGATCGTTCGGTTTTCGATTTTTTTATCGGTTTCATGCTTGCTTCACTTTCGTCCTTAATTTTTTTTAAATGTCACGCGCGGCGCGGTGCGCACAGATTAGGTAGAGATAAATCAGATAGACATGTCAGGAACATTTTGGTGTAGACTTGTGTCACAGCCTATGTAGTAGTTACTTACTCCTGATTGGCTATCAGAAAATGATGTATGACATTTAAAATTTTATTTCATTCTTGTTTTTTTTTTTTTACTGCAATGAGCAGAATGATCATTCTACCATATTAGCTGGGGTAGTACCTACCTACCTTTTGTTTTCGTTCCTATCTTATGGGAAGGAAGGTGTTGTGTTGATAGAAAACAACGAAAGTACAAAGATTCATTTATTTTGTTTCTTCAATTTTTTCCTTATATTTAATATGTGCTTTTTTTGCATTTCAGTAAGCACCCTGTTTTCTAGTCTTACAGTATCGGTCGAAGTCGTGTTTTAGGAGTCACAAATCGGGCCTCAAAATGCCTGTGGCACACTTGGAGTCCTGAAATCTCGTTCAAGCTCTTGTTTCTCAACGCATCACTGTTTATACAATCGAGACACTTTTTGAGTCTTTGACTACACACTGGGAATTTGTGAAATATAGCGTCCTTTCGCGTATTGGTGCAACCTGTTACAGCACAGCACTTAAAATACATCGCACTGAAGGTACAAACCGTACATTTGCAGCAAATATGGAACAGAAATAGCCGGAAATTAATCGACGCAAACTACTCGCTCAGCACAATAACAACAAATGCACATTGCACAGACGGTTATTTAGAGAGATACAAACAAACACACTCATTCATTCAATAGATCTCAATCGTTCATGACCCAAAATAGCGACTCATTCGCTGTCATACATCATTTTCTGAGCCATTCACAGATTATATACAAGTCCACGCTTTTGATTGGGAACATTTCTACCCGTGGCGGTGGCGGTGCGTGCCGGTCAATTTGTTTACCAAATTATCTGAAACAAAAATTGAAAGAAAACAAGCAAGTTTGTTTAGCTATTTGTTCATAGCGTCGAGCCATGGCTTATTCATATTTAGTAGTGATTGTATGTATAGCATTGATAAAATCTTATCTATGTAATGAATTTTGCTCGCAGGAGGATGAATCTTGCACAGCCACTATCAAACATGAAAAGTTTAGCAAAGGTACATTTTCACTTCTTTCTGGTTGATGTAATATTATAAGACCTTTATCTTACGTTATTAATACTAATTCAATGATTACAGAATCCAATGAATTGTATTCAAAAATAACCTCTGCTCTAGAACAATATGTCCCCTGTAAACGAGTTAACTGCAGCTGCCATAAATCAGTAATCAATTTAGACTTAGCTCCATTCAAAGAGGGCATAACAAAGGAACAGTTCAATATAGCTCGAAGTAAAGGGGCAAAATACCAGGTAAAGTACATATCAAAAAACTTTATGTAACTTTATTATTGTAAACTAGCTGACCCGCGCGACTTCGTCTGCGCATTATTCGGTCCAGCCGTTCACGCGTGATGGCGTGACCAAGGGATATAGGAATTCATTTTTATATATAGAGTTTTTTTCTGTCATAAGAACCTTCTCCTGACAACAAACACAACAAAAAAAATAGTGAAATCGGTCCAGCCGTTCACGCGTGATGGCGTGACCAAGGGGTATAGGGATTTATGTAAAGATACTTATTGCACCAAATTTGCCTTCTAATTGTTGTACACCATGTATAGTGTGCAGTTATCAAACTCTAATTTGAGTTTTTTTTATAGATCATACAGGGTAAATTGTATCGTGAAAAAGATTGTCATTTCCCAGCAAGATGTGCGGGAATAGAACATTACCTCACTGCATTGGCTCCAAAGATGCCTGATATGGAGTTGGCTATCAACAACCGTGACTGGCCACAGCTGAACCGAGCCTGGGGTCAGCCTAAAGCACCAGTGCTGTCTTTTAGTAAGGTTCTTATCAAAATTCTAATCAATTAATCATAAAAAACTATTCCTCTTTTCCTCCTCTTGTTAAAAGTAAAAAATTAAATCAATAAAACCCAACTGTCACATGTATAATCCACACTAGGTTTCCTTTTGTTGTGGGTATCAGAAACTACGAGTACAATACGCACAATCATTCTTTAGCTCTCTGAAGTAGAATAGCCATTTTTGATAACGCCTAAAATCGTGCTATCTCGCTTACTCTACCAAACCTGCGCAATTCTATTGCACCTAACTTCAGAAAGTTAAAGATCTGTTGTGCTTAGTATACCATGATATCACAACACAATAAAAAAATCTGCAGATCAAGAAAACAGTTGGCCTACTGCAAGAATCAAATTCCGTTTGTGTCTTAGCCATTTACTTGTTACTTGACTATTTGACCAACTTAGAAACATTACAATAATAGAATAAGTATGTAATTATTACCATTTCAGACTAAGGATTACTATGACATAATGTATCCCGCCTGGAGTTTTTGGGAAGGTGGCCCTGCTATATCCTTGTACCCAACTGGAATTGGTCGCTGGGATAAGCATCGCATTAGCATTTCAGCTGCAGCAGAGAAGTAAGTAAAGTTGGTTCCTCTAAAATTGATTGCATCTTTACCATTCTGTTTACTTCCACACAGTGGTAGTATTTACCTACCTTAAGTTTTCTGTTCTCAATTCTACTATGTAATGAATGAATGAGAATTCTTTATTGTACACCTTAAACAATGAAACAAAGTAATTAAATACAACAATTAAATGACAATGTACAATGGGCGGCCGTATCTCTAATAAGCGATCCACTCCATCCAAAGGTTGCCTCTTTCAGGCAACCTTTGGACGGAGAATATAGCAAAATAAAGATTGGTCAGGTGTATGATAAAAATAAATGAATACAAAGCTGATATTGGCTAAATATATACGAATATCTAATAAACTACATAATAATAGGATCTAATGATTTGTCTATTGCAGATGGCCATGGGAAAAGAAACAAACTAAAGCATTTTTCAGAGGTTCAAGGACTAGTGAAGAGAGAGATCCTTTAATATACCTATCCCGCTCTGATCCAGACCTTGTTGATGCCCAGTACACTAAAAATCAGGCATGGAAAAGTGATGCTGTAAGATACCTACCTATATGTTATTTATATTAGTCAGATAAAACATAAAAAAAATATATTTATTTTGTTCAAGGACACACTGTATGCACCACCTGCATCTGAGGTATCTTTTGAAGACCACTGTCAGTATAAATATCTATTCAACTACAGAGGAGTAGCTGCCAGTTTTAGATTTAAACATCTATTCCTATGCAAGTCTCTAGTATTCCATGTGGGTGATGCCTGGCTCGAGTTCTACTATCCATCATTGAAACCTTGGGTTCACTATGTGCCGATTAACCCAACTGCAACTAAAGAGGAAATCAAAAACTACATAGAGTTTTTCAAAGAACATGACTCAATAGCGAAGGAGATAGCAGACAGAGGATTTGAGCATATTTGGGATAATCTCACTGATAAAGATGTTAAATGTTACTGGAGGAAGTTGTTGAAGAATTATGTTAAACTTGTGAAGTATGAAGTAGTGAAGGATAAAGATCTCATATTGATAAAGTAAGGTTTTTTAATGCATAAATCTGATCAATTTACTGTTATTGTAAATACTAAAATATTTTCTGTGTATTAAAGTAAGTGCAATCATAGACAGGGTTTTGTATAATAAAACTGATTTTCATAGCAAAAATATTTTATTCATTTTATAAAATGTAATTTTTAAAATCTCATGTCTCTTAGGTTTCAAAAACATACTAAGAAATATTTAGAAATACTGGGAATATTTTAAGATTCCGAACATTGGTTCCTTATTTTAGACAGCCAATCTCACAAAAAATGTTCAACACCTTTACTCAGTCTAAATGTTTGCAACATTCCGTTTACTTAAGTGTGCTAACATCTGGCCAAATGCAATTTTAAAGTCACATACCAAAACATGAAGCAGATAGATAGGTAATGGAGATAAAAGTAGTAAATAATATTACTAGAATATTTGGAAATAAAATGATTATTTGTGAATTATAATGATTCTATGGTAATAATTATCATAGAAATTATATTTCACTATAGTAAAATTAACAATTCCGCGTTACTAAACACTAACTTGTTTTGGGTCGTAAGAATGTACATTTTTAGAGATAAATAACGGTCTAAATAGTAATGGGTTTTATATTTTAGGTTTATAATAAATTTATTCTCAAAAAGACAATAAACAATGTCACTTATATGAGCACAATTCTAATCTAAGTATTGTGAATGTCGGTCATTTCCGTGCAAGTAAGTACATAAAGGTGGATTGTATTGGAAGTTTATGCTCATTTAACGCATATTGAGTATTACCTTTATATTTATAAATTATATATTTTTATGTATTATTATTAAGGTAAACATATTGAAATACATTCAACAGTTAAAGCCAACTGCCAAATTTATAATCGTAATGGAATATGATCAATAGGTAAGCTCTCAGACAAACTTGAATGTAAGGGTTAGCTATTTGCATTCACAAGTAAACACGTATTGTGTTCATAAAATGCTAATTTAGCTATTAAATCTACATATTTAATCTCCAATTTCAGATTACCTAAGAATTTGCGTGAAGTTATTGAGCGTTCTACTTGGAAAGTTTACGCTCTAGTTGGTCTGCGATAGCTTCAAGGAACTCTTCGGTGTGTAAGTACATTCCTTCCTTTGTGTTCTTCATGCCGTGGATGCAGATCACCAAATCCTTGGTCATCTTTCCGCTATCGATGGTTTCGACGCAGGCCTGAAATAATATTAGGGTATTTAACGAGTACGGAACAAATTCGTGTGAAGTACCTGGGTGGGTACTACTCGCGCTTGTCGGTTTCTAATCAAAAATTGCTAACTGGGTCCTTGAGTTGTAGATATCAACATTTATGTTCTAGAACCAATCAAATTATCCCGCAAAGCAAAACTAATGTTTAATTTAGATTTAAATCAATTTGACTAGCCTTACCTACAGCTCGGTAGTAACCCTGCCTTCGCTGTAGGTCGTGGGTTCAATGGTTCCTATACAGCTTTGCTTAGTTTGGGTCTAGATGATGTCATGTCCTCCAATATTTATTTGACCCACCTCCTCGAGAGCCAGTGCAAAGCGTCCCAAATCAGGCGTGTTGTCCAGTTTAGCGCGATGAATTAAACCTCTTGTCCACGCGTAGATAGAAGCCACGGGGTTGGTCGAGGTTGGCTTGCCTTGTTGGTGCATCCTGTAGTGACGGGTCACTGTCCCGTGGGCCGCTTCGGATTCCACGGTGCGTCCGTCAGGGCACATAAGGACTGACGTCATCATGCCCAAAGAGCCATAACCCTGAATAACATTAGTAGAACATTAGTGTCATCAAATAGGACTCTATTGGACTTAGGTGCATAATTAAAATTATGCTTAGCTTGGGATAACATAAAGAAGCGTAAACACAGCACCATTAATCTGATCAAAATATACCACGGGATCTGTGCATTTTTTTTTTCGGGATAAAAAGTAGTCTTGTGTCATTTTCTGCCTATAAAATATAATTAGGCAAAAAACATGCCGATCTCTTGCTCTGTTAAAAATCCATCCGTCCATCCGCCAAACCGTCTCATTTATAAGTAGGTAGTAAGATTAAAAATTACCTGAGCAACGACATCAGATTGCACATCTCCGTCGTAGTTCTTGCACGCCCACACGAAACCTCCTGAACTCTTCATCGCTTGCGCGACCATGTCGTCAATCAATCGATGCTCATACCATATTTTGTTCGTTTCGAACTGGCTCTTGTAGTCACTACAAGACAAACAGGAAAAATGCTTTTCAGAAGATCAAATTGCATAGGTTTGAATGTTTAATTTTCTCTTCGCTATAGAACAAGTAGTATCATTGTTTAAATGTTTTAAGTGCTATTATGTAATAACACTGCGTCGACAAATAATGGATTAACATGGATAATAATAACTTGAATGGAACATAAAGTTCTATTCATCGGATACAGTTTCGTGCATTAACGCACAATAGGCTAACATCGACTACCTGCATAGCATACCAAGCAGGTATAATCTCCTTCAAATGTCATTGAGAATATGAAGAATGTGCTCTCTCTGTACAGTTCTTACCCAGATCCCAAATATCAATGTTGTGGGTGGGTTACCGGTTCTTGTTCGTACTGACCTCTGGTATATTTCTTCGAAGATGTCCTTGAAACGACCATCGTATTTCTTTAGAATCGTGTTCTTTGTTGACAAGTATAGTGGCCATTTCTTTTGAAGAGCAACCTGAATAAACAAGAAAAAAATTGCAAATGTTGCATTCTTGATGATTATTTAGTACATTTTTAGAAATAACGGAAGAATGTTACCTGGAAACTAGAGTGTGCGAAGGCACGGATTGATTCATCTGTATTGTACATGGCCATAGCAACACCGGGGGTCTTGAAATCATACACTAGGCGTTTATCCACCGATCCATCTTGTGCAGTGTAAACCAATTCCACCTGTATAATATAATAAATAGGTACTTAAAAGTAAAAAATACCTAAAGAATGTTATCACGAAAGGCGCAGTTGTTTGTTTTTCAAGTAACTTTTATCTGTACCTATACGTCAACCTTTGATAAGTTTTATTGTTTCAGTCGTATCATTGACTTACATTCATTTATACATCTAAGGTCAAATAGTATTTTTACTAAGTTGTTATCAAAAGTTCAAACGGCATCAAAAATCTTGGAGTCCCGGATCTTTTACATCGTCTTTGAGTACCTACTTTAAAACTTAGAATTTCTAACATTGTAAAAATAGAATCTTACCTTTCCAGGCTGTGTTATGACTAAGTCTTGGGCCTTGTATTGATCTCCGTGAGCGTGTCGTCCGATCACCATAGGCTGGGTCCATCCCGGGACCAGTCTGGGAATGCTCTTGCATATAATGGGTTCTCGGAATACTGTTCCCCCGAGAATATTACGGATCGTTCCGTTTGGGCTGAGCCACATTTTCTTTAGTTTGAACTCTAGAAAAATATATTTATTCAATTTAGAAAAAAAACAACATCCGATGTAACGACAACCCTGTGGAAATAGGTACCTCATAATTCTGGCGCAAAGTGAATAGATCTTATCACACATAAATTATTTAGAAACGATCTACATTTATGATAATGTTTATACCTTCAACTCTCTGCTCATCAGGAGTGATAGTAGCGCACTTGACGCCGACATTGTGCTTCAGCATCGCATGGGCTGCGTCGATGGTGACCTGGTCGTCAGTGGCGTCGCGGTGAGGCAAGCCCAGGTCGAAGTACAGGCAGTCCAGCTGAATACCCCAGGTTAGTTTTAGCAATGTTACATGGCAAATCCTATTATCCTGTTATTGCAGTGAATGCTAGAAGAATACGAACTGGGACGTTTGTATGGCGTTCTAGTAATGACATAAGTAAAAGGAGTGAGTTTTGAGACGGCGGCTGATTCCAAGTTCCTTGCAACCCTTCATGTGACAAGCACGAGGACTTTATATTGATGGTAATCACGGATTTAATTTCTGATGATCTGTAATCGTAATATTGTATAGGTAGGTGTCAATGTTTCTTGAACCGTGTTGGTCGAATGGGGTTGAGCTCGACTTTCAATCCGAAGGTCGTGGGTTCGAATCCCGGCCGTGCATCACTGGATTTTTCGTTTCGAAAAATGTATATGCGCTTTAACACGAGCTCATAACGGTGAAGGAAAACATCGTAAGGTAACCCGCAGTTAGCTTAGTCAGCTCCACACGTATTGACGTCGTCTTTCCTGTGGGCGGCTGATTAAGCTGAGAGGATGGTTTAGGTGCTGGGCAAGCCTATTCCATCTCAAACAATGTCCCAGGCACTACAGCGTCCCGTTAAGTGTAGGCATAGGTTGCCTCCTGACGCTGTATAAATCATCTAGTATAGATGTAAAGGCCTTAGGTTTTTTTTTAATCAATGTTTCTTGAAGTGGGTGATGTTTAAGGAAACGTATTGAAAAACATGATAATTGTCTGGTACCTACCAGACAATTATCATATTTTTACTAAATTTTTCGTACGTTACGCATTACGTCAATATTGACTCTGCAAGGTTCAATATCCCTAGACGGCCGAATAAAAAATCCCAAGCCTTATCTGTAGTTTGCGAATATAAAATCGCGTAAGAAACCAATAAAACCGATAAAGAGTTATAAGCGACAATCTACATATGCGTATTTATAAGTAGTATATCTTCATACTGAATTCGTAACATAGCCACGAATTACCATTGACCTAAAATAGGCTAGATAAGAAGTGGAATAGTTAAAATATGATAACCTATTGGTAGATACACATAAAGCTTTTTTAATTGACTTTAACACATTATTTATGATTATTTATATTTGATATCGTGACCTTCAATAAATTTACCTTAACGTAGGGGAAAATAAGTCTCTCCTTGATCTTGGCCCAGATGATGCGAGTCATTTCGTCTCCATCCATCTCCACAATGGGCTTTGCAGCCACAACTCTTTTGGCAGATCCATCTATGGAGAAAGAGAAGTAAAATAATCGATCCGTTCCTAAGTACCTATATAGCTATCCTGTCGAGTTTTGGAGTAGGTATCTAAGGCAATATCTTATGGTCTTGAATTTTAAGCACTAGTTTGACAATCTTGATAAACTGGTTACCTGCAGCTAGTCTCTCGACCTCTTATACTTGTTAGATATAATTATTAGCACATGAAACAGGTTTTCTTTTTAAAATTAATGGCTAGGGCATCATGAATCCCTATCTTACTTTATTCTACGTGTCTAACGCAAAATATTATTCTGTAGAGCATAAAACATCGAAATCATGAAGTTTTAAATCAAACAATACAAAAAACTTAGTTGTCAGATTTATAAATTACTCCCATTCAAAATCTTCAGTGACCCCTAATATTATTTAGATCTTGGACTTTGAACGGATAAAACATTCAATTTGTTATACCTACTTACTTTAATAATGCGATGTTAATTGCGACCAATTGCTACCCACTTGTTGCGTCCGTTATGGTGCATGAATTATCAATGCTATAATTTGATAACATCAGTTACCTAACCAATAAAAGGATAGAAATTAGTGTACTCACAATTTCTTTTTATAAGACCAATTTCAGTCACACTTTTCAATAACTGTCTAGCGTTGTTTCCAGACATGGTTTAACGTGGCGATTTTTTAATAGAATCCGCACAACAATCGAACGTTGACGGTAAAACTCGCCCAACTCAAGTGCAGAAGGATCAATCAGCTGCTGGCTTGGCTGGCAACTAGATGAAGCGAGAGGTTACTGGGCGAGTGTGACAGAAATATAGAGGAGTCGAGTTCGAAAAGCTTAGTGTTGTGCGACGGTTTGATAATCGATAGTGGGTAATCGTTTTTTTTTTAGCCATTTTAGTTCCTGATTATTTGAATTCTATCCATAATATTCATCGTTCTCAATTCAAGTAAGGTAATAAAATCGCATTGGTGATTTTAAATAATACTGCTATCGAATTAAATGGTAGCGTTTCCTTTGTCTGCCGGCTGTTACATCTTCTCTTATGTTACCATTATGTTAAAATTTTTAGATAGGTTAGGGCCTACTTCAAGTTCACTCTAAAACCAGAACACTGCTATAATTATCAATGAATAAACCCCTTTTTAAAAGCTTTTAATTAACTTGAAATGTTTGTATGTATGTTTATCCGTGTCAAATCTTGCAAGCTTAATTTGACCCACTTCCCGTTGTCCGATTGAGCTGAATTTTGGTACACTTATGAGTCTTCGGTGACAATGCACTATTATGGTGACAGTTAGCTGATGTGATGATGGAGTCAGGAGCTGTTCAACGGAACTCCTCAGAAAATAGGTTGACTGAAATGAAATTTTGTACTTACATCGGAGAAGTCTCTCACGGTAACCCATTAAAAGCTTGTGCTTATTGAATTTTTTAAATAATTGTTATTACTTAAATCTACGGCTAGTGTCGTCAACTAAATTCAATTCGATTCAAGAAGAGTTCGTAACTCGATTCTACCGACTAGTGCTTTGTTTTGTCAATATCATTTTGGTCCAGTGTAAGCAGATGCAGTAGGCAAATTCATCGTGATAATATTAAGCTAGTAAAAATCATCCACTAACTTAGTTTTCATCCGTCAAAAGTAACTATACATAATGAATAATTTTAAGCGAAATATAGCTATGGTAACTGGTAAGCCACTGATTGATTGCCTTGACAGACACCTTACCCCTACTAAGAAAAATTAGTGTCAACAACCCTAGCTCTGAGTCAATGACCTACCCTGTTTTCAGTTATAAAGTCATTGACTTATTGATTGAGTTACTTCCATTATTTAGAACCCTGAGCTCCATGGTTTTAACTGTTCCTTCGCGACCAATACCGCAAAGAACCAGGGCAACAAACATGGTTCAGGGCCTAGCTTTCTATTAAGTTTGGAGTTTAGGATGGGGCATATCTGGAGAGCCAATAGAATTGTTTGTGGTTCGGGCTTGTCAAATCACAAAATTAGAAAAGTTCCACTTCTCATTCGCTTACACTGTGTCTCTGACCTGCGCCTGAGCTCCCCCCGCCCCGCAACTTCGCCCCCACCGCCCACCCGAGATAACCCACTCGTCGCCGGCCGGCTGCCGGTACACTTGCGTGTGTGTGTTTTGTATCTGTGTTGTGTGCGGTGCAGCCGGCCACAACGGCCAGGAACTATCGCGAATACCTACGTAAGTCTATTTAATTATTTCAGCGTTGCGGTTTTCTGTAACCACAATCAATTCTATATAAATAATCCGATACTTACCCGCAACTCGTAAATAACACTACCAGCAGCAGCATACATAGTTATCGCTCCCGTCTTGTCACTCGCACATTGACAGTGCAACGGGTTATCCAACATGCATCGGTAGCTAGGTCTATGTAGTTGACTTCCCGGTCGAAGACCGCATCCTTCTACGAAACAGGATTTTTTTCATCTAGTAGAGCTGTCTCACTGCCGCGGTAAGTAGTTAGTTTAAAAATAAATGCATGCTCCAAATAATGGTTATTTTAACATACCATCTGGCTGCAGTTAGATAGTATGAAATTAGTAATGTCACTCGCTGCTAAATTAAATTCATGTATTTTTATTTTGGAATTGGTTATGGTATTTATTTCATGTATGGGTTATTCTTGAACAATAAAATTACCCAGATGCATTATGTGTCGAAATAACTTACACCAACATCTTATAGGTCTCTATGATTTTACGCAACAATTCTAAAACTTCGTTTTGTTAGTAATTTAATGAGTAGGTCTAATAATAAGTTGTTTTTTTGTAAAACTTAATTCGTATTTAATATTACTTATCATATATACTAGTCGATAAGTAGGTATTGGTGCCAAATGCACGATATAACGATAATAATGGAGTATTGCCCTTGTCCTATTTTTTTTTAGTTCTGTTAGTTTCTATTGTGACGTAGGTAACTTACCTAAATCGGAGATCGCCTGACCTATAAACAGACAAAATAAATGGAAGAAGTGGCAATGACTGAATGTAATTATTTAGAGCTGAAAATACCACGGCACTCTTAAAGAGCGAATGCATGGCGAAGAATGAGCTCGCTTTAACCATATTTTTTTTTAATTCACCGTATCTTGTCGTTAATTGGAGCCAATAAAGCGTTTATTCACCTAGGCCTGTTAAATAAAGCTACTAAATGATTAATACGCTACTATTGTAAACAGGTTCTGCTGCGTTAAAATTAAGTCCATAAGTAATTTAATCTAAAATGGAGCGGGGACTGCAATTCCAAGTATTTAGCACAACTAATGCATTGGCCACACGATAAGACCGTTTGAATAAATAACTACTTAACGAAATAGGATCATTTATTCGGGACTCATTCAAGGTGCGATGGATGTTCTCTGTGATAATATAATAAATAAATAATGCTGGACTTTTCACACAGCATCATCTAGCCCCAAGGTAAGCTTGAGCTAGTGTTATGGGTACTAGATGACTGATAAACTACTTTTATACTTTTTGTTTGTAAATACATATATATTATACATACATACACAGACCCGAGACAAATATCTGTAGGTCATACAAACATTTGTCCCGCGGCGGGGATCGAACCCGCAACCTTCTGCATCGCAGGCGGACCTTCGCCCACTGCGCCATAGAGATCGTCATATCTAATTTTCAAACATGCCTTCACTTTGCAGAAGCTACCATTCCATTCCATACGTGACAGGTTGCGAGCCCATCTATTAGGTGAAGTGAAAGCTGGTTTTCTCATGATTATCTTTTTCAGTTTTTAGATAAATAAATACCTAAATATGTGCGGGTGCGTGCGTATTCTGCGCGCTTCAAAGCCGCTTCGTCGACAATGGCATTTTCGACTGTCAAGCACGTCGGCTGCTGGCCCGCCGACCCCAGGAGTACCTTACACCAATCTTACCGTAGGAGTACCGAAGGAAATTTGGCAGGATGAACGAAGGTAAGGGATTTACATTACATTTATTTTTAAATTCACTAAAAATCGTTCTTCCTTCTATAATCTATTCCTTATGGAATAGATTCGGTTTAGCTCGGTTTACATTCTAGAACTTTTCTTTCTCATTTGTGCTAGTTTTTGCAATGCACATCTAGTTTGCTTAGGACTGAATTATGTCTAATATTCCAGAGTCGCCATAGTACCAGCTGTAGTTAGCAAATTAGTGAAGAAGGGCTTCAGCGTAAATATTGAAGAGAATGCTGGAGCACTAGCGAATTTTCCAAACAAGGCCTATGAAGAAGCAGGCGCCAAAGTTACGAGCTTGAAAGATACATTCCAATCCAGTAAGTAGCTAATTAGGACTTTTACGACGAAATACCTAAGCACCTACACTCAAATGACTGATACAAAATCTTAGATGTAGGTTAGAATAGAAAAACACTTTATTGTACACAAAATAAACACATTACAGGAAATACACGAAAACAAGTTAGTAGGTACAATAGGCGGCCTTATCGCTAAAAGCGATCTCTTCCAGACAACCTCTTTTTTTTTTTTTTAGATGTAGTTTTAAAACAAGGTTAGACATCATAATTAATAATTTTGAATGTTTCAGATATTATTTTAAAAGTCCGTCCAGTCGCAGAGAACGAGATTCAACACGTAAGAGAAGAAGGCACGCTCATATCCTTCTTATATCCAGCGCAAAACCAAGATTTGATAAAGAAGCTGGCCGCTAAGAAAGTAGATGCATTCGGTAAGCTCACTTTCTATATCTTACATTTCTTATTTAAAATTCTCCAGTCAAATTGTATTGTACCTCATTGTTTTGTACCTCTTTTTATCTAAGGCCAATGATATTAAAAAAAGAACGTGAGTGTCGTGGAACACTCGGTTGGAACGAAGCAAAGAGTACTTTTCTATAATGGGAATTTCATCTTTGACATTTGGCATTTATCAAATAAATTATTGTCAACTAAGTATCCTAGAAACGCTCTTCCGTAATAACAATATTACAATCTATGAACTGTTTCGCGGCTGCGCATTTCGCACTATAACGATTTGACATACATGTGTCGTGACGCAAAAATTGAACCCTTTTTTTCGTCCAGCCCCCATCCGATACCGTCCGAAAAAGAACTTCGTTCCAATAACATCATTGGCTAAGTAGTATTATTTTGTTTCAGCAATGGACTGCATACCCCGTATTAGCCGCGCCCAAGCTTTTGATGCTCTAAGTTCAATGGCTAATGTAGCTGGCTACAGAGCGGTTATTGAAGCCGCTGCTAACTTCCCAAGGTTCTTCTCTGGTAAGTTACTAATATCGTTGAATCCAGACGATCGATATGATTTTTTTTTAAACTTGCAGTTATAAATTTACACTCTCGCAATACCTGTTTGATCATATTTAAGCAAATATTTATATTGGAAGGTCAATGTCATGATATGACATCATATCTTCGTCATTGAAACGATTAAATGTCTAACTAGTTTTATAGTCTATCTCAGCAGCAATCATTATTATTATCATCAGAACTGAGCGTGTGTGTAAAGTTTATTTTCACTAATCTTTGATTGCTCATAGGTTGAAGGTGCAGGTACTTTTAGTTACAGATACAGCTCCTAATTATGTTTTATGTACATATATTCTTATCTACGTTCCATTTCTGTATATTCCAAAGGTCGTGGGTATATCGAACGGCATCAATGGATTTTTCGTTACGGAAACTTTAGATGCGCATTACACAAGTTCCGATTAAAGAAAACATCTTGAAGAAAATAGCTAGCACTTATTCTAATAAGCGGCTTGCAAGCCACTTCACTTATGGAATGCCGAAATAAGCCTCTTTCAAGCGCAAATTAAAATCCTTTTAACACCAGAAGTAGTAACTAGTTAACAAAAAGGGATCACTAAAGATTTTAAAATGCATCCCAAAAAGCGCTAATGATATTAGTTATAGGTACTAATATCATTAGCGCTTTTTGGCACAGCCAATTTATTTTCCGCTTATTCTGATTTTTTTAAATATAATTTCCGTGATAGGTCAAATGACAGCGGCGGGTAGAGTACCTCCTTGCCGAGTGCTGGTGGTGGGCGGAGGGGTGGCGGGCTTGGCCGCGGCGGCCCAGGCGCGCTGCATGGGCGCCGCGGTGCGGGCCTTCGACACGCGCCCCGCCGTGCGCGAGCAGATCGAGAGTCTTGGCGCCCAGTTTATCACTATGGAGATGAAGGTCAGGATTTCGAATTTCAATGCTTCATTCTTTCTCATTACTTATGTGTCCGAGTCGAAAAGCATAGTTTTTAACTATGGAGGTGAAGGTTACTTAGTTAGAATACCTTCAACACAATACAAATGATTATTTCTTTCTCTTACTTCCTTTGGTGATTCTCCTGTTTCTTCGCGAACGTGAAGCATCAGGGCAACAGACACGGTTTGGGGTCTAGCTTTCTTTCTTTCGTTCGAGTTTTCTTGAATGATATTAGAAAAAATTACACATCTTATGTGCTAGTAATAAATTAGCTGATGTTTGAGCAGGTCATGTTCAGTTTACAAATAGCTTCAAGTTTTATCCTATGTACCATAACTATTATGCCCTGAATAGGCAAAGGTTTTGTATTTCATGATTGCATCATGCATAACCACATCCTAATTGTTCTCAAATTTCTTCTATGCGACCTACAGCTCAGAATACGAGATGGGTCATTCATTACATAATAGAGTAGGTAGGTACCTAACTACAATATTGTTACTAGCGATTTTATTAAAAAAATAATTGAAGTTTGTTATCTATTATGATAACCCGAAATATGAAAATCATTGATTTAATCTACATTAATTTTGTTATTTGATAGTATTGTGTATAAAACTTTTGCTTTTCAGAGGTGGGTGTGCCCTAATCCTAGTGGTTGGGGTGCATCATCCCACGCCTTGGCAGCTCGCCAATGGTAATTTCCTAGATAAACCATTAGTGTAACCTACTTAGAGAATAGTTAGATCACGTAGTAACGCGCTCAGTTTATTTGTATCGCACCCGCGAGTGCTAAACTATTTTATGATGTCAAATGAATGGAATAGGTAAACAGATACCGTGTGCATATTCATATCGTGTTGTTTTGCAGATGACATTTTAGTTTTTTATCATTTTACTTACTAAATTAAGTCATTTATCTTAGATTACGTCGAGATAACATGAATTGCATCGCCTTACTTTCCCAAGTAAACAACTTCAAGGTCATCTTTATAAGCTTCTAGCTCGTGTTTTGTTTTGATTTAGAAACAAGATTAGACAAATAATCGAGCGTTCTATTTTAACAAATGCCACCTACAATACTATTAGATAATGATATGAATCCGCTTAAAAAAGAAAACTAACATTTGAGACCTTGAACTCATTGAAATGTTAATTTACTAGACTTGAAATTAACATTATTTTTTACTGAATGACCAGAAATGAAACTGCTTTGAATGCATACAGGAGGAAGGATCTGGCTCTGGTGGTTACGCCAAAGAGATGAGCGAAGAGTTCTTAAATGAGGAGCGAGCTCTACTCGGCAGGGAGGCAAGGACGTCTGACGTCGTGATCACGACGGCCCTTATTCCTGGGAAGCCGGCACCTGTTCTTATTTTAGAGGTAAGTAAGTTCTGGAAATTGATTTGACTTCGAAAAACTTATAAGACATTTATTTTTGACACTCAAATAGCAGATAAGTCTACCTCATAACTGCTGTTTGAGCTCTTATAGGTCATCATCATTCCCTTGCCCTTATCCCACGCTAAGTGGGGTCGGCACAACATGTATTTTTCCTCCATTCACTCCTATCACTCGTCAAATCTGTATCCACTCCTTTCGCATTCATATCATCTCTCACACAATCCAACCACTTCTTTTTCGGCCTTCCTCTACTTGCATAATCTCCAGCCACACTCATATTCATCACTCTCTGGGTAACATGGTTTTCATCCCTCCTCATAACGTGTCCATACCAAGCCAACCTAGCCAACCGAGCTCTTATAGGTACCTATGAAATTTTCAAAATAATGAAGACCATAGATATGGCTTGTGTTTAATAGTTCTATGTACCTACTTTAGGAGTAAATGTGTCTATATGCTTTGCTGCTGGAAGAAGGCTAGCAAGCTGTCAGCCAATAATTTTGAAGGAACATAGTAGGTATGTTCCTTCAAAATTAAAATGTGTTTTCGTGTTTTTCCCTTTTGATAATATCAAAAGAAACTGTTCAAATATTAAATTGCGACGCAAATGAAAATACAAAACAAAAATAGCATGCTAATTAACGTGTTGTTAAATTTCGGTTCGCGCCACACGTGATTTTGTTATTCTGTGAGCGTATCACACACACTGTATAACTTATCTTGACCTGAGATCATTGACCCCAAACATCGACTATTTTTATAAACCTTGCGAAACTCACACATGTTTATTTTGGGCGGTGTTTACTCGTAGGTGAGTCGAGGATTCTAGATTATTATTGACATTCCAATTCAAATCAATAACTATCGCTGATTTGAGTTCAAGGTATGTACTAAAATCCTAGGAAAAATATTTGTGGTTACAGGTTTTGCTAAGCTTCTAAATGTCATATTTGGTTCAGGATGCAGTCAAAGACATGGCCCCTGGCAGCGTGGTCGTAGACTTGGCGGCAGAAATGGGCGGCAACGTTCAAACCACCCAGAAAGGAGTGATCACGAAAGTGCACGGAGTCACACACATCGGTTTGACGGATCTTCCGAGTCGAATGCCGGCGCACGCTTCTACGCTATACGCGAATAATATCTCTGGATTCTTGCTAAGCCTAGGTACAGTTCGCCCAACGGATTTAGGCATTCGTGAAGTTTGCCGTTTGTCTGCGCAGTGAACGCTTTTTCATACAAAATTGTGTTCTGCGCAGACAAACGGCTTCTACTCACTAGCTTTTGCCCGTGGTTTCGCTCGTGTGGTACCATTTTGAATAGCATATATGCTATTCCAGGTGACTATCTGTACCTTTTCAAATTTTATCCAAATCAGTTCACTGGTTAAAGCTTGATTGAAACACAAACATCCAAACCTACTCACAAATAAACCTTCGCAGCTTCGCTCGCGTGGTTGTTGTTGGCAATTTAAAAAAGTAGCTAATACTACTTACATGCTATTACAATCGTTGTGATTAAAACACAAATATCTAAACTATCTATCTAGGTGTTTCTATGCATAAATATGTATTTACAAACAAAAAGTATATAAGTAGTATATCAGTTATCTGGTACCTATAGTACAAGCTTTGCTTAGTTTGGGGCTAGATGATGCTGTGTAAAATGTCCAGCATTATCTATTTCAGATTAGTTGGATTGAAGGACTCATGTACGCTTTTCTCAGATGTCCATTAACCAGTAATACTTGTAGGTACAAAAGACCATTTCCACATCAACCTGGAAGACGAAGTGACGCGAGGTGCGATTGTCCTAAAGCACGGAGAGCTGCTTTGGCCCGCGCCTCCACCGCCAAGTATGGCGGTCGTTCAGACCGCGGCTAAGCCAACCGCTGTAGCTAAGCCGGAACCACCTAACCCCTTCAATGAGACCTTGAAAGATGCCTTTTTGTATTCGACTGGTAAGACATATCACAGTGACCGTTTTTGTAGGGCTTGATTATCGAGTGAATGTCTTCGTGAATCGTGAAGTTTCTATCTAGCATAGTTTTACCAATTATGTTGTATTATTCTTGTTTCTCTGTATTATAGTGTAATGAATTTTGTATTTTCAGGTTTAGCGTCGCTAATCGGATTGGGAATTGCATCACCCAATCCTGCCTTTACAACCATGACTACTACTTTGGCATTATCAGGTAATTATGAATAACAATTATATTTATTTGCTTTTTAAATAGCTATAGTACAGCTTACACCTTTTCTCCAGCAATTTCCTTTGTCAAACCACTATTAAGTTGAGAAATTTGTTAACAGGTGTGGTAGGATATCACACAGTATGGGGCGTAGTGCCGGCTCTTCATTCTCCATTGATGTCCGTAACTAACGCCGTGTCCGGTATCACGGCTGTCGGCGGCCTTTTGCTTATGGGAGGCGGATATGTACCGGAGACGCCTGTTCAGGTAAATAACTTTATATAGACAGTCTAGGCTTATAGGAATGATTTGGGTAGGAAACTATCGAAGTATAATTTAGTTTTACCTGCCTTATCCATACTAATATTATAAATCTAAAAGTAACTCTGTCTGTCTGTCTTTCTGTCTGTCTGTCTGTTTGTTACGCTTTCACGCCCAAACCGCTGAACAGATTAAGCTGAAATTTGGCATAGTTAAAGGTTGTATCCCAGGGAAGGACATAGGCTACCTTTTATCCCGAAAAAATGAAAAAAATCCCGAGGATCCGCGGGTCACACCGCGGGAGCGCAGCTAGTTATTGATATTTACGTACTTACCTACGTATTTAGCAAGGCCAAAATATATGCCTTTTCCTTTTCACTCTCATGCCATTGAAGACATCAGAAAGAGACAAATAGATTTATCAGCTACATGTATTTGAGCTAATTAGGAATTCTTGGAATAAGAGAGTTAGACTTCTTCCGTTTTTCGTCCTTACTTACATAGTTAATTCAAATTATTTCACGCAGTGAACTCGTTTCCCTATAAATGTCTTTAATCTCAATAATTTTGTATCTTTCTTAGTGGCTGGCAAGTACAGCCGCTCTCATTTCATTCGTCAACGTGTTCGGAGGATTCCTAGTGACCCAGCGGATGTTGGATATGTTCAAGAGGTATGTATATAAAACATTGTGAAGTAATTTTGTCACGTCAAGAATGTTATGATATATCTTGTCTATGAAATGTGGTGGAGGAAATTGTAACAAATGTTTTCTTCCAGGCCCGATGACCCGCCAGAATATGGTTACCTCTATGCAATTCCCGCGGCCGCTTTGATGGGAGGGTACCTTGCCACTGCTGCAGCTGTTAGTTATTTGTTGATTATTAATGCACACCTAGATTTTAAATCCATTTGGGGTTAAGACCACTATGTACCACAGCCCATCGCCTTTTCCAAAACGATCTCTGCTATTCAATGTGTTAATGCTGTCTGCATTTTCGGTACGCTTTTGACTGGATCAGTTCAGATAATACTTTTCCAAAGACATTCAAAATCAAATCAAATCAAATATATTTATTGAGGAATACAAACAATGTGTACAAAAGCATATGAAAGCGATGATGCCTGCAGTAGCTTTTAGAAGCTGTGTCGCAGACAACAACGCCCTCCTCCGGAAGTGAAGGACAATTCCTTATAAATAGTAACTAAACAATGAAAAACAGATAGTAGTATGAGTAGAGTATCTAAGCATGCATAAGAGTAGGTGAGTGTTGTATGTGTTTGTGTATGTGTGGTGTGTGTGTATGTGTGTATGTGTGTGTGTGTATGTGTGTGTGTGTGTGTGAGTGTGTGGGTGTGTGTGTGTGTTGTGAGTGTGTGTGAGGGAGTGAGTGAACGAAGGAAAATTAATTAAACAATGTCAGTTAAGAGATCCTCAGTATCATTGTAGGTTAGAGATAAAAGCCACTCAAGTAATATTACTTTACATTTATAATTAGTAAGCGGGTAAATGTTGATGAGCTTGTTAACTTTGTTATATAATATTATAATTATAATATATTCAGATTGCTTAACTGGTTTTAGTGTATTTTGTGAAGTTATGTGTACTAATATGTAGTAGATTAGTAATATAAATTCACACATACCTTAATGCTTTTAATATTTCAAGGGTTACCCAGAAGTCCATCAAATCGCATACCTGGCTTCATCTTTATGCTGTGTTGGAGCCCTGGCCGGACTTGCCTCACAAACCACCGCCCGGAAAGGAAACTATCTTGGCATGGTAAGAAATTATACTTAACGTGCCACACTTAAGACGCAAGACAGAAGAGACATAAGACGTTGGGCGCGTAATGGTTGCAGCGTTCCGATTAACTTGTATGTTTTTTTTTTTTTTTCATGTTGGTGTAATGATTTTGGCAACTGATTTAGCCGCGTGGCTATAGCGCCAGCTGTAGAAACTTCTTTCATATTTCTTTACAGAAAATACAGGTCCCTTATAGAACGCTTCGTTATCTGCGCGTCTTATGTCTTTTTTGTCTGCTCACATTACCTAAGATAACTTTGGATTCTGCAACCGATGATTGGAAAGGCATGCATAAGATAAAGTGCACGAAGCTATAGACTCGGCCCAAGACCCGCTCATTGTAATCTTGATGGCTCAAGCTTTAATCTTTTGACCATTGTAAAGGCATTGAGACATCGTTGATTATAGAACTAAGTTACTACATCCATTTAAAAAAAAACATCACTATTTTATGTATTAATTTACGTTAGTCTTTTAAAAACATCCTTATTTTACTTCACGTTATGTTCAAGTATATTTTGTTTAGTAAAATTGTTAAGTAAAGTCTTTGTAAACATCAATTTGTTCACGATGTATTAACTTTGTTCTGTTCAGTTCAATATTGACCGTCATTATACACTAGTTGGTAAAGCAAACAGCAGTGTTCAGTTAATATTGCACATCTCTAAATAACGAGGCAACTTGGGTTCAGCTCGTCACTACAATCTTGATGATACTTTAGTAATATGAGGCTGCAGTTTACTATCAAGTTTGATGTATTATCATTGTTATGTGTTTGGTAATAAGGTTGGAAATCCTTCAGATTGGTGTGGCAGGCGGCATTGCGGCGACCCTTGGTTCGTTGACGCCGACTGCTGAGGTCTTTGCTCAAATGCTTGGAGTCGCCGGTATTGGTGGTCTTCTTGGCAGCACCATCGCTAAGAAAATTGATATCACTGATCTACCGCAGCTTGTTGCTGGTTTCCACAGGTATTTTTTTTTGTCCTTTAAAGTATAAGATTTTTACGGCCTCTGTGGCGCAGTGGGCGAAGGTCCGCTTGCGACGCAGAAGGTTGCGGGTTCGATCCCCGCCGCGGGACAAATATTTGTATGACCTACAGATATTTGTCCCGGGTCTGGGTGTTTCTATGTATAATAATGTATGTACATATTTACAAACAAAAAGTATATAAGTAGTTTATCAGTCATCTAGTACCCATAACACAAGCTCTGCTTACTTTGGGGCTAGATGATGCTGTGTGAAAAGTCCAGCGTTATTTATTATTTATTTATTTATTTATAAGTACTTTTCTCAAAGTGTAGGCTAATTATAAATCTCAAAGGTTTACATGACATGAAATCAAAAATATTTATTGTAGAAACAGATGAAGTAAATTTTGTAATCGTTCGCCATTTTAGAATTGTTGAAATGACGCCATTTTAGAAAGCAAAATCTTTTCAAGATAATTTCACTAGTTCGTATTGTGGTTTTTATTACTGAGTAGAAAAGGGTAAATAAGGATCATGGGGTAAACAGGGGTTATTTACTGCTTACTTGTTTTTAGTTGGAAATTATATTTTTATGATTATAGTGGCCTTTGCCCAGCAGTGGGACAGCAATGGTTCATAATAATAATATCCTGAACAGGCGTTATCCCTAATCAACTCTTCCAGTCACTTGCTCTACTCGATCTACCTAAGCACACTTTTGCATTACTTCAAAAAGCAGTCGTTTTGAACACGCACGTGTAGGATTTTACGCAAATTTTTGCAAAGCGACCTCTCCGGTGATGTGCAGACATCGAACCCCGGAATTCGTCATCAATTAGGTGAATCAAATGGTGTGCACTTGGCTTAGGCCCGTGCTCATCATTAAATTACCCACTCCATTGAGTCGAGTGGATGAAAATCTAAAAACAAGGCCCGTGCACTCCATTACTACCGGTTTCAAAACCGAGAAGAGAGAATCTAAATAATAATAATAATAATAATAATGTTGGCTTCGGCCCCATGCATGCCTATCATATAATCCGATCGGGACTCTATAGTTCCGTAATGTTAAACTTTGACAAACAAAATAATAATGATTATACAATAACGGTGGAATATCCTATGATATTTACAGCTTGGTGGGTATGGCGGCAGTGCTCACGTGTCTTGCGACGTACATGCACGACTTCCCTGCGATGGCGCTCGACCCCACAGCCGCCACACTCAAGACTTCACTCTTTTTGGGGACTTATATTGGCGGAATTACTTTCACGTAAGTTACAAAGTTCTTTGTGTAATACCACAGACAATATACTAGTAATTCTAATAATACTAATACTCATATTATTACTGGTAACACTAATACTAATATTATTACTGGTAATTCTAATACTAATATTATTACTGGTAATACTAATATTATTTTTAGTCTCACTCAACAGCCGCTTTGAATCTTTAGATTATTTAACATCATTTTGTATGAACTCGTACGGACGAATTTTAACCTTTACCAGAGTATTTCGACACAAGACGTCAAATCTGACCTATTATTTTGACTAGCCTCATCAGCATTCCCCAGTTCTTATCTCACGCTTTCTTGGCTATTTTGATAGCTTGATAAACTATGTTTTAGCGGGTCACTAGTAGCGTACGGCAAGCTACAAGGCTCATTATCATCAGCCCCACTCATGCTACCGGGTCGACATGCTATCAACGCAGGCTTGCTTGCGGGCTCGCTCGGCTGTGGCGGCGCGTTACTGGCCTTCCCTGAAGCCCCGGGGCTGCCTCTACTGGGGGCTGCGGCCGTGCTCAGTGGAATCCAGGGATTGACTCTCACCGCTGCTATTGGTGGTTAGTAAAATATTAAGTTTTATTGTTTTGTTATAAAAATAGGCTACCCTGAGTTGAATGACCCCAAACACGGATATTTTACTGTTTAAACTGAGGAGTGAACTATGAAAAGCAGCTCCTGACTATACAGACTAACCAGAGTATTGATAAATTAATTGCATTGTCATTAAATACTTTCAGCTTATAAAATTAGACCCGGAAAAATAATTATATTATACCTATACATTCCAAATATGCCAAGATAGTCAAACGACTGCCAGTCTCCACGCGATGTTTTCCTTTACTGTTTGTTCAGGTACTTTAGCATTAGTACACACGTTTTTGGTTAGAAAAGTCATCGGTGCCGAACCGGATTCGAATCTTGACCTTAGAAAGGTGGTGCCGCTTCCACAACGCTTCCACATTGGGAGAAATCTAACTTCACTTCTAAGCGATAAGACCGCCCATTGTGCATTTATTCATAAGATTTATTTCTAAGATTTTTATGTGTACAATAAATAATTTCTATTGATTCATTGATTGTATTTCAGGAGCCGACATGCCAGTAGTGATAACTGTACTGAACAGCTACTCTGGCTGGGCGCTGTGCGCTGAAGGGTTCATGCTGAATAACTCTTTGATGACCATCGTTGGCGCGCTCATCGGCAGCTCGGGTGCTATTCTGTCCTATATTATGTGCAAGGTAATGTTATTAAAAGTAATATCGCATTTATTAGGTGATTTTGATATCGGATATCGGGGCTATCATGTTAGTAACTGTAAAACATTTGGAGTTGAGACTTTGGGTCCGTTCGTAGGGTACCAGGGTGCGTCGCGTTTCATATAAGTTTCATATGTATTTTTCAGGGCGTATTGGCTCAATAGATCAGCATTGCCATTCATGAGGTTATGCTGCAGTTTTGAACACGCTTCCGATTGGCGAGTTATCTTTAGATCACTTTAACGATCCTTAGATTGCTTAATCGATTGTTGTGTATTTTGTGAATTGATTTGAATATGTAGTGCCTTAATGTCTTTGTAAAGCAATCGCTAAATGTATTGATAGTTGAAAATAAAGTAAGTAAAGAGTAACATTTATTCCAGGCTATGAACCGTTCTCTGCCAAACGTGATCCTAGGCGGGTACGGCGTGACTACGAGCAGTTCAGTGGCACGCACCGACCTCACTCACACGGAGCTCAATGTTGACTCCGTCGCAGACCTTATTCACAGGGCTTCCAACATTATCATAACCCCAGGTAAATATTATTACTGTTACTAGCTACTAGCTACCATCCCATGAGCCTCTTAGAGGCGCACTTATAATCCTTTCACCACACTGGTTCGAAAGAACTGGTGACACGACAAGAAGAAGAAGCTACCATCCCATTGTTTGGCAAAGGCCTCCCCCCTATTTCCCCAAGAAACTACGATCCTGTGCAAGGGCACATGGTAGATAAGGATCTACCACTCCCTAAAATAGCTTGCTTAAAAAGGTGTAGCTTGCTTAGTATTTCTTCATAGTGTCGAAGTAAAACAACGATCTTTGCGGTCACAAAGTGGAAGTGGCATTATCAACTTGGCGCTTCCGTGCTTCGAAGGTCAAATTTCCGGTGTCGTTAAGCCGACCTTTAATGATTGTCTTATTAATTCAAATAATATTTTGTGGGTATTATACAAATTAAGACATCTTAAAAATACATAGCATGATTCGATAGTTATAATAATAAACTTCTGTTATTTCTAGGCTACGGTCTTTGCGTCGCTAAAGCACAATATCCCATTGCTGAGTTGGTAGATGTACTGAAGAAAGTTGGAAAAAGAATTCGTTTTGCTATTCACCCAGTCGCAGGTATGTTACTTATTGGATAAAGTAAAGGTAAAAGGTCCAAAGTAGGTATTGTTTTCTAGTTCTGGTAAATAGATCTTGTAGATTATTTGGTTTATTGATTTCTTCTGCAACTACCCTCTGTTGAAAAATACAAATAAAATCTACAAGCATTTAAGATTTGAGTCGCTTGTTGATCTGAATTAGATTTCCGTATCTAAGGATCCAGTTGTGAGCCTATATTCTTTCAATGTTCTATGTTTTGTATCTTAAGTATTTCCCTAATTTTCAGGACGCATGCCGGGTCAACTAAACGTGCTATTGGCCGAAGCTGGAGTTCCTTATGATGATGTCTTTGAAATGGAGGAAATTAACGACGACTTCCCTGAAACCGACCTTGTTCTAGTCATCGGTAAGTAGAAGTAAAAAAGTAACTTCTGAATATTGGCACAAATCATATATAGTTAAATTACACAGATATTGGTTAAATTACACATAGGTAGATACTCATGTTAAAAAATTGCGCAAGTAAAAACTTGCTTGGTAGAATAAACTTGCCGTTACGGTAATGTGTGTGTGAACCGTCAAAAACAAGTTACTCAAAATAAAATTATGACGTTCGATCGTTCAAACTACTTACATAATAATATTTTCTTCAGTTTCGAATAAACAAAATAACCTTATGTTAACAGGGGCAAACGATACTGTGAACAGTGCAGCAGAAGACGACCCTAACTCTCCGATTGCTGGTATGCCTGTACTTAAAGTTTGGAAGTCCAATCAGGTGTGTTCTCTTTTATGTATTTTTAAGTTTTTGAGTAAATTTAGAAAGAAAGTTAAGACACCGCTAACTAATATGGACATTTTATTAAGTGCCAAAATATGTCTTGTCAAATGTAGGAATTTTGTACAACAGAAAAGCATCTCAATTTTAGACAAAAGCCTCCCCCCACTTCCGTAAGTCACCTATTCATTGCTCTCGTCTGCCAATAATAAGATGAGCTTGTAGGAATAACAATAGTAAAAAATTATGTGTGCTTGTATAGATTCCCTACTCTATATCCAACTCATAAACTAAGTTTTTATTTATCAAGCGATTTATATTCTCTTATGAAATTATTTTGTTTGGTTTTAGGTGGTTGTGATGAAGCGTTCAATGGGCGTCGGATACGCTGCTGTCGACAACCCGATATTCTACAACCCGAACACGGCTATGTTACTAGGAGACGCGAAGAAGACATGTGACGCTCTATTGGAACGTGTCAAACATCTAGCATCGTAAATTATTCGGATAATACCACAACTATTCTGTAGGAACAGATGAAGTGTGCGACCTGTGTGTACGACATTCATTAATTCTTATGGAAGTTTTCGTGAAAACATTCGTGCAATGCGCAATTTACGCACATGTGAGTGGTCCCGGTAATGAGATACATGGAGACAATTAGGTATATTTTACTATACATACATAGATATGTTCTAAAGATACGTGAAACAAATGACTGTCACTGAATCAAAGTCGCCCGTTTGACGCGGACTGAAGAAAAACTTCGCGATTGGGAAGTTTTCGAGTCTTCACGTTCCGCGCGCCAGTAACATATTTATTGATGTATTTTTTAATATCATTGCATGGAGATAAATGCATGTCATAATATTTATTTTTATACACCTTTGAATAGTTTATTTAAGTACTTACTACTAAGATATGAATGGGTTTTGAGACTGAATAAGGATTCTCTTTTCTTTAGTGTCGAGGAATTATGTTAGAGCTTAAAGTGCCTAAAAACTTAGAAAGAAAATAATAATATTTTGAATGTAAATGTTAAAATTAGTGTAAAAATTATATCATGAGATGTGTATAATATTTATGTTGTAAATACATTAAAAAATAATATAGTAATGTGCAACCTCTTTAGATTTGTCGTCACATTCCATTTCTGTAAATTGAGATTTTAATTATAATGTAACTTACAATAATATTATTTCTAAACGCTGGCATTTGTATGTATTCTTAAGTCTTCTAATTTAAGTTTGATCATTGTCATATCAAATAGAGAAGTCTGAAATTAGAATACATACTTAAGCAATGAATTTTACTTAATAGTTTAATTGAAAGTTGAAATTGATTATTAATTGCACGCGAGAACTGTTGTTTATTGTAAGTATAATTAATTTCATTCCACATGTACTACGATATAAAGTAATTAAGTGTCTGAAGTTGCGCTAGAAACCTGTGTTAAGAAAACTATATTAGGTAGATATGGATAAAATACATGTGTTTGACTATATTTGTTTTTGGTATACAATACATAACTGATTAAATAGAGTATAATGAATGAAAAATGCATAAAAAAGAAATAGGTACCTACTTATTGATATTGAGTTATTTTTAAGTAACTTTGAATTTTGTTTAGGTAGGTAGATTAGCTGTATTGTATTTGCTCCAAATAAAAATATTGAATATATTCTATGTACCTAGTGTTTTTTTTAGTATGAAAAGTCCTTGCTAACATGATTATAAGGTTTTTATTCACAAATACAATCCAAATGAAGACTCGACATCGACATATAGGACAAAACGCGAAATTGAGGTATATGGAACTGATGTACGTAATAGTAGGTATAATACAAAAAAAAATATGGAGGAAAAATTTTTAAGTTCGTAGTTTTGAAAAGACAAGCCGCCATGTTTTTTCAATTGACTCAAATTGACGTGACGTAATACCTTAGATCTTACTTATCTAAGCGTAATACATATTATTTTGAAGAAAGATTTGAAGTGAAAAGAAGAAGAAGGAATAAAAGAAGAAGAAGAAGAAACCAATAAGTGGAGTGAAACCATAAAGAATATGAAGACTACTACCTAGATGATGTTTTTTCCGATTGGGCGATATAGTCGCTCAGCGACAAAGCCCTTTTTTTGTGAATAAATAATAATAATAATCTAGGTCTAGGTCTTCATCATATAGGTCTTCATATTCTTTATGGTTTCACTTCACTTAAATGTCAATGTCATGTCAAAGTTGTCAGTCAAACTCAATCGTGTCTGTCTTGTCTGTCTGTGTCTGTTCTGTCATGACTCATGCTGTGCTGTGCTGTTGATGCGGAACCGACCGATGAAATTACTTAATTTTCAGGTTGAATTTACAAATTAACTTTGGACTGAAACATACATCAAAATATGACCGGCTGTTCACATCGCTGTTTTGTTCGCACTTGAATCAATTCGTAATGCTATAATTGATTGATTCTCATTCATCAGGAAATTAGCTTTCGGTAATAGGTTTAGTTTCATTTTCATGTAGTGTTTTAGTTGTTTGTTGTTGGCTTTTCGTTTCGTCCACGCCGCAGTACAGTACAATATTGCGGCATTAAAACATGGTACGTGTTTCTTGAATATTTTATGTTTAGCTTACTCTATTTTTATTGTTTGAATATCAAATGTGTTTGAGTGATCTAGAGCTCAGTTTGTACCTAGTGAATCTATAAATAAAAGTGACCGCATCCTTTGAGCTCTGGAAGAATACGATTTTGGAAACCATGGTAAATAATTCGTTGGATCTCTACTAGAGCATATTATTTTTTGAATAAATACTATAAGATAATTTATTTTATAAATAATTTACACTGGACAATAATAATTAATGAAAATCTTGATAATTTTAGATTTATTGAAATGTATAGAATTAATAAACTTTAACCAGTTATTTTTATTTGTCTTGTTGTGTATATGAAGTTAAGTTGTAGGTGTACTTAACTATTTACATTTATTAAAACAATTGAAAACAAGTTGTTCTATATACAGTACACTTCACCCAGTGACCGCTTTTTCATACAACATTGTGTTCTGCGCAGACAAATGGCTAACATCTCGAATGTCTAGATCTGTTGGGTGAAGTTTATACATTATAATTTATTTTACTCCACTTATTAATAAATTGTCCTAATGGTTTGGGAGATTTGCCCTTCAGATACTAAAATGAATAGTTTATAATAAAATATTCTTGTTTTTAGGCAGAAAACATGGTTTCAGCAAGCAAAACTGCTCTCCCTCCGAGCAGTGATGAAAGTAACAGTGTGCTGACTATGATCTACAGATTTTTCAAAAAGGTAAGACCTGCAGCCTTGTTGTCTAACTTGAAATCCATTCCCATTTGTCATCCCAATAGAGCTCAACCAATCACTTAATAGGAAAATGACAATTAAAGTCCAGAATGGGTTTCAAATGTCAAAATCAAGCCCATATCCATTTCCAGTTGAATTACAAAATAAGGCCTCTGTTGTTCCTAGTCCATCATGAATAGTAAAACTTGAAAGATATAATTCATCATTCCTAAACATTACTTGATAAAGTAATGGGATGGGATTAAATGGAAATGCACATTGAGATGTTTGGTCTGTGACTCAAAGTGATTTTAATTGAATAACTTCTGGTACTCGAAATCCTTTTGAGTGGTAAACAATCATGCATCGGCAATGCTCAAACATTAGTAAGCATGAGTCAACTGTGCCCTTGAAGTGTTCTCCTCTGAATCATAAGATATGACCTTCTGTTGTTTAGCATTTAAACTACTTCCTTTAGGCTTGAATACATATTTCAACATTCAAAATAACACCATTGATAATTGGATTACCTGCCAGTACTCTCAAACGGTGAAGGTAATCATCGTGAGGAAACCGGCATGTCGTAGAACCTATAACGTTCTAAAGCATGTGTCAAGTGTACGAAAGGAGCCTCTTTGAGGCGCACTTAAAATCCTTTCACCACACTGCTTCGACAGAACTGGTTCTTCTTCTTCTTATCGTGTCACCAGTTCTTTCGAACCAGTGTGGAGGCTCCTTTCGTGCACTGGTGAACAATGAGAAGAAGATTGGATTGACAATTTAAAATGATTTAAAAAAAAATACAACTACTTATTGATTGCATTGTGTGCCAAAGTGGTGAATAAATGTCTGTCTATGTATATGTTTATTTTAATACAAAGATGATGTCATGTTTTAACTGTACTTTTTACCCAAACACTAGGTGTGTTTAATCTCTTTATGAGGTAAGCCTTATCATTCAGTTACAATTGAAGTGGAATTACCTCATGTTGGCAGGCATATAAAAAAGTCCATAATCTTAGATGCTGGTAACTAGCTACACTCTATCGTTTTACTCTCAGCTGTCCTATGACTATATGTTTTAAGTAGTCTAAGAAGCCTATATGTTTTCGATATTATGGCTATACTTTTATGCATTCGAAATAATATATTCAATAAGACCATTCCATAGATCACCAGACACCAAGAAACCACCAAATTTAAAACCTTTAAAACACAAACCAAACATACAAATTAATTTTCAGCATTATATTCGTAAACTCGATGTATAAGTAAGTTGATATTAATGACATCATACTTGCAAAACTATATTCTCACAGGAAATACAGTGGTAAACTAATGTTGGTTTGTGGTGTTAGGTAAGTAGAGGCAGGAATGATGTTATCTATTGGAAAAAATAAAAGTACCTAGCTTGTTAGATGCTTGCATTATAAATTTAAAGATGGTCGTTGGCCCAGGGTCTCAGAAAGTTAGGAGGTATTCAATTTGGGCTAGTTAGATAAAAGCCTGTTGAGAGTTATTTAAACCACGATTAATAGTAAATACCTATTTAATTTAGTGTTCTTTCTCCATCTTCTTCTTCTTTATAGCGTTTGTGGCGAAATTCGTCACTTCTTCACTTTTAATGAATGTCTGTCGCCATTCTTCTTGCGTAAGCATGTTAACTTTTTATCATTGTTCTTCTTATCTCTTATCAAATTGTTATTTGAGTACCTAGTTGAAATATCAAAGTGATTTGTTCCATTTATAAAAGTGATAGATCAATTATTAATAAAAAAAACATTAATTTATTCACTACTGTAATATACTAATACTCTAAAGCACTGATTGACGCAATGCTGTTTGAGATAGTTTTCAAGGTAGGTACCTTTTTGCAATTGTCTTTTTTTAATCTAACATTATATCAAGCACTTTTTTGACGGTTCCGGGAGATGCATGTACCTACACTATCACTAGATAGTGTAGGTACATAGGGTAGGTACTAACCTACCTAATCTCGTTTATCATGCCAAGAAACTTTCCTATTGTTGATATCATAAATTGCAGACAAATCGGACTCAGTTCCTTGCCAAGCAACTTACGTCTTTTAACACAACTTTCCTTCAAGATAATGTACATTTTTATGAATGCTTATATATTGCATGCAATGGACTGTGGAGAAGCATGCATATGGAACACTGATCACCAATTTATCGTTTTAAAATTATAATAAATCACAAAAATAGCGAAGTATAGGAACCGTGAAACTGTAAAAACAGTTAAAAGGTGTCTTTTAACCGTTTTTACGGTTTTAAGATTCATGTTTTGATTCACAATTTACTTCCAGCACAACTTTATCCCACATTACTTAAGCCTGTCAAGTACATATAAGCTTCTTTTTAACACAACTGCTGCTGTCAACGGCAAGGCAACGGTCGAAGAAGGAAATCTAGTTCGTTATCCATTGCCACAGGTATCAGTAGTCGGTGCTATCTACCTCGTTGGGTACATGCAATGGAGCGTGGCATGGCTCATCACTCCAGTGATCCTGTCCGTGCTGCGCGACCAGTGGCGAAGGGAGAGCGAGTACCGCCGGAGCCTCGCCAAGGCAGCCGCGCTTTCGTCTGAGAAGGATATCGTGTTGGCCAAGCTCGATGACTTGCCTGCTTGGGTAAGATTTCTTATACAATATACTCTAGAGCTCATAAATGAGCTATTCTCAGCAGCTTCTTATAACATCATGATCTTGGAGCCACTGGTGACTATATCTACAGCAGTATCAGAGCGAGCAGGAAATGATGTTGGGGCATGATTATTATGAATACGTATTCATACAATCCGTCAGGTTCGTTTACAAACGTTTGTAAACGTAAACAGGATTATGTATCCCAAAGGCGCGGTAGACATTCTATGTGTTCCAGATCATTTGAAGATGTCAAAGGGGGTCAGAGGCATGTCCTACATATTTGATACATCGCCTCATTTTGCAAAATACTTACGATCTCTATTGAACATCTTATCAACACTCGACATCCTTAATCCATGGGCAACTTAGTCTTGTCTCATATTGAGCCGTCATGGAACGTTGGAGGTATTGTTATTGCAAGGTATTGTTTTTGTTAATCTTGCATTATTTCTCAACAGGTTTTCTTCCCTGATGTGGAACGCGCCGAATGGTTGAACAGAGTAAGTTATTACAATGAAGCACATTATAACGGATCAATGCGTTCAAATCATAGGTAGGTAATCAAAAAACCAAAGACATGCAAGAGTGATCTTATAAGCTTAGCGTTTCGTATTTATATTTCTGTGGAAAACCCTAAAAGAGGGTTAACTTATTTACTACTGATCCAAGGTCGAGGAAAATGGCTAAACTAAGTCGTTATACTACAGTCGTTAAAATCTAATTAGGTAAAAACCGATACCGTCGACAGTTTACATCGTCAACATTTGCTCACTAAATAAAACTGTTATCACGTTGCATCATCATAAGTGTGAGTCTATTTTCTAACTCTAATTCTAACATGACCCAGTTACAAAAGGTTTATTATTTAGTATGCTCATAAACATAAATGTAGTTTGCAGAAATGCTTGAAAGACAATTTCCAACACGAGATGACTGATACTATTGATTTTATAACCTGATCAAATGTTTATTTACCAAAATGGTCGATGAGGTGCATGCATGAGCCTCACTAAGAGATGAAAATAATTGATGATTTACAAAAATGATTTGTAATATAAATGGTGCTAGAATAATGTTGTTAGATTACGTTTCTGGAGACAAGACTCATTGCTAATTTAAATTGAAAAAGGCGTTTCAATCATCCTACCAACTCTTGTAATCACCTACTTTTAAATACGTATCTAAGCGTATTTGTAAAGGAATTACGGTCTGGGCCTATATTTTTGTTAATTGTCTTTAATTTGCCTGATAAATTGAGAACTCATACAAAAAAAGACCTTTTATGGATTGTTTGTAATAACATTAACGGAAAGACGTCTGAGCGTCAGCTAGTCTAGAATATAAGGCCTAACTTTATTCCAGATTCTACTGCAAGTGTGGCCGAATGTGAACCACTTCGCCCGCAACCTCCTGAAGGACTCCATAGAGCCGGCCGTGGCCGAGAGCCTTGCTGGCTTCAAGCTCGGCGGGTTCAAGTTCGAGAGGATGATCCTTGGTACTATTGTGAGTTCTGACAAAAATATACTTTTATACTTTGTCAGCGGTGACTGCGACTGGAGTAGAATCACCTAGTTTTAGACGTTTCAAAGTGATCCCAGCGATCCTACTGAATAAATGCTTTTTGACTTTGACTTTGACTGCGAGATTTCGCCTGTCGCGAGATTCGTAAACAGGGGGCCGTTTTTGCAAAAAATTATATAACAACGTTTGTATGCCCAATTTATGCAGTAGGTATATACGTTCTGAAGAGCCTATACTATAATAGTACATTATGGTACTAGTGTGTAATATTGGTGATTACCGCCGAGGCAAATAATTGAGACCCGTGCCATCGGCGAGGGTCTTAATATAGCCGAGGAAGGTAATCATCAATACACACGTGTATCATACGACGTTTTTCAACACACTTGTGAATAAAATAACAATAAAAACTAATTTCAAACAGTGAAAACGAGTTGTGAAAAATGTTTCGCTATTGCGGGAAAAATTAATCAGTTTTCCTATGCGCGCGCATTGCGATCGGCCACAGACTATATTTCCGCGCCGCGCACAGGGTTTGCGCCTATTCTGCCACGTACAAAATGGGGAATTTAAAGTTTTCTTTTATTACAGAGAAAACAAAAGTTATATTTGAGTGAAAGTTTTATTTATTAAACACGTACGACTTAAAATTATCTATTTAAATAAGAAGTTGCATAAAATGAGCAAGCAATAGGAACATTAATTTATTTGTTCTGTTGAACACGATCTTTTTTCTAAATAAAAACTTTTTTAAGAACAAAGCAACTCAATCAATAAAATTAAAAAAAAAAATCTATTACTCACTAGTGAGTTATAGTAATGAAAAAGTCACAGTTTGATTATGGGTGTCATTATGTGCCTAATTGCGGTGACCATAGAGCCACTTTATGAGCAAGTGTGTTGAAAAATAAACGTTACCAACTTGATTATTGATACAAAAGGTTTTATTTTTGAATCTTTGTTACTCTTTCACTCTGATAAAGCTGAATGAATTTAGATGAAGGTTATGATACATACTCTTGAAAAATATATAGGCTGAAAATATAAAAAGAAGCTTAGGCATTGTGACTTGATATTTTTCCTGTTTATTCTGATTCTTTGCAAAATTGTGTAATCCATAAGTTTTATCGACACATTACACACGAATGCTCTCTCATTAACACTATCTAGAAGTTACTTTCGCTTTACGATGCTATAAAATGTATAAGTAATAGCTGTAATGCTTGCAGGCGCCTCGTGTCGGCGGAGTGAAAGTTTACGACAAGACTTCTCGGGATGAAATCATTATGGATATTGATTTGTTGTGAGTAAATCTTTTAATTGTTTGAAAAGTCTTTGGAATTTCCATGTTTGGCACATACCCATATTTTGCACAAGTTAAAAAAAAAATTAATTAAGAGACACGTCTGTGACTACCCCCTATACCTCTAATATCATTCGATATTATTGAGTTACTTGATCTAAGAGAATATCTACCGCGGCTTGGGGATGTAGTCTTGATCCGGTTCCATTTTTTTATTTTGAATGAATAAGCAAGTATAACATAAACGACTTCTATTCCAGTTATGCCGGTGACTGTGATATTTCATTCGTCCTGCAACGCATCCGTGGAGGCATCAAAGATCTTCAGGTAAGATTAAATGCGTCAAGTGCACAAAAAGAGCCTCTTGAAAGAACGACAGATACGAAAAATACTAATCGTTGTTAATTTCAAGGTCCTGTAGGTATAATAATATCTAGTGAGAACGTTTCAACCAATCACACTGATTTGCACTTGGCTTAGGCCCGTGCATTTCAGAGACCCCGGTTTATAAGTTAACCGAGTAAAAAGAACTTAAAAAAATAAAAATGCTGGACATTTCACACAGCATCTAGCCCCAAACTAAGCAAAGCTTGTACTATGGGGAACCAGATAACTGATATACTACTTATATAACTCTTGTTTGTAAATACATACATATTTTACATAGATACACCCAGACCCGAGACAAATATTTTTAGGTCATACAAACATTTGTCCCGCAGCGGGGATCGAACCCGCAACCTTCTGCGTCGCAGGCGGACATTCGCTCACTGCGCCACAGAGGACGTCAAACCTTGTACCTACGGTCTGATAGCACATTCTTTAATTAAAGTGTTATTTTTCAACAGATTCATGGCATGCTGCGAGTGATAATGAAGCCGCTAATCACGAAGATGCCGCTAGTGGGTGGTCTTCAGATTTTCTTCCTCAACAATCCGTCCATCGATTTCAACTTAGTCGGCGCGGCCGATGTGCTAGATATGCCCGGTTTTAGGTAATAATCTTGCTTCTATCAAAAAAACATAAGAGTGGATGGATATCACGCTGAAACGGTAAAACGGATTCCGATGGTTATGGTTATCTTATAACCTGGATTAAGGTATAAGCTAAATTTTTTCACCTAAAAGTGAAGTATTCTCCGAAAATAACAGACAATATATATAGAATTAGTTGAGAAATATGAAACAATAGCTTGGAAGTAGGTACTTACATACAAAACCAATGCTTATGTATGCAGAAATGCCGAAATAGGGTGTGAGTGTGTGTGAATAATTATTGGTGGGTAATAGGGGCGACCAGAAAATCCATATAATCATCAGATAGATTGAAGCCATAATCTTTTAGCTTTATAAGGCCTAACACTAGCTTAAGCATCATTTCTTTCAGTGACCTCCTCCGCCGGTGTATAGTAGAACAAATCGCCAAGATGATGGTATTGCCTAACAAGTTGCCCATAAAACTTAGCGACGAGATACCAACCGTTGACCTTCGTATGCCAGAGCCCGAAGGCGTATTGAGGATACATCTTGTGCGCGCAGAGAACTTGATGAAGAAAGACATTTCAATGTTGGGTATGTGACACTTTCAACCAATCATGACTTAAATCGAGGCTGTAGGTCGCCATTTTTTCAAAATGGCCGCTATCTACTCATTATAATGCGAGAGCGTTTAGTTTCTAGCATTACGAACATTTTAGCAAATAAATTAAACAAATGATTTATGCAGGGATGAATTTAGCATATGTAAAGTATTAATTACCATTTGATTGATTATATTGCCTTCATGATGCTTGCTCTTAAATGGCGGCAATAGCAATCAAACCAACTAAAGTTCTCAAATATTATTATGGGACAAAGATAAAGATCATTTATTTGCTTAAACATGTGTAGGTAAATAAGATGATCTAAAAATATATAACCTACTCTTTATATCAAACTAGCTGACCCGCGCGACTTCGTCTGCGTATGATTCATTTTTTCTGTCGTAAGAACCTTCTCCTGACAATAACAAACACAACAAAAAAAATTAGTGAAATCGGTCCAGCCGTTCAAGCGTGATGGCGTGACCAAGGGATATAGGGATTCATTTTTATATATAGAGATGCTTGTGTGTCACATTGTGTGCATTCCAGGTAAGGGTAAGTCGGACCCGTACGCGATCCTAACGGTCGGCGCCCAGCAATGGAAGACGAAGCATATCGATAACAACGTGAACCCACGCTGGGACTTCTGGTGCGAGGTACGTTCTCTTCTTTAAATACCATAATACATAATACTTACTAACCTATGGAGGTCGGACCGTATACGACAAAACGGCGGTATTTCAAAGTAAAGAGAATAGATTACACTTGACAGTTTATTTTAACATCTACTGTGAATAGCCCTGCGATGGTACATACAATTAGAAAGTTATTCTTTGCTCTTCTGACTCATTAAATTTTGATAACAAACTCACAGACTCCGATTCTGTGATGCGTTCGATGATAAGACATTTTTATATGAAAATATGTTCAAAATAACTTGTGCTTGACGTACACACGCAATGAACTGAGTTTTAGTAGTCATTTGTTGCGAGTAATTTTAAAGCTACAAACCAGAGCGTCCGACCTCATCTACAAACTTTTGATTTTTTAACTTATACAACTAATATAACAGATTTGTAGTGTGCACTTTTTTATATCTTATTCTTAAACGCTTGCTTATCTTAGTATTGAAACTAAAGGTTACGGAGTCGCCATTGGTAAGTCAATGTTTAATTTGAAGCTCATTTCTGATATGTTTTATAAAGGTTATGCTTTAGTTATACATTTAAACCATTGGAATGATTCCATCGCAATCGCAATGAGTTCATCCAATGTAACTAAATTGTAATAGTTTCCATGTCACAATTTCATGTCATTTATCAGGAATGAGCATGTGCGTTCAAGCATTTTCATTATTAAACATTTTTACTAAGATTTTTTACGGATATTTATTGTTGGTGATAGCTTGTCAATATTTTTATTTCTTTGTTTGGCTGCATGAAGTTTTTTCTAAATTAATATTTACTATCGTCTGTTAGATTTTATTAGGAAACTTATTTCGCAGTAGTCCTACTAATACCTTAACTTAATAGTGTACTTTTTAATAAATTATAAATTGCTTGAAAAGAAAATGCTAGCTGAAGCGATTTCAATTGAAAATTGCAATTTTGAGCTTACTTTGCCAAGCTTTAGAATAATCTGATATCATATAACTAATTGCCTAGTTTCTTTTGTTAATAACTAAAAGTATTTTTTATTAAGTATCTACTTATAATACAACACAACCTATCGCTTCACTTTTGACAAGTGTGCTTAATACGCGCATATTTTTGTGTTAGTGTTGCGAGTAAGTTTTTATTTTTACTTATGTTTGCGCGGGACGTTTGGCGTACAGGCGCGTATAATGCAATCTATGGGTCAAAAGTTGGAAATCGAGGTGTTCGACAAGGACGAAGGGAATGAAGATGACAAGCTCGGAAGGTAAGTTTGCACCACACCAACAACAGGGCGGGGGTGGAAGTAATGGGGGCGGGGGAGTATGTAATGGCGTAAGCTCATTGGTGGGTAGCTGATTAATCGCACGTTTACGCATGGTTAATGTTTTATAACTAATAATAGCGCTGGGTAATCTATGGTGGCGGTAATTAATCGACGCGCTATGAGTAAAAGGATTTTCAAGATAATATTAAAGAAATCAATCAAGATTTGAGAATTTCAATAAATGTATCTAATCTTTACTGTTCGCCCTTTGAAAGATCCTTTTATTCAAATTCATTATGCTTAACGCATGCTATTTATAGTCTAGCAGTTAGATTTAGCCTATGTGTGCTTTATGCAAAAGGTAAGTTTGCAATTATAGTTTCCATCATTTCTTCTATACATTCTTTTACTAATTATTCACTTTTTCTGATTATTTGGCAATTCAATCTTAATTTACAATATTCATGACATCTTTAAACGTCTTATTTGGTTAAGTATATTTGATTAATTATTAGATCTCATTAATATTGTGAAAGTACGTAATGATTTGGTATATAAATGATAAAAGTGTCCGCTATTTCCAAATTTAAAATCAATCCCAAGTTTCAGAGGATCTACAATGTCACGAAAATAATGTATTATGATTTGTTCGAAGGGCGTAGTAAACTCAAGGTTGAATCAAGTGCTGCAGTGCGAGGTCTGGGATTGGGACCCGGGAATGGGAATGTATAATGACGATTTCCTTGGCAGGTCCGTGATCCCAAAAACTACGTTTTGTCACAGTGATATTTCATTCCCTATTGTATTTGGTTATTTGTACATTATCTTAGTATCACCGATACATCGATAAACGGTAAAAAAATGAATAAAATACAGAAGAAATGTACAATTCCAACCTAAGTATAGTACCTACTTAGGTATAACTTATCTGAATATAATTGTGACGGTGATACTACGATTTTTATTTTGAACAGTCTAATTTTAACAACTGGGTGTTTTTTTTTATCGTGGCGTGTTTAACGAAAATCCGGTCAAATTAGCGGCACAATCAATCTGACAACAATATTTACAAACTACAGAGTGGCAAGTGGCTAAAAATTACTCAAAACAAAAATACTTACATACTGAACTCTACATTTACTCAACAAATATATTTGAGTATAACGTCCTTGTAAATAGAACCTTACCTTAACTAATCATATTTGTATAACACTAACATGTTTTTGTATATATTTTTGTGTGTGTGTAAAATTCGATGGGTTGTGTGTGACAGTCAATGCTTCGAAACACTGCAACGAGTTTAGACATCAAGCTATTCGACTGGGATCGCGCGGGCAGGGACGAAAACCTGGGAAGGTCGGTCTCTGACACAATATTAAGGCCGGTCACTCACGTTTTCGCAAATACGCGAACAAGTGTTTTTTTCCATACGAAATTAAAAACATTTTTGAAAGTTTGCGCACATGTGAGTGGCCGTTACACTATTCTACAATAATAGGAACCTGTATATGTCTACACAAATAACAGTATGAAGCTAGAAATACACTTTAGTTACTGCGTCGGAATGTTCGACAGTAGCCATCTCTTCGGAATGATACTTTAGCTATCAGCATGAAGATTTCGTTATTTCTATATCTTGATTATTCATGGACAAGAAGGAAGACTTCATATTTTTTCAATATTTTGCACTTTCCTCAGAGATAAACATTCCGAAGAGTCGCTCGACTGGATAAATGTCATGCCTGTATGGTACAGTATGTTCACCACATACCTACGAATGTACAAATTATTCGACTCTTGAACACCGAATGACCTAAATTACTGCACATAAGCTTAGTATTGACTGCCACTAGACACCCTTGAATAACATTTACTACTTTGTATTGTACCAACCCGAAGTTTATCTAAAGCTTTAACTTGCATTTTCGTTAGGCACTAACACACACTGAACTGTCAGTAGATCATACCAGACTAAAGCGAAAAACTGCAAATACTTTGCCAGAGCTTTATTATTTCACGCTTTCCAATAAAAAAACTGACTGAACAAACTTCTTAATAATCACAAATAAAATGCCACTGTATTGCTGCTTTTAAAAATTATCATGGGCTGGAAATTGGTTGGTAGGAACCTCATGTAACGTTTTTATATAATAATAACAAAATGTGCTTTGCTTTAAATATTGTGCTGTTGGTGTACGATTTTATATAGCACATTTTATTTTAATTTTGTTTTCTCTTTCACTGTGGCTGTCTTGAATGACCTACGTTGTGCATGTTGCTATACTAAGAAGTTGTTTTATAATATTGAATTTATTTTATTTAGAGAATGAAATACTTAAAAACAAATTTTTTTTTTTTTAATTTTCCTAAAACGAAAGCTATTTTCAGATGTTCACTGGATATTGCACAAGTAGTGCGCTTCGGTCGTTTGGATACTGTAAGTTAATCACCAAATCTCTGAAAAACTAGTAAAGACCTACTTTAATAATTACTCTACTATTTATATTGTTTTTTTTTTCTATTTTAGGTACAAACCCTTCAGCAAGCAAAGCATGGAAAAGTGCATATGCGCCTGTCTTGGCACAGACTGACTACTGACGTGACAGAGCTGAGTCGCGTAAGTACCATTAAACCCGTAATTGGTCAAAAAAATAATTTTTTTGATGGTGCGTTCACCACTGAAGAATCCTGCTGGCAAACTCCGAGCGATTGCACACTTCGGTTTCGGTGTGCAAATGCGCCTTTATAATTTCTGATCTAAATCTGACGATATAAAATCTATCAATTACCTTCCGTTTTCCTACATCGTTCTAGAAATGCTGTATGTGTCTATGCTGTAAATCAAATAATATTTGAAATACCTACCTACCCATTAAAATGTATTTATATTCCAGGCTCTGACTGAGACGCTCCTCATCAAGACTGGCGATGTCAGTTCTGCTGTACTGTCGGTCTACATTGACTCTTGCAAAAAACTACCGGTGGGTTAACAAAAGTAGAGAGTAGAGACCCAATTCGCCTCCTTATAGAGGGATTTCTAGACTAAGCCTATTGATCTACCTATAATGAGGTCGTGCCGTAGCACGACGTAGCATTTTCTCAAACACAGGGAACATCTCAATCTACAGGTGGTGGTGATAGGACATGCAATACCGGGACTCATCTCAATACCGGTATTGAGTTCGGTACTGGAGCCCAATACCGGAATTCCTCGAAATATTTCGGTATTCCGGTATTCATGCTCTAGTGGTGACCATCTTTGCTGAAATTGACCTAAAAATAATGACTAAATCTCCAGGTTGATATAAATATTGTTTTTGTACAGAATGCGCGCGCACAATCTAAGCCCGACCCATACTTGACCATAACGCTCGGCAAGAAGACTGAAAACACAGGAGTGCTGATGAGAACAGACTCTCCGGTCTACGAGATCGGCTACTCTTACTTGGTGCAAAACCCTGAAATTGATAATCTGGAGATCCAGGTAAACCTTCAAAGGCAAACTTTGATAAATGTCCAACAACATGGCTAAACAGACTTTGTAATAAAAAAAACTATAGGTTAACCTGCCTACAAAAGACCATGGGATTCTAATGTTTTAAAATCCCAGTGATTTATTTGTCACATTCACAGTATGAAATTTTAGCACTACTATACAGGGTGGCGCAAAACTGTTCCGATTTCGGGGCAGAGCAGTGTTGTTGTTGTTACAAAAGAAAAGGTTCTTTTGTATTTAGACTGTTTTTGCTCTTAGGAAACTAACTATAGGTTCTGATACATTCTGAAACTAAGCCTTTCCTTTTTTGCAGGTGTTGGACCAGAAGACCGGGAACCTTCTGGGGCAACTGACGTACGCCGTTTCTGCTTTGCTTAAGAAGAAAGATCTAACTATGATCCCACAACCGCTGATGTTACAGAAGTCCGGACCTGATTCAAAGATCATCATGTCCCTTCAGTTGAAGGTAGTTAAGAGTTACATTTGTTCTATCTCACGAACGCGGGATGGTATCCCTTGTGTGTGTAGATGCACATGCATGTTATTTCTGTGTGCGTAAGCTCGGGATTAAGCGCTCAGTATCGCTTACGCACACACAAAAAATCTACACACGCAATTAAGACCAACCAGCCTTTTGTAGTTGTAGGCTGCCTGAAGGCATCCACGGGCAACCTCGAGAAGATTATTTATAACACTTTCCTTTAGGATACGAACTTTTATTTAAACTAGTCTGCAATAATATCTTTTGAACATTTTTATCCCAGATCTTGAAAGAAGCTGTCAGAGAGGGCGAAGTTGAAGAGATTGAAGAGCAGTTAGAGGGTGGAGCTAGTACTTCTGCGGCCGTAACCCCAACTCCTCCGTCGACCCCATTGGCTGTCGACGCCGCTGGTAAAGATGCCACGGATGCAAATACCCTACCGGCTGCGCCACTCGCAGCTTTCTCAACAGGTTAGTAGCTCAGTATTTGAGTAGAATTGCTATTCTAGCAAATGAATGCCAGTTGTCACTTATATGTAGTTGAGCCAATAGAAATATCTAGTAAGCTGTGTGTGTATTCTCCATACGTTGGATATTATTTTATACAAAATGCACAAGCATTTTGCAGGAGATGAGTAAGAAGTATTCTGTCATTACTTGTTCTTAATCGAATATTACTTTCTGGTTTCCTCTCGATATTAACTAACTCAAACGCCAAGATGAGTTGGTGCCACATTTTTTTTTTTTAGATTTACAATCGAATACCGTCTCTAGCCCTGAACTAAAAAACATTGACGACCCATTGCCAGACAACGTGTCGCAGGGATCCGTTCCGGTAGAACAAATTATCGAGAAAGAAGTTGGTAAGTATTAACGAAACTTGCAGAGAATTTCGACTTTTGAATCAGTTATTTTCCTAACAAGCATTACTTATTTTTCAGATTTACCTCAAGAATCTCAACCTGCATCCGAAAGCGATACACCAATACTAACTCACAGGACTATGACTACGTAAGACCTTTATTTTCTTTAATTTCTCAATTTGTAGTACTTTAATTTAATAAAAAATACACCCAGTCCCATTATTATCTGACACGTCATCTGATAATGCTATCAGAAAATGTTCAACGGAACTCAGTATCAGTAAAATACCGTTGTTTAGGCTCATTTGAATCAGCTCACACTAAAAGCTTAAAAAATATTTAAAAAAACTTACTTCATAAAATTATCTTTTTCTCAGTTCTGCTGGTGAAGCTGGTCTCGGTCGCATCTTACTGTCGCTTCGTTACAGCATGCAAAACCAAACCTTGTATGTTGTTGTGCACAAAATAATGTAAGTAAATGTTAATCTAAACTTTAACTAGAGAACTATACTATGGGAACTGTAATTTTACTTTATTTAACAGGAACATACCACTGAAGGACCCTACCAATGTGCCTGATCCTTACGTAAAGCTGTACCTACTGCCTGGACGCTCAAAGGACTCCAAACGAAAGACTGTGGTAAGTTAAGAAATCAAGTCAGTAATATCAGATGATGCTGTGTGAAAGCATTCATCCATCAGCTAGTAAAGTAAGTTCGTATGAGTCTGTGGCCAATTCTGGTGACGGTCTACATGCTTCCAGCTACTTTGGACACATTGCTCGCAGAAACCCGGATAACCTGGAAAAGCTGATGGTATTTGGTCAGGTCGACTGTAAAAGACCCCGCGGTCGCTCACCTACCCGTTGGACAGACACAGTCCAAAAACTCACCGGCCTACCAATACGTAAAGCTTTAAAGGCCACCGAAGACAGGGAGAAGTGGTAAGGCATGATGCATCGAGTGGTCAACCAGTCCACACTATACACGACCTTAAGCAATAAAGCTAACGGCTAAGAGAGCTGGGACCGAAAATTGAACGTGCCCTCCAAAGCAGGGAAGCGCTCAGTTGATAAATGCCACTGACGGTCACCCATCCACTTACTAACCGATTAGAATGTCGCTTAACTTCGACCTATTTATCAAGAACGACTTAATCCTTTTCACATAGGAACGGTTCCGTGACAAGGCTCTTTTATGTCAATTTCTGAAGTTTTAAAAAAGGAAATATACAAAATCCTTATTTTTTTAAGTTGTATCTTTTAGTGTTATCACTAGATTTCAAAATTTTTCATTGTTGTACACCGTTCAACGTAAAATTTCTGTGTCAGGGATATGTTCCTACGTGAAAATACTTTAAGCAAGCTAAACCATGAGCGCTTCCATTAAGAACAGTTATTGTTTATAGGTGGTGAAAGACAACTGCCAGCCGGAGTATGACGAGCAATTCGAGTGGGTTATCCCGCATGCCGAGCTCCACTCGCGACAGGTCGAGGTCACCGTTTGCACGCACAAAGGCTTCCTTGGTGGCAGTCCTATTATCGGACAGGTATGTATGATCAGCCAAATTTATCAAAGTAGTTCTAGCATTTAAACTAGTGATATCAATACTAATATAAATATTATAAATGTGAAAGTAACTCTGTCTGTCTGTCTATCTATCTGTCTGTCTGTTTGTTTGTTACGCTTTCACGCCCAAACAGATTAAGCTGAAATTGGCATAGTTAAAGGTTGTATCCCAGGGAAGGACATAGGCCACTTTTTATCCCGAAAAAATGAAAAAATCCCGAGGGACCGCGGGAGCGCAGCTAGTACTAATATAAAGAGGTAAAATTAGTTTTTGTTAAAGTAGCTCAGAAACTACTCATGACATAAGCTATGTTGGTTTAGTTGTATACGCATGTTTTCTCTTGTTACAGATTGTTGTTCACCTAAATCAATATGAATTCCGTGAAGCAAAAACATTGTGGTTTGACCTGATGCCTGAAGCACCCATCAACTAATTAGCATGTTCTAGTAATATGCGCTTTAGTACTTATGAATCTTTATTTATTGACCTAACATATTCTATGGATCTGAATGCTTTTGCCATAATTGATCTGATGTTATTCTACAACACTAAAGTAATATAAATTAATCAAGTCAATATTCTTATTACAACTGTTAAGTTTTATATTCTATGTAGCTAGTTGCATAACTTTAACAAAGTGATGGATAAAGCCTTAAACATTAACATTTTTGATGCATGTCCAGATGAGATTCTTATGAAAAACTGTTTATTGTTAGATTATTCTATTAATATACAAAAATTGTTAATAATTTTACAAAATACTTGTTGATGTATGATTTTGTATGCTTCTGTAATATTGTCATGCACAATGTTTATTTACTTATTTCTCAGAGTATGTACAATTCAGTATTTTGTTTTATGAAGCTTATGAATCTAGCATTTATCATAACATTTATTTTTAAGTTTCAACAAATAAAGAGATTTTTCTTATAATTTTTGTATTGCTTTTACTATGTATTAAAATGTTTTAAAATATGCATGTTATTTTATTTCAAACTTCTTACATATTTTAAGATCTTAAACATTAGGTTTACATTTGGACAAAATTGAATGCATTTGTAACTTTCTGCAGTCTTACACAATGTAGTCTGATAATTAAATTAATCAAAATATTACTTATACACACACTTATATATAAAAATCAGCGTTCCATTGTGTTAGGTACTATTTTCTGAGCTATTATTTTTCCATAGCCACCACGGCCACCGTCATAATCAGTTCTGTATTCATCTCTCACCTGAAAATATAGAACAAATAGAATTTACAATCAATACTGACTACTAGGGATTATTGAAGTAATAATATCAAAGTATTAAAAATGTTTCAAAATATACTATCATCAATAGTCATCAGTAAGAGAAGATCTTGAACATAATATTGCATATAAAAATAAATTCTGCACTTCAGTACTCTGAGGAATGTTGGCAAGTTGTCATACCTGTCCACCAGTTTTCCCACGTCCATATTGTCTGCCTTCAATAAAGCCAGCATCCCAGTCACATCTTATTATTCTATCATCCAATCTCGTCCCATTTATGTATCTGAAAACAATATCAACAAAATTGTGCACAGCAGCTTTTTTATGTTTACTTGTAGATCACCTTGAGTGAAGTCACCAATCATATTTTGCTCAATACATACCTCATACAGTTTTCTGCATCTTCTCTAGTGTAGTATTCTAAAAAGCAAAACCCGCAGGGCGTTTTCTTGTATTTGTCTAGACCCATTATAACTCTTCGTATGTCTCCAGTTCGTGAAAATAATTCGTAGAGTTGTTCTTCCGTGGTATAAAATGATAAATTACCAATGTATAGGGTAGATGTTAGTCGTAATAGTTTCTCTTGTTCATTTCTCGAGCCCTGAAATAAATAAATGATGATAAGTAAGCTAAGCTGATGGTTAGTAATCGTTACATTCTAAGTATCCAGCAAACAAAGCCATGAAGTAGCAGCTGTCGTTCCACAAGTCTTCGTGTGCATACCAAGTCAAGTTGGAGTAACATGGCGATGAAATTTAAAATGTACGGATGATTTCAATGTTATTTTAACAATTCAAGGAAGATATTGATGGAATCAAGAAAGTTGTTTTAGTACCTTGAAATGTTGGTCGCGGTAGGAACTAATTTCTATCGATGAATTCATTGCATCAAATGACCTCTTCATTTTGATATTTGTCTGGTATCACTGATGAAAAGATATTTTCAAGTAGATTTCACTCTAATCCACTTTTATTGAGGCCAAAATAGGCGAAAATCTAGCAAGTTCTAGTAAACAACACGCAGCAGCATCAGCCAGCATCACTCCACTCGGATAGACTTTGAGATGACAGTGACAGATGAATGAACGATAATACGAAATTCATTAATTGTCAAAGTCACAATAAGTAGTGTTGTTACCAAGATTCGGGTAATCTAAAATAACGATCGATTTCAACAATTTCAACATTTCAACTTTGATATGAATAATTTAATATGAATGAAGCTTTGGATACGTAACAGGAGATTTGGCAAATGGAATGGGGGAGTATTCAAGAAGTTTTCTCATTTGACGAAAGATTTCCCTTGGAGTTTTGAAAAGACAAGCCGCCATGTTTTTTCAATTGACTCAAATTGACGTGACGTAATACATTTATTTTGAAGAAACATTTGAAGTGAAGTCAAAGTAAAAAGAAGAAGAAGGAATAAAAGAAGAAGAAGAATAAACCAATAAGTGAAGTGAAACCATAAAGGCCCCCCCAGACTCACGGCGAGAAGTCTCAGAGAGAAGTTTCGCTGAGACTTCTCGCGAGAACAAGCAATTTATCCACACTCTCATTTTTCTCACTCGTGTTCTGGATCCTATCCGGTATGGACGACATTAAAACTGCAGCTGGTTTGGCTCTGTGTGCCATTGCATATTATAACTTTGTGAAAGTTGTAACTAAAAATAAAGTTAAAAAAAATAGAATAGCTAGACGATGGTGGGTAACGCAAATTCATCGAAACAGAACAAGGTTGGAAATTTATTTATCTACACTAATATTATAAAGAGGAAACATTTGTTTGTTTGTTTGTTTGAATTGAATAGGCTCCGAAACTACTGGACCGATTTGAAAAATTCTTTCACCATTAGAATCCTACATTATCTGTGATGAACATAGGCTATAAATTATTTTCAAAAAAATTAGAGATCCTTATGAAAATTGCAATAATGTAACCAAAGGTGTAAAAATTTTGAACATAAAATTCTTCATATCGCGTGCGCTGCGAAAACTATTGATGATAGAACAAAAAAATGTTCTACAATATTAAAGATCATATTAATATCTACAAAAAAGTCAGCGATAGCATATGTCCAACTATTGTGGTTGTGTCAGAATAACAACTTTTATAATTTAAAAAGTGAATAAAAATGCCGACCAAAAGCAGACCACGTTATTCTTATTTTGGTATTTATTCTTATCCAAATAAATTCCTTCGTAGTAAAGGCTGTTTCAGTACCCGTCGATTACTTTTTGAATAATTGAAATCGGACGTTTTATTCAAAAGTTATCATGAGTTTAAAAATGTAAGATACATCGCGACCACAGAATAAATATCAGTTAGTACGGTAGGACAAGTGTCTGGGATTTTTAACACAGGTAACGGGATATTAACCATGATTAATACCATAGATACTATTGATCATGGCGTATGCAACTGCGCCGAAATATCGGGAAACTCAAAAAACATTAAATAATGGTAAATATCCCGTTAACTGTGTTAAAAATGTTGAAAACCATGATAGTTTAAAAAGTGTCTGGGAACTATGGAACGAATGGAAGGGAGTGGTAATATATCAATTAAATATATATGGAAGGTAGGGGAGCATTGGGCAGTAGAGAGGTTTGGACACCCCCGTGTCATGTCGGCCAGAAACCATCATGCCTATCGTCAAATCGGAATTTGATCAGTTAGAATTGACCATTTTTGGGGGTGGATTGACATGATGGTGTATGGCCGGCATAACACGGGAGTTTGCCGGTGGTGTCCAAACCTGCCTTACTGCCCAATACTCCCCTAACTACCTTAGACCTTACCTACATATTAACCTCTAAACTTTAAAGGATCATACATCCCGCTCCGGGACCGCCATGTTATCCATACTAATATTATAAATCTGAAAGTAACTCTGTCTGTCTGTCTGTCTGTCTGTCTGTCTGTCTGTCTGTTACGCTTTCACGCCCAAACCGCTGAACAGATTGAGCTGAAATTTGGCATGGATAAAGATTATACCCCAGGGACGGACATAGGCTACTTTTTTCTTTAAATATTTATAAGGGGGCGTGAAAATAAGGGTTGCAAGTTTGTATGGGAAAAAAAGTTCAGCGACCCTGGGCGAGGTCATAAAGATGATGGGTGACCGCCGCTTTTTGCTATGTTCTTGCATTGCAGATTTTTTTGTTTTTTTTCTCATTTTGCATGGTAAATGATTTTTAAATTAATGATAAACACGTAACATGTATATTTCCACTCATCAATATATCCAAAATTATGATTTTTTTGATATTAAAATACTTTTTCCTTGGCTTTGGTTAGAACGCCATCAGTATCACCCGAGGTCAAAACTGCTTTTTACTTTTTTCTCCTAGGTGGCGTTTCTACTATAGCGGAGGTCGAGATACGATCATTTTGAGTTTTGAAATCATTACGATCATTTTCCGTGATGAAATTTGGAACGTAGATGCTTTAAGTACTTGAATATAGGCTAATCTAATTAAAAAAAAATCAACCTATATGGATGTTTTACAGGGTGTTAAAGTTAGTATGGAAAATTTGATTCCTTGGTCTGATTCACTTCAAACACAGTGTAAATAAACTTTAGGTAACACTCCTGCACTTGAATCCTAATAATGCGCAGACGAAGTTGCGCGGGTCAGCTAGTATTTCATATTCTTCCGCCGCTCACTGATCGACACTGAGACAAAACGATAGTGTGATAGTCTTCTCTCTTCTCGCCCGAGAAATCCTTTGAAGCGGCAAAATTTACCGACACCGATCGGAGAACAGGCGAGCGCGAGAACGAGAAGGCGAGAAACTTCTCACATTCACGCTTCTCGGGTATTCTCGGGGTTTCTCGCCGTGAGTCTGGATGAGCTATAAAGAATATAAAGACCTATATGATGAAGACCTAGACCTAGATGATGTTTATTACCGATTGGGCGATATAGTCGCTCAGCGACAAAGCCCTTTTTTTTGTGAATAAATAATAAAAAAAACATTTCAACGAACAATAATCGATACTAAAATTAGCATTTTTTGCTGCTCAAAAGTTATATAAGTAAGCTATGGTGTTGATGCAACCCATTCACACTACGCACAGGTGATTTTCTAGGGTGTAAGCGGTGTAAGTACCGGAGAATAAATATAAATGACTTTAATAATAATAATAACGTTTATATGTCTCACACAATGGTTCACATAAAATGTTGTTAGCACAATATAAATGTAGGAGCGAATTGTTTGAATTGTTTGAACTGTTTGTGCGAGACTGGTGCCTGAGATAGGTTTATGAAAACCTGTAAGACATTAGAGTGTGAATCAAATGGGAAGAATGTCGATAAAAGTTACTTTTATCTGCACTGTCCACCATTACTGTCATTTTTATCTATTCTCCGGTACCTAAACAATCGCCATGCTAAGGGGGCTGTTTGCTGCTTCCTAATGGATCGCGTCCACTAGGCGGACGCATCGCATCGGAAAAATCCGCCTCCTATACATTTTGTATGAAACTGCGTCCACTGCAGGCGGGGCGGGCCGGGCCGCATCGGAATCCGTCGGCGGATCGCTCGGCGAGCGTATTTTTCCGCCGATGCGGCCCGGTCCGCCCCGCCCCGCCTCTAGTGGACGCAATGCGCGCCGCATTTTTTGTAGATCGTTGCTGCGAGCGGACGTATTTATTGAGGGAAAAACAGTAAAATGAACGAAAAACTACTAATATCTTTAATGCAACAATATTCTGAACTTTATGATAGGTACTGGAAATAGAAAATATCACGATGCGTTGAGAAGAAATAAGATTTGGACTGAAATTTTCTTGCATATGGTGCACCCTGACTTTATGTTTGTGACGTTTATTATTTTTTTGCTCCTCATCCAACAACATAAATAAACATAACTTCATCAGAACCATCCATCGTCACATACAACCGCTTGCTAGCTTGTCTTACGTAGGACTGGCTGTAAAAATCCGCCGATGCGGCCCGGCCCGCCTCGTATAGTGGACGCAGTACGCAAAAATGCTCGCCGATGCGGCCCGGCCCGACCCGTCTGCAATGGACGCCTAGCTTTATATCCTTATTGATGCTGCCCTCACTGTCCTGCCCTCGTGTACAACCGCATTACAACGATCTCGTTCCTCTATGGCCCGTTCGTTTCGGTCCATTCGGTCCATTCAAAGATTCAAAGAACCTTGTCAGAGTTTTCTTCAGAGTGGTTTGGTTCGTTCGTTCGAATTATTCGTTCGTTTCATATATATAGGATGTACTAGATAGAACTTTAGAGTAATTTGAGCGTCTCCACTTTTCAACACATTCATAGACAACTATTGATAGGTTTTAAACGTAGAATAGTGCTGTACATTTCTAATCGATAATCACATTAAAAAGTATTTAATGAATTTTAAGAATTGTCTATTCTATAGGTATTCTTTTATTACTGTAGAACGTAATAAAATTTTAATTGCTATAAAGTTTTATTATTTTGGTTATAAATAAATAATGCAGGACTTTTCACACAGCATCATCTAGCCCCAATGTAGAAGAGCTTGTGTTGGTAGGTATGAAAATGAAAATATTTTTTTTGTATTACAATACTCAACTTATTACAATACTACAATCTCAGTACAATAACAGAAAAATAGGTAGGAACACAGTAGCAATAATAATCATTAGATATTACTACCTAACCTATCAAGTGTCGTACACAAATATATAAATATTCATTATTTAATTTGTAACTAATACAAAGGATGCCATTCACGTTTTATACAAGGCTGGGCCCAAAAGTCAAAAGTGCCGGCCAAGACACTTGGTGCTATATTGAAAATTACTTTGATTGACTTCCTCAATAGTCACAAACACAAACATTTGCGTTTATGGTATTAGTAGGTAAGCAGGCACTTAACTTGTAGATACTTTATCAATGAACTGCTTACTCGATCTTCGTCGATATTTATGGCAGAAGATGTATTTACTAACATCATAGTCAGCTTTCGTTTTTTAGGTAATTTCTGAAAATAAATAATTGAATATTAACTTTGTAAGGTAGATACATAGTGTAAAATTAAAGATTTAACCGATTAACAGACTGCTTACCTGGTATTCCTCGATATCTATAGCAGTATTTGTAGACGCACCATAGCCAGAGGCCAGAATGTCTAGCTACGAGCTTTCTTTTTCTGGGTAATTTCTGAAAATAAAGAATCCATTATTGAGGGTAGGATCCGTATCCAGTTATCCACATTTAATTCATCAAACGAACCATTGAATTGAGCTTTAATAAAGAAACCAGCATGAAAAATAGTTACCTATTAAATTCAAACTTGCCTCATCTTGTGTAACTCAACTGGCTATATTTCCCCCATCTCAAAAATGTCTAACACGCTGAAAACTTCTTCAGAAGTTTTCACTTAAAATTACTTGATATTTTCGTACTTACAGGTTTGCACGACAAAGGTTGGTTTGGAAATATTGTGGGCACTGCATATGAATGCAGAATTTTTCGTCCATATCCTTCACGATAACATGATTTTTCAAAGTGTAAGGAACATATTCTTGTGTATTGTGTAGGACTCCATTCTTCGCCTTTCTTGATATTTTTGATCCACGATTTTTTTAAATCTAGGTCAGCTGGAAACCTATTTCCAGAAAGTAAAAATGAAAAGTTAATAGTTATGTGCCTAGTACCTACACAAAAAAAATATTAATATCGATAAATATGTCGACACAACTACAGCACTATTGCGCAGCTATGGAGTACAAGAAATGTCAAAAAAGGAATGTAAATTTCGCTAGAATGAAAATTCTAATTGAGATTATCCAAATACACGCATGAAATCGATGTAAAACGATGTTAAATGATGCAATGATACAATGTTTGTAAAATAGCTTCCGTAATTCTAAACACAAACGTATTTTTCACTGGTATGACTTACCGATGAAAATAAATATTTGCTTCATTCTCCCTAAGCACACCCAATTTGCTTCGACATTGTGGATCAGCACAAGACATCATTGCCAAACTAACACCATATCACAAACACAGTCCAAAAAAAACATTCATTTAGGAGAAAACCCGTAATGTTTCACCGCGAACTTTGTAACCAGCTGGTTAGTAAACAAGAAAGCTCTGACGTTAGAGTGGCGCGCTGCGTAAAAAATCGCACGTAAGTATCTATCGCGACCGCTCTTTTTAACACAGGCAAAATGGGCCATAGAGTGACGAGTATGACAGAAAATATTCATAGTTCAACTTGAAATGCGAAATCTATCTGTACCAAAAAGGTACCATGCTAAATCTATGGTTCGTTTCGTTTCGTTTCGTTCGTTTGATTGACTTACTTGACTTTGTTTTGTTTGTTTGTTTTGTATTGTGACAAAAAATAAACGCTTTTGTTTTGGTTATTTTGAGTCTATTTTTTCACTCATCCATCCATGATTGTGTTTTGTCACAACGTTATAGGATAAAGATAACCAACAGTAGGGACACTAGGGGCTGCAATCCATCTTGTTGTAGAAATGTCTTTACTCAATGAATTTGAATCTTTGGATGAAGAAGTAAAGGAACTTCTACAAAACTACAAGCACAAGAAGGCTACAACTTATGAACCATGTACACTTAAAAACTACAAAGAATGTCTAATTGGTCTCAGTGAAGTAAGTTCCTACCTACAATACCCAAACTAAAAAGTTAATTATCCTGCCCTGTCTCGCATACCTAGCCTACTACCTATTTAATGTTTCAGGAAATGGGTCTTCTTAATATAAACTACATATTCAACCCACACATTGATTTAGATGAAAATATGTTGCGACCAGATGCTCTTGTTAAACTCATCAATTCGGTCTGGACGCTACTACACTATTATAAAAACATATCCGAGAAGTCTGAGAATTTATTGGAGCAGAACCACATCCTTGAGCAGAACAACAAACAATTGAATGTAAGTGCATAAATGACTATGCATACTATGTAATGTAAACTATAGAAAGATACTTTCTATAAAGTTTGTAGTTATAGCTTTACATATATACATATCCTCTAATTTGTGATACTATTTCAGGCGATGCTTGGTAAAATAAAAGGCAAACTAAGCACAGAAAAAAATGAGTCAAAAGCTTGTGTGGCCTCTGCACAAAGGATAGCTGACAATTCCGATGTGATGCTGCACAAACTGACTGAAACCCGTACAAAACTAGCACAGCTAACTAAACAGAAAGAAGCTGGTGAACGAGCACTAAAAAATGAGATAACAAGACTTAAACTTGAGAATGATAAATTGCTTGACAGAGTAAGGACTAAAAGTAAGTTATAATTTGTTTTTCTTACTTATTATTCTCCGTTTGGTCTGCCGCGTCGCCTTCTCGCTGGGTCGGGGCGCCACTCGGTGGCTACCTTCGCCCACAGCTCACCTGGCATGCGGCAGACGTGCCTTGCCCAATTCCATTTCAGCGTACGGAGATGGCGGCATGAGCTCGACCAGTTTCTAACGGACTGGAGGGATGTTGCTGGAGACCGAGATGTCTGGAGGGAGTGGGGGGAGGCCTTTGCCCAGCAGTGGGACACAAATGGCTGAAATAATAAAATAATAAAAAAACTTTATTATCAGGTCAGGTCATCTCCATACAAGCTGTGACCTTGCAAAAAAAATATTTTTTTTCTTTGAAAATTTAAGGTCCGATCTTGCCATGATTCTTTGAGTGAGTAGAGAGTTCACATAGACTTATTTATACCTATAATACTATTCATCTACACCTTATTAATGTGTATTATAGTCCTTAGTTCATTCTCTACAAGGATACATACTAAAAACTCCTAGCCTATGTTTGGTTTTTAACTAAAAACTTTTTTTAGATTCACCATCATGCAGCGAAGGGTGTGACATGACTCTTCATCAACTCAAGGAAAAGGAGAAGCATCAGCGAGTTGTCATTGCAAAGCTGCAAAGAAACAACCAAGACTTACTCAGAGAAGTTCTAAGTATGAAGGAGGAAATTATTCTTGGAGGCCTGCAGCATTACAACATTGATAATGCAGAGAAATAATATTCTTAATTTTCAAGTGTGTTTTTGAAGCACTGGATGTTATGTTTGTACCACCCATTTGACAATCATTGATGTATCATACTTTTGCACAACATACAATGTGATTTTTACTAGCACATAGTAGATGGAGTGTTTTACAGACTGCTTTAAGCAGCTTCAAAAAACCCTTTGAAAACAATGTGATGATTTAACAAACTATTATTATGAAGGCTCAAAGTTCTTAAATTAACACAGCATAAACACTTTTTTTAATCAGTATTAGTTACATTTTTTTAGTGTAAGTGAATATGTAGAAGTAATTGCCATTCTAAGCCTAAGAGATCTTAACGATTGTGATATTTTTGTAATATGTTACCTGAAATAACTGTAAAATCTCAATGCATGTTATAAGAAGAATAAGTTTTAACTGTGGTTGTGAAGAAAAATTCTCAAATATAGAGAAAAATTGTATTTTAAGTTTGGTAGCTTAACTAATCACAATAAGTGCCTTAATTAACTAATAAGTTCCTAAAATGTTGAAGTTTCATTTGTTAATAGATCATCGTTTTAATTATATTGCTTTTAATTTAATTCTACATTCATTTTGAGGGTTCTTCTTCTTTTCGTGTCACTAGCTCTTTCGAACCAGTGTGGTGAAAGGATTATAAGTGCGCCTCAAAGAGGCTCTTTTCGTGCACTAGTTCTTTGCCCAAACATAGTGCATAAAACACAGCAAAAACGCAACACTTATACATTTTGAAATATCAAAGTGTCTAAATTTTGTACTTTTTGGGGTAAGAAAGAGATTTTAGCTTAAAATTGTGTTTGTCCTGAAATATATAGGTTTTAATTTATATTAACTTAAGATGGGTTTGGTTGACGACAATGGATGAGGATAGCACGGAGCCGAGAGGAGTGGCGGGTTAGAGAGGAGGCCTACGCCCAGCAGTGGGTATTAATAGGTTATTGATGATGATGATGAAGATGGGTTTGATATTATCAAAGCATTCTTGTGTTCCTGTTTTTTCATTAACAATAGTAGACTAATAGGGATGCGTGATGACGCCTAACACAATTGAGTGCGTGTGTCCGCCGAATCAGACTGTACGCTCATAGAATTAATTAGGAGCCGTCGACAAAGTTCTGTGGTCATTTGCGTGAATCCACAGGCAGTGGCGCGGCTCTGCGCTGATTCAACGCGCATCATTCCGCACTCACACGCCAAACCGCGCGCGCGCCTTGTTCTAGCTAAGTCAACTGCTATCGCGTATGTTCAAGATTGATAAGATCATTATACCACTGTGATAAGAATCGTCAAGGATCAACCTACTGCCAACAGTTCACCGGATATTTTTTCAGTTTTACAATCAGTGCTAAAACAATACTGTGTTGATTTTATGTGATCTATGTAGCGGCACGCACCATGGGGACGTCGAAGAGATTAAAGATCACCGTCGTCGGCGATGGTATGGTCGGTAAGACCTGCCTGCTCTACGTTTATACTAGAAACGAGTTTCCTGAGGAATACGTTCCCACAGTGTAAGTACGATTGGTCTCCTCGCAGCTGGATTGATTCGATATGGAGTTTCTACCTAGTTCGGTGTGACGGCGACACGTCTGGTGTCATTAGGGCGGTCGTGAGATTCGCGTCTCGTTTAGCGGCTTGATGCGGTAACATCGTTATCATTATCATTTGTATGATAATAGTGTGATCAACTTATGTCGTCATAGTCATTTGTAATGTTCTTTATCTAGTTAGAGTATTATCCTGGGACTCGCATAAAAGTGGATTTTACATACAGTAATGTTTTCCTTTACAATTCACAAACAATAAGCAACCGGTTATCACGTAACTGACTCATGTGGGTAATATTGAAATGACACTAGAAGTAGGTAGGTACTTAGATACCTACCTACTATATACTTAACTGTAGTTTGTTTCTGTTTCTGTACCTAGGTAGGTACAGAAACAGAAACAAACTACATGTACATGTTAAACTCGAATCAAGTTTAGGTAAACTTGATTCGAGTTTACCATGCTCATAATTTTACCTAACTATTGAAAAGGAAGTGATGATAAATATATATGTAGGTATTTTAATCTTACCCTAAGTAATCTACGAACTTATGTTCAATAAAATGGCTAATAATTTTATGCTTCTTATTATAAGTAAAATAGTTTTTACTTAGCTAACAAAATAGATATCTAATTGAAAAATCTAAGTTTAATATTAGTATTTAAGTATACAGGGTGTAACATTTAGATCAGTCAGTATGGGAAAGTTTAAAACTACTAGGGATGGGCCGAAGTTCGTTTCACATTCGGTTAAACCGAACTTCGGCAGCTTGAACCGAAGTTCGGCATTCGGCCGAAATTCGGTTCAAACTGCCGAAGTTCGGTACTACAAAATATAGTAATAAAAAAGTACGTGAGTGTCGTGGAACACTCGGTTGGAACAAATCAAAGAGTACTCTTCTATACTGAGAATTTAAAATTCAAATCAAACGCTCTTCCGTACTAACAATGTAACAATCTATGGACTGTTCGCGGCTGCGCGCTTCGCACTGTGACGATTTCGTGACGTGGCAGTCGTGACGGTAAAATGGAACGAATTTTTTCTTCCGTCCGTAAAGGAACTTCGTTCCAATAACAAAGCTGCTTGACTAAAATAATAAAACTAAACCAGTGACGCTCTACCAACTGAGCAAATGTGCAATCGACGTGATGGTTGAAACTTTGTAGCAGTACATTAAGTGCATTAAGTATAATTACTCCTACGAAGTTTCAACCATTATATAAACAGCTTTTCATTGTGTGTGACAACTCAATGATCCCTAAGAGTGAGAAAAATAGAACACTATAAAACTAGTGATTCTGTGAGAACAGAAGACTTCCCATCCAAAAAGAAAGTCCGAATTTAATTTGTATTTCAGGTGCTTGAATTTTTCAAAAGTTAAGGTAGATTTTTTTGACGTTTAAGTACGTTTTAGTTTTCTCAATAGACTACGAGCGTTCCCTTGGTCCTAATAGGTAGACTCTGGTGTCCACTGGTTCGCCTCTTAAAAGCGGAGAGGACTGTGTACTGTGTAGCCCCCCGTTTCCCTCCCATTTCACCCCAGTCAAACATCACGATCGACAAAAGTAAATATAAATAAATCTTACTATACTACTTACGGAACTTACGTTCAAAGAAGGACGGCAAGATCGGACCTCAAATTTTCCACACACAAAAAATATACCAAATTCAGTACACTTTAGGGGTAAATAAATAGTTATTATTATTTTTCGGCTTGATAATAAGAAATTACGAATTGCATACGGTAAGTGGCTTCGTAAGCAAGAAATCAGGCTGTAGATCAATCCTGGAAACGATATTTTTTTTAAGCCAGGTCACAGCTTGTGTGGAGACGACGACTTCTTTACATAAAAATCGGTTGACAAAAACGACCTGAGTGACAGACAAAAGCATTTTTTTGTTCAATCTCGAAACTGAGACGCTTCGATCACTCGATCAACTAAAGCCACACACACAGTTAACACTATAAAACGTCAAATCGGACGGTTTTACAGTGTTAACCGTTTGTGTTATCGATATATGCCAATTAAAATAGTGAAATGCGTCGTAGGTATGTACACGTACCTTCTGAACAGTCGTAGAATTGAAAATAAGTATTTGTAACGACAACCCAATCATCCATATTTGTCACACAGCGAAAAGCAGTACAAGCACCACACTCCATCTACTCTAGAAAACTTCAACGATCGCGTAAACAAGATTTGACGTATTTCTTTCGAGAAAATACAATAAAACTAGGTACCTACCGAACTTCGGCCGAAGTTCGGCCGAACTTTTCTTTTTCACCGAATGTTCGGCCGAAGTTCGTATTCGGTTAAAACCACATTCGGCCCATCACTAAAAACTACCTATAAGACATACGAAGATCTGTTCTTAGGAACCATGTCATCGATTTTTTTAACAAGGAAAACTGTATTCACTCATTTAAAAAAAAACTTTTAGTCAGCCGCGTAAAAACAACTTGTTTATTTACCCAACAAAATAGTAGACGACGCATTCAGATCATTCTTGCGATGTGAATGTGACCAAGAATTTGGCAACCGTCTGTCTGCTAAAATTGAACTTGCTTCGTATTGGGCATTGTACTATTTATAAAGTCAATTAGCTACATAGCATTGTTGTATTGTATCTTGCGATCGCTGCTTCCTCCAACGAGTGTCGTTGCCTTCGGCAAGACCGATTTCCTAACTGTGCCTGTGTTTGGTGCTGAATGTATGTAGGCATGTTTGTCCAATAACAATGGACCATCGCTTATTATGTAAAACAACACATGAATATAATATGTTATTTGTTATTATGACGCTTGTTAAGTTATGAGTTTTATCGCAAGAACCAGATTTTATTGCTTTAAATGTAGGTACCTACTTCTTAATTTATGGCTCCAGTGTGGAGGAGATGATTGCTTTGGGTACCTAGGGTATAGTTTATTTGTACAAAATTGGTCTTGCGTCTGTTTATTTTTAGGGAAGTTTTTTATCTCAGTGAACTGGGTATTCCCATGTCTATGTTTAGAAACAGTTTGATAAATATGGGTTCTTTGTAAAATTGTAGTCATTGAAGCCATATTTGCTATAGTTTATTTATCGTTTGCTAAGTAGGCATAGCGCATAAACATGTCAATCAATCATGTTGTCTGTTAATGAACTCGCGTAATGTTATCAAATATGGTAACTTTCCCGCGGCTTCCCTGCATCGCACCAGAATACCAGCTATAGGTAGGTATATTAGGTACTTAGAGCTCGATCCCAGCACGATGATTTGGTTTACCGACCTTTTTTCCCCGATTTCATCACAGAAACATCAAACCAACCAAGAAAATCCCAGCATAAGTAGGTACATAATTATTATTATGTAATTTATTATCTTGCAATGATGGCAAGCGCCCCAACGGTATTACTCTTGTCCCTTGGGAGAGGGGAAGGCCTTTGGTGTGGGACGCTACTTGCGTAGACACCCTCGCGCTTTCACATCTACCGGGGACATCCGTTAGGCCTGGCGCGGCGGCAAATTCGGCTGAGGATCTTAAAAGGCGCAAATATATAAATCTTGATAGGGTTTATGTATTTGAACCATTTGGGGTTGAGACACTAGGTCCGTGGGGTTCTGGAGCCCTTCGGGTTTTCAAAATTCTTCCAGGGCGTCTGGTCGACGCGACGTGATCTGGCACATTTTTGGCTCAAAGGATCAGCATTGCCATCCAGCGTGGTAATGCCGCCAGTGTTTTGGGCACGCTTCCGACTGACAGTGACCTGGATCAGTTGAGCTATCTATAAGACTATTTCTAACGATCCTTAGATAGCTTGACTAATCCTGTTGTATTTTGTAAATATACCTATGTAAATATGTAGTAGCTTAGTTTCTGTAAATAAAATTTATTAGCAGATTATAAAACAATTCAGGTTCGACAACTACGTTGGCCACATCACGGTGGACGGGGAGGAGGTGGAGATGGCGCTGTGGGACACGGCTGGCCAGGAGGACTACGAGCGACTGAGGCCGCTCTCATACACTAGCGTGAGTTTTTACATCAAAAACACAAGCTTAAGTACATTTGTATCTCACGAAGGAGGGTTGGTCAGGTAGATGCACTTAAGGGCTATGTTTTTCGATTGTGAAAATACCTATGCTCGTATATGTCAATTAATTAATTAGCATATTTTTATATTACAAGAGATTTGTTTTGGTTTTATTATATTAACCTCCTATAGGTTTACTTAATGTAAAATATCCAAAAAATCTATAACCACATAAAATCGTTTATGGTTTTAACCTTTATCAAACCTGTTACATATTTTCAATTTTACTTGCAGCTTTCGTGCGATAATGAACAGGATTTTGCCTTCCCTATAATTATGAAAATAAACACTGTATTTCAGACGGATTGTTTCCTGGTGTGCTACTCGGTCGGCAGCCGGTCGTCCTTCGAGAACGTTATTCACAAGTGGTATCCAGAATTGAAGCATTTTAGCCAATCTGTTCCAATAGTATTAGTAGGTAAGCACTTCTTTACATCTTTGAGTTGCGATTCATCATTCAGTAATTGGAGCCAATAATTGCATTGCATTGCAGCTCAGATTCCCACAAAATTTTTCCTCGGTTACTTAGAGTAGGTACCTAATACGCGTACAAAAATATTTTCTACATGTTAGGTATAGGTACCGAGGTAGGTACTAGGTACCTACACTTTATTTCGTCATAGTTCGTAGTTTCCTCTCTGTATTCTGTGATTTCGTGTACGAAGTAAACCTATTAATACCTACATATAGAATCGGTACCTAGTGTGGTGTAAAAGGTTAAAATGAACACATGCGGCGCCCGCGCCATTCTAGTAGGTAGGTAGGTACCTAACCTACCTAAAAGTTGATCTAAATGTAGCACAATCCAGTTTTAGAATTTGTAATAAAAACAGTAATTACCAGTCAATTACGCAAATGAACGTGCTAATGAGGATGGACTTCATTTCTATGTACCTAACTACCTAACTACGTGCAAAAAATATAAAGTATGAAAAAGAGGACCGAAAGAAGTTTTATCCTACATAGGTAATAAGTACGTACTCGTAGAGTACATATGGGTTTTATAAACATTTCCACGAGTTTTTCAGGTGTTAATACAACCGGCCCAAGTAGATTACTCATCGACGTAGTGAATCACTTGCCCGTCCACCTTGGTCTTCCGCTTGGTGCTGTTCGTCATTATTTTTGTCTAAAACCGGTTCATCGTTGTCAGTCCGTGTACATACGACGACCTCTGTGGCGCAGTGGGCGAAGGTCCGCCTGCGACGCAGAAGGTTGCGGGTTCGATCCCCGCCGCGGGACAAATGTTTGTATGAATTACAGATATTTGTCTCGGGTCTGGGTGTTTCTATGTATAATATGTATGTATATACAAACAAAAAGTATATAAGTAGTATATCAGTTATCTGGTTCCCATAGTACAAGCTTTGCTTAGTTTGGGGCCATAATGCTGTGTAAAATGTCCAGCATTATTTATTTATTTTATTATTTAATTTAACCAACCCGATTTTGTGTAAAAACAAATAAAAATATTAACAACTAATTTTATTTTTGTTTTAGCGACGAAAATTGATTTGAGGACACCAGAATCACAAAGTGAAATAACAACACAGGAAGGAAAAAAATTAAAAAAGAAAATTCGGTAAGTTCCATATAATTTTGAACTATAGAGGCGAACTCCTCAGACGTTGTCTATGCGTACAGTACAGTCCCAATTTCGAGGTTTTCTCTCAATCATCATTGTCATCATTGGCAACTTAAAGAATAGCCGCTGCTGGACATGCCTCCTCCTTCAGACGCCACTCTGAGGATTAATTTTTCTAGAAATCTTTAAGATTTTTTCCTGCAACCGCTTTTTTAAGTTATTTGCTTATTTAAAAATATTTCTGAAAAAAAATCTATAGCAATAGTGTTTTTAAGTACCTACCTTACCTACTTAATGCCACAGACAGCTCATCCTATGCTAAATACGATTGGCACATTATCATTTGGACAGTTATTAAATTCCTGCGGATACAAACAATCCTAACCACACCATTTACAATGTACCTAGAGATAATATTTTTTAAACAATATTATAGTGAAAAGTGACAAGAGTTATCGTGCGCGAGCGCCGGCAGCTGCGATATCTTCTCTTATCTCGCCCAACGCTGATAATGCAAACTCCCGATATGAAGGGAGTTAACAATGCCGGTCAACTACAACTGTTTACATTGCAGCAATCTCAAAACAATATTTGCAAACTTGTTTGTTATTTCGCGATCGGGAATAAACATGGACATTCCGATCTGACTAACTACTGCTGTTTTCAAACGTTTATGATTAATTTTTCCTCGTGTACTGAATAGATCCTATGAAATGACGTGTTCGAAACCTGTATCCCACCTTTACCTATTATATCAATGATTCAGCCTTGAGTGACGCCATTTCATGCCTATATTCTGGTTCTCGGCCCTTTTAGGTGAACAATATTAGGTTTAACGTCATTGCCAGACAATGACGAAATGATACCTTCTTCCCTTGCTAATTAATAAAATTCCTGTTTGTTTTCAATATCGCAAAATAAATAGATCAGAAGATTTTGTCAAAGAATATTCATTATACACTGTAATAACATCAGCGGTACCTAGTTTTTATCAAATCGTTCACAATTTTATTTAATTTGATCGTTTCAGTGCCGTCCAATTGGTAGAGTGCTCAGCGCTAGAGAGGCGGAACATGGACGAAGTTTTCGAAGAGGCTGTGAGGGCTGCTCTTAAGAGAAAACCTGCCAAACAACGCACTTGCAACTACCTTTGACCTCGAGGCTTTGTACATAATTTATTTAAATTTATTTCCGCACCGCTCAAATCGTAACTAACAAGGTAACTCTAGGGTAAACTAAACAAACGAGTTCCAATATCGGGTTTACAGCGAGACATAAATAATGCTGGCACAGGATTGAACTATTAAACAGTTCGTGAGCTGTTGTTATCACGCGTGCTACTTTCGGTCCCAGATCCCGGCGCCGGCACGCAGCCACCCACAACTTCCTACTCTCCAGTTCATATCAAATTATCAACGAAAGCATTGTTCTAACTTATTACCTTATTACTCAAACAGTAGGCGGAAAACATTTTACAAGTCATTTTCTTGTAATGCAATTGAATTATGAGCTGTAAGATTTTAAATATTTTTTTCTTCAATTTTGATTTTCTTCATGTACATAAATAATAGGTAACCAAAACGGTGTTTTTGAATAAGTCATTTGCAACTTAGCGCGTAAAACTTTTTACTTATTTATTTGTTTGTACAGATTTTATTCATTATTTAGATAAACGACCAATATAATACTGAATTGTATATTTTGTTAGTATTTTACGGTGAACATTCCAATTTTATTTTAAGTGCTTTGAATACAAAACTTTACGCACTCATTAAAATTACCTACAAAGATTGTACCAAAAATACTTATTAGATTAGTTTATATTATAAGTGTCAAATAAATGTGAAATTTAAAAGTGAATTTCATTTAAATACTTAACCCACATGTAGTTCTGTGACTTAACCCAATTTCCTGTCTTCTTAATCCTTAAAAATAAAGTAACTCTACTTATTGTAAACTGAATTAATTTAGAATTACAAAAAAAAATACAAAAATATTTCTAATAGATTTATTAAAAAATGTCATGGTATTCAATAAATTCCAACAATTAGATGTATTAATTTCGTTAGTTGGGTTAATTTCATACATGTATGCTTTGGGAACAGTGGAGCTCTGAGATTCATATCATTTAGAAGAATTCAAGCACTTGGTCGAATACAAATCTTATTTTCTGGAATGCCAGCATTTATAAAAAGAAAATTGTTCCAATTTTGTTCGTATTTCCACTTTTATCAATGTGACTTGGTGCCATGATACATTTTTGAGGTGAATTTTAGGCACAATAGATGTTATCGCGTAGATAGAAGTCGCGAGCGCAAGGACCAAGACCGTTTTGGTACGTCGAACATAAAACATCACTTTTTCTTAGAACGGTCTATTTTACTCTGAAACAAAATTAATATACATTTTAAACTTGGCATTATATTTGTTCATGTCACGCTTCAACTAGCAAACAAACCGATTTGGATGAAACTTGGAATATAATGTATGTTGTGTATGTCTCATTAAAAAGTTGTTCTTAGGGTCGGTTCACATCTGACGGAAGATGCGTCGAGCGTATTCATCGGTTATGTGTGAAAGGTTGAATGTTTTCTCATATAATTGTCTGTTCTGGCGTAACGTGACCGATAATACGCGACGCATCTTCCGTCAGATGTGAACCGACCCTAAGAACGAGTGAAGATGCTCGAAGAAGTCAAGTTGCTTTAAAGAAATCTTATCATCCAGCAAACCAAATATTTGTATTTCGTGTAAAAATTAGGTGACCTTGCAACTTTTTGTTTCCTTTTATTCAGAGTATTAGAATCGATCATACACATTGGAAAAATATTACAGTTGGCGTACTTCTTGATTACCTACCTGAGTACCAATTCCACTTTTTCTTCCATTGTTAACTCACTGCTCTACTAAGTCCGAGAAAAAATGTCATCCACAACAACTACTTTTTTACAAGGAATTTCACACAACATCATTTAGCCCCAAGTAAGCAGAGCTAGAAAACATCCAGACCCGAGAAAATTATATTTACTAAATCTTGCGGCGGGAATCGAACCCGCAACCTTCTGCCTCAGGCTTTCCACAAGAGGTCGTCAAATCCACTGTTTTATGTAATCATACCTTAGCTAGGTTGAGTCCAATCTCGCTGAGTCGCTTGTGTTGGTATGTAAGCGGGTGATGCAACTGCGCATTTCCTCGCTTGTAGTAATCGCTGTAGTCCAGCCTGAAGGCCAGAGTTTGAAGAGAAACCTCCGCGTGCAAAGCCAGCTTCAAAATCAGAGTTGTCACGTGTCCTCTGTTGACAAATAGGGCTAATAAGCTAGGAATAACAGAGAACGTGGAAGAAGAGAACTGAGAGAGATTGTTCTGGATAAACTATTTGAATTGATTGATACGGGCAGGAAAATTATGATGACTGGGTAGGTCTAGTCAGAGAGCAGTAAGAATTTCGTGACGAAATCGCGGGTGAATGTTAAGAATAGGATAATATTGTTACAATATTATTCGTTTTGGTTTCCATGAGGAAAATCAAAGGAATGTCAGGTTTGATCAAAACAGGGAAAATCAATTTAGTCATGGATCACACTAGCTTTCCACAAGTAAGTTTTTAATGATACTGTTTTACTATAAAGTTACATGGATAAATTTTGGGAATATTTTCTTGCCTGACGCATTATGTAATAAATTGATAAACCGAATTTACCGAGGTGAGGAGGTTTCATATGAAAACTATAATCTAGTTACAGATTAAAAAAATAATTACCTGTAAGACCGAGCCCAAACATTCAGGTCCGCTTTGCGCGCAGCTAAGAACTGAAGGAAGATTTTTCTCTTGTCCTTGTCATGCGCTTCGTCTGCAGTTGTGAATGCGTATTCACCTGAAACAATAGAGAACTCGAATTTCTATGACTCACGTAGAAAGAATCTAAAAGAATAAAAAAATTGATACACGATGGATGGGGGAGCTATACCGTGCAATATGGAATCTAATGGAATCGCCCCTCCTCGACCCAGCCTTTCCATATTAATGGCACAAAAAAATAATTTAATCGCGAGTTTAAATCGGGTGATTTTTTTTGACAAGATTTATTGACAAGATTTGTTGACACATTTGGTTTTCTACCCAATAATACATCGTGATAAGGCATGGCATGCGTTTGAATCACGCCTTAACCAAACGACCGATTAAGATAATACTTAAAATAAACGTAAAGGCAAAAAGATGTGTCATACCAGAAAATATTACGTTAAATTTAATATGTAAAAACTTGACTCACACTCTCCACATTGGACCACTAGCTAACAATAGAGAAGAGTGGAAGAAGCCATTCTTCGCCCTGCAATGTGAACATGGGCTTCAAAAAACTAGTCTAAAACTTACCTCTGGCTACTCTCTCTGCCTTCATCTGTTCAATAGCGTCTCTCCGCTCGAGCTCGGCGTGGATGCCGGCGTGCAGCGCAGATTCAAAGCTTCGCAGCGCAAGCGTCTCGTTCAACACGTTGCCTAGATATGACTGCAACTCCTGTAGCGACAGTATCGTAGTTATTATAGGTAATGGCTTCGTTGTAAATCATCAATGACATCTAAAGATTTAAAAATTAAAATGTAAACCAAAAATTGCACTTAAGTGGGATCTGAACTAGCAACTTTTACTGATCTGTAGTGAATTTAATGATCCCGTAACACTGAAAATTTAATCATAAAGGGGTTAAAGACAATAAGAATAACATTTATTCCAGTAGGTACCACTTGATAACTTTACATACGATAATGCCTTAGTAGTAACATTTGATGTGTATCGTATCATATTGTATGAAGGGATAATTTGTAACTGTATTCAGAGTATTTCGATACACAATCATAGGTTCAGTTTAGTGCATCATTCCTCCCAGCCCACAATGCATCTTTTGGTTTAGTGTATCATGGACCTGCGTGGTATGTACACTTCGTTCAATGGATCTAGGCATTCGTGAAGTAAGCTGTTGTTTGTTTGCACTGACGGCTTTTTTATACAAAATTGTGTTCTGCGCAGACAAACGGCTAAATTCACGAATGCCTAGATCCGTTGGACAAAGTGTATGTTCGTATTAGGCCAACTGTGGTGAAGGATTGACCTGCGTGGTATGATGTATCATGGCGTGCACGGCGTGCTTATCGAGCGCTTTCGCGTGCAGTTGCAACAATGTATCGAGATGGCTCTGTTGCGCCGCGGCGGCGAGTAACTCGCGCCACGCCTCTTCGGCGCCGACGCTACCCGCCTCTTGTAATGCACCGCAAAGACGTAGGGCTTCCGCTCGGAGGCAAGATACGCGACGCATTATACTGCCCACCTCGGCTGTAAGGGAATGTTTTATTTAATTGGCCAGCATATTCGACAATTTTGAGTTGTAAAAAAGATACTTTTAAGATAAAAGATAAAGATGGTTTATTTTGCTTGAACACAATGTAGGTTACGTGTTGAAATATTTTGGTTTCAATCATGTTCTACTAGGATTAGCATGCAAATGTTACAGTTGGTTAAGCTAAATGTTATTTAACTACCGTATAACTCGGCTCATTAAATAGCGGCGATGATCTGTTCTCTCACTTGCACACTGGTGTGCAAGCGAGAGAACATGATTATCTAATATTTCAAATGAGCCGAGTTATACCGTTACCGTTCTGCTGTCATAATATGATAGCTGGATGTGTAGTGCCTGGGATAACGAGATGGAATATAGACTTGATGAAAATACTTCTTTTGGAATCACATTTAAAGAGATTTTCATACGTAAAGCGCATATAACGAGGCAAACTGTTGTATTTAAAGTGTAGTTAAACTATTTTTACATACCAGACATGTACTTCAGCCGCTTGTGCAGTATGGTATGTTCGCGCCACGCTTCATGTAAACTATACTCGATGCGTTTAACTCGCCAAAGTTGCGTGAAAAGCGCGCGGTAACGGGCCGCGGCGGTCGCCGGGAACAATGTGCCTAAAGGCCCGTCCACTCGGTATTGAAGGGCGAATACGTCCCAACCTGAATCTTCACGCCCATCGCCTGTGTAATAGAATAGGGTTTTATTTGCAATAAGGATAACACACAGAACTATATAGTTCTGTGGGATAACACAATAACAAAGCGTAAAAAAGGGTCTTTTTCTTGTGATTGGTTGAGCTCTATTTGGGTGACAATCGATTTCAAGTTATACAATAAGCCAGTGCCGGTAACAGGTCACGTGACTCGCGACGCGAATCCAAAGATTTTTACCGCCTAAAGAAGTTTTCACTATAAAAAAATATTGAATTACACATTGAAAATCTAAAACGTCGACACACAGACTAAACAACACTTAGATATGTATCGAAAGCAATCAAATAAACTTACAATTAGGATACAAATTGACATGAAGTCTCGACAATACGTGCGGCGGCTCGAATTGGGCGTTAGTAGCTCGCACCGCAGCTTCAAGCGTACACGACAAATTGTGTACGTAGAGGGACGATGCAGGCTTGTTCAGTTCCTCTCTGAAACAAAATTAACTTTACAAGGGTACAGTGCCACAAATTATAAGGCGGTGGTGATTTCTGGAACTAAATTAGATTTGTATACAGTGGCATGTTGACAGCCAATGACATCACTGGTTTTCAACACATACGTTGTATGGTTATGTGGGCTAATAAGATGGAGTTAAAAATAATGGGTCTAACGTCACTAGGGGACACAGTCAGTACTCACTGCAGCAGCGTCATGAGGTGGTGGTGGAAGTCCCCCTGGGCCAGCAGCAGGTACCGGCGGTGCGCCGCCAGGTGGTCCAGCAGGTGGTGGTGAGTGGATAGTGCGGCTAACAGACGGCGCGAGGCGGCTTCGTGTGCCGCTTCAACACCCGCGCGTAATCCTTCCGCTTCCCACCACGCTGTACCGCCTACTTCCTCTGTACCTCCTCCTGATAATAACATCGAATATGCGCAACGGATCTAGGCATACAGCAGATGCCTAAATACGTTGCGCGTACTGTACAACACGGAGAGGGTTGGAGACAATTGGTAAAGTTAGCCGTTTGACATGCGTAGTAGCGCTTGTCTATACACAATTGTACAAAAATGTCTACACTTCACGAATGTCTATCCATAGACCGTAGTGTACAAGGCTATGCATTGGAATATTTGGAATTAATTGAATGCATGCATGATTTTTCAACCTAAAAATGCCTAACACTTCCACCACTTTTTAGCATTTACCCACACATAATTTACATATTACGTGGAACACCAGCGAAACACAAACTCAGCAAAATGAGGGATTGTAATAGATCCTTCAATTAACTAATGGAGCTAGGAACGTGAATCAATTAATTAATTTGTATTTTAAATGAATGTATGTATAATACCAGTATGCGCCTTCAGCAACGCATGTAAGTGGTGCGCGTGATCACTAGATCCCGGCTCATCACCGCAAGCCTCGCGCATGAAAACCACGCTTTTACCCGTCGCCAAGATCTGCGCGGCTTGCTCACGTGACATAAACGACGGAACCATCCACTCTCTAGAACAAAACCACAGTGTTTTTATTCTATGAATGTATGATTAAACGAGATACGAAATATCCTAATATCCTATTGATCTTAAAATTTGAAACAACGTTTCAATCTTAGCTTTAAAGGTAAGGATAGCGCGATAAATTTTTTGTGTGTTTAGTACACTTTCGATTCTGCCTATCCAAATTTTCATCTGTAGTCAAAAGAATTTACCTCACTCTGTATTTGTCGTGCCACATTCTATCTATAGGCACACCACTTCTGCTTTCGATAAAGAACTCGTTGAACGGATCATCAATTTCACCTGGAACCAAAACGACTATGTAATTCTAATTCTACATGCTATTAAAGAAAAAAAAAATTTTTTTTTCTTTCTTAGTGACTTCCACAAAAGCATTGATGCAGAACTACCAATGAGTCACCGATCAAGGTATTTAGTTAGACGTATTTACCGTGTAACAGCCATCTCGTCAACATCAATAGCAAGGGATATGTGAGTGCAGTGAGTAGTCTCCTAGCTAAAGTTGCAACTTTTTCATCTCCGTGACGGACGAAACGATGCACACATGACGCTAATTCTCCACCTAAAAGGAAAGAAAAATTATCAATTTAGCCAAATATTTGTCTCGGGTCTGGGTGTTTCTATGTATAATATGTATGTATTTACAAACAAAAAGTATATAAGTAGTATATCAGTCATCTAATACCCATAACACAAGCTCTGCTTAGGGGCTAGATGATGCTGTGTCAAAAGTCCAGCATTATTTTATTTATTATTATTTATTAACTTCGTACTATTGACACTATCACATCCGTGCGAGATGGACAGAATGATATAATTTACCTTTCTTGTGATGGGCAGCGTGAGCTATGTTAGCCAGCCATGTGAGTCGATGCAGTGGCTCTTGCGCCCAAACGCACACTCGCCGAAGTGTTCCACCGCCGCCGTCACCGTCACATGCCTGATACAAATAAATTATGATGAAATATGATAGGAATGCCTGAAGAGAAGTCTTGAATACTTATAAAGTTTTGTCGTATTTATATCTTATTGCTTTGTTGTCTGTCTGTCTGTCATCTCGGGAACACGTGGAGGTATCAATTTGAAATTAAAACCGCAACCGTAACCGTAATAAAATTAGTAGTGACATAATGTATGAAAGTGTTTAATTAAGCAATTGCTTTTTGAAACTAGGAAGGGACTTGGCTTTCCTGATAGTTACTGGAAGATTATTCCAAAGGGTGACAGCTGTTACAGTAAAATAATGATAATAAAAGGTGGAGAATGGACAGGAGTAAATAATTGAAGTGATTCGGAAGAACGCAAAGCACGGGAGTTGGAACTATGAAAGAAATATGTAGTACCTAACAGTTAGCACTGTTATAGGTAGGTTACCTACCTATGTACCCTTATGTAGTCCTTTGTACTGAACCCTCGGTGGGCAAGTCCGGCTCGCACTTGTCCGGGTTTTTTTTATTTATTCTAAAAACATTGAAGATTAGATTACCTGTGACTGAAGTAAGGCAACGCTCCGATAATATTCAGTCAGCTCATCACGTATCGAGGATACGAGACCTTCACCCATTAGTCCTGCGAAATAAATTTAATATACCTTTTTCAGCTTATCTTATTTATGTCTCATGTATACATGTATATCAAAGAAGCTGCCCTGAAAAGAACTTCGTCGAGAGATATGCATCAGTTATGCTGGGCTCAGGGTTAAATCCATAGAGAAGTATGTTCAGGGCTTATTTAAGTCAGAGTACTGGCTTCTATTTTGTACATTGTACTTTGGTAACTTACCCTGAGGCATAAGTCCTGAGGAAGGGTCAATGAACTCCTTCAGCCGGTCATGGAGGAAGCCCAAGTGCGCGATTCTGGCATGCAGCGCCTGAGCGGGACGGGAAGCGGTCCCCGCGCCTCTCGCTCGCACGCCCGTCGCCGCCAACACTGCATCTCGTACGCACGCGCGCTCGTTGGTACTATCTACAATACATTTTTAATGTCTAACTAGATGTTTCTAGTAAGTTAGTAGCTTAAGTACTGGCTGTTGAGAAAAAAATTATAAAATTTTGTTGGTTTGGAATCCTCGGCCAGAATCTGAAGTCACAAATTGTAGTGTAAAGTTGACAAACTATCCCACATATCACATGGGATGATAGATAAGAAACTGACATAAGTACAATACGCACAATCGTTCTTTAGCTCTCTGAAGTAGCTGCGCAGAACCCATATTTGATGACGCCTAAAATCATGCTGTCTCGCTTACTCTACCAAACCTACGCAATTGCCTATTGCACCTAACTTAAGAGAGAGCTAAAGCTAAGAGTAAAAAAGAAGATACAAACTCACCGGCATTTTGCAAGACAATAGCCATATTGCTGTTATTGGATGGAAGGCTTTGGCTCGAGCCCTGTGGCTTAATGGCGTTACTGCCCCAGCTGGCCGAGCCCATGGTACTCTTGCTTGTGCTAGAATTTAGCTCAGATACACCCATTGTTGATTTCTGGTGAATGAAAAACATTAGCAAAAATATAATATCATAACATAACTAACTAGAACAGGTTGGCCTATAGGAGCATGTTGTTTCTACACAACCATTGCTAAAATAAGAAAGAAGAAAGAGTAAAAATAAGCATAAAGATTTCCTGCTTTTTGCTTTGTATTTTTTGTGTTTTTTGCTTTTTGTAAGATATATGAAACAAATTAAGTGTAAATAAGCTTCTTTCTATTAAAGTATACTTACAGTTGTAGCCAAATATGGTATTGGAAACAGCTGTTGTGTTGACTCAGTTTGTTGGGGAGTTTCCGACAGAGCTAGCATCAAAGCCAAAACTGACACTCTCTGCTTTAGTATAAACTGCAAAAAACATAGTTTAGGATCCAGTATTCATTCAGTTCAATTCAGAATCACTTGGTAGGTAGTGGTAGAATTTTAAAAGTAAACTTACTGAATTCTTTAATTTTGAATAATATTCATTGAATTTGTCTGCATCTCTAGCCGATTGACTTGACAGTCTAGCCTGAATCTTCTGGCATAGCAATCGCTCGTCTTGAACTGTACGAGACTTCTCTCCAAAGGAAGACAGATATGATACTGCAAGTTCATAGGCTCCATCTAGGACGAATTGGTTTATACAGTAGTAGTAATGAGAATACCAACTATGAAGATACATGGCCAGTTCTAGTGAAAATAGAATGCATGAATGAAATATACTTCCACTACCTTAGAACGCTATTATTTACCTTTTCGATATTTAGATAAAATATCTTTGAAATAGTCTTGTATGTTATTCATAAAAAGTACAAAAAGACAAAGTTATTACCAATAAAATAGATATTTTTCGTTTTTGAATGACAGGACAGATTGCGAACGTTTGAAAACCATGTTTTGAAAATGGAATTAAATACCTGGATCAGCTGACAATCCCAAGCACAGTTTTCGAAGATGACCAGCTATAACACTCGAAGAATCCATTATTGTGATTAATATTTTTATGCCATTTACATCTTAATTGGGCGGGCGGTTGTAAATTGAATGTCTGCCTAAATTTTGCAATTTAACACCAAAATTTGTCGTTTCATGAGTTAGTTATTCTTTAGGAAGACAAAATAATGAAGCACTGTAGTAATCATTTACTAATTATTCTCTGCCATGAGTAATTGGTGGTTATTTACGACAATAATTGCGATTTTTCCCAACCAAACCAAACCCAACAAACAATCCAAGTAACAATTTTTCAAATTATGACAACGACATTTTTTCTTTGACTTTGACATATATATTTATTCTTTTTTATGATCGGGTTACGGCCTATAATAGCTATGGCCTATGGTTACGGGGCTATGGCAATGCTGCTTGCATACGAGGACAGGACAGTAAGGGACACCAAACATCAAGCTGAGAAGATCATTCGGCAAGCTGCCTGATATAGCATGCAGTTTGCTGCTGCCCTTTACTGTCCTGCCAGGTTCAGGCACCATTACCAAATCCTGCTGCCCAACTCCTGTTCTCTCGCTTGCACACCATAGCGGTGCTCACCATTTGTCTCGCTTACACGCTAGATTGGCCAAGGTTTGCCCATAGGGTTTGCCAAATATTGAAACGGTTGATCGCTGCTGCCCTCGAAGAGCGCTCAACGTTACTCTAGAACTTTACTCTCTCTTACAACAGATACACTACAGACCAGGGATGATAGGGATATTCATATCCGTATCCGAAACAACCGGATATCCGAAATAAAAAAATATCCGTATCCGTATCCGAATCCGATATAAAAGTTTCGAATAATTTCGGATACAGGCAGTCTCCAAACTTGATGATCACAATGTCAGTGCCACAATGTGTATAATAGGGTTATTGAGTTGAAACTCGGTTTGTGGCTCAAGTATCGCCCGCTTAATATCCGAAACCGAAATTATCCAGATAATCCGAAATAATTTAATATCCGTATCCGAATCTGGTATAATAATTTGTAAATATCCGTATCCATATCCATATCCGAAATTACACATCCGTAACATCCCTGCTACAGACTTGTTTCTGTACAGTTGTTTTTGTACTGAACAGTGTTCATTATCAAATGTTTCTCAGTGGTAAACTTAAATAAAAAACAGATCACATATTATTCAATACCATTTCTTTATTATAATAACCTAACAAGTAGATACTAAAAAATATTATTCTTACTTTACTCTTATATTCACAGAATTCTTTATACCTACTATGAATTCTGTGCATATGGAATCTATAAAAAAAAACCATCCATAGGTCAATTCTAATATTAATCAGAAAACAACCAGGTATTTAACTTTTTTTTAAGGTGAATTGAATCTCTTAATTATATTTTTACATTTATGTACCTACATAATATAACATAATAAGATGTAAGTACATTATTGAAAAATTTAACAAAAACAATGATACAAGTAAAATTTATCTACTTCAATAATTAATTACTTGGTTACAGAATAATTTTAAACTGAGAACCAATACCAGTTTTAAAAGAAAATCAAGCGAGATTAGTTTTGAAACATAATAATACAAGATTATGCTCACTTGTTGCCGAGACTATACTGCTATTATATAGAATCAGTTCTTGTTATGCTGATGTTGAATTAAAAAACATGTAATTTTTCTTAAAATAATCAAAAAGTCAACTAAAAAGGTCTACAAATCTCAGAGTTTGCGCAGGTCTAATACAAATACACTGCCATCACTAGCACTAGCACCAACCTTGGTGCCTCTTGAATTCCAACAGACTTCGAAAATGCCACCTGTTCCCTTGTAGGAATGCACGAGGCCACCGGTCTGAGTTGACCAAATATGCACACATTTATCAAAAGAACCACTTGCCAAAAATTTCCCATCAGGAGAGAATGCTACACTGTAAACAGGTTCCGTATGCTTTGTCAAAGTGTGTATGCAAACACCTCTCTCGACATCCCACAATCTGACCGTGGAGTCAAATGAGGCACTTGCCAGAATCAAGTTCATGTTAGGGTTCTGTGTTCCAGGACCAGTAGGTGACCATTTGATGGTATAAATCTCTTTTGAGTGAGCTTGTAAGTCATGAACACAGGTATCTTGGTTCATTGACCAGATCTTCAAAGTCATATCATCAGAGCATGATGCTAGTAGTTTTCCTTGAGGGTCCCACTTGATGGCATTAACTTCATTCTACAAAAAAAAAACAACATTTAAATTAAACCAAGAAATTGTACATACTCAAAGTAATAGAAATGAGAAAGTATGCTTCTTACAGTGTGTCCTTGGAAACTTTTGATTGGTTTGTCAGCATTTAGCTTGCACACATGAATGCATTGATCAGTGGAACATGATGCAAATGATGTGTTGGTTTGCCAGTCTACATCTAAGGCTGGAGCCAAATGGAAGGAAAACTGTTGAGTGCATTGCCCTGTTGATGCATCCCAAATAATTGTTGTTTTATCCACCTGAAAAAACATATTTGGTACTAATTCTGTTTTTTAATTAACATGAAAGTAATATTTATGCAGCTCTTGGTTAATTGATTAGATAGATTTTTATACAAACATACCCCTGCACTCAAAATATAATTTCCTCTTTTATTCCACTTCAATGCAAAAATTGGCCCTTTGTGTTGACCAAGTGTTGATGCCAATGTGCCATCAGTTGTCCAAATTCTTGCATATCCATCATATGAACCTGTTGCTAACAGATTGCCATCACACTGAAATAACATTCAATAGTTTTACATTATGTTATCAACAACATAATTTACAATATTGCTGAATATAAACATACATTCCAGTCCAAAGAAGTGACATCTTTGTTACTGGGCACTTCTGCACCACCTTTCTGAATGCAATGTCTGAGTACCAGCTGATTGGGAGTAGTTGCTGGATTGTCTGACATATCCCATATTCTAAAAAATAAATACAGACCCAAATGAGAAACAATGATACATGCTTTTGAAGGATAAATTATAGCATAAAGTGTTGTTTAAATAACCTTGCAGTACTATCACCAGAGCCGCTAGCTAGCAAGTCAGTGCTCGGGTTCCAGGCACAAATGAACACTTCAGACTCATGGCCTCGGAGTATGGTTGCCTTGCTGGCGGGGATCTCTATGGAGGTGTCCACCTCCATGTTTTCTGGAGGAGCTGTTGGTGTGGCAGAGATGGTACTTGTACTAGTTGTAGGGGTTGTTGTGACGGACGTTGTTGTGATACAAGTTGTAGCCTGTAAATATAATAATATAAATGATCATATGAAATTATCAAGACATTCTTTGGAAAACAAATGTTTTATTGATAGATTAGAACTTACTTCAACTCCATTTTGCTCACTACCAGAGCTGGGTTCAGCTTTGATGGCCTGCTTCTGAGCATTGTGAGCATTCTGCCTTGCTGCTACTATGTCTGGGGTGACTGCATCAATCAAGCTGAGGCTCTCCGTAATGCGTGTTTCGGTGCCTTGAAAAAATAAGAATTAAATAATATGTTTTTTAATTAAATAATGTGTTTTTTAGTAGTATTATTGAAATATTTTTCAAGTATGTTTAGTTACCATCTTCTCCAATTATAATTTCAGCTTCAGTATACTGTAAGCCTTTTTGTAGTATGTTCAGTAGAGCAGCCGGGGGTACCAATGCTCCATTGATATTGCTTTGTGATATATGCGACTCTATGCCAAATGTGTATGCTGAATGGTGAAAACCTAAAAATAAGATGTATGTAAGGAAAAATTAAATTATTTATTTATTGAAATTAGGCTACTACAATATGTACAGTCCAATCAGTAACCCCCTTAACAAGGAGATAGACATAGACATTAATTCAAGGCAGTTTGTATGGTAGGGGGGTTAGCAGATGGTGACGCTGACCATACATAAAATGACAAAATACAATAGAATCAGTCAAGTTATCTAAGGGTAGTCGTGAAAACGATCTATAGATAGCTCAACTGATTCGGGTCACTGCCAGTCGGGAAAAAAAATTACTACATTGATAAAATCTGCTATAAAAGGGCATAATTTTGTATATATGTACCTATGTAAATTCTTAGTCTTCTATTATAAGAATTTACATACTTACATTGACCTAAAACTTGTTAGGAATTAGGTTGGTATGGCATAGTATGGACTATGGTACCTACATCTTGGTGCTAGTGAACTTTACAAAATATCTACAAATATTACTTGAGTTTTCAGTACAATTAAGTACATAGGTAACTGAATAATTAAGATTTATGGAGAAAAATGTACCTATGCAAGTTTGAACAGAGTAAGTTCCGGCAAATAAGCGTTCATTGAACTGTCATGAATTTGATAAAATATGCCATACCTGACTCCTGTAAGTAGCGATAAACAAGGAAATTGACCTCGTCGCTAGAAAAACTCATTTTTTCTCACGCTTTTACTAGGGATCATCTAAAATAAATAAAACTATTGTTCTAAACCAAGTAACATCAAATCAAACAAGACGCACGCACACACAGCTAGTAGCATAGCCACCATAGAGATATAAAAAACCAAAAAGAATGGCCGATGCTATTTTACCGTTCAGTGATGTGAATAAGTGAGGAAATTTCTTAGGTCATTGGTCAGCATGGTCAGCAAATTAGAGAATCAGCAGACCAGACACTTTGGCAGAACAGCCCCCTTAGCATGGCAATTGTCTAGGTACCGGAGAATAGATAAAAATGACAGTAATGACATTAGAGTAAAAGTAACTTTTATCCACATTCTTCCCGTTTTATCTACACTCTAATGTCATTACTGTCATTTTTATCTATTCTCCGGTACCTAGACAAAGGCCATGCTAAGGGGGCTGGGCATGAACAGGGAAGAACCATTCAGAGAGAACTTTTTTCTTTTTCAAGAGACAGAACATATATATATAGGTACCATGCTAAATCTATGAGACAGAAAGTGAGGGGGAGGAGAGAAGGAAGAAGAAGGAAAGAAAAAAAAAAAAACTTACACACACATGTAAGCAATAAATACTTTGACTTTGAAGAGAGAACAGACTGATAGTGCCGCACCAGTAGGGCAGCAGCAAAGAAAAAGATCATTTATTTACAGAAACACATTTAGGATATGAATATGTAACATCATGTTTTACCGATTTCGGTGTGCTTTTTGGGTGCAAACCGAGAGAATCATTTATTTATTTATTTATTATCTAAACATAAAAGAAAAGGGCTTTGTCGCTGAGCGACTATATCGCCCAATCGGTAACATCTTAGGTCAGTCTTCTAAAGTCTTCTTCATCTTCTCTATCACTTCACTTCTTGGTTTCTTCTGGTTTTACTTCACTCCCCGGCTTCTTCTTCTCTTTATTCCTTCTTCCTCTTCATATTTTTATTAATGGCAACTAACTGTAAACTGTATTAACAGTATATTCTGCAAATGTCAAGTATCTTCACCTCTCAAATATGTATTATGTCACGTCAATTTGGTTTTGAAAAAACATGGCGACTTGTTATTTCAAAACCAACGAAAATCTTTCGTCAAATGAGAAATTTACTTGAATACTCCCCCATTCCATTTACCAAATCTCCTGTTACGTAATCCAAAGCTTCATTAGTAAAATGCCACCGAAATTACATAATAAAACCTAGTAAAACACGAGAAAAGTAAATAAAATAGCAGAGCCACAAGCTCCTTCAAAAATGGCGAAAGAAGTCCGAGAGAATCATAGTTTAGCAATTAATCATTTTTTAGCATGGTACCTTTTTATGGAGAGAATAACATGCTTTAGTGCTTCTTTAGTGACACCAAGTGACACAAATCAAAATCAAATTAAATGTGTCAAACAGTATTCTTGGATTATTATTATTATTGGGACTTCTTTCGCCATTTTTGAAGGAACTAGTGGCTCTGCTATTTTATTTAGTTTTCTCGTGTTTTACTAGGTTTTATTATGTAATTTCGGTGGCATTTTACTAATGAAGCTTTGGATACGTAACAGGAGATTTGGCAAATGGAATGGGAGAGTATTCAAGAAGTTTTTTCATTTGACGAAAGATTTCCGTTAGAGTTTTGAAATTACAAGCCACCATGTTTTTTCAATTGACTCAAATTGACGTGACATATTTGAAGAAAGATTTAAAGTGAAAAGAAGAAGAAGGAATAAAAAGAAGAAGAAGAAGAAACCAAGAAGTTAAAGAATATGAAGACCTATATGATGAAGACCTATATTTGATGATGTTTGTTACCGATTGGGCGATATAGTCGCTCAGCGACAAAGCCCTTTTCTTTTTTTTGTAAATAAATAATAATAATTATGATTATGTCGCTGAGCGACTATATCGCCCAATCGGTAATAAACATCATCTAGGTCTAGGTCTTCATCATATAGGTCTTCATATTCTTTATGGTTTCACTTCACTTATTGGTTTCTTCTTCTTCTTCTTTTATTCCTTCTTCTTTTCACTTTGACTTCACTTCAAATCTTTCTTCAAAATATGTATTACGTCACGTCAATTTGAGTCAATTGAAAAAACATGGCGGCTTGTCTTTTCAAAACTCCAAGGGAAATCTTTCGTCAAATGAGAAAACTTCTTGAATACTCCCCCATTCTATTTGCCAAATCTCCTGTTACGTATCCAAAGCTTCATTAGTAAAATGCCACCGAAATTACATAATAAAACCTAGTAAAACACGAGAAAACTAAATAAAATAGCAGAGCCACTAGTTCCTTCAAAAATGGCGAAAGAAGTCCTATCCACGGGTAGAAATGTTCCCAATCAAAAGCGTGGACTTGTATATAATCTGTGCATGGCTCAGAAAATGATGTATGACAGCGAATGAGTCGCTATTTTGGGTCATGAACGATTGAGTTCTATTGAATGAATGAGTGTGTTTGTTTGTTTGTATCTCTCTAAATAACCGTCTGTGCATTTGTTGTTATTGTGCTGAGCGAGTAGTTTGCGTCGATTAATTTCCGCCTAAGTATTTCTGTTCCACATTAGCTGCAAATATACGGTTTGTACCTTCAGTACGATGTATTATAAGTGCTGTGCTGTGCCAGGTTGCACCAATACGCGAAAGGACGCTATATTACGCAAATTCCCAGTGTGTAGTCAAAGACTCAAAAAGTGGCTCGATTGTATAAACAGTGATGCGTTGAGAAACAAGAGCTTGAACGAGATTTCAGGACTCCAAGTGTGCCACAGGCTTTTGAGGCCCGATTTGTGACTCCTAAATCACGACTTCGACCGATACTGTAAGATTAGAAAACAGGTTGCTTACTGAAATGCAAAAAAAAGCACATATTAAATATAAGAAAAAATTGTAGAAACAAAATAAATGAATCTTTGTACTTTCGTTGTTTTCTATCAGCACAACACCTTCCTTCCCATAAGATAGGAACGAAAACAATAGGTAGGTAGGTACTAACTACCCCAGCTAATATGGTAGAATGATCATTCTGCTCAGTGCAGTAAAAAAAAAAAACAAGAATGAAATATAAAATTAAATGTCATACATCATTTTCTGATAGCCAATCAGGAGTAAGTAACTACTACATAGGCTGTGACACAAGTCTACACCAAAATGTTCCTGACATGTCTATCTGATTTATCTCTACCTAATCTGTGGTCCTATCCTATCATAATCATATTCTTGGATAAATCAGGCATCTTGTTGCTGCCATTGGTAGAGTAGTGACTCAGTAGTGATGCTGCCCTCGTCAGAGTAATATTGTTCTGTGTGCTGCCCTCACTTCTTGCCCTCGTGTGCAAGCAGCATGACATGACGTGACAATGACAGCTGACAATTTTGATAGAATATGTGTCATGTGCTTTATCTATCAATATTTTTATTTTTTCTCCAATCCAACCAAGATTGTATTTTGTTTCGAAATATTTAATGTTTTATCTCCGAAATTACTGCACTCAAACAAAGATTAGGATAATTATCTGCACTAATGAATCCCAAGTGTGAAGAGGCTAGAGGCCGTGATGATAAACCCTTTGAAGGCATGGCTATAAGTGATTCTGAACCACTCCAGAGATTGAACTGCAGAAGCCCATGTTCACGTTGCGGAAAGTCGCGAATGTATTTTTGCTATACTTGTTTTATTCCTGTCTCATTACTCCAAGACCAAGTCCCAGTGTGCTCTGTAAGAATTTGTTTTCTTCTCTGTAGATCCTTTTAACTTCAATTTGTGTGTAATGACTAACATACATTTATTTTCAGTTACCTATAAAAGTTGATATAATCAAGCATAGAAAAGAAATCGATGGTAAAAGCACAGCAGCACATGCAGCAGTCTTAGCCCCCCATGATATAAATGTTTATACATATCCAGATGTCCCTAATTATAAACTAGATGGAAGGACTGTGTTACTTTACCCAGGTGCTGACTCAAAGACAGTTTCTGAACTATTTACAAACATACAGGAGCCCACCTACTCTGAATTCATGCTCTCACAGTTACCAGCTGGATACAATGTAGGCACACTCAGGACACAAATTTTGAGTCATAGAAGTGAAAATCAAATATTCCATGTAAGAAACTTGCCTATTGACAGAGTAATACTAATAGACAGTACTTGGAATCAAAGTAGGGGCATATATTCAGATGAAAGACTACAGAAGATTCCCAAGATAGTATTACAAAACAGGCCATCACAATTTTGGAGACACCAAAAAGGTAGTCCAAGATGGTACCTCTCTACTGTGGAGGCTTTGCATCAATTAACGCTGGAATTGCATTTATGTGCTTGGGGTTGCAGTGAGCATTACAGATCAGATCTCACCAAAGACTATCCCGTCCATAAGGAAGATGACCACCCCCACTGCACTCCATACAATGGGCAATATGATAACTTGTTATTTTTCTTTAAATTTATGTATGAGAAATTACATTCACTTTATAGCCACGATGACTTATTAGCCTATAAAAGGCCAATGACATAGTTGATTAAAATAACAACAGAGATTATCATAGGCTAAAATAATAAAAGAAGTTACAATAATCATTTTATTTTTATTATTATAAACATAATTTCATATTAGCATGTTTTACCTACACAGTAGGTTACAGCTTCTTTAATTATAAACTAGATTAGAAGATCCGGCCGACATACTGTCTATATTTTATCAGAAACCCAATTGTAAAACAGGGAAGACACATCTAATGACAACGATTTTAGTTGCATTTAAATCAGCATACATACATACATAAAATCACGCCTCTTTCCTGAAGTGGTAGGCAGAGACTACAATCAAATCAGTTAATATTGGCCATTATCAAAAGTGATAGTCAATGAAGAATAGACCTAAACATGAGCCAATTCATTTCTATTGATATACATTGATAATGATTTAAATAGTACCTATATTTATTAAAAAATCAAAAGTTACATTTATTTACAGAAAAAAGCCGTGTTGGCCGAATGGGGTACGTATGGAATACTAACTTCTGCAAGATGTGGGCATGTATCAAATATGTGTTTGGACATGCCTCTGACTACCCCCCTTACACATCTTCATAGGATCTGGAATAAGTAACATAAAAGATCTGAGAGAATGTCTACCGCACTTTGGGGATACAGTCGTGAACCTGGTGACGTTTAAAACTAGTGCACATATTTATAAAACTTAACAAAATGCACTAGATCCAGTTGATCCATTTATATTATCACAAATTGTATATACAATACCTAACTTCTTAGGTTATAGTTATTTACAAGTCTAAAACATAAACACTGCTGTCAGTGGTACAAACACCAACCTTGGTGCCTCTAGAGTTCCAGCAGACTTCGAAAATGCCACCTGTTCCCTTGTAGGAACGCAAAAGTTCTCCAGTCTGAGTTGACCATATGTGTACACATTTATCTGAAGAACCGCTAGCTAAAAGTTTGCCATCTGGCGAGAATGATACACTGTAGACTGGATCAGTGTGCTTAGTGAAAGTGTGAATGCATACACCTCTCTCAACATCCCACAATCTGACAGTAGAGTCAAATGAAGCACTTGCCAGAATCAAGTTCAGGTTGGGGTTCTGTGTTCCAGGTCCAGTAGGTGACCACTCAACGGCATACAGCTCTTTTGAGTGACCTTGCAAATCATGGACACACGTATCCTGGTTCATTGACCATATCTTCAAGGTTGTGTCATCAGAGCATGATGCTAGTAGCTTTCCTTGGGGATCCCACTTGATGGCATTTACTTCATTCTAAAATAAGTGATAGTAATGTTAGAATTCATTCTAGATAATATACCTACAAATTGTGCTGTATTTAAAAACTAAAGTTTCCACTTACAGTATGTCCTACAAAGCTTTTGATTGGTTTCTCAGCATCCAGCTTGCATACGTAAATGCATTGATCAGTGGAACATGATGCAAATGTTGTGTTGGTCTGCCAGTCTACATCCAAAACTGGTCCCAAATGAAAAGAAAATTGCCGGGTACAATGCCCTGTTGCTGCATCCCAAATAGCTGTTTTATTATCCACCTGGTAAAAAGTTTTTCTATATAGTTTTTCATCAAATGTATGATGTCCCAAACATGACATTAATTATTTCTAATGATTTAAGGTGCTGCCTCGGTTCGGAAACAATCTTGATAGATAAAACTAAGATTTATTATTGAACATACCCCTGCACTCAAAATGTAATTTCCCATTTCATTCCATTTTACTGCAAAGATTGGTCCTCTGTGTGGACCAAGTGTTATTCCTAATGTGCCATCAGTTGTCCAAACTCTAGCATAGCCATCATATGATCCTGTTGCTAATAAATTGCCATCATGCTGAAAAGTAAATAATTAATTTGGAGTATTACATTTATCCAATAATTTACTAAACAATTCTAAAATAATATTTACATACATTCCAATCGAGTGAAGTCACATCTTTATTACTGGGTATTTCTGCACTACCTTTGCAATGTCTAAGTACTAGGTGATTGCGGTTAGTTGCAGGATTGTCTGACATATCCCATATTCTGAAAATTATTTTATTTGATGTAAGTGAAGCGAGATGTGTGTCGGATCTTAGTAGGTGAAAATCTGTGTTAACTGCACAGCCCTCAGGAAAGGAGATAGATTTTATGAAGCAGGTAAAAAACTGTTTTTAAAAGCATTTACCTTGCAGTACTGTCACCAGAGCCGCTAGCTAGCAAGTCAGTGTGTGGGTTCCAGGCGCATATGAATACTTCAGACTCATGGCCTCTCAGTATAGTTGCATTGCCGGCAGGGATCTCTACTGATGTGTCCACCTCCATGTTTTTGGAGTTAAAGGTAGACACAGTATGTACTTGTTCTATATTTTGTAAAGAGTTATTATTACCTGAAGATATTAAATAAATAGGAAGAATAATTAGAAGGAATAAAAGGAAATTACGATAAAAAAAAAACAACATTCATAACTTACTTCAACTGTTTTATGAGATGATTTTATCGACCCTCTGTTCTACTCTACATGTTGTAGAATCTGAAAATTTAATTTATATATGTATAACAAAAAATGGTAGACTGTAGGTTAGGTACCGACATTCAGCCGATCGCACAATTCATATTGATCTAATTTATATTTTTTTAATGATGCTACTTCCAGAGAAATGATAAACTCGGAGAAACTCTGGCTACTTCTTTCCGTATTCTGTGTCATCTTATCAGATTTTAAGTATAAAAAATGTTGTATCTTTACGGAGAATTGATTGTACATTTTCATAGATGAAAATTACCGCGAAATCACCTATCACACCGCACAAATCTTAGTTTATTTTATTTTTGTATCTTTGATTTTCGATGAGTTGGTTTAGTTTTGATTTTGAGTTAGTTTAGTTATGCCCGAAGCGTTAAATCACGCACGTTAGTTAAGAAGCTATTTCTGCGACTTTTTCAACAACAATTAGAAATTAAAAAAAAAAATACAGTGGCACTCCCCGAGAGTGCCGACAGAAGTGAAAACCTGAACTAGGTTTCGGTAATGGTTCTAAACTTAAAAAAAAAAATTTTTGTAGATACAAAAAAATATAAATTGCAAAAAGTTAATGTTCTACTGAGAGAGACATTTTACAGACAACCGTATTTTGCCTGGCGGGCATGCCCGTGCGTGTGTGCGAGCGAAATCATGGATCTGTCCGACAGGCAGATCCGAAGGGCATAGACACCCGTGCGTGTATGGCTGGCTTATTACAGGCTATTCAAGTGCATTTATCAATCATCTTGAGCATCAATGAGCATCCTCATGAGAGGTGAAGATATTTGACATTGGCTACAGTTTACATTTAGTTGCCATTATTAAAAAGAAGAAGAGGAAGAAGGAATAAAGAGAAGAAGCCGAGGAATGAAGTGAAACCAGAAGAAACCAAGAAGTGAAGTGAGAGAGAAGAAGAAGAAGAAGACTGAGCCAAGATGTTACTGATTGGGCGGTATAGTCACTCAGCGACAAAGCCCTTTTCTTTTTTGTTCATATAAATAAATAATAATAATAATCAATGAGCATCCTTGAGCATCAAACAAAAGCCATTCAAAAGCCTTTTCTTAGTTCATTGTCAAAAGCCATAGATTTAGCATGGTACCATGGTACCTTTTTGGTACAGATCAAAAGCCGATTCATCAATCATTCACTCATTCTCATACACCTTTCATACACTCATCTAAAAAAACAAGCACTCTTATTCACTCATTCATTCCTCGGTGATTTCAAGTTACGTCAAAAGTGATTAGAAAATTATTTCTGTGAGTGATTATTGTGAAGAACTCATCTTGGATTGGTATTTAAGATAAAAGCAAAGGTAAGGATTATTGCTAACAAATCGTTAGTGCCTTTGCTTTTATAATATTAGGCTTGCAAGTTATGATAGTGCCTTGTCTTGTTTGGGTTAATGACGCCATTTTGTCGCGCCGGCTGATCACAGGAATTATTATTTTACGATCAATTTCTGTGGGTAGGGCATGGTGTAATTATTTATTTATAGATTGGCCTAATGAGAAAAAAATATAAATAAGAGTTCTAAGTGAAAGCATATATTCCGTGAACTGTTCCGGTAGGTACCTAATGTTGATTGATTTGTGTCGCACCCAACCAAACTGCCGAAATCATTTGCATCCGTCTAAGATTCTTTTTGAATATAGTTGGTGTGTAATGTATCCTTTAGATTGTCCACCAAATACGTTTGCACTAGGTAGTATACATTCTAAAATTGGTGCTAGGCACCAATAATATGTAGATAGACTTACTTAGTAATTTTTGGTGCAATGTCTGATGCTTTTGTCAGGCCTTCCTATTCGAACATATTTTTTTTTGCATAGTAGCCCCTGTAGATGTTATATAGTGCCAATTGCACTAACAAAGTTGTGTAAATAGATGCCTATTAATGTGTGTTTTCATGTAAGAAAAATGCTTTAATTTTTATGATTTGTTTCTTGCTTTGTTACGTTTATTGAAAACCTTTGCAATAAAATATGATTTACTTTGGTAGGTACCTAGTTCGTTTAGTGGATCATTCCTGGGGTGACTCAGGGAGGTTTTCATTTCTATGTGGCAAAGTTGAATTAACTATGGTGGTATAGTGAAGATGACAGAGTTGGGCTGTATCTAATAGGAAGTACCTAGTTGACTTTACCCATGGAAGTTATTAAGCTGTTTGTGAGGATTGCTAATTGATTTCTTTTGTTTTATTGCTTGCAGAAGAGGAAATGATTAATCATTTGCCAAAATAATGACTATATCAATGAAAGAACAAGAGCTTATGCCCGGGGAGGTAAGATTTTGAATACTACTTATTTTCTTGTTTATCTGTGACAAAGCATTAGTTTAAATGTTATTAATTTCTACAGATGGCCTTCCCTGAGGGCAAATTGAAGGCCTTAGAAGAAAAGATATCACATCCTCGATGGGTGGTACCTGTATTGCCAGAACAAGAGCTAGAAGCTCTGCTGGTTGCCAGTACTGAGCTTGCATTAAAAGGTTAGTATTAAAATAAACATGCTGTACTGTTTTATACTACAGCTATAGCTAACAGGTTAGATATATAATTTGTTTTGTCAACAGGTGAAGATGTGAACCATTTGGCATGCCAGCGTTTCTACAATGACGCACTAACACTATCATTCACCAAAATACTGACAGATGATGCAGTTTCATCCTGGAAGAATAACATACAACAATGTGTACGCACAAACTGTGAGAAGCTTGTCAGACTGTGTGCTATGAAAATGGATGATCCTAGATTCTTGAACTTGCTCTCAATGGCACTGAATCCAAACAACAAGTAATTATATTTTTTATGAAAACATTCTATTAAAATAATCATAACTGAGTGAATAATGTTTTATTGTCTGTTATAAATGTTTATTAATGATTTTCTTCCAGATTTCACACATTCAATGCATCACGCACATCAGAAGGTTTATCCATGTCTTCATCATCAACCACCTCCCCTGCTGGCCAGGGATCGCAAGAGGAAGTGTTTGCTAGGTCACATGACCATCGCTCGCCCAGAGGTTGGCTGGTTCATCTTATAAATATGTAAGTTATTGAATTTTGGAGCATAGATAATGCCAAAGTTTCAATTTGGGTATCTGGAAAAATTTGTAGTTTATAGTGTAAGAGTTTTCATTGCAGTATTGTAGTCTTGTTTTAAACTAAAGAAATATTTTTTTTTATACAGCTTTGGTCAGAATGGTGGATTTGTTAGACTGCGTGAGAGGTTTGAAGCTATTATGGGGGGCCTGAAGCCTGATCTCACTGCATCCATTAATTCCATTGAAAAGGTCACCACAGACACAACAGAAAAGGAATCAGAGGTGGAAAAGTCTGAGACGGTTGAGACCATTGAATGTGTACCAGTCATTGCAGACAATGTTGATGTGAGTAATTTAGCCTAATTTCAGAAAAACTAGTTTGAATGGAGGCTTGCAACAAGTTACCTTAAATTCTGCTAAATCTTGGCATTTGCGAAATATGTATTTCGATGTGCCTCTAATATCATAAGGATGTCAATTTTGCTTTGGTTATAAAGTCGTGACGCTGTTTTGTCTCTATAAATCTGATAATTTATTTTAGCTGACTCCATCTCGCCCTGAACCATCTTCAATGGAGCAGTCTATGACTGGTGAATCTCGGGTGGCTGCGGTTTGGCAGCTCTTGAGGCCTCTGGGTCTATGTCACGATCTTCTTACCACTTACACTGTCACCACATACTTATCACCAGTACTGGTAAGTTGTTAGGCGTTATTGAGTCAATGCAATAAAAAATCATATTTTCATATTTTTTGGTCGTCAAACTAATTTGCGCCTGTTTATAGGAGTGCATACCAACACTTTTGGAAAGTTTAACTGATGAAGAGCTAAAAAGGGAAGCTCGAGGGAGTGAAAATAAGACTGATACTGTTTCTTGTTTGATCCGCGCTTGTAAATACGTTTCAATAAAGACGCCCTGCCATCACAGTCTGCTGAAATGTAAGTAGTTAATGATTTTTTTTACATTACATGACAAAGTTTACAGACGCATTTTTCCCTATTTATTTTATTATACTTTTATTGTCATTAAGAATGCAGTCGTGAATTCTTAGAAATTAATTAGCATTGATGCAGATCATTACAATATTTTAATATTGCTATAACGCTGAGAATACATGAATGATTAAACATGACATAGTTTAGTAGTTTATAGAATGTATAGTATTCGAGGGCCAGGTATCAGCTCAATGCTAAGAAAAATTTTGTTTCATACTCTCTTTATATTGAAGCATAGATAAACTAGCGGTTTACCGCGGCTTCGCTCATGTGCTACTAACATAATCTGATGTGGAATCAGATAGATCAGCAGCTGTTTGCTAGGTTTGTCTAGGGTTGTCACTCAAGTAATGTTCAGCGTTCACCAAACTATGATGTTTCACTTATAAATTCTACCAGATTTGTTACAATTTTCAATGTTTACGTCACTGCTAGGAGTCTTAATAATGGAATTCACAAAACTTCACTAAATTACCGAAAACGAAAATTTAAGTTACAGAGTTTTCATCTTTTTATTAAAAACTAGAAACTAAAACTAGAAAACTAGATTAAAATTAGTGCCAGGAATACGATTTTTCATACAAACGTTTTTTGTCCTTTTCACCCTCTTAAGGGTTGAATTTCAAAAAATCCCTTAGAACACCCTTACCCACCAAGACGGACATACCCTCAAAATTTCAAGTCTCTACGATCAGCGGTTTAGGCTGTGCGTTGTCTGTGAGTCAGGACAAAGAGATTTATTAATATAAGAAGATGACAACCCTAAGGAATTACCGTTTTGACGTCTTGTTCCTCATTGGTTAATTTCTGCTGTCAGGTGAAAGAACTGTAAGTCCAATGTTTACAAAAATTCCACATCGAGTTTGGCTTGAGTTAAGGGGTAAACATCATTAATGTATTCTCAACATACTGTGGTTTTTCATACGTGAAAGATTTTTTCGGTTACAACCTACCCAATTTTATATTTATCTAATTAGTGTAAGTAGATGTGAAGTTAGTGAATGTTTTGTCACTGTTCGTGGATCGTCGAGCGGGCTCGTTCGGGATCGGTCGCACACCCTGTAGCTGCCAAGGGGCGTATCCACACCGCCTCTTGGCTTCTACATCGTCTGTGATCGCATCCCTGTATCATCGCATCGCCCTACCATCTGTAATTCTACACTTTGTGCTTACTTCAGTCTGCTTGTTCTGTGTCCAGGGGGGGTTAAAATGAACTCTTATTTCCTGGCAGTTTTTGAACTGCATGTCAATTTTGACGAAGAAACGAATCTGAAATGGCGGCGCTTATCATGTTTTCTCGCTTGCACACTATTGTGCAAGCAAGAGAACATGATAATCGCTCTCATAAAATCTCAATAAATCGCTATCGACTGCACTAGTGTGCACGCGAGAGAACATGATAGCTTGCGACGTTTCTTTAAATGAAACTGTGTTATGCGAAATTGACATGCAGTTCAAAAACCGCCAGGGAATAAAGAGTTCACGTTAACCCCTAGATATTATTTTGATGTTGTGTAATATTTGCATAATTATTATGATTAAAAATTATGTGAAAAACAAATTATACAAATTGTATTTGGTTTAGTAAAAGTATGTACGCAGCTCTAGAAATGTTCCGGCTAAAGATGATACTGCGATTGCTACAAATGTCGTCGTTCAATGGCAAAATGTCAGCACTGCACGAGATCAATCAACTTATCGCAACCTTCTCACAACAACCCAAGCCTGAGTGGCTCACGCCAGCTGTGATTACAGTAAGACATCTTACTTGTCTTTATATTTTCATTTTTATCAACATTGATAGTGACTGCATTTTATATAAATGATAAACGTAATAAGATAACAATGTATGCAAACGATATATGTGGACCTGTAGAAACCTGATTAGCAATGAAGGCTGTTATTTTCCAGAACTGGATTCGCGAGAACAATGTTGTAGACATCGTTTTACGTGATTCGCTCCACCAACCTCAGTATGTGGATCGATTGGAGAAAATGCTTCGGTTTATGATCAAAGAGAATTCACTCACCCTGGATGATTTAGATGCGATATGGAAGGCTCAGCATGGGAAACACGAGGCTATTGTTAAGAATCTTCACGATTTGCTGGCGAAACTCGCGTGGGACTTCACACCAGATCAGCTGGATCATCTGTTCGACTGTTTCAAAGTATGTCACATACATTTTTTTTTTTTTATTAACCTATGTCATCCCACTGCTGGGCAAAGGTCTCCCCCAATTTCTTCCATCTGTCACGGTCTTCTGCCACGTCCCACCAGTGCTCTTCAAAGGCATCCAGGTCGTCACGCCAACGTTTTCTCGGCCTGCCCCGGCTTCGCCGCCCATCTGCAGGCACCCATGTCGTGACAATCCCTGCCCACCTATCGCTATCCATACGACTCACGTGTCCCGCCCAGCACCATTTTAATTTTGCAGTTTTTTCTCCAACGTCTGCAATCCCGGTCTTCGCCCGAAGAGTAGAGTTTCTGACTCTGTCGGTCACATACATAAATCTATATATTATTTTTGACTCTCATTCGAACTTGACGCCCGATGTTCTTGCTTTCAGGCTAGTTGGGCTACATGCAATAAGAAACAAAGTGACAAACTTCTAGAAGTAATAAGGAGGCTCGCAGAAGACGACAAAGATGGCGTTATGGCAAACAAGGTTGGCAATCGTTAAACTTCGCTGTATTCTTCTGATTTGATAAGACAAGCACCTTTAACCATATTTTTTGTATCAGGTTTTGGTGCTATTTTGGAATCTTTCCCACTCAGAAGAAGCATGCACAGAGATAGTGGATATGGCGTTGTCGAACCTTGTGAAGATTTTGGACTACAGCTGTAGTCAAGATCGTGACACACAAAAGACCCTGTGGGTAGATAAGTGTGTTGAAGAATTGAAAGCTAGAGAGAAGTGGGTATTGCCCGCGTTAAAAATGTTGCGAGACATCTGCTGTTTGTATGAAGCGGGCGGAGGCACGGGCGTCCGGCCCCACGTCACGAGGCAGGAGCTTATTGATCGACTACAAACTCAACATTCTCTCGTCATACTCGTCACAGACTCCTTGACCTGCTATATGGATGGAGTCCGTAATAAACTTGCAGGTTACTTTCTCTTTTGTATACTCTTCTATTCGACTTATATTAAGCAGATTAATGAACATAGATGTTTTCAGAGAATGGTACGATCGATTGGGAAAACTGGCTGCCAGATGGAAGGTACCCGCATGCTGCTCAAGTTCATGAGCGATTAAGTTTTCTGAGGTTTCTGTTGAAGGATGGACAGCTGTGGTTGTGTGCGGAACAGGTTTGTTGGTGAAATGACGACAGGAAATATTTGTACGTAACTAAATATAAAAGAATTAAGTTTGGAATTCCTTGCAGGCAAAACAGATTTGGGTATGTCTTGCCGAGCAACCAGCGCATATGGGCGACCGCGAGGCTTGCTTCCGATGGTTCGGCAAGCTGATGGGCGATGAGCCCGACTTGGATCCAAACGTTAACCTGCATTTCTTTCGGCGTAACATTATGACGCTACCACCGAATTTACTCACACACTCCGGTATCAAATGTTTTGAAAAGTTAGTATTTTTCCTTATAATTCATCATTATTATCATCATTGCTTCTGGTTTTTACAGTAAATTTTTAACTCTTCTAGGTTTTTCAAGGCAGTTAATTCCAAAGAAGGAAAACTGAAAGCTAGAAGACGCAGTTTTCAACTCAATGACGCTGATCTCATAGGTTTAGATTATTTATGGAGGGTGCGTATCCACTTCAAGGATCATAAATCTAGGTCATCGTTCTCTTGAATAATTTGACTGTGTATGTTTGTAGGTAATAACTGAATGCGAAGACGAGATATCTTTGCGTGGTATAGAGCTGTTGCGTGAAGTATGCACGTGTCCCGGACCGCAATTATCGCCTGCGCATCACTACGAGACTTTTCTAACGCAATGCTTCGCTCGGATGCAACGGCTGCAGAAGGAAATGGAACAACAAGATGGTATTCATCCATTAATAAGATTTAGAGTCTTGACAGTTTTGTTGTGAGATTTTAACTATGGTAACTTTTCAGGAGGTACAGAAGGATGTATAAGAATGTGTCGAGTTATTCGTGCCATACAGGAATACATAAACGAATGTGATAGAAGGTACTCATCAGACAGACAGATTCTGCCGGTGTACAGATCAGCGCGAGGCCGGCAGTGCGTCATCATTGTGAGAATGAACTTTCAGACTGGCCAGAAGCAAATAGATGATATTGAGCTCATCTCTCATTCTAATGAAACGCTGTATTCGCTTCGGCATATGGTCCAAAGAAGGTATTATTTTATTTACAGCAATATAATTCATGAATTTGGTGTGTCTAAGTAGTGCATTCAGATAAACAATGTTTTAGTTTGAGCAAGCTCAAAGACTGGATCCTCGGCTGGGAGACTTATGCACTGCTTATGTAAATTACCTACAACAAGCACTTGAAGTAATCAATTGGAGCATCCTCTATACAAAGAGGCCTACGCACACATAAATGCATAGCGGCAGTGCGCCGGCTCGTCGTCGAGCGGCTCTTGTTTACCACGTTCCTGCTTACCTGCCCGATGCGATAACATTGTCTTCATGGTGCTTGTGTGTGCGTGCGCCTATCGCTGGATGTGTTTACTTACTAGTTATAATTTTTGTGTTACAATAAGTGCGAGAACCTAGTGCTTAGGCAAACTTATTCTAAGTTTTTAAGCACTACTAACCAACCTATGTATTACTTTGTACCTTGTGAAAAATAAATAAATAAATAATTGATTTAGGATAATATATTATTTGGTCTGATTGCAGGATAAAAAGCATTATAGAGACTTCAACGAAGGTAGAAATGTACATCAATAAATTAGAGCTTTACGCGAATGGGGAGTTGTTGGATTCTAGTCAAGATAGAAAAATACTTTCGCAAGTTCCTCTACGTGATAAATCTGTGATTATTGCCAAGGTACATTGCACTTTTCTCTATTCTCTACCTAAAGTACCACCTATCTCGTTGCATAGATAGGTAACTATCAATAAATTGTTTCAGGTTTATGATGGTCAAGTATGTGGCAGTGGTGGATGCGGGTCATCCAATGATACAAGTAGCGATTCCAGCACATCAGCCCCTCCTTTGTCTGCAGTGATAGAATACGCTTTACCTGGAGTTGTACGTATTATTTCCCTCACCTTTATCTATACCTCTATTAGATTTCTCTATCCTCTACAGTCTTTTCTCTCTCTATCTTTGTCTTTGCTATTTCTCTCTCTCTTATACTCAAAGTTCTTGATTATTTTATGGTTATAATTGTAACTTGTTTGTTTTAATTTCAGCTCTTTGCCCAAGGATCATGGTATTTGCCATTTGTGTTACTATTAGAACACATCGGTATAACTAAAGGATACGACCAGTTGACTGAGGCAGCCCATTTGCTTTCGCAAATATGCCCACCACACAAATTAACGGTGGAGAGGCTAACAGAAGCATTGCTAAGCAGAGAAGATGCTAAACTGAGAGATATGCTTTATGGGCCTGAACCTCCCACTGTAGCGTATAATATGCAGGTACATTCGTCTCAAAATTATCGAATGTTTACTATTTATCACAATGATCTAAGTATTTAAACATTTTATTTTTGTTCAGGTACTATACAGCATTATAATGCCGGCGTTGGATTCGAAGCTCGATAGAAACCGCAGCTTTCAACTGGCTTGTGTAAAGAAAGCACCGCTCCTAGTAAAATGCTTGTGTGACCCGGAGTTTTTGCAAGGCGCTGCTCCGCATACAAGAAGGTGGTTACACCTCAAAAGTTCAGATAAAAACTGAGATGAGAAATTAGTAGCTAAGCATCTAAGTGTTTTATTTTCTTTTTTAGAGTTTGCTATTTGGCGTTAGTGAGATTATCAAAATTGATATTATTTACTCTGGGACATTTATATGACCACATTTCACCGACCATGGATGAAGAAAACCCAGAATTCAGGTATGGGTAATGAAAAGACCGTTTCAATTGGATAATGAGAAATATGAAGCTAATGCAGATTAATTTTCAGGTTGGATGTTTCAATATTAAGAGAAGCCCTACAAACAGTGCCAAATCAGAGCTACGAGTTATTACTCAAGGGCGTCGCTGAGTCTTTGGCGACAATTTTGGGCGAACAGGTAATTTCTTCGCCGTCTTCTTTCCGCTATTGTTAGTATCTGACTGTACGTGCTTTAGCATAGTTACGTTGCCTTCGTGAACTAAATTATACATTTATTGTAGGTTTTAGCTGATGTCCGTGAGACTGAGACGCCAACGAACAGATTTTGGCGCGTTCCTACTGCCAATACTGCTAAAGCGCTGTATACACTCGCGTATACGGTTGCACAACCCAATGAATACAATGGATTGATTCATCCTGATGATGTTATATGTAAGTGTTATTTCCACCAAATCCATGGAAATATTATAAATGTAAAAGTTACTCTGTCTGAAGTCTGAGTCTCCGCTGAACAGATTTAGTTGAAATTTGGCATGCATAAAGATTATACCGATTATACCTGGGGCAGTTATGGAACAACAAAGGAACAGGAGTAGAATCACCTAGTTTTAAGACGTTTCAAAGTGATCCCAGCGGTCCTACTGAATAAATGCTTTTTGACTTTGACTTTGACTTTGACTTATGTAAATAATCATAAGAGGGCGTGAAAATAAGGATTGCAAGTTTGTGTGGGGAACAAAGTTAAGCAATGCTGGGCTGGGTCATAAAGATGAGAGGACCGCCTGAGCTACTTTTTGCAATCCGTTTTTTTTTTTGTTTTTATTTTATTTTGCATGATAACTGATTATACTGACGAAGTCGCAGGTACCAGCTAGTGCTTATTATGTACATTTGCGCTCATCTGATATCTTTTTTGTCATCTACAGTGGTCCGGGAATGTATGGAAGTTGTAACAATATGCACGGCGCTAAGCGGCTGTCGATTGGAGACATTACTTCACGAATCGTGGTGGCAAGATACCGCACTGTACCTTATGATTGATTGCAATAATGCCAATGTAAGTTTCAACAAAACTGACAAGACAAGATTAAACTAGATGTCATACTAAAACACTTTACAAATTGAACCAATTTACTTATACAAGTTTAGTACCAAAATTTTTGGTTTTAACTTTGGGTTTCATTCCTAGTTTCAAATGCCTCGAAACATAATAATATAGACTTAAAATTTAGTGTGTTTTAAGGCCCTATTCAGCGCTATCCTGGCGGTCAGAATGGCAAACCGTGTCCGCACACTCAATAACAACTGCAAATTATACTACGCACTGACCAGAACTGACCGTCAGGATAGGGCCTAAAAGGGTATAATTCGTGTGATGGTTTTGTAGGTACGAGTAGCGTCAGCAGAGCAGGTGCTGACGATGTGCGCTTGGGGAGGCGGCGGCGGCGCGCGGGCCGCGTTACGCGCGCTCGGCGAGACGGGCGCTGACGTGGGCGCGGGCTCCATCGCGGCTGGCGGTGCAAGGCTGCAAAGAAATGCGAGGAACGCGCAGCAGTTCCTGCAGTTACTGTGTCGACTCGTGTCGCTCGCTGGGCCCACGTCGCGGACACTCAACGATCTAGCGCTTGAGGTGAGTTACATAAAGGGAAAGATGTGTAATTTTATGCCAGTGACCACGGATTTGCACAATTGCTTCAATCCTAGATGGCTCAAAACATAGATGCCTGTATGGCTTTACTGTAGTTGTGTAAAAAGTACACATACAATAACTATTTTTACAGGTGGCGTGGTTACGAAATGTTCGTAAGAACCCAGAAACACTTGACGACACGTTGCTTGAAGGGCATCTGAATCTTACCAAAGAGTTGTTCACCCATGTTTCCGCACAAGTCAAGTATCAGTACGGATCGCATCCGGACCATAAGGACAGCGGATTGATTACGGTTAGTACACCTTAAGAGATCCTGTAGAATAGGCGTTAAACTTACTGACTATTTAGTTTTAAGATGCACCTAAAAGAAAACTAGGCCCTAAACCGCGTTTGTTGCCCTGGATCTCCACGGTGTTGGCTGCCAAGGAACAGGAGTAGAATCACCTTGTTTTAACTCTATTCTAAGTAATCCCAGCAGTCCTAAATAAATGCCTTTTGACTTTGACTGATTCATTTTTATGTATGGTAACAAATTGTGATGTTTCAGGAAATATTGACGGAGTTTCTATGGCCGTATTCGTGGGCTTGGTGCCGCATGGGTTCAGACGGAGACGCTGGCGTGGCGAACAATAGCGGAGCTGATTCTGAGCCCCCCGCGCCGCTTTGTCGATCACCGGCCTCTGCCGCGGCTGCCTCAGATTTGGTGCTGTCTTTAGTGCATGGCTGTGTACCTAATATGGCAGCTCTCGTCACTCTTATTGAGAAGATGTTCTATAGTGGTAAGTTTTTGTTGCCATACTACTGTAACGACCTGTGTTGCGGTAGGTGAAAATCCGCCTGCGATGCAGAAGTTAGAGGTTCAATCCCCAAAGCCATACAAATTTTTGTACGATCTTTGCATCTGGAAATATTTTTCTAAGATCTGGGCGTTTTTAATAGATCATGTCATGTGGTTTCCAGACCACAAGCTTTGCTTATTTTGGGGCTAGATGATGCTATTTGTATACTGCAATTTGAATGATTTTTACTTAACGATATTATTATCCATAGAAAAGAGTGCATCACTCACTGAATGGGAATACATGCCGTGCGTTGGGCCGCGGCAGCCGGCCGGTCTAGTTGGCCTGAAAAATGCTGGGGCGACGTGCTACATGAACTCTGTTCTACAGCAGTTATACTGCGTTCCGGCGATACGAGACGTTTTGCTCACTGTGCAAGGTAAAAACAACCTCAAATTATTATTAAATTATATTATTATTTACACCAAAAAATTAAGATTATAGCGGTACCTCTTTGCCTTTAGGAGCAGCGACTGATCCTGATGAAGATTTCTCCGGGGACCATCATCACCACCACCACGTCATAGAGAATAACATAGATGTGAGTGATATTAGTTTGAAGGTTGCACATTATAATCTGTGATATCATAAACATGTAATTATAACGCTTGTCGTCTTTTCAGAATAATAGTGACTACAACATTATGATTCTGAAGCAAGTCCAAGCTATATTTGCTCATTTGCACTACAGCAAATTACAATATTACATTCCTAGAGGATTGTGGGCACATTTCAAGTAAGTTATACCAACTGTGTTTTGATTTGTGTATCAATTAATTTCCTTCTATTCAACATGTTTTTTCTTGTTAGATTACAAGGGGAGCCAGTGAATTTACGCGAACAACAAGATGCTGTCGAGTTTTTTATGTCATTAGTTGAATCATTAGACGAAGCCCTGAAATCATTGAGTCAGGATCAGCTCATGGCAAAAACGATGGGAGGAACCTACTCTGATCAAAAGATCTGTAAAGGCTGCCCTCACAGGTATGTAAGAGTAATTATTTCTAGCAATTTCTAGCTTTATGTTCCAAGTATATAACTATTTTATGTTTTCAGATACTGCAAAGAAGAACCGTTTAGTGTCGTGTCTCTAGACATACGAAACCTATCTCGATTGCAAGAATCTCTGGAAGCTTATGTGCGAGGAGAGTTATTAGAAGGACCAGATGCTTATCACTGTGATAAGTGTAACAAAAAAGTATGATATTTTTGTTATAAAACACTTATGTTCTGGTTTCCTCGTTATTTTATTGTGTGTATATTTTCAGGTGGTAACTGTAAAGCGATTATGCCTTAACAAATTACCTCCGGTATTAGTTATACAGTTGAAACGATTCGAGTATGACTTCGAAAAAGTATGCGCTATAAAGTTCAACGATTACTTTGAGTTTCCGCGGGAACTTGATGTTGAACCTTACACAGGTAAACTATCATACCATTATACTTATTCTAGTTTACAGTTTGATATAAAAGCCCCAGATTATTACTTATTCCACTAACATTGTAATGCAAAATGACCCTCGCCAATCGCTTAACACGAGAAGACGACACGGTTATCTATGTAATACCAGACGACAGAATCTGAGCTAAACCTGGCTTTCTATCTTCATTATTTTCTAGTTTTAGAGCAAAAGCTAACGTAAAATAAAATATTACTTTTCCTCTTAATCATTTGATTGTATGTGTTAAATTTTTCTTGCAGTAATGTGGGTTCACATTCAATTTTTATTTCAGCATGGGGTTTGGCCCGGGCAGAAGGCGATGCGTCTTTGTGGGAAGGTGGTGAAGAAGGAACCAGAGAGACGCATTACCAACTCAGCGGTATTGTGGTGCACTCGGGGCAGGCTTCGGGAGGACATTACTACTCCTATGTACTGCTTAGGTAAACTTTTCAATCTGCTTATTTATCGTGGATTTGTATCGTTTTTTATACAAGTTAGTTACTTGCCTTTGACTGAAAAGGATCAGCGTGGTAATGTTTAAGGCACGCTTCCGACTGGCAGTGACCTGGATCAGTTGAGCTATGTTATCTTTAGATCGTTTTAACGATCCTTAGATAGCTTGACTGATTTAATTTAAATTTATGTAAATTAATATGTAGTAGCTTTTTTGTCACTTATAGCCATTTTTTTTAATATTGATTAATATGTATACTTTAGGGACAATGGCAGTGACACAGGACGCTGGGTAAAGCTGGATGACGGTGATGTATCAGAATGCGGCATGCATGACGACGAAGAGATGAAAGTCCAGTGCTTCGGAGGTGAATACATGGGCGAGGTGAGGATATCCTTTCCAAATGGATTATTTTACTTTTAAAATTATACCCACCCACTAAAAGCTTAAAAAATTACTTGTAGTAAAACTACAAAAGTTTTGCCATTTTATGAAGGTCATGATTAGATAATGTTGTTTTTCTCTCATTAGCTACCACAAAATTTGATAATGATGCATGTTAGCGAACTGATTAATGAATGCTACCCTTGTCACGATTTATTGACCTTTAATATTATAATAGCGTAATGTGATTGTGTGAACGAATAAATATGAGCAAGGCTTACGAGTCTACTTTTGAGGCGTGGTAATGTCTTATCTGGTTTTAGGTATTCGATCCGATGCTAAAGAGGGTGACATACAAGCGCCAGAAGAGATGGTGGAACGCGTATATGCTGTTCTACACAAGAAAGGACACGATATCTGTCGACAATTCTGATCTCGAATCGTCTTTGAGGAGCTTGAGTCTAAAGTACGTTCCTTAGGATGTTTAGCACTGATCAACTTGTGTTTGTGTTCTTTTATTCAATGATAGTTTAATGTTTGCAGAGAGAGCTTCATACCTAAACCGATCTGGCAGTCAGTACGGCGCGGGAATATTGCATTTTCACACAACCAAGACCAATTCAGTCTTGAGCATTTCACGTTTATGAAGAAACTTTGTTGTATGCGATTACAACTGCTACACGGGCCACAAGGCAGTTGGGTATGTAATGTTTGATATAAAATAATAATAAAAGAGGATGTATGTTTTGTGCATATTTAATGTGTATTTTTGTTTCTAGGGACCAGAGCATGAAGAAATATCAATGTTAACAGTACAACTGGCCACAAGGTTTTTGTTCTCTGTTGGTTTTCGCACAAAGAAAACGCTGCGTGGTCCTGCTGCTGATTGGTAATAATTGATTAAATTAAATTCAAACAACATATCATATTTTTGATATGACTTTGACATCATAATGTTTGTTACAGGCATGAAATAATCTGCCAGCATTTACGGTGTTCTCAAGCTGTTAGAACTTGGTTCGCCACAGATCTTTTCCAACACTCGCACAGGTAAATAAGCATTTGATTCTTGTCTTACTGTTTCATATACATTGCGTTAATCTGCAGCCTTATTGTCTAACTTGAAATCCATTCCCAGTTGTCATCCCAATAGAGCTCAACCAATCACAAAATAGGAAATTGACAATTGAAGTCCAGAATAGGTTTCAAATGTCAAAATGAAGTTCATGTCCATTGCCAGTTGAATTACACGATAAGCCCCTGTTTTTATATTTTTCAGGTTATGTGATTATCTTCTATCGTGCCCCTCCGCTGAAGTACGGATCGTCTTCATGAAAACTATTGTCTTTTTGGCACACTATTCTATGAATGACCCACCTGGTAAGATCATTTAACAAAAAGTTATCAACGCTTCACTTCATCTTAATTGCTTCTGTGACTGGTTTTTCACAATTCTGTCAGTGTTCATTTCATGCTAGTGAAATATGTGCGCAGTAGCAATTTCGTTAAGTATAGTAAATAAGTTTATTTGTGTAACAAAATTGTTTAATACCAAGAATTAAACTATTTGATTTGAGTTGTTCTATCTCACAAATGTGAGCTGGTCTTAATGTTGTGCGTAGATTAGTTTCTGTGTTCATAAGCGATACTGAGCGCTTATTCGTCCACGGAGCTTTCGGAGTTTTCTGACGCTTACGCACACAGAAAAAACATGAATGTGCCTCTACACACTATTAAGACCAACCCGCTTTCGTACAATACGCACAACCAATCTTTAGCTATCAGAAGTAGCTGCGCAGAACCCATTTTTGATGGCCCCTAAAAAACGAAAACAGCGTTGTATAGCCGTAGTAGTTGTATAGTTCTATGCCTCGCTCACTCGCTTAATTTGTTGCATCGTGCTATCTCGCCTACTCACGCAAATTTGCGCAATCGTTTAGTGCACCTAACTTCAAACAGACAAAGATCGGTTGTACGTATCGCAGTGACAGCTTTATGATACAAAATTGTGTTCTGCGCAGACAAACAGCGAACTTCATGAATGCCTAGATCCGCTGAACGCAGTGTAAGGAGGAAAGCCTATACCCAGGTATATTTTCAGTGGCAGGTGGTTTCGGGTCTTGGTGTGCTCGGGAAGAAGCTACGTCGCTGTCGGATCAAGTGCTGTGTAGCGTGCGGGCGTTAGCAGCGCCGCCGCACGCCGACTCACACGTTCACAGACATCTGCCTCTGCTGTTTAATCTCTTCTATACATATGCATCGCTCGGACTCGCGGAAAAACATCAGCTATTGCGGGTAAATGAATAGAACTGTAAATTGTATTTTAAGCGTTATTCATGTTTATTTTATGGTCGTCTCCACAAACTATTTCAGCTCAAAATTCTGGACATCCTACTCACGATCTGCATGGACGATTCTTCAGGATTGGGTTCATCTGTTGGAAAATACCAGTATCCGGAATCTGCCAAAATTCATCAAGTAAGTTCAATTTGAAAACACATTTTGATACAACTTTTCATTAGTTTTCATGCAATTTTTTCTCTTCTCGTCATGTCACTAGTTCTTTCGAGATAGGGTAGTGAAAGTGTCCTGTCGTGCACTTGACACATGTTTTCAAACTTTTCTACGAGATGCCAGTTCCCTCGCTATGTTTTCCATCCCCGTTTGAGGGTATTGTCACAGTGCACTTTTGGACAGACCAACTCTTATTTATAGGAATAGAGGAGGACTATACCCAACAGTGGGTGCAAATGCAAACGAGTTGAGATCATGATAGTTACGGATGCTTATTATTTGTTTCAGGTGATCTGTGTGCTAGTGCGGTGTTGCGACACGAGTTCTCGCAACGTATCGGCGGCGGTCGCGGACGGCACGGCTCCGCTGGCGAACCCCTACAACGACCCGCCTCCTGGCCATAGCGCCGCCAACTCTACCACGCATCGCCCGCAACTCTCGCCGACCGCTATTGACGCGCTTTACAATCGTGCTGGGTAAGCATGAAGCGTACTGTAATAACGCGTTATAGAATATTAACTTCTGCCAAATCTGGGCATGTACTGTTTATCTGGAGTCTGGACGTATGTACCTCTGACTAACCCCTTAGATGAGTGATTTTATCTGAGATGATGTCTACCGTGCCTTGGAATACAATCGTTGATCCCGTTACCTTACTGTTGTTTTTGATGCGGGAAGTTATCGCAATATCTCGATGCGGTTGATAGAGCCCGCGTTCCTAAAGAAGTAACGCAGAATATAACCTTATAACATGTTTGCAGGGGGTATATGAAGAAACTTACAGAAGAATGCTGCGGCTGCGACGAAGCCATAAGACTTCTACAGTTTATGTGCTGGGAGAATGCCGGCTGGTCACGAATCGCGTTAGCAGAACTTTTGTGGCAAATGGCGTACGCTTACTGCCACGAGCTACGAAGACACTCGGATACGCTAACTGCGCTTCTGCTCATGGAAGACAGTTGGCAAAACCACCGCATCCATAACGCCATCAAGGTATGTTATACCGACAATGTTATTATGTCACAATGCAGGGCAATCTCTTTCTTCGTATCATCTGGTCCTTTGCCATTTTAGAAGATGTTAGAATCTAGCCCGTGACACCATTTTCATCTTCTGTACCTAATCTGTGGCAGATTCAATTTTAGTCTAATGTCGAAAAACCCTATCGGTACCATCCACATTCGTATTCACTTGTCGTCTGATATGAATCGCATCCGTTTGTAAAACTCGATAAATATCTACAGGGTGTATCAGACGAGCGACCGGGGCTACTAGAAACGGCGACTCGCGCTCGCTCCCACTATCAGAAGCGAGCGTACGCTTGCGTGAAGCTAGTCGTCAGCGTGATGTGCCGCGTGCCGCCTGCGGTTAGAGTTGTTCACACGCAGCCGGAATCGCGACGACGCTGGCGACAGCTGCTAGCTTGGCTGCAAGATGAGTTGGACAGAGTGAGTATATCACACCTGCCGTTACTATGTAAAATTAGCAATTGATTGCTGATCGCTCATTGGTTCTTAACTAGCGAAACCAGCGCCACTGCGAGAAAGTAGTAAGCACTAGAACTAAAATGGTAATATGAAGTGAAACAGGAAATTTTAAACCTACTACTACGCAGTTTATAGGTTTGATTGTCCTGTATAGGCAGTACTTGTGCGATTATTGCTTTCGCAGTTACGTAACAACCCCGCAACATGACAAAACTATGCAAAAATGTTCTGCAATATAATACACGTGTTTGTATTCTTATTACAGTACGGTCCCACCGGTTATGGTTCCTACGGTTCGTGGTCACCACCAGGGACGTCAAATGAAACTTCCAGTGGATACTTCCTAGAGCGCAGCAATTCCGCTAGAAAAACACTAGAAAAGTAAGTTTTAACTTGACTTGCAGCTTCTAACACTATCCACAGTTATTGTTGAAAACTGTCATGAATATACCAAATTTAGTTCAAAATTCCTAAACATCGTAACAAGTGTACTTTTAAAAAGCTTCATTATTTTATTCATGTTTTGATTTTTTTGTCTCCAGGGCCTACCAGCTATGTCCGGACGACGACGATGAAGAGGAAGAAGAAGAGGAGACGGCACGAGAACGCGACGCGGATGCGGACGCAGACGGCGGAGACGCGGAGAGCGCGGGCGAGGAGGAGGAACCGCGGCGTTTACCGCCCGCGCCCGATCCCGCGCCGCCCGCACCGCCCGCACCCGCGCCGCCCGCGCTCTGAACCACTACCCGTATGTACCCTGCACTATACTCGCGAACGTAATCGATAGACTAGACTAGGGTAGTACGTACGTCCTGCAACCAAACGTTAGTTCTCTGAAGTAGCTGCGCAGAACCCATTTTTGATGACGCCCAAACGACGGAGACAGCGTTGTATAGCTGCCTCGCTCACTCGCTTAGTTTGTTGCATCGTCCCATCTCGCCTACTCGCGCAAACCTGCGCAATCGTTTAGTGCACCTAACTTCAGAGAGCTAAAGATCGGTTATGCGTAATGTTTAGGGATGCAGATAAAACGCGGACGAGGAAGAAGAGCCGCCCGCACTCGTGCCGCCCGCGCTCTTAAACCACACTACCCGTATGTACCCTGCATTATTATTGCAGAGTTCGTGGTAGACTAGGGTTGAAGGGCTTTCGTTTCGCGACGTGAAGAACGCGGGCGAGGAAGTGACCCCCGCGTCCGCGCACTAACTCATTGATCGAGGTTGATCTAATACGATAGGGTAGAATATCACTTGCTTTATGCAAGGAAGTTGTCCGTTGTTGTCTGAGGCATGTGTTCCTTGCAGAGTGTGAGTGAGTGAGAGCCGCCCGTGGCGCGCATCTAGTCCCTGCCTGCGCGAAGCGCGCGCGTCGCGCCGGCCCGCCTTCAGTCGCCGGGTGTCGCCGCTTAGTCGTAGTTTTTTTCTGTGATGCTAAGGATATGTGTAGTTTGTTTTCGTTGGCGCTTACGTTAAGTATTAGTCGGGTGCTGCGACCGCGCCGTCACCTCGCCCCCGTTTGTTTTCGGTTATTTATATAATTTACAATTCGCTTTAAAAGTACCATAGTATTTATTTTTTCGAAGTAAGCTTTTATTCATATTACGTTTTCGATGGAATAATTTATTCAACTGCGCGTAGCATGTAATTTAATATTTTATTATTATTAAGTAACTATGATTATACCTATTGTACTGTATGACCTGACTGTACTTTTTATAAAATGTTATACTTATCATTTAAGTGTGATCTCAGGCAGAAACTTGTACATTTAAAATTCAATAAAATTGGAAGCTGCAGAGTGATCTTGAATGAAAATAAACCGTTTTAGTAAACAATGACTACCAGCAACACTTCATGTAGGTACATCAATTTTTTCGTACAATTACAATACATAAATGAATTTATTTTTAACTATCACTTTCTGGAGTATTGGTTTGACTGTCCAGTTGAAATTGTAATATATGAATTTCAATTGTAAATCTCAAATCAATTCCATCCATCACCCAGTTAAAACAAACACATTATACATAATGTACATACCATTATAGTAACTAAAACCGTTATAAATTGTAATTAAAAGTTATTTCTTAACTATTGGCCAAGTTCAGCGAGCGAAGCTGAACATATTGTTTTTCTTGTAGATGTTTTATACATTACCTTTTCTGCGCTATTTAAGACCGTAGCTACGCATTTAAGCCGTACGCATTTCTAACAGAAAAGTTTGTTGCATTATATTTAACGAAACGATAAGTCAGATACATTTAAATTGCGAATTAACAAAGTCGCTTATTGGGTCATTATTACTCAAAAAATATATATATTTTATTTTATAAGTAATAAATACATCTGTTTTAACTTTGCTTGTCATAGACCTCAAATTATCAGATGATTTTAAAACTTGATATTAGTACCTTTTCATTAAAAACTGCTATTTTAAATCATTCAGTCTTATCTATAAATAGTTTTTGGTACTTTTAGCATTAAGAAATTAGAAATAAATCACAAACATAACAATTGTTAAATACATAAGAAATAATGACGAAGCTTTGTTTACTAAAAAATATTGTTTACATGAAGAAACCAAAGCTTAGTCTGAAATTAATTGAGTAACGTAATGTCGTGTTAATACTTAACTATAAAACATTATAAAGTAACAAACACATTATTGTAAGACACTAACATTGATAAAAATATCAGGATTTTAAACATTATGTTATTAATATTTGTAACTCAAATAATGATTGCTTGAGATAATTAAGTTGTATTATCGCCACCACGATGTAACGTTTGCCATTACCTAACTTCGTTTTTAAAATACTCCACATTCATCATTGTTTTGGCCACGATAATTGTTGGCCTAAATATTTATTAAGTTCATTTCATTAAATTTTCAAAATATACCATGTATTACTACGATATATTTTAGTAGAGTAGTTAAGGTAACAACAACTAGTCTGACAGGAAAATGTTGCCACTTCGTCAATGTTCTGATTTGTATAAAATGTTATTTATTTTTTTATGTAACATTAATTATTGTAAATTGTTTTTCATTGTAAAGAATTGAAATGTAATGTGTAAGCAGGCTATCAGGCGACGCACATTGCCATCGATTGTTGACTATAAACTGTAACGTTATGTGATTCCTAGTGATGCAATAGACTCGCAAGATACAATTTATGCTTTTACCACTTCTGTAAATAGCGTCAAGCATATCCACCGTGATTTTCTGTGAATATTTTTGTTAATAATTGTAATCGTTTTAAATTGTTTTGTGTGTGGGGTCTGCAGACCGTGTGCCTTAGTTTTTATTTGCTCAAAGCTTACACCTGATAGTCTGTACATTGATTGCTTAGATGCTAAATCATAACAACATTTTCACCCACTTATAACAATTCAATAATAAGGTAGCTTCGATCTGGATCGATGGGCTAAATAATTTTAATATACTGTCATTAACATTAAAGATCTTGGGAAAATTCTGTACAAAATTGAAACTTGAAACACTTTGTTTTGTAAAATAGAGAGATTAGGATTCACAAAAAAATTGGTAGATAATACAGGAATGATTATTGTGAATAAGAACCTGGTCGATTAACCATTGACTGTTGTTAATGTATTACCAAAGATGGAGTAGTTAGAGGAACCTTTTCATAATGTAAATTTATGATTGAATATTTTGTATCTTTTATAAATTGCAAAAACAAGGATATATATCGTATATGAGGGAACGATAGATTGGATTAAGGATTAGATAGGAGAAGGCTGATGAGATAAAACAAAAAGTAAAAGAAATGAGATCGGTAAACACTGGCTCTAATTACGAGTTAAAATTTTATAGAAAAATTAAAACCGAAAGGTGCAAACTAAGACAACTCGTATTAGGCTGGTGACAGGGCGTTATTAACATTAATTTGATACTTGAAAGAGAGGTCCTCAGCTTGTGATTTTTACTTAAATATCTTTATAAGTACCATGTAAACTATAAACAGTGTGTTTATTTGATCGCCTTTGCAGCAGTATATGTATGACAAATGAAAATGCAAATAAATGCAGATGAACAGTTTTGTATAACGTTTCTATGACAAAACATCATATTGTAGCAATTGACATAAATGTTAATGCTAATTATGTAGCATCCAAACAGATTATAATAACTAAATCGATAATAAAATATAAAATAAATTGATGTTTTTTTTTTATTTAAACTAGTGTTATGAAGTAATATTAGGGTACTATGAACTTAAGAATCAGGATTATGTTGGCTTCGTGATGTAATCGATAGTAAACATCTATAATTTTTTTTTTGTCAAAACAAAAACCATAACTAATTAGTTAACTACGCGATAATTATGTTTACTTAGTTAAAAATTATTAAACTTGGAAGTACATTCCATACCTGACCTGTGACCTATCACATTATAGCGCTGATAAACAGTTAAATACGTAAGCGATGGTTGTTAAATAGCTTCAGTCATTTATCAATATTCAAGGCGTGTGTCGTCTTCAGAAAAAAATGGAGAAGTATATCTGTATTAAAGATTTGGAAGAAGCTGCTGCAGCAGTTTTACCAAAATCTGCTCGAGATTATTACAAAAGTGGAGCGACTGATGAACAAACGCTTTCGGAAAACAAAGTAGCGTTTCAAAGGTAAGTATGACTACGGTATATCCATACTATATAATATTATAAATGTGAAAGTAACTCTGTCTGTCTGTCTGTTTGTTACGCTTTCACGCCCAAACCGCTGAACATATTAAGCTGAAATTTGGCATAGTTAAAGGTTGTATCCCAGAGAAGGACATAGGCTACTTTTTATCCCGAAAAAATGAAAAAATCCCGAGGGACCGCGGGAGCGCAGCTAGTTACTTATAACTCCTATCGGTTCAAATACAAATTACAGAATGACTTTCACATCGCAGTATTATTATTAATATCTTTTAATATTTCAGGCTAAGGATTAGGCCAAAATGTCTTACAGGAGTAACCGGCTGCGATCTCCGTACAAATGTTTTAGGATGCGAAGTTTCTATGCCTTTGGGTTTGTCGCCGACTGCAATGCAAAGAATGGCCCACCCTGATGGAGAATTAGCCAGTGCAAGAGGTAAAACTAAAAAAAATCCGACTAGATACGATACTACTAGCTTCCTCCTATTGTTACGTGTTAGATGGATGTAAGGCATTAGCTTAATTAATCATACAAACTTCAGTCTGTTCTATATGTTGTTTACTTTTAAACCCATAGCCGCTCAAGCTGAAGGAACGATCTACACCCTTAGCACAATTTCAACCAGTTCAATTGAGGAAGTGGCTGAAGCAGCACCTAATGGAACAAAGTGGTTCCAGCTTTACATTTATAAAGATCGGTAAGTTCTGTTCTGCCAATGTCCCATGAAATCTTATCGTTTTTTATTATGACCTCTATCTAATGGAAGTCATTATAGTTCATGGATCTTTCCGGAGAATCTTAATTTAGGTACTGTTTTAGTTCATAAGAATGTATAATACGCACAATCATTCTTTAGCTCTCTGAAGTAGCTGCGCAGAACCCATTTTTGATGACGCCTAAAATAGTGTTATATCGCTTACTCTACCAAACCTGCGCAATAGTCTATTGTACCTAACTTCGAGAAGTAAGATCCGTTGTGCTTACTAACGCCAACGACCAAACACCGAAAACCTCAAAGATTACATTTAAATGTTTAAGAATCTAATTGTTTGTTGTAGTGATGTAACCAAGAGTCTGGTGCAACGAGCTGAAAAGGCAGGATTTAAGGCAATAGCTCTAACAGTTGACACTCCAATGTTTGGCCTGCGAAGAGCTGATGTCCGCAACAAATTCACGTTGCCTCCTCACCTAAGGTAATTTAATTATGTTGAGTTTTCCTATACCATTTTGTGTCGTATCGATCGACTAAAGAGGGGAGCTCCTAGTGAATACCTGGCAACGTTTTCTTTTATTTTTGCAGGTTGGCTAACTTTGCGGGCCATCTATCAACAAAAATTCAAAGTACCGGCGAAGGAAGTGCATTAAATAACTATGTCCAGAACTTATTTGATAAAAATCTAACATGGAATGAGGTGAAATGGTTAAAGAGGTAAATTCGCAGCAATACATCTTTCAATTACTTAATCGTTTTTTTTTTTATCTCACGCGATTTTTGTTTTAGCATTACGAAGTTACCTATCATAGCCAAAGGAATTCTTCGTGGTGATGATGCATTAAGAGCTGTGGAAGCTGGATGCTCGGCCATTCTTGTGTCCAACCACGGTGCAAGGCAACTTGACAGCGTTCCCTCAACGGTAAGATATTATTTGTATTGGGGCAACACGCTTAGGAAAGCTCTAGAAGGAAACATCTTCGGCTTTACTACAAAAAAAGCATCAGTTGAACACCATGTTGACACAGTCATGACAAAACAAAAATTTTACCGCAAAAAAGCGTACGAGTATTTAGAGATCGTTTTTCTAGAAATAGTTTTTTAGTCAGTGCTTCGCTGTTAAACACTGTTTATATTTTTGTAGTAAGACGGTTAATGTTTTATGTGTTTACACATAGCGAAGACTCAAATTGAAGTTAGTTACCAATAGTGGTAAGCTAATCCAAATAAAAAGAAGTAATTATAGGCAAGAAAAATAAATTTTAATTTCTGGATTTCAGATTGAAGCTTTACCTGAGGTTATTGATGCCGTTAAAAACTACAACATCGAAGTATACCTGGATGGTGGAGTTACGTCAGGGACTGATGTTTATAAAGCGCTTGCGCTCGGAGCTAAAATGGTAAGAAACATATTAGTTCAAAGCGAGGTTGCAAGTTGGATCAAGATTCGAGTGATCGCTCCATTTCTAACCATCGCATTCTATTGTTTAACCCTTGACGTAAATATTGCAGGTCTTCGTCGGACGTCCAGTTTTGTGGGGTTTAGCAGTGGGAGGACAGGCTGGTGTCCAAAAAATGCTCAACATATTCCGAACTGAACTGGAATACACTTTCCAAATAGCAGGTACAATACGCACAACCAATCTTTGTCTCTGAAGTAGCTGCGCAAAACCCATTTTTGATGGCGCCTAAAAAACGAAGATAGCGTTGTATAGCTGCCTCACTCACTCGCTTAGTTTGTTGCTTCGCGCTATCTCGCTTACTCTAACAAACCTGCGCAATTGTTTAGTGCAGTAACTTCAGAGGGAAAGGTACATAGCTACTGAATACAATCACGAACAGTAGGTACATGTACCAATACCGTTGCATTGTCTTCTAATTACTCCTAGGATATGTACCTATTCAATTCTGTTCCAGGAACCCCAACAATCTCCGACATAACCAAGGACATGGTACGTCACGAATCTACTTACTGCAAATTGTGATTATGCCTTACTTTAGTATGTATAATCATTTACTTTAGTATATTTTTATAGTATATTTTTGTAGTGAGAGCACTTGGTGACCTGTATTACAGGTTTTCATAAACCTATCTCAGGCACCAGTCTCGCACAAACAGTTTAAACAATTCGCTCTTACATTTATATTGTACTAACTACATTTTATGTGAACCATTGTGTGAGACAAATAAAAGGAAACCTCTAGGTATGTTCTTTAATTTCTTCTTGAAAGTAAAATTATGGATAAACAATCTTGTTGAAAGTAAAGTTTTTTTGAAAGGTGTCATACATAGATGTAGTTTAGGTACGAGAAATATTGATTTGTACACTTCGTTCAATCGCAGTGACCTCTTTTTCATAAAAATTGTGTTCTGACAAACGGGTAACTTCACCGAAAACCGAAATTTATAATATGTAGTTGAAATGAGGAGTTGTAAGGATGCAGTTTATTTCAGTAATAGTTTTCTATAAAGATTGTAAAGAACTAGAGGAGTCATGTAAGTTTCCCGAGGCCACATGTTTTTTGATATTTTCTGAAAAAGAGGAGAAATATATAATTAAGTACTTTAAAACAATGTAAAAAAAAAAGTGTTTCTTTCTTACCTTGAAATCGCAGCCATATAAGTTTATTCCCAACTTCAGTTTTTTTACGGTCTGCTTCAAGAATTCGTCTTTGGTCAATTTTTGTTTTAAGACTCTGGTATCGTTGCATGTCCTGCAGGAGTTAGCCGTGAGACTGAGCTCACTGGGATTCTTGTTTATTACATTTTGTTTGATCCAGTCTTCATTCAAGACTGCGTCTCTTTTTCGCATGTAATTTATGAAGCTGTATGTCTTTGATGGTTTATGTTTGACAGTGTTTTCTGCAGTATTAAAACTCGCACTAGTTTCGCTCTGAGATTCGTTCGAGGACTCCTTCTTATTGAAAATGTTTTTTACTGTTTTTACGAATGTTGTACAGGAGTCATTGATCGCACCGAAAAATCTTGCTCCTAATGATCGATTTCGCAGACTTTTATTCTTCTGCTGTAGTTCCTTTTTCATCATTTTCCTCCTGATTTTCAAATTGTTATATTTTTTTTGTTTGTTTTCTTTCTCAGTAGGTTTCAAAGAATTTATAGTTACTCCTGCTTTATCTACCGTTTGTTTAGGTGTCGAAGCAAAAATCGGGCTGAAATCTTTTAAAGTTGTTGTACAGTATTTGTCATGTTTGTTTGTGTCTGTTAATTTTTTAATAGTCGTGCCGGTCAGTTGGGTATCATCTGTATTGAATTTTTGGGTATGGGTTTTATGTAATATTGTATTACTTTTTGGGACTCTGAACTCATCGTTTTCTAGAAACGAAAATGAAAGCTCGCTTGCCATATTGGGCTGCGGTTTCTGTCGGCATTTATTTTCCATATATGTGCTTATTTCGTTCATTTTGGTTTCTATCAATGTATTTTTTTCATTACTAATCTGCTTATTCGTGCGTTTTACTTTCAGTTTATTTGCCATCGGCGTTATTCTTCTTATATCAGGCTTCGATTTGGCATCATCGTTCTTCAAATTGTTTAAATCGCTTTGTTTCCACTTGAAAATCTCTTTCATAACATTTTGTATTAAGACCTTCGTTTCTTCAAACTCATCTTCGGTTGCTGGATTTACAAATGCTGGCAGAGATTCTTTAGCTGGGTCTATTTCTATATTTGTTTGATTTGCTTGTTTTGAGATCTCTGAAGCTACAGCATGTTTTTTTAGTTCTTTCCCTGCGAGCAATATATATAGAGATTAGGTAAATTTAAAACGGCAGCGGTGGATAATACCTATACCTAGTGTCTGATAATGGTAAAAAAATATCAAATCTACTAACCTTTTGCACTGGTGCTCATGTGATTCAAAATAATAATCGCCCTCTGACCCAACTGTAAAAATAGGTTATTAAATGAATTATATAACATTTGACCTACCATATAACGACAATTAGTTATCGCGTGATCGATAACATTTTATTTGTGAAAGTTAAACATTTGATTTGTTACCTGGCAGTTGGGACCATATAACCGTAGGAAATCTCGTAGATCTTCCACCACGTTTGTTTGAAGGAGTAATGTGGTTGCCCCGTCGCATTGCACTACCGTCGTAAGAAGCTGCATGCACTTATCATAGTGTAATAGATCCCTAAAGAGTAAGTTGAAATTTTTATATGGTTCCATAACAGTGTTGAATAGGCCATTGGTCTAGGTTACTGACTACAGTCCTTTTCACTTAGGAACGGTTCCGTGACAAAGGTCTTTAATGTTAATTTCTGAAATTATTAAAAAGGAAATAGACAAAAACCATTTTTTTTAAGTTGTATTTTTTAGTATCATTAGATTTCGTTTATATCAAAAATTTTCATTGTTGTACAACGTGAAACGTAAAAGTTTTATGTGTCAGGGATACGTTCCTACGTGAAATACTATAGTCGTAGAACACAACTGATTATTGCAGTTTACCTTTATTTTTCCTAATGAAACAGCATTTGTAAAATTTTAATAAAGATGAAGGAAGAGGTGTTCAATATCCAGTGTTGGTACTACGCTACTAATATTTTCTTAGCAAAATTTCCTTACCTGGAAAATATTTTCACTCCATTGCAGTTGAGGAAGAGCTGACTATTCCTTTTATGATTCAGCATCAGACTTTGGAGGACTAAAAGTGTGTCTATATTTACTTGACTGCATTTTTGGATGCACTGGAAAAAGTTTAATCAGATAAGTTTGTGGTTTAGTTAATCTATGATGATTTCGCTCGTGCGATACGAACTAATGGGCAACACTTATGACGATCTTGGTTAATAAACTTAAGGGCTTTTGCAGACAAAGTTGTTCTGCGGAAGTGGTTAAAAATTATAATAAGCACAACGGATCTTTAGCTCTCTGATGTTAGGTGCAATAGACGATTGCGCAGGTTTGGTAGAGTAAGCGAGATAGTAAGATTTTAGGCGTCATCAAAAATGGGTTTGCGCAGCTACTTCAGAGAACTAAATAACGATTGTGTGTATTGTATTATAGCCATTTAATTCATAGAACTTATTTTCTATAAATTATATTTCGCTACAGCCACAGAACTATAGTTCTGTGGCTACAGCCAATGACTTACAACAGGAATCAAGTGTGAGCAGTAACTTTGGTTGATTTCGTTTCCACTGCAAGCTACAGCCAAACATTCGCAGAGAGCTTTCCACGTGTCGTGATACTGCAATAGCACATAGATAATTAGTTGAAGCGCTTGTGCTTGCTGAGTCGCTATTTAAGTTGTTAAGCCATGACGGATGCCTTAGACGGCCTAAAAACTCCGTCACTAGAGTTGGCCACTGACTCCTACGAATTTACAATTTTTTTTATAATTGGCTTAGAGAATTGTTAGAACGGTCTATTTATTCTCAAAAGAATCACATTAAATTCACTAGAATTTCTGTTCGCCCAACGGATCTAGGCATTCGTGAAGTTAGCCGTTTGTCTGCGCAGAACACAATTTTGTATAAAAAAGCGGTCACTGCGCAGACAAACGGCTAACTTCACGAATGCCAACAACAAATTCGTTTAACGGATCTACCGTTGAACGAATTTGTACTTATATAGGTAGTATGGTGTTCGCGAGCATGCATCATACGTTTTTATGTAACACACATTATAAAAACATAGGTTCTATGCATGTTTACGTTACCAGCATGTAGTGGGTGAACATTTCACACATAGCGGACAAGCAGCCGCTGACTCTGGTCATATTCTGCGCGTACACGGCCAGTGTCTTCTTCTTCGTGGTGCCATCTTCTTCAGCGTCGATGTAGAGCAACGCTGACAGAAAGTTCAAAGCTTCGGCAGATTTAAATGGCAGGCCCCTCGACAATACGCTTTGAACTTTATCGTACACTGCGTTACATTGAATGATGACTTCGATATTTGCCTCTTTCTGTATGGATTATTTAATCCATTAAGGAGTAAGAAAGTACATGTAGATACGTATGGAGTAATGCATTTAATACGAAATCTCATCTACTTCGTACATCCATACTCCATACTAATATTATAAATGTGAAAGTAACTCTGTCTGTCTGTCTGTCTGTTTGTTACGCTTTCACGACCAAACCGGCGAACAGATTAAGCTGAAATTTGGCATAGTTAAAGGTTGTATCCCAGGGAAGGACATTGGCTACTTTTTATACCGAAAAAATGAAAAAATCCCGAGGGACCGCGGGTCACACCGCGGGAGCGCAGCTAGTATTTATATAAGTCGGTACAGTACGCACAACCAATCTTTAGAACTCTGAAGTAGCTGCGCAGAGCCTATTCTTAATGAAAAAGACCGCGTATAGCTGCCTCGCTCACTCGCTTAGTTTGATGCATCGTCCTATCTCGCCTACTCGCGCAAACCTGCGCAATCATTTACTGCACCTAACTTCTGAGAGCTAAAGATTAGTTGTGCGTACTATACTTATCTGTACGTACAGAATAACTATAATACAAAATTACTAGCGCAACGGATTCGAGGATCGGCAAATCTATAAATTAAGTAAGTAAGCACTTACCTACATAGATAAGTAAATGCCAGGCTGCTCTCTGTAAAGCGGCATTACCTTACAGGCTGAATGATAATGCTGGCTGATACGTAAAATGTGTATACTAAGCACAACGGATCTTTAGCTCTCTGAAGTTAGGTGCAATAGACGATTGCGCAGGTTTGGTAGAGTAAGCGAGATAGCACGATTTTAGGCGTCATAGAAATGGGTTCTGCGCAGCTACTTCAGAGAGCTAAAGAACGATTGTGAGATTGTGTTTATACTTACATTGAACATCAAATAAGCCGATAAAGTCGAAAACAACTTTAGTTGTAAGTTGACATCATTAGTAATATTCAGAAGTTCCAGAAGCCTATTCAGATCCAATTTACTATTACGATTTGATGTAGATAAACCCTGCAATAAATAAATAGTATTTTGTACATAGGTAGTAGTTCTCTACATAGGCATGCAGCAGTCTTAAATGTTGGAAATATAAAGTACCTTTATGACGAAACTTTGTCTTGTGATGCTTTCTGATCCATGCAAATAAGAGCTTTTAAAGTTAGGCATTGGAAATTTGAATTTTTTTATAACCTTAGAGTAAGTAATTAAATTTTTTTGCCTTTGGGTGCCTTGTGTTGTGCGGGGCTGTGGGCGCAAAGTAATTGAAATTGCCGCCAATCTAACAACCAATGAAAGTCAGCCACAGATAACATAAAAAATGGAAATTACCAAAATGTCAGTGTCAATAATGTCTGTCTGTCAATGTCAGAAAGGTAACCTAAAAAAGAATCCGTCAGTCAGCAGAGGTTTTGTTGATTTGTTTGTTTTGTTTTTAATATACTGTTTTTGCATTAGAGCGCTGACTTATATGAGTAAGTAAAGGAAATACATTAAAGCACTAACGATGGATGTGGGAGAGCTACTTTCCTTTAAGGTAAGTGAATTACTGGTCTGCATCATAAAAGCCGGAGTCCTTTTTTGAACCCTTTAGAAACTTGCGAAATACACGATCTTTCTGATCCTATTCTAGCCGGTCCCAACTCCTAAAAGACCCAATGAGGATGATAGCGGTGACTCCGATGAAGAACCCTCCCGGGCGATGAAGATGCGGCGTCTCAGCAAACAGCCCCGAGGAGAGCATACCATGCAGCAACTGAGCCAGTCTCTGGTCAAGGAACCTACTATAACTGATAAAGAACGAGAAGACATCCTCAGATATGTAGAGACGGAAGTAACCGAGGTAATTTTTCAATTACTGTTTCAGTTGTGGAATTGAAAAGATTTTTAGCTAATGAAAAACCATACCTGTTGTTTGTTGTTTCTTATGTTTTAGGGTGAAGTTTTAGATGACGCTGCTGTAAAAAAGTTGGTTCTTAATTTTGAGAAGAAAGCTTTGAAGAATAGAGAAATGAGGATAAAGTTTCCAGATCAACCAGAAAAGTTTATGGACAGTGAATTGGATCTTCATGAAGCTTTACAGGTATATAAGTATTCAATCCTTGGCCTAATTCTATAAAAAAAATAATGAAAAAACATAAATAATTAAATAAATAATGCTTGACTTTTCACACACAGCATCATCTAGCCCCAAAGTAAGCTGAGCTTGTGTTATGGGTACTAGATGACTGATAAACTACTTATATACATTTTTGTTTACATATCTTTGAATATCCATTTTATGAATTTGAACAAGACTTAACTAAAATACATTGTTTTATAGGAGTTGAGTGCAGTAGCAACTGTGCCTGATCAATACCCATTGCTTGTTGATTTGAAATGTGTGAATTCACTTCTGGAGTTGCTCTCCCATGACAACACTGATATTTCAACCAAGGTTGTAAACCTTCTACAGGTATGTAATCAACAAACAAAACAACTTATTGTTATTAGGGCTTGTTTCATTATCACCAAGTCTCATGTTTTCTTTAAAGGCTAGAGATATTTTAAAATGCATCCCCTAAATTGCACTCAATGTTAGGCCTAAACTTGCAAACTTCAGTTTTAAGTGATCCCAGTGGTTCTAATGAATGAATGCTTTTCAGCTTTGATGTCGCAGACTAATTGTGAATAATAATGTAATGCTTAGTATTTTCTGTATTACAGGAATTCACAGATGTAGACATCCTCCACGAGAGTGAAGAGGGAGCAGAGGATTTGATTAATGCCTTAGCGGAGGCCGAAGCACCAGCCTTGTTGCTGCACAACCTCGCTCGGCTGGATGAACAGGTGCCTGATGAACGAGATGCTGTCCACAACACACTTGGTATAACTTCAAACTATTTTACAATATTATTAAATTACTCGTTTTGGCTGCAATTTAGTCTTCCATCACATTATCAGTGTAGGAATAAGGTTCTTTAAAAAAAATCGATGCAGTTCTAGTTATTGTTGAGTACTTATTTTATATTTGCAGGTATTGTTGAAAATATAACAGAATTCCGACCTGAGCTATGTTCAGATGTTGCCAAACAAGGTTTCATGCAATGGATATTGAAAAGACTGAAGGTATGAACTAATAAATCTAAATAGTAATTGGTTTACAGTTTTTTTTTTTTTTTTTTTTTTTCAAGACTTGTGATCGCCAGCATTGTCCCACCACCAATTTTTTGTTTATACTCTAATATTTATTTAATAAAAACGTAAAACGGCAAACATAGTGAAGGACGCCCTCCGAACAAGTGAAGTGACGATCTGCGAAAGGCTGCCAGCAGAAGCTGGATGCGTCGAGCTGAGGACAGGGCGCAATGGCGCGCACTAGGGGAGGCCTATGTCCAGCAGTGGACTGCCATAGTCTGATGATGATGATTTATTTAATTTTGTTTTGCAGTTGAAAATTCCTTTCGATGGAAACAAGTTATATGCAACAGAGATTCTGTCAATACTTCTACAACATACACCTGAGAATAGAAAATTACTGGGAGAACTTGATGGCATTGATGTTCTCTTGCAACAATTAGCGGTATGTTTGCTTGTACTATGTTTAATTATTTACTAGATAAGTGTGTCCAGTTCCATATAACACATCAGGCCCTTGATTCATAATACAGCGGAATGCATTCGGTTCGGAATCGACCGACAGCAACCAATCACAGTGCAGGAATTGATCCGAATTTGACGTTTCGTGCTCTGTGATTGGTTGCTGTTGGTCGATTCCGAACCGAATTCATTCTGCTGCATTATGAATCAAGGCCCTGGACTTTAGTTATTTCATCATGCTGGCCTATTTCACTAAGCACTCGCTTGCCACGCCCTATCGCGGTCTTTTCCCATTTCACAACTCAATTTCTTATGCGCGTCTCACATGCTATTTATTTTCTCGTACAACTCATTTCTAAATGTTTTCAGTTCTACAAAAGGCACGACCCGGCGGGCGCGGAGGAACAAGAAGCGATGGAGAACATGTTTGATTCCCTGTGCTGCGCTCTCATGGAACCGGCCAATAGGGACCGATTTCTTCGCGGAGAAGGGCTTCAGCTAATGAACCTTATGTTGAGGTACCTATGTGGTCCTACTCCTGGGCCTCCCACGAATGATTCCAACTATCTGTCTTTCGAGATTTCCCCATCACTATTGAAAGAATTAATGAATGAAAATACTTTATTGCATAATACACACCTTAAAACTACAAGACACAGTATAAAGGAGAACCATATATTATTACTATGCACAATGGGCGGCCTTAACGTAAAGAAGCGATCTCTTCCAAGGCAACCTTTTACCACTATTCTATCCCCATTCAGCTCTCAATTTAGCAATGCTTTAAATGATTATGTGTCGATTTACTCATCAATCAACTTATTTCAGAGAAAAGAAGATGTCGCGTAACGGTTCACTAAAAGTGCTTGATCACGCGCTGGCCGGGCCGGACGGCCGCGACAATTGCAATAAGTTCGTCGATATCCTAGGACTGCGCACCGTGTTCCCACTCTTCATGAAGACACCTAAGAGGAAGAGGGTGTTAACTGTTGACCAACATGAAGGTATGATATCCAAACTTGATTTAAAAGTGCTCACCAAAATCAACTCATCAACAAAAACAGTGGTGATAATAAAAATAGCAAATAATGGCCCAGCTATGGGATAGAATAGGCCCGACTGAAGACAATGTTAATCATACTATTTTATAAAAGCGATAGTTTTTAAATCTGTAGAAACTCGAACGAATTTGGAATGGATATAGCTCACACTGAATTATCGGGCTAACATCTGAACATTGGTTTTTTCCGAAGGTAACATAGAAGCCGCAGCTTGTGCATTATAAAAAATCCTGCCTCGTAATGTTATCTGATATAAATTTTCAGAGCATGTCGTGTCAATAATAGCGTCAATGCTGCGGAACTGTCAGGGCGGTCAGCGGCAGCGATTACTTGCAAAGTTCACGGAAAATGACCTCGAAAAAGTCGACAGGCTCCTAGAGTTGCATTTCAAGTACATGGACAAAGTAGACCGCACTGAAAAGGAAATGGAGGTAAGCGAATGCATCAATATTTACTAGAACCGTGTAATATTTAGACGTGAAGTAATTTTGTTTCTCTTTACAGCAAGAAGCCGAAGATCTGGACGACGATGCACAGTACCTGAAACGACTATCGGGTGGTTTGTTCACATTACAACTAATCGACCGGATAATATTAGAGGTAACTTCTTGTTGTTTCCCTTGTGACATTAGAACTGCTTGCGTCTACCACCTAAAGAGAGTGAATGGACCAAGAAAGTATAAACAAGCAGAGTTTTTGTCCAGGAGACAACCATTTATAACAAAAAGTGTTTAATTTCCTCAGGTGTGCACCGCTGGTCCGCCATCGATAAAGCAGCGAGTGCAACGTGTGTTATCGCTGCGCGGTGGATCTTTGAAGATCATACGGCATGTAATGAGAGGTATGCAAATAGCTTTCCTCGTAATATGCTAAAAATATGAACATATGGACGAGTAATTGGATACTAAAGTAAGTGGTTTACATACTTATTCTATTATTATCTGTTTGGTAGAATACGCGGGTAACCTTGGCGACGCCGGCAGCGAAGAATGGCGCCAACAGGAGCAGCAGCATATACTGCAACTTGTTGACAAGTTCTAGAGTAAAATGTGTTCTATATTGTATTGTGTGTGTAAAATACTATTCCATCTAAAATATAGGTTTAATTTTGATAACTTTTTTCATTTGACCCTTGAAATATTTGTTTCTGTAGGTATATAAAAATAAATAACAGCGCACTGTCGCACCCTCTCAAGGCGTACAAACCTTGTTGACACCTCGTTATTGAATACAATGAACACATCTTTTGCGAAAGAGTTCTAGTTCAGTTTTTCCTAGGGTGGGAGCTAGGGCACTTTCGACATAGTTTTAATTTAGTAATTAACTAATTATAAGTACCTACTTTACTGTGTAATATTGAGCTTGTATTTTGTAACACTTTTGTAAGCTTTTGTTACTACCCTCTTTATCACAACTGAAATAAATAAATCTAAATCTATCTAAATCATGTATTTAGGTCATAATATAAATATTTGATATTTAATAAAAAACAACAAGTTAAACAGTACAATAACTTTATTGAATGAATAGGTTTTAATTTAATTAATGTCCAAAAATAACATAACAATATACTAGGTAACATACACAACAAGTTAAAAAACAATGCAGTCACAGATTGCATCGTCACGCGTGATTTAATAAACTCAAACTTATATAAAACAAACTACATTAGGATTTTGTGCGGACTACAAAATACAATCTAGGTTAAAAGGTAACTTTTTAAGTTAACTAAGTACTAATTTACAAACCCATAGTCCCGTTAAATTAAATAATTAATATTATATTCGATGTGCTAAATTCAGATAGGTACTAATGTTTTGCTTTCAAGCGAAGTCGGCAATAAGGCAATAAAAACGGCTTAGTTATATTTGATAATTCCTTGCTAAATACTACAAAACTCCAATAAAGCTAAAACTTCTTGCCTCTCATACATTGCAAAATGGCTTTCAATGAGCCATGCATGTGATGTTCTTTCGCTAAATCGCACTTTTCACAACCATCCTGATATCGATGACATGGTTCAATAAGTTTTGATTGCGATTTGTGAACTTTATTGCTCATAATTACAGATTAACTCTCTCATAAATCTTTAAATTTTGAGTTGAGTTTCAATTTGAGAATGTTTCTCGCGTTTAGATGCAACAGTCGAAACTGGTCTCAGTTTAAACTAAACTCAATTTATCGCCAGTTTAATCCAAGACCACGTTTGAGAATAGTTAAGCCTGTGATTTATAAATTGGCGCTGTGAGCAATGATAGTTTTGTGAGTTATGACAGTACAGATATGACATACAGAGCTGAGCGTAGTTTAAAAAACCGTTCTAAAATAAGATAATGCTGCTTGAGTAGATTCAAATTTCAATCAGATATTATTGATTGGACTGTACTTGAGTGTTCTGTAATACGAGCCCGAGTATCCCAAACAAAGATTGTTTAAAGAACTCTTGTTCAGATGTTTAAATTCAATGACGATTCGAAAAGTGTGACTTAGTCATAACTCTATGCAAATGTAACATAATTATCACTAACACCTGTATCACATTGGCAATACATCATCATAGTATTGATGTATTCCGTTCTTTCTTCATGATGTAAATTATTAAAAATACTTTTAGTACACATGGCTATCAGTACATCAAACTATTGGTCAATCAACATGAATAGAAATTGAAAAATCATTACCTAGTCATCCTGACCCACGTGTATTTAAATTACTAGCATCCAAATGCTTCACAGAAATCGGACTATCACTTTATTTAATAATATAATATTTGTAAATGATTACACTTAGAAGCTTTTGTCTAGTCCCAATCAACCAAAATGTATTTTAATTTCAACACAGTATAGTAGATGTACATTGAACTCATAGTTATAAAATGTAAAACAAGTTATAAAAAATGTTGTATATTTTCTCTATCATTCTAAACAGGTATATCAAATACTTTATGGATAAATACTTTAATATTTTACTAAAAAAAAAGTGGTAACATGCAGATATTTTGCGATTGTTTCTTCTATACAAATATAGACTGTATATTTTGGAGAATATTCTGTACACAACCCAAATAAATACTTTCTATCCACACCACAGGTCAACAATAGACACTGATACAAGGCACGAAATAGGAAATGATTTTTAAAATGAGTCCAAATGCTCTTCAGATACTACTAACCAGTCCAAAATGTCCATAGTCTGTATTTGCAATAGAAGTTTGGCTTTTCTGCAAACCCACAACATTGGTAAAATGCTTTCTATTAATATCACTGGAATGCTATTAGTTCGTGTATCGAACCTATCGTACCGATTCTGTGTCAACGTATTCCTAAGTTAAATATCTAAACTTTTCTCTAAATCTCGAAGTAAACTACGTAAGGCAACCCTGACTACTATAACAATAACTATAGTCGGACCCGTAAGTATTGGAGCGCAGCCAAGCAACATGATACAAATTATTACCTCCAATAGGCGGTGTATTTGCGACTTAATTATCTACGCTTATAAACCCACTTGTGTATTAGGTGTGTTGAGTCCTTAGCTTATAAACCCACTTGTGTATTAGGTGTGTTGAGTCCTTAGCTGTGCTCCTCATTTAAAAGGCAGTTCACAGACGATCAATTATTTGGTATTTATTTACCAAACATGAATAAATTTGAATAATCTTTCAGGGAATGTATTGTGAAATGTAACGTTTCTCTAAATTGTTGTTTTAATTTGATCGTCTACGGCTTGCCCAAGACCAAATTCAAACAAGACGGATATCAAGGCGGCTATAATTCACGCGTCGTTATGGTAACTCGACAACTATTTGTAACTATACAAGGCCGAATATTGCTTATCAATGTATGGCTGATTTCCGTCCGATCTGAATAGCATACTTACATCGCCGACAGTAAAGTGCGTTTAACACACAAAAGGCACTACAAACTTGCGATATTAGGGCTAGCATTCCTTACTCATCATCTTGGTGAAAGCCTTTGGAATGTCCTCGTTAGTCTTGGAGATGTTTGTTCCGCCGAGAAGCGTAGGCGCGGGGATTGAGCCAGATTGAATGCCATGCGCTGTCTTTAGCAGGTCGTAATTGATTTTCTCAGTGACAATAGAGTCTTTCCTGCAAAAATAAAGTATTTTTGAATATTATGTTTTTTTGGAACAAGTTATGATTAACACGTTAAGTGACAGTGGCGCACCTACTGATTAATATTATTACGTTTGCTTACGATTGTAAAGCATTGCTAAAACGTTTGAGGTAAATGACAAACAGTTGTTGCTGACTCCAATAAATCTTTGTAAGTACGTTAAAATCTGAATGTGGAGAGTTTTTAAAGTTTTTTAGTTTTGCCCTTTTTCGAAAATCGTGTTTTTTTTACCCCTTTTCAAGTAAATAAAACAAATAGTCCTCACTTGTAGTCAGCGTGTGTTGTGACAAAGTTCCTCATCCAAGCGGCCATTGTGGAAATCTCGCCGGAAGCGCGGCGTTGGATCAGCTTGAGGTATTGTTGCACGGAGCAATGCGTGTCTGCGTCTACGTCCATACCAGACAGGTATGACTCGATCAACGGGATCAGACCAGGGAATACGCCGTCCTTATAACAAAAAGAAACCGTAAAAAAACAAACATTATCACGACTGTATCCCAAGGCGCGGTAAACATTCTCACAGATCGTGGTGTGTGTTCCAGATCCTGTGAAAATTTAAGGGGGTAAGCGTCAACCCACTGGTAGCCCTCCTGCATGCCGTTCGAACCGTCTTATTACGGGATTACCAAATGGTGACGCTGACTGTACCTATATTGCACTTTTGTCTCACTCTTCCTTATTATAACTTAAAAATAATGTAAAAGTAAAGATTCTAAAGCAAAAAAAAGTTCTAGCTAAAATTCTAGCGCAGCAATAAAAAGTTGGCGCAGCCTGTTGCATACCTTCCCATTGACGATCTCATCGATGGTCATTTCTGCGTACTCTTCGGATACATCAATCATTTTCGGTGCGACATTGCTAGGCGCGCCCACATTCCTTCGCCACCAAAACTTCTGGCTCAAGCAGGCGTCTCTACGCTGAGCGCGTTGCATGTTTTCGTCTACCTGTGGATACAGAAACATTTAAGGAATATTCTTTATACGCGTATAATAAGCTTAAGGTCAGGATTAACTGTAGAGAGAGAAGAGGGAGTCAACAGGGAATATGGCAAAACGAGATAGTGGGCAAATCATGGATCAAGGAAACAGAGGTTTCATTTTATTTAAAGCTTTGGGGGAGGAATAATATCCAGAAGAATGATAGAAGCTTAATGAATGTTTTTATTTATGATAGACTCAAATACGCAAACATGAGAAGTTGTCATTAAATTATATAATAAGAAGCATGATATGATAGGTTACAATCATTCAATGATTAACGATGATGACTGAGGAAATGATAGTCTCTTCTAAATTATTTACGAGATATTAAGTATAGATTACAGACAATGCGAACAAAACTAAATAATACTTTTGCAGAAGTTATGAGGATATTCAGGTAAGGACGTCATCTTTTCAAGCACCTACTCAATAGAATTCAATGAGTAGTTAAGATAACAAGCTAGTAGCAAACAAGAAAGTAGTGACAAGCTTTTCACAAGATTTACCGCTTACTTTGTATGTACAGATGTGATGCTCATATTTTTAGGAGGAGTAGAATCACCTAGTTTTAAGACGTTTCAAAGTGATCCCAGCGGTCCTACTGAATAAATGATTTTTGACTTTGACTTTACGTAATTTTAAGTAGTTAGACTGCTTCACAGTATTTTTATTGAATACTAGCTGCGCTCCCGCGGTGTGACCCGCGATCCCTCGGGATTTTTTAATTTTTTCGGGATAAAAGGTAGCCTATGTCCTTCCCTGAGATACAACCTTTAACTATGCCAAATTTCAGCTTAATCTGTTCAGCGGTTTGGGCGTGAAAGCGTAACAAACAGACAGACAGACAGACAGAGTTACTTTCACATTTATAATATTATAGTATAGTATATAGTATGGATACTGTTGTTTCCGACTATGTAATGTTGGAGTAGTGTAGGTACTTGAGTGACTGTCATCTTCATCATCTTCCTGCCCTTCCTGCCCGAGTCTTACCGTGTGTTTCATAACAATAACTTATTATGATACACAGTTGAGATAAACTCATAATTCTGTGCTGTAATTAAGACTTATCTATTCGACTATGGGTGGTTTACAGTAATAATGACCTTGCTGATCGGCATGACAAAGTTGAGACTATAGGAGAGTATGACACGCGTCAGTAACACCACGAAGCAGACGTAGGCGGCGTTCTCAAAGTCAGTAAGTTGTGCCTCGCACGGTCGGAACTCTACGCGCCAGCCGATGGAAGAGTTCGGAGGTGGCGGCTTGAAACGCATCGTCTGCCAGTTCGTAGACTGAATGTTCTGTAAAAACACTGACATATTATGAACAAACCTAATGGGGCTTATTACAAGAAAATGAGCAAAGTTTAGACCAAGTCTAACTAAAAAACTGTCGCTATAAAAACAATCTTTAAATACATGTACATAGAACGCATTTTTGTGGTACCAGTTTTGTTTTGAAATATGTCAACATGGTTGAACCAAGGTTTTACGTTTTTATAATAAGCAATAAGCTTAACACTTTCAGTATGCTGTTTGGATCGGGACGTAACTTTGCCTGCAGCCTACACCCCGTATGTGTACCAACCATCGTAGGTACTCATGTGGGACAATGGCACTGAAAGTGTAAATTTTTAGCTATTCAGAATACCCGACCGAAAGCTCGTTCTTGCATTCCTCTCAACTGTAACCTTTACATACACTTCGTTCAACGGATCTAGGCATTTGTGAAGCCGTTTGTCTGCGCAGTGACCGCTTTTTCATACAAAATTGTGTTCTGCGCAGACAAACGGCTAACTTCACGCATACCTAGATCCGTTGAATGAAGTGTACGTGAAGAAAGACACAAGTTAGCAAAACTAACTTGTGATTGTGATACAATTATCACAAGTTAGTTTTGCTAACTCGTCCAAACTTTTAATGTGTTTCACATTGCACGCACGAATGTGTGAGAATTAGAGAATTAGCAAGCTCGTATTGTTCAGTTTTTTTTTAATTAATAATTAAGTGTTTGACCACACTCTGTCTGGTATTATAAACAACAGTGCTTAGGCACTTGTCCGACCGCGGGCGACTAGCGCAAGCGATCAGCGATTTTATCGCTCAAGAGACGAACAAAGAATATAAGATTCCTTGTCAATAAAAGAGACACAAATATTTATAGTTCAACGCCGACCGTTCACACCGCCGCCGGCGGTACAAGTTTTATCGCGGCTAAAGTTTTGTTGAGCGACTAAATTCGCTCGGCGTAATCGCTCAGCGATACTCGCGCAGCGTTCAAAACTCACGCCGAGCGATGAAGAAGTCATAGCCCAGCGACAGAACTATACTCGCTTTACGCTCAACGTTCAGCGTTCGCGGTAGGACAACTGGCTAAGATAGAGCTAAAAAATATACTTGCCTCAAAATGGTCGGTATCGTTCTCATCGTCCTGGTTGACCTTTTCCGAAAAAAGGGAGACAGTGTCGCGTATGAAGAGATGCGCGACATGCATCGCGAGCGGGTGGTCGATACCACCTTCGCGAAGACGACGGTAGATCGCCGGCTCGTGCGTTATCGGAATGTCGTTGTATCTGTACGGAATAGGATTTTTATCATGTTCAACCGTGTAGGTATATAGAACAATAGGATCTAAATCTTCAACCAAGTGTACAAAAACATATGGTTTCTTACTTCTGCGGAACACATCCCCGACGAACTTGACGGTTGCGTCGCGGATGTGATCCGCTGAAGTATAAATAAATAAATAAATAAATAATGCTGGACATTTTCACACAGCATCATCTAGCCCCAAACTAAGCAAAGCTTGTACTATGGGAACCAGATAACTGATATACTACTTATATACTTTTTGTTTGTTAATACATACATATTATACATAGAAACACCCAGACCTGAAACAAATATCTGTAGGTCATACAACATTTGTCCCGCGGCGGGGATCGAACCCGCAACCTTCTGCGTCGCAGGCGGACCTTCGCCCACTGCGCCACAGAGGTCGTCAAAAGTATGAATTGCTATACAGGTGTAGGTAGGGTGGGATATGCGGATTACGGAGATGAGTGGTACGGAGCTTAGCGATGTATGAACTGATCAATCGCAATGATTGAAATATTCGCTCGAGCATGTGATTTGTCGATTCATGCGCTGCTAAACTCCGTACCTCTCAATTTCGCGTCAAAGAAAACGCACCCTAAACTCACAAACTCGTCCATGATTCTCGAGTTTTAGTCGGACAAAAAAGTGATAATGTTTTTCCACCAAAACTCTACATATGTTTCTAGTCAGGATAACTTACTTCTCATTCTCCGGCGAAAGATAAGAGTCAATAGAATCGTATCGGGACTTCTGAATGCGGAACTTGTTATTGCGCAGAGGTTCTAATGAGCGTTCTTCGCGCGTGCGACAGTCCACCGACGCAGAAATGACGTTCCAGCGACAATCCACGTCGGTCAGGAAGCCGCGGTAGATTGGTGAAGCCGCGGAAAGTGCCAACTGGGGGGAAGAAAAATATTTCGTATTTTTTGTACCCTTTCTCTGTTTGTGCAGTAGGTATTTGTGAGCGCTTGAGTGGCAAATAATTTTTTTTATCAACTTTTGTGGTTAAGTTTTGTGATTGACGAAAATATAACTGGGAAAATTACTATGATTTGCGCGCATGCAACTGCGTCGCAATATCAGGAAATACAAAAGTTATTAATACATATTCCAAACCAAATAAATATAAAGCAAACAAAAAATGCTTATTAGTACTGACAGGCTATTCTATACGACAACATTGCCGCGGAAGTGATAATGATTCCTGACGTCATAACATTATATTTTTAAGTCAATACCCTATTTTAATGTTGTGATTGGATACTCACCATTATAGGGCACAACGGTGCTAGCTGGTCATAAAGTGTGCGTGCCTCAGTGATACAACAAGCTTGGAAGGTGAGCTGAAGACAGCAACAGCCCATGCCGAAGCCCATAGCGTCCATATAAACGCAGTCGGGGTCAGCCGCCTTGTCGTGCTTGCTCGAATCATCCACTGGGATCTTTGTGTTCACATCGCGAAACACTGGCAGAAGAAAATCAAAAATTTGTCTATCTTATAATCATACTTCCTACTGATATCATAAGTCTGAAAGATTGGATGTTTGTATAATTAAATCACGCCATAGGCCGAAGCCGCGAGTGGAAGCTATTATTAAAATAAATTTCTAAGTGACTAGTTTTTCGTTTCAATTACGCCTTTACCACAGTGGTCCGAGTTGTATGAAATTTGGAACAGATGTAGAGAGCGATCGGAACAGCACACAGGCTGTTAAAATATAGGAACCACGAGCGTACTAATTTGGTAACAGAAGAATGCTCTGTATGATAAAACATTCATCGGGTTGTTTTTTATATTAGGGGAGCAGAGCAAGGAATAGATGTTAGTCTACACTAATATTATAAAGAGGAAACATTTGTTTGTTTGTTTGTTTGTTTGTTTGTTTGTTTGTTTGTTTGAATTGAATAGGCTCCGAAACTACTGGACCGATTTGAAAAATTCTTTCACCATTAGAATCCTACATTATCTGTGATGAACATAGGCTATAAATTATTTTCAAAAAAATTAGAGATCCTTATGAAAATTGCAATAATGTAACCAAAGGTGTAAAAATTTTGAACATAAAATTCTTCATATCACGTGCGCTGCGAAAACTATTGATGATAGAACAAAAAAGTGTTCTACAATATTAAAGAACGTATCAATATCTACAAAAAAGTTAGTGATAGCATATGTCCAACTATTGTGGTTGTGTCAGAATAACAACTTTTATAATTTAAAAAGTGAATAAAAATGCCGACCAAAAGCAGACCACGTTATTCTTATTTTGGTATTTATTCTTATCCAAATAAATTCCTTTGTAGTAAAGGCTGTTTCAGTACCCGTCGAATACTTTTTAAATGATTGAAATCGGACATTTTATTCAAAAGTTATCACGAGTTTAAAAATGTAAGATACATCGCGACCACAGAATAAATATCAGTTAGTAGAACAAGGTAGAACTAGAACAAGAAGAACTAGACGGTAGAACAAGTGTCTGGGATTTTTAACACAGGTAACGGGATATTAACCATGATTAATACCATAGATACTATTGATCATGGCGTATGCAACTGCGCCGAAATATCGGGAAACTCAAAAAACATTAAATCATGGTAAATATCCCGTTAACTGTGTTAAAAATGTTGAAAACCATGATAGTTTAAAAAGTGTCTGGGAACTATGGAATGAATGGAAGGGAGTGGTAATATATCAATGAAATAATATATGGGAGGTAGGGGAGCATTGGGCAGTCGGGAGGTTTGGACACCCCCGTGTCATGTCGGCCATAAACCATCATGCCTATCGTCAAATCGGAATTTGATCAGTTAGAATTGACCATGTATGGGGGTGGATTGGCATGACTAATGGTGGATTGGCATGATGGTGTATGGCCGGCATAACACGGGGATTTGGTGTCCAAACCTGCCTTACTGCCCAATACTCCCCTACCTACCTTAGACCTTACCTACATATTAACCTCTAAACTTTAAAGGATCATACATCCCGCTCCGGGACCGCCATGTTGTTATAAAATTTTTGTTAAATACCTATAGTAAACCCGTGCGAAGCCGGGGCGGACAGCTAGTATGTAATAAAAAGGTTCTACATCAAAATTATAATAACCCAGTATGTACTGACTTATTTACTGCATGAACCAAACAAGGCACTCTGTCAAGAAAATAACAATAAATACTGCCCCACTCATTATTATGAAAGAGATTTGTTGTCATCAACAAACCTTGTCTAAACGTTCAACTATCAACATTGATTTTGATTTATAGTTTCTGTTTAGAGATAGTTGATAAGATAATTGCAAGAGTGCTTTTAAAATTGTTCGTTACAATTATCGATCAATCTTACTTTCCGTATAGGTTACAGCTTTATTTGGGAACAAAAAAAAAACAATTACTTTGTTTTGAAAACACGATTAGACATAGGTGATATCAGTTTAATTGATTATTTCTCGAATATCAGCCTAATATTTTTGATTTCTTTTCATATTTAAGTCAAAGTTTAAAGCATTTTTTTGTTTAGTAGGTATACTCTCAAGAACATTTAGCATTCCACCTGGAACGGGACTCAGGTACAGCACCTTCTGCCCTTATAAAACCAAGCAAGTTAAGAAAGAGAAGAGAGAGGTATAAATAAGTGTCGAGAGCTTACCTGGTAAATTAATAGCGACTTTTTCTCCTCTTCTTTGCCTGATGTTCGAAGTTAACGTCTTAAATCGCGGATGTCCTTCGAATATAGCATTATCGGGAAAGTAAAGAGATCTTGTCACTCCGTCATGTGGCGTTGGTGAATACGGCGGGCTTGTGAAGTTTGGACAACCCAACCTGATAATAATACAATTGTCATAATTCGCTCATCGAAACTATTTCGTAGATTTAGAACGCCTTATGCCTCCGTCATGGTTTGTGACTATAGGCGAAACCGTCAATTAAACGCCCTCCTAAGGACAGAAGCGTTTTTATAACTACAGACAGTCGCCTATCTCGTGTCAATGACATAGAGACGATTTATCAAAAACAACTCATTTTTTTTGCTTCCAAAAAACCCCACATTTTTAAGTTACCTAGGAAAGTTAGTGATGCTCATTATGACTTCTCCATCTTTCAAGAATGTGCTGGCTTCAGCTCTCCTGTACTGCATGTTAGCCTCTACTATGTTGAAGTGGGCTAGGAGGCCTCCATAAGGTTTTCCAGGTGTCCCTTCCACCATATACCCGCCATATTCTGGGCGCCACAGAGATTTTACATCTAAAATAAAATGATAACATATCAAATTAATAGTAACAGTCGCACATGGCGACAATAACTACATGAAGACTGGTTTACGAAACATGGAATTTGATACTTCCATAAACTGTATTGTGAGTTACGATTTGCACAGTACCAAGAACAATGACTATCAAATAGACTTATAACTAACATTGATTCCAATAATAACTGAGTAATTAGTGTGCAAAAGATGTAAGAATTGTAGATATCAGACATTTTGAGATCATAAATCAGAGGATGACTATTTTCTACAATATACATAGTAAAGACAAGTGCATAATTCTTTAACTTATAATATCGGAACAAAAAATAAGTTTTGTAAACATAAATTAAATAATATAATTTGCTGTAAGTTTTATGATTGTTACACATAATTCTTATGTGTACGACCTATAGACTAGACTTGTTTCCGTATTTCAAACAGCCTATTACGAAATGTTATTTCAGGATTAATCTACTCCTATTTCAAGATTCATCACTCACTGGTTTAAAAAAATATAAGACAGATTGCCTTTGCCCAGCAGTGGGACAGTACAGGCAAAAAACAACAACAAGGTAAGGAGGGGTTCATTCAGTCAGCATTTACATGTTTCTATTATTATAAGACAAGTAGGTAGTACTGACAGAATAGAAGATCATTTATCTTACAATGACTTGCATCATGTATCTTTGCTAACATTAATTGAACAAACATGACAAAAATGCCAGTCATGGTATGGTCATAGCAAATACAATCATTAGTCATTTTAAGCTATAAATCTAAACAACCATTTTTAAGTAATATAAAAAAACTTACATTTATATACAGGGTGTAAAAAGACGTCTACCGAAGTCGAAAGGGGTAGGTACAGAATCCCAACGCACAACCAAATCCAAAAGGATTTTCCGAAAAAATCATTATATTCGGATAAAACAGCGTTTGAAGATTACTGTTTGCGTATGTACTGGGCGCGTTTTCATACGTAGATTGCTGGATTTTGAGTTTTAATAGTTTTTTTCTTTTATAAATGCAATTATTAGGTAGGTATGGCCTTATTATGTTGTACTAGTTAGTAAATAACTAGAAAATAAAATAAAGTGACGTAGCTAAGTCAAAATTTTTTTTGTGGTTTTTTTAGCTAAATATGTTCAGAATCATGGTCTGATTGAAAACCCTCAGTTTTCGGTAGCAGTCTTTTTACACCCTGTATAAAAATTACCAGTATGACAGACTTATTTTATTTTAAATTTTCTAATACCGAAACAAATCAAAGTACCCACACTTTGTTGGAATTATCCTACTCCCACTAATTTAAACAATCTGAAAGTTTGTGAGTATGTTTGTATTTCAATCACGCCTAAACCAGTGAACCAATTTGGATGAAACTTGGAATAGATGTAGATAGTGACTTAGAATAGCATAAAAGGATATTCAAAATATTGGAACCACGCGAGCGAAGCTGCACATTGAAGCTAGGAGGACATAAGGCAATGCTGCAGTAAAAATACTTTTTTCATAACCAATCATTTAAACTTACTGTCATGTAAAAACTTACTTTCTGGGTCCGCCAGTTCTTTTTCCTGCAGAACGGGTAAGAGTTCGCTGGCTCTAAGACTGACAGTGGCTCGCTGATTTTCATCATCAAACTTTACAATTATGTATTCCACCTAAAATAATATAAACAAAAAAGCTAACATAATGTGGTGCAATCCATATTCAAGATTTATGAATTTATATTACACATATAAAGAATACATCAGATAAAAGTGCTGGTATCTGGATTTACCTATGTTTAGGTGTAATAAAACATGTTATATGTTCAGTTTTTTTGAGCAATTTAAAAGCGGCTTACCTCATCTCCCCATTTGAGCACGTCTCCAGTGCGGTCCTGAAGCTTTTTGTAGAGGTTGATAAATTGTTCTATCCCGTGTTGACGGACATGTTCCGCCAACGCCTTCGTCTCTTCCCATGTAAGTGGACTTCCCTCAGTTAGTAGACCCATGTTGGCTACTGGGTTTTTACGAAAATTGAAGCTAAACTTGAACAGACTTTCCAAGGGTTTAACACCGAATTTAATTGCTCTGTTTAAAAAAATGTTCATGAAAATTTGAAAGCCTGATGCGAGGCTACAGAGCAAAACCACCAAAGTCACCAAACTAATACATTTTTACAAGAATAACTATGCAGTAATAATTGTAAATTTTCTAAATAAATATGGGTAATTTACACCCAATACAAAACATGTAATTCACAACAAGAAGTTCCAGACGGTTTTAAAATGGAAATAACAACCTTGATTGATAAAATGTGAATTTACACAAGGAAAAATAAAATGTTCGGTAGTCAATACTTCAGTAGTCACACGATCACACTGACTCTGACACTGACACATCGTAGTACGTATCGAAATATTCACTTCGGAACATTTTCATTTCACAAACTTTTCATGAATTTTAGCATGAATGGATGACATAGTTTTTGGGGTTCAAAAAAGAGATCAATCCGGAAAGTACCTACCTATGTAATAAAGGTAAGGTACAACAGAGGCAAGTCGGTTCTAGCACTGGTTTTTCACTACACACCTAACCGCTCGTCGCTTCGCTCCTCGCAACCTATGCTATAGTTCTGAGGGCCTAGACAATGTAACAATAGATTATCGACTTCGATAGTAGCTAAGTCCAAAAATGTATAGGATTGACATAAGCCTTAGTTAAGTCACGGGATCTGTCTGTTGTTAGCGAATCGATTATTGGTAGACAATGTACGCACATTTCGATTCCATCAGACGAATCGACAACATCGAACGATTACTTCCATACAAATGCCTAGCCAAGCGGTGCTTTTGACAAGCGATTTCGCTTAGTTGTCGATTCTCTTGATGGAAAGGCTAGCGAAGCGAACGCTAAAATGCTGTAGATATTGAAACAAAATGGCGATTTCATAAACAGCTGTTGTAAGAAAATTGTATTTCGTTGTTTGTTTTATGATTATCATAGTAATTTTTGCCCCTAAATGTCCCTGCGAACTAGATTAAGGCTTAGCAAGGTCACCGTGGTTGTAATATAACATAAATAAACTAAATATATTTTGTGAATCGCATCATTGTTTACATTATTGCCTTCCGGTTTTCGGCAGCCATAGAGAGATCAATGCTTCCGGCTTGAAACTTAGTTTATAAACTTGAAATAGGCACAAACATTAAACTTCCCGTAATTGTATCTACGTAAAATAATTCCAACACATTAATCACAAAGTATAATACATAAATCAACCTTTTTTTAATATTTTACGACAATCACAATTTTATACTTTTGCGCGCTTTCCGGGTGACTGAATGACACATTTGACGTTTGAGGACGAAAACTATAGACTAAGCGCGGTATTTAGCGATCAGTCGATTATTAGACAAGGCGATCGCGAAACGAAGGTTACTTCGGCTAGCAATCGAACTTCGCCATCGTCTAAGCGTTGACGATTATAGAAATCGATTCGTTTCATAGCTACTGCCGGTTGTCTAAGCCCTCTGTTAGCCTACTAGTAGGTAATACAAGAAGCACATTCGCGAAATTCAAAGAAAAACAGAATAGCGCCAATAATGACACTGACAGACAACTTTTTACGTTCCGTTTGCATCGATTTTGCACGAAATTCTATACCACAGACAATACTTGTAATTGTGTAGATTTAAGTACCTATTTTGTAACTGTGTATATGTGGAGAAAATAAAACTTTATTCTATTCTATTCTATTCTATTCTACTTTAGACAGATTGCGTTACGTTTCGCTTGTAATCTGATGTGAAGTTAAAATTTATTTTATTCTTTTTCTCGAAAATTTATGCTACTCCGCGCGATAAAAATGGTAGATAAATAATCGGAAAACGAACCCTTATGGATCGCGTCCACTAGGCGGACGGGTCGCATCGCAAAAATCCGCCTCCTATACATTTTGTATGAAACTGCGTCCACTGCAGGCGGGGCGGGCCGGGCCGCATCGGAATCCGTCGGCGGATCGCTCGGCGAGCGTATTTTTCCGCCGATGCGTCTGCCCCGCCCCGCCTCTAGTGGACGCAATGCGCGCCGCATTTTTTGTAGATCGTTGCTGCGAGCGGACGTATTTATTGAGGGAAAAACCGTAAAATGAACGAAAAACTACTAATATCTTTAATGCAACAATATTCTGAACTTTATGATAGGTACTGGAAATAGAAAATATCACGATGATATATGATTATGATGATGCGTTGAGGAGAAATAAGATTTGGACTGAAATTTTCTTGCATATGGTGCACCCTGACTTTATGTTTGTGACGTTTATTATTTTTTTGCTCCTCATCCAACAACATAAATAAAAATAACTTCATTAGAACCATCCATCGTCACATACAACCGCTTGCTAGCTTGTCTTACGTAGGACTGGCTGTAAAAATCCGCCGATGCGGCCCGCCCCGCCTCGTATAGTGGACGCAGTACGCAAAAATGCTCGCCGATGCGGCCCGGCCCGACCCGTCTCCAATGGACGCCTAGCTTTACCAATTTCATTCTATTTTAACCCTCAATTCCTGCTTACTTAATCCTAGACCCAAGCCAAAATGTTCTGTGGTGAAGCGTGACGACGACGCGACGAGTCGACACTCGAGGAGAGTCCACAGAACTAGCTTGCTATAATAAAATAATTAATAATCTGTGCACAGAACACTTTTCAGCTCAAAGATAATAGCAATAATGCGTTAGCATCTAATAGTTGGTTGATAATAATAATATACAGGGCAAAGAGAGAATAGTAATATACAGGGGAAGCACCAGCTCCAAGTCCAACTCAACAGAACTGACGAATCGGAAGTTTTGAGAAAAAAAATAAATAACATCTGTGATCCATAGTAATGACGTCTTCAGTGAATAGTGAATATTAAAGTCTCACTTGTCGCTGTGTAAAATGTGAAGCAACTGATTCTTCTGAGCGTGAAATAAATTACTTCCACAATGGTGCCAGTGGCGATCGAGGGATGCACCCAAGGCGCCGAAGGCGGTGGGGCTCGAGGTGGCTCCATCTCACTAGCGTTACTTATCGATTTTATCGTCCAAAGAACTTACGATGAACTTACTGTCTTGGCTGAACTGTAAGTTTGTTATTTTACTGATAATAATAGTGCAATGGTGAATGTTTGCTACATAGTAATGTTCAATTTTAGGTTACCCAGAAAAACCGATATGGAGCGTAAAATTGAAATTTATAAGTTTAGCGCTCGTACCCGTCAGCTGTTTGTACGCCTACTGGCCCTGGTGAAGTGGGCTAGCAGTGCGACAAAAGTTGATCGATCAGCCCATATCATGGCTTTCTTAGATAAACAGGCCCTCTTGTTTGTTGAGACAGCTGATGTACTAGCAAGAGTGGCTCGGGAGACCCTAGTTCATGCCAGGTCAGTAATGAAATAAAAGTAAAAATGTTTGTTTTTAAAATCAGGAAATAGAGAATTATTATAGTCCTTTTCACATAGGAACGATTCTGTGACAAGGCTCTTTCAGGTTAATTTCTGAAATTTTAAAAAAGGAATGAGGCACAATCCTTATTTTTTAAAGTTGTATCTTTTAGAATTATCACTAGATTTTATTTTTTACAAAATTATTTTGTTGTACAGCGTAAAACGCAATTCTATGTGTCAGGGATACATTCCTATGTGAAAAATAGGGGATACATTATTATGTGCTATTTATTAGATTGCCCACATTCCACATGGCTGCTGCAGTTGAGGTGCTTACATTGGGCACATACAGTCGCTTGCCTGCTGTGGTCCGTGAGCGGTTAGTGCCCCCACCATCACTGACTGCCGCTGAACGACGCAGCACTTTGAGATCACTTGCACATGTAGTTCGACAGAGACTCACCACTGCATCCTTACCAAGTGATGTTCGTAACCTCAAGGTAAGCCTATGATTGCTATACAGGGTGAGTTTTCTCGCCCCCCAATAGTTAAATTAGGGTTTAAAACACTCCCTGTATTTTTTACAAAATAGGTAAAAGCAATATTTAATCTTAATTAATCAGATTAACCATTTCCTTGTTGTTAATTCTTAATTCAGGTTGAAAATGGAAGAGCCACATTCACAGTTGGCCAAGAATACAGCGTATCACTGACAGTGATGGGAGATGCCCCAAATGTCCCTTGGAGATTATTGGACATAGCTATACTCATTCAAGATAGTGAGACCGGGGGTAAGTGTACAATGTGTACATACATTGAATTACCTATTTCCCATAGGGTTAGATAGACAGATTTGTACTTGCTGAAATCCTGACACACATTTCTCAAAATTTACTTTCTTTACATTCATTATACAAGCTAACAGGGTCCTCTTAGACCTTCTTATCCAAATGTTAAAAATTAAATCCTAGGTTTCTTATAATGATGAAGTTGATATTACTCAATCTGTTTAACACTGCCTGATATTTATTTTGTTTCCAAACACTCTCCTATTTCAGAGGGCAAACCGTTAGTGCATAGTTCTCAACTAGCTTGGCTTCGAGGTGTAGCCCAGGCTCGCTTAGCCGCTGCGGGCCTTAGCGGCGCTCTCACCGCGCTGCGTTACTTTTGCCGGTCGTTGTCTCTTGAACTGCTGTACACGCAAACCTTGCGCCTCTGCCGTGATCGTTTATCCAGACATTTACAAGTGGACAGATATGTACCTGGACAGAAACTACAGGTTTCTTACTGGAGGTAAAACTCATCTCTATTTATTTATTACTCAAAACCACTATTTAAAATTACTGTTTCAATCTACTTATTAGTCCTGTAGTAGTTCTTTGTTGCTTTGAGTTATTATGATCTTATGTTGAGGTTTGTGCACATGGAGTTCTATGAATCTTACCCTTCATGATACATCCTTCATCACTTAAAACTGTCATACAAAAATGCTTGAAGATTACATATAGGTTGTTATTTACAGAGAACTAGGCTGCGAGTTAGGGTACCGTCTGATCATCGCCGCGGAAGGCGATTCGCTCTGCGTGTGGCACGTGCCCGCTTTGGCCGGCGGGGAACGTGTCGCCGCGGCACTCACGCCGCACGCCCCCTCCATGGAGCGTTTGTTGGCTCACACTGTTCATGTGCGCTCGAGGCAGCGGCTGAACGATTTGAAAGTCCTGCTCAATGATCTAGGGGTAAGAATGCCAAATAAAACAATACAGAATAAATACAGTGTAACATAAAACGTCTTCGTTGATGGGCGGTTGATCATGTTTATATATGGTTGGTCTTAAGAAATGACGATAAAAGCACAACAAAAGAATAGTCTTATTATGCAAAAGACTGATAAGCATACTCTTTGGGTGACGGAGAACGGAAGCCGAGCCGAGGCCGGCTGAGATAAGGAAGGATATTCTCTCACATCAATTCAAGTCAATCAAGATCTTTTGAATATGTCTATGAGGAAAGAGATAAGTTCAAAGAAAAATCTGGTTAATTCTAATTGCATTCACCACCACGATAGTGCGTACCGCTCATACGTAGATAGTGTATAGTAATTATTTATATGTGTTATACTTAAGTATTTGTTTAGGTATTTATTTTATATCTCTATATATAAAAATGAATCCCTATATCCCTTGGTCACGCCATCACGCGTGAACGGCTGGACCGATTTCACTACTTTTTTTGTGTTGTGTTTGTTATTGTCAGGAGAAGGTTCTTATGACAGAAAAATGGTATACAGGGTGGTCCAGTTTATATGGAAAATTTTATTCCTTGATCCGATTCACTCTAAACTCGGCATAAATTGAAAAACTCCCCTTAGGGGTTGTGCAAGGCAGTTCCAAAGATCGTTGACGAAATAATGCGCAGACGAAGGCGCGCGCGGGTCAGCTAGTAATTATATAAAAATTACACTCGATGCCGATACAGGCTTAGCCTAATGCAGGGTTCGTGGGGAATTATTTATAATACTTATTGTAATATTTATGTATTATGTTTTTTAAGAATAAATTGAAATCCAAATTTAATTTGGTTCTAGGTGGAATGCAGTGTGGGCGGTTGGCCATGCGTACTCGCCTGCTCCGTCGTTTCCCCCTGTCTCCGTGCAGAACAGCTGCTAGTATCTGTGGGAGCGCATGGAGGCAGGTTACGTGCGCGAGTACCGGCCTATCCAGGCACGCCGCGCATGCCCGACCTGGCCAATGCGCTCGCTGCTACCAATATTCCTCTTATCAAGAACCTGCTTACTCATCTCAGGTACACACTAATATAGATACAAGAGAGGTATATGCTCCTCTTATCTACTCTCTTATCAAGAACTTGCTCACTTACCTCAGGTACTAAAAGAGATACAAAGGTCATTGTCAATTGACATAATCCAATGGGGAATTTTAGGTATTGGTCTACTATTGCTATTTTATCTAGTCATTTTAGAAGTTTCCGCTGAGCTACGACCCTGTTGTTTTTAAGAAGAGAGTACCTTCTGAGTAGGCTCGCTCCATCGTAGATCTCATTCTTACCTGTGTAAGTTTCGAGGTCAAGAGCCAACCCATTCATCATAAAAAAATAAAAATAGTGTGAATGTTATGTGCAATAGCACTTTTTCATACTAAATTGTATGTCGAATGCCTAGATCCAATAGCCGTAGTATGCATAGACCGATCTCTAGACCTCTAGGGGCTTATTACAAGAAAATGAGCCGAGTTTAGACTAAGTCTAACTAAAAAACTGTCCCTAGAAAAACGATCTTTAAATACTCGTACATAGAACGCTTTTTTGTGGTAACAGTTTTGTTTCGACATGTGTCAACATGGGGTTCAACCAAGGTTTTACGTTTTTATAATAAGCAGCCTATTGTCTAGGATAAACTTTTTAGAAAGTTATGCAAATGATGTCTGAAAGTATTGAGAGATGAAATTAAGCTATTGTACATTATTCATTGGTTATTATTACACTCAGGTTCTGGCTGGTAGCTCGACGATGTGAGAAAACGTTACAACACCTCCCGGCGAGTGTTTGCGAGCATCTACCTTTCCTGCACGGACCAAACCATCCGCTCAACAAGTTGTCCCCAGACCGACTCTACGTTACTTTGCATCGACATACTGACCACATATTGGTAAGCCTGCTACCAGTTGTTGTAGAATGTAGAAGAACGACTTTATCTACATGATATACACTTTTTTTTTCGTTCACAACTAAAGCGTGTCTCGCAATACTTATAAATTTTTGTCAGAGTTGATTTTAAGATTTTAAATGCATCCCAAAAATAGCACCAATGCGGGTCTTAAACCTCTCGGTGACGCTCTTCCATCAGAGCCAATGGGCAGTCGAGCGATGGTTGAAATTTTGTGGGAGACCAAATTCATACAGCATTTCACTGGAATGGTACTGATCTTGCAGACAACTTGTGAATAATATTTGTTTTTATAAAACACGATCCACCCGCGCCGACGTATACCGTATACCTCACCTTTATTTGTTGTTTCGCATACATTTATTTTGTCCAGATAGTGGAGATGAAGGAAGTGGCAGCCGGCACAACAGCCACGACCAGCAACACTTCCAACAGCGGTAGTGCTTGCTCTGTCGCACTCTCGTTCCATCTCGCGGGCGCGCGCCGGTGTACTCCTGATGAATGCGAGGATGAGGTATTGTTGTTTTTGAACTCGATACTTACGTCTATTTCTTTAGACTTTTGAATCCCACTGGCCAATGCCTCCTACTTATAGAATTCCGCTATCCAAAAGAGTCTATGAAAAAAAACAGGCGTTCATTTTTCTGGGTAATCCACGTGGCTGCTTACTTCAAAGGACTCTGTGGTATATGGCCACAGTTTTGTTTGAAATACTATTTATTCTATGTGATTACAGTTTTTGTATTACGTTACACATTTTAAGCAGAATTGTTTGTTTTCTCTAGAATTCAAGCCAGGCACCGGTGCCCGCGGCCGCTGCCCGTGCCTACCTCAGAATACATTCGCTTGTCGAATTGGATACCTTCACACTCACACATGGACCATTCACGCCTCTCGATACACCTGGTATGTTTGAAATTGCTTCATTACTAACACACACACACACACACACACACACACACACACACACACACACACACACACCTTGATCAATGTTATCATATTTTTAAGAGCTGTAGATATTGTGTAACATGTTTTTATCAACCTAATGCGTCCCAAAGGGCAAAGGTAGGTCTCACTAAAATTTTCGACTAGTCTTGATCTTTGGTGATCTCCCACCAATCTCTCGATCCCGTCGAGATCTTCCCGCCAACGCATTTCGTAATGAATTTTAATGAAGATAGCTTGTGAGCTAGTATAAAAATATTTGTATTATCTAGGCATGCAGCCGGGCAAGCGTAAGATGTCAGCCGCGAACGCTCGCGCCGTCAGAGTGCGTCAGCCAGCTTACTTCTTACCGGAGTTGGCGCACGTGGTAGCGGCTGCTGACGAAAGGGTGCCTTTTGTCAATCTTGCACAAGAGGTAATTAATGACTATCCGAACTCATGTACAATACGGTCAACAGATCTAGGCATTCGTGAAGTTAGCAGTTTCGACATGCTGCCGTTCTTCATACTAAATTGTCATCTGCGCAGCGAAACAGCTAACTCCATCGGCCATAGTGCACTTTTGTAATTTTATAGATAAAGATGTTCTTCGAATACTGTTACAGCTGAACGAGGATTCCATCGGTTATGAGAGAGTACCATAAGATGGCACTTTTCTTTTGCCATACAGGGTGTAAAAAGACTACTACCGAAAACTGAGGGGTTGCAATCAGACCATGATTCTAAACATATTTAGCGAAAAAAAAAACGCAAAAAAAAAATATGAATTTGCTGCTTCATTTTACGTTATTTTCCGATTATTTACTACTAGTACAACATAGTAAGACCATACCTACCTAATAATTTCATTTATAAAAGAAAAAAACAATTAAAAATCAAAATCTTGCAATCTACGTAAAAGAACGCGACTAGTACGAGCGCGCGAGCAGCTGAGCGAGGTCAGCGCACGCGCGCGCGGCCGACGACCGCCGCGGCCGGCCGGGCATCGCACCCGCCCCGCTCTCGCGTCGCCTGTCTACTGCACCTATGCAGTTCCACCAGTGCTATAAACAAAATCTTAGTTACGTAAACTAGAAAAATTAAACATAAGTACCTAACTTGGCATTATTTTAGCTATTATTAGTTACATAAATAAAATGTTTCACTATTGAGTTCATAAAATCGTAAGTAAAGAAAACTTGAACGAAGTTTCAGTAACGGTTATAAACAAAAAATAATAGTACAAAAAAATTTAATTTTAAAAAAGTTATTCTCCGACTCTAGGATTTGAACACTGGGCTCATGCACTCAAATCCTAGACTGTTCTAGCTCGGCTATCATGAGTTTACTGTGTGCAGCGAAATTAAGCTTCATTTCAAAAAAAAAATTACTGAAATTCAAAACTCAACCGTATTTCAATGGTATTAGAAAACTATTAAGATTGAACGCTGCACGTGTCGACGGCAGAGTCAAAGGGTTCTATCAAAATCTTCTAACTTGATTGAAATAAGGTTCAGATTTCTATTTCGCTAAGACAGACTGAATCCTTTGTAAAAGCCGGTCGGTATAAAGCTGCGTCTACAGTGTTTGCGAATTTTATGCTTGACGAAGAATTCGTCTAAGACAGAGTTCTGAAGTGTTTGACTAGTTATCGCTGGTGTTCTTAACACCAGCACTTTATCTTTAACCTCGATTGGGATACACATTCATTATGTCAAAGTTTATACTAACAGCAGCACTAGATCAACTGTTCACTACATAAACAATTAATAAGTAAGTAAGTACCTGCCTGGAAGAAAGAGAGGAGTGGAAGAAACGAAGGGAGGCCTTTGCCCTGCAGTGGGACATCACGGGTTATTATTAATAATAATAATAAAGTACCTGCCTAAGTAAACAAATAATAAGATTAATGGTTGATAAGATTATCAGTTTATTCTATCAAATATCACTAGGTACAACAATGTAGTGAATGATCAGTGAATAAATCACCAGTTTTCAACTCTTGAGTAGTGTGAAACATGCCTTGCTAGGCATTTTTCAGTTGACTCTTTGGCGGCTTTTGTCAAAGATATTAAGAAATTGTCTTCTAAGACTATTGAAATAAGGTTCAAATTTCTATTTCGCTACATTTTCTTTCTAATTTCTCGACTCGTTTTGTTTGATTTTATTATTTATTAATTAGTTGAAGTTCAATATTCGTACGTATTGGACGCTCGCGCAGCGCATACAAATTGCATTACCGGTACTACTGTCGCGAATGAGTTTTATGGTTTTATTAGAGGATAATTTAGTACCTACTTAGGTAGTTAATTATGGTATCTACCTACCTAGTACATTTGTTAAGAAGAGAACAGTGAGTGTCTGTTTAGTGCGAGGCGAGTGTGTTCGGTCAAAAGTGCTTGTTGTGATCGTGTGTGAAAACGCGTTGTGTTATGGGCCTAGCGCGTAATGCGATAGCCCCCCCAAAATAGGTAGGGTTGATCGATAGTTAAGTTACCCGAACCAACAGTGATCTGGAGGCTCTGATCTGCAAGTAGAAGAGCAGGTCTTGATTCTTTTTGGGAGAAACGCTTGGGTACCTACAGCCAGGCAGGCTCAGCTGTGCTTGTTGAGCAGATGCTCAGTTTGAGGTTACAGTGGAATTAGGTAAGTCTAAGTACCTACTTACCTCTCAATAATCAAATTTCTACGCCACGCACATAGTAGGTAGGCACTGCCGAAGTTATCGCGTGGGGTTCGGAATGCGTAGCGTACATTGCTGGCTGACGAAATAAATGAAAATCTTCAAACGCTGTTTTCTCGGAAAATAATTATTTTTTCGGAAAATCCTTTTGGATTTAGTTGTGTGTTGGGATGCTGTACCTACCCCTTTCGGCTTCGGTAGACGTCTTTTTACACCCTGTATAAATTAAGTTTGTTTTTTTGCAATCAGTCGGTTTCGAAATTCAATGGTTGTCATTACCAAGTCATAAAAACGGCATGCATTAAATGAAAAATGAAAATGAAAACACTGACAAACTTTCAAAACCGCATGTAAATAATATCTCTAAAATTAGGCTTATTACAAATAACCCCTGTTCGCTTAGCTCGCCCAACGCGGCGTGACTCACGGCGGGGTACAGCCTGAATGGAGTGGCTCTGCACTAGCGATACGTGTAGTTGCACTTCCTTTACCCGCGGGCGCTAAGCCGGCCTCCGCGGCCGCGCTTCTCTCGCGATTTCTAGCTGGCACCGTTCCTACAATTATTTTATCTGTGATAGTTACTACCATGTCGTGTCGTATAAAAGGCATGCATTAATAACACTGACAAACTTTCAAAACCGCTTGTAAACTATGACTCTAAAATAATATTTGTTACAAATAACCGCTGTTCGATTAGCTCGCCCAACGCGGCGTGACTCACGGCGGGGTACAGCCAGAATGGAGTGGGTCAGCACTAGCGATGCGTGTGGTTGCACTACCTTTACCCGCGGGCGCTAAGCCGGCCGCCGCGGCTGCGCTTCGCTCGCGACTTCTCGCTGCAACTGTCAGACTTACCACCAAGAACCAGGCGAGAGTATGGACGGCGGAGTTTGTGTTCCATGGCTCGCCGGTTCGCACACCCAATCCTAAGGAACAAGGTACGTACTAGATATTATAATAAAAGAGAATCACTAACGGGCAATTTTTTTAAAAATCACAATCATTTGTCGATTTAGTTACTTCGTTGTGGTATCTAATTCGACGATATTTTTACGTGTTACCTACTTATGATAAGAAATAAATCATTTTTCCCATCGCTAAGCGAATAATAATAAATGATTTAAAAAAATTGAGCATCATCATTTTCCTGCCCTTATCCCGCTTATGGTCGGCACAACATGTTCTCTTCTTCCACTCTCCCCTATCACTCGTCATCTCCGTATCCACTCCTTTCTTACCCATATCTTCTTTCACACAATCCATCCATCTTTTCTTTGGTCTACCTCTACTCTTATATCCATCCACATTCATTTCCATCACCCTTTTAGTTACGTGACTTTCACCCCTCCGCATTACATATTGCCCATACCACGCTAACCTATTGCTCTTCAACTTTTCAGTTACCGGCGCTACTTTCAGACTTCCCCTAATGATTAATTAATAAAATTAATAATTAAAAAATTTTAGCATAAGTGTAATCTTCGATCATAGAGATATATGATCGAAGGCAATAATATTTTTTTTTGTATCTCGATAAGAACTTAGGTAATAAAATTTTAATATTTGTAGGTGAAAGACGCTGCGTATATCTACAATACGAATTAGGAACGGACGCGGGCCGTACCGCGGACGCTTTCCTAGCGGACTGGGCGGCCATTGTGCATCTTCATACTCTGCTGTATGACTTCACACTGCGACCTTTGCAAGGTAATATTGCTAAATAATCATCAAAACAAACTTCCTAGACAGATGCAAAATGAGGACTAAACAAGCTACTACGATCTAGTACTGAGTGCGAAAAGAGCCTATTTTAGGCGCACTTTAAATCCCTTCACCACACTGGTTCTCTAAGGAACTAGTGACACGTCAAAAAGAAGTATTGACTGTGGATTTATTACAGAACGCGAGTCACTCTGGCCAGGCGTATGCATCCGTTCATATACGTACCGCTCGCTGGTGATCGGTTTCGGGGGAGCGCAGCGAGCCACAGCATTACTGCAGTGGAGCGCAGGTTCGCATCGGTACACGCTCGCTACACCGGCGCATCAGCCCGCGGCAAATGCGCACCATATGCTGCATCATCATCTCGACCACTATATCAACTGGTATGTTCCTAATTCTATGTATAACTATCTATTTTGCACATCTCTCTAGCCTCAAAGGTTTGCTGGAAGAAAACTCTTTGTAGGGTTAAGCTCGCCTTTGTACATGTCCTTTTTTATGTCCTGATTTTTTTTGTCCTTGTTTATAATAGGTATTTATTTTAGGGATGGGCCGAAGTTCGTTTCACATTCGGTTAAACCGAACTTCGGCAGCTTGAACCGAAGTTCGGCATTCGGCCGAAATTCGGTTCAAACTGCCGAAGTTCGGTACTACAAAATATAGTAATCAAAAGTACGTGAGTGTCGTGGAACACTCGGTTAGAACGAAGCAAAGAGTACTTTTCTATACTGAAAATTTCAAATTCAAATCAAACGCACTTCCGTACTAACGATGTAACAATCTATGGACTGTTTGCGACTGCGCGCTTCGCACTGTGACGATTTCGTGACGTGGCATGAAGGTAAAATGGAACGAAATATTTCTTCCAGCTCCAGCCTGTTTTTCTTCGATACCGTCCGTAAATGAACTTTCACAAAAACACAACTGCTTGACTAAAATAATAAAACTAAACCAGTGACTCTCTACCAACTGAGCAAATGTGCAATCGACGTGATGGTTAAAACTTTGTAGGAGTACATTAAGTGCATTAAGTATAAGTACTCCTACAAAGTTTCAACCATTCTGTGAGAACAGAAGACCTCCCATCCAAAAAAAAGTCCGAATTTAATTTGTATTTCAGGTGCTTGAATTTTTCAAAAGTTAGGTAGACTTTTTTGACGTTTAAGTACGTTTTAGTTTTCTCAATAGACTTCGCGCGTTCCCTTGGTCCTAATAGGTAGAATCTGGTGTCCACTGGTTCACCTCTTGAAAGCGGAGAGGACTGTGTAGCCCCCCGTTTCCCTCCCATTTCACCCCAGTCAAACATCACGATCGACAAAAGTAAATATAAATCTTACTATACTACGGAACTTATGTTCAAAGAAGGAGGGCATGATCGGACCTCAAATTTTCCACTGATAAAAAATATACCAAGTTCAGTACATTTTAGGGGTAAATAAATAGTTATTATTATTTTTCGGCTTGATAATAAGAAATTACGAATTGCATACGGTAAGTGGCTTCGTAAGCAAGAAATCAGGCTGTAGATCAAAACTGAAAACGATAATTATTTGAGCCAGGTCACAGTTTGTATGGAGACGACTGACGTTCTTTACATCCAAATCGGTTGAAAAATGCGACCTGAATGACAGACAAAGGCATTTTTTTTGGCCAATCGAAACTGAGACGGTTCGCTCACTCGATCAACTAAAGTCACACACACAGTTAACACCATAAAACGTTAAATCGGACGGTTTTACAGTGTTAACCGTGTGTTATCGATTTATGCCAATTAAAATAGTGAAATACGTCGTACGTACGTACACGTACCTTCTGAACAGTCGTAGAATTGAAAATAAGTAGTTGTAACGACAACTCAATCATCCATATTTGTCACACAGTGAAAAGCAGTACAAGCACCACACTCCATCTACTCTAGAAAACTTTAGCGAACGCATAAACAAGATTTGACGTATTTCTTTCGAGAAAATACAATGAAACTAGGTACCTACCGAACTTCGGCCGAAGTTCGGCCGAACTTTTCATTTTCACCGAATGTTCGGCCGAAGTTCGTATTCGGTTAAAACCACATTCGGCCCATCACTAATTTATTTACAAAAAAGTATATAACTAACTAGTAAATCAGTCATGTGGTACCCATATAATTAAATTATAAATAATGCTGGACTTTTCACACAGTATCTAGCCCCAAAGTAAGCAGAGCTTGTGTTATGGGTACCAGATGACTGATATACTACTTATATACTTTTTTGTTCGTTAATACATACATATTATACATGGACACACCCAGACCAGAGACTAATACTTGTAGATCATACAAACATTAGTCCCACGGCGGGGATCGAACCCGCAACCTTCTGCGTCGCAGCCGAGCTTTCGCTACGCTACAGAGGTCGTCAATATAACACAAGCTATGCTTACTTTCGGGTCATATGATGCTGTTTGAAATGTCCAGCATTCTTTATTTCTGTAGTTCGCAAGCCCAGCGAGCCAATTGCTAACTTACACAAATTATTTGCTAATATCAATTAGATGCTGCCTACTTATATCTGCCTTGTCCGCTGCTCGTTGAAGTCACAATCTAATGAGGCCTTTATTAAAAAATGTGGCTACTATATTGATTAAAAACTCAGATTTTCTTAACTAAGTAATTAGATAAATATCTGATCAAAAAAAACTTCTAGCCACAAAGATCTGATGTCACTAGGCGTGGTCCTGCGAGAAACGTACGCTCCGCTGCTCGCGCTGAGCCGACTGCCTACATTGCCTCAGTTGGGGCTGCATCATGTGCGCACACAAATGCCCACACCTACATTCACGTTGCTGGCACATTCGTGGAGAAAGGTAACATAATAGTGGGATGGTTTTATGTGTAAACTATTTTATGTCAGATTTCATAGAAGTCTCGTAGGGGTAGGCAGAAACCACGGATTTTCATTTGGTGACGATCCTGTCAAACAATTTTTGCTTCATTAACTCTCATAAATCATAATGTATGAATGATTTTATATAATTTGCATGTGGTAATCTTATGGTAAGCAATGTATTATCAACAGATCCGTATTATCTACGCGGGTGCATACTCCATTGAAGTGGGTATTCGCGGAGGCGGCACGGTGACTATTCGCGACGGTTCCTACTCCAAGTTCGATCGCAGCTCTGTCGTCGACGAGTTCGCGCCTGCTCAAGGACTTAAGGTATTTGAATGTTGCACTATCTTTTGTTCCAAGTTTTTTGAGTATCGTAAAATTGTTAAGCAAAATAATAATGTCCAACGTAACACAAATGTGTCCATATCGACACCCTCGGAATAACCTGGCAACTTACTTTCATTATATTCTATGGTCTGATCTAACGCTTGTATCTGTAACCCATTGCGCTTAAGCAAAAGATTTTCATATCTCGTTAAACTTTGACGCGTTTTTCTGTATAATCGTAAAAAGTGAGTTACTATACTGTTATTCATTGTTTCTGATGATCTTGACTGCAGTTTTAAAAAATGCATTATGTATAGCATTGTATCTTTCTATCACCAGGCATTCCTATCAAAGTACGTGGATGATATAAACGCCAGACTGCTTGCCGAGGATGACAACCCGCCTTCGCCAATGTCTCCAATGCCACCAGGTCAATTATAAAGCCAATAAGTTTCTTACTCGGTTTTAGTCGAGTTAGAATTGTGTCTCTACTTTTGATCGGAAGATCGTGGCGTTAGCTGCAGGCTGTGATAGAAAACATTGTGAGGAAAATATTTCGTTTCCAATAGACAGTGATGGTCTTCCAACTTGTCACTTTGTAGTATGTTAACTTCTTCAAAATATGATCAGATATACGTTGGATAGCCCATCAGCTCAGTTGGTAGAGCGTAGCCACGTATCGGCGGGTCGTTCAAATCCTGCTAAGCAATAAATGTTATAGATCCTGAGTTTCTGTTTTCCACCTTGTAAAAATTTACGGCGTGTTTAACAAGATAAGAGTCGTGATTTAATCTTTATTTTGTACATTAATTATGACATGATGTCTATTATAACACACGGTAGTTCATTTTAAGTGAATCCTGCTTATACACTGTGCTGTTTATTATATAAAACGTAAAACCTTAGTTGAACCCCATGTTGATACATGTCAAAACAAAACTGTTACCAAAAAAATAAATAAATAATGCTGGTATTTTCACACAGCATCATCTAGCCCCAAAGTAAGCTTGAGCTTGTGTTATGGGTACTAGATGACTGATAAACTACTTATATACTTTTTGTTTGTAAAAAAAGCGTTCTATGTTGACACGGACACTGGCAGAATTGTGACAACAAGTCGCAGAAGCCATAGACCAAGAAGTGAAGTGAAAGCGTTCTATGTACGAGTATTTAAATATCGTTTTTCTAGGGACAGTTTTTTAGTTAGACTTGGTCTAAACTCGGCTCATTTTCTTGTTATAAGCCCCTGTAAGTTTATACAGCGTGTGTTATACAGGAGGTCTTCGTTTCCCCGCGCCTTTGACGCCGCCGCAGCCGCACACACCTCACTCGGCGCCCGTCACGCCGCATCCCGCATCTCCTGCTCAACATCAAGTAACTTACAACTCTATTTACTAGAGAAGAGATACCATTTTACCATATCAAGGATTATCACCCGTTCGTCAATCAGACGTTTAAAAATGGTGCACTGGTGGTTTATTGGAAACGGTCCCGCTGTATACACTATGCTAGTACTCTCAAACGGTGGAGGATAACATCGTTAGGAAACTGGCATGGAACTTTTTAGATTCTGAAGAATCTAAAAAGTTTCAAAAATTTAAGAGACCCGACATGTCGACATAATCTAAACAGTTCAAGAACGGGTCAAGTGCACAAAAAGAGCCTAATTTGTTCGAAAGAACTTCTGACAAGATAAGAATAAGATGATTCTATTATATTCTATTATTGTTTTTTACATTCTAGGCCCTTATAACGGTTTTGTGATATATGTAGGTAGGTAGTCTCAGCAATAAGAAAGCACCACGTTTATATACATATTATTTCATAGTTTATTGGAGACTGAAAATTCACATTCGTTCGGTGCACCGGCACGCCGCCACTCATTCATACCACAGATACTACAGGTTTAATAAAGAAATGAAACGGATCTAAAATGGCCGCGATTATCATGTTCTGTATGTGTAGTGTGCAAGCAAGAGAACATGTATCGCCTCCATTTCAGATTATTATTCTTCATTATTTCTTACAGATGGGCGGAGGTTCCTTCAACCTAACCTCCCCGCCAGGCTCGACGGGCGCCTCAGGCGGCGGTGTATCCGCGTCCCCCGCCTCTCCTATGGCTCCCTCTCCTCACGCCGCGCCCGCCGCCTCGCCGCACCCCCCGCCCACCTCCCCCTTCACCGCCTGGCCCGCCTCGCCTTCACTGCCGAGACCCTCGCCCGGACATCATCCCTCGCCGAGACATCATGTGGATCACAAAGGTATGTGATAGCTTTGACCAAACTTTTTGTCAATCGCGCTTGAGCTTCAGCCGCGCAGCAGACTGCTATGGCGTCTGTGACGTGAATAGTCTAGTTTCGCGTTCTTGACGTCTTTCCGGTCCGCGTCTCGAAGTCCCGAGTGGTTGACGCGCAGGTCATTGAACTGGCGTGTCAGGTAGTCGCTTCGCTTCGTTCATCCGTGTGTTTCACGGGTTTCGCTCCTCGTTCATAATTGAAAACTCAAATGGCAGGGTGTCTTGTTTGCTGAAAAGCGATTGTTCGTTCATTCTATGCGTAGAACTATTCTATATCTTCACGCGTCAGTCGCACGGAAGCCATCACAATAAAGAGTAATCATAAATCCAGTTTAAGTTAAAAGCTATATCTAGATTTAAGAGCTGAATAAAAGGCTATATCATTATTATTTCTGGGCAAAACGAGCCACACAGTCGACCCCATAAAATGTGACACGGAGACGTGGAAGACCCAGGATGAGATGGCGAGACGAGCTAGACTCTCACCTAAGAACCTGGCCTGTTACAGCGTTAACCCATTGAACGCCGCTCTAGAAAGTAACTACCTCCCCCCCATGTCGCCATACATTGGTACATTGCCCGGCATTTGAATCAAGAACTTCATCCCGCCGATCGGCGGGCTCGGGACTGAATGAGTTAAATCGCGAAGAGTGGAAGAAGGGAAGGGAGGCTTTTGCCCTGCAGTGGGACGAGAATGGCTAAATAATAATAAAATAATTATTATTTCTAAAAATTATCATTATTCCTAGTTTTTATATTATAGTACAGTTCGCCCAACGGATCTAGGCATTCGTGAAGTTAGCCGTTTGTCTGCTCAGAACACAATTTTGTATGAAAAAGCGGTCACTGCGCAGACAAACGGCTAATTTCACGAATGCCTAGATCCGTTGGGCGAACTTTATGTGGTTGTAATGTTTTGTTGTGTGTGATTAAAAAAATAAAAAAAAAAACCAGGTCCACAAGCAACATCAACGAGTAGCTCCCGCGTATTAGTAGGAGGCAGGGCTTGGGCCGGCGCGACCGCAACACCCATCCCAGTTTCAAAGCTAGAAACTCTATGCACGCCGTGTGAACCGCCTTTAGGCGCACCGCCCGGCCCCGCTCTCGCTCCGCTCCAGCGATTCCTCGCCTGTGTGTACATGAAGAGAACATTACAGCGATTTGTACAGTCTGAGGAATATGTGAGTCAATATGTAAGCCACGCCCAATGTTCTAGAGACTAACACTTGTGTGTGAGTTTTTTGGGTGTCTTACGATGTATCTATAACTATTGAAAAACTAACAATAGCGGTTTATTTATTAATCCGGTTTACCCGCTGGCATGCCTCGGTGAACCTAGCAAGCGCTCGAAATGTCAAGGTTTGGCGAGCGTGTAATGGCGTGTAAGGTTTACACTTGTTAAGAGATTAACTGTTAACTAAATAATTTAGTTAATTGTGTGTGAAAACCAGCTTCAGTAAACAAGTTGACAACTAAACCGGTTTAGTGGTTTATCTGCAAGTGAAATAGAAATAATCCTATTTTTCTGTTTAGTAGCTCCTCTGCTGGCGCGGTTTAACACTTGCGCTATGAGTTGCGGACCAAACTTGTGAGTTTTACTAAGTCACCAAACCGGTTCACTGAAAACGCACGGCTGCTAGAATATACTAAATCTTTAGTTAAAAGTCTACTTGACACTAAAACACTTAACAAATGTAAACTACTCGCACTAAAATTTGCTAGTGTCGCCATCTAGTCTCTATAATATCCACCGCACTAAAATTAGCTAATGTCTACTTCCAGCTAACAATGGTCTCTGTAGAGGCGACGTCGCTCACGTTCCGGTGCGAGAGCGCGGGCCTGGCGGCGCGCGTGGCGCTGCACCCGCAGCACATGCAGTCGCTGCATCTGCACCTCACGCCGCTGCCCGACCACAAGGATACCTGGCCCGCTGACGATCTGCAGGTAAACAATGTCCCAGCTGACGGTGGTGTCGTTAAAAACGATTGAAAATAAATGTCACACATTTCATACAGCGAAGAAAGCACTAAAGGCCTTATTAATAAACGTGGTATAAAGTTATTCCTTGGAATAGACTAAAAATATCCATACATTTTGACAGTTTACACTCAGGAATAACTTTATACCACGTTTATTAGTAGGGCCGTAAAATTCCAGCTAAAAAATACTGTCGTTGAAGGCGACGTGTAAAAAATGTAAGACATCACTGCGTCAGCGGCATCTCAAGGCACACTATTCTTCTTGACGTGTTACTAGTACTTTCGAACTAGTGTTTTTTTTCGTGCTTGACACATTTTTTCGAATTCTATACGACGTTTCTAAGCAAAAATTTTTGAACATAAATTGGAGCACGACAGACCCACACGTTAAGATTAATATAGAATTAGGACCCACTTCCTTTACATCACCAGTGCTCACCCGTGATACCCTATAAACTACCCAGCAGTGATAACATTCCCAGGTGATGGAGAAGTTCTTCGAGCAGCGTGTCGCGATCCCGCCTTACCGCGCCACAGCGCTCCAAGGCTGGGGTCGAGCGTGGGGCGCGGCAGGCGGAGCTGCACTACCCGCATTAGTCTCCCTCATGAGAGCAGACTTGGCACCGCTAGCTCCTGCCTTGTGGCAGCTACAGTGGGCCTTAAGGATACCGCCAGCCGCGCCGCCTATAGTGCCGGCTGGACAGCCCGCTGTGTTGCTGGCTAAGCATAAGATATTGTTCTTTGTGAGTATGAGTGGACACTATTACAATCTTGAGAAAAAGTTCTTACTAGTTCGGGTCGTACTAATAAGAAAAATCTCACTAGTTCGACGATCGAACTAATGAGAACAAACAAAATATTGTATCTCCGATAGTTGAATGATTAAAAATGAAAATATCTTCGTACCTTGGGTAGTCTTAACTGTTGTTTTAAAATTCTGTTTGGTATTATAAACATGTTCATAATTCGTACAGATTTATTTAAATTTTACCTTCTACAAATTAAGGCACGTGCTTCTATGCTTTTAGACATCTTCAAAGGACCTTGAACTCCCTTGTAGACTAAGTTAGCGTGTACTTTGGGAACACAGTCGTGATATTGTTTTTTTATAGATCTGTCTGACGCGCGGCGACACGCAACTGGTATTGCCGCTGGTGTACGACATGCAACTCAACGTCACGCAACTTGCCGACAAACAAAACGCACAGCCGCATCTTATAGCTGTCAGCTTACATCTCAAACGGTAAGAACCTGCCTTTGTAGCTTGACTTGAAACATTTCTACAAAGAAAAAAATACCTGAATTATTTTCGAATCTGCCACTTTGTACCTACAACATACCGAATACAATGTAGTTCGTTACTACGAGCTACATTGTATTCGGTCGATAAGATTAACGTTAAAACACGGTCCTAACCTAGGACCAAATATTCCAAACCGAAAAATTGACCCTTGATGTCAGAAATCGTAGTAAAAAACATCCGAATATCCGAATTTCGGCCCCTAAACTGGCAAATTCATCAGTTTGAATTGAAGTAAGCTTCAAAGTTCAAATCGATGAACAAATTGTATTCTCTTTCAGCTTCAACGAGTTCAACCAATCGCACTCGGAGTGCACACTATGGCCAGCCGTTCGAGACTTGATCACCAACTTCTCGCTACCACAAGACGCGCCACAAAGCGCCGCGCCGCCGCCTTCATAACATATGCGATCGCCCCGGGCGTCGCTCCGGTTCATTGAACCCTAATGAACTTTATTAGAACCAAAAGTGATGCTATACGTCAAACTGTGTTGTGTAAACAACATCATACAACATCTTTACAACACAATTCGCAAAGATCGGAATAACAAATCGGCGCTCGACGCGGGACGCTTCGGTTCATAGTACTCTAATGAACTTCATTATCAATCAATTTTCAAAATTAAAACTGGTGTGCGTGAATAACTTTGTGCTGAAAGCAGGCGGGTTCATCAAGATCATACAAAAGTTGGCGGTTCATTGCGTGAAACACAGAGCGGGATTCCAAACCACAACAAAAAAGTCTCGACGTCATCGTGTAAGTGCCCTTCTATTGTGCATTGAACTGTTATGTGTTCATAGTGACGTAACAACTGTAAATAATCGTGAAACCTAAGCCCATTGAATATGATGACTTTGTAGGACCAAAGCGGATTTCGCTTACCATTTTATTACCTCTAAGTTTTGTACTATCATGTTTGTTACTATGGAGTTTGTTGTAGTTGAAGTCGTTAGTATAATAATTTTGGTTGTTTCTTCACTCGCTGTTAACATCTTATAATCGGAAATTAGCTTCAGTTCAATCATTTATTACTTCGATATACGTATAAAGATTTCTGTTTACGAGTCTCTTGTATATTGACTGATTGTAAATTATTTACAAATTAATAAAGCCGGTCCAGAATTTATAGCTTGTAAGATCAGTATAGAAATAGGATTATATTTTTTATTTTGTTGGATTTAGAATCTTCTGTGTATCTTCAGATTTAGATAGAATAATTTATTAATAAAAGTTTACATTCAAAGATTTTATTTTTTACCCAACTACGGCAAAACTAAAACAAGCTTATGATTTAGACCTACTCGTTGTTCTGTTTCATTCCACCGCAGCGCCCGTAGCACAGCCACAGCACAGCCTAATCTTGAATAAGGTGTCAATCGATTGGTTTTTCTAATGCATTCTAATGACTATTATACATAATAATAGTCATTAGAATTTTTTGATTTAATAATCGATAATCAGCAGCATGATGAATGATGATTGAGCAACATGATGATCAATCATCATCACATCAATGAGAAATAATGTTTTTTTGCCTAAAGTTTTACATGCTAACTGCTTTTCAAGCAAAGAGTTTTAATATGTGGCATTGATAAGTTTGTTGAAAGATTATTGTCACGATTCGTCAGTCGAAATTTAGTCAAATCGGGCTTTGTCTGGCTTTGTGTTGATGTCAGCGAAAATGTGAAGTTTATTAATATTTTTACAAATTATGAGTGTGTAAACGGTTATGGCAGTGAATACCCACAGAGACCACTCTCTGGAGACTATCCTCACATATGAAAACAGAGACGTGGTAAGTCCCATTGCTTGTTTTTACATTACACTTGTGGTTTCTCTGACCCACTCTGATTCGTTGGTGCCAAGGTGTTACTCGGCAAGTAGGAAACAGCATGAAGACTGTTTCCATTACACATGGTTTTTCATAACTTTTGATACTTAATCCATTCCTGACCCTACACTAGGATAAGCAGCTAGTTAATAAAATCACGCCTCTGTCCCGTAGAGGTAAGCAGAGGCCACAGATTTATACTCTCATCACTCTAGGAGACACTTTCCAGCTAGGGTAACGCACACTTGCTACGATCCCCTTTTCGCCTCATTCACTCTGACGAGCTAGAGGCATGTAGTGTGAAATATTATAATCAGTATTTCACAGAGTCAATGGTCAGTGATATGGTCGACCTCGCATATCCCGGGGATGGACAATGCCATCGGCGGCGGCGGGTCGCGGCGGCGATTGGCGGGGCGCCGGCGACTTCGCCTCGGCGCCCTCGTCTTGGGGAGCCTGATGACGATGCACTGTCGAATCCCTGCGTCCGCCCTTACTGGAGGAGTTTGTGAGAGAACTTCTGTTTATCTGAATGTTATAAAACTCCCTGAAAAATATTAGTTTTAACAGAAACTAAAAGAATTAATTGTAAAAACTCCTAAAATTAATTCTTTCATTATTCATTCTGAGCTAGATGTAATAATATTCAGATTATTAAAACTCGAAGCATTTGCTTCGAGCTACACTGCCACCGCCCGGATAAAACACTGCGCTGATATATTTAGAGAGTTGTTACAACATTAGTAACTTAGTAAATCTTCTGATAATATTAGCTTGTAAGTATGATCGCGGGCTGGTTTTAATTAATTGTTCTGAAAATTGACGTTTCAATTTTTAGTTGTGTACATTATACTTCTTGTATTGGCTGTTGCGGCGCTTGCTAATCCACTGCGTCACTTTGAGGTCTACCTCGGCCAATGGAGCATCAGTGGTCCTGGGCGTGCATTCAGAATCATACCCATGTTAGACGGTACGTAGTTTATTAACAACATTTTAATCGTTAAGTATTTTATTTATATTCGATCTAGTATTTCATAAGGAAATAAATGTAGACCTCGCTGTTTTTTTCAGTGTCATCTAACAAATGATGTCATTTGCGGTATTTTATCTAATTGTCTTTTTTACAGGTATAGGCATAGCAATATGTATAAATGCTATAGTGCGAGCCATCAACTGTTGCACTATTGCTGCTATTGCAGCAGTATATGTGTTGCATTCAGTGGCTGACACTCGACTACCCTTCACATATTGCCGGTAACTCATAATAACTTAAGTCAAGTCTACAGTTGTTTTTAATGCCATCTTCTACTAATATTTTAGAGAGCCGACTACCGAATTTAGATATTTAAATGGTTCTTCAACTCTATTTAAATTTATTTCAGTGACTTCAATTTAAAAACGTATGCACCAACGTTAAAGGATTTAAGAACTGTTATGTTAAAGCAGGTACTGTTTGTATGCGTGAAATATGATTATGTTGGCTATAAAACTCATAGGCCCATACTAATAAACGTGGTATAAAGTTATTCCTGATTGTAAACTGTCAAAATGTATGGTTATTTTTAGTTTATTCCGAGGAATAACTTTACACCACGTTTATTAGTAAGGCCCATAATCTACAACAAATATTTACGTTTCTAGTCTAGATTCTCAATAGAAACGGGATTGGTTGACGAAGGTGATGTGACGCCCTCTACTACAGTGGGTTTGAATCTTCATGCGTGGAGAAATGTTACAACTAAGTTTGCGTAAGTGGAAACCGATTTACCTGGAACAACTTCAATCATCTTCTCAATTGTCGTCTTTATTTCAATTATTTTTTGTAATTGATTCTGATAGTTTGTTTTAGTAGCGAAGATGACCTACGGAAGTACGGAGAACCACGCAAAATAGAAATGTGCCAAGAGACTTATGAAGGAACTTACCCTGCTTTGTACAGTACTCCTGCCTACAACTTTTTCTAGTAAGTCCTTAGCTTTATCGTATTTGCAAGAATATGATAATTTATATGGCTAAATTGGTTTAGATGCTGTCTCTCTGCAGCAGAGAGTAGGTATTATACATATCTATGTGAATGATTTGGCCTTACATATTGTTCGACCTTTGAAAAGTACCTAGAAGGCCTTAATGCTGTAGATACCTGTACCTATAAGAACTTTGTTTGTATTCATAAACCTGCAATCGGCATTATTATTTTGGTAAAATGACTGAATTACTTTTGTACAGCGTGGAAGTCGTGCAGTTACGCTCGGACCACAGTTTTGGACAATTCAATATAACGTTAGTGGTGGCTATACTTAGTGTTTGGGGAGTGTTGTGGATCATGCTGATTACAGAACGTCTACGTTACGGTAGGGTATGTTGAAAATATACAAGTTTTTGATTTTCATTCGATCTAGAATGGGAATGGGAACTTACTTATTTTTAAAATTTTTAGCTAATCTGGAACAATGTGCAGAGTTGGTTTGTGATAGTTCCGTGGATTTGGGTGGTTTGCTTGTGTGTTACTGGGGCAGTCAATCTTTCGACTGTACACACATCAATACGAAAAGCATTCCGGATCGGTGCCAAAGAAATAGTAGCCGTATGTACATACTCGTAATAGCAACAGATTATTAAAGTTATTTGCGTGTTTAAACTGAAGATTTAGGTAATTTTTTTGGCATCCAGGGATTAGCGGACGCATTAGAAGTAGCTCTCTACATACACTCAGTAAGTGTTGGCACTGAAATACTTCACGGAAAAGGATTGAATCATTATGGTAACTAGAAAACATTCACTATGTTACATGACATGCCCGCCCAATACCATGCTAACCTGTGCTCTTGCATCTTTTCATTCGTTGGCACCACTTTCAGACTTAATGTTGTAAATACTTACCTACTAACACAATGTTTACTCTGTCCATACCATTCACACACATATCCATCTCACCTACACGTAGGTAGATACCTACCCATATCCATTTATCCCCATGTATGAAATATTTGGTTCTAGCCTCTGGCCACATAGATCCACACCTTAATGGCGAAAACGTATGGCATTCCGGATTGTTGCTTCTCTTATCAGCGTTACATTCTACGGGAGCAGCTCTTTGCGCCCTGGTCGATTATATCCATCCTGAGGGGGAAGGGGTAAAAAATATGCAAGAGAGTAAGTACTTACTACTTACACATGATTTGTTGATTCCGTTTAGGTATGTGTAATCTATCTATATTAATAAATCTCTTTGTCCTGACTAACTGACTGACTGACAGACAACGCACAGCCTAAATCGCTGGTCGTAGAGACTTGAAATTTTGAGGGTATGTCCGTCGTGGTGCGTAGGGGTGTAATAAGAAGGGATTTTTTGCAATTCAACTAAGGGGGTGAAAAGGGCATAAAACGTTTGTATGAAAAGTCGTATTCCTGGCACTTAGAGACATGAAATTTAGAATTATGATAGTTCAACTGTTTTAATGAAAGTCAGCATTCAAAAAGTTTCAAAACTATCCCTAGAAGGGGCTGTAGGGGGTGTTAATGTTTGTATGGGGTTTTTTAAATGCGTGGACCGATTTGCTTGAAACTTGCTTTGAGTACTAAGAAACTTCCTCTAAAACGGGGGGTGGGGGTAGGAAGGATGGGGTGTTAAAGTTTGTATAGGTTTTTAATACGTGATCAGATTTGCTTGAAACTCGCTATGAGTACTAAGTAATAAGGGGGTGTAAGAGGGAGTAACAGTTGCTATGGGAATCATAAGTCCTAAAAACTTAAAACGTCGGGCGGGGATTAAACGGGGGGCGTCAGATTTAAATGTGAGAGTGAGATTGTGAGTCACATTAAGAGTGAGAGCGAGATGAGGGTTATATTGAGGGTCAGATTTAGAGTGAGATTCGGACTCAGTCATAAAAATTCAACTTGCAGTCAGTCACTCAGTTTAGTTAAAGTGATGAAAAGCTTAGCTTACTCAAGTATAGGTATACACTGAAATCACTGTATTACTGTACATACTGTACATTTCACTGTAATGGGTTATGTTGATAATGTACCACGCGAACGAAGTCGCGGGCGTTCCGCTAGTAATAAATAAAGCTGTACCTACTTTTCACGCAGCATCATCTAGCCCCAAAGTAAGCTAAGCTTATAGGTATGCTTATAAGTGTTGAACCAGTCTATTTTGATTCTATTGAATTGTTGATTTCCAAAAATGTTGCAGGTACTTTGTGGATTATACCAATGTACTCAAAATGTACATCTATTTCGGAATATTCGCATTTTACGTTAGTATTACACGCTCTTACAAATATTAGGCCGATCTGTGGGTTTCGCCATACCAGCGGTAGCGTATACTTACTTATTATATTAGAACCTAATTTAAAATATTCAAGTTACTTGTTTGCTGGCGGGTACCGAGTGGTGGCCAAGAGATATGCGGCGGCCTCGGGGCAGACCACCTGGCCTATACCCAACAGTGGGTGCTACCGGCTGGATAGATAGATAGATAGACTTGTTTGCTATATTATTAAAATATTTAATTTTTATTTGCAGATCCACTCTTATTTTCAGCGGACTTATGTTTTCCTACATGGCGGTTGCGTTTATCCTTCTGAAGACTGCCTTGCACACTATATTTGAGTACAAAGTGAAATTGGTGTTAGTAAATGTTTATTTATTAGAAATAGAAATAGAAATAGAAATATTTATTGCACTTATGTTGTTAGTGAGGTGTTAGTGTGAGCATTAGCATTCATTATTCATCATTACTTAGATGTACTTACAGTAAATCATAACGACGTGTTCTTGCAGATTCGTGGAACAGGCTGTGGTTGGCGCATTGGTTCTATCGTGCATTGCATTGAGCTTGTTGCTTGCCACAAATGTAAGTGACACTTTATCAATACATTTCTCTTGAAACTCTTCTACTTCTAAGAACAACTAACATTTAAAAAAGAAAAATTAGGTACTATCACTGACAAAATGCATTCTTACTTGCCTTTCCCGAGTACTTTCTGATTTATTTCCCTTTATTTCCGTGTAACTGGATGTTTTAACAGGGTGGCATAGCTCTTCTGGAAAGCGTGGATTCGCTGATGACGGGTGTGGCGGTGTCCTTCATCTGTTGCCTCGAGCTGGGCGGACTGCTGTATGTGTATCGCAGCCACGACTTCGTCTCCGACATGAATGTGGCCACAGAGGAGAACGCATGCTCTAGCCGCCTCGGCATACAGTGGCAGATTATCCCGTTTATAACACTTGTAAGTTCATTCGTTTTGACTGTCGATGATTCACTTTGCGACTTCAACCAACACAGATTTTTCTAAATTTGCAACTTTAATTTAAAACGACGCAAAAAGAGGGATTTAAGTTGATAAGATATTTCTTACCTATGCTATAATTCATGAAAATCTGTACTAAAAAGATAAATAACTTCATAGCGTGTTTCTTGTCTTGTTCCAGGCTACTTTGGGAATGAAAACGTTTTTACTTCTAAATGCAGAGTTTCCAAAGATGTCAATTTACTTGGCGATTGCTCCTTTAGCGGGCGTGGCTATTGCCGTGCCTTTGCGAGCTTGCCACAACGCCTATGTATTCCTACGACCCACCCCTAGACGCGGGACTTAGCGGAACACTGTTGTATGCGTGTGTAATTAAATAAATAAATAAAATAAAATGCAATTTTTGTGAAGGGTTGGGTTTAATACAACAAAAAGTCCACTGATTGAAAATAAATGTTTATTTTATCAATCATTTAAAATATTTTATAAATATAGATCTTTGTACAACAATGCATTCATGCGTACACATGATTAGACGCAATAGCCGTATTGAGACTCGCATAAACTTAAAGGTACGCAACTTAAAAATACGCGTTGAACGATGAGCTGCGTTGATGAGGCACTATATTTACACAACCGACTCCACCAGTTCGTAGCTTGACAAGGCATTCGAGTGATATGTCCGCCAAAAAGCGATGATACAAAATAGGAACGCTTTTAAAACGGCCGAACGGGAACATTGATACAACTACTTTACCCTATTTCACAATTAAATTAAAATATCACAATATGTACACATAATTCTCAAATCTAAATCAATAATATCAATTTCTTGTGTGACATGTAGGCCGGGGTAACACACCAAAGTCAACAATCTCATACCCGTTGTAACTGGCAACTGCGACCCGAACATCACCAGACAAACATGTAGAAGTCCAAAACATTTTTATAAAATCACAAGATTAGTTAATGGCCATTGATTTCGATTACTGGATCTACGACTAGCTATAAATTAACACCGATATTGATCAATACAAATATTGTACACTCATGAATTTTAAACTGAATAACATCTAATTCCACGCTTTTATCGAGAATCATATCTCTGGACATCGATTATAACAATTAATAATACTATCCAATAATTTACTAAACCAATTCCATCTCACAGTACAACACTCAAGGCACTCCGTAGCACTCGTATGAGCCTGGCCCAAAAGTCAATTGCCACATCCCATCCATGGTTCTATATCTTAGCACTGGTTAAAAAAGCTGACTGCACATCACATCACTGCGCCTAGCGCGCGTCCGTATCGCGCGAGGTTTGCGGCGCGAGTGACGCTAGCGGCGGTCAGGCGCGGCGCGACGTGCGGCGTCACAAACGTCGCAACGCGCCGGCCGCGCCCGCCGCCTTGCGTGTCGGCTGCACCGACAGAGGCGCCACTAGCACCGCGCCGCCGGAGCCGCCCGCGCCGCCCGAGCCCATCTCCTGCAACGAGCACAATGCGCGCCTGTTACACCTATACGGAAATTACATGCTCTGAATATTTATATACACAAAAATTAGTATGAGACTGCTGCAAAATTCTCGAACACAAACTAATTAAAATGCAAATCAGAGACAGATTACCGATTACTTCCGATGTGATAGTTCGATCTTGTACCAAAATATGCGCCATATTTTCTTGAATGCTTTCATGGTGACAAAGACTAACGGTTACCAAGCAAAAGTATTATTTAATTATAACCAAGCTTATTGATAAGAGCCGAGTACTTACGTTGATGTTATTACAACTGGCTAGCCGCATTTGCGCGAGCTGCGAGGCAGGCGTGAGGTTTGACTGCGAGCCGAACGGAGAGATCATCGAAGACATCGCTCGCTTCAGCTTCGACGGCGTCTTGTTGAAGGAAAGCGCGCGGCCAACCTGAACACACAATGAACTGAATACTCATTCGAACACAAAGTATTGTGCAAAGCTTAGGAAATCTCTAAGCGAGAGTAATAAAACATTCAAGACGATTCGGTTCAAGGGTTTTTTACAGGATAACATGGATTTCTGAAATAAAGCAAGGATAAATTCAAAGTGCAATATGTTTCATTTGTGCAGTTAAAAATGGAAATAGAGATATGATAATGTTCTAAGAGTTATTATAATATAATAAACATAGTTCTAACAATAAAATACAAACGAGATCCATTCCCCAGACGCAAAGACATACACCAATGAATGAAAAGACTGCGATAATGACTTAGTCCACGATGACACATCACAACCTCAGGTATGGCACGCTCACGGAACACAGTTAGTTAATAACAAATGAAGTCAAAGCGAAGCGTTATTTTTCAGTCACTCCGTCCCACTCTCTCGATAGATAAATCTTTCTTCTCATTTCAACGCTACATTGATTGTAGTTATTCGATTACTCAAGCTGTAGTGAAACTCTTACAAATAGGGATCGATTACTTATGATTCCTGTGTTACGGAGTGCGTGGTTAGTAGAAGTTCGTGTTATGGGGCCGAATCAAGTTGTAAACACAGGAAGCACTGCTCGTAAGGGGGTGATCCATAGGCGAGTACGGCGATGTTGTTTAGTTGGTGAGACATACAAATGATTATATGGAAACCTGACTTCGTTACAATAATTTTTGCAGAATTGATCAGTGATTTTTTTTTGCTCAACCGACTTCAAAAAAGGTGGTCAATGTTAGACTTCCAACATGTTTTTAGTGTTTAGGTAAACACAAAAACCTTCGTAAATTATGGACCAATAACGTCTTTTGTACTTAGGAGGTGTTCACTAAATCAGGATAATCTGAAGTTTGAAGTCGGTTTTAAACACGCTTTTATTTTTCTTTTGTAAACAAGATCATGTCGAATATGGATCACCCTAACAAAGGGCGGGGTCGGAGTGTGCGAGGCGAGGTGTGTCAGAGCCGCGTCAGACCTGTGCGACTGCGAGTAAGTGAGCGCGCAATACCCATGTGTCTAGCAGCCCGGCGCCCGGCTCGGCGCGCAGCCAGCCGCCCAGTCCGGCGATCGCCTCCAACTATAACACAACCACCGCTCTACACCGCTCACAACATACCTTTATCTCTTCAACTCTTTTACCTCCCTAGTTCGTAATGTCGTATCTCAAAAGATAACTTTATCTCTTTAGCTCATTACCTTCCTAAAATACGTAAATTCGTATCTCACTAATCTCACACACAACATTCCTATATCTCTGTAACTCATTACCTCCCTAGTTCGTTATTTCGTATTTCGAACATACCTTTATCTCGCAACTCATTACCTAGCTGAAGTTCGTAATTCCTTTATCTCCCTTAAGTTCGTATGGCCATCTCTGTTGAGAGCTTAGACCTCAGTCATGGCTTCATGATTTTATAGTATGCAATGCACCGACAATTTAAAGTGCCCTCCGAAGCTCGAACATTGTTATTCGAACTCGCAACCATCCGAAAGTCGAGAGAAGAGAAATACTCAGCACCTCCAGAGACTAATTCGTTGAGGAAATTCTGGTCTTGTTTGATGGGCGTGTTTCAAACGTGATCGGTAAAGACCTTAGAATATTTTTCAATGTTAGATGGACAATAAACGTTGCACTACATGAAAAGATCTACGATAGTTCCGCACTGGCTTCAGTTTACATAACCGTGCATAATATAATTCAAATAATAATCCGTGTGCACATTTTATCAACAAGCTTAGGTGTACATATTACAACAGCGACTATTTTGTACATTTATTAGCTATACATTTTTTCTGGAATTGATTATGTGCAATTGTGATTCTTATATTATGTGTAAATCAAGCATATAATTGATTGCAGAGTACTCTTTGCACTTTTGCAGTGCACTGTGATGATCATTCCAGAAAGAATAATCAAGAAACGTAACCCTGTACAATATTGGTATTCACATGATCGTTATCAATGTCTGATTGATTGTTTATTTACAACAAAGTATTGGAATGCAAACATGTACATATATTTTCATGCCATAATTCCACAGATCGTGCTACATGTAGTCCGCCCTTGTACATACCAATAAGTTTGGTTATATTGTTATTTCCATATTTAAAGCTTAGCTACATCTACGTTTATTACTTTATTTGTATCATGCTTTATTTTCCATAATTTGTTTTTGTAAAATTTTATAAAGGAACATTTGATGAACATTAGATTCATGAAATGTTTCCTATTATGTACAAGTAATTAAATGGTTATTGAGTACAAACATACCTTTATTCTTGTTCGAGCTGCGAATTTGGATACTTTTGAAAGCGTGCTGAGCGCGAGATCACTCGTATCGATATCGAGCTGATGTGACTCCAAACACGCTAAGAATTTATCCTGAAACGTACATGAATTATCAAAATGAACCAGTTATCAACAACCAAAGTGTTCAATTTTGGTGTCATAGACTAGCTTCTACCCGCGGCTTCGCACACGTAACTATCACTATCTACACTTCTTCCAAGTTTTATTCCAATTGGTTCACTGGTAGGCTTGATTGACACACAACATAATATTCACAAACTGTATCATTTCTACTAGGAACAAATTATCAAATGAATACGTACCGCATCAGCCTTGCAGACGGTATTGGCCATTTGCCTACACAACTGCCGGAGAAAGTATGACTTATCCACAGTCTCATCCGTTATCATAAAGGAATACAGCTTCTCTTTCAGCTCTTGATTACTTCGGCACATCAGTGCAAACACATTATGACAATCTGAAATTAGATAATACGATTTAGTGTAGTCTAATACAAGCCGTATCTAGAAAGGAAGAGAAGCATTACTTTGACGACCTCTGTGGCGCAGTGGGCGAAGGTCCGCCTGCGACACAGGAGGGTTGCGGGTTCGATCCCCGCCGCGGGACAAATGTTTGTATGACCTACAGATATTTGTCTCAGGTCTGGGTGTTTCTTTGTATAATATGTATGTATTTACAAACAAAAAGTATATAAGTAGTTTATCAGTAATTCTAGTACCCATAACACAAGCTCTGCTTACTTTGGGGCTAGATGATGCTGTGTGAAAAGTCTAGCGTTATTTTTATTTTATTTTATTACAGGATAACTTATCTACCCAAGGTTTCTGATAGTTTTATTCATAAAGTAAATATAAATAGTTCATAGTGCGTGATAGTACCTTCAGCTTCTCTAATATCAACGACGCGTTTAACTGTACTGAGGGGCATTAGTGATATGTGTCTGTATGGCTTGCTCGAACCTATTCGCATCGTCCCAGTTCCGTTCGTCGGGCTTTTACTGTTGAAAGCCTGAAACAACACATTTGCACATTTGTATGAATCTTTTAATTAAAATAAAGGCCTATAAACAAAGTAGGAAAATAAACTGTGTATACAATTTAAGGCTTTTTCTTTTTGTTGTTGCTTATTTTGTTAGTTGCGGGATGCTATGGGTTACGGTCCTTACCTTAGATCTCTTCTTGCAGACCTCCATAGTGTCAGTGAACAGAAATAATACAAGGTGGTCCCCTCTGCCCGATAGTTCCTTCGATAGCTCCACTACTTCGCAGCGAGAGACAAACGACCGATGTGAGGAGACTAGGTGAGCCTGTCAACGAACAAATCATATTCAGTGTGTTTTTATAAATTCATGATTGCAGCTAAAACGGCTGATCCAGTAACTCTGTTTAATTTTTAGATCATAACTGATCACTTAAGTGAACACATGGAGTAACTCTACAGGAAACAAAACATACTAGTTTTGCTTTTAATTTATAGCTGAAGCTAATTTGTTTTTATTTATATCAAAGAATGTTTAATTGTTTAAAATTGTTTAGTGACTAATTGACATTGATCATGTAAACCGGTCAGGATAGGTTTCTATTGAATAGGAGGCAGTAAAGCATTTTGTTAAAATATTACAGAATGGGTAAATCTCTGGTTTTTAAAATTGCTGGGGCAAAATAAGTATGATTAGTATCATTATGTACTTAATATCTTAGCTAAGCCAAGCGTGTGTGCTGCTTTAGTGGCGATTTGATGTCTATAATTTTGTATGAAGAACTTGTGGGAAAGGATTCGAAAACAAAATACTCTGTATAGTATTTTGATACAAAATAAGGATCATTCCTGTTGTAGCGGGCAAATTTAAATTCACACTGTGTCACAGGTGTTAACCGAGAATTGTACGTTTTTCACATGACACAACAGGAATAATCCCAAAATGACAGAGGTCAAATTAGACTTATTTTGTGACCTAGATGAGATCTTCGATCTGATGATTACTTGAGAAATGAAAATTCTTATCAAAATTTTCGATTCCGACGGGATTCGAACCCGCAACGATCAGACGATCCTCCTAAAGCCGGAGTGCCTTACCGCTCGACCACGGAATCCTGACGTCGCAATCGAAATGGAAAGTTTACTTACCGGGCATTGGTCGATGTCATTATAGATGTCAAACATTTGCAGTTGTCCCTCCGTTTTTCGCTTGTCTTCATTGATGTGAGACATCACCTCTCTGAGGCCTGCGAGCGCCGCAACGAGCGCAGAATGGTCCGGATTGTTCTTATTTGTATGTTTTAAAATGTCTGTTGATACAACACAATTTTAAGTATTCATTTACATGTATTTAGTGAAATAAATATACTTTTGGAGCAGGGAAATAATCAGTATGAAATTTTAGAAAACAAACTCACCATCAAGTAATAAACTTATACTAGGTAATCGCTGCACTGGTCTTATTAAAAGTTCCTGTAAACTCTGTCTACCACATTCTGGCTTTGTTTGGCAGATTTTCAGGAATGCATGAAATCTGAAAACAAAAACACAGTAACATTGAAGTAATTAAATAAAGTATTATAATGAATGGTCTGATAAAGAGTGTTTATTTTAGAATAGAACTACAAAGGGACCACTTTTTTTGGCAAACAGCAAGCCTTTATAAAAACACAAGAGCCCTTTAAATAACCACAGTGTTTTCATTCAATTTTGCCGACATTGCATATGCAATGGTCAATGTGTGTGTTTAAATATTTAAATCAGGAAACAAGAAGCTGTGTTTTGACCACTCTCATTTAAAGTCGCGGATCACGTCCTATTATTCTTCTTCTTTTCGTGTCACTAGTTCTTTCGAAACGAACGAATGTGGTGAAAGGAATTGTAAGTGCACCCCAATGAGGCTCTTTTCGAGCACTTGTTTTCGAACTTTTTAGATTAAATTCAAGCATTTGAGGCTTGATTAAAATAAAAATCTAACCAACCTTCAATATTTATGACAAAAAAAGACCTGAAATCTGATTTCTACAACATGATTTGTTTTATAAATCAAAATCTGTATTATAATATGTATAATTTAGTACTTTCAATTTAATAAATTATAGATTTGTTTGGCCATAGGGAAAATGTATTATACCAATAACGTCATTATTGCAATGAAAAAAAATCATAAACGTAACTGGGAAAACATTCCAATACAAGAATGAGGAGTAAATACGGAAAACAAACAGAGAAAAAGGTAAACAATGCCATACGGCATACACCGATACACGTATTGACTACGTCTTCGGACCGATAAAGCTGAGAGGATGGTTTTGTTACTTCACTAGAAAATGAATAAGGCTCAATACAGACTGTCGCGGTGTACCTATTAATTAGGGAATAAACAGAGGACCAAAATCTAGCCAATTAGTATGAATTTGATGTGTCAGTGGACGTGACGAAAAGTGGAGTTTTCTCGAGTGACCAGCCTGTTTGACCTGACTTTAGATGGTTTTTAATTTAAGCGGTTGTAGAATGCTTTTGCCTAAATAAGCTTCACTTAAATAAAATAAATAAATAAATAATGCTGGACATTTTCACACAGCATCATCTAGCCCCAAACTAAGCAAAGCTTGTACTATGGGAACCAGATAACTGATATACTACATATATACTTTTTGTTTGTAAATACATACATATTATACATAGAAACACCCAGACCTGAGACAAATATCTGTAGGTCATACAAACATTTGTCCCGCGGCGGGGATCGAACCTTCTGCGTCGCAGGCGGACCTTCGCCCACTGCGCCACAGAGGTCGTCACTTGCTCAGTCAATCAGTTATTACACTATCTAGGCATTCGTGAAGTAAGCCCTTTCGACACAGACAATTTTGAATGAAAAATCGCCTTGGCATGCCTCAAACGGCTTCACGCATACCTAGATCAGCTGACCTGTAAATAGCTTTTTATTACCTTGGGTTCTCACGGTCGCATTGTTGCAGCATCTCCTTGGTGTTTTCGAAGAAGTTCACGAATGGCGGATAAGCCTTCACCATATCTGGTGTATAGCGTAGTACTAGGCGGCCGATACTCATCTCTTCACTCCAATGCGCCTGCGTGTAGCGCAAGTCTTCTAACATTCGTCTACAATAACAAAAAAATAAAATAGTTTTATAGCTCAGCTCTATAGGGTGAGACTCCATTGATCCCGTGATCATTTCATTCGACGCCGGTCACGATTAGTTTTCGCCAACGATCCTGTGATCAGTTCAATCTTGTGATCTGTGTCGAATTATTTTATTAATACAGATTGTGTCGTTTGAAGAAGATTACTTATTAAATTGAATCTAAACAAACATCTGCCTGTAACTACTAGTAATTTTCAGAGGATATTCATTTGAATGACTGAACGTTTGCAGATCTACAATCCTGATCAAATTCAGTTTATTTTTCGTCCAATGAATAACATACTGTTAAACTCTTACAAAATAAACTTCGTAAACTGAAAATGTCATAATTATCTAAACAGCCATAAAGGGAGCTGATACATTGGGTTTTATTTATTCAAGCGAATGCATGTAACAGGATAAAATTAAATAAAGTTGAATCATACTCACTGATGTAATTCATAAATAGGCGGTAAGTTTCCAAATATAATTTTGAGTTCGGTATTATTGAGCAATGCTTGAATTTTGCCATTACTGTCTTCCTCAGTATCGGCCATTTCTTCTAATGGTTGTTTGAACATCTGTAAACAATAACCTTTTTGAGAGCAAGCCAAAAATTGCAAACAAAAACGAAATACGAGCGATAACTTACCATAACAATGGTGTGTAAAATCCCGACGTAATTTGACTCTGTCTGTAATAGTTCCATGAACACTTGTTGCCGAGGGGACATGAGCTTTCGAACAACATTGTCGGGCACCTCTGATTCTACACAGAAAAAAAAACTTTTTTAAGTACACAATTATAGCATGAAATAAAGAAATTCTGGTTAACTTTTATATATATTTAAGTCATTTTCGACAAAATATCAGCTTTTACTGAATAACTTTAAAATCACCATTACAAACCTTCAAGCAGATTCTTTCCATCTGGCGAGGGCGTACAATCCAGCAGATTTCCAGACAAGCTCAGCAGCACAGCATCGCCAACTGATGAGCGTCGTTTGTGCAAAGCGGATTCACCACCGCGAAGCTTGCGTTTCCTTAGCCGTTGTAATTGTGCCGGGGTTCCGCCGGGCGCGCCAGAACTCGGGCCACTCGCCGCGTCCTCACTGCACGCCGCCACACCCGCCGCGGTACCACCCACAGATGACCGACGGGATAACTCATCTAGATACTAAGACACAACGGTTATTACTGTGTAAGAAATAACATTTTTTTGATAGGTCAGGGTTTCTCAAAGTTCAGGCACAACGTATCCCCATCAAAGTTTCCAGATGACAACGGTCCATCAACAGTCGAACGGCAAGCCTTTAGGAGTTTAAAGAACTTTAAGGAACCCTGGACTAAGTGAAATACTTACGTCTTTAAAAAGATAGTCCCTCTCGTCCTGGGCTTCCTCGTTCTGCACAGACGCCCAGAACCACTCGGCTTTGACGACGTGCACCCGCGTGGAACACTCCGGCGCCACCACGGTGTTATGCTCGTCGACAACCTGGTTTATAAACAGAACGTTTGCAACCATCCTCGGAAACGTATACCCTCCACCTACACGGGCGATCCTGAGCACTTTACATACGTGCAGTAGAATAGCATCACATTCGTGTGCGCGCCCTATAAGCACCTACCGATCTCGTGTAATGGCATGCATTCAAGACCACATCGAGGGAACTGCAGCGTTAACATTTACTAGATGACCGTCTAGAGTTCGTGATAGACTAGTTTAGTATTACTGAATAAAATGGTGTTAGTACCGGCAGCGATATTCCATGGCATTGCGATATGGCGCGGACGTCACGGATGGGGGGCGTCGAGGCGGGCTGGTCGCGCGCGGCGGCGGGCCGGCGGCGCGCGCCGGGGGGGGAGGGGGGCGCCAGCGGGAGCGGGGGGGGACGGTGCCGAGGGGAGGGCGCGCTGCTGCCGCGGACTTCAGCGCCACCACAGATCGAGTGCCGGTGCGCCCGCAGCCACACGCTCTGAGGCGTCTTAAAAATCGCTGAATCATCCAGCTCATCCACATCGGGATCTCTCCCCGGCGTCGTCAGATTCGTACTGTCCACCGTATCCACTTGTACCGGCGATATATCTAAGTGCATCGCATTCAGATCCCTCTTTGGCGTAGATACGTTCTTCAGCTCCGGTGGCAGATGACACGCGTCTACCTCTACTGTGTTGCGCTCGGCTCTTTTCTCGTACTTCTTCTTCCTTTCGCTTCTGAACGAAGCTGTGAATGATTTGACGCTTCTTCGCAATTTGGACGCCGATTTGACAGTTTTTGAGGCGAATGAGATGTCGAAAAACCCTGATTGCTTGCTTGTATTCATTGAGCAAATTGAAGCATTATCATCCTCTCTTATCGGTGAAGAAGTGGACGCTACGAACTCTCCTGCCGGATCGGTTGGTTTACTCGCTTCGGGGCTGACCGGCTCCACAACGATTTCGCCGGCGGTTTTAGAAGCAGGCTCTTTTTTGGTCTTCTTAAATATTGTAGGCCTATTTTTAAATTTAAATGAATCTTTTATCTTTAATCTTTTGATCGACTTCCAGTTACTCTCCTCGCTTTTATCAGGGGAGAGATTGACATCGACAGTACTGACTTGAAAATTAGAGTCTGTCGAATTTCGACTTCGTTTCTTTCCAGAAGAAATGGTAGTCGTTGACTGTTGCAATTCCTTATTTCTAGTAGTGTCCGGCAGGAGAAAATCCGGTTCATCTTTAGCATCTAGGTCGCATAAACTTTTCGTTAGAGACGAATGCAGAGATCCCGCCTCTGTTAGACAATCGACCAAGTTAAACACATTCATAGACTTATTTCTAAACACTTCTCTTTTGTCTTTACTGTTTACTCTAACCGATCCAAGTAACATTTGAGCCATTTCCTTGTTTTCTTTGTCATTCATTTTGTATTTTCGTATTTCCACTTGTTCATCATGCATTGGACTTTTGCTATTATTCATATCATCTGTCATAGATTTTCCTACACAACTAATACTGAAGTCATCGAGTTGATCTTTAGAAAGGTTGTGACTATCCCTGAGGCTATTCCGTGCTAATTGTAATAGGTTCTCTCTATCGTCTCGAGCTTGTTGGGCGCTAGCGTCATCGATCTGTTTGGAGGGGCTTGAGCGGCATCCCGAGAGGCGCGCTGACAGTCTACGGTACAGGGAGCTCTTGGGAGTCGACTGGGAGCGGTTGGGAGTGCCTCGGGAGGGCTTGCCAGAGTTGGGAGTACTCGGGTGGGGTGATAGGATAAGCGAACGACCGAAAGTCTCCCCATTGGCCATTACCTGAAACATGTGTGAACACACCACGCAATGATGTAATGAAGCCATTCCAATACAGACATGCACAACGATAACTTATTATTACCGAGATAGAGCCAGTTAGACACAGAAGCAGACTGCCTACCGAAGATGTTCCTATTGGTATAGTATGTAGATGCTTATTGTTCAGAAAATAGTCAGCGTTCGAAGTGAGTTATTGAGGATCTCATAGAGGTAATTGGGAGTATGTAATCCATTGAGTTTATAGACTACTTAAAAGATAAGTGGTGCTAAGGAGTGTGCAACTAGAGCAGATATGTTACAAAGCAAACTGATACGTTACACAACATGTGACACGATGGAATGTAAACAATACTAGAATTATGTTAAGTGGTGCGAGTATGTTTCGCATGAGCCAAATGAAATCCGTGATTCAATGGAATAGTGAACTGATTGAAAAGCACTATTATAAAACATATAATACATGAAACACAAACAACGGGCAAACAATGGGTCGACTTTGTGTCGTATGGAATGGGACGTGGCGGGTGCGGTATCAGCGCATTGAATAGAGGCTATGCTACCACGAGTACACCAGTACCGGGCAATGAATATCAATACGACTACTGCTAAAAACATAACTAAATGGCTATTTAATTGCAAATAAAAGTGTGAAATACACGCGAGAACGAGTACGTAACATCCTTTTGTTTGGCTAAAACGTAAAAACGCTACTGACATTGAGTCGCCAGGCCACTCGACTGGCAATCGTTATTTGCTTTCGTAAATTGCTAAACAAGCAACATCTGACATTGAGGGCATGTATTGCTAAATGTTGCAGGCATCGGAAGAAATTAGAGGTAAAGCATACACGAATGTTCAATAACCACCTAATATACCAGCTAATCATTGTGTCTACAAAGTAGCAGCTAAGAGTGATCTGTGTTCCCAAGGATACTACGTGCATGCTGACTTCATATTGCTATAATTAGTAACTAAATATGCATAATGTGGCAAGAAGTGTATAAATAAACTAAAATGTGAGGTATTCAGAGGTAAATGTTCTGCTATAAAGTACCGTAGGACATCGAGTTAATTTGATTTACTTTCTTAGTGCGATTGACTATTCTGCGTGAACGGTAGGCGCACGTGTTTCGAGTTGGCAGTTTGCAGACGTAACATCTGATTTAAAAGTCGATGTTTATGTTTGTTACGCTTGTTACGTAATGGCCAAGGTCTATTCTAACGGTACATTTGATTGTTATTTGTCATGTAATGTGATATTACTTACGACATGTGTGCAGTCAGGGTCGTCGAGCGGGCAGGTGCCGCCGCCATTGCTGGCCAGCACCTCCGCCATGTGCTGGGTCTCATCCTCGGGGAAGCCGACGAAGCAAACTCGCGCGCCAGCGAACACCTTCAACTTGTGCTCTTTCTGCAAAACAACTTACAATGTATCCTATTTGACTTTTACAGTTTCGTACTAATTGACTTTCAACGTTCATTGTATTATGTTTATAAAAACATGAAACCAAAACGAATAGACTGTATTAACTGTTATTGCAGAATAAACTCAACAGGGCCTCGATTCATGTCTCCTATCTAATTTGGCAACTTCCTTCGGTTGTCGCTACGTAAGGATACAGGAAATATGAATTAGTGTTATGGTTTGACACCGTTGGAAGTGCACGTTCATTCACTCATTGATGGTGCATCGTTTATTTTTAGGTGTTTGTTGTCTCTTGACGAAAATACAATAAGCGAAAACATCAATTGCAACGACGTCTTTACCGTTCTTTATTAGCTTGATTTGGGAAGACTTGAATTAGACTTCATTCAGTATCATTTCATTTTATTATGGTAAGCATGGATGTTAATTCAAAGATAATTTTAAATTGAGATGACGAGGTCCAAAAAAGATGTACAAACCCCACTTAGAAGGGTTATTGCAGGGAGATGAGCTGATGATCCGTAGAGAAATTATCATCACAGAGGCACACACAGCTATATTCTGCCTAAGAAATTCCTTGTTAATGGTATGGGGTCAGGTATACTCACGATAACAGAGTCCTCAGTAGCAAGGCAGGCGGGATCGTCCCGACGCTCCCAGCAGGCGTCGACCCAAGACCTGGCCAGCACAGGCAGGCCGAAGCCGGACGCATAGCGGTACTTATCGCCCGTGGCCGCCGCAGCGATCAAGTGCGTCACTTTACTCGACATATCTTTACGAATGGAGCCACCCATGTAGTGTATCAGCGTTATCAGGTACGTCTGTTGGAAGCCAGTTTCAAATCAATTTATTGTTTGTGCAAATGTAATGGACTCTGAATGAGCGGTCGTTATGATTAAGTAAGTGGTAAAACTAGACCGTCGCCGTTTATTCGAATAAAATAACTGGTTTTTTAGGATGTATTTTTTTTCATTATTGTGTTAATGTGCTTATAAACAATCCATAGATGCACGATTGGGATTCGAACCACCGGACAAAAAGTGAGAGAGCTTTCTTCTAAGCCTACAAAACTCATTGCTTAATCATAATTTCAACATTTTATTCATCATTACAGTGAATACTGTTTTCAGAAGAAATAATATACTTAAATAAAGCAACTAAACTTCCAAGTAATATTGCAAATCATTATTGGATGATAAGCTTTCACAGCATGCATAAGTATTAGAATTTTTCATGAATGAACGCATGTGCCGTTGTTGATAGTCGATTTCTTGGAGGCCGCCCAACTAGCGATTGCCGCGTATCATCTAGATAGGTAGGTGGGCGGTCGGTACGCAAGCATCGTAGTCATCTTGGAAGTCTTTGAACAGTCTATTGGATCAGTTTGGTTGCTGAAGGCATTCAAAATTGTCGATGGATCGTGGTCGTACATTTCGGTCAGATTTCATTTTGGTCAGATTTGCACCATCTGTGTCACCGACTGTCAGTTTATAACTCGCACTATAAAAAAGTCGAGACCAGACAACTGGCTACCTACTACTACAAATAAGTACATCGTAAACAGTCATCACTAGCTATTTCGGTAATCATCATCCATCATCCACAACCTGACTTTGCCCACTGCTGGGTAAACCCAGCAGTGAGCAAAGTCAGGTTCAGTCAAGAGAGGCCTATAGGCCTCTCTTTTTCTAAGCCACTGTTTTGGTAGTATGTTCATGAAATAAGCAATTTTTTGCTACGAATGCCGACAAACGACGCTAACATGCAATTCTATAAGTTAACAATCATGTAGGTACGTAATTAATCCTCACGTGTCGTCGATGCTGTGGGTTTTAAATTAATTTATCTTAAATCTAACTGATTTAAGGAGAACTATAATCTCCATAAGTTTTACAATCGCGTAGGCAGCAGATACTATCCGGTATGGTGTAAAATACGATAATTTTGCAAGTTCTCTAATTCAAAGTAGGTAGAGCGAGCTTTCTATTTGTTCAATTGTATGCAGTTACAACACGATTTGCTACTATGTTGATATAAACCAGATGATACTTACAAGTTCATCCTTCTTGCGGAAGCCGGAGAAGCATATGACAGCGCCTCGCATCGCCAGAGAGTAGAGCGGGCGCGAGTTGACTGGCGGCGGTTCCTCGCGCTCCGCCAACTGCAGAACCGCCGTCGGACCCAGCACCCTGGACAAAACAAAAACCTTTAGTTAATGCCTTATAGTATTGGGCGGCTTTTTAACTTTGCCTGAACCTGGTATAGGGCCTGAACTATACAATGTCAAAAAGCTTTATTTTATACAAACATTTGTCCCTTAGCGTAGCTGAACAATACATATTAAAGATGAAGATAATTTATTTGCTTAAACATGTGTAGGCAAAAAGGATGATTACATTAGGAAAGTTTTGGAAACATGTTTTAAAGATTTAGGTGTGCAAACCGAGAGAATTCTTGCGCTATTGTCGACAATTATCTCTTGGTGGATATGAACTAAGAAAAAACTTGAAATAGCGAATTATCAAAACCTAATCTGTCTTATTACAAAATATATGAACCGAGTTTAGTTTGTAGCAACAGTTTTGTTTTGACATGTGTCAACATGGTGTTCAACTATTTTGTATTAAGGCCAAATCAGAATAATAAGCTAGCTATCCAGTAAATTCACAATCGCACCTGTGAAATGCAAAGCATGAAAAGATTTAGGAGTTCATTCTTCTGAGATATAATAACAACTTCGACATCCGCTAGACACTCGGCGCTGTTATTGATTTTATGTTTATGTCTGCAAACATCTTCAATATTTATGTTTACATTCAATAGCCAAAAAATGTATTACCGATAGTAATAAAACAATCGTATTCAAATGCTGATAAAGTACATATTGCCCGTTTGGATTGCGGATATTTTGACGCAACTGCCATTCAAGATGTTCATAAATCATACAAAGTAAAACAGTGCGAGAGTCATAAAAGCCGGTACTATACAGATTTAAAATTGATATTAACCGGGTTCCTTCGCTTAGACACGCTACAAAATCAATTTAGTACTATCTCAACATTTTTTATTACCTCATTGGCTAAGAAGTTTTACAATTAAGTGGTGGGTACATAGCAATTAAAATGTTGATTGTGCCTACTATCGACTTATTCAAGTACAGAAGAAATTAAACCGTGACATACTAGTCTCACGTAAACTACACCTGTGAAAACATAAAATGAAATGAGTCAGGCACACACGCGATCTTACGCAAAACAAGGCAAAATTGTTCAAATAAACTAATACGCCACGCCAAGTGTACAATTATTCTGCGGTGCAAGATCGTAACAATGCTATCACGACAATATTTATCTACCTAAGGAGAATAGATAAGCTAGTATGGTATGATAGTTAAAGGTGTTACGTTACAAGTTTACGTACTCGTAGAAGTTTACATAATATTTAGTTGTATAGATTTAGTTATGTTTAAAGTTTGATTGAACACAGTTATATAACCTGGTTGCATAATTTGTTTTCACAAACAAACTGCAAAATATACTGCGAGTACAAAAAAATTCTTTTGATGAACAATTATTTGTACATTAGACCCATACATTTTCTGTCAAATAAGTCACTTTTAACGCATTAAGACGCAGGTGGAGCAGTAGCATAAGGAAAATCCCCCAACAACATGGTTTTATGCAATCAAAATCTACAGCAACAAATCTTGCTTCTTTTATCGATAACGTCTCAGAAATAATGGATGGCAATTCTTCGGTTAATGCCATTTATACCGTTTTAGCAAGGCATTTGATCGCGTAAACCATAAGATCCTGCTCCGTAAGCTTTACAAACGGTATCGGTGGTTCGTTACTGTTTTGGTGTGAGTTTTGGTGGTGGTCGTCTTCGCCTTTTCAATGCAAATCTGTTGTGCCTCAGGGCTCACACTTGGGACCGCTATTCTTTAATATTTTTATTAATGATATTGGTAAATGTTTTCAGTATTCCAAATACTATTTATATGCCGATGATTTGAATTTTTTTAGAGAAGTCAACAACTTTAATGACTCTAAACTTTTGCAATGTGACTTTGATCGTTTATATTCCTGGTGCAAAAATAGCGGCATGTATCTTAACTCTTCTAAGTGTTTCTCTATAAGGTTTTCAACAAAAAAAGGTGATCTCGCTTCTAGATATATACATCATGGACAAGGACATTTTGGCACGAGTTGATAGCACAAGGACCTGGGTATATTACTTGAGAGTAAACTCCGTTTTAACCTCCACATTGATACAATTGAATTACAATTCCCTAAGGAAAAAATCTCTCAGACTCTTTTGTAAGAAGTCGTTTGGAATATTGTAGCGTTGCTTGGAATCCGTACTACAATTTATGTAAGAAAAGTAGTTACCACAAGCAAAAGTTTTTTTTTTATTTGGTTCCGTAGTTTCGTAAATTAAATTTCCTTTCACGAAAGGGTAGACTAGTAAATAAATATTAAAGTTCTTTTCGCCATACCAACAAAAGTTGCAATTTTTCAAAATTATTAATTTATTTAAATCATCATAGCATCAGATGCTACTTTTTCTTTGTTTTTTGGCGCAGGGAAACAATAATTTACAAAAGAAAACGAATAACCAATTTTTAGGTTTCTAGGACTTTCGTTTGTGCGTACTGTTTATATTAACATCGCGACTTAATAGCCATGAGACGTGATAAGCAATTCCAAGCAATAAATAGCAAATTTTGTATTTGTTTTAATATGGGGCGACGGGAAAGTAAATGCATTACACACTAATAATTTTCAAATTAGCATACGAGTTCATTATCATTAATCAAGTAACGATAAAATCTTCACAAAAGACTACAAAATGTGTTTTTGTTAAATGATATTGAGTATTATTAGGAAGTGGTGTTGGAAGAGGAAACAGGGCAGTGACGTCCGCTTCACGGAGACACGTTTGGTGTGACAAAAGTAAATCGACGACGCGATTGAAGCGGCTTCGTCGACGTCACAGGATACCGCATAACTGCCACTGAACCTACGTGTCGCTGTAGAAATAGTTGATGAGTTACATTTGGATTCCACGCATGTATAAACAGTCGGCCGAGATTCAAATAGCAATCACCTTATTTATAATTTTGTTCTAATATTATAAATTTGCATTTTTGTGAAATCGCTCACGAGGGGATTTATTGACTCAAGTCATTATCAAAAGATTTGCACTATTGCCCATGTGACTGTGTGGAAGTAATCATGTGCTTTTAATTTATGACTGTACGTACATGCTCTGGCAAAACTAGGTTTATTTACACTCTGGTAATGATCTTACAAGTCACATTTTAACTGAACTGCATCCGGCGATGTTGGCTCCGTTCTAGGAGAATGGTCTTGGGGAAGTTCCTCAGGCGTAGGAGGTAACCGCGTTGGCCCCATAGCGAACACATTCACTGCCAGTCAGGCATTAGTCCGGCGCGCATTCAACACATTCACTATACAAGACATCCACGCACTAACACTAAACATTGTGATGAATGGTGCCGGCTTCACTGCACAAACTCAACTTAAGGGTTAATTTCACCTATATTTCGCGGTATATTATTATCGTTGTACGAGTAGAAAATCGATTTAATTCGTGGGTAACTGTTTAACAGTCGATCGTAGCAACGGAGAAAACAAAGGCACAAGCGGCACGCGCGTTATGCGTTTCACGTTAGATTGAAAAACAGTCGGGAGGAATGTGAGGCCGAAAATAGCGAGGAGCGTCGCGCGGCCACAAGGGCGACCCTCGCGCTACGCCGCCGCCGCCCGCCCCCAGCCTCGTCGCACACTTTCCGCGCCCTACGTACACACACCTTTATTTACATCCATACTTCCATGAAATACACTCACCAAACATACGAACGGTTTATGAGTGGAAGGTCCCGTAAGTATAAACAAGCCAGCGGACTTGACGTTCAGGGCGAGGCAGAGCGCGTGCATTATACGATGTCGCCATTATTTAGGCCTTATACAAAATTTGTCACAAGTATGAATAACGCCACGATTCCTAACGTTTCTTAAAATAAACAGCTCAACTATTTCTTAAATAGGACTTCCTTCCCTAACGCATACAATTTAGATTGGTGTAACAATAAACCGTAACACATGCATCGCCTATTTTCAGGACTTCGTAGTCGAATATACATTAGAATCACGGATATGAGATTAGAATGGAGTAAGTTTTTATAGTTTTTAGACGTATAGCGTTTTATTATTCCGCCTTCGAAATGAAACAATGAGTCAGCGCTACCCAGAAGAATGATAAGTAACTTGCCGCAAAGTTTAATTTTCGCAGAGTAAACAAGCTCGCGCATGGGACGTGTAAAACAATAAACAATTAAATCTCATCAGGGCATCTTAAACAATATGATGCACCGACTGCACCACTTCAAACGCGATGGAATGGAACGCACGTCGTATTCCGGTGAATCGATGCTACAAGAAATATTCCAGCGGCCGTTTCAGACATACATTAATACTGAATACACATATTTAACGGACGCAAATGAACACGGTCAACGATAAGGGGCGGCCAAATTGCCTCTCATAAATCATACGCGGTATATGATCGTAGCTTCTGTTTCAAACATACTACTGACAAAGAAAATCAAAAGTAGGTGGGTTGATGAACCGGTATTTACAATGATAATTTAATTACTTACGAAATCTAGTTTGTAGTTTGTATAAATGACAAGGCGACAATTCTTCGACATTAGAATTAGCAGAGAGAAGTAGGAAGGGGGCGATAAAACTGTTGTTTAAATAGAAGTCGTAAATCGGCAATAAGCCCAGCGGCATCCAAAGCACGGTGCGTTGCCACCGCACTTTTGTTGGCATTCCGCGACACGCTCGCTACGAATTCGTCAAGCGGCTACCTACTCCTCGCCTACAGGCACTTATTACGACGACTGAGTCATGCTCATTTCTAGTATTCCCTCTGTTCCCGAATCGACTTTCACAGAAATCGAAATACTTATCATAAACGGGTGATATCATCAACAATATTTTCTTTAGGTTTGGCGCTTCGTTAATTTTACTAGGAAATTAAGACTGTGATTAGAACAGTTGGTGCGAAAAGCAGGATTCGCAATATTATGGCACTCTACGTCTACATATTACACACTTTGCTTAAAACATGAGGGCTCAAGCTTCTTCGTTCAATATGTAAGTTTAAATATATCAGCAGGCCACGGTTCTGTATCGCTGATTTAATAATTTCCGCTCTAGTTTTTGGAATATTATTTTGTTTTATTTTTATTAATTCAAGTAATATTAAAACATAATACTTAAATGGGATATTTGTGGAGCAGCTGGTTGGAATCACTTGTTGATTTTTTTTACACTACAACGTTAATTATCTAATGTAACAGCAACAGCGTACAAGAACATAATTTCCTTTCTCCAAAAACTGCCATCAATGCATATAAACTGATTCATTACCAAGTCTAAAGCGTGATTTATCGGAGCGGTTCATCTTAATGAGCACTATTTTAGAATGACTGAGCGTCACCAGAGACGTGCGGCTGTTTCTACTATAACAGCGTAGGTGAGGGCAAAACAGAATGGCGTTAATGTAAACGCGCAACAAAGCATCCGTCGCGCTTGTAAGTAGCCAAGCAGCCATCGACTTGCCAAAATAAATGTCTATAACGTCTCGTTAGCAAACTTTTACACGTTTTTTAATGCATAGATACATACATTTCTCATTCTCATTGTTTTATGTATAGGATATCGCTGCACACGTCCTTCAAGTTTTAACTGACAAAGATCGGTTCATGTACGAGTTTTGAGATTGGGCACGCATGCCAAATGAGCTGAAGAAGCAGTCGACGTCATTACGAATATAGGTACAGGAAATAGGCAGTCAACTCCGCAAATGAGACAAATAATGTATTCTTTCAAAGACATTGCAAAAGTGGTTTGTAGTTATTTATGGATTGTTCTTGTTAGAATACAGATTCGGTTCAGGTAAAGGCGTTTGAATAATGGTACCTATAATAATACATCTTAGCAATAGTTACCTGTATTTGGCCCTGTGTGCGGTATCGAATAGATCACCCTCGAAAGGTGATGTGATGAGGTAGGCAGGCGGTGAAGACGGTTGCTGGACCGAAGGTAAGGTTTCCGGGCTCGGCGCGGGCGCCACCGCGCCCAGTCGCTCGCATGCCGCCCGGACCCGCTCGCACTCCAGGCACGACTCATTTACGTACACTACTGGGTTCGCCGTGCCTAGAGGACAGAATTTTTAAATCAAATTGCTAAATAATATTACTTTAAAATTGCTCTAGATTTGAACATTGAAAGTTTGACTAAAACAATTTTCATCCCTGCCATGACCTCGTCTTTTGGATGATTCAATTTCTTGAGCAGCATTTGACAGATAATTTATACAGGTGGCTTATTTAGCTATTAGGCAGATGGTAATATAGAAATATAGAGCAATTTACTAAATATTTACATACAACATAGGGAATTAATGCTATATTTTAGTAGGAATCGTCCATGTTTCTACAATCTATATGAAGTCAGGGACAAAACCACTCTTACAAAACTTTATCGATTATCAGCACTCACTCAAAAGCAAATTATTTACACAATTACAAAATATACATAGATAGACATAGATTTTGCAGGAGAGTACATTCCGACCCGTGATGGTGTTGTTGGCGCCAGTAGGACGTAGTTTCCACTTTTTACGGTCGTAGATTGGAACTGCGATCGTGATCAATTCTTTCAGTTAATACAGGCTCAAACTAAACGATGATGAATAGGTACCATATTGTGAGGAGTAATATGACGCAGTTTAGTTTAGTCTACTCCACACGTATTTTCCTTTAAATCTGATTAAACTGCCTGCTAAGATAACTCGGAACGGTAGCTGAAAAAGTCTACTTCATCTCAACAATGCCTCAAGGTCCACAGTTGAGGATTTCAGTTTTCTCCTGACACTGTATTTAAATAAATCATCTCGAATTAGATCTAAAGGCTAAGTATTAATAAATATAAAGGCCTTTACTAGATAAACCACCGGTACCTACATTATTAGTAACACATAGGAGTGATTTATATGCTAATGTGATCGTCAAAGTAGCAACTATAATGAGGCATTAGTTTAGCTTCGTAGATTTTATGTACGGTGGTAGGTGGGCAGTAAAGATACCGCTTGTGCAGTCTCGCAAACAATTAATTCTAGAGGCATACCATTCGTACACAACGATCCGCCTAGTTGCGAATAAATTTTACTTGCGAATGTCTGTTCGATTCAACGGCAATAGGTCATCAATTTAGTTGGATAGGTCAATTTCGTAAGCAGCTATGATCACGTATGTAGGTTTCTCAATTAAGTACCTATGTTTTTATGAATATATTATGACGATTTTTTCATGTTGCTACAATAATCACATTAGAAGAACAAAATCACATCAAGAATGAGTAAACAGAACAGGCATCTAAATTCGTTATCAGTTTCAAATCTTTACAGCTCACAAGTGCAGGAAGTTTGCATGATTGCGAGCGAAGTGTTTGTTTACCGATGGAGATGATAACAGCAACGTGAAAAATTACGCGGAACTGCAACTCTAAGTTTAACCAAAGAAACGTCTGATCCCAAAGAAGGGAATTTAATACATTTCGCGTAAGGAAGTCGTGTGCCGTAAACACGATTTATCTGATTACGACAAATCCCCTTGAAAAGAAACAGACGCTGGCATCCAACGCCTCCTTTGATCCTTCAAGAATTTGCTACAGACAGTGGTATGCAGTTCGACTTCAAACTCTTGTAAACATCGGTCATCGGCACACATTATTGTTATTTCGGTAGCAATTTACAAGCCAACCTCAGGTAATTTATGGCTTTCGCTTATTCAACAATTATTCGGGAATATTGTATCTACTTATAAAACCATATAAGCCATCAACCTTCTACAGGAACATTGTTGTATGTATCAATGATTCTTAAATAGATTACATATATGTATATAACGATTCATTTTAGGTAGGTATGTCACCTAAGTTTTAACCACCTTTTTCTTAATTTTGAATAACACACTAGAATTCCTCGAATTACATTGGGTGCATAGAAATTAAATTAAAATAATGACCCCAACAGATCGCTATCAATCAAGTTCAGCTGAATATCACATTTGAATAAAATATGAAGTACCTACCTACCTGTTGTGGCCTTTTGGGACGCGTTCTCCCACGTTAATGGTTCAGGGTCGCTGACTCACGCTTGCGACATAGGGAACACCCGTCTCCCTTGGCATAACACTCCACGAAACCATTAACAATGTGCTGATGCCAACAGGTATCTACGTTGGGATATGTAGCAGTTTTATCTCAAAGAAGCACAAGTCAAGTTTTTGAAATTGACATCTTCAGATGTGATCATAGCAACAGCCGAATATACTATTAAAATATCTTTACTTAACACAAAGAATTGCACTATCCTCTATTTTACGTAAAAGGGTAATTTCCCTAATCGGCAGTAAACATACTCGTCATACCAGTGAAAAGTGAATTACGTATTTCCAAGGCAAACCAGTTTCATCTATCCTCGACCGCATTGTCGCTTTCCAACCCGTGACAGCAGGCAATCGCCTTACCTATTCAATTGCATTGTGAAAATGCTACATAAACTTTATGGATAACAGACGATGAGACCTATTTCACAACTAATCAATTTGATATTCTTGAAAATGGGGTACAAGCTAAGAAATTGGTAAATAAATTACGAAAAACATGAGACGCTAGAATAATATCATTAGTATCACCTAATATGTAACATTAATTAAATATGTTTGATGTTTCCTACAAAAAAAACAAATTAAACTTTGATGGGGAAGTGGATTTTAAGAGGGGGCATGCCATGCTTCAAACGCATTCGCACTCACATCCTCCACCGAGGTATGACCGTAGTTGTTCTACCAACGCTAGCATGGCTGGCGTGCGTGAGGATAACCACGCTTTACGCCATCTGCAAAAGCAGCAACTCATAAACACTCATGTCCAATGTGATCCATAATAGTAATGAGTGTGTCCGGTTGTCTTGAATGCTCATAAAAGACGCAACTCAAACAAAAGATTAGGTAAAAACAACATGCATGATTTTAGTGGCTGGCATTGAAATGACTGTAAGAACATACAGCTCTAGTTACATTTCTCATTGCCAATGTCCAGGTAATAAATGAGGTAAATGTACCTCTACATAACGGCAATGTTACACTTATGAACTTGTCTCATTCATTTTAATCTACCATTTACTGTAGGACCAATCTAGAAAATATATTATCACATAAATATATTTATGATGATGATGCTAGCAGCAGATGACTTAGGTTATCAAGTTGAATTAAATTACCAATCTGCAATAACACTAAGGTCATCAAACATCAGACTATAAAATTGTTTAGACTAGTTTTCAATAACATTTGCCTACTTGGTTGTTTTTTTATTAATACACAACTAGAAATCAAGTCAGTAGATTTTAAATGAAGCTTGATTAATATGAACTGCATCAGTATTGTTTCAGAATGTTAGGTAGACCTAGAATTAAGCACACTGCTAACCAATATGGTTTGGTCACCTTTGGTAAGATTTATATGTATTTAAAAATGTAGTTATGTAATAATCAGCAATTGGGTATTTTTTTTAATATAGTTGGTCACCTTTGGTAAGATATATGTATTTAAAAATGTAGTAATGTAATAATCAGCAATTGGGTATTTTTTTTAATATAGTTGGTCACCTTTGGTAAGATTTATATGTATTTAAAAATGTAGTAATGTAATAATCAGCAATTGGGTATTTTTTTTAATGTATTCCAAATCATGAAACTAACTTGAAACATATCAAATGACATTGATTTGAAGTAAGGTTTGCGACTGACCTTGTTATAATGTTATTTTTACATGCACACTTGTTCAACATTGTTAATTAGTTATTAAGGTTTTAGACATTTTGAAATATTGTGTAATATTTTATTTATTACCTAATAAAATAGTTAACCACAAAAGAGAAGTAATTGACTTCAATTAACTTTTGGGGTACATTATAATTTCACTTCAGTAGTTATTAATCCTTTGAGGGAAGCTTTCAAGTGGCCTGAATACTCTTAACACTGAAAGCTTTTGTCAAGCCATATGTCATACAAACTTTGTGTAGAAATTATTAGTAGATATACCAGCGCAGCAAAAGAAAACTAGTTTTTGAATTTGAGCATGTGACTACATTTTACAGAAGGCATTTTATACTTTGACAGATTAAGGGCCTTTTTAAGTTGATTGAATAATAATCATTAAGTAGGTAGGTGCCTATTTAATGATTTCATTGCTATGTTTTCCTTCACCATTTAGAGAAATTGATATGTGCGTGCATATAACTGATACACACATATCAATTTAACAGATGGAATAATAAAATTCATATAATATCTATGGCTGGAGTATGAAGCTGAAAGATTCCTTTAGCAAGTAGAAGTGCTATCTGACTTCACTAACTCGACCTTTTTTATGTATTTTATTTATCATAAAATTAAATATAAACATGTGATTTGATACAAAATGTGAAGTATTGCCGTGCAGAAAAGAACAAAGTTAGCAGGCCTTGAAACAGGATAAAAATACCAACCAAGTATAAATTGTGTCGCTCATACCATACTCATAACATTTTCTTGGGAAAAGGATAGGGAAGGAGAAGCAATGAGTGACTTTGCCCAACAGGTAGAATAGATCAAAAACCTAATGTAACTGAACAATTTATTATGTGGCCGTTTATAGATTTTCTTGTGCGATAGGGTTTTTGAGTATGTAACATTGCTACGTAGCTACATTTACCTGGAAATGCAAACTAACATTTGAAAAACACCGATTTATGATTATTTTGTGATTGTTTACCTGTCAAAGTACCCACCAATTCATAATATCTTTCGTCGCCTCACATGGTAGAAAGGCATAAAATGTTGGGAATAGCCCTACAATAATTCAATTATTTACCATCATTTTCTTGAATTTTGTCAGTTGTAGCGGTGCTTCCTGTTTGTGTCATGCCCCTAGACAATTCGTCCATCTTGCCGTACACTGGTTCGTTACATCAATCATCAAAATCACAACACTGATTTTATAGTAACCACATTATTAACATTCCAAAACAATGAGCACTTTAAAGAACACTCAGTCTTTTTCAAAAATAATTATTTTATTCCATTTTAGGCACATTTTTTCAACAAAATAACAGCACTGCAATGAATCAAATTTTAGTTCGTCTCGCTGTCTCGCTCGTCCGTCAAGCAAGCAAGCCATCCACGCATAGACTAAACAAACACTTTTTTGAGCCATAGACATTTTTTGTAGGAAAAACTAGACGATCAATAATAAGAGGATCTCTATGGGCTCACCTGCTAAACAAGTCCGAACCCATAAGTCCGAACCTCTCGATATTTTGAATAATATATCTCTACCGGCACCCTTGTAAAACTGTGCTATTTATATGATGTGGAGAAAATTCTATTTGTTTCTTTCTTCAATCGCTATATATATCTATATGCTTCAATCATGCTTCAATCATTGGGTATTTTTTTTTCTTCAGGATGTCATGATATACACACATGTGTCACAGTCACCAATCAAGCAAGATGCATTGTCAAATCTGTAATTTTTTTCATTTTTTGTCGAGAGAAGTTGCCTAAAATGATGAAGTTTGTTGCAGCAAAGCACAGCAACGCAGAACAATTTATATTCTAAAGTGTACAGCGAGGTGAGAATTGAAAAGATAACACTAGAAACAGTGGGTATTGATAAGATAAAATTGCTAGGAATAATTATTTGCTCAGTGATATTCATTATAACAATACAATGGGCTAAAATGAGACTATAGTAAGTTCTTCTCTCTCTTGGTACCCGTTCGCATCAGTGTTTTACAAAGAAAAGACCACAGAATGGAACATTTTGGATTGTCGCATATTTTACTCGAGCCTGAGAAATATAATCCAGACACATTGGATTTATTATCTGACGAGGAAGCTAGAGAATATTGGCTTAATACTTGTGAGAAACTAGTCGAAAAATATGTTAATTTTGCCCTTGCCAATAGTAGTGACGATCCGACAGTAGAAATACGAGCTCTCAAATTTAAAACTTGCTACGTTGAAGCACTTAAAGAACTGCGAGTAAACCCTCTGTAAGTATATTTTATCTATATTTATTATTAGCTTAGATTCAAGCCACTCTTTATGTTATTTTTAGGCACTGCATATTGCCAAGTTCTTGCTTGAAATTTGCTTTCATGATCTTTGTAAAGAGCAATATAATGAAATTAACAAAAACATTATTTACTATTTCTAGTGCTCATGGGCAGTTAACCATACGATTGCTTCTTGACATCAACGAAACATGCCTTCGTTCTCAGGGGTTCTTTGATTTGTGGAAGCAACGTAAGAAATTTGAAAATGAAGGAGCATTGGCAGCTCTTAGGTCAAGGCTTGCTGAGATTGATGCTTTGCCAGATGACCGACAACGATGGATAGCTCTATGTAGAGGAGTATTAGCAGGTAGATCTACAGCTCCAAAATGATATTCAATATTCAATCAATTATATTGTAAATTTATTTTGTTTTTTTTTTTGTAGGTAATATGTTTGACTGGGGAGCTCAGGCTGTTACTTCCATTCTAGATGCCGGATTATATGAAGCCTTAGAAAAAATTCAACAAAGGCCATGGCTGTATGATGCTTTAGAAAAATGGCTTGAAAAACTGCAGGTAATAGAAAATGATTCCATTGCACCAAGTCTGAACTATTGGTTTACAATTCTGTTGAAAAAAAATATTTATTTCAGAATACAGTCCACCATTGTGCAGCTATATTTGTTGACAACAGCGGAGTGGATATTATTCTTGGTATTTTACCTTTTGCTAGAGCACTGCTCTTACGAGGCACAGCTGTGATCCTCTGTGCTAATGAATGGCCAGCTCTGAATGATGTTACAAATGTGGAGTTAGAAGAGATTCTGCAGCGTGCCTCCCACATTTGTCCAGTTATAGCAACTGCCCTCACAACAGGAGATTTAGTTGTAAGATCAAGTGGACAGAGAGGCCCTTGTCTTGACCTCAGGACTATTAGTGTAGGTAAGGAGTCTGATGGACACAAATACAATCCTATCACATTAGTTAAAGTGAATCATTTTTTACTTTTCTATAATTTTCAGGACTTAGCACAGAAATGAAAGTGAGAGGAGTTGATTTAATCATATTAGAAGGAATGGGTAGATCTCTGCATACAAATCTGAATGCCCGCCTTGCAGTGGATTCTCTGAAGCTGGCAGTGGTCAAGAATGCGTGGCTGGCCCAGCGGCTTGGAGGCCCTCTCTTTTCTGTTATTTTTATTTATGAAGATAAACCCACCCCAAAATAGCTAAATGTATTCAATTTAATTTATCACAGTTATGTATGTATAACCATAACTTGCAACTCTCTGACTGTCCCAGTATTCTATTAGAACTTTTAAGCCATAAATCTTTTGATAAATTGTCTGGAACTCATAAGCATTCATATTTTCGAATGCTCCATCTGTGTTGATTGTTCTTATCATAGCAATTTGCGAAATATATTGAGTGTTAACTGTATTAATTTGTTTTCTTCAATTTATTTTGTTGGCCTGATATTTAATAAAATACAAAATTATGGTGTCTAGTTTATTTGAATAAAATGACCCTTGCACACAACTATACACTAAAGGAAGGGTCACACAACTTTTCAACAATAATTCATAGAAGTAGATGAACAAGAAAAGTTAAAATGAAATATTTCTTGAATCACTGTACATACAAGATGTTGCAAAAAATTACACATGGTATAAAAAAAGGTTGCCTAATTGCTAAGAAATAATCATTCATAAACTATACACTTCTTCCTCTACTACATTCAGGATGCAACATTTCTACTAGGATGCTGTTTTGAAAACAGACATTTCATGAAGTCAAAATTACATAATACATTAACTTCATCTTACTTATAAATTATGCTTTTCTACTATTTGGTTAGTTTCTGTTGAGCCATGAGATAACTTTGAATAGCAGATAAGCTATACCAATAGCATATGCAATTTTCTCTTTCTGTTGTCTCTGCAATTGGTCAGCTTCTATGGACATCACTCGGCGGTTCAGTTTCACAATCTGGCGCCGTAAATGCACTAACTCTTCAGCAGCTGAAAGTCCTTCGCCAATTCCCATTGGAGGAGTTGGATCTCTGCAAATTACAAGAATTATTACTTTACTAGTATAAAAATTAAGAGCACAAAATTTCTAGCTTTTTACAAATTGACATACCTCAAAACCAAGCGTGATTCAGTCATGGTAGATTCGTTAAAGTTGTCAGGACGAGGAGTAGTGGAACGAGCTCCATCCCCTTGAGATCGGTAGCTGCGCACATTTCTCGGAGGGGAGTTTGGCATCCCCTGTGGAAAATCATCAGCCGAGGGAAAGTAGTGTTGGTCCAGAGTTATCACTCGGGGTGGTGTGCTGACACGAATCATGCCAGGGTCAGTTGGCAGCACTGCATTATCAAGTTGGATTTCCCTTGGTGTGGCTTTTGCACCTGTAATGCAGGTTATTCATTTTTATTTTAGTCTTAATGTGTTATTTTAACATGCATTAGCTGCAAAGTAATAAAACATGTCTGCTTTGCAAGCCTAATCACTAACTCACCCATATGCTGGTCTTGACCCACAACTAGTATTCTATCAGGAACTTTCATATCAAATTTTTCATTTGCATAATCCCAGCCAACTCCATTAGGTGCACCATCATCATCCATAACATCTCCTGTAGCCTGCAATTATAAAAATTATATTGAATCGCAATAAAACGATAAAGATACAGAGCTCAGCAAGAGCAGTCAGAGTGTCTGCCACACTGCAGTTTGCCTCGCCTTACCTTGATCCTTTGTGGCACAGTCATGTTATGACTGATGAGCCTAGTGTATGTTTCTTCAGAAGGATACTGCATTGTGAACCTTGTTGTAAGTACCTGAAACAGAATATTTACTTCAGAGAAAGGGACAATGGTCACAACCACATCACAACGAAAACTTATCAGTGCTTTTGAGAATTGGATGTGGGTACAATCATGCTTTCTTTAGTAATAAGTTTAGTCTGAGAAGTACAAAGATAAACATACACGGTATAACTGGTATTCTTTAATCCAATTAATCCATTGGGTAGGCTATTTCTATTTAATTTTTACAGGTAAAAATGTACATTGTACAAATACAGCCGTGTTTGATTTGACAGATGGTTTTGACTTTATTTAAGTTGTGTGCGTGTGTGAGTGAATGGGAACCAGTGTTGCCAACTGTACCATCATCTTCTTTAGCAGAAATTTGCCAGATCACCATATTTTATTACCTCAAAAAGTAGCAGATCACCATATTTTATTACCTCAAAAAGTAGCTATAAGTAGATCAACTTCAGTTATTTTCAACTGAATTCAAATTTTTTTGGAACATCACACGAGTTAAACCTTTTTATTATCATTATATGAAATAATGCCTAGGTACCTTTATGAAGATTTAGGTATGCTCAGTTCAAAAACATCCAGCGCTCCAGATCTGATTGTTTGCACCATAGATTTAGCATGGTACCTTTTATCCTATATATATGGTTTGCACCATAGATTTAGCATGGTACCTTTGTTTGCACCAAAGAAAATTATACTCTGACAGCGGACTTCTTTCGCCATTTTTGAAGGAACTGCTATTTTATTTAGTTTTCTCGTGTTTTACTAGGTTTTATTATGTAATTTCGGTGGCATTTTACTAATGAAGCTTTGGATACGTAACAGGAGATTTGGAAAATGGAATGGGGGAGTATTCAAGAAGTTTTCTCATTTGACGAAATATTTCCGTTGGGAGTTTTGAAAAGACAAGCCGCCATGTTTTTTCAATTGACTCAAATTGAAGTGACGTAATACATATTTTGAAGACAGATTTGACGTGAAGTCAAGAAAAGAAGAAGAAGGAATAAAAGAAGAAGAAGAAGAAGAAACCAATAAGTGAAGTGAAACCATAAAGAATATGAAGACCTATATGATGAAGACTAAGTTAAGATGTTTAATACCGATTGGGCGATATAGTCGCTCAGCGACAAAGCCCTTTTTTTTGTGAATAAATAATAATAATAATAATACTCTGACAGCTTAGTGTACATCATTATCTATTATTATTATTTATTCACAAAAAAAGGGCTTTGTCGCTGAGCGACTATATCGCCCAATCGGTAATAAACATCATCTAGGTCTAGGTCTTCATCATATAGGTCTTCATATTCTTTATGGTTTCACTTCACTTATTGGTTTCTTCTTCTTCTTTTATTCCTTCTTCTACTTTTCACTTTTACTTCACTTCAAATCTTTCTTCAAAATATGTATTACGTCACGTCAATTTGAGTCAATTGAAAAAACATGGCGGCTTGTCTTTTCAAAACTCCAAGGGAAATCTTTCGTCAAATGAGAAAACTTCTTGAATACTCCCCCATTCCATTTGCCAAATCTCCTGTTACGTATCCAAAGCTTCATTAGTAAAATGCCACCGAAATTACATAATAAAACCTAGTAAAACACGAGAAAACTAAATAAAATAGCAGAGCCACTAGTTCCTTCAAAAATGTCGAAATCTAGATCGCGGCTGTCAGCCGCGTCCGATAATATGTTTTTAGCTTTACCTACGCCTATGATATAATTTATAATTTAAGGTTTGGATGCAGCTAGATTTATGTCCTTTACTTTATTATTATTATATCAGCCCTCAATGTCCTTTACTTAATTATGTTATTTATCTGACTGCATAAATGCCAATGGTGCAATAAAAACTAAAGGAATTAACTCGAACTAACCCCTTTTATACTAGAGGCACTGATTTTGTGTGTGAAAATTTGCTAGAAAAAGTTGCCAATATTTTCAGCTACAATTTTTTTTAATTTGTAGCTGCCGCCGCCCCCGCCAAAAATTGCTAGATCCTAGCTCAGCTATACAGTAGCTAAGTTGACATCACTGATATCATATATATAGGATTGCTAAATCTATGACTGATATGAACCATAGATATAGACTAGACTTGTCAAGTACTAATTAATTGACTTTGACATATCAATTATTAGTACTCATTCCTATATATATATGTTAGTACTGATGTTGTGAAAAAAAAAAAATCTTTCAATCATAGACAACTCGGAAGCAATGATTGATTTGTAACCATAGAGAGAGATATTTTGTATGTAACAAAACTACGCTCGAATTGGCCATACTTGATATGTTAGATAAAATCTAGCCAATCACAAAGTTGTAGATATGTAAAACGTCAAATGTGCCGTGTACTCCTGTCATTGGCGGTTTGTACTTTGCTTGCTCAAAGACTTTGCTGCTGTACAGCAGGATGAGTTACTGAATTTTTTAATATCCAGCTATTTGCTTCTGTGAACTTAGCATTCATCGTAAAATTATGCTAAAATACGTGTCATAAATGTGTAGTTAGCTAGTAATATTTGTGTATCTGATATCGTAGTTGTTATCAAAACAGCTGACGTGCAAAATGAAAGCCACCGGCATCAAGGATATTTTAGTTGTTTTAGCTTGTTTATTGAGTTTGGCTAGCAGCAGTGAATCTTCAAGTCCGTATGAGAGAAAGTCCAAGTCTGTTACGTCTTTTGTCAGCGCCAAATGGGAGACGACACCCATAGTCTTGGAGCTAGCCGAATACTTGGCTGGCGAGAGCGCTGATTTGTTCTGGTCCTTTGTTGATGGGATAAATTCTTTGAAAACTAGCTTGGATAGCCTGAGTAAGTATCATAATTGTTTATTATTATGATGTTCATTATGTCACTAGTAAATAATACCTTAGTCACTTATAATTATTTCAGAGACTGATAAGGAAGTCTATGATGCTTGTATCGGAGTTGCAAGTACACTTTTGGCTCCGGCCCAGCTGCGCATGGCTAAGCTTTCATTGTCCATGCACACCATGTCTCCTGCAGTCCGTATGTTTGACCAGGTTGCCACACAAAACAATGCTAAAGATGTGCAGTGTGACACGTTTGTAGCCATTGCATCTCGTGAAGTGTGTGACAATGATGCACTGAGGGATGTGCTCAAATCCTTTAAAGATTTCAATGTGGTTAGTGTTGCTTCTATAATAATATTTGATTTACACTAAAACCTTTCCTTGAAAGATGTTATGATGCAAAATTATTTCAGGATGAACATCAATTAGCAACATACCTACTAGACCACTCCTACCCAAGCAGTGACAATAAAAGCCTTACTGCTATCCTTTACGGAGAGTTAGGCACCAAGGAGTTTGCAAGTAAACATAAAATCTTGGCAGGATATGCTGATAGAGGTGCTATCAACTATGTAGTCAGGTGGAATGTGAAGGTTTGTAATTGAATATATTGTAACATTAAAAAGATGACTTTAAAATGAACAATTTTGCCTTATCAAATGCCATCATAGGTCTAGTAAAAGAAGAAATGAAGACATTGATTTTGTTTCAGCCTCGTGGAAAGCCAAAATTACGTCTATCAGGCTATGGAGTGGAGCTGCAGTTGAAGAGCACCGAATACAAGAGTCAAGATGACTCCATGCCCAAGGAATCTGAAACTGGTGAAGCTCCCACAGCCTCTGAAGAGGAAGATGAAAATGACCCTCAGAATCAAGTTGATGGATTCAACTTTGGCAGACTGAAGTAAGTTATTTCTTTACATAATTTTTTTTATTCTGTTTTTGAAACAAGACAAGTTCATGGTATGTTGAAAATGCTGATAATGTTGTGAAAGTGTTCAATTGTTCATAATAAATATTAAATTATTTTTAATAAATAATTTAAATTTATTATTTAATTAGTCTACATCATTATTTACTCCAAAAGATCTTGAACTCCTAAGACTATGAGAGGAAACTTATGTCTGTTTTTGCTCTTATTCCCAATCTTTAAGCATTCATGTTTTGCAGAAGACTTTTTAAGTGAGTTTGTTTTGTCAGGAATCTTTTCCCCGCTCTACGGACCCCACTCGAGCGTTTCCGCCGCCATTTATCGGAGACGAACGAGGAGTTAGCTCCGCTAAAAGTGTGGCAGATGCAAGCTCTGAGCATGCAAGCTGCAGCGGCCGTCGTCGACGCACACGACGCGGGCGGTGATGAAGCGCTCAAAGTTCTGACTTCCATCGCACAGAACTTCCCAATGCAGGTAATGCATTCTATAGTCCCATCAAATAAATCTTTACTTTTATTATTATTTTTACAGGGCTATTATTTACAGGCTGGATATTTGTGATGGGGCAGAAAAGATAGTAGAAAAAATTGATATTTTTTCCATAATCTGTAAAAGCAGTTTCAAATATCTCAAAAAGTTATCAAAGGTCTCTTAAAACGTTTTCCTGTAACCATACCGGTTATACGTACTTGCCCCTACTGCCCCATCTCAAAAATCCAGCCTGTATAATATACCATCCATAATTGTTTATCCTTTTTAGACAAAATCTCTTATCCACGTGAACGTGCCACGCGCATTCCGGGATGAAGTGCTTTACAACCAAGACATCTGGTCTTCATCATTAGGACTGCGGGCGGCGGAGCCACTGCTTCTGGTGTCAGGCGCTCAGTATGACGCGGAAGAGGTTGATATCAACGCGTTGTTAGCTTCGCTGAGAGAGGATATCGGACCTATGAACACTTTACATGCACTGGGTATGTATATTGCTGTGTTATTTTTCGGATTTTAGAGGCTGTTTTTAGAACGAAGTTCCTTTTCGGACGGTATCGAGGACGGAGGCTAGAAAAAAGTGTTCGATTTCACCGTCACGACAAACGTCACAGCAAAGTGCGCAGACGCGAAACAGTCCATAGATTGTATTGTTAGTACGGAAGAGCGTTTCTAGGATTTTAATATTTGACATTAATTTATTTGATAAAATGCCAAATGTCAAAGTTTTTTTATATTTATGAGGTGGCCTACTCGAACTCGTTCAGAGTTGGCCACTGACTCATACGAACTTATATGTATATTTTTCTTGTTACTCTCATGCCAAAGAAAATAGATTCAACAGCCATTTGAGCTTTCAGAATCCCTAACTAAACCCTAAGAACTAAGTCCAAATAGGGTTAGTTTTTGGGATGATTGCGTTTAGATTAGTCCAGTCCATAGTAACACATTGATTATCTTGAGAAGTATACAATAAAATCTCTTTTAGGTCTCTCCAAGAAGCTCATCAACACATTAATGTCTCTTGAACTGGGCGAGTCTTTCACGTGGGAAGAGTATGGGCTCGATATACGCGACACCTCTATCACGTGGTTCAATGATCTAGAGTCAGATGAGAGGTATCGGCGATGGCCCTCGTCTTATATGGAACTGCTGAGGCCTACATACCCAGGCATGCTTAGGAACTTGAGAAGGAATATCTATAACTATGTAAGTTTTAATATCCATACTTCCATACTTATACTTACTAATTTTAAAATTTGAATGTAACTATGTCTGTCTGTCCGTTTGATACCTTTTCACGCCCAAACCGCTGAACAGATTAAGCTGAAATTTAGCATGGATAAAGATTATACGTCAGGGACGCACATAGGCTTTTTTTTTATAAATAATGATAAGGGGGCGAGAAAATGAGGGTTGCAGTTTGTATGGGGAACAAAGTTAAGCAACGCTGGGTGCTGTCATAAAGATGATGGGTGACCGCCACTTTTTGCAATCCAGATTTTTTGTTTTTTTTATTTTGTTTAACGAATTGATAAATGATTATAAAATAAATGATAAAATGTAACATATATGTTCCTCTCTCATCCGACTCATCAATACATCCGAAGTCTAGATTTTTTTGATATTAAAATACTTTTTCCTTGGCTTTGGTTAGAACGCCATCTATATCGCCAAGAAGACAGTTAATTTGACATACAATTTTGTTGACAGGTGATCATCATAGACCCAACATCAGTATTGTCAGGCCCGCCACTCCGTCTCGGTGAGACGCTCCTCAAGCACGCGACGCCAGTGCGCGTCGGTTTGGTCATAGCGCCGACCGCTGACAACACTCAGTTGGAAGCCGCTGTCAGATCCGCTTTCAACTACGTAGCGCAAGAGAAGAACTCTAATAAAGAAGCTTATTATTTCTTGACTCAGGTATGCCTTTGAGATTTAATGTTTTTTCATAGTATTTTATCATAGTAAGCACAATAAATCTTTAGCTCTCTGAAGTTAGGTGCAATAGACGATAGCGCAGTTTTGATAGAGTGAGCGAGATAGCACGATTTTAGGCGTCATCAAAAATGGGTTCTGCGCTGCTACTTCAGAGAGCTAAACAACGATTGTGCCGCGCGGCAGACATTCTTTCTGATCATGCAAGTCATCCAAGATCCAAGAAAGCATATCATGTATGAGGGGGCAGTCATCCAATAACATGGCCATGCCCTCGCTAGCATTCCATACATGTTGCAAGCCCTTTGGAACCCTGAACCCTGGTAAAAAGCAAACAGCTTCCAGCGTCTGTATTTCCGCTGAGCTACGACCCTATTGTTTTTAAGAAGAGAGTTAGGCACCTTCTGGGTAAGCTCGCTCCATCGTAGACCTCACTCTTGCCTGTGTAAGTCTGAGGTCAAGAACCGACCCATTCATCATAAAAAAAAAACAGGTCCAAGTTAAAGCGCAAAATATAATGATACTTTACAATTGAGATAAATGTTTGTATGATCTGCAAATATTTATCTCAGGTCTGGGTGTTTCTATGTATAATATGTATGTATTTACAAACAAAACGTATACATATAAGTAATATATCAGTTATCTGGTTCCCATAGTACAAGCTTTGCTTAGTTTGGGGCTAGATGACGCTGTGTGAAATGTCCAGCGTTATTTATTTATTTATTTTATTACTGTATGTGTTTTCTTCATAAGTATAATCATACTTTCTTTATATGTAGATTTTATTTTCAGCTGTTAAACCCACCTCAAGACGAAGAGCTATCATTGGAGTATGTGAAGAAACAACTCAAGAAATACGCGAGTGCCAATGCAAACTTGGACGAGATCATCGCAGAGGATTCAGAGTACAACTTCGGCAGACAGCTCGCTGAGGAGTTTATAACTAAAATTGGAAATAATAATTACCCACAGGTTAGTATTACTTCACAGTCCTAAAGGGGTCGTCACACAATGGGTGCCTGCAGATGGGCGACGCAGCCGGGGCAGGCCGAAGAAACGTTGGCGTGACGATCTCGATGCATTTGAGAAAGGCTGGTGGGAAATGGGCCGAGACAGAGATGATTGGAAAGATATGGGGGAGACCTTTGCCCAGCTGTGGGATAATGTAGGTTAAAATAAAAAAAAGTCTGAAAGTCTATAAGTAGTCATTTATTCAATTAGACACCAATACCGTAAAATTTGTACAAGAAATGGCGCTTGGATATCTCCAATCAGATCTAGATCTAAGAAGCTAGCACCACATAACTTCTGGCTTCACTTTTCCTGTTCTGAAACTGAAAATACTATCGTATACCGCGTATGTTTAGGTTGTTTAAACTAGCTACTCAGTTCCAATTTCATCTACAGGTACTTATAAACGGTGTGCCACTAACCGACGACGGTCCCACCGCTGTGACGTCATCAGTGGAACTTCTAGAAGAATCTTTAGTGTCGGCGCTGTCTCGTCATACAGGGCGCTTGCAACGCGCGGTTTTCCGAGGCGAACTCTCTGATTCAGACGACGCTACCGACTTTCTTATGAAGCAACCACATGTTGTGCCACGGTAATGCGTTAGATTTATTATTTGGGTAGTAAGTGTCGTTCTTGATTGATCGTCGAAGTTAAGAAACATTCAGTCTCCTTACCTGGCCACACTATCTCTAAGGCGGGCCCTAGACCATCAATTATATTGCGCAATGTAATGTATTGTGCAATATTATTGACCGTTTAGGGTTAATATTAAAGATTGCGCTATGATTGAACGAACGTTTGTGCGAGTTTAATTTTTATTGCACCATTTTTTTTTTTATGCGTCGTGTAAGGAGAGTATTATTCAGTTTTTATATGAATAAGAAGTGAAACGTCTGGCTAAAACCATTGCGCAATTCCTATTATTGTGCAATATAATTGATCGTTTGGATTCAAAGCACATTTCAATCTTATTGTACAATAAAATGTATTGTACAATGTTATTGTAGGTCTAGGGCCCGCCTAAGGTAGAGATATTTATAGAGAAAATTTCATTTTCGTTTAGACGAGTTATATTGCGGTCGTAGAAAAGAGGCTTTTGCCTAAACTCATTTGTCATGTTACTCTATTCTACCGTGGAGATAGCGTGGTCATGCTAAGGGGGCTGATCGGACAGTAAGTGAATGGGTGATCGCTAAGCGTTATCAACTGAGCGCTTCCGTGCATCTGAGGGTACGTTAAATTGTCGGTCCCGGCTACCATGACGGAGGCTTTATGGTGGCCTTAAAACTCCGTCACTAAAGTTGGCCACTAACTCATACGAACTTACTTTAAATAAATAATGCTGGACATTTCACACAGCATCATCTGGCCCCAAACTAAGCAAAGCTTGTACTATGGGAACCAGATAACCGATATACTACTTATACACTTTTTGTTTGTAAATACATACATATTATACATAGATACACCCAGACCCGAGACAAATATCTGTAGGTCATACAAACATTTGTCCCGCGGCGGGGATCGAACCCGCAACCTTCTGCGTCGCAGGCGGACCTTTGCCCACTGCGCCACAGTGGTCGTCAAGTTATTATCCATACTTCCATATCCATACTTTAATATTATAAATGTGAAAGGAACTCTGTCTGTCAGTCTGTCTCTCTGTTTGTTACGCTTTCACGCCCAAATAGCTGAACAGATTAAGCTGAAATTTGGCATAGTTAAAGGTTGTATCCCAGGAAGGACATAGGCTACCTTTTATCCCGAAAAAATGAAAAAATCCCTAGGGATCGCGGGTCACACCGCGGGAGCGCAGCTAGTTTTTTTTATAAACTTACTCTGTTTATAGTGAATGCACATAGATTGGCTGACATTTTTTGATATCACATTAGCTTACAGATTGTATGTTTGTTTTAGATTGAACCGCCGCGTCCTTGGCACGGAGTCGTCGCAATACTTGGATCTAACTGGTGTTCCTTCCTCTACCGAATTATTCACTGAAGATAAGATAAACCGACTTCTGCATCTAACAGGTAAAGTACTCTGGTGCTTCTCCAAATAACATCACTAAGAACATGATATAAAAACTAAATGTAGGCACATGTTCATTATGTATTTGAATATGCGTCTGACTACCCCGTTAGACTTGAAAGGATTCAAAGAAAATCAATTCAAAAATCGAAAATCGATTCAATGGTTACTTGAAGTTACGAAGAATTTAGATTGTACCAAGCCATGAGAATAAAGTAGTGCGTGATGTTACGTTATAAAAATAAAACTGGACAAGTGCGAGTCGGACTCTCCCACCAAGGGTTCCGTACAAAGGACTATGTAGGTACGTAGGTAACTATAACAGTGAAAACTTATAAGTAAGTTGTAAGTACTACCTACCAAAGTTACACATGAGAAGGGATTTTATTTTTTAATTTTTCGTCATAAATCGAAAACTATACATCATAATAAAAAACTGTTAAGCTTGTCCTAATGAAGCCCTTTCATACGATAACATAACATGGTTAACTCACTACAAAATTTCGAACCCCATTCCTTACATTACGTATTGTTTTTTTGTGATTTAACTAAAAATATACGGTTTTCAGATTTTTCTCTGTACTTGTAATCTAAGACGATACTACCGAAATACACGTTTTTTGCGGCATAAACGGCCGTATCTTTTTTTACGTTAACCTAGAAGTTTGATTTTTTTCACAGCTTAAAGGGACCGTAGCCCTGAGTATACAGTTTTAATTTCAACTCTATACCTTCACGCGTTTCCGAGATAAAGGGTCTTGACAGACAGACAGACGGACAACAAAGTGATCCTATAAGGGTTCCGTTTTTTTCCTTTTGAGGTACGGGACCCTAAAAAGTACGCGAGTGTCGTGGAACACTCGGTTGAAACGAAGTTTCAACTTTGACATTTGGCATTTGTCAAATAAATTATTGTCAACTATTAAATCCTAGAAACGCTCTTCTGTACTAACAATATTACAATCTATGGACTGCTTTGCGACTGCACACTTCGCACTGTGACGTTTTGACCTCACACTTGACATGCGTGACGGTAAAATCGAACGCTTTTTTTCTTCTAGCCCCCGTCCTCGATACCGTCCAAAAAGGAACTTCGTTCCAGTTTCAAATCTGGCGTAAACACATTTGATTTGTTTACAGGTCGCGATGCGCTTGCAACAGCTTTACCAGTTTTGAAATACTTTACAAAAGGCGGTAAGCCGGAGACGATAACACAAACTATTTGGGTTGCCGGCGACCTCAATAAGAAGGAATCTAGGGAGTTGTTGAGGGACTCTCTTACTCTAATGGTATGTGGATCACTGGACCGATTTGGACGAAACTTTGAATAGTTATAGATCGTAGCCTGAATTTGGCCTGAATTTTCTTTACGATATTACGATACGCGTGATTCGAGAGCTGGCGATTTTTTTGGCACAAAGAATCAGCATTGCCATACGTGGCAATCCCGCCATTATTTTGGGCACGCTTCAGACTGGCAGTGACCGTGATCAGTTGAGCTATCTACAGATCGTTTTTAAGACGATCCTTAGATAGCTTGACTGATTCTATTGTATTTTGTAATTTTATGTACATATTGTAAGTAGTAACATAGTTGCTATAAATATTTTTTTATATCTTCCTTGTGCACAATAAAGTGTTAATCTATCTATCTATCTATCTATTTATTTAAAATGCTATATTAGACTATTTAAAATGTTGGTGCTTACTTACCACGCAAGCGGAGCTGCGACCGGAAGCAAGTAAAGAATCTTCAATAACTACAGACTTTTCTTTTAGAGAGAATCAGGTGGAACTCGAGTTGCCTTCATACCAAACGTAGACGGAGACTTGAACGAAGATCAATCTATGAACAAAGTGGTACTAGCGGCGCTCACTGCTTTGGAACCAGCACAAGCCACCAAATATGTTGTACAACTGCTCGAGAATGAAGGGTGCCATGAGAGACAGGATTGTGACGTCTTGGTAAGTTTTACATGTAAACAGCGAAGTGTAAGTGTTTTAGTAAGACTGGTTTTGACATTATTTTACAAATTATTTACATTATAACTCCTAGCGAATATCACTACACCGATTAAGTCGCTACATTTGCCCGTTTACATAAAAAAGCACCCTGACGTATAGTTCTTCTATCTCACGAAGGCGGGTTGGTCTTATTAGTGTGTGCAGATTTGTTTCTGTGTAAGCGATACTGAGCGCTCATTCATTCATGACTCGTTTCCGACGGGTACGCACACAGAAACAACGTGCTTGTGCATCTACAGTCTACACACACAATTATAGACCAACCGCCGTCGTGAGAACAACTGTATCTGATGGAATCATCTTACAATTTTAGTATGATTTCTTAGTTGTCATTTTGTTTTGTCAGAGCTACGTGCCCATCCCTTTATAAAGTTTAGCTTATATTTTTCCGTAGCCGGAGTTAATCCCAGCCCTGAACAAATACGAGTGGGTATTGAAAGCGGCGCGGGTGCTTTGCGCGCGAAGCCTCAAGTTACGCGCCAGTGATCGAGCTGTGGTACATAATGCCAGGCTCATCGGACCACTCAATGAAGATGAGAAGTTCACTTTGGACGACTTTATGCTGCTTGAAAGGTTTGTTACTACAAGTATTATAAAAAGGAAATATTTTATAGGAAATACTTTACAGCTATTCCCATGCTAGATTTTGCAAAATGTGAGTATGTATCAAATTTATATTTGGACATGCCTCTGACTACCCTCTAGACATCTTTAAAAGATCTAAGTGAATGTCTACCGCGCCTCAGGATACAGTCATGATCCTGTGTGTTTACAGGTTGTCGCCGTGCGCAACATCTATGGATGACTTGTTCATTCTGTAGATTCATAGTTAATGGTACAATTTGATTTGCATGTTTAATTGAGTGACATTTTATTTTATCCAGGTTTAGCAATCAAGTTTATGGCGACAAAATATCGGAGGTGCTGGACAAAAAGAAGTCTTCAAAGAACGATGTTTTAGAAGATGATGATGATGGTAAGTGGAAAGTATAGTAAGTTTTGTTTTTTTAAACATAATGCAGTTCTCACTGTACAAAAATATTTTCGATCTGTATTATAAAAGGTGTCTTGCTTGCCCACTTGAGTTTAACTTATTAAATACTTTCAGATGATTACACCCCAGAGCTCAGCGCTGAAAACAGGTTGAAAGTTGTATCAGTTTTGGCCTCTCGCAGTCCCAAAGTACGAACGCCTTTACCCTCGGGCCTACGAAGTGAACACTCTCTTGTGGAATTGAAACCTTTGTATGATAACGAAGCTGCTATTGAAGTGAGTAAGGCCGTCTTTATTGTGTTTCTTGAATCAATTTGGTTGAAGATAAATGTAAACAAAATAATTAACTCCTTTTAAAAACTAAAAATAAAACGGCTTCAATGTTTGACTCAGAGCGTAAAGTGAGTATGAGGTTTTTGAGTTTTACAGAAAAACTATCAATCCTTCAAGAGTTTAATTGGGACCACCTCAAAATCAAAATCAAAACAAAAAAGTATTTATTCAGTAGGACCCCTAGTATCACTTTGAAACGTCTTAAAACTAGGTGATTTTACTCCTGTTCCTTCGCGACCAATACCGTGAAGAACCAGGGCAACATCCACGGGGAGTGTAGCCTCGGGAGTATACCCTTTCAAACAAAAAAATAATAATTTTGGAAATCGGTTGGACGGAGATATTGGTGAACAGAACATAAGTACAAAAAAAAACATAAACAGCCGAACATACAACCTCCTCCTTTTTTAGAAGTCGGTTTAAAATAGTATGGAAATACCCAAAAATATCAGCGATTTGTACCTTTCTAACCATTTTATAATCAGGTAGTAGCAGTATTGGACCCGGCTTCGAACGCGGCGCAGAGGCTAGCTCCGTTGCTGCTAGTTCTCCGCCGAGTTATCAACTGCCGCATCAAACTGTTCGTCAACCCTCAGGATAAGAACTCGGATATGCCACTGAAAAGGTATACTATCCTAGATATTATCTAAACAGTGATTTCTAAAGGGATTATCGTGGCAAAGAAAAATGAGGGATGTATTCCGCTTTGGATCACAAATATTTGCATGCTCAGAAAAACTCAAACTTATTTGTTTTGGGCCTGGTTAAGTCTCTACACGAAACATACGTTTGCTTTATTTTAAGATACTTCCTATTCGTGCACAATTGCATTGTATTTATTTCTATAAGTTTTCAATATCTCTATGTCCTTGAGTTAGAACCGTCTGTTGTTATCTAAAGACACTCCTTACAGTTTCTACCGCTACGTGCTAGAACCCGAGCTACAGTTTACACCAGAGGGCGCTTTGACCGGCGGCGCTATAGCTCGCTTCGCTCGTCTGCCACACGCGCCGCTTCTCTCTATGGAACTGCGAACACCGCCCAACTGGCTCGTTGAATGCGTCAAGTCTGTTTACGACCTGGATAATATACGTCTCGCTGATGTTGACACGGTTGTTCACAGGTGAGTTTGCTTGCTATGAATTTAATAATTTGCATGCACGAAGTATGTTTTGTGTGGCGCACTGAGAGTAACATGAAGTTTCATTCGTTACCACTTGCTACGGTTTGACGTTATTCTTCCGCATCATTCATTCTTTTACTATGCTCATTGGATTAGGCTCTAAAAGAAGGACAAGAATACCCTAAACTTTAGGGTAATCTTGGTCTTTTATCGAAACGTCTCAGATATTACCCAAGGAAGACTTCGACAATTATTTACACAGTCTTTTGTTTATGCCTTGATATAAACAATTCCACTTATTTATTCTGCAGCCTTTTTGTCTAACTTGAAATCCATTCCCAGTTGTCATCTTAATAGAACTCAACCAATCATACAATACGAAAATGACAATTGAAGTCCAGAATGGGTTTCAAAAGTCAAAATGAAGTCCATGTCCATTGCCAGTTGAATTACAAAATACGGCCCCAGTTTTGCGAACAATACACCTTCAATGGAATTTGAGCTTTAAACCTCTAACGATACTGTACCTTTTTCAGTGAATTCGAGTTAGAATACCTGTTACTAGAAGGTCACGCGTGGGACACAACGCTTGGCACGCCACCTCGCGGCTTACAGCTGGTACTAGGGACGCGGGAGAAGCCGGAACTAATGGACACTATTGTGATGGCTAACCTGGGGTACTTCCAACTGAAGGCGAACCCTGGGGCGTGGATATTACGCCTGCGACCAGGCCGCTCTGATGATATTTATGAAATTGTTGGGTGAGTTCAACACACAAACAGTTACAACACACAAATAGTAGAAAACGTTAGGCCGGCCTTACACTTATAAGTTTTACGTAAATTTTACTCACGTAAGTAACTTACGTAATAAACTTGCAATACATTTGCAAACGTAAGCCGCCTTTACACTTGTAAGTTTTACTCATGTAAGCAACTTACATGAGTAAAACTTACAAGTGTAAGGCCGGCCTTATAAAACTATGACCAATATAGTATTTTTCTGATATTTAGAGGGTTACCTTAAATCGTTTGTATGATTGTAATTGCAGGTAACTAAGATATTTTTATAATAAAAATAAAAACGTACATACTATTTATTATCACCCCATAGACCCTTTAAAGTAATTATTAAAATTAGTGAATTATTTTCACAAAGCTGCATAGCGATTCATAGTTGCAACGCATCCGCGACGGAACCGTTCAGCTGTTCAACGGACCGCAACGAACGAAAAGTCAGTTTTGAAGGAATCCCACGGAATGGTTTCGTCGCGGATACGTTCCGCTGAAGTATGAATATTTATAGATGCTAATCTATTGTTCAGTTTTTCAGTATAATGTCTCTTTCAGTCATGAAAACACAGACACGCCCGCCGGCAGTGAGGACATCCAAGTGCTGATGAGTTCATTCCGCAGTCACGTGATCAAACTGCGCGTCAGTAAGAAGCCTGACATGCAACACCTCGACTTGCTTGTCGAGAATGATGATAAGAACTCTGGCGGGATTTGGAACTCTATTGCAAGGTAAGAAGGACAATAATACAATGTTTAAGTTATTTTGTAGCAGCTTGATCCAAAAACTGCGTCAGATTTTAGAAGAAATCTAAAACAGCTGTTTGTTAACAAAATTGTTCGCAGCGCGGTCTCTATACTGACCGTATTAACGCTGTTATACATTAAGCACAATAGTTGTAAGTTTCTAAACACTATGCCGAAGTTTAGCGACTGAAGTTCGGCAGCTGGTTTTACGTCTGACGTATTATGCTGATATGACACATCATATATGCCGAACTTGCGCGGCAGAAATTCAGTCGCGTATAACGTGTGCTCTGAATACGTCAGAGCGTAAAATCAAATCAGCTGCGGAACTTTAGTCGCGTAAGTTCGGCATAGTGTGTCTAGACACGCCGCCGAATTGCCGCTGAACTTTCGCCCGAACGAAGTTCGCATGTACGCCATTAACGCAACGTAACTTCTGCATAATGTGTCATAATTCAAAAAGCATTGCAGGCTTAATCATGCCGAACTTCGGTCTCGTAAGTTCGGCATAGTGTGTTTAAACACTGACGGCCTTACTAATAAACGTGGTATAAAGTTATTCCTGACAGTTTACAACTGTCAAAATGTATGGTTATTCCTATTTTATTCCGAGGAATAACTTTACACCACGTTTATTAGTAAGGCCATAATTGTATATTAAGCACTACGGATCTTTAGTCTGAAGTTAGGTGCAATAGACGATTGCGCAGGTTTGGTAGAGTAAGCGAAATAGCACGATTTTAAGCGTCATCAAAAATGGGTTCTGCGCAACTACTTCTACAAGGAAATGAACCGAGTTTAGACTAAGACTAACTAAAAAACTGTCCCTAGAAAAACGTTCTTTAAATACTCGTACATACAACGCTTTTTTGTGGTAACAGTTTTGTTTTGACATGTGTCAACATGGTGTTCAACTAAGGTTTAACGTTTATGTAATAAGCAGCTTTATCTTTGGTGATTTACTGGCAGCTCTTTCGGCGGTGGTGAGGAGCAGGAAGCTCAGGATGAAACTATTAACGTGTTCTCGGTGGCTTCGGGACATCTTTACGAGCGCTTCCTCCGTATCATGATGATGTCGGTGTTGAAAAACACTAAATCGCCGGTCAAATTCTGGTTCTTGAAGAACTATTTGAGCCCATCGCTAAAGGTGAGTTGACACAAAACGTTTATAGATAACGCGGTAGATGTTACAAAAATGTAACCTGATTGATAGATCTTATTGTTTCTGTAATTTGGTTTATTTTGAAGAAAAAAAACATTACCTACGCTTTTGAAAAAAAATTGTCAGACTAGAAAAATAAAAACAAGTTAGTATCAATCGACGCTTTTTCCTATAAGAATATTTTCCACGGTTACTTAACAAATTAAATTGTATTCTATTTTTAATTAAAAAATTGTACATATTCCCTATATTTTTTTATGATTTGAACAGGAAATTCTCCCGTACATGGCCCAAGAATACGGCTTCGAGTATGAACTAGTTCAGTATCAATGGCCTCGCTGGTTGCAAAAGCAGCGCGACAGGCAGCGAACTATCTGGGGATATAAAATCCTCTTCCTCGATGTATTGTTCCCGCTGCAAGTCAAGAAAATCATATTCGTTGATGCTGATCAGGTAATTACGATGCTATTGCTGGTTCAATAACATTAATATTTGCCCTGAATATAAGCCTCATTACCCATATGGATGTTTTACAGGGTGTTAAAGTTTGTATGGAAAATTTTAGTCCTTGGTATTCACTTCAAACACAGTGTAAATAAACTTTAGTTAACACTCTTGCACTTGAATCCTAATAATGAGCAGACGAAGTCGCGCGGGTCAGCTAGTAATATTATAATGTATCGTTTCTTTGTTTAGATTGTGAGGGCAGATCTGAAAGAGTTGGTAGAATTGGATTTGGGAGGCGCTCCGTACGGGTACACGCCTTTCTGTGACAGCAGGCGGGAGATGGAGGGATTCAGGTATAAATAAATAATGCTGGACATCACGATTTAACATTTATAGCTCACAAAAGAAACACACACACACACTCACCAACACACTTGCACACACATACTCATACACACTTTAGCATTGTACTGTGATTGATGACTGATGACCCACACGAAAAAATGTTTTTGCACCTTCATTTTAGATGTTAAAAGAATGACTTATCCCAATTTTGGTTTTCTTTTTCTCAAATACGTGTATAATAATTGTATTATTTTTTTGTATTTGGCATACTAAACTTAAACTGATATTTCTTAATTTTAGATTTACGTATTTTTATATTTTTTGTCTGCGCGTTGTCTAAGCGTTATCCTTCCTAATTTATCTTAATTCAATTCGATTAAAAATTAAATTCAAAAGTATTTATTTTCAAGAAACATAACTTACAGTAGGTTATAATTTGTACAGTTAAAGTGTTAACTAGTTGTTGTAATTATGTTTTTCTAATATATAGATTCTGGAAGCAAGGCTACTGGCGCAACCACCTGCAAGGCCGTAGCTACCACATAAGCGCACTGTACGTGGTAGATTTGAAGCGGTTCCGACGCATCGCAGCCGGCGACCGACTGCGTGGACAGTATCAAGCACTTAGCCAGGATCCTAACAGTCTTTCTAACCTGGGTAAATTAACAATGAGTGAATGAATGAAAGTATGAATGAATGAATAAATGAGAATTCTTTATTGTACACCTAAACTATGAAACAACATAATTAAATATAACAAATAATGACAATGTACAATGGGCGGCCTTATCGCTAATGAGCGACAACAACCAAACCCCCTTACTAATAAACTTGACATAAAGTTATGTCATGCATAACCTATGAATAACCATACAAATTTTTAGTTTATGCATGACATAACTTTATGTCAAGTTTATTAGTAAGGGCCATAGTCTTTACCGATCATACTTCATAAGTATGTCTATAGTAATATTATACACTAGCTGCGCTCCCTTAGGAATACTTCCCGGCATATCCCGTAGTTTTTTTTCAAAGATAACAAAAAATAATCACCCGAATTGGTTTAGATGTGTTTTAAGTTTTAGCGAGACTAACGAGCAAGCAGCAGATACTCAAAACAGTGCACTATATTTTATTTATGTGTATCTTTTGCCTTACTAATGTGTGCGGGCGTAAATAAATGATTATGAGAAAATTTGTACTAACGTATTGCTTCAATGATAATAATTCTAAATCATTAAAAATTTACAGATCAAGACTTACCAAACAACATGATACACCAAGTGGCGATAAAGTCGTTGCCGCAGGAGTGGCTTTGGTGTGAGACTTGGTGCGACGAACCCTCCAAGAAATATGCTAAGACTATTGATTTGGTAAGTAACTTTTTCAAGTTTTTATGGATCCTGTGCTTTATATGACAGCAAAATTATTGAATGGCTGGGAGGTTACTGTATATCTGGATATCATACATGCTCATGGCCTTGTAAGAATTTTTAAAATGCATTCTAAAAATTGTAACTACCTAATTTCAATTTGCAACCTTGTACATAATCTGAAACTTGTAGAGCAGTTTTTTGGCAGTACAAACCTTATTAGACTACATTGGTCGCATCATTTTTCCCACTTAGCATTATCAAAGGAACTTTTCTTTAAAAGTGTACATGGACTTATGTCCATGCGGCGACCAACCTACGCTGCGCTGGTTCAAGCTAGTTTCTAAAATTGGTAAACCTATTTTACTGTATTCGCAGTGCAACAACCCACAAACGAAGGAAGCTAAGCTATCTGCTGCGATGCGGATTGTCCCCGAGTGGAAGGATTACGATGCCGAGATCAAAGCTCTACAGGCCAGGATCCGTCGTGGACTCTACCAGGCCGCTGATCATGAACAGGTGAGTCATTATCTTCCTGCCCTTATCCTTAACTAGCCTCGATAACTTCTCCTGGATAAAATATAGTATGTGGCGCTCTAACTACGATTGCCTGAACTACAAGGGCATCTTAATAGTGTTGCCAATATACAGCTACCTAGCTAAGTATCTACTGCGGAGTTGTACCGCTAGATGGCACTGGGATCACAGATAAGCGAATTCCCATGTAAATGATGCAAAAATGTATTGGATCCTGAATCGCACAAGCAACATTATTCACGGCAATTAGCCTATATAGAACTATCCGACATTAACTGTCGGTCGAAAGACCAAAAGGTATGTGGGCCAGTTGGGACGACCTTGGTGAGGGTAGGCTCCCTCTGCTGTAGATTGGGGGAAATACCACCTGCCTTCCCCAAAATTATGTCCCCATGATATTAAAAAAGAACAAGATGTATTTAGTATGTCTCGCTCGGAAATGTGGTTCCTTCAGCACGCCTCTCTTATTCATGTCTTTTATTTTGCCTACTTGTATGACATACAAGTAGGTATGACATACAATCCACGTTCACATCAAATACTCTCTAAGTTACATGACATTCTTCCCATATCCCCCACTTAAAAAAACTAGGCCCCAAACCGTGTTTGTTGCCGTGAAGAATACCGTGAATCCTTCACGGTATTCTTCGTGATGGAACAGGAGAAGAATCAGAGGAGCCCTACTGCTTGTAAATGCTTTTTGACTTAGACTAAACTTGTCATTACGTGTTGATTCATACCATTTCAACCTGTTGCTCCTTATCTTTTTATTTACTGACACCACTTTCAAACTTTTCTTAGAGTAAGATACTTGATTTTTAAAACATACGATTGCTGAATGTATAATCCTAAACTGTATTAAAAAAAATACATTCTGCAATCGTCTATTTTATGACAGATAAAATCATTACTTTGTCAAGGCAGACAAAACGGATTTGTAATAATAATCAATTAGAAATGGTATACTGAGTTTTGTGTACATTTCATTGCCCCATATTAAAAGGGGATTGGAAGCGTATCGAATTCCCCTCGTGGGAAGTTATAGGGGTGATTTAGACGCTTCACGTATTTTGAATTAAATGTTACACTGATCGTACTAGATATAATTCTAGGAATTTATATTTTTATTTGATAACATTATATTTTTGTAGGAAATCGAGAGTACTGTTGAAGAGCAAACAGTTTCCACTACCGCTGCGCCTAAGACTGATTCAACTGGTGAGTAGCATTTTTTACTTATATAAAGAAATAAAGATATGAGTGTGTTTGTTATGTGCATGATATTGTGTGTTTAGTGAGTATGTTTCTTTTAAACCATTGATACACAAAAAATGAAAGTTGCTTTTTTATACTTTTGGATTAGTACATAGCTTTGTGACAAAATACAATATATTTTAGAATTTAAAATGTTTGAGCAACACACTTTAAATTCCAATATATAACTTTGAGAACTGCACATCATTGTCAATTGTTTTTTTTTTGTATATAAGTCCTACCATCTTCAGAAAACATAAATATGAATTTTAATGTAAATAAGAATAGGTAACGTCAAAACTGTTGCCTCGGGAGCTCACATGAATCTTGTCGGTCATTTCCCGCAATTTCAGTATCATTTTTTTTCTATTTCAGAGAAGAAAAAAGATTCACGCATAGAGTTATGATTACTGCGAGCTGTCATCATCATCCTTTTTTTCAAACTAGTAATTTTGCCTATCGTCATTTGAAACCCGATAGTTGAAATGAACACCAGTGAATTTTTGGTTATGACATTTTCATTTCAGATGAGGACCATAAAACCGAACGCGTAGAGTTATGATTTCTGGTACGGGCGGTCTTAGCTATAATACTATTCAAAATAAATATAATACCAAACATTTGAAGTGCGAGAAGGACGCCAGTGATTGTTAGTTCAATTTTGCTCACTAATAAGACTTTCATATAATTCATAAGTGTATCGTTATTCGTTAAAATAATATAATATTTAGTAGCAGAGGGCATTGAGAGGTTTACGAGGCTTAACTATGAAGAAGTATTAAGCTAATTGAAAACTGTAAGTGAAGGGTTTCATTTAATTCATTGGAAAAGCCTTCGGATCGGAAAACGGATACTTCCGACGAAAACTTTTGACATTTGGATCCGGATCGACAGTGAATTTGAAATAGCAATTTAACGAATGAATTAAAATGCCCCTGCAGCTCTACAGTTTCAAATATATTAACCTACTAGCTGTCCGCCCCGGCTTCGCACGGGTTTATTATAGGAATTTAACAAAATTTTATAACAACATGGCGGTCCCGGAGCGTGATGTATGATCCTTTAAAGTTTAGAGGTTAATATGTAGGTAAGGTCTAAGGTAGGTAGGGGAGTATTGAGCAGTAAGGCAGGTTAGGACACCACCGGCAAATCCCCGTGTTATGCCGGCCATACACCATCATGCCAATCCACCATACACAATCATTCATTCATTCATTCATGACACAAGGGTGTCCAAACCACCCTACTGCCCAAAGCTCCCCTACCTCCCATATATATTTCATTGATATATTCCTCTCCCATTCCATACTTCCCAGACACTTTTTAAACTATCATGGTTTTCAACATTTTTAACACAGTTAACGGGATATTTACCATGATTTAATGTTTTTTGAGTTTCCCGATATTTCGGCGCAGTTGCATACGCCACGATCAATAGTATCTATGGTATTAATCATGGTTAATATCCCGTTACCTACCGTGTTAAAAATCCCAGACACTTGTCCTACCGTCATCATCATCTCCCTGACCTTATCCCACGCTAAGTGGGGTCGGCACAACATGTCTTCTTCTTCCAGTCACTCCTATCACTCGTCAATTGTGCATCCACTCCTTTTACATTCATATCCTCTCTCACACAATCCAACCACTTCTTGTCCTACCGTACTAACTGATATTTATTCTGTGGTCGCGATGTATCTTACATTTTTAAACTCATGATAACTTTTGAATAAAATGTCCAATTTCAATCATTCAAAAAGTAATCGACGGGTACTGAAACAGCCTTTACTACGAAGGAATTTATTTGGATAAGAATAAATACCAAAATAAGAACAACGTGGTCTGCTTTTGGTCGTCATTTTTATTCACTTTTTAAATTATAAAAGTTGTTATTCTGACACAACCACAATAGTTGGACATATGCTATCGCTGACTTTTTTGTAGATATTGATACGTTCTTTAATATTGTCGAACATTTTTTTGTTCTATCATCAATAGTTTTCGCAGCGCACGCGATATGAAGAATTTTATGTTCAAAATTTTTACACCTTTGGTTACATTATTGCAATTTTTATAAGGATCTCTAATTTTTTTGAAAATAATTTATAGCCTATGTTCATCACAGATAATGTAGGATTCTAATGGTGAAAGAATTTTTCAAATCGGTCCAGTAGTTTCGGAGCCTATTCAATTCAAACAAACAAACAAACAAACAAACAAACAAACAAACAAATGTTTCCTCTTTATAATATTAGTGTAGATTGAAGTAACATATTTCCAATCCAATGTACCTAAATTATACATGCTACCAAGTTAGTCGTAATATAAAACTTCATTGTAATCTACTAAAAACCTCTTGATGTTAATCAAATATGCGTTCAGTCTTCTTACGTTATTATTTTGTGAAAAGATATCTAAATTATTCCATTGTCATATTGTCTTCGATCAGTAGTCTTGATCGAAAAATATTGTAGTCATCTTTTTCATTGTTTATTTTTGCTTCGAACTTTAAACAGTTGTGTTGTATGGTTGTATCCACCTTGGTCCAGAGATATCTATAACAAATAATATTTGCGTGCAATTTTTGTCGGTTTTGTATGATTTTGTTTTTATTATGTTGTGATTTAAGAAAAAGTGATGTGATTTTTTTTAGTTATAAGTTACACAATTGTTTCCCACTGAAGCGGTAGTAATGTTATTTTGTATCTAATTTATGATATTTGGATGATATTGCCTTATGAATGATTTCGCATTGAAATTTATATAACTGAATTTATAGGTATTAGAACGTTATAATTATACTGATTTCGGTGTGGAGCCATTATAACAATTTAGAGCAAACTGAGATCTCAGTTACCCCATAGCATTAATATTACAAATAGCTCTGATTATTACTAATATTGCCGCAATCGTTCTTGAATAATTCGATATGTATCTCAAGTATGTATATCATTATAGTCAATTACATTTCCATGTTTGGTAAACTTTGCTGTAAATAAATTCCATTACGTCAAATTAAACGGAGTTTTAAATCTTATTTTTCAATTATTTAGGATCTCTAGGATAATTGAAATAACAATACTAAGTACAACTTTTATTTACATCTACATTTCTAATATTAATAATAATAAGACATTTATAAAACTGACGACACTATACCTAGTTAAATGCATAAAAAAACATTGTAAGATGATATAAGATAAAAAAATCTGCTGTTGGCTCGAATAAAAAAAATATGCTTAACTCTAATATTACGACACATGAAAGTAGTCTTGTGGTGAAAAATAACTAAAACTTTATAGTTTTTAATACGCCAAGCAATATACAGCAGTAAGAAGACTCTTAAAAAGTTATTGTCATAAAAACACGGGTATGGTTATTAAAAATTCTTAAAAAAAAGTTAGCAGTAATTAGCAAGAAAGTTGTTTTAGCAGAATGAAATTATTCCAAACCAGTTTACATTATCAGACCTTTGTCTGACTATTTTTCTTCTAGAGGCCTGAAAGGTGAAAATGGACAATAACTCCAGGTGCACTTTCAATACTCAATTCGATTTAAATCGTAAACTGAAGAGTCATTCAAATTCGTAAGACTCATAAATGCGAAACTAACACACGAATAAAATTAGTAGGCAGTTGTGGACCATCACTCTAGCTAGATCATAATAAGGATCTAGTAATCAAACCCCAGTTATATTAAGATTTGTTAAAAATGGTGACATTTTTGAATAGAGCCAGTAAAATGGGTACCCTTGTCAAAAATGAAATGAGAGTGAATGAATGAGGTAATAGGTTTGAAATCGAAGTGCAAGCCCCTAGGCCTCGGAGTAAAATAATTTCTTTGAAATTTTCAAACGTTACTTCGATATGTTTTAAAACAAAAACGTTAGTTAAATACTATATTCGTAAGTACAACTGCGATCAGAATTCGTCAAATGTACTACTTATTTAATTCTATTCTCTACGTAGTATTTTAAAATGAGATAATTATACACCACTATGCTTAATACCAGCATGACTAGGACACAATACAACGTTTACAATGCTATTCTTAATTGTTAAACTATTAGAATTATTATTACTCTTTGGTTTAAAATTATGCAGAGTGTTTCAACTTGTATTATTTTAGTGGAATGTGAAATTGAGCCACATAATGTAACTTTTATAAAAACAAGTACATAATATTGGTAAGATCGGACAGTTTTTGCTTAGATACTAAAGTAATATTTTCCTAAATTACTAATATAAAAAAACTAACATAATGTTTTAATAGCCTCACGACCGTTGAGATTTCAAGAGCACTTAAATGTAAATAGATGATTGATGAATAGATAACTCGGTTTAAATCAAACGCCAGAAAGTATCGCTTTTTTCGGCAGATCGGAAGCGGATCACTTAAAAACTTGGTCGTAAGTATTCGAAATAGTCTGAAAAATTTGGAAATTTTCTACAATTAAGTGTTTTTTATGTTTTTTATGAACTGATATTCGAACAGTTTATTCGGGTTAGCTAGTTATTACTGAGACGGATTCGGTTCAGTTGCAGTAGTGTTCTTCAGTGGTGAGCCTGCAGAGTTGGCAGTCGACGCGGCAGCACCAGTGGTAGCGGCAGTGGCACCGCTCGAGTTTGCTGGAGCGGACTGCCTTGCGACCGCGCCCGCAGCAGAGACGCCCGCAGCCGCCCGGAGCACTGCCCAAGCTGGCGTTGCATTTCCTTCAAAACAATACCGGTAAGTTTTAATATAGAATTGGCATGACACTCATCAAGACTTTCAGGTTCTTGATGGACTGGTTTTTGATTGCGTCCTTAGGATTGAAGAGCGTGGTGGTAATGCGTAACACTGTTTTGATTGAGTCTCTGTACGTTTGTGATTATACCTCAGTGTTTGTATGGAGTTTTGTCAAGTGTATGGGGTTTGCCAGAATTATAGATACAAGTAGTTTTTAACAACGGAACACATATTCAAAGGAATATTAGTGAGAGGTAACATAGCATAGGAGAACACGACAACGATTGAAACTCTAAAGCATAACAAGAAAGTTTAATGTTTTGGTAGTTTACCTGCCATGTGTCCCGAGCGATCCTGCAGCATGATCTGGCTCGCAGTAATCTGGACTAGGCGTGACGTATCTGAGTCTCGGTTTGGCACGCCTCGCCCGCCGCTTAGGACGCAAGGCTGCGGCCCTAGAGGTCTCGGAAGCAAGTACGGCGGCAACCCTTGCCAGCGGTGGTAGCGCGCGCCAGCATGTGCGAACTGAGCAGGATCCTGATACGCCATGACATGTACATTTCGTACGCATACCACCCGATACAGCCTGCCAAAAACAAATAAGTTATTTCTGAAACATCGATATCAAATCAATAAACACTAATTATTATCTCACTAGCTGTTGTATAACCTACCTTCCGGCCGAATCTTCCGTTGATCAAATTAGCAGAAGCGATGAGCGGTCGAAGTTTCTCAAGTCTCGTCTGTAAGTCCACTTGCGGGTCAAAGCGGGGGTCGTCAGCAGCCATCCGATACTCGATGTTACGATATCTCGAACCTCTATCTTCATATTCGTACCTGATAAAAGCAAAGGATATAAGTCTAGTATTGAGCTTAACTTTGGCTAAATGCCAATAACCCGCTGCCAACAAGTCCGTCTTACCTCGATCTTGATCTAAATCGTTTCCTTGTCGGCCTGCCCCGTCGCGGCGAGCGGGGTAAGCGTTTTCGTCCACGTCGTCCCTTCCTGCCTTTTTTGGGTGGTAAAGTAACGTTTGCTGGCGGCGCCGGTTGGTCGTCCACGAGTATCACGACAGGCGGAACTGTCGTGGGCTCCATTGTTACGGTTGTGGTGGGCTGTTCGGTTGTCGTCGTTTCTATTTCTGGAAAATCTTCTATCTTGCCGTCGCGTACGTCTATTTCGTGTGCGTCCAGGAACTGTTTCGCGAACCTACAAAATATAATTACCATGACTTTTTAACAAGGCTATAAATCTTTCCCATGGTACTCTAATCTTTTTGCCAGCCATTGTGGCTGGCAAAAAGTTGCTTGGGATTAGCTGCTGACAAGAAATAGTCGTTTCAAGTGAGCTGGAAGTCACCTCTCATCCCAATTTCTTGAAATTCTTACCTCTCAGCCCACTGGTAGTTATCCCCACAGCCGCCCCATTTGAACCTCGCGTGTGGTTCAGCGGGTGTGACCTGGGCCTGGCGCGGAGGACGCGGCGGGGCGCGGGGCGGCGCGGCACACGAGCACGCGGGCAAGGAGCCGGCGGCACACGCCCGGGCTACTGACCATGCTAACGCAGCTGCTGACATCGCGTATACGTAGGCTTGCTCTCGGGTGCCTGGATAAAAAATCCATAGCTGGTAGATATTCTTTTGTCGAGTCACTGATAGAAGCGATGTTTTCCTTCACGTTAATACAGGTACTTTAGCAGTGCGAGGTAACGGATGAAATAGGTCAGCCTTATTTATACAAATGGCATGGTCTAAACAGTGAGAGATTTTCTCACAAGGTGGAAAAAAACTTTTCCGTTTAAGAGTTGAGCTTTTTAATTTTTCTTCATATTAAGAGTAAAGTAGATAATCAAGATTATTTACGAATGAGACTGATCCGATAAAACATTTTTCATGCCGAGAAGCCACATGAAAAATTACGATTACACAAGAATATGATGTTCCAAAATACCATTTCACGGTTGAATTCACTTGGGCAAAGCGTTCGAGGAACGCAGACGCCGGAAGAGCATTCCTTTGCAGTGCGTTTAATAGCTGGTATATGTGCCGTAAAGGAATCAAGCTCCGTGCATTTTGGTCGTTCGGAAATGGGATTGTGGAATGAATCCGTTTAAAATTTCTGTAGGTACCTAACATTCGAAATTGTTCAGTTTAATTACCAAAACCCCGTTTTAGTGCTTCAAATAATTACTGTTTGCTAAAACTACCTTTCTTCAACTGAATGTAGAGATTTTCAGACCAAATATGCAATAATTCACTTTAAATTCGCAGAGAATTTGAAAAGGTTTTTACTTCACGAATAACTGAAGGTTTTCGCAGTGTTACAATGATAGAACATGAAGCAAGCTTGAAACTGAACAACCATTACCGGCTCTGTGAAACAGAACCTTCCTCTTGCCCTTAGTTATTGCCTACTGATGTGCAATAGGGCATGTTACTATGCTGGATTAGCTGCACCTCCATTACCTTTCTAAGAGACATAGTTTAAGAAATTGATCAATATCACACGGCTTAATTAAAATTATATGCTGTGTTTTGCAGTTTTGTATAGTACCTACCTATTTGTATAATTATTATTTAAGTACATAGATATTTAGGTATAATAAAAGAGGTTTACCTATTATTTTTTACTTTTCAGTTCTTTCGGCGGTTTAAATTTTTGTTAAAAAGTTTTATTTAAGCTTTACCTACTCTACAATAAAGCGCGTAGTACCCAGTAACCGCAGTTAAAATGACAACAACCCTTGCGAAATATCAACCATGCATTTCATTCGTAGATACGCTCAACGGTAATCTTTTTAATTACAATCTCATCGCGATAGAGCCCGCACGCGTCCTGCGACGGCTAAACAATGGCATCCGTCGAGCTTTATCGCCCGTCACATCGTCAGCGTCACTGCAGCGTTGCTCAGGCGCATTTACATCGAGACCATGCTATTCTGTCTGATACAAAAGTATCATATTTACGAAACAACACGTGTAGAAAGTCGCACATAAGGGTGTTATCATGCTAACTTGAAGTTGAAAGTGACTACCAAAAACGACTTCGGAGAAGATAAAAAACCGGCCAAGTGCGAGTCGGACTCGCGCACGATATAAAAACGGCAAAAAAAATCACGTTTGTTGTATGGGAGCCCCCTTAAATATTTATTTTATTCTGTTTATTATTATGTTTTTTAGTATTATTTGTTGTTATAGCGGCAACAGACATATATAATCTGTGAAAATTTTAACTAACTATCACGGTTCATGAGATCCAGCCTGGTGACTGACGGACAGACAGACAGACAGCGAAGTCTTAGTAATAGGGTTGCCTTTTTACTCTTTGGGTACGGAACCCTAAAAAGATAAACTAAAGCCATACCGCACCGTACCGGAATGCCAGCGGCAATCCGCTTTCTGTATGAGTGCGCCAGTACACAGCTCACGGTTATCTGAATGAAGCTTCACAAGGCTCTAGCTCCATTCTTCTCTTGTTTGATTCATGCGTGTAATTAAATCTTTTGTCCGTACTCGACCCCTAGAGCCTCGATGGTCGATAGCCCCTCAGCAACAAGCTTTAGATATCCCCTTTTCGATAACTGTCGTTTTATCTAAATCTTGAGCTCATCAATAAAGATTTAGGAATTGACTTATTGGGTAGTTTGACAAAAAGACCGTTGATTAAGTTTTTAGATTATACTCAAACTCTATACCTAAGTAATTAAAATTGTACAAGTTACTACCAAAATACGACCATTAGACATTTTTATAATTACGTTTTTATACTAAAAAGAAAACCGACTTCAATGTTTGACTCGAAACGCGGTGTGACTCAGTGCGTCAAGCTGTCGATTCGATTTCTATTTGTGACATGGAGGGAAGGTGTTTAGAGTTTTACGGGGAAACTATCAATCCCTCAGGAATAAAATTTATATGGGACCACCTCTGTATACCCGAGTATACCCTTTCAAACATAAAAAGAAATTTGCAAATCGGTCAACAAATGGCGGAACAATCGCGTAACAAGATACAAAAAAAAAAAAAAAAACATACAGACGACTTCAGAACCTCCTTTTTTGAAGTCGGTTGAAAACAGGCGTATGCTCAAACTTTACTTTTAGGTTACTAATTATATCGGACTCATTAAGTAGAGAAATGTAAACCTTTTGGGACAAAATGCCTAATTATGAGATAGCATAAAATTAGACAAGCACTTATTTAAGCAGCCTCTTTGTGGCTTAATGAAAAGTTATTTCATGTTCATTACCCGAGCAGCCGCAGACGTTACTCGCTTCGGGAAACTTTTAATTAAAATGTATCGAGCCGGGAGCACTCTACAGATTCCTAACGGTTTTTTCTACGTTTCTCTGTCAATTAATTTCATAAAGTGGGTAGACGTTCTTCGGAACTGTGACCAAAGACAATGGTTTCTATTTCGCAGTCGGCTGTAGGCATCCGGCCGGCACTCACTGCCAGCTACACAATCTCGCCGACCATGCTAAAGCTAGAAAAACTTCCTATTGTTTGTCTTCTTTTCTACTCCAACCTAACTTTTACTTGTTTTTCAACGTCTCCGGTAAAACACTGATTGTGAGCGAGTGGCGCGGAAAAGAAAGGCTTTGTCCGTGTTCTTATCGGAAGTAAAAGTTGTTTTGATGTATAGCCACAGAAGAAATAGGAAACGAAGACAGAGCACGCATTTGTAAATCCAGATGCTAGGTTTTTTCGATTGCGGAAGTTAATATTTCCCCAAATCAATAGCAAAGAGCAGTCACGTCATGATAGTCACGACCGGGTAATGTAAGACGGGCCTACTGAACGTTCCGTGCTGGGATCGCGTGATGTCTTCCGTTATTTAATAAGGTTCATGCTATTGGCTTCGATGCCGACATTTTACGCTTTTTACTCGTTACGGCGCACTAAATGATGGAACAATGGGAATTTATAAAGCTATTTGGAAGGAATGAAACAATAGAATAATTTAAAAATTAATTGCCCGAGAAGCGATAAATAGTATGTGGATGTGTCACGTAAATAAAAAGAGTGACCGATGCGGAACGAGCCCACCGCGGGTGCTGTTAAAAGACAGGGCTCTGCCGTTCCGGCGGCCGCGCTCACACAATGCGTCGCTTCTAATTTTAAAAGAGGCGGCGAACTTCGCTTGCTTTATCTTTCATTACTGTCGGAAGTTTCTGTCGCTCTACCAAACGGAACGGAGGTTGTACGCTGTTTACTGAAGTACTTTTCTACTTAATCATATGGTTAGAGAGGTTAGAGTAATTTTTTATCCTATCCGTGCATCACCCAACGGAACCTACACCTTAGGCGCTTTACTAATAAACGTGGTGTAAAGTTATTCCTCGGAATAAAATAGGAATAACCATACATTTTGACAGTTTACACTCAGGAATAACTTTATACCACGTTTATTAGTAAGGCCGTTAGGGTGCAAAGTGAACTTTATGCTTGCCGAACAATGCCATCTTTTTAAAACATTTTCCGTGATCAAGTATCTATAGGATACTTTTGACCCTGGCCATTCTCCTCTGGTAGGGTGTTCTCCTAGGTTTTCCTTTCCATCTGTCCCACACCCTCGCACAAACATTAAGTACTTATTGTATATTTTTTTAAAGTAGGAGCTTAGTTTTTGTAAATAAGCGTAGGTAGGTAATTATTTCAATTTAATCATATCTTTATTGTACACAACTAAAATAACTTGGGGATTAACAAACCTAATGAGTTAATCTACAACGGGCAGCCTTATCGCTAAAAAGCGATTTCTTCCAGGCACCTTTCAATTGAATCAGACTAACACTAACCTGTTAGTAAATCCGGCGAGAATTTAGGCGCTAGTTCGACGGAGGAGCAGTTCCAGCGCTGTCCGGCGTGAGCGGCGTGGCAGGCGGCGCGTGCGAGTCGGGCAGCCGCCGCCACGTGCGGCATGGCGGCTGGCTGCCGGCGGCACGCGCGAGCCTGCGCCCCCGCCAGCGAGCCGCGCCGCCGCGCCGACCCGCAGTCACTCTCCGTCCAGTTCCCCTCGCTCTCTGATAGAGCTCTACAACGGAATAGGCCATTACACCCAGCTTGAAAGTCATTTTTTAAGTTATGCAATAGATAAGTAATTATTGCCCAGCAAACTAATAAGTCAAATTGGCGACGAACTTAGTATTAGAATGAGATTCATACCTTCATGACAAAATAATAATGGATATTACAATACACTGAAATTCTAAAGAATGTCGATGGTTTACTCGTAGAAGACAAATTTTAGTTTCATTCGTAATGAAAACAATGTCGGTATCTAAGCTAAATATGCTTTTAAGTGAGTAATTTCAGGGTGTAACTATCATAAAACTACATTGCACCAGAGCTCTGTAAACAATCCCTCTACAATGCACACCAATTACCTTAATAAAGCTTCTATCGTTTTAAGTTAATGAAACCACTGAAACATGAGTTGACTTTGTTACTCCAAATGCATACCGAGTCATGTTCTGTTTAGAATCAATTAGTTTATCGAAATATTTTACCTGATATGTTGATTAACACCGACCTAACTAGTTACGTGAGAATGAAAGAAACTTTTTAAATGAAACAGCATTTATTAAGTGATATAACATTACACGTGATATGTAGGTAATTTAAAATTGAATTATTATATCATATTTTATAACAATTACATGTACTTATACAAATAGTTGAATTACATATTTTACGATTAAGTAGGTATAAGTATAATTAAAGTAAAGGCTTTATTTTATAGTTTACAATGATCAACACTCATATCTTTATAACTACTCAATAATGAACACGTTTTATTATAGTGCTACGCTTATCGTGCATGAATATGGAAGAATTGCAAAAAAAGTAAAAGTGAAAACCTGTTATTGGCTTTCTGTTTCTATCTGTGTATCTATTAGTTTCTGTAACTGTTGGTTTTCCCATAAATAAATAATAATAATAATAATAGGTAATTTGGTTATTATTTAGTTCCTCTGAAAGGAGGATGTTCCGACGTATTAGTTGATTGAGTTTTCGTGCCGTCATGGCGTCTTGCGGACTCTGGTCGCTGGCCCCGTTGAAAGGCTTCGCACATTTCGTACAAGTAATTAGGGAGGAAATCCGTTGTTTCGCCGTCTCTACGGCGTAGCAATCTGTAGGCGTCCCGTAGCGTTGGTTTCGGTGTCAAGCGTAGCTCGAGCTCTACGGCCGTAGGGAAGTGTGCAGCCAGCGAGTAAACGATCTCTAAGTCCGAAGGGGGCGGGGATAAGTGGCGATAGTTCGACACTTTGTGCAGGAAGTACTCTGACATACTTATCCGCGAGCTGGCTTCGTCGTACTTTCCCAGCTTCAAGTCATAAAGCACAGTCTTCTGCCGATCCGGCCCCCAAAACTCTTGCTCGAATGCGATGTAAAATCCCTCTACGTTTTTGAACTCGTGCCTGAAACACCGCGCCCACATCAGCGGGACTCCTTCTAAACACGATATTATAAATGGAAGTTGCTTCTCTTCGACCATATTCAACTCCGATATGTAATATTTAATACTCTCTATAAAATCCATCGGGTGCGTGTCTCCATTGTCGTCGTAATGAGGTCGCTTGTTAATCGAGGCGATTATCCACTCGCTGAGGTTTTCCGTCGATAATTGTATGGATGGTTTGCGAGAGCGTACGCTTCTTTCGTCATCGATTTCGACAATTCGTGGCGTATCGTCATACCGTGACACGGACGGCTTATCGAGCCCCCCGTCAGTTTTACCCAAATTAGGGAGAGACATGTGACTGCGTAGTCTCGACGACGGCATGTCGCGGTAGATGTCCTCCTGGCTGGAAGAAAATCGAACACCGAACCCCAGCGACGACGGCTTGTACTTGGAGCCGTAGATACTCGACTCGGGCATCCTTGGGCTCTCTTTCATTTTCTCGGATTTACTCATTGATATCTTATCGACCATCTCTGAAAGGTTTGTAACGGACGACTTTATTTGACGCAAGTCGACGAACAAACTCATCGTTTGAAGTAACGCGTTGTGTTTAGTTTTGTTGCTACAACAGGGACATTTTATCATCGATTTGTCTTCCTGTAGGCGTTGCTGGAAATAAATATTTGTTTTTAAAACTTCGTTCAAAGTACTAGCTAGTACTATTTGTGACAAGCTAAAGCATTAAAAAGCTTACTTGGTTTAATTCCCTAGTACCTAACGATCGCCTCTATAACTCTATATTCCATTGTAATTATGCTTCATCAAATCGACCGTTAACTATATTTATGCAAATCATAACACATTCACTTATGGCTTTTAATAAAATCATAAAGAAAATCCAATACAACTTAAAATGAGTGCTGTGCCTTTTATTTTCAAACCAGACTTGTAAAAGTATGCTTTCGTAGAGGTTGTCGTAGCAAGTGCGTGCGTAGCAAGTTCGTAGCGGGGAGCTTACGTGCGGCGGCTCCGGGCGGGCACTCAGTACTACCCAGCGCTGCGCGCTGCTACCGTACTTACGACTTTTTATATCTCTACACACTTTGCGTTCCGACAACTGGGTTATCATCATACAAGTAATATTAAATTTCATTGACGTTCGCTTTGCCTGCCAAGGACACGCGTTGCTGATGGCACTGTTACCGATATCGTAGGCGAAGGGTGCACGTTTTGTGCGAATATTTCTATTGAAAGTTATTGAGATTGCACAACTAAAGAATTTTTATCGCTCAAATCGCCCGGTCAAATTAGCTCAAATAACAAGGGTAAGCTTGCAATAATTCGCATAAAGCTGAAATTTGGTACGAACGATGGGAACACCATTATGAATGAAAAATCAAAAGTCCACAATTATCCCACCTCTGGTCCTTAGATAGCTTGACTAATCCTGTTGTATTTTGTAAATATGTAGTAGCTTAGTTTCTGCAAATAAAAAATAATATGTAAACCTCTGGTAAAAAAGTTATTCACGTTTAAATGTTGCAAAAAAAGGTTTTTTGTATTTTTTAGCTAAACGGTAAGTTTTATCAAAAAAATATATAAGGTTTGATATTTTGTTGTCTTCCAATTTTTTCATTGTAAAAATTATTAATCAAGAAGTTAGAAGAGGATAAGCAAACGGCACTGTTTGTAAATTCATTGTTGGCGTAAAAAAAGATTAAGTAGGTAGGTTCCGACTTAATATTTCGCGAGAACATGTGTAACATTCCAAGTAAACTCTACAAATCAGTCCAAATTAATACGCTAAGATTTATTGGCAGAGTTACGTGCTTGAAGCAATAACTCATTATTGATGCATTAGTTCCGCGACAGCGCTCGCTCGCATATTTTTGCGAGCGACCGACGATAAATAACTAGCCCTCCTTCCTTCGCGACAAGCTATTGTGGCTGCTATTTTTAGCTGCAGTTGGGGTAACTAGTTTATATAGGTGCATTACTTCCTCACGACTGCTTGTTACTTCAGAGTTACTAGGACGCCTGGACAATGATGTTTTTTCCGCATTGTATTGCAAAGCTAACTTCTTGTCATGTCGCTAGTACTTTTGAACCCAGAGTATGATGAAAGGTTTGAGTAAGTAGCACCTTTCGAACACTAGTGACGTGCGAACAAATATTATTATGCTATCATTCGCGTCTTTGATATAGTTGTGAATTCCGGTCATTTATATTCGAGCAGGTGAAAAAAAAATGCCATGTACGAAATCAAAACCTGAATAGTTTAAGGCTATTTACGGATCGTGTATTAATCGCGGACACCTGTAATTACTCCAAGGTATCAGGCGCGCACGCGACGTCACTCATTCGCGGCTAGTGAAACGAGATCACGGAAATTAAAGGTAAGAACTAGATGGAAGGATAAAACTGGGTAATACTATAAGAAACTATTCCAAAAACCAAACAATCTACCATCAGGATCTGGTATCAAAACTAAAATGAACTGAATAAATGCAATAGATTAAAAGTCCATAAACTGCAGCTTTGTTGAAAACGAAAAGCGAATGAAACGGTTTTTTATTGTATAAATTTTTAATTCTATGGGAATATTTGCAGCCACCCCTTCGACAGAGTACCTATATGTCTAGACTAATTGCGGTTTCTTTCTTTTCACTTTTGTTTTGAAAAGCATACATGGCGAATACATAATTAAAATTAATCTATACTAGTTATGCCGTACAATATGTATTTTGGATTTTCGTTTTGAAGTTCAGCTCCACAGAAATTGAAGTTTGAGTTCTCGCTGGCACCGAGTCCGGGCGTGCTGACACAATCGCCACACTGCGTAGATCCGCAAGCGAGCAGCAATAGCGGCCGGACATCGAGTCACGGTGCTACGGGCACAAAGCTTCCGTAGCAAGCTCCATTATGGTTAATTCATGTGGAATGTAATTGTTCCGTAGGCGGCCCGGTGCTCGGGACATTATCGCATTCGTCACGCCGCGCACGTGTACGTTTGATCTAATAAAATAATTCCCGTATCAAATTTTACTTGCCTATCGCGATCTACTAGACAAAGCCGAGCAGAGGGGCAAAGGGATCCGCTTTGTCATAACTGGTCCTCTACACAAAGGACCAGCTAACTTTTGTACGTTTCTTTGTGCGGTGTGTAGATAAAATGGACCGTCAAGTTTCAATGTATTTTTTGGGTCCTATTTTAAAATTAAGTCCATGGAAAGAGGGTCAAATTGATGTATGGACCTAATGATTTGCAAAAACAAAAAACAAAATATAGAGTTTGGTTCTTTGTGCTTGAGCAATTTGAGCATCAAAATAACGACACAAAAAATTGGAAAACGGCAAATTGATAGCATCGTTATGATTTTAAAAATTCGTCTAAAAGGCAGTTGGTAGTAAAAAACGGTAGGTTTTACAGCTGGCGCGGTGCACCGGCACTGATTCCGCTTTAATGATGATTAAATGCTGTATGATTGTCATGGCTTGCGTGTCCGCGCCCCAACGCGGCCCGTGCCGCTGAAGGCAGGGGAAATATTAAAAAATTTGGTGTAGGTAACTGTCATTTAGAGGCTTGCATTTTGCATTTTATTGCCGACATGGGGTTGTTTAGTTTCAGTGGATCGTTATTTGCAAATGGTGCACCCACTTAGGTGAACGATCTAGTCTAGTAGATTTGCAAAAAGTACGTGAGTATCATGGAACCTCCGTGGAACATTCGGTTGGAACGAAGTTTCAACTTTAAAATTTGGCATTTGTCAAATAAATTATCGTCAAATACATATAAAAATCCTAGTTACTAACTAATCTATGGACTGTTTCGCGTCTGGGCACTTTGCACTGTGACTTTTTGACCTATGTATGTGTTTTGTCTATGTGTGTGGTGACGGTAAAATGGAATGCTTTTTTTTCTAGCCTCCATCCTCGATACCGTCCGAAAAGGAACTTCGTTCCTAAAACTAATTTGTAGACTTTATGTAAGTAATTTTTTAACTGTACCTAGGTGATTCGGTCCGAATCACTTCGGTTAATCTCTAAGATGATCCGTCATGATGCTTTAACGTGGTTAGAATGGAGAAAGCTTTTTTTCAGAAAACTATCTGCATGCCCAATGACCATTGAATCTTTGTAGATGTTATAAGTATTCAGTCCCCTAGATACATTTGGCTTAGTCACTGTAGGTAGGTATCTATATGACTGACATTAATCTCTGACTATGTATGATGGTTAATTTAAAGCTGTAGAACTGAAGTTGACAAACAATTCTGGAGCCCACATTGTACTCCATTGCACAAACTTCTAGCTAGTCAACTGCCAATTGGCTGTATTACCGCAAGAAATCTCAATTTGTTACAATCAGCAGCAGGGGGCAGCCTCCCGGCTCGGGTCGCTTTAAGCCATCACGCTCCATTACACGCGGGACAATGATACTCTAATTATGAACCATTTGACACACTCGTATGAATTGTGGGCTTAAATGACCATCATTAATCAAAATACACGACAATTAACTACACAGGTTTGACTTCCAATAGGCAATTACAGAACCTCATCAATAGTAATCTCACGTTCAAGCAAGTATAACAATAGAATATTAAATTAATATGAGATATGCCTCGTACGCTCAACCTTTTTGCCTTAAAATGGCTACGCGTAGATATTGATACAATTACTTATCTTTGTAATAGCAGTTTGAATGCTGAACACGCGCCAACAAATCCCATTACACATTTAAATGTGGGTAATATGCATCAAGGAAACTGGTATAATTGAAACTAATGTTAGGATTACTCAACGAATTGTCCAATACAAGAGCGATTTGTCTAAGTCGACGCTGAAAGGAACAGTTGTTACATTTTATTGGGATTAATTCGATTTAAGTGAAAGAAAAATGTTAAAGAGTTGATTCGGCCTACATTACAGAGTCGGTATAGAAGTACCTACACTTTCTGTACCTTAATACTCGGGCTCTTTAGTCGCCTGGCCTCGGAAAAAACTGACGGGACCAGTTGACCTAATGCATTTAATTTATTACTTTTCTTTAGTAGACTGGGCCCATTACTAATTAAAAGAAAATCTATTGTCTGATTTCAAATCCGTGTACAGATGTTTACAAAACGTACTCAAGATATACAAAAATGAATATTACATGGTTATATATGGTGTTTAATTTTTATGATACTAACTAGTCAAAATCAACAATATACAACGATGAAAAAATTAAAGTTTTTAAAAATCGTAGCCATTTTTATCACAGAATAGGGTACAATTTGTTGAAGCTTGTAGGCAAGCGTAGGTACTTGAATTGTCAAATCGTCTCTTACTGTGCTCTTACCTACGAATGTCCTTTGATTATAGAAACCGGGGGTTAGTCTCTAATAAAGTTACTGAACTGAGTTAAGACTGAGTCGAAATATAATGCCAGATGCAATAAGCCGTCGCATGCTTTTTGATGTTTAAAACGGGAATATATTTTGTCTGAAGAAAGCTCTATAAATCTTGTCCGGTTTACTCCAACAAGAATACGAAATTTGCATAGGGCTTGCAAACTTTTTGTAATCTTTGCAAGTTGGCGCGCAAAGTAGGACCTGCGGTGAGTGCGGCGACGTGACTTATCTGTAAAAGCTGTGTATCTACCTAATACTCGTAGTACCTATAAAAAAATGCTTGTAAATGAGTGGGCCGTTGAGCGACGGCAAATCACACCTACAGATCATACTTGTACCGTACCTACTAATGTACCATGTAGGTATCTACTACCTACAAACGAGTTTGAATCGACGATAATTATGTATGCAATGCTTTAAAACCAAATAAATCACCTAAATTTAGTTGCAGGTTCTTAAATAGCTCCGGAGACGTGAATGGTTGTTTGATGGGCGAGCGAGAGATCATGTGAGTCAACGGTAACACTCACCAGACAGCTTGCCACCTATGAGCATTTAACGTCTCGAACCGTTGTAGCTACAGATAAACGCTCTTAGAAGACCTTTCCTAACTTTATTCACACATTTTTAAAAAAATGTACAGTCAGCGATGAAAATGCCAAAGACAAAAAACATTTTTGATGCCAATCGATTCAGTTTCATGTACCTAGGGATCAAAATACTCTGTGGGGGCCATTTAAGTAAGTACTTACTAGAAAAGTCAGAAATCGTCAAAAACTTTTCCTATAAGTACAATTTGTACTAAAAATCGATAAATGAACTCGACATTTTTTTTTGGTGCCAAACGATCCTATTACATATAGGGATCAAAAAACTGTATGGGACCATTTATATTTAAACAACAGAGCCGGTAGGTGTAGGCATAAGTACCTACTACCTATGTGTTTGGTGAACTCCGTTCGAGTGTTGTAAAATTATTTTCAGCAACTGAACTATTTTCTTTATAAACGTATCGTAGTACCATCAAAGTTAGTCGATACGCTCGAACACTGACGAAAATAAAAGGCGTAGAGCGTCAGCGTGAGGATGTTGGTAATTTATGAATTTGTCAAGACGAACTGAACATCGTCGTCGGCGTAAATAAAGAGCGCCGCGGCATGGATAAATTTGTGTCAGATCAAATGAATCGTGGTCGGACCGATTTGTTGCACTTATTGGCGCTCCGCCCTCCGCCTGCAAATAAGAACAATCCTTCCGACGATGTTGAAGAATGAACTCGTTTGTTCGTTTGCAAGATAAATGGCTAAAGCTCGATGAACACAATATACAGAATGTACAATTTAGAACGTCCAGTATGGGAAAGTCTGCGAAACTATAAGACATACGAAGATTTGTTCTTAGGAACTATGTCATCGATTTTAGTAAAAATGAAAACTGCATTCATACATTTAAAAAAATCTTGTACTCAGCTCGGGAATCGAACCCAGAAGTTTTGATAAATGAAACTAACACTATTTCTATTTAGATATCGATTGTGTAGGTCATACGCAGCGCAGTAAATGTTACTATGAAACATGATGTCTAAAATGAATAAAACCTGTGTTTTAATAACGATTAATTTATTTTAGTAGGTGTTCGATGACTACCACAAGTTGGGGAACTACAAAGTTAGACCCTAAGAAGCCCTCCACCTTCATATTAAACACAACTCTACCTGTACTACCTATGTATGTACCTACCTAGCAAGGAAAGCACCTACTTCGTTCACTGGCTTTTTGCAGGTTTCCGTGAGGGGTTGAGGGGTAAGTTTAAATTACTCATAAGGTAATTTGAATACAAAGATACCTAGGTATATATACATATATATACTTACACCCTTATTTTATAATTAAAAAAAAAAATTGGTACGCTCAGTCTCTGTAACTGATCACATTTGTGAAAAAAAAAAAGTCAAAATAGAATGTCCCTCAAAAAGGCTAATATTTATATGTTTATTTTGTATTAGTAGGTACCTACTCAAGTAAGAAAAAACAAATCTCTAGGTAGGTACTTACACGTTTGCGGATTAAATACCTCTGCTATAGGTAGGTTACCTACCTGTATCAAACAAGATGACACCAATTAAACATGCATGCTTCTGAAACACGTGCAAGCACAGCAATGATGGAGTAGTCGTTTATCAAAGCTAGAAAATAAAACATGAAAGAAAGCGTCCAACACACTGTAATAAAATAAATCTCTGGCAAAGTGGCTCATATTTCACCTTCGCTCGCAGGCATATCGTGGGCTACTCGCGCTGAAGGGGATTCAATAAAAATCACCATCGTAAAAACTAAGACGGCTGCCATATAAAAATACCTAAGAAAGCATTAAGAACCGACCGTCCCCTAATAATAGGTCCCGCCAGATGCACGGGACGGCCGCCTGGAAAAGTCACAGTGGCAACTCGAGCGGAGGAAATGATTTTTTTCGGTCTGCCACACACGGCCCTTGCTAACTCAGCGAAAGCTGAGACCGCCGCGCTCTCCTCTCACGGGAATGACTTAAGGACACTTTTTACTCTTGCTGGGACGTGAATCTTTAGAGACCGTATTAGTGCACGAAGGTAGAATACGAAATTACCTACCTTTATGTAAGTACTTACTTGTCTGAAAAAGGGAAAATCGTAAATATGTTTAATAGGGGTCGCGTAACTTTAACTTACAGTAGGTAGGTAAAATAACTAACGTTATAGGTACATAGATATACCTACAGCAGGGTATTGTGTAACACTTACAACAGTATACAAATCTGTGGTATTAGAAGTATTCGGTAGGTTTTAAAGTCCGCTTGTTAGGATGAAATCAATGGAGTTAGGATGAATCAAACCCATAAATTCTTTGGCCAAGAATGATGGAATTAAGAATTTGGAACTTGCACTCGCTAATCTTACAAATTAACAAAATGAACGGAATTGGGGGGGAACCCAATTTTTTAAACGAAAACACGGTCCTAACTTAGGATCAAATATTCCAAAACCAAAAATTGGCCCTTGAACTCAGAAATCGTAGTAAATAACATCCGAATATTCATTAAACGAACGAAAAAAGGAACGCGAATACGGCCCCTGATAAATATTGGCCAATTGAATAATATTGGTTAATATTATTTCTACATAAGTAAAAATGATAGAAGTTATAAGTAGTATTTTTCACGTAGGAAGGAACGTATCCCTGACACAAAACTTTTACGTTTTACGCTGTACAACAATGATAAATTTTGAAAATGAATGAATGTTCGCGTCCAAATCGCCCACGTAAGACGCAGGGTTAGTGAGGACTTGTTTTTTAAATTAGGTCAGAATAACGAATAATAAACCAGGGGCCGTATTCGCGTTCTTTTTTTAGTTCATTTGATGAATATTTGGATGCTTCCCACCACGATCTATGACTTCAAGGGCCCATTATATAAACTTTACACGGTCCTAACCTAGGACCAAATATTCCAAACTGAAAAATTGGCCCTTGAAGCAAGAAATCGTGGTGGGAAGCATCCGAATATTCATCAAACGAACGAAAAAAGGAACGCGAATACGGCCCCTGTCTGCAATTATCTTTTATACTTACTAGATCATTGCCTGTCTGTAAGTATTAAAAGTACCTAGGCTACATTTAAGACGGGAATTTCTTCGTTAATTTTAAAACAAATCGAATGAAGATCCTACTTATCATTTTTTTTTATCGTGTTAAACCACACTCATTCTCGATCAAGTTGCACTTTAAATTAATAGGTACTACTCGTAAGTCCACTATAAATAGAACAAGAGCTTAGGTGTTTGTGAGAAATTCACTCTGGCTTCCAGTCTATAATCTACGGAGCGAATAATAGCGGGTTGCAACCGAACAGCGCCGCTCATTAGTGCAATGTTCAATTAGGGAGCGATGGACGCGAACAGACGAGGGCTTAGCTTTGTAGCTTTGTAAACCTACACGAGAGAATTAACTGGTACATTGTGATTTTACGCGCTCCAACTATGTAGGTGTAGCTTCCAATTAATCCAATTAAAATAGCCATTAGTATTTTCTGTTTACATTATTTATACTATTGATAGATTAATCAGGTAGATCTCTAAGCGGGTCTTGCTTATGTGAAAAAGAGAGAAAGCTGTCAATACTTTCGCGAACAACTCAGCTATTCCACTGGGTCCTACCTACCGATGCTGTGAACTGTGTATTATAATATAATACCAACAGGAATAAACAACTCAAATCTTTATTGGAGAAATTTAACAGAGTTGTAAGTTTTCGGAATGGTCTTCGGAATTACACTTTCAGATAAAATAATCTTACATTACACAAGCCAAAACGGTTGCCAACTCTTTATAGTTTTATATTCATTAGCATTCTGGCACTATACACAGTATACACACCACTTAATATTACGACTGGACGTAAAAAGAACCGAGAGTCAAGACAGGATAACAATCTATACGCAGTCTCCTCGGTAATACAAGTCCTTTCAATATTTATGAAGCCTCACTCAAATCTGTAAACGCTACCATCCTTTTTTTATGGTATGCCATCTGAAACTTTAACTGCCACGCTCTGTGGCGCCACGGGGTCTGCGTTTTTAGACTTCCGTGTCCAAGAAGTGAAACGGGCAGTCTGGTAGACAAAACCTTACCTGTGTGAGTGGCAAGTAAACTGCTAAGTATGTACTTAATTAAATAAGTAGTTTTAGATTTCTAGGTAGGTACTTATCACAATAATCTCAGCACCTGTGTACTGAATCATAAATAACATTCACTTTTGGGTGAAAGGCAACCACTCAAGAGTCAAGTCAAGACCACTTACATAGGTGTAAGTAAATTAAAATACTTAGGTTTAATTTTTCTTACTCTTTTATTTTAAGGTAATTAATTATCTATCTACCAGCTATTAGGTAATACTTACAACCATCGTATCGCCTCCGATTTCGGCAAAAACACAAAAAACAAAATTAAAATCACAACAAAACTGCGCATCACAAGGAGTGCGAAAAAGTTTTTAGAAGTTCATGTCCACATCACAAAAAAACAAAAGAAAATAAGATAAAAGCTCGCGTAAATGTTTGGCGGGAATTCGCGTTTTGTAGAGAAGCAGGAGAGAGGTCGTGGAGCGCACTCCAGCGTCTGCGGTTGAATGCAAGCGTCCGAACTCTGAGCCTGAGCGAGTGGCTCAGCGGCGCGCGGACACTGGTCAGGCGGGACGGGACGGAGCCGGCTCAGCGCCGCGCATTGCTCCGCCCACATTATAGCCTAGCTAGCACTAGGTGCCCGTTTACACAGTAGGTACACTACATAGATAGATAGATTAACGGTTAATTGTACACAAGAACCTTATACAGAGAATATATAAAAATAAACAAATTGTACAATGGGCGGCCATATCGCTATGAGCGATTTCTTCCTGGCAACCATTTGTATGGATAGGATAGTCGAATATAGAAATACATATTACAAACAGTACTGTTATTTGACATTTGACAGGTACTCATATTTTTAAGTGCATTTATTTGTAAGTATGTATGTCCGAACTTTTTATGTATCTACTTATGATGAAAAGAAAAAACAAATGGGTTTGAATTTGAGTGGTCAAAAATATTCAATAATTAAATTAAATCAATATTTTTTATGACTGTATTTTAAAACACTTAGTAAAAATAAAACAAACTGGCGCGGGCGTTAGGGGCTGACTTCCGACGGCTGTGTGGGAACAATGGAATTAACAAACCATAACTTCTGTTAAACTTTATTTAATTTGAATGTATAATTAGTATCCCTTTTCACGTGATAAAAGCAGTCTGTAACAATATCATAATTTAGGTGAATTATAGTAAGGCACCTACCTAAAATAATTCTAACAAGATAAATCATGTTTAGTAAAAAAAAAACGAAAGTAACTTACAAAACCCATTCATCTACTGATAACTGTTGTTTACTTGAAGCTTAGGTTTGAACTGCGTACGCTTTTGGAAATGTCGAGAACCTGAAATGCAACAAGTATTACAATAAAAAAATCAAAAAACCCGACTGCAAGAAACTCAACCACAACCACTAAACTATGAATAAAACCATTTTTTAACACACTTGCTCATAAAGTGGCTCTATGGTCACCGCAATTAGGCACATAATGACACCCATAATCAAACTGTGACTTTTTCATTACTATAACTCACTAGTGAGTAATAGATTTTTTTTTTAATTTTATTGGTTGAGTTGCTTTGTTCTTTAAAAAGTTTTTATTCAGAAAAAATATCGTGTTCAATAGAACAAATAAATTAATGTTCCAATTGCTTGCTCATTTCATGCAACTTCTAATTTAAATAGATAATTTTAACTCGTACGTGTTTAATAAATAAAACTTTCACTCAAATATAACTTTTGTTTTCTCTATAATAAAAGAAAACTTTAAATTCCCCATTTTGTCCGTGGCAGAATAGGCCGCAAACCCTATGCGCGGCGCGGAAATAAAGTCTGTGGCCGATCGCAATGCGCGCGCATAGGAAAACTGATTAATTTTTCCCGCAATAGCGAAACATTTTTCACAACTCATTTTCAAGTTGAAAATGAGTTTTTATTGTTATTTTATTCACAAGTGTGTTGAAAAACGTCGTATGATACACGTGTGTATTGATGATTACCGTCCTCGGTTCTGTTAAGAGCCTCGCCTAACGGCTCGGCTCTTAAAAACACCTCGGCGGTAATCACCAATGTTACACACTAGTACCATAATGTACTATTGCATTTGTTATTCAAAACTTATATACTTATATTATATTCAAAACTTGTATAGGTACTTAAATATTTTTTTATTGAAATTTAAAATGGTTAATTCTTTCATTTTGATACGATTCGATATGATTGGTTATTTTTTTTTATTAACGTACTAGCTGGTACCCGCGACTTCGTCAGCAAAATAATTCTCTTCTGATACTTTTAAAAATAAAAAATGCAATAATAGCGCCATCTCGACCTCAGCCATAGGACAGCAACGCCATCTAGTGGCCTTCAACTGGAACTTCACTTTAAGTCCCCATACAAACTTTCAACCCTTATTTCACGCCCTTCATGATTAGTTTTGAAAAAAAAAGTAGCCTATGTCAGTCCCTGGGACATAATCTTTATCCATGTCATATTTCAGCATCATCTGTTCAGTGGTTTAGGCGTGAAAAGGTAACAAACAGACAGACAGACAGACACATTTTACTACATAATAGATGGCGCCACAGGAAAAATTAGATCGCGCTATCGTTGCGTTTTGGGGAACGTAACATATAAACTCGCTAATCCTCTACTTTTCAGCTTTATAATATTAGTATGGAAGTATGGATTTGAATTTCGCTTCTAAGATACACCATTTTGTTTTACATAATGACAAATATATATTTTTGTAATCCCCCTTTCATTTCCTTTATTTCTATACCCTACTCGATATGATTGGCAAAATTTTTTCTTAACTTGTTATCCTATCCTGACACTAGCCATGTGCAAAACATATCTCCTAATTGAAAAGATATATACATATCTTTTCACCGCTGGGAAGTATATCTATCTTTTAGTTCAGTAGTTCAGTCTTTCGGCCGTAGCCTTCAGCACACACCAAAGTCCAGTAAAGCTGACCGAGGCCCCTAAGGCCATCAGCATCTAGGCCGACCCTAGTGTCACATCTCTCATTTTACAGAGTGTGCCCAAAAAATACATTAATTAAAACATACATAATTTTTTTTCTTTAACTTTTGTTATTTCTACAACAATAAACACATTTCATAAATATAATGGACAGTTCGATGTTAACATCGATTTTTTCTAATATCGATCATCCCTAATTCGTTCGACTCGCTCGCTGAACTACGGAACTAGATTGATAAGAATACTTCTATCGTTCTCGCTCAGTCAGACTGAACTACTGAACTATAAGATTGATAAGATTGGAATAATATCATCTTGTCTCTTGTCTGTGTCTGCTTCTTTCTATCAATCTCGCTCTGAACGACGGATAAGAAGACGGATTGATAAGATTGGAATATATCACATATCACCTATCTTGTCTCTTGTCTGTGTCTGCTTCTTTCTATCAATCTCGCTCTGAGCTACGGATAAGAAGACGGATAAGAAGATATGATTGGATTTAAATTGAACTAGAGATAGATGAACTATACGCAAAAGAAGTAGTCCAATTGAACTAATCACTCCGGATATACACATCGCTACCTGACACTTGGGATGTTAAGACGAATCTAACGATACCCGAAATGTCGAAATCCATCCAGTCGTTTGGATACGAGGGAACAAATAAATGTAACGCATACAAGATACGCGCGAAAAACTTAACCCTTCCTTTGACAGTCGGGTAAAAAAGGAGGATTAAAGGTGGCCTATTAGTTACGTCATACATAGACATAGCGCATAAAAACCAATCTTAATTTAAGTACCTACCTACCTACCATACTAAGGATCTACCTATTGTAAAATATGTTCGTTAAAAAAGTTCGGACAATTAAGTAATGTCCGGGATATACATTTTATAGAAAAGAATAAACACAAATCTTTAAATTAATAGGGAATAATCTTTTAACACCCTGCCTGTTTAGATGTCAAAATGTGCAATCTATCAGAGAAACAAGGGTGGCCACAGTTTCCTAGACAGTTAGTACGTCCTACAAGCTGCACATTTGCACAACCCACTTATCAATTCAGTCGGGTGGGCATCCATTCATTGTGAAGCATTGTTGCTATTATGCACGGATTTAGTTTCTATTTACCCGTTCACGAGTCGCTGATTAAATTGTATACTTTTGTAACAATGCGTTGACCTGATTGGACAGATAATAAAATTATTACATACTAGGTAAAGCCATTTTTTTCTTATTTACCTATTATGTTCTACCCATTACAGAGCCAAAGATCTCCCGCTTCTATTTCGATGATAAATTATTTCTAGAATTTCTACCACCCCTCAAAGCCATGACCATAACCCACTGTAAGGCAAAGGCCTCGTTACGTTTCCACCTTCCGCGGTATTGTACTATGAATGGTCAATACAATATTCGTATTGAATACCTATATTATTATTTTTTTAGGTATATGTACTAGCTCACCCGTCACCAAATTGATCCGACACGGAATGACGTCACATTTTGACGAATTTCACGGATTGGAAGCATTCCGCTGTATTATGAATCGTACCCCTGAATCTGGGCCTACCGCGCGCCACGTCTTCCGCCAAAAATATTTATTTTTACTGCATAATAAGTACAAATTTTTGAAGCTCAATTTTGTTTTTTCAGATAAATAAAAAAAAGACAGTTAACTAAAGTAGTATACTCATGTTTTAAATTATGTAAACTTTTAACTAAATAAACTTAATTTATTTTACAATTAGTTAAACACGGATTTCATTCGCATACTAGCAGTTAATCAGGAAATTATAAACGGATGAATGCTCTAGTTATGCTCAAGCTAGAGTCTAGATGAAGGTGAAATGTGTTAGTAACAAAAATGGCATAATATATATAAATATTGTGCACTTAATTAATACTAGGTAAAATAATTTTGCTACTGGCTTTGATCTTTATGTCATCAAAGCCTTTGATACCAATTTACGCTCTCAATAAACAATACGTTTAGTTCCGAGAACTTCGATAAAATAACTATAATCTTAGCCGTGTAGTCGAACTGATGAGGTTGTTGTCCTGAATGCGATAGGTTACACAATATTCGTCAAAGCATATTAACCTAGAATAAGTATGTACTAATCAAACTAACAAACCAAAATTATTGTTCAAGTTAAAATTATAATGATTAAATTATAGTGAGAATCTTGGGACTATTAAAATTTAAAATTTATTGTTAGTTACAATTGTTTTAAATTCATGGTTTGTTACTATAAAGAAATCAACGCGTGATATAAATATAAATGTTACAAATTACTTAGCACGGTATACTAACATGGTGGTAGTGCACTAAAACTTTCTACACAACCCCTAAAGGTATAATACGCACAAACGATCTTTGTCTCTCTGAAGTAGCCTAAAAAACGAAGACAGCGTTGTATAGCTGCCTCGCTCACTCGCTTAGTTTGTTGCATCGTGCTATCTCGCTTACTCTACCAAACATGCGCAATCGTTTAGTGCACCTAACTTCAAGATTGGTTGTGCGTATTGTACTTTGATGTTTCCCATCAACATATTAATAATATCTATGTCTATTTTAACATTATTTCTACTTTATAAAATATTAAAGTTGTTTTATACGAGGATGGATAAAATTGATAGTAAAAAAAATAATTTAGGTAATTTGAAACTATTTAGATAAATTATTTAGCTTCTACAATACTATCTCAAACTAGATGTTAAACAGGAATGTATTTACAAAACAAAAATAATCTACTATTAGTCCAATCTTTCACTTATTTATTTCCCAATGATCAATAAACTGTTACAACGAAATAACGCTAATAAACTGTTTTTCATTGCAATTCACCCACAAAATGCAACAGACTGAGCATTACGTATGTTCACGTGAGCGCGAAGTCGTTGGAGTAGCACCAAGTGTTAGTATGGTCTAGAAAAGCTATGGTTTGTCTGATGCACTATGTAGTCGTTTTCTTTCTAGTGTACTGTCTGATCATAGCCACCTTGGGGCCCAAACGTCAGGCAAGATGCGAGAGGTCGTCCAACTCCGGCGGCGCTTGTTGTCCGGTACTGCCGCGAGCGAAAACTGGCTTCGCGACCACTGACACTGGCGCCTGTGCGGACATAGAACACTCTTAGAGGGTTACACCACTTGCTGATAAAACTAACAACAACATAATAATAAATGCTGGACATTTCACACAGCATCATCTAAACCAGATAACTGATAATATTGGGTCCAGGCCCTTGATTCATAATACAGCGGAATGCATTCAGTTCGGAACTGACAGCAACCAATCACAGTGCTAGAAACATCAAATTCGGATCAATTCCTGCACTGTGATTGGTTGCTGTCGGTCGATTCCGAACAGAATGCATTCTGCTGTATTATGAATCAAGGGCCTGGACCTAAGATAAATATTTGCAGATCATACAAACATTTATCCCGCGGCGGGGATCGAGCCCGCAACCTTCTGTTTTCCAAGCGGGCTTTCACCCACTGCTCCACAGAGGTCGTCTTATGGACAAATCATAAGGTGCGTCATAGAGGACAAATAGCGTTCAAAATCTGGCAGTTGAACTTTTTTGATTCTGATTTTGAATTTAACAGACAGTATTTGCCATAGCTTTAGTGATGACATTGACCTTTACTATATATGATCTATGCCTTTACACACCTCATACTAAAATATTTGTACGCCAGCTACATACTTAGGTACATTGAGAGGCAATTAATGCTGTAACTTCAGCAGCGTGGCCACTAAAAGCAATTTAAAGAGAGTGCAATACCTAAATAATATAGCTAGCGTCTGCAATAACTAACTAACCTACGTAAAGAGGCAAGATTCAATAATCTTTTATTACCTAGCATTACATAAATGTATGAAAAATCTTTACTAAGAAGCGATTAAGTAGCCGTTAGTGAATCTGAGTGGGACTGTAAGGTGTATTTTTTTAGTTTGCCCTTAAAACGGGGCAAATGATTATTTTTTGCCCCGGATCGGAATAATCTTAGATCCAGCAGCGACCAGCGATTCATACTTCAGAGTAACGCATCCGTTCCGCTGTTCTTAAATTGGAATTTAATTTTCCGTCAAAAAAGCTCATTAGGGATTGTGAACAATTGTGTTTTTTTATTAACCCTAAAACATTTTTTTGCCTCGGCTCGGAATATCTAGGTATTACCACAGACAAGTATTAAAGGGTGCATACAAACCTGGCTCACCAGCCCGGGCTGCGATGCGGGCACGCCGACCACGACGACCTTCTGAGGCGGCGCGTGCGGCGCCGGCCCGCTCGTAACCACCACCGACTACAAACGTGCACACACTCACTACGCATTCTTCACTTACAATCATAGCCTAGTATTACTTCTATTCACTACAATGAATTTTTGTTTGACTATTTAGAGACGCAGTTATAATCCTTTCACCACACTGGTTCGAAAGAACTAGTGACACGAGAAGAAGAAGATTGGATTTGTACTGCATAGCGGTTCAAACTTCAGCTTCGCCCGCGTGGTACTAACATTTTTAATAGCCTATATGCTATTCCAGGTCACTAACTACGCCTATTCCAAGTTTCATCCAAATCGGTTCACTGGTTTAGGCGTGATTGAAACACAAACATCCAAACATCTAAACAAACTCACAAACTTTCAACTTTATTATATTAGTGGGATATATTTATTAAGGATACCCATCACAAGTTTACAGTTTACATTCAAGAGTTAAAACAAAATGTCATAAGTGTTCCCATAATTATAGGGTACATGGGTAAAATAAGGCACAAGAACAGCGGAACGGTTTCGTCGCGGATGCGTTCCGCTGAAGTATGAATCGCTATGCTGGTTTTCATTAGTTATGAGCACAGACGGGTTTTATTGTTTGTCTGTGGTTATGAGCGAGTACCAAAAGATGGCGCTGTTTCCCATACAAATCCACGTTTACGGCGTCGATACTGAAAGTGAATAAAACGAATACTAGGCAGGACCCAGGCCTTACTACTTTTTTTTTTCTTGTATGTCTTTTACGTGTGGTATGCAATAAAGAATTATCTATCTATCTTACTCTCGTGTGAAACATCCGAATGTTCGGGCCAGGTTTATCAATATAGGGATTTAGCGTGGATTTAGCACACGAGATAAAGGCCTCTGAGCTTTATGTAAATCCACTAAATGAATTTACAGAATTCGCGTACAGATTGACGAAATGACGCGGACATGTGTATGTTACGTAGAGTGAATGTCTATTAGGTGTGATTATTTTATATTATTCGAATAATTCTTATTTGCGTAATCAATTTTGCAATTTCAGGGTATGCAGATAAAAAAAATCAAATCAAGTTATTCTTCAGATTAAAATAAATAAATGGCGATTGAAAAATTGGCTTTCGTTTACACGGTACAGTATTAGTAACAAATACGCATGCGTCAAATAAGTAATTTTCCAGCGCAACCACATTTTGTTTGTGCAGATACAATACAAACTACACATGGGATGCAAGTGCATACTGTAATATTTACCTGAACGTTTCCGCTGCGGACTATAGTCGGCTGCGAGCCGTGGACGACGATGTGACCGGCGCTAGAGGTCTGTGCCAGGGACTACAAAAACACAAATAAAAAAAAATATAAATTATTTTTTTCTGTTTTTAGATTGATTGTGATGAATTGCTTAGAAGACTCTACAGGTTTTTAATAAATAAATTAGATAGGAGTGTGAAGTGTTATGCTTACCGGAGGTTGTTTTTGCTGCGAGACAATAACGAACTTCTGTGGCGGAGGCGTGGACGGTGCTGGAGATTGCGACATGGGGGACGAACTAATCACTACGTTGCGAGAAGCCACTGTATCTGTAAAAAAATATATTTTGTTTTTACTGTATCTGTGACATACATACATATTACATGCATAATTAGGTACTTCTTGTCAGTCGTTACACACTCGGCAGAATGGTAGTTTGGGGGGTTAACATAGCCTCTTAACTTAGGTTAACCAGCCAGTATTTGAACTGCATGTCAATTTTAACTTATAGAAACGAATCTGAATGGCGGCGCTATTGTGCAAGCGAGAGAACATGATAAGTCGTGACGTTTATGAACGGTGTTATGCGAAATTGCAGTTGAAAAACTGCCAGATAGGGATAAGTAGGTCAGTTCAAAATTTTGAGAAATTCTTTGATAGTAGTATTTCTGATGCAGTCGTTTAGAGAACAATTCAGCGCTCTCTTGTACCCTGGATGTCCTTGGATAATAGCCACAGAGATAGACTCACCCATGTTACTACTGGCTAAAGGAGACTTACGGAGCTTGGATACTATAGCTAGATATAGACTTACCCATGGGTTTAGAGAGGTGAGGCAGCTGCGTGGTAGCGGGGGGAGGTGCGGCGGGGACGAGCGGGGGGGTGCACGTGACCACGGCCACGGCGCCGCCGCTGCTGCTGGATGAAGGCGACGTGCGGACTTTGCTCACAGCTTGCTGGAGACTCGGGCCGAGGTAGCCGTATTCACGCCTGATGAAATACATTTATTATAGCAATGGCAAAATAACTTTTATAAGGTAGATCGAAGAATGTGTTTCTGAGCCACTGGTAAAAGGATTAAAACACAATCATACAAACAAAAACTCGCAAATTTTCAGATTTTTGATAATACTCGTAGTAGGCTAATAGCATCAAAACGCACAACCAATCTTTAGCTATCTGAAGTAGCTGCGCACTTTTTGATGACGCCTAATAGACGAAGACAGCGTTGTATAGCTGCCTCGCTCACTCGCTTAGTTTGTTGCATCGTCTCGCCTACTCGAGCAAACCTGCGCAATAGTTTAGTGCACCTAACTTTAGACATAAAAAGATCGGTTGTGCGTATTGTACTTGATGGCCACCAAACACAATACGCAGATCACCAGACAGACCACCAGCAAGATGGCCTGAAAATGTTGAGGCATTGTACTCTAGGCATTGTTGAAGTTAGGCGTTTGACATGCACTAACGCTTTTTCTTACAAAATTTAATTAGTGTACTCAGTGGATGTGAGCTGATCGCAAACGGCAACTTCACGCATGCCTAGAACCATCTTCAGTAGTGTACACATTGTACAGTTGTACACAGTGGGTGGATGTGGCTGATCGGATATTTATCTTTGGTAATCTAGGTATCATAGTATATTTACTTATAATCGTCGGGCAGGTCGGGCGGCGCTCGTATTTGCCTGACGACCGGCGCTAACACCTTCAGTAGCTGATGCTTCAGGTTCCCGGCGGCCAGTCTGTCGGCGCCGCCGATACCGCTCAATGCACCCTCCAACCGCTCGCCCAGCCATCGCACACGCGGTAGTATAAACACCTTTAGAACAAAAACAGCCGCCTTACTATCGGTACGGTAGAATAGACAAAATTATATTCTACACAGACTAGCTTCTACACCTCAATTTTGATTGAAAGGCGTCGATAAATTGCACTACAAACTATTTCCCACATCGAAGAACTTGTGTGCCAATTTTCGTTAAGATCAATTTGAAAAATGCGACCAATAGGCGAAAACGGACAGACAAAGTGACAGATAGCAACGTGCATTTTTTTCTCGAATATCCGCACTAGACGCTTCGCTCGCTCGGTCAATTAGTACCAAGATTCTACGTCAGTACCCTTATTGGTATGGGTTTTGTTAGAATACGAAACTACATTTCGTTTCGTTTTCTGCCATAAATTTATTTGCAAAGCCCCTAGCCGATACTTTGAAGAACTAAAGTAAATTTATGGCGGAAAACGACAATTAAATTTGTACACTATCAAAATCCATATTAAGGGAAAGTACTGTATATTTACCTTGACGACTTCAGGACCGAGTTCAGCCAATCCTTGCACAGCTCCGTACAGTGACGCGAGCGGAGTCTTCTCAGATTCCTTCATCGACGCCATCGCCACACCCGTCTCGTTATTCGTCTGCGATGGGCACTGTAGCGCCTTGGCGAACAATCTGGAAAAACTCCGCAGTTTTAAAAGGCTGTTATAAAAGGTAACAAAATACTAGGTACTTCATTATTTATGAGACAAAATAAGAGCACGTCTATATCTGAGAGAATGTCTACCGTGCCTTAGGGTTATCCATAGTACGGTAGAAGTTCTCTCAATATTCAAAAACAATTATTCGACTATACAGTCGCGATCCTGCATTTTTCCTTTGACCCAAATGTATTGCCAGTTCGGATTATCAACCAAATTTATGGGTTGCGAGTCTTCTATCGAACTAAGCATTCTATTATACCTTGTTACTCTAGTCTGAAGATTGTTAGTGGAAGTGTTGAATGTCTTGCAAATTTGCGCCATGAGCCGCGCAGCGAAGTCGCGCAAAGCCCAGTGGTTGTCCATCTCTGGGCGTAGACACAACTGTCGCGAGACGATGCATGTTGACACCGAAGGAATCAGCTCGTGCAACTGTCACAAAACTCTAATATAATATCTTCTTAAGACTTACATAGACAAGGACATTGACAGGCACTACGTGTAAGCATAGATGACGACCTCTGTGGCGCAGTGGGCGAAGGTCCGCCTGCGACGCAGAAGGTTGCGGTTCGATCCCCGCCGCGGGACAAATGTTTATATGACCTACAGATATTTGTCTCGGGTCTGGGTGTTTCTATGTATAATATGTATGTATTTACAAACAAAAAGTATATAAGTAGTATATCAGTTATCTGGTTCCCATAGTACAAGCTTTGCTTAGTTTGGGGCTAGATGATGCTGTGTGAAAATGTCCAGCATTATTGCCTACCTGACTGTATAAATCATCTAATATGGATGTAAAGGCCTAAAGTAGACAAGGAAAATGTAGATCCTATTCGACTTAAACATCAAAATAGGATAACTATAATGCTACGGTAGAATACGGTGGAAGATACGTAAACACAAACGCAAATACAAATACATAGACTGCTAAGAAGCACGGCTACATACAACCAGAATACATCCATACTAATTCCATACTTTCCATACTAATACTATAAATATGAAAGTAACTCTGTCTGTTTGTTACCTTTTCACGATCAAACTACTGAACAGATTAGGCTGAAATTTGGTATGGATGAAGGTTGTATCCCAGGCTGTTTCGTCTGTGATCCCAGGTAAGGACATAGACTACTTTTTTATACAGAAAAAATCCCGAGGGACCGCGGGTCGCACCGCCGGGAGTGCAGCTAGTAGCCTATATGCAAAGTCACTCTAAATCTATTTCAAGTTTCAACCAAATCAGTTGCTTTTTGCAACACAAACATTCAGATATTAGTAGAACTTACATATTTCTCTAAATACAAAGACTGATTGTCAAGCAAAGCTTTGACCATTCGCATCAAGTAAATGAGCAGAGCTAGGTTATTCTGCACCACATTGACTTTGACCCCTTCTGATATGAATGTGCACATTCTTGGCAACATCTCGTGGAGACCAGGGTCACATGCCAGGGATTGAAGGGCTTCCTGTAAAAATAAAAAAAAAAAAATACACACCTCAAAAAAATATTTTATACTTACATAAATCGCCTCTTTCCTGTAAAGGTTTTAAAAGATTTCCACAAGCTATAATTTTAGCACACATTATTCTCCTTATTAACTCTAACTACATCTCATAAAAGCTGAAATAACAAGTGATCAACTATCTTGTAAGCTGTTTTAAATGCTACATAAACATAAATAATGGGTAATGTGGACAATACACCACAAATATTTTTGAACATGAAATAATGATGAAACATCATCATCTTCCTGCCCTTATCCCACATTATATGGGGTCGGTACTAAAATATGAAACATGAAATAAGTAAAATAATTTTACCGCGCGTCTGCCTTCGTCGCTGCCCACGCAAGCTTCAGTGATCTCTTTATAGTACAACTGCTGTTCCACACTCAACTCGTGAGTAGCCAGCTGTTTCACATGAACCGACTCTGATGCCTTCAGTCGTGCAGCTTTGCCACACATTGGTTTTCCTAAAATACATTTGAAGTTCACTGAATATATTTGATATTAATTAACTGAATATATTTTTATTAACAGAAACTAAGTTAAGTTAAGTTAGTTTCAGAGTTGTCTAATAAGGAGTTTGTGAAAAGCTATAATTGATCTGGCATGAACTGTATTAGTTTATTTCACAATCAGTTCCCAAGATGCACATGCTGTGTATGAGTCTACATTCTGAGGTCCTCTTTGCCTTTTCTTAAAGGGCAGGGAATAGCAACAAAGAACTTAACAGGTTTAAGATATTGCTATGGGATCACAGTATATACACAGTAAGGGGCCAGGTATCCCCAATGACATCATGCATACAATTTATTTTTATTCTTTGAAAAATGCAAACTATTTACGACTGAAAACGTTGTGCACAACGAGATATGCAAAGCAAGCGCAAGAATTTTCTCCTGATTACATACAATGGAAGGTATGCCCATTTTTGTGTGGGGAGCTGTACCAGCTTGCGTCAAAGCCAATTAACGTTCAAAAGTCTTGATTTTATTTATCTTTTCGTTACCAATAAACATTTTGAAAATATTCACCCGCGTTTTTGAAAAAGATTTTTAGTACAAAATGTATAGGGAAAGTTTTTGACGATTTCTGACATTTCTAGTACTCAAACCATAAATGGTCATAGCCATAGTCTTTTGATCTCTACATGAAACAGAATCGGATGGCATTAAATCTTTTTTTTTTTTTTTTTTTGCTTCCTTTTTTTTTTTGCTGACTGTATCTTTTTTCCAAAATCTGTGAATGCAGTTCAAAATCTTTCAAAAAGTTAGGGAAGGTCTCTTAATAATGTTTTCCTGTAGCTACAACGGTTAAGGTGCCTTTAATGTTGCATCGCAAAAATCCACACTGTATATGTATTTTTTTTTAAAGTGCGGTTCAGAAAATGATTATTTTTATCAAATTACTATTTCTGCGTGCCAACTATTTTTTTTTTTTTTTTTTTGGCTTCGCAAAAAGTGTGCATGCGCCATTTTTTATTGTATGTGCCAACTATAAGTAACAGCAAACATTAAAGTTCATCATGCATTACTTCAGGATATAATTAACAGGATTATTCCATAGCTCCACATACTATATTTTCATCAGAATATGTGTCCAAAAACACCTCGATTCCATGTTTTGCCCTTACCCATCGCTTTAATGGTAATGTTTACCTACTGTAGTGTTCAAATATAGCCTCAAAGACCACTCAGCATTTCCACTGAACTCATGAACACAATGACTTTTCCCTTACCTGCAGCATCTTTATTGGTGGGTTTGCTTAATTTGCAGATAGGGTCAATTGATTCAAGTTTTTGTGCCTCTTTCGACAATGGGGGCGGATTCTCCGGAACTGTTGGTTGTACCCCATCCACACTCAACCAATGGGCACGGACTGACACGTCAAGTGGCACTTTAGGAGGTGGAGCTGACAAGATTTCTGTCAAGTCAATTTCTTTTTCCTCTATGAAATGAAGCTCTCTACCTCCACCTGATGCAAATCGGAATGGTAGACCATCTTGCTGAAGGTACCCATACTGGGGCTGGAGAACAGAAGTCAAATATTGATTGATAAACTAATATGAAATAGAAAGGTCGGCTTGGGTCTTGAATTGTGGAAGCAGGAAAAGGTTAAAAATAAATAACACCGGTAAGGGTTTGCTTCCCAATTATTTATCTATCATTTCTATCACATGATAATGCATAGTTTTTGATAAAAAAAATTAAACTTTTCAGTTGGTTAGGTTATGTTAGGATAGTGACCACTCCCCCCCCGATGGATTCCAATCTTGACGCGATGGGGGGGCTTAGTAACCGTGGTTTGGAGGCCCACGGTGAAGCGAAAAGGAATCCCAGGCGGGGACGCCCTGGTGGCGTCTGGCGGATAGGGTCGCGGGTGAAGAGGCGTGTCGGTGTTTCGTTGCCGCTCGCCCTATCTCCCGCGACCCAACGGTGGCGCACCGTAAGATGCGTCGGCGGCGGGGCCGCAGTGGAAGAGGAGTGTCGGTGTTACGTTGCCGCTCTCCCTATCCTCTGAGGCCGTTTTTGGAGGCTTCTCCACGCGCACCTCTTTAATTAGAGTGCGCAGTGGACGAAGGGAGCGGAGAGCTCTGGTGGTGAGTAGCGGACGCTAGGTGCGGGGGCACCTTCGTCCGCCTTGCACTATTCACCACTATGCGGGGCCGCCTTAAGGGCGGGGATTGCCAGAGGGGGACTGGACGTAAAGGCTGTGCCGGTTTCCCAGACCCCCTCCATTCCAGGCGACGCCGGAATGACGCTGGGTCGTTTAGTGGGTATACCGGGAGTCCCCGGGGAGTCCCACATACCCCTCTCGCCCCCCGGCGGAGGGGATGCGTAATGCATTTTTCCCAGCGAGAAAAAAAAAAAAAAAAAAAAAAAAAAAAAAAAAAAAAAAAAGGATAGTGACCACTAATGCGCAAGGTAAGTGAAGCGTGCCGCGATAGCGGCCGCCGAAGAGCCAGAAATCCCCTGCTCTCATCCACCTCCCCGCCCTAAGTCAATGGTTTTTACCATTTTGAGGCGTTGAGCTCCTGCTTTCACGATTCTAGACCTATACCGTTATATGATACAAAATGAATACCTCAATGTTCTTGATTTTCAATGCATGGTCAATGTCTGTAATTGCGAGTTTCTGTCTCTTGGAATGATGCATGAACTTCATTGCATCCTGCACAACAACTTTCAGTCTGTAAGTGACATCATCAGCTAACTCCTTTGCAGCATCATCAACTAAGTTAGCTATTCCAATACTTTCAGCGATTGCCTTCATAGAGTCAAGGGATAGCGCAGAGGAATATGCAATATCTGAGTCACCCATCTGAAATGATTTTAAATAAGCTTTTGTTGTCCGAAAATTGAGAAGTCAACAAACATTTCCAATGCAATGCAACTAATGGTTCAATAAAAAGAAGTGAAAATTAAGAAACCCTAACATGACATAAATGGAACTGTTCTAAGAAAGACAATGAAATAATAAATAAAAAGTACGTGCAAAATAGTAAAAACAAATACCTTTAGTCTTGTCACTCGAAGAAGGACAATATTATGAAGCTAAAAGATCATTGCTGATTATTGACAGGGTATCAGAAGTCTTCTTGCTTTTGCTTCTTTGCCCTGATTTAGCAGAACAGCAAAATATTGATTACCTACGTAGCTATTTATTCTAGAATAGCTCAGCTAATGGAATTTGTGGTGAAATGATGGAAGAACGAAGAACTGAAGAAGTGGAACAAGAAAAGATATCATCCGATCGACACAAAACAATCTGACCTAACTAACTGGACCTAACACTGACTGACTGACTGACAGTGACATGACATGACATGAACTCTATGGCACACAGTGCTTTAGCCATAGAGTTAGGCTTAGCCATAGAGATATGCTTTAGCCTTTTTTTTTCTAGCTCTGCATGCATAGAGATGATAGAGATACAAAATATCTGCATGTAACGACTTTTTTAAATAACTGCCTGTTAAAATATTCACCCTTGTATTAGGGAGTTATTATGTGCAACTAAACATTGAATTTGAACCAGAAATGTAAATTATGTTAGACATACAGCTTTAGAATTCGTGTATTCTATGCATTGTGAATTGACTGCGAATAAATAAAATTGAAATTCTATTACTTATGAAATAATTGCGAACGCGTGTTTAATATTGAAGATAATAATAGGCTATAACTAATTGACGAAATAATATTAAATTGACGAAGGAATATTAAATTGGTACCTACTTACATAACTTTGATTAAAATCACAAGTAGGTAGGTAGGTATTTACCTATCTATTTCATAGCAAAGAATGGACGAGTTATTATTATTAAATACCTACAAAGTAAAGGCGCATCCCGTCATTATGATCTAAGCATTTGAGTAGGTCGTTTTTAATACTTTGTTTGTAGTGTCGGTATTTACCTACCTACCTATGTGGTCCAGTTTTCTAATCTAAAGATGAATGAAATAAATAATGAATTAGAGTATTAAGCTAAAGCTTTATGTACGAGCCCGTCCCCTTGGCGTCAGTCGTCCGTCCACGGTTTCGTATAATAATTAAATTAATATAATAATATTAGTTAGTATTTGCCCAACAGTTAGTCGTACAGTTAGCCGTTTGTCTGCGCAGTGACCGCTTTTTTATACAAAATTGTGTTCTGCGCAGACAAACGGCTAACTTAACGAATGCCTAAATCCGTTGGGCGCACTGTACATACGGTTTTGTTTGAGTAAAATTGGGTTTTTAAGTTGGTAACCCTGAAAAAAAATGACGAACACCGAACGCCGAGACTTGGCCCCACGCGATTTCTTTCTTTGAAAAGTAGGAAGGAAAGTTCTAGTTTGGTGAATTGTCGATCAAAATGTATAAAACTAAAAAAGATGTTGACAAATATGTGGAAAAACTCTTAACGAAGCTATCTGAAAAAGAGGTAAGCAGAATAATCGAAGGTTATCTTAGCATTTTGTCTGTCAAGGATTTGTCTGATTTGCAACTTTACCAAAGACATAGATAATTCGTAATATTTTCACGATTATATTATTTCAGTTCAAAAGTCGTGCTTATTCGGTTGCGCGGTTGTATTTTGAGGTGGGAGACTATGAACATTGCCAAATATACGTTGAACAGTACCTCACCCAGAAAGACAACAATGCAGCGGCCTATAAACTTCTGGGTCAAGCTCTACAGAAAATGGGACAGAAAGAAAAAGCTTTAGAACAGTTCAAGATATCCTTAGACATCGACCAGACACAAACAAGCACCATCCTCGACAGTGAGTCTAATATTCATTTTATGATGACAGTATGTACATAACCTGCTTGCAGGGGTGTTTCAAAACCGAGAAATCCTAGTTCTGTATTATTATCCCATTCTTAGTTTAGTATCCTTCTTCAAATGTTAGATACCATAATATTTGGTAATTTGTATTGATTATTTTCACAGTGGCAATTCTTTCTTTTGCAGTCTGTGAAATACTTGTTGATGGAGATATTTCCTTTGAACCTGGACAAGCGAAGTACTGGTTGGAAAAGGCAGAGGCCATATTTCCTAAACATCCCATCACTTTCCGCCTGCGAGAGATACTTGTAACAATGTATGAACCAGACCCTGAAGCCCTTGTCAAGCTTTTGACAATGGAGATAAATGTGAGACCGAGAGACCCTTTACTACATGCTCGACTATTAAAACATTACCTGAAAACAAATCAGTTGAAAGAAGCATTCCATCATAGCTGTCAAATTGAATTCAGTCCTAATAACTTTTCTAACAGTTATGCTTGGTATGAAATTTTAGATGAAGTAATTGAACATAATTTGGGAGATGTAGATAAAAGTTTGTACCAATTACTGCTCTTGACAGTCAAAGAACGCCTTTGTCTTTTGAGTTTGACTGAAACTCCAAGTGGCTCTTCCAAGAGTTTAGTAGAATCTGCTGATTTAATTCATACCTATGACCAGTCATTGCAAAGAGTAGCCAAAGATGGAGCTGCTCCTGGATTTGCTGAATTCCATGCAAGCCTACTGCAGCACCATAGAGGTCAATTTTCATTTCATGCTGCAACCTTATGTCTGAAGCGTGCTAAAAAAGATCTATTGAGCTGGCCTGAGGCTACCAAAACTGCTGCTCCCTTCATGTTGATAGCATGGCAAACTGTACCACCAGGTTCTAAAGCCAACTGGCTTAAAACTGCACCAGAGACACAGTTGAAAGCAGTGAATCGCTGGTATTCTGAAGGAACTTATCGATGCTCACAATCTGGACATTATTTGATAGCTTACTTCCAAAACAGGAACCAGTCTATGCTTGATGAAATATCTCAATGCTGCTCAGGTTCACATTGGAAGGACAAATTGTATGAAAAAGTATTCACAGCCAAAACACAAGCAGGCAAAATAAAGTCTTCACACTTTGTTTCCAATGCATTCAGTGCCCCTCAGCTAAGATTGCCAAGAAAAATAGAAGTTGAAGCGTATGATATTGATGCACAAAAGGAATATGGAAATTCTCTTCACCACTTTGTTTGGACCTTGTTGAACTACAAAAATTTTGCACACTTCAAATTAACTCTCTTCGACATGCTTACTCCGAGTGTGACAAGCAGTGGTCCAGAAACACTAAATAAATTGGATGTGTATGCATTTCTCTACTGTGCTGCATTGACAACTCGTCAGAGAAACACCAATGAAATATTGTACATTAATGGAGACAAACCAAGTGTTCTTCCAGCAAACATCACTGATTTATTGTGTCCTCTTTCACTGATGAAGTGGTGGGACTGTGCTTATAAGTTTGGCCAAAATATGCTAGGTAATGAGCTAACAGACATACGTTCAACATTGAGTCGCGGTATAGAAGTGGTCCGTTGTATTGACAATTATGGTTTGGATCCAGAGCTACTCTGTATCCTTGGTAGAACATTCAGTGATCAGGCGAAGGTCACTTCATCAGTTGAAGAGAAAAAAAACATTGAAATGCGAGCTGGCCTGTACTATAGCTCAGCCATACCTTTGTTGGAGAAATTGAAAAGTAAAATCATGATTAATATAAATGTGAAACGTCTCTTTGACTACACCCATAAAGAACTGGGAACTAAACAGCTGAATGCATTGCTAGAGGAAAGCAAATTATTTGTTGCTGTTAACCACATAAATGACAGTGAATATGAGAAAGCAATTGAATTGCTTGTTAGTGTGAAATCTGAACAAGCATATTATCACCTTGCACATGCCTACAAAAAAGTTGCCTTAGAAGAAAACTACTCTTCAACAGATGGCTCCAAATCAAAATATGAAGCAATGTTGTTAAAAGCTAAAACCTATGCCTACAAAGCGTTGGATTCATTAAAGGAAGGTGAAACAAATAAAAACTTACCAATTTACTCTAATACTCAGGACTTGATTGAAGATATTGAGATATGCATCAATAAAATTGATCCAAACTTATCAAACAATGATATTGATGGGAAGTACTCATCTGACGAAAATATATCTTACCGTACGGATACTAAGAGGACAAACGCGAACATGTTTAGAAATATCAGCTCTACACCTAAGGCTTCCTCAAATCAAAACAATACTAATTACAGGACTGCAATGGATTCCGAAATACTTGAAACAACTCGAGTGAATCAAAGAAATTTCGACAGAATCGAAAATGAAATAAAAAACTTACAGAAAAGAGACACTACAATTACTGATTTTATGGAACAAACCAGAAATTGGTTTGAAGAAAATAGAAATTTGGGAAATAAGATTATAAATACAATTAATTCTAATATCCAAAATACTACAGATCAATTTAAACAACTAAAAATATCTGTAGACCAAGTGAAAGATCAGATAGATGAATGTAGAAATGAATGCAAAGATGTTGGGGAAATGAAGAAACAAATAGCGGAATTGAAAAAAGAAGTAATTAAATTGAAAAAATCATCTTCAGAGCAAACAATCAATGAAAGTGACCTATATAATCTCGACGACGACTTCAGAACCAATGATACAACCTCTAACTATGGGTCTCAGTTAAACTTTACACCACAAATGATGCCAAATTTCAATCAAAGGCAGCCCTTCCCAGTTCCGCCTAATCCGTACCAGTTGTACAATCAAACATTGTATAATCTGTACAATCAATATACGCAATTCGCTCAGGCGCCTGTACCCAGTGCTCAGCCTTTGTTTGATCCCGCACGGGCTCCAATGAATTTCCCTGGAGTCTACCCAACTCCAGACCAAATGTTCTTAGATATGGCACATCTGATTCCGCCTGCAGCAGCAGCGTCGGCTACTGTGCCGGCACCAACTATACCACCCGCAGTACACACCGTCCCGCTCGCACCTGTAGCCCCTGTACCTGTGCCTGTAGTCACTGCTCCACCGATATCCACTTCTGGTTTCTCATCAAAACCAGCTTCTTCCACAACAACAGAATTGAAAAATGCATCCCGAACTACGATACCGGCGAATGTAGTAACTACGATACCGGCGAATGTAGTAATCACGTCATCGAAACCATTACCGACTACCGCTCCTTCGCCAGCACCGGTTCTTAGTGTCACAATACCACAGAAGCATATCAAAGCGAATCAACCTCATAATTATCAAATTACAATGCCGACGGCGACCGACACTAAAGTTTCTTCTCCACCGGTATTCAGTTTTACGATGCCTGATAGCAAAACAAACCCCACATCTTCCTTGTTAAATTGGAACAAAGCTTTTCAAACCTTCAATAGCAGTGATACCTCTGTTGTTGATGGACCCTTTGCTGCAGGCTCTCCAAATACAAGCCTCAACAAATCTAGAACCTTATCAGAGAAAAGTAATACCTCTGTAGAGAATTACGATCCATGCCCAGATTTTAAACCTATAGTACCTCTACCGGATGAAGTGAAAGTAACTACTGGTGAGGAAGACGAGACTGCAATATTCTCCTCAAGGGCAAAATTATTCCGATTTACTGAAAGACAATGGAAAGAAAGAGGCATTGGTGAAATGAAATTGCTGAAACATAAAGTAACTGGTAAAGTGCGGGTTTTGATGAGACGTGAACAAGTTCACAAAGTTTGTGCCAATCACATTATTACCCCTGAAATGGAAATAAATCCAATGAAAAACGAAACAAAAGCCTACATATGGGTTGCAAATGATTTTGCTGAAGAAACAGTAGTGCTTGAAAAATTCTGTATTCGCTTTAAAACTGCAGATATTGCCCAACAATTCTATGAGACATTTGAAAAGGCCAGGAAGGAATCAGAGACTTTGAGTAACAAAACTGAAGTCAAACCAACTCCAGAAAAGCCTGAGAGCGAGATTACTGGTTCTGTCAAAGATAACACCTCTCAATTAGCAGCTCCCTCTGCTGCACAGGGAAAGACGGTTGTTGGTGGCTTTACATTCAGCAGCACCCCAATATTTAAGCCTGTCACTGATGATAAACCAGACATCAAAAAAGCCGAACCAGAGTCTAATAAAACCAGCATTTTTAGCAATTTAACTTTCAAAACGGGTGCTTCTACTACATTTAGTAACATATTCAATGCTAAACCAGCTCCAACCATTCAAGCCAGCAAGGTAGAACCAACGAAAGAATCAAGCTCCAAAAGTAAATTGGACACTTCGGACAATGTAGAAGAATTTGAATCTACGGCCGAGTTTAAACCGGTTATTGATCTGCCAGCCTTGGTTGAGACAAAGACTGGAGAAGAAGACGAAGTTGTGTTGTTTGAGCACCGAGCTAAGCTTTTGAGATTCGATTCAAAGGCCGGTGAATGGAAAGAACGCGGTCTAGGTAATATGAAGTTGCTTGCACACAAAGACAATGACAAAAAAGTAAGACTTCTCATGAGACGCGAACAAATAAAGAAGGTCTGTTGTAATCATGGGCTTACAAAAGAAATGATGTTTCAAAAAATGACAAATGTGGATAAGGCAGTGACATGGTGCGCTAAAGACTTCTCCGAGGGAGAGCTAGTAGCAGAAACTTTCTGTTTACGCTTCAAAACGGCTCAAATATGTGACGATTTCATAAACGCCGTACAAACTGCACAATCGAAAATGAAAGTTGAAACTAAAGTTAAAGAAGAACAGAATTCTTCAAAACAAACCGCTCAATCTGGATTTGGTGATAAATTCAAACCCAAAGCTGGATCGTGGTATTGCCAAGGATGCTATACAAACAATTTGGAAACCTTCTCTAAATGCGTATGTTGTGATCAATCCAATCCTGAAGCGAGCAAAGTAGATGAAAACAAAGTTGAAATCCCAGTAGTAGAAGCACCAAAAACATCTAACTGGGGTGACATGTTTAAACCAAAAACTGGTAATTGGGAATGCCAGTTTTGCCTTGTTAGAAATGAAGCCAGTGTTGAAAACTGCATCTGTTGTAGCAGCCCTAAAGATCCCACTAGTAAGCAACCAACCACGACAACTGCCTCCAATATCAAGGTGAACTTCTCTTTCGGAATACCTCAGCAAACGGCTGCTAGTATACAAGAACAAACAAAATCCATAAATATTCTACAAAACGCCACTACTAAATCAGAAACCACCACTGCTCCCACCGTGAAGTTTAGCTTTGGTGTTCCGCCTACACTGACAAATAAAGAAAAACCTGAAACTATCTTTGAGGGAACTGATGCCTCTAAATTCAGTTTTGGAATTCCTTCAGTGACTAGCGCTGATGGTGACAAGATTAAACAACCAACCTCTATTATTTATGCGGCTCCTAAAATGCCAACGAAAACTGATGGGCCACTAAACTTTAGTTTGAAAAAGGTAGATGATAAAACGACATCTCAAACGGAGACAACTAACTCGTTTGCTGGTAAAGACGGTGGGTTTGGCTTCGTTTTCAAAGCGGCTGCTTCAAAAAGTCCCGCGAAGTCTCCGCACAAACCAGGAGAAGCGAGTGATGCCGATGAATCGGTTGAAGAAGAAGATTGCTCTGCTCATTTCGCGCCAGTTATACCCCTGCCCGATAAGGTAAGTCGATTTTATGGAACACCAAGTATCTAGTTTATATATGAACCTCTATATTTTTTATTTTAATTTGAGTTCAGTTGGTTGTTAATCTATGTTATTTTAGGTGGATGTGGTGACAGGAGAAGAAAACGAGGAAGAACTTTATGCGCATCGGGCCAAACTGTACATACATGTTTCTAGCGAATGGAAAGAACGTGGAACCGGAATTGTAAAAATATTGAAACATAAAGAAACAAGTAAATTGAGGTTAGTTTAGCCATTCTAAGGTCCGAGATTGGATTAAAATGTTGTAACTTACAATTTCCCAAGCTTCAACTAAGACATTTGTCATGTAAATAATAATATATTTTAATGTTGATGTGTGTATTTTGTACTGTTTGCAATTGATAAATTGTTGTTTTAGGGTTGTCATGCGACGAGAGAAAGTGCTAAAGATCTGCTTAAATCATGCGCTTACTTCAGATATCGTGTATAACATAAAAGATGAAAAAACCTGGCTTTTTGCTGTAAATGACTTTAGTGAAGGAGAATTGACTTTACAAAAGTTTTGCATACGGTTCTCAAATAAGGAAATCGCTTCGAATTTCAAGAATGCTATTGATAATGCGTTAGCAGGAAAACCAATTGAGGAAGAAACTGAGTCAAAATCTGAACAGAACTTTGATGACGATGTTGTGTTCGTAAGTCAAACACAAGCAAACACAGAAGATAAACAAAAAGCCAAGGACCTTCTGTTACCAGAAAACTTTTACGTGTACAAGGACAAAGAGCCGTGCCCAGGTTGTCGCGGCTGCTCGGACGACGACACCTTGTCGGACACCAAAGCAAAAACCATCACAGTCTCGGAAGTAGCCGCTGCGTTAGCCAAAGCAAATGCTGCGCAAGCGCTCGTCACTCCCATGAAAGCCAAGTTGCCTGTTTTCCCAAGTCCTGCGCACTCCGTGTATGGAACTCCCGGCACCGACAAAACCTTCGACACATCGACTTTCCGAACTCCATTAGGATCCATCGGCTCTAATACCGTATCTTCAACTCCGTCTAACAACTCTAGCGACGGTGGCGATGCACCTGATAAGGAAAATATATTTGCACAAAAATCAAACATTTTCAGTAACTTTGGTGATTACAAATCTATATTGGGCACACCTCACGGCGCTACGGCTCCCATATTCGGTTCTACGCAAACGCCAATCAGTACCAAGAGCTCTCTGATCGCTCCGCCTAAATTAAGCGCATTGAATGTATCTAGCGAAAATAAAGCACCAGAAGGGAAATCGATATTTTCATCGACTCAAGTAAAACCCTCATTTGGAGAATCATCTAGCGGTGCGGGCGTCTCGCAATATAAGTCAATATTCGGTGTTGCTTTTGACAAACCAAAGGATGGATCAAATACAGAAGTAACGTCTATATTTGAAGGAAATACAGCACCCGTCAATTTATTCAGTAATTCAGCTCAAAGTAGCATTTTTGGTACTGGCAGCCTAAGTAGCAACCAGTCTCTGATCGCTCCGCCTAAATTAGGCGCATTGAATGTATCTAGCGAAAATAAAGCACCAGAAGGGCAATCGATATGTTCATCGACTCAAGTAAAACCCTCATTTGGAGAATCATCTATTTTCGGTAGCGGTGCGGGCGTCTCGCAATATAAGTCTATATTCGGTGTTGCTTTTGACAAACCAAAGGATGAATCAAATACAGAAGTAACGTCTATATTTGAAGGAAATACAGCACCCGTCAATTTATTCAGTAATTCAGCTCAAAGTAGCATTTTTGGTACTGGCAGCCTAAATAGCAACCAGTCCAAACCAGAAGTTTTTGTTTCTGGAGGGTCTTCTATATTCGGACCAGCTGCCACTCACTTCAAGAATAACACAAACAATGAAACAAATAAATTTTCAACAATTTGGGGTCCAATTCCTTCTGAACAAAAGCCTGCGCCCGAGCTACCTCTGAAGCTTGAAAACAATTTGAGTTTCGCTGTTCTATCATCGGGTGCAGCACCAGTATTCGAGAGTAAGATATCGACAATGTTTATTTAATTATTGTAGGTATGATTACGATATGATTTATAAGTTATAGAATGTTATTATTATTTTAGAAAAGGCAGACTTTAAGTGGGAGGGTTCTGGACAGCAAATATTTACTGCAGCCCAGAAGAAGAGTTCGCAGAACGAGAGCGGCGCGAGCGACGACACCGCCGTCGGCGAGGAAGAGTTCGACCCTCACTACGAGCCCATCGTGCCTTTACCCGATGAAATAGTCGTCACTACGGGCGAGGAGGATGAGGTATTTTATAATTTTAACTTGTTCTGAAGATAGTTTATTCTATTATTTAGTTTATATTATTATAGCCTTTAATCCTTAAATACTTAAATAACAATGTTTTTTCAAAAGTATATATACCAGTTTGTTATCATTTTTTTTTTTTTTTTTTTTTTTTTGGCTTCGCAAGTTTGTTATCATTTTGCTCCACTTTTCATTTCTGTTGCGCATCGTGTGTCTCCCCATCTCCATTTTTGTTCGTCTATTTTTGTTAGTATGTCTGTTACTTTTGTTTTTGTTCTAATGGTTTTGTTGTTTATCTTGTCTAGTTTTCTAATATTCAGCATGCTCAATTTGGCCCTTTGGCAGCTTTGTAGTTTATCTCTATGAAATTTGCTCAATGCCCATGTTTTTAACAAATATTTGATTCTATAACTCTGTTTACGACAAACAACTTTAATATTAATTACATTTTTAGAAAAAAATATTCTCTGAACGTGGCAAAGTATACCGATATGACGACAAAACCAGAGAATGGAAAGAGCGCGGCGTCGGCGAGCTGAAAATTCTTCATCATCCCCAAATGAACACCTACCGGCTGCTGTTGCGACGTGAACAGGTACCTACAACACCTTGTTTCTTTTACTGAGACTGACTGAGCCACTTGAAAATATTCAAACTGGAGCTTCAAACAATTCACCAACAAGTAACATCTTGTTTACTTTCCAGTGGCAAAATAGCCACAAATATCGTTACAAATTGTACTGTAATTGTATTTTAAATTACAATACTTATTGTTACTTACAATAAGTATTAGTATTCGAAGTTAGAACCACTTGATATACTAAATCTTGTATCCTTTTTTGCTTTCTTTTTTTTAACCTATGCTGTCCCACTGTTTTTTCCTTTTTAACCCCCGACACAAAAGGAGTGAGTGGGAAGAGGGGTGTTATAAGTTTAGTTTAACGTGTCTGTCTGTGGTATCGTAGCTCCCAAGCGGATGAACCGATTTTCGTTAAGTTTTTTTGTGCCATAGATAATTTTATCCCGAGTGTTCTTAGCCATGTTTCATAAAAATCTGTTCAGCCGTTTGAAGATCTTCAGCTCTTTTCTAGTTGATGAGGGGATCTGACTAACTTCCTTATGTCTAATTTTTCTTGGAGTGGCGGTGGTTTTTTCGTAGCAGGGTCTACAGGCTTGTATAAAACAAAATGTTCATCAGGTACACAAGGCTGTGCTCAACATGCTGCTCCACATCGATGTAAATCTCCTGCCGTTGAAGAACACTGAGACCGCGTGGACTTTTGCCGGACGCAACTACGCAGAGAACACAAACGGCGTGCAAGAGATGTTAGCTGTGCGTTTCAAGACCCCAGATCTCGCTAACTCCTTCCGCGATCGAGTGAACCAGTGTGTGAGGGTAAGATAAAAAAAACTATTGGTTAATAAGCCCCGTTAGCAAAGCGATTGTCTAGGTACCGGAGAATAGATAAAAATTACAGTTGTGACATAAGTGTGTGGATAAAAGCTTTTATCATTATTATCATTTTTATCAATTCTCCGGTACTGCGGTACCTAGACACTCGCTATGCTGAGAGGGCTGTTGGTAAAGCTTTTATTTGGATATTTATAATTATTTGTATGATAGTATAATGAGGATGGCTATTATTTTAATGTTATTTTTACAGAGTCTCCAAGCGGCAGCCGCTGCGGCTATAAGAGAGGAGAAAGAAGCTCAAGAGAAGAAAGAATCCCGAAATAAAGAAGTACCTGCCCCTGCTGTGAAAGAGGAGACGGAAACCAAAGAGGCGAAACCATTCGGCACTATCCCACCTCTGAGGCTTCCGAAACACTTGCAGGACAGCGCTCGAGCTGATATGATGTTCGACGCGGCCGCGCAACAAGCGCAGTCCACGAAGCCATTAGAAACCCTCTGGGCTACCACAACCACTGAATCTCCACAGAACGGTGACAGCCAGGAAGGCACGCCGGCGCCGGCGCCGCTCGCACAAGTAACGGAGCCGGAAGAAGACGAGGAGGTTGATTATGACGAGGAGCACGCTTATGAGGTTGACCCCAGCGACTATTATTATGGGGTAAGTGTTTGTTTCAACGCATATGTTGTATACCGGTGTTCGTATGTGTAGTACTTCTACAGCTGTTCTAAGTTTCACAAATTTTGCTTAGTATGCCATTCCTTTAAACAAAACTCTTTTAGAGACTACTATGTTTGTGTTCATCAATTTTATCAGACTACCCTCCTTTAGACATCTCCGAAGGATGTTCATTGACTTCATGCCTTGGCGATACAGTCGTGTTCCTGATTCGTTTATTAGTTCTTTATTATTTATGTTGTTATGACAGAGTGACGTGTATTACGAGCACGAAGCCGAGGTGATAATAGAAGACGGCAACGGAGAGTCTACCTGCCCGCAAGCCAACATACAAGTTTTCTTCGACAACGAAGTTTATTTGCCGAAGGTCGTTATCACCGACCCGAACGGCGAAATACTAACAGACATGCCGGTGCAAGCCGACATTCGATTCGAGGTATGTTCACAGTTTATAGTTACTTGACTTTGTGTGATTGCTATGTTTTTTCCTTGTACATTGCTGGTAATTTAACTCTGTAATGTACGTGTTACAAGGGGTTGTTTCTTTAGTGCAATTGATGTGCACATATGTCTAGATTCTAAAAAAAGATTCTAGAACCACGTCTAGCATGGCCAGTTACTTCAGATTAGGTTTTTATCAACGAATATTCTCTTATTTTTTTTTATGTGTTTAAAAGGAGATGCTGCATAATCATAACTTACAAACTAGTTGGATTACTAAAGTGTTCTACTACTGAGGAACTACTCTGTATTTGCACTAAAAAATGTTGTATCCTATAAATCCTACTTCCTACCTATAAATGCCAAAGGACATCATCCATTTTGGTCTAAAATCCGACCAAACAAAAAAAGTGCTGTATTCTGATAGACCACGTCGGCCTTAGCATTTGTTAATATGGCACTAAAGCTGTAACACCAGTATTAGTGGTGCTATAAGCTATAGTGTTTTCATTTAATGTCACATTTCTTCAACATAAATACCTATTTTTTTTATCTAACATTTAATATATTTTTTGATCAAATGAATTAAAACAATAAGGTACCATAATATTTTCGAAAATGTATAAAAAAGACGAACTTTTAGAAAAAATTAACAAATTTAAGAACAGTGGTGCTGTGGCAAAAATGTTTGAAGTGTGGATAATGTCCTTTAGATATATGGATGTTTCATACTGAACCACGCCGGAACGACTGAACTGATTTGGATGACATTTGGCACAGAGATAGATTATAGGCTACTTTTTAACCCAAAAAAGTGATGTAATCACGAGGACCGCGGGTAACACCGCACAGCTAGTAATTTATAAAAATTTAACAAAATTGTTCTCTACAAATACTTAACAAATAATATTTCTAAAGCTAAATGGAGACTCCTGCAAGTGGACGGGCACAGACTACACATCGAATGCGCCGGTCGATAAGACTATCACTGTGAACTTCTTCGACAGTGCAGCGGCCGTAACGTTTTACAACAGTGTTGTGGTAAGTAACATTACAGCAAACATGACCACACTAATATTTCTCCTCAATAACTACGAAAACTCCTGTATGTTTGGGGAAGTGCAGGGAAAAGTTGTAAAGAGTCAGTCTAGAAAGAGACATTTGAGGCACTCATAAAAGTCATCCATAAAAGCTGTTTCGTTTTCCCACAGACGCTTTGGACGTTGCATTCAAGAATCTTAGGTTCAGACAGCTCTTCCTCTTAACCCTTAAGGTAATTTTGTGAAATATCTAGCATTCAAAACAGTCTAGCGTGAAATCTAGGTTGAATGATACCCTTTTTTTACGTTTATCTAATTTCTGTATGTAGGTATTCAAATTCAAAATATATTTATTTGAACAAAAACACATGCGAGTAAAAATACAGTAGGGAAACATTGACTACTGCAAAAGTAAGGAAACTGAGTAGCAGAGTCAGCGCTCTCCTCCTGACAAGACAGTTCCAACTTAACTGAGGAAGTTATTACAAACTTAAACTTAAACTAATCTATCTGACAGACAACGCACAGCCTAAACCGCTGGTTGTAGAGAAAAATATACCATCTTAAGGCTGGGTAGATCAACGCTATTTCTAAGATTTTTGAAAATGTTATTAATTTTCTAACCCTGGAAACTGTACACTCAATGTGGGGAGCCCAGGTCAGGGTATTGTCTAGCCAGACACCTAGATATTTAATATTTTGTACATGTTCGAGATCGGGACATTGGCAAGCAACAGAAGATTGGCAAGTATGAGCACATATAGAGAATGTTGATGGAGGCTGGGTTATAAAGAGTGGGGAGAAAGTTAGGTATTTGGTTTTAGTAACATTAAGGGTCAAGAGATTGTTTGAGAGTTTTATCTTCTTACTTGAGAAAAATATTTTGACTTGACTAACGAGAAGAAGGAACCATCGGAGGTGTCTGCCGGCTTGGAAGGCACCACTCTTTTTAAAGTTCCCCGAGTAATATTATGGAATTCAACTTTTATACTATAACGATTGTTGGATGCTTTATTACGCACCATTGATACTTCATCTCCCAAAGGCACCACGACTCAAGATCTCGTTTTATGGGCACTGAAGAATGAATTATAAGGTCATCGTGTCCCACTGCTGAGCAAAGACCACCCCTTGATATCTTCACTTATCTCGGTCTTCTGCCATTTGGACCCACGCCTTATCATAGGTGTCAATTTCATCGCTTTCTGGGTCCGGCGGGGCCCCCCCGCGGCGCAGCGCCGCCGTCTCGCTGTCTCAAGGCTCCACTGATAAAAAAAATAAGTAAGATAATAAAACTTTTCTTTCTTTACTTGTAGGCACCGGTGCATGACGGCGATGAAGATGAAGCTTGAATACGTTTACAGGAAGACAGCGTCACTACAAGTAAATACTTCTTATTTGTCGCCATTCGATTACCGAGCCTAACCTTCTTAGACATTTTCAAAGGATCATGCATGCTTAAAGATCTGAGAGAATGCCTGCCGCTGTGTGGATGTCGGTCGTGACCCAGTTTCGTTTTTATTTATCCACACGCCGAGAATGCGCGGCCCACCTTTTAGTGGAGTGTCGTCGAATGCGCACTCTCTTGTATAGCCATAATAATTACAAGGAGATCTAACCAACATTACCGACATTATTTATTCTTCGTATCACGGATTTTTGTTAGTTTGAATTTGAAAGAATGTTCCTAGTTGGTTAGGTCTTTTTATGGAAATAAAGCTACGACTGATTATGTAGATTATTTGTAATTTTTGCTGTATTGCACCACTAGCATTAGTCTGCGTTTTGATCACGAATAGATAAAACAACAGTGAACATAGCTTTGCCTTTGATATCACTGAAGCGTGCTAGCGTATGTTAATATCAAATTACGCAAAACGATGTAATCTTCTATCAAAATTACATCTGTAAAATCAAAGCATTCAATTATCGTTTAGATAACATTAAAACAATTCTCGATCAGCGCTATATTTTATTTCTCAAAAGCTGTCACTCGTAGCTTTATCAAGAAGTTTAGTGAAGCTTAATTATTACTTAATTCTTAAATATTAGGACCATTATTTGAAATTTGAAATTTAATTATGTAACTTATAGAAAGTTAGTATGTTAGTATGTATGTAATGTTTGAAATAGTAAATTTATCACTGAAAGTAATAATTCTTGAACTTCCAACACAAACGTAGAAGTTCTATGAGTCCCAACTGTCACCGTAGCTTACTTTTAAAATAATTTGCTTGTATAGCTGATAAACGGCGAGAGTTGATTAACTCTTTACCATACCATGATCTTAATCCATCGAACAATATACCTACAATTAAAAGTTTATATCAATACTTTAAATTAAGCTTTATAATCGTAAATTATTCATAAATGAAAAAAGGAATAATATGCCAGTAGTCCATTTTAATTATGTTGTTTGTTATTGATTGTGATAAATAAAAAATAAGAATTATGTAAATTCCTTCTTTCATTTTGTATTTGTGATCTTGTGACGTTTATTGGGTAGAATTAGTATCAAAATAAACATAGCATTGAAACAATTTACTATTTTTATTTTGTAGTTGATATTTCTGGGACCCTTGATTCATGTTCATAAATCAGAGCTCGCAATGAGCGCGCTCGATGTTTCAACTCGCGAAGTAAATATAAATTCTATATTTTGGCGTCTTACTTATTACCTCGCCAAAGCGTTGAATTCAATCTAAAGCAATTGGTTTCAAAAAAGAAAAACCAAATGAGCTTGCTTGGGCAAGCTCATTTGGTTTTTCTTGGTGGATCGCCGAAGTTAAGCGACACGTTAAGCGTTCTCTCAAAATAGACGAGTAACATCTAATCGTTATAGCCTCGAAAGGGACCCTAGGGCGGCCTAAAAACTCAGTTAACTAAGATGGTCACTAACCCATTCGAACTTGTAATTAATGATTTTCTGAAATTAAATTACGCAAAACAACAGTTGTTTAGAAGAACAACCTTATTTTTTTATCGACGAGGTTAATCACCATTTTATTTTCTTCTTTTTCGATGACTATGTCAATTAATGGCTGTCTAATATATTATTGTCACAAGATTGTCACTGAGAGTAAACAGTAAACAAAGTATTTTCTGTGAAAAACTATGTCAAATTTTATAGGATTTACTTGAAGTTTTAGAAATTACAAGTTACAAATAGTTCACTAATAATTAGTTATATTTTTAAGAGCGTACGAAAGTGATTATTATCGTTATCCTAGCCAGTATAATGATGAGTAAGTATCCAGTGATTTGAATTTTTAATGGAATCCATTCTATTTTGCTTTATACTAACTATGTTGCAGGAGTCTTCTTAGTTTCTGCGTATATGGTCTTCTTTAGCATCGTCAATGCCAAGTCTGCAGAGAACTCGCAGGTCGATGTTAGAGCTGTCTTTATAAACTGTGAGCCAAATGTGAGTAACTAGTATCTTCTTTGACTTGCTAGATATAATTATTGTTTCTAACCATTTTTATATCATAGTCACATCCTATCCAGAATAATTTTACTTATTATATACTTACTAATGCCCGTGTATCTTTGTATGGTAGGATAGAGAGAGCATCACTGTGGACAATGATGCGACACGATTTGAACGGGAAGAGCTATTCAAGCATAGCGTCTTGCAAGACTGTAATAAGAAAATCGCACTCACCGTTAAAATCGCCAGTGAACCCGATGTAAGTACCAATCCACATAGCATTTTCTCCGTTTTTACCAAATTTTTTTGGGAAATTACTTTAGGGCTAGTAAAGTTAGTTCGAATAAGTTACCTGTAGGTAATCGCCTAGTAAAATTGTCGGCATCTGCTGTTTAGTCGTTATTACCTATCATCATCATCATCATCCGCAATCGGCCTCCCTTCGCTTTTCCCATTCTTCCCGGTCCTGTGCCAGCCTGATCCACTGTCACAGTTTATTACCTATACTTACAATAAATTGAACTCAACTTTCTTGTCATAGATAGTTTCTGGAGATGAGTATATTCCGGTTGAGCATGTGTTCCGAGGACCGAATAAGCGTATCAGATTGCTGGACCCGTACGTACTGCGACTACGGCGGGAAATTCCACTTCAAGCTTACAAATTACGGAGAATGGCCGTATGCTTTACTTACTACATTTACCATTTACTTTTCCTACTATTGTAAGAAAGGTCCTAAGAAACCTACCTTCTGAATAGAGTAGAAGTAAATCAGTACCTATGTATTATATTCACTAGACCCATTGAGTCACAAATACTTACATATTTAGCAAATAAAACAAAATGGTATTCAATTTCAGTCTGTTAACGGCGTCTTGTCGAAGTCGGATAACGACCACTTGGTAAGATATTAACTATGGATTTTATACTACATATAAGAAGTACCTACCTAGGTTCACATCCATACGCAAAATGAGTAGGTATTGATTTTGTTTGTATAAATTTATAGCGAGAATACAGGAACACAGAACAAAACTCTCGTAGTCATAAGAGATTTCAAAAGCCTGATACTACCAGCGACGGAAGCGGTCAAGATTGTGGTGAGCATTCATTTTAAATACGTTAATACATAGGTATTTATTATGTTTAGTTATTATGTTTATGCAAATTTAGAGCTTTCTTAGATTTAAATACAAGTACATTACATATCGTCATTGATTTCAGTCTTAATTTTAGTCGCAATATCATATCTTGGCTTGGCTACATCTTGATATGATAATTGCTCTTCAGCTTCAATAATAACTGCAAACATCTTTTTCTTGACTTGTGTTTGCATCCAAGGTGGCATTTCCCGTGTACTTTTCAGTATGCATTCAAAGAATGATTCCAAAGCGTCCGTGTGTTCGTGGCGCGAATACTGCAGCTCATGTTTGTCACTTGTGCACTCGGTGCAACGTCGTTTACTCTGATTTTCAATTTTGACGACATCGACTTCAGTGGTGGATACGTCGTGATCAGAGGGTTTCATGTTGGTCACGTGAGGAGGGTCCATCTCAATGTCTTCAGTAATGCGATACTTCATAAATGGTTCTAGAAACTGCATAGCTTTTGCGTATTTCCAAGTGGTGATATGGGCCGGTAAAAGTTTGTTTTGTCCCAACTTTGCTCGTTTCAGAGCTTCTCGATGGTTGTCTCTGAGCTTTTTCCATTCTGACCTCGCTATCCTTACTGAAAAATAGAACGGAAAGTTACATGATACGTAATATACGTATAAGTAAGTATTAAAAGAATAGATTCTACGGTAAGTATTTCTTGCATCCGTTTACTCTATTCATTACATATTTTTTAATTTTTTAATACTTTATACAGGGTGTAAAAAGACTGCTACCGAAAACTGAGGGGTTGCAATCAGACCATGATTCTGAACATCTTTAGCGAAAAAAAAAAGCAAATTTATTTTTTTAATTAGCTACATCATTTTATTTTATTTTCTAGTTAAACTCAAAATCCAGCAATCTACGGATAAAAACGCGCCCAGTACATACGCAAACAGTAATCTTCAAACGCTGTTTTCTCCGGATATAATGTTTTTTTCAGAAAATCCTTTTGGATTTAGTTGTGTGTTGGGATGCTGTACATACCCATTTCGGCTTCGGTAGACGTCTTTTTACACCCTGTATAATGGTTTACAAAAGCCATCAGAAATATTGTGAAATATAATATCGCCACGGCCCGGCTCACTTACCATCCGCAATGGAACTGTTGTTGCATTTCTTTACAACTTGATCCCACGCTTGATCTCTCACTGACATCTCACGGTAATCCGGATGTTGAGGGTTCCACAAGCACTGGTGTAAGCGCACATTATCTATGAATGTTTCCATAGCGGGCAGGTCGGACAGGCGGCGCCGACCGCGGAGAGCACTGACTGGCCTCGAGTCGGCCGCCCGGCTCCGCTCTGCCCTACCCTTACAATAAAACCGGTTTATCCACTAAACACTGAGACTACTCGGATAACGCCGTAGAACCTGTTTACTATGGGACCATCATACCAGCTTTCACACAGTAACATAATCAAACAACGCAATACTATGTAAATTTTCTTTGGGAACTGTAACTACTTTATAAACTTAACTTGCTACTAATTTCAGATTTGACTGAGAATAATGGAAGTAACAGCAGCGTACGCTTGAATAAACGTGATAAACGGCACGAACATAACATCGTTGTTAAAGACTCCGCAATTGAAGAAAAACACCCACGACACATTTCTAACAACCGCTTAGTTTTAGATTATAATAAAAATGGGAATGATCGAAATGACTTTTATGAAATGTCTAGGAATTTTCCTCCTAAAATTGACCAGCTGCATAGAAATAAGGGGAACACAAAAAGTCAGTTGGATTCTAAATTCGATGAAGTAAGTCATTCCGATCACTTACGACGATCAGATTCTTGGCGTTCCCCAAATGAAGAACAGGATGCCATGAAAAATCTAAATACCGATCCGCGTGACTGGTTTCTTGAAGACAAGAGCGAGTCGGATGCTATACACAGCACCAAAGGAGCTAACAGAAAGGAAGATTATGATTCTTTTGAAAATGAATTTGAAATGTATGAAATTGGAAATCCAGATTTACTGTACACTGTACAAGTTCAGCTGTTTGAGAAACTTACCACGCCGGAAGGAAAGACTGTTTGGAACGATATGACAAAAGGCGAACCTGCGAGGTAGCTAAACCATGTCCATGTCCGTTGTTTTATTTATTTCGTTAGGTACTTATAGGTAACCCCACTAATGAGTGGGGTTTAAATGGTTACAACGATGAATGCATCGTTGTAACCATTTTAATCTTTAACTCAACTTATCTCGCTAAGTATATAATTTTTACAATAATAAGCCCGCAGCTTAGGTTACCTAGGTACTCAATAGCTTATTCAGTAGATACCTACTTTTTTTACAGCGTTAGTACTTTTACTCCCGAATGGGTCGGCCAAGACATGAATATCCGCTATCGACCCACGGAGTGGGTCCCAAGAGAAGAGTTTACCTTACCCTTGACAAGTTTGTGCCTTCTTACTCCATTCCCAAGTCCGCGTTTCAAGGTCGCTGATGCTGAAAATATTGAAGAAAGAGATTGTGAGTTTTTTATTACTTAACACTTTCGCCTGCTCTATCGGTAATACATTAAACTTCATTAGAGATATTTTTTAGCAATGAAAAAGTATATTGTTGTTCCGAAAGAAGACATTCTGGCCTTGAAGAATGAAAATGAAAATGTTAAAAAGCGCGATGACAATTCCTCGAGCGTGCAATATTCTACGGAACGAAATGAGCAGGTAATAGCTCACCTTAGCTTAGACCATAAGGCCTACATTTAAGTGTTATTCATTATGAATAAAAAAGCTCAGATGTAAAACACCTAAGCTTTTTTACTAAGATTTTAGAGCCCTTGGTTTGGTAGGGTACCTATATATATCTAACACGTTCTCTAGTGCCGACGTCGAGTGATGATTCGTACATCGAGAGCTATTTTTGGTAGCAAAGAAGACAAAATAAACATTGCTTTAAGCGGAGGGGAACAGTTTCTAACCATGCCACACCGTCGAACGCATCACGCTCAGATTGATCTAGAAGCCCGAGCAGACGAGAACCAACTTGTGCCGATTGGGTATGAACAAACACTTTTTAATTTCTTCTAAATTACTGGCGGCTGCTTTGATCACGTGACTCCAACTTAGCTTAGGTAAATAAATAATGAATACTGGATATTTTTCATGGGATGAGTAGTTATTCTGGATTACCTCTGTAAAATATTAGTTAGGAAAGCCTGCTCTCCTCTAGCTATGGTAGTCGTCTGCCTGAACATTTCCGTGTTAGGATCGTGGTGTAGGTATTGTAACCATTATCTGTTACTTATTTTAGATCATCTGGACGTATAATGACCGTGGTGGCTGATGGATCAAGAAGAACGAGGACTACGTTGACCATACAAGCAACTAATACTGGATTAGCAGCTGCTAAATTCAGGTTGAATTTTAACTAAATACACGCAGTAAACATACCATGTAGTTTTAAAAAAGTACCTATACCTTGCGGGCGCTGTTTTTCAGAGCAGTGGTGCGAGATTGTGGTCCTGAGTTGATGAATCTACAAAAAGATAATGCTGGTCAAACAATCAGCAACGAACCTATACTGCTGCCTCCTAAGCACACACGAAACATTCTGCTAAATGTGCCAACCGAAATCCCTGCAGACACTGCACATTGCTTTGGTATTATTTTGTTAAATCCGAGGTCAGAGTTAAACACCCCCAATAATATTTATCATGTGAATCACTTGGTTTTAGTGTCCTTGGTAAATGACGAAGATGAGTCTGTGGCTGTAAGGGACGTGACAATCAAAAAAGGAGATCGATGCTTTTGCGTATGGCATTGTGAATGCGTGTGCCTGAGTGAGTCTTGCCACACTAATAATTGATATTCTAGCGCGTTTGGTATTTCGAGAATCGAGAATATAGTTACAAGTAGGTAAGAGGTAAGATTGGTCAGACGCACAGCTGACTTTCATCCTCACTTGGTTGATATTCTACTTTTTAGAACTAAGCGCTTTCAAAGTTATTTTATTATGCACACTGTAAAAATTTGGAATCAGCTTCCAGCGTCTGTATTTCCGCGGAGCTACGACCCGGGCTAGGCACCTTCTGGGTAGGCTCTCCATCGTAGACCTCATTCTTGCCTGATCATTAATAAAAATCCCGCTTGATTAATAAGTATTACGATTTTTTGGTTTATCTTCAGCAAAGATATGGTCAATTCACGGATGTTACTTCAGACCATTTGTACATCTCTCCAGGTGAAGATCCTAAGCTACTCTGCAGGGAGATGACGGAAGCGAGGCAGATCGCCGCCGGCTTGTCTCTGCGCGAGAGAGTGCGGCATGTCCGCTCCATCTGCTACCACGATGTCGTCTCCATTAATATGTTGGTCACTGCATTCGGGGTACTAATAACACTGCTATTCTTTGGTAAGATTATTTTTCCCTTATTTTAAATGTAATAAAGCACAACTCTTGTAAATAAGTAATGGTTGGTCAACGAGGCGACGCGAAGCTCTGAATGTAATCCATAATTATCCATAGTAATCTATAATGTTCATACTCCTAACCTACTAATATTATAAATGTGAAGGTAACTCTGTCTGTCTGTCTGTCTATCTGTCATAGTTCCTCTTAAGTTTCTGTAATTTTTCAGTTAGTTAGTAAGTTAGTTGAAAAAAAAAAAACTTGTCTTTCCAGGTTTGGTGAAGGCATTACTAGGCCTGATATTTCGATTTATTGGATCTTGGGGCTTGCACAGACTTGTGCAAATGCCTCGTAAACTAGATCATTACTACGAGAGCTCATTGCGGGGTTGCAAAGTGGCTTACGACTGCGAGGGGTGGCCAGTGCACCCTTCCACTAAGGAGAGAACCGTACAATTAGTCAGCAAGTAAGCATACGAGACTACTCAAATAAAACGTAGCCGAAGCTTTTCCGAGATCACAAAAAGTGCTGATGTTTTATTTCAGGTCCATGCAGTTTATATTGAATGTAATATTCTTTGTGACTGCACCATGCGTCATCATTTACGACATCTTAAAAGACATCTATAATTGTTGTATGAAAAAGGAGAACATAAACAGCTGGAAGTCCTGCGAGAAGGTCAAGAGCTGCTACAACTCCCACGATATTCAAGTAAAGAAATTATTTTTGTTTTCGCTATGGTATGTTATTTTCGTAAGTGGATTTCATTAACAGTGAGGAATTGCACAGCGATAAATAACATTTCCCTGCTTAGATCTTAACCTTAATTTAAACATTAAAATAAAAATTCTAGATTACATGAGTATACATAATGAATAATGACTGTAGTGCAATTCCTGACTGTCTGTAGAGCCAGAATTTGCGGTGGCGGAGGCGGCGCAAGCGGCATGAAATTAAGAAGTGGATGACCCCAGCCGCTGAAGAGGTTTCCACGAACATTTGGAAAGAAAACCTACCTGAGAAACCGGCTGTTAATAATTTCGATTAATCGATTCTATCCTAAGACAGTTAATCGTGTAGTACCTACCTACCTATTCTAGCTACTTGCTTTTTATCATGTTCCGGGGCTATAGTCAACAGAATTCTGGGTGCCACAGATTCAAGCCCATTGGTCTGCTGTTAGTTCATATAATGAGCTATTAAAATCGAGTAGTAGACTGTCATGTGGATCACAACGATGCTATCACCGTCTGGAACAGATAAGAATCCCAATGTTTCAGATGCTTCCATTACTCCGTGAAGAGTTCTGTCACGATGGAAACACTGTGCAGCCATCCTGCGCGGACTCTGAGGGCGATGACACCGAGTACGTGCTGATGCAGATGCAGAAGAGCAAGGAGTCGCTAGCAGTGTGTACAAAACTCTTACCTACGTAACGTAGTATCTACCTACTTCATTTCATCCATCTAGGTAAACGTCGTAGAATTATCAGATTACCTTACCTAAAATTATGGGTACGTAAGTAAGTTCGTATTTCGTATAGAGTCAGTGGCAGGTGGTGGGTAGGTAAGGAATATTTTAACCTTTTCTCCCGAAAAGGTTGCTTTTGTTACAAGCTGATCAATGGCCATTCTATGAGAAAATTTAGTGCTGGACAAAAAACTTTACTCGTCATTTAAATGCTAGATTATAGTGCCTTGTACGGACTACGGACTAGGCGTTCCAATGTTTTTGCAGATAGTCCTGACTAGCGTTCCTGCAGTTGCAGTAAGCAACGCGTAGGTATATTGGAACGCCTAGTCCGTACATGGCTTTACGGTTTTTAGGTATATACTACTGTACCTACTTTTGTTACAGAGAAGCCAAAGGAAGTTAAATTCAGAAAAATAACTGATGATACTGAGAGATTTGTACGAATACCATACCCAGTCCCATTATGAAAGGGTTCTTGAATAAAATTACTACTTTTTCAATTACCTATCGTCTTTCATTACAATTGCGTACACAAAAGCAGGTACGTACAGCTACGTTCTACAGATCTCGTGCCATTCGTGAAGTTAGCCGTTTGACTACGCAGTGGCGCCTTTTCATACAAAATTGTGTAGGTACTTCGCATCGTACATTCGTAACGACTAACTTCACGTAGGTAGGTATAATACCCTCTGCCTATTGAACGTAGGTAGGTATTGAATCTAGATAAAAAGTTAATCTATCAACATAATAACACAGGTAATACCTCGTCAGAGTATAATTTTCTTTGGGTAATACCTGGTAATACGCACCTAAGTAGGTGTACATGGTTTAAATAACAGAATTAGGGTCTTTCAACATGTAGATAGATACCGTACGGATTTATTTTATGAGGATGAGGACCGTCTGCTATATTGTGTGAATGTGTCACTAGCAAATAGCAATGTATGAAATGGACGTGCCTCTGACTACTCCCTCTCAGCGCTGACTACTTCTCTAGTTGTAAAATGGCGGCGATTTAGGTAGGTAGGTACCTAATCCGATTTTGTACGATCTTATTAAATTCTTAAATCTAGGGTGCCTACCAAAAAGAAATTAAATCGTTTTTATCTAAGAATTGAAATCCCATGTAAAATTAGTTGCCAAGCAAGACTGAAAAAAAAGTTAGTGATATTTCTGTAGTCTCTCTACGAAAGAATAATAAATTACTAGTAGCGGTAGATTGGAGCGATATAGTTACTCTGAGGAGCAAAGAGTATGCTTTGCTTACTTCTAGCTTCTAGTTTGTGAGGTCTGACTGAGCAGTGTACCTGAACCTTATGAGCAGTGCTCTTTGTGTCAAACAGAGCCCTTTTACATATTTTTAGGTTTTCAGAATCGTTTTTTAGGATAAAAGGTAGCCTATATGCTATTCTGGAGTTATACCTTTCACCCTACCGTTGTTAGAGTCTGGCAAATGAAAGTAGACCCTGAAAAATCGCGGCAAATTAAAAAAATAACTGTTTCGTCGTTTGAGCCTGATCCTTATTGAAATGAATCACTTCATACAAAAAGTATAATAGAGATGTTGGACCGTGTCCCGGCCGGGGCCTGGCCCGGTCACGTCACGGCGTAACGTGAATCATTCTTAAGCCCGCTTTAGACGTTGTCGGCCGACCTAGGCAGACCGAGCCGAATTGGACGCTACTGTCTTGATTGGCAGATAACTACTTCTTTTACTGTTACCCCGGTGCCAGACCTAGCTTCAAATGTTTGAACACATGTGTGGCACGAGACTGACCTTTGACCATACAGTTTTGACTACAAACTCTCCTCGTGCCACTGGCCACACCAATGATGTTTAAAACCCTTTCGGTACATGAGTCCTAATTACTTTTATTCACAATTCCCTCATGTACCGAAAGGGGAAAACATATAAATATGTTACAAGCACGTGGAAATTAACAAATCGTTTTTGTCAGTGACAGCCACGTGTTCCAAGCTCGAATTTTAAACTTCGCTATGAACATCGTATCTATAGTAATAATATCATTGTGCCACACTATGTATTCAAACATGCATTTGAAGTAAGTCTGGCGTCGTCTTAATAACAGTATACTTGTCAGTGACATTATAGACAGCAGACGTTTTGGGATGTCACTGTCATACATGTCAGTGATCAAAATCGACTGACTGACTTTGACTTGGTTTGGTTTTGTTGGGTTTTGTAATTTGTATAATAATTATTGGTGCTTGCTTGCCTGCCTTTACCTTGTCTGATTACCCTATCCTATTGTTGGCATTCTATTCATAGCGTTAAAATAAAATATAAGGGTAGAAAGTTATCATTATATCGCGCAACAGATAAGGTAATGTGAGTATGCGTGTTGCTGCTGTATTCAGATCACTCTTTACTAAAAGCAAGGTCTCACAACCTCTGAGGCAACCGTCCAGTTTGCGGCATCCGTTTACAACAGGTAGGTACAGTCCGCTTCGTCGTCCACAGCGCTTCGTTCCCGTTCAATAGATAAAGAGCCTCGCTCGATCACGTCTATTTTGGGTACCTGCCAAAAAGTTTCGCTACACACTTTCCTACAAAACATAGGTATATTTCTAGATAAGATAGGTACCAATGTAATTTTATTGCTATTTTAGCATTGATTTGGAGAGCCATGGAAGATAAAGAGGCTTTGAAAAAGCGCTTAACGCCACTACAATATCATATTACCCAAGAAGCTGGAACCGAAAGACCATTTACAGGTATGTCTATTAATTCTATACATATTGATATTTGGTTGCTACCTACAGTTTGTTATTTATACATAATTAGTTATTTCTTTCAAATTTAATTTCAGGTTGTTACAACAAATGTTATGATGAAGGAATGTATGTGTGCATAGTATGCAAACAGGAACTGTTCACTTCTAAGGCTAAGTACGACTCAGGTTGTGGTTGGCCAGCATTCAATGATGTTCTTGCTAAAGAGAAGGTCACACTACATAAAGATGCCAGTGCAGGTAGGCAAATACTCATAGTAATTGTGCTAATGAATGATCTGCATTGAAATCTAACCTGTTCTTCTAATTTAACCTATTCATACATTTCATGTTCAAGCACTAACATAAACTTGATCCTGATGAAAAATCGTGATTCTCTTGACTAATAAACTGGATGTCATTTATTAATGAATCTCTTTATATTTCTGTCTTATTGAAGAATATCATTTTTATCCATAAATTTTCCCAATCATCCAATTTCAATTTGGGATCACGACAACCCACTTGAGATTTGATAATTTTGTTATTCTTTAGTTATCTCATTTCAAGTCTTATCAGTTGGAAGTGAATAAACATGGGCAACATACTACACCATTATCTATCATACATTTCAACATTATTAGCTCACATGCCTTGAATGTTGCATTGGATATATATACATATATACAGCACAATGTTACACCCATATACAGCAGTAAGAGTCTTGCTGGCCTTATAAGCACATTGTTGTGATCACTAACCTTGAACTTGATTGAATAATTAGTATGTAGCTACACAAATTGTATGAATCATGGCACACTGCGAATCCAATGAAGCAAAGCCTATGAACAGGCAATGCGATACTTAATTATTTTTGAACCCAAGAAAAAAAGTTAAATCATGCATGTAAATAATTATTTAATTTAACATGCATGTAATACCTTTTAAAATGTCTTATCTTTAAAATTAATATTAAATATGTGTAAAATTATGTGAATGACTTAAAATAATGTCATACAAAGTAAAGACATACAGTTGCCTACCTACTGGATGCGTGGATATTACTTTCCCAATTTGTTATTCCTATATATTTTATGTATGTTATTGTACCTATTATTAATTCATTGTAAAAGAATACCTTGGTGTTGGGTTATGGTGCTAATTCAATTTATCTTTTTTTTCTGCCTTCCCCAAACCCTTGACCACCTTCCAACGTAATCCTGATACTCCACGAAAAACGTAAGTCGGGCGTCAATTGGTATCGTATTTTTTATGCTAACTACACTACTTATCAACTTTCTTCACTGTTGCAAATATCAACAATGCACTACGTAACATTATTTACTCCCATGATTTTCCATACTGTGTTAAAAATAATGGTTTAACTCACTCTGGTTGAATGGTTACAAACAATGCACAAAATGATCACACACTTCTATCGCTATGTGGCCGTAACATTGAGCTTTTGTGTTGCTCACGCTAACTCACATTATTGTTATCACATTAACCAATTGTGGAATGCGCATGTCGAATAATTTGCATTTGTCCTCGTCTCCCGCCTCCCGCACCCCGTCCGCGTCCGTCCCGTCCCGCCTGCTCCCGGATGCTGCGCTGCTGGATGTCCGCGACTGCTGCGCCGGCGCCGACCGACCGACGCCATCGTCTATACACCTACCCTACAACATGACATGGAAAATGGAATTGGATGTGTTCATATCATACATTATTCAAATTCAAATTTTGTAAATAAATGGTTTGTCGGTGAATGGACTTCATGTGTTCGATTGAAGTGGGAGCAAATATATTACTGGTTTTAACACGGCCAGGTTTGGTGCGAACTGAGGTGCGATGCTCCAAGTGTGCGGCTCACCTCGGGCACGTGTTTGATGACGGGCCAGCACCGACCCGGAAACGGTTTTGCATAAACTCTGCATCCATGGACTTCATCCCGGCCGAAGAAAGGAAAAATTAAGAGATTCTTCAAATTATTTAATTGGTTCAAAAATGTGTTTGAAAAGGTATGGTTGATTGGTAAAACACCAGTTATAAACAACCACACTTGACACACTTGACCATATTTAGCCATTAAGCAAATAAAGAGTCATCAGCTATATTTTTTTCGAATATTATGCTTTTTATACGAGAGATAAATAAGAGATGTATTTAATATAATATATAAATACTGTTAATTATTAGGTATGAACTTACAGTAGTTTTTATTTATGATTCAGTGTAACTACTTGTAGAACATCAGGTAGATTAATTATTATTAACATAGAATCTTACCAATTTACATAACTATAAAAAGTAATGATCTTTTGTCACTGAAAAAGAGCATGTTCAAACAAAGTTCATGTAGGTTGGCAATAGAAAATTGTATAAGAGCAAAATTAAAAAAAAAAAACAGTAATTTTTGAAAACAGCAAATAGGCATTACTTAGAAGATTTTTTTGTTTCTTATGATTAAAATTAATTTGACTACCATCCATCGCATATTACTAATAGATGCAGCTTTATACTTAATAAATAATCTGATTTTTCTTCCCATGTTGGGATAAGCATTTTAAATAGTTACCGTATTCAAGTCATATTTAATTATTTTGTTGTTAATTTATTTTTGTTAAGAGCAAGTCTTAAGTGTTTGTTTAGCTTTGTGCTTTAATTGTTTGTCTACTAAAACAAACAAGTACTTATTCAATAAAATATTTTGTGAACAAGGTAAGCAATTTATTTTATTTCCCAGTTTAAGTTTATGATCCATGTTGGTCAACAGAACTCAGTAAAAAGGCCAATTGAGTTGAAAATCAACGTATCAGTAGGTATAGTTAGACTACAAATTAAAAGTATGGTGACAGTGAGCTTATCTGATGATGGAGTCAGGCAGAAGAGCAAAATGAAAGTAACTGCATCATGGTGAGTTTTTTTTATTATAGTATGGTTGTAATTTATATGCAGTCGCTCATACATGGATGGCACTGGTGTTTTACAACTGTCAAAAACATGAAAAATGATCTAATCGAATTAAATGTCTTGTTCAGAAACTGATTACATTCATAATACATTGTAACTTAGGACTACATACAATAATTAATAGTTACTTTTTCATTATAACATATCTAATGCATACTCAAAATTCATTTTCATGATCACATTGTAGTTAATACACTTCTTATTTTAAGTTCTAGATACTGAATAATTTTGTTCAAGCTCTCTTGCTGATTTGGCTACAGTTTTACATTTCTACATTATTGCACGATTGGTTATGGTTGGTGCTGCTATGTAGCTCTGATTTCACCCTGTCAGAAACTATGAGAAGATCATATTTTATTAATAGTTAGGTCGATTTGTATTAGTAGAACTTAGCATAGGCATAGATTCAAAGAGATCTCAGCAGTCTTTCGAATTAAATGCCTATTGACTTTGACTACCACAGGAATACGGAAGATTTTTAAAATATTATAAATAAATATGAGATCGTGATTTACTGCTCTTTATGATGATTTTGTCTTCTATTATAATTTCTGACAATGATTGCTCGCCTATGTATACAATAAATATAATATATATTTAGGCCGAATTGGACTTGAATCTTACATAAAAGATATTAGGTGATTTTTTTTCTATGATCTGAAAAGACAGAAATAATATACCAACAAAATAGAAAAAAAAACATTAGGAACTCATATTTACAAGTGTGTAGCAGTACACGCAAGTTTCAAACGGAAATGTTATAAAAGTAACAATACTCACACCAACGTGTGGACTGCACAGAATCTACATAGCATTAAATTGGTCACTTTATATTGTCAAGAGTATAACTACTCATTCTAACCTTTGTCTGTACACTATACAGCAGGCGAGCACCTAAAGCCCGCTTATATCACTTCATCACAACTCTTTAATACACCACTCAAGACATAACAATCACGCTGCTTTCATTCACGCGCTTAAAATAAGTGAATACATGAATCAATCAAACAGCGTCTGTCGGCACAACCTAAACGACAATAAAAGCAGAAAGACAACTAAAATATTTAAAAATACTTCAAAGCTTAATAACACAAATATATTGATGTTATTGTATGCTAACTATAGCTACTATTGTCATAAACAGTATGTTTATTTTCATTAATCAGTAGTCTTACGAGTAGGCTAACTAAATTGTTTTTTAAATATGAATTCATAGGTATCTTAAAAGTTAGTGTTTGTGCTATTTTAAGAACTGGGATGAGTTATTATTACAATGCTCAGTTAGCTTAGCAAATGCACACGATTTCGAATATTTTTAAATAGACTTTATAAACTTAATACTATGTAAATGCCTTATTTTTCATTAACAATAAAAATTTTACCATCAAATACTACATAATATAAATTATCATATGTTTTAAAAATAATAATATCCAATAAGTAATACACTTAAACCTTGAAACAAATATCTCTGAAATGAATGACTGTTTAGTTAGCTTGACTTTAAAATAACAATCTCAAATACATAATCGATTAAAACCAGAAGCAAAAGCAATTAATAAATTAACAAATAATATACATGTCTTAACTATAAAGTAAGCCGTGTTACGTTGATTAACATAATATTATTATTACCTAATTCAATCAAATAATTCACAAAAAAATGCTTGGTACTATTTATCATAAAGCACATAAACATTTAAAAATTGAAATACATTCATATTCATCATACATTTATCTTCATTTATTCTAAATGTTTGATTATAATTCATAAATCAAATTATATATTGTTACATCGTTATCGGCCAAAATAAAAGCTTTCAAAAACCACTTTGATCTCATGTCAAACATAATAACAGGACCCGCATGAGGCTGCATCGAAGTCAATTATTATAACACACTAGAAAAGAGTTTCATGTGTTGTTTACCAGTTTTTTTGGTGACAGACACTGCCACATTATACGGCTTCAATGTGCAAATCATTAGAATAATTATAAATACGATAAAATACATGAGAATGAATTCAACATTCACTTAGAGACACCAAGCAAAATGTTGACGTGTCGGTGCTTGCGTCCGTCTACTGACTACCATCACAGTGAATAAGCTGAGTAAGTAAAGTAGGTACTAACGTAGCTCACTACGTTACCCTAATATTTTACATGACGCATAAATAACTGCCAGTCTTCTTTTGCAGCTAATTATTTCGTAACGTTTCGTAATTCGTACCTAAATGTCTATGATCTATATTCTATTCAATTTTCATCTTTACAATAGGACAGTCGAACGGCACACGTCAATAAGAGTCGCGTCGCTAATAAGATAACATCACTACACGAGACTACATGATTTATATTTAGTGGACTGCGTTTTATAATATTCAATCTCTTGTAAAAATATGATTAACTCTATTATAATCATCGGGCAGCCGTTTACAGATAAAATATTGCTAATGTTTCGTCATCGTTCACATCGTAAACTCGCGAGCGCAATGTTCCTTTTCGAGTTCGTAATGAGATGTAGTCTTGTCGTAATGTAGGTACGTAACAAGTACGCACACTATGTAACAGACGTAGGCACTGGGGGCGCTAGAGGGGCGCGGGCGCGGGCGGCGCCGGGGGCCGCCGCTAATGCCCCTTCGCGGCCTCCTTGGCCGCCATGATGAGGGGAGTCAGCGACGCCAGCGGTCGCGCCATCTTTAGGAACGGGTGCTGTAACACAATTGCATCACTGAGAATCTAAACTTAAGTGGCAACTTCGTCGGGGTATGTTCTGCTAGAATCCATATCAAATTATTCCTTTGCAATTCGGAAAAATTTATTAAGTTCCATAAAAAAAAATTATGCTGGACTTTGCACACAGCATCATCTAGCCCCAAAGTAAGCAGAGCTTGTGTTATGAGTACTAAATGTCTGATACTTATAAACTTTTTGTTTTGTAAATACATACATATTATACATAGTAACACCCAGACCCGAGACAAATATTTGTAGATCATACAAACATTGGTCGCGCCGCGTCAAGTTAACTCTGAAGATGGTCTGACCACCCCTAGTTTTAGTTTGCGAAGGCAGAATAAGCAGAACAGGCTATCCTACAATCCACGAGTCATGGGCACTGATAAATACCTTGAGTAGATCAAGGGCAGTGGCGCGCCTTTCTACGTCCACCTCGAGGCACTGGTCCAGGAAGTCTTGGAAGACGGTGCTAAGTTTCTCCTTGTCTTTGATATCGGGCTTGCCGTTAGTCGCGATGAGGTAAAGCGCCCGCAGTGGGTTCTCGTTAAGGTACGGCGGCTCGCCTTCGATCATTTCTATCGCCATAATACCCAACGACCACACATCCACCTGGAGGAATAAATACATTATATATTCTGCTGTAGACTTCCATTCAATTTAATACCAAGCAGAAACCCTGCTGCCAAACTTCAAGCGCTTATCATGTTTTCTCGCTCGCACATCAGTAACGGCGTTATCATCTTCTCTCGCTTGCACGCTTTGTTGGCCGAGTCTCTTAAGCGTGTAAACGCGCTATAAAACATCGGTCAACGTATACCTTTGGTCCATATTGCTTGCGCGTGACGACTTCGGGCGCCATCCAGTACGGCGTCCCGACCATTGTCGTTCTCTTGTTTTGCTCGGGCGATATTTGCGCGCAGAAACCGAAGTCAGCTGTGGAAAGCAATTTCAAAATGAAATATTTCACATACAGATCTTTCCGCCTTACTAATATACGTGGTATAGTTTGCGTCACGTAAAAAGAACGCTGGCTGTCAAGCTACGCTCCACTTTATTTCAGCGTTCTTTTTACGTGACAGATGAGAAATATAAGATTCTGTATTTTGTGTAAATTATTAATTTACACAAAATAAACATACAAATTTTTAAAGAATAAACATACAAATTTTTAGTCTATACCGTCATAAACTTTATACCGCGTTTATAAGTAAGGCCATATTTTTTATTTATTTATTTATTCAGCAAAAATTACAACACCATTACAGACAAGCCAAAGCGATGTTATAACACAATAAAACATATTATTACAATATACCTACATAATAAAATATCAAAACAATATACTTAAAATTAAACATTATGAATACAAAATCAATCAGTTACAAGAACTCAAAATTCTCTAGAAACACCTGCGCTATATCCATTCCATATGAGTTTTAATCTAAGGTATGAATATTATTGGACTTTTGACTGCACAATGCTAATGCGTTTGTCATCTTATATCGTACTCACTCAGTTTAACCTGTCCATCGAGACCCAGAAGAATGTTGTCAGACTTGATGTCCCGATGTATAACATGGTTGGTGTGAAGGAAATGCAACGCTTGCAGTACTTCCCGACACACGGCGGCGATCTGTCCTTCGTCCATACACGTTTCCGTCACCACGTCTGTAAGAGAGCCGCCCGCTAGGTATTCCATTACCACCCATAGTTCCTGTAAGAACAAAGCGAGGCCATTACTACTTTTATATGTATAGCTAACAGAGACATTTGAATGGATGTGGTAATAATTTTAGTACTCATTGTTGTTTTTAACGGGACGAGATCGCGTAACAGTTTTAGATAATAATCGAACAATACCTTATACCTATACCTTTCCTCGACGTTTCGACCGGGTTGCACCGATCGTGGTCACGAGGGGACTGGAGAGGCGGACGTCGTCTTCGTTCGTTTGTGAAGGAATCTTAAAGTACCCTCACAAAGATGTTTAACAGTCATTAGGTCGTCGGCACATCACGCTCACAATATCCGAAGATATATCCCGTCCCGTTAAAAACAACAATGAGTTTAAAGAGTGATTTAATTTTAGTACTATTTGTTTTGAAATAAAAATAAATAACAGGTTTACATTCATACAAAATGAAAACGAATACCAGAGAACTGGTTGTAGACAAAGGTTAGGGCACTTTTGACCCGACTGCCAAGAAGGGTTATTTAAGTGGTTCTTCTCTATAACGTAGATAAAACTACTGTTCAAAACATTGATGTCGGAAGGTTCAAAAGCAAGGTTAAAAATCTTTCACCACACTGATTCGAGAAGACATAACTTTACTTTTAATTTTACAACTAAGTTAGTTCAGAAATTAGCCTAAGTTTAGATCTAAGATGGATCACCTAAAAAAAGCTAGGCCCCAAACCGTGTTTGTTGCCCTGGTTCTTCACAGTATTGGTCGCGAAGGAACAGGAGTAGAATCACCTAGTTTTAAGACGTTTCAAAGTGATCCCAGCAGTCCTACTGAATAAATGCTTTTTGACTTTGACATGACAAGAAGAACTGTCTAGGTTCCTGAATAAGGAACGAGTCCTTACAGTATGGGCCTTATTCCTTATTCAGCTTGATTAACTCACCTCATTGACGAGGTAGCTGTCGAGATAGTTGACGACGTTGTTGTGTTTGTTCTCCCGCATCACGAGGATTTCGTTGATGATGAGTTCTTTCTTCGGCTGTTGGCTGAGGTTCATCTGCTTGATTGCTACCTCCATACCGGTTGATGTTTCGATCGCCGTGTAAACTGTACCTGACGCCCTGGGAACACAAAGATAATTAATATTAATGCGATCAATACTGGAGAGGCCTCAAAAATAACCTCATGATAATATGCAATCTACAGAATATGGCCGTTGTTGGTACTGAATGTGTTAAATAAACGGTGTAAAAAGGCTCTCATTTATGGTACCACTTCAGATCTCAAAGCTACATGCATTTTAAGATTCTTTGGAGATACCTATTCTATAGTCAAGGGTATTCAGAGTACAAAAACTTTTGGTAGTAATTGGTGCAATCAACAAACTTGGTTGGCATTAAATTATGTCTCATTCTTAGTTTAGACTTACCCTTGACCAATTTTCTCCATTTTCGTATATTTCCTATTGGGATCACCCACACTAACAATAGTTCTTAATTTTTCTAATATTTCTTCATCAGTCATTTTCTTTTTCCGTTGCTGTTGCCCTGTCGATCTACTTCTGCAATAAAAGAATACATTTTTTGATTATTCACTTTTTGTTTTTGTGATTAAAGATTCATTGGTAGTTTTTCTTAAAAAAATGTAGACTAAACTAGCTAGAGTAGACGGAAAATATTGCACTGTCCTCGACTCATAAGTACACTAAAATTCAGCTTAATCGGACACCGGGAAGTGGGTCAAACCCATCTTGCAAAATTTGCCCAGGATAAAAAGCTTGTGAAATAGCGGCGATAATAATGTTCTCTCGCTCGCACACTAGTGACAGCACTAGTGTTTATAGCCTAGTTCGGACTAGACTTTTATTTTACTCGAGTAAAATACAAGCCTAGTCCGAACTAGGCTTAAGGGTGAGAACATGATCATCACCTAGTTCTGGCTTACCCAGTCTCAGTGGTGGGTGGCGCTCCATTAGCGGGCGGCGCGGGATGCGGCGGGTGCGCGGGGTGCGGGGCGTGCGGCGGCGGCGTGTGCGGGGCAGTGCCCGCGCCCCCCGCCGGGTTCTTGTTGCGGTCTAGAGCGCCGCTGCCTACCTCCGCTCTACTGCATATCTGTCACAACAAACAATCATGTAAAACAAAGTATAAGTAGTTATGTTTCTAGCGCGCAGAACGAAAGGACTCGAAAACGTTTTTTCTTCAGCCTGCGTCGAGCAAAGCTACGTTTTATGGCCTAAGGTAGACATTATTATGAATTTATATCGTTATTGTTTTTGTAAATAGATAATGTTTGAATGTCCATTGTTAAAAAATTTAAATGCCGTGCCATGCCGCCGTCCCGATATTTGTAGGCCTTTAGTCAGTGACAGTACATGTTTCACGACCATATTTTAAGCGTCGGTAGCGGTAGCTATGAAAGTATCTTATCTTATCTTAACATCTATACTCTAGCCTTCTATCTATACTCTTTTTTAGGTCTCAAACTTAAAAATAAAATCAAAAACAAAGGCAAAAGACATTGTCCACAAAGCTCTATCGCTGAAATGGAAATGGGCGGGACACATACAAAGAGTACAAAATGAGAGGTGGTCGAAGACAATTATGAATTGGGATCCAATAATTAAAAAAAGAAGGAAAGGAAGACCTACTAAACGATGGGACGACGATATCGTGAAAGTAGCCGGTAAAACATGGAGCAGAGTCGCTAAAGAGAGATAGATGGAAAGAACTGGAGGAGACTTTTACCGCTGAAGGCGGTCCTTACACACAGAACTTAAGTTAAGTTAGATTTAATACATTTTTTTAAAATCAATTTTTATTCCTAAGCGTCTTTATAGTTTAATTGTGAGTAAGGAAAATAAAAGTTTTTTTATTTTATTTATTTTTATTTATACTCTAGCCAAAGATGTGGACATTTTGTAAACATTAGAGATCAGCTGATTGCTGGGTTTGTCTAGGGTTGTCACTCACGTAATGTTCACGGATTGGAGATGATGATGCTCACCAAACTACGATGTTTCACTTATAAATTCTACCAGTTTTGTTAAAATTTTCAATGTTTACGTCACTGCTATGATGTCTTAATAATGGAATTCACAAAACTTCACTAAATTACCGAAAACGAAAATATAAATCACACGAGTTTACATATTTTTATTAAAAATGTCCACCCTAAGGAATTCCCGTTATGACGTCTTGTTCCTCATTGGTTAATTGCTGCTGTCAGGTGAAAGAACTGTTATTCCAATGTTTACAAAAATTCCACATCGAGTTTGGATAGAGTAAAGCTAGAGTTTAATATATGTATGTATACATATAATTGTTTGAAGCGCGTGGTGTAGCTTGCTTAGTCGTTCTTGATGGATAGTCGAAGTTAAGCAACAATCTGTGAAGTCATTAAGTGGATGGGTGTCCTCCGAAACACAGAAGTCCGTGCTTCGGAAGTCTGCTGCTGTCACTAGAGTTGGCTACTAACTCATACGAACTTACTTTTTTACAACAAACTAAGGGCTAGTTTCACCAAACTTTATCTAACAGAGCGTTAGTTAATTTGACATCAAATTTAGTAAGAGAAATAACAACGGATTAAGTATTTAACAGACCGTTACGATTGCTTTGTGCTCCATCATGCTCTAACAAAGGAATATCTTCATTAACAAGCCGCTAAATCTAATCGCTGGTCGGCGGCCGGTTAGCTAACTAGCAGTTGACATCGTTTAAAATTGAAAATATGTCACAACAACCAAAAATCCGAGAGTGACAGAGAGCCGTTTGTCTGCGCAGAACACAATTTTGTATGAAAAAGCGTTCACTGCGCTGATAAACGGCTAACGGTCGATTTATTAACCAGCTGTTAAAATTGACTTTGGTGAAACTGGCCCTAAAATGGTTTTTATGTCTCCCTTAACGTCTGTCAGCTCAGCTGTACGTACAGGCTATCCTGACATAAACGTATCGTAACGTATGCAATATCATTGACGTATATCAGTGATCTGATTCCCAAATACTACACAAAAAAACGCTATCGCGAAAATTGACCCCGATATCTCAGCTTTATCAAGCAGTTAATCTAACATCTGACCTAAGTATAACGATAGGGTTGAACCAACCGTGTCCCGGAAAACCCCTCGTAAATGTGAGTCACATACAACCGTGACTCATTCTAACTAGTTCACGTTTGACATTCAAACACGCGTTTATAAGCTAATAAATTAAAAACAGGTTCACGACTGTATCCCCAAGGTGCGGTAGACATTCTCTCAGATCTTACTTATTCCAGATCCTTTGAAGATGTCTAAGGGGGGTAGTCAGAAATAAATAAATAAAAAAATAAATTAAACTTGAATAATTTAAAAAAATCTAAAATGATAGTCATATACACTCAAATGCCTCTATCATGTTTTGCTAATAAGAAAAAGTATGGTCTTCCTTTTATATTGGTGTGATTTTATACTTGAGATGGAACAAGATAAGTTATCAGAGCACATTCAATTACTTAGTAATTATGTATGTAGTTGTGACATGTAGTAGTAAGGAGCTTAGACTTCATTTAGATCAATCAAACGGCCGATTTTTGTTTTGTTTTGAGCCTTCTTATTCATTTGCGCCATTGCCTTGCATCATTGCTCTCTGTACTTCTCAAACACCAAACAAACCACACTCGCCGTCTCGCTTTCAAAATGGGGCACAGTCATGTATGTTATGCATGTAATGTTTCTGGACTTACGGAATGCGTTGTAAGAGCGGGGTGCGGTACGTGCGGGGGAGACGCGGGGGCGGGGGCGGGTCGCGGTGGTGGTGCCTCTTCTTCTTCTATTGGTTTGGTATACTGGAAAGAATTGGTATAATATTGTAAGAATGTTTTTCTGTGTGAGTATGAAAGATTATGATAGTTCATGAAATATAATCATAATCATCCGCAGCCAATAATATTCCTTCTGGGTGTAGGCCTCATTCTTACATCATACAAAATAATGCATCGTATTTAAAACCCCGTCCGGTCGTATTCGTTCGTTGCTGTTTGTAGGTAGTGCAATTTCATTTTTATATCAAAGGAATGTTGATGTGTGTGACACTAATATCTTGAATTTGCAAGGTGTGTGACACGACGTGTCTTCCGGGTTGGTAAGATAAAAAGTAAGTAAGTTCGTACGAGTCAGTGGTCAACGGCCTCCGTCATGGCTTAACGACTTAAATAGCCGGTACCGACAATTTAACGTGCCATTCGAAGCACGGAAGCGCTCAGATGTAAATGCCACTGGCGGTCACCCATCCACTTACAGATGAAAGATGGTAGATGTAATAATATGTTGGTAAGATGTATATTTAATGATTTACAATGCTCTTGGTGCGGTCGGGGCGTGAAGGCGGAGGCGGCGGGGGCTCGGGGTGCTCCGTATCCGTGGGCGTGGAGGAAGACGGACTACTAGACGACACCCGCGATACAGACGAACCTGTCATCAACAAAACAACAAATTTCAAATAAAATGCCTGGGGAAATGTAACAAAATATAAATTGGATATAAGCCAAAATTTATATTGATGAGAGACAAATGGACAGGAAGGAGTGGGCAGAGGGCTTGGTGACATAAAAACTGGGATGAAAATGTGATAACAATCTCATATTTTTTTATCAAAATCTCAATTCTTAGCCTAGAACTTTTAGAAGATTTATCTCAATGTTTGCATCATGATGATAGCCTGAGTAAAACGAACCTGAATGCGTAGTGTGCATCTGCGCCGACGTCATATATTTTGAAGGTGGTGGTTGCGTGGCAGATGCATCATACCACTTTAGAACATCTAAGACAGCCTGTGGGTTATTCTTCTGTTCCTGCTTGCTAATATTTGCTGCCATCAACAACCGAGCCCAAGCTTCTGGCATTCCCTGTAAGACAAATCAGTCACATAAATATTTGTATCTTCTACCTACAACTAATAATACATTGAGAAGTTCCCATACATGCTTTTGAGCTAAGCTTATGCATAACATTGATCTTGCTTTTAGGTAGCATACAATACAAGTTACAAGCTTACAATCTAGATAGAGTTAGTTATTAAGTTGATATCACTTCTTATGGAGAAAGTTTTAGCACTCACTATTTATTTACACAACTATTATGGTAAAAAATAATCTAGCCTTTTCTGTTACAAAATATATTGCCTATAAAACATGCTGTATAAATAAATGTTTTATTATCTATATTATAAACCAACATCTAATTACATAATGGAAATATAGGAGAAGAATTGGCCAAGTGAGGCATAAAGATTCATCTTTGGGAAAACAAGAATACATTATACTTGAAGCTGTTACTTACTGTCATAGGCAGCTTGAAACAAAAGCAGTAAATACATGGAACTCCATTATGTGACTGACTTATCCCAACATACTCGATACATAATAGCTAACTATCTTCAAAATTTTTATCTAATACCTACAAAACTCTAGAATAAACCAATGTTTTACAAGGACCAGTCTAGTATTATAACCATGCGTTCATTCATACACATGGCTTTGTAATATAAGTTCTTACAGTTTCTTCTACTCGTTTCATCTACTTAAGTTTACACACTATTTTAAGCATGCTTTATTATTTCAGAGGCTACACAGACAAATAATTTTGAACACTGGAACTGTTAATATACATAAATCAATAATACATTTTAGTGTATTCATCGCTCCACCCAACTCAAATCATTGTTAACAATTTTATATCAAATTGGTTTATCATTAAGCTGCTTTTCAAATAAAGCAAAGCACAAAGCTGTTAGGCTATAAGCTGCATCTCAAATGCTGTTTTGTTATTTTGATTTCTTTTAATACCACCAGTAACCCTTAGCATGGCGATTGTCTAGGTACTAGAGAAAAGATAAAAATGACAGTAATGACATTAGAGTGTAGATAAAAGTAACTTTTATCCACATTCTAATGTCATTACTGTCATTTATATCTATTCTCCGGTACCTAGACAAACGCCATGCTAAGGGGGCAGATTTATACATTTCAGTTGTGATTTTCAATTTTAGGTAATAACTAAGGTCGACTACGGTTTGAGGTTTCTTTACAGTTAAAACTTGTGGTAAGATGCATTCCCAAGTAGTTCTATAGAGCTTTAGTTGGGTATCACCTCTTATAACTATTTCTATAATTTGAAATACATGCTATCTAATTTGGATATGTAATGCTTATGCAAGGGACCGCTCCTGTGCTTGTAATCTTCATAATTCATTATTGCATATCCTTGAATTCTTTAAAATAGATATATTTGTGTTTTTTTTTTACTTACTGTGAATTCTCCAGTTATAGCATCAAATCCCACATGAACTGTGTGTTCAAAATTAGTTGGATAGCTAATATTTGGTTTGTCATTATGAGCAGTACTTTTAGATCCTTTGATTTTTGCCTTCAGTGTTTTCTTTTTCCTATCACCAGCATCATCAGGCTCTGAAATAACGGAACAAATTAATAAACCTACTCTATTACAAATGTGAATTGATACATATTTTTTGGCTATGAATAAGATTATGCTCGAAATTTCATTATGGTTATGGTGTTGTCTATATGCCATAATGAAAGGAGTAATAACTACAACCGAAATGGATATCAAACCAAACCGTTTGCATGTATTTCTATTGTTGACACGCTCATACATAAATTAGACATAGAATGGTTATCGTAATAGCTGATAGTTTACCTTTTGGTAAGGGTCTCATGTCCACAGAGGCCACAGAGTCAACACGATCTGTGGCACGGTTACTGGTGAGGCGCACCGGCGGCGCTGGAGGCTTATCTTCATCACTAGACATTGTGCCTCTCTAACCCGTCTTAGGCAGCAGAATATTCACACTAAAACAATAAATATATCATGAATGAATACAACGCATTTAACTAAACCAGTTGCACTAATATCAGATAGGTATCAACATCGTACTTAGTCACACAAGCAGCCCTACGATAGTGAAATAAAAATCATCAGGCAGAGCAAGTTACATCAAAAAACGAATATGTATCGATAGCTTAGCATAACACGAACTTGGCGCGAGTGAACGGAAATAAAACCTATAAGAAAACCACAATATTACTCATGGACGCGCCCCGCAAAGGTTTGCGATTGCGACAAAATGATACAGTCAGCTTGAAATACACTTACTTACCTGAATTTTGAATAATAGTGTTTTGTAAGTTTACGAAGACATATATTCGTATCACATTTCAATAAATAAACAACTGTAACTACAGTAGCTTTCTAAAGTAGAAATTGTTATTTTATTCATTCACACACATGAAACTATAGCAATGATGACTAGAGCCGCCATTACGCCAATTTACTATGACAATAGTGTAGTGTTGTGCAATGCAGTGCAGAAGAAAGCATAGTAAGTAAGTTTATGAAACGAAACATCTAATCGATTCGTTTAGCAATAGTTAAGCCGTGTTGACATGATCAGAGTATACACTGACAGAGTGGACTCGACTCTGATGCCTACTAGGACTCTACTTGGATCGTGGTAACCCCAATCCGAGCGCATTCTGATGAGGGCGGACCATCAGACTGACTCGGACCGTGTTCTACTCATCAGAGCTGGCTCGTACGAGTATACAAACAAAATGGCGTCTCTGTATACAAAGAAAAATAGTACAACTCAATCAGAGTACAAAGAAAATGATCAGTCAACTATGATGGTGTCAAAAGCTATCCTAGTATACCTACTCGTATGAAGCTTACTCGTACGAGTACACTCTGTCAGAGTATACTCTGATCGTGCCAACGCGGCTTTATAAACAATAAGTTTGACGCGTGATCCGAGAGCTGGCACATTTTTGGCTCAAAGGATCAGCATTGCCATCTAGCGTGGTAATGCCGCCAGTGTTTTGGGCACGCTTCCGACTGACAGTGACTTGGATCAGTTGAGCTATCTATAGATCGTTTCTAACGATCCTTAGATAGCTTGACTAATCCTGTTGTATTTTGTAAATATATGTAAATATGTAGTAGCTTAGTTTCTGTAAATAAATTACTTTATATATTTAAGTATATAAGTTTCATCTAAGAATAATATATATAAAAATGAACGTTCCAACAAAGCTAGCACGGACTATTTAAAGGACACTATGGTAAGTAACTTTATATTATTATTAGCCCAACAATTCCAAAATCTTTTTTTTTGCTAATTAAAATTTTTGGTAACAGAAATCGATTTAAACTGAACCATTATGGCGCTACGAACGGACGGCAGATTACGGATTACATTCTACACAACTCAACTCGACTAAGTGTTTTTTATTCGACAGTTGACATTGACTTCATTTGTATGTTATTGTCAAAAATGACAGTTCAGGATTTATTTTATTCAGTATGACCAGATACATTTTAACTTTAGGCCATTTACGCCACTTTTATTTTTTTTTCTATTCAACGGCAGATTCAATAATCATCACCTTCTCGGTCTTTTTTTCTTCCGTAGAACGGTAGGAGGACTAAGAAAAGATGTACGGACTGTGTGAATGCATTGGTGAATGTGGATATCATACAGAAACATACTAATAATTACTATTTACTAGCAAAACGCTTTGATTTCGGTTTAACAGAAGCATCTAGCTAAGTTTATAAGTTTTTAATGGTCACACCGACTGGTTTTAGGATTGTGGATGTGGTGATTTGATTTGCTTGTGAAGTTGCTTGCAATCACTGACTGTATTTTGATAAAACTATTTTATGTTTTGTACTGTTTCTGTTCTTACCAGATAATGTTATTTCATTAGGCCTGCCTGACGCAAATTCCATTCTGTTTTCAGTGGTCATAGAATGAAACCGTAGAGTCTAGACGTTAACATCATGGATTCCCCAGGACATTCGGTAAGATAATTCTTCAGAAGCTATTACTATCTTTATTTCGTACAGTAGCATCAAATAATAAAAAAAAATTACAGTTACTACTATAGACTGTGGATGATGAATATAATATAACCATCAACCAATAAATTTATCTACTAAGTAAATTCAACCATCATAGATAACCAAGATTATCAATGTTGAATATAAATAAATATCAACTCGATATTTCTACCAAAATATCAACTCTATATTTTTAACACTATAAGTGCATTTAGATTCCACTCCGGATTGACGTGACATTAGCTAAAACAAAAGTGCGCGCACAAGTTGTTCATTCACCTATACTGACTTGGAAGTTAGATGATTTTTTTATACAAGCTAAATCAAATAGAAACGAGAAATAAATGATAAGTACTACTGGTAATACTTACAGTAAATTTAAGTACATTATTTAATATCATCATAATTACAGTAGAACTAATAAAATTATAGTGGTGACAACCAAGAGCGTTTGGTATGTTTAGTAAGGTATGTTCATAGGTTTGTATAAGACTTTTTATTTTAAAACGCTTGTTTAAAAATGGTTTTCTTACACTTAACAGAATCCAGACACTGGGGTTAAAAAGAGTCCATTTGATGATCTCAATAGAGAAGAATTGATTTCAAAATGCAAAGGGTTACTTGCTATAGCTCAAAAAGCTAAAACTGCTAAATCAGGTATTAACAATGTTATATTATAATAAGTAAAACTTAATTGTAAAGTATGTTTTTTTTTTTTACATTTGATTCTAATGAATTTTTTAATTTCAGAATTACAAAATGAAATTGAGGGTTACAAAAAACAATTGGATCAAATAGAATCAGATAAAAATCAAAGCCAAGAAAATAATAAAATCCTTCAGGAGCTTGTTGATTCCCTTACTGAGCAGAAACTACATTTCATAACAGAAGTGGATACAGCTCAGGGTAAAATTAAAGCTCTGTCTGTACAATGTAAAAATTATGAACAGGAAATCAATAAGTATAAAGCGGATTTGATTATAAAAGACCAGAATGTATCAGATGTCTCACAAAAGCTATCGGATCTTGATAGTGAGTTAGTATCCTTCAAAAGGCAAAACAAAAGGCTTACGGAAGAGAATGAACAACTTATTAATCAACTAACTGAAATTGAAGCTAGGACTGCTGAGTTCAATGAAATTGGTATGAGGCAGAGAGAACAGCTACAATTGCTGGAACAAAATGTCCTCACTGGTAAACATAAAATAATAATAAGATAACTACAAAAGTTGTACTAAAATAAGAAATCAACATAGTCTAGTCTAGACTCTAGTTTTTAAATACATAGTATACGTATGTAGTAAAATTATAATCTAAATATCATTATTTTGCAGACAAAGAATACAAAGCTAACATTGAGATATATCATAATAAAATAAAGGAATTAGAAGATCATCTGAGATACATTGAAGAAGAAAAGTCTAAGCAGAAAAGTGAGTATGAAGTTAAAATTAATGAATTAACACTATCATGTGAAACAGAAAAGAATAAGAGGGAGAAAGTGAATGTCAAACTTAGAAGCTACAAAGACAAAATTTTGAAATGCGCTGCATGCATCAATCAACTGAAAAATTCACGCTATATACTTACCAACACAGTCAAAGAATATTCCGAAAACATTCCTAAATGGCAAGAGAATATAATGAAAGCATCTAAAATTTTAGATGATCAAGTAAATGCCTTGAAAAATGAAAATGTCTCCCTGAATGAGAAAGTTCACAAATTAGAAGAAGCACTGAAACAAGCTGCTGAATCAGGAGAAGAAAATTTTCATATCAGTGCTCAATTAGAGAAGTTTAAGATTGAAAATGGTAATTTAGAATCACAAGTTGAAGAATTACAGCAACAATTTAGCAATAGTTCACGTCAAAAAGAAATGTTACAGAAAGAACTGGATGAACTGAATACCAAATATGAAGTGCTAATAAAAACTGAATTACCTAAGCATGTTGCAGAAAACAATTCATTAAAAGAACAAATACATGACAATATTTTGAAACTAGACCAGTCCACTGAGACAATAAAGGAATTAAATAAATCCTTAGAAGAACTTAACAGTAAAAACGATAAACTGTCTAAATCAGTGGAGAGTCATGTTCAAAATAATGATTATTTTGAAAGTTTAACCTTCCAAATAAAAGCGTTAGAAAGTGAAAAGTCAACTTTAGTAAAAGAAAAACTAAATGCCAAAGATAGCATTATAGAGTTAGAAAACATTAATAAAGAACTAGAGCAGCAAGTGACTAATATGAAAACAGAAATTCAAACAATGAAGGCAGAGATTCAAGCATTGTTTAAGGAAAAAAACGTGCTGGAAAACAAACATAAACATGAAAATGAAGGAGAAATCAATATGCTCAAATGCAAAATAATGGAATTAGAAGAGCAGTTCAACTTATTGAAAAAGGAGTATGATGACGTGCAAGATATGAATAATCTATTGAAAGAAGAAGTAGAAACCGTCAAATTTTCACTGGAACAACCCAAAGATGATTCTGAACATTCCGATTTGAATGTATCTCTGCAAGCAGATATAGCAAAGCTTGAAACAAAATTAGCTGCATACAAGCAGGAAAATTCTTCTCTTCTTATTGAAATGAAAGAGTCTCGAATTAAAATCAAAGAGTATGATGCACTCGTCTCGGATTATGATGATGCCAAGACAAAGCTTATGAGCTATAAGAATGAAAATGCTGAGTTGCTTCATGAAATGAAAGAAATTAACCAAGTTTTAAAGGAACGCGGCGAATCTATATCTAAAAAGCAGAAAGCAATCGCTGAAATGGAGAGGCTCATTGAAACTTTAGAGAAAGACAGAGCTCATTTCACTGAAGAAAATTCCTCTTTACATGAAAAAGTCGAAGCTCTTGAAAAAAAATTAATGAATGCGGAGAAAAAAACAAACGACGATAGTGGAGCTTTGAACAAAGTTATATTAGAAAGAGATAATGCCTTAAAAGAATTAGCCGAAAATGAAAGTCTACTAGCGACATTGAAAGATGAGATTGAGAAATTAAAACAAACACCTGCTACTGGTAAGTATAGGCCAAATATATTATAGAGTATTAATTAAGAGCTCAATTCTCTTTAAATAACATCTTTTATGTTCTCTTATTTACAGCAGATTTACCAAATGAGGATAATATGTCTACATCAACCATTTCTAAAGCTGAAGATTTGTCACGAATGAGAGACTTGGATGAAACATTTGAAGAAAAGTAAGCTTATTTTTGAAATCTGCTATGTGCCTAAAAACTTAGGCCTTTACATCTTAATTAGATGATTTATACAGCGTCAGGAGGCATCATGGCTACACTTAACGGGACGCTGTAGTGCCTAAAACCACCATTATTCATTATTAATTGTATATATTTTAATGTTCAGGTATACAAAATTAAGGATTTTCGCACTGAAACTCAAAAAGAAACTAAATGAAACAACAGCAGCACTTCAAAACACAGAGCAAGACAAGGCTAAACTCGAAAAAATGCTTAGCGAGAGTGCAAATAAATCGATGACATTCAATAATCAAGCTACTAAAAATGAGAGTGAAGCTATCCCGAGTGAACAGTTAGAAGTGACTGAACTTAAAGTCAAAGTTAAATCATTGACAGAAGCATCTGAAAAGATATCAAATGAGCTAGGAAAAGTTAAAGGTACTTATCATGTTTTTACGATTATTTATTGGCACAACGCTTCGTTCTGTGGGAATGTGAGTACCACAGAACTATACTGCCGTGCAGCCGCTAAAACGCAGTAAGAGCAAATTTGCGGTTTCGAGAAAATGGCAAAAACAGTTTTGATGCTGATTATTTTATAGTACCAAATTAGTTTTGTGAAATATTTATTACTGACGAGGACCAAGGGTTATCGAAGATTAATTTTTGAAAAAAAAATATTTACTTTCTTTCATACATTCGAAATAAAAAGGTATTTTCCAAAAACATAGCTGTTACTGCATGCTAAAAGATACACATATGCAGACTAAAATGCGGTATAAATACTTGATACTGCAAAAACGTTTGTTTGTACGCTACTTTGCAGACTAAATTGCAGCATAGGACGTTTTTTTACTGCATTTTAATTAGTATCTTTAACTATTTGCTTCGTAGTATGTTACGACTTTTCGTAATTTACGATAGGGAACCCTATGTCATATCGGGATTATTGAAAACAAACAAATATTTTTTGTATGTACGACAATAACGTTTATTTTATAAACATTTAAGCTAATTCTAAAATAACTTTAGGTGTTCTTAACACATGTGACTTTGCTTAAAATGACTAATAAGTACTTAAATAAAAAAGTTAACTGAGTTAGTTTAGCAAGAAACTCTAAAAGAACTAGTAAAGTAAGAGATCTCAAGGTACTTTAATGTCACATAATTAAAAATAAAATCACAAAATATTGCAAGGAATACGATACCTACACAGAATCTGTGTATGTAGGTAAATATTTATTATTCTTAGACATCTAAAAGGCACGCATAATCAAATTAAACATAATGGCAATCATGTTAGTAGTATGATTTACTCGGTATTATTTTTACCAAAACCAAAAGAAAACATAAATCAGTACCTAAGTATTTATTTATTAACTAGCGGAACGCCCGCGACTTCGTTCGCGTGGTACATACTACATATCAACATAGCCCTTATCACTTGAGTAAGCTTAAGCTTTTCATCGCTTTAACTAAACTGAGTGACTGTGACGGCAAGTTCAACTTTGATGACTGAGTCTGAGTCCGAGTCTCACTCTAAATCTGACCCTCAATCTAACCCTCGTCTCGCCCTCACTCTTAATGTGACTCACAATCTCACTCTCACATTTAATCTGACGCCCCCCCATAAATCCACAGCACAAATCCATAAGTCCACAAATCACCAAATCTTCTACAAATCCACAAATCCGCCAAGCCGTCAATCCGTCAAACCGTCACTCCGTCACTCCGTCAATCCGTCAATCCGTCAATCCGTCAATCCGTCACTCCGTCACGCCATCACGCTATCACGCCATCACTCCCACTGCCACTGCCTCTGCCACTCCCACTGCCACTGCCACTCCCACTCCCAATTATGGTTCCCATAGCAACTGTTACTCCCTCTTTCATCCCCTTTATAAGGTAAAAAAACTAAATAAAGTGCTACATTCAAGCTATTTGCTGCATTTTAATCTGTATTTTATATTAAATAAAACAGTGATCGACTTTGCAGTATTAACATTTCCAGTACAAAAACTGTTTACTGCATTTTAGTTTGTATGCCAGAATAGTTTTTCAAGAGTAGATTACAGATTTTATGTGGTAATAGGGGTGTTTGCTGCATTTTACTCGGTAAAGTGAAGGGTCGGTGTAGGGATATTACTCTATTTTATGCTGTTACTGTATTTTAGTTGGCATATCATTACATTTTGGCCTGCTATGTTGAGTTACTGCTTGCGAAAAATTGATTTTATGATCCTATTAATCATCAGATCAGAACCTACGGTACACCAAGCTGTTCCTCATGCCATACCGGTCAAGACTGCATATTCAGCTCAAAAACGCCAAAAACCCTGTTACTGCGCTTTAGTGGCTGCACGGCAGTATAGTTCTAGTAGTATCGTTAATTCTCTTGAATGCTTAAAGAGGCATTCATGCTCTAAAGACGTAACAAATACATGAGATAATATGTTCACTACACTAACACGGCTTCACGGTTATGTACTATACTTACAAAATTGTAGATTATAAACTTAATGAACAATATTTTCAGCTGAGTTGAACGCGAAGAATCTAGAATTGGCTTCTGAAGTTGAAGCTCATAAAGCTACGAGAGATAACTTGGAGAAAGCTAGGAAAGACGCTAAAAAGAAGAATGTTTTAAGTTTAGAAATAGAAGATTATGAAAGATCTTTGAAAGAGCTTACAACTAGAATGGAAGAGAAAAAGAAGAAGATGGTGCAGGTACAAAAATATGTTCTTGATACTCACTCATCCATTCTTATCTACACTTCTACACTAATATTATAAAGAGGAAAAATTTGTTTGTTTGTTTGAATTGAATAGGCTCCGAAACTACTGGACCGATTTGACAAATTCTGTCACCATTAGTATCCTACATTATCCCTGATGAACATAGGCTATATTTTCACCGCGACGGACGGATAATTTTATGTTCAGAAATTAACTATTTTAATTCCAGATGGAATCTACTATCGATACCCAAGAAGGAACTATCACAGCTATGAAGACTCAGATAAAACTTTTAGGAGAACAAATCAAAACAGAAGAAACTCAAAACAGACTAACGAAAGAAGAACTACAACATGTTTTAGAAGAAGGGAAAGACAAGGACAGCGTTATACAAGACAAAATCAGTATTATATCAAAATTAGAGCAGGAACTTGAAGATGAAAAGAGAAAGAACGAAGAAGCCGATTTGGAGATGACGGTTTTGATGAGCGACAAAGAAAAAGTCATTATGAGTTTAGCTGAAGACAAAGCAGAGTTGAATAACAAAGTGAAAAGGCTGGAGTTCAAATGTGCTGAGTTAAACGAAAAGTTGAAGATTGTAAATATAGAGCTGGCTGATTTGAAAACTGAATATACTTCATATAAGGTAGCAACATAAATTTATATTATTTTCAACCGACTTCAAAAAAGGAGGTTCTCAATTCGTCTGTGTGTTTTTTTTATCTTGTTACGCGATTGTTCCTCCACTTGTAGACCGATTTGAAAAATTATTTTTATGTTTGAAAGGGTATACTCCAGAGGTGGTCCCATATAAATTTTATTCCTGAGGGATTGATAGTTTCCCCGTAAAACTCTAAATACCTTTCCTCCTAGCCGTGTTACAAAATATAAATCGAATCGACAGCTAAGGCTTAGACTCCACCTGCGTATAATGGCATTATTTGCTAAAATTACAGAAAGTTACATACATTTTATGTCAAGTAGCGCGGCACGTGAGTTCTGCGCATTACTTATGTCAAACTGACGATGTTTAGGGTCATTTATAATTAGTTCATAGATTTGATAAGAGATATCAGTAGTAAATTAGTACCACATCCTACATCCGATTATTGAAGCGTTTGGGCGAAACGACCGGCCAAATCTTTTACTTAAGTATACGTCTTCCAATTTCATACCTAATGGTTTTTATTTACTTGATTACAACATCTACAAACAAACAGACGATTTGCAATGCCAGGAACTCACATGGCGGCCGTGATTCATGTTATGAAATGAATGCAGTTTTGGTGATTATTATAATGCCTCTAGACGCATGTGGAGTCTAAGCGTTACTGTCGATTCGATTTACCTATCCTAAGGTGGGCTTATCCTCACTTGACGCCCTGAGTCACGCCGGTTTCTGAGTCAAACATTGAAGTCGGTTTTCTTTTTAGTTTTTAAAACATAATTATGAGATACAATTTTGAAATATAATGAGGTCTAAGGGATCATTTCATTCAATTTCAAAAACTTCAAACTCTTGATTAAAAAAAAAAACGTAAACAGGTTCACGACTGTATCCCCAAGGTGCGGTAGACATTCTCTCAATCTTTTTTTTATGTTACTTATTCCAGATCCTTTGAAGATGTCTAAGGGGGGTAGTCAGAGGCATGTCCAAACACATATTTGATACATGCCCACATCTTGCAGAAGTTAGTATTCCATACAAAAAAATATTTGTCATATAATCTCTGAAAATTTTTAGGTGAGAGCTCAAGCTGTACTTCGTCAAAACCAGACAGTAGACCACAGTCAGGAGGAACAGCTGAAGGAAGAAACGGCCGCGTTGAGAACACAGATAGAGTCACTCATATTGAAGCTATCCACTGCACAGTGAGTTGAATAAAATTCTTGCCTGTAATTCTTTTCAACTCTTCTTTTATACGCTACTAGAGGCATACCACAACGGCCTAGTACAGGGGTTCACAATCTTATTGCACTTCTTTTTATACTAGCTGTGCTCAGCGGTGCTACCTGAGGTCCATCGGGAATATTTCGCTTTTTCGGGATAAAAAGATGTGCTATTCCAGGCTATATATCTATCTCTGTGCCTTTCATCCAAATCTATTCAGAAGTTTTTGCGTGAAAGAGTAACAAACATCCATGCATCCTCACAAATTTTCGAGCAATAATTAAAAAACCTATGAATTTTGTTTCTGATTTTAGAGAGCAATGTTCAGAGCAAACCACAGAAGCAGAGAACGCTCGGAGGCGTGCTTCGGAAGCGTCGAGCGAAGCAAGCCGCGCGCAACAACGCACTGCTCGCTTGCACGCTGATCTTACACGGCTGTCGCAACAGCTAGAGTCTGAGAGAACACAGCATAAGTCACAAGTAAGTAGCATTCAAAAATATCAACAGAATTATAGCTCTGACCCCCCAGCCATTTCTTAAATTACGAGTATGTCTTGAACATACATACATACATACATAAGTCACTTATTAAGTTTTAACAGCTCTGATTATTTTGTTTAGTTCATCAGTACAATTCTGTTCTCCTTTACTTCCAGGTCTCTACACTAACCCAATGCTACAAATCTCAGATCAGTGACCTTGAAGCTAAACTCCAGAGAGAAACAGAAGTGTTGAAGAAACAACTCGCGGCGGCTATAGAAAGTGCTAAGGTCAGCAGGGCGGCAGCGGACGATTCGAATCAGAACCCTTATATGCTGCCCATCATACCGAAAGACGACAGTGATGGCGAGATGGACATCAATGTTTCTATGATACCTAGAGAAGAAGGAGAGGTTAGTACCTACAGGCTAGAGATATTTCTTCCACAGGAGACATTTTTACAAACTGTTTTACCTTCACAATGTAGGTATATGCAGGTGTGTAAACTATTGAGAAATATCACTTCCGGCTATCCGGAACTACTCGATGAATTTTAGTAAAAATCGGATATTATAACAATGAAAACAAGTGAATAACGATTAACAATTATATGATTTAGCCCAAATCTTCAGGCACTCAATCAATTGTAAACTAAACATGGCTCTGGCGTGTTCGATTCTGGCGACGGACAAAATGTTTCCATAGTCTGAATCAAAAATTTGTGATTTATTTATTCAAAACCGCAATGGAGAATAATAGCTAAGAAATTAGCCTAAGTTTCGATCTAAAATGGATCACCTAAAAAAAGCTAGGCCTCAAACCGTGTTTGTTGCCCTGGTTCTTCACGGTATTGGTCGCGAAGTAACAGGAGTAAAATCACCTAGTTTTAAGACGTTTCAAAGTGATCCCAGCGGTCCTACTGAATAAATGCTTTTTGACTTGACTTTGACTTTAATCCTAGTGTGGGGTAAGGACTTGGTTGAGTGTTATTATAAAAAACAGTATTATTATGTACTTTTATTTATTTAAACTTGAAGGGCAAAATATAGGTAGGTGCTGTAACAGCGCTGTGATGTTCAACAACCTGTATTCTCACAGAATTGAATGTTATTGTATTGTTGAGTTATTATTTTGTTATACACATTAATTACACGTAACTGCTACGTTCCAACTGAACCAACACTATTATATCAATGTTATACAAATAATTACAATACAGATTTTTTGTTCTGGAACTTATACTTATACTTTTGTATATTTGATTTACTCGTATGTATGGATGTTCTAGGAAAACAGTAATTTTTCATAAAAAAAAACCGGTGCACAGCTTGGCACGTGGCATAGCATAAAGACAAGGGGTAGCATACTAAAATTACCATCATTTTAAGTAGCCCTTATACTATTCTAGTTTATACTCTTACTATTCTAGTTCACAATCTACAATTCAACTCATAAGATTGAGCCAAGTGTACCTACTTCGTGGACCGTTCTAAAATACGAGTACCGTAATACGAGCATCTTTGTGTGCTTTGAGTGATAATTTACCTTCAGGGTACTTAAATAAATACTTAAGTAAGGGTTTTTATCGCGTCAATTTACCTTTTTTATTGTTTAATTGTAGGTTAGTTATTAGTAGGTTTGCTATTCTTCAGTGCTCTAATGTGTAATTGGTGTGTATAGGTTTGTTACTGTTCTCTACTTTTGTACACCGCTGTATTTCTGTATTCGACTATCCATCCTGTCCATACAAATGGTTGCCAGGAAGAAATCGCTCTTAGCGATATGGCCGCCCACTGTACAATTTGTTTATTTTTATATATTCTCTGTATAAGGTTCTATCTATTTCCGACGTATTTTAAAGAAATACTGATGTTTGACAGGGCTCAGAATCTGCACCGTCGCCTCCGCCGTCGAAGCCATATTTAAGTAGTGCGGGCAGCGGCCGGTCGCCGGTCCCTCTAGAGAGGTTGTTGGAGGAAGGAGTACCAGAGGATGAGTTACTCGATACGTCCTCGTTATCTCTGACTTCAGACCAAGAGATATCAGAGTTGAAGCGAAGACTCACTGCTCAACAGCAAAGGTATAAGCATAGTTTTTCAGGTTCATGTTTATACTTTGATCGTGTCTAAAGGACTTTTTGGTATAGTCAGTTTTAGGTTAAAAGAGATGGTTGTTTTAGAAAAGCAGCCTGTATACATGGCATCGGGTTCAGGGATATTCGGTTCGTGGGTTCGAATCCCGGCTGTGCATCAATGTATTTTTCATTTATGAAAGGAGAAAAGGATGTAGGAAAATATCAGGAGGAAGATAGGTCGATGGGGATACAACCGTGTATAGATTGCTTATTTCTGCTAAATGTGGGCAGACATCTTCGAAGGATCTTCATTAAAATTGATCTGAGAGAGTACCTTCCGAGCTTTAGGTACGTAAACAGTTGTGATCCTGTTGGATAATAAGATTTTTATCGTACAGAGTAAAACATGTGACCATTCTACTGTCTGAGTCTGAGCGGGAATGCGCGCGAATGGCTCAGCTCAGCGAGCTGCTGAAGGCAGAACTGCGGCGAGTGCGGGGCACCTCTCACAACGCGCACAACGCGGAATACATGAAGAATGTTACTTTGAAGGTAAGACGTCTGCTAGCAAATAACCGCTTAGTAGGGCATTTGGATGCATCGATTTGGTTTAAAAAAACACATCCCCTATCACTCTTCATCTCCGTATCCACTCCTTTCTTACCCATATCTTCTTTCACACAATCCATCCATCTTTTCTTTGGTCTACCTCTACTCGCATATCGATCCACATCCATTTCCATCACCCTTTTAGTTACGTGACTTTCATCCCTCCGCATCACATATTGCCCATACCACGCTAACCTATTGCTCTTCAACTTTTCAGTCACCGGCGCTACTTTCAGACTTCCCCTAATAGATTCATTCCTCACCTTATCTATTCGCGTCACACCGCACATCCATTAAAAAATACATCAATTCGATGAAAATCTGCGAAAAATAACGTTTATAGGTACTACAATAAGTAAGTTCGTACGAGTCAGTGGGCAACTCTGGTGACGGAGATTTTAGGCCGCCTTAAGGCCTCCGTTATGGCTTAACAACAATTGAACCTGCCCTCCGAAGCACGGAAGCACTCAGATGAAAATGCCACTGACGGTCACCCATCCACATACAGACCGTTTCGAAAGTTGCTTAACTTTGACGATCTATAAAGAACGACTAAGCAAGCACGACCACGAGCGCTTGGTTCAGAGGTACTACAATGGAGCAACGTAACTTTTTGAAGTATTTCATCGAATCGACGCATCCGAATGACGTTGTCCAATGCATAGGGTCGTTGGTAGTTTCCAATATCGTGTCCGCATTTCCCGACGAATAAACAAAATTCCAAGCCTAATGGCATTGCGTTGTGACATTTAAATGTCGCTTTGATCTATCTATCGCGTATAAGCTTATCGGCATTTAAAAAGCGGAGTTCTTTTTAAAAACATGTTTATAACATAACGTGAAACATGATAATGCATTTTATAAGCAAAAAATAGCCTTTACCTATATGTTTTGTTTGTTATGGTGCGCTCAAAAACATTTATTATTTTTTGTACTCAACAATATATCAATAGTACCTACCATAGATAAACAACAACTGTTTTTATCCGAATACTAGCTTATAGTATAATTCATTAGTCAATACTTATTTACTTAGAAATAAACTACAAAGACGAAATATAGTTTTCACCGGAAATGCTATTTTATTATGGTCAGCTTATCATCCGCATAACCTTTTATGAATGCAAAAATTTGTAGAAATACCACGGAATAATACTGTAGCAATTAGATTTTTTAGTATCACTGAATAATACTGTAGCAATTTTTGAGATGAATATTTTTTGGACGCAGTTCCTTACGCTCCCACCTGGAGACGAGCGTGGGAGATTGGTCCCGGTGCTGCAGAAAATACTGACCCTCACGAACGAAGAGACGCAGAAGATACACGCGATCGCCAAAGGTATAACATTTATATTACAAACACGGTATAATCACCTACCTAAAAAGACTAGTGACATTTTTACATAGTCGCATCTGAGTGTAAATGGCTCCTCGTTCATAAGAACGCAATCGAGAACCAACTCGAGAAGGAAGGTGTTGTCGGTGCGTGGCGAGAAGTTTCCATTCTATACGTGTTACTGTTAAATGTCTGTGAAAATATTACGCGCTCTCTCTATTACATAAATGTGCTATGAGGATGATTGGTTTATGTTGCTGTTCCGAAATTAATTCTTATATTGCCCAATAAAATTTCTTCGTTTGCGGAATCCACGCCATGATTTTGGGTTTAAATTGATTTTACTACGTATCGTATAAAATGTTAGGTATTATTAGTACAAAATTTTCTTCCTAGATTTTCATTCATTGAGGAGTGGAATTTTAGCGATACAATTTGAACTGATTGCGTGGTGTTTGTTGTTGTATGTAGATGATAGAAAAGTGCCCTATTAGACATAATTAGACAGATAGAGATTATAACAAAAGTTTATTTTCAGGCCTAGATCCTAATCCAAACAAGGGATGGGGCAGTTACTTACCCTGGCCAGGGGGAAGCAAGTAGAAAGCTAAAATATTTAATAATAATATCCGTTTATTCTATATAAATAGCTTTAGATAATAATAAACGGTCTTCTAGGTTTTTTATACGTTTGGTGACCCATTTTGTCTAAAACAAAAACAAAATGTATACAGTTGGCATATTGTTTAAACTAGTGCCCATGTGCCCATCATCATGATAAAAAAAAAGGATTTCGGTTTTTTTTAATTAAAGTTTAAGCGGGTGCACCCTATAATATAATAATATATTTTAATAATACAAGTAGATTTAAAAATATATTAAATGATAAAGTTCAGTTAATTTAAAATATATCTGTGATTACTGTTTTGACAAAGTTTCTCAAATTATATAATGTAAGCATTTTCTGTTGCGTTTATGTCTAAAATAAATGATTATATAGAATAGATTAGATTCATGAAGATCGTGAAGCGATTTCTTGTTAAATTATTATTATCATTGTAATTATACGACCTTGCTTATTAATTAGTTATCCTTTGTATCATCTACTTTAATAAAACAATGAAAATAGCATAACTTCTATAATTCATTGATAGTGCGTAAGATAAGATAGATTATTTACATTGCTTTAAATTCAAAATTAAAGAAAAAATACAGAAATACCTACAATACTATGATTACCATAATATACCGGAAATATGCAGGCCACGATTTTTGTTATGCAAGAATGGAACTCGCACCTCTTCTAGTACTGGTGTCACTGATGACATCATTGAGTTGATAAAGAAATGGTAAGAAATAAACAGATGCGTGAGTGTTATCCGCGGTCCTTCGGGAATACTTCACATTTTCGGGATAATTATCCTATAAAATCTAGTGTCTTCGCAGTTATATACCTTCTTAACAGATTTCATACAAAGTTCAGTCGTTTCAACGTGAAGCATTAGGTACCTAACAGACTATTGAAGACAGACGGCTATTACCCAATAAGTAAAACGCTGTAAATATGTTGTTAGGGTAATTGAACTTTATGTAGGCAAAGCTAGGCGTATTGCCCAGTTTTACTGCAGTTGACAACATACATTATAAAATGTATTATAATGAATGATATTATGTAGATAATATTAGCATTATCACATTTTACATTCGTTGATTGAAACTATTAGTTTTGTAAAAATGTAAGTGTCGCCTAAAACCGGTACTTAAACAAAAAAAAAACGTAAACAGGTTCACGACTGTATCCCCAACGTGCGGTAGACATTCTCTCAGATCTTACTTATTCCAGATCCTTTGAAGATGTCTAAGGGGGGTACTTAAACAAAGCCAGTCGCATATACCGTGATCGTTATGGCATTCGATTATAGTTACCTACTAGCTGCGCCCGCGACTTTATTCGCGTGGGCTCATTAGTTTTCCCGGTTTTCCTCTTAAATCCCGATCCTGACAACCTCTTCTTTCTTCCAGTGAAATTCCCATTCAAATCCATTGAGCTGTCCCAGAGATTAGCCCAGACAGACAGACAAAAGTTTGTGTTTTAGTATCGTGTAAATAACTTTATGCACTGGAGAAAAACACAGATTTTGAAATCACAGAGTAAACACTTCAATTTTATTTATATGTATGTATTGATTATTTTTTACAAAATAAGTTATTGAAACAAGTTTTGTGGGCAACAATAAACTATCTAAGGTACCTATCTAAACAGGTATTTCATTATTAAATAAGCTCCTATTATGTTTTAAGTGTTTGCTCACTCAAGTGTCTCATTGCATTGCTAGCATTAGGAATGTTTGACATCATTGGACATTTGCAAAAATTAAACTTAAAAATATTTTCTTTTCATTGTTTTGAAAACACTAATATTGCAGAAAAATGTCCATTAAATAATGCTGGTAATTTTTCACACAGCATCATCTAGGCCCAAAATAAGCAAAGCTTGTACTATGGGAACCAGATAACTGATATACTACTTGTTTGTAAATACATACTTATACTTTATATACATAGAAACACCCAGACCCGAGACAAATATCTGTAGGTCATACAAACATTTGTCCCGCGGCGGGGATCGAACCCGCAACCTTCTACGTCGCAGGCGGACCTTCGCCCACTGCGCCACAGAGGTATCCATATTTTTTATATATATAGAATATTATAAAAAAATACTAAGTAATTATTGTTATGGTACAGCCTTTTTACCATAAAGGCTTATTTTAGAGCATCTTAGCCTGGCGCCTGCGCCTGTGCCCACTGACACACGCAAGACCTAGAAAAGACGTGAAACGTATGATGCATCGTGGATAAATAAATATAACTATGAAGCCAAATAGAAAGAATTAGACACATTTACATAATTATGTGTCTGCATACATTCCGATTCCAGTCAACCTATTTATCAATCACTTAACACTTTCAAAGAAAGCATAGTGAAATGTGTTAAATGGTAAGTAATTAATGTAGATAATTATGCTAATAAATAAAACTTACTTTTTACTTTACCACTATACTAAAGCCTAGTTCGGACTAGGCTAGTATTTTAGTCGAGTAGCGAGTAGTTTAGTAGTAAATAAAAATTTTTGAAAAAAAAAATTGAACCGACTTCATAGAACACAAACAGAAGAACCTTCTACACACTAAAAAGAGAAAAATAAGAATATAATTTGAAGTCGACTATCGTTATACGACTGAAAACAACTGTTACTATTTCGAATGAATTATGCTTACCTACTTACCTAATGAACTTCAGTGATGGTAATAATTTAGCGATAGAATAATATTTTAACATCATTGGGTAGGTAAAGGGTAGTTAGGTACCTATCTGGTACGGTCAATCAGCCAACATTCAATGAACGCTTGGTGTTGATTCAACGCTAAGTGGTAAGACCATTTGATATTTTTTATGGAGAAAATTTAATGAAACTTACCGCTTATCGCGTACTGTTTCATCGGCATCTTAAATTGCTGGAAAAAGGCCTAATGTGGAAAAGACTGGCATGAACCTCAGTTTGAAAATCATAAAAAAGAAAAAAATCAAAACATCCGTTTGCGACGCCTATCATATGAGTGTCTAATTTTAGTATAGCCGCATAGCATCTTATGAATTAAGGTAAAATATGTTTATATTTGTAGATAAACTCTTTTAATTACTCTCAGTTACATATTACCAATGAAAATAACGAATATTTCCTGATAAAACAAAAAAGATATAGCTTTGACATTATTGATTGCATTTCCCGGGCAAGCCGCTCACGGCGCATGTGCGACGAAAATCTACTTGGAAAATTCGTGTCTGCGGTGCGGCTGGTAAGGTGAGTTTTTCATTTTCATTAGTGAATTATTTACACTAGTTTCTCCAAAACTAAACTCTTTGTTTAATAGTTGTGTCCAATTTAATGTGATTTCAATAGTTGTAAATACAAATAATCACCAAGTGAGTTTAACGATCTATCAAAGAAAGCCAAGATCGAACCGGCTCGGATAATTTCGCAATTACGCAATTTGTTTTCGTAATTTTGTCTAGCCCCCTATAAAAATGAATTAAATAGGTACTACAATAAAAAGCAACTTTACCTATACAATTTTTCATTAATATAATTAGTCTCATAAATCTATGCAGGTTCTATATCTGCTTAGATCATTTTGGTGTAAATTACACAACCATAGTGAAAGCTTGGGTGTAAAGAAATTTTGTAAGAAACAAAAACTACCTAATCTAGACAATGAAAAATATTTTTAGGAATCTTCCAGAATAAAAGTACAATGTCATTATTATGATAATGACATTGTCATTTTGTTTTGAAAGTCACCATGACTATTATTGACCATGCCTCGCAGATGCGAGCAGTCTTGCTTTTGATGTGTAATTTATGTAGCATGTGTAAATTGTGTAACGCTCTTACATTATTACCTACTGCACTTTATGTTAACAACATCATAATGTCATCGTTGGATGCTGTAATGCATGCACAAAATGGATGCTGAAAGAAGCCCATGTGTGTCTGAAGAGCCGGCACGTTGTGCGACATGCGATTTTATTCTAATTCTGAAACATAACATCTACTTAGGTAGTGCTAGTACAACCGGCTATATAGATCATCTTCTTTATTTAGATCGAATGCACTTACCCTTTGTTTTGTAATAAACATTCACCGCAGTTGCTTAGTAAAAGCGTGTGGTTTCAGTGATGTTACAGCTAGGATTTTATATGGTGTTAAAGATTTCAGCATAATATTTCCTTGTCTACTGAACTTTTAATTAGGTTGGTACCTTGATAGTTGATACCTTCACAGGTATACTTTTCTCAAGCTGGGTAAAGGTGCCGGATGGTTAGCCTGGTTTGGCTAGGTATCTCTTCGCGCCGATCAATAAACTTTTGCACTTTCGACCTTTGTAGTGGCATTTGAAGATGCAATTCCAATAAGTTTTGCGTAAGCTCTGAAGATTGTACCTACGTAATATTTTATGTTTCGTAAAGGCAAACTTAACAGACGATTATGTACCTACTTCCTGAAATCTGAAAGATACTATACAATCCTTTATAGTAAATATAATTACCTACAGTGTCTCAAATTATAAATTGGTGGAAATCTTCTCAAAGCATTAAACAAATCTGAAGGTGCTTAAAAAGTAGTCAATACGTGCGGTTCGTGAAATTGGTGGTTGACGTATCGGAACGATATCGTTAAGGATATTTTATGCCTAGCGAAAACATTCGCAGTAGGAGTAAAAGTCTATATTTGGAAAGGCAGGCCCGCTCTGTATCGATGTCCCGGACCCTATGCGATGCGCAAGCTCGGGAGAGCGTTCTTATGAAAATATTCGAGCCCATTTCAGTCTTGAACTCCATTCAGGTGCAAGAAGTGTCCTGTAAAATCATACTTAGCTTAGGGAAAGGTGCTTATTTTATTGCTTGTTAGTAATCTGTGTACCTGGTGTCAAAAATGATTGCGAGTTAAATTACGCAATCCGTGTATAGGTATCGCATTCTTAGTAACGATATATCTACCTACGTATTCATTGCGCTCGATACGACAGTGTCGTTTGCCCAATTAATGGTGCTGGCCAATGGTGCAAATGACACTACGGGGAGTAGGAGACCTCTAAGTAATGTTAAGATTCACGAAAGCATAATAGGTAGGTAGGTACATAGATGTGAGAATTTGAACGATAAATTAGGTAAATTTAATTGTTGCATTTTATCCTAGAGTTGGTTGATCATCGCTGTTCTTCGTATTTCGTTACAAGATGGGTAAAGAAAAGACTCACATCAACATTGTGGTGATCGGGCATGTGGACTCGGGCAAGTCCACTACCACTGGTCACTTGATCTACAAATGTGGCGGAATCGACAAACGAACTATCGAGAAGTTTGAAAAAGAAGCTCAGGAGATGGGCAAAGGATCTTTCAAGTATGCATGGGTAAGTAGATTTCATCTTTTATTTTCTTCCATCTCGGAAGAACTCAGGGTTTATTTTCTTCCAAGGTCTTCCTGAAAGCATAATGTAAGGTTTTCGTTGTAAAATATTGTTATTTCTTCCTAGGTGCTTGACAAATTAAAAGCAGAACGTGAACGTGGTATCACGATAGACATCGCCTTGTGGAAGTTTGAAACTGCAAAATACTATGTCACCATCATCGACGCCCCTGGACACAGAGACTTCATCAAGAACATGATTACAGGAACTTCTCAGGTAGTTACCTTTTTTTTCTTAACGTATCATGTCCCACTGCTGGGCAAAGATCTCCTTTAGCTTCCAGTCTTTGCGCTCCAAGGCCACGGTTTGCCAGTCTGGTTCGAATGCATTCAGATCGTCTCGCCACCTTTTCCTGGGTCTGCCGCGTCGTCTTCGACTGTTTTCAGGCACCCACTGAGTGACAAGCTTCACCTAACGTTCTGGGTGCATTCGAGTTACCTAATCCTTCATAATCAATTACCTCAATAATGAAACAGGATCGAGAGTCGAGACGAACTTTAAACACAATAACATTAACATCCTATTGCGAGGTGACCTTTAAGTATTTGACCTTTATTTATATGTGACCTTGCTCTTTCGAATGTAAGATATTTATGAATCTATTTGGTGATATTAACAAATTTCAACAAATGGAAGGAATCTAGGCCCTACATTTTTCCTATGGTAAACTGGAATTGCGTCCTTTAGATACGGGGAATGTTTTTAAAATGTATAGACGAAAGATATTTAGGGCCACGGTAAATTAAACTGGTATCTCCAATGTTTTGTATTGCAACCAGGCTGACTGCGCTGTGCTGATCGTGGCAGCCGGCACCGGAGAGTTCGAAGCCGGCATCAGCAAGAACGGACAGACGCGTGAACATGCCCTGCTTGCCTTCACTCTTGGCGTGAAACAGCTGGTTGTAGGCGTCAACAAAATGGACTCCACAGAGCCACCCTACCACGAAGCACGCTTCGAGGAGATCAAGAAAGAAGTGTCTTCTTATATCAAGAAAATTGGTAAGTATCGTTCTGTTCTTCTGTGTGATTATCGTAAAAAATTCAGCAGCTAAATGATAGTTGATAGTGCGAAATGCTTTTACCTTTACTTTGTAACACAGTTTTGCAACAACTTATCTACTTTTTAGGTCGGAGCCGCATAACAACCGCATATAATTAGATACTAAGTTACTATAATTGGTTACGATATGACTTGCCAAACACTAAAGTGGGTTTATGTTTTACAAAACTAATTTGTATTACTTATAAAAGTACCTACTGTTCGGTGACCTTGAGTTGCCGCAGTCCTCTCGAACGAATCAATAGAAATGTTGTCTCGTAGGCTACAACCCGGCGACGATCGCCTTCGTGCCCATCTCCGGCTGGCACGGAGACAACATGCTCGAGCCCTCGGACAAGATGCCCTGGTTCAAAGGGTGGACCATCGAGCGCAAGGAGGGCAAGACTGAGGGCAAGTGCCTCATTGAGGTACAGACCATGAATCTTGCTTTCTTTTCAGACACGAAAATTCACGCTCGATCGATCTTTATCTATTGGAGAATCGAAATTCGATACTTTATTTACTAGTCGATCGTTATCCTCCAAAATATAGGTATAGGTAATGATTGGTTTTCCTTTAAAGTATTTTTAATCGAAGGCTAGCATGACGACTTTTTATAATGGAAACTTACCTTCCTGCATTCTTTGCAGGGCGTTTGATGCCCTTAAAGTACATTTAAGAACGAAAGGTGCTGTGCATATTACCTACCTAAATAAACCAACCTGTTTATGATAAAATTGGTTGGCGCACTAAAATCTATTATCGTATTTCTCCGCTCATTTAAAGAGAATGTGTTAGCACACAGTTCAAGGTTGTGCGTAGAATTCCAACCAATCTAATTCCAAAAGCAAGCAACTCTTAGAACAAGTTTTAATTTGCAAGTTTTATTAGCCACCATTACCATTCCAGACGAGTTTGTTTCCTGTTTTTTTTAATACATTGATATTAGCACAGATTTAAATGCCAGCATTAAAATATTGGAAGAAATTTATTAATTCTTAACAAAAATAAACCATCAATCAAGCATACGAAATGCTTGATTGATGGTTTCATGAAAAAGCCCGTAAAAGTCCAGTAGACAAATATTCTGAATTGAGTTCAGGATGTGGTACTGGGGCAGTATTTCCGTTCTTTTTTTCGTTTGTTTGATGAATATTCGGATGTTTCTTACTACGATTTCTGACTTCAAGGGCCAATTTGGTTTGGATTGTTCCTAGATTAGGATCGTGTTTTAACGTTGATCTTATCGACCGAATACAATATAGCTCGTAGTAAGAAACATTCATATTCATCAATGTTGGAGTACCTTTTGACTAGAAGTTATTCCAGGCCCTAGACGCGATACAGCCCCCGTCTCGGCCTACGGAGAAGCCACTCCGCTTGCCTCTTCAGGACGTGTACAAGATAGGAGGCATCGGGACTGTGCCGGTCGGACGTGTTGAGACTGGCGTGCTGAAGCCTGGTAAGATTTACATGTAACTAGTAGATGGACGAGACGCCAAAAAATACTAGGCTGATCTTGAATGGGCGATCTTTAAACGCTTGATAGATCACTGTGTCCCTTTTAATCATCATCATGATGTCATTGTCACCCACTGCTGGCAACTTCCCGCTCTAACGACACTGTTGTGTCCCTCTTGGTACATGTAAATTCGCCCGAAAGTCGTTTTCCAGTCACTCTGAACGTCATATTAAGTAATATGAGAGTGACTTCTATGACTACCTTTGTACAGCAAGGACACTGATTTCTAATATTGCGATGAGACAGTTCTGTTGAGCAGTTACGAAATTGTCTTTGGTTTTTTAATACATATTATTATAGAGAATGCCCATATTATGCAGACTAGACCACGTGGAGATTAAATTAAAGGAAACACGTTTAATCAAAAAACTGAAAACATGTTGCAATTTAAAAACTTGTCGAAAACAAGTTGGGTACCTACTTTAAAACCAAATCTCATTGAATGTGCCAAAAATATAGAATGTAGACTTCAAAAATCATTCCTTGTAGATTGGTTTCTTAGTTAGATTAAAAATTATGATTGATGATGCTGAAGTGGGATAAGATACGCATCTTATGATTGCCATCTAGTAATGCAATTTATTTACGGAGGATTTATCATTTTAACGTTATCTTTTTACAAGTGGTTCCCAGAATTATTTTATTGTTTTCAATAATTCTGAACTAGTAAATTCTATTCCGCGTTATACATAGTTTTTAAACTTTACATACCTACCTAGTCAAATAAAACTAAAACTACTCTACAAGGAAAAAGATTTCTGTAGGTACAACATTTAGCAAACTACGAAACTTTATCACTGATTTGCGAACATTTGTAACTATTTCACGGACTTACCTACGTACCTACGCCAATTCAAACATCGGTTTTTCGTTCGCGGCTCAGTTGGTGATGAAACCCTTTACTCGCAGCTCAGATTTCTTAGCGAAAATTACATACCTATTATTTTCATTCTCTGCTTGAAGTTATTCACGAAGAACCTCTTTGAAGAGCACTTTGATAAATCCATCCACGACACTGCTTGAAAAAACGGCTTGTTCCATTTAGTCATATACTAGTATGTTCGTATGAGTCAGTGGTTTGCCACTGACCTATACGAACATAGACGGAGTTTTTAGGCCGCCTTAAGGCCTCCGACCTTAATAGCCGGGACCGACAATTTAACGTGGCTTCCGAAGCACGGAAGCGCTCAGTAAAAAATAGTGACACAACGAGAAGACTGTCGGTGTTGTTAAAATTTCCTTGTACACTGACACAAAAGAACTGGTGGCAGGACAAGAAGACTCGTCTGAAGGGTGTTATGTTGTGCAGGCATGGTGGTGGTGTTTGCGCCGGCCGCCATCACCACCGAGGTGAAGTCTGTGGAGATGCACCACGAGGCTCTGCAGGAAGCCATGCCCGGAGACAACGTTGGCTTCAACGTCAAGGTTAGACAAAACCTTCGTTAGTATAGTATTTCCATCTCACGAAAGCGGTTTGGTCTTAACTATGTGTGTACATGCACGTTGTTTGTGTGCGTAAACGTTGGAACCTGGAGCCTTATTGTGTAATTCAACTGGCAATGGACATGGGCTTCATTTTGACATTTGAAACCCATTCTGGACTTCAATTGTCATTTTCCTATTATGTGATTGGTTGAGCTCTATTGGGATGACAACTGGTAATGGATTTCAAATTAGACAATAAGGCTGCTGGTCTGTGGTTGGAACGCTCCATGGATGAATGAGCGTTCAGTATCGCGTGTGTGCGTAACACAGAAACAAATCTACACACACAATTAAGACCAACTCCTTGACCGCCTTCGTGATATGGAACAACTATAGACAATGTACATCGTTAGTCTTTTCAGATAACTACGAAGAGCGTCAAATTACCATTAAGTAATGGGAAGCGCTTCATAAATGGGAGCATTAATAAGAAAGAGAATTAATATAATTTGGCTGGTTCTTGTCATTAGGTATACATACAATACGGAAAAACCATATAATCAACTAGGTACTCTACTCTTATTTATGGCGCAGTGGGCAAAGGTCCGCCTGCGATGCAGAAGGTTGCGGGTTCGATCCCCGCCGCGGGACAAATGTTTGTATGACCTACAGATATTTGTCTCGGGGCCTTTGTGTTTCTATGTATAAGTATTAGTTTATGTATGTATTTACAAACAAAAAGTATGTATGTAGTTTATCAGTCATCTAGTACCCATAACACAAGCTCTGCTTACTTTGGGGCTAGATGATGCTTTGTGAAAAGTCCAGCATTATTTATTATTTATGAACAAAATAAAATACACTCATAGCATTACTGTTCCAGAAACAGATAATTAATGTATAGAAAATCTAAAAGACATTTCCTTACAGAACGTGTCTGTGAAGGAGTTGCGCCGCGGATACGTGGCTGGTGACTCCAAGAATGCTCCGCCAAAAGGCGCATCCGATTTCACTGCTCAAGTAAGTTTCTTACAGAAATCCTCATGCAATTTCTAGTCAAATTAGGTTGTATTTGCTTTGTTTAGTCTGGTCCTATGCCTTTTCAGAGTTCGCGGTATGTCGCGAAGGCATAGAATTCTATGTGATAATGTCCTACATTATGTTTGTTGAGTTGGATAATAGATTTTGTGAATCTTTGTGCTTTTAAACCGTACAAATTGTACTTCCTACTACTTATTCGCACCTTCTTATAATGCATTTTAAGACAGGAAGGTAAGTAGGTTCTCGTTTTTAAATAGCAAAACAGGTTGTTGTGCTATACTAGATTGCAAAACGTGTTCTGAAACCAATGTCATTAGAATGTGCTTTTGTAATTCAATTTCATTTTTTTTTTCCGGTCTTTTGCAATGCACTGTACATAAATTGGGTGGTTTTTCTAGCCTAGTTTGAATAACGATGGTTTACCTACTCTATTACATATTAAATACAATTTAATGACATTCATTTAAAATCAATAATCATTAAATAGGTAGGTACTTAAAAAAAATTACTCAATAAGTAGGTATTTTAATATTGTGTTTTATCTGAGCCCCTAATTTCCTGCTTTTGTTCGGTTTGGTTTCAACATATTCCTTATCCGAGGACCTTGAATATTCATGGTACAGTTAGCAACGAAAGTCGATAAACAGCACGACTTTTTAAAACTCCATTACTTTTAGATTTCCAAGAAAAAAATAAACTTTTCTTAAAAAATTCTATTTGACCTGTAATTGGACTAAGCTCTTCAGGATTTGTCCATATGTTGGCCATGATGTTACGGATTTCAAAAATACACTTATTTGTGAAACATCAAATGTAAATCGACTTTAGTTGCTGACTGTACCTACATATTTCTATATTTTCCTATATTTTGTAGTATGCGATCTATTATAGACTCAAAACTCGGAAAAATATTAAAAATTCAAGAGGATGGATTACTGAAAGAAATTATTTCAGTTTACGGATATGTAGCTTGCAACCTTTTTAAGCTTTATTTAAACAAACGAACACTATTCTTTAGTCTAAATCAGTTTTCTCTTCACTCTTTATCTAGATCTGGGGTCTTATTGTGTAATTAAACTGGCAATGGACATGGGCTTCATTTTGACATTTGAAACCCATTCTGGACTTTTTTCGTATTATGTGATTTGTTGAGCCCTATTGGGATGACAACTGGGAATGGATTTCAAGTTAGACAACAAGGCTCCTTGCTGTATGAGCTTACATCAGCTTAGTTAGGTGTTGTAATAAAGCGGTTGTTGCTTAGGTTATTGTGCTGAACCACCCGGGTCAGATAAGCAACGGCTACACTCCAGTACTGGACTGCCACACGGCGCACATCGCCTGCAAGTTCGCCGAAATCAAGGAGAAGTGCGACCGCCGCACTGGTATGTCCTTCATTATTTCGGGATCTTAAATATGCGGCAATTCCGCTTCCTGACTGTAAATGGACCGAATACCTTAAGTCGCGGCTTCACTCACGGTACCATAGAATTGTTCACAATTTTATGGGATTACCTAAGTGTCTAAACACTTACGCAGCAGAAATTCGACATGATTACGCCAGCAATGCTATTTGAATTACTGACACATTATGCCGAAATTATTTCATACATTTTTGACAGCATTTCTGCCTCGTAAGTTCGGCATAGTGTGCTCACTCGCTAAGTTAGGTATAAGTGCCTACTTAATGTTTTTAGGGTTCCGTACCTCAAAAGGAAAAAACGGAACCCTTATAGGATCACTTTGTTGTCCGTCTGTCTGTCTATCTGTCTGTCAAGACCCTTTATCTCGGGAACGCGTGGAGGTAACGAGTTGAAATTTAAACCGTATACTCAGGTCTACGTCCCTTTAAGCTGTGAAAAATCAAACTTCTACGTTAACGCAAAAAAAAAGATACGGCCGTTTATGCCGCAAAAAACGTGTATTTCGGCACTCATGTAAATCAAAATTCATAGGGTACTTCCCGTTGACCTAGAACTATTAAATTTGGCAAGTAAAGTAAGTTTTAATCCTAATACTAAGTGGTCAATAGGTCCGGGACTCATGGACCCAAGATCATTCAACACAGCTGGGCACACCTTCCTTTTTCGTCAATCTCCCCTATCCTTCGCAAATCTAGCCCATTTAGGACCCTAAGACAATATGAACGATGTCTTCGATAAAATTGTTATTGTGCAGGCAAAACAACGGAGAAGGATCCGAAGTCCATAAAGTCTGGTGACGCGGCCATCGTGAACCTGGTGCCGACCAAGCCTCTGTGCGTGGAGTCCTTCTCCGAGTTCCCGCCGCTCGGCCGCTTCGCCGTGCGCGACATGCGGCAGACCGTCGCCGTCGGCGTCATCAAGGTAACTCAAACACACGCTACCCACCCACGCAGGAAGTCATTCTTGATAGAGCAACGTTCGAAACGGTCTGTAAGTGCGTGGGTCTGGGTCATCTGAGCGCTTCCGTGCTTCGGAGGGTACCGGTCCCGGCTATTTAAGTCGTTAAGCCATGACCGAGGCCATAAGGCGGCCTAAAAACTCCCGTCACTGGAGTTGGCCACTGACGAACTTGCTTTTTAAACACATTATGAGCGTTACAACTCCACAAAATTATCTCTACAGTTCAGCACACGAAGACGCGATGCATAAACTAATAACAACATTCGGGATGGATTTAATTAACAACACTCCTCTGTTTCTTCTGTGAGTGTATCCCATACTGTCTCGGTATGAGCTGGCTGACCCTAGCATACCTATGTAGTAAGAAAAGGGCAGCGTGGATGGTTTCAGAAATCGCGGACACTGAGAATGTCTTTAGAGATCAGAAGGTTTCATAGCCAATTGAGGATTTTTAATTTAATTTACCAATTTTCTAGAAGCTAAGGCAGTTCTTATTGTTTATTGCAGAGTGTCAATTTCAAGGAGGTGACTACCGGTAAAATCACAAAGGCCGCCGAGAAGGCCCAAAAGAAGAAATAACCACGGGGCACCTCAAACAAAGCACGGTTGCCGTCAACCATCGTTAGCAAGGGCGCTCCGTCCCTTGATAAATGTGTCCTGTTGATGTCGAACCGTTGTCGCGTACGCATCCCCGTAGTGTCTCCCTATAATCGGAGCTTCTTCACTGGTCACATCACTCTCGTCCTTTACTTATGCATTTATCATAGCACGATTTTAAAGTTAGTTCGTTTTAGTTACGCTTATGTCTTAAGTTTATATCTTTGTGATTATTTTAGTCGTAAGTTATTCGTCAAGTTTGAGTTTCCTCATTTGAAAGCTCACTATGTTTTGATTTTTCACCGAAAAGAGTTTAGGAGGAAAGGAACGGAGTGGTTGTTAAATTTTTAAACCATTTTTAAAGTACTAAAATCAACTGTTGACTGTTAAACTAAGAATCGTATGTGTACTCACTCTTAAATCTATTGTATTCCATGTAATGAATTTGTGATCATAAAATGTAGGTACATAAAACTTGTGAAGTGTAGATCTTACACTATGATCAATAAGAGATAAGGTTTAAGTTCTACACTACAGTATCTAAATTTACTTGAGGTAGACTATCATTTTAGATATTTCATGACTTTCCACGTTAGTTGCTAGGGTAATGTAAAATTGTGGTAAACATCAGAGTGTAGAGGAGGATCTTGGTTGTAAACCGTATCGTATCCTTGTGTATTAGGTAGAAGTATGAGAAAAACGTTGAAAACGTTTGAAAATTCTGAAACTTTGTAAGATTAGAAGCAGCTTTATGTTCCTAGAGTGGTTAATGTAGTATTTTGTGTTGACAAAAACTACGCGATTGTGTAATGTAATGGTTTGAACATTTCAATCAGTCCATTTATTTTCTCATATAGGTACTTGGTATTCAAGAAACTAACTAACCCCATTGTACCCTCTGAAGAAATCTCACATTCATTTTAAGCTAAATATAACCTTGTAATTTTTTCAATAATTTTGTAAAAACAGTCTCTTTTTAGTCCGATAATAAATGAAGAAGTTCAGATACTTGTTTTAATTGTTATCTATTTAGATCTATTTATTTACCTATTTAGGTAGGCACCCTGTTTATTTAATTATTTTAATCGACACTCTCATTTCTAGTGAAATAGAAACATCACTTGCGTTGCGTAGGTTGGTACCTACCTAACTAACCTACGTTTGCCGACTACAACATTAAAATGCGAATGACAACGAAAGATCAATCTAAGTACCTACTCTTTCTACCTACCTACCTATCCTATAGATCAAATAACTTAGGCCCTCAATCAAGTGCGACTGTCAATGCGTTAGCATCTAATAGTTTGTGGGCTGGACCAACTAAGATATGGACATAGACCATGTGCAATAGGTAGTAAAAGTAAAAAATTCAAGTTAAAAAGTTGGTTGAATGCACTGAGGTTAAACTAAACGTCCGAAACTCCGAAAGGGTTATCAGAGGCACGACCGAACAAAAAATTTGGTCCTAGGAGGAATAAAACACGTAGGTAATCCTGACTGATATACTAAAAAAAATAATAGGGTAGGTATCGCTCAAGAGACGAACAAAAGATGTAGATTCCGTGTCATTCGATTTAGGCTGCTATTGCCGCTCGAACAGTTGAGTGGATAGCGCCGGCCGGCCGTTCATGCGGCAGTAAAAGTTTTATCGCGGCGACAAATTTATTCGCACGGCGGCGGGGCGATTGAACGCCGCGCGATTACGCCCCGGCGCGCCGGAGCGTAATCGCGCGGCGTTCAAACATGGTTCAAACAAACTCACGCCATACAACTTACAAGTCATTTCCCTACCAGTGTCGAATCTGAATGATCTGAATAAATGACGCTGAGCGCTCACGCTCATTCGCTTATGCTGAGCAATGAAAAACTTGAAAAAGTCGTAGTCCAGCGATAGAACTATAATATACTCGCTTCAATAATAAATTGAGAGCCAGAGTTGGCCACTGACTCATACGAACTTGCTTACTATTTTTTTTATAATAATAAATACTTACTCGCTACTCGACTAACAACCTAATCCTAATCCATACCCATCATAACATAATAACCCAGGGCGTCGACCTGGCGCAGGCGTCGGTCGACACCGACACTGAAATACCCATAGAATTTTTTAAAGGTGTGGTCATGGAATGCAAAGATTAGCATGGTACCTTTTTGGCACAGAATGGATTGGAACTCATTTCTCTAAATCCGTGACGTGCAAATACCATGAAATACCATACCGCGAACACTGCACTTCTGTCTGAAATTCATTTTGAGCTCAGCGATGTCAATGTCATTTGTCACACACATTTTAGTAAACAATCCAAGTGTCAGTAAATGAATAGCTGTCAAATTGTATAATTAATAATTTGTAGGTAAATGAAGTTTAGTTTCACAAAGGGAGCGAACGGTATACAGCAGGTTAGAGCTGTTTTATTTACGTTTGCGATACCAACGAACGAGCTGGTCTAATGATAACGAAACATGATGACGTGTGCCTTGCCGTAAGTGAAAGTAACAAATAGTGGTAGGAGCAGTACGCGTAGGCCTTCAATATCGGTTGAGTGTTCTGGTGCCTGCAGTGTCTCGCGAGCCGTGGTTCCGTTCACTTGACTTTACATTACAGTTTGCCCCGCGGGTTTACCTAACAAAAATGTGTGGAATTTTCGCCTATATCAATCATCTTACGCCTAAAACCCGGCGTGAAATTTTAGAATTACTTGTCAATGGATTAAAACGCTTGGAATACCGTGGATACGATTCAGCCGGTGTCGCCGTCGACGCCGCCGATTTGAAGGATATTGCTGTGTTGAAACGCAAGGGAAAAGTCGCTGCACTCGAAGAGCTGCTTCAGGAACGGAGCGCCGAGCTGGCTGTGGAGGAGAGCGTGGAGTCCCACTGTGGCATCGCGCATACGCGCTGGGCTACACACGGCGAACCCAGTGCCGTCAACTCGCACCCGCAGCGCTCCGGAGAAGACAACTCCTTTGTTGTCATCCACAATGGCATCATCACCAACTATAAGGAAGTCAAAACTTTCCTAGAAAACAAAGGATATGTCTTTGAATCCCAGACTGATACTGAAGCTATTGCAAAGCTTGTTGACCACATTTACAACCAACACAAGAACTACAGTTTTCAGGAATTGGTTGAGCAGGTAACTCAACAACTTGAAGGTGCTTTTGCTCTGTGCTTTAAGTCTCGGTACTTTCCCAATGAATGTGTAGCTACTAGGAGAGGCAGTCCGCTGCTTGTTGGTATTAAAACAAAGCGTCGCCTATCTAGTGACCATATCCCTATTATGTACACAAATAACAAAGCTACTAGAGGAGTGGTACCATCTGTGCCACGTGTCAACAGTCATGCCCACTTCGAACCGGAGGAGGAAAGGGATGTTGAATATTTCTTTGCCTCTGATGCATCTGCAGTTATTGAACACACCAACAAAGTTCTTTATTTTGAGGATGATGATGTTGCTCACATTAAGGATGGAGTTCTTAGCATTCATCGGCTATCAGGCAGCAGCAACGACCCTCACCAGAGGGAAATCTTTACACTAAAGTTGGAACTCCAACAAATTATGAAAGGAAACTATGAATATTTCATGCAAAAGGAAATCTTTGAACAACCAGAATCCATTGTTAATACAATGAGAGGTCGTCTTAACTTTGCTGAAGGCACTGTTACACTTGGAGGCATCAAAGATTACATTCCTGAAATAAAGCGCTGCAGAAGGCTCATGCTGATCGGATGCGGAACCTCCTACCATAGCGCGGTCGCGACTCGCCAGCTTCTGGAGGAATTAACTGAGCTGCCTGTGATGGTAGAACTGGCATCAGACTTTTTAGACAGGAACACGCCAGTGTTCCGTGATGACGTGTGCTTCTTTATCTCGCAATCTGGAGAAACTGCCGACACCCTGATGGCTCTGCGCTACTGCAAGAGACATGGCGCCCTCATCGTCGGTATCACGAACACCGTCGGAAGCTCCATCTGTCGCGAAGCACATTGCGGAGTGCACATCAACGCCGGCCCTGAAATCGGTGTGGCATCCACTAAAGCTTACACATCACAGTTCATCTCTCTCGTCATGTTCGCTCTTGTTATCAGCGAAGACCGTATATCTCTGCTAAAACGTCGCTCCGACATTATCGCTGGCTTGCATGATTTGGATGCGAAAGTACGTCAAGTTTTAGCTTTAGATTCAGAAATCAAAGCCCTTGCAAAGGATCTTTATCGCCAGCGTTCGTTGCTGATCATGGGTCGCGGTTACAATTTCGCCACTTGTTTGGAAGGCGCCTTGAAAGTCAAAGAATTAACGTACATGCACAGCGAAGGAATAATGGCTGGAGAATTGAAACACGGTCCTTTGGCCTTGATTGATAGTTCGATGCCGGTTATGATGATTGTGATGCGCGACCCTGTCTACACAAAATGTATGAATGCCCTGCAACAAGTAACGGCGCGTCAAGGTCGACCAATAGTAGTTTGCGAAGAGGGAGATGCAGAAACCATGGCTCTGGCATCTAAGTGCCTCCAGGTCCCTAAAACAGTAGATTGCCTCCAAGGCATCCTCACGGTGATCCCCATGCAGCTACTCGCCTACCACATAGCCGTACTGCGCGAATGTAACGTCGATTGCCCACGCAATCTTGCCAAATCAGTTACAGTGGAGTAAAGTGCGGCATGGAAGTGAAACGTTACGCGCAATAATCTCATGTAAATAATTGATGATTGCTACTCAAAATGTTACAGCCAAAGTGATGAACCTAGTCAAAGGGACGTGCGAATTGGTATACTATGAGATTTGTGAACTGCGATGGCAAAAAACTTGTTTTAGGCTTGTTGCTCTTAAAAGTAGGTATAATATTCACTCTAACAATGTTTCATCTTAATAATCTTTTGCTTTTTTACAATATAGCTCGCATCTACTTTCGTTGTAAACAAATGCAGCATGAGATGTCCAAGATAAGCCTTAGAAAGGTTGGATTTTTATTTACTTCATTTAAAAAGTAACACAGATTCGCTAGCCGTTTCGTCACTTTGGTCATAACATACGAAGTTAACATTTAATTGTATGTATGTACATTGAGTAACTATGTAATGTGTAATTAATAATTATGTATCTATCCAAATTATTAGGACCAGAAATTATTCGATTCGGGAGATTAATCGCTATGAAATAGAAGCAACCTACTTTCAAACTACATTTTTAAAAATCATCAAATATGTGGATAGTTTTGTTAGATGGTGTTTTGATGACATAAATATTTAAACTCTTGTGTTTATAGCTCGCGAGATGAATTCGGCTACCAAATTAGGTATGTATTAAATACAAAACTTCAAGTTATGTTCTAAAATGCTGTCAATGTGATAAATAATCCAATTTTAATTTAGGCGTAGAAAGTCACTTATTTTCGCATCTGAGAAAATAATTAAAATAATATTCTGGAAGTATTAAGTATGTAACGTAGGTAGGTACTCCCTTTTTTCAGGTATGCCTAAATACTTACTTATCTACCTGTTGTTTGTCACTCATTTGATGTTAGTTAGACAATGATTTTTTTTAGTGTTTGTTGAATTAATAGTACCTATGGGGGTTGTTAAAAAAAGCAATAGGTACCTACCTAGTTTCTTGTTAATCCATGAAACATTCCGACTTCAATGATATATGAATAATGATGATAGACATTCCAATCCAACTAGGTAGAACAGGCGAAAAACTTATGTTACTTATATTAATATGCTTGCTACCACATTGAACATTGAATTCGTGTTGCTTAATATGGTTGGTCAAGAATCAAGATTTTCTTGTTATGATCTCAAGGTCGTGCCTTTCGCTTTTGTGCGATCGATGACAAGTAATCTTGATGCGCAAGATTTTATACCTATAGACCTACCTACCTATAGATGTAGATTAAGTGGGCAAGCTGTTCAACTATGTAATAATACAGAGTTTAAATCTCATACTTATTACAATTCTTTGGCAATAAAATAAACCTGTCGTCGTGATTTAGTAATCGATAAGTATAAGTATAATAATAAGCATGATTGATCGATGTGAGAATCCGAATTCATCGAACTTCTTGATATTCCTACCTGCCTCGGCCATTTCGTATAGATTCTATACGAAGATATATAACATTCTTCTATACTATAGAATAATTTATATAAGATTGAACTGAATGTAAACAGAGGCCAGGTACCTAGGTAGGTACTCCAATCCTACAATCACTTCTAATATACGTAAGTAGATTCCTTTGTTTGTAGTAAATTTGGTGCTTATTTTGAAAAACCGAAAAATGCTTTTTCTTATCATTTATAAATTACTTACTTATTTGGTTTATAAGAGATTTTATTTTTATGTAAAATAAGACTGATGAGTCTTCAACACATTATATTATTGTACTTATAGTAGGTAAGTAGGATAGGTTTTATGAAAATATTTTAAAAAATGTTAGTACTCAGAATTGTATGCACATGTATAAATAAACATTCGTAAATTATATTACAATACAATAGATAGTCTTTACATCTTATGCAGTGCGCGCAACGCACCGTCTTAACTTGCCGAAATTAATTATGACTTTTACAATTTCAATTCGCCCCTAGCATTTAAAATCGAAGTGTTTGTGTGTGTTATAAACTCACTACGATTTAAATCTGGCTATCTACTGAGTACTGGTAACAAGGAAATGTATACCTACTTAGGTGATAAGAAAAGTATCTGATAAGTTGTATTGTATTACAATGATGATCCTTTTGCGTAATGTTTTTGCTCGATTTCGATTTCATTCTTTCTAAAAATTTTATTTTGTAAATTTTCTAGTAGATTGAAATGAGAATTATATAAATTAAATACTTAGTACTTAATAAAATATTTTTTCTTAATACTTAAGTAGGTAGGTACGTACTTATTATCGATTAACTTTTACGAATTGGAATTTTACTAGTCAAACAAAACATAAAGTAACACTTCAATGATCTGGTGTACAACATACTTATATTAAAACTGTCACATAATAAGTTAAACTTTATTCTTTTTTTAGATGAAGTTAATATTAATTTCTTAGGTAAAGTTTTCTTGCATATTTATATTTTGTTGCTTAGACTCAATAAACCCATGAACAAAAAAAATAAATAAGAATCTACCTACTTAAAACTATTTTCAATTTTGTTCACGTTTTGAGTCTAAACCCCTGGGTTTTATTATGCCTAGTAGATACTAGAAGTAGATACTTATTACTGTTTAATAATTGCAAATTAGGTACTTATTATCATGATTTCAACTTTTACATCACATTTTTTTTCGTAGTGCGCACAGTTTAGGTTGTTGCAAACTGGCAATTTCTTTAATTCTATTAGAAATATTTAGCTATTACAAATCATTGTTTATACACCCCTATTTTTTAATTACCAAAAATTTCTTAAACATGGTCTCGGTGTCTGTTCCTGATCGCATTTATGTAGTTAAAACTCAAAAAAAGAGAAAAAATATATAACCTAAAAAGGAGACGAGACAAGTCAAACATATAGGATAGCTGCTGGGGAGTGGGGTTTTACTGACGAGATGATGCGAGAGCACTATTTAAATGAGAGTCCGTGTCCGTACGCGATTGTTGTCTGTAGTAGGTACTTGTTTGTACAGTTTTCATAAAATTTTGTTCGGTTTTGGTTGACTTGGATAACTTTGTGATAGTTAGGTAAATTAAAAAAAAATCTGACCATGCCATTATCATTTTCTGCATCTACTCGTTTTTTCCTACGTTTTTGGTAGTCATAAATTAGCGGTGTATATTCAGAAACAAATAAATAATTATTATTTCATAATTAAGTATGATCTTCTCTAAAATAATAATTATTCATAACGAAATCAATTTGCACATTCCTACTGCTTACACTGCTCCGGAAAAATAACACACATTAGATATTACCTATGTTGATAAATCTGTAGAACAGACTTTGATTCAATAATGTTAATTATACATACCTTATTATTTTATTAGTAGGTAAGTAAGTAGGTAGGTACTTTTAGTTAAAAATATTGGTAGGTAATTAAATAAATAAAAAATAACCATGTATTTCAGACAACACGGAACATAATTAAGTATACAAAATGATATAATTTATTTAAAAACATAAATAAATTATTTCATAAAAAATAATTAAAAATTGTTTTGTTTATACATATTATTTCATTTATTTACTTACAATAAAGTGTTACTTAAGAAATTATTTGGACTTTTCTAAATAAGTTCCTCCTACCTAGGTTAGGTTAGGTTAGTTAGGTACTACCTGTACCTACGTACCAGCCTACCAGCTCGAAATCTCGAGCTCGCATATCAGACGATGATGCACCGGTTCCAGCTATTCAACTCTAAAGCTCAATGATTCCAGCTTCCGTTTATGCCGTTCAAGCTCGGTAAAATCCTTCGCATCACAATATGGCTTGGGCCATAGGGCTAGGCAAGGGCCCTCGGTAGGTAGCGTGCCTCCGAGGAGCGTTCCGAGACGTTAGTTTTTATGTTGTTGAGTGAAGAAGAGTGAACCTACTAGGTAAAATAATAACGGATCTAGACTTTCAACGACGTTATTTTACAATTATTTTTACTTAGGTACTTATATCATTTTACTTTAGCTATCTACTGCGTATCTAAAAGGCTAATTCACGAACGCCTAGATCCATTATTGGTATCTATCTGTACATAGGTAATTCCCCATCACTCAAACATAAGGGCGCCTATTATCATAAAATTTTCACTAAACCCAAGTGCTTACACAGAGTGGTAAATTGTACCTACTTAATGATAACGTTTTACCTAATCCATTCCGCTATTATTGGAAGATCAAAGCAGTTCTTCATACTCGCGACAATCTCAACGTCATCATCTTGTCTGATTAGTATTGATTGATTGATACTGTAAAATTGATTAGATTATACTGCAAGTGGTTAATGTACCTACCTACCTACCTAGGTCCTACTACTTTGCCCGATGCCGATAGACATCAGATCCGGTCTATACTAAAGCTACTAGATAGGTACTAAAATTGGGTAGTTTTCCTTGATATTAGCACATAAAGCCTAATGCGAACGGATGCCTAAAATCGAAAACTGATTTTTAGACACTCAATATTTTTGAAAACCATTCAACGCAACCACAGCAGAATACAGATATCTTTTACCTATAGGTGGTAGGTACGTAAGTTTTTTCCCCGAAAAAATATAATTTAATTTCCTACCTAGACCCATTGAACTATGAGCTCAATGCCTTTCTTTATTTCAAATCAAAATCAAATCAGTACCTATACTTACATAAATATTAAAATTATTTTTTAAACTAGCTACTGTGCGCGGCTTAGCCCGCGTGCTACCAACATTTTGTATAGCCTATACCAGGTCACTATCTACGCCTATTAAAAGTTTCATTCAAATCGGTTCACTGGTTTAGGCGTGATTGAAACACAAACATATAAACAAACTCACAAACTTTCAGCTTTATTATATTAATCCCATCCCATCTCACTCATAAAATAAAGCTGAAAGTTTGTGAGTTTGTTTAGATGTTTGTATGTTTGTGTAGGGATCAGACTCAAACGACAGTTTACCTACAATGAAATTTGGTAAGGTGAAATGAAAGGTATAACTCCAGAATAGCATATACTTAGGCTACTTTTTATCCCGAAAAACGGTTCATGAAAACCGAAAAATATGTATAAGGACAACGGGAATATTGCATAAAAACTTTAGCAGTACTCTGTTTGACACAAAGAGCACAGCTCTAAGGTTGCCATGACAACCATTAACTTTTGACTTTTCAAAATGGCGATGTTACACAAATCTGAATAAGTAGGTACTTACATACCTAGAATACCTACCTATTTCAGAAATCTGACTTTTGTTGCTATACCTACCTACCACCTGAAATTCAAATCCCACCTTTATCCATATCCAACCATCTATCACCTACCTACGTAGCAAGTCGTGAATTAGTAACAGTCTGTACGCAGTGCCCCGACACCTGCCCCAAAAATTTGATACTTAAATGGAACCATTGACACGACGAAGAAGAGTAACAGTCGTAACAGTATTGTTTTGTCAGAGAAAATTATCTATTGACGCAAACATAGCGCCGCGCGCGCAACCCATGAGTTGCGCAGAACGCGTCACTTCACACGCCTCTCTCTGTTTCACAACGCAACACACTTGACGGACGTGGCACACATACCCACCCAGACCCACAGTTTGATACGTAGGTAGGTACTTTTACTACCTACCTATTTACACAGGTTACCTAGTCTACTACCTACCACAGCTAGTACATACGAATAAAAAGTAATTACTACATATTTATTTATTTATTTTATTTATTTATTTAGGCAACACCAACAGCATACATAATTCACATTATTATTAACATTTTATGAGTCTTTTTTATAGAATGTATGCCAATTATAGGCATGCACAACATTTGTAGTAAAAATATAGGAACTGATGACTAGCTAGAAGCTAATTTAAAATTAAAATTAAACTTAATTAAAGTCAAAACAAAAAATAAAATCAGTTGAAGAAAAACAAAAACAATTCTAAAGTTAAAAATTAAGAATAAGGTAAGTACTTAAATGTCATCCTTGAGCTGGTTTTGGTGACCAGTCATAAAATGTTTGTTTAATTTTCTCTTAAAAGTAAATATGGAGTCACCAAACAGATCTAAGTCTGTAATTTTATTACTAATGAAATTATAGTCTTTACAAATACGGGTAAGAGGAGAGTTGAGACCGATGTTTGTATACGAGAAGGGGGCGTTAAAGATACTATTAATGGGTTTTCTAGGGTAATTGGAAGGAACAGTGAGAGAAATACGGTTAATCAAGCTACTGTATCCAGTTTGGCCATTTATAATTTTGTGTAAGAAACTTAGATCAAGTATTTTACGTCGATTTCTAAGTGAGTGATATTGAAATGACTCAATCGTTCAGAATACGGTGTTTTGTGGAAGACTCCTGGGGTGATAATTGCTAAATGTCTGGTAAAGTTTCTTTGCAAGTTTTCAATTCTTTGGGAATGCACAGCATAAAAGGGATTCCAAACAACAGATGTTACATAGAAACACCCATAGACCCGAGATAAATATTTGCAGATCACACATATATTTATCCCGCGGTGGGAATCGACCCTGCAATCTTCTGCGTCACAAGCGGGCTTTCGCCCACTGCACTAACGCCAAAGGTCACTAAGAAGAAGAAGCAGAAGAAGACTATTTCTCACATCTCCACACAATATAGATACAACCGAGTACAACAGTGTACAATTAAGTAGGTAGATACCTAATTTTATGTGAGTGAAAATACGGCTACCCCTCAGAATTTGCTCCAACAGCTCGAGTGTTGGAGCCGTGGTTGGAGCGCTGGTTTTCGTGGCGCCATTACCACACAACATGTCCTTGCAAAACGTCAACTTTCAATAATTTATTTGATACTGCAATAGGTAGGTAGGTAGGTACTTACTTAAGTACATATCTCTATGTTAATCTAAGTTGTATCTATCTAGACCTATGATCTAGCTAGACTAATGACAGGCAGTAGGTAGGTACAAGCAAGACAAAGCATGCCTTTTAAGTTTAATTAAAGGCGACTGTACCTACCTAGTCGGACCTACTTGGTAGTTGTAACTCGGGCCTTTGCATCTGTAAGTAGATTACACACAGCGTCAGGAGGCAATCCATGCCTACACTTCTTAACGGGACGCTGTAGTGCCTGGGACATTGTTTGAGATGGAATAGGCTTGCCCAGCACCTAAACCATCCTCTTAGCTTAATCAGCCTGGCCCACATGAAAGACGACGTCAATACGTGTGGAGCTGACTAAGCTGCGGGTTTCCTCACGATGTTTCACCGTTAAGAGCTCGTGTTAAAGTGCATAAGTATAAATATTACAAAACGAAAAATCCATTGATGCACGGCCGGAATTCGAACCCGCGACCTTCGGATTTAAAGTCGAGGAACAACCTCATTCGGCCAACACGGCTCTTACCTACCTACCCGTTCGTTATCCTCAAAGTTCCAGATCGTTGACCGTTTTTTTGTGGTAAAAAAGTAAGACCCACATGCGCCCGAGTGCAATGTAGTGTCAGTGGCCCCAAGTCGACCACATTCGAGGCGAAATTCCAGTCAGCCGACGCACTTCGAATAATAACTAAGTCTTAGTTGGTAGGTACCTAGCTACCTACTACCTTCATAGTTCATAGGTACCTAACCTACCTAATTACATGGGCAGGTGTACCTACCTAACCTTACCTACATTATTAAGTACCTACCTACCTATAAGTAATCTTACTTACATAAGTAGGACAGGACTCCGGACCTACCTACTACCTACTCGTACCACAGTCAATGACCCATACGAAATCTTGTAAATGGGTGAAAATTACCTATGTTATAGATATTGTCTGTCTAGGTATTTAAATATGGTCTGGGGTACTACCTACCGGTATGTGGTACTACCTAATAGGGGTATTGATTGAATAGGAGCAAAGCAAAAATCAGAGAACGACGCGACGACGCGGCGCGGTAGATTCTTTCGATGTGGTCACGTAATCTCTACCTTCACCTATAGGTAAGTAGCTAAGTAGGTAAACTACTATAAAACTAACTACCTACACCCTTTTGAAATTTTTAATTTTCTATTTAGTAAATGGTATGGTAGGTACCTATAGCCATAGGTAGGGTGCGCCAGCGCCAGGGAGCTCAGTTCCTTCAGTGAGAGAGCAAGTTCGCCTTGAGCAGGCTTCCTGGCGCAGCACTGCAGTGAAGGGGACTCGCCTTTTGTTCCACCGCGCAACGCCCCGCCGCGCGACTATTTAACTTGCGAAACTGGTTTTTGACCTTAGGCACATGCAATGCAATGCAATGGAGGCGTATGAAATTTTAAAGGTATTAATTAAATAGGTACCTACTTACCTATATAAATCAAGACTAGCTGACCCGCGCGACTTCGTCTGCGCATTATTAGGATTCAAGTGCAGGAGAGCACTCACTCAGGAGCTCACTCAGTAGCACACTCGGGAGCACAGTGCACACTTAGGAAGGGTTGGGGATGATTGACCAGCAATGTCAAAGTGAGCTTTTTTATCATAGCCTGGGCTTGTTTAGGATACGATTTTGATTTTAAAAAGATAGTTTTTCTGTATGCCTGACTGGGTAAAAAATAACGTAAACAGGTTCACGACAGTATCCCCAAGGTAGACATTCTCTCAGATCTTTTTATGTTACTTATTCCAGATCTATTGAAGATGTCTAAGGGGGGTAGTCAGAGGCATGTCCAAACACGTAATATTTGATACATGCCCACGTCTTGCAGAAGTTAGTATTCCATACATGACAGGTTGCAAGCCCATCGTCGCTGACTGACTGGGTACTGAAGAATTTTGATTTCTAAGGGGTTTTTGAGATAACAGATTGATCTTTGGATATTGCAAGGATTTCAGCATAAGACCTACCTAGACATAGGTGGATGTGTGGAGACTCTGTAATTATTGACAATATTATAAAAGTTATTTCTCCCAAACATTATGGGGTGGAGTGTGATCATTGGGTGCATCTGTAAATCTTCGTACGTGAACAATAAATGGACCGCTGTCGGACGACTCATACTGAGTTCTGGCAACCGGCACCGGTAGAGATGAAGGTGGACCCGTGGAAGCAGTAGGTGGAGCTGTGGGAGAAGATGAGTTGACTGGTTCTGACGTGACATTGCAGTGAGGAATGGATTCGGACTGGGGCTGATTCACTAGTGATTCGTCACAGTGACAACCTTTTGTTCCATCATCATGCTTCTTTCTTTTGTGGCAGCTCTTGCAAACTTTGTGCATGCGGGTTCTCTTTATTTTATTGGACGGATTGGTCACAGATGATGTCCATAGCAGAATCATTGAATAATAGTTTCTCAAACGAATTACCGGTACAAAAACATTTTTGAAAAAAAAAAATTGAACCGACTTCACAGAACACAAACAGAAGAACCTTCTACACACTAAAAAGAGAAAAATAAGAATATAATTTGAAGTCGGTGCCAACTATTCATTTACATCTAAGAAATTCAAAAGAACTTGGGTGCAAAATTGTATCCTGGTACGCTATCGCTCGATTTCTTTTTTTTATAGGTACCTAATCGTATTCACTTGGCACCGACTTCAAATTATATTCTTATTTTTCTCTTTTTAGTGTGTAGAAGGTTCTTCTGTTTGTGTTCTGTGAAGTCGGTTCAATTTTTTTTTTCAAAAATGTTTTATTTTTCACTTTTTAGTGTAAGTAAATAAATACTGTGTAAATAAAAGTGTATGTGTAAATAATATAGTAAGCTACGAGTACATTAAGACTTTGCTTATCGTAGCTTAAGTAGGAAAGGATAAGAGAAGTCATGGGCAGACCTACTAAAGGACAGACCGGAGTTCAGCAAGGGGGAAAACTATCAATCCATAAGGAAAAGAAAATATTTTGGACTACCTCGGGTGTAATACCCTTTCAAACTATTTAATGTTTGACTTAGATTGTGAGTCAGGGTGTGTTGTGTAGTGAGAATGAGGTTTTTTTAATGTTACGGGAAAACTGTAAATCCCTCAGGAAAAAAAAATATATGGCGCCACCTTGAGAGTATACCTCTTTTTAACAAAAAAAAAATTTTGGAAATCGGTCCACAATTTTCTGAAAGTTCAGTGATTGTTTTAGTTTTACGGGAAAACTATTAATCCCTCAGGAAAAAAAAATATATGGCGCCACCTTGAGAGTATACCTCTTTCTAACAAAAAAAAAATTTTGGAAATCGGGCCACAATTTTCTTAAAGTTCAGTGATTGTTTTACTTTTACGGGAAAACTATTAATCCCTCAGGAATAAAATTTATATGGGACCACTATAAGAGTATACCCTTTCAAACAAAAAAAAAATTTTGGAAATCGGTCCACAACTGACGGAAATATCGGTGAACATACATAAAAAAAAAACATACATACAGCCGAACATATAACCTCCTCCTTTTTTTGAAGTCGGTTAAAAAGTAATATTACACCTACCGCAGGGACTGGGTCCCCCGGATCAGGGGGCTCCTCAATGAGAAACAATAAATAGGATAAAGAGACTTACCAAATCAGAAGAAATATAATATATAACTACAAATAGAAAAGATAAAAAGCACTAAGCAGTAAGCAGCAATACTTCTCCTGAATAGCTATTAAATACTTTAATTTAAAAAATTCGCAAGAAAAAACGCGGCTTCCCTGTTCGAGTTTCCCGCCTTTTTTTTCATGGTTTTTCTTTTACCTTAGCTCATTCTATTCCTTTGAGGAAAGTAAATAGGTCATTGTTCTATTCACATCTTGCCGAAGGCAGCAAATATCTCTATGGGCACCATGCAGTATCAGTATACTATATATACGTATATAACTTTATTCTCTTTGACTATGTATAGAGATGTATGGTGACCACATGGTGTGATCTTTATAGATACTGATCCATAAAGAGTATCCATAAAGATCAGTATCTCCTTCATATATATAGTACCTAGATCCATAGATTTAGCATGGTACCTTTTTAACCGACTTCAAAAAAAGGAGGAGGTTATATGTTCGGCTGTATGTATGTTTTTTTTTTATGTATGTTCACCGATATTTCCGTCAGTTGTGGACCGATTTCCAAAATTTTTTTTTTGTTTGAAAGGGTATACTCTTATAGTGGTCCCATATAAATTTTATTCCTGAGGGATTAATAGTTTTCCCGTAAAAGTAAAACAATCACTGAACTTTAAGAAAATTGTGGCCCGATTTCCAAAATTTTTTTTTTGTTAGAAAGAGGTATACTCTCAAGGTGGCGCCATATATTTTTTTTTCCTGAGGGATTAATAGTTTTCCCGTAAAACTAAAACAATCACTGAACTTTCAGAAAATTGTGGACCGATTTCCAAAATTTTTTTTGTTAGAAAGTGTAAAGGACACACTCTCAAGGTGGCGCCATATATTTTTTTTCCTGAGGGATTGACAGTTTTCCCGTTACATTCAAAAAACCTCATTCTCACTACACAACACACCCTGACTCACAATCTGAGTCAAACATTAAATAGTTTGAAAGGGTATTACACCCGAGGTAGTCCAAAATATTTTCTTTTCCTTATGGATTGATAGTTTTCCCCCTTGCTGAACTCCGGTGTGTCCTTTAGTAGGTCTGCCCATGACTTCTCTCATCCTTTCCTACTTAAGCTACGATAAGCAAAGTCTTAATGTACTCGTAGCTTACTATATTATTTACATATACACTTTTATTTACACAGTATTTATTTACTTACACTAAAAAGTGAAAAATAAAACATTTTTGAAAAAAAAAATTGAACCGACTTCACAGAACACAAACAGAAGAACCTTCTACACACTAAAAAGAGAAAAATAAGAATATAATTTGAAGTCGGTGCCAAGTGAATACGATTAAGTACCTATCAAAAAAAGAAATCGAGCGATAGCGTACCAGGATACAATTTTGCACCCAAGTTCTTTTGAATTTCTTAGATGTAAATGAATAGTTGGCACCGACGTCAAATTATATTCTTATTTTTCTCTTTTTAGTGTGTAGAAGGTTCTTCTGTTTGTGTTCTGTGAAGTCGGTTCAATTTTTTTTTTCAAAAATGTTTTTGGTACACATATATATATGTATGTTGAGGATCGAGAAAGGGATGTTAAAATGGTTTGGGCTCAGATAAAAAATTCTTATCTAAGGGTTTGGGTTGTGTAGAGATGTAAATGACAGTCGTTTGACAAAGCAAGTGTACCTATGAGGCAAGTGTGTATGGGACAGCTGGAAGGGGAAGGCCTAGGCGAACCTTCTTGGATCAAATTGGCGACATTTTGGAGAAGGGCCAGGTCAAAAGTACCCTAAACCGGCGAGCATGTATGAAGAATGTAATGAGAGTGAATGAGGCAAAAGTTGTGTGTCAGGATCGTAGCAAGTGGAGATCCGTGGTCTCTGCCTACCCCTTCGGGAAGGAGGCGTGATTTAGGTATGTATGTACTCGTATGTATATGTATATATGCCTCGATCATAGATTTAGCATGGTACCTTTTTCGTATATATATATATATAGCCTCGATCTTATCAATTCTGTCATGTTGACAGGTGACATTCCTACAAAATGGAAAACACAGATAGTGTTGCCAATTTTAAAACCAACAAAAAATCCTGCTACCAATGACCTAAAAGAAGTATAAGCGAAGCAAAAAAAAAAAAAAAAAGACCGGCAGACATCTCTATTCTATGAGGCAGACGCCAGACAGAGATCATTCATACAGAGTCTACAGACAGACAGAGATAGATTGACGTTGATATTCGTGCGTGGTGTATTTTGTGAGGAAAGGAAAGGAATTCATTTTTGCTAAAACCAAAGTTTGTGTTGCTTTAATTTTACAATGACCGCCAAAAGTGGCAATTACAATGAAGATCTATTTAAATATCTACGAGTTAGTGAAGATGAAGACGATTCCAACGCAGTAGAAATACCATGCGAATTGGATGGCACCGTGTTACTTTCGACGCTTGTGGCTCAATTCCCGGGCGCTTGTGGATTGAAATATCGCCATCCAGATAGTAGGTGCGTGCGGGGTATCCGGCTTAGTGATGGAAAGTTACACCCTCCTACCGAACTTGGCTGGGGCAAACAACTCTACATTTGTGTGTTTCCTAAAGAAAATAAACGCAAGATGGAAGACGAGTCACCTGAAAACTCAGCAGCCAAAACTAAAAGATTGGAAAAGAAACTAACTTGCTCTGACTTGATATGTTTGGGCTTGCCATGGAAAACAAGTGAAGAGTCTATCAAGTCCTATTTTGAACAGTTTGGTGAAGTTGTTATGGTTCAACTAAAGAAAGATAAAAACGGAGCTTTTAAAGGCTTCGGTTTCATTCGATTTGCTACGTATGCCTCTCAGATGAGAGCCCTGGCACAAAGACATAACATTGACGGTCGCTGGGTTGATGTCCGCATCCCCAACTCTAAAGAAGGTGTGGTGCCTCAAATGCCCTGCAAGGTATTTGTTGGAAGATGTACTGAGGACATAACAGCTGATGATCTTCGTGAATATTTCTCGAAATTTGGAGAAGTGACCGATGTCTTTGTCCCTCGTCCATTTAGGGCTTTTGGATTTGTTACATTCTTGGACCCGGAAGTGGCACAGAGTCTTTGCGGTGAAGATCATGTCATCAAAGGAGCATCAATATCTGTCTCGAGCGCAGCTCCTAAAGTAAAGAACAAGCCGAACCAGAATTGGAAAGAAGATGGTTACAGTCAGAATGGTTGGGAAAACAGCAGATCTGGCTCGTCTGGTGCAGCCAGTGGCAGTGGTGGAAACAATAATATTGATACTCTCAACATGCAAAACCTGGGAATCAATCCCAATGGTGGACCTCCCCCTAACTTCAATTTACCTATCAGTTTAGTTGCTGCAGCCTTAAATCAAGCTGGATGGGGTGGATTCTTGGGTGCTCCAGGTAATGCAGGACCAAATAATTGGCAGGGCCCACCAGGTAACTCAGGAAAAAATTGGAACAACAGTCAAAACTGGGGACAAAATGGGCCTCCTCCATCCTGGAACCAAGGGAGCAATCAGGGTTGGAATGGCAAAGGTGGTAACTGGAATCAAGGAAGTTGGCCAAACGGTCAGAACTGGAATGGTAATGGTAACACTGGATCCAGCGGAGGATGGAACAACAAGCCCCAGACATGAGGTGAGATGCTACTAGCACCATAATCAGAGACGTCTGTGTGATGATGTTGTGTTCTTTATAAGATGCTAAATTCTACAAATACATATAGAAATACAACTATTTGATACATCATGGTAGATATTATCATTACAAGAGACGCTTTAGAATGTTACATGAAATTGGTGATTTGTACTAGATGTAAGTTGACCAGAAGCACTGTGTGTAGCGATGCGGTGTGGTTTATGGCATTTTGGATTTAATAAAGATGTATGAATACTTTAGAGATGGATGTTTTACTCTAAATGGCTGGGAATGTCTATTGAATCAAAATATTTTTTAAGTTGAGTGAAAGTAATTTTATAATATTTTTGGGGATTGAATGATTTATTCTATGTATGAATCATAATAATAGATGTAACAAAAACAGAAGGTTAATGACTTGATGAGCAGCTGTGCTGTGTGATATCTGCAAGACATGAGTGTGGCTGCTGCGTTACCTAATTGATGTAAGCTGTGCCCTCGAGGATGTACTGTGGTAAGTTGCAAGAGAGTAGTTGTAAGGTTTTCTTACTTGTGTTAAAATGAATGATAATGTATCTTTTTTTGTACAGTAGCAAATTGAAAACTGATAAAGCTTATGTCTATGTCGGTCAAGAATGTAAAAATCTGGTGTGAAATAATTGTGGTAATGTTTTTGCATTTATTTTTTGGAAGCTTTTACTTATTCATCACTAATTCGTTTCATTATATAAAATGACAATTTTACAGCTGATAATTATCTATGTTTGGCAAAACTTGGAAGATGGTAAGGCTCCAAATCCCTGATGGAGGAAGAAAGGAACCATATAAAAATTATGCACCATGACAACATCCCAAACAAAGATAGTCTGGGAGAGCAGACCAAGTTCTTTAAAATGGATTTCCTGATAGCTCAAAAAGAAGCAAGATCAATCACAATTTATGGATCTTTTGATTGACATGAGAAAGATGAAAAATTCCATACACATTGAATAATGGTTCACAGAATCTTGCAGATTTGGACACTTTTAGCAGGAACCAGCTTTCAAAAAGGTAAACTTTTGTTGAAAAGTCAAATTCTAGGGCCCATACTATATTAACGTGGTGTAAAGTTATTCCTCAGAATAAACTAAAAATAACCATACATTTTGACAGTTTACACCCAGGAATAACTTTATACCACGTTTATTAATAAGGTCGTAAATGTTCACCATCTGTGACACAAGGCACTTGTCCGACCGCGGGCGAGTGATCGGCAAGCGATCAGCGATTTTATCGCTCAAAAGACGAACAAAAGATATAAGATTCCATGTCAATAAAAGAGACTCAAATATTTATAGTCCAACGTCGGCCGTTCACACCGCCCGGCGGTAATAGTTTAACCCGGCGACAAAACTTTTATCGCGGGCAACAAAATTGGCTCGGCGTAATCGCCCAGCGATACTCGCGTTCAAATCTCATGCCGAGCGATGAAAAAGTCATGTGTCAGAACTATACTGCCTTCAACGCTCATTGCCCAACGTGTTCCGCTCAACACTCGCGGTCGGACAACTTTCTTTCAATCCACAATGGAACTATACAGTGACTTGAGTATAGCTCGATCTTTCGTTATCCTGAGGTCTGACTGAACACAATCCGACTATCTGACTTTACATTTAATGTCTACCCTGATTATTAATAATTGTTTTAATCACTTCCTATTCCAGGACAACAAGACCATTGAAGCCTCTTGCAAAGATAACTTCACAACATAATACACACTGGATACATTGTCATTGTTACATCAATCATACACTAACAAAATTATTGTTTGTGTCATTAGACAAAGAAGATTGTGCCATCCCTACATAGCGATTAGCAATTTAAAGGCTCGAAGAAGAGAAGAGAGAACATACAAGCAAACACGTCATTCAAAGTTCTTTTTGTTGCTAAAAAATAATAAAAACTTGGGAATTAATTAATATTAGAATATCATTATTAAATAACTTATTTATTAATTCAAATACAAATACTAAAATAATCAGTGAATTTTATTGCTTTTAGTCATAGCTAAAAAATCTGAGGCTAAGAGGCTGAAGACATGGATATTATAATAACTGTTCTTTGGCGAAACCTCTACATAGTTAGGTTACTACTAATGGACTTACATTTATGATCACTAAGAAATCCTATGAATGATTTCGCCTAAGTTTATCTCTAAATAGTAACATGTTTGAGGCTCTCAAATTCAAGATAATTAGTTTTATTCATGCACAATTATTAAAATATAATCACAATAATTTCATACAATGTACTTAGCAGGAGCAATTTACACTTTTAGCTTTTTAGCTGGTCTGAGGGCATGATTAAGCGTAACTTGTCGCTTTACTGCTGCACGCCTGGTTCGCGGCACGTTTAACTCTGCCTCGAGCTGCCGAGCAAATTCCAAATCACTTTTCTCCTGTTCAATTATCTTTTCTATCCTTAGCTGCTCATGTAAAATGTGTTTTACTTCACAATTTTTTAATGGACTAGTCAAATTTTTAACAGCTAAATTGACCTTGTTATTTGGTGTAACTGTAAGTTTTTCATTCTTTTGAGCAGACTTTTTAGAATCACTCCTTAGGTATGGCTTTCTATCGGAAGCTGCTTTTCTTTTAATTTTAGCTTTTTTAGGAGTGGTTTCATTTTCATCTTTAGTAATACTTCCCATTGATCTAGTTCGTCTTAAATTGGTTGCAGTACTTAACTTAGTAATTCCATCAACAGGTACATGTGACTTGTTTCTATTCTGTTTTCTTGTCACGGGTACAAATGGTTTGTCGGTGGGACTAGAAGATGTATCACGTTTGACAGCTTTGTCCTAAAAAAATAAAAATGTCATGAATCACAAAGTCAGAAGATTAAACTTTGATTCTGTTGAGACATTTTTGAAAAATATCTAGTGAAGCTTGGCTAAGTTAATCTGTATTGCATTAACTTCTGAGTTACCCACCTGCTTTACTTTAAGTACGTTCAGCGCAATCACGAAAGCTGATGGTAATTTTTTCGCTAGAGATAGGTTTCGAAGTCTGCAGAGGCTTTCAAGGTACTGTGCACGACTTGGAGCTGGTTCGTAGGTTGGAGACTGCGCGGTCGGCGTCGCACGCACGCTCGGCACACGAACTGGCAACTCTTTGTTTGTGCTGAAAACAGAAGTGTAGAATTACTACAACAGAATATTTGTTGGGTATTATTGAGACTTGCACATAATCATAAAGAATGACAATTTCAAGAGGAGTCGCAAGCTAGGTATTCAGAGCCAGCACTCGAGACTTGTGTTTACAATACTTAACTCAGGCATTTTCTGTCATATAATTGTGATGGATTAATCTAACAATCAATATTAGGAAATTCAAGACAAATGATCTGATTATGGCTACACAGCCGATTGCAGATATTAAAAGGAAAAAAAAATGTAAGTTGCAAAGTTGCTTTATTAACATTCCCTACATTTTCAGATGAATGAGATTTATTAATTAAGTAGCTGTTAGCTTGACATTACAAACAGACTTCAATTTCATTTATTTGAAGGTTGAAATTTTGGCTTAGGTATGGTAGCACTGGTAGCAGCACTCTGATGGACAATTATTAGAACCATTATGATTATGAGTGACAAAAGCCTATAATATAATGAATAGAGTGAGTTATTCAATAGATTTCAAATAAAATCGTCCACTCAGTTTTAATAGTTACGGCAGGTTACGATGCACACAAGTCAGAGGTTTGGAATACAATGGCTCCTGAAAAACTCACCCTGTATAGTTCTTAAAATCAACCCAATCTCACCTTGCTGGTCTTGATACAAGAATGGGCTTGAAAAAACACAGCTCTTCTCTCATAGAGTCTACACTTCCAGTTTCTTTTCTATTTTCCGTAACATTTACTTTCTGTTGTAAGATCCCAGAATAAGGTAGAGGTAGAGAGACAAGCAATGATGGAACACCATTTTTAGTTTTTATTTGAACTTTATCATCAGTGTCCTCCTTTTCTTTGGAATCCTCAGTCTGAAAACATAAAAGAATAACTGAACAGACAATACTTCTTGTTATCCCACTTCAGCACTTTAATACCTACGGGGATATTAATATTTGGTCAAGGTATTATGGTTATTGGGTCTAGCAAATACTTACTTTTTCTTTAACCTTGTCTCCATTTTCCTTGTTCCATAGACCTGGAATCAGTTTATTTTTCTTCTCAATTATACTTCTGATGAGTCTATAACTGGGAACCATTTCTGGTGATGCACCATTCACTTGTCTAATAGATGCAGCATTTGGATTTGAAACATCATCATCTTCAATGGGTCTGAAATAAATAGTCATATCTTGATATCCCCAATATAAAAAAGCTGAAAGTTTGTGAGTATGTTTAGATGTTTGTATGTTTGTGTTTTAATCACACCTAAACCAGTGAACCGATTTGAATGAAACTTGGATTAGGCATAGATAGTGACCTGGAATAGCATATAGGCTATTCAAAATGTTGAAACCACGAAGGCAAAACCGCGCACAGTAGCTAGTATAAAATACATACTGGAATACATGAAGATCTGAGAGAATGTCTCCCGTGCCTTGGGGATACAGTTGTGGCCCTGTTTCTGTGTACCTTGATTTCAGTGCAAGGACTGAAATAAATAGTAATACCTTAATATGACTGAGTGCACACAGATTTTACAATTAAGTGATTTTGGACTCTTTTCACATTCAATACATAAACTAATCAGGCCCAAATTTATTCATATCAATCGAGTTGTTTTGCTTGACCCACCGGTGGGTCTAGGGCTAATTCGGATCTGGCATGGTTGTTCACTATACACCTAACTACTCGTCGCTTCGCTCCTCGCAACCTATGCTATAGGTCTGTTAGTTGTAATTCCGGAATTACCCCTCGACCCACCAGTGGGTCCAAGCCAGTGGGTACACGTGTCACGAGCTCTTATAGCTGCTTATTATAAAAATGTAAAACCTTGTGTGAACCCCATGTTGACACATGTCAAAACAAAACTGTTACCACAAAAAAGTGTTTTATGTACAAGTATTTAAAGATATTTTTCTAGGGACAGTTTTTTAGTTAGACTTGGGCTAAACTCAGCTCATTTTCTTGTAATGAGCCCCATTATATTACTTACTTTTTAGCCGTGGGTTTTTTAAGTTTAGATAGGTAGCTATCAATTCTGGTATCCTTAAGTCTAGGTTTAGTCATGCTACAGGGAGTATTTGGAGGTGGTGCAGTCCGTTTGAGGCTTTCTTTCTGCATCTGAAGCGCTACAATTTCATCACTTTTCACTGCTTCTAAATGTTTTCTGTGTGCTTCTTCCTCTTCCTTTTGTAGTTGCCTACAATACATTATCAAAATCAAGTTTGTAGACAGTTACAAGTATGTTGAGACAAAACTATGCTTAGACAAGAAGTTAGATCAGACAAACATGAACTGAAAGTTGGCTGATGATTATGCATACTCACTTTACTAGTAATTCAGTCTCCTCAATTTGTTTTTTTTCTAGCTGCAACCTTTCATTCCTAAGCCGATTTAGTTCTGCTTCATATTCAGATCTTATTTCTCCAGGAGCACTCAATCTAGGCCGAAACTTTTCTGCAAGTAAAATATACAGCTTTGGTGAGAAACATTTTTGTATTCGAGGTTCATCAGAATCGAGTAAACCACCTAAGTACAACAAATTAGATGTGTGTTCATAGCATTTTCATAAAAAGTTTTGAGGATTCACAGGACAAAATGTTACCTTCCGGAAGAGGTATGTCTTCTCCTTTGGACCGAACGTCGATTTCATGTGAAAAATTAGTTTGAATATAATTCCAAAGGCCAATGTTAACTACACTCCTTTGTTTTGTTGATGTTCTCAGCCAAGATCCAATTCGTAATCGACACAAGGGACAACATAGAGCATTATTTTCTATACTACCATTGAAGCAACTCAAACAAAATCCGTGATTACATGGCAATGTTACAGGTTGTATTAAAATTGATTGACAAATGGGGCAAATAACATCATGTAATTGTAAATTCTCTAATTTTAACAATTTATTTTCGACTTTCGACAGCCGCTTCTTTGACTTGGCCGCCATTTTTTCATAATTTTTTTTTTTTTTTTTAGTTTCGCTATCAAAAAGCAGCCAGCATTATCAAATCAATCAATAAAAATGACATTCTCGAATGAAGTTCTGACGAAACAATAAAGTAGTTTGTTTTACCGGCTAATATAATCTGTTAATAGATAGATAGAGATAGATAATCTGTAGTAAACTTAAAAAACCGGTAAAATATTTTACTTCGATTTTGGTTTCTTTCATTCCTGAAATCCCTAAAAATCTATAAAATCAAGCTTACCAACTTGTCAAACCAAAAGAAGCCATGTTGATTTATTTTCTTTCTTTTTTCGTCATGTACCGACTCACATGTATTTGAGAACGAGAAGCGATCACGAAAGAAACCACGAGAAATATGGTGGTTACAACAGGATTTTAGGAGTTTCTTTTGTTCTTCGATATTGTAGTGAATAAACAGATGTTAAAGTGTTGTAGTTTGGATCCTTTGTGAGTTCAGAACGTAGTGGAAATGTCTTCAATGCATTTTGTAGTTCATCCTCTACCTGGAACTGAGGATCAGTTGATAGATCGGTGAGTAAAATATTAGCTGCTAGGACTCCATTTCAGTATGTACCTACACATTGTGAAATTAACCTTGTAGTGGAACTTATCTTTGCTACATCATTGTTCTAGAACTAACAAAATATACCACGTTTTCTGTAATTTTGCCTACGAATTCTACGAAATGCTATTGAAAAACCAAACCTTTCGCAGTCGATTATATCAACACATTTACAGGGATTCTTCCTTTGACGTAATCATGTTACAAGACTGAGATGACAATAGGAGCTAATTTGGCTGTGCTTTGGCAACATTATGACTGGATCATCCACTGGGATCTATCTTAGATAGCTCCGAAAATGGAATGTTGTCTATCATATTGTTATCCATTACCTCTGTGGATGTAAATAACCAGAAAATATTCTATAACACTTTCAAGTATTGTCAAATTATATATTTTGTGTTTACCAAAATAGTATAACACGGTCTGCTATTCCCCATGAAAAAGTTGTCTAGCTGGCCTATTCATGTCACAATTTTTGTGTAGGTCTAACTTTTTATGAGTAATTTACTGTGAAGATAATACCAATGCCAATGCTTCTTCCACTCTAAGCTGACATGGTGATCAATCCTTTAGATATGAGACTGGATCAAGCTGCACCAAAGACCCTGCAGCATCTAGGAAAAGATAAATAGGAATAGGTCTCACAGTAATTATTTATTTTCCTACTGCATGCCAGTGAACGATAGGTATATAATTAGATTTGAGTTGGCTGCAATGCTGGTTTAAAACAGTGATGTGCCTAGGTAAACCTAAATGACATTTTTTGAAGATGTGACTTAATATACCACTTTTTGACAATAAATGAAGAAATTCTAGAACAAATAATTTATAATGTAGTTGAGAATTAATAAATAAATAAATAATAAATAATGGTGGACATTTCACACAGCAGATAATGATTGAAAGATGACTCACTTGATAAATATCTCTCGTCCCAAGAGGATACAGACAACTTATTGGATTACTTTACAAGTAATAGACTTCCTAGAGTAACAAAAATGAAGAGCAGATTCATCATCATTATATTTTACGAGCCATTTATGACAGATTCTGTGTTGTTTATTATTACTATTTTTGTTGTACATTTTAGGAGCTTTCTAAGCTTAGTCCAGCTAAAGTATATTTGTGTTTCACCTTTGTTTGCATTCTTGTGTCACTATACTCTTTTTCACCACGGAACATATGCGACGCAGAAGGTTACGGGTTCGATCCCCACAGCGGGACCAATGTTTGTATATTTTTTTTAGTTAGCCTATACTGGCTATGTTTGTATTATCTACAAATATTTGTCTCGGGTCTGGGTGTTTCCTATGTATAATATTTACGAATAAAAATTATATAAGTAGTACATCCAGTACCCATAACACAAGCTCTGCTTACTTTGGGGCTGGATGATGCTGTGTGAAAAGTCCAGCATTATTTATATATTTATTGTAATCGATTGAGATGAATTGATCATTGTGAAATAAAAATCGATTTTGATAATCTCGATTAAACTGTAGGACATTACTATTTGACTGACTTTGACATGTCACACATACATTCCGTTGTGAAAAAGACTATAGTATTTTTATGAAATACAGGTTATTTCTAAGCAAGTTTCCAAGCTTCTCTAGGATTTTCTCTAATATAAGAAAAGACTCAACAAGCACACTAATATGTTTGATAAAAATCTACTGTATGACCAAAGCACAATAAAACTCCTTAAAAGATGGGGTATCCTCTCGCTTGACCAGAGGAACTAAGAAGTTCATCAACAGTAATTAGGGCAACTCAATGGAACTGCTCCTAAATCTCCTCCCAGAACACATCTGATTATGGCTGATGAGCCGATGGCACATAAAGAGAAAAATAAATTCTAAGCAAGAAAATTTAAGTTTAATTTATGAAAATGAGGAGGGAGGCCTTTGCCCTGCAGTGGGACAATATGGGCTAAAAATAAATAAATAATAAATAATAATTTATGAGCGACCTCTACACTAACTCAAATAAACCAGGGTGCCTAGTATTAGTTTATTACGCGTTCGGTATCGACGCCGTAATCGCAGAATTGTATGGGAAAATAGCAGCGCCATCTTTTGGTACACACTCAAAACTAATGAAAATCAGTACAAATCCACGTTTACGGCGTCGATACCGAATGGTGAATAAAATTCATACTTAGCACCCTGTTTCATGTAGTCCAGTAAAAGTATTGACATCTAATTCATGAATGAACCTGTAGTGTCCCTTAGTGTCCAATTTTAATTGGAGCTGATTGCGTTGTTGAATAACAACACACTTCAGTTGTGCCAACTGCCATGAGGTGCAGATTTGGCTCAATTAGTGGTTTCCCTCAAGTTAATTATGAAATTTAATATCATCGACCTAGCCTACCATTTTTCCTACTATTCTTTTTAACATGCTTATACATACTTCAATAATTATTATGACCTCGTTATCACTCATGCTGTCTTATTTTATGTTTAGTTTGTGCTTAGATAGAATACACAATTACATTTGCTACGTCATTTAATTTAATCAGAAAATTAATTAATATTTCAGATTAAAAGAAGTTTCCGAGCGCTGGAACAGATATGGAACTGGCCCTGGGTCTTCAGCTCTGAGTGCGTTGCGCGGAGTGCGCGCAGTTGCAGCGGGGCCGGCGCATATCGCATGCTTGCTTGAAGATGGGACGATATGCCGCGCTGCATTCTCCATCATTCCAGACAGACTGGACTTGAGCAAGACAGATGCCAGTAAGAACGGAGGGAATGGCGGCGGAGGCAGCGGCGGGGGAGGGACAAGTGGGGGGAAGCAGGGGGGCAGCGGCGGTGGCTGCGGCTCTCGTCAGCAGCCGCGTACTAGAGCTCGGATTATGAGGAATTCTATACGAGCTGCACCAAGCTCTCAAGGTAATTTGGTTTTATTTTCAAGGTAAAATGGCCATGTGCCAAAAATGCATATGAATTTTATACTGCTGACTAGCCTCTTACACACTTAAAGCATCGATTACATGCCTAAGAGAATATTTACGTTGTCTTAAATTAATATTTTCAAAATTTTTTTTGTTCAGCTGGTTCCACAAGTCGCGCTACTGGTGTTATAATCGGGGCTGGCTCTGGACGCGTTGTGTCGGTGCCAGCTCCGTTTGTACCAGAGGATTTGGTGACGCAAGCACAGGTGGTCTTGCAGGGCAAGAGCAGAAGTCTCATAATCAGGGAGCTGCAGGTTTGTACAAACATCACTCTGTAAATAGTTATTACTTACAATCCTGGCGCATCGACCCCGATGGTTGCATCGCCGCCTTAATCACTGTTCGATGCATACTGATGATCCATACCTACTCTCCTTACGTCTGTATATGTAACGGCAAACTGGGACACTTGTTAGCTGCACGCACATACGAAACTGTGGCTGCACGATACTTCCCTACTCTGCTTCACTTTTAATCTATCAAGAACGACTAAGCAAGCTAGACCATGCGCCCTTCAGAGAGTATTGCACTATGATGATTGAATACATTTTAGCTATTGACTTTCACAATAAATACAATATTGAACAGCGTACAAACCTGGACGTGAACCTAGCGGTCAACAACCTTCTGTCCCGCGACGACGAAGAGGGTGAGGAGCCGGAAGGAGGAGAAGGCGGTGACGGCTACGTGCCCGAGGATCTCATCTCGCTTCTCGACGGCGGCGGGTTCCACGCGGCGCAGCAGGAACACTCCGTCATCATAGACGCCGATACTATGTTCTCCGAGGACATCTTCGGGTACGCGGCTATAAGAAGGTATAACTGTCGAGCTATGCTCTGCCCTCTTTCCTCGGAGCTAATGGGGAGGTGACTGACAAACAAATTCAACTTTTATTACTAATATTGTTGCTGAAAGTTTATAGTATGGTGTTCAATCACACCTTTATCACATGTCCAATTTATATGAAATGTAATGTAGAGCCTTTTTAGTTTTAGCCTGGAATAGCTTAATAGACTATTTAAATTGTTGGAACTATGCGAGCGAAGCCGCGTCCTAAAAAAGTGAACCATATTGGAGTACTACTTTTTTTTATGATTTATTTCTACCAAGTAAATAAACTTGTTTCTGAAAACAGTTTAAATTAGTGGTAGTAAAAGTTGAATTAATTGGGTACTTCGCCACCACTCCATCCAGTTTACTCCGATCCTTTCTTTATCCCTACGAACAACTTCCCCGATTCCGGTTCAAGCATGCTGCGAGCTTACGCTGTTTTTTTTTGTTTTGTGAGTTGGTGTTGTCGTATTTAGTATCTAGTTTAGACGGCACCATATGCTCAATGTACTCCCAACAGTCTGTCATATTATTACCCAATGCATCTTAGCTATGGGACATTTCGCTTTTAGGCTGCGTTTCTACCAGAGATGAGCGAGGATGTGTTGCGAGGGATGTGTTTGTTAAGAACCAATAGAATCACTTAATTTACCAAGCTTCAAATTTTTGAGTGATTCTATTGGTTCTTAACAAACACATCCCTTGCAACACATCCTCGCACATCTCTGGTGGAAACGCAGCCTTAGACTAGATACCAATATTGTTGTAGTCGTAGTGTAGTTAGTCAATGTTCTGCTGTAATGGCACTTTAAAAATAAATCTTATAAGTACGTGAGATATCAAGTTTTCGGTTCAGATATAGCTTTGGGAATTAAAGCTGGAAATGATAGTCAATTTTCAAACATTAATTTTTAAACATGCCTAAGAATAGCCAAGTTGAAGGGTGCTTTTATTGGTGTAACAGATAGCCAATGAAGGCTACACAGTGCCGTGTACTTGTTTACCACGTGAGTGGCTTCAAAAAAATATGACTATGTTGTTGTTCAATAATTCTGCAAATAAAAAAAAGACAGTAAGGTGTAGAAGTTAGAAAAAGTACATGTGCCATTACAACAGAGCACCACAACAGTGATAACCAACACTGAAACATACAATTTGTGTGTAGTCGCAGCGGCGGCGGCGGCGGGGCCAGCAGCGGCGGCCGCGGCGGGGCTAGTCGCGAGAGCGGCAGTTCCACTCAGGAGCGTCCGTCGGAGTTCAGTCGTTGGCGGGAGCGCCAGTACTTCGGACCGCGCAGGTGGCTTGAATCTGCGCTGCGTGACACATCCTGGGACAAGGAAGGAGGTAAATGTTAGCGTAAAATACACTTCGCCCAACGAATCTAGGCATTCGTGAAGTTAGCCTTTTGTCTGCGCAGTGACCGCTTTTTCATACAAAATCTGTACTGCGCTGACAAACGGCTAACTTCACGAATGCCTAGATCCGTTGTGCGAAGTGTACCTCATTTTAATGTCCCATTTTAATGAAGGCTCTGGCCTTCATTAAAATAGGACATTAAAATGATCTGATTACTTTTAGTAAGTAATCAGATTTTACACACATTTTACTACATACAAACAGTTGACAATATGATCACAGGATCACGACTGTATAGCCAAGGCGCGGTAGACATTCTCTCGTATTCCTTTGAAGACGTCTAAGAGGGTAGTCAGTTGTCAAACTTTTGCATTTTATTAAAGTTTGATCGTCTTTTGTAGTAGAATAACCAGATCTATACAAATTCCGTCTAGAATGCATCTAGGTGCTAACCGATTTATTGTTATTGTTGTTATTACATAAACGTTAAACCTTAGTTGAACCCCATGCTGACACATGTCAAAACAAAAAAAGCGTTCTATGTACGAGTACTTAAAGATCGTTCGTCTAGGGATAGTTTTTAGTTAGTCTTAGTCTAAACTAGCTTCATTTTCTTGTAATAAGACGGATTATGTTTAGGTGAAAACAAGAACAAGAAGGACTCTGCCATGGCGGCGTCACCGCTCTGGGTATCAGAGGAGCTAGAGTATTGGGACAGTAACATTCGTTTCACGCACATCGCGGCTACTTACAGCGAACTTGTCGCGATATCTACTCAAGGCCAGCTGCATCAATGGCGCTGGGCTGACGCTCATCCGTACCAACGAGCTGACGTAAGTATCTCAATATATCAAGTAATAACGCATATAAATTCTGATATTGCCTAGCGTAAGGGAGAGAACATGATAAGCGCCGTAACTGGTGTGTAAGTGAGAGAACATGATTAACGCTTGGTGTTTGGCAGCAGGGTTTGGTGAATGTGTAAATGCTGTTTAAATTCTTTGCTTGGTAGAAAGATCTTTTTTGTTATGAGCGCATCTTTTGTTGATTGAATATCTTGGTTATTGAGAAATGAATCTAGAACGAAGTGGCACATTATATGATATCTGAACTAGACATTTTCTAGAAATCCAGTGTAACAGTCTGATATGTTTCTTTAAAATTGTGTTTGGTTTATAGCCCGCAGGATCCGGTATAAGTTTCCACCCGCGGGCCAACTGGCTAGGATTAACTGCTGGAGAGCGCATACTTAATATCAGCGCTGCTGGTATACGCATCTCTGTCCTCACCGACTCTGGACGGGTTGCTACTTATCTCGACGAATCCATTGGTAAGTTTACGTCACTTTACTTTCTGATATGTTATGTATCATGAAAGAAATCTTTTGCAAGCTCAATTAACACGATTAAATATGCTGATATGGGTTCCGGACCAAGCAAAGTAGACTTTAGAAGAGTATAAAATATACTTAGTTATTTATGATTATTTAAAAACTAAATGTTGATTTGTAAATCTATTTTACTTATTTACAGCTCATGCACCAGGTGCATCGCGTTTGGAGCATACTCTTCAGACTTTCACGGAATTTGGATCCGAAAAGGCTATATCTCTGCATGTTTGTTCACTCTACACTGTAGCTAAATTGGAATCTGGCGCTCTCTATTGGTGGTAAGTGATATTTAACACAACTACATAATCTCAGTTCATCAAACTACTTGATATTACAAGCATTAATTGATTAATGATACCTGTAATAATGTCATTTAATATGTAATTGGTTTTGTAAACAGGGGTGTGTTACCTCTTGGCCAACGCGCCCGTCTTTGGGACAAGCACCGCGCTCGCTCACGCAAGCAACGTGGCCATTCCTCCACCACACCTCAAGACTTGCAAGCTGGCCATAGTGTTACCATGAAGAACGCGCCTATGTATCAACCTGGCGCTGTTGGTGAGTTATAAATACTAGCCATTTGACTTGAACAGATCTAACAGTTTCAAATGACTATGGAATTTAAAACAAATATGTAATTTTTAGGTTTCAATATGTCTACCGGCGTGCCTAAAGTAGGAATACTCCAAAACGCGGCTTGGAACCTTTCTGATATGTGCCGCTTCAAGCTTCTGCCGCCGCCACAACCAGACCGCTCTGTCTCTGATAAGGACAAGAGAGAATTACAGGTAAATAGAACAATTGTTTGATCATATTCTTGATTTCAAGGAACCTTTATCCTATTGGTTCATTGCCAGGCAAACATTTTAGATGCCTAATAATAATCAAAAAAGCCTTCTGAGCACTCTTTGTATCATTCATTACTACTTCACGGTATTGGTTGTGAAGGAACATTAGAATCACCTAGTTTTAAGATTATTCCAAGTGATTGTAGCGGTCCCATGATTTTTTTATAATTTGATGTCAGTTTGTTGGATTATCAGTAAATTTATTCATTATGGTTTACAGAATCAGTCGCCGCTGACAGTGTCGTCTGTAAAAGCTTCGTCATCAAGCAGCAGTAACAAAGAGTGCAACAAGGACAGCAATAAGGATATGGCCGACCGGCTTGATATGCCGCCGCCGCCGAGTCCGGCATCATCCACTTGCAGTGATACCAGCACCTCGCACAGTGAGTACCGTTTTAGGATAATAGGAGCAAGTCTTTTTCAATGTGGCTTAGGGTGTAACCAGACCAATCGATCGATCGTCGATCAATGGTAGAATCGATTAGTCGACGAAGATCGATAGTTTCTACCAGACCAATCGATCTATGGTAGAATGGCTTAGTCTACGTCGATCACTTCTCTCCCCTGGCCTGTAGGGTTTGCAACCGAAATATAGCAGGGGTTAATTGATCAACGTCGACCGATGCCATCGACCGGCAATCGATCGATTGGTTAGTCGACCGGTATCTGTCGATCAATTAAAGCTACCACACCAATCGATCAACTTCAACCAATGCCATCGATTGGTGTGGTAATAACCCTTGCTTATCTATTTGAAGTCAAAGTGATTGACTCGACAATAGATGAAAAGTCACCGAACAATTAGATAACACGTTTTATAGGACAGATCTCTCAATGTATCTTTCCGCAGAGCGAGCTAAACGCGTCACAGTTCGCGGCGAAGAAGGCTCATCGAACGACGGACAATCCAAGCGCGACGAAGAAGAATGGCCACTAAAAGAAGTAGTCTTCCTAGAAGACGTCAAAAGCGTCCCACTAGGTCGAGTGTTGAAAGTTGACGGGGCTTATGCGGCTGTCCGATTCCCGACAGTCGGGAAGGATGGTAAAGAAGCAGTGCCGTCGACAGCTGAAGATTGGACGACGTTGTTACAAGATTGTCGGCTCGTGCGTAAAGATGATTTGATCGCGGTGAAGTGGGGAGCGGGCGGATCAGCCGGGCCCCGTGGTCCCGACTGCCTTCAACGCTCGCCGAGGAAGATTGCCTTGCCTGCTGATGTGCAAGTTATTACCATCGCTGTGAGTATTGCTTGTAATATTCTGTTGTTAGTAATGTACTGAATTGCGCATACGTCGTGAAAGGAAATAATTGTTGGCAATCCTGTTCAGTAAATCACTTTCGAGTAGCACAGTACCAAACATATGGAAATCTGCGTTTATAACCCCTGTCCATAAGAAGGGGTCTAAAACTGAAATAGCTAATTATAGGCCAATATCAAAGCTTTGTATTATAGCAAAGGTTTTTGAGAGAATAGTATATAAGCAGGTATACGCTAGTTTAAAGAATACTTTTAGCCCCTGTCAGCACGGGTTCTTGAGAGGTAGATCTACGGTCTCTAATCTCATACTACTGAATGACTACATTACTGAGGCTATGGATATTGGTCATCAAGTCGATGTTGTGTATACTGATTATAGTAAAGCGTTCGATAAAATTGATCACAATATCTTGATTTGCAAACTTACTAAGGCGGGTATACGCGGTGATTTGCTAAGGTGGTTTGCATCTTACATAGACAATAGGTCTCAGGCTGTTGTTCTTAACAATTATATTTCTAGTTGGGTTCCGGTCCCCAGTGGGGTCCCCCAGGGTTCCCTACTGGGTCCCCTTCTATTTATTATTTATGTTGGTGATATTGACTCCTGTTTTACATCATCTAACCTTTTATGTTTTGCTGATGACATGAAAATCTTCTCCACAATATCATCCAATCTTGATATGGTTGCCTTTCAGACTGACCTAAGTCGATTAGAAGATTATTGCCTTATTAATAAGCTGGAACTGAATCCCTCTAAATGTTGTGTTTCAACTTTTACCCGTAAATTAAATATTATCCCTACTACTTACACTTTACAAGGCCAAGTTCTCTCTTATACTAACTGTATGCGTGATCTTGGTGTACACCATGACTCAAAGTTGCTATTTGATGTCCATACTGCTAAAATTGTCAGTAAAGCATCAAGGTCATTAGGTTTCATAATGCGGCTTTCAAGGAATTTTAGTAATATTAAAACCATTAAATTATTGTACTGTTCTTATGTCAGAAGTCACCTTGAGTATGGTTCTCAAATATGGAACCCGTGTTATTCCGTTTATTCAGATCGAATTGAAAGTATCCAAAGGCGTTTTCTAAGGTACCTTTGTTTTAGAGCAAGGATACCATATCATTCTGATAATTATGTTACTCTTTGCAAAATGTTCCATTTCATACCTTTAAAAATTAGGCGTGATATTGCTGATTTTCTTTTTATGCTAAAAATTGTGAATAATGATATTGACTGCCCTGACCTCCTAAACAAGTTGAAATTCAATATTCCAAGCAGAATTCTTCGTTACATGCCTCTTTTAAGTATACCTACATTCTCTACTAACTATAGGCAGAATTCGTTTATGTTGCGAGCGAGTAGAACTGTCAATGACTCGATCAGGTTGTTGGACATTGATATGTTTAATACCAGTGTTCCCAAGGCAAGGCGATGCCTAGCATTACATTTCTTTAATCAGTAAGTTTAGTTATATTTAAAATTAAGTAGGTTTACATATATTTCTATTCTAAGTATCTATTTTGTGTATTGAGATAGGTAAAGTGCATTCTTGTATTAGTGTTCACATTTTTATAGCTATTCTGTCACTATTAGCGAAGACCTATAATTGGCTCACTGTTTCTAAAGTAATTATTAAGGACACCATGTTATAGCTGTTGGTTTTCCAATAATTAAATAAAATAAAAAAAAATCATTAGCTGAGTTCCAATGAGGTTTTCTTACAAAATTTTATTTTATTTGTGTTCACTATTGGAAACACAGATGCCAAATTCATCTATCTATTCAGCTCGGTTGCATGCACCCGCTGCTGGATATAGGCCTCTTCCAACGCTACTCTGTTCAGTTCTTTGCTGTTCTCCCACTCTCACGGCAATTGACGATATTAGACTATCTGGCGGTTTGCCTCACATTTATTTAACATCTCTAGACAATAGCCAATAGCTCATATATTTTATGAAATCTTGCTGAAATACTTATCCCCTTTTGTTTCCCAGGTGGATAGTCGCGGCGTGCACGCAGTCGTGAAGCGAGCGGGCGGCGCCCTCGCTTACGCTGTGTATGCGGTGGGAACTACCCGCGCGCTCACTGACAGCGTATTCCCTACTGACAATACCGCTCTACTTGGTCACTCCAATGGAAGCGCTATACACCTCGCCACTGCTGCTGAGGTTTGTAAATGCTATCAACGGAATTTTACTACATGATGTACTGCAGTATTAACACATACAACTTTATTTAAATTATTGAAACATTGTTGGTTCATCCAACACGATCCCGTGCTAATCTCATCCATCTACGACTCACGACCTTGGCCACAAACAAAGGGAGGCCTATGACCAGCAGTGGGCTAGATTGGCTGTGGATGATGATGATGTTGGTTCGAGTCTTTGTATTATACTAGAGAATTAATGGAATATGTGTAGATGTAGCTAGACCTGTACACAGACAAAAATGTTACTGCCACGCGAGCAAGTTGTTCCTAAACTTACAAATCTCCACAGGGAAGCGAACCAGTCGTGATAATGCTTGACGGAAACAGCGCTGTGTACCCTGTATCCCGCGACTGTGTGGGCATGGTTCGTGAGCCACCGCCACTCAACCTGCCACCCGCGCGGGCTATCACTGCGCATGCGTTGCCATTGCAACCGCATGGAGCACATCACTCGCAGCATACTACGCTCAAGTCTCAGGTATATTGATCAATCATTAAACTGAGGCCCCGTTTACAGGCAGGGCGTCGCGGCCCGCATTGAATTCAAACATATGGCGTTGTAGAGTGGCGTTTACGGAAAAACGCGACATCCTGCGTCTCCGTAAACCGCATGTTCGTTTGCTGCAAACTATGTGCATATTAGTGTGCTTCAACGGCAATCGCCTTCTGCCTATTTCTATTGATAGAAGTACCATTTTTTTTGTAGTCCGTGCCGCTGTATTTTATTGCAATAGCTGTGGTACTCATTTGTATTTATTGTCCCAGGTTGCACTTATCATAATGGTGCCGGAACCTCAGTTGATGATGCCGCGCGTACTTCGCTGTGATCTTGAAGGTCTTCGACAGTTGCTACACCAACTGGAATCCGACACAAGCAGTAAGTACCAAATTAATAGATTTTTATTCATCAGTGGAATCAAAAATCTTACGAATGATTTTCTTTACAGAGCAACAAATACTGGCTATACTGCAGGAGCGTTGCGATGGTAACAGGAATATAATGCACGCGTGCGTCCATATGTGCGCACCCACTTCCAATAAGGAACCTGATGTTGGTTAGTATTTATCACTACATAGTATAAAACAAAGTCGCCTTTTCTGTCCCTATATCCCTATGTGCGCTTAAATCTTTAAAACTACGCAACTGATTTTGATGCGGTTTTTTCCAATAGATAGAGTGATTCAAGAGGAAGGTTTATATGTATAATACATGCATCATATACTAAGGCAACATTGCTAATTTTAGAGGTTTCTAACGTGATGTCGTAAATTAACCTATTTTTTTGGGCTTATTTATGCCCGTGCAAAGTCGGAGCGGGCCGCTATGTTTTTATATACAACGTTCATAGTTTTTCTGTAGTGTATTTAATTTAGTATCAGCATTGCACCCGTGCGAAGCCGGGGCGGGTCGCTAGTTCACTATAATTTTCATACCTTTCGGCAGGTATTTTAGCTAAGTTCCACAGAATCACTACATTAGCCTCCGATTGTGTCTACTATGAGTGACTCTGATTCTATTTTGGTTTTTAGTTGACAACGCAGCGGCGCAAAATGCCGCGGCTGCAACAGCCGGCACCGGCCCGGCTAATGAAGAAACTGTTCCGGCTATATCCTGGCCGCCAGAGACGTTTGAAGCGTCCGGTGATGAGGACAGTCTGATGGGACTTACTAATAATGGGTATGTATTGAAATATGTCATATTTCATGCTATAGATTTAGAATATTAGTTGAGTCTCGCGATTTAACAGTGGCTAAAGGGTTTTGGTTGCGAAAACTAACTTTTATTAATATGTGTTTGATTGTAACATCTTTCTACAAAATTAAATGTTTTTTTTTATAGCGGCGGAGGCAACAACGGCGGCCCAGTTAGCGCCGATCCGGCTGAACGTCGCGGTAACGCGTTGACGGCTCTGAAAGCGCTCTGCGAAAGCACAGCCCTACAACCATTCCTTATGCAGCTACTTACCGCCAAGTAAGTTTGGTTTTAACGAGTAAGCATAGAGAATTTGAAGTTGTAAAGTGTAAACCTATTTTTAAGAATGACGTAATAAGGCTTGGAACCTCTCATGAAATTTTAACTTGTGTAAAATGCGTGTGCCAAATATTTATGTATTTGAACTTTTTCAGGGACGGTATGGGCCAGACACCGCTCATGGCGGCAGTAGCAGAACGTGCGTATCGCGCAGCCCTAGTAATTCTGGACGCGATACGCGCATGCGCGGACGCGGACGACACTCAGCGCGCGGCGGCCATATTCCCGCCAAACGCCCACCCGGACCACTCGCCGCTTCTTGTTTTGTGCTGTAATGATACTTGCAGCTTCACTTGGACTGGACAGGAGCATATCAATCAGGTATAGATATACTCATTCATGACTGGTTACGTCTACTACAGTTGCACACGGGCGGGTTGGTCTTAATTTTGTGTGTAAATGCGTTGCTTCTGTGTATTCGTGTGCGTAAGCTCCATAGACGAATGAACGCCCAGTATCGCTTACGCACAAAGAAACAAATCCATGTACACAAAAAAGAACAACCCAAGAATTTATTATATTAATAACTAGCTTCTGCGTGCGGCTTAGCTTGCGTGATACCACCATTTTATATAGTCACTATCTACACCTATTCCACCGTGATTGAAACACAAACATACAAACATACTCTCAAACTTTCAGATTTATTCTATTAGTAGGATAACTAACTTCTAAAAAAGTCCTGCAACATGTTCTCCATGTGATTTTATTTGATTGGTAATTTTAAACTTGTCTCTTTATCTTTAGGACATATTCGAGTGCAAGACGTGCGGCCTCACTGGATCCCTCTGTTGTTGCACTGAGTGTGCTAAGGTAAAATGATTTTTCTTCCTAGTAGTGTAAGAATTTTCATAAATCAGTAGTTTCAGAGATTACCTATTAGAAATAAATTTTACCTTTTGTTGTTCAAATATTGATACTTAAGTTTTTTTTCAACAGGTGTGCCATAAAGGTCACGATTGTAAACTGAAGCGTACATCCCCGACCGCGTACTGTGATTGTTGGGAGAAGTGCCGCTGCAAGGCTCTTGTTGGCGGCAACTGGGCGGCCCGCTGCGATTTACTCGCTAGACTGGCTAGGGATACTCAGCTCGCTACACACTTTAACTCCAGGTCAGAAACTATTTACTTGCTGGATGAAAGAATGTAATGAAAAATTTCAATGTTGACTACAGAGAAAATTACAGGCAACAATGACATTTTTTTATATAGGAAAAGTATCAATTGCTTAGTAATCCAACCTCGAATTGAAATTAATTATTTATTACTAGTCTTTTGTGTCCAATATTGGGCAAAGACCTCCCCCATTCCCTTCGCACATCACGATCTTGAGCTGGGACCAAAATCGGTACACAACTTTTACCTATCTAGATTGCACATTTTCTTTTCAATGTATTCTAGTACAATTCATAACCAAGGCTCATTTCACAGGGGCGAGTCAATTCTGTTGTTCCTAGTTCAAACAGTGGGAAGGCAGGCATTGGAACAGCGTCAGTTCCGCGTGGGAGGTGGGCGTGGCCGCGTGCCTCGCAAGCAGCCCGGCTCCGACGCGGAGGTCGATGCCCCCGATCACGACTTGGAACCGCCGAGGTTCGCGAGACGAGCACTGCTGCACTTGCTTGGTAAGTTATTTATTTGCAACACTTGTAATATTGCACGGGCAGCTTAACCCTTACAGTGTTGAGTATCAGTGATTTCGCAGATCAGGCGCGATGATCTGCAGAAGCACGGATATTTGACAACCAGAAATTGCTCACATTTTATAAAAAAAATTGTTTCTTTCCTTGGCCTCTGTAACGTGTGGGTAGATAGACATCTTTATTATTTATTTCATAAAATCAATGATAATTCTAGACTTGTTAGTCATAAAAACACTAATTGAAATCACTGAACAAACAAAATATAAGTAGAAGTAGTATTGATGCCTTTTCAGTATCGTAAAAATCAGTATTGTTCCAATGATAATTATGAATATTCCAATGACGTGACAAGATCTCAAAATAAGCGCAACTATTAGAACTACGTGGGCCAAAGTCACATGCTATTGCCATTTCATTTCTACTGTACAGTTTTGAATCTGTAATTTATGATGTACTTTTGTAAATCAGGTGTCTGGCCAGCTGTTGAAGCTGCGATGATGTGCGGAGCGTCCGGCAGTGAGTCCGAGCGGCCGGCCAGCCCCGCGCCGAATCAATCCGGAACTACTTTACTGGACAAGTTCACTCATGCACTCGTCGTCAAGTGCACCAATGAGGTCAGTGTTTACTTGCTATACTATAATTAAGTTTGTTTGAGTTTATCGTTAGTAGAACAACTTTTGGGAAAGACATAAAATTAAGTTCGTATGATTTAGTGGCCAACTCTGGTATCGGGAGTTTTTAGGCCGCCCTGAGGCCTCCATCATGTTTTATCGACTTAAAAGTCAGGACCAAAAATCGAATGTGCCCTTCGAAGCACGGAAGCGCTCAGTTGATAATGCCACTAGCGGGCAATGCCTCTTACTGACGATTCGAAATCTGCAATATTGGGTTGTAACATAATTGATTGAATGAATGAATGTAATTTATTGTAAAAAGATAAAAAGTATACCACACAAGCGTACCACTATGTCACCAATTAGTATCGGTATACAATAATAATTGATTGCGTTGTTATTGTTACTTGGCATCAACAAAGTTTCACAAAGTCTAAATCTCAAGTAGAATTAAACCAAACATTATTTTTGTTCCATTTGCATAGCGTCAAAGAGCTTATAACCACAAGGTGTAAAATAATAGAATCTGTTTCAGCAGATGTTAGATACTCTGTTGCACACTCTGATCCGCGAGCAACAGAACGACACTATACCGGGGCGCGCAGAACGCGCTCGGGAAGTGGCGCGTCGTTTCGTGCGCTCCGTCGCAAGAATATTCATCATATTCAGCATCGAAATGGCTCCTGGTGCTGCTAAAAAGAAAGGGTAAGTTCAATGCAAATTATAAACTTATTATCACACCTTTATGCTTCTACAAAGCAGCGTTCAATTCTCGAAATTGGTCATAAATTTTTATAAGAAACTTAATTGTTGACTTCCTTGTTTCAGGCCCCTATCAATCACGTCATCATTGGTCCGTTGTAGGCGCGTTTTCGCCGCTTTAGTAGCACTCTCAGTCGAAGAGTTGGTAGAAGCGGCCGATGCGTTATTAGCGCCCGTGCGTCTAGGTGTAGTGCGACCAACTGCGCCCTTTCCTCTAGCCACGACCTATGTAGACCTTGTAAATGGAAGCGAGGATTTATTCGGCGTAGAACCACTTTCAACTGGTCACTCGCGCCTTGCACATTCTCGGAGGTAAGTTATATCGGCGATTTATTTAGCAAAAGTTACTTTGACTTCTATTTATAGTTATTCTTCACTATGATGTTTTTTAAATACTTTTCGTTATATCTAAATATGCCAACTGTATTGTCACAGAGAGTCTAACCTAGTCGGCATTCGCGGCAACGCAGCCGGTGGCACATCTATGGGCAGTTCGACCCTAGTTCCCGATCGCTCGTCCACACCCGTGGCCACTGAGTACGCAGACGACGTCGCGGGCGAAGCGTTGGGCGGTGACGATGACGCCTCAGAGACCGATGAACCGAATGTACCCGCGCCCGTGCCTCCTACCGACCAGCAACATGATGACGCTATGCCTGACAGGTATGAGTTATCTGTAGGATTGTTGTTACCTCTCTGATATCCTTGAAACAACACGAAACATTTAAAGATCCTGAAAGGATTTAGCCTACATATTATGAAATATCTATAAAAGTTACGTGATTTTTGCACAGGGGTCAAGAACAGCACGTTGTAGTTGAGAACGGTGGCGAACGCGCCGAAGGCGGTGAGAGCGAGAGCGAACTGGACTTGCTCGCGGAAGTGGAAACTGAGAGCGATTCAGACGATCAAGACAACGCAGAGTCGGCGCAGCGCAGCGTGCAGACTGGCGCTACTCAGGGCTCTGATGCCGGTATGTTACTAACTAGTGCTGTGTATCTTTTACTATTATTTATTGTTTGGCTATCTCTTGAGGTTATTTTCGCTGTTGCAAATGTGCTCTCTCACTTTATTTGAAGTAAGTTTATGCGACAGATTCTTCTATAATTCTTCAGGCATAGTAGTTTCAAACTTTTCCAAAAAAGCTGTGAGAGGAATCTTAACTATGCGCGAGAAAAACAAATCTATTTTTTGGAACGAAGTTCCTTTTCGAACGGTATCGAAGATGGAGGCTTGGCTAGAAAAACAAAAGAAAGCGTTCCATTTTACCGTCACGACATATAGATTTCTCCGGGGAATAAAAGGATAACTGCAAAAACACAACTTTACAGGAGAAGCAAAAAACATGTTTTCGTTGATATCTTCACAAATTGTCCAAAATGGTGCGCAGAGTGCGAAAAGTGGTGCACAAGGTGCGCAAAATGTCAAATGTACCGAGTCGTCCACGACACTTGCGTACTTTTCTTTCTTTGTTTTTCTCGACTCTCATTCTCTAGTGTTAATGTTTTTCCTTGGACACCTACCCTGATGCTGGTAGCTCACATTCGCACGATATTTTCCATACTTACAAACTCATAGACCATACGCAGTTGACGCGATGTGAGTAACCGGAATAACGCATTGCCACCAAAGCAGTGCTAGTATTCAAATATGATTATCGTACTCACCGTGCAGGCATAGCATCGCTGCTGCTGTACCCTGAAGACGAGAGCGGAGACTCGACTCAGCCAGAAGACGAAGACTCAGAAGCCGGCGAGACGGACGAACAAGATGCGGAAGGAGATCCGACATTACATGACGGGGAGTTACCGGAGAGACGAGCCGCGCCGCCCGCTCGGCCAAACCTCGCGCCGCATTCTATGCAATGGGCTATACGGTCGGTTCTTACACATTTATCATAATTTTTTGTTAGTTCAAATCACGGTATCTGTACTAATGTGATTCTGTCTAGATCTATTCAAGTTTTATTCAGGAACCACAATCCAACAATTTGTCTTTGGGTTGGTTCTAAAGATATCCTTCTTCTGGGGTAGCTATAAGATTGAAGTGTGTACATAATGTGTATGGATGTCTGTGATTTCATAGCTTCCAAATAAATCTATTTTGAATTCGTTTAGAAAGGTGACTTGAATCAGTGTCATTTCAGTGCTGCGATACAGGCTATTTTTGGAAGGCATTTTTAATTTATAAATAATATAATAATAATTTAATAAGACATTTCACACAGCATTATCTAGCCCCAAACTAAGCAAAGCTTGTACTATGGGAACAAGGTAACTGTTATACTACTTTTTGTTTGTCCCGAGATAAATATTTGTAGATCATACAAACATCGGTCCCGTGGCGGGGATCGAACTCGCAGCCTTCTGCATCACAGGTCGTTAATTTACACTTTAATAGGCAAAAAAATATATATTGCGGTTTCAAGACCATTGCCCTCAATCCCAGCAGGTCGCGCGAGACGTCCCGCGGCACGGCCGGCAGCACGAGCGGCGTGCGCATCACTGGCGGCTCCTCGCTCGTGTTCATAGACCCCGCGTCCTTGCGCCGCTCGGCCGCCGCCGCCGCCGCCGCCGGCGCTCACGACCCGCATTCTACTTCCACCACTGCCGCATGTCTGGCTAGGGCTTTTGGTAAGCAACCCTACTTTACAAACTTCAACAAAAATTGGCCACTAGCCCACACGAACCCTCAACGAAGTACAAAGTACACACAGTAGTTCTATCTCACGAAGGTGGGTTGGTCTTAATTTTGTGTGTAGACTAGAGTCCGCGCCGCGACACAATAGAATATCCTTTCAGAGCGACGTTCTTATCCACGTATGTTAAATTCTGCTAAATTCAGTTTCTTATCGCGTCACCAGTTCTTTGGAACCAGTGTGGTGAAAGGAAAGTGCGCCTCAAAGAGGCTCAATTCAGCTGAACTTTGGTGACGCGAACTTTGAACTAAACACAGCAGCAGTTTTTTTTTATGTCTGAGCCGTGCATACATGTCATATTGCAAAGATTATCTAACTAAAGTATCTGATATATTATTATTATTATTTTTAAAGGCATAGTGATCCGTCAAATCGCGGATCTTCTCTGGGAGTACGAGCGGGTATCTCTACCATTGCCGCGAATGATGCCTCTTTCTTACCGCGAGGCTCTCCGCCTGCAATGCTACCTCGAGAGGCAACTCAAACCCACCTGGGACTGGCTGGTCACCGTCATGGACGCTACGGAAGCGCAGTTGAGGTATATCTCTCTAGTACTTCAGTAAGTAGAAGGAAAATGTTCTGCTAGATAAAATAAATCACTTGTGATTTTCATCACATTAATATAACTTATAGTTGGTTAATTTTAATTGTTCTGGGTTGTTTCTGTCCTACAATTGATGCTGTTGATGTCATTTACGATATATTTTTCACACGTTTTTATTTAAAAACTATTCATTGCCTCTGCTTACAATAATCTCTACAATATTCTATCTCCATAATAATAATGATAGTATGCGGATCAGATTCGGAGCGTCTCTGACATCGAACAACGCTTCTACATCAACGGAAGCGACGCGTGCGGCCGCCGCGCCCGCCGCTCGCCGAACCACGTCGCTGACGTCACCAGCTACAAGAATCATTGGCTTCTCTGAAGCGCCTAGGACTAGAGATCGTGAACAAGGTAATTTTGTGCTACAACTGTTTTCTAAACATATCGGTACAAATTGCTAATTTTACATAATCTTTAGACATCTTCTAAGGACCTGCATAGCGGTGCAGGAAACCTCAGTTTTGGATTAATTCCACGGAATGGTTTCATCGCGGATGCGTTCCGCTGAAGTATGAATGGCTATGCTAGAACACATCAAAATTATCAGAAAAAGTGATTGTCTACCGCGTTGGGGAAGCCAGACTGGAAAGAATGCTGATATAAAGCTCCTCTTTATTTCACCATTCTTTCCAGTCCCTATTAGTCTATAATTAGTCTATACCCAACAGTGGGTGCAAACGGGCTTAAATGATCATCATCAGCCTATGGCGGTCCACTGCTGGACATAGGCCTCCCCTAGTGCGGACCATTGCGTCCTGTCCTCAGCTCGACGCATCCAGCTCCTGCCGGCAGCCTTTCGCAGATCGTCACTCCACCCGGCCGGAGGGCTTTCTACACTACGTTTGCCGAGTCGCGATCTCCACTGAAGAACTCGTTTACCGCTGTCATCGGTTCTTCGGCAGATATGGCCAGCCCACTGCCACTTCAGCTTGCTAATTCTCTGAGCTATGTCGACAACTTTTCTTAAATGATGATGAACAGAATTTGTAAGCTTGAATCATCTTTCAGGTGTGGAGGCAGGAAGCGCGCGTCGCGAGTTCCTCGCTTACTGTCTATCACTTCTACGCGCGCACAGCTCGGAACACGCGGAACAGTTGCCCGTTCTGGATGTTGCCGCATTGAAACACGTCGCCTATGTATTAGACGCACTCGTTTATTACATGCGAGCTGCACAGCCGCAGCCACATCACCATAATACTTTATGGACAGCGGTAAGTTAAAACATTATAGAAGCTAAAGAAATAAATATTAAAATTATACACAAATCTCGCTAGCACTGCTTTTTTTTTCAATTATAATTTGATAAAAACACTTCAAAACTCCTACTTTTTTGTCGATTAAAAACTGAAATAGGTATAGATCTTGGCTACTTTCAATCAGAACGATCTTTCATAAATCTAAAATACAGTTATTACAGGATGAAAACGAAAATGAGGAAGGTGACGAGGAAATGGTAGTGGGCGGCGGAACAGCTGCCGCCGAATCCGACGGCGAGATCGAGGGCGCTCGAGGAAGGGCGCACACTTTCTTCCAACGATCCGATTCTACTCTCTGCCTTGGATGTCCACCGCCAGACCCATTCAACAGTAAGTAACAAGAACCATGGTTATTTTGTCATAATCCTTGCAAGATTTTTTTTCTGTATGTAATACCTACTGTACTGGAATAATTGTTACTACTTTATTCATATTCATTAGACAGACTTATTAAAAAATATGAATGGCTTGTGTGTGTGTGTGTGTGTGAAAGATAGATAACTCTTTATTGTTACATCATCACAGACGATTTAAAAACTTAAAAAGCTTAAGACTAATTGCGGTGACACAATGGGTGGCCTTATCGCTCAAAGCTCCTTCCAGGCAACCTTGTGAGATAATTTAGTAAAGAGTGAGTTTTATGTTGTGTTGACCCCACAGCCAGTGTGAGAAAGTAAGGGAGACACATAATATGAGACTGCTTGAGCTCTTTATCAGAAATGATGAAATGTTCCTCATTATATTTGTATTACAGTGACAATGCAAGATGCGCTACCTTTAGCCGACCAGCCGCAACTATTACAACCAAACGCACGTCGTGAGGAGCTATTCGGAATGCCGCGACAGCCTGTCACTGTGCCCGCTTCGGGTGACGCTCCACCAGGGGTCAACAACCCCTTGGAAGGTACCTAGAATCTTCACTTGTTTGATATACGAGTATACTGCCTATGGGTCATATTAGCTCAGGATCATGGTGGATAACACAACCTTAGGCCTATCTATGCACAGCAGTGGGTGAAGTCACACTGTAGATGATGATGTTTGATATACTTGCGGTACAACTTGCTTAGTAAATATTGATAGAACTTCTACTTGCAGTTTTTAATATGTAACAGTTTTTAACATTGATATTTTTGTGTGTAGTGGTGCCACGACGGCTTGGTTTATCTACCCGTGGCTCAGACCGGGGCTGGTCGCCACCGGCTCGACCGGCTTCTGCGCCTCCTACCCATTCGCACACTTTGACTAGAGATGAACCTCAGGTAAATAAAATACAAATGAATACTAGTCAATTGTATAAAAACTTAAAATTAGCATTTCAATACTTGACTCATACGACACATACATCAATCTAGCTACTTAGGTTGAAGAGCGTGCCAAAGGCTCCTTATATAATAGTTGTGTAAAAATATGCTTCTGTTTCTTTATTCTCAAATAATGGTATATTTCTAGGACTTATCATGCGCAAAAGACACGACTACAAAAATGGATATTGACACTGACGGCGAGTACCTTTCCGATTCCGACTCAAACGAAGCTAGACAAATTCCTAGGAAGAAACATCATAGGTAAGTCGCATAGCTAACACAATTTCAGATTCTGGCGACGTCACATTAAATCCAATCTGTTATAACAATATTGTGTGTTTATTTGCAGACATCCTCACACAATGTTAGTGGGTCCTAGCACTAGTTTAATCGACGCAAGCTCACAGCCTTCAGAATTCCACACTCTAGTCGACACGGCTTGTTCCATTATAGAGGGGCCACACCAACAAAGAAGCGCTTCGCCTTTGCCTGGTAACATTAAAAAAAAAACTTAAATTATGTATGTATTTAAGACACAAATATCATGAAAATTATAATCGTATATTAATTGCTTTGTTGTGAAACAAAGCTGTACATATATGCGTGTGAGTCTCTAAAGATAAAGAGAGATATCAATATTGTGCTCCGTTTCGCTTTTGTGATCAACTAATTGTTTTCTTTCCAGGTCCAAGCACATCCACTGCTATCCTTCCAGAACCGCGGCCTTCTACCTCCCGCAGTCCGAGCAAGAGCGTTATTGTACGTGCTGTAAGTCACTCCACTTATTTGGGGGACTTTTTCTTATCAAAATTACGCCCGAACTATCAATTGGTCCCTTCTAATCAACCATTTCTTCTTGCGTAATAAGAAAACTACCTGAATTCAGGCTTATTTTTTATCTGATTGCAATGTATTTATCAGGGTGAATTGCTGAGCGCGGCTGATCCATTGGAATCTCAGGAGATATCTGCTAATGTGACGGTGGAGACTTCTGGTTTGCCGCCGCCTCCACTATTGCCTCCACTTAGCGCTCCTGCTACACCGTGAGTATTCCATTCTTTGCCAAAATATCTATGATACTAATGAATCAGGATATAAAACCAATGCATAGAATTGTTTGTGAGTTGACCATTTATATTTAACCACTAGCACAAACACAATGTGTCCCAAACTCCATGTCATGTTTGAAAACTGAAATGGAGAAGTCAATCGAATCGGATACTACTATAGTATAATAAAGTTTAAAGTTTGTGAGTATGTTTTTTTTGTGAGGTTCACTGGTTTAGGCGTAATTGTAACACAAACGTGTTACAATCACGCCTAAACCAGTGAACCGATTTGGATGAAACTTGGAATAGGTGTAGATAGTGACCTGGTATAGCATATAGGCTATTCAAAATGTTGGTACCACGCGGGCGAAGCCGCGGGCAGTAGCTAGTTTAAAATAAAGATGATTCATGTTTTCAACAGTCGCGCGTGTCCTTCCCTCGGCGCATCTGTTTCCCACGATCTGCTGCTCGGCCGTTGGCGCCTATCCCTCGACTTGTTCGGACGAGTGTTCACTGAAGACGTTGGATTGGAACCCGGTTCAGTTGTGGCCGAGCTCGGCGGCTTTCCTGTAAAGGAGGTCAAGTTCAGGCGCGATATGGAGAAGCTACGGAATTCTCAACAGAGAGATCTCACGCTACATAAGGTAAGGGTTTTCAATATCTGCTTTTAAATCTTGTTCATTTCCTTAAACCATTCTGTGCGTGTCTGCTCCTTGTACTTGTGAGCTATAACTAACATGAAGCTCGATTCTCGTCGGTGATTTATGAGAAGTTTTGTAATATCATTTTGCTATAAGCGAGTGTGCGAGCAGCGAGAGATAACAAACACCACTTATTCGGCAGCTTAACCTCTTGGTATCCGTTCGCTCTTGAACAGCGGAAGCACGGATCTGTGCCAACCGTTTGATCAGTAGTGTAGTGACCCAGCGAATGTTCTCAATAACTAGTAGCCTTCTCGTCGGCGCGGCAGTAAGCTGTCTGTGCAAATAAGCTTTTTCCAAATTATTCAAAGGCATGTTTTCAACTTTCTAGATGGAACGCGATCGCGCTAAGCTGTTACAACAAACGTTCGCCGAACTAAACAGCGCGTTCGCGGGCCAGAACCGACGCGCTCACAGCGCCCAGCCGCCGCTCGTCGTCAACCGCGTGAAGGTCACGTTTAGGGATGAGCCCGGCGAAGGCAGCGGCGTCGCTCGCTCCTTCTACACCAGCGTCGCAGAGGTAAACAACTTATTTGAATTCCTGTGTTCCTCTAAATTTTAATTCAACTCCTAGACGGCATCACAGGTTTGGTTTTTACCCATACTTTATTGTAAAGTTATTGAATGAACAAATAAATAATGCTGGACATTTCACACAGCATCATCTAGCTCCAAACTAAGCAAAGCTTGTACTATGGGAACTAGATAACTGATATACTACTTATATACTTTTTTTTGTTTTAGTGAATGAACACTTTATTGTACACCATGAAAATAGTAAAATCAAAAACATTTAAAACAATAACAAGTTCTTAGTACAATGGGCAGCCTTATCGCTGAAAGCGATTTCTTCCAGACAACAGGATGGAAAAACATTTTGATTATTGAAATGAAATGAAAAACAAAATGATTATTGTTCAGATTATTTTAATTTGATCTTCTATTCTAAACGTTAACGCAACCCTCATATCATTCTAAACAGCAGCGTGACATTACGGAGTTTTATACGCAAAATTCAGGTTTTGAAATTGTTATCATCATGTAACAGGCCCTGTTAGCGAATGAGAAGCTGCCTCCATTAGAGCCAACGACAGGTAGCGGCAGCACGACTACCACCAGCAGTACGAATGGCACCGCGGCCGCTAGCACTGGCACCACGTCTGCGAGCGGAACGAGCGGCAACAGTGGCGCTAGGTTAGTTACACTTGACATACTCACACATACACACACATCCACACATGCATTCCGATACTCACGTTAACATCCACACATGCATACTGATTATGATACTTTGCGTGATTTAATGTATAAATATAAATAAATAAATAACGCTGGACTTTTCACACACCATCATCTAGCCCCAAAGTAAGCAGAGCTTGTGTTATGGGTACTAGATGACTGATAAACTACTTATATACTTTTTGTTTGTAAATACATACATATTATACATAGAAACACCCAGACCCGGGACAAATATCTGTAGGTCATACAAATCTTTGTCCCGCGGCGGGGATCGAACCCGCAACCTTCTGCGTCGCAGGCGGACCTTCGCCCACTGCGCCACAGAGGTCGTCAAGTATGTTTTCATACTTCATGTAAGTTTTTGCATACACATGTTATACACGCTTTGCGTGATTATGTGTATGTTTTCGCATGTTTACTTGTGTAAACAATCTGTGGCAACCCATATTGTAAACGGGTGTTTTATATTATGACTGTAACATTACACGCGAAAATACATACAAGCTCTCACACAGAGAATGAATTGGTGACTATCAAATACTTATTTGTTTACGCTCGCAGCTTCACTTGCGTGGTACCAATATTTTAGCACACCGCTACGATTTAAATCAAATCAAAGGTTTATCAAAATCAGTCGATTAGTTAGGCGTTACTGAAACACCATATCACCACATCCATACTTCTTACGTATGAGTCAATGGCCAACTCTGGTGACGGAGTTTCTAGGCTAAATTATGCACACGACAAATTATAGAAGGCTCAAATATTCTCCAGTTTAGTGGACTTTTTTTTATAAACGCTTTGTTCACAGAAGTGGTGGGGCAGGTCGTGCAAGATCTAAAGACGCGACTCGACGTACCCCAGGCAGGCCTGCGCCCCGCCCGCCTACTGTCAGAGAGCCGAGAAGAGTACTCAGTGTGGACGCTAGGCCTTATTCACCACAGGTAAAGATTTATCCAGATTTTCAATGTTGAAAAAACTTCAGTATACTCGAGTACTCTCAACATTTTTGTAGTTTGATCTTAAAGCACTATTCATCGTCTAAGTGTTTTTGTTATTCTTCTACTAAATTCTGGTGAGGGAGTTTAGTTTTTACTACCACTAGCGGTTACCATTTTAAGACAGCATTTTACTTAACTTTGATGATCTTTAAAGACTTATTTATAGTGTAACAAAATAGCTTGTGGTTTAGTATGTTGATTTTGTAGGCTGCACCTGGCACTGAAGGCGCGGGATACAGCGGCGACCGGCCTGGAGGCCATAATGAACATCTCACGCTCCATCAAGCGCAATTAGGAGAACGCCTATATCCTAGGGTAAGTACAAATATCCAGCGTCAAGTGTTTCCTAGTCTAGGCTATAAGATTTTTCGGATGGTAAACCAGAATGCGTTTCTACAATATTGCGATATAACGGGTGTCCAATGTGTCCCTAAGCGCACGGAGACCACTTTCATCAGGCGGGCCGTATGCTTGAAAACAGTAGATGGTTTTCTTACGAGTTTTAATCTTATAGGTACATTCCCTGCATCCAACTTTTGCCGGCAAAATCACCGGCATGCTATTAGAGCTGACGCCAGCGCAGTTGCTAGTTCTGCTCGCAAGCGAAGACGCACTGCGGCAAAAAGTGCGCGAGGCTATGGATCTCATTGTTATGCATCCTTCGGAGGCGATACTTGGTAAGTACCTATTCTTATTTTGTTACTATTATAGAAGACATAAACCCACTGGCCTAAAGACATAAGTACCTACCATCAATTTTAATTGTCATAACATCCTGCGCACATCTTGTCGCGTGTCAATAATAGCTTGACTAATAGCAAGATGCAGCTAACTCATTATAAAAGTCTTTAATATATTTTGAGGAGGTACATTTTACAAGAAGTATATTAGAAGATATTACTTATCCGATTTGATAACTTTTTTAAACAACACATTCTGTGCCCGTAAAGCACATGATGCACCTAGTTGGTTGTCATAGGCTTAGTTGGTAGCACATGAGCAAACGAACTGTTGCTTTCCAACAGGCGTGAATTTTTGCGTGGTCACTGCCAGAAGAAGATAGGGTATCTTCTTCTTGTCGTGTTACCAGTTCTTTCGAACCAGTGTGGTGAAAGAATTATAAGTGCGCCTCAAAGAGGGTACTTTTGTGCACCCTATGGGAAAGAGGCGTGATTTTGTCTCAAAAGTAATGTTATCTATTGGTTTAGATCTGGACGTGTTCTCCCTATCGGAGCGCGGCGGCGGCGCGGCGGGCGCGGGCGGCGCGCCGGTGGCGAGCGCTGCTTCAGCGCCACCAGCCACTGACGACGCGGCGCCGCTCTTCTACTCGCCCGGCAAGCGAGGGTACTACTCGCCGAGGCAGGGACGCGCCACGCCAGAGCGGATCAACGCCTTTAGGAATGTCGGCAGGTGAGTTGCAGGCAAAGCTTCATCGAGAAAATAGTTTTTTTGAAGTCAAATAAAATGAAGGGAAGGGTCAAAAGTACTCTAATGAAGAATGATTACAATGCCCTCTACCCTGCGGGAAAATAATATGAATAGTATATCGGTGTATTCTAATTTCTAAGTGATCTCAGTGGTCCTTCTGAATAAATGCTTTTTGAATTTACAGCATCATGACAAGACAGTGTTCCCAAGGCGCGTAGACATTCTTAAATCAAATCATACAAGACCATTTTGTAGAAAAATACTAAGCGCCTTACTAATAAACGTGGTGTAAAGTTATTCCTCGGAATAAAATAGGAATAACCATACATTTTGACACTTTACACTCAGGTATAACTTTATTAGTAAGGGCCTAAGCGGGTAGGTTAAATAATGATATGCGTCGTACTTGTCATACATACAGAGAACTTATTTTTTTATACCTTATGAAACTGTCAGTAGTGTATGCACCTCCAGAAGCACTGTTTGAAGTGAATCAATACTTATGCACCAACTTCAACTTTCATCATCTCTTTCAGGATAATCGGATTATGCCTGCTGCAGAACGAGTTATGCCCAATGTTCCTGAGCCGGCACGTGTTGAAGTACCTCCTCGGACGGCCGGTGCGGTTCCACGACCTCGCCTTCTTCGACCCCGTCGTGTATGAGAGTTTGAGGCAACTCGTCGTCGATGCTGAGACAGGAGATTCACACTCGCTCTTTGCGGCTCTTGATCTTAACTTCAGGTAAGCAAGCGAAATACCTTTTAATAGAAGTAGCCTGTTGGATCCCATTGCTGGGTAAAGGCCTCCTTTTCTTCCATTCCTCTATTTTAAGTGAGGTGAGTTTTGCTGGAGGTCTTGACTGGTGCGTGGTTAACTAAAAGAGCATTTGTTAATGTCGTCTATAAGGATGGTCGGGAAGTCCATAAAAATAACAAAAATAATAACGCAGAACTTTTTAACATTTTTTTTGACAGATTTTTAAGTATCTAGTGATTGTATAGATTCAGGTGCTGCATTTATGCACTTCCGTTTGACAGACAACAACTGTCTGTAACTTTACTTTACAGCTTGTTTATAGCTGTTTCTAAATAAATTATTGTTATTTAGCCTGGAGATGTGCGAGGAGGAAGGCGGCGGATGCGTAGAGCTGGTCGGAGGCGGACGCGAGTTGGAAGTGACTGCGCTCAACGTGTACGACTACGTGCGCAAGTACGCGCGGCATCGCATGCTGCTTTCCCAAGAGAAGGCGCTCGAGGTAACCACTCACCACAACACTCATATCTGACTACATCTTCCTACTTGAAAATGACTATAATGAACAAAAGTGAGCCAAACAGTGCCTGTCCTTGTCGTACACATCAGAACTTTAATAGTTCGTCTCCCGTTTTTGCACTGCGTTTGCCAAACGTCTGAACGCAGCAAGAATCGATATATAATTGACATGCTAAACATATTGCAGAATTGAACATTCCATACCGTGATAGTTGCAGTGTAGGGCTTGTGACCCATCGCCACCGATTAGAATCCTGATGGGATAGTAAAACAGTGAAGTCACACTGTTTTGCTATTCCAACCGGCATCAATTTGATGTGATTTATTGTTCCGCAATATTCTGTTAGTAAAAAGTTCTAGATCGTATTATATTGTTTGCAGGCGATGCGCGTGGGAGTTCTCGACGTTCTGCCTGAAAGTGCACTAGAAGGGCTAACGGCTGAAGACCTGCGATTGCTGCTCAATGGCGTCGGAGATATCAACGTGACGGCACTCGTCTCCTACACTAGCTTCAATGATGAAAGTGGAGAGCCGCCAGAACGTCTCGCGCGTTTCAAACGCTGGCTCTGGGCCATTGTTGACAAGATGACGCATCTCGAGAGGCAGGACTTGGTGAGTTTACTACGAGATCGGACCTCTAGGTTTGGTTTCTACCAAAGTGGAGGAGAGACTCAGGAAGTGAGATGCCAATCAGCGTCAAAATGAATGCTTTCAAAAGGGTAGGGGGGATGATACCGTCCAGGCTGCGCATTCTTCCCTTTATTACCTGCTTGAATGTCCTCCTAAGTTACATGGAGAAATATGGAATTACAATTAGATTGCGTCTTAATACTAGAGGTATCTCTCGCATTTTCAGTCATTGTAATAATCTTTGTATCAAAAGTTTTCTGGTATATGAAAGCGTGTAGTAAATATAATGAGAATGCAGTTTAAAAGCGTGATGTTTTGTCAGGTTTACTTCTGGACGGGCTCGCCCGCGCTGCCGGCCTCTGAGGAAGGCTTCCAGCCGATGCCGTCGGTGACGATCCGGCCCGCGGACGACGCGCACCTGCCGACTGCCAACACGTGCATCTCGCGCCTCTACATCCCGCTCTACTCGTCCCGACACGTGCTCAAGCACAAACTGCTGCTCGCCATCAAAACTAAAAATTTCGGCTTTGTCTAAACTATCTACTTGCGTCGCGCATACTATTATTATTCTTTAGTTATAAGCCCAGCCATGTAAGACTGCCGCTGTGTCGTATCTGTATATCTGTGCGAAATTATGCGTCCGCCGCCGTCACGTTAGATTTATTGAGTACTTGCAGTACTAAACATTGTATATTATAACTGTTTTTGACAAACCATTCGCATTTACATGACTGGGTACCTTTGACTGAATAAGTAATATTCATTTTACTTTTTTGATGGAAATAACCTGTTATGGATGTCCCGCACAAGTACACAATATTCAGTATGCTATCTTACTACCTGTAATATTCAATCTTACTTATAGTATAGACTGTTTAGAAGTGAATCTACTGATATCATACACAATACTTATGTATTATGTAGTTAAATTATTGAATATGTACTATAATAATGTTACAGTAAATGTATACTTCAACAGAGAAACAATTTTGATGGCCTTTCAACCTTTTTGAGCATTTGTTTGCTTTCATCTTATATATACTTATTTATTTGATTCTATTGCTCGAAAGACAAGCCGAGGCAGCGTAATATTTTGGACTGTTAATATTGCTTTGTTATATAGTAAAAAAAATATTTAAGACAGTAGATGGTGGGTATACTGGTACAGTTTGTTAGGTGAGCTTGGGAAAAGGCGCCAGCCAAGTCCGAGCAATGGGTTTTGTGATATCAAAGGAAGTATTTATCGCCTCATCTCTAAATCTAAGATTTAATATAGTTTCTTTTTATTAGTTGAATAATATAATTCATAAATAAACAACTCAAAATGCTTATTTCTTGTTTTATTTTTACTAATTGCTAAGTGTGAGGTTAACACAATACCTATGATATCTAGCTAGCATACATATTACAGATCAATGTAAATAACGGTCCATATTCATTTTAAAATGTTAAGTAAATATTTTTTAACAGCGTCAGAAAGCAACCTTTGCCTGCACGCAACAAGCTTTGTCTTATCCCTACTCCCTAGGAAAGACTGTCAGCATTGTAGATCCAACTGATTATGACTAAACTGCTGGAAGTTTTAAGCTAAAGTCCATTGATGATACGCTGTTCTGCTGGAATTAAACTCTTTTCAACCAGATTAAAAGTATGGAGAGTATACAGGTGAATTTTTGAGATGGGATTCGTCATACTCTTATCACTTTATGACACTTTCCAGCTAGGGTAATGTACAATTAGCCTTAGAGGAAAACGTTCCGAAACCAACAAGACCGGGCTTACACGGCCTTACGCAACGCGTGTGTTATCCCGGTCTTGTGAGTTATGACTTAACATAGTTTCTGTACTCAAACTTTAGTGGTATAATATGATATAAGCTACAGTAGAAAACTAATAGGTGCCCAAGTTGAAAATAAAAGCAGAAAATTGCATACAAATTGTACTTTATTGAGTAGATAAAACAGCTACAAAATTTATGAGACCTACATAGTTGACAATTTGATTTCATTCTTTTAGCATTACAAGAAGTCTATTCCTTATTAGAAAACTAAGGGGATACTGTTCATAGATATTACATTGACAAAATTGTAAGTACAGAAGAAAACCTTATAAAACTAAATAAAAACACATCTGACACAACTAACTACACTCACTCGGTACTTCATTATTTATAAAAAAAAATAACACCATACCTTAAGTACAAAATCCTACTAATCCTACTTTCTACTAATATAGGTACTTCCTTCAGGGAAAATTTAACTTTCCACTTATGGTCATGTAATTTTTTTGGTATGTTTGATAATTAAATGTTTACATACAAACTTACAAACATTTCCTCTTAATAATAATTAAATATATGTAAAAAATTGGATAGTACACTAGCGTATGGTGAGTTACAGGAAACATTCCAGATTTACACTACTTTAGAAGCTATATTTAGTTCAGAGGATAGTTTCTTGTAAACCCCGTAAAGTATAGTAATGTGACACACATGCAATAACCCACTAGTAAAGCTCGTACTTGGGTATGTATTCCAACACATTTCAATCAAAGCCAAAAGTAAAAACTTAGTAATAACTGTAAAATTGTTAGACCATAACAAATATGGCAGGCTGTGGAAATACCATGAGTAGAACTGATAATGTAGGCTTCTTGCACATACAATGCCAATAAAATTTACAAGAAACATAGGCAAAATGAATAATTGTGACATTATATCAAAGTTGATGCTGTAGTCTTCTTTCGCTTCAGTTTCAACAGGTTTTATGTGTTTCTTAGCAGCTTTCTTTAGTTTTTCCCTCCCTGACTTTTGAAGCAATGCCTCATAAGACTTCAATAAGTTTTCCTGCTCTTTGGTTAACTTTTCTTCAGTGTCTTTTGTTTTATTCAACTTCTTATTTTCTTTTTTTTGTTGATTAATCTTTTTGTTTTCTATGTTCTTTGCTTTCAGTTGAGGTTCAAATTGTTGCTGCATATACTTCAGTCTACAATAGCTTTTGAAATATGTAATACACATAGGCAGGAACACAATTAACAACATGAGATGAATGGCGAGTAGAGTTGCATGAAAACATTTGTTTTCAAAAACTTCAACCTCTAAAAACCTGTAATTTACAGTCCAAGTGTGGTTGAATACTCTGCCCAAATCAAAGCTTCCTTTGATGTAAGCAATGGGAGCATTTAACAAAAAAATGAAACCTAATAATCCTTGCACCAGTCCACAAACAAGAAGCTGTTTAATAGTTTCTTTCAAACCCAGGTTCACAATGTAAAAGAAAAATAATGCAGGGGCATACAAAAGAATGTTCATTTTAACTGAAACACCTAAACTATAAAAAATACTTCCCAAGTACCATTTTGAATCCAAAAATAAATTAAGTGATATGTAAAAGAATAGAACTGCAATGGGGTCATTAAAAAGTCTTAGAACATAGATTGAATGAATTCTGTATGATGTTAAAATAGTCAATACTAAAACATAGGGTGGCACTTTTCTGCTCTTGTTGTAAATCCTGAGGACTAGGCACAGCTGTAAAAGATAGATAACAATAAATATGTATTGAGCAAGCTTTACATTTTCACCCTGACTTGTCAAGAAATAAAGAATGGAATAGATGTAGACAAATCCAGCAGGGTATACTAGGGGACCGGTGTCGCCTCGGAGCTTACTGTAGTCAAAAGTTCCATTCAGAAATCCTTCACATTCCTGCATGTACGCTTTCCAGTCTATCTCGGTGTATGGCACTCGTTCCACTACAAGTATGTTTATGAAAAGTTCAGCAACTATAATCAGGAACGCCACAAATGGTAGCTGCGCTGGGTTTGTGGCTAATCCTTTTACAAAAGACCACGTAAATATTTGCTTGTAATCGTGAAAAGAATCCTGTATCTTATAAATATCCATTTTTAGGATTTGGCCAAAAGGCAAAGGAACCAAATCTACAAAGAGTATTATAATATATAGCAAATCTATTTTAGGAGAAAAGCGAGCTTGAGCTGAGAAATGCCGGCCCGGCAGGCAATCTATCGTTACTACAAAAAAGACATTGACATGCCTATGACATCACTGACAAAATGACATGAAATCGTAAAAATGTAAAATGGCTAGGGTAACTGTGTACAATATCCAGATTCTTTGTAAAATGGGTCGAAATACAGGTGGTCGATTAGTTTGGTAATTACTACTATAGGTATTTACTTCGTCGCATAATCGAAAGCGTCTAACTCAATGTAAGTCACAGGGAATGGAAACTATGACGACCAAACCCTTTCATCATAATAAATACTCAGGTACCTACCTACCTACGTTATAATAATAATTTATACGTACTACGTGGTACTACCTACTCGGCTAGTTTTTTTTTTTTTTTTTTTTCGGAGGGCCTAATACTAATGGCATATGAGGCCGTTTTAGTGTTACCGGACTATGTACTCGGCTAGGTAGGTAACGAACATTTTTGTTCACTTTCAAACATAAATTTCCATCAGGGTTAGGTACATTTTGTCACAAATCTATTTGTGTAACAAACAAAATAAAACTAGTCAGTTCAATTACCTACCTTAGTTCAGTGAGTCAGTTAAATTTGTTACGTACCAACGAGTGTGTTTGCGAGTATTACTATAATTTAAGTGCCAATTCGGGAGGACTTCTTTTTTTTTATTTTTTGCACAAAAAAAAAAAACTTACATACCTACTTAGCTTTACTTAAAATCTAAAGCAAAAGATGTAATGGAAAAGGCAAGCTTCACCCTAAAAAAAGTTATCTTCCAGCAAACCCTAATGGGAGAGAGAGGTGGGTTTTTAATAAGTGAGAGCATGTGCATGTACCTACCTATACAGAAAATAGATCTTTTGTGTGCAGACTCTATATAGGTATAATAATTTTACTAATTGGTACAAATAGATAGACCTCTAGATAATACCTACTTCAAACCATGGTTTCACAATTAAGCCTTGACATGCCTTAGATTTGTTATCAATAAAATTGCATTTTATTGCAGGTAATAAACTAAATACCTTAAAAATGAAGTAAACACGACACGTAACGCCTTGTGCTTACAGTCTACGTACATGTTCTTCATAATAATTAAGTAAATTAAATAATAAAAAAACTGAAAACTATTTGCTATTTGGTGATTAAGTAAATATGTGTCCTGATAAATATGATAAGAAGTAGGTACTTACTTACTTAAATAAGTATCTAGTTAGCGAAAATGTTTAAAGGCAAGCAAGATTTCAATATTCTTGATAAGTTTTCAGAATGGGATACCGGCTGTTTATTTTTGCCATTATTAATTTAATAATTACGGTAAATTTTGTTTCTGGAGCAGATGTAATTCGTAAGTACATACCTACCTACAGTATATTATTATCAAACTAAATTTTCAAGTTTTTATTTTGCTCTAACTTCAACCATAGGCATGATGGAATGTTACGTTACGATGTCGGTAACTACCTATCCTCAATAATTATATTGACTAATACATTCCTATATCAATTTATTGACTGGCTCCTAAAAGTTGTTATTTTATTTATTTATTTATTTAAGTACCTACCTACTACTTCTCGGCTTGTTCTCGTTAAGAACTATTGAGGTACCTTCACGATTGCAAAGTCTATTTTATTAATTAATATAGTACTTACATTTTCTCAACAGCTAATAATGACGCTGAAAAAAGGCTATTGGATTTTTTTGAAAAATGGCGCAATAGTGAATCTGATTTTCTACCGCTCTCTCTTCCTTCTTTAAAAGTTTTGTATATCCCATCTGTAAATGGAAGTTTCTCGGGAAAAGGTATAAGGTAATAAGTACAGTTTTTAGTCAATGCTGCTACTGGCAGATCCAACAGATACCTACGTTGCCTCGTAGCAGTCGTAGCGCCACCTACCTGGCCCAAGCCATCTAGGGATCTCCCTAAAAATCTTACTCAAATCGGTCCAGCCGCCGTTTGGGAGCAGTTCAATGACAATCACAATTTGTACCTACCTACCTAGTTTTATTTTTATTTATTATTTTTTATTAACCTATATCATCCCGCTGCTGGACAAAGGTCTCCCCCAATTTCTTCCATCTGTCACGGTCTTCTGCCACGTCCCACCAATTTCAAATTAGATTTTATAAAATTATAAAAGAAGGTACCTTCTCTAATAGGTAGGTACACTATAGGAACTTATACTTACTGTTTTGTTTTTAGCCTTACCTATTTTACAAGCAGAATGAAAGTAGTTGGAATGAATTTCTTCTCAGTTGCCAATCTTAACGTATCCTTGAGTAACTTGAGTGCTTCTGGCTCTCTAGCTGTACCAATGCTGGACATTTCTGCAGGTAATTTTTACTTCTACTTTTTACGAATGTTACTTTTACTTTTTAATGTAACAAAAACATTGCGTTTTGTTGGTGTCTGTTATTCAAATTGATTCGTTATTTTCAGATGAATATAGTATAGAGGGCCGTGCACTGTTCATTTATTCATTACGAGGGTCAGGAAAATTTCAGTAAGTGGTAGCAATATAAATTTTATTTCAGAGGTGTAATTTGTGATGAATTAGACACATAAGAAATAAAATTAACATGATTTAAATAATTACTGAATTATCAGATTATCTATCACTGATAATTAAATAATGAGTTTAAGCATGTTCACGTAAAAAATGCTTATGATTTCAGCGTTATTATCAAAAATATCAGCCTAGTTTTTAATATAAAACTCGCATGTAACGGGTCACACACAATGATCGAAAAGTTAAATCTCAATTTTGCTCTTGGTGATATCAAGGTAAGATGTGCCACATAGTATAATAATGAAAGTAGGTAGTTACCTAACTGATAAATTACTTACTTCTTATATTTGGTAACAGTAACAGTTAAGTGGGTAGGCACCTACGTAGAAAAACCAGATGCCAATATTATTTAATTAAGTAATTACTTAGTAGTTTTAACTCTCTTATACGAGTGGTATGTTATGTAAGTAAGTATTTCTTTATCTAAGTAATGATCAATAAGAAGTAAATCGATAGGCAGGTAGAGTCTGGCAAATGAAAGTAGACCCTGATAAAATATAATTATTAATAATAATATTACATATTATATTAATAATTAATAATACATTTGCCATTGTCCTTATAATTAATGGGTTGCCACGCTTATATTTTTGAATTTGCCGCGATTTTTCAGGGTCTACTTTCATTTCCTTTTCCATTTTCTACCTACCGTTAATTACCTACATTAATATTTTAGGTAGACCTAGAAAACAGCTCTTGGCCAGTCAACAAAGTTCTGAATAAAGAAGGAGTAAGGATTATTGAAGGGTATCGAGAAGATATTTTAGCTGTAACAGAAAAAAGCCTTGTTGCCATTTTAGACACTTATCTGACAACAGTGTCTCCTGGACAACTTTTGAACATAATGCAAAAGGTATGAGTATGACTACTACTATGAGGTATTACTGATCTGACACAATTAATGCCGATAGTTTTTCTATCGTTAGTGTACTTAGCAGCTGATTACGATCGATTGATGATCAATAGGTTCCATATATATATAGTATAATTGCCTTAGTTATCATGCTATTTTTTTATTTTTTATTTTATTTTATTTACTTAACAACAAAATCCACAGCTCTTAGTATCTATGCTTAAACTTATACATATTCCCTGTATACAGCCAATAACGGATTTACATTTTATAGGTAACACATGTAAGGCAACCGTTAAAGAAGTAATTATATTTAGGTTAGTAGGTACTTATTCCAACATAGTTACATAATCACACAAGTTTTCAACCGTTAATACGACACACAGACTACAATTTAAAGAGATAGATAGACACACATTACTTAAAGAAAATGAGCTATTAGCTATTATAACAATTATAACATATTTATTTAATTAGGTAGGTATAATCCTTTAAATACACTGGTTCGAAAGAAGTAGTGACACGACAATTAAAGATATAAATCATTATCATTAACAAGTTATCGATAATATTTCTTATTTATATTTTGTCATAACTATAAATGAAGTTTATGTATGAACTTAATGTAGGTGTATTATTATTATTATTATTTTTTTTCTTCCAATATATAAGGTATTTTTTTATACTTTTAGCACCTCTGTCAACAATCGGCCTCAAGATGGATGTCATTAATTCGTAAGAGCTGAAACAATGGCTCTACTATTTTCAGTGAAAAAAAAGTAAGCGCGTCATGATATTTTATCAAGTTGATCTACTGGAATACATTATTATTTGTACTTACATACCTACTGAAGTTTTTTAATACTTATATTAATAAATAAAAATAACTACTATAACAAGTATATTTTATTACTATGTCATAGTAGAGAGTTCAAGAAAATACACTAGGTAATTCTATAATAATACAGTAATAAAGTAAAAAAACCATACATTGTAAGGTTCCTTTTACTTGGTAATTACTTTGTTGTCAATAAAACTCGTTAGATTTATTGCTATCTTATCATTTTTGCTGTTAACATTTTGTTGAAAAATATAAAGAATTACCTATTACCTATTTAGGTATGAGCCTCGACCCTGTTCGCGTGATATAACTTGGTGGTACCACAAATCATATATACTGTGGTACCTATATCTACCTACCGTGGTGAAAACGTGGTGAAAAACAAATTGAAATTACAGGGATAAGTAGCGGATTATCGTAATCATGACTGATATTTAAAAGATAAATTAGTTATAAAAGAACAAATCTATATGGACTACACAAATAAACTGGTACTCCCGCCGACAGTAGGTACCATTACTTTCAACAGAGTGAGTTCCAAAACATCTAAAATGAAGTTCTTGGTTTTTGTAATGGCGATACTTGGAGTTGCACTTGCGGAAGTTGACTTCCTAGCAACGGAAACATCCAATGGTTAGTTATATTTTTTGTTATTTATTTTTAGCTACCTTTGTACCTATTCAAGCCTTTAAGCTAATCCCCAGTTTTGCTCAAATTTAAAACCCTAGTTTTTTATATCTGCAGGTCGCGTCTTTCAAAACATTGAAGGCCCACTGTCCTTTATGATTTCGAAGCCTATTGATGAAGACCAACAGCTCGTAGATGACCAAGTGTTACTGGAAGCAACTCTTGGTCGCAACTTTGTAGTTCAAGTGATCGAGGAAACATTAGAAAACTTCAGGGATGTCATCATCCATGGCAACGAATCTCTCCCACCGCTGGATCCTCTGAAGATCGATACCTTGGGACCTTTCCGATTTAACGTGCCTGGGTAAAATATACCTACCAGTACCTATAATGAAGTTAGATATCTACCAAATATTGTAATTTGCATTCGTTTCTGATTTATAAATTTATTGAGCTAAGGTAATATTTCTCCAAGACGGCGCATAGCTTTAAAGCATTATATTATTACCATATTATTAAAATTTCAATTACATACAAGCCAATACAAGGTAGCTGAATTAGGTAAGTAATTCTAAGGATGTAACTTAAATAAATAACCCACTAATTTGTTTAAGTGCCCGTGCGAGTGCCACCGTCAAGAACATAAGAGCAGAAGGTCTTCGATGGTATACGGTTGACAATGTCAGTTTCAACCCTATTCGATTGACCGTTGGAATTCAAATGACTATACCATGGTTGATAATTACTGGTAAATATTGTAAATAATTATAATTAGTACCTACCTACAGGTGAGTTTTCTCGAGCGCCCCCTGAGGGGAAAATCTAAACGGCTATAGTTAAGTATAGAAAAATGTTGTTGGGAGTCGCGATGGAGTCACGGGCTCGATTTAGATAAAATTAAGAACTGCATGTAAACAAATTTTAAAAAGTTTTTTAATTTTGGAGAAAATTGATTTTTTATTTTTTTATCAACATTTTGCGATGCTCTATCTCTATCAAAAAAAACTATGGGTCTAATGTTGCTAAAAATTCTACATTTTAGAGTGACCCCCAGCCATTTCTAACTACTTAAAGAACATCGACATCTGTTTGGTTTATTATTACAATAAATCCTATTTCTTACACCTGCCCTTAAACTAAACAGTCTTCAAACCTAAATTAGAAACACAATCTCCTTCCTATTGTGCGATCTACTATCTCCAGGTTACTATTTTCAGGTTCCTATGACGCTGAAGCTAGAGTTGCACTAATGCTAACCCATAAAGCCAGTGGAAATGTCAGGTAGGTACCTACCTTATTTTAGAAATAATTTATTTATTTATTTATTTATTTATCGATGATAGACGAGCAGCCCCCTTAGCATGGCGATTGTCTAGGTACCGGAGAATAGATAAAAGTGACATTAATGACATTAGAGTGTAGATAAAAGTAACTTTTATCCACATTCTTCCCGTTTTATCCACACTCTAATGTCATTACTGTCATTTATATCTATTCTCCGATACCTAGACAAACGCCATGCTAAGGGGGCAGCTGTTGCTGATATGTCTATATCTCAGTGTTGAAATAGTCCGATTGTTCATGATTGGTTAATCTTTTTGAGCACTGATTTATTAGTTCGTAGCCAGTTGTCGAGCTAGTTCTTAAACGAATTGACCGAAGTAGCCGTAACGTCATTTTACCTACTTGTTTAAGTGATTTTTTTATTTACTAACCTATTCGTAAAACATCAATGGTTGCAGTTATTTTGTATTGTAACATCTGCTATTTCCACTCTAGTATTGACCAAAGACAACACTTTGTTTCGCTCATAGAGATATGCTTCGCTAGTGGTCTTCGGTAACATATTCCAACTTTCGTCCAAATTAGTCCATTGGTCATTGGGCCCACCTAAGTAATACAGGTAATACCTACAAAGGTATAATAATGTACAACCACAGACAATATAATACTAGGACAACCCATGTTAGCGAAGCCGCAAACAGTTAGAAAAAGACTTAAATGAGCTTTTATTCACTTGCTCACCCGCGCGCGACTTTGTCTGCGTGTTGCTTTGTTCTATACATAATGATAATGCATGCAACCGGTGTCTGGTTTCAGAATATTCATCAACCGCATGGATGTGGATGTGAATGCGAGGATCGGAACTAACGTATTGAATGGACACTTGCTTCTGCGTAGTTTGGATGTCAAGATAGATGTACGCGATTCTAATGTGAGTATTGTTTGATTGCAAATTCCAAGCCTGTTGCTTTTAGGGTTCCATACCCAAAGGGTAAAACGGGACCCCTATTACTAAGACTTCGCTGGTCTGTCTGTCCGTCCGTCCGGCACCACACCAGGCTGTATCTTATGAACCGTGATAGTTACAGTTGAAATTTTCACAGATTATGTATTTCTGTTGCCGCTATAACAACAAATACTAAAAAACAGAATAAAATAAATATTTAAGGGCGCTTCCATTCAACAAACGTGATTTTTTTGCCGTTTTTATAGATAATGGTTCGGAACCCTTCGTGCGCGAGTCCAACTCGCACTTGGCCGGTTTTCTATAACTGGCTTTGCGGTTAAAACTATAATAATTATGCTGTAGGAAGCTAGGTACTACCTTTAGCATGTGTCTTGCTTGATACTTTGTCTATACCTAACTGATGTTCAATATTGTTACAGATTCAAATTGATGGCATGACTGGATCAGCTGTTCTCAATTCTTTTATCAATTCTTTTGTTCAAAATTTGTCTCAGGATATTGTACAGGTTCAAGTGCAGAGTATCGGCGATAAAATTGCCGACATAATCTTCGACGAAATTAACGACATCCTCAAGGACTACACAATCAATGACATTTTGTCATAATTTTCTAAATAAAAAAACGGATCGAACAGGATGATATAAGAGCCTACGTAGGTACTGTACCTACGTCACAGCGTAGGTATTTCTTCCGTTATTATTAAAAATTTGTACCTAGGAAAAATTTAACTTTATTTACAGAAACTAAGCTACTACATATTTACATTATTACATTTTAAATATATACAATTTGTACCTAGGTAGGTACTACCGAGGACCTCAAGGATAATATGGATGTAGAAAGGGAGCGCAGGGCATTGGCAGGGAGGCTACCTTTCACTATTAGGTTACCATTCAATTAATCACCATCAATGCATCAATCATTAAAATGTACTTATCCGTGATAGCAGATTTGTTTATTTTTGATTATAATTTCTACAAATACCGACTTAACACCTGTTTTATTATCGTTATCCCTTTTACGTACAAGCTGTTTTGATTCATCGTTATACCTACCTAATAAAGATAATTTATATTTGATGATACCAAAAAATACTGATTTATATTTAAAAACCGATGTGTTATTAGATACCTATACTTACTAGCTGGTACAGTCAGCATCAAAAGTTGATTAACATTTGAAGTTTCCAAAATCAGAATATTTCCGAAATCCGTAACACCATGACAAAAATTTTGACAAATAGTTGATGATTAACGCTCAGTCCATAATCATTTCCCAAGCAAAGTTTATTTTTCTTAGCAATCGAAGAGAAAAGGCGTTTTAAAAAAACAAACTGTTAATCAAATTTTGAAGTAGTGAGAAGAAGAAAAAAATATCGATTAATTGAGACTTTTTTGACTTTTTGAGAGATAGTCTTATTACACCCTGTGTGTCAGGTCAGTAGCAGTGAGAAGTAGGTACCTACCGGACGCAAGCGAATAATTTATTAGGAACTTTGAAATCAGGAAGTAGATAAGGATTTATTTTACCTGTTAATGCCATGCTATTATAATATCTTTGTCATCAATAGATTTTGAGCAAACTACCTGTGACTGGCTTGTGACAGTGCCTCTTGTTGTAGATACTTACTTTGTTTTTATAAAAATTGGTAAAAATAAAAATACACGTTTTGGTTTATGATCTCTCTGGTATCTCTATTCAGATCTTTGACCTTGGATCGCAAATCAATGCATACAGCTAACAGTAATTTTAAAATAATTTATTTTAAGTACCTACTACCTACCTATGTAGGTGGGTACATTATCCTAATAACATACCAATCATAGATTAGGTGGTAGGTTAGTATTTACGCAGGTAATAGTAATAGTCATAAAAAACTGAATGTAGGTAGGTACCTAAACAGGTCTAGCTTTCTATAAAGTGTGAAATGCTGTGAATACTTTTAGGTAGCATTTGGTAACACACAACCTATAAAAATATTCTGTACAGTACAACCTAACCTAGGTAGGTACAACTGATATTGTATAAAGTGCTTCGGGCTCGCCACGCTTATATTTTTTGAATTTGCCGCGATTTTTCAGGGTCTACTTTCATTTGCCAGACTCCATTTCCGAATACAACAAGGACTTCAAGGTGTTATCTAAACAAATAGGTACTATACTAGGTTAGGTGAAGGGGTTTAATCATGCTAGTGACGATGCAGAGTCAAGACGAATTCGATTTTAACGCGTACGAAGTCGCTGGTAACAGCTAGTATTATTTATAATTTAGGCTTCTGTAGTGAGTGGTACCTTGAAGTCGTTCAGAATATAAACGAAACCGTCTGCTCTGAAGTGGCTATAAACGGTGGAGGAGGCTAGTTTTAGAAGGTACTGGCAAACTGGTGGGTACCCTTGTCAGAATTTTTGACTCATGTGACATAAATAAATTTTTTTTTTTTTTTTTATTTGGCTTCGCAAAAAGTGTGCATGCGCCATTTTTCATTGTAAAAATTAAGGAAACAAAAGTTATGAAATACCGCGGACTAGGACGGGGTCAGGAGAGGTAGTGGATACAGGTAGGAATTATAACTAAATATTAATAGAATAAGTAATATAAAAATATGAAAAATTAAATATTAATATTATTGTTACAAATAAAAGAAGCTAGACAATTATAAATATTAGAATCTAAAGAAGAAAGAAGTACAGTAATAATGGTTGGAAGAGGAACATTATAAGATAAGAGATCATAAAAGAAAGAGGCATGGTCATACTGTGGACAAGCAAAGAATATATGATTTGTATCTCCAAATTCATCTCCACAAGTGCAGGTCGGTTCAGAAATGATTTTCATCTTCGATAAATGTGCTGGGGTACATGAGTGCCCCAGACGCATTCGTATAAGTATAGAAGTGGCACGTTTACTGAGTTTAATTTTAAAAAACCATGGTTTTAATGGGATAGTTTTTTGTATTTGTTTGAAATGTTTGCCTTTCTTAGTACTAGATTCATTCCAAGATTCATCCCAAGATCTCCTGAGATAAATCCTGGAAAGAGAACCAAGATCGTGAGAATAAATTTTGAATGGAAAGATGTCACCACACTCCACAGCTTCATTTGCTAACTTGTCTGCACGGGTGTTACCCATAATTCCACAATGACTGGGAATCCAAGCAAAAACGACAGTCAAATCGTTGACAAATCGTACCATTGACCCTGAAATCTGAACAAAAATTTGATCTCTTGTATTGACACCAATGAGCTTTTTGCACATATTATTTATTCTGGATCGACTGTTTTACAATTGCCAGAAATTCTAGCCGACTTTGAATAAATAGAAGACTAAAAAGGAGCAGTTTCTTTTTACCAAAATGGCAACGCTAAAGTGTGCTGGATGCTTACAAACCATCCCGGATCGTCAACATTTAACATGTGTTGTATGCAATGATAATTATGACATTCAATGTGCGAACATATCCTTCACACGTTACTACAACACAATGGATAGATCGAACTGGGAATGCCAACAATGCTTCTGCAAAAGACAAAAACAAAACAACTTAGACACTCCCATTCTACCAATTTCTTCAAGACCGCAACGACAAACTTTTCCTTCAAGAAAAATGGCAGAGGCTGTAATGAATCAAAGGGAAACCCAAATTTCTAGCCTGACTTCAAGAAGACCAAGAAGGCAAAAAAAACCAGCACCGCATGATCCTGACACATCATCAGACGAAGACATAAATAACCTTGGAGATACCCCTGAAGTGAAAAATATGAGCAGTCCCCTTCAGAAACCCACACCAGAAAAACCTTCGTCTCAAAATATGATAACAATAAACCAAATAGAAGAACTTCTCGACAAAAAGTTTGAATTAATCAAAATGTCCATACTAAACGAAGTAAAATCGACTATCATCTCAGCAACCTCGAGCCAAATACTGAACCTAAAAGAAGAAGTATTAGAAAAAACCAACACTCTATCGGCAGAACAAGAAATTATAATTAAAAAATTAGAAGAAACCAATAAAGCTGTTGCCGAACTACAAAAAGAAAATCTGAACCTACAAAAAAAAATAAGAGATATTCAAAATCCAGGGACGATTAATAGCCAACCTGAAATACAACAACAGAAATATAATGCGGAGACTGAAACATCGAAAAAAATTGTCCTTTATGGTTTAGAAGAAAATGCAAGAGAAAACGAATACGAACTGCATGACAGAGTAGTTTACATCTTCCAAGATATACTCAATGTTAACTTGTCGGGTTACATCGAAGATATGAATAGATTAGGAAAATGGGGGAAAAAAAAGACCCCTAGTCATCGAGTTGCTTAGCAAAAGCATGACCAAGTATATACTACAAAATCGGCGCTATTTTAAAAACACAGGTATATCAATCTCGGATTACCTGGGACCAGAGGCACAACAAGGCAGGAAAATGCTAATAGAAAAACTTGTAGAAGCTCGTCGAAATGGACAACGAGCAAACATCATAGATAATAAACTGATAATAGATGGAAAAGAGTTCACACAAAGAAACGAGACCCAGAAAAATGCATCGATGAACAACACTCAGGAAATTATTGAGATAAAATCACCCCATGAGAGCAGACAACAAGTAAGTAATACAATCCGAAATAACACCTACAAACAAACGAAACCCAACTCGACACATCGATTATCCGAAGTGTTTTTTCGAGAATAAAATCAATATTCTTTATCAAAACATACGAAGTCTATGCAACAAAAGACATCTATTAGAAGCAGCTACAGAACATGAAAAGAATATCCAGGTATTATGTATATCTGAAACGTGGGTAACGTCTACAAAACTAGACCTACTCCAAATAGAAGGCTATAAACTAGCAACATACTTTGCCAGATCAAACTATGAAGGCGGAGGAGTATGTATCTTTCTGAAGGATGAAATAGATTTTATAGAACTAAAAGAAATTGCTAAATTTAGTATAGAATTTCTTATCGAAATATGTGCCATTGAAATACCTAAATTAGAAATAATAATTATAAATGTATATTGGCCTAACAGAAAAAGGATGCCAAATCTGTTTTATGAAACACTTACAAAACTTTTGCAGTTATTACAACAAAAATATAAGAAAAAAGAAATAATCATTGGAGGCGATTTTAACGTAGATGTTCTAGATATAACAATTTCATCTCCCCTTTTAAATTTGATGAACAGTTTCAATTTTTATCAACACGTAAAAGAACCAACAAGAGTAAAGTTATCAAAAAAAACGAACACAATAAAATACTCCTGCATTGACCTCATATTTACAAACTTTAAAAATAAGGAATTCGTTGCAAACGTAAAAGAATATGGTTTCTGTGACCATAAAGGCGTACTCACAAATATCCCAATAAAAAAAGTAGATACACGTGAATACTGGTTAGAAGAAAAAAGAACATTCAATGATAAAAATTTACAATTATTTATTACTGAACTAAGAAAAATTAATTTTGAAAAAATTCTAAACGATGATAACGACGTAAACACTAACTATAATTTATTCAGCGAAACAGTCATACAATTACTTAATATACACATACCCAAAACATTAATAAAAATAAAAACGAAACATAAAAAACCATGGTTAACGACTGGTATAAAAAAATCTTGTAAGCACAAAAGATCCTTGAAAATCATTGCATCACATTTCGAAAATCCAATTCTTAATGAGAATTATAAGCAATATGAGAAAACCCTAAGAAAAACAGTTACTACTTCAAAAAAATTACAAACCATCAAAAAAATTCAAAAATCAGACAATATTATTAAGACAATGTGGCACGTAGTAAAAAAACAAACTAATAAACTACCAATAAAAAGTAAACAAAATATTGAATTAAAAATAAATAAAAAGATATTACAAGATCCGGAAATAGTAGCAAATACCTTTAACGACTTTTTTGCGTCAGTGGGAAAAAACGCAGCCTCTGCGGTTCCTATAGGTCGTCCAGTCATTCTGCCAGAAGAAAGCTCAATATATATAAAACCTGTAACTATCCAAGAAGTCACAAAGACAATTCAAAACCTAAAGAGTAAGCGAAGCAGTGGATACGACGAAGTTCCTCCAATACTCGTGAAAAAATGTACTAAAGAGTTGGCGTTCCCGCTAACATATCTAATAAATCAATCCTTTGCTGAAGGTACTGTCCCAGACAGACTAAAAATATCAGTAGTTAAACCCCTACATAAAAAAGAAGACAAAACAGATTGCAATAACTATCGTCCTATAGCACTGCTGCCTACTTTCTCGAAAGTATTTGAAAGCGCGATGTCTAGCCGTTTATACTCATATTGCGAAAAATTCCATATATTCAGCGACAGCCAAAATGGATTTAGAAAGAATCGATCTACTTCCCTAGCAGTTTATAAATACATACACGACATACTCAACATTATAAACAATAAAGATCATGCTATTGGTATACTATTAGATATGAGCAAGGCTTACGATAGAGTGACATACGAAATATTACTTTCAAAACTTCATGGTATAGGAGTCAGAGGCTTAGTCCACGATTGGTTTAAATCATATTTTAAAAATAGGAGTCAATATGTTGAAATAGAACATTTTAATAACACTACAGGACATATAATGAAAATAAAATCAAATAAAATCGACATCACAAATTCTATTCCTCAGGGTAGCGTTCTAGGTTGTATACTATTTCTTATTTATATAAACGACTTGCCAAAAAATATAACTAACTCATGTACTCTTTTCGCAGATGATATTTCAGTCGTTATCCCTGCAAAATCTATCTCAGATTTAAATAAAACATTGGATACTACTTTAACAGACATAAAAAGTTGGCTCAACGATCACAACCTTCAATTAAATTTCAAAAAAACCAAAATAATGCAGTTCTATCCATACCAAAAAAAACCACTAAATATAAATTACTCTTTCCAAAACACCCAACTAGAAACCGTAAACACTTATCCTCTTTTAGGTATAGAAATAGATTCCAATATAAACTGGAAAACGCACATCAAAAAAATAACAACGAAACTCTCTAGATTTACTTATGCTTTATACGAACTCAAAAAATTGACCGATGAAAAAACAGCAACCTGTGCATACTATGCCTATGCACACGCTTGGCTCCACTATGGAATTATTCTTTGGGGCAATAGCTCAGATGTTCATAAGCTTTTTGTTTTACAAAAAAGATGCATACGCATTATATATAATTTAGATACCATGGAGAGCTGCAAACCATATTTTAAACAAAAAAACATTTTAACAATACATAGTTTATATATCCTAGAAGTAGGAACATTTGTAAAAAAACATATAGACCTTTTTAAAATTTACACCCGCCCTCAAAATTTACGCCAAAGAAATAAATTAGATTTTCCTTTTTCTAAACTTCAGATGATTCACACCGCTCCGTATGCAATGTCTACTAAAATATTCAATCAAATCCCCCAAGAAATTCGACACCATAATTTGCCAAAATTCAAATCCCTCTTAAAAAAATATTTAATAGAAAACAGCTTCTATTCTTTGGAAGAATTCCTCTCTAAATAAATATGTAAACTATGTAAATTTCTAAGCTGTAGGCTTAATGTTATAATTAATAATGTTTAATGTTATAAATTCTAATATAATTAAGTAAGTAGTAGTAGGTAGGTACAAAATTCTAATAAATTTATACCTAAATGTTTTTATTTTAAGATTTTAATAAAAGATCTCATAGATTTAAGAAATGTTTGTTACACAAACTCAATTTTTATATTAATATAAAAAAATTGCGATGTCCTTACAGGACTCATGTGTTAGCTACCTAGTACACCTATCTATAAGACCTTGTACACTCACATGTAAGCAATAAATACTTTGAATTTGAATTTGAATTTAATTCACACTGTAACAATTTAGTTCTAGCATCTATTATAAGTGGATAGGATGATTTAGACCGGAAAGAATATTTAACAAGCGATTGTAATGCACTTTTGGAATCGGAAAATATTACTGATTTTTTAAGTTTCATTAATAAAACGTACTCCAATGCCTTCGTGATGCCAAAACATTCACCAGAAAAAACAGACGTCTCTGAAGGTAATTTGATTTTTTGCACAATGTCAAACTGTTTATGATAAACACCTACACCCACACTGCCTTGCAAGTGTTTGGATGCATCAGTAAATATCTGATGCCATCCATTCCAGCGATTATCAACTTCTGATTTAAAATAAATGTTAGCATGTATATCATTACGATCAATATTTAGATCAAAATAAACTTTAGGAGGTAGAGTTAATGCTTTATAGTTACAATGATAAATTGGAAGAAACTGAGACTGTTCTATAGGAGCTGACAAGGATTTATATATATTATAACTATTTATTAAATTGGGAGGGGATTTATGATTCCAATACGGCGAAGAAGTAATGAGTTCTGAAATTATTTTAATTTTAGGGTGAAGCTGATGGTTCGAAAACTGTAAAGCACGAAAGAAAAATCTATTGCACAAATATTGGCGTCTCATGAATAGAGGTGGATCGCAACATTCTACTTGTAGAGCGTTAATGGGACTAGACTTCATAGCTCCCATTATTATACGCATTGCTCGTGCTTGTATGGCATCTAATCTCCTGAAAGCCTCCACTCTACCAGGCTCCAACAAATAAGAGCCATAATCTAATGTGCTTCTAATTAAAGCATTGTAAACTAGTTTCAAAGAAAAAGGATGGGCACCCCACCATACTCCTGTAAGACATCTTAATAAATTAAGATTTTTTTCACATTTTTCCACCACATAATCACAGTGAGGACGACCAGTGAGTTTACAGTCTAATAAAACGCCCAGAAATCTTGCATGACTTCTCACAGGAATACATACTCCATTATAAAATATATTCAAAGGTGGTATGTTCTTTTTCCGCGTGAAAGGAACAATAATGCTTTTAGTAGGTGATAATTCTAAGCCATGTTTATCTAACCATAATTTTAGAGACTTTAAAGCAAATGACACATTGAAGGCTGCAGTAGTAATACAGGAGCTGATAGAATACAATAGAAGATCGTCGGCGTATTGTAAAATACTAACCGAGTCATTCACAGATGCTTCTAGGTCATATGTATAAATGTTATATAGAAGAGGGCTTAAAACGGATCCCTGAGGTAATCCTTTCCAAGCAACTCTAGAGGTGTTGGAGGAGTTTAATAATAAAATTCGACCAGCTAGCATATTCTGAATAAAATTGATGAAGATGGCTGGAATTTTTAAAACTTGTAATTTCCTAACTAATACTTCAATGAGAACATTGTCATAAGCTGATTTTATATCTAAGAATGTTGCTACAACATAACTATTTTGAGAAAAGGCAATACGAATGTCCGTTAAGAAAACACCTAAGCTATCTGCAGAACTTCTGCCTTTTCTAAATCCGTATTGACTATTAGGTAAAACATTTTGACTTTCAACTAACCACTCTATTCTATTTTTAACTAAATGTTCTGCTATTTTAATAATTACGGGAGATAATGCTATGGGTCGATAGGACATATGATCAGCAGGATTTTTTGTTGGTTTTAAAATAGGCAACACTATCTGTGTTTTCCATTTTGTAGGAATGTCACCTGTCAACATGACAGAATTGATAAGATTGAGGAGATACTGCATGGTGCCTTCGCCAAGATGTGAATAGAATGAGTAAGGAATACCATCGATTCCTGGTGATGTATCAAGTCTATCCATCAAAACACCTTTTAGCTCGTATAAAGAAAAGGGTGCATCAAGACCATTGGGACAAGCAGGCTGGATGACATGCATCAGTGTAAATAGTTCTCTTGTAGGTGCAGTTGGAGGAGCCAAAAGATCTAAGAAGCTGTCGTTTAAAGAAGGAGGCATAACTGAAACATTTGAAGTACTAACTCCAATCCTGTAACGTCTAATATTACTCCAGACATCGGAAGATTTTGTATTCGGTGATATACTTAGACAAAATTTCCTCCAACCCTGGAATTTTTTATCTTTCAATATTTTTTTTGTTTTCGCTATTATGTCGCATAAAATATCAAAATTGTGTTCAGTCATATTCATATTATAGTTTCTCTCTGCCTCCTTTCTTTCGGCGACAGCTATACTACATTCAGTGTCCCACCATGGCGGAGATGATAACCTACCAGAAGATTTATTTTTTAATGGGAAGTTTAAATTTGCGGCATCTATTAAGTTTTTAGATAAACTATCTGCACAGCAGGAGATATCCTGGAAATTCTGAGACAGGGCTGAAATGTTGTTTTCAACATACATAGTAAAGTCAGACCATTTGTCACTTTTTATTTTGTGAACCATTCTGGGTGGAGGTCTGGGAACCTCAGTAGCTGTAAATTTAGAAAACTTTAAAACTATAGGGAAATGATCACTTCCATAGGTGGATGGCTCAGTTTCCCAAGAAACTGAAGAAGCTAAGCTAGGAGAAGTTATTGTTAAGTCAACTGCACTATTGTTTTCAGATGGTTTAGATCTGCGTGTTGGAGATCCATCATTTAAAATGCATAAATTTTGTCTGTCTATTATTTCAATGAGATCTCTACCGTAGCTGTTGGATAATGTGCTACCCCATGATCTATGATGAGCATTAAAGTCTCCCATCACTACACACGGCTTTGGAATATGAGAAAGCAAGTTTTCTATTTCATTAAAAATTGGTAATGAAGGATGAGGTACATAAATACATACAAAACATATTTTATTAATAATGCAGGCAATAGCAGTAAAATTATTGGTATCATGATGTGGTAATGAAAATGTAGAAAAACAAAAAGAATTTTTAATAAGAAGAGCAGCTCCTCCGTAACCATCAAGCCTATCATCCCTGATGCAGGAGAAGCCGCTCAATTTAAACACAGAGTCCGGCCTAAGCCAGGACTCTGTAATGGCAATAAGAAATGGGTTAAATAAATTAGTTAAGTTAATAATTTCATGTTTTTTACTTACTACACTCCTGCAGTTCCATTGAACTGCGGATCTGGTGTGATCCATTGTGGTTGTGTAGTATACTAATTGTGTCTATGATTTTAGCTGCGTTGGTCGAGATACACTGTAGGTGGGGATGAAAGCTTTCAATTTGTTGACAGACAGACTATCATGACTGATAAATGCATTGGCATCACGGTGGCTATTAAATGCTAATGAGACTCTGTTACGACCTATCTTTTTAACACTGCCATTGACAATATTATAAAAGTTATTTCTTCGCAAAAATTTCCCAAACATTATGGGGTGGAGTGTGGTACTATCATTGGGTGCATCTGTAATTCTTTGTACGTGAACAATAAATGGTCCGCTGTCGGACGACTCATATTGAGTTCTGGCAACCGACACCGGTGGAGATGAAGGTGGAGCCGTGGGAGCAGTAGGTGGAGCTGTGGGAGAAGATGAGTTGACTGGTTCTGACGACGTGACATTGGAGTGAGGAATGGATTCCGACTGGGGCTCATTCACTGGTGATTCTGATTCGTCACAGTGACAACCTTTTGTTCCATCACCATGTCTCTTTCTTTTGTTGCAGCTCTTGCAAACTTTGTGCATGCGGGTTCTCTTTCTTTTATTGGACGGATTGGTCACAGATGATTCTGTGTCCATAGCAGAGTCATTGGATAATAGTTTTTCAAATGAATTGCCAGTACTTATTGTAATGTTACACCCTACCGCAGGGACTGGGTCCCCCGGGTCCGGGGGCTCCTCCATGAAAGACAATAAATAGATAAAAGACTTACCAAATCAGAAGAAATATATATAACTACAAATAGAAAGATATAAAAAGCACTCAGCAGCACTACCTGTCCTGAATAGCTATTTAAATTTAAAATTTCAAAAATTCGCAAGAAAAAACGCGGCTTCCCTGTTCGAGTTTCCCGCCTTTTTTCATATATACATTTGTCAATTTTGACATTGACTTGGCTTCCATCTATATCTCTATGCTTCCATTCCATCTGCCTGCTTGTGTTTATACTGTATAACCTCGTCTCGTCTTTGGATTTGGTTGGCTTGTTCTTTCTGTGCCTGTGGTTGCTGACTGCTGTTTTCGAGTCAAATTCTAGGATTCTATTGATATGAATTCATCAATTTCAACATTGAAAACGAATAAAGAATCGACATTTTGATTTGATTGTGCGAGAAACAATTGTGCAGGGAAATGGCTGGAAACTTCTGGCAAAGTTCACACCACCAACAGTGGATATTGGACAAGCAAGATCTCATTAGAGACCGCCAACATGACCTGAATATTTTGACTGATGAAGAATACCAAAAAATATTCAACTTTTTTGCAAGCATAATACAAGTATTGGGAGAGCAACTAAAACTACGACAGCAAGTAATTGCTACAGCTACTGTATATTTTAAAAGATTCTATGCAAGGAACTCCTTGAAGTGTATAGATCCACTACTTTTGGCGCCTACGTGCGTGTTTTTGGCTTCGAAAGTAGAAGAATTTGGTGTAATATCAAACTCCAGACTCATAACTACTTGCCAGACTGTGATAAAGAATAAATTTAGCTATGCTTATGGGCAACAGGAATTTCCTTACAGAACAAATCACATTTTGGAGTGTGAGTTTTATCTTCTCGAAAACTTAGACTGCTGTTTGATAGTGTACCAGCCTTATAGACCGCTATTGCTATTTGTGCAAGATATAGGACAAGATGACCAATTACTGACTTATGCATGGAGGATTGTGAATGACTCTCTGAGAACTGATGTTAGCTTACTATATCCTCCTTACCAGGTAAGAATCATCTACACTAATTTAATAATTATAATAATAATATTATAAAGAGGTAAGATTTTACTTTTTTCATATATACATTTGTCAATTTTGACATTGACTTGGCTTCCATCTATATCTCTATGCTTCCATTCCATCTGCCTGCTTGTGTTTATACTGTATAACCTCGTCTCGTCTTTGGATTTGGTTGGCTTGTTCTTTCTGTGCCTGTGGTTGCTGACTGCTGTTTTCGAGTCAAATTCTAGGATTCTATTGATATGAATTCATCAATTTCAACATTGAAAACGAATAAAGAATCGACATTTTGATTTGATTGTGCGAGAAACAATTGTGCAGGGAAATGGCTGGAAACTTCTGGCAAAGTTCACACCACCAACAGTGGATATTGGACAAGCAAGATCTCATTAGAGACCGCCAACATGACCTGAATATTTTGACTGATGAAGAATACCAAAAAATATTCAACTTTTTTGCAAGCATAATACAAGTATTGGGAGAGCAACTAAAACTACGACAGCAAGTAATTGCTACAGCTACTGTATATTTTAAAAGATTCTATGCAAGGAACTCCTTGAAGTGTATAGATCCACTACTTTTGGCGCCTACGTGCGTGTTTTTGGCTTCGAAAGTAGAAGAATTTGGTGTAATATCAAACTCCAGACTCATAACTACTTGCCAGACTGTGATAAAGAATAAATTTAGCTATGCTTATGGGCAACAGGAATTTCCTTACAGAACAAATCACATTTTGGAGTGTGAGTTTTATCTTCTCGAAAACTTAGACTGCTGTTTGATAGTGTACCAGCCTTATAGACCGCTATTGCTATTTGTGCAAGATATAGGACAAGATGACCAATTACTGACTTATGCATGGAGGATTGTGAATGACTCTCTGAGAACTGATGTTAGCTTACTATATCCTCCTTACCAGGTAAGAATCATCTACACTAATTTAATAATTATAATAATAATATTATAAAGAGGTAAGATTTGTTTGTTTGTTTGAATTGAATAGGCTCCGAAATAACTAGACCGATTTCAAAAATTCTGTCACCATTAGACCTGATTAACATAGGCTAAATATTCCGAAAAAGTGAAGTCTCGAGGGACCACAGCTAACATGGCGACTAAGAGCTAGACTTATAAGTAGGAAAGTTTGTTGTTTTGTGTGTTTGTTACTCATGCTGAAATGACTGAACAGATCTTGATGTTTGTTATGAGGTAGCTCCAACCCTGAATTTACTGAAGCTATAATTACAAAAAAGAAATAACACTCATTAAATGTGTGCTGTTTATTATAATCTTTGAAATATTACAGATTGCAATAAGTGCAATGCACATAGCATGTGTCATGCTTGGAAAGGAAAATCTGAAACCATGGTTTGCTGAACTAAATGTTGATATGGACAAGGTATGTTGGTTTTGTGTAATGTTTTGAATTGTGTAGTTCCTGAATTAGAACACTAAAGTTTTACAGCCATACTAATAAACATGATATAAAGTTATTCCCGAGTGTAAACTGTCAAAATGTATGGTTATTCATATTTTATTCCGAGGAATAACTTTATACCACATTTATTAGTAATGCCCTTAGTTTTGTTGACATTTTGACTGAGTTGCAACAATAATTGCTGCTGTGTCATTGAATTTCTAAATGTGTGCAAGTTTTTTATACTTACATAAGTTTCAGAAAGACTGTTTTCATTTTCAGATTCAAGAAATAGTGAGATCAATAATAAATCTGTATGAAATGTGGAAAAGTTATGACGAGAAGAAGGAAATACAGGGTCTTCTGGGTAAAATGCCTAAACCCAAGCCAGCACCACAAAGATAACCTTAACTAATTGATTAGTTGATAGCAATTACCTATAAATGAACTCTGTGTCATTCATTCTTATATCACAAGATTGATATTTGAAACATTTAGAAAAAGAAAGTAATGTTGTAATTTACATGGGAGATAAAGAGGAGTGCCTATAATGTTTTGTAAATTTTCATATTCAAAAAAAGAAATAAGGGTGTATAATACATATTAAGATTTGTGTATCACCTGAGAGTTCCTGTAGTTTGAGTTAGAAAAAAAAATATAGTTCTGGTCGTAGCTGGATTACCATACAGTATTAAAAAATAAATAAATAATGCTGGACTTTTCAGACAGCATCATCTAGCCACAAAGTAAACAGAGCTTGTGTTATGGGTACTAGATGACTGATATACTACTTATATACTTTTTGTTTGTAAATACATAGAAACACCCAGACCCGAGACAATTATTTGTAGATCATACAAACATTGGTGCGGGGATCGAACCCGCAACCTTTTGCGTCGCAAGCGGGCCTTCGCCCACTGCGCCACAGAGGTCGTCAACATCAAAGTATTATCTCACTTGTGACTATAATAAGTCATGCTTTAATTCCTTTTTGCTCCCACTGCACACATTTTACATCTATAGATACATAATTAATTCAGTACCTAATTGATTAGTATATTTTGATTAACTTATTTTTTTATATGGACTTGTGTGTGAGCAGGATCACTTCTATGACCATGGATTGGGTGCAAGCTTTTATTAATTTTGTAATTTAATTGTATATCATTTTAGTACCTACAGATTTTGAAGTAAATACTACCTAAAGAAAACTCAAACAGGCGCTTCAGGCCATGCTTTCTGATTAATTTCAGTAAAAAAATATTGGTCGTAAAGTTTTTAACACTTTATTAAAGTATTTTTTTTTATTTGTTTTTCAATGAAAGCTAGACTTGTTGCATTTATTTATTACTTAGTCAGAATGTACTTACTAGAACTTTGTTTTGGTTGTCCCAAAAATGTTTATAAAATCAATTTATGTGTAACAGTGGGATAACAGGTACTATCTGAAGCAGAGATTCCAAATTATGGGAGCTCGTAAATATAGAAAGACTGTTACTTGTTACTAATGTGTAAGTAATTATTTTCAATAAATTACAATACTTTCATGTATTGCCTGTGTTTGTGTGTAATTTTCTATTCCCATGATCAAATATAATCCTATATCTGCTGCACAAAAGACTCATTAGTTATTGGAATAGTCCGGAAGACATTACTAATAAACATTTGACACTAAATATCACCTAAGAAGAGGAATATAAAACCAGTGCATATGGATTGAATCAGCTAAAATAGGTAGGAATTGTGAGTGCTGTGCTGAGATGACAGGTCATGAGGGAAAAGAAGACTTGTACTGTGTTCTGTCTGACACCACGCATTGCTTTTGACATGGAAAATGATGAATAATTTATCTTCTCATTTAGATTTACGCTGCTCTCCCAAAGAACTTCTTTTAATAGTGACAATAGAAAGGTCACTTACAAGTTCCTCAAGTTTTGGTCTACTTAGTTGAAACCCAGGCCATGTTGTAGATAGGCTTCAGAGATCGTTATTGGTATGGTAAGTAGGTAATAGTTCTGTGTCACAGTCATTAGGCGTTAACGTTCGTACATATTTATCTTTATGACTGTTCATACTGCATTCTCGCGATGTTTATTATGGTTTCTCCAAGGCTGAAATCCAGCAGCGACAAAGCACGACCGAATTAACGGCGCATTGTGTATGCACCACGATCATAACAATCTCGTCTTCGCTCATATTCAATCACAAACATTCGAATCATAGGGTGTCTTTGCATTTGGTAAAAAGCTGTAGGTAGCCTAGCGAGGATGCAAGGTACCTAGGTAAAGAAGCGTTGTTACTGTCTGCTTGTCCTGCGTCTTTTGTTTATCTTCTTTCTTTCAAGATCTCGATACCTCGTAGAAAAGGTTCCACAGTCCACACGCATGGTCTTATTGAAGGGGGCGTTTTAGGTCTGGTCCTAAGCTATTTTATCTATTTAGAATTTAATATCATTATATTATATGGGGCAATTCCTAGGTTCCACTCAAGTCTAATCTTTAGACTTAGTAGGTAGTACTTACTACTTATCTATAAAGTTATACAGGGTGTAAAAAAACTGCTACCGAAAACTGAGGGGTTGCAATCAGATCAGAGAGACGCAAAATTTGTTTTTTACTTATCTACGTTATTTTATTTAAATTACTACTACCTTTTGGATTTGGTTGTGTGTTGGGATGCTTCCTCTTTCGGCTTCGGTAGACGTTTTTTTACACCCTGTATAGGGCTGACTAAAATTAAATTAGAAACTTGTGATATGTGTCGTGGGTGTCGTAAAAGGCGACTAAGGGAATAAAGGAACACAGAAGACGGGCAGCAGCGTCTCTGAACCGTTTGACATCTTACTGCGATCGCCAACCCGCCTGCCAAGCGTGGCGATTATGGCAATTCCTCCCAAATGTTTGGGAGAGGCCCTTGCCCAGCAGTGGGATCCCTACGGGCTACTAAAAAAAAAAAATGATATGTTAATAACAGAACCTAGTAGTTTCTAATCAAACCCATAATTTTAACCGTCCTAGATCATATACAGGGTTATTTGTAAAACAACGGTAACCCCTCAAGACTGTATTACTTATAATAAAAAGAACAACTTTTGTTCTATCACTTTTAAAAATTCATCATAAAATTTAAATTGAACGCTCTAAATGTTACGAAGTCTATGCGAAGCAAAAGAAAGCGATAGTACAATAGCGAGAGGAGCGGGGTTAGGGCAGCGGGGGCGCTTCAAATTGACCTATCTAATACAGAACTGAAATGTGTTTGATATGACAACGAAATCTTGATGGTTTGTTTTTGGTAAATGTATTATGTTTTGTTTTTTTAAGTCATAGAACAAAAGTTGTTGTTTATGATGATAGTAATACAGTCCTGAGAGGTTACCGGTGTTTTACAAATAACCCTGTATAATCACAGATAGGTACACAAATTACTCAAAATATGTTTATAGGTCACCAGCTAGTGCAAAGAATGCAGAAATGGTCACCCTATGGTGTCGGATAGTATGCACGGAAACGAACGTTCACGTATAAAAGAGGCTATTGATTTGTAAGCATCACAGTAAGTGTTGTCTGCTGCTGCCACCATGTCGTCCGCGAGGGCTTTGCTGTGCGACCTGTGTGTTATCCTGGTGGTCGGCTTCTCGCTGGCAGAGGACGTTCCTGCCAAGACTGGGTAGGTACTGGTTTATCACACTGCGCGCCACAAAACCCTTCCTTTTTTCAGGGGTTTTCTTTTTTAAATTTAGGTACCTACTCATACAAATCATGGTCAAAGGATCAAGACATTCCTGAAGTAGGCCGTTTCAAACCTATAACTACGCAGAGGCACTTTTCCATAGCTACTAATTGTCTTGTACGCATCTAAAGTCTAAACAGCTATCTTTAAGAAATTTAAGAATGTATTCTAGATATACATTTGTCTTTCTATTTCTAGACTGGATGAAGTTAAAGGAAACTGCACCTGCGGGGGTTTCCCAACCAACACCGTCTTGCCAGGCGTAGCGCCGCTGATTTCGCAAAACCCAGGGCTTGCGGTGAAATGCGACGATGAGGGAGACAGTACTTGCAAGCAACTTTGCATCGCACTGGCTACGGCCGCGAAGGCAAAGGGTCCTGATGTGCTATGTAGCAGGCTGAAGGATGCTGATGAGTTGAAGGTAATAAGGCTTCGGTGAAGAAGGAATATATGAAGCTCTCTTGGTGTAGCCTGCTAAGTAGTTCGTGGTGAATAAAATGGTGTCAACAGGACCATATTCGGCCGCCTGTCACATATTCAGAACATCATTTGAAATTTTCACTGTGTCTATTTACTACCTAATAGCCGTTATAACCGCAAACAATAAAAAAAACCCTTCGTATGTGAGTCCGACTAACACTAGTTTATTACTTAAATAAAAGGCTTCTAAAGGGCAAATTATATTGTCTTAGCTGAAGATTTGGTACATACCTACATACGAAGATGTATTATGCATATTTTGTTCCAGTTATCTGCATTCTACAAGATCTGCGATAGGCCATGGACCTACGCCGATATGACAGCTGATGAACCGCTTTGCTGTGATAACAACAAGTCCAAAGTATGTGCTTCCGTGGAGAAGGCCAATTCTACCGACGTCGCTCCATAAATATCGTATTTATTGTATTATGATTGTTTTTGTATTTAAGTTGAGAGGATATTAAATTGGATATAAGTGGCTGTAATCTCTCTTTTTGTCTTGCGATTATGTAGAGCTTAATCTTATTGGAGAGTAAGATTAATTTTATTCAATAGATAAGATATTTAGAACTTTTCGAACGAATTCCTTTCACCTGCATAATTCTAACGCGCCCAGTCTTGTTTCGCCTTCTGGGCAAAGGTCTCCCCCATATCTCTCCCTTGAGGGCAGGTAAATAAAAGAATGAAATAAAAATATGAATTAGGTTTATTCATAACTACATTTTAAATCTACGAATATGCAGTAACCGTGCTTCAGTTGGCCCACTCAAGTGTCAACTTTAGGCCGACTTAACTGCATTTAATTTTTGTAAACTTTTAAGCAGTCTGATAAGTAAATGATAAAGGTTAAGTTAGGTCGATGACAGTAGGTATGTGTCGTTCGCGATTGAACGAATCGAATGACCCGAGTCGTGAGATCCGCGCGATTGATAGGGTCGCTGTAGTAAATAAGATTCGTTCAAGCGATCGGTTCGCGGCCGGCTAGCTCGCTCGTTCAGGCGTTCATTCGATCGAATGAGCGAGCGAGCCACCAAACGCGCGCGCGCTCCGGCACCCAAACTCTTCCCAACGACCTAAATGAAACAAAGCGCGGGGAGTTCCCGCATTTTGTATCATTGGACCGACCAGGACAGACGTCAGACAGCCTAACACTATGTAGATGTAATAATTTTACGTAGGTATTTGGAACTGAGCCAACAGTTCCGATTGAACGGGTCGAAAGATCCGGGTCGTTTTCTAAACGGGTCAGTATTGATACGGATCTCTAAAATTGAACGAACGACACATACCTAGATGACAGTTCATTCAACATTTTTTTTTTTTGCGTTCATTATTAGAATCAATTCACTTTTCTCGATAGATTAAATACAGAATTCCGATTTCGCAATCTTATATTCGTATGGAATTAACATAAAATGCGAGGGAAGACGCTATGCCTTAATTGTAGGGATATACCATCAAACAAGCTAAGCTTGGATAGATCAGAGTTATAAAACAACCCCTTTGTTGTCCTGAATTGGAAATTTTGGAACAAAAATCCAAATTACTTCATTATGTTCATAAAAATATGTTTAGCCACAAAATATAGCTACTAAAAATTCATTAAAATTGTAACCTACAGTTGTAGGCAAAAATATCCTGAGTTTTAAAATAAAATTCTGCCTCAGAGGATGTTGTAAGGATAGATAAATGAATCAAATCACTTTCCTTGAGCAAAAATCTTGCATCTATCTTGCCAAATTCTTCACTGTAATGTATTTTTTCTCTAACTTGAACCAACTTTTTGTGCAGGCTCACAATGGATGCTTAAATAAATAAGCATCGCCCAGAATGCCAAGGTAACACTAGTCCTATTTCCATTACAATAAAATGCATGATACCTTAAAGATATTTAGCTTCGCCTCGGGAGAACCTCGTGTTCAAGCCCTGAGCTTTCTTTATGATGGATTTTTTCTGTGCTTCATCAAAGCGGTTCACTTGAAGATCAACGTCGCGACTGAAAGGACGCCGATCCGTTTTGCCGTCGTTGTCTTTTTCTTCTTTCTGAAAAATAATATACATTTGATACATACCATAACAATTCATAAAAAAAATGATCTTTGTCGGACGTAAAAATATTCGTCAATTTATTTGACAGCAAGTATTAATTCTAGTAGGTAATTAAACTGTGATGATGTGATAATTCTAGTAATTAAACTAACCTTCTTTTTCTTTTTTAACTTCTTCTCATGCAGCTCCAGTAAGCTTTCATCTCTTCTGTGTTTCTTTTTATGTTTTCTGAAACCAAAAAACTAGTTGAAATAAACCAATCACCTTAGTGCAACTCTGTAAACTCTACACCCGTGAAGTTAGCCATTTGTCATGCGCAGTGGCTCTTCTATTAACATGTCAACTGCGCATCGTAATGCCTTCACAAATGTCTGAATCCATCGGCCTCAAATAAGGTTAAATATTTTAGTTAAATAAGTTAGGCAAGTAACAACTCACTTGACTGCCAATTCCTGCTCCTCATCTCTGTTGTTGATGAGTCGGGATCTGGCGTCGCGCCGTATTGCTTCCTCTGTGTCTTCCGGTTTAAGTACTCCCGCTGCTTTCTTGATTTTATCTTCTGGAGTGTCCGTCCAGCTAGATCTGAAAATATAAATCTATCAACCACTTACCCTCCATCTTACACTCTAATACCAGTGGAATAAAGTAAGTTACTAGTGGACTGAAAGATAATTATTAAAAAAGTTGTAACAGATCAACTCCAGGGACTTGTAGAAGCAAAAGTACCAAGTAAAAGAAAGATGGAAAGAAGAAAAGGCAAGAGAATAGGGCATGTAAATGACGAACCAAGCTAATTCTTGCAAAGTTGATGTTTTTAATTCAACAAGTTCCAAAAAAATGTGTCAATAGTAGGACTATTACTGTAGACAGAGCACAACCTCACAGGAAGAAGTGATTATGTAGATCTCAGTTTGACATAATTTTTTGTGACATCCTGTGCTGCGTTAGTAGGAAGAAATGTCAATTTATGAATTTACCTATCTGACATATCCGGACCAGCCTTAGCCCTAAAACTCCTTGCTTCCAGTCCTAAGTACTTGGTTTTCCCTTCAGGCAGCTCAAGCATCCATTCCTCTCGATCCTTAATCTTATGACTCTCTAGCGAATGTCCATCTAGTTTCCGTATCTTCATGTCCAGTGCTCTTTCTTCCAATTGCTGGTGAGCCTCAGACCACTTGGATTCGGATCCAGCTGGAAGTGGACCGATGCCGTCATCTGAACTCTCATATTCGATAACCTCGCAATCTCTCTCGGCTAGAACTTTACGCATGTTATCTGGAATGGACGGTCCTGAAAAAAGATAATGAAAATATTTAGAACAGTAATAGTTTTGACTGTACGAAATAGAAACTTTGTAGAGTGACACAGTCTTAGTTTTTGTTGATAAGGTACATAGCAAACAATAAACGTTTTGAATTGAATTATCACCAAAGATCAATGTATTGTTAGGAAACTCACCTATGTTTTTCGACTTTGTAAGATGTGGCGGTAATGCTGGCCCTTCTATATCTATTGAGGTATGTCTGTTCTCTAAATGCGGAGGCAGCGCGGGTCCACACACATCACTGTTCGTCGCAGTTCCCGGCTTACGTCTCAACTTATGTCGTAAATCTGATGGATCGAATTCCTCTTGGGAAACTTGGACATCATCTCCTGAGGATATTTCTCCCTCTTCACTACTTTCCTTTGAAGCAGTCTTCTGAGTTGAACTGACTTCTGGCACGGGGCTATCCTTGTTGGTATTATCTTTCATGTCGATATCCGTGGTGCTTGTCACTTCAACTGCAGGAAGTTCATCTCTTTCTTTATTAGTCTTGCTCTTCCTTTTGTGTTTCTTTTTATGCTTTTTCTTTTTTGTTTTTTGAAGTTCCTTTTCTAAATTTAAAAGTTTTGCTCGTAGTTTTTCATCATCAGAGGAGTCAATTTCGCTAGATTCATCTTCTTTCTCTTTGATGACGGTGGGGATCATTTTGTAATAAGAGCCTACTAGTACTTCCTCTGATTTATCAGATTCTTCTTCGTCTACTAATATTGGGCTATCGATTTTCCTTTTTGATGTAGTTGGTGGAGGTCGGTACACTTCAGACCGTTTTCCTCTATAATCTGGAGATAAGGAAAGTCTTTCTTCCGATCTCTGTGACCGTGAAGGCGATTTCCTTGTTTCGAGAAGAGTGTGACGTATCTCTTCTTTCATATTTCTTCTGGGTTCGGGCGACTTGTGAGATCTGGATCTAGGTTCGGGAGACTTATGTGACCTGACTGGAGATCGTATTCTTGTTCGACTTGCAGGAGATTTGTGTGCTCTAATTCTAGAGTCAGGAGACTTTTGGGTCCTTGTTTTCATTTCAGGAGATTTTATAATCTTTGATTTTTCAGGTGATTTACGAGATATGGACGTAGAATTCCTCTTCTCTTTGCTGGAACTGCTGTGATGTCTGGACCTATCATTAGAATCTTTATGTTTCTCAGGAGACTTTCTTCTAGGGCTTCTATCTCTTGAATTCTTTCTTCTATTACCAGGAGAATTTCTGGAGCCTCTTTGCTTGTCTCTAGAGTGTTTATCAAAGCCATGTCTCTCTTCTCTTTGCCTCCCAAAATCTCTACGGAATCTATCATTCTCAGACGGCCTACCTCTTCCTCTATAATTAGCATCATTCTGTTTAGAGCTTGTCTCTTCTTTAGGTTTTGAGTGGCATTTGAATCTACCTGTTTCTGAATCACTGCTTGACTCATCGGAGAGCATATTGGTAACCTATGAACAAAAAGGTATAACATAAAAAAACAATGAAAAGATCTCTATTGCAATACTACTTTTATTTATTTGCTTAAATATGTACAATTTAAAACAGCTGATCAATTAAAACATTTTGGCAATCTTTTTAGCACTGTAGCGAATGGATTTAAGCATGCCAGCTGTCAGGATACCCTTCAATGACTGTCTCACACTGGACTGCCAAACAATGTCTTTCAGAATTTGTCTGAGCACAATAGCACAGTCAATATCATAAGCAACAGCACGGAGCACATCCTCCATATCCTGCTGAACCCCACCATGATTCCAGAACTTAACAATCCTCTGCTGCGGTACCATCGGCAGTTGCATCAGATGGTGCAACTTTGTTTCTGGATGCAAATCTTGGTGGCAATATGCTTCACTAGCAGGAAAGTCCACATAAGCATGGAAATGCTGCAAGATTGGATGATACAGCTCTCGAAAACTTTGTAACTGGGGTTGCACAATATTCCTCACTTTATTTTTGTTCTCTCCAAAGGTCATTCTAAAGTCACCAGCATAACTTAAGTTTGATATAGCAAAATAGAAGTCATATTCTGAGAATGTTTCGGGGAGGACAAGCAGGGCTGTGTGCACTGCTGAGCGCAGATTGGCCTGCAGTGCATTCTGCAGCTGGGAACTATTAGTATGTTTTATGGTTTCAATTGGCTTATGAAGTCTGCCGGATAGGTAAAGGTTGTTCCAGTCTAACAAATCAGCAATCAAGTCCTTTTGTGATACAACACCATATTTTATCATAATATTTTCTTCCTTCATTTCCACAAGAGTATTGAAGTACACTTTAGCACCCCAGTTTTCTTGAAATCTTGCAACAAATCCCTTGCCAAGGAACCTTAGAGCTGAATAGTGTGATGGATTCAACTCCAAGTTAGCTCCATGCCATCTGTATGAATTGTCGACGCAGTAAATCAAATCAATCATGTTTTGTTTGTTTTGATTGCCCATTTGTGGTTTCACAGCAGACCCATACGCGAAGCAAAACGTGAAGTTTTGTGGGAACTTTGATAGGATTCTATAATACAAAGGAGATACATCTTTAGCGACGCCTCCTAAAGCCTTTACAGCAGCTGATGCCATTGCGAAATAAATAAATCTTCTGACCTGATGAGAAGGTTAGACACGATGAGCGATGACAACCAGAGCCAAATAAATAGATGGAAGGATATCCGTAGTCCGTACAGTTGTCTAAGTAAGTACTAATTATGTCGCAAACCATATGAAAAAATAAACACAAATATCACGCAATCACTTTTTAGCTGGATGGATTTGCTTTTTTGCTTTGCTTTGCTTGCTTGCTTTGCTTGTACTTGCATTGCAATTTGCACCTCGCTCGTCGCCTGCCTACTCGATTTTTTCCCCTTTGAATAGTGATGGGATATTGATTGTCTTTGAATTTAACCCGGTTACCCTATTACCCTGTTAGTCCACCGACGCATTCGCATGCGAATGCGAACCCATTGCGAACCGCTGCGAAACTATTACTGCGATGCGAAACATCTGCGAAAGACTTGCGGCACTTTAGTACACTGACGTTTTTTCGCAAAGAAATGTCATTGTAATTTTCGGAAACTCTATGAGCATTCGTACCAATGCACGCGAATAGACATAGGGCAGACCTAGCAGCGTTTAATGTTAGATCGAAATTTGTATACTATTAAAAGAAAAAAAAAACTGTCTACAAATTAACCACAGTTAATCCCCACCGACCGAGTTATCACAAGTTTTCTATCGTATCCGCATTAACTAATTATTAGGGATGGGCCGAAGTTCGTTTCACATTCGGTTAAACCGAACTTCGGCAGCTTGAACCGAAGTTCGGCATTCGGCCGAAATTCGGTACTAGAAAATATAGTAATCAAAAGCACGTGAGTGCCGTGGAACACGAAGCAAAGAGTACTTTTCTATACTGAAAACTTCAAATTCAAATCAAACATACTCCCGTACTAACAATGTAACAATCTATGGACTGTTCGCGGTTGCGCGCTTCGCACTGTGACGATTTCGTGACGTGGCGGTAAAATGGAACGACATTTTTCTTCCAGCTCCAGCCTGTTTTTCTTCGATACCGTCCGTAAAGGAACTTCGTTCCAATACAACAACTGTTGACTAAAATAATAAAACTAAACCAGTGACGCTCTACCAACTGAGCAAATGTGCAATCGACGTGATGGTTGAAACTTTGTAGGAGTACATTAAGTGCATTAAGTATAAGTACTCCTACAAAGTTTCAACCATTATATAAACAGCTTTTCATTGTGTGTGACAACTCAATGATCCCTAAGTGTGAGAAAAAACAGAACACTGTAAAACTAGTGATTCTGTGAGAGCAGAAGGCCTCCCATCCAAAAAGAAAGTCCGAATTTAATTTGTATTTCAGGTGCTTGAATTTTTCAAAAGTTAAGGTAGACTTTTTTGACGTTTAAGTACGTTTTAGTTTTCTCAATAGACTACGCGCGTTCCCTTGGTCCTAATAGGTAGAATCTGGTGTCCACTGGTTCGCCTCTTGAAAGCGGAGAGGACTGTGTAGTCCCCCGTTTCCCTCCCATTTCACCCCAGTCAAACATCACGATCGACAAAAGTAAATATAAATCTTACTATACTACTTACGGAACTTATGTTCAAAGAAGGACGACAAGATCGGACCTTAAATTTTCAATAGATAAAAACATACCAATTCAGTACCTACATTTTAGGGAAGGTAAATAAATAGTCATTATTATTTTTCGGCTTGATAATAATAAATTACGAATTAAATACGGCAAGTGGCTTCGTAAGCGAGAAATCAGGCTGTAGATCAACTCTGGAATCGATAATTTTTTGAGCCAAGTCACAGTTTGTATGGAGATGACCGACGTTCTTTACATCAAAATTGGTTAAAAAATGCGACTTGAATGACAGACAAAAGATATTTTTTGGCCAATCTCGAAACTGAGACGCTTCGCTCACTCGATCAACTAAAGTCACACACACAGTTAACACTATAAAACGATAAATCGGACGGTTTTACAGTGTTAAACGTGTGTGTTATCGATTTATGCCAATTAAAATAGTGAAATGCGTCGTAGGTACGTACACGTACCTTCAGAACAGTCGTAGAATTGAATAAAAGTAGTTGTAACGACAACCCAATCATCCATATTTGGCACACAGCGAAAAGCAGTACAAGCACCACACTCTATCTACTCTAGAAAACTTCAACGATCGCGTAAACAAGATTTGACGTATTTCTTTCGAGAAAATACAATGAAACTAGGTACCTACCGAACTTCGGCCGAACTTTTCATTTTAACCGAATGTTCGGCCGAAGTTCGTATTCGGTTAAAACCACATTCGGCCCATCACTACTAATTATCTTTGTTGTTAAAATAGAACGATCTGTATCCGTCCGTACCGTACCAAACAAAGATCCGTAAACCGTAACCCTATAATGGGATAGGAACTCAGACAAACTAGAACTACTTTGGCTTGACTTTGCAGTAGTTGAACGCGATTTGAGGGTTAAAAAGGTTTAAAACCGGTAGGGGTTTGCTCTCCGATTATTTATCGACCACATTTATCTCTAGGAATAGCATAGTTTTCGAGAAATTAATAAAAAATATTTCGATTCAAAAATTTGATTACAAGCGAAATGAAACGTTAGAATGGACAATTTGACAGCTAAATCTGTGTTGTATTGTCTATGGTATAGAATTTCATGTAAAATTGATGCAAACGGAACGTAAAACGGCGGTCATTGTGTGTTCATTCCGCTCTCGTTTGAATATTGTTAGTGTGCTTTGGATCATGATGGAGGAATCTCAGCCATTCACAAGCCGTTCTGGTGAGGAACCATCATCGAGCTACTATGAGGAACTTGAGGTATTATCTTCAAGCTTCTCTTCGTTTGAGGTGGAAGAAGCACCACCAAAAACCCAGGCTGACAGACCTATAGCATAGGTAACGAGGAGCGGAGCGACGAGTGGTTAGGTGTATAGTGAAAAACCACGCACGAGCCGAGCGAAGCGTGCCGCGGTAGCGGCCGGCGAGTGCCAGAACCGACTTGCTCCTGTTGTACCTTAGCTTTATTACATAGGTAGCTACTTTCCGAGTATGATGGTTATACCGTTTTGTATGTTTGAGGTTAAGTTATATTAATTGATTTTTCTCAAGAACATTGCCCTTCCTAGTAATGCAAGTGGTATCAGGGGGGAAGATGGACCCCACCCCCCTCCCCCCTCCCCCCAACCCATAAAAATCATGTACTAATGACTCTAAAGTTATACCTTGTATGAAAAAGCGGTTAAATAATTTTTCATCTAAGGATGGGAACTTCCCTAGTGAGTGAAGTGAAGTTGACGATTGAAATGAAAAGAAGACAGATTTGACATTTTATGTAAGGTAAAACATTGGTGAATGTCAATGTCACACTTGGTTGGTTGGCAATGTGACAGTCACTGTCAGGGCTTTTTGCATATCGTCGTTGCAAATTTAATACCTCACATGTGCAAAAAGTAACTTTCCGAGAAAATCAATAAAAACTACCTCCTGAAAAATTTTCAAAGACAACTTATGCTTTTCTGTCGTAATTATGTTGTTAAAAAATAAATGAAAACGTATAGTAAATAAATTATTTTAATTATTTTATCGGTTTTTAAGTTATAAGGCATTTTTTGCTTTTTTCTACACATAAAATATTTTACTTGCAAATATTTTTTCCACATAAGAGTTATTGATGGGATTTGGAGGAGAAACAGATACTATTACGAGTATTGTTACCATTTATCTACGTAGTTAAATGGTTCATACAAATAAGTAAATTTATCATTAGTTCTGTCGTATTTTATTAGAATGCTGAGCAAAACGAAGATGCGACGTAGATAAGGATGTTGAGATGGGTTTGTGGTGAATATAATGAGAATGAATAAGATAAAGAATGAGTACCACATCAGGGGATGTTAAACTACGGATAAACTGAGGAGCACAAGGGCATGGGCAGGAGGAATGAGAGTCATGCATGTTACACGACGAGAAGCGAGTGTGAATGTGGATGGATAGGGTAGGCCTAAAGAAAGAAGAATGGGATTTTGTTAACGCAAGTGCTTGCGTAATAAGTAAGCTCTGAGATAACGGGTGGTAGAGGAAAATAAACGCCAATTTGCCAACCCTATCCAGTTGGATAGGGGCAAAAAGATAACGATTGGTATGTCACTTCAAGAAAACAGTATAGTTCAATCAAAGAAACACAAAGGCTACAAACAGGTAATCATCCAAAAATGCCAACCTTCAATTCAATCACAAAACGGATGGCAGTTCTTATCAATGACAACATCCAACTCAGGTAGGTATTTAAACTGTATCTGGTCTTTGGGGTGCAAAAATAAGAGCTAGGGCACCAATCCGCCACCAAGAGCAGCTCTTCACTGTGGTAGATCCAGCCTACCTGATTATCTTATTGCACCTACAGCATGCGGCAAACGTTCCATTCCAGCCCTCCAATTACTACCACGACCGAATGTCTAATAGACTTTACATCATCAGGATTTCCTGGGCAAGCCTGCATTCAAGATACCTACACTGTCACGGGGTGTGTGGGTCTCTTCTTATTTTAACTGTCTTTGTGTGAAATCTAGTGTACTAGATTTCACACAAAGACTCTACTCTAGTGTATTGTCTGCAGTACCTACAGGGTGAAGTGCACTACTTAGGATGCACCTCCCATTTACGTGTAAAGTAACTTGTGAATATTTATTCCGAATGCAGCAGGCTTGTCCAAGAAATCTTGATGATGTGACCCCATACACTATGAATGATGTTTTATTACTTCCTAAGTGTTTATGATCCAGCAAGAATAAATGAGACTCAGTGATGGCAGTTATTTGCAAGATGGTTCAGTGCTGTTGCAACTCAACGATGCATGACCAATTCTACCACAGCAGTGCTACTCTTGGTAGAAAATTGCTGCGCTGCGACAGCACCCTCGAAAATCATAGACAGTAACTTCAAATACCTCCAAGAAGTTAAAAGTCTGACAAGTACAATCATCCGTTCTATCCGTTCGTGTAGAGATTTCATGTAATTCTGGCACCCTTCGTCATCTCAGAACTCATTCACATCGCACACAGATTCGTACTTACCACATCCCATTCATTTATTTGCAGAACCACTTCGACATGTACCCATACCCATCCACATTCATACTCATCACCCGCCATGCAACGACTCTCATCTCTCCCCATAACTTGCAACCCTCCATCCATCTGAAACTTTCATAGGTACTTCTAATGACCATGCCTATTCATAACCTATCATAACCATGTCCTACTCCTTCGGTCCATCATCTTCAGGAGTATCTACCTCAAAAATCAACGAACATTGGCTCCCTTTAGTAGACTTTTCATCAACCTTTTATCTGGCAATATTTCCCTTCTAATAAAGAAAAAAATTAAACATAAATAATTATATTATTCACATCTCACTCCTACTTTCTCTTTGATCTTTTAAAGAAAGTTGCACTTTTTCTAATCAAAATAGGTGCAGAATAGCCCAAAAACTAGGGAATATTTCGCACATAAGAGTATTTGTTTACAAATTACTTTTAACAATGCCGTTACCAAAACCTCCCATGTGTTTACCAGACACATGGGAGATTTTGATTTACAGTCAAATGTAAGCCGTCACATGAGATTAATTAAATTGATGGAACAACTCACTCAAATAATAAGATATTCACTTGAGAGTCTTTACAAACGATGGCTTTTGAATAGGGCTATCCAAAAATGTGAAAAAGTCATTTTGGCAAAAAATGTCACATAGGAGCTTTTGCTTTTGCAACGACGATATATAGTACCAAAGAGGTACCATGCTAAATCTATGGCTTTTTGTGTTTCATTCAGTCAGGGCTTTTTGTTGACTAAAGCTAGGCGTCCATTGCAGACGGGCCGGGCCGGGCCGCATCGGCGAGCATTTTTGCGTACTGCGTCCACTATACGAGGCGGGTCGGGCCGCATCGGCGGATTTTTAGAGCCAGTCCTACGTAAGACAAGCTAGCAAGCGGTTGTATGTGACGATGGATGGTTCTGATGAAGTTATTTTTATTTATGTTGTTGGATGAGGAGCAAAAAAATAATAAACGTCACAAACATAAAGTCAGGGTTCACCATATGCAAGAAATTTCAGTCCAAATCTTATTTCTCCTCAACGCATCGTGATATTTTCTATTTCCAGTACCTATCATAAAGTTCAGAATATTGTTGCATTAACGATATTAGTAGTTTTTCGTTCATTTTACGGTTTTTCCCTCAATAAATACGTCCGCTCGCAGCAACGATCTACAAAAAATGCGGCGCGCATTGCGTCCACTAGAGGCGGGGCGGGGCGGACCGGGCCGCATCGGCGGAAAAATACGCTCGCCGAGCGATCCGCCGACGGATTCCGATGCGGCCCGGCCCGCCCCGCCTGCAGTGGACGCAGTTTCATACAAAATGTATAGGAGGCGGATTTTTCCGATGCGATGCGTCCGCCTAGTGGACGCGATGCTTTAAGCATCGCGTCCACTAGGCGGCATTTTTTGTAGATCTTTGCTGCGAGCGGACGTATTTATTGAGGGAAAAACCGTAAAATGAACGAAAAACTACTAATATCGTTAATGCAACAATATTCTGAACTTTATGATAGGTACTGGAAATAGAAAATATCACGATGCGTTGAGGAGAAATAAGATTTGGACTGAAATTTCTTGCATATGGTGAACCCTGACTTTATGTTTGTGACGTTTATTATTTTTTTGCTCCTCATCCAACAACATATATAAAAATAACTTCATCAGAACCATCCATCGTCACATACAACCGCTTGCTAGCTTGTCTTACGTAGGACTGGCTCTAAAAATCCGCCGATGCGGCCCGACCCGCCTCGTATAGTGGACGCAGTACGCAAAAATGCTCGCCGATGCGGCCCGGCCCGGCCCGTCTGCAATGGACGCCTAGCTTGACTGTGACTGAGTGGTGTGACTGTTAAAGGGTGCACCATATGCAAGAAAATTTCAGTCCAAATCTTATTTCTCCTCAACGCATCATCATAATCATATATCATCGTGATATTTTCTATTTCCAGTACCTATCATAAAGTTCAGAATATTGTTGCATTAAAGATATTAGTAGTTTTTCGTTCATTTTACGGTTTTTCCCTCAATAAATATGTCCGCTCGCAGCAACGATCTACAAAAAATGCGGCGCGCATTGCGTCCACTAGAGGCGGGGCGGGGCGGACCGGGCCGCATCGGCGGAAAAATACGCTCGCCGAGCGATCCGCCGACGGATTCCGATGCGGCCCGGCCCGCCCCGCCTGCAGTGGACGCAGTTTCATACAAAATGTATAGGAGGCGGATTTTTGCGATGCGACCCGTCCGCCTAGTGGACGCGATCCATTAGTGTTTAGAATAGAAACCTACGTGCTGTGCTGGCTGTCTGATAAAATAAAACCCAAAGAAAATTATACGCTTCGCTTAGTAGGTAGGGCTAGTGTGCTGTGCTTTTGTGTTTGTGAAACGTAAAGGTGATTTTATTTTTTCACTGGTGATTAATTTCTAGCATTACCATACCACGTCTTTTCTGAACTTGTTTTATTTTGAACAGGTATTATCAGATATGACGAGTGCTGATAGAATCGATTTCGAAATGGAAGTGGAAGTGGAGAGCGCGTCTTCGGGGCCGGCAGTTGATGCCCCGAACCCAAGTTCACCTGCTCCTGCGACTCCTGGTGGTGCTAAGAGCGTGGTGATTACGACGGCGACCTCAGGGTCTGTTACCGTGTCGCTCCATCCTTTAGTAATCATGAACGTATCCGAACATTGGACTCGCTTGCGGGCTCAGGAAGGCTCTCCTCAAACAGGTAAACAAACAACGACTGCACCCTCTCTTCCTCAACCATAAACTATGAAATATGTCTAATAAATAAAATCATACAATTTTCTATAAATGGTGGTTTTGTAATGAAAACATAATGGATGTTTTAATTTTCAGTGGTTGGAGCTGTAATAGGCAAGCAGAAAGGCAGGAACATTGAAGTGATGAACTCTTTTGAACTAGTCTTTAGTACTATTGGTGATGATATCATAATCGATAGAGAATACTACAATTTGAAAGAAGAACAATGTGAGTATTCGCTTTTGAGTACCTATATTTGTTTGAAATAAAAACAATAAAAATGTAAACTCACACCACTATAATTTTTACAGTCAAACAAGTGTTCTCTGACATGGACTTCTTGGGTTGGTACACCACTGGAGAGACGCCAACAGAACGAGATATTGCTGTTCACCGACAAATATGTGATATTAATGAGTGCCCTGTGATGCTGATGTTGAACCCAGCAGGCAGGAATGGAGAGGTAATGCTCCGTATTATTACAGATACTTATCACATTATTTGGATGACAAAAAAGCTTGGAACGGAATATGCTCCAACTTGGTTTATTATTTATTATTATTATTATTTTTAGCCTGCATCATCCCACTGCAGGGAAGGCCTCCTTTTAAATTTTGTTTAAAACAATTAAATTTAAAATGTATAAAAATTTTAAAGTGACGATTCTAGTTGTCTAGAATCGTGATTCGTCCAAAGTGATTTCAATTAATAATCTAATTTTGACTTTGACTAATTCCTACAATGTTTTTTTAGCAATTGCCAGTGGTGCTGTATGAGTCGGTGATAGATGTGGTAAATGGACGCGCCACAATGCTTCTGGCTCCGCTTACGTACACGCTGGCAGCAGAGGAGGCAGAGAGGATTGGCGTGGATCACGTGGCAAGGGTGTCATCAGGAGAAGCCGCCTTGAACAGCTTAGGTACTCAGTTGCTGCGTGTTGCCACACATTTGACATAAAGTTATAAGTAGGATAACATAATACAGTTTGTCTGCCAGTCACACTTAACTAGGTTATTTATTGTAACTTACGATGTAGGTAGTTGTTTAAACCTACCCTCCTACCCTACGATTCGAGCTGTATGTAAAAATGCGGTGTATTTGCTGGATAAGAAAGTATCAACCAATAAGCCACTTGGCTTATCAGTGTATCAAAATGTTTCAGTGGCTGAACATCTAACAGCTCAGAGATCCGCCATCAAGATGCTGGTATCCCGAGTGCGAGCGGTGCTTGCAACGGTTCGTGCGATCCGCGATGGAAACTTGCCGCCGCGTCCCGCGCTTTTGAGAGAAGCGCGCGCCCTATCCAATAGACTGCCTTTACTTACGTCACAGCAATTCCGCACGCACTTTTATAATGTGAGTAATTGAAGTAGGATAATCTGTAATTTTCAAAGAACATAAACGTAAATACCGCTAATTCATAATAATGACTTAGGTATTTTGATATGATGTATTCTTTCACTGTTAAAAATTCATGTGCATGTTATTTTTTTTTACGAGAATGCAGCTGTTTACTCTCACATCTCACCAACTTCGACTGTAGTCGAGGAGGTCACACCCGTGCCATTGCGAATCTCATTATTCTGTTTTGTTTCAGCAATGTAACGACGTGGCTCTTATGACATACCTCGGCACAATCACAAAGGGCTGCAACGCAATCAATCAGCTAGTTAACAGATTCAATGTGCTCTACGACAGACAAGGAATGGGCCGGCGCATGCGAGGATTGTTCTTTTAGGGTAACTAGTCTTTACTTATAGGTTAACACGCTCGTGGCCTGGTCAGACGCAGATCCAGGTTAGGTAACGTTAAATGGTTAAAGATCGCGTAGCAACCACAATAAATCCTATGACAATATCAGCATGAGATCTATAAAAACAAAAATTATGATGAGGAACTTGGTGAAATATCCAAAAGGCTGCGCCAGAGCTACTGCAAGTTTTCTTATTTTCTCCCTGCTTTTGTCTGTCTCATCTGATATTTGAACTATATTTATGTCGCCTACCGATCTCATCATTTGATTGAGCAACTGCTGTAAGTGAATATTTTTTACAACTAATTACTTTCGACGTAGCTAATAAATGAATTTATATTTTAACTTAGAGCATTTAACCAAAATTGTTATCCATCAACAATGTTACAAGTTTGGTTTATTCTGTTCGAATATCGTCACCAACAATATGATGGGTGATTCTGTGTTTGTATAATATTGTGACCTCAACAACAATAAAGGATGCCTATCGATTCTGTCACCAGGACTGGTCACTAGCTCAGATAAACTTTTAGATGTAAGGATTTGTAATTTAAATGTGTATTTCGGTAGATCTAATTGATTGGGTTTATTTTAAATGTATTGTTCGTTTATTTGTAACCCAAAGCTAAAAACAGTTTAAAATATACGAAATCGTTTAGGTAAAAAAAGGTTTTACAAACCTCTAAAACTAAAAATAAATAAGTACTTACGTTGCAATAAACGAACTAGAACTGGTGATCTGCTATCAAGATAAAAAGACTTTTAAAAATAAAACAACAATTAATCGACGCAATAATTTTATTTCGCATCCTTTCCATCTGTTTAAGTATAGTTTGGATTACTCAAAATAACAAAATTTGGACACATTGAGATTCATTCTATGGAAGACTAGTTGAGTCTTTGTAAAATGTTGAAATTGTTATGTAAACGCCTAAATCATATCATATATCCAATGCACACAAATATTAAGAAGCCATACCAAAAGAAAAAGCGGACTTTTGAATAACATGTATTTACAAGACAGCTACTAACTTTGTTAGGATAAAATACGTTGTAGTAAAAAATGTAACAGTATTTTTATCATTAACATGTACACAGTCTTACATTAGCACTGCCATCATTTACGGTATCTCTAGTTATTTCCATAATAATATGTTTTATTCATCAAAAATCACTTACAATACTACTATTATTTTATGTTTATCAAATCAATAACAACTGTAATTTACGTCATATTTTACACCTTGTATTTAATCGATAGTTTAGTATAAAAATATTTAATTTAATTCGAATCAAACGCTAATATTGCTTCCTTGTAACTATGAAGTAAACGTTTTCTAAAAGTCCACACACATGTAAAATAAGACACAGTTTTATAATCACTCGATTACAATTTGTTGATTTACATGATATAATAACGTAATAGTAAATGCATAACTAATTTGAAGATTGAGATAGGCTTATTATCGTACTCACATGCAAGCTAATCATTTAAAGTCTTGTCTTCATATATCCGCGCAAACCAGCAAAACTCATTTACATATGAGTGTTTTTACGGTTCCCTTTCGGGTGTTTAAACGCGTTTTGTTCGTGGGTTGTTCACACTTCGCTAGCCAACTTTCAACGTTTTGAAAAGTTTTCAATCTGGTCTGTGGACATTGCACTTTACGTCTTGGCGACGGGACCCTTGGCTATGAGTCGGGAGTTTTCTCAATGCCGATGAGTTCGTCGAAGAGAGAGTGATTTGTTGGTATGACTTGAGAATCCTCCAGAGTGTGGCGCGCGAATTTCAACACAGCTCGGGCGAGTTGTCCTACCGTCCATTTGCGGTCGATTATCACTCTGACGAGTGTGTCCAGCTGGAAAAAGAAATGCAATACACTACTGAACTTATTTGCTTGAGATTAGATAATAGAGAATGAATGAGAAAAAAATCTGTGTTACAGTCCCAGTTTCCATATTCAATTGAGAAAAGTGACTCAGACTTTTAAACGTGGGGTTCAAAGTCTCAAAGGAGAAGTCTCTCAAGAATCAAAAGGTATCCCATGAATGGGCCTGCTCAGGCCTTACAGCCGCCGATACACAGAACCCTTGAAGAGTTTGTCCTGGCCTTGAAAAGTTGTTCATTACCAGAAGTGCCAGTGTAGTAGATAAGACAAGGCACGCCAGCCACGCTTTCCACAGTTGCCACCCGCAACAGTTGCCAGTCGAACTAAGTGACCTAGATTTTTTACCCAAAAATAAAAGTCCCCTATGAATAGACTTGCTAAACAGTTAACACTTCATGAGTTGATCCTGACCTTGAAAAGTTGTTCATTCCCGGCGGTGTAGTAGATAAGACAAGGCACGCCAGCCACGCTAGCCGCCAACCATTGCAGCAGTAACTTCAACTGCGGCTGACCGGCTTGACGTCGTCCGCAGCCCCAATTTCCCGTCGCGATCGCCCGACACGATCCGCCAGTCACGATCTTGTGGGCAAGTTGGGTTAACTGTAATTTAATATGTGACTTGTACTTGCTGAAACTCTGGCATACAACTATGGGCAATTTCGACCACAAACTAAATGAAATGTGATTCAAGTACCTAATTTGATTGGAATTAGCTCGATTTCTACAGGGTTGTTTAGCTTTTGTGCCCTTGAGACGCAACTAAATGGTGGATTACGTTTGAAATGGCTTTGAATGTTACCTAAATAATACGATGGTTATTGGCAAGGAAAATAAGTAGAGATGCATCAGTTATGCCACTTGATGAGTTAAGATTTTTTGTACAGGTTGTTCCGTAAAAAGTGGATCGACAGATCTTTATAGAACAACCTGTATACAAATGAATTCACTGTCATTTTGTTTTTGAACTGGCTAAGTTTGTAACAACGCTTAGTAGCTAGCTCCCTATCTGGTTTTTAAAGAGCTGGAATCAGAAAGTTATGGATCAAAAGATGTGCTTAGATAGGTCACACAGTGCAGTGAATTCAAGTCACGGTATGTTGAAGTTTAGCACCAATGTCCATCATGCATCACAGTATGTTTCGACAGAAAGCGAAGTGATGTTAGTTCAATCGAGCGTATTAGCGATAGACGCCTGACCTTCGGCTTTTTAAGCTTTACAATGACCGGTTCACATTCGACGGTCTCTTCGATAGTCTCTACTATCATGTTTAGCATCCAATTCAACTTTTTCTTCCTAAGATTCGGGTTGGACACCTGAGTCGTGCCAGTCTCTGTGGAATTGCTCACAGACTCTTCAGATCGTGTTTCGTCTTCGCTTTTAGTTTGTGTGCTCTTAAGAATCTTCTCCGGTATTGATTTTTTTACTTTACGTTTCTGTCAAAACATTGCAACCGTGAGTAAGCTCCTTAGAAGTGCGAAGGTTGTAAGGCAACCCTCATTCCAGATCAGTTTCGTGTGATTGTGTGTGGCAAGAACAGTGTTGCATGCAAAGTGCATGTCAAAACTTGCGAATAAAAAAAAATATATACACATGTTAAAATCTGTAATCTACTTCACCTAGTAGTTACACATAATTTTGTACAACGGAATCGTTTAGTCATTCACACCCCATTATTACTTCTATTCAGATAGTGAATTTCTCAAGGTTCTAAAGTTAAAGGCTAGATACCATCATGAATGAAACAATAGGAACCCCTAAAAACTGATAGAAATCTGCAACATAAAATACTAGGTAGACGTTTAAGTTATATAAAGTTCATCATAGCGCGGTAAGTATTTAAACTCTGTTTTCTACATAAATTCCTACTGTAAATTCATGCAGCAAATATCCAATCTTCATACATACCAGTTGAGCAGCCAGCATGTGCCTATGCCTAGCCAGTTCTAAAGAGAGTGATCTAGCTGCGAGTGCTAGGCGCCTTGGAGCGGCGCGGTCTCTCGAATCATGTCCCGGTCCATATAATTCTGCGGCTTCTGCAGCCCCTGCGCCAGTTGTACCACTTGCCATAGACTCGCTTAGTGTACGTTTTAGTAGGGAGCCTGCGAATCTGAAAAGATCGATTATTGTAGCATGATTCAGCTTTTCGAAAGCAGACATGAGGGAAGTCCATAAGACAGTCGATCTTTGAAAGCGTCCGTGATGAGTTCGAAAGTATCGAAAGCAGGATGAGGTCCAGGCGAATGTTGCCTTGTTGGGGATAATACCGTGATCTTGTAGGTTTTTTTTATTTTTGATATGTTTCTTTGGAAAAAGTTGCGACAAGTAGACGAAAATAGCATCGATTCGACAATAGGGTGGATCGACAATGTATGAAAAAAAAATTTTTTTCGACAATCGTTTGCTAATAGTGGGGGAAAGTTGTATTATAGTGAGCATAGAAACTGTGATTTTTTTCAGATTTTTAAAGTAACATCTAATGCTGCCGCATTGAAGTTGAAAAAATTTTTTTTTTCTGAAATTTTGCCTTTCTCTCTAACATTGAAATTGTTATTTTGAATATGATATTTTTATAAATTTTGTTATAAAATACATATATAAAATGTATATTTAAATAATTACCTAAAAAAATAGATATCACATTCATGAAACTGCTAAAACTACAGAGCTAAGTTTGACCTAAAATCTCTCTTTTTCTCAAACTTTGCCATGGCTTTGTGAGATTCTTATTTTGTTAGAATCAAGCTTTTTCTAGCTTTGGATGTGCAGACAGATCATAAATCTTTTGTTACAATTAGTAAAAATTCATTCAACAGCTTGTAGCTTGTAGTAACAGCTTGTTGACAAGGTAGACTTGAAAAAGACCCATATTAAACATTTAGCTGATAGTTTTCGGACGTACGCCGCTCATCCGTTATCGAAGTTTTTCAGGATGAGCAAAGTAGCTATTTCTTTAGATTACTGGTCTTCTATCTTCTATAGGTTTGGTGGGAGGTATTTAGAGTTTAATAATTGCTGAAACAGAGATGTTGAGCCCATTATTACGCGAAAAGTGTTTTTTATAGGAACCACGTCTAGGTGCGTAAAGTTTTACTACAAATTTTGAAATTTTGGTGCGATATCTCCATGAAAATATAAAATCGTAATACCTATAGACATAGCACGTGCTACCACGCGTGTGACAGCCTTTCAGGAGATATATTACTTTGCTAAATCGTCTGCAACATGGCTAATCGCAGAAAAAATATTCTGTGTAAACAAATTGATCAGCACTCAACTTAGATCATCTGTACTTTCAGGCAAGGCATCACTTATACTCTGAAAGGATGTATAATAATGAGAATTTATATAATAATAACAGCTTGTAGTTTTAAAGTGCTTTACCCATCATCCCCACGTAAAAGTGTGGTCCTAAAGTTAAACCATCATGGTAAAGGGACAAAGGGGCAACTCGTTCATAGTAACAGGCAAATTATCCTCTGCATTGGTCTTCCAGTTCGTTTTTTAAGCAACCGAATGATGCCACCGCCGCATTAAGTTAGTTCTTCGTTAGTTCCATCACATTCTATGACTACAAGCTGCTTTTTGACGATATTTTTATAGTAAAGATCTGACTGACAACTTTCTCTAATAACTTAGCAGTATCTGCCATTATGCGGTGGTATATGACCCAAGTAGACAGATCTAGGCTCTTCTATTATTGTAATGTGATCCTCCACCATGATCTACTGGTAGTTGCGTTTATTCTTATTTGGCATTTGCATCGTCCTGACTTCTTTTCCGTCAAAGAACAATTGTGCGAATAAGTTCGAAACATGCGTCTTTGGGAACATTTTCACGAGTTTTCTCTTCGCACTTTGTATCGATGTATTACGGATATTTTTGACTTCTGCGATGAAAACTTACATTCTATTTCATTGTTCTACTCAACTTCTAGAGAATAGTGTACTTAAAAACAAATTAATCTTAAAATGCGATGATCATAGATGCTTTACAAAATGATGAAAAATTACCTATATTGCAAAAGTTCAATGACCTTGCGGCGGCACTTACCCTTTCTTGATCCTAATAATATTTTGCACACTTTATTTTGAGCCTATTAGACACCCTTTTTTTTCTATTAGCAAACCATTTTCAAAAAAAGTGAATTTCGATCCACCCTATTCGACAACTGCCATTTTCAGTCTTTACCGATAAAAAAAATCTGAAAATGCTATTTTTGCTTTCAAAATAAACCTTCATTATAATCAAATAAAACTGTGTCATGCATGCCTCATGCATGACGCTACTAGAATGTTCTACTTTAAAGTGCAATACCTTATCACAGCCAGATCTCTAGAATCCAGTTCCCGTGCTTTGTGTTCCCCGGAATCCGCGTCTACTATCGGATCGCTCAACCATTGGTTGAACTGCTCGTAAACCTCTTCTAGCTCAGATCTGTAAAAAAACCTTCATTTTATTCATAAAACTCACAAAAAGCCTTCTGCTCTTTACTAAAATTGGTCAAATATAGGATGATACGCGAGACATCACGTAATCTTAAATTGACCAATTAGAATGCTCGAGCGAAAAGTTTCGATTTCTCTTCGAAGTTCTAGGGTTATCAGCCATTTGGCTTTCTGTCTGTGTTCTATTTAGTCATGATAAAAACATGCTCACGTGTATTCCGTACTGAAGCTGTATTTAGAACTGTTCCCGGTTTCCTTCCTGCCCACTGGTCGGTGTCTCGGTGAAGGGTCACCATTGCTGATGGTTTCCTTTTCTGTCAGGACGAAACCCACCGAGCCACCGCGCTTTACCCTGTAACAACAAATTTTCAAAACACATTTTTGACAAAGGACTATAATATTCTTCTGTTATTCGGTCCAGTAATTGCATCTGATGATATCAAGTCTTGTTCTTGTCGTGTCACTACTTCTTTCGAACCATACGTAAAGGGATTGTAATTTGACACAATATTTTACGAACTTGTAAATATGATTTCACGACATGCCGGTTTTCTCACGATGTTTTACTGCACTGTTCGAAAGTGTACTCACCTAATATCATTATCGTTAACACCAGCCCCAGATATGCTGATACCAACAGCATAACTAGAGCTATCAGTAGACCAGTCTCCAGTGGTGCTGGTGGTACAGGAGTGTTCTGCTTCTCTTCTCAACGCGTCTCGAAGTCGGCTCGCGAAACTCATTCTTCTCTCTTCGGTGGACAGTTCTTTGGAGTAGTGGAATGAATTCGGTCTTGCGCTCTCGCCTCTGCCTTCGTCTTCGCTACCTGAATAACCAGATGTTTGTTATTTTCCCAGTTAAAAAGCTTACAGTAGCACTCTGTGCAGTAGCGCCGTGTCACAATAGTTGTGCACCTCGGCAATCTTCAACTAGCTTTTGAAATACGAACTAATACGAAAATTCAACCAATAAACAAACCGCACATTCTGTCACCTACGAATATCGAAGGCGTGTCGCTAATAGAAATGAAAGTCGAGGGGGGGCGCGGCACGAACACGAATCTCGTTGAACAAAGTAAAAAACAAACAAAGGTCAAGAGTCGAGGCGCGGGCGCGACTCCTAATCACCTGTCTCTACTCATCTTTTGAAGATGACATGTTGAATGAATGGAACAAGACATGCACGCCGTCGCCTCGACGCTAGGCACACGTCAATTTTGCCCGCGCCCCGACGCTGCCCTGACTTTGCTGTTAGCGACCTGCCGAAGAATAGCGAGATGGGGATGGCCGACTTATTCAGACAAAGGTTTAGAAATGGTCTATTTATCTATTTAGCCTGGTTGCATCAACCGCTGAGTAAAGGCCTCCTCTCTATAACGCCATTCTTTTCGGTCCTGTGCAGAAATGATCACCATGAAGAAAACTAATTTAGGTAAATTAGCTGATTTTAAAATGAGCTCACCATAATCAAAACTATCATTGGCACTGTGGAACTCGTCATCACTGGAATTGCAGCTTGAGTACAAGCTGTCTTCTTGATTGTCAAGGTTAGCTGGCCTTGTGACCGGAAGACATTCGCCAGAAGAGCCCAGCACTATGAACTTCCCTCGACGGTTGTTGAGCGTCGCTCCGTCGGGCGATAGCCAGCATTTGCGTTTGGATAGTTCTACACCTGGAATTATTATTGAAGTGAAAACTTCCTTAGGCGTATTGGGCATTTTGAGATGGGAAAAAATCATTGGAATCGCGACACCTTTACCGACACGGTACCTATGTATACATATCTGCTATTTCGACAACGCCATAAGCGACGGTGGCCTATCGGTTCATAACTTGGCTTACTATGCGGCATGCGGCTGGATCGTATCCCACTGAGGCAATATAGGGTCTTTCATTTTAAATTAACTTAATTCAGGAATTGGGTTCAACAAATAAATAAATAAATATTTATGTAATGTTTTTTTTTGTTTTGTTATGAAAATCCCGAGAAAATCGTTAAAAACTATATATGCTTTTAATTGATTGTTGCTTCTTGTATAACTTAGTCCATTCGTGATGTAGCTGCGATTGGTAGAACGTCTGTTCTCCTTGAAAATCATTATGCAACAATTAAAAAAAAACAATAAATTATTAATTTTGAAGTGAAAACTTAAATTGGGTTAGGAATTAAATTGATACGCTCAAACGTCTATTTACAACCCAAAAATGAAGCCCTGTCAGTTTGTGTAGTTTAAAATGAAAGACCCTATATACTTTCTTTTTTTTTTGAAGTTTAGAACCGTTACTGACACCTTGTTCCAAGTTTTCACTTCTTACTAAATTCGGGTTTTCGAATAAATCGAAACATTGCTGGTGCTGTAACAGTCTGTATCTAAATCGATGTAATTTTTTTTCAATTCCCTTATTTTACTATCTATTGTGAAGAAAACTATGGAGTTGACACTTACTAGGGTCATTGAGATTGAGCGTAGCCGCGCAGTAGTTTTGTGGTGAAGGACTCCTACTGTTGTAACTATTGAGAGTGCTGCATGATGACGCCTGCTTTATGAACACTGTCGCTTCCACCTCCGGGGGCGTGTGGCTGAAGGATTCGCCTGAAAGGTGAGAATGGTTCAAAGTTAGTGCAATTTCGCGGTGTAGCTTGCTTAGTCTTTCTTGATATTAGATCGTCGAAGTTAAGCAACGTTCTGACCGGTCAGTAAGTGGATGGGTGACCGCTAGTGGCATTATCAACTGAGCGCTTTCGTGCTTCGGAGGGCATGTTTAGTTGTCGGTTCCGACTTTTAAGTCGCTATGCCATGACGGAGGTCTTAAGGCGGCCTAAAAACTCCGTCACCACACTGGAGTTGGCCAATAACTTATAGTTTTGTATGTCTTTTCAAGAAAGTATCATAGGTCTTACAGATGGTAGAGATTTAATTTAGTTATTAAGGAGCCCCTCAGGCTATGGAAAACTGATTTCATTCCCATTCTTTTACTTAACCACTATACAGAATATATCTTTATTAAAAGAATATAGACAAGGTAAGCAAAGTCAGGAGGAGGCATAGGGAGGAATAGGTCGTATTTTGTTTACAGTTGATTTTGGATCAATTCGAAGGAGATATTATCAAGGTATCAGATACCTACTTACTCTCATTGATCTAGTGATCAATCAAATAAAAGGGTATTGAAGATAAGATAAACTCAATCCAATCGGTTCTATTTTTACGCTCTAATGATAAGATAGTTCAATGCTAGAGCTAACGATAATTCCAATACGATAGAATAGACATGCGATACCTGGAATAATCAGCTTAATTGTGGCTAGACTGCCAAAAAAGCCCTAGAAGTACAACAGAAATCCAATTTAGTAATCCAATAAGAACTAAAAATCGCCCACTAATTTGTTTACACTATTCGTTGACCTACTGAACTTACAATTTTATACTTCCTAACGAGTCACACTGACACACTGAGTGTGTCTGGTTGGGAGTCCACTTGAAAAAAAAAACCCAAACAGTGACACTCTGACTCGATGGGAAAAAATCCCAACGAGTAACAGTGTCACACGATTTGGTGTGACTCGTTAGGAACCCACCCCTATGGTAGAGTAAGAAAATAAATCGAATCTTCAGAAAATATTAAAAATTTACCCATTTTTTGTCTTATCTAAATCATACCGATTGGTGAAAGTCGTCTCTCGTGTTTCGCGTTTTCTTTGCTCTTCATGGGCGTCTGTTGGAATGCGAGGAGACATTTGTTTAGTTCCCGCAAGACGTTGTCTTCCTCCCATTGGCTGAGCGGTAATTTGCTGTAGTCTTCTGCGTCCATGAGACAAACTGTTACCTGTGGGATGATACAGAAAACTTGAACACACAGATTCATTACATAAATAAAATATATCACCATATAGAATATATAAGTTAAATTATCGACTCTTTCATAATTTATGCAGCGCCAGGCAGGGCAACCTTGCGAGGTTCAGTTAGTTTCATCAACTGGTAGGTACCCTACACGAGGCACGCAAGTACTACATTATTAGGGGGTTACCAGTTGGTGTTGTTGACTTTACCTAGGTACCTACTTCGCATGTTTGCTTCCCACAGACGAAATTGCTTCCTTATTATTTACCGTCAACTAAAGATAGAGAGAGGCAAAAAAACTAAAAACGGACATAGCAGTTTAAGGCTTTCTTACCGTTTTAGGTTCCTCCAACAAATCAACTTTGCTTTTTTGTCTCTTGTCAGAAATTCTACTGAACACTCTCACACCTTCCACCTTCAACACTTCGTTGTCTTCTAGCGCTTCCACCGACAGCATTGCCGGGAGGAGTTCTGGCATCATGAACATTGAGAGACATTCCTGAAATGTTATTGAGACTGTAGAACATTGTTTTTGAAACATAATAGGTGACAAGTTTCCTTAATAATAATGAAGGTAACACACAATTAACAATAATTGTATGTAGTAGATATTACAATTGTGATATTTGTGCACATTTTCGTTACATATTTTTTTAATCGTTCCTTCCGTCAGTTCGGTAAGTTCATCAGGAATCGATATAGACAGATAGAGGGAGAGGGAACAAGCGAGAGATAGTCTCTCCTCTACTAGAGATAGTCTGTACGTAGATAAATTGGAAAATAAATGAGGATAATTCATGTTAGCAATGTAGTAAACAATCGTATTACCTGTGAGTCCCCATCAATAAGGGTATCTCCTCCAAGTCTACTCGAGGCGAAGCAAACTCTGAGTGCGTCCTCATTCTCGCACCTCTCAGGCCTGCCTTCGTGTCTCACGTGGAGCTTGCACAAAGGCAGCGAGCATTCTAGCCAGTCCTCGATCGTCAGCCATTGCTTTGATGTCATCACCTAACAAAACATACCAATCTCTAAACTACGATCAATCTCAGTAGATCCATTGTCTATAGCCTACCTACACATACATTAGTCTACGTGTGCATTATAGCAACAGTTACGGTACGGTATTAATCTGTGGTGAACAATTAACATTTAATAAATAAATAAAACAAAATAAATTCTTGGTTGGGTATAAGTTTCAACCAGAATCTCAGTTATGATTTAATAATTTGCTAGTCACTTAGTTATATAAATAACCGGTAACAGATTTGGTATGGCAAGCAGAATGTAAATCTTATTTGGTCATTATTACTTCTTTACCTATAGCCCAGATATTATAATATAATACCTATAGCCATAAAATGTTATTCAGAATGCTGTTGTGGTTGCTTCTCACTCTGCCCATTAGTGCAGCGATTCTATCTGAAGTACCTTCAGATTTCAGTAAACAACCCAAACTATCGGATGAACTTGACATACTTCTTTAACTTAGGTCAATAAAAATCTTCTGTTCAAATCCTCTCAGTGCTTATTTTGTAGTGTTTCAAAGCTTAACATGGATTGTCTCGTTAAAAATAAGGAAAACAAAATGAATGTTACCTAACCACAAATCACAAAGGGATTGACATCATTTCATTATGCCAACGACCTGTATTACCCCCTAGCCCGGCGGCTACGGTTGTAGGCGGCAGCCTACAACCGTAGCTATTGACGTCATCTGCAAGCGCACTATTGCATGCTCTGTGCTACGCCGCTACGAGTGCTACGAGTGCTACGAGCTACGGCCTACGGCGCGGCGCGGCGATACGTGGACCGTGGAAGCCAAACTTGTGAAAATCTTTTATATTTTTCAACAATTTTCATTTGGTACCTACAAACTATTGCTTATTCTGTGATGTCTACGCGACTATAGTGCTACATCGCTACGCGATCTACGATTAAGAATTTTTCGGAAACCATAAAATGTTACATGTTTTATTTTACAGATTTAGGAAAATCAGGTATGCGTGTAGCTTTTGTTTACACCTAGCGTATTGCACACGTGGTGAAATAAAATGTAGGTAGGTAAAGTAATGCGATATTTCGTTATCAGTACTTACCTGTCGGCTGATTTTGATAGACCCTTCATTATTGTTTTTATCTAGCCACTCGAAATAATAGAGCAAGCTTTTTAATTTGTTCCTTTGTGATTTCCTGAAACAATGAAATGTGAGCTGTCTTTGTTTTCTCATCGCAAAAAATGCTCTATTTATTTTGTGCTGCTGTAATAATATTTTTTCTCTTTGGTAAAGTTTTAGTTAAATCTAAGTCAAACATTCTATTTTTCAAAGGAAGGTTTTTGAAGTTACGAACCTATGTAAATTCTTAAAAAAATGTGTAAAATTGAAATCTTGCAGCGTCGGATGTGTTTTGAGCGTCCGTTTTGGGAAAGTAGAGAAGAAAGCGTGAGCAATCAGAGACGACAGGAAGTTGTAGTCCAGTTCTGTTACATCACCTGGAAAACAGCATCTTATATAGTTGAGCCTAGTAAAAACCTACATATACTATTTAAACTACTACTCTCGAATCGTGAAGAAAAACATAGTGAAGAAACCGCATGTCGAAGAACGTAAAAAGGTTCGAAAACATTGTGTCAGTCAGTGAACGAAAGAGCCTCTTTTGAGATGCACTTATTCATTCACAACACTGCTTCGAAAGAACTAGTAACACAAAATAATTGCTAATCATGAATCTAAATGAAATTCGTCAAGGGTGAGTCGGGCACGAAGGGCATCTGTATAATATTTTCAATATTTGCAAAGTGAGATACTTTATTTTAAAATCTTAAGTAGGGTAGGTAGGTGTTTTGATAACAAATATACTTAGGTATAAGACGTACTACCGATCTTTGTCTCTCTAAAGTTAGGTGCACTAAACGATTGAGCAGGTTTGGTAGAGTAAGCGAGATAGCTCGATGCAACAAACTAACCGAGTGAGCGAGGCAGCTATACAATGCTGTCTTCGTTTTTTAGGCGCCAACAAAAATGGGTTCTGCGCAGCTACTTCAGAGAGACAAAGATTGGTTGTGCGTACTGTAGGTACCTACATAAGTAGGACGCCTTCATTGAAAGCCAGCTTGACCATTTGAAAAACTTACTTTGTTGCTGCAAACTGAAAATAAGTCCTTTAGGCGGGCGCCACTTCTTGAGATGAAGCGCGCGGTTCACCATGATCCTCACAGTGTTGTCAAGGAACTGACGTCTCTCCTCCGCTGACATTTCTTCCTCGAAGAACAGCTCCAGCCCTTTCATCAGGTCCGGGTCTTTGATGTCGTCTTCGGGATCTATGCCTATGCTGTTGAATTATGATTATATTCAGAGTAAATGACTCAACGGACTAAATTGCTAGCGTAGGTAATATTGTAACCTAGGTAGAGTAGGTAGCTACTGCATAAAAACCTCTGTGGCGCAGCGGGCGAAGGTCCGCCTGCGACGCAGAAGGTTGCGGGTTCGATCCCCGCCACGGGACAAATGTTTGTATGACCTACAGATATTTGTCTCGGATCTGGGTGTTTCTATGTATAATATGTATGTATTTACAAACAAAAAGTATATAAGTAGTATATCAGTTATCTGGTTCCCATAGTACAAGCTTTGCTTAGTTTGGGGCTAGATGATGCTGTTTGAAAAATGTCCAGCATTATTAAAAAAAAAAAAAAGCTATACAACGCTGTCTTCGTTTTTTAGGCGTCATCAAAAATGGGTTCTGCGCAGCAACTTCAGAGAACTAAAGATTGGTTGTGCGTACTGTACTACACTCAAAGGCTCAATGCACATCGAACTGGCAGCGAGGCGACGACGATCTGTTTTATTAACAAGACATTATAAACCTTAGCACAATGTTGTAAGATATAACCTCGAGCAGCCTCGCTCGCAGTCTCGCGCGGTCGCGAACTGACGCGCGGCTCCGCGGATAGTCTTCTATATCTTTCATAAAATGATCGTCGCGTCGCTACCAATTCAATGTGGATTGAGCCAAAGAGTGAAAACGATCATTAGATAGACACTAGTTCACATACTTGCACATATCGTGTATTTTCAGCATGCTGGCTGTGAGTTTGGCTGGAGCTGACGCCAGGAGGAGATGCTTCAAGTGCCGCTGCACTGAAGTCCACCACGGCAAGTCACATGGCAGCATTACAAGCGCCATTCTGGAAAAACATTGTTTCTTTACCTGTTATTATTCTATGAAAGATTAATGAAACCGTTGACTACACAAATAATTTTACTATAGGTAGTACCTAACCTACCTAACTCGAATCTCAATTAGGTAGGTGCCTAATTAGTATCAGTGTTCGTGCTATGTTACTAGTACCTAGTGTATTATATTGTCTTTGCTAATACCTAGTTTATATTATCTGGGCTAATACCTCCTACTCATAGTATTTACAGGTATTTACTAGCAATTAATAGTACCTATGGTATTTACTAAATGTTGACTTTAATGGTAGCGAAACTTGAGGGGAAAAAAGAAAGCGATTATGGAAATGAAATAAAAATAATGAAATTTAAATTTCGCGCTTTACTTTTTACGTTACTTTGCACAGTGATGGAGCCGTAGCGACTAATCCCTCATGGATAGAAATTCAATGAGAAACAATGATAATAAAATATTAGATTTTAATAATATCCTTGAAATCAGCATAAGTAGAAAGCATTATTCAAAATAGAAAACGGACGGGTAACCCAGCCAAAGGAAACTAGGACAGACAGATTTATTTACAGAGCAAGCCCACTAGGCAAGGCCCTATTCACTTTCCGTTCCACCTTCTAACTGTGTAGTAACGGAACGTTCAGTAAATAGTGACAGCTGCAAAGTAAACTGGATTCTGCATTCTTTATCTGTGGTAGTATTTGGTTGGTTGGTTTGTTTTGTACTTTGCTCTCAAGTTCAGTCAGGAAATGTGTCGCGTTTTATATTTTATTTATTTTCCTACGAATAGCGATAAGTGTAATTCAAAAAAAGGTTCACAAAGACTAAGTGTACGCGATATTGCTGTTATTCAATAAAGTTACGTAAGAGACACCCCGCTGCATAAATCCGGCTCAAACTTACAAAACTTTGTCGACTGATAAAATTTATGTGATAAACTAAATTAACTAAGAACTGAGAGGAGAAATCACAACCTAATTCTTTGCTTGAGTTATTAGTTTTATTGGAAAGCTATTCATGTGTTCGCTTTAGGAGCAGAGCCATTCAGAACACCAAAGGAGCAAAGGTCACACAAATATGACTGTAAAGGGGAAATTACTGAAGGCCCTTATTCTTGGAGCTCCGGCATCAGGAAAAGGTACGATATCTTCTAGAATAGTTAAAAGATATGCAACTGAGCACATTTCCAGTGGTGATAAACTAAGAGACCACATTGAAAAACAGACTAAACTTGGAAAAGAAGTCAAAAAGTACCTGAATGATGGTAAATTAGTCCCAGATGATGTGATGATAAAGTTTATGATGACTGAGCTTGAAAAAGTGAAAAATAAGCCATGGCTGTTGGACGGATTCCCGAGGACAGTGGCCCAAGCAAATGCACTATGGAAAGTTCAGCCGGTGGATGTTGTGTTAAACCTTGTGGTGCCATTTGAAGTCATCATTGACAGAGTAAAGAACCGATGGGTTCACTTGCCTTCTGGTAGAGTATACAACATTGGCTTCAACACTCCTAAAGTGGAGGGTAAAGATGATGAGACTGGTGAAGCTTTGGTTCAAAGACCAGACGACAGGCCTGAGGCGGTGCAAAAGAGGTTAGAGATCTACGACAGCATTACCAGACCTGTGATCGAATTTTATAAAGAGAAAGGTATTCTGGAGCAATTTACAGGAAGAACATCTGATGAGATCTGGCCGAAGGTCACAAACTATTTAGATCCCATACTTGTATAAATTGCACAAACAATTCCTTTAATATAAATTAGTAATGATGTGGTGCTAAGTTGTAACTTAGGTATAGGATTTTAGCCATGATTTTACACATGTTATAATTATCATTTATTAATATAACATTTTGATGCTTGCAATTTATGCAGCCATTTTACAAGTGCACAAACATAAGTACAGCATTATACAATTTTATTTAATGTTTACATACTTACAGTAGTAAGTGTTTTTAGTAGTTAATCAATTGATAGAAAGAAACACATAGGAGCGTTATATATGACATTATGTAGGTACACAGTCATAGACAGTAGTGTTTAGGTATCCTATACATAATTATACTTATTGTTAGTATTTATAGCACAGATGGCATAAATAGATGTTTTATTATGTAAAAAAGATATTTAAATTTTTCAGAATATGCCATTCAAACATGTAAATATGTACTTAAATGTTACTTTTTAAATTGTTAGAAACTACATACTCATAGATAATATTTTATTGAATTAGTTATTAATTAGTCTAGTCTAGATTGTTTTCTTTTTGAAAGTTTAGGTAATAGTACTATACAATGATTTGTGGTAATAGTTAGTAATTATCTGGGGTATTAGTAACACAATTAGTGCATAGTGTAAATAAGAGCTAAAAATCACATATCCAAAGTAATTGTTATTGTTAAAAAAAAAACACTATTCTATTTTGTCTTGTAGTAATAAAAAAAGTATGCCATATATTATTGTTGAATTAATATTATTTTTCAGTTTATTTTTAATAAATGTGAAAAATATAAAATTCTTAGTACTTACTCATTAAAAATCCTGTATATAAAGTTAATTTGACGACCTCTGTGGCGCAGTGGGCGAGGGCCCGCCTGAGATGCAGAAGGTTGCGGATTCGATCCCCGCCGCGGGATAAATGTTTGTATGATCTGCAAATATTTATCTCGGATCCAGACTCGAGAAACAACCAGTTGTTTCTATGTATTATATGGATGTATTTACAAACAAAAAGTATATAAGTAGAAAGTCAGTTATCTGGTTCCCATAGTACAAGCTTTGCTTAGTTTTGGGGCTAGATGATGCAGTGTGAAATGTCCAGCATTATTTATATTTATTTAATTAGTTAAGTTTAAGTTGCAGATGTAGGTTGGTACTTATTACCTATGTATTTTGAAAAGGTAGAAGTTTGTAGGTCAGATTTACTTGTAGCATGAATGTTTGGAACCTAACGACGTAAAATGTTACCAAAATAATTTAGATCTAATTAACATTTCGGGATTTACGATAGCATGTAAATATGCAGTTACTACGGGTACCTCTCCACCTACTCATTTCAGATTGGGGTGTAGTGAAGTAGGTAGAGCTAAAGTAGAGTAACTCTTAAGTTTATTTTGTAATCGTGCAGAAAAACCATGGTTCTTAATTACTAATTACCTCGTTGAAGATTATGCGCTGATTCAGGCACAAAATAACTATAGCACTTAGACAGATATAGCACTCTTAGACACCACAAGTCACTTTCGCCCCGCGGCAATCTGCTTCTTTTTACGCACTTTTCTCATTGTCCACTCCAAGGAGCTGTTTCTGTGAATTTTGCTCGCATGCAAAATGTCTTGTTTCTTTTCTAAAAGACAGAAATAGTGTATGGAGTGAAAACGCGGACCGGCTGCGGACGATACTCGAGCGCGCGAACCCCGGTTATTTATAGCAGCTTTCGTGCATCGCCGCTCAAATTAGATTGTAAATAAAAAGTTTGGGTTAACAGGAGTCGTAGTCCTCGTTAATCGTCCAAAAAGGGTATTATATTAATCCTGGCTGGGTAATACGGTGGTCTTTCAGTTAACATGTGGCTGTTTGGTAAAACTTAAAAAGTGATGGAAGAACTCACTACCGATTAATATTATTAAAAAATAATATTATTGCAATACGTGCATAACTTTACGAGTATTTTAGGGTTATTATACCTAAATTGTGTCATTGAGTAGGTAGTAAGTAGGATGCCTATTTTGCGAGTTCTCAATCAAACCGGGAGTTCAAATCTTTTACACAAACAATGTTTTAATTGGTTTCAGTAAAAGCAAACTGACCTAGGCTGTAGGTACCTACCTTTTGTTTACGACTTCCCGAAACCGTAGTCAAATTGTAGAAAAATTTAATAGATAAGTAACACACAGAAGCTCTTAAATCACTTTATAAATATTTTGGTAAGTTATCTAAATAACGTAAATATTTGTAATCGTAGTTTATACGAAGGTTACTCGAACTATGTAAATATAGGTGCGAAAGACGATGCGTGATAACCGGTTTACGGTCCAAGCTATACTGACGCCGGGCGGGCCGACTTTCACTGAGGGGCGACTACCCTTGCCAGTCGGCTGTCTCACCCTCCTCCACACTCGCAGTGACGTCACTCGGCGGTGGCGTCACGACCTACGACGCCGTACGACGCCGCCCAATGCTCAATACCGGCTCGCTAATAGCCTGCTTCGTGAAATGTCGTGCAGGCTGCTTCCGAAACGTTACGTAAAATGAAATATGAAAGCACCGGCCTGCGTCAGCCACGATACATTTTTCATATTGTAAAGGTCGGACTGATGACATAAATTATGGGTTTTTGCGTAACGACTTGAGCGGATAACTATGGAATGAATACGCACGCTTTCTAATAACTTTATAAGCGGAGCCGTGTTGGTCGAATGGGGTTGTGCCCCGACCTTCAATCCGAAGGTCGTGGGTTCGAATCCTAGCCGTGCATCAATGGATTTTTCATTTCTTAAAAATTTATATGCGCTTTAACACGAGCTCCTAACGGTGAAGGAAAACATCGTGAGGAAACCCGCAGCTTAGTCGCTCTCTCACATATCTGAATTTTTATTTAGTTTGTAGATTAATAAATTAATTTTATAAAACAAATCATCACAACTCCGTGTTGTGGAAATGCGGTAATTAATCGATGGTACTAATAACATTCAATGTCACCAGTAGGTACACTTACCTATCGAATATAGGCAGTTTTGGAAGGTTTGAAGACGTCCACTGAACGGAGGGTGAGGTGCCTACCAGCGCATGCGCGAATTTCCTTCTTGTCTGAACGTCTCTCTTTGCAGCAAACTTTGGCCATTTAACTCTTTGTCATTTATGGTGCCTTAGTATTTGGGGCGCCAGTGGACAACCGTTGCCGCCCTACGAAGCACTACTGGGCGGACTAGGGCGGAGCGCTTGTACGCCCAAAGATAATAAAATGAAGATTTATCGGTTCCGTACGTTTGCCAGGACCTTTATATTCTGGCAGATCATTTTTCGCTTGTCCTTTCGCATATTTTTGATATGTTTTTAACGAGCTAAGTCTAACTATGAGTATAATGTACCTAAGTATTGTACCTAAGTAGTAAATATGTACATTATAATACCTTATTATCAAAACGTTAACAAAGCGTTAACAAGGTATCTTATCGAAAATATTTTATTTAAATTGAAATCAAAATAGTATTAGGTAGGTAGGTAGGTACAGCAAATGTTTATTTTTGGAAGACATTTCTATAATAATTTAATAGCCTCAAAGCTTCATAAAGCCAACCCACATGGATTGAAAGCCCGTTATCCCAGAGGCAAACACTTTCCGCTCGTTCCTTTAATCTATGAAGCCCTAGTCGTTTTGCCTCGTGACGTCATACCGCGCCGCCCTACTGTATCGTGGGCGGGCGGAAGAACACTTCCGGATTTCAACAATAGTAAACGATTCTTTGCGAGCTTTTAGATTTACTGCATTTAAGACTGTATTTATTGTGGTCTGAATTTAAAGAATTAGTAAATGGTTTTTCGTTACTTTTCTAAACTTGAAGAACTCAGAAAATGGTTTAATTTAATTATCATATTAAGAATAATTTTTGAATTATTAACTTTAGCTACATGAGTGAGTCAATGGATTTTACCTCTCGAAAGTCAAAACAAACTCATCGATACAAGATCACGATTTCCTAACAAAAGCAGAAGTTACTTTTAAGAATGACTATACTTAGCTTAGTCCTTTTCACATAGGAACAGTTCCGTGATAAGGCTCTTTTATGCTAATTTCTGAAAATATTAAAAAGGAAATAGACAAAATCCTTTATTTTTGAAGTTGTATATTTTAGTAATCGTATTATCACTGGATTTCATTTACTTATTCCAAAAATGTTCATTGTTGAACAGCGTGAAACATAAAAATTATCATGCGTCATAATGACTTTGAAAATGGCTGCCATCGAGTGTTTGTTGGTACCTACCTACCTATCCCCGTAATGAACAATTATTAAAATATTCTATCTCGGGTAAGATACACCTAGTGCTACACTTATACGCGTAAGTATTACTATATCACTTTTATTGTGTTAAACATCTTACAGACTCTTGCTCTCCTGGTGATATCGACCTCTAGCTCTAGCCTCTCCTTGCTCATCCTTGGAGAAGGTCATGAAATGCCAAAGGCAACTTTTTGCTAAGGTTACATTCGTAAGGTGCTCCGCTCCTTCCACTTTAGTTGGATAAAGAACCCGTTCGTATGTAAAGTACTCTGGAATAAGTACTTTGGATGCAAATCTTTATTTGGATCTAAATATTATTGATTCTCAAAACGAATGAGAAATAGCATAGAGATAAATAGAATATAATCAAGGTTCAAAATAAATCTGATTTAGATTAGTGGAGTTATTTATAATTTATTTTTCTCGGCACCGTTTGTGCCGCTCATCAGAGTCGTAGATTCAGAGTAAAGTCTTCTGTCAGAGACCTATGAGGCCAATCAGCACTGCGGAATCAGCTGTCAAAGACGCTGCTAGAGCTCTGGAAGAAGATATAGGTAGGTATATACCAAGAAATAAAAATCTTGTTGAAAACCGTCAACCAATTCAGTAGGAGGAAATCTTATCTTACTCGTTTTGGTTTAATTAGCCGAGGTGTGCATTGACATTTTATTTTTATTTCATTAAAAAGCCGTGTTGGTCGAATGGGGTTGTGCCTCGACTTTCAATCCGAAGGTCGTGGGTTCGAATCCCGGCCGTGCATCACTGGACCCGCAGCTTAGTCAGCTCCACACGTATTGACGTCGTCTTTCCTGTGGACCAGGCTGATTAAGCTGAGAGGATGGTTTAGGTGCTGGGCAAGCCTATTTCATCTCAAACAATGTCTCAGGCACTACAGCGTTCCGTTAAGTGTAGGCATAGGTTGCCTCCTGACGCTGTATAAATCATCTAATATAGATGTAAAAGCATTGACATTATTCAAAAATAATTTGTTTTACTTTACCCCTCGTTAAACTTACCCCTACTGATCACCCTTTTAACCGGTAGCGCCAAGTTGTGACCCCTCGTACCAGGACAACATACATTGTAAAGAGTAAATTAACCCCTGCAGCACTAAGATTGACACAAGAGTAGTTTACATCATTTGTGGTTTTATGTGGAGGCTACAACTAGCATAAAAACTACTTAGATACCTATGAGTATACGATTTTAAGATTTCCATAGGTACAGGTTATTTTGTCCACCCCAGTCTAGTGAGTGTCTGACATTGTTTTGCCAACGAACCGATTCGGTAAAGAATATTTTAATTATTCTAATCGTAAAAACCTAATTAAAATTTCTACTTATAACATAATACCTAAACGAAAGTATCATAATAGCTACTTGGTTATACATTTTACTAAATAAAGAGTCTGGTATCCTGAAGAATAATTTTCCAACCACAGTAATTCTATGTGTAAGAAAACGACAGAATTCTGTTATCGGTAAGTTAGGTATACGCGAAACTTATTAAAGCTTCCAACTATACCGATGACATATTACACCACTATCGGTTTATTATAAAGACCTACAACCCCCTTGCATATCTCACCCTAACAGGGTAGCGTGTGTGACGTCATAAACTCCTCCACCCTCTAACCGACCCTCTCCACAATAGTAGCGAAAACTATTTGAACTCTCTCGCTATGCTGCTGTCCTATTGAAGCACACTACTTTCGCGGGGCGCTTGCACGGCTAGTTCCCTCGCCCGGTTAGTTGGTAGTTGTCACGTCGCTTCCCTCTTCCCGTTTATGTAACCCTGGTAGTTTCGTAGCAAAAGCGTGACGTCGTCATTCCATACGGAGGGAGGTTTACGTAGTCGTAGACAGGCTACGAGGTTGGAGAGGCTACGGCGTGCTACGGATTGAATTTTTGTAGGCTTTCCGTAGCGTCATTGATTGTTTTCTTTCGAAATACTAATTACAAGTAACGGTTAAAATACTTACCTACCTATAAGACTTTTAGTACATTTATATTTTTTTTACTACTCGTATAAAGATAAGATGCACTATGATTCTTTTGCATCTTTATCAAATCTTAGAACATTTTTACTTTCTTGTTTTTGTACCTATTCTACTTCTTGTCATTAGTAGTTCTTTCAAACCACAGAGGGATGAAAAGTTTTAAGATTTCGTGTAAGTACTTGGCACATTATTTAGAACTTTTTGGGGTCTACGACATATCGGTTTTCTCTTCCTCTAACGTTGACATAGTGCATTTTTGACTTAAAAACTCATTAGCACACCGCATTCGAACCTACAATCTTAGGATAAGAAGGTAGGATCGCGATCGCTTCCACAAGACACCCAGCTTAGTGCTCTCCAGGGATTTTTATATTGAAAATAACGTGGTTTTCTTTGAAAACAAGGTATCCGATTTTTATGTACAGAGATGAATTGTACCAAAACGTACAAGTTGGAAATAAAGCAATGCCTGTATGTAGTTAGTGTTAAACAACATTGATGCGGAAACGGAGAAAGGTGATGGAAAATACCGGTTTATCTCTTTCCGGCTCTGTAGTCCTGGTAGGAATAACCTCGTGAATACCGGTTCAGCTCAGGAGCCATTCAAATGTTAGCGTTAACCGGTTTTAGGAAGCAACGAAAAATCTTTGAAGGCCGGAGTAAAACCAACGACAACAAACTCAACCCATACTACAACATTAGAACGATAAATAATTATTTATCTTTACAGATTCTAAAATATCCAAGACTGCCAACGTTGTTACTTACCCGAGAACATTACCTATGTACTTATAAATAAGAGAGCACTGGTGGTCTAGTGGTAGTGGCCCCGCCTTCCGATCGTAAGGTGGGTTCAATCCCGGTCGTGCACCAATGAGTATTTCTGCCGAAAAAACTTATGTGCACTATGCCAGTACTCTCAAACGGTGAAGAAAAACATCGTGAGGAAACCTGCATGAACCTTTAGTATGAAAAACATGTGTCAAGCGCACGAAAGGAGCCTCTTTGAGGCGCACTTAAAATCCTTTCACCACACTGGTTCGAAAGAACTAGTAACACGATAAGAAGAAGAAGAAGAAGAAGAAGAAGTACCTAATTTAGGAGGTAGGTAAGTAGGTACATAACTTAGTTCAGTAAAATAGTACGAGATTCATTTTATTTGCGGCAATAATATATCAAATTGTTAGCACCTCGCCTACGCAACTTTCAAAGGTCATTCTTTCTAAAGGTCAGAACAAATATCTCGATCAGACTCATTCCTTTAATTCTCAAGTAAATTAGCAGTAAATATTTTATGATTCTCTAAATTCAAGAGGTTGGAATGCTACGCCAACGCAATGCAGAGAATTTTGATTTACAGAAAAAGTTTTGACAGGTTTTTTGTATCCTTATCTTGGAGCCATAAGAAGAGAACAACCACCTTCTTCTGGTATCTATTCATTGTATTTTTGAGAACCTTTATTTTCATGCTTCATGTCCAAAATCACTCATTAAAAAGAAAATCGTTGCATTGATCAATCAAGAATAGGTAAGATAAGTTAGTTGTTGCCTCTAGTAGTAGGTATGTAAAGATCCTATAAAGCTAGCTTATAGGATGTATTTGTATAAGGCTATCTCGCTCATAGCGCGTTTGTGGATTCGTAGTGTGAGTTGCTTCCTGGACCAGTTCGAAACCTTCCTGACCCTCTGATAGCTTGGTAGTGAAAACCGCAAAACCTCCGGGGCGCCCCCATGGGGCTTAATTCCATTGATAAACTGCGGTGCCGACGTAACCCTATTACTCTGCATTCATATCAGTCTAATTTGTGTTGTTTGTTCGCAGCTTGAAAAATAAGTCATATTTTACTACTTATAAAGAGCTGCAATTATTTTGTCCGTAAAGGGATCTGTATAGGTAAACTGTACTAATACACCTGGTATAACGTTATGACAGGAAAGTACATACTTATAAACACAAAAAAAGTAAGTAGGTGGTATAAGTAGTTATTTCTTAGCTTATACCTGGAATAACTTAAAACCACGTTTGTAGCTATTTATCAGAATACTAAATGCCAGGAGATCATATTTCTTCAGAAGTTAAGTTTTAGGATTCTAGACTTGTACTTGTTCTAGACTTATACGTGGTGTAAAGTAACGCCGGGTGTAACATAGGAGTAACCATACTATTTATTACCAACCATATATTAATAAGTGCCGTAATGTTAGAGATGTAACAAAACAATATTACTTATAATGGTAACCTGTAAGTAACATTAACGCCCGAGATAATGATAATATTCCAAAATAAGCACTAACATGCGTTGTGATTAAGTTGAATGCTCGCCTCTTTTCCATAGGCAAAGACCATAGATCGATATTTAGCTGTAGCGAAAAGTTCGATGTTCGTGTGTTGCTGATAATAAAAATTTTTGAAAAAAAAAATTGAACCGACTTCACAGAACACAAACAGAAGAACCTTCTACACACTAAAAAGAGAAAAATAAGAATATAATTTGAAGTTGGTGCCAACTATTCATTTACATCTAAGAAATTCAAAAGAACTTGGGTGCAAAATTGTATCCTGGTACGCTATCGCTCGATTTCTTTTTTTGATAGGTACCTAATCGTATTCACTTGGCACCGACTTCAAATTATATATTATATAATTTAGTGTAAGTAAATAAATACTGTGTAAATAAAAGTGTATGTGTAAATAATATAGTAAGCTACGAGTACATTAAGACTTTGCTTATCGTAGCTTAAGTAGGAAAGGATAAGAGAAGTCATGGGCAGACCTACTAAAGGACACACCGGAGTTCAGCAAGGGGGAAAACTATCAATCCATAAGGAAAAGAAAATATTTTGGACTACCTCGGGTGTAATACCCTTTCAAACTATTTAATGTTTGACTCAGATTGTGAGTCAGGGTGTGTTGTGTAGTGAGAATGAGGTTTTTTGAATGTTACGGGAAAACTGTCAATCCCTCAGGAAAAAAAATATATGGCGCCACCTTGAGAGTATACCTCTTTCTAACAAAAAAAAAATTTTGGAAATCGGGCCACAATTTTCTTAAAGTTCAGTGTTTGTTTTAGTTTTACGGGAAAACTATTAATCCCTCAGGAATAAAATTTATATGGGACCACTATGAGAGTATACCCTTTCAAACAAAAAAAAAATTTTGGAAATCGGGCCACAATTTTCTTAAAGTTCAGTGATTGTTTTAGTTTTACGGGAAAACTATTAATCCCTCAGGAATAAAATTTATATGGGACCACTATAAGAGTATACCCTTTCAAACTAAAAAAAAAATTTTGGAAATCGGTCCACAACTGACGGAAATATCGTTTTCTTAAAGTTCAGTGATTGTTTTAGTTTTACGGGAAAACTATTAATCCCTCAGGAAAAAAAAAATATATGGCGCCACCTTAAGAGTATTCCTCTTTCTAACAAAAAAAAAATTTGGAAATCGGGCCACAATTTTCTTAAAGTTCAGTGATTGTTTTAGTTTTACGGGAAAACTATTAATCCCTCAGGAATAAAATTTATATGGGACCACTATAAGAGTATACCCTTTCAAACAAAAAAAAAATTTTGGAAATCGGTCCACAACTGACGGAAATATCGGTGAACATACATAAAAAAAAAACATACATACAGCCGAACATATAACCTCCTCCTTTTTTTGAAGTCGGTTAAAAAATACAGCTTCAGAATCAAAAAGTAGGGTTGAAAAGGTGACTTTTTGAGATAGAATAGATTATATCCCACTGCACTATGCTGCTAACGAACCTACTTATTTACTTTCAGTCCAGCTCGACTGTGCCTACATGATTTCTTCAAACTAATTGGGATACATAAGTAATAATAGAATGCTTCGCGTAGCAAAAGCATCAGGAGCTTCGTAGAAGGCTCTACGAACGTGCTACGAATAACGGTTCCAAACAAAATGCTGTTTTCTTCTACTTATGAATTCCTAGTCGATATAACCTCGGATTTAGGCAGTTACGTCACAGATGGCGTCCCTAAAGGAGCTTACGAGGGGATTTCTAGGCGAAAACGGTTCAAAACAGCTTACCAAACATTGTGTAATATTATGTCACTGATAGATAGATATGAAATGAAAAGAATTTATTTGTCAGAAGAATGGTTATATAAAGATTTTAGATATAAAGTAAGTGTCACATTCTCCATCGCATTAACACGGTATACAAATTCTTAGTCTTACATACCAAATAAATCTTCAAAAGTTTCCCTCGTTTACAGGCTGAATTGTAGTAATAATCCCACTAATATAATAAAGCTGAAAGTTAGTGAGTTTGTTTTTTAATCATGTCACAATATAGATAGATACATAATTCTTTATTGCATACCACATGAAAAGACATACAAGCAAAAGACACTTAACTTATAGGTAGACAACTGATATGATATTTCGCGAATAATCTTGCCTTGATTTTTAACGAACATACCTAGTTGTTACAATGCCAGTTAGTAAAAAACAGATTTTCTTAATTCTCTAATGAATATTTGTAGAATATCATCAAACATTTAATTAAGTATAATATTTTACTCATAGCTTTCTTAGCTAAGCACACATCAACGTTAATGCCGACCATGTTTATTCGTGGGAATAAAACTAATTTATTCGTCGCATTACTTAGGATTGAGACTAGATTCGGGGTGATTAGTAGGGAGCATCCCTTTCATGCACGGTTTAACTTGGAAGTGGGTTAGCTAGGATTGTATGGTAATAATGATTCTTATTTTTGTGTTTAATTTGTATAAGTAGTATTTTAATATTGACCTTGTAACCTAGTAGTTCTTTTTATACCTACACACAATTAAAATCTACCTAGAATAATTATGTTTTACCTAGTACCTAGAATAATGGCATTATTTGGAAATTCACCTTAACTCTACAATCCTTCGATGCGCTCGGGATTCAATATGGCGCCCGTGACATTATACCCTACTTTATCCCCTTGGTGAATAATCTACTAGTATAGGGTCTTTCATTTTAAACTAACTTAATTCTGAAATTGGGTTCAATATAAAAATAAAAAAATATTTATGATTTTTTTTTGTTTTGTTATGAAAATCCCGAGAAAATCGATAGAGACTATCCTTTCAATTGATTGTTGCTTCTTGTATAACTTAGTCCATTCGTGATGTAGCTGCGCTACGGTTGGTGGAACGTCTGCTCTCCTTGAAAATCATTATGCAACATTTCAAAAAAATCAATAAATGATACATTTTGAAGTAAAAGCTTAAATCGGCTTAGGAATTAAATTGATACGGTGATTAAAGTGATATTTACAATCCAAAAATGAAATTGTTTGTGTAGTTTAAAATGAAAGACCCTGTGTATATATATATTATGCGTCCTATGTACGGAACCATAGGTGGGCGAGTCCGACTCGCACTTCTCCGGTTTTTATACTTCGTACATAAGTAGTTTTTTAACTTCATCTTAATGTTTTATTAGTGTAAGAGTAATACTTATTAGCTCTAATATTGCACAAAATGTCTAGACTAAGCTATATGAACCTTTAGTATTTTGAAATACGTGCAATGACGTCATAGCTGGGTCAACAAACCTTCCACCTTGCATGTACAGTTGGCCGCAGCACGCACCCAGTCGGGCCCGATCGATGCACCCTCAATGACGTCAGAGGATACTATTGATTTTCACACCCCACACCCTACGAACTTCTGAGGCCCTGGCATCGAAGCATGCCGAGAAAAGTATGGACAAAGGAAAACTTGAGAAAGCGCTGAAAAATCTTGAGGAATATTTTTCCTTCAGAAAGAAGGCTCTATCTGTGAAAGTATACCTACACACATGAATAGTTTCGGAGGCCCAAACTTAACTAAATTCAACTCTCGTACACGGGCATAAAGCTTTAAATCCTTTGGTACCTACTTGTTTTGTAGGTATTTTAGCATACGGAGTAGACTTAATGCACATGATGGGGGACTGTCACCGTGTCGTTAAAGTTGATAAGAGAATTATTCTGGTAAGTAATAAATTAGGTACTTTGCTAGCAGTGTAGTGGTGTCGGTTGAGCCGTGTGCGTCTCATTAGGCTGTCCGCCTACGTTCAGTTGCTTGCACATTCAGTCTTCAACACGGATTATTGTGCAACACAACTCCCTTAAGTGTATGGATGCCTGGTGCTCCCGGATCAGCATATCCGATATTTTATCCATTTACCCGGGTTATACTGGCTTATCCAATGGCATTTTTACTTCTATTGGTGTTAGGATTAGTGGCGCAATGTTTTGCACAGAACAGTTATTATTTCGAAAATCATAAGTACTGTGATGACTTATCTCCGGCTTATGGTGACATCAACTTGGACCAGATAGCTGGTATTTGGTACGGGGTAGAAAAAATACCCCATACTAAAGGCGAATACAAGATCGAGCATACTACGCAAGAATGTTTTTATATCGACATCAAGGAGCGCTATATCCAGGTAAGCAATAAGTTCTAACTTTATGACCTAGCACAAAAAAATAGCTCAAAACATATACAATTGTTCACCAATTGTGTGGTAATATCGGATAGATACTTCGCTTATGTGAGAATGGGTTCTACAGCTTATTCATAGCCGGATGCGGGGTGATTCAGGTCAATTAGCAGGTTAATCAGGCTGTGCTCTGTCGTGCCCATCTGTCATGGACCGGTGAGACATTACCAATTAACCAACAGAGCATCACTTAACTAGAATTGAATTAGCATCAACCAAGAACATGATAGCTCTTATATTTGTTACTTTATTGAGTTCAAACAGCTTTATAGCTACAGCTTCGAATGTATACTACTGTCAAAACTTACATCCTACTCATGATTTTGATGAAGAGGCGTTACTTGGAATGTGGTACGTCCGCGAGTATATTTACCACAAGGAAAAAGTGACGAGAACTGAATATAATCCGTACTGCCCGATCATACAGATAAGAAAGTTTGAAGACTACGTGCATGGTGGACTTATAAGCAGAAGCTTAGTAAGTAGCCATCAAATCATTTCAGAATATTCGCAGTTCTCAAATGAGATTCCAGAAAGGAACACATATAGTCAAAACACGTTCTCTACGTATTCTATACAGTTACATACTACGAGTATACAGATGTTATTGGAGCAAATTGTATAAAGTTCGTTAAAAATCAATTTCTGACTTTAATCTTGTTTCAGCCCACTCCGCCAACACCCTACCCGCAGCTGACGAACTCTCCATACATAAGTCGCACGTACGGTCTTCCGGAGCAGTACCGCATCAGACACTTCGTGCTGGAGTGGCACGAGGGGCTGTGGCACGACGATTACCACGTTAAGGTCAACACTTCACATAAGGGATTTTGGCCTACAGATGTCCCTAATGGATGTGAGTAGAACAAAATAAATTATACATTAACACAAACAATACGAAAAAAATAATTGAATAGGTACCTAGGAAAGTACCCATCTACAAAAAATGTACTCGTAAATTCATTTTAATTCTGTACCTGAGCAAAAATTCGACGAGATAAACAAGATGAATTTCCTACCATCTAAATTTTATATATTAGGAAATTCATCTTAATACAATTTGTTTGTTTTGGTTTCCAGCTGTTGAGAACATGTATCGTTTCTTCGGCGGCGTAATCCAAGTCCTGAAGGTGGCGAACAACCATCTCGTGCTCAACTTCTGCATGCGTCTGCCTAACTCCCAACTCTTCAGCGTCGTGCTCTCCAGAAACGAGAACCAGCTGACTCCAGAAGACCTGGCCAGCATTCACAACGTCTTCACGTTAAAACATCTCTCTACTTCTGCGTTGAAAAGAGTCTGCGAAAACTCAGCAGCTTCGAATAGTTTATCAAGTTTCCTTATAATACTTGCTATTGTTTATTCCATCTTGAGATCCCGAAACTAGATTATATATGACATCAATAAACTTCCTATTGAAGTATATAGAGGTATATTTTTGTAGGATCATATTTGATTTTGTCAATAAATCTGTGTATAAACTGATGAATGATAATACTATGTAGATAAAGATGAGTACAGAATTTTTTAATAAAGGAATGTTTTATTTGTCTCCATCCTTGAAACATCAATATTTCGTTTGGCTAAGATAATACAATAGGGTCTGTGTAAATAACAAGAAAATAGAAGTAGAGTAGAGTTCTTGTTTTCAAAATAAAAGTACGAAAAAAAAGACGGATGTTTTTTTTAGTATCGCTGTTATTAAAATGAAACGTTCTATTGCCATGTATTCCGCATCCTTTATATTACAATCATATTCTCTGCAGCTTCCTTACCGTAGTCTCTCGGGAATACTTCACTTTTTCAGGATAATAAGAATCCTATGTGTTAATCTTATAAAGTGAGAGCGGTAGCTCACACTTGGATGAAAGTGTTTAGGTATAAATCCGTACAGCTGTTTTAGCGTGAAGGAATAACCAACTTATATACCAAGATAAAGTTCGCATGAAAAAAGTGCTACTTTTGGGGCGGGGCTCTTTTTGTCTGAAAAGCAATACCTTAAAAGGCCAATTTCAGTAAAAACTTTTTACGATACTACGAAAGCTTCAGTCCCTGGAAGTTTTTCAAAACACCTAGGAACCATGACATAGTGTTTTATTTATGTTGAAAATTAAAGTTCCGTCTCTCTCAAAGACAAAATCGTAACTTATGATCCAAACTTTTTTAACTTGCACTAATGCTAGAAAGCTTTTATTTGTATGCATGAAATTATAATTAAGGAAATTATGTTACAAGAAAAAAAAGGCCTCACAATTTTTTTTTGGATCACTATAAAGTAAGCCGTTCCGATTGGACACTCTCAATAAAAAGTTTTAAATAATTTAACTAAAAATACAAAAATCGGGGAACATACATGGGGAATTTCCGAATAGCCTTGGGTGTGAAGAACTTATTTATTTCTTTTGACGCCACTGTTTGGACCATTCAGGGGCCGTATTCGCATTATTTTTTTCGTTTGTTTGATGTATATTCGGATGCTTCTTGATACGATTCCTGACTTCAATAGCCAATTTTTCGGCTTAGAATATTTGATCCTAGGTTCGAACCGTGTTTTTACGTTTGAAAAATTTGCCCTTGACGTCAAATACCGTAGTAAGAAACATCCGAATATTAATCAAACGAACGGGAATAACCTCCGTATTCGCGTTCTTATTTTCGTTCGTTTGATGAATATTCGGATGTTTCTTACTACGGTTTTTGACTTCAAGGGCAATTTCCGACTTACGAGCCGATTTTTCGGCTTGAAATATTTGGTCCTAGGTTAAGACCGTGTTTTATCGTTGATCTTATCGACTGAATACAATGTAGCTCGTAGTAAGAAGCATCCGAATATTCATCGAACGAATGAAAAAACGAACGCGAATAATCCCCCTGTATTGTATGTAGGTACATAATTTTTTTTGGCTTCGGTAAATAATAAGGCCACGTGAGAAAATCTGTCTTCTAAAAGGTGTCGATGGAAATAAAAATAAATTTTATTGTCAGGAAATACCTACCTATTAGTAAATCAACTGATAATTGAATTTTAAAAAGGCATATTAATCAACTGCTCATTGTAAAACATGGTGCATTACAAATGACTTACACGTCTTATTGCGACGTGCACTAGGAGCCCCAAACAGGTAGCAATTTGCTAATTGACATCATTGCGACCGTTGCTGGCGCCTCGTCCCATATTCCTCAACTAGTTTCATCCAATCATGTACGTGTTTCCTCTTAGCTTATTTGTATTTCTCGCTTCTGTAATACAGGTTCGCGGTTTTTGCGGTGATAGCATCCGCTGGTCGCATAACTTCAACATGGAAGACGTGTATGGGATGTGGTACGGGGTGGGATACGCCCAGCATACTCCGGATATGACGAATAAACCAAACGAAATCGGCTGCGTAACGCTGTTTATCACTGATATTTCGACGGAGCCTCATGATGATTGGCTTGATTGGTCTGTGAGTGGTTTTGATTGGGTTTTTATTAAAGAAACCTCAGAAGTGTTATAAAAGTGAGAAATTCGAATTTAACGTGACTGTTTTATTAACTGGTCGATGGCATTCAAGTAAAAACGTTGAATGAATATTCCCTAACAGCTCTTTTAATATTTCAGCTTATCAAAAGAAATTACACTGATCAAAAATGGCGTTCGTACAAAAGCAATCCTTGGTCCGACACCTCTATGGCGGGATCATGGCTGGACATACCTCTAAACAGGAGGAAAAGAGATATGTACACTGAAAGACGGATTCGAGTAATTTGGGACGAAGACGGTCAAAGCTTGGAGCAGACATATGTGTATTCTCCAGATACACCGGGGCTCTGGGTGGCTGATCAGCAAAAACCTATGGAGAAGGAGATGATTGCTAGAGGAATCGGTAAACATTACCTACTATATAACAATCACCAGTTTTACTTACCAAAACCAACTTGTAGACTAAATTATCCCTATTATTCCGGATTTACCAGTTTTATGTTTTGGATGCTACCACAACCTTAGATACTTATATTAAAAAGATCTTGAATGATTTAATCCTAGAGAATGTCTAACGTGCTTTTGGAGTACAGTCTGTATTGTTTTATTTTGTAAAAAAAATGAGCAACAAAAAACGCGAAATGAGTTGAAAATATTTCATTTTACAGATGTGTGGTACCCTGACGAGCCCCCTCGGCATCCGCAAGTGATCCGCGTGCTGAAGGCCACACAGCATTCCCTTATTATAAACCACTGTTCCGACCAAGGCGATGGTGGAATATTCTCCCTTATCCTGCGTAGGTCTCCCTCCCGGGTGCAGTACTGGGAGTGGTATGACATCAAAAAGAAGCTCTTCGCATTCGATCTGCCTAATATATATAGGTACACCGCCATATGCGCAGGCTGTTCTGATAAACCTTCGCTGATATTTGTGATCTGTGTTTGTGTGTGGGCGATAACTTGGTGACTGTACATAACTTAGACTAAGCGTACCATAGCGTACCTATTTGATTATTTCACTCCTTTTTTATTTTTAACTATGACTGATTTCTATGAAATAAAGTTAAGAAAACAATTAAACAGAAAGTATTGTTTTATTTCTTGTTCACAATTAACTTGCATACAATCAGTCACTATATCAAACCACTCTTCTGTCTCCCAGACCACTAGCAGGTGGGTAAGGGTTCAAAATTCGGCGCGTGCGGCGCGCGCGTCTCTGGTGTGCGACCACCTTTAAAGTTAGTTCAGAGGACGTTCTTAAAAACCTTGAAAAGATGAATATACTATTACTATTGATATAGTGACTATTTCAATTGTTTTATTTATCTAGGAAGTTATCTAAGACTAGCTGCGCTCCCGCGGTGTAGCCCGCGGTCCCTCGGGATTTTTTCATTTTTACGGGATAAAAAGTAGCCTATGTCTTTCCCTGGGATACAACCTTTAACTATGCCAAATTTCAGCTCAATCTGTTCAGCGGTTTGGGCGTGAAAGCGTAACAAACAGACAGACAGACAGAGTTACTTTCACATTTATAATTAGTATGGATAATGGATATTAAGTCGAACTTATTTTACCACTGAATCAGATTGGTATACTGAGTAAAAATTAACGATTTCTGAATGTATGATGCTAAGCGTGCTACGGCGTAGCGGAACAATTTTCAAGTTGAAGACATCAACACAATTTGAATTTGAAGATTTAAAAGTACTATGTGTGCTATTATGGTATTTTAACAACAAAAGTCGATGTTCATTATTACCAGTTGATGGTTTCAGTCAAAATGTGTCTCCCGAATGCCATCACCATTTTTCCATTAGATTCTTTACCTTTTGGCATAATGTAATTTAATTAATAATACTCGAAGGTATTATGAACTACCTACATGTAAAAATAACATTTGTGATGAAGTGAAAATAATTAGTAAGAAAAATATTAAATTCGCAGCTGAAAACAGTTTAGTATTTGGCTTTTTCCATAGTTGTCCGGTACAAAGTAAAAGGCACTTCTGCCTACCCACGTAATGAGATGCTGCTTAGCTAATTACTTCTTAATGCTTACGAAGAGGATGTGGTCCAGTGGCCTCTGATCCTGGGCTCATCTGTGGCAGGACACAGGGTCACTGGATAGACAGGAACACTTTAAGAAATTATGCCAATTAAATAATTAATGGTATGATATGAGACATCACAATGGGTCGACGGAAAATTACGAATTTGTACTTCGGTAAACAGATCTCAGTTTTTTTGACCTTACGTTTTACTTGTTCCAAAATATCATCAATTTGGTCCAAGTGTCTAGGAGAAAATTATGTTAGGTGGTTTTCAAATTTATATTCTATCGTATTATGGGTAAAACGAGAAAAATAATCATGCTTAATAAGTGGACTATCATGATTCTACTTGTCGTATCACTAGTTTAATTGAACCAGTGTGCAGTTCTATTGAAAGGATATTGATGATAATGGTAAACGTATTTATTTAGGCTAATCGCCCAATAATGTTGGAGTCTGCATAAGATGGGTCTTGTACATGTTTGTTATTCTTGTTGTATTGTTTACTTTTGTAAATGAGTGCAATTATAAAAGTATATCCCATTTAAAAATCGAATGCTCTCGCAACTTTAAATTATTTTCTAGAATCAAATGTTATCATTTAAACGAGATAATAAAGTTTAATGTGGCTAATACGTAACCCTAAAACCATGACTCCGAACGCGCCTGCATCTCATTGAGCTCTTGTATGAAATTGGTCTTAATTAGTTTACTTCCCACTCCCATAGCGATTCGAGTGCAGTCACACATTACAGCCCACAACCCTATCACGCGACTATCTCACGCACTCAACCGAAATGTATCGATTTCTAGTTTTTCTCGTGATATTTTATACAGTAGACTGCGCTAACTACCAACGATATGAGTCTACGACGTACCCTAACTACCAGACACCATCGACAATTTCAAACCTATACAACAATCCATACAACACTGGCAGGTACGGGGATGTAGCCAACTTTCCCGAAGCTACCCGCTATCCTAACTACAGTCCCGGATACACCACGGATAAGTACAACACGTACACCCAACGACCAGGAATTTACGCCGGAACATACAACACACCGGGTTATGGTTCCACGTATGGCTCCCAGGGGTATTCAAGTTACGGTTCTCAGGGGTACGGCTCCAGTTATGGTTCGCAAGGCTATGGTTCTAGCTATGGAAGCTACAGCTCCTATGAGCAGCCATTCATGGGAGATAGTAGAAACTACTGCGTGAATAGATCACCTCAGAACGGTATCTGGGTGGATCGGCTGATGGGGATGTGGTATGGAGTGGAGTTTATCCAGCACTTGGCGGGAGATTCGAGAGTGGATTACACGCAAACCTGTATAGTGATACATATTGCTGAGCCTATGGAACAAGTGAGTTATGAAAACTTTGTATATTTTTTAAATCATTTGTTGATAATTTGTGGACCAAATTGATAATTTAACGTAAAAACTTAACAGGTTAGCAAGTTTCATAAGTATAAGATTTCATAAGTATTACTTTATATTTTTTACTAAGTTATTCACAGAAACTAATCCAACACAACTACAGTATGTAAACTTTACAAAATACGTTTAACTATGACCAGTTAGCCAAGCCATCCATCTATAAAACGATCTAAAAATAGGTCAACTAATCCAAACCATTGTCGATCGGAACATGATTGTTATGTTAGTAAACCAAATAAGTGTGTGTTCATCATTAAAAAATAAACAGAATAAGTGACAAAAAACTTGATCTATGTCATTTGTACATACCTAACTTTAATGCACCTAATTGCTCATCACATCATTGCAGACAGGAAAGTAAAAGACAACCTCGTTATTTATTGGTCACTGGTCGGTAGTCACAATTAATGGTGTCCACTCACATCTTGATCTCGGGAATAAATGCCGATGTTCTATTATGTGCCCATAGACACAGGAAGATTTAACAAATATACCTACTCAAGTTTGAAAAGGAAATTACAATCCTAGATTTGAAATGTATTATGTATTTACAGTGTATGTACCTATACCCAGCAGGGGTATTAATAGGTTGAATGATGATGATGATTTAAGTATCTACTAATACATTATTATTATTATACAACGCGCGTTTAAGTCTTTTGTATGGATTTTTTTTTCGTGACAATCTATATAAAAAATGTACTTACCTACATTGGAGTACGAATGCAAAGAGCTTAAATGAAAATTATGAATGTAACAACCTTTCGATCTTCATAGTTTTCACTGTGCAATATAGACAAAATCATATATCAGGAGGAAAATGTCATCCCTATTGATAGCAATATGAGCAGTGGGAATTACAACAGGTCATGGCAGTTCTGCGCGTTCATAATCGCGGGTCAGTTTCGATAACATCGAGACGTGAGTCAGGCGGCGCGCCGCTCCTCCCGTCAGTCGCCGGCGATCTTCGAAAAGCGCACGCAATAGCGCACGCGCATCCGCCAAAATTGTTGTTTTTCGCCAAACGTAAATTTCAAAATTGGAATGCGAATTCACAAAGTGAAGTGTTTGAAAATGGAATATCTGTTCATTATTTTCTTAGCTTTGATCTTCTATCAGACACTTGGATTAAAACATTTGACAACCGCTGACAATGACTACAATTACAAAATAACAAATGTAACCGATGAAAACGTGACTTATTGCTTTCGGGAGCATAACTATGATAAATTGGATGTAAGAGAGATCTTGGGAAAGTGGAAAGTCCTCGAAGTGTACATGCATTTGTTACATGAAGGTGTGAAAGCGTTCACCGTCTGTCCTGATGTCACCATATGGGAAACTGAAGATTTTCCTAGAACGACTTTTGGGGTAGGTTTTATCGTGTCTGTTCATAAATACTTACCATAATCCATAGATTACCATAGTTCTCTTAACAAAGAATTTTTCTGAAGTACTTAGGTAAATGTTCTCAAGCACTGAAAAGAGCCTTCAATAGATTGTCGTAGGTAGGTACGCATATTATTGGCAAGGCCACATTAGCAGTTTAAAGCAGTTGTTCCAAAGGTTTGCTTCTTATATTAACTATAAACTAAACACATCTCAGTTGAAGAGCAAGGCTAAACTAAAAATAACCTGAAAATTTCAACCATTAGGTATTGAAAGAAGAAAACAAACTTCTACTTAAGCAAACCGGTTTGTAACACCGAAAGTTGGGACGGTTCCCAGGCCGTTAGCTAATTATTTTCTATAAGTAGGTACCTAAGAGTGAGTCATTAACTAATAGATAAGTAGGTATTTAAAGCTATCTTTTTAGTCGGATGATAGTGGGCCTTAAATATCTGTACTTAATAGAGTTTGAATTGTCATACATTCAACTTCTCATGATACCCCGTTGAACTAACAAGTAACAATAATATGTTGACAGCTAAACAATTTAGAGCGAAGGGTCATAATTTCGCATGCCACAGGGAGAGTACCGACAGTGCTCCACAGATATAATAATAGTAACTACCGGAACGAGGAGTTCCGATTCCGACCTCATTGGGTTATCCGGTGTGAAACATCTGATTTATATTTAGAATTATTTTGAAAAAACGTGAAAATTAATGATTTTTTTTATTTATGAAAAGAAAAAGTTGTTTGAAATCAATGCAGTAAATAAAGAAATATTAAATAAGTAAAAAGTAGGTACCTACTTATTTAAAAACTTACAGCAGGTAATTAAGCTCCTTGTTAAGATGCAGAATACCAAGGTAATTCTTGTAAAATTAAACCAACGTATCATTTTATAACACTTAGGCACGCTTGGGTGCTCTTAAAAATGAGAATCATATCATGCATGTGACTCATACGCGCGACAATAGTCCAATTAAATACAACTCCTCTTTCTGGTACAATCGGTTCAATACGGTTGACACACTTTGTATAGCAACAAAAGTGTATAATAACTTAACCTCTATTACAATGTAGTAAGCTTCAATCTTGATAAGGTAGGATAAACTAATGGGTTAACTGTTGAAAACTACCGACGAGTCAATGAGCTAATTTTTATACGAAGTACTTGATAATCTAATAAATCAGACAAATATAGGCCTGACTAATACCTATAGAGGTAGGTTAGCTATATCATGAATACGATATTATAAGTTAAATTCAAGATCTAAGCTAAAAACTATTATGGAACTATGGAATTATGGGATTATGGTTTTCTCCCCTAAGGCTCCCAGGGGAGAAAACATACCTATATGTCATACTTGACACTGTCACCTTGCTTGCCCATCAATCTTCATCTAACATGAATGGACCTGTATGTCAGTCAGATGTGCAGCTCTTGTCTACGCCTACGCACAGCTGACGAATCCAAGACATTGGCGGGGTCAAATTCTACGACCTATTTAATAGACTCTGTTCTGTAGTCCTGAGACGCTTCTAGAGATCAAGTGCAATTTAGATTAATAACAGGTATTTTAGTGAATCATAAAATAGAGATTAGGTAGTACCTATGTAGTGAGTTTTACGATCGTTTCACGGTTTGTTTACAGCAAAGGGCAGAGATGATCTTCATCGTGTAGGAAGTAATAAAACATCTTGCAGCTATTACTCTAGTACTGACATTCATGAAAATCTATTGTTTTTCCGTGGACATGAGTAAAAACGTCGACGGTTCCCATCATCATCTCCCTGACCTTATCCCACGCTAAGTGGTGTCGGCACAACATGAATTCTTCCACTCACTCCTATCACTCGTCAATTGTGCATCCACTCCTTTTACATTCATATCATCTCTCACACAATCCAACTACTTCTTCTTCGGCCTTCCTCTTCTTGCATACCCAGCCACACTCATATTCATAACTCTTTAGGTAACATGGTTTTCATCCCTCCTCATAACGTGTCCATACCAAGATAGCCTAGCACTCTTCACCTTTTCAGAAATAGGTGCCACTTTCAAACTTCCTCTGATATACTCATTCCTTATCTTATCTAACCGTGTTACCCCACACATCCATCTTAACATTCGCATTTCATTTACATGCACTTTCCTTTCATCCGTCTTCTTCATTGCCCAACACTGATCCATACATCGCGACAGGTCTTATAACGGTCTTGTAGATCTTCCCTTTATGTAAAAACCCTTACATAGGTACGAAGTAGATCTAGGGACTGCATAAAGACCAGAAAACAAGATGGAGTCAGGAAAGAGTGGCTTTTGATTTTCACCTTTTGCAGCCATCGACAGAAAACCAACTGTTTCACGTGCAGCACATCAACGCCAAGTTTCGCCAGGAGTACAGACACCTGCGACTGTTATGGGACGAAGCCGGCCAGACGACGGAGTATGCACTTTACTTCCGCAATGACTCGGCTGGGTATTGGCAGGTGTTCGGTGGACAGAACGGTGAGTTTTCTGGCCATTAGTAATTGAGTAAGTATGTTAACGCTGGGCTTAACTTGTGGATAGAAGACTATGGATTAGATTTACACATTGACGCTGGTAACTCAAAAGTTCAATGAGTATAAATTAGGTTTCACTAATGTTTCCACGCACTTCCTACTACCACAGTATTAATACACCAACACCAACGTATCGCATAAAAACAAAATGAATTTCATTTGCTTATGTAATCAATTATTATTTGCTTAGGTACAGCAAAATGTAACGGGCCATAAATTAAACATACTTTATCACGATGATACCGAGTATTTTTTAACTTTTACAGGATCGCAGAATTTGCTTGTTCAGTAGGTATTTTCGGCCTATGTCTAGCTTAATTAAATCATCACAAGCGACTTAGTATTTCTGATAGACCCACGGGATCATCCCATCTAATGCCTACATGTCCTTGTATGACGCTTGGGACGGAATGAATAGAAGACTGTTATAGTTACAATAAGAGCTAAGGGAATCCCTTTTTAGGCTGATATTATATAGGCTGTGGGATTTGTTATCGTAAATTCGTAAGCCCGGATCCAAGCGTCTGCAAGCGTGTGGATGTTAAGATAATCTTTTCTACACTAAAATAAATGTTATTTTGTTTTCAGGGACAATGCCGTCGTCTCGAGCAGATTACCAACAGTTCAGCGGAACCGTCCAAGTCCTCAAAGCTGTAAACGACCACTTAGTCCTCAATTTCTGTCAAGAGGCCAAGAATGGGAAACCAGCTCAGCTGTACTCGGTATTGTTCTCCCGGGAGCCAGCACTCATGGCCAGATGGGAGTTGGAGTCGGTGCACATGCTTCTTCAAAATAAAAAGTTATCCGTAGCATCGAGACGAATGGTTTGTGGTAACAGTGCAGGCAAGCCATTCTACAGCTTAATATTATCAATTTTGTTAGTAGCAGTTAATTATGCTGTTGCTTCGTAACTTCATTACTTTAAACACGTATTTTTTCTATAAAGGTACTTACTTCCAACACTGAATTGAACCTTTTGGAAAGCAATAACAAATTATCCGTCCTTGTGTTTACGAAACGAAGTAACGAACAATATGATGCCAAATTAGGTAACTAAGTTTATTTACGATACGATTTCTTACTAATTAGAGTTTATGTTATGTTTTGTGTGCTTTTGAAATGAAAAGACATTGTAATTACGAGCACAAAAGGCTCGGATTCGCATTCATATGAACAATACAAATAATTGTTTACTGTAAGAAAATAGCTAGAAACCTTCAAACTACGAAACAAGGTCCCAAGGACCTACTAAGGTAACTTTATTTAAGTTAAGAGCATTTATGTATTATTTAATTGTTAATAATGTTAATTCCTAATCGGGTTGAACAAGATGCGAACACTAAAGATGGCGCTGGTTTATGCTAGGCTATGACTAGATATCACAACACGTTAATAAAAAATATAATTATTTGACCTGCCGTGGATCATGATCCATCGCATAGTGCTTCATTTTATAATAATAACACTTTTCAGTTTACCTTGGCGTGAATTCTGTGCCTTGGCTTGGACTAGAAGGACTATCTTTAATATTCGTTTCTTGCAGCCGATAATATTTATATACCAAAGTTATCATTTTTCTTACTTAATAATTTTATATTAAAGTTGTCAAAATAAATATATTAAACCATTGATATGGCATTTTTACATATGACTTGGTTGCGAACTGCACAGGAGGTCGATTAGACTGGCTTTTGAGGCACTAATTAAGTAAGCTTTTGCAATTCGAAATTATAAAGTTGGCGTATTCGCGCTCACAAGTGATTTTAAATCAAAGCTCCATTCCAATTACTATTTTGGTGCAAGTTCTCAAGATTTCAGGGAAGGTTAGGAAGGAGGAAGGTTATTTGTCATACGAGTATAAGTTGAACAAAGTTTGGCCTTCACCTGAACTGAAAACAAACTGAAACAGTGTTAAGTTTATCCGATTACTGGAAGCCAGGTAGGTCGTGAATTCATGATGTGTGAATTGGCAATTTGTCAATATACGAACTTAGCTACAGAACGAAAGGTCATCTGACTTCAAAAAGATCGAACCGCTCAATTTGATGGTATTCACATTCATAATGTTCTTCTACTTCGATTAAGAATACGTACATTATTCTTGCTACACTGTTCATATCTTCGACGACCTGTGGCGCAGTGGGTGAAAGCCCGCTTGGGATGCAGAAGGTTGCGGGTTCGATCCCCGCCGCGGGATAAATGTTTGTACGATCTGCAACTATTTATCTCGGGTCTGGGTGTTTCTATGTATAATATGTATGTATTTACAAACAAAAAGTATATAAGTAATAGTTACCTATCTGGTTCCCATAGTACAAGCTTTGCTTAGTTTCTGGCTAGATGATGCTGTGTGAAATGTCCAGCATTATTTATTTATTATTTAACTTACCTTATCTGAGAATGAGAACACGAATGAAAGAAATATCAAGAAGTAAGTACTTAGATCAATGTGAATGTGGTATTATCACTAACCAGAGTACCTAAGTCAGAGGTTTTTTTATGTTTCAGCTAACTGCACGTAATATTACCTACGTATCTATGTAAGTAAGTCCTGTAGGTCCAAAAATCCAAATCATATATTATTGCTGTACATAGTTCAATACAAAAACACAATTTGTCAATATTATTATAAGTACCTACAAAAAGTATTCTCGATATCTATGAAATTTGAGATGATGTCGATATCGTGGATGAAGGTCGACGCACACCACACTAGTCAGATATACAGCCCGCTGATGTAGCACGTATCATTACAATTATCCAATAATTAAAATAAAGTCATTTTCCATTAGAGAGAATCACTATGAATTTCGCAGTAACTCTCATTGTGTGCATTGTGTTTATTTGTGATGCAGAGTCGAAGGACCAAAAATGTGAAGGTGTTCATGTCAACGGAAAATTCCATAAGAAACACATAATTGCTAATGGACTGAACCGCCCCTACCAGCTTTCTATACACAAGAAGCATCACACTATGTACTTTAGCTACAACGTCGGAAGTGATGACGAGGACAAATTCGAAATCGGATACTTGAAACAAAATCAAAAGCAACCTACACCAATACCCGCGGTAAAGAACGGTTTCGCCACGTTCATTGATCACCACCATGGGATCGCATACCTCGGCGGCAGTGAAGGGATCTACGCCCACGAATTCACAAAGCCAGACGAAATAAAGCATGTGGTCAAAGAACATAATATCTGGGATATGTATTATAAAGAACATCTCTATTTTATCGCTTACCCATCGCAACGGCTGTATAGAAAACACGAAAATAGCTCTAAGCTTGTGGAACATATCGCTGATAAAATTTACCAATTTGCTATCGATGGGGACGACGACGTCTTTATTACAACCTTGGATGGAGTTTTTCAGATCAAAAATGGTACAGAGGAAAGGATTCCCTTCAGTGGCCCTAAAATCTTCCGAGGTATCGAAGTGGATCATCAGGGAGTTGCTCATTTTTGCGGACAAAGTGCGATTTATGTTGCAAACAAGGATAATAATGCTTTGGAGGAAATTGCACATATCAAAAACATTTTTGGGCTTACTTTCAATGAGGACGATCATATAATATACTCAGATCCTCATGAAATTGTAAAATTGCTACCGGATACTTGCAAGTGAACTAGGTAACTAGGATTAAAAATAAGAATATTACTGGCCTGTGTTAAAAAATAGTTGCCTTGCTTGTAATTGAATACACTATGTTAACCATTATAACTTTATTTTGTTATTTGTACTGAATTGTTACTTGAATTGACAAATCGAGTACCAGGGCGACATAAAGCTGAGGTACTTATTGAATTATAGTAATAATAAAGGTTCCTCCGTTCCTTCTCACTCGCTCTTATGGAGGGCCGCGCTCCCTGTGTGATTTATACCCCACCCACCCTACTGTTTGTGCTATTTTATTATCGTTGCGAGTAGGCTTACAACTTACAAGCAAACAAATTAATAAGTAACTACCTACAAGTTTATATTTTTAGAATACATCTTTAGACTCAGACTATAAATTGTGTCTATCGACTCCTATCAGGCTTAGCCGGCAAATATTAAAACACTTTAACACTTTACATACTTTTAATACTTAGGCAAGTAGGTTCATAGACCAATAGTCATAACTCGATGGATAGAACAGAACCATGCTACGACATATCTGTGACTAGCATACTCTCGTACATGTAGCGCGAATATTACAAACATACTGATTACATCTCTTACGGTATATGTGAGCCTGGTGATCTGGACATTGTAACCATTGTTGTTTCGAGGTTGTAATGTTGTAAACTGATGTCTATAGTGACGTCACAAAAAGATACATTTACAACTATAGTTTATAAAATGTTTATAGTTTAGAGTTATGTATGTTTTTGTACAGATTATTTTTCATTTTATAATTTTCGGTAGGTATTTTTTTTAGATTTAACTAAACGACACGTTTAAGTACCTACAGGTCTAGTTTTGCAGAATTTTCACCGTGTAACTTTTACGTTAACCTCTTCCGAATGATGATCTCCTGGTAGAGTTGTTTTCGAAATTGATCGCGGAAAACCGCAACACAAGATTGTTTATCTCTAAACCTACTTCTTTAGTTAAAAATACGTAAGGAAAACTCAGGATACATTTTCTCAGTGGACAATGGTCAAGGTTTCGCTAAAATTACCATGAAAACGTCGCGAAATCGTCAGCAGAGGTCGTTTACACTAGGATTGCATAAATAGGAGATGGTGGATGGCCTTTAGAGGTTACCGATCGGTTGCACACATTTGAAAACGTTATGATAACATAATACTGTTCGCGAAAATCATGGATGTGTTGGGTCTGAAATGCTCACTTATACAGTCCCTCTTTTTAATCAATGGGAGGGTTGTGTACTCCTGTGTGTGTGAGCGAGGGAAGTAAATTCGCGAGCAAATAAATTGTGGGCGAGGGTGGAAAATCGTTTTTGTTCTGCTCAGACTACACAGGTTTACTATTAGAGTGAGTGAGAGCACCGACTTATAAATATGTGAGTTTTGATCACAAAGGGTGAAATTCTATTTCAGAAGCGTAGGAAGCTATATCAAAACCCCTTACCTTTCTGCACGCCTAGTCAAATACGCCACTCGGAAAATATTTTGCTATTTCACAACGCCAGGAGAATATTAGTGTTTCAGAATTTTCAGGAAAATAGGAAAACATACGAAAATACATGTAAATCTAAGAGTATTTACTTATAACAAAGAATTGATTTACTTATCTAACATAGTTTTTAGCCTTTAAACTTCACACGCACCTGCAGATGATACTGTGATTGTGCCTCGGACGTAAGTGATGCCATCTTTACATTCGCATCCATCCTGAAATAAAGAAAACATGTAACTTCTGAAGACGGTTTTTCCATTCCTAGTAGTCTATACAAAGGAAATGCCTATTTATATTTATAGAAAAAAATTCGTAGACATCTACGGCGTAGACGAGTATTCCCGGAATGGACCTCGATCATTGTTTGTGGAAATGTACCTGATATTGACTGAGTGGGCTGGGTTATTTTAGAAGTAAGGGGTTTAGTCAAGTCAGTCAAGTCAAAAGTCAAAAAGCATTTATTCAGTAGGACCTCTGGGATCACTTTGAAACGTCTACTAACTAGGTGATTCTACTCCTGTTCCTTCGCGACCAATACCGTGAAGAACCAGGTAGTAATAAAGACAAACCTTAATAATCATTTTATTTTGATAGGTACCTATCTGTAGTTGTTCTGTTGCATTGATGAAAACAAATAGTACTCAAACAACGCAAATAAATAAAAAATACTTACAAAAACATCTTCAGCTGCATCGCACGCCTGACTTTGCTCATAAAAGTGCACTTTCTCAACATTTTGTTTTATGATCTCATTCGATGTCCTCTTCACAGTGTCACAAGCATTCAAATTCGATATCAGGCCTTGATTATTCTTCTTTATTTTCAAATGGTCTGTGCTTAGATTACGCACGATCGCTGGGCTGCCGAATATAGCTTCTTCTAAGTACTCACAATAACTGTTATGTTCATCATTTGTTACTTCATTATTATTGATATTCACATTTTCAGGCTTAGTTTCATTGCCACCTTTTTCTATATAATTCTGGTACAAGGTGCTATCGTCTGACATTTGTGAGACTATGGATTTTCGTCTCGCTTTTCTTATTCTGATGTAAATGTTCGTGAGGAATTGGAATTTGAGGAAATAGGCGATCGCATCGGCGATGCTTGCGGACCCACTCTTGTTGCTCTTGTTATGAAGGAGACAGAAGTGGCGAGGTGGTGATAAGCCGTATCCATTACCTATTAAATTATATTTGGTGTTCTATACTTAGAAAAATAAGAGACGGGGGAAGTGGGATGTACGTAAGTAAACAATCATTGAGCCCACAAAATACAAATACATGTAACTTTTGAAGAAAGCGATATACGATTTATGATATTATGTTTTATATTTGTTTTTATATTATGATATTATATTAGTAGTAGGTATTACTACTAATATCATAAATCGTATAAAGTTTGTATTTTGTTTTTAAATGACATAACCACTTTGAATGAAACTTGAAATAGATGTAGATCGTACGTACGTAGCCGGAAATAGTGAGTGAGGCTGCGGGCGAAATCTCATTAATACATTTTCAATAAATTACATAAGCAATCCCTGTGCGCTCTTATTAAAAAACGAGGTGTAAAGTTACGCCAGGTTTAAACTCAAACGGCCTTACTAATAAACTTGGTATAAGTTTCCTGAGTGTAGACTGTCAAAATGTTAGGTTATTTTTATTTTATTCCGAGGAATAACTTTATGACACGTTTATTAGTAAGGGCCATAAGTTGTATGGTTAGGTAATCTTAAGTTACACCCGTCGTAACTTTACACCACGTTTATTATAAACTAGTGGCATCCGGACCGAAGCAATAACGGTTCAAAAATACTACGAAACTAACGCTTTCAGAAAAGTTAGTGCCTCGCTTTGGCTTATCTCGGCGAGGTCTAAACAATCTTAACAATACTACAGCCAAATTCGATATGGAATTTTTGTAAACATTGGAGATCAGCTGATTGCCGAGTTTGTCTAGGGTTGTCACTCACGTAATGTTCAGTGCTCACCAAACTATGATGTTTCACTTATAAATTCTACCAGATTTGTTACAATTTTCAATGTTTATGTCACTGCTATGAAAGATTCACTTATAGGATTCACATAACTTCATTAATTAATCACAGAGTTTTCATCTTTTTATTAAAAATTACAACCCTAAGGAATTTCCGCTTTGACGTCTTGTTCTTCATTGGTTAATTTCTGCTGTCAAGTGAAAGAACTGTCAGTCCAATTTTTACAAAAATTCCATGACCAATTTGGCTGTAGACTCTACTCAGACTTTATGTCTGGCAAATGAAAGTAGACCCTGAAAAATCGCGGCAAATTAAAAAATATAAGCGTGGCAACCCATTAATTATAAGGACAATGGCAAATGTATTATTAATATATGTAATATTATTATTAATAATTATATTTGTAGTAAAGTTAGATTACCTTGTTTATAGCAAGAGCAAGGAGTGAGTAACGCAGCGGTTTCCGCTCTGCTCTGCGGTGCACTGCGAGTTCGGATGAAGTGAGTAGAGTTCCAAGTACTGTCCGTGTAGGGAATGGAGTCGGATTGGCAGTCAGAGTGTTGCAGCCACTTTGAAGACTCGCGGAGGGAGAAGAATGTTAGGGTAATGATAGCCTGTGGAATTATTTTACTATCAACTACACTAGGATATCACGTCATACGCTTTGCCGGAGAAACAATATCCAGCTGTCGCAACTTCTACACCAACACCATTCTCTGCCTTATCCACGCTAAGTGGCTTCGGCACAACATTTTCTTCTTGCATTCCGAGGGGCTTATTACAAGAAAATGAGCCGAGTTTAGACCAAGTCTAACTAAAAAACTGTCGCTGGAAAAATGATCTTTAAATACTCGTACATAGAACGCTTTTTTGTGGTAACAGTTTTGTTTTGACATGTGTCAACATGGGGTTCAACAAAGGTTTTACGTTTTTATAATAAGAAGCATATTGTTTATTGCAGCAGATTGCAGACTGGAATGTTTGATATAATATACATCTTAATACACGTGTTTTTGAGTAAAATGGGCTTAACTTGACTGATAAGTGTTCTAGACTTGAGTAAGTATTTGATATTACAACTTGATACCACGCGTTCTTGAATAAAAACGGGCTTCACTGATAGGTGGACAACAAAGTGATCTTTATTGATTATATATTGTATATTGATTTAGTTTCCTTACCGAATTAAAAAAAAAACAGAAAATTAATTAAAACTTTACAGACGGCATACAGATAACCTACAGACGGACATCGATGTGATCTTTAATGGTTCTGTTTTTCCATTTGAGGTATGTACCTACTACCTACATTACCTAAAAAAATACCTACGTGAGTGTCGTGGAACACTCGGTTGGATCGAAGTTTCAAATTAGAAATGTTAGAAACGTTCTTCCGTACTTACAATGTTCTTCGCATGACGTTTTGATATATAAATGTGTCGTGACGCAAAAATAGAAAACTTTTTCGTCTAGCCCCCATACGATACCTTCCGAAAAGGAACTTCGTTCCAAAACAGTCAAAAGATGAAAGCTATACAATTTCTTAGTAAATTTTCCTTACCATGGTAAAACAAGCTGCGGCACACAAAGAAGCGCTGAAGGGGAATCCGTAGCGTTGGGAGAGCGCGCCTCCTAGAGCCGGCCCCAGTACTTCACCCAGTGAGTAACAACAAGACCACACGCCAGCCACTGCGCTGTATGTAGCCAGGGCTTCTGGACAGCCGCCTTCGTAGCTATAGGATTGATCAACATTTGTTATCTGTGACATGCCCAACAATTATACAGAGTGTAAAAAGACTACTACCGAAAACTGAGGGGTTGCAATCAGACCATGCATGATTCTAAACAAACATATTTACTTATTTAGCGAAAAAAAAAAACGCAAAAATTTTTTTGACTTAGCTACGTTATTTTTTTTTTTACATTTTATTTTATTTTCTATTCAATGGGGCTTATTACAAGAAAATGAGCCGAGTTTAGACCAAGTCTAACTAAAAAATTGTCCCTAGAACAACAATCTTTAAATACTCGTAAATAGAACTCTTTTTTGTGGTAACAGTTTTGTTTTGACATGTGTCAACATGGGGTTCAACCAAGGTTTTAGGTTTTTTTAATAAGCAGCAATATGTCTATAGAAATAAACACTCACATTGAACTAGTAAGCACTCCTTGAAAGGTAGGCAGCAATGTTAGCGCTACGGATATGCCGAGAATGGATAGCGCTACCAAGTCTAGCCATAAGTCTTTGGTTAGTCCTGGAATGAACGGACACGGACCAAGAAGTAACAGGCCGATGGTAGATAAGAATAACCCCCATACCATCATACACCAGTGGTTGTGAACCCTGAAACGAAAATATAAACCATAAAATTGCCAAATAAAATAAATTGAGTTGGTCGAATGGGGAACCTCGACTTACAATCCGAAGGTCGTGGGTTCGAATCCCGGCCGTGCATCAATGGATTTTTTCGTTTCGTACAATGTATATGCGCTTTAACACGAGCTCTTAACGGTGAAGGAAAACGTGAGGAAACCCGCAGCTTAGTCAGCTCCACACGTATTTACGTCGTCTTTCCTGTGGGAGGCTGATTAAGCTGAGAAGATGGTTTAGGTGCTGGGCAAGCCTATTCCATCTCAAACAATGTCCCAGGCACTACAGCGTCCCCTTAAGTGTAGGCATAGGTTGCCTCCTGACGCTGTATAAATCATCTATTAAAGATGTAAAGGCCTAAGACAAAATTGCCAATTTACACAAAGAAAGTTTTGTAAGTAAAGTTTATTGTTAAAGTAATTTAGAACATATATTAAATTAATATATATATTTTAATATATTTAATAAAAATTTTATTTCCTGTTGTATTTTGTAAACATATGTAAATATGTAGTAGCTTAGTTTCTGTAAATAAAGGATTTTCTAATTATTTAGAACTATTTAATCAAGTTTTTTGTAGATATAAAACTTACCTATCAGCAACCCATCCCCAAATTGGGCTGAAGATCCCATATAAACTTGAGAAAAGTAAAAATACAAGTCCGATTTGCTCAGTAGTTAGTCCGAACTGTCTCAAATGTGGTTCCAATGTCGGATCTAGGAACGCCCACGTGTTGGATACGATAACAATCACTAAGCCCGTGATGATGATGGAGGGGATCTTGAAGAGTTTCAGAATTGACGCTGATTTTGATCCTGATACGTATTCTGCAAAATAAAAAAGTCATTTTTCCCTTTTTTTATTGCTATGTATGTTTTGATTGATAGCTAAATTCTTTACGTTCCATTTTTGAAAATTTGATAGCAGGTCTTTGATCTTTAAACACTGGCCATAATGACTCGAAACAATCAGCCGTGTGTTGAAAATTAAAAGATTTTTTTTATTTGTTGGTGGACAGTGTCACAGATTTTTTTCTAAAATGAGCTCCAATTCACCACTAAAGAGGTTTTCTATAAACTTTATTCCTCCATGTTTTCTTTTATCATCACAACCTTTTTGCTTATCGAATAAGTTCAATATTCTTTTTGCTTCGTTTTTAAATTAGATTTTTCCTGGATTATCATAAAATTGATGTACGTATACGTACGTAAGTAAATATGAATAAGTAAATTTTAAATACTGGCCGTAATGGTTCGAAAAATTCGGCCATGTGTTAAAAATTAAAACTAAAAAGAATTTATTTTTTTGTTTGTTGGTACTGCTGATGCCAGTGTCACGATATTTTTATATTGAGTTCCATTTCACGACAAATGAGGTTTTCTTGTAACACATTAAAACCCCATAGGATAGCCAAGCATAATGTAGGATGGTGGTAGCATGAATGTATTCTATCTTTTGGGCCTGAAGCCGGTAATCAGGATCACAAAGATGTGCGCAGAATGTTCAAATACTCACCTTCACAATCAGTGAGCAAGAAGAAGTTTATAGGTACAGTCAATACCATTACTATTCCAAGGCTGTAAAAGGGTAGTCCAAATCCCCCGATCTACCTAAAACATAGCCAAAAGCCGTTTATTTTAGGAAAAACTAAGTAGAAAACTAAAATAAATAAAACCAATTAGGTAATTAATTAAACATGTGGGTTGGCTTGGCTCTACGAAAGTAGAGTGCTACGCGAGTGCTACAAGTGCTACAATATTTTCTACTGCTTTTTATTGTAATTTGACTTGAACACTATGATTTTTTATTTTATTTTTATTTTATTTAGGACATCCAACAGAAAAATCACAAAAATAGTATAAATTTCTTAACTAAGCTACTTATATCTAGTGTTTCCCCAGATAAAGGATGCCACTCAACTAAACTAAAATGGTAGGCATTTCTTACATTAGATATTATTATTGAGTTACAAAGAAATTAAATCAAAATAAAAAAAAAAAACAAAATAAAAAAAGCATGAAGAAATGAGATGTCTGGAGGGAGTGGGGGGAGGCCTTTGCCCAGCAGTGGGACACAAATGGCTGATATAATAATAATAATAATAATAAAAAAAAAAACAAAATAAAAAAAGCATGAAGAAAAATGTGTGAACAAGTAAAAAGATTTTTTTAGGAATTACATTAGACACTCATACGACCAAGATACATACCGAGTACAATAGTCCACCAATTGCTGGCCCCACAGACATACCCAGACCAACAAAGGTCTCTAAGATTCCCAGAACTGATCCAATGCTTTCTGGGAAGGCATTCACCACAAACACATAACTGGCGGTTGAATACGCACTCGCTCCTAGCGCTTCCAAGCCGCGCACCGCAAAGCATAGGGCGGTGAAAGTTGTTGTATCCTCAATGAGGACAAGAGTACTGTAAGAATGACAAATAGGTATAGGTACTTAATTAGAATGATATATATTAGTTTAGTTTTTGAGTATCTACACGGTGTAAAAAGACTACTACCGAAAACTGAAGGGTTGCAATCAGACCATGATTCTATATAGCGAAAAAATTTACTTAGCTACGCCATTTTATGTTATTTTTGGTTATTTACTACTAGGGCAACATAATTAGACCATACCTACCTGATGAATTTCATTAATAAAAGAAAAAACAAATAAAACTCAAAATCCAGCAATCTACGTAATACAACACGCCCAGTACATACGTAAACAGTAATCTTCAAACGCTGTTTTCTCCGGATATAATGATTTTTTCGGAAAATCCTTTTGGATTTAGTTGTGTGTTGGGATGCTGTGCCCTTTCGGCTTCGGTAGACGTCTTTTTACACCCTGTATTTTGTTTGGTAAACACCACCTTGTCTTTTGTAAGTACAAGATTTATACAGCTCTATGAGACAACTATGCCTACACTCAGCACAACGGGCCGGGCCTATAACATTGTTGAAGAAGGATTAGGCTTGCCCAGCACTATAAACCATACTCTCAAATTATCAGCCCTATCTAGGTATTAAGGTCGAAAATGCAATACCTTACCATCCACCAAATCATGCATCAAATCTTACGTGAAAAGTGCTACGTTGGCTCCACCAGCCCCTCCTTCCGTACTTACCTACGGCGATTAATATTAATGCAATTCCCAGTCGTCATCATTCCAAGCTTCATCTTAATCGATTCAGCTATCAATCAGGGCGCGATAGGAATAGGTTTAAACTATTGCATTTGTAATATAAAGTGTTATTCAAAAGCAGATGGATGTTTATTTGTTTCTTGTATTGAATATGTATAGAATGAACACACAATAGGCACACGTGCACTGGTGTAGGTAAATAATGCATAAGTAGGAAGATAATTAGATAAACATCTGACACCTAGGTACTACATATACTTATACGAACTCGTAGGTATCGTCATTATGTTTTGTCTTAGTTTTAGTTATGGGGCATTTACACGACACGGTCTGAGCACGTACGATTTAGCATCGCATGTCAATTTTTCACGTGTAAACGCTCATCGTATGCGATTTGTCATAGATAGCGCGACGCTCGTCGGCACGGCTTAAGCAAATTGCATAGCAAATTCTACGAAAAATTTCATCGTGTAAATGCACCTGTTTTTTGTGAAAAGTTTCAGCTAAGCTGCCTAAGTAAATGTTTTGTAGGTACATCTTATTCTGATAATTTGTAACTTACCCAAACAAAACATTGCAAGCTCCTGCAATGAACATGCCTGATGTAAACATAAACTTAGCACCCATGGCTGGTAACTGAAAAAGTGTATTATCAAATTAGGTACCTACCTAATTTAAAAGTGATAAGTATACCTAACCAAGGTATTTTGCATGAAAAGTCAGGTTCGATTACCAGGGATGTTGCTTTGCTTTACTAAGACTTCGATAGTCACAGTTTGATATATAAATCGTGCTTCTGGTATCAAAACTTACAAATTTCCCAAAAATCGGCGAGGTAAGGAACATGACTACTGCATAAAAGCTAAACACCATTCCACACATGGTGTCAGACAAGCCTTTGGCGGCTCCTTCGCGCGGGAAGAACGGCGCCATGATGCTCATGGAACAGAAGCTGATGAAGTCTACCAGGGCGAGCGACGCGAGGGTCAGCCGCTGTCGCCCGCTGAGGAAGCGGACTGCTCCGGGACGTGGCCGGGTTTGGGTTCGGACCAGCCTATGGACATTTAGAATTTTCCGAACATGAGCTCATGTTTCATCATATGAAGCATCCTATACGTACATTTACAATCCATGCTATAATTACTGTTATCTTTACTATCAATTGACTACTACAACACTTTAAATCTGTTATCTGCTGTAGGCACAGCTTGCATGTTTTGTCTAGTTATTAGGTAGGTACGAGTATATCTACCTAACCTTTCTAGATATGTATCTCTAAGGTATTTCTAAAGAAATTACAACTATGAAAACTCGTATGTAATTCATTCATCAGTATAGGAACTACTACACAAAAAAAATAATTGGAAAATGTGCTTACATTGAATGCTATGCAAATGCTTATCAATGGTTATGTGGTAGTTACTGTCACTCACCTCTCTCTTAAGATCCTGATCTCTGAGCTCACATCATCAGGTGGTACAGCTGACCAGGAACGCGTCCGTCGTAGTCTCCCAGAGTCCGGCTGAGACCGCCTACCTCCCCAAGTGGCCGCCAAGTCTCCAGACTGAGTCGACGTCTTCATCATCTTGCTATCAAACACTATAGTTTCTATCGAACCCCTTTCACTCCTATCCAAGTCCTGTTCACTGAGTAGTTCGGTATTTTCATCAACATCGTCACTATACATTTTACTCGAGTGAAACGTCTCGACTGCACGTAGAATTCACTAGATTTGAAATATTCGATCACAAATATGCTTATCGGAGCGTGTCAACAAACCCTACCGCGACACTATTGCTTTAGCAGTGAATATCATAGTCCCTGCAATTAAATCCAACGTGTCGATATCTTATCGGAGGCAAACAGAAATTTCCTGTAGTGACCACTTATTACCTTCGACGGTTAGTAGGTGGATCGGGAATGTTTGTTCACCTACCTGCATTGTGTAAGTTTTTATTAGTTATGTGTAAAGATGAACGACTAGCCTTTACGATTTTACAAAAAGTTTTTTGTATTTGGTTACCAAATTTTTTTTGTACCTATCTATATAATTTTATGAAGGAACCAAATTTTGGATTTTGTTTTCGTTTGGTAGGGTATGGGAAGGGAAGGTATATTCTGGTTCGCATACTTTTACCAGCCAGAAAAATTTGAATTCTTGTAAATTGCGTGCCTACAAAATTTTAATTTTTAAAATTTAGTTATTTAGGGTTAATATGGTTTTAAATTTACAAGTACCTACCTAGCAAAACATTGCTACGTATTGACGTGTAATAGAACCAAGAGAATATAATCACTATCACTACATAGTATAAAACAAAGTCGCCTTTTCTGTCCCTATATCCCTATGTGCGCTTAAATCTTTAAAACTACGCAACGGATTTTGATGCGGTTTTTTCCAATAGATAGAGTGATTCAAGAGGAAGGTTTATATGTATAATACATGCATCATATACTAAGGCAACATTGCTAATTTTAGAGGTTTCTAACGTGATGTCGTAAATTAACCTATTTTCTTGGGCTTATTTATGCCCGTGCAAAGTCGGAGCGGGCCGCTATGTTTTTATATACAACGTTTATAGTTTTTCTGTAGTGTATTTAATTTAGTATCAGCATTGCACCCGTGCGAAGCCGGGGCGGGTCGCTAGTTATTTAATAATAAGGCTTTACTTTGAATTTGTTTTTATTTAAAACCGTTATTACAATAAATAGATACAGGATAAATCGATTGCAGTTTTACACTTTCAACAGTTACAACAATACAAAAATAAATATATCCTTTCTCTTAAATTATTATTTTCGTTGACTTTCTAAGTCGTAACGAAGATTAGAAAACACATTAAATTACGCAAACAAAGGCTTCCATTCAGGCCATTACAAACACATCAGTGACGTCATATTATTTTATGGGCTAAGTTTTACTGATATCTATAGAAAACATTTATTTTCACGTTACTTTTTTCACGTATATTACTCTTAATTGTAGGTTTTTTTTTTGCACACCAATAATAGTATTCACATACCGCACCTATTGGACAGTTCCTAATCAAAATATGAAAATATTTCTCAGTTAATAAGTAGATAGAGAAGACAATAATAAAAAATTGCCAACTAAACACACTCGCCCAAGATAAAAAAAACTTGGTGTTCCCTTGTTGTTCATGTATTGACTTATCCATATCCATGCCTGGAAGTCAATGTCCATAGACAAAATTAACTATTTATAAATAACATTTCGAGGAAACACTTTTTTTGTTCTATTTGTATAGACCATGACATTGTTCCATACACGAATCATTCGTGTTTTCTTAAACAATTTTAAAGATAGATTCAGCCAGCGTCTACCAATATAAGCTGAACATACAGGACTCTTAAGCTTAAAACTAGCGACGATATTATGATACGCAGTAGTGCCATTTAAAAGTTCCGTGTTGAAACATTTCTCGCGGTTCAGCTTATAATGGTGAAATGTTCTGGGCAGCATAAGCTGGACTGGTATATGATTTGTAGGCCCAGTCTAGTAGTAAAGGTATCATAACCTTAGCTGCTGCAATTCCTTAAGCAGTGCCGGTTCGTTCTCGATCTTGGCGAGCTGGTTAAGCTCTAGCGGCTTGCCGGCTGCCTTCTGTTGTTTCAGCTTGTCGATGTCACTCAGTTTCTGCAACAATATTTTACATGATTATCTTAAACTTCAATTTATGCTTATAATTATAATACTTATTATTAAACGTGCCGTGAGCCGTGTTCGTCGAATGGGGTTGTGCCTCGACTTTCAATCTGAAGGTCGTAGGTTCGAATCCCGGCCGTGCATCAATGGATTTTTCGTTTCGTAAAATTTATATGCGCTATAACCCGAGCTCTTAACGGTGAAGGAAAACATCGTGAGGAAACCCGCAGCTTAGTCAGCTCCACACGTATCGACGTCTTTCCTGTGGGCCAGGCTGATTAAGCTGAGAGGATGGTTTAGGTGCTGGGCAGGCCTATTCCATCTCAAACAATGTCCCAGGCACTACAGCGTCCCGTTAAGTGTAGGCAGGCATTGATTGCCTCCTTTTTCAAATTAGTTTCAATAATTTATTTATCGAAAGTAAGTTACGTAGGAAGTTGTTTAGTTTATATTATAGTGAGTTAGTTGTAATTATACCTTGTTAAGATTTTTGATCTTTTTATCCTTCTCCGGGTCGCCGGTAGAGACGAAGGCGGCGCGTGCGGGCGCGCTCGTAAGACTTTCTTCAGATTTCTCCTCCGCTTTACGCGCCTTGCGATTCTCGCGTTTTTTCTTCTGCTCAAGCGCTTGTTTCGAAGGTGCTGTGACAAACAAGTTTTGTAAAAAAATCTCTTTGGAATTAGTAGGTTTTCTGATCATAGTTTTAGGTCTTATTGTCTCAAGGCAAAGGAAAACAGTAGTTGAGAAAAATATAAACAAAAATAAATAATGCTGGACATTTCACACAGCATCATCTAGCCCCAAACTAAGCAAAGCTTGTACTATGGGAACCAGATAACTGATATACTACTTATATACTTTTTGTTTGTAAATACATACATCATATTATACATAGAAACAACCAGACCCGAGACAAATATCTGTAGGTCATACAAACATTTGTCCCGCGGCGGGGATCGAACCCGCAACCTTCTGCGTCGCAGGCGGACCTTCGCCCACTGCGCCACAGAGGTCGTCGAATATAGGTACTTATATAATTATCTTCTATTCTTACGACAAACTTTTAAAAATTTAAACTTTTTACATACTAATACTTGTACACTTAATTTTTATTTTTCAAGTAACAATCAAATCGAAGACGATAAATGGAAAGATGTTTTATTTGTAGCACTGAAGAGTAAAGGCTTTCATACTGTGCATTTAATGATTCTTTCACCGTAGCTGCCATGCTGAATCAACCTTTAAGTCAACAAGTTACCATTCAAAACTTCGCCAGGCTTATGCGGTTTCTCATGCTCATGAAGAGTGAAGGTAGAAGGTTTGTTCCTTGCGCCGGGCGGTCGGTAAGCTCCGGTCGGCTTCGGCGTAGAGTCTTCAATGCCCTTCGGCGCGCTTCTAGAAAGATCGGTTTTGGCAAAGTTGCCCGGCTGCCACGCAATACCCAGTAGATTCTCCTTCTCTGGGCAGACATATTTGTGCATTAGAGCACCGGTGTAGTGCCAGATTTTGTACCTGAAAGATAGCTGATATTGAACATAAACACGATTGATTGAATCTCTCTATTAATTTCTCACAAATATGCTAAAAATATAACTCACAGGAGATATATTTTTAGCATATTTTGTGGTCTACTGACATTGCTAAAACTCAGAAGAATTTGATATGAGAACAGAGATAGATATCATGATAAGATATTGTAAGTCAAAAAGCATTTATTCAGTAGGACCGCTGGTATTACTAAGAATAGTCCTAAAACTAGGTGATTCTATGTTCCTTTGCGACCAATACCGTGAAGATCTAGGGCATGTAATAAATCCCAGTTAATTTCGATCTCCAATCCAAGCTGTCCCTTTCAGATTTTTAGCAAGAAGTGCGATCTGATTCATACGCTTCCGTAACGAATGTTTTCGAAGACCTGCTGAATAGCCATGTAGCCTATACAAAGACCATTCGACTCACCCGTTGCCAACAGTGAGTCTCGGATAAGTGGTGGCGGTGAGAAAAGTCTCTCCGCGCGGGTCCCACTGCAAGTAAGTGGAGTCGGGCGCTGCGCATGCGCCAAGCTTCTTGTACCCGCGCACGTCCCACACCTCGATATGGCCCGCTGCTATGTTACCGAAGCCTCCGAGAAGCACATGTGTTGTAAAGTTATGGAATCATATTACTATTTTTATATATGAATGTTTGAATCGATGGATGTTGATGAAATATGAAGTAGGTTATTAGCGGAGCACAGTAATACTACAGATGTGTCTGTATAAAAGGATATGAGTGCCATCTGGTGGATAGTAGATGGAGTTCCAAGCTCCAGTTCCGAATTCAAAGAGCGGGTCGCATTTTGCGTTGAAGAGTGTTGCTTTGGCAGGCGCGTGGCCGTACACAGCAATCCATTCGTTCCAATTGCCGGGGTTCCACGATATCGCGTGGATGGGACCTTCCTTACCTGTATAGTTACAAAACAAGGTTTTATTATTAACAAGACTGAGGCCACCAAACTCATTTGAAAACATTAAGTTTCTGTGAAGAAAAGACTTACTGAAAGTCACATTCCCTCCGTTTCCTTTCACATCACCATAGGAGAGCGATTGCTTGCCGTAATATGAGCCACCAGTTTTATCAACCTGTAAACCAAAAACGCATGAATCTACCTAGAGAATTGTAATATAAAACATAGGTTAAAGCATTTTATGATCTGTGCAGAGGTGCTAAAGGTGCACATTAGAGAAGCTATACTTACATCAGTTTGAGTCAAAGCAAAGACATTAGTGCCTCGCCGGTTCCAGTAGAAAACGGCTTTATCAGCTTGGAAAGACGATCGGCTGACTACTGCTTGAGTCACATCAAAATCTGGGTATTTGTATACACGCCAGAACGATGGCTGTCCTTGTTTACCTAGGACAAAAATATACAATAAGTACTACTTAGCCCAGAAAGTAGATCTAGATTTCCTCCCAAACAAAGCCCTTACCACAGAATAATATCATTAAAATCTTACCAATAGTAAATACAGAGAGAAAATAAGTGGGTGCAGGACTTGGTGACATGCTGAATGACTTCAAATTCTCAGCCAGAATGTGCTGAGTATATCTGTCTAGTTTTCCATCTTCGTAGATCAAAACTCTGTTATTAATTTGAATTGCCAATAACTTTTCATCTGATGACCATTTTGGTTCCCTGTAAAAAGGTGATTGGAGAGAATAAGTCATTTTTGTTGGCCTGGTTCTTCACAGTATTGGTTGCAAAGGAGCAGAAGTAGAATCACCTAGTAAGGGTTTGTTTAAGAATGCTAAGATCCTAGCGGTCCTACTGAATAAATGCTTTTTGACTTTGACATGTTTTATCTTTCCATCTAGCTGAAAAGTGATTTTCTATTCGTTTATTTGTTATATTAGTTGTGCATAACAACTTATCTTTTATTCGTAAAAAAAACTTAGGTATTCATAAATTCGACTTTACTTCCTCATAATAGCAAACTAAGACTAACTGAAGGAGAAGATTTATAAAACTTACCACCCTGTTTGGTTTTTCTGTGTAAATGAACCAACAAGTTCCCCACTTGCTGATTTATACACATGAAGATTTGGCTTACCCTGAAAATAAGTAGAGAACATGTTAACCCATTATGTATGCCTGACAAATGTTGTCTGGTAGTAATTACTGCCCTTGCCTGCCCCTCCATGCAAAACTCTCCGAGGTGGAGGGCCTCAGCATGGCCTGCATCAAAGTCCAAAAGCATTTATTCAGTAGGACCGCTGGGATCACTCAGAGGGAGCGAGGCAGCTAACAACGCTGTCTTCGTCTTTTAGGCGTCATCAAAAATGGGTTCTGTGCAGCTACTTCAGAGAGCTAAAGATTGATTGTGCATACTGTAAGTACCTGAGGATTATCCTTTGTCATCCCAAACATTTCCCATACTGTGAAATAGGTGTCCAAGGGCGAGAAGAACATTTCCTTTATGTTGCCATTGATGGTAGCAGATACTGACCAATCTGAGCATCTTACTATTTCAACCCTAGAAAGAAGGACAAGTAGCTACTTTTACCATTTAACTTTGAACGAAATTTTGAACAAATTGATTATACATTTTAGTTCGTATGATGCTGGTCAAGCCTATTCTATCTCAAACAATGTACCAGGCGGCAGGCACTTCAGCGTCCTATTAAGTGTATGCAAAGATTGCCTCCTAACGCTGTTTAAATCATCTAGTATTGATGTAAAGGCCTAAGTTTTTTTATGATGAAAATTTCTAGTAATTTGTTAGGACTGATTTGTACTGTAGCCTTTGATTTCGTTTTTTTTTGGTGTACCTCAACTTACTTTTTATCAGTCCTGTATGCAAGGTAGGTTCCTTTGGGGCTGTAAATGATGCTACGTATATTAGTAGTAGTCTCATCTCTTAGTATTTTTTGGGCAAAAGGTTCGTTGCTTTCGATCAGAAATATATTCTTACTGGTCAGACCTGAAAACAAAATAATTTTTAACATTCTAACCTCACCGGTAACCTAACTGATTCCATACGTCTCTTTATCATACCAGCTATGTGTGGAGAAGTGCTCATCTTGATGAAGGACAGATTAGAAGGACTAAATTTAAGACTTTTGTTACAAAATCATTTTCATTCAACAAGCTGGCTGATTGTAGTGGGATCAAGTGTGTGTGATGTGATGTGGATGACTGGTGGATGGATGGATGGAGGGAGTGAGGTGAGGGAGGAGCAGTCGAGTCGAGCCCACAGAGCAGTTTCTAAACAAAGCTGCTGTGCTGTGCGTGTGTGATTGTGACATATCTCTATGATTGTGACAACTGTGACAAGTGACAACTTAACAAGACAAATCACTTAAAGACGACATTTTTGACGTTGACATAACTAGCATTATAATAAAAAATGACGCTAATGACATTTCCAGTAACTCTTTACTGGAAATGTCATTAGCGTCATTTGAGATATAGGCTTTCGCCATTATAACGTTGATTTAGCATCGACCAAATCATAGGATCACATTAATTTGTGTTTATTCTATGGCTTCATTCATTCCATTCCATCATTCATCCATCAAAGTTTTTGCCATCCCAAAATTGTAATCTCTAAAATAGTTTACACAATGGTGGAGTCTCGGATTTCAGAGTGCTAAATTGTTATCAATATCATACTTTTCCTTGTTTTCACTGGTCGTTCTAAATGGAAAAACTGTTCAATGTTTAGCAGTAAGTCTCAGCTACGGAAACGAACTCCAGAAAATGGCACAGATCGTGAAAATTTTCTCTCGTTGTTAGTGGACGAATATTTGCATTCCACTTCGTACGGTAATAAGATTTTACTCGCATTGAGCCTTTTGCGTACCTACATAGTCAATTTATTGTTTGATTTTTTCTTTATATGTTATGAATTTTATCGTGACCTACATGGTCCATGTTTGTACCTACAGACCTTTGTATTGATAAGCAGCTAGAGTGCATACCAGACTAATCAATAATACCTTCCTAATTTCAGAGGCTAAATGCCAAGTGCTTGCTAATTTGGCTAATTTCGCATACGATCCCATCAATTATGGCTACATTCGAGATGTTGGAGTGCTGGACATATTCCTCCATGTGCTGAAAAGAGAATCTAATGATAACCTTCTGCAGTTCGCTGTAGCTGGCATCTGTAATCTGTGTCTAGGTAAGCAAAATTTAAGAATCAATAATTGTACCAACAACATTATCATAACTGTTGCTACTATTTCATAATGCACTGACTGGACAAATACTAGTTTTGAAAGTCTCAGTTGATTCATGTGATGGCTTGCCTTAGAAATGGCTTAAGAAATAAATAAATAATAATAATAAATAAATAACGCTGGACTTTTCACACAGCATCATCTAGCCCCAAAGTAAGCAGAGCTTGTGTTATGAGTACTAGATGATTGATAAACTACTTATATACTTATAAATGCATTTAAATTTACCATAAAGATATTTCCATAGAACTATTTAGAATAGAATAGAATAGAATAAAGTTTTATTTTCTCCACATCATATACAATAGGTACTTAAATCTACACAATTTTATGTGGGGTGAAAATACGGCTACCCCTCAGCATTTGCTCCAACAGCTTGAGAGTGTTGGAGCGCTAGTTTTCAGTGGTGTGTAGAACCTTAAAGGTTTGTAAACGTAAACAGGTTCACAACTGTATCCCCAAGGTGCGGTAGACATTCTCTCAGATCTTTTTATGTTACTTATAGGATATGGTCCTATGAAGATGTCTAAGGGGGGTAGTCAGAGGCATGTCCAAACACATATTTGATACATACAAACACAGGTTTGTTTCTGTTTCAGATCCAGAGAATGCACAATACATTGTACAAAACTCAGGATTGTACCCAATAATTCAATTACTTAAAAAAAACAACACAGAAATCTTAGCAGATACAATAACAAGCCTTTTATATCTTCACAACAAAGAAACTGAAGCAGTAATTCATTCTACTAATGTGAAGCAACTTGTTGGTGACTTACAAAGGTCACATGATAAAAGAATAGCTAATTTGGCTACTATATTTCTCCAAGATGCATCTAAAAGCAGCAGCTCAATATAATTAAGGTATTTTTTTGCTGGAAGTGACGAAATGAGCAAAATGTTGTCAAACAGATTCCCTTACATAGTGGTAAGCAATAAAAACTATCAGAAAATATGCAAAATTCACACTACTACATTTAGTAGTACTTCTTTTAAAGCTGGAGATAAAATTCGGATACAGAAGACCCTGACACAGAAGGACTTGGATGCATTCTCAAACCTTACTAGTGACCACAATTATCTGCATCAAAACAATGGAAACAAGAGGCCCATTGTGCATGGTGCATTGCTAAATGGATTAGTAGCTGGACTCATCGGAACACACTTACCGGGGCCGGGCACTGTGCTTGTGTCGCAAACAATGAAATTCCCAAACAAATGCTTTGTCGGCGAAAAACTGACTATAAGTGTGGAGCTGGTTGATGTAAGGAAAATACTCAAAGTGAAATTTTATTGCATCGTGGAGGAAGAGAAAAAGGTTGTGTTTGAAGGTGAGGCTAAACTCATGTTGGCCAAAGACTGTTAGAGTGTAGTTTTATCAGATTATTAATTTATTTCTTAGCTCTAAGGCTAAAGTAAAATTAAGACTGTTTTCAATATATGTTATGAAACCTGTCTGATTACAACAGATAATGAAAACCAATGTTCTGTCACATTGTGCCAATTAATTAAAATTAAATTTCAATAAACTTTGAAGTACAAGTTAGATATAAAATAGATTTACTAATTAAAAATCTCTAATATAAAATAATAACTTTTAAGTGATAAGTATAATGTAATTTTAAAGTAGGGCTTATTCTTAGTCGCAAATAGTACTCTGCCCAAACAGTCTGTTACCCTGCATTTTTTATACAAGTTTACATCTGATTAAATTAATTAAGAGATTGTAAAATCGTAAAATATAATGTAAGTGGCAGTACCTAGTAGGTACATGCTACTTACATTATACCTACATTACATTAATTTTTATTTGGATTTTTCGTTTCGTAAAATTGTGCGCACGAGCTCGTAACACTGATGGAAAACATAGTGAGCAAACCTTATATTCAAGGGCTGCTAACTTCTGCTGGGCATGAGCCAAATGTCATTACACCGTAGACTTAAACCCCCTTAGACATCTTCAGTTGATTTTGAATGCTTATAGATCTGAAATAATGTCTACTGAACTTTGGGCATACAATCATGATCCTATTTTGTTTATAGCCCTTATAATTAAACTTGACATAAAGTTATGTCATGCATAAACTAAAAAGGCGTAGGTCCACAGCGCATCCACATTATGTTAATGTCTTCTCCCTAGACTCAAAAGTTTGCTGGTAGAAAACTCTTTTAGGGTTAAGCTCGCCTTTGTACTTTTTAAATATTGTTTTTGTAACCATTATTTTGGTTACAATAAAAAATTACAGAATTACAAAAAATGACATCATCCATGCTTCATAAATTTTTGGTCCAAAATCCAAAATTGCTGGCCAAAATAAGAAAGTGCTGTATTGTGATAGAACACGTCGGCCTTAGCATTTTTTAATAATGATGATGTCCTTTGTATGGTTATTCATATATGCATGACATAACTTTATGTCAAGTTTATTAGTAAGGGCCTATGTGTGTGTAATAATTGTTCATATCAGCTAACATTTATAAGTACATGCTTTGCTGTTTCAACCCCATAGATTTTTAAAATTATGTTTTGTTAGTGTTTATTCATTATGTTCTCGAATTTTAAAAGTACTATCTTGCCCTTAATATTTATTAAAAACAAGATGATGGATACTCTATGAAAGTTGGTGAACATTTAAACTTGTAAAAGAAAAAACTTATGTGATCCCATGTGTAAAAAATATCATTATTTAGTTTTGCATATGTCGCAGCCAACTGGTTAAATCCGCCGTCTGATTAAACGCCTAGCCATTTGATCAAACGGCGTCGTTCAACTAGCGGCCTGAATGATATTAGGGAAATGGCTTGGAACTATTACGTTTAACTACTTGCCTAGCCAAGTCATTTCTAAGTAATAAAGATAACATTATTTTTGAACGGGTTTGCGTAGCAATTAGTACCCAATTTCATAACTAGATCATGGAAGATTGGTTGTTATTACCGCTTGAATAGTTTAAAGAATATATTAAACAATAAAAGTGGCCAAATAATCTGGGGGGTTATTCGCGTTCGTTTTTTCATTCGTTCGATGAATATTCGGATGCTTCTTACTACGAGCTACATTGTATTCAGTCGATAAGATCAACGATAAAACACGGTCCTAACCTAGGACCAAATATTCCAAACAGAAAAATTGGCCCTTGAAGTCGGAAATCGTAGTAAGAAACATCCGAATATTCATCAAACGAACGAAAATAAGAACGCGAATACTGTTCAATCAAACCACAACGGTAGGTACATACCTTGTACATTAAGATACCTGTCCTTACAATTTGAGAAGGTTGTAGTCATAATATTCTAGTTTCTATGAAATTTTGTTGTTGAATTTGTTATTTCATTTTGTTTTTTATTCATCATATTAAATGTGATTCTCTTCCTACTTTTTTTAATGATTTGTTTGTCTAAGTTTTAGTTCAAATTAGTTGCAATACTGGCTATTACCTAATGCAAAGAAAAGGCGTTTTTAATGTTTTGCCTATCACCTTCACTTTAGATTTAGGATATCATATTCGTTTATAGAATAGAGTATTATCGTTTTGACTCTACTGACAGAAATAAATATGTAGTTTTAGAAAGTAATATGTCGTCTATTAGATCGCTAGGGCTGCTTGTATGAGATGCGCAATGTGTGAGGTGTGAGGTGTCATTCGGAAAGGCTGTGAGGTTCTAAATTATAAATGTATGTGACTTCAATTCTAAAGATTCCATCCTATAATTTCTTTCTCCATTTATTTGATAGAAGTTTGTCAATTTTAATAGTAGATTTAAAAATTTAATCTCGAGGATCAATTAAATGTTCTCTATTGATTGAGTTTTTTGTGTTGAAAATCGCAGAGGTTATCTTCGCCGTTATCTCACCTCCCTTGGACTTAGTTGGGATTAGGTCTCGCACTGTTCTGATAAAGTTGGAATACTTACATACAGAATGCATGAAACCAGCAAATTCTTGTCCGTCAGTCCCATTTTTTAGTCGAGAATCTGTAGGTACTTTACCTAATGACAAGTATCATTATGTAGCCTAAAGAGGTAGGTAAATGCTCTGAACGAAGTTATCACCGACCTAAGTCACTCGATAATTGCCACCATTATTTTGTTGTTTGACGCTTTCAAGTGGCTTATATATATTTTGGCAGTTAGCCCTAAGTTCAATTCGAGTTGTTAAAACTGCATACGTGCAGTATGAAAAACTCTTGGCTACCTCACTAGGCTCTCTAAATGTACCTTTTTTCCAAAATCTGTGATTGCAGTTCAAAATATCTCAAAAAGTTAGGGAAGTGCCCCAAAGAACGTTTTCGTGTAGCTACAACGGTTAAGGTGCCCTTAATGTCTCGTTTCAAAAATCCACCCTCTATAGGTAACTGTTCCAAGTTTCATCAAAATCGGTCCAGCACTTAAGTGATTGAAACACTAACAAATTCCTTTCTTTAAGATTCATGATTAATAAATAAATAAATAATGCTGGACATTTTCACACAGCGTCATCTAGCCCCAAACCCAAACTAAGCAAAGCTTGTAGTACTCTTATAAGAACCAGATAACTGATACACTACTTATAATCTTTTTGTCAGTAAATACATATTACATATTATACATAGAAACACCCAGACCCTTATATGCAGATCATACAAACATTGATCCCGCGGCGGGGATCGAACCCGCAACCTGCGTCCCAAGCGGGCTTTCAACCACTGCGCTACAGAGGTCGTCTCTATGTATAATGTTAGAGGATAATATGTAATTTGTGGTCCATTTTAATAAAGTTTGGTATGTTTTAAGTGATTTTATAAATCTATGTGCGTGTTATTTGTAGGTACATTAATGATGACTTAACAAGTTTTTATCATATTAAGGTTGTTCAGTTGTTGGTTATTGCAGACTCAAAAAGACTAGCGATTGTTGTTCTTTCTGAAATGTAAACAAAAAGAAAGAGCCAAGTGTTTACCTGGGTACTGATGATTCGTGCAATTTTTTTGCACCTGTTAGGTACTATTTTTGTTAATTATACTTAGCATCAAGAGTATTCCCAGCATCTAATTATCATGATATTCTCTCAAGCGATTAGAATGAAACTGATGTGTTTCTAATTGTTTGGATCATGACATATCTAGTATAATGAGGGCAATGAAAATCGAATTCCTTAGAAGTTGGGTTCAAATAAAATAAAACATTTGTGTACCTATAAGAAAATATCGAAGAATTTGTCATCAGTAAAGTCACGTATCGTAACAGACTCTGTTATCGAGAAGTTCGCAAAAGAATTTAATGATAATCTCTCTATTAGAAGCACGTACCTATCGGTCTTATAAAGGGCTGGAGACAGCAGTTTTCTATGAAGTTATAAGACACGGTCAATTTCTTGTACTAGTTTATTCTAGTTCGGGTGTACGAGGACAGACCTCACGTCGCGAGTCCGTGGTTTCAAGACAACGGTCGGTGAGTTTTATATTTTAAACCCCGATGCAAATAGTATTATCTGTGTGCCTGTGACATCGTAGCTCTGAAACGGATGAACCGATTTTGATGTTGCCTTTTGGAAGGCGTTCGATTGCGAGTGTTAGAACGTGTCGGGGGTTTTTTAAGTTTCTTGTTCTATTGAATTTACAATTTACATACTTCCTGGATTGATCTATTTTATAAAATGTGTTCTTTGCAGTTTTATAGAACTGTATGATGCGTGGATTAGAGATTGCCTTGCTGCTCGCGTGTGTTTTGGCTGGCGTATCTGAAGGCAGAAGGAGTCTCCTCAAGCGGGAGGAGAATTACGACACCGCTGAAGATGTAGAGATCGGTGACGGAGATTATGATGATGTAAGTTTCGTTTTATTATTGAAATCAACAAAGAGAAACTTCGTCCATCTCGGCTCAGTGTTTCTAGCAAAAGAAGCGCTCGTCTTGTAAACTTAGATTCTTGTCTTATTATCATCGAAGTTAAAGCAACACACGCTGGAAGGGTGACTGCTAGTGGCAACATGCGGCTATTAAACGCTAAGCCACGAGGGTGGACTTCAGTTGGCCTTATACCTTTAATAATATTATAACTCAAACTCGATAGTTTTAGCCTGTCTTCTTATCTACTTGCAATTAATTCGAGAATTATTGTTTCTTCACTTGTCATTCATTTCGTTCATTATTACAGCTTTTCTCTGTTTCCAGGTGGACCCATGCCAATGTGGCGTCTTCATGTCGCAGCAGGTTGGGATACGCGAGGGTAGACGCGGCGGGCGACCGCGCGGCCCGCCGCAGGGCGAACCCGTCGTCACTTACGATACAGACGCGCCTAGTTTGCCCTGTGGTGGAGGTGGCAACAAGCATTGCATCAGCAAGTGCCTGGACGTGGTCAGTATATTTAGCTTCACCTTGATAGGTACCTCCGGAATAGCCTGTGCTATTCCAAGCGAACTCTATTCCAAATTTCATCCTGATCAGTTCAACAAACATCCATAAGGATGGACGTATTTACGAGTAATCTTTCGCATTCATAATATTTTTAGTAGGTAGATATAGATTCGAATACGATTCAGAGCATTAGATGAGCCTGTACCCTGTACTGTACCGAGGTAAAACCTTACTTTGTAACTTTTTTAATTGTTAATTGATTAGGATGCTGGGTTTTCGAGAATAATCTTAGGACACCCAGTACATTACTCATATCTCCTTATCTCTCTTGATGTTTTTCTTTTCTCCATGTTCCCCTGTCGCTCAATCATAAACGATTCAAAATTCATATCCCTATTCAGGAATAAATAGGAATTTGTAACCTCAGAGTTCCCCATTAATGTTCTGTTCATTCCCCTAGGTTTACATAAAAGTAATTTTTAAAAGTTTAAATAAAACAAAGCATTTATTCAGTAATCCCGCCGAGATCACTTAGAAGTTAGAATAGTCTCAAAACTAAGTTATTCAAAATATTCAACTCCTGTTCCTTCGCGACCAATACCGTCAAGAACTAGGACAACAAACACGTGGCAAACCAATGCTACTACAGCCTAGACACTAGACACTTATTATGATTAAAATTTCCTCTAGACAGTCCATTATTTAATTTAGTAAGTACCTACATTTATTTCCTAGATCCTCAAATACCTGCCTAAAGCGGGGCCAGTCATCTGCGGTGCAGTTGAACGTGATATCCATCGAGAGAAGGCATTCCTCTTCATCAGGAACTGCGGAGAAGACTGGGTGCCGACCAGCTTCTCTGCCGGGAAGGAGTTCTGCTGTACCGATGGACAGCACCATAAATGTTAGATGATCAGACGGTACCCACTTTTTCTTACAACGTAACTCGATGAGGCTATGCGAAGTAATTCATTGAACGCGTCACCAATTGGTAACCCTCATAATAGGGCGGTTTGAACGACATCCCTATTGGGGGCTACCAGTTGGTGACCATACCTAGAGATTTAATTGTTAAATAAACATCAATTTGACAGGGTAGAAAACAAAAATATCTAGTCTTCATTTTGAAGATTTTCCTAAATTTATGAATCAATTTTGCGTACAAAGATGTTTATGTCATGAATAACATTGGACGGCTGTTAGATAGTATCGCAGACCGGTGTAACAGGTCCTTATGTAATGCTGTATCATCTGATAAGTACCTGCCTATTATAAAATAATCTTAAATGGATAAACCTGAGGGCATAGCAGGTATAACTTAGTTATTCTCATTATAATCAAATAACCTTGACCACTGCTAGTAAACGCCTCCCTCAGCTAATAAATAAAAAAATATCTAATAGTTTCATACAGCCCTGATTCCTGTGGTGTAAGTTAAGTACTCGTATAAGTCAGTAGAAACAATAATAATTGTCCCGCCGCCAGAATCGAACTCGTATTCTGCGTAGTGCGATCTAACACAATTTCCTGTGCTAGCACATAATACAGATACGGCGCTAGTCTTGGTCAACGGCTTGCGTTATTAACTTCATCGTACATCTAGCATTTATTATTATTGAATGGCTCCAAAGTTATTTAACGTATTCCCTGCCACTTACAACGACGCCGGTGCCACCGCCAGTAGGTACAGGCAATTCTAGTTACAGAAAGTATTTGGTAAGGTTCACAATACTACTTTGCATAAAAACTTATAGGTGAGTTACTTCCAGTTAGTTTGCTTATAGGTTAGCACGAGACCGTAAGAAGTGGCATAAAGAAAGAGAAGACTATACCCAGCAGTGGGCAAAGTCAGGTTGTGGATGATGATGATGAGTTACTTCCACGTTCTTGTAATGCCAGCGAGCTATTACATGCAAGTACAACCTATGTATTACGCTCGTGTACATCACATTTAGTTACATAATGCTCATGGATTTAACCTGTTTGTAATCCGCTGTAGCTACAAGCTACCAGTCTAAATTACGCTTAAATGTGTAAAGACACGTTTAAGCGTAATTTAGACTTATTATTAATTTATATTAGGTACCTACTAGATATTATGTAGTGTAGTATTTATTCATTGTAATGTAAGTTGAAATATACTACTTATGTCCACATATCTTACCAATTTTGTTTTTAAAGATATCATATTTCCTTTACTAAAAATATTTACCTACCATCATTACCTCCAGTTTACGAAATCAACCGTGCTAGGTAGGTAATACCTGGGGTAATACTTTATTAATATTAGGTTCCCACCCATCATTAGTAGGGAATCTCTATGTGCGACAGTTTAATGCTAACGTCACACTGGTCCTTTTATAACAATTTGTACCTATCCTTTCCAAATTTCACCCTGGTCTTTGACCTTAAAAAATCAGGGACACAACAAAGCCAAGAACAAACATTTCCGTAAAAGTGCTGATTAAATATTAATCATTGTTTTTTAATTTCTTAGAAACTGGACAATGTAGCTTTTATTTGCAAAAGGGTAAACTCATCCGTTATCGTCACAGACATCATAAATTCATCCGTGGTTATCGTCGATCGGTGCAAAATCGTGCGCAAGCTTCACTAGGTGCGACTGGGAGTGCCTTATCCGCTGACCCGGTTCCACCCGATTATGGTGTCAATGAAGTTCCCTTATCAAGGACTCTTACATACATGGGGCAGAGACTTTACTAGACGCGTGAGAGGCGGGTGAGGAGGGGGGGGGGGGGGGGGAGTGACCCGGATTGCGCAGGGTGAACAACCCCGCCACGTGCCACTTTCTAAAAAGAAACGCGTCGCCCGCGCATCCTTGTGGACGCTGGATCTTCTAAGATTGAAACGTTCTGCCACCTAGCAACTGAAAATAGATCAGACACGTGCTAGAAAAATTAGCAAACACGTGTTATATATTTATTAATATGTTGTTTAATATTTTGTAAGTATGTAATTGGACAACTATCATAATGAGGTAGCAATTTGTTTTGCTTTAAAAACTAGGCGAAATTCTCAACAATTAGGTAAACAAGTACCTACTTAACAGAATACCTAAATTGAACAGTAACATTTATAAATGTTTTAATTACTTACATTAATTTCATTGAAAATGAAAGGGAGGTACCACCTAACTAATGGGAAATCTTGTAGTTATTTCTTTGGGTAAGTGTAGTAGGTTCCTACTTACGACACTTGTTAATTGGGTGATTCTTTAACGTCGTTAAAATGCCTTGCAAATTAGTCTAATTAATAAGGTAACCTATTTGACTTGCTAAATTATTTTATATATTATCACATTTTTACTGATTGACAATAAGAACGTTGTGAGTTAGATATTTTCCGTTCAAGGTTTTTAATTTTATTATTTGTGAGTGAGTAAAACGCAGTCAACAGTCTCAATATCAGCTATACTTACATTCAAATCATCCAACATTGTAGCTTAGTAGGAGAACACTTAGATAATGTAGGCACCACAAATAAGTTAGAGTATTTATGCAGAACTACAACTATTATACATGTTACGCGTGGGAAAGTTTATTTTTAGCGACACTGTTTGCTTTACTTAGAACTCAAATAGTGGTAGTCTGTTTACACATTCAGAATTCGCCAACGGGCCTCCTGGGTATTTAAGTGTTTAGCCCGAGCAGAGAGCGTGACGACCCGTGGATATTGGAGCCATTACGGCTTTTAGACGTTTTCTTTGAGCTTTATGTTTAATTTGGTTATTTTTGGACCATTTGGTGCTCGCTCTAGTGTTAACCACTCGAATACTAAAACAAATTACCTACCTATAGGATTTATACGAGTATATGTATAGATCTGTTATTCTTCTCAAACTATATTTCAATAGGGCTCGGTTTCAGGACACTTATAAAATTTAAATTTATGCTATGGTAGAGTTGTCAATGATATAATTTTGCAAATACAATGTAGGTAAAGGCATTACTGAGGATAGACTCTTATAGATAATAAGTGTGAGAAAAGTTTCACACACACATAACTGTGATCTCGTTTTACGTGTGTAATCTATCTATCTAATAAATAAATAAATAATGCTGGACTTTTCACACAGCATCATCTAGCCCCGAAGTAAGCAGAGCTTGTGTTACCTACTACATGATTGATATACTACTGAAATACTTTTTGTTTGTAAATACCTACATACATATTATACCTACATAGAAAACACCCAGACCCGAGACAAATATTTGTAAATCATACATACAAACATTGGTCCCGCTGCGGGGATCTAATACGAAATAAGTATACGAATTTATAAAATAAAAACATAGCCTGCATAGGTACCTTATACATATAGCTGTGCGTCTCTACGATTTTAGGTTATACTACCCACATGCTCTTCAAGTACAAATTGATGGCACTTGTGTATTCTTTTAACGTAAGCACATTGAAAGGCTCGTTTGCATAATCTGTGAATTCATCGATATTAGGCGTGTCAATACCGTGGCGCTTGGCGTTCCCCGAATCGGTGCCGCGGTGCGGGCATGACCCCTGCGCGGGCGCAGTCGCGTCCGCAGCACGTAATGTCGCGTTATTGTAATGCATTGCGCAATGCCCTCTTACCTCCCCCTTCGCTCCTCTCACAGGGTCGGAACCAGGCCCTCTTCATTGCCCCTTCTCAAATGTGCCTACCTGATGGCGCTGATAGTATATAAATGCTAATAGATATATTTTTATACTTCCATTTTCCTAGAAAAATAATCCAAATTTATTTTATCATCGGATTGGTAGTCAAAGGTAAGTGCAGTTGCGGAGGTAGTTTTGCTGTTGTCCCCATATCGATTTCTTACTACGACCCTGTTCTCCTCGCCCCAAGATCGCTGCCCTCGAAGTCGGAGTATTAATTTCAATGAGCCTTGTGAGTTGGACTTGGACTTTAGATGTAACAATCAGATGAACGCACCCTTATTTGCATTTAAATGTCCTGACGACACAAGTTTATACAACGGCATTGAAGAAATTTTGTAACTAATTGTAACCCGAAGTCTGTGTAAGCTGAGCACCTGAGCTTTTATCTGAAATTATGTATTCAACCATAACTTACCAAAATGACACAATAAAGCTATATGTGGTTATGATTTCATTTGGAATCTTTCAATTATGGAATATTTTAAATGCACCTTTCTGGTTGGGAAATGTTTTTATAAAATTAAGATAACGGACGTATTTTAAACGAAGAGACTATTATAAGTATTTTGTCCGAAAAGTGACCGCAAAAACAAGTCGGCGCGACGCTTACTTCGCATTGATTACCTACCTAGAGTAAGTACCTACATTAGCATTGATGAATGTGTGTTTTCATCTAAACGTGTCGATTGGTAAGATGGGGGTAATAAAATAAGTACATATATTAATCTAAGAAACACTTATACAGGCATTTCCAGCCTTCGCAACTAATCAGAGATTTCATTGTTGCAACACCTAATCAAAAGCAATTATCTTCAGTAATTTCAAGCACTTCCTTTCGTGTACCGTAGTGGCTATCGGTACGGTTATTTCTACGGAAATGTGAGAGTAGGTACCCAAAGCATTTACCTATCTAATGACGACGCTCTCGGTTCGACGGAAAACTATAAAATACACGGATGCGGTGGCCAGCTCGACTAGAAAAAGTGGCCAAAATCATCCAAAACTTCGACTGTTTTTTAAAATAACATAATTTATTTTGATTTAACTTAGGTACCTCCCAGCCCGAAGTTCATTCTGGAGGTCTCTAAATCATTAAAATCCTTCTAAAGTAATAATGTTTCTTTAAAAAAATATTGTACTTTTGCAGAAATGATAAAAGTAGGTACCTAAGGTATGTTCATAATGATTTTTCTTTAGGTTAGAAACCATATAAAGTAACACATTAAAAGTTGCTAGATCTAGCAATAAAAAATCTAGTTGGCAACAGCGTGCACATGGATGTTTTCCAGTACAGGCGGAGGGAGCCAGGGGTGCGGGGTTCCTCGACACACTTTCTGAAGGGCTCTAAAACTCCGGCTTTTGTGGGCACCTTTATGACCACCTATTCGTAGACCTTTTGATTTATCACAAACAGTTAGATAGTGCTTCGAAAAAGTTTTATGTTTCGAAAGCTACGTAAGTCCGTGGGTAGTTACGACTCCTTTTGATACTTCCTCGCTCTCTCTATTATTTAATTATTTTAAATTACAAAAATGAAATAAGACGGAGTTTTCAGGATCAAGTGTGCTCATTTTTTTAATAAGCATTTGGTTAGTCCCTTTTACAGAATGAGCCAAGTGTGAAACTAAAAAAAACATATTCTCGAAAGGAGAAATGTCCAGCTGTAGGACAGGTTTATAGGTTGCCCACAACCAGAGATCAAAATCGGTAGGTAATCTTTATGTACTATCAACGTCGTATTATGTGTTAGTGGCTCTGCAGCCTTATTGTCTTCCCAGTTGTCATCCCAATAGAGCTCAACCAATCACATAATACGAAAATGACAATTGAAGTCCATGTCCATTGCCAGTTGATTTTTTTTTTTTTTTTTTTTTAATAATGCTGAACATTTAACACAGCATTATCTAGCCCTAACAAAGCAAAGCTTGTACCATGGGAACCAGATAACTGATATACTACTTATAAACACCCAGACCCGAGATAAATATTTGCAGATCATACAAACATTTATCCCACGGCGGGGATCGAACCCGCAACCTTTTGCGCCCTAAGCAGGCTTTCCCTGTGTCACTGTGCCACAGAGGTCGTCAAAATTACACAATAAGACCCCTGTTCCGTGATTTTTTCGCTTCCTGTAGGTGTATCAGTAATCATAAGGACTACGTAATTAGAAGGGTTCCTGCGTATCAGTGGGCTAGAATCACGAATGCATTTGCATTAATTATAAAGCTGACAAGGTCACCCCTACTGGCACTCAGCCATCCTAATCGTAGAGCCACATTGGGCAGGCAGCTTTTAGCTTTTGCTGATACCTATTACGCTTTGTATTTTTTTGTGGTCGTATTTTGTTTCTGGTTAGTAAATTGTTTATTGCTTGACCTTAGAATTAATAAATAGATGTAATATGCCTGCTATAATAGTATTGTAGCAAGCAATAATCCTCATTTCTCCAACTTTATAGGCTCCTATTGGTACTGTTGCTGATGTCGTGACCTTCGCGGTACCACAAAAGGCTTTTCGATGTCGATGGTCATATACGGACAATCGTAAACGGAAATATAAGTGCCAACCCATCATATCTTTACAATGCATGGATCATAAAAGAGGGAGGAAATAGGATAACGGTGTGCGCAGGCGTCGCGTCGTCGGCGCGCGCGCAAGAACTTCTCAATATCGCGAACCGTTCCCCTGTCTGAGAGATCAACAATGTATCATTAAAATCTTGCAGCATTAGGATGAGACGCCCTCCCCCCCGCGCCCGATCGCTCCTCGAGGCGAGAGGTGCCTGCGCGTCTCCGATGACATGTCTGTTTACATTGGCTGTTCTAATGGCACTCGATGTCGCCCCGCCCGTTCACAACTTTTTGCTTGCAAATGGAAACTGCGGAGACAGTGGGGTGAATCGAGGCCGATACACCGCCTGCCGTAAGGTACCCAGGCATAGATGAAAGATGCTCAATTGCGATTAGAAATCATCATTCTCGATGTGACACATTGCGGTTCTCATGACTCCTCATGATCCTATCGGTTAACGCAATACCTATGGGTTGGGGGAGCAGATAACAGTATCAGTAGGTAATTGCTGGGCTCTACGTTTTTGTAGAAGAGATTAATAAATATGGCTTGTTGAGCCGAACGTATGCAAATTATGCTAATGTGGTTAAGGTAATTTGGAGTGCACAAACCGACACCTAAAACTAATATTGTTCGTTCATCCAGTCATAATCGGAAGGCGTTGAAAGTATGCCAAGCTACGAGTACCTACAAGAAAAACTTGTAGCCATCGCTCTCCTGACTCTTCTATTGTGAACAACGAAAGCGAATAAAAAACAACCAAAGCAATCAGAAACTTTGATTAGACCACCCGAGATTCATTTGGCCAAAAGATCGACTTCTTAATTCCGATTTTAATTTAGAGTGTCAAATAGGTAATCAGTGCGATAGATGCAATTTTGTTATAAAAAAATACTTATTTGTGTTTAGCTTACCCAGCGATACAAACATATTTTTTATCCAAGTATAATATCTGTTGCATTCGAAATACATTTTTATATTAGTGATATTAGTAGCATCGAATCATACATTGAACTTTACTACAATTTTATAGCTCAGCTATAGACACCAGCTATCTATAGATTGTATTATGATACCATTTCCTCGGGCGCCTAATGGTCAAAAACAGTCGATGACTTTAACGGAATCACGGAAACTTGGAATGCGTTTGCGCAACATCACTGAGTTCAGTCGAGGGGACGATAGAAGATTTAGGCTATGTAATATAACCGGTTCTACCATGCGAAGTGAGACATTGCTCGATTTGATCATTTTATTTTTAACTATTTTGATATTGGACGCCATTATAAGCCCATTAAGATCGGGCTTTTCTAGTTGTTATAAATGCATTTGAATACCTACCTCCTCATATACCTCCTCATATACCTCCTCATAGGCTTACCTACCTCATAATCTCTACTGCAAGTCCTGTTCTCATCGTGATTTATCTATCTATGTGACAAAAATAAAATGGTGTTAAAGTTGGCACGATGTGTAATTTTTTCTTATTTTCGTAATAGCGAAACTGTAGGAAAAAAAATAAATGTCGTCTGAAATCTATAGGATCAGCTAGTATGTACAAATATTATTAAATTACCACAAACAATCAAAAAGGGTTCACGGCTAGTAAGAGGCTAAACCAAAATTACATTTGGGTATATGTCATGCACAGATTTTACAGAAGCATTTGATAGAACAACTCTAGGCCATTTTGACTCAGAGAAACAGCAATACTATAAAATACCTCCATGTATCTACAGTAGATCTATTTCAAACACGTTCAGCAGCACTAATTTGCTAATTGAGCTATTGATCACAATCAGAGTATTTTTAACGTTGGGTGAGATCCCTCCCCTTCCACCTGCACATTTTCTAGCACATTATCTAAATTGGATGAAACGTAAAAGGAGATACCTGCTTCTCGGTAAAATATTGCTATACTGTGTAAAAATATGTTTTGATATTTTAAAGAAGTCTAGCTTGTTCCTTGGAAGTCATCTTCCATATCATAACATCGCAAAATTTAAGTAAACAAGGAGACGTCAACTCGTATAACATTCATTCTGCTGTGAAAATTGAAAAATGATTTATAGTCTTGTAAGTTTTCTTCTTCTTCTAGAAATTAATGGTGCGCTAACATAAAATAAAAAATACATAAGTACTTATAGATAATCATATAAACTTCGAGAAATAAAATCATAATCATTTCAGAGTGCGAATTATTGCGAATCCAACCCAACGAAGCCGGTTACTTTCCTCAAGGTCGTCTAGACATCTTCGATGATATTATGAATGCTTAGTCTGTGCATTTGAACCACCTAAACCTTCTAGCTCTGTACTAGTTATTATAGCCAAGTATACGTAGCCCTTGCCTAAGTTTTTATTTTGCAAACTGTTTATTATTTAATTACTTATATTTATTTGTATTTATTAAGTGCTAATAAAAGTCTACTCATACATAAAATATTGCCACTGTAGCCGCTCTTAGCTAACCTATCTGAAATACACCTTCAATCACATGTTTTATGATTACCAACAATATGCGCCAAGGCTTTCATAATTAAGGTTCTATTAAAGTATCAGAATCGCAGCTGAATGGTAGTGCAGGACACGCGAAGGTCGAGAGCCGCCCACCGCGGCAACTACCCAGGCTAAGCAAGTTAATGATGACACGATGACTCAAAGCTGTTTTATTTTTTTACGCAAAATCAAAGAAGTTTGAATACTGTTTCTTGTAATACCTCCTGAACAGTTCCTTGATTTTTAATCATCTCCATCATCCGTAGCCCGATGAAGTTGGGCTACGGATATGACCTATATTCCTGGGCTACCCTACCTATTATAGGTACCTAAGTAGTATTATAAGTACCTAACTGATGCTGTTAAACACTGATATGACTTATAATAATTAAGGAGTTACTGGAAGGTTTAATCACTGGTCATGGTAGTAGGTAGAGTTTGAGAATTGGCACCTTTCCATTCGCCTTTCTAACGGACGCAATATTTCGGTAACTTGATTACATACCCGTTAACTTTAACTACGACAGTCTTACCTTTCATTTTTTTCTTTTATCTAAGGGCTATAGCTTGCAACAACTGTGCAATATCAATCAGTGTTTTATTGTGTGCCAACAAAGGATACATATTGTAAAAATATCTAAGTAAATTTATTTTACTAGCTCTAAAACAATTACGTACTTATTAGTTGATGCCTATTCCTAATCCTTATCTGTAATGCCGTCATAGTCAGCCATGAAAAAAAAAACAACACGTGCGTTGCAATTGGTGTGTCTCTGTGGACAATAAAAAAGATCTATTCGCTCATTATAAGTGACATGTTGGTAAGGAGCAACGTTGGGACATCAATAGACCACCCGGTCAACGATGCGAGCTGTCCCAGAGCGGCTAATTGTCGCGCATTAACGAGACGGTGTCCTCAATACGGCAGCCGCGCCCGCGCCACCCCTAAGGATGCCCATTTCCTTGTAGCTGATTACCGCTCACGGACTAAAAAAGTACAATCATAGTGCTCTCCGGCGCGGAACGCACTGTCCTCATTTGAATACAAACGCAATGCGCGTGCGCACACACCCTTAACTGTACACGAAGCGCACCCTGCGCTCGATTCACGACTTTAAGCTCATCGCATATCAGTCGGAAATCACTCGCCGACGATCCACTACGTGCCCTCTTTTCGAAGTTGAAAGAAGAGGGACTCTCGCATGCGAGAACGGGAGAGAGCTACTCCGAGGGGGACGGAGGACGTTAAGGGCATTCACCCCGTACCCCGTGGGTTGCGACTAGCGGCTCTACAAATGATGTACAAGCACATAGATGCCTTTCTCTATTTAGGTGCGCACGAGTTTCGAAATAGTGGCCGTGGAACTTTTTGTTGGGAGGTGGATCCTGTTTGGGTTGCGTCAGAGCATGGCGATAAGTTCGGCTATTGCCGCGAGAATGTCCGCTACAGGTGTGCGCCCGCGCTCTCGGATGAGTTGCCGATGCCGCGCAGTCGCGCTCCCAACCTTTCCAATGACCATCTCGCTCGCCGGTCTCCGGTGCCGTCGACGCTGGCGACGCGGACAAATGTTACATACTCGGCATTTAGTAAACAATCGCGTGTTTGTTTACTTTTTAAATCAATTTGCATTTCCGTCGCAGCAGCGACGAGCACGTCATGATTCCTTACGTGCTCTTTCTTTCGTTCATTGCCTATGTCGAATATTTATTACACAAACACGTCTTTCAATATGTAGGATGCCTGCTTCCTCCGAGATTATGATAGAAACTGAAGGCTCGTTGATTATAGTCAATAATGAATCGTGTAACTGTTTAGCCATAAACAGCATGGTTCATTATTGCAACAGTGATTGGCTCCTAAACTTGAATGTATCGGGGTTAATGAAGATTCCAAATGCTAGTGCGAAGGCTCTGAAGATATTGAGCTAGGCATGGTACCTAATTATTTTCTCGTAAAATTTGTAAAACAAGAAAACGTTGGAACCCAGGTACACACTAATTGTTTATAATTACAGAAGTATCTTCTCTTCTCTAAAACTTTACGAACATTTTAAGACTCTTTGAGTTGCTCCGAAAAAATCTTGAAGGCTAAAAATCAAAACCTTAAACGAGCACAAAATCATCACCTATCTCTTTTTGATCTTTAGGTACCTACTTATTTGGTTATCGTGGACCTGCATCGTGAGAATCAAAACTTATAAACTAACAAATGGGTTAGTACTGTTCATAATGAAACTCAACTGTAGGGCCTACATTGTAGACCCCAGCTACAGTGTTGTAGCTAAGTGAATGGATAAGTACACCTCAAACAGGCTCAGCTTCAATTTTGTGTAGGATTTATTCATATTGTAACTTTTATAAACACTAAGATTCAAAGTACTTGTTATACGTAAGAAAAATATGAAATCCCCATCAAAGTACCGGAGTTCACATCACGACAGTCGACAGTTCTAGAACGGGTTCATTGTGAATGCATCCCGCTATTTGAAATCGATGCCACCCTGAGTCTTCTCTCATGAGTAGGTGCTTAGTGCTTAGGTACGTGCACTTCGATAGATTGATCTACGGGAACATGTGAAGCTCGAGAATGTATACTATACAAAATTTTGCAAGGGACGATAGTTGTTAATGATTTCCAGCTCTCCATTTTTAGAAATGGCTAGAAAACTACAAAGAAAATACTTTTTGGGAACACACTCCTTTTCCGCGGTGAATGACGTCATCAATTGGGAGCAGGGAGTTGTTCTATTTTTGTATTTTTCAGTTTACCTAAAAGTACCTACAATGCAACTTCCTAACTAGTAGCCCCTAGTAGGTAGGTGTGTGTTTATGTTTTCACGAACCGAAATTTAGAACGAATGCTTTCACCAATAATTTTATATAATAATTTTATTACTAGCCAGGGTAGAAGAGATCAAACATACAACAGGCAATCTCGATATAAAATATGCATGTAGTATAACAGTAGTTTAGCTGTTATCGATCCGCGCAGATAACTGGCTGCTGCCGTGTCCTGGGGTGGGGGTGGTACCCCCTCGATCGATGTATCGATAGTGCCCGCATCATGTAGCAGTTAATTATGACAGGGATGCGCCCCTACCTAGGCACGCTCGTTTAGGGCGATGGCGATGTGGAATTCGACTATACAGTCTGTGTTTACGTTTTAGGGGACTGGGAGGCATGTTGCTGGAGAAGTGAGGTCGGTGTATTTGCAGTTCGTGTCAGAAAATGTAAGGTAAGTGCACTACCTATAGACCGTAAAATCCATAGTACCTGCCACAAGCCACGAGAACTTTTTCTAAGTTATGTTTAGTTTCTGCCTTCATACATCATAGTATAACCACTTTGTTAAAGTTGAAATCATGAAATAAGCGACACAATTTAACTTTCTTGTAACACAAACCACCCAATCTGGATTTAAATTAATACGCCTAATTATCCGCGCATGTTCCTTCAAATTAACGTGAGTCGTGGTCAGTCGAAATAAAGGAACAAAACTTGAGAAAAATAACATCCCGGTCATCCCCCTTCGTCGGCGGCACGATCACAGAATATGTTGTTGTGCTACCTTACAGAAGTTTCACTTCACCCCAGTTACGAATAGAACTCACAACAAAATATAGGTCAAATTGTCACTCTCAAATGTTGCACTTGCATGAGACTATTTCCGAAGCTTAGATATAAATTCAGCTTATTTCGTTAACCAATATATTTCCTGCTTATAACTTTTTAAACTAACATGGTTGCGTTTACCTACTTAATTTTCTAGGAAGTGTTTAAGAAACAATTTTTTTAAGATAATTTATTTCATAAAAACCCAGGGGGAGCTATGATATTGTTATGATACCAATTAGGTCGAAAACTATCGCAATAAAGCTCATTTCACATTGGAAGTGAGTTTAGAATGACAGAGGCCTTGCAAAAGGTACAAAAAGAGCGCGTTCCCAGGAATGGCCGCGTCCCCTTCGAGAGAAGGGGCAGACAGACTCATCTCGTGGGAGATTTTCACGACGGGGTTCAGGTTGTTTTGGATTTGTTGTCGTTTTCGATGATTCTGATTTCTGATTTTATTTGAATCAAAATCTACGTTTTGAGTCGTAATGAATTAATATAACTATATTGAGATTGGACGACTGGCATCTATTTTGGTGCATCACAAATTTTGACCTAGGCTGTTTTATGAAATTTTAGAACATTTGAGTGCCTTTGAGTTTATTTTTTAAACGCATATTTTGGTTTCAATGTTAAACAGTAGGTATTGGATTGAAGGTTAGAAATTCTACCTGTTATAGCAGTTTGGAGTCTGCAGTTAGAATCTATATTCGTATTATGGAAAGGCATCAGAGCGGATCGGAAATATGAATGAACTCGGTCCCCATGTCGATGAGCGTGACTCATCGACATTCGTGACATTTGTTGTAGTGAAAGAAAGTCAATGAAATAAAAGAAGTTATTAAATGCACCCTCTCATGGTGCATTTCATCATTGGATGTCAATCATTTTTAGATGCATTGAACTCAATTCAACAATACCTACTGGCTATCTTTGTGAAACCATGAAGAATATGAAGACCTATATGATGAAGACTAAGATGTTTGTTACCGATTGGGCGATATAGTCGCTCAGCGACAAAGCCCTTTTCTTTTTTTTGTAAATAATAATAAGATAAGGTGCTTTGCTACTTTACAGCGATGACAAACAAGCTATTCTATGGAAACCGCGGGCACATGTCAATTGTCAAGTAAAGTCTCAACGATAAGGGGCACTTCATGTCATTATTTACGTCCCATTGAAACCGGCAAAACATCCCATTGAAACCTTTTCTAAATTACTCAAACATTTCCTTGTATTTCTCTAAAAGATTGCACATCTATTTCGCCATAAATAAAGTGCAATATGTTCAGATAAAATCTACGAATTTCGGTTGAAATAGTAAGTAAATAAAAAGTCAAAATACCTACTCCCTAATGACATGAGCTCAAGCGTATCTGTATTTTGCTGCTCAAGGATAAAATAGGTCTCACTGAGGTGGGTTCGTTTCCCACCCAGGAAGATATCCATTTGATAAACATCGATGTTTTCATATACAATTACAAATCTACAGTTCGAGTCACTTGAGCTGACCACTAGCCCTGACGCACTCACACGATTCCATTCACAATAGACTGGATGCAGTAACATAGGGTAGCTACTTACCTACTTAGGTGTGAGTGGGATCAATAGCCCCAATAGACGTTAAAAAATACTTACCTACCTACATAGAAGTAGGCAAGATAGCTTTATTCTGTGGTTTCGTCACAATATGTGGAAACAGGCACTTGTCGCTAACACCGATAAGGGAAGGGGCGCCCCGTATTACCGAGGGGAGTGTGTGGTTTTGTTTTAATATTAATAGCGATAAACATTGACACTCGTATCGAGTTTCCGTGGGGGCGTTGCATTTAATCACTTCAGCTCTGTAGTGTAGGCGATTTGTTAAATCGAATCTATGAACCAAATCACAATCCCCATTGTAATCATTGTAGTGAGATCTTGTTGTTTTTATGTTTATGAATTTTACGTTGTCTCTATCAGCATTTATAAATCATAAGTAGCTACACATATTTAAGTACTTGCTGGTACCTGCGACTTCGTCAGCAAAATAACATAAGTATGTACTTGAAAACCTACTTTATTCTTTATTCTTTATAAATATAAAAAGCAGTTTTGACCTCGGTGGTATAGATGGCGTTCTAACCGAAGCCAAGGAAAAAGTATTTTAAAATCATAAACAATCTTAACTTCGGATGTATTGATGAGTGGGAATATACATGTTACATTTTATCATTTATTTTATAATCATTTATCTGGATTGCATTTATTTTATAATCATATAAAAAATCTGGATTGCAAAAAGTGGCGGTCACCCATCATCTTTATGACCGCGCCCAGCCCTGCTTAACTTTGTTCCCCATACAAACTTGCAACCCTTATTTTCTCGCCCCCTTATGATTATTTACAAAAAAAAAGTAGCCTATGTCCGTCCCTAGCGTACCTATAATCTTTATCCAGGCCAAATTTCAGCTTAATCTGTTCAGCGGTTTGGGCGTGAAAAGGTAACAAACAGACAGGCAGAGTTACTTTCACATTTATAATATTATAGTAAGTATTTTATTTATTTTATTTTATTTTATTTTATTTTATTTTATTTTATTTTATTTTTATTTCCCCCAAGAAATCATGTGCCGCAGTACTTGACATAAAATGTATGTAAGTACTTAATTTCCTTCCGATCAGGAAGTCTATAATTTCCAAATAATAAGTACCATTAGTCGCAGGCATAGGTGGAGTCTAAGCGCTATCTGCCGATTTGATTTATATTCTATTTCGATATATAGGGTGGCTTATCCTCACTTGACGCCCTGAGTCAAAAGTCAATTTTTTTTGTAGTTTTTAAAACGTAATTATATAAGCTGTGTCACCTATGTTACCTTCCTTCGGTTCTAAGTAGGTATTTACGTACCTAATTAATTTTATCATTTGGTCAGTCAGTTTACGATATAATACATAGGTAAAAAAATACTGGTAGGCAAAATGTTTTGCAGGCTGCTCTACTACTCTGAAATGCCTGCAATGTGTTTTATTAGTCGGACTTTAACCGCCAACATAAAACTTTTTTTTGTATAAATTAATAATGAACATGATCAAAACATGATACTTTTCTTTTACGAATTAATTGACCTCTTTGATAGCCATAAACCAAGAAATTGCATTGAACCTCTTTGATAGAAACCACCCCTATGATTCACCCTCGCGTGACGTTTTAAATAAGTGGTAATTTAAAAAACAATTTAATGCAATAAGCATTTCCCGGGATCAATAAGGTTGGGAATTGTTTGTATTTTAAGTTGATTGTTATAAAGCACCATTAGGCTCTAAGTTCAGTTCAATTTGAAGGATTGTGTGCGCGGGCGCGGTATGCGGGTGGGGTGCGATGCTCATGTTTTTATTTCAATGCTACCCGACGGAGGGTGCCTTTGTTTTTTTGTTAGGCTATTAGTATTTATAAAGGGCTCGGTTGAAGTGCTCATTTAAATTGCACGAACTTGAGTTTTAACTCTCACCACACCAAACCGACTGTGATACAATAATGACGATGTATTCAACTTGCAGGACTTAACTGGATCCTGACACTCAATGATAACTATGTTACGATTCGACGAATTGGTGGCTAAAAATTACATAATTATTTGCTACGAGTATAACCGATAGAATATGAGCTTATCAAAAATTTTGATAGTGAGGACTAAGGGTTCCGTAGCCGAATGGTAAGGCACTCCGGCTTTAGGAGGGTCGTCTGACCGTTGCTGGTTCGAAAACCGTCGAAATCGAAAATTTTGATAAGACTTTTCATTTCATTTCTCAATAAAAATTACAATTTACAATTTAACTAAATGTTAGTACTTACCTAACAATTTAATGTATTTAATTGTGTGTTAATTATTTATTCAGGATTTTCCTTCGTTAGTAAGTACATAGGTATTTAAATGGGGTTCTTATATAGAATCATTCTGATGTTGAACATAACATGAAAAGGGAAAAAATCTGACAATTAATTATGAATGTTTGATGCGATCATAGAAATAAATCATTTTTTTTTCTAAATTACTGAACTTTGACGAAGTTGCGTGCAAGGATGCTCTTTCTAATGGAAACGTGTAACAAAGTGCAAATTATGTTTTTATAATGTTACGCACTTGTTACTACCCTACCTTAACGTCCTGTGGACGAACCATTTACCATATTTTAAATATTTATTTGAATCAAGGGTGACTCCATGGGAGAGTGCCCCTTCGTGCTCCAGTACCTTCTACCCGTGGAATTCCGAAAGAATATTAGGGTGCTTTATTAACTTTCTGATTTAATTGAGGAAGTCGGCTTTGTGAATTGATTGTGAAATGTTTATGAGAGGAAACTCGCTGACAGCGTGGGGCATCAACTTGAAATGATGGAAAACAAGTAAATTGTAGTTGTAGGTCGAAGTTGTCTTAGGTATCTAAGATATTATCTTCAAATACCTAATTGCTTGGTCATAGGCAGTTCCAAGGATCTTGATAGTGCGTAAGGACTATTTTCCTAATATTTTATTACAACTTATCACAATGTAGGTAATAAATAAGTGCAAATCTTTATCGTGAATTTCTTGGTCGTTTACAATCAGGCCTTAGAGTGAAGGCTTTTACGCAAAGTACTTCGCTTTGCATTTACAATTGTAATAAACTTTACAAATTTCATTACTTTCCTTAAAAACCAGTCGGGGCCAGTCGGCTGGGCACGTACCTGAGAGGGTCGTTAGAAGGCAAAACAAAGAAATGGAGTCCTTGTCCTCCCGGACTCGGAGTAGCCCTTGGGTTGTTCACAAAGGGCTGTGATTGCGCCGGGTGGAGGGGGGGGGGGTGCGCGGGGGAGGTGAACGACCTCGCCCCGGGGTGGCCGCCCCCTGCGTCCGCGCACGCTTGGGCGACGGTCTGTGACGTCCCTCATTCCTATAGTTGGTAGGTTCATAAAATTGTTTCATGGTCAGACAAATCTCAGAATAATTATTAATGGAGCGGTCAGGTGCATGTTGATACAGATTTTAAACATTTTTAATAACAGGATATGAACTTTAGCTGCGGTACATTGTGGAAAGGCTGAGTTCGAGGAGGATATAGGCCGGCGATCCATTTCTATTGCAATTTTTGTAGCCCGTTTACAGGCCTCTATGAAACGAGAATGTCTTAATAAAAGTTCAAAATCAAGACTTTATATCTGGTGATGAGACAGACTGGTCTTTTACTATATTTACAGGATTACCCACTGATACATTTCCCAATAATAGCCTTACCTTATGTCAAATAGCTCATAATCGTCTAATCAACAAATTATAATAATAACTGCAAAGCTTACTTAGCCCATACATTCTCCAATGGCAATTATCTAGAACTAAAATTGAGAGAAAATGAAAAAAGATTTTCCCAGCGCGCTAACAAAGGCAGCGTTGTACCTATCTGCAACATCCATTAGTTCAATCAGTGCAGAGCAAGGAGCGCGACGCGGCCCCCACCTGTATCCCCCTCGGCGGAAGCAGGGGCCCTGCACAATCAAACGTACCCTCTGATGGGCTACTGCTTATTGTCTGTCTTTATTGATATGGCTATCGACCCCATTATATTACATCCTTTATTAATCTGAAAATTATGTGTGAAGTATTTAAAAAAAAGGGCTTGGAGTAAACCTTTGGTAGGTACCAAGCGACATAGTGAAGGTCGTAGGGAATGTTTAGACGCGAGAGGCGCAAGATAGAGGACTGGCATAAAAGAAGGGAGGGCTATACCCAGCAGTGGGTGTTACCAGGCTGAGATGATGATGAGGTACCAAGCGAACAAAGGTGGGGGGTGGAGGCAGATCTTTTTTCTGAAGAAGTTCAATACTTTATAACATAACAATAATACACATACCTTAGCCAGAATGTTAATTACGAGGTGTGCTTCTGTCTGGAAAACTGCACATAGGTAGGTACCCACTGCGTAACGTAAACTAAACTGTAAGGGCCTTACTAATAAACGTGGTATAAAGTTATTCCTCGGAATAATATACGAATAACCATATATTTTGACCGTTTACACTCAGGAATAACTTTATACTACGTGTATTAGTAAGGCCGTATGGATTTATGGCCATTATCCTGAACCTACTCGTAATTGGGCTCTGTACATAGGTAGGTAGGTACTTTACAATTGATATTGTAAAATACCTACACCTACCGTGTACCACAAGGTAAACTCTACCTACATAGCTGCTACGTAGCTGTACGAGTAAAAGCAGCTTTAAGTTTACCGACAATACAAATGTATTGTTTGACACCCCTCAGCTTTGTCACCAAACCTCGTCAAAGCTATTGTCGATGCCCCCGTAATCATTCTAGGGTAAATGTCCGTTTCCGCCGCAATTATTCAGTTGGTGGTTTCTGTAAACAGCTTGGTTTGCTAGGGTGGGTTAGTGGTCAACGTTTGGAAAAATCCAATTTCATTCAAACTGGTAATAACTTCATTCATGCATATTGAAGCTTATGGGTAGTTAAGCAGGCACATAAGTAAATGGATGTCAATTTTTCTGATAAGTAAGACTAACTTTGTTACAAAATAAGACAATCGTTTTAAATGATATCCGGAATAGAAATAGAATCATGGCATTGCCGTGCAGATTGTTGTAAGGTCAGTCATGGATTGCTTACTAACAAACCTAGTCGCCCTTCTGTACTCTTAAAAGCTTTGCACATTGTAGGTACAACATCAATTTAGATGCCTACTTGATTGAAAAAAGGTTAACAGCTACGAAAAAAATCAATGTTTCTGTTATGGCTAAAGTGGCTTTGGGTTATGTGCTAAGAATTAGCAAAATACCACAATTATCTTTAAATCTCCTGTTGAATGCAAGTAATACAGCTATTTTGTCGACTGTACCAAGGCATTTTTGTTTATCGTACAATCACGCCAACTCAATAACTGCCTAATTTCCCTTGCTTCTATCCTGGAAAACTTAAATGAGAGCTTCGAACCTTACTTCTGAACGAAAACAACCGGATGAGAACATTTTTAATGACTTTTTGAAAAAACTCTGCGAGATAGTGCAACTTTGTTACGTCAATATATTTGCATATATTGATCACAATTCCGTGTTTTTATCTATTTAGCAGCTTTTTGAGCATTGTTTTAGGAAGCCTTTATGTCCATTGTAAAAATGCCCGAAGTATTTTTTTCAGGCAGTAAACGAATCAATTAACTTCGGTCATTATTATTATTATTATTATTTATTTATATGAACAAAAAAGAAAAGGGCTTTGTCGCTGAGCGACTATACCGCCCAATCAGTAACATCTTGGCTCAGTCTTCTTCTTCTTCTCTCTCACTTCACTTCTTGGTTTCTCGGTCATATAACTGCAAAAATGAACCTATAGTCAAACTTCAGTTTCGTTTCATTCAGAATCGTGATCTCAATTCAGTTTCAGTTCTTATAATCTGTTTCTCTAAAGAAATTGTAAGAAAATGAGGTGGTCTGTACGATCTGACTGTAGGATCGTACTTATCGTGCCGAGTAGCGGTCTGACCTTCTGATTATTGTAGGACACGTTCGCCCCTCGTGTCCTGCGTGATCTTCGCTCCACCGCTCTAAACAACGTGTTTCGCTACGTGCACTAAATGAAATGTTTAGAATTGATATTTACAACCCACATCTTTTTGATTTTACCTTTTATATTTTACGTTTTGTAGAATCAAAATTCGAAAGCACAACTAAATCGTTATTATTATGAGGTATTAATATTTCGGTTTTGCCAAAATAATTTAGAGGCTTATTTTGATAATCTGGTATTTCAATTTTCATCCTATTTGGAAAGTCTTGCACGTTTTCATGGCTAACCTTCGATCATATATCTCAATCGAAGGTGTTAACAGTGAATGTGAAAAAACGCTTCTTGTTGGCTGTGGACCAAATCTATTGTGTTTTGCTCTTGCACTTGACTTTTGTTTTGTAGAAAGAACGTATACCTACTTCAGAAGAATGATTAATAGGTATATTCTTATTCTTATTACTGAACCAGTCATAATCCGTGATTAGAGAAGCAATTCATAGGTACCTAACCTTTGCTGTTTTTATTAGTCTCCGATATTGAACATTTTGTATGGCTCAATTCGTTTTTTAAGTCGCGATCAAATCATGGTCTTAGAAATCAGTCTATTTTACTTTATCTACTCATAATATAGAATCAAAGGTAACAGGAAACTTAGAGAATGGTTACTCGTTTATAAACCGTTTATTTTGTGAAATCTTACAAACAAGGACATGTAATTATTAATTAGGTAAGTACTTAATGATTTGTGAGCGTGAAATTAAAGTCATAGGAAACACATCCTTGTCCCATTTTTTGTCACTTAGGCTAGCACTAGACCTATCTGATTAGAATCTGAGGCTGAGTAGTTCTTAGTAGTGCCAGTATTTCAGTTTCATGTTTTGTTTTTTTGCAAATAATGTACGACACAGCCTGCGGCTGTGGTTGTTTGTCGCTTGGTCTCGGGGGTCAAGGCAAACGGGTATTTTTTACAAACTGTTCTTTTGCATTAGACCCTGATCTCTTAAATAAACGTAAAAAAGCTCGTCTTATACTTTAAGGACACGATTGGTGGTTTGTATTTCCATAGGACATATCACAAAAAAAAACACTGCTACCTACTTATATGTTTTGTACTCAGTCTCTGGCAATAAAAGGTTAAGTTTATAAGCTGATAACTTTTAACAGATATTTTACAGCTGCAGTCTATGCATAATGCATGATAATATTTGAAGTAGGTATCTTCTACTGCTTTGAGACTGAGAGCCACATGTATTAGTTTACCTACGCATGGAGGAAAGAAACAAAACCGACGCGACGGTATCCCAACATAAATCGTGATCCTAAACCTGTGACAACAGCTAGGTACTTTGGACTACTTTGGATTACCTAACCTAGTAGGTAGACCTAACCTAAGTATATCCTTCAGTTGCTAATTTAATCAGCAAACCTTTTAATAATACGCCACCATGAGTCGTGCGTAGGTAAGTCCTTCATCTAGCCAACCGGGTAATTTTCTCGACTCTACATCGCATGATGACTGTTGTGTCATCAAGTAGTGTAAATTTTCCTGTGATCGTGTAGTGTACTGTAGACCGTAGGTACTTATTGTTGTAGGTATTGTGAGGCAGGGTGGAGTAAAGCGGGGTGCGGGAGGGGGAGGGGGGGAGGCAGAGGGCGCGGCGGACGCGCACCCGCCGGGGCCTCTCGCCGCATGCGCCCGCGCAACCAATTCGCCTGCGATCTATGACGCTCGAGGGCGACTTCGACTCTCCGGGGGACTTTTCATTGTCGTTGACGTCACCTGATTGAAATCTATTGTAACCATAGGACGATTAAACAAAGTGCGATGTCGAATCGGTGCGTATGCGTTGTAGGTACTTGGGTAAGCAACTCGTTGCGGAGGAGGACTACAATGGTACTTAGCATCTCCTTGTTGCAATTATTAGATTTTTCTTCGATTTTATGGAAATAGAGTTAAATTTTAAAATCTCTAAGTATCTCAATTTCTATGTTTGTTATACACAGGTACCTAGGTAGTCCTTCATCTCAACTCAAGTAGAGATATGTATAACAAGAAAAGATAGATAATTTCCATTATCATTAGCAGGCGCAATGAAGCCTGCCATATGTGGCGGCTGTAAAACTGCGAGCTAGCAGCCTGCGCGGCCCGTGGACAGCTTCCAAAATGTCCGAGTACCGTGAAGCCCTTTCTCTAATTAAACATTCCTACTTTTACGATATGAACGACTATAATACCTGCTGAGAAGTAGGAAATCTAACGGTGCCAAGAATGATGAGTGCGGCTGTTGCACACGTGTGGGACGTGTTTGCGCAAGGCGACTCCCAAAAGTTGCGCCTCGGATGTCGTTGGCCATTCGGAGCAAATCACTTCGAATCGAAATGCAAGTCATTTTAGAAAACATTTTGAGCTCACGGTAATTTATATCGCACAGGAAAGCGTGCATAGATCGGTCGGTAGAACTCTTTTAATTCTATTGGTAAGGTAGCGTATAAACAATTTCACCGTGATTCTTGAAATCTAAAGGATTTAATAAGTAAATAAAGTGCTTCCTCATTACTGCAAGTAGGTACTTAATATTAGATGTGAAAAAATTGTACCTAAGATTTTCCTAGTTTGAGTTCAATTGTCTGTGGTCTTTTGAGGGAAGCGCGGAAAAGCGTAGTTCGATTTACCTGGATGGATGCCCTCGGCTCACCTGCGGTTGCGGCCTCGCTACACGTGGATCGCTTGCGCAACTTGCCTGCGTCGCTTTCCTTACGGTCACTACCCTTCACGCAGGGACAGTTACCGAGATTCTTTGTAGATTTTTCTATCGTCGACGTTAGATTTAGTTTGAGCATTATAAGTGGGTTCAAAGAGAAGTGGATTGGTGGGTGATCTGTGTTCTAGTCCTAATAAACATAACCCTCATATTTTTTTTGTAACTAGAATTTCTGTTTGTGCTATGTCTTGTGATTTGTTTGTGCTGTTTATGAAATGAAACAAGATAACTTTGTTATCGTCACATTTTCCAAACCATGGTTATCTTTATGGCACAATGTCTAGACTAAAGTGCTATCAAGATCAGTATATTCGGTAATCGAACTTGCAAATTATGCTTCGGGAACAGATTCAAAGTTGGGGTGGTGGTTAAAACGAGTGCTGGTGCTACAAAATGTGAAGGTCACAATTATCATACAATGGCAACGAACTGATCTGTATGTCACGTCGCGTCGGTGCTTCCAAACGGTGACAGTGTTATGTAACTTTATTACCTACAACACAATCCACTGTCTTGTTTTATTATCGCTTTTTGGCCACTTCTTGTCTGCAAACTTTGCAAATGTTATTTACTCATTAGGTATCTATATTATATATTATTAGGTACCTATTACCTACTTATTATTTTATATTAACATCACTTTTAAATTATTTGTGTCAGCGTAGTAAATGATCAACAGAAATTTAAAAGATCAGCGTTTTGTTAATTGCATGATCATATTATTTCAAGTTCATTAACTTTACTTGTTTGTACCCAATTCTCCCGAAGTAATTTTATTTTATTTTATTTATTTAGGACATCCAACAGAAAAACACAATAATTGTATAAACTTAACTAAGCTACTTATATCTAGTGTTTCCCCAGTAATAGGATGCCACAGCATGCACTGATATGGACTCAACTAAACTAAAATGGTAGTAATCGTGTGGTAGAGCACGATTAGGCCTGGGCTGTTCAGATACTTATCTCAATCGTAGTCTATTATGTAAAGATTTAAAACTATTAGCTCACTAATTAAAGAGGCAGTCAAACAAGTCAATGTTCATTCGACAAGTTTTCAATTTTTCATTAGTCTGCCTGTGAGAGTTTTTGAGAGACGATATTTACCCAAAATCCAAATTATAAAAAATCACCGATACGCGTGTCGAGGTGGGTCGATGACCTCATGAGGAACCACCCTGATTTCACATTTTCCGTCTCTCTCTTTCTAAGCTGAAGTGACTACAGCCGCGTCGCTCGGTCGGTCCATTCTCACGTGCGCGCGCGCAGCAATACCGAACGCTATCAAAAGTTCTATCCCTCTCTAGGAAACAGCAGTTTGACTTTGAGCAAAGCCTTTGCCCGCGACATGCGTGGGTTTCAAGGTCTATTTATGCTAAGGATCAAGATTAACAATAAAGTGTGGTAACTTTTTATCTTTTTATGTATCTCCATGGATATAAAATAGGTAGGTAAGTATATAATATCTTTGATTTCCATAATGACATTGTGTTCATAATGACATTTTATTTGAACTTCCCGACTAGCTAACAACGTCTCATAACGTCCTAAATCAGTATTTCCTTAACTCCAATAGAGCATTTTGTAAAATAAAAACATCAAACTTCAAAACTAAAGAGAAAGGCTTCTTCACAAAAAGTTCATAAAAGTAGGCTTACCTCAATTCGTACAATAACACTCAGCTGAGCAATTAATCTTCATAGTTCGACATGAAATGCATATTCTCATGCGTAACAGATCCCTTTTCTCGTAGCCCGTGAACCGAGCCGCTCACTTCGCATCTACCGTGGAAAACTTGTAGGAAAGGCACACTTTTTTCTAACACCTGCTTGTCGCCCCATTCTTTTTAATTTTATTCGCCGCTCTAGGCACTGAGAACACATTATATACCGCTAGTCTCGCTCGAATTTACCCGAGTTAATTTTCTATTCTCAGTTAATTTAGCACAGTTCACTTGGGTGTGACTATAAGGAAGTAACTACAGTTTAACATTGCATTGTTGAAAGAACTATTCATATAAGTAGTACTTACATGTTTCGATTGACATTGGTATCTTTTTGTAGCGCAATGAAATTAGATTTGCGGTCGATGCTACGCCGTAGCACTAATACTTTACAATATTTACATCACGATTATTTCATTACAGTAGGTACGCACGTGGCTGTTTATTAAACGAAGTGTGTAATCATTCAAATACTTAATACTTATCAAAACATTTGCAAAAAACAGTATTTTTAAGTACTTACCTACCTATAATACGCCTACATTTATGAGTAACCGGTGTCATAAAGGTAGAGCGTACAAAAGAAACATTGTACACGTTCATTTGACGATCTCATTATGCGATTCTGCCAGTGAAGCGCAGATTCGCGATTGGCTATGTGTAGTCATGATAAATGAGGTAGGTAGCTCTTCAAGGTCTCACGTTGTAGTGGATGCGGCTTGAGATTATCTATACGCGCATATCACACACAACCAATTTAGATGACTCTGTGGGTTTGTAGATTTATGCACCAAAATTGAGCCGTGGATCACACGATACTAACTAAGCTTTGATCCATGCGCAAAAATAATATAATATACCAAGTCCACACACAATCTCGTGTAGATGGAAAATCTGGAGGTTCTTTTTATATATACCATCAGCAAATTTTGACTGCACACTCAGTGTTTTACTTACATCCGGTACTGACAATGTTACTTGAATTCATTAATTATACACCGCTATTGACTACCAAAAAAAGTTTAAGGACAGTTGCAGCAGATGCATAGTTTTTTTTATATTGAACTATCACAAAGTTTCTTAATCTTAACTATGCTCTCATATTATCCCCAGTCAGTAAAACCGCAGTAGCTATCATAAATCCTCCAAAATATTTTCTCTATTTTTTTTGAATTTTAACTAAGTACATAAATCAGACACCGAGACCATGGTTTAAAACTTTTTTGGTAATAAAAAATAGGGGTGTAGGTAAATACGTCAGTACTATTCATCGGTGCGGATCCGCTGTACCGCATAATTTTGAGTCTGAAGAAACAACAGAGATTATTTTATTCAATTAAATTCAAAGAATATATATAATGGCACCACGAAATCGGTGAAACTACAATTCCATAATCAAGGGCCTTTAAAATTAGTAGAGTCTAACGGAAAATCATAGCCTAATGGATTTCTGGAGAACAATTGAACAAATGCACGCGTGGGTCATAGGTTCTTGCTATTAGTCCTACCTACGTAGGTATTAGTAATCTTTGAAATCAATAATGTTCTAAGCTGAACGGAACGCTCGGTTAATTTCATATCGTAGTTTTCTATAAAGAACGCCTTGTTCAATATAAGCTTGGTCTAATGGTAGATTCATTTGACCTTGAAACTTGCTTCTCGATGACACATCGAAACAGCAAAATGTATAATATTTATTCGTTTATTGAAATTTTAATACTTACTGGCTAGATGAAATTGCATTTTAATTGCATTATTCAACTAAGTCGACATAGAACTTAAGCAGGTACTTAAGTTCCATGTCAACTTAGTTAAAAAAGAAATTTGAACGCTATTGGAAAAATCTAAACACACACACAAGCAGTTAACATCAGAACCCTGTGGCCACTCACATGACTGCGTATCCCTAAGATGTGTTAGACGTTTTCTCAGGTATTTATATGTAGGTGAGTACCTAAGTATTCTAATTACATTTTAGACTAAAATCTTAACAGGTTCAAATAAGCTTAGGTACTTATATGCTTTATTGAGGTTAAAATAAGTTATTAATATGTATAAAACGCAGGTATTTGTGATGAGCTCTATATTTTCCTACTAAGATAACTATAGTATCTACCAGATAAATTATTATCGTTCTTGTCCTGTAGTGTTACGTCACGTCACGCCATGCGGCATCGCCAAGCCGCTATATGGATGTGAGAAATGAGAATTGACTGCAATAAACTCACTAACAAACCCCAAGTAATAAACGTTAGAACCATGGATTAGAACGTTGTTACTTCATTTGAAGCAACGTTTGAAGATACTGCCTATAAACGGTTACCGAAGAGAAACGTGCATATTAAGTATTATTATTATTGTTTGTTTTTAATTTTTAGTCTCTTGTCTTGAAATGACAAGGAGTTTACGTTTTCCGCGGGCTTTTGGCCAAGGATTAGAATTTCCGGACAATGCGACAAGTGTTTAAAATAACTGCTTTTTGTAATTGAATGTAAGTGAGTTTGTGAATATCAAGGCTCTATAGGCTAGTGTGTAGAGTATATGGGATGACGCCAGTTGAGGAAATAACTTTGTTATTATTTATTCAGATAACATGATCCACTTTACACGTAAAAAAGACCAGAAGAATATAAATGCAATGAGAATGCAATTTGGACGAATGGTTAATGCAATCTTTAAATTACTTATGTTTTTTGCTAAGTCAAAAAGCATTTACTCAGTAGGACCGCTGGGATCACTTAGAAATAGTTATACTACTAATTTTACTCCTGTTCGTTCGCGACCAATATCGTGGAATCAGGCCAACAAACACGGTTTGGGGCCTAGCATGTGGCTAGTGCTCGGCGATAATTTCAACCAACCAATTAACTCAGGCCATTACCTATATATGTTGTTAGGGGGTAGGGTAACCGCAACTCAAAGGGATTATTTATTACCTACTCTAGTGCTTTTCCAGCACCTAACTCATTTTCTTTCAGATTATCAGTATCAAATCAATTAGGTAAATTCGCAAAATCGTAAAACAAATATTACGAATAGGGACGTAAAAGACAGTCCTAAAGTGGAATAGAATACTTAAAAAATAACTCTAGGTGTGGACGTTTCTTCATTAGCATTGTAGAAGGGGTAGAGATCATTTCAGGTAAACGTAAGTCGATCTCTCCAATCTTGGGGATAGTTAAACTAATAAACAACTATTGACTTTCTTGTATATTTATTACCCAACTTGAGTCATAAAATCAATTTCTCCTGCTAATGGACAATTGATATGAAACTGTCTTTACCCTAATGTGCACAAAGCTATCTTCTACGCTGCGATCTTTTGCTATGTTTATGCTTTAAGATTTTTAACAAATCGTGTAATTTTTTTTAAATGGTGAAGAGGAAATATTAAGAGAATATCGTGAATTCTCTAGTCGTTCCGGCTTGTCCATTTCTGCTTCATGCAGGCACTTGAGACTTCTAGAACCCTTCTTAGAAGGGCTTGCTTGATAATTTCATAACTGGAGTTTTAATTATTGTTATGAGCCCGAAGACAGTCGAAGATGATGCGGCAGACCCAGGAAAGGCAAATCATCTTACCTATCTATAATCAAGAACACAAAATAGTCTGATCTTAAATGCCATTTTACTCTATTCTACTTCACAGACAGGGTGGTTTGCTAAGCAGGATTAATGGATAGATACAAACTATTACCTTATTTTATCATGTAATTCGCCCCTGCGAGATACGTAGCTGACCTTGATGCGTGGGAGCTAGAAATCGGCCCCTTGCGCTGACGCAATCCATTCGGCTCCACTCGGCATCATTCGTGCCTTCGTTACTCACCACCGGCACTGGTCAGCACTGCAGCAGCTCATCTCAGGTGCCTATAGTTTTGCTGTTTCATTAAGTTCTTTTCGTATCACTATTTGAACTAACAATGGGATGAAAATAAAAAAAAAATGAAAGAGGCTCCTTTCATGCACTTGACACCAGTGTCATAGTCAACCACCAACCACTATGTCAACCGCTATGAATAAGAACAACCACTTCCTAAGTTTTCAAATTGGCAGTAATGCTCAGAGTGTTCATTCTCGAATAGCAAATCACTGTAACAATAGGTATACCATTTCAATTGAACAGCTTGCATGAAACTCTTGGAAAAATTACTTTTCTAGTATGAAAGCTTTCCATTAAGAACCTGCCACATAAACCATCAAACAATCGTATATCACAGTTTTGTTGACTTGTAATAGTTTAAGCGCCATTTAGACCGTACCATTCTTTTTTAAGAACTTGAGAAACTTAACAATACTACATACATATGTAACTAATTACCTAACATCCTGTAAATAAATAGGCATAGCTACCTATCCACTTCCATTACAAAAATATTCGTCACCAGATGGCCACTGACTCATACGAATTTACTTATTGTTTTTATTATAACTGAACATTTTATTCCACGAGCTATTTCCCTAATCTATTCTTCCTTTGATTCTCCCATGTGTTCTCCCATATTGAGTAATGTAATAATGAGATCCTAATTTAATAATAGGACCTCATTTGCGATTATCTAAGTAGGTAAGATGAGTCAAGTGCGTTGCTCAACTGCTCAATACGGTAAAAAATCCGATATCTTGATATGTCATGTCTAATCAGGGACACCTGTCGAGGGGGCTGATCGTAATCTTTCGAAAGGAACCACGAGAAACACTTACAGCTGTAGATCTATCAGTATAGTACGAGTATCAGTAATATAGTAAATGCTGACCTATTTAATAAAAAAAAAAAAAAAAGTATCAAAACGCTCTACAATCCAAATAAGTACCTACCTACTGAATTAGTTTCTTTAAATAAATAACTTTAAAAAAAACACTAGTGGTCCCATGAAAAAAATCACCTACTTTCACGTTGTATTTGAACTAGAAATAAATCGCGCTCTAGAATAAATCACCTGTATCGGTTTTATTGGAATAATACTACAGAAAGGTGCCTCCTGACACTCCATAAATCATCTAGTATACCTAAGGCATAAGTTATTAAATTAATACTTATACTTAGAAATACTGTTAATCTTGCTTAGATCAAAGCACAGGTATTTTTTGTAAAATGCGATCTTGCGACGAGCGAGCCAGATCATGAATAGGGCTTAGGCCGGCAGCAGGGATGTCCCGTTACGCGCTCATCACTAATTCCATCTCACGAAAGCCCAAGTTTTGACGGCGAATCAATTAACCCTAAATAATTTCCGGTGCGCGACGATAGGACGGTTATTTTAGGAGCTGCTAAATATTGCTGCAGGTGCATTCTATTTTACCATGAATTTTCTCCAAATACCTAATTTGCCTAGTAGATTAAACCATTAGGTTAAAAGTTTACCTACTGTAACTGCTTCGAATAAATATTATTTGAATATACTTAATTAGAATAAAATTCATTGATCCTACGCATCACAAACTCGCACAATATCCTCCTACATTGTGTCAAAAGGCATAGGGCGCAAAGCCTTGAAAGGATGGTTGAAACTAGAATGTGCCTTTAAGACCTGTAGGCGACGAAGGCTGAATCATAAACGGTAAGGTACTCTCATAGCCCTTCTCGGAACTGGGAAGGTCCGAGAGCCGAGGAATCAGGCCGCGCCACCGCGCCGCGTGACACACTTCGCGAGAATCCATCAACACTAGACTTGCATCGAGTTGCTAGCCTTTTAGAAGATCGATATCAAGTTTGTTAAAAAAAATTTGGCAACACTAATTATAACGTCAACTAGCTAACGTTTTAAAAAGTACCTACCTATCTTGCGAAGAAATTCCGTGATTACGTAAAATAAAATGGTCCAGCCGTAGCAGCCGCCGTGTGTTATTGAGATCTAACAGTAAGCACACGGCGAAAAGCGTCCGAATCGAGTCATTGAACCGAAAACCGACCGTTACCCGCACTGATTCTAGCAGGACGGCCCTTCTGCTACCACCTACAGGCCTGTGCAAGTACCTCTGCATCTATGAAGGTTCGTTCAAAAATGTGGCGTGGGTGGCCGAAGGCAACTATGTAGTGTAAGATAACATGTGAGTCTACACTCACCTACGTACTCAATAAAATGCGTAATATTATAACGAACATTTGTATAAAGGTTTATTTTGTTTGTTATTTATCCGTAATAAATTATCTGTATATTCAGATGAGTAAACGAAGTTAAAAAATATAATTAAGTAATTTAATAACGAAGGTATAATAAATAAAAATAACTCTCATCTAAGATGTGAGACGTTTGATGGTAGATGAGTCATGTACCATCTCTTCATTAGTGGATACATTCCGAAGAGAAATGCTCCTTCAAACACTGCAAAGCCTTATTGACTTCACTTCCATTAGATTTACCTACATGAAAGATGACACCCCAGACCGATAAGCCTACACCCAACAGTTATCTACTCATAGAGTTATTTTACCTCGCTAGAACCTCATAGATTATCAAAACAAAAAGTACCTACTTGCAGGCTTACTAAAGAAAGCTGCAAAAGCAAACAACTGCAAAGTATATTCTCCACAGCCTCAATAGAAAGCCAAAGGATTTCTTTTTGTTCACAGCTTTTACCACTTGCGCAGTTTTAACAGTTACCACCGACCGACCGTTTGTTGAGAGCCGTTACTGCAATTCTGCTTATCATTGAACACTCGAAACTATCAAAGGAGAGAAAAGCTAGCGCCGAAATAAATAATAGATTCATCGGTTGGCTTTGCGATGACCTATGTCTCAAATCTTCTAAACAATCCTATTACAAACTGTAGTATATTCATTGTGCGTATTGTACCTATCTAGATATGTACAATACGCACAACCAATTTTTGTCTAGCTGATGTAGCTGCGCAGAACCCATTTTTGATGGTGCCTAAAAAAACGAAGACACCGTTGTATAGCTGCCTTGATCATTCGCTTAGTTTGTTGCATCGTGCTATCTCGCTTACTACCAAACCTGCGCAATCGTTTAGTGCACCCTAACTTCAGAGAGACAAAGATCGGTTGTGCGTATTATAGCTCTGTGATAAGATGCCAGGATGTTTTTTGGCATAGTTTCCTAATCATTGGCAGACGATTCTTCAACTAAATGCGGTAGGTAGGTAGGGTATTCAACCAGTTGGTTTATTTGTTATACGATCGAATTTCTATCAAGGTAAGTAAGTATATGAAGATAAAAAAAACAATAAGTAAGTATTTTGCTATCGAATACTATAGAAAGCATTGATGCCAATTAATTTTAAGATGTCAATGTGCGGAATGTATCAACTTACTTTGGTAGCCCAGCAGCTGTATACATGAAACATGTAGGTAAGTAACCCTCAAAAGCAAAGCTGAAGCCAGCTTGATCTGACCTAAAACATCCCCGGCAAAATGCGGCACCTTTATTCCTCGGCATGTTTGTTATTAGGGGAAAGTGTGTTGGCAAGCTTTTATGCAGTCTGAAACTGGGTCAGCCGGCTGTAAGGACTTCAGCTAACGCTGGCACGATGACCTAGGTCAGGTCACCGCTGAATTATGGCTCTCGCTCCACCAATCGATTTTACATCGCAGGTGCGGATCATTCGCGGCATCAAACATGATGTTTTATATTAATATCAGCAGCTACACTATTTTATAAGTTTCAGGGTTTTTTTTCAGCCAACATTTTAATGTTGCTTTAAAAGTTGTGCCCATGCTTAGGGCACTTCGCATGTGACTGTTTTCCTATATCATGTTTAAATTACGTAGTACCTAGGTACCGCATCATTCGAGAGCGATGGAACCACAAACTTGGAGCAGTTTGTGCCAACAGATTAGTGTACCTACCTACTGCAGTGCAGTTCCTAATTCGAAGGCACCTCGAAGGTAAGTACTTCGATTTTTTACTGGTTATTTATCTACCTATGCTTATAATTTGAAAACACACGGAGTCCTACGCACATCAAATATGTCGTAATAATTAGGTATTTGATTTTATAAGTTTATTCTTTGTGACAGAACATTTGCAGGATCATTTATGTAATAAGTGCAAATTATAAGTAGGTACTAGGTAATTAGATAAGTTGTTCATCGGAGCATAAATAATCTCTGTTCGTAATAGCATCGATTATGACCTGTGCTATGACCATGATCTGTTAATGAAGGAACGAGCGGAGCGCTGATTAATTAATATCGTTTGTTTCGTGGATTGATTCAATAATATCAGGACATTATCTACTGAACGGTAGGTACCTACTACAAAGCGAATAGTAGTAGCGTAGTCGACCCCTAAACTTCTGAGTTTTTAATTATCGACTAGGTACTAACTGACTGATAAACGGTTCACGATACGAGAAGAGTAGGTAGGTAATATACAGAACATTTTCTATGTGGTTCAGACGCAGAGTACAATGTAGTTTCCTCGATTCCTGCAAGTCTCTCACGGTGTTCTTGCTCCCAGGACGCCGCCACCGAGCCGTCAACGTTGCCGTGTCCGTGTTTTCCACGATTCACTTTTGAAACTTTCTAACCCTGTGTCGGAGTGTAGCGGCATGGCAGGGAGGGGCGCGCGCGGGTGCCAGAGAGAGGGTACCGACCTCATTGCCCATTGCCACTCCTCCCGCCGAGGCGGCCAGGCCATTTTTATTAAAACACTTCCGACTAACATCGCGCGCGGATTTTTTTTCTTATCCTGAAACCTGCATTTATTATATTTAAGAATAACCTACAAACTTTAAAAAAGTGGAACTGTTCAATAAAAAATAATCTTTCCAAATGGAACTTTTAAAACTTTTGTGATTGATGAAGTGTATTTTGGATTTCACGAACTTAAAAAAATAAGTGCGCCCTGCGTTCTATTTTCCGTGTGGAGTCGGGTGGGTTCGGTTGCGAAAAGTGGCGGCGCTCGGCCGTCATCGGCGGCAGTCGCCGCGAGTGGGCACCCGTCCAACCCCGCCCGTGCAAAACAGAGACAGAAGTCACTGCTGACATGGCGACAACAAGAATGGATTGATGTTTTTCACGTGGAAAATTCATCCCTTCATTATATCTATCCATGCAAAGGTATGTTGCATGATATTCTGGAAATAATGCTGCTAAGGAAGTGTAAAGTTGCATAGATTTGTAAATCTTGTAGGTATCTAGTGAAGAATGGTTAGATGAATTCATATTTTTCTTGCAATTGGGTAAGCAAAGAATAATAGTGACAGTTGAAGTTGTCATATGTATGTACCTCTTTATGTAAAGAGCTCCTCTAATTTATTACCATGCAGGTTGGATAATTATTTCTTAAACTGCATAATGTACTTACCTAATTAAAATTTTAATAATACTGTCTTCATTCATATAGGTTCCAAATTTTTTTTATTTGAGTAAAACATAACCTATAAAATTACAATTAATAGGTAGGTTGATATTAGGGCTTACCTAACTTTTGTAAGTAGCTACCTACTTATCTATCAGCCATCATTCAAAACAACCCCTAGTTTGGTAACTTTTATCGAATTATCATTGCGTTGGAAATCCTGAAACTAAATATTGATTCACAAATAGAATCTGAGGGAACAAAATTATAATAATAGCATCTTAGTAGAAAATCGGCGCACAGCAGCGCGACCTGTGTCGGGGGTGTTATTCCTGGACAGAGAAAATCAATAAAATAGGTAGTAGGTACCTAATACCTACCTGGCTACAATCGTCATGAACATTCATTTGCATTAGAAGGGGAAGAAGATAGACTCAACAATAGGGACTCAACAAGGATTTTTGTAGATGATATGTTTCGGGAGCGTTAGTCATTTATAACCTAGACATTGGGCAGTCAAGCAATAAAAATGATGATCAAGAAATGAATATTTTTGCGTGCACCCTGCGCTGTATTATCCAGTGCCGCCATTTCGATGATGACGGCGTATTTTTTGTGAGATATTCGAGTCGCGGAGCGAGTAAGTGCTCGGCGCGCGGGGTTGCGGGCTGCGGCCGTCAGTCGTCGGGTGAGCGGGGTGCGACGCAAACGCGGACTCGGACTATGGCGGAAGGGCTGATCCTCATTCCCATAAAAGGGTCGAGTTGATTGTGGTGCAGATACGTGTGGTATGTTCCCCTCAGTTTGTGCAGTGATATAATTATTCCCGAACCGTGCTTATCTCGTCGCATCGGCTGAATTAATGTGGATATCGGAGGTAATAATGCCATTGTGATGACGTAATGTAACGCGCTCGACTGGGTGCGTAGTAATAATTTGAGCGCCCGTTCGTTTACTTATACCGCGATAACGTTTGTGGTCAGCACCTGTGGATGTGGACAGAAATGTTCGTGTTTTTTTGTTACGATTAAATTATTGTTACGATTGAATTAATTCGAGACGATTCTAATTGGAATCTGATTGGAATCGATATCGGAGTCATGATTTGTTGTCACGTTTATTTCGTAATTCATTCAGATTGACGAGCGAGGATTCGATTGTATTATTGCATACCTAATATAAGAGATATTTGTGATAGACGAAAATCATCGCAACTAGTAGCAGGATAGCTCTGTGTAGGTAGGTACATCTGCCTTAGCAGTTGCTATGTCTGACTACCTAAATATTTTCCCACTGCAGTGCGCTCGCTCGCTGCACGGACGGCCTCCTGGCCGAGCCCGACCGAGGCTAGAGCCGCCCTCCATTTTTTAACCTTGAAGATTTAAACACGGATCCAATGGAACATTACTATTTTTTGTAGGTATACGGCACTGCATTTTTTGCTGGTCTTGAATGAAAACATTAGGACTTTAATGTAAGAAATCCGAATTGGTACCTACATAAGTTCCTAGATAAGCATTTGTTTTTTATGCAGGGTTGGTTGTTTTGTTTCCATCTTTCATGGCAATAGGTAATTTTTCAAAATACCTAATTAAGTAAGTTACCTACCTGCCTATGAATCCTAAGCACCTCTATTAAGAGGTAACTACCAGTAGATAGGTCGTTATTATACAAACAAACAAACCATAGATGAAACCAAGATACCTACCTACTTACTTGCGTAAGTTTATTGATGTATATTAAAAGATTGAAGAAACAATTCTAAAATTAAGATATTATATAAAGCTTTAAAGCTTAAAAGCTTAAGCTTTTAAAATTTTAACTCATTGCACTGAATTTACTTAACATAAGTTGGGATTTTTAAGAACAACATACCTACCATGTTTTTGGTAAGAGAGGTATATATGCCTCCTAGCGCCATCTGACAACAGACGGAGAAAACTAAACTAATACAAAGATGCGCGGGAAATAAAATTGGTCTTTAAAATCATTGACATTTTAGACTTTTTTCATATTAATGGGTAACCTACCTACTTAGCTTATTAGAATTATAAGTTTAAGCAACTACATTTACCTGCTTTTTTTACTTAGACATACCTAAAAGATCAGTGATAAGTAATCATTTTAAGAAATAAAAAAATAAAAAAAATGTGTCTACCAGTATGTCTACCTAGCCATATCGCGTGAATTCCTCTGTGAGGATCTACTAGCGTGACAGATCCACAGTTGCTCATAATCGCACAATTTTAATCACATACTTTCTGCAGGCACTAATTTATGAATAACACGATATCAGAGAAATCTCGACTACCTGCTTTCAATTTTTGAACAATAAGTAGTTCTTACACCGACTTCGTTGTAACTCCAGAGTTCCCATACCTAATGGAGTCACTTTGCCCCTAAACTTAAGTTTCATGTGCTTAGAAATGCTTTTCTTCTATTTCAGGTCCCCCAGTGCCCGTCACACACACTGCACGAAACACTATGAAACGTACTATAAGAAATGGCTTTTAAAAAGTAAACCCTTTATTGTTGAATATTGTTGTTATAACGTTCATGGAACAGAGAGAGTATCTATGTATACCTGCAACATTATATTATTGTTGGTTTATTCGAGTTTAATATCGGACTGGTAATTTATATCTTCCAAAGAAAATAAAAAAGCGAAGATGGCTACGCAAAGATTTTGCCTCAGGTGGAACAACCACCAATCCAATATGCTATCCGTGTTTGACCAGCTGCTGCACGCTGAGACGTTCACGGATGTCACGCTGGCCGTGGAGAACCAGCTCTTGAAGGCACATAAGATGGTCTTGTCGGCGTGCAGCCCTTACTTCCAAAGTCTCTTCGTCAATCACCAAGAGAAACATCCCATCGTCATATTGAAAGACGTCCCTTATGCGGACATGAAGAGTCTATTGGACTTTATGTACAGAGGTGAAGTGAGCGTCGATCAGGAAAGGTTGACTGCTTTCTTAAAAGTGGCAGAGAGCTTAAAAATAAAAGGCCTCACCGAAGTTAACGAGGAGAAGTGCGATATCCCAGCGCTCACGAACTCGCTGATTCAACAACAGGGCAACCCCAGCGGCCACACTCCTCCGCCGCAGCTGCACCGAATACATCCGCAGTACATGCACCAGAAACGACCGGCGTCCGGGATGCCCACCGGGGGAGCGCCTCCCAATTTACTGATGCCATTGTTGGGTAACGCTCTCATGCAACCGAAAAGGAAGCGAGGTCGGCCGAGAAAACTCAGCGGCAGCTCGAGCGATGCGCTGAACACCGCTGCTAGCCCTCCCGGAGAGTTCGTTCCGGAGAGCGCGGCTCACGCTGCAAACCACCGGCCCGGCGACCAACTGATTCGAGGCTCCCCTGAAATGTTAGAAGTGAAGATGTCGATGGATGGATTCAACGCCGAAGACGGCGCGACGTCGGGCGGCGAGGAGGCGGGCGAGGCGCTGCTCATCGACGAGGGCGACGACGCCCAGGCCGCCGACGTGGCGATGGCCGGCAAGGACTCTGAATCCGCAGGTATGTTCCCTCAATTTACATCACACGACTGCGATCTATTTTGTACCAATTATCGTCATCACTCTCCGATTAAATGTACCTACGCCATTGTATAAATCGACAAACATTAAACCAAAATGCGTTGCAAGTTTCTCATGTAGATAAATGAAAATGAAAAACGGAGGTGGAAAACCAAAGTGTATTTGATTTGCTTACCTTTTGTAAATACTATTAATCTTCCTTTCCAATTTTATCTAACATAGTTTACATCAGTAAAAATAAAATTAAAAGGGAAAAGCTAATGGGATATAAGCTTTGATGTTAGGAATTTTTATTTATGAGTGAAAACAAAAGTGCAGTGTACTTTTATATTTATACATTTAAAGTTTATCAGAAGGGGTAAGTGATAATCTATTAAAATTATTTTTGAAGTATTACGAATAACAGATGCTTATTTCTTTCATAAATCGTCAATTTTAACTATTGCTTGCTTTTCTGCTTTCGGGGAGAGCTATTAGAGGAATGGCCAGGGGCATACTCGGTGTGGTACTTGAAGTTTATTATTTATCTCTTGCTATTCAATTTCTTCAAATAACGAATATATTTTGTAACGTTTAAAATGAGAAACGGGTAAACAAACAAGGCTTATTCCCAATAGCTTTCCTTCGTAAATTAGCGATTGGAAATATTTTAGTTAAATTATATTGTTCCAAAAAGCTACTTAAATATTTCCAATATAAGTATATTTAAATTATTAAGATAGAAAAAGCGTAACAAGTATTTCTAAATGATGACTGAAATCAAAATATTCCAGATATCGAAAAGGCAGCTAAAGAAAATATGCAACAAAACTTCCCCGCGAACGGGCCCACACTCTCTGTTGAAAACGGATCCATAAAGCAGGAGCCTGCTGCTGAAGCCAATGACGCGTACAACGACATCGTGGAATACAAGTACAATCCCGACAGAAGTCGCGAAAACTCACTCGACGGATCGAATAAAGAGGCTGAAGATAAAAACAGACTAGGTCGAAACTTAAAGCCAAAGAATAGTAAAAAACTACTTCCCCAAATGTCCAAAATAAGAGCTCGAAACTTGTTCAACCAGCTTTCCGGTCTTTCGAATTTGAACCCCGTGCTTAACACGTTTGACAAATTCCCCCCCGAGACAGTGCTTATGCCTGCGCTAGCCACACAGTTGTTTGCCGCAGAATTGGAACAAAATAATCTCAATCTGGCAAACAACGAAGTGGCTGATCTCTCTCAGACAAACTGGGAGCATCGCATATTTCCGTCACCCATCAGGAAAAATAATATGGGCAGCGTAGGAAACTACCATGAAGAAACCAATGAATCTGTGAGGGATTATTGTATCAAGGAGGGCGAAAACGTTTTTCGTTGTAAGATATGCGCAAGAGTGTACACTCATATTAGTAACTTCTGCCGGCATTACGTCACTTCCCACAAAAAAGACGTCAAAGTTTTTCCATGCCCGATTTGCTTTAAAGAATTCACTCGAAAAGATAATATGATCGCACATCTCAAGATTATTCACAAAAATCAACCGAATACAAATAATGGCAACGAACAGATGGCTAAACAAGAATCTTAGAAAAATATTCTACTTCCCTATAATGACAATAGTTTAGAGTGCAAAACAATGCGAAGATCTGATTAGAGATGATAGTTAAATATAAAAAAGTACCTTATCCTCATACATTTGTTGAATAATCGAATTCTTAGAATTAGATAATACCTACCTTAGTTCGTGGTTGAATAAAATTTCGAGCTCGAAGTTCGCTTCCTTGAGACGTGATCACTAGCTTTGAGTTATGAGATGCATCTCATCAACATGAAATAATCTGGTATCGGCTTAACGTTAACTTGTTGTTATATATTATTAACATAATGTGCTTTATAATAATCCCAATAATTGTAAAATTTACAATTATTGGGATAACAGTTTTATATTAAAAGTTGTTTAAATTGCCTGAAATATATATATAAAAAGGAGAGAAATGCACAGTGATCGCGCCTCGGCAAGCATACAAATGCGTATCCCTAAGTTTGTTGATATTGAACGATTTGAAAGTCGTTTGTTGTTAATATTTATCTATTTATTCATGTTCCATTGTTTTCTCAGAGTGCTAACATCAAGATATTTAAAATATATTTTCTTTTACTTGTTATTTTGCACTTACTTGTTACTTAATTTTATTACTTACAAAATTTCAGGGTACAAAGTAATTACTCGTGGTGATCATTATTTCAAAAGTAAGTAGTTATACATTGATGACTGTTATTTTGCTAAATGTTACTCGCAATTCTCATTGAACTGAATTAATTAGTTTAAGTTTAGTAGTTAGTTGATAATGGGTAGTTAATAATCAATGGCATAATTATTTCGCCAAATGCAAATTTATATTTACACTTATAGTAAGGTATGAGTAACTAAATTATTGTTCTCAAGACCTGCTACATCTTTGTAGTCCACTGAAGAGGCTAATGCTAAGACTCCAAATTATTATGTCATTGATTAAGTAGTAGGTAGGTTCTAAATGCATTTTCGTTAAACTTGCCTTATTAGTGATCCTAGTTGTAAATATATTATTGATTTGACTTCATTGAAGTAAAACTCAACACAGGCTATGATTTTATGTTCTAGATTTGTTAAGAATAATTTTAAATAGTTTATATTATGTTGAAAGTTATTTGGTTGTACCTAATGTTACGATATTCAGATACTTAAATTACATACAATAGTGAGAGAAGCAATTTTAATTGTAAATTTATGAAATGAAATATTTACATAGCTTAATGTATACATCAGTAGTAGTTTACTAGGTGTTAATGTCATTCAGTTCCTGAAGATTCAGAGCCCCAAATCATTACGGCAGCTAATAATACCTAACGATGAATTCCTATCATTCTTACTATGTATGTGCAAATTATTTTATTGTAAAGAGATACATTTATTTATAAAAGAAGCATCTATTCTATATCTATTCGTAGTTGACAATAGTGATAAATTGTAAGGATTTAGAGTTCTGAATATAAAATAATAATGTTATAATAATGTTGATCAGAGTTACGACTTGGCGTTGGATAGCGTTTCGGTGCGGTACTGCCGAGAAATATTTTGTTTTCAATATATTAATTTATTACTAGGTACTTAATACACAATACTATGAGAGTCGATGGTGCTGCAGTGAAACGCAAGCCTAAGCTCTGCTAAACTTTAGTTGTTTGATGATTGTTTGAACATTTCAAGATTATGTAGGTACTTAACTAATAGTGATATTCACTACAAAAAAATCTTTACTATTTTTATTTGAATAACAGATTATAATAAAAGAGGATATTTAACTTAAAAAGATGACATTATGAAAATGTATATTTGGAATGAAACAACCACGCGTTGTTAAGTAAAAGTGATCTTAGCGAGGTGCTTTGAACGGAGTAAATAATTATTTATATTAAAAATGGAATCATGAGATGATTTGTAAATTCTATTTTAGTAGGAATCAAAATGCCTTAAATATAAATTAAGAAATTGTACTTATATATTTATTTAATTAATTAAAGTTAGAGGCAAAAGTAGTCTTCCATATAAAGATAGCTACACTTCACTTTATTCACTATATTAATTATCTCAAATCCACTGATTTATAATAATTGAGTCTACTGTAATCTTTAAACAAATATAATCAACAATAAATGGGTTATTAATGAATGATACTTCGATTGGTTACGTTAGGTTGACCCTTTAAACCAAAATCTCCGATTCAATTGAACGTAGGTCCAGGGAACGCTTGCCTATTAGTGTGCCTTTTACTTGTATAAAAATAAGTTAAATATTTATCTACTATTAGATTTTTAAGAAGTTTCAAAGATTTATGTATTATTTATTTTCATTATTCAGAGTTTACAATATCTACCTATTTTAAGAAGCTTCATTAGAGTTTAGAAATTTAGAAACATTTAGGCCCAAGTAGCTAATCTAAAACTTGTTAAGAATATCATCTCATGTTTCCCATTAAGTTCGTTATGAAAAAAGTATGTTAAATTAAAAATCTTTGGCATATTAATATTAAAGTCGAATAACATTTTCAAGGCGATTAAGTCTTGATAATCAATATTAAGACTGTTAAAATTCTTAAATACGAATTTATAGTACCTACCTTTCATAATCTTTATATGAAATTTACCTTGGACGTTGATAGGTACTTAAAATGAAAAATTAGACTTAAATAAGGTGAGGCTATAATTCTTTGGAAAATCCCTTATTATTATAATAGTCAATTTAGACAGTGCCTAAACCCTTGAATACCTATTTCTACTTAAAGTACTATAGTTAGAGCACTGTATTGTTTTGATCATACCTAACTTTTAATTAATAAAAACGTTTGACGCTAAGTACATGACGTGTACTTAAATTATTCTACCTTCGTTAATTTTTAAATTATTCAATTATATAAACTTTCCTTTGTTATTAATATTTATTATATATATCATTAATTGGTGCTAAATTATAATTAGGAAAAGTCGCATGAAATGAGGCAAAATAATTCAAAATTAATGCTACGCATATGGGACTTACAAATTGGCATTCGCTTAAAATTTTACTCTTTAGTTGTAATAAAATGTTTAAAGTCAAATGTCAAACATACAGATATTCTTAAAATCAAAGAAAACTTTGCAAAGGATTTACTTTTTCGTATAAAAATACCTTTCATCTTTAAAACAATAATTGATTATTAACAGTGTCAAATGCAAAGTAGAAGTCACTGAATTTTAGCACATAGGTCCACAATATAACGGAGAAATAATAGGTACAGATTTAATGTTAAAAAACCATATAAAAAATAATTTAAATAATATGAATTTCAACTCTCATAAAATTAAGTACTTACTTTGTAACAAGCAGTTAGTTATTATGTGATATAAATAATTCACTTGACACAATTATAAAGTAATAGCGAGTAGCCAAATACTATATGAAACTCCTTATACATTTTTGTTGATTGCACTTAGGCAATAGCAAATTTGAATGCAAAGAGTAATGTTTAGACAAATTTAGAAGTTACACATGACATCTAGCATTATTTGTTGAATAAAGTAAAACATTGGTATACAATAAGGTGTTAATTACTATTTTTAGAAACTTTAAAGAAATAATAAAAGTTACAGCAAAATTTGTAATATTTCATTAATTAATATTAATTTGTTACTTTTATTTCCGTTGATGACCTAATTGATTATATTGTTTCGTTATACATTTTCTTTATATTCTATTTATTTTTGTTTTTGCTACCCATTTAGTTGTGTTACTTCCTCGATTTGAGATCTATGTTGTCTGTGTTTTTATGCGATTGAAATCGTTTGTTTTTATTGTGAGCAATCTTGCCAATTTAGAGTATCTTCTTTTAAAGAGATGTTTTTGAATAACTAGTTAGTATGTAAGTACCTAGTGGATGCCAGATATCTGCCACAGTTGGTGATTTATGCAACGACAGCGAATACTTACAATCTAAACAATTAAATTTTTTATTAATCAATATACCTAACATAAAATATTTTAGCAAAGTAACAACACGGGTTATATAAATAAAGAGTAGTTAAAAACATAAGTTATTTATATTTATTTTATAGAAATAAAAAGTTTTGTTAATTGTGTGAACTTTCTAAACTATGTTAAATTGTTTATTTAATATTTATAGTCACGAAGAGGAAATTTAAGGTATGTGGTCCTTCGACGATACTCTCACGTAGCTGGTGTGGTTAGAGCTAGATTTATGTTTTATGCTTTCTATGTTGCTCAATTTAAAGCTCTGCAGGTCAATGTATTGTTGGTCCAGTACAAATAGTTGCCTTTGTTTGTATAGATTTATTCCTACCACGCTTACAAATCAATGAGGCTGTACTAGTTCCTTACCTACGGCACATACGATTACTTAGTGTTATTATGATCGTAACATCTTTGTTCGATTTGTGTTTATCTAAATTTTATTTAAAGTGGCAGCTACAAATTAATTTATTATTTCTTGTTACGTTATGGTTTTAAATGAAATAATCAATTCAACTTCAATTTTAAACCCACCTCAGTTTTAAATTTATTTATTAGCTGAAGTTTTTTTTTAATAATTACTTTTAGACTTGCCGAAATAGTTCCAAATGCAACTACTTGAGTCCTATTATATCATAGTAAAGAACTTCTTTTTGTTTTTATTTTGTAATTTATTGCTTATTTATAATTTAATAGTTAATTGAAGTAGACTAAGAAGTTTGACATTGATCCAGTTAACGGTCTGTCTAGTTAAGATATTTAAGAAACAAATTAAATAAGGTACACTAAAATTTGAATCTACAGTGTGTACATTAAACCAATGTCGTTTTTTTTCTATAAATATGAAAGGACGTTAAGGTTATAGTTTATATGGACCTTATTTCCATGCAAACATAATTATAATTGGTTTAATCGGTGATTTTGGATAAATATTTATAAATCACCGATCTATACATATTGCGAGTATATCTATCTCAATATTAATTCCAATTTTTTTTGTTAACGGTAAAATCTCTTCTTGCCTTTTTGTTTTGTAACTTATTTCTCGGACAGATTTATTATTTAATTATGATAAAATGTAACATCAAAGAACAATGGTGCTATTTTTTAGTAATTGACTCACATTTTATTCAAATCTAATAAATTTGACCGTGAAATAACTTCATTTGTTTTCATTATGGTGTAAGTAATACATTTTGTCAGTCGATTTGAACAAATAAAGGTTAATATATATTTTCTTTGTTTGTTTTTTTTTTTGTTGTTTTTCTTTTTTATTACGCGAATTTTATTTGTAGATACAAAGTAATATTTTGTTATTATTTATTTAGGATTACTAGGAACTAAAACAAAACATGATTTATTTATTGTACCTACCTACCTATATATTAAACAAAAAGTACAATGCAATTTCAATCATGCATTCGATTAGATTTTGTTCATCGCGTGAGCACCGATCAAAATGACTCAATATACCCATGACCCATACCCAGTCTATGCAAATTAGAACTTTTTTCATATTATTTTCGCAGCTTGATGTACCTAATAGAAGCTATTTTTTTACATCTAGATGTTTTTATTATTGAAAAACGAATCATGACTAATATTTCTGCAATTAATTCGTTACAGATCGTGGGACTCCCGATTCAGATATCAAAGAAATGAAACACTCGGTATCCCCTTCGTTCGATGGCACTGGGAAAATAAGAGTAAACCCAGCGACCCAGGCTTCCACCTCAAACGAGTACCAAATCGATTCATTAAACAACAACAATGTCCAAGGCAATCAAATACAAAGACCAGGATCTGCTAGAAGACGGATAAGACGTCGCGCAAATTCCGCTTCCAATGATCCTGCTGAACAGCTTACAGAAATGTCTGTCCGAGGCCTCAATTTGTTCAGATACGCCTCGGTAAATGAAGGAGTATATCAATGCACTGAATGCGCCAAGGAGAACATTCAAAAAACATTTAAAAACAAGTATTCATTCCAGAGGCACGCGTTTCTCTATCACGAGGGGCAACAAAGGAAAGTGTTTCCGTGCCCGGTGTGTTGCAAGGAATTCTCCAGACCAGATAAAATGAAGAACCACATGAAAACCACACACGATTGCTACGTGCCAAAAGATTGTGTTTATCCGCCAAATGCTTTTTTCATAGGGTTTGACGGTCAACTTCCGGGATTGAAATTGGAAGCCATGAGTTCAGGGTCTCCGCTGGGCTCTACGCCATCGCACTCGTCACCAGACCCAACGCAGGTTTGAATCCTGTGACCGGATTTATATCGAGATACTTCAGTTTTATAACATAATCTGCCTATTGCATGGGTATTAGTTTTACGAATAGGTAAGTATGAACATTGAACTTATATTGATTTAAAGTGCCTTTTGAAAGCCTATATTTTTCCAATATTGTGTGGAATATAATTTCTAAGAGTTCATAAAAATAAGATCTATTTTTATATAAAATTTTCTTGTAAGTATTGAAGTTAGTAATACATATGTATATTTCCAATGATTCTATTATGCATTTATATATTAGTATGTTTGTTACATAAAATCAGTATATTATTTTATATACTTATAAAGAAGTATGGTTGTGCAAATATTAGACAATAATTTTACAATATTTTTAATAATCGAGGCCAGTTACTGCGTTTCAAAGTTTATAATGAACATATGTAGATGTCGTCATAGCAAGTCTGAAAAGTGCCTTCCACGCGCAAATTGAAAGTTTAGTAAAGAGTACTAGATATAATTAAAATGATCTTCTAAAGCCATTTCTCTGCTCCACAAAATACCAACCAAAGACTGTATTAAATGTTATTTTGTCCGTGTCAAGTAACCTCATTTTAGAATTTCATAAATGGGTGGTGGTTTTCCGAACCGATGAACAAAATGCTTGGAAATGCATCGGTGAAATTTTGGAACGATTGCCTTATTTTTCTAAGAAATAAGCTTTTATGCCTAGATAGTTTAAACCTGAGTAAGAAATTAAATTTTCCATCGGCCGAGATCAAAAATTATTTAATAGAAACTGTTAACTTAAAAGTACTTACCAAATGCTTTTAACATATCGAATATTTTAATATAACTTGTAGTAAGTACATATATAAATTACTTCTTATCTGTTACATCAATGTTAATGGCTTTGGTGTAATTTTATATATTTTATACAAGTGAGTTAACTGTTACTAGGTACGAAAACTACTTATAATATATTTATTTCAAGTTAATTTAGTATGAAAGTTATAATTTATGAGCTAGCTAGACAGTGCCATAGCACAACCTACAATTTCTATATCTTATCTACTGTGTGAAAAAGTTAATTTTTATATTACGTACCTACTTAGAGTTTATGTATTTTCTTCTAGAAATATTCTTAGTTTTGTACGAGTTCTAAATAATAGAACACAATAACGAAATCAGCAGTTCTTCCATTGATAAGGAAAATAAATACCTACTTTGTTGGTTATTAATATTCAGATAATCTCTATGTTGAAATAAATAGGTAGGGATGCTTACTAATCCCATAAATTTAGTTATTTTTTGGGAAGATAATGTTTTATATTTAAGAACAATTTATATTAGGTAGTTCGGTTTAAATTTTGAAAATATAATAACAATTTATCATCTACTTAAAGTTATATTGGTTTATAATGTGTTTTTTTAGATATTTAGCGCACAAGTTCTAAATAGTACCTAAAGTTAAGTTTATATTATTAGATTTTTGACCCACTGTGTTTAAGTTTATTTGTAGCGGTGTATTACTTGAATCATAGTAGATTTAAATATCGCCAACAAGGTATTAACAATTTTGCAGTGTGATTTTTTAGGAAATAGGTTCGTCTGCGCCAGTCATTCGCACAAAATAACTTCACAGTAATACTTAATTACTAATTATTATAATCATTATGCTAGAGTTATAACGTGCACTTTGAGTTATGTTAAGTATATGTAATTTTTATTTTATTTGATAATTTGACCACTAGTACTTCCAACAAGGTTTTTTTATCACAAATACTTATCTTCTTACTATTTTTTTTTACTAACAACACTGAATGAGTGATTTATCTAAATCTAAGGTGATTATTAATCGATCTTCTTACTGTACCTATTTTATTTATATCCACCAATTGCTTACTTTGGTAATAAACTCTTATTAAGTTATTTTTTTGTTTTCCATTTGTTGAAAAATCAAAATTTTTGGTTTAATAATTAATCGTATGGTGGTCAAGAAGAAAGTTTTTTTAGTTTGCTTCAATATTTCAACATGTTCAGGTTATTTCGTTGCGTGAAGTGCTTTATTTTTCTTTTTTGTAGTATTTTATTTTGTGATATTAAAGCTAACTAAAGTTAGCAAGCGTTCATTGTTGAGTTATTATAATTCATACTTTATTCTTTTCTTTTACGTGCACAAGCTGCCAGGCAGCGCAAATTGTAATGTAACATGTATCTTAAAATATGAAAGTATTATAGTTTTCACACATTTTGGCGATGTAGGTATATTATTAGGTTTGTATCGTTACTTATTTCAAACATATTAAAAAAGGTTAATACATATTAAGAAAGGTTTAATTTTTTGTATTCGGTCCCGTGGTCCTGCAATCTGCTGAATATAAGATGATCCGGTTTAAAAACTACCCTGGGTTTTAAGTACATAATATAAGAATTGATCACTCAATAAGAAGCACACGTTTTATATTTATGCTACCTGCCCTACTCATAATATTGTTAATGCCATTTTGTAAACTTCTTAAATAATAGTATACTTACTGTACCTTTTCTTGAACCAGAATACTTACACCTTGCAAATTGTTTAACCTGCATTATGGTGATAATTATTTAAAGTATAATTATGTTCGATGTCGTCTTATTGGTGTGGTATATTAATCTCAAGGCAGAGTTATTATTATGAGTGTAAGTAACATAATTATTTTCATGTGCAATTGTGATTTTAAGTTTGTTATTATTTTCTATTGGTTCTTATTTTAGGATCAAGTATTGTTTTTCAAAGTAAATAGCAGCGTTGCAAATATTTTAATATGGTACCTAGTTTAACTTTTATATTAATTGAAACTTTATTAAGAAATTAAAGTGTTTTAGTAACTATTTTGTATTCTGTTTAGCGAAACTGTTTTTATTCTTCTTGGTATACCTGTCAGTTAAAAATAATTATTGTTTCATTAGGGTATGCTAGATACTATTTGATTAATAAATGGGCCATATAACAATAAACATATTATATATTCCTATAAAATATGTAACAACATAGTAATTAAGACCGTTAGATATTCGATAGTCTAATAAATAATGTAGGTATTGGTTAACAAATTATTTTAACAGAACTACTACCACAGTTAAACTGATAACTACTTGTAAACTAACTTTGTATAATTATAGTTTAATTTGTCGTTGCAAATATAAAAGCTTTAACAATAAATTCATGGACACAAGACAAGTTTATTTTTATTGAGGTTATAATGTTGTTCCGCATAGATCTTACCAACTGGTTTTGTGAAATTATGTAGGAGTCCACATTCAAATATAATGAAAATAAGTTAACAATCTTGTGTTTTATTCTATCCTCACAGTTATCAGGTCTCAAAGCATTCAACTTATTGGGGTACCTACAGTACCTATAGGTTTTAGGTAACTTATAAAAAAAAAGTAAATCTACATATGGCTACAAATAGTAAGTAAATTTGACTCACACTTGATACTAAATCAGAAGATGATTTCAATAAAGACATCTTAGGTAACTAGTTACCTAAGATGTCTTTTTTTTTTGAGTGTAGGTCTAGACCTACACTAGTATCCTACTTGCTGATCGTAATGACTATTTACTGACTGAGTAAAAACGTAGTACTTATTACATTTTCAGAATACCACTATTTCGATGACGAGGTGGACGGCATGCCCATTATAACTCTCGGTACAACAGAGCCAATCATAGTAGAAACCGACACCCTGCCTGATGACTTCTACTCTACTCTGCAGGCGGAAGAAGACATAATACAAGAACCTGTCGATTTCGACACGAAAGCTGCCCTAATAGCAAAGTACATGAGAGATTCAGATGACGAAGTAGAGCCAGTAGCCAAAGCTCAAAATAAAAACAAGCAAAGCATTCAATCTAACAAGAACAAAGTAAGAAAGAGAGACGAGTCGGTTAAGAATCGAAAATATGGTGCGGGGGCTCTGAAAGCTCGAAGTGAGCTTGAGTTTTCAGCAAGAAATGATGGCAGCGTGAACTGCAGGCTCTGTGGGAAGATATTTGCGACCCGCCAACATTGGTACAGGCACAAGTATAGAGCGCATATTGTCGATCCAGTGCCTCTCAATAAATGTGAGAAATGTCTTATCTTCTTCAAAAGCAGAAAAGGTATTTATTTCTCCAATCCATCCAATTTAAATCCATTCGAGCAATTTAATATTTACGCACTTAACTTATTTTTAGGATATCTCGGCCATATGTCCAGCAAACATAATGAAACCGTAAAAGATGCCACAGTGCTTGGAAACGAACAGTCAGCGCTAATAAGAGCCCAAGAGACTACGGTCGTAAGGTCCTCTGTTTCTACACAACCGAAGGTATCTGACCCGGAAATGGCGATCCCAAAGACGATCTTGCAAAACTATCAATCGCTCCCGTGCAACTCGGTGCAAGCGCAGCTGAGAAGTGTGTCAAGAACAAAAACCGTTGACAAGAAAAGGGCAAATCAAAGTGCTACAAAAGGTGAGTAAAGGTAATAAGTACTTCATTATGTTAATAAAAAAAATATTTGTAGCTGTACAAAAATGAATAAATGAACTCTTACTCTACACCAAGAAAATAGTAATTACATAAAACAAAACATTAAAAATAACAACATGTATGTCAGGATCGTAGCAAGTGGAGATCCTTGGTCTCTGCCTACCACTTCGGGAAAGAGGCGTGATTTTATGTATGTATGTAAAAATAACAACCTAGTTTACCTAGGTATTTAGCGGCCTTATTGTTGTTAGCGATTTCTTCCAACCTTTGGGTGGAAAAGGATCCACCATATTAAAGGATCGTGTTATTATAGCTCGAAATCAAAAAATTACGAAAATTTCGAAAATGTTCTATGCTAGCGAGCGCGTTGATGTCTTTTGTTTGTATCGTAAAACTTCTTCGACCCTTTTGTAGCTCACGTAGCAAGTGCCTACGTAAATTTTCATTTTAAAAAATTGTTTCTTAATTTGTTTTATTTTTTATTAAAGTTCAATATTATTTCAGCTTCCGAAGAAATTGACCCTGTAGAATATCAAGAGCGTCGAGTGAAAGACGAATCCTTTGTCTTGGGCATCATCGAGAAGGTTCGTCGCCAGTGTGCCACTGAACCTGGGGTGGCGAGTAGACGCGGCTACTCAAGGAAACCATACCCCGTCAGAACATAAATTAATGCACTCATTTAAATGGCACAAAGATTTACTTATATTCCATTCATATTTGTCCAATTATTTTATGATAAAGTATTTTTAAAGATAAAGGCCACTTTATGCGGTTAAAGGTTTGGCCACACCTGCGTGACCAAAACGACTGCGAAACGGGAGGGTCTGCCGCGCGGTGGACGTTACCCATACATCTATGGCGCTTTGCACACCTACGCGACCATAGTCGCACACTTCCCGCATTACTGGCCGAACCTTTGAGCCTTTTTAGTATAATTAAGGCTCAATCCTGTCCAAAATAACTTAGTAAAAGTTCAATCTAAAGGCAAAAGCCAAATTATGTCAGGAAAATTTATCTTACGCCACAATGTATGGGCGGTTAGGTACTATTAAATATTCTACTTTAAGATTGGATGGTTCCTTGAAAATTGTGACTTCAGTATTATTAATAAGTCTGTAACATCAAAATAAGTGATTCCAGAAAAAAAACGGTGGTAGTATTTGTAGATATTATTGAATGATAGAGTTAGTAAAACACCATTTACACGATACCATTCTGGCCTAACATTCTTGCCTCTTGCTTTCTCCAACACAACGCAGCAAGGGCAAGAGGCAAGAATGGTATGCCAGAACAGTATCGGAATGGCGTTTAATTCTCTGAGCGTTATCGAGTGGAAGTTAAAGTGATATGGGAACTGAGCATGGCATGTTGGAACGTTATATTGGTCATGAAGAGAGGATGAATGAAAGTCGTTTAAACAAAACAGGTGGTTTAACGTGTATAGGATTGCTGTAGGGGAAGACCAAGAGTCTAGTAGACTTTAGACGAACATACTTACTTGGACCAAATTGGTGACATTTTGAAAAAGTCTCAAGGTTAAGCGACCGTAGTAGCTACTACTAGGTAGGTGATACTTAAGATTTATGAAATTGGAATGAGGCAAAAAATATGTGGATCGCAGAAAATGGGAATCTATGGTCAACCCCAAGGCAAAGAGAGGCGCGTTTGTACTTAAAAACGCGTATTTTTATGTATGTACGAGCGCACCTATATGTATGTATGTATTTAACATAACTTATTGTCTTTATCGTCATTAAGGATTTTAATATTTCGATGTGTCAATAAAACTACTTAGAGGATCGATTTTGGATTTACCAAAGGGTTTACTTAGAATAAATTAGTCTTATATTGATGTGATTTGGCCTAATTTAACGGCCTTTAAATATTGTTAAAACTTAAGTGTAAATTAGGTAGGTAAGTATTTTGTGCCAACTACATTATGTATTTGTAAATATATGTGCCAATATTATTTAAGTATACTTATTATTATAACTCATGATATAATTTAGAACTTGACGTCGTCCTATATTAATATTTTACAAATACTACACATATATCTTACAAAATAAACTACCTATTTCAACTTTTAAAGTAAATTATTTCCAATAGTACCTACTACAATGAAGGGCAGGTCAATAATACTTAAGTAAGTAACGAAGACATCTTAAAGAACCTTAAGTACTTACCTAATACCTACTACTTAGTGATAATTATGATTCCACCAAAAACATTTAATGTAAAATTGGTTACCAAGACTCCACAGTCTACACACTATACTCGTACCTACACACATTCGGATTTTTTATACTTTTTCAAAATTGTTTTCTTTTGTGCCTATTTCTGCTTTTTTTCCATCTAAAGGTTGCCTGGAAGAAATCGCTTTCAGCGATAATGCTGGACATTTTCACACAGCTTCATCTAGCTCCATACTAAGCAAAGCTTGTACTATGGGAACCAGATAACTGTATACTTATTGTTTGTAAATACATACCGACCCGAAATAAATATTTGCAGATCATACAAACATTTATCCCGCGGCGGGGATCGAACCCGCAACCTTCTGCGTCCCAAGCGGGCTTTCACCCACTACGCCACAGAGGTCGTCAAGCGATAAGGCCGCCCATTACTACGAGTATGAACTTATTATTGTTAATGTTTTTGTTTTAAATATTTTCATTGTGTACAATAAAGTGTTCATTCATTCATTCATTCATTCATTCTACACTTCACTGTAAAAAAGTTATGAGATCTCTTCTAGTAGAGCTAAGCCCCTGCCCCTGGCTGTGCTCCGGTTTGTGCTGCAGGTCTCTACCTACGTAGGTAGGTAAGTAATATAAAATGTTACTTATGCTCAAGTGTATTTTAGAAGTGAGAGACTGGTACCTAAATACCTACCTATGTAAAAATAAACATCCCGTCTATTACGTCGTTGTGTCTATTTTTATTTCACATACAGTTTCACAATGTATGTACCTAAGTACCTACCTACCTAAACACTGTAGAACATTCAATCGTTTTTGCATGAAAGAGTAGGAAGCAAACCTCCTCCATAATATCATCCTCAAAAGCTTTCGCATTGATGTAGTAGGCTAGGTACTTAAAATATCATTGGGTAAGTACAATCATCAGGTACAATTAGAAAATTGCGAAACTGCTCTACTCTACAATTCTGTGGGTACAATCATAGAGAGTCGAGAGGGTACAATACAATGATATTCTAAATTAAATTTACCGCCCTTTTTTAGTGCCAACTTTCGTAGCAGCTGCAGATGGCGCTGCTCCGTCATTAATGTTAATGTCAATTATGTCAAATAGTTGGCAGTTTGTAATTTTGATTAATTTCCCTCCTTAAAAAATGACACATATTTTGTAAACAAAACAAGCAAAGTTTTACTGTAAACAAAACGAACAATTTTTCATTCGTTATTATTTCTTATTGGGCGTGCAGAAGAGTTTACTTACTAATGCTAAAATGCCTCAATCATTTCAAGTTTTAAAGTGTTTCAAGTGTTCCGTCTTCCAAGTAAGTCCTACTTTGGTAGTTTGTTAACCATAATGCATTTTAGGTCCAACGTCTGTAAGGATATAAGTTACAGGTACCTCTACCTACCCATAGGTACTTAATTACAGTACGTTTAACGGAAAGTTAATCGTTTCGATGCCCAGTAGGTACCTACATGCTTTCTCATACAAAATTGACAACGGCTCATCGAAATGGCTAACTTCGCGAATGCCTAGGTCCGTGGAACCACAGAGTAGGTACTTTTCTTTACTGGGAACTGTTGGTAAGAAGGTAGGTACAGTTCGCCCAACGGATCTAGGCATTTGTGAAGTCAGCCGTTAGTCTGCGCAGTGACCGCTTTTTCATACAACATTTTTGGGCGAACTGTAAGTACCTAGTGTCCTAGGTTACTTAAGTTTATTATGGGTAGGTACCTATGGGCACAGGTTTTTATGGATGTCCAGCGAGCTTGCATGCAATCCAGAGATGTCTTCGAGAACAAGGCTAGTTGTTCCTAGGTTTTTACCTACCTACTTGTAGCAGAGCTTACATTTGGGATGTTTGATGCCTTATAATTTTAACAATATGTCACCCATGCATTAAGGTAAAATAGGTACCTATTTGAACGCTAGGTACCTACCTAACATACGTAGGTAGGTACTCCAATAACTTAAAAAAAAAATTGGTAGGTTACCTGAGACGGTACCCATCAACATAGGTAAGATATGAGTGGATTTGTTCTCAGGTACATCCAATAAAGAAATCAAATAAATGGGATTGCAAGCTTTGTGGTGAAAAACAGTCAATAAAAAGGCACTTTGGACTTGGAACAGGGAAAGAATGCAGGCTACATGTACAGAAACTAAATAGTATTAGAGGAGAAATTGATGAAATGACTAAACTCGATAAAAACAGTGATGAAGAAGTTCTAAATGATGAATTAATTGTCGAGAAAAAACAAACCAATTTTTCAAGTAAATGGTCCGAGTATGTAGACAAAACTGAAGATTTTAAAGAACCAGAACCAGAATATTTCGAAAATGTTGAAGTTGTTTTAGAAAAACCAGCTAAACGCCGAAGATTTCAAAAGCCTGAAGCCACTAAGAACCCACCTGCCAAATTGATAACAACTGCATTCAGTAAAACTGATTGTTTTGATAATGTTCACGAGTTTCAATCTCATATGTCTCATGAGAGTGATACTAGGTCTGATGGTGCTACCACAAAAAATACAAATGAAGTTGAGTTGAGTAAACAAGCTGATAACTTACTGGCTAAGCCGGAACTAAAAGCTTTTGTGCCGCACGTAGTTGATAAAACATCAAAATGGGCGCAGTTTGCTGGAGATGATGAGAATTATAATTGTGAAAATTTAAACTCTTATGATGATGATAATGACGAAAATACACTAACCATTAATGATGTTGGAGTATTAAAGAATGTCAATGTTGAAATACCTAGTACAAGAGACAAACCTACTGAAAAAAACCTAGCAACAAAAATTTTTTCGCTGTGCGATGAAAACGATTTAGATGATGTTCTTGATTTTTAAGGACATGGAATAAAAGACGTGTAACAATTTTCAGATATTTTTCTTATACAATTAATACACATTATCATCACAATGGCAACATTTTAATATCACTTTTATTAATGTCTACCAGATAAATAGTGAAACTACAGACATTGTTACAATAACATCTACAACAAACTTCCATTATATTAATATAGCTACAATGTTGACAATAACATTAGTTAGAACAAACATTAAAGCTTATTAAGAGAAGTACAAAATGTAGGTAGGAATACCGTTTAGCATAAGTGGTACCTAATTTATAGAACTTCAATCGACTACGATCACAAAGCCTTCGATCGGTACACCAAGATCCAAGATATTGTATGCCATTTGAAAATAAACTGCATAATTTCAATTTTTATACTGCATTTTCTTAATGAAATACCTAAGTGTGGTTTACGCTATAAAAAGAAAAATTATACACTGCATAATGACGGAGTTTTCATCGATTTTTGACTTTTAAATTATTGGTTCTGTAGGTCTACTAAAATACCAACCTAACAATTAATTTTAAATTTTGATTAACAATTTAACAAACTTGTCGCTACTTCATTACTTGTAGATATGAATCAAAGAATCACGAATCTTTTTAGGCAGTGTTAGTTCACTTCACATACATTGAGATGAAAATACATGTTTGAAAAAGCTAATTATGAAAAGCAGGCGGTTTACTAACAGATATTTTAGAATAAAAACATTAAGGAAGCCCTACAAGATTCGATGCTCTGTATTTTATTTAAATATACATTTCAAAATGTTTACATTACACTTACGATGTGTATAATATCTACTTCTATAGCTAGTTATACAAGACACAAGTTTGTATGCAGATGCTAGTTCCCAGAATCAGTAAGACCCGTTGCCTATCGCTCTGATTTAATAAGCGATTTACGACTCTATTTTGTTCATATTTATTAATTACTCCTTTTGTAACGACTAGAATGACATCATGTGACGTCTGCGGTGGAGTTCCCTCGCTCTTGCGTATCTGCGTCCATAACTGTTCCATCTCCATGGCCTGAAAAAATAACACCAATTAACAAAGTTTTGATAACAAACATTTAAAACTACTTGGAGTCTCCCAAGGAACCAAATTAGGTCTGATTCTATTACCTTTCGTAACCATTGTATTCGCCTCGGATTGTGTGTTCATTTTCAAAACGCCTGTTTAGTGTGTCCTCTTGGCTCGCTGAGAAAAAATATTAAAATATAAAGACATTCAAAGCATCGCATTTTTCAAATCAAAATCAAAAAGGTATAATAAGCACAACGGATCTTTAGCTCTCTGAAGTTAGGTGCAATAGACGATTGCGCAGGTTTGGTAGAGTAAGCGAGATAGCACGATTTAAGGCGTCATCAAAAATGGGTACTGCGCATCTACTTCAGAGAGCTAAAGAACGATTGTGCGTATTGTAAGTAAGTAGGTACTTAAATTGTTTAAGTGATATTTTATTTAACATCTCGACTTACCGTGTGGATTTGAGTGTGAGAACCGTCGACAAGAAGGACCTCGGCAACCAAGGAGTTGTTGCAATTGATTATGGAAATAGTTTTTCTCCTCAGGTGTCAGGTACTTGTATCGGTTCTGTGTTTCGAATGGATCTGAAATTAAAAGTTTTGTGGTCATACATACATATTATATTAAGCGCAAATATTAGAATCTTTTACTTTGGGAAACCGGTGAATAAAGGTTCTACCATTACCACCACCAGGTGTCTGAACTATGCTTCAGATTTCAAGCAAATGTTCTAAACTAAGTTTTCACCACTTTAAGTTGAACCACAATTTGTGTGTGCAATCTGGGCCTTGATTCATAATACAGCGGTTCGGAATCGACCGACAGCAACCAATCACAGTGCAGGAATTTATCCGAATTTGACGTTTCTTGCACTGTGATTGGTTGCTGTCGGCTGATTCCGAACCGAATGCATTCCGCTGTATTATGAATCAAGGGCCAGATTGTACAAATTGTGGTAAGGAAACTAGTTTCGAAATCATACCGATTCTCAAATTGTAGTAAGTGACGAGTCCAGTGATGAATTCGCAGTACAAGAGGTTGTGTGTGGCATTGATGGTCCGAACGCAGTTGTAGGTGTTGTTGGAAGTGCTCATGCAGAAACAGAAGGGCCCGGCGGTCCATAGGGGCGCGGTCCGCCAGTGCTCGTTGTCGTGGCGATAGCAGTTCATACGCTCGGATTCGCACAGCTTTTCCAGTTCCGCCTGAAAGTTTTTGGAGTTTTAGCTTTGTCGTTCATGATTTGAAGTCAAACGTAGCCACCACGGTTCTGAACTTCGCCATCGTCTAAGCGTTGACGATAGAAGTCGATTCGTTTCATAGCTACTGCCGGTTGTCTAAGCCTGGTCTGGTTCACTTGTGGTTTTTAATTAAATAAGCAAATTATTAATTTATGTAGAAAATGTATTTGGTTATACAGGGTTATCTGTAAAATACCGGTAACCTCTCAGGACTGTATTACTATCATCATAAACAACAACTTTTGTTCTATGACTTTTAAAAATTCATCAGATTTTCATACAAAAAATAAAAATATTTAAATTGAACGCTCTAAATGTTACGAAGTCCATGCGAAGCAAAAGAAAGCGATAGTACAATAGTAAGGGAACGGGGTTAGGGCGGCGGGGCGCTTGAACTTGAGAGTTGATCAGTTGAAATGTGTTAGATAGGACAACGAAATCTTGAAGGTTTGTTTTTGGTAAATGTTTTGTAAAAAGTCATAGAACAAAAGTTGTTGTTTATGATGATAGTATTACAGTCTTGAGAGGTTATCGGTGTTTTACAAAAATAGCCCTGTATAGAACCCTCTAGAACGAAAGAATATATAATTAATATTAATTATAATTATCGATGTGAAAGTTATTTTTGCAAAAAAAATACATACTCTTTTCTTCGCCTTTCGTAACTTTTTTCGCAAAAGCAATGCTTTCCGTTTCCTTTGCTCTTCTCTGACTCTCTGTGCTGCTTCGAATATACTGTGACCAACTCCTTTTGTTCTCCTGTTAAAATAAACTCTGGTTAGCATCGTGATTATCTGATATTTTAATCACGTAAAGTACCTAAGCAAAAACGTTAAAGTTGCAAAATACTGACCTTCCTTCTTCACAATAGCATACATGCTTATCTTCGTTCTGAATGTATAAAGGATGAAGTCTTCTCTGGAATACATCAACTGGTTTATCAAATATTCCCAAATCCTTGACTACTCCTTTATTCGGATTCCTTTGCTCATATTCTGAAGCATCCAGCCTGGCTGGACCCAATAATGTATGATGAGATTTAGTTTCCTTGGCTGTTATTTGTTGTGGCTTCATAGTTGTTGGTTCTTCAGTGCTAAATTTCGGTGTAGATCTTTCAGTAGTTATCAGTTTATCAATGGCAGCGGTGTACACCTCGACATTTTTTAAGAAATCTTCAGTAGTCAGTTCTTCTGTTATTGATTCATCTGCAGGATTTCTTGTACTTGAAACTTGCTTTGATAATTCAGTATTTGGATCATCAGTTGTAGTTATAACGTTGAGTAACGTGTTTTTATCGGCGACGTTGGTGTGATCTAAATAGTTATTTTCGATCACAATAGTAGTTACTTGTGGTTTCGGTAATTCAGCGTCAAATGTGACATTGACTACTTCGTTTGTTATATTCAGCGCAGCATCAGTTTTAGTTATATTTTTGAGCTGCATATCAAAATCATCTTCTTTGGTTTTAGCATTAACAGTAGGTATTGCGTATTCGTTGAATTGCCTTATTCGTTTGTCAATTATTGTACTGTTTCTGTGCTTAGGTTTAATTCTGTGAATCCTGCTCTTTCTTAAATGTTCCTTTGTTGTGTTATGATCACGTGGGTTTGTTTTGTTGAAAAGTTGATAAGTTATCAGTGCGGGATTCACTGTTTGAGTTTCAACAACGGGCTTGGAAGTTTTTAAATGTCGTTTGATTTCTTTCAGATCTTCTAACTTTGTCCGCAGCTCTCTAATCTGATCTTCCAAACTTAGCCGGTTTGTGTGCCAAGCTTTCAAGTCGTTATAAATTACTTGAGAACAGTTCACTCTGCCGCTCTTTTCTACTTTACACTCTAGCGATGACTCGTTGCTATTCACAATAGCATCATTCTTGTGTTTATGTTTATTATTATGGTTATTCCAATGTTGCGCCCTACGCTTAATTCTTCTATGATCTATGTTTTCTTTGGTCTTTTCATAAGCTTCTAAAAACGCTTCTGTTTCCTCAATCAATTTGTCTATTTTGGTTTTCGCTTCTCTATTTTCCACTTCATTAACAGGTTCGCTGTTGAATCTTAAATGCCCAATGCTTGGATTTTCTTCAAGGATACTGTCAACCGTATTAGGTTCGTACACGTCGTTGCTGATTGATCTTCGGCTTCTTGTGTTGTTATCCTTGGGTAACTCAAGCGGTCGCCTTGCGATCGTGCCATCTGTTTCTAATCTGGTGTAAACGAGGCCGCTTGGTGTGAAACAGGCACATTTCTTTGTGCTCATCTTTGGCTGTGGCAGATTTGTTTCTGTCTGAAAATTAAATTGAACTGAGACGTAACACGTTTCCACTGAAATATTAAAATCATGACAACAGTTGGGATCCATTGGAGATGTTGAACCCCTTGGAAACCTTCAAAAGATCTAGTGTAACTTGATCTGAGAGGATGTCTACCTTACGATCCCTGCACCCCTAGGTTTAAGTATAGTTACCTCATTCCGACACTTATGCCTCCGCCACCTGCCGTTGACGAGCACACATTTCCACTTCCTGCCGGGCGAGCACGGCGCGCGAAGTTCTGCCTTGGAGCAGTCGGCGGCCAGACGCGCCGCCTTGCTCTCCGCCAGCGCCATGTCTGCCACCTCTATAAACAGCAAACTTGGGCCCTATACTAGAGGCCTTATACTAGGGCCATCTATACTAGACTAGCTGCGCTCCCGCGGTGTGACCCGCGCTCCCTCGGGATTTTTTAATTTTTTCGGGATAAAAGTAGCCTATATCCTTCCCTGGGATACAACCTTTAACTATGCCAAATTTCAGCTTAATCTGTTCAGCGGTTTAGGCGTGAAAGCGTAATAAACAGACAGACAGACAGAGTTACTTTCACATTTATAATATTAGTATGGAAGTATGGATATGGATGATTTATACAGCGTCAGGAGGCAACCTATACACATACTTACGGGACGCTGAAGTGCCTGGGACATTGTTTGACTCAGCTTAATCGGCACTGTCCACAGGAAAGACAACGTCGGTGAGCTTGCTGAAAGCTGCGCTACTGACTCCTTCGCGCCTTCAAATACGCACAACCGCGATCTTTGTCTGTCTGAAGTTAGGTGCACTAAACGATTGCTAAGGTTTGGTAAGCGAGATAGCACAATAAAACAAACTGAGCGAGTGAGCGAGGCAGCTATACAATACAACGCTGTCTTCGTCTTTTAAGCGTCATCCAAAATGGGTTCTGCTCAGCTAATTCAGATAGCTAAAGATTCGTTGTGCGTATTGTACCATCGTAGAGCACCACAGAAAAAGGCAGTGAAAGCTTACGATTTTCAGATTGGCTTTTTTTATTGATCTCATACAATAAATAAATAAATAATGCTGGACATTTTTCACACAGCATCATCTAGCCCCAAACTAAGCAAAGCTTGTACTATGGGAACCAGATAACTGATAGAATACTTATATACTTTTTGTTTGTAAATACATACATATTATACATAGAAACACCCAAACAATAACTTACGATCGAAAGTCTTGGCCTCTGTCGGCGACAGGTAATTGGGTTGGTTGTTCGCTTTTGCTTCCTCGGCGTCCAACGCCTTCTCCAGGCTCGCCTCGAGCACGGGGTTGTGACTCTCGTTGCTCATCGTCGGCTCCGACTTCTTTGAATAGCTGTCCGATTCTGAACTCTCCTTGACAAGCAATAAAGTTTACTTTTGCGGTGTTTCATGGCCGACAGGTCTTTTGAGCTGTGACTCTTAAGGTCGATTCACACATATCAGTGTTGCTTCCGTTCCGGCACAGTTCCGGCACAGTGCTTCAGTGTTGCTTCAGTGATGTCTATTCACACATGTCAGTGCTCAGTTCTAGGAGCTTCAGTGAAAAATGTGTCCGTCGTCATTGTTGCTATGGCTCTCTTCAACACTACGGAACTAGCAATGATAGGTAGCTATTGCTCTAGACGAAGAAGAAGAAGATAAAAAAATAGGAAAAAAGAGAAAATGGGTCCATGATGCATGGAAATCAAGAGAGACAGAAGGAGAATATTTCACACTATTTGGTTCCATGAATTGTTTTTGTATTTTGCATCCATGTATTTTCCATGAGATAAATCATACAACACATGGTTTTCACGAACCAATTCTATCAATCGCTCGTCCATCGTTTTGCCGGCGTCCGTGATCCGGCAAAAAATATCGGTGGCAATCAATCCTTCCGTGATCGCCGTTGCCGGAACGGACACTGAGAGCACGGAAGCAACACTGACACGGACAAGTGTAGATACTTTCATAGAGAATGTATGAAAGAATATTTTTCACTGTGCCGGTGCCGGTGCCGGAACGGAAGCAACACTGATATGTGTGAATCGACCTTAAATAACCGTGTAATAAGAAATGAAATGAAAACGTTTATTTGCTAGAAGCATGGGTCTCGAGCACACTTTGCCAACTGGCATGCAAATTAAATTAGTTTACATTACGATTAACAAACATTACCAAATGATTACATATTAATTAAGTACCTACTATAATAATTATTACATTGATTCAGTTAACTATCCTAAAAAATGGTTAACAAACTCTTATTTACCAGCCACTCATATAGTTTTGTCTTAAATTGTGTTATATAAATAAATAAATAAATAACGCTGGACTTTTTACACAGCATCATCTAGCCCCAAAGTAAGCTTGAGCTTGTGGTATGGGTACTAGATGACTGATAAACTACTTATATACTTTTTGTTTGTAAATACATACATATTATACATGGAAACATCCAGACCCGAGACAAATATCTGTAGGTCATACAAACATTTGTCCCGCGGCGGGGATCGAACCCGCAACCTTCTGCATCGCAGGCGGACCTTCGCCCATTGCGCCACAGAGGTCGTCTTATGTCCATGTATATGTTCTCTTATGTCCTTTGATATTTTATTAAAAACCTTGGTTATTGATTTGATTAAATCTACTAACATTTTTTATACCCGTTAAAGTAATTTTAACCGCACAAATGTTTTGAAACTGGATTAAAATAAATACGTAACTTACATCATCATCATCATCATCATCTGGCTCCAAGAAGTCGTCGTCATCAGTTTCCTCCTCAAAGTCCCCGCTCTCGGAGGACTGCGGCGGCAGAGTTGTGTAGCGACCCTCGTTCATCTCACGGGCGTATTTGTTCTCACGGCGATGAGCGCCGATTTCTCGGCGACCAGAGCTAAATAACAAAGAAAACATTAAAAAAATTCTAAACTAAGCTCCTTCTAACTTTAGCCTTCTTACATCTAATAGATGATTTATAGGAGGCAACCTATGCCTACACTTAACGGGACGCTGTAGTGCCTGGGACATTGTTTGAGATGGAATAGGCTTGCCCAGCACCTAAACCATCCTCTCAGCTTAATCAGCCTGGTCCACAGGAAAGATTATTATAACCCAATCATAGAGGATACTGACAAGCAAGTTGTAACGATAAATATACTTACTAAAGAGTATCAAAGTTTCGTCACGATGTTTTTCTAGAAATACTTACCTAATTACTTAAATGTAATAACAGGTTGTTCGATAAAGAATGATGACTTATGCAAATATATGCACTGCCAAACTGTGGAACTCATTGCCGGGTACCGTATTTCCCGAAAAGTACAATATAGGGGTCTTTAAATCAAGAGTAAATAGGTTCCTTCTAGGAAAGCATGCTCCATCTTAGACCTCACTACTGCTTAACATCAGGCAGAGGGAGGTCAAATGCTGACCTATTTAATAAAAAATAAAAAAATATGCAGTTTTCATTTTGAAAAGATAGGTAAGTAATTTTATTTCACCTCATCAGCAAGTACCTATCCAAATAAGGTGAGTACTTGTGATAGGTAGGTAATATCGATCTACTAAGAAGGACAGAACAGGTACCTACAATGATCTCCCTTCCCTACTAAAGATTGATAAGTTCCGCATATTCAATTATGAACGAATTTTATACTATCTAGAGCACTCTAGTAGGTACTAGCCACTAGGTGAGAGCTAGAATATACCTACGATAAATATAAGAAAAACATATGGCTCACAAACGTATCCTAAAAAAATACATTATCTAAAATGATTTTTGCAATCGTAGGTACAACTTTTGTATACCTTTCAACAAGGAATGTATCAGGCCAATGAATCGTGGTCTGTCGTCGTCGTCTCGGCTGCAGCAATGGCAGGAGTGACCTTCCGTCCATGTGCGGAGGAGGCTCCACTCCGCCCATGTCGAGGAAGGTCGGAGCTAAGTCGATGTTCAATACTATGTCATCAACACTGCAAAAAATGAATTAGGTAATGTTCGTTCGTTGTATCATCATCGCTGACAAAAAAACAGCAATAAGAAAATCTTTTTTCCAATGATTTTACATTCTTAAATAAAATGAACCAAAGTACTATTTAAAATTCGAACAAAATAAAAACTTTTTTCATAAATTGCATTTTCATATTTTTGCATAACGCTGGCTGATATTGAGAGAAAACTTGGCCATTTTGCAAATTTAAGAAAAATAAAGTTTGTTTTTAAATTAGAGGCCAAGATTTTTTAAAGGCATTACGGCCAGCAATTTTTGCATTCGATGCGTGAAAATAAATCCTCCTTACTAAAATACAATCTCTACTCACACAGTGCCAGGTTCTACTCCAGGACCTCTCACGAGGAATGGTACCCTGATGTCGAATTCGAAAGGAAAACTTTTTCCTTTTACCAATCCGAACTGACCCAAGTGGTAGCCATGGTCAGAGGTGTAGACCAAATAGGTATTGTCTAACTCTCCCAGAGATTTTAATTCTTGATAAACTCGTTCCACTGCCTGAAAATATCATCAACATCATTGATCATCATATTTTTAAAACAAAAGGTTATCAACTTCTTTGGGAAAATGATCAAATTAAAAACTAACATTGTTTATTCTATTCTCTTCGATTTGTAAATGATCGAAACTTACAATATCAACACTTTGTAACGTCTGCAAACGCTTCGTCATCAGCAAATCAGTGAACTGCCGATGTATGGGCTTCATCTTGTCTGTGACACGCAGGATCCATTGCTTGTCCGGGTTTGGAGCCATGTCGTATGTTGGGGTACTGCAATGAAAAAAAACGACGCCATTTAGTAGGCATTTTGAAACAGTAGTAGAGGATTCAACTGGCCTAAAGATCCTAATTGCGTATTTGTGCGAATGTGACTGTCAGTCATGGTCGGAAACAATATGTCTTTGAATAGCTACCTAGTCTTAGTAGGTACCTACACTCTGTTATTTCACTTTTCTACACACATTTACAAGGTAAGGTACAATATTATATGGCTCTAGACAGAACATAATGTTTACGGCGCCAAGTACCTCGTCAGTGGAATAGGTTTAAAGACACACCTGAGTCCCCATTTGAAACTTTGTTTATGTTTATGACAAGACACTGAAAGCATAGAGCAACAATAATTAAACAATAAAAAATAAACAATAGTTAACTAAGGTACCTAGGTATAGTCTTAAAAAAAACTAAATTCAGTGCTATTTTCTTGTCCCTCTCGCGTTCATGAAAAGAGATGGCAAAACAAATTGAGCAAATAGTTTTTTTTTTCATTTAAAAAGTAAGACGATAACTTGCTACTAAAAAATGCCTGCGAAAATTAAAGGGGTTCTGATCATCTTCTCGGAAATTCAAGGACGATTCGTCCTAGCGCAAAAGTTGGCTGTCCTAAAACTGAAACCTATATTGGTTGGTAAATGCGTGTCTCACCCAAGTTCCCAGTTCATGACACGAAAATTCTACATACCTACTTACAAAAATATATACAGCAACATTTTTTACACGAATGGTCATTTCAAAGACGTTTGGCGATACTGGTAGAGGCCTTAGTCTACGACGAGGACCTATTTGTGATGCTTAAGAGACTTTCGAGGCTTAAAGTGGTATATGTTTATGGCCCCCGAAGGTATTAAATTCCAATAAGTATTCCCTACCTTGTTCCTGAACTTTGTTTGACGATAAAATTAAGTACCTACGCATTAAAACTTCGAAACTACCTGTGACACAGACTCAAGACTTCCACAGTTTCAATGTACCTACATCAGGTAGGTTGTCGATTTACGATTGTTTTAAAGCTTATGTTTAGTAGAAAACATATGAAATGACACCAGATAGGTAAGTAAGTACCTACTTATTTGTTTTTAAATTTTGTACATTTAAGGAAGTGAATGTTCACAAGTTCTCATATTTCTAATATTTTCTCATTGTAGGATGGCCTTACTAAAGATTTGCTTACTGTGAAACTACCGCTTAGATCTGCGATAGGCGAGGCTCAATGCCTACAAGGAGGGAAATTGACACGGTTGAACCGAGAACGTCTTATCGTTAATAACTATCTTCAAATGCGGAACCTATCTCATTGCATGTACAATGCAGATAGGACAAACAGGATTTCTAACATGAGTCTTGAGATTGATCTTAGGAAGACCAGTAAATTATCTTATTCAACTTCTTATGATGTAGGTAGAGCAGAATTCTAACAACAAAACCTACGAAACATCAACATAGGTATGTAAATTAGTTTTCTCATCATTTTTTCAATCAAAATCAAAATAAAACATAAAATCAAACAGTACTGTACCTCTATGATCCCCAAGCCACGGTATGTTCACAGTTTCGAATATATAAGATTATTTTATTATCATCTAAGGTAGTCAGAGCACGTCCAATACATTTTCCATCAAAACCCTTGCAACAATTCGGCACAAAGCTGGTCTTGCTTTTCAAAAAAGTCTGACCAACTTTTTTCCCAACAATCTCAGATTGCCAACTACAGAGCTTACTTAATAAAGCCTTAAAAAGAAGACCACAGCTCGTTAAACGCATGTCGACGACAACCCGTTTGCTTGCATTTCGTTTTATTGGTGCACATAGCATGCATTATTCCGTGGCCGGCTCCGGCCCGGACTGATAACTGACTTCTCGCTAGGGTAGAGCGGCTATTGCTTTTTAGACCACCTGAATTGCATCCGGCTTTTAATTTAACGCGTCGTGTGCCGCTTACAACCAACACGTAGGTACATCATAATAATATGCGGCCTTAGCTCTGATGGTTTTTCTATCAGTTTAGTATGTACGTGTATATCTGTGTGTGCAGAAGTAATAATAAACATTCTAAAACAGGATATTCTAATAATGTTGATAGGTAACTTCATTCTTCTTAGAAATTTTAAGACTGTGTAATACCGAACACCTTTTTCTTCGTTACAAACCAATTGATGAATATTTTGATTGGAATCCTTTCTACGCTTCGGCTGTTGGCATTTCACCTTGAATTCGGCATTCTGTATTTTCGATATTTCATCGCCATTTCGAGTTCCCCAGCCCTGATTAAATATTCATCCTCCTGTCCGTTTGGCGAACTGTGTGGTCGCGCTGAACTCGTCTGACAAATGTGAATTTAAAATACTTTGTGCACTCTAATGGACTAAGAGGTAAATTGGATATTGCTTGGAGATTTCGGTTATAATTTGCAAGATAAACCACAGCATGAGGTCGATTAATTCAATAAAAAAAGTTTCACATTCTACTCGTACCCAGCAAGTTGCCTGCAAGTTCTCATCCTAATGAGTGAGCGTAGAGCGACACACGAGTACCTAGTAGATTATAATATCTTACTTACACTATAGAACGACTTCCAACTTCGATGCAACTGTGAAAGTGCATGACTCATAATTAATAGTATCTTCAACTAAGCTGTCTATAGGAAAAAATATACAATGTAAACATTTTTTCCATTAACACACAATGTAAACTACTTACTATAATTTTATTGTAATAATCAGAAGATGGCTCTATATAGGTACATTTATTGACAACTAGCTGCGCTCCCGCGGTGTGACCCGCGGTCCCTCGGGATTTTTTCATTTTTTCGGGATAAAAGGTAGCCTATGTCCTTCCCTGGGATACAACCTTTAACTAAGCCAACTTTCAGCTTAATCTGTTCAGCGGTTTGGGCGTGAAAGCGTAACAAACAGACAGACAGACAGACAGAGTTACTTTCACATTTATAATATTAGTATGGATTAGTATGGATACGCTTTGTAAGGCGTTACAGTTAGTTGCACAATCATGAATGTTCTACGATGAGGTCGATAAATGAACAGCGAACAAAAAATGAATCCGCATAAACATGACATAAAGAACTGAGACAAATATTTGTAGATCATACAAACATTGCTCCCACCGCGAGGATTCTGCAAACCGGAACCGGACCCGCAACCTTAGGAGTAGGGACATCGTAGGTAGGCACCTATACCTACGTAAGTTTCAATTGAAGGTAGGTGCTTACTTTAAAAATACATAACTATGTGGGTACCTACTTATTAGATAGATAGATAGATCATTTATTCATTCAAAGAACTTTACATATCTTGGTTAGCAGTGCCTTTAATCCTATATTAGGTTTGTCTAAGAACTGGAGTTCTCACTTATTTTAAATAAAAATATTATACTGTGGCTAGTATATATTGTCTGTGACTGTGGTTATCATAGCAAAAATCCTAAAAACAATAATAAAAGAATCCTGCCTAAGTAGATAGTGATACCCAACAAAAACGTTTGAATATAAACTTAATTCTTCCACAAACCATATTTAACACAATGACTTCTAACGCGTAACACAAACAGCGATGAAAAAGCGTAGCATCACTAGAATGCTAAAACAGTACCTATACGTACTATACATTAGTACGTGTAAACAGTTCCATGGTATTAGTACGTATTGTGTAGTCACAATACGTACTAATACCATGTACTGTAACTGTTATTATCTCTATACAAAAGTACATCTATCTCTAAACTCAAGCACTTGTGAGATAGACTTCATAAAAAAATCTAGAATTCCGTCGCGTCTAGAACCATACTCCTTTTTTTCTACATATCAACGGACAGGCTACTTAAAAAAATAAGAAAGGTTTGCGATGACACAACGCAAGTTTGCTTTGAGGTTTTGTCTGACCAACATTACGCTCCCTGTGTGCCCAGGCCCCCGGGCTCTTTAGTACCGACCGTTTATTTGCATCGGCTTTCATCCACCGACAATTAACCCTTGGATATGGCTCAGACCGGCTCCGGATCGGTAATTTATGCGGCTATCTCGCTGACACAAGGCCCGATGCCAGTCACTGGACCACAATAGACAGCCGCGTCCTTTTTTAGTACCAAGGACGAAAATCGATGAGACATAAGTACGAACGACAGCTTGGGCTAATATCCTGCTTCTCATAATCTTTTTAGCCTCTATAATAGCAAATTGAATGAAACCGTAAAACTATATTTTTCGTTCTTGTATGAGGCTTTAGAACTGAAGCAGTGGCAAAATAGGTCGTAAAGTTTTATTATTTGAGGTAATATCCTGAAAGCAAACTTCATCCCAAGCTGGTGCAATATTCGCGACTGTGACAAGTGACAATCAACGGGATGCAGTCGCACCTCGAGAATTGGCTTGGCTGGTCTCGCCAGATGCGACCGAGTTAGGTTGAATTGTTTATGGAATAATTTATAGTTGACTCAATTTCCTAACAAATGTGTTAAGTTCGATTGCACAGTTCTCTGTTTAATTCAACATGTTTTTTTTTCTTAGGATTCAGTTATTGGAGGTTGCAGAGTCACCCATCTATTTAATTCATGCATTCCCTGAGTGGCACCCCAAAAATCTCTTTTCAGAGAGTAGAACTTAAACATTCTTATGAAACATAAATCAGCCTCTCACAGGCTGAGTGGAGGTAAAATTATTCAGGGCATCGTCTGCAGAAGTGTGTGCAAAATTTTAGGAGAGCTTTCGTGAATAAGAACCTTCGCAGTCGGGTAAAAAGAACGTCGACTGCGAGCGAATGAATGGGCGTGCAATTCAGACATAGTACCCACTGTAAGACAGGGTGATGTAAGATGATGCTAATGGGAATCTCTATGATATAAAATTATGTAAAATGTGTAGGTACTCGTAAAGAAATCTGGTAGATATTTAACACATTAGAAATATCTTTAAAACTTTCAGCCATATTGGTAACATGAGAAACGTCTGGTCGTTTCTAAAGTCGATTATCGTAAGCTTTCCCCCGGCTTTGTGGGCTATCACTGAAGTTTGATAATGCCATTTGCGGATGCGTCAAGTGGAACTTAGCTAAACGACCAGCGAGCTGAGCCGGTTTTGTGGCGATTGGATTAGTTTATCATAATATCATTTTCATGTGTCCAATGAGAGCACAAAGCCTTCGAGACGTAGGGCTAGGTTAGTAGAAAATATTTATATTATATCATAATAGAATAAGTTTGATTTCGATTATAGATAGAATCTACTATGATTATCCACAATATCATGCATTTTAAAACATAACAGATAGTAGGTACTTATACATATCGCGGAAGATAAGGCCGGAAACAAAAATAAAAGTTCGATTGGTATTTGTACTTAGAACCAAAGGCTGCAAAGTCCGTTCGAGACTCATAAATAAAACTTCTACCAAACTCGTAACTCCCACATGTGTTTTGCGTGTAACCAAACAAACTGTACGTATTGCAAAAACTTTCTTCTACCCAAAAACCCGGTCAACTCCTTAAATATTTAAAGAGGAGCATGACGTTATGCCAACGCCAGAGCAATTAGTGTTTTTGCCGAAATATTTAGTAAATAACTCTGGAATCTTGCCGGTTTCGCGACCAACCCCGACTAAGCTAAAAGCTCGGACCCAGGCACTCCCGCCTCTTACAATCAAAGTTGGGTTTTAGGAACACATTAGAACTCCTAAGACCTAACAAATGTGAATTCATCATATGTGCCTAAACTCATTTTGTTCAAAAACTTAAATGTTATGCACTAGGTATCTGTATTCGATGCTTAACTGGAATTAAATTCGAGGCCCCTTGACCAACTCGGCTTCATGTCCTAACATAAAAATATTTACGTTTAAATTCTTCGTGGAATCCAATGCATGACCTTTTACGCATATTCAAAAACGAGGGAATACAATGTCTTCAACACAATAGGTAAGCAGATAAAGGTGTGAGCTAAAATACAAAGATACCCTGTGAAAAGAAACACTGTTTTGTGAAGGTGTTTTAACCTGATCGCACATTTGGCCGCGCCGTACGCGTCGCAGTCATTTTTCTATACAAAATATTCTGATGACGTCAGTAAATGCGGCTGGTATCTGACGCCTCAGCATTTCTTCTATTGAATTGACAGTTCGTCTGCGACCACCAATAGATAGAGGTTTTATTTGATTCATTCAGATGAGTGAGACCCCTCAGTTGAACTTTCATTTGTTTCACGTTAGGGGTGGATGAAAAGGAGTTTGTGTTGTTGTGAATATTGTGCTAAGCAACAAACTAATGTGGCAGTTTATACTATAAAGAGCATCCTCATAAAAGGTTGTTTTTTCCGCTAAAGCGATGTATGAAAACGCAGGTCTGATGGCAAGGACCACCATAAAAAATATTTGAGAGCTCGGTGACTTTTGTTTTACGCAACGTATCATAAAAGATGATTGTTAAACACCTCAAATGCTATGGCACTTTGGATCTTTTTTGTACGTCAGTTGAAATCTTATTCAGGTAACACTGATCAATACCTAATGAACTTTAAGAAAGATACTCACTGATGCGTGGTGACGTTGAAGAAGAGGTGTGAGTACTGTGGGGCTGAGTCCTCAGGTCCGTGAGGCGCCGGGAATGACATCACAAGCAGCACCGGCTTCCGCGCGAACCGGCGCTTTGATGCACGGAGGAACGCGATTGAATCGTTGGCTATGAGATCCGGGTAGTAGTCCTGTATGAAATATACAAAATATAGGTACTTTAAAAAAGATCACCAAAAAGGACTCTCCTGCGTCTAATGCCATTAACAGCACGTATCATTCTGTTAATCTTGATTACAACGAAAAGAATAAATTCATTGCTAAATAGGGATGATATCTCATCTCTTCATTATTGTGAGAAGAGCCATTTTTCTTGATGATGAAGCTATAGAAGTTTACCTTGTGATAGTCATCTCCATGCTTGATCTTCTTGCCATTCATGTTGATACTGTAGTTGTAATACTTGGAGTTCATGATGAGCCCGCCCCACTCGCGCCAGCCTGGCGGGATGTACGACCCGTTGTATTTGTTCAAATATTTGCCGAAGTAACCTGGAAGATGATAAGAGAATAAAAAATACAGTTTAGGCAAATTATAATTTTTATGTTACTCACTAGAAAATGACCTTATACGAAGCAAAGGCTTCAAAAATTTCAAAATATTTCGTCTCGAAAGTAACAAAAATACAGTTCTATTTTGTGTTATAGCGTCTTATGCCTCCCTGGAGCTCCAGCAAACTTCTGACGGAAATTAAAAACCACTCCAGATGTTCACAAATAGCTGCGCAATTCCGGCAATCATTAATTCCTGCGTTATTGTTCACGTACATTTTCAATGTGTCAGAGTTCAAAACTCGACATTTCCACTAGTTTCCGACACATTTTCATATACCTAAACAAAATAGCTGTTTACAAAATATTCTCAGCTATTTCTGATGCAAGTCGGTATTAACGCCCCGAAATTAAAAATTGAGAACTATTGTGCGAAGAACAATGACCTCTCGCTACACAGCACTTTTCATTTCGGAAAGCTCACTCGAGCTTTTCAGCTTATTTTTAGACTAGAATTCTTAATTTGAATACGAACTGCTTTCAGTTTCGTGAGATAAAGGGTCGTGACAGACAGACAGACGGACAACAAAGTGATCCTATAAGGGTTCCGTTTTTTCCTTTTAAGGTACGGAACCTTAAAAACGAAAGAGGAACACGAGTATAAATATGAGTTGGAGTAATATGTACCTAATAGTCATTTTCTTTCCTTATCGTATCACTAGTTCTTTCGAACCACTGTGTTGAAGGGATTTAAAATGCGACTAAAAGAGACTCTTTAGTACACTTAATAGTTGAAATGGGGGCCAATAATAAAGTCCAAACATCTACAGGATCTGGCCATATCAGCAGCTGTCAGCATATGTTCACGAATTATCTCAGTCGATTGCTCAATGACGCGCTGAGCTTCGATACATTACGAGCTCGATAACAAGCACACTTGACCGACACTTCAGATTATACATTTCAATAAGCACTTAGGTATTTTAGTGCTATGCGAATGACTTCATCTTGAATGTTATGTTGGTAAAGCCATACTACCTACTCATCTAATATGTAATAATCTACTTTTTGCGGTTCATTCTTGCAAAGTTTCACAGATTTTGATGTTCTAAATTAATATTTCTAGGATCTAATACTGGTTTTTTTTATCATTAGGTTTTGTATTTTTTTTCTTGGCTCCACATAAGACAAATTTTTTTTACAAATATCAACACACATCTCTAATTCCGTCCCCAGTTACCGGAGCCACCCGCGTCCTATTTCAACGCGTCACTCGATAGGGCGTGGGTCAGTATGGAATTTCATTAAAATTTGCTTTCCACCGTCATCATGGTAGACAGGTCTAGTTAGAGTACTCAATGGCAGTTCAACATTTAAACTACGCTAAAATAAGGAATCCATCGAACAAGTTTGTATTTCAAACCTGTTCCATTTACTTGTTTCTAATGTATTGATAGTATTGACACCAAAGCTACCGTTAGTATTTGAATAGATAAATATCTGCCAATTTCAAGAACCAATTATGTCTGAATTTATCGTCAGGTTTGACCCTTGATATTAGAGGCTAGACTCGTGCCCCAAGTTAACCTTATCTATGGAGGAGGCATTCATGACGAAAACTCGCCAGGCGCGTAAGAATTCCGATAAAGATAGCCGCAGAACATGCGAATTCCTACTAAATTACTGCTAGATAGGAGAAAGCTTACTTGGGTACGTTTGACGTGCCAAATGATTTTGGTGGTATGATAAATGATTAGGTTGTAAGGATGGAAGATCTAAAATTTAGTTTCAACCTTAATTTTGATAAGAATCAGTTGTCTCTATCTGTTTACGAGATAATTTTTGCCAACTTAACTTCAAGATGTTCCTTCCTTGACAATTGAATTGAAAATAAGAAAAACAAAACACTGAGGAGTCACTTTACCAAGAATAGCACTCTACATGACCTTTATATTCATAAAGCTTCATTTCCAGACGCTTGACACAGTTTTTCCATTACATACAACGTCATTCGAAATTGCAGTCGGGTTAGGGGAACAGAATAGTAAAGTTGAAGTGCGGTTCCATTTCACCTTTCATAGAAAGGAAGGCGTTGATTTTTTAGTTGACTTTGTTTCATGGAAATACAACTCAGTGGCATAATTTAGTAAATGCGTAAATCGTGTTTAAAATTTTAACTCTTTATAGGTGTTTAGCCATGCCATATTAGGTAGGTGAGCATATCTATGTTTATTGCTCAACTTTAAGTGGTTTTTGTGTTGTCAATTTATACATTGTGCAATCTGCTACAGGTTTCGAAGATCTTCACTGCACTTCCTATAATTATGGTACAAATTGGAGGTGGGCGGGGCGCTCCCTGGGGCATCTCATTAGAACTGTCACGTACTTTCTGTCTCGTGAGACACGTCGTCTCTGCTCTTATTTTAGTACAGAGTTGGGTGACTTTGAATGAACGAAGGCTTTATTTATGCTACCTATTATACATATACCTATTAGGCGAAGGCGAGGTTACAATAATAATTATTTTGTAAGTTGGTAAAATATTATTTTGGGTGTTTCTTAAAAATTTTTAATATAGTAATTTCGACGAGTTCTAGCTGTCTCGTTGCGCGTCAATATCGCCTGGGATTATTAAACCACAGGTGAAACTAAATATGAAGTGCAACCGGTTTCTACCCTTGGCTTTTGTATTACTTATTATATTATGTAAATTGTTACTTATGCATAATTCTAAAATCATATAAATCAGGCATGTCACTTTAAATATTTTAAAGGTGTTTATCTAAATAGGTCTATCTACACTACACTTTTATTTTAAGAACTTTTACTGGTCACGTACTATATCGTTGATAGGGCTAAAATAGCACCCGCATGCAATACTCATAGAAGGAAATTACATTAATGTACTACCCCCATCAAATAAATTGTTGTTTCCATTAGTGAATATGTGAGCAAATACGCGCCTAATCATACTATCGGCCAGAGAAACAATTAATCATTTCAACACTGCCGTGCTTGAGTTAATTTATGAACCCTTGTTCACGATAATAGAATTTAAGTGTTATTTATTGCTCTTTCATAATGTGATATTTAATCAAAATAACACATTATTAACGTCATTTAAATTATTGATAATGTCGGACGTTTTGATCATTTGTTGTTGATCTGTTTGCCAACAATATACAATACTAGACAACATGTTTGTAATATAAAAAAATGCAACAAGGTTCAATTCAACTTGCAAAGCTCCATAAGAAGTATCAGGAAAGATCGATAGGAAAAAGCACTCCGATATGCAGAATGTACATCCTACAGAATCCTACTCATTGACAATTGACTTTCATGAATGACACCGGTGAGGCAGCAGGGCGCCGCCCACGGACAACGTGGAAGGACTGAGAGTAGGTAATAGTGCTGTTCAATAAGATGTCTACCGAACACTGCGGATACCGAACTGTACAAGCAATGAACTTATGCTATTGTTTTATACGAATAAACTTTTTACTTTATAGTGAACGCATTTATAATATTAGTAAGATAAACTTTTCAAATGAATCTTTGTTTTGTTTTACTTACATCTTTAAATTGTTAATTGTAAATCCAAATGTTACACTTACAACAAGCAAGATATCGAATCATCAAAAATACTTAGGTATTTCGTGACTAAGGAACCAACCGTATATTTATATCTAAACATGGTCTGGGATATAAATTTCACCATACTATTTCACTTTAAGCCAATCCCTAAAAGGTGTAAGTTGCATGAGATTGCGTGACCCGAGGGATACCAATGTATCCATAGTTATAAATTTCCTGAATTATATATGTGGCTCTGGCAACAGCTATCAGATAGAATAATGCGATAACGCGTAGTTGTTACTTGTGTTGTGTCCGCTATGTCGTGAAATATTGTCAACAGTACAGTGAAGTTAGATACCCTATAACTTTGTGTTGACTGATGTGATTTATGTCATGGAAATTGGAATGAACGAACTCTGCGTTACACAAAGAATTTCTGTACTGAACTGAATATAAGTAGAGCTGATAATTCCTTCTTTATTTGGAGCATGTAATATACAAAATGAACTCAAGACTGTGGGTGGGCAGGCAGCCATTGAGAGGATCTGAAGGACGGTTGTATTGACAGATCAATTAGGCAAACAATAGGCACTTTGTGCGGAAAAAAATGCAGTGGCTAGAGGAAAATATTTGGAGCGATTGTGGGCGTACGATGAATAATAATTGATTGCTTAATTAAACAGAACTTAAGAAATATTGATGCTCCATGTAGGAGTGTGTTTATCTACAGATTTGTAACAATTGGTACTCCTTTGTAAAATGTTATGTGTGTCATTTATAAATTGTTATATTTCCCAAAAATAAGGAACGTTAACCATGTATATTTCCTAAAGTTTTTATTTTTATTTTAACAAAGTAGCCGCTATTTTTCAAAGCTTTGTAAGTGATGGACCGACAGACCGAATGATCAAACACATTCCTATTTTGATTCTGGCTGCAAGCCAAGATCCGGAGAGCATCAGTTCTCTTCTCTCTAGTAACCAGTAGTTAGGTAACCTTAGATTTGTTTGGATCGTCGTCGTCTATAAAATCAAGAAAACAAAAAGAAAATAACTCTCTTAGTGAAGCTATAAGTAGGTATAGGTCGCGTAACATCGGCAAAGTGTGTTTAGACACTTAAAAAACTATATGATACTTAAATCTAATAATTACTTTTATTTTCAACAGGTAAAATCAAAGTCTCGTTAGGTACTACGTCAGATATTTTTCTATTCAAACACAAAACAGATTGAATATCTAATAAACAACATGCTTTTATTATAAATGGAAAAAGTTTCATAAATAATATTTGGTAATTTTGCTTCACTGAACACTGCTTAGCCTCGCAATCTGTAGATTTCAACTCCAATAAGCAATTTACCCAATATTTTTGCTTAGACGAATTCTTTGAAATCGATTATTAGAAACTGATTTATATTTACTTACGTAGGTTTCAGATAGTTGATTTGTTACGCACAGGTTTTGTTAGAAAAATTAGAATGGCAAAATGGCATTCACGATTTGGGACAAGTCAACAAAGAATCAACAAAGGCTTTATAATTACAAGCTCAACGTATCTAGGCATTTGTGTAGTTATCCGTAGACGCTTTTTCATACAAAATTGTCTTTTGCACATCAAAAAGGCTAACTTCAATTCGCCAATAATTTATCACTACTCTAGTAAAAAATATAACCTTAATATTTTGTAATCAAAGACTATTTCATTGTTTTATGTTTATTCAACATTATTGCATTTTAAAAGAGCTTAATCCACTAAAACAAGAATTTATAAACAAATGTTTCGTGGTCATTCACGGCCTATCAACCAACGTGGGCGGACCTGCGGCGTTCATTCATGAATCCATGAATGAATGTACCATTACAACATTTATTACTCCCAATTTGCATCTATTTCCAGTATATTACGACTTTTCTAATAGTAGACGCTACTCAATACTTTAAAAGGGCATAAAGTAACTGACGACATATTGAAACTCCTACGCGAAACATAAAAGCTATTTCAAACTTCTTTAAGAGTTCTAAACTCCTCTAGAGTACGTAGGTAGGTATCTACTTTTACATTTTTATTTTCTGTCGAAAAGTGGTTTGATTAGGTATTGTTTCAACAATTTAGATTTTTCTGAAAAATCATGGACCCTTCGATCAAGAATAGTAATAGTAATAAAGTCACAAATCCTCAAAACATTATCTTGTACTTACGATCATTAATCACGAAAAACTAAATAATGTTCCTGAGCTGTTATTTACCGAGACGGTTTTGCTGCGCTGACACTAAATCTATAATATTCTTGATCGAAGGCTACACCGCAACGTACACAAGGCGCTTCAGATCATACATTTTATGAAACACTTTAGTTTCCGCTGGTACTATACGCCATAGCTACGAAAACAATTGATATTATTTTTATTTTTATCGAGCGAGTACGGACCGGGTGAAAACGAAACTGGGGGACTACGAACCGGACCCACCTTCTCAACTATGCTTCATATCTTCAATGATTTCATAATCTTTGAAAGTTGTCTGGAAACTAAATAGGTAACTATTTACGAGACGCATTATCTATTTTTTTTCCTTTATTATCGCGTTGAATCGTGACAAATTCATTCCTATCCGGCCGCTGAGCGGGATATCCAGAGGGCTACAATATTTCAACAGAACAATTGCCGCAATTGTCGTGAAATAATGACTCGAACGAAGTCTTCCAGAGACAGACGCAATTATGAAAAAGTAGAATTAGATTCAATTTGTGACCTCATTGTGGTATTACATTAAATAGACGCTTCCTTGATTTGTGTTGCTCGTTTTGAAATTCCGTGGAGATCAAATTAATACTTGTTTCATTGCTTACAATTGTAATTAGACCAAGCTTCCGCCCGCAGCTTCGCTCGGGTACCAACATTTTAAATAACCTATATTACGATCTGCATCCAAGTATAACAAGTTTCATCCCAATCAGTCCACGAAAATGCCAAATAAAACGATAGGATCGTAAAAGTATACTGAAAAGTATTCCTACTCAGTACAAAGACAACATCATCGCGACAACGGTTGATTTGTAGGTAACTACAACGCTGATTACGCTGGTGTAAACAAAATACCTACACATCAGCGCCCACACCTTGAGCAGCATATTACCTACAATGCATGGTTGTACTACACCAAACATGAAACAGCCACAAAGTTCTGTTTATTAGTTATCGTGCGTGACTTGTCTTATTTGTGTAAACTTATACCTGACAGTATTTCTAGTGGTTTTTCCTCAATCATCTCTGTATACCTTGTATGGTATCTATATACTTGACATTAGGGCCATTTAACGAGATGTTCACGGTCGAGATGTTTTGGCAGCCTGGTAGGTGGGTACTACAATCTTTGACAGACGTCTTCCGTTCCACTACACCAAGAAGCTTAAAGAGACACAATTTAAGCTTCTTGCACTACACTAATTATATCCAGTTATGAAACCAATTCAAGTTCAGGGCCATGATATGACGCATTAGCAAAAACAGATACCTACCACACTGTATGATGAATGGTACAGTACCTGCGCTGTTCTCATTTTCTATGGTAAAGAAAAAAGTGGGATGACAACAAATGGATCCAAGACTTGATCAGAAAATTATTGAAAAACAAAATTGGTTTCATGTAAGTATAGAAATTCTAAACCTTAATTCGTTCAATGCGGCCACGTGCTAGTTTCCCTCCAAATAACAAATGACCGTATCATTAAAGTCAGATCAGTTCGGAGGCCACAATCAGTCGCTCATTTACGAGATATTTGACCTATGAGTAACGCCCACGACCTCTTGGGAAGGGCCCTTTGCCCCATCAAGCCCCACGCTCAGACAAGTCAGTTGCAAAACAGTTGTAGGTGGAAACTTTCTCATAGATAAAGATGAATAATATTTTGTTAAAACGGATGTGAGATTGATGGATCACCACAGATGAATCGAAATTAACGTTTACTCAAAAATAGCTTATATACAATTGTTGTCTTCAATGTTGTGTCATGTTAATATTGTTTTTCTTCCAACTTAAAGCTCCATGTGACAGCTAGACAACTCAAGATGCATTAGAAGTACCGTAACGTTCAATAGGTTGAGCTAATTAGCGGGCAATATCTCAGCTTTCCCACTTGAGAAAGTAGCCTGCAGGTAAATGTGAACAACATTCATGTACCAACACCTTTCTGCTTACCGTACAAAGGTCATCAGTTCGCGTTCTGATTAAAATGCAAAAATATAATATTGATTGCTTAATCGCTGTACAAATAAGATTCTTATCATAATTGGATAACTGCCTGCATTGATTAATAATAACTTCGTAGGATAATAATTTGCAAAATAACCTGCATGACACTGAAATGAGCAGAAATGACGTAGTATCAAACGAGAAATATAAAAATATAAAAGATAATTTTATCATGAGGTATAAAATGATCACACATCCTCCCAGTTAAATTTGCCGAGTCATCTCCACCAATCTTACAATATTACATTGTAATAGATACCTAACCTACTGGCAGAATGAGACCACAACGAGGTCAGGCTGCCTCGTCCGAGTGTTCTAGGCCTAGGGCTGTTGTTTTCTTTTGCCCTTCCGTCCTAACAACTCACGACTTTGCTATCCTGTCTGAAGATATCTAGTGCCACGTAGGTGGTACCTACTGAGGGTGAGGCCAAAAGAGTGTTGTGTTTTGAGTTGCGTAAAATGAACAGCAAGATCCTAAGTATGTTTAACAGAAACTTACTTTGCTTTCGCTGTATGACAAACACACAGCTTTCATATGAAACCGAAGACAACGTAATTTTGATTTCTTGATTTTGCGACACATAATACCTACGCAACTCACAACTTAAAAAATCACGCTCTTTTGGCCTCATCCTAGGAAAAAACTATTAGTAATAGAGCCTACAAATTTCTGTAGTAGCGAGCGAGATGTGTTTAGGTGGAATATAATTTCACAGTTCCACAAATTAGAAATTCAAGAGCGAGGGCACGTTTCAATTCCTCATCGTTGTTACTGCGTTATTACCACAGATAAAATAATACTATAACGATCCAATATTTATTTGCATTTTCTCTTAGATTTTAAGAGTCTGTCTCACGACTATACATCTAAGTGCACTGCAGCAGTTTACGAGCTCATCGTCGCCGGCGCCGTTTATTAGAATAGTTTTCTTATGACGTTTTCCTTTATGGTAGTCTAAAATAACAGGGCAAAACAGAATTGGTTTTATAGCATCTCTGGTTTGAAGTCGTAAATTCGTAAATGTGATCGATTATGATAACTCTGAGCAATAAATGTAAAATAAGTGTTGACAACAGCTATCTTAACCGTAAATTACGCAGCTTTTGTTTTAAGGGAGTGCCGAAGGGGCTTCATAAAGTAAGCATAATTCCAGTGAGACTTTCACTTTATATCGCCAGCCCTACTGATGCAAGTGGGACAGGCGCGCGCGCAGGTGCGCTAGACATTGCGGCGACTTGTGGTAAGATGTACTTACTAATAATAAACGGGTTTCATTAATAATAAATACAGTACAGTTACCAACTAATAAATAAAACATGTAAACAATTCAAACGGTCTACTACGTTTTAGGACGGATATAACATGATTTTTTTGCTATTGCAATCAACGAAACAGATTAGTAAGCTGTTGAGAGGTAATTTGCCCGTTCCTGTAGCTAAATCAGTATATTCAGTTATTTCATACGAGTCCTATCGCATTTTAAACGCTCATGATTTTGAACGATGTGGCAAAATTAACATCTTAGAAGAAACAGGACCGGTTTTTTACGCTTAAGCAACCATAAATAGGTTTATTTGCATAGAAACGTTAATGGAATAGAACCTACCGATATACTAACAGTACGCGCCAAATAACTGCGCGCATTTGCATATTAAATTAACATGTGTGACAGTAAAATGAATTTGCGTTTTTATTCATTGTAATTATAGTTAGGTTAATGCAATTCTTTTTCTACTATAAAACGTGTCTCTAGTAACTGCAATATATGATGCTGATTTGTCTACATTTTGCGATAGGTAATAAATAATAATGTTCTTACCTACTTAATATATTTTTTCAACATTTGACGTATTTCTACGATTGAGATAAATGATCTCTAACTATAAAGCTGCGCCATTTTTCTATTAACAGCATTAAAATCAAAATCAATGCTTTTTCCAGCTACAAAACCATTGTGTCGAGGTGTTATTAAAAGTCGCGTATTGTAGCTATGTCAACATAACGGAGCTTTCGGTAATTGAGGGCTGATGGGTTTATGCTGTACAAAAACAATAAACAAACAAACGTTAGGTCTAATGTCTACGGAATTCCGGTTTACTGACTAGCTTGTAGTTATGGACAGTTAAACCTGCATTTTGAATAAATCTTAACTCGTATCTATTGGTTTATTATCTCAATTAGTAAAATATGGTCAAGTCAACGTTCTATCTAGTTTTACAGTTTCTATTTAATAATATGGTTAAATAGGACTTTTTACAGTTTTTACTGTTAAGTATTTTATTTATCATAAGTAGGCACACACCGCAAGTTATCGTAAATTCTCCGATACAGCGGTTGTCGACTTGATTAAAAAAATACGAAATATACCGCAAAATACAGCATTTGAATAAATTGGAGACAATAGCAAGCGGACAGTGAAGTTTATCGTCGATCGAGCACGTGCAAGTCGCCTAGACAGGGCGGCGACTGCGCCCACGCATGGAATGCTCTATGCCCATTATTTATCGCTCTTGCCCGTCAACACCGTGTAAAAACATTATAAATTACTATGATGATAGATACGGAAACCGAATATTAAACAAATTTACTAAATTTGCTCCTCTTTTCAAGATCTAGAACAAAATGATAGAAACGAATTCTTTTTTCTTGATAGATCGTCGACGTTCTGCGTGCGTGACGTCTACATATTATTAGCTATGAGCGTTATCTAAATACCTATCAATAAACATGTCATGTAGACCTATGTATAAGGTTTAAGTAAATAAATGTTTTACGAGCTATGTCTTGATGACCTATGCATCATGTTGACCCGATGCAAATTGCTTACCTCATTTACATTACATAATTATAGTTTAACAATAATTTTATTATGAAGGTAAATTATTTGAGAGACGGCAGAAGATTAATACATCAAACATGAGCTTATACCCTGGATAAACAAGCATAGGTTACTATTTATGTCGGAGAAGTAAAGTATTCCCACGAACCCGGGGGGCGCACATTGGGGATTATGTTAGGTCTTGTCTAATCTGCTATCTAGGCCCTAATAACATTATCATGAAGTCATTTGGATATAATCTATGCTAATACTGGTTTCACTATCTGTCACCGATATCAGCGCGAGCAGCCATCTGTTCTATCTACAGCATAAATCACTCAACTATTTCCTAATTCTGATACGATTGCACTTAAACGACGGATCGACTGTTTAGATAAAACGGGGCCAATTAATTTTGTATAATAACAAGCACTTTATCGCTCTGTCATATTGATTGTGTCTTAATGTGTAGTGGAGCAATATGAAGTCTGATAATGCCTTCAGAGCTTGCAGAGACTGAGGTGTTCATTGCAAATTGTGTAAGTAGTGTGGTGGTTAGTAAAATGACTTCCTATCCGTTACACCAGTGTGACAGAGCGGTGTGAGGGTTTAGTCGGGCGCAGAAAAATCTAATCTTCACGTAAGTTTTCAGCCAAAAAACCACAACGCATTACGACTTCACGCCGCTTATGCCTCATTTTGGACGTAAGCAAGGCTATTATTTCTTATATTTGATGGATGAAGAAATCAACATAGACCCATAGTCTAGACAGTTCTAATCTTTGTTAGTACACCGTTAGATAGCAGAAACACGATGGAACGCTAGCAATTGCCTCAAGTGAATTGGATTCACACTGAGCGGTAGCTTCCCCACTGCTAGAAAGAGAAACCTTAGCAATCAGACAATTGGCACTCCCACACATCTCGACTTTCATCTTCGGACGGAAGAAGCAATAAACTGATTAGGCTCTATCACTGGTCTACGTTGCGATTAGTGGTAAAACCCGTGGGTGTAAGTGGTACCCCTCGCCTACACCAGGAAAAGAAAGCAAGGGGCGAAATGATGATAGCTCGTCCGAAGCATAAATTCACAAGCCAAATGGACTCTTAAAAGCCCGGTGATAAATTACTTACACGTGCTTCGTGTCACAAAAGGCTTATTTAAATGGTTACTGGTAAATAACTTGTTACTTGCTTTATCCACGGGCTCTGATCGGTTGGTATGATCCAATGCCGATGGCAAGTCGCTGTTTCAACAACTCCTATTTGAATTTGCATCGGGTTTCTCGCCGGGAATCCAGGAAGGTGCGCGAATGCACTTAAATCAACGACAGAGGCGAGCGTCTAGCGACATCATTTACTGTTGGATGTGACGCGAGCGTGACTAGACGTGACAAATCCCGACAAATCACATTCGTCTTGACCGGATAAGATAGATCGGCCAATCGGTCTCCCCAAATACCGGCAAGGACACTTCCATCTGCTTTATTTGTGTGACGTGTGCGAGATGCGATGAAATAGCCGACGTCCGGCGGCCCACGTGCGCCCACGCCCCTAACTAGACATTCTATTTAGAACAAATCTTAGAAGATGCTTTGCTGCAGTTGAGATTGTCGACGACTGCAGCGGTCCTATTGATTTACGAGCTCGGCCACAGCGATGTAGTTACTGCGATAAAGCCCTGTGTTATTCAATATTTATTACGTGCTATTGAATGTGAAATGTTTATGATGCGGAAGCTTCTTCTACAAAAGTTACAGGATATTTAACAAATTGTAGAGCGTAGCTAACACAAAAAATTTGATCACGCCATTTCGATCAAATCACCTAATGCATTATTCCATCAAACTTGTAAACTATTTTCAAAAGTCAATTTACATGAACGATTTCGGTGAAACATCTATCAAAGTCGAATAGGTTGTTATGGGCTATTAAAACGAATCTAAACTTTATTAAGTCCATCTAGCCGTAAGACAGGAATAAAACGGCTGACTGCGAGAGCATTTATTTCATTTATTTCAACGCAAATAGAAAGTGGTTTTAGATTACTGTGAAAACCTACTGTCCACCTCTCTAATGCCTATCAGAGACACTAATTATATAAGTATTCATGTCGGTTTGACTAAAAGCGGTACCAACTTATTTTTAAATCCAACAAAACTCCACATACGTATTGAATACTTCTGATAAACTTTTTTTAACCAATGCAAAATATATTAGTTGAGGAATTCATTATAAATACTACTGGCAATTACTATTTGTGAAAACACTAGACGTAGGTAACTAGGTAGCCGTAGAAGCTAAATGCATTCTTAGGTGCCTGTATTCTTAGGTGCTCTTTGTGGAAATTAAAGATTTTTATTTAATTTTTATTCAAGTACAAACTTGATTACAGATGATTTTAAATGTCTCTGACTAACCCCTTAATGTTTGTTTTTTAAAGTCGAATAGCAACTATAGTTTACCGTAACATCATACTATGGTCCCTGTGACCCGGATTATGGATGGATGGTCTCTCCATGATAAAGGCCGTCAGGTGGCTTAACAACCCGTCACCAGATAGTTCAAACCAATAAGCACTATACATTCTCATTCGAACACAAACATTCTTGAAATAAATACATTTTATTTCAAGTCCTTTGAAATGTTATTCTAAACTCACCAGTTCTATATCCAGCGTTGGAGAGGTATGTGGCGAAGGTGTTGGTTTCGTGCTTGGCCTGCCACATCGGGGACGAGCAGTTGTCATTATTCGTGTACACGTTGTGGTTGTGTACGTACGTTCCGGTAAGTAAAGAGCTCCTGGGAACAAGACACATGGATAGATGTGGCTTAAATTAGGACAGGGTTCAAGAAATGGATAAAAATATTTTACTATAATAAATAGATATGTCAATAAAAGTGGAAGTAACTAAAGTGGTAATTTTTAGCTCTAAAATAAGTAGTTTACATACTACGATTGACAAGATAAAAGAAAAAGCTTTTAAAACATTATCCTGCCCTTATCCCACCTATTAGGTGGGGTTGGCACAAAAGCATAAAAGGCCCTCTTCCCTATGACTTGTACTTGTTTCACTTAACTGAATACATTATGGTACCAACCAGGTTTTCCCACATTCCTTAATCATGAAAAAACTTACCTTGATGGACAACACATAGGCGTTGTGGTGTATGCATGCCGGAACTCTGCCCCAGCACTCCTGATGGCTTTCATGGTCCTCGGCATGAAGTTCAGGCTGCCCAACTCCACGTCTTGGTCGTCCGTCAGTATCAAAATGATATTTGGCTTTCTCTCCCTCGGCTGGGGAAACGGGATAAATCCGCTGTTCCTGTCTGAATTCTGCCACTTATTCGGCATCTTCATTTTTGATCGCGTAGAGTTTTCTTTCAGTGGTATCGGGTGGGATTTTTCTGGAGGCTTGCTCTGATTGATCAGCTTCCTCGTCGAATATTTCTCCAAGCTTTTGTTGAAATGTTTCTCCGTCTTACGAGCTTTCTCCTCTTTTCTCGGACTAAAAGGTTCGATAGTTCGGTTTGCACTATCCTCCAACGAATAGCTGTCGGAACCTTTTCTTCTGTCTCTTCTTATCTCATGTTCCCATGATCTGCGCATTTCCGCGCGGTATCTAGACCGATTTTTGTGCCTCAGGTACCTTCTTTCAGGAAGATCTGTAAGCGTTCCATTGAACGTGGTTCTGTTTCGGTTGTTCTCTCTGTTTCTGATCTCCCTGGACCTCGATGCCTCCTCCTCCTCGAAGGAGTCTCTCTTCGCTGATATAAGTATGCAGTTCCACGTCAGAAGTATTGATATGAACTTCAAATTCATATTGCTTACTATAAACTTACTGGAACTATGTATCACTAAACCACTTCTGAGAAGTGGAGTACTTAAATTATTCTACTTAGGTCGTGGATGAATGCAGCGGCCGGCTCGGACAGATCGTGCAGTGGAATGCCATCTTGACACACCTGCAACAATGTAAAATCAGCGTTAAATGAAAATTGATATAGGTAAAAAGTAAGTACCTAAGTAAGGTAATTGATATAGGTATCAGCTTGTCATGTCACTATTTACTTTTACTGCTTCGTGTTTACTTTTGATATTGAAATACTTAATGTTTAGTTTCGGGCCGCATCGGTCTATTTAATAGCATTCGGCCAGGGCATCAATCGCGAATTGCTTTTAACAGAATTGCTTCGATATTGGTCGGAGCTAGCCTTTAAATAAACTGCGCAATTCACCATGAGGGGTGTTGGATTTATACTAGCCGTTTAAATTGATTATTTGGGAGATTAGTGGTTCAGCACTATACAAATGGAGCATGCAGAAACCAATTTCGCGAAATTGCAGTGATAAGTTTGAACGATATTGCGCTCTAGCTTGATTGATAACTGCCGGGTGGCAGGCAAAAAGGTTTTTGGAGGCAGGTGTTGAAATGTACCAACTCTCGTGTTAACCTACCTATTTATTTTGTTTTTGCTGTAATAATTCAAGGTACTGTAGCTACAAATATAAACAAGTTGAAAATTTGATACATTAATCAAAGGAAAACACATATTTGCGTCTATTTGCCAGCTAATGTACTGCAAACGGCAACCGCTGTGGTTGTGGTGGATCTTGATTTATGCGTTGGAACTGCACCCCCGTTACCTAATTGATGAGAGGGAGATGCGATCGATGACGTCAGACGGACTCAACTCTACTTAGTAAATAGATGCTGTTTACCTACTTCAAAAGCGTACTCGCAATTAATGTTTATGAGTAGCATTTTCCGGTTTATGCAACCGATGTAAGTAGTTCGTTAAATGAACTTTGTTATAACAGTAGCATAACCATAGCAATTTAGAAATTATTTAATAAATCAGAGCAAGATTATCAAACAAGGTGACTCGTCGGTTGAATGACGAATCTATAACCTATGTAACAAGGACCTATGACGTCCTTGGCATATGCAAAATATCATAATCAAAATAGGTAAGTCCATAAATGTATGATATTATGTCCGGTAATAGGTAAAGGTTCTCTTCTTACAAAAGCCAGAGGTAAAATGAAACTATAAAACGCTTGTCAAACAACCTTATCAATCAACCCCGAATTGAATAGCAAAATCTTAGTCAAAGAGCTCATTCTAAAGAGAGGTATTATATTAATGGAGAAATAAACAAGCATAATTAAAAGCCTAACTCACGTAGTAGAGACAAGTGTAAGCCATTTTCATAAGCCGACCTACTGCGCATTAATTTCCGGCCCCGCCCAGGCTGGGTAAATTGTACACAGATATTTTGTATTTTCAAATAAATAATGAATGAGAACACTGAATAAAGTTGTGATTTCCTGTTTGACATAATGCCAGGAACTCACGTGCCGCGGCTGTTAAGCCATGACGAAGGCCTCTAAAGCTGCTTAAAAACTCCATCACCAGCATTGAGTTGGCCGCTAACTCATACGAACTTACTTCTTATGCAAACTTTAATGATCATCAAGTAATGCCAATTAGAATATTATCTTTCAACATTGAGTTGTAAACATTCTCTAGGTTATTTAGGTGCGGTGTTGATGAATTCAATAGATGCAATAAAGTAGCATTCCAAACCTCGTTTGAATGTCAATAGGAGCTTTGTCGTTTAACCGCGTAATGCTTCAGAGTATAATCTATTGACATAGTCTTTTACTACCTGCTACGTGTATGTACGGGCTATTTTAAATCTAGGCTAGTTCGCTCTGGTCCTAGATCGAGTATACTTGTATCTATATTTGACGCTATATTTAAATCACTAGCGATAAGATTATATTCCAAGTTAAGGCTGCGGGTCTTTGACCTAACTACTGTAGCTGAAAGAAAAGTGTTGCAATTAATTTTGTGGGATCTGCCTAGTCTCTACTCTTGTAAAAAGCCGGTCAATGAACTCCAGAATTTATACAGAGGGTAAGCTTTAGTTAGCTTCGCTCGACATTATTCTAATACATTGTTGGCCTAACAATAATTCTGGACGAGCTTTGCTGTTTATGTAGAGAAAGCACGAAGGTTTCCAGTTATTGAATCGCTTATAGAATATTTTGAGTTCGGTTTTAGTTCTGAGGGCGGCGACCTCATCTTAATCATTTTAGAAGTCCAGTCTTCTTGCCTTCAAAAAAGGAGGATCTCAATTCGACTGTATGTTTTTTTTTTTGTTTTTTTCTTTGTTTTATTTATTAACTGATTTGCAAAATTCTTTTTTTGTTTGAAAGGGTATACTCCCGAGGTAGTCCCATATAAATTTTATTCCTGCGGGATTGACAGTTTCTCCGTAAAACTCTAAAAACCTTCCCTCCTAGCCATGTTACAAATATGTAAGTTTGACACTTCGATCCAGAATACTATTGATGCAGTGTTACGTACAAAATCAAAGCTAAATTCTGTCTGCGTGAAAAAAAATATTTAAGTTCACGGAATTACACCCTTTGCACCTAGTCTATTCTTATTGTGTTACTAGTTCAGTCGAACCAGTGTGGTGAAAGGATTATAAATGCGCCTCTCAGAGGCTCCTTTTGTGCACTTTCGTTCACCTAGTAACGAAGTCACAAATCCTCAAAACATTATTATGTAGTTACGATCATTCATTACGAAAAACGTCAAATGCTAAACAAAATAACGGCGCTGTTATTTACCGAGACGGTTTTGCTGCGCTAACCCTGAATCTATAGAATCTAGGTACTTATGTCATTTGACACAGAGAAATGATATACTCATTTCTCTGGTTTGACCATATATACTCGTAGTACCAAAAAGGTAACATGCTAAATCTATAGCTGGGGATACACATGCCCGTAGCTTGCACACTAGCATACCAGCTCCATGCAAGTGCCAGCTACAGTCATGTGTATTCACTTACTGGAATGCCTGTAACTGGAAGCTAGCTAGTTGCAAGTAGCTAGCACAACATTTGATTTTCTTGCATGCCCGTTGGGGGAGGGGCCGCGGGGGGCTGCTAACCTGGCACGTGTGAACAGACGCGACAGCTACGGACATGCCAGTAGTTGCTCCAAAATCTTCCCTTCTACTAATCCAATCTCTTACCTAAACCCGTCTTCGTTTTTTCTTTTTATCTCTCATTAATTTTGCTACACATTGAATTGCTAGTAACAACACGATTTTGTTTAATTCACTTCGAATGTTATCCATGTTTAGCCCGCAAGAATTGGTACGAAATACTCTCACGAACTGTCCTGTGTATACGCAAGGGTAATACTGGCATGCCAGGGCGCAGTATGCATGCCAGTATTACTTGCAAATGTATCCGCAGTGTGCCAGTTACTCGTACATGCCTGTAACTTTCATGCCACCTACTTTCCCGATTTACTGGCATGTGTATCCCCAGCTTATGGGTTTGACGGTTCGACATAGTAGGTAATGCCAGGAACCTCAGACAAACTAGAATGGACGATTTATTGACAGAATTCCTCCTTATATTAAAGCAGTAGAATCCTCTTTCAACATTTTCTGACGGTTTTTGCGGGGGACAAGGTAGCACACGAACGCATTTTACTTATGCATAAAAAAATACAATACACCACTACTACTACTCATTTTTACGCAAACTCTTGCAAATTTAGACGTACGTCACACTACAAGACGCACATGATTCGGAATCGTGTACATTTTGGCAGAGGGGAAATACAAGGTAAAGGCGCATCCCGTTTTTTAAGCCAGGGACTCATGTGTACGGTACTTGACATAAAATGTACCTATGTAATTTTTATAGGAACTATAAAAAATTATATGGTAATTTTAGCAAATAATACAATTAGACGCAAGTGGAGTCTAGCTTTACCAGTCGATTCGATTTCTATTCTTTTTCAATTTATGGGGTGGGCTTATCCTCACTTGACGCCCTGAGTCACGCCGCGTCCTGAATCAATTATTGAAGTCGGTTTTCTTTTTAGTTTTTAAAACGTAATTATAATATTTACGCATCATTGGTTAATAAAATATTATTTTCCAAAAACAACATCTCTCCGCAAATGCTACTAAATACTAAAAATAACTATCCTACATTTCTCTGCCAAATAGCTTTATAATCTTTTGTATTTTAACGCACTAGTCGATCATCGTGCTATCCCAAACTGGTTAAACATTAAAAAGCTCATTACGCCTGCTAACTAAATGCATCCTTAAGCTATGTTTAAGTTAACAAGCTTTTAGCTTTAAAGTGCTCTTCTTTGTCCTCATTTCGTTAAAGTACGCTAAAGAAAGGCTAACTTTTTGATAGCCATTAAGAAGATAAACTAAAGTGGCTTAGCATCTACGCTGCATTGAAGTTTTTCCGAACTTTTAAAACATTTACCCGCCGCTTCTTCACGTGGTTACATCGAATATCGCCTAAACTATTCAAAGATAGAGTAGTGTTCGAGTAGGTACCTAGTCTTCCGGTCCGCACATCAGTGGGTTCTTCATTTTGGAAAATTATGCACTTGACACAAGTCAAGTTCTAAACGATGGAAGACCATCGTAAGAAATTCAGTTGATTATGAAAACGATTTGATAGAGGAAGTTACGCAGCTATTCATAGGTACGTACTTATCTTAAATTAAATCCAATCGTACCAATCAGTATAATCCTACTTGATCTTATGCAAAATCTTATATTATTGTTATGATATTTGTGATATAATGCGCTTACCTATTTCACAAATATGTTCGAAGTATGATATTTCTTAGATAATCCAAAGTTATCTGAAGTTGTAAAAAGATAATCTAAGTTGTATGATATAAAATTGTCTGTTACAAGTTAACTTACTGGGTACCAGTAGACCAATTTTAATCCATCATGAAGTTGAAGTCTAATGTAAGGTACCTTACATTAGAAGCAATTACGATATTTATAAGTACAAAATGTGTACAGTACGAGCAATTTTATTGTAACAGTACAACCAGTGAATGCAAATCAAACATCATTCCGCATTTTGGTAGGTACAAAAACGAACCAACTCTTCGGAACTCTGTCACTGATTTACAAAAAAATATTTTATAAGTATCGTGAGAATTGTTTCGTACACACACGTGCAGTAATTTACCGCAGTAGTTATTTTTATTTAGTAATTCTTACCACATTAGAACAATTTCAAATTTTTTGGGTGATAAGATTATGAATAAAAACACCAATGGTTTACATAAAAATGTGTGTTTACAAAGACTGTGTCCATTTACAACAAAACCCTCTCTCTTCAGCAGCAGTAAAGAAGGAAATATTAAAATCCCTAACGTAAGCCCATCGCATATTTCAATAGTATCGAACACAACATGCGTACACGAAGTGTACTGAAATGTATGTAAGGAGGTAATTATTGATGATGAATGCATTATCCAAGAATGCATTCAATGTAGATATGACCTGAGGCACCGTAAGCAGCTTTACCGCTGACTAACGAGGCGTAACACCTCTAAGAGCTTACGACAGTGATTGGCTTCGTACAAGCTTTATCACGATCCTAACACATCGACACGCCTGGAGTGTTATAATACAGTGTAGTGTAAGCAAAAATATGCACCGATAAAATCTTAACGCGATGAATGCCAAGTATTTGTGTATTTATAAATGTACCTACTGGTTTTTATTTTTAGGGTTTCGTATCCTAAGGGTGGCAACACGAGAGGCAACACTCTAAGAGAGCCTTCGCAGTCTGCCCTGTTTTTTTTTTTTTTTTTAAGCTCGAGTTACTTTGCCGATTTTTATTAAGTAAACAAAACCTATAAAAAATGAACATACAAAACTTGCACACAGAACTAAAAATATCACAATAATTAAACTATGTTGTACTTAGTCGATACCAACTGATCAATTTAATTCAACACAATTGATGTCTTTACATCAAGAACAAACTTTATTTATTCATGATGTTCATTCAGTCTATTTGTCCTCTATTACGCGGTCCGACTACCAATGTCAAGTGTTGGTGTCTAAACGATTTCTGATTAAAACGTAGTGCCCCCATCGCTTACTGGATCTATTTAGAGATGTTTATCATCAGTTAGAGTGAGTGTACGTTATTAGAAATTATGTGAGACATCATATGCATTGAATGTGGAATTTCTTCAAAAGGTTCCTTGGCCTCAGTATACTGGCTGTACCTACATTATATACCTACTCACAGCTAATATACAGGGTGTAAAAAGACTACTAGCGAAGCCGAAAGGGGTAGGTACAGCATCCCAAAAAACAACTAAATCCAAAAGGATTTTCCGAAAAAAATACTATATCCGGGGAAAAGAGCGTTTGATATTTACTGTTTGCGTATGTACTGAGCGCGTTGTTTTACGTAGATTACTGGATTTTGTTTTTTTCTTTTATAAATGAAATTATCAGGTAGGTATGGTCTTATTATATTGTCCTAGATAGTAAATAACCGAAAAAAATAACATAAAATGACGTAGCTAAGTAAATTTTTTTTTTTCGCTTAATATGTTTAGAATCATGGTCTGATTGCAACCCCTCAGTTTTCGGTAGTAATATTTTTACACCCTTTAATATAACATACATATACACATATACATGATACGTTCGCCCAAAAAGTCGCGAAACATTTTAATAAAATTCTGTATTAGTTAGTGTATCCATACTAATATTATAAATCTGAAAGCAACTCTGTCTGTCTGTCTGTCTGTTTGTTACGCTTTCACGCCCAAACCGCTGAACAGATTAAGCTGAAATTTGGCATAGTTAAAGGTTGTATCCCAGGGAAGGACATAGGCTACCTTTTATCCCGAAAAAATGAAAAAAATCCCGAGGGACCGCGGGTCACACCGCGGGTGCGCAGCTAGTTTTTAAATATACACAAATACCCATATTAGTTGTAACTCAAACAAAGCTGATGAGTACTACCTACGTTGTATGAGTGAGGCACCACTGTTTTGACCACGTCGTAGTCCGTTTTCTATTTGTTTATTTTCAACGTTTTGTCAACACAGCTTTTACCACTACCGACCGAGGTACTAAATGGGTATTTGTATTTTCGTAAACAAGCCGCTGAACGCTAAGGACGTGAAAGCCATTCCCGAGGGCTGCAAAATTAAATCTTTCTAAAAGCAAGACCACCGGCAATACTGCACCAACAAAGGTTAATTGGATGGAACGATGGTAAGCGGCGGATGGATTTACGTTTACGACTCGTCTACGTTACGTTTAATGAAAGTCTCCCCGAGGTCGTCTAGCACATTTTGTTGGTTCACATTATTAAAGGCGTGTTCCCTACTGCAAGCTTTCGTAGATAAGAGTAGGTAGGTACCTAAGCTTGAAAACCTATCAATATGGATTATATTGATATGTTTCGATCGAACGATCATAATAGTAAAACTAAATGAATGTTCATGAGTTCACGACATATCGTTTTGCATAATGCAATTCAATTGAGGCAACTTGTAAAAACGCTTTCTCAATGACAGTTATTACGATACAAAGTAGATGTGACAGAAAAATGGTTTCTATTGTGTTGCACTAAGTGGTAAAAGTGTGGTAATACAATAAGAATTGAGGCGACAAACATCAATGTTACAAAAGTACCTACTTATTTACGTTCTTAGGTTTTGCTACTTCAATTTTGTTAACACAACATCTTCACAAAGAAAAACATTGTTCTTCTTTTTATTACATAATTAAATACCTACCTAAATGATAATAATAATAAATAAATAAATAAATAATGCTGGACTTTTCGCAAAGCATCATCTAGCCCCAAAGTAAGCAGAGTTTGTGTTATGGTAGAATGACTGATAAACTACATATATACTTTTTGTTTGTAAATACATACATATTATGCATAGAAACACCCAGACCTGGGACAAATGTCTGTAGGTCATACAAACATTTGTCCCGCGGCGGGGATCGAACCCGCAACCTCCTGCGTCGCAGGCCGACCTTCGCCCACTGCGCCACAGAGGTCGTTGATAAAAAGACTCAAATACTTATGGGGTGATTTTTGTAGGAAGGGTTCATATTTGTACCACTTGCCTGCCTAATTTGATTCGACACATAAATGTAAGTAGTTGTACTTAATGTTAGACTTATGTCAAAGGAACTAACATAAAAAACTAAGCGGAAAAATATAAGCTTTTTATAGTGCAATCAGTGATCAAATTCCGACCAATTAATCACAAATTATTTCGCAATTAATACCGAACGAGCAGTTGTAAATCGTTCATCATATCAAACAGACCACATTTTCACACGCATTATTATTATGTTTATTTTAATTACTCATAAGGAATGCTGCCCTAAGATTAGCTTCAGCTACAGTCGACATGAAAAACGTCTTGCAATTTTTTTTTATATTATAAATGAATTTCAATATAAGTATAAGTCGTTTCATTGAAGTTGTATAACGCGTTTATGTCTTTTGTATGAAAATTCGTTAAAGTATTCACTTTCTGAGTCAATCACATTTACATCCCTCTGTCTTGCTAATATTGCAAAAAAAAAAGAGAAACACTTGCTTCAATATCCACTAACAAGGTTTTATATTTTATATATCTTTTACGTCTTATTTTTTGTCATAGTTTAAACTTCTTGATATTTATTTATAGGCCATATTCGCATCCCGAAGTACCTATAGATCTGAAACTTTTAACCAGCCTTTTCCACTGCCGCGTTCAATGGAAAGGCGTAGTACGTACATATACATATAGGTGATGATAATGATGATGTAGTATCATCTATAAGTAGGTATAAACCTGAAACATACGAACTCCATACTGCGATGAACTAACTAAAAGCTCGAAATAGTTAAAGTTTCTAGGCAGTCGTTTAGTAGTCGGCGATTTATGAGACAGTACCGTGAACTGGTTTAAACTAAACTAAAGAAAGAGTTCGCACATCGTTAAAATTAATTTGCTATTATACTTACACGAAATAATAAGCTCTATTTTAGCATAAAATTCTGGTGTTTTTGTTTTGCAGTAGGTAAATTATAATGCATTTTGTGGGAAATCGAAAAAATTGATAACATTATCAAAATTGTTATATTTTAGTTCAGGTTTAAGTCAAACATGTAGGTGAAATAAGAATTCCGAAAATCGAAAGAGAAATAACTAAACTAGAGTAATTAAAAGCAACATGACCAGTCTCCATTGTTTACTTTGCTAACTAATTTTACGCTCATGTATGTGAGAAGGTAGGTATTATATTTGAAGTTTGATAATGTTTAAAATGAATAGTTCAACGCCGGGTAGTACATACCATAAACGGCTTACCAAGAGGCAAAGGTCACCTAGCTGTTGCCCATGCATCTCTGCCGTAGACTAAACAATGATAAACGATCTGCCATAACTTGTAACCTTTGCGGCACTCCGTCCATTTGTTTGTTTTATTTCACACGTCCAAAGTAAACATCATGTCTAGAATATGCGGCGCACTTGCTTTTGCAAGATTTCGAAGATAAACTGCCTGCCATTTTGGTGCTGCTGTTTGTAAAATATTCATACCGTGTGGTCTCGAGACTTAGGTATTTCTATCTGATATATTTTGATATTTTAAGGATAATAAAATCTAACTACCTAAAAATCAATATTTCGAAGATAAACTCCCTGCCATTTTAGATCTGATGTTTGTAAAATATTCCTACTTACCATGTGCTCCTGAGACGTATTTCTATCTGATCTTTTACTCTATCAACCTAAGGTATAGGTTCTGTGGCACTAGGAAATGTTTTAGATGTAGGTATACGTTCTCAGCCAGACTAATCCTATGTGATTTAAACTCGTATGTTTGTGTTAGCCTGAGCTCGCGCCAAAACACACTAAAATATATATTAGGTACACATTTGATGTCTAGCATAGAAAATGTACCTACACTCTACAGGTAGGTATCGTGTAAGTTCGTCATTTTCTCTGTTTACAACTTGGTACAACCAAACATTACAATACAACTAAAACTCAAGTACTTTTAACAAAGCTATATCGATGGCTTTGTATGTTTGAATACGTGTGCGAAAATAAAATTAAATTATGTAGTTTTTAATTGTTTAAGTATATTTTTTATTGGCTACTGAATTTGCAAAACTTCTTTCGCCTTAGGGCTGTAGGTAACTACCCTATTATTAAGTCCATACTCATATACAAGGTGTCCCGTAATGAGTGGATAATCCTTTAACTACGGGTAGAGGGCATCATAACGAACCAGAAAATAAAAACTTATGCATAGTAGAAGTCTCACGGTTTTAGATTTATTGGTCATTTAGGAAAGTTTTTCCTTTTTCAACCGACTTCAAAAAGGGAGGTTCTCAATTCGGCTATGTTTTTTTTTTGGATCTTGTAACGAGGTTGCTCCACCATTTATTAATCGATTTGCAAAATTATTTTTTTGTTTTAACGGTATACTCCCGATATTTATTTTTTAATTCTTTACAATGTCAAATTATAACTTAAAAGCCGGTATTGCACTAGCCATGAACATATAAAAATGGCGTTCAATCAAATAAAACTGCTGTCACTTTCAAAAGCTCTTGGTAAGTTGGTAGATAGGTAGGTATAATACGGTTTTTTGCCAAGCGGCTCTATAAAATTATAACGATTAATAATACATGAATGCGCACGATATAACAGCTCTATCGACTTATTATGCGAATGTAGAAAAATAAACTTTTATAGATTTGTATCTGATCGGACCAATTATAAATAGTTTAGCAAAATATGTGGGTACATGGAAAAATAAGAACACGTAGGTAGGTTTTGTAATTGTAATTGTGTGTTTTTTACACTCATCAACTGTATATCATTGGGTCAGGCTTCCGGGCTTTAGGTAGCTAAGCTATTTTTTGTAGGTACCTACCCTTTTTTATTGCTACAGGGTACTTACTGAAGTTCTACTACTCAATCATGGGGCCTTATTGAGTAATTCAACTGGCAATGGGCATGAGCTTCATTTTGATATTTGAAACCCATACTGGACTTCAATTGTCATTTTCCTATTATGTGATTGGTTGAGCTCTATTGGGATGACAACTGGGAATGGATTTCATGTTAGACAATAAGGCTGCCGGTCGAAAAGCAATGCTGTACAGCAAATGTAGCATTGAGTTTTATCTTATGTGATCTTTTTTTTTAGATTTTCCAACGCCAAATACTTAAGTAAAATTGTACCTATTGAATTGACAAATTCTACCCTCAAATATGTTAATTTTACTAAATAAAGTGATTTTCAAAATTGCAAGTAATAAATAAGCATACAATAAGATAAGTAGGTACTCTGTAAATATCAGTTTTCCTACTTTTAAATCAATAAACATATTTACATTGATTTTTACATTGTTCTACATATAGAACAATGTAAAACCGTGTGTGATGCGCATTAAACAAATTTAATGCATTAAAACGAGGTATTTTTATTCAACTTTGAATGATATAAAGTAATTTACCGAGAAGGCGATGATTGCTTTTGAACTAAGGTCAAGTGACCTTTTGTCGTGAAATATTAGAGGAATCAATTCTCGTGCAGTTTGAACTGGCAAACAGCACCACAAATAGATACTTGTTTGACTAGACTATTTTTAAATCCGCAGTTGGAGTTTCGTGTTTATGTGTACTAAATCGAAAGCTAACGTATTTTCTTCAAGAGATTATGTTTCTAGAAAATCAACATTGTTATATATTTAGGATTAGAAACTAAATTTTGTGTTTTATATAAAATCTGTCAAGTTTGGAATTTGGATATAGGTAATGTGTCTATGTAGACGGGGTTGATCCCTTTTATTTCTTAAAAGGTACGTACGAAGCATAATGTGTTTGAAGACTTCATGCTATTATATTGTGTTACACAATAAAAAAAAACATAGCATCGTATCACATCTTCCCAGTGTAATTACTGTCTTCAAATATGGCTGTCAACTTGAATTATGGCAACATTGTTTTGTCCAGGCTTAATGCCAATGGCAAGGAGAGGTGAAACTATTGCTATGTGCAAATATGGCACACATAGTTGTTAAAATGTCCGGCTTTTTTAGAAAGCTTACCGGACAAAACGTATAACAAACATATATATAGGGTAAATCAATTACTATCCGTCATACATAAAATTGCAGTCATAACTTATCAGTTTTTGGTTATTTTTGAGAGAGTCGACGGTACCTAACCTATATAAAGTATTTGTCTCCATTTACAAGAAAAATGTTTAACCGATAAACGTTCATGCCGGCAAGACTCGTATCTTAGTTAATAGGCCTTAGCGATTTCTATTCTTTATCCGGCTTTTCAGAATACGAGTACGTAGCCATACTGCCTTTCAGGTATTATTGGCCGTCAAATGCAACGTGCCAATGCATACCCGTCGTAAACCAAATATGGTGGTGCACAACCACTTGGCCGCTGCATTTCTACAGGTTTAGAGACATTTAAGTCTGTGAAGGGTTTTTAGAGTCGAATATGGGTACCTAAGTACTTAGATATTATGTAGGTTTTTTTGTCTTTGGAGAGTTTCTCCTAAGTATACATATATGACCACTACGTATTACTCGCACATAGATACATAGCTAAATATGGACTTGTGTCATTTCAAATGAAAACCAATGATGCGCAATTTGATCAAGAGCTTTGTAACTTCATCAACAAAAGAATTCCGTAAATTATTGTTTTAAAGGTTTTATTGTATAGTCAAGAATACAGGGTAGGTTCGTCAAAAGACGAACGCACTAGCATTTAATCAAAGTGTTTTTGTATCTCAAATCCTTTTCGAAATGAGAGAATACATAAACAAACAGACAGGTTCACAACTGTATCCCCAAGGTGCGGTAGACATTCTCTCAGATCTTTTTATGTTACTTATTCCAGATCCTTTGATGATGTCCAAACACATATTTGATACATGCCCACATCTTGCAGAAGTTAGTATTCCATACGTGACAGGTTGCAAGCCCATCGCCGCCTATAAGAACACTAAGTGGTTTTCCTCACGATGTTTTCCTTCACCGTTTATAAATACATATACATACATATATAGAACACATACATATATATAATACATGTACTTTCGATTTCACTCACAAAAGAAGCCCGTACGCATTCCTCCTTGGGTATGGATACTCAACCCGTGGCATTTTGTGCGCATACAAACCGTTCTTACATTTCGAGGCACAGAATAAATAATACCGAGCTAAGGAAACCATTCTTCAGAAGCCCCTCAAGGTACGAGGGTTGAGGGCTGGCGTTTAATATCAGCCGGCAACTCGACGCCAAATATTTGCCTTGTTGCCAACTAGTGCAAGCTGTCGCGGTCAGAACTTTCAGTTTTTCATTTCACACTCGGAGGATCCCATAACGTAAGAGCATTTTCATGGTTCTTCAATTTTTAAAATATTATGTTGATAAGCGGGACATTTCCTATCACGCACACTTGAATTATCCAATTACAAATCTTCAAACTCCGCTCAAGGATTGTGATTGGTCAATTCAAGATCGTGTGATAATGTCCCACGAACATAATGAATCTTATCAATCTAATAATAAGAAAGCACACAAGGACTAGGGAAGGTCGCGAGATCTCTCCAAACGACCCTGAGTTGGCTACATGCATATTTGACTTGGGATTTCTGTGTTACTGACATGTGCCAAGGATTTCCTTGTAGCAGTGTTTATTTTGCAAGTCAGCGTGTTTTTACAACGCGAGGCTTGATAAATATTTACGTCGTAGATATTGCAATTGTGCCTAGATTGCACATTGACTCGTGTGCATTAGTATGCAACCTGTGCACAAAATTGTGTATTTTTACCCACGATTTGTATACTGTGTGTGATGCACATTAATATTTTTTTCGGGAACACTTAATAATAATAAGGCCCGTGTGCTCTAGATAAATTTCCGGCTAAAAGCCGAGCTGACTTAGATCAAAAACGAAATAATTTTTAATTATAATTCTTTATTCAGACACAAGATCCATAGGTTTACTAAAATCAAAAAACAGAAAAAGAAAAAAAAGAATGCAGGATAAAAATAACCTAGCCTATGTCAATCCAGGGTAAAGCTACCTTCATGATTAATAAGATAGATTGCAGGCATCATTAAAAAGAGTTGGACCCATAGAATATAAATACTTGTTTACCAGATATACCTAACCTACTTTCATCATCATCAGACGGTCACGTTTTATGAGTGTCCAATTGCCGACGATGCACACTAATCTATCAGTTTCAACTTTAAAGGATCGAAGTGTGTTCAAAGAAGAGATGACAAAAATACTTTGAGCTCTCCCATTTCAGTTCAAGTGACAGTTCTTTTAATACGTTGTAATTTCGAGTTCTAACAATGGAATGGCAGTCAAGTCTGCGAGAACGGCCACCTGCTCTAATTAAGCTCTGAAGCATGTTTATGCGGATTCCGGGAGTTTTCCCGGAGATATGTTATTGCAGGTACCTACATACCAACGACGAGGATATTGCAATGTTAAGTTTATGCCTCAGTCGCATTCGGGAATTTCCTCAAGCAATTTATGCAAAGTAATTAAACAGTTAATTTTTTTTGTTAGAAACAAATAGGTACATAATAATGTAAAAGGTTTTTATATGCGAGATCAATAAGATCTTCTTAGAACTGCAGAGGAAGAGGACCTTGTTGATACCAACTAAATATCAGATAGGTACCTAAAGCAAAAGACTAGCGCCTGCACCTACGGTTTTGACTAATACTGTATAAACCCATGTTTCATCAAAATCAGTTCATGCCTAGATATTGTGTTGTGTATTCTGACATCACTCATAATACTAAAAGTAGAACTTTGTGTACGTGTAGATTGTAATGTGGCTCTAAATCTGCGACGCAAAATTCAAGACATTAAAATTCGATTCACGTTATACGAAGATGACTCCAGTCCTGCTAACGCTTACTTCCGCCAGTGATGAAGATAGTCGCAATGTACTTCCAAATCTCTATTATATCCTGTTGCACAACTCCTCTGCATACTAATGGTTTTATTTTACTAACTTATTATTTTAGTATGTCAAGTACTTTATTAAGCCCAAACTTCTTATGGAGATACAGAATTCGGTTAAAAATATAAATACTTATAATTATATTTGATATAAATGCAAAAGCATTAAACGTGCATGATGCCTTGCTAACGAGAAAGTTTCACAACTTGATTCTCAGCGGAAATGGAATGAAATGGTTACAAATTTTATGTTCCAGCTAAAGCCCTCTCGACGTAAATCCACGTTAGCACTCATAACAAATATAGAAGATTTATATTGTCGCCTAAGCTTATGTGGACAAGCTTTAAATCTTTCACGCTCCCTTAACCGGTAAGAAAATAATGCTCCATCATCAATATTTATAGCCCTTCATAGATTAGGCACGCTTCGGTAAAAAGCGTTACTGTTCTCATGTCAAAGTTAGGAGTTGAACTTTTGCCATTTATTTATAGCAATTGAAAAGTAAATGAGAAGAGAGAGAAAAGGTTTTTAAGACGTTAACATATCTGTAAAATTTTTGTTTGTTGCTGAAGCAAAATGAAAGGCGAACTTTTTTTATGATAAAGAAATAATTGAGCTCCATTTTCATAAATTCTCTGATCCATTTCTTTCTTCGCACAAAGGGCGGTAGAATCGTTTCGCATCAGACTTCGAGGAGACTACATCGCTTTTCCATTACTCAGAAGCTTGGAGGTGACCAAAAACAAGAACCTACTAAGAGTATTCAATAGTAGGTAAGCTTTCTATTACACTTTTGCTTAGTAGATGGAACACTTTGGAAACAATAAGCAGACTTAATTTTTTTTCCCTAACTTTTTTTGAAAATACAAATCTATTTAAATATAGGTAGTCCAGACTAATCTTTACAATATAACTGATGAAGATGGAAACAAACAAACCCAAGAATCCGCAGTCACATTTCAAAAACAAGCAGCGAGCTAGGTACTTTCTATGCTGCGAACAATGCATTCCACGTCTATTTGTTACTTAGAACTGGCTAGCGAGCCATATTTGGTACACCCCATAAACGCTCACCTATGACAGCCGTACAAAAAGTGATGCCCACATACAGGGCACAAACATTCCTGGAAGACAGGAAGGACAGGACTCAATAGATTAATTTTGACTTTAAAAGGGCAGATTCAAATCTAAGAAGGAAACTTACAGGAGCTAAAGAAAGCTGATGACTTTTTAGGAGTTGCAACTAAAGAAATGCGATGTTGACGAAATGTTGGCGGCGCCAAAACTTCTACCAAACGGTCAAGCCAAAAAACTATACAATACTATTACAGCCTTACACAGTGTAGTGTAATAAGTAAAGAAACAGGTATGAATGTAACAAAGAGTGTCATTCATAGCTTGGGTTTGCTTTGTGAGGCGCCGCGTGATAAGGGCCACATAAAAAAGGGGTTGGCGCCCTTAGCGACACCGCTGAGAATGAAGAAACGTGTTGTGCAGATTATGTAGCACCATACGAGTATAACCACTATACATAATCTGCCATATTTGTGGAACTGCGTTGAAAGGTACATTTTAATGCGTATACCTGACGTTTACTTACATGTAGGTACATACTTATTAAGGAATACTAAGGAGTAATAAAAACAAATGAATGTATTAAAACTGTCGCAAGCTACAAAGTTTTTACCACTGAATTAAACACCATGCAAAACACACTATTTAAGCGATTTTTTTATAGAGATTATTTAAGATAATAACTACATACTTATCTGGAAATTTTATGATCATTTTAGTTCATTTTATGATGGAAATCTTGAATGAGCCTCCGGAGAAACGCAAACATGGCAGCCATAGATAAGCAAGACAAACCGCCATAATCGTTTGTCGAGCTACTGCATGCATCTATAGCCGAGATACTACACGGATAAGAGCCGACCCGCAATATGCAAACAACCCGAGTGGAAACTGGTACTATGAACATAAAGTAGCCTAAGGAAATTGTCTTTATCAAAAAATATTTGATCGATACATAAATATTACAGCGATTATATCTTTTAGTAATACCTTACGCCATATTGCTTTTTTCACTAAATTTACCTAGTTTCCTTTCCGAAGTAGTAGTAGGTATAAACGTATATGAAGAAAGAAGAGCGATAAGCTAAAAAGCCAGTGTAAGGAAAAAGGTTGTAATTTGGGTTTTTTCTCAAGGGCAGACGTAAAAATGCTATTTCAAACATTTCCAAGGATACAAGATCCTAAGCAAACGAAACCCAAGAGACGACAAACAAGTAAAATATAGAAGCCGCAGTAAAAGTTTTCTCAACCACTTTAATTTAGCTTTGTCTAGAAGCAATTATAAAAAGAAAATATTTTATTGTGCAATATAACTTATATCTAATCTAATAGATATAAATCCGAGTAAGTATAGAAAGCCAAACTGAATTCCAATATATTCAACAAATAAGAGCGAGGGTGCGACCTCATGCCATTGACTCTTTGAACTTCAATATGCTTACTATTACTAGTATTTATGGTCTGGGCTATTACACAAGCAACTGTTTGTCTTGAAACTTTCTGATGAAAGATCCAATCATATTATGGGACAGCGTGAGAAGGACATAGTTTTGTCAACTTGATTAGCATAGATACAACGCTTTTAAATTCAGACTTATTTACAGTAAAGATATGGTCAATATTTATTAATCCATCTTGATATGCCTCAGTTCCTCTTTATACAGCTAGGTATTTCCTGTTAAGCCATCACGCACCCTCGTGTTCAATCATGTAGAAAAGTTTCATAATTTATAACTTGCTTTCTTGTTATCTTCGAAGATACGGACCTGTCTTCTGGTCCCATTATCATATCTCCCATTTCTCTTAGTTGCATGCTGTTGTTTACCAATGAACTGAAATGCTTGCATAAATAACTTTTAAAGATTATATTAAAACGAACGCACTAGAGCCAACCGACCATGTCGCCTCTTAAGAGCAGTTTACTTCTGATTTAATAGATTTTTCTTGATTTCAATCACACGTAAAAGCAAAGTCGTGTTTCATGAATAGCATTTTTAACATGAATTCCCTTTGGGGCTGGAAAAGTTTAAAAGATTGAATTTACCATCCAATTTGCTAATGCAACAGCATTGAAAGTTGGTACTTGTTGATTCTAAGGTTTGATTAAATTAAATTCCTTTTAATTCCAAAAGCCATGTCTTCAAATTCTAAAGATTCATGAAATGCTACCCTCAGCCCGTAGTCCCTAGTTAATTAATCCAGGATAATTGAACCCATCTTTCACTTATGTCCAAGTTGAACTGAATTGACCTACGTCCATGACAGGCGATCTAAATACACTCAACTGGAACTAGGTCAGAATGAGCATAAATTCATTATAGTGATGTTATCAACTATGACTAAATGAATATTCAACAGGATGCTGAATTGATTTTTAATGTAGGTACTTTGAGGTATTTTCAAAAAAATAAGACTGCATAATAATTAAAATAAACAAACAGATTATCGTTCCTACAAATAGAGTTAATAATTACATTCGTGAAATATGACTGGCCCATAGATAAGGGCAGCGTAAAAAGAGTTTTTTTTTTACTCCTGTAGACCCTTGAGCTCGATCGATACTTAACTCTTCAAAGCTTAATAATAGTAGGTAGGTACCTATAGTATACTCGTATATTCATTTAAAATAAGAAATGATTTACTTACTACATATTATATACTAAACCTATCGGTCGATTGAATCTAGCACTAGTCTTTTTTAATATACTGGGGTAAGTACCTAAAAAATAAACTACTCTAGTAAATACACTGATCTAAAACGCTCCTAATAGCATGATAAAAAGGTCAAAATTGGGTCAAAATTTAAAATTCGTGCAGCGATACAATCTCCCTGGAATACCAGGGTCACAGAACGGACCGGGCGGTGGACCGTGTCGAGCCATTGTCATTCAATCAGGCCATTGTGGACTCTTTGTCCAGCCATGCCGCATTAGTTATGGGGATACCGCTGGTGAACTATGAATGGAATTCGATAAAGCAAATTCATTTTAGATCAGCGGAATATTATCGAATTTTGAATATGTGAACATTTTTCTTGGTAATCGATAAGTAATATCGAAGGACATAATATTTTAGTAAAATACGGTCACATCATATTTTAGTGGTATGGTAAGCAAATCTTATGATGATGGTACTAAGAAAATCTTATGATGATTTAAGCAAGGTCTCAAGACGAGACAAAATTAACTTAGGCAGAAGGTATTTTTAATGAAGCATTGATAAGTATGTACTTATGTGTGATAATTTTACAACCAGTTTTTATGGATTTAATTTATTGATTGCTCAAGGCTGCTTATTTGTCATCGATTAGGTACCTAAAGCTGCACACATACCGATTGACTGACAGATAAAAGGATAACATAACCTTGAACCTAGTTTTCTGAAGGTACTTTGTGACCAATGAAGTAGGTAAGTAGGTACTCACTTTAAAGTTATTATGACAATCGTGACCTAAGTGGCCCCTGTTTTATGGTTCATTGTTTAACTGAACACTTGACACGATTTATTCTAGCTAGAAGGAAAATCAAGGGTACCTACTTACCTAATAATTTTGTTAGTCCTACGGTAATTGAAAATGTTGTAACTTATTATTAACTTAACTCAAGTTTAGTCAGTCAAAAGATCTTGTTGAAACTTTTCTAATGCACTTAGAAATTTTAAACAATCAAAACAGGAGTCACATCATTTTCGGATCGCAAGTACTTATTCCAAATTATTTTCAACACAAGTTGTTATTTTTTTCAGTAAGTACCTTTCAGCATTAAGTATTAAGTTTTTTTACAGAAATATCAAGTTCTTTCTATAGCAATTTTAAATGCTTACCGTTATTAAAGGCGCAACAGGATCTGGCATGCACTCGATGCCACCGCACGGTCGGTGCTTTCCACAAAAATGAAGACACTATCTTATTCGTATCAAACTAGCCGGGATAAACGAAACACAGTGAAAAACGGCGCTAAATAATAGCCAGGGGGCTAATAAATACGCCAACCGGTATTTAAAATATTGCCTGAAACCATTTGATAGAATGCAGAAATGTTTACGTAAACTTTCAACGTAGAAGTTGGGCGAACGCGGACGCGATACGGTCGGCCCCTAGCCGAGCCGGCACAAGACTATCTCGAGGCGAGCTCGGGCCGCGCCGGACTCCGCGCTCCTCGCCAGGAGCTTTCGCAGCGAGGAGCGCCTGTCCCGCTCGCGCAACCGCCTCACCTGCCAATACAAAAAAAATCATCTCACATTTCGGCGAAATGTGAGCCAAACCAAACATCCAAAGCAGACAGGTACGGCTACTTTATTGTACACACTGAACGTCCTTCAGTCAGCATGCAGTCCGTTCATAGAGCACCGACCCGTCTGCTCTCGGTCGTCTATGAGGCGGTTCGCACGCTACGAGTTGTAATTTAGGTGATTATCTACCATTGAAGATCTCGAAAATTGCTGCGGTGAGAGGGAAACCATAGTTGTTAAGGAAACTTTAACACGCGCTTGATAATGAGCCGCGTAAACAAGGGTAACGTTTTAGCGGTGTGCATGTAATCACCGATACAAACGCTGGACGCTTCCCAGTATTCGATCCAATTATTCCGTTATTTCAGGGTGTATCTTCGTGAACATCCTACGTCAATATTTGCAGTTACAAAGTCAAGAGAGCTGCAAGGTTTCGTTTTTGTTTACTTGCGCTTCAATCTTCACCAGAGCAAGTTGTACGATAAACAATACTAAATCCAAAATGATTTATGGTGTTTAAGCCAACCAGTCAAACCATTATAATAAGGTATCTACCTATCTATGTACAAATATGTTATTTGTTTCTCAATTTAAACTGCCAATATTATTAATCGCATAAAACTTTTGAGGGCGCCCGTTATTCAGCAAATATGTAAGTACAAAATAAGGCTTCGCAAAATGTAAGTGATCCCATGTTCTAGCTCATTCTGAGCAATCTAATAGTGAGTAATGTTTATTGCCAAAAGATTACCAGATACCGCAGCGTGATCAGTTCGTAGTTTTGTATCGTGTATTATATTTTAACCACATCAAGAACTGAGAGTTAACTACCATAAATAACAGTTAGGCGGACATCCTTTGTGTGCGATAAAAGTTTATAAAGAAATAAGACTCAAAAAAATGTATAAAAGTAAATTTAAATCGCTCTAAAGCAAGCTAATAATTTGCAATAGTAGTCCCACGAGAGAACAGGACACGTCCAAAGCACTCAAAAAGTCAGCACCCGAGGCTTAAAATAGAGTTCGGAGCACCCGCAAACCGCTCTCAACTCTTAAACCCTATTAAAGTCAGTATGGAACTTTATTCATAGGCTTTGCCAATAAACGAATGGCCTCCTATGGTAGTTTAAACAGGAATGACGGATTGAAACAAAGCAAAGATTTCCTAGAACAATGTGGCACTCCTAACAACAGTAACTGACGGTGTGACATAACCATTTGTTAGAAACTGAAGCGTGTAACCGCTCTACGTGATAAGATTACCGCGTACTACCTGTTCGGTACTTTGGTACTTTCCTATAATGTTATGATACATGACTTCGCACACGTTTTCCGCTGAGCTCTTCATGACATATTCTTGTTACGTATTTACTTATAAGACGAAACGGTTTTATTGTTGACAAACGAGTTCTGAACTTCCTCAAATACCTGCCTACTACCTAGTCCTTGGAAATAAGCATTAACATAATTTGTATGATATCTACGGACTACGGCCAAAGCGATCAACAAAGGCAAATTCCTCGAAATTTATCAAATAAATTGGAACAAAACAGATAATATATTGCAAGTTTTATCATAAATCGTATTGGCTTCAATTTATTTCGAAACCGGGCTATAAATAAAGCCACAGTTTCCGCACTCACTGTGAGTGAACGAGTGAACTCAAAGAACAAAAAGGCTATAAGCGCGATGCGAACTGCAGTGCGTTCAGCCTCCTTTAATCACCGCGCAATGAATGCTTTCGAATTGACTAGAAAAATATTGTTAACTAACTTAATTTAAATAATATATTATATTAAAATATACTCCCAGGTTTACATTGCATTTAAAACAAAATCAGAAAGTAAAGGGCCTCGGACGAAAGGTAACATAGTAAGTAGGTAGACACTTACCTAAGTAAAATATAAATAATGGCATCATCAAACAAAAATCAAGATTTACAAAAATTATATTAATTAACTTACAATAATAAGCTAATACGTAAACAGGTTCACGATTGTATCCCCAACGTGCGGTAGACATTCTCTCAGATCTTACTTATTCCAGATCCTTTGAAGATGTCTAAGGGGGGTAGTCAGAGGCATGTCCAAACACATATTTGATACTAATATGAATAATATGAATAGTGCTAATATGAATTACTTAAAACCTTTTTGAGTGTATAAAATTCAACTGAAATCAATGACTACATAATTAAATCCTTTGACAGCAACAAAAAAATATCAATATGCCAACTTGTTTCCACGAGAGTAGCAGTTCAATGTTTACCAAGATTTTCTAGATTATTTGTTCGATATTTTGGATCTATTTTAGTTTATAATTAATTTAAAATAAATTTCATTCAGCATAAGGAGTAAAAAGGATTTTTAACAGAAAACATGGCAGGTAAATCTTTTTGTGTTTTTACAAGATATATTGCTACTGGCAAATTGCACGATCTTGAATGCAGACAAGTGGCCGTGATGTATACCAGAACAGTTCCTGGATCATGGATCATATACCTACCAGGTTTCATGTAGAATTCATTTTGCTATTCTGAACGGACAACATAATGTGCAATAAAACTTACCGAAGATACCTTCGGTACAGTAGGAATGTAGGTATACATTTTATCTGTGCCTTAGGTACCTATAGAGTTTCTTTAGTCTGGCAAGTATTCAGTGGAATTGAATGGAAGACTGGTTTTCATTCAATAACACAATAAGTATATAGGTTCCATTATTATATGAAGTTATCATTGGTTTCTATAGATTCCGCGGTATTGCTGAACATCGGGGACATGATCGATCTAGCCATCGGAACCCCAGAGGTAAAACTTTGTTAGATACATTTTTATAAGGTAAATTATGGAAAAACTTAGGATGGTTGTCTATGCTTAGTGCTAAAACTATGCAGGCAAAGGCTTTCTTTTACTTTATCTCTATATATAAAAATGAATCCCTATATCCCTTGGTCACGCCATCACGCGTGAACGGCTGGACCGATTTCACTACTTTTTTGTTGTTGTGTTTGTTATTGTCAGAAGGAAAAAAATCTCTATATTAATCATGGAGGGCGTGAAATAAGGGTTGAAAGTTTGTATAGAGAGTTGGTAGTTCCAGTTAAAGGCAATAGATGGCGTTGCTGATTCTTGCAGATTTCAGTTCAGTTCTATTTAGATGTTTTCAAGTATGTTATTTTGCTGACGAAGTCGCGGGTACCAGCTAGTTCATTATAAAAACGGAACGCAACGTTGCAACTTTTTACAATAGCTTTTAATTAATCCACCAGTTTCCAGACATCTAAATAACAAAGGCGTCTGCCACAATTAGACCACAGACTGGCCAGACTGCTATCTTACTACCAGTGCTAGTTACTTTCGCCCAACAAAAGATTAATTACAGAATATTCAGTTCGTGGCTATTAATTACACAGTGCTCGCCATTTTGCATTTGTGTTAATCATCGGTGACACAGCACAGACTTCGTGACGGCCGAGTTTAAGGTCCTTATAGTCTAGCGATTAATACGCGGTCAAAAGAAATAGCCAATAAAAAACTCAGTGTCGACAAAAACTTTTTTTGTGTGGATTTGAATAGGCTTATTACGTGGATTATAAAAATTTTCTTTTTACTCTAAAAACGATGGTGGTTTTGATAGGATAAAAGATCTAATATATCACTATTTTATACATTCTGATTGAAACAACATGTTGACACATGTCAAAAAAAAAGATCGTTTTTCTAGAGACAGTTTTTTAGTCAGGGCTTCTCTAAACTCGGTTAATATTTTTTGTAATAAGACGGAATAAGTTTTATAACAGATGCGGATAGCCTTGGAGTAGCACATGAAAAATTCTGGATTAGGGAGCATTGTGCTAAATTATAAGAATTGACTAACATCCCTTCTTAAGTTGTTTGGATAGCTAAGGATTTGAATGACAACAGTCGATTGTAAATGTTAATTTACAATAAGGAAAATCTGATTTGCAACATACGATTTCCTGATAAAAGCTGAATCATTTTGATGACAATAACCATTTCCACTAACTGTTTCGAATCAAAAGATATCGGAGAGAGTAATGCATGTGTTTGGTAAATTGAATGTATTTAATTGATATACCTAGGTTTATATTATGATATCAGGTGGGAATAGTGGACTTCAATATGCTACAAACGGTGCTGCATTGCTTGGCGCAGCAACTACGCATCCTGGGCAAGAATGTTGAGCTCCGTGGGAGCGTGGCCGCTCTGCCCATCAACCGAGACAACGTGCAGACTATTGACATTCGGGAGTACTCTATTGACACTGAGGAAAAGGTACCTACTCCACACACAAAAAAATAAAAACAGAAATACTATCGAGTCGTATGCAAGCGCATGAAAATTCTTAAGATAATTGCATCGGTATAAATATTGTCCGTTTCTTTCGAACTAACATTACAGCATATTATTGTACCAACTCTTTTGTGCGAGACTAATGTATGCATGATATTTCAGGTTCCAACTAAAAAAGCTGAATTGCGTAAGTTTATTATTTTACTGTAAAGTATTTGTAAATACGTATACTGTCCTGTTTGCAAATAAATCATTTTTGATTCTCTTTACAGCTCCACCACCACCGACAGCTGAACCCGAAACTATTCTTGTTGGTATGTGTAATTGTGTACCCATTGACCCAACAATCAACCTACCACCAGGTTTTTGGAAAATTGAATGTACTCCAGTCTCTAAATCATTTACCCATTTACATAACTCGTATTTTTATATTATACATACATTATCCAAAACCGTCTGACTAATGCTTTTGTTTTTCAGTTGAAAGAATCAAAAAGTCTGAATCTCCACGTAAGTATATTATTTACCTAGTAAATACAAGACTTATATTCAATCAGTGTACCAAATAGTTTTTTTTTATAAGTACTTAATTACTAATTAGTTAATTAGTTGGGTACTTAATTAGGTTAGTAGTTAGGTTAGTACCTAACCTACCTACATACACCAAAGTTATACATGAGAAGGGATTTTATTTTTTAATTTTTCGTCATAAATCGAAAACTAACTACACATCATGAAAATTATTTAAAATCTATTTAAGCTTGTGCTAATAAAGCCCTTTCATACGATACCCCACATGACACGGTTAACTCACTTAAAAATTTCGACCCTCATTCCTTGCATTAGTTCCTTGTTTTTTACTTGTAGTCTAAGACGATACTACTTGCCAAATTATATAGTTCTAGGTCAACGGGAGTGCCCTATGAATTTTGATTTCCATGAGTGTCGAAATACACGTTTCTTGCGGCATAAACGGCTGTATCTTTTTTTTTTTTTCGTTAACTTAGAAGTTTGATTTTCTCGCAGCTTAAAGGGACCGTTAATTTCAACTCGATACCTCCACTCGTTACCAAGATAAAAACGACACTTAAGTACAAGCACTTAATTATAGGAAATTTACAAATCTTAACACATGATGCTTGGTCTAGCTCCGAGAAGTCCAATGCGAGATCCATCTCCGACTCCGCGGCCACCTACCGCCCACGCGCCCACACACGTCTCTTCCACCGAAAAACTGTCGCTTGTCACACTCAGCAAGTTCAACATTTTGGAAAAAGCGGTGGAAGACATCAAGGACAGGGTCTTTAGCAGCATGCCGAAGAACGAAACAATATTGGAAGAAGTCAGGTATGTACTAGTAGCGGTTATAAGTTGGTGGTGGGAGGAATAAAGAAATCGATCCCGCGAGACCTAAATAGACACTTATTGAATTTTGTTAAAAAATCACTCACTAGTAGTTAGCAAAACTGTCCAAAACCGATTAGTCGATTCGCAGATCACAAACAAATCTAAAAGCAATCCAGGATATGTGGACTTCGCTAAACGTGTCTTCACGCCTGGAAGCTGCAGAGGCGGGCATAGCGAAACTCAGCTCGCTAGTCCAAGATCTCATCGGGGAAACGACAGAACTACAAGACGCACTCAAGAGGCGAGCTTCGAAAACGTAAGCATTGCTTGTGATCATTTTATTCTAGCTTTCCCTTATTGGTAAAAGCAGTAACTGTCTACCGGTAGGTACAACTTCTAAAAACGATTACACCACTTTTAGTTGTATATATGTACCACTATCTTCTCATTATGCTTCGATCTTGTTATCAACAGCCAAGTAGCAGAACCACCTACTCCCCCTCCAGCAGCCCCTGCCACGCCCCCGCCCCCCGCACCCACCCTACCCCTTGGTCCACCAGGAGCCAGCAAAGAAGAACTGGCAGCCATACAACAGCACTTGAATCGTATACGTGGTGATCTGGACGCACTGACGAATAACTTCTATGCCGCTTTGGAGGAAATTCAAAATGGTACCCATTATTTTGTACATAACTACAACATTATATTCAATAAAATTAGAATTGCCATGTAAGGCATAAAGTGATCAGCAATTACGAACGCATGAACTGACCAATCAGGTTCAATAAACGATCAGTACTCCTTGGCTGTGTTTGATGAGAGCTGCGCACAATTTGTGCCTAGTGCTTTTCCAGTTAGTGCGTAGACAATGTTTTAAATCCTGTATTTCAGAACCTGCTGCACCCCAGCCTCCACCAGCTCCCGGTGCTACCGAAGCGCCTCCTCCACCACCACCGCCAGGTAAGAACAAGATAGAAAAACAAAAATAACAGCCTACTTTAGCTTTAGAGTTCATAATATAAAGTAAATAAAAATTGATATTTTACTGAAAAATAATCACTATGTTCAGTGCACGAGAAATCTCGGCGTTTCTCAGCAATGTCAGCAGGACTAGCCGAAAGAGTGAATGAACTGGAGAAAAAACTGAAAGTTTGCTGCGACAGTATTGGGAAAAACGATGGTGTTATACAAGACCAGGTAAAAAATAATTCATTAGAAGCCTGGAACAAGGATAGCATCTCTCTTAAACTTATAATACCTTTGCTCTTCTAGATAAACTCTTTCCAAGACCAGCTGGAATACCTTTTGAAGCAAGTCGCTAACTTAAGTCAAGAACTTTCATCTGGCAAACTGTCCCCAGATCTCATAAAAGACCTTCAAGGTAAGTTCAAATGCAGAAATTTATAAGTAGTGAAAGCGATTTGTAAGTACAATGACTCTGCTGATACAGGTCTGATGCAGCTCTTCCAAACTGTACAAGAAATGCAAGAGCAACTGAAGAAAGTCCACGAAACTGCTCTACAACTGGCAGCGGAGAAAGAGGACCGTCAGCATCATATAAATGTTAGACAATCTAATAAGAGTCACTATGAAATTTGTTTCAAAAGTTTATAACTGTATCTTCATTGCTTAATGTTTCCAGGCTCTTTTAGAACAAATAGAACTGCTGAAGACGATAAAACTAGATCGCGAGGACATGGTCGAGGCGATGGCAGACAAAGCTGACTTGCGCATGCTGGCTAGGAAGGTTTCGCACGATCAGTTCGAGATGGCTTGTGACGACCTGTCCAGAGGATTGGAACATGCTCTAGGCAAGCTGAACTTACAAGTGAGTCACTAAAAAAATCAAATGCTGTTTAAGCTAAAGCCGTTTGATGCGACATTTTAAGAAACCATAGGTTTTCTAGCAGTTTTTAACGTATTTTAAAACTCGCAGGAAGCGCTATGGCAACAAGCCTTGGACGACATCCAGAGGGAGATTGAGACTAAATTGGACAAGATGGAACTGTCTCCTGTTAAGGAGTTCTTCAACAGCAAACTGAAACAACTGCAAGAGAACCTGAAGCAAATGGCGTCTTTGCGCAAAGAGGCCGAAGCTGCTGGCACCAAGAGGAAGTTGCTAAGGTACAGTTACACACGTCTTAGTTATTTATCTTACTTATATATTGTAATTTAAGCCATACGTGTACTAATCTGTGAAGTTGTAAAATCAAGATATGATTTTGCACCTTCACAGTAAATTAGGTATAGGTACTTACTTAGTTACATAATTATTATGTATTTGATTAGATAAAGTGTTATGATGACTATCTGGATGCTAGTTGAACGGCGCCGTTTAATTAAATAGCTAGGCGTTTAATTGAACGTCTGATGAAACCAGTTGGCTGCCACACATAAAATAGTTTGTCGTATCTTACATCATAAAATTGTTCGTACCAAAAGTAAATAGGATGTACTCGACTCACACACCGAAATAAATTCAGCAAACTTTAGATAACAATCGTGATCTCAGTGCATTTGTCATAGAGAGTATTTTCAGAACATGCATGACTCTTCGCTTTTAGCCGATTATATGCAAGCATCTAAAACGACGACCGACGAAGCATTTATTTGTTCTGTTATTGGCGATAAATCCACTTAAGTTTTTTTATTTGGCCAACCAAGGAAATAATATAACTGTCGAAGCTAGGATTGTGTAAGGGACAGATGCGGCTAAAAATAAAGATCTTGATGATGATGGAGCAAACGTCTGCATATTAAAATATGTAAGCATAAAATAATGAGGTAATGGGAGAGATAAAATTTATGTGAAATCTATAAATTAATTAGAGTCGCGAATTTTAAGTCTCATACTCGCACTTCTTGTTTCCTATTGTATAAATATTAATATAATTTGATCGAACTCTTTTTCTCGTATCATATTAGGGATGTGAACTGCATATCGTGCGATGCGAAGGCTGTGATGCCGATGGAGGCTGAGTCTACGTTGCCGGTCTCCAAACCAATGCCTGCCTCTCTCTCCATGAAGCCTTATCTGAGCTATGAACTGGGTAACTTACGTTTCATAATCTACATAGTAACACAAATCCATAGCATTTAATCTACATATTTTTTATCAGTATCATTAGATTATTCATCTCCAGAACCATCACCGCTTACAAAACGACTACGAGTTAAAACACTGTTTTTATCTCGTTCAAACACTGTTCTCGTTCGTTTCAAAAAACTATTAGTATATCTTTTTCAGATGCGATAAGAAAATCGCAACAGAGCAACTTGCCGGCTCGAAACATGCACGATTGGGAGACTATAGACAAGCAGATGACGCAGCCAGCAAAACAGCCTCAGAAAGTCAGGTACTAGTTATATTCTAATATAAGTTTTCCAAGGAAACAATGTAATGAGTTCGTTTGATTAGGTGGCCAACACCTGTGACGACTTTATTTAGAATATTTTCCGTCATGTCTCTTCCTTCGGAAGAGTAAAAGCGCCTAAAAGAACGAAAACATCTTCGCTCATCTTTGGTGAATTATAAACGGTTTGAAACCGCCTTGTTTATATTGGATACTGCATTTTGTAAGTTTCATCGGTAGGTACCTATAGCAACAAACCTGTCCAAGTCTATTTACATTTGCTAAAATAATGTACGTTCTAGCGTGCATGAAATTCTTTGAAATATTAATTTATCGCGCAATAATATTTACCCGACTTTTGGCTACTTTAAAACAGCCGTGGTCGAAGACTCGTTAATTTGCTATCACAGTTCACCCACTGGTTATACCTATGCTATACATCATATATTCTTTATTCGAACCATTCCAGACTATGACTCAGAACCAATAAGTTTAGTCAACGTTTGAGGTGTAAAACCTGCCCAGATTTGAGTTAGTTATGCTAAATTTTTCGGATTATTATAAACTGTTATGCTATTGTAGGGTAATTTGGTCAACTTACTTGTTGTATTTGTTTCTCCAGATCGGACACGGACAAGCATCTCTGCAACCGTTACTGCGGTGGGTCGCATACGACGACGACGCCCGCGCAGCGCGTGGCGCGGCTTGGTCACTTCATCAAGCAGTGGGGACCCGATGTGCTGCCTTTGTCATCGGGGCTGGCGGCCGGTGACGATGGACGGGTATGTTCAGCCTGTTGCAAAATGTGATTTAGAAGGGTTTTACTTCTAAAACCCTAAAGTATCGTGCGAAAATCAGTGTTGTGAAGACGATGTGCTTATGACCGTTACGTCACTCCTTGCAAAAAGTAGGAAGCATGTGTCAAATGTACCTACTAAAACTTGAAACTATCTCTACCTCCATCCATGTAAACATTTATTTAAAAATATATATTTGCATTGACTAGTCTACTTTCCGTCTGAGCACGTCTATAAAAGCGCATAATAAATATGTTTACGATACCAAAAAAGATTTACGAATTCCAATCGTTTAAGATCGAGTTTCGATTAACACTAACACGTTGAGTGCCAGCGACGCACATAGTGTAACACCTGTAGAAGTCATCGTTACAGCGTAGATAATGGCAAAACTTGAAATAGCTAAACTTATTAAATCAGGCAAAGCGTGCTTATGTGAATAGGCTAGTGTGTAAATTACTTACAGGATTATCCTCTTCAGTTTTTACACGTAGAAATGTAACTTTTTCGAACATCTTTAGTATTATTTTGGTTTACCCTGTTGTATTTTTCAGATGTACCGTGTTAGTCCAGCGGAAGGAGCGAACGTGGGTCCAGGTAACGCATAAAGCTCAATACCTACAGTAACCAGAATTACCTGCCATTTTAGTATTTAATATTCAGTCCATATTAAGATCGTTTACATAAATTCAATGTTGAAGAAACCCGACTTCAATGTTGAACTCAGGATGAAAGAACATGGATGAGGTTTTTTGAGTTTTACGGGAAAACTGTCAATCCCTCGGGAATAAAATTTATATGGGACCACCACGGGAGTATACTCTTTCAACCAAAAAAATACTTTTGAAAATCGGTCCACCATTTGCAGAATTAACGCGTAACAAGATACAGTCGAATTGAGAACCTCCTCCTTTTTTGAAGTCGGTTAAAAACCACAAAAATCTATACAATACTTTTACTTTTCTTAGGCGGAGCTGTGGATTCTACTTGCACTCCTAAATCTCCCAAGAAGTCTGAGACTCCGAAGCCTGTACAAAAGCCAGTGACGATCAGCGCGGTAAGTAGATCTACGAGACAAATTGTAGACAGTTTGTTCAACGGTACGTTTACAAAATCAATTTTGTTTTCAGGAATGTCGCTGCTTGGAGGGAGGTATTTATAAAATCAATAATTTGGAGCCAACAGCGGTATAAGTTACTAATATCTTTTCAAATCAATTCCATAAAAACATACTTATAAAAATCCGCTAAAGTAGTTACAAAAAAAGCCCGCAGTCTGTATCGTTTAAATAAAACCGACGACTTCTGTGGCGCAGTCGATGAAGGTCCGCCTGCGACGCTGAAGGTTGCGGCTTCGATCCCCGCCGCGGGACAAATGTTTGTATGACCTACAGATATGTGTCTCGGGTCTGGGTGTGTCTATGTATAATATTTATGTTACAAACAAAAAAGTATATAAGTAGTTTATCAGTCATCTAGTACCCAATACCCATAAAACAAGCTCTGCTTACTTTGGGGCTAGATGATGCTGTGTGAAAAGTCCAGCGTTATTTATTTATTTAAAACTATATGAGAAACCATGACAGTTTGACTTCAAGTTTGTTTGGCTTTCGGCAGAACGCTGATTTATTTTTGTGTATTCATACAATGCACTTTCCAACAGATCCTCGGCTTTCATAATCGTAGTAGTTCACACCACGCAGTCAACATAAACTATTGAAATGTTTATTTGTTACAGACCGGCCACCACCGAAGGGTTAGCAGCGACACCTTCCTATTTATATCGGACATTTGCGGCCTTGTGTTGTTTGGTATACTATTTATTTTTGATGTAATAAATCATTGAGTTCTGTATTATAATATTATGTACATATTTACAATTCCTTTAGTTGTTTCTAGAACCCTATAAAACAGACTATCATAATTATTACAGAATATCTGCGTTTACGACTGTGTTTGGGGTTATTTTAAGCATGTTAAAATAAAAATTGTAATATATTGTTTACGATTTTAATGGTAAATCAATTACCGAAAATAGCTTACAACTCTTACAAGTATGTTTCCAGTAAGTATGAGAAAGTAACATCTTGTCTTTTGAAATAGTTATCTTACTTGATATAAACTTATATAATATGAATGAAATCTTTCTAAGAGCCAGCAGCACAACAACTACATCCTATGTTTAAAATATTTACAGACATTACTATAACACAGGTTTACAACACACGTTGCATAGTATAGGAAAGAATCGTCGCAAAATCAAGTTTCCTTCGAAACAGAAAATGTTTTTGATAGCAATGTTTATGATAATGAGGAACATAAAACATACAGATAAAATTTCAATAACAGGACAAAGATACTTCATTCAGCAAAAATCATGATATTTTCGAACGATACTATGGTCTATGCGATATTGATAAATGCGTTAGGTGCGATTTTATGATAACCTTGTACATAAAGGAGTCTCCTCACTGGGTCTATCAGTCTTTTCCAATGAATACAAACAAATACAACGGTCACTTTCCCAATATCAAAATTCTTATCACTAAACCGGAGACATTTGACATGCAGTGTGGAGACGCCTTTAGTGAAATACCTTCTCAAACAAAACATTTTCAAACTTACGTCAAGAGCTTTTTTATTTGTTGGAGAAAATCCTAAATTTTATTTACAAATCCTTATGTATTTCATATTCACGCACTACCACGTTAAGAATAAAAATATTTTTACTCAGCAGTGCTTATTCAGAGTTTAGAACACGTCAAGTCGCTTAATATAACACCTATTTTAATCAATACAACTACATTATATCTATTATAGAAAGTCAAAGACAAGAAACAGGAATGCCGATTTATCAAGACTAGGTTGCTACGCGAAAGACAAAGCTACGTAGATAAACGACAAGCTGAAAATATTGTAGGAAAATACATTTACTTCACCTCGCTAGAACATTTCTCGTGTAAAAATATGTTAAACCTGATATTTATACTAGGTTTTGCTGCATTTTTTAGATCATAAAATATAACACTGTGTGTACTTAAAAAGAAATAATTTGCACATTCCAAACACAGGAAATAGTAGAGTCAACTTATAGTTTGTATACATTACTAGATAATGATATCACACCTATGTTATTTTTACGGATTACTCTGAACAAGCACGGCAGCTAAAGCCACGAATTAGTCGATTAAGTATTTTTAGGTGACAAATGAATTTTATCAGTTGTTTGTATGTATTCAAACGAGCTTCAATGCGGCGGAAGGTTGATATTCGCAGACCTTTTACCTCATATTCGATAGTATTTTATTTTACCTTAGATCATAATAGTATGCGTCCATAAAGGGATCGTAAACTGCGATGTATCAGCTAATTAGAATGTAAACGCATCACATCAAGTAGTTTGAGGCTCACTAGTTTTTACGAGCGAAACCCATTCATATTCAAGTGTCAATTTAACGAGGCTTGTAGAGAATATTGCTTTCTCTTTAGCAGACATTTGAGATACTGTAGCTCGTATCACGATTTCACAAAACTATATATTTTGGTAAGTTGAATATGGAACCAATGGCAGCGCCTCCAGCGGTTGCTCCATTGAACTAAAATATGTGTACATTTTTTGTCATTTACTATATATAAAATATCATTGCATTTACTAAAATAGATGTACCATTTTAGCATAAACTCTTAATAGAGTAAGAGCTTGATCAAACACGGTGGAATCTGCGCGGGCGCAACCCACGTAGTTATTGCGTGGTACGTCTGAACGTACTCTTATAGAAGGCTAATAAGTCCGATAAGAATAATCATCAAAATAGTGTATAATGATACCAATCGACTAATGTTGTGGCCGCTAACGATGACGGCCGCGGCCGCCGTCGCGGCTGTAGCGGCGCTCTTTCCGCTCACCCGAGCGGGAACCCCGCGAACGCTCGCCGCGCCGCTCGCGGTCACGTGACCACTCTTTCTCGCGGTTTGAATCGTGGCTTCTGTAAGTAAATAACATAATTAAATAAGAAAAATATTGGAGTGTCAATCATTTAGTCAAAAAGCTCAATTGGACACTGTGGTGGGTCAAATTCAGCTTGCAAGATTTGACCGGGACAAACATACCAACATACAACAAACTTTTAGAATTAATAAAATTCGTTTGAGATATGAGATAGAAAAACACACAAATATCTTATTTTAGCTATCAGTATTTAGGAGCAATAAAACTGTACTACAGTGGCATTCGAATGGCTAAAAAAAAAGCCTTGACTGTATAATAGAATAAACAATCTTGGCCTAAGTTCAATTGCATTTGATAGAGCTTTAGAAGCGCTACTAGTATGACGTATAAAATGCAATCGAGAAGGCCTAGTTACCTTGGTGCGAGGCAAGGAATAAAAGACTTATTAACTACTAGCTGACCCGCGCAACTTCGTCTGCGCATTATTAGGATTCAATTGCAGGAGTGTTACCTAAAGTTTATTTACACTGTGTTGGCAGTGAATCAGACCAAGGAATCAAATTTTCCATTCTAACTTTAACACCCTGTAAAACATCCATATGGGTTGATTTTTTTAAATTAAATAAGCCTATATTCAAGTAGGTACTTAAAGCATCTACGTTCCAAATTTCATCACAATCGGTTAAGTCGTCACGGAGCAACAAAACAAACATTCACTAACACAGACTTTCTTTTCGAATCTTACGACTTTGAAACTGCCTTGCACCACCCATAGAAGTTGTTTTGAAAAAATAAAAAACTATTTATATTCTCTTTGATAAAAATACATAAATAGAGATTTATTTAATAAACTTTAATTAATAATCTTCGATCAATTAATAATTTTAGTGGGATAGGATTATTTAAGGAATAAGATCAGAGTAATAAGTTTATGCTAAAGCACAGGCTAAAGTAAACTTGACAAAACGCAACGATAGCGCGATCTAGAAAACGGTCAAAATTAGCAGCGCCATCTAGTTGCGTTAATAATTTTAATATTAAAAATTTAAACTTCGGATGTATTGATGAGTAGATTTATAAATGATTACCTACATGCTCATCATTAATTTTAAAATCATTAAGTAGGTAGGTACTTCAAATTTTAATTTCCAAAACGCTAAATGATCTGCATTCTTGACCTCGCAACGCTACCTGGTTGTGAAAATGAAAAACATAGATGGCGTAACCAACGCCAACGTCAAGGAAAAATATTTTATTTTCTAGCTGGTTGGTACCCGCGAATTTGTCAGTAAAATAACTTATGTAGGTAGGGTACTTGAAAACCTATAAAAATTATCGAAAAGTCTAAGCAAACATCTCCAATAGCTTTCAAAACTCAAAATGATCGTATCTCGACCTCCGCTATAGTAGAAACGCCACCTAGGAGAAAAAAGTAAAAAGCAGTTTTGACCTCGGGTGATACTGATGGCGTTCTAACCAAAGCCAAGGAAAAAGTATTTTAATATCAAAAAAATCTTAATTTCGGATATATTGATGAGTGGAAATATACATGTTACATGTTTATCATTAATTTAAAAATCATTTACCATGCAAAATGAGAAAAAAACAAAAAAATCTGCAATGCAAGAACATAGAAAAAAGTGGCGGTCACCCATCATCTTTATGACCTCGCCCAGGGTCGCAGATCTTTTTCCCATACAAACTTGCAACCCTTATTTTCACGCCCCCTTATAAATATTTAAAGAAAAAAGTAGCCTATGTCCGTCTCTGGGGTATAATCTATATCCATGCCAAATTTCAGCTCAATCTGTTCAGCGGTTTGGGCGTGAAAGCGTAACAAACAGACAGACAGACAGACAGACAGACAGACAGACAGACAGACAGACAGAGTTACTTTCAGATTTATAATATTAAGTATGGATAGTATGGATAGTATGGATATCCTGCAAAAACTTTGTGGGGCTTACTTATTACAAGAAAATGAGCAGAGTTTAGACTAAAAATCTTTAAATGGCGGATCAACTTTTTTCTGTCATGAATCAACTTTTTGTGTAAAAAAATAAATGTTGAAATATTGCTATAATTTCACCTAATATTGTTAAATAAATTTCTGTAGTTTATAAATCTACTACGAGCACCAAAAAATTTTGTCGTTTTCATGGATTTTTATACCTTTATTCCAAAAGTGGCTCCCAAAAATGTCACCTAACTCACAATGACGTATTATGGTAAAAAGTTCATAAAAAACTATATTTTAATAAGTAAATCTGTTTCAATGTGAACTATTATTCAATTAAATCAATCTGGCATAATCAAAATTTAAATAAAGTGTCTCAATTTTTTGAAAATATACCTCATTGTGTCTGTGGGGTCACTAAATGAAAGAAATTTTATTTACTTTTCTTGTAATTCTGTTTCTAGAAACGCCAGAAAGATGCACTTTTTACATGACTATTGTAGGTTATTCTTCAAACATTTGTCATACAACATTTTGTATAATAACCTTTACTTTTTTAATAATCCTGCTATCAGTGTCCAAATTTTTGGGGACAACTACGTGAGCCCGGAGACATAATGGTGACTCCAGAGACATATATGGTACTATGCCATAGGCAAATTACATTATAAAAAACTATACAAGGTACAAAAATATCTCTTAAATGTGACAACCAGTTTAATTTTTAAAGTTATCATAGAAAATAAACCCTAACCTAACAATTATTACATATTTCTCTAAAATTAATGATAACATTCTATGAAAATGAGGGTTTTCGTTTATTTAAACAGTCATCTGCGTAGCAAACCAGTCCTATATCTCTAATAACATAAATCTCGCTTAATAGAAGACCTAAAAAGCTTTTTGTAGATGAAATCTATTTTCTAGGCTCTAGCGCATTGGACCGCGGCTCGCCTTGAGCGTAGTTTTTTCACTAACTTACCGACTGAAGATATCTTTCAACATATGGCCAAAAAAAATAATTTTACTACCTGTAGATTCATCAAAATTTTATTCCGTGGGATGAGAAAGGCTGGGCCAGCTGTGGTCAGTCTGGCTAGCTATGCCGGGGAGTACAGGCCTTTCTTCACTTTTGTCATTCGCCTTTGTCCTGTGGTATGGTAATCTTGCCCTTGTATTATATTCTACAGACTTTACGATGCCGTCGATCCTTTTTTTCTGTGATGACGACCATCACTCTATTTACCACCTCTGGGACACCACTCATTTACAACTTTGATCCTGTCATCACCGCACCTGACCACTTGTCCTGCCCAACCAACTCCATTTGAGCCCCACTAAACACTTGTGTGTGTGTTTCGGCATCGAGGACTGGGTAGATCTAATAATAAATCTCTAGTGTAATACCGAGCATTGCTTATTCCATGCGAAGGAGACGGCACAAGATCAGAGTCGCACAGGGGTGCGACTCTGATCTTGCGCAGTCTCCTTCGTGAGCGCCCATGTCTCGGCACCATAATTTCATAGTTAGTGGACTGAATTACTACTTTGCTACAGCCGCCTGGCCAATCCTGCCCAACCAATATTATTTGAGCCCCAATAACCGCTTCTGCATCTTACAATTTTAGCTTGTTCATTCGGGAATTTCGGTATTGGGGACAATCTTATAAGTGATACCGAGCATTGCTCGCTTTATAGCTCTCAGTGCGACTCTCAAGAGAGCACAGTCTCCTTCGTGAGCATCAATGCACCATGATGGTAGTTAGCACCATGATTGCAGTTGGTAGAACACATTGGCAGAGCTTGTTTCCAATGCAATGTTTGGAACCATCTTCATCATCTTCAGGCCTACTTTTGAGGTAAAAAGTAAACTACTTAAAGATGAGTGATCAGGATCACGCATCTCTAAAAGTAGGCCCGAAGCTTTCGAAGCATCTTTTATTTTGTTCCACCAGAAAAGGATGAGGTTGAGGTCGTCTACAAATCGTCTACAAACCTAAGGTGCTACAGGAATACACCTACCTACAGGCAGACTTTTATTCCCGAGCTGTCTAATTCAAGAGTTTTTACGACGTCTTCTAGGACACCCGTAAAAAGCTTGGGTGATAAGGTGTCTCGATACTAATAGTTTTCCTCTTTACCGCACATTTATGGTGATATACATCATCCGCAGTAAATCCATATAGTTAAAATGGATCTTACAGTGATGGAGAGAGATTTCTTGCTTTCAAAGGTTTTTTTTCGTAATCTACGAAGGCCATGCATATTCGAGCCAGTTGACCTCTTGACTCTTCTCCGTCGCCGACATTGAGTGTGGGTAAAAATAGATCAAAGAAAAGATAAATGGAATGTGTAAAAGCAGAATCGAATGAAGTGTGGTGTATTGTATCGACCTCACAACTGACTTGTATTCTTAATTCATACTTAAAGCTATTTTAAACTTAAATCTGAGTGTTTTCTATTAGAAACTAAAAATGTGCAATGAATCTTTATGTATTTAATCCGTTTATCGCTCACCAAATTGTTTATTGTATAAATTATGATAACTTTTATGCAGAATGTCTCTTGGGTCACTAAAAATTGTCTCTTGGGTCACAGTTTTTGTGAGCCAGTGGAACGGTGACTCAGGATACAAACTAAGGTTTTTAACTCTTTTTCTTCAACGAATTTAATGAAAGTAAAAAAATACGTGGATGCAAAGCATTTCAGAATCAAATGTCAAAACATAATAACAAAATTACTTTGAGAAGCAGTTTACTCGTAAGAAATTTCGTCGTGAGTCAGCGGATAAAAAACAATGACACCCAGTCCCGCTGCGAACTACAGACGTAATGGCAGAGTCCACATAATGGCCAAGGGTCAGCAATCTTTATTTTACGACATGCAGATGAGTTTTCTATTAGCCTAGCCAATAACTGTCTATATTACTTACACTTTGTAATACTTTTTTGTCGTTACCCAGTTGACAACGCGAATTAGGTAAAAGTCGGGGACAACATTTCAAACCGTGTTTTTTCATTGAGAAATGCAATATTTTGTTTCGCAAATCAGTATTTTAGAATGCTGGTACATCAAGGAACAATGTAGATAGAAAATATAAAGACAAGTCAAGGAAAAATTTTACACAGCAGCGTTGCATATGTGCGTGATTTGCGCTGGGGACAAGTGAAATTTGTATGAAAACCAATTTTCGTCCACTGGGTCACGATAATTTTAAATATAATTGACTAAATATTTTTAAAATATTGATGAACAAGCGTAATGGTAAAGGATCTGATTTTATTAATTAATGTTAAAACCGACAATTAATCTAACTCAGCACCTTTTACGATTTTTTTTACGTCGGGGACAAGATTTTACACTAAAAAGTTGATCCACCCAAATAAACTCGTACATAGAACGCTATTTTGTTTTGACAAAACGCTATTTTGGTAACAGTTTTGTTTTGACATGTGTCAAAATGGGGTTCAACTAAGGTTTTACGTTTTTATAATAATCAGCTGTAAGTTTGAGAGTTTGTAATCATAGCGCATGCAACAGCGTCGAACAGTAAATATAAAACTTAAAGATTGCGTTATTTATCCCGTACCCGTATTGCGTTATTAATGACAATCTGGTTAAAAAAACATAATACTTAACGCACCTATTAGAGTCTCCATTAGATCCGCGGCTATCGTGCGACTTGCGGCGCGGCAGCGGTGCGGAGATGCGCGGCCGCGGCGAGCGGGAGTTGCGCGGTCGCGGCGACATCTCGCGCTCGCTGTTTAAGTTGAAGTCGTCGAATCTATCATCACATGTCACCAAATAATAAAAAATAATAACAACAAACTAAATATCTAGCCAGGATAATCTAAATTCAACTTAATTTAGCGCTAAATTGAAGCGATACAATTATTTCAATTTTATTTACCTAATTGTGGATCATGGTGAAAGTCATGGAAGCAATCGATTCTCGAGGCGAGAGTAAAATTGTTTTAAGGAAAATTTGTCGTTTTCCCTGCAGTGGGGCGATATGCTAGCAATACAAATGCCAGCACAATAACAATAATTCACTGAGATTCCCAAAGATTGAACCTGTGGCGATATTGGATAGGGGTCGCCACGACAGGAAAACCCCAAGTCAAGTGGTCCAGATGGGACAGCCTCCCTCTTCAACTATTTGGGGGAAATTCCACCCCCTAAAACTCCACCAGCGGAAACAATCGCAATTGTCTCTGTTAGTAATTAAAACCTTACTTGTTCTTCGGAGATCCAGACGCAGATTGCGAAGAGCTTTGGCTTCCTGAGCTTGAACTGGAAGTGGTACTCGTGGATGAAGACGAACTTCGCGATCTCGACCTAGATCTGAAATAAACAATTACCATAAGCTAAGGAATAATTCATCAATAAATTGTATGAAATAGACAATTACAATTAGCTAAGATATTAAATGGTTAGCGTCACCAAAATAATGGCACTGCACGAGACACGCAAGTTCAACGACTTCACACCTCCTTATTCTCCTTAGGGGTGCTTTATCACAAAGTGTCAAATTCATTTTTCATCATATTTAAAGTTTTAATTAATAATCTACATTACTTAATTTAATACTAACTTCTTGCTGGACTTGGAATCGGGCGAATCAGCTTTGCCATTTTTATCTTCTAGATCTTCAGTTTTGGAGCTTTCACCCTCTTTGGATTTTGGACCTGTGCAAACAGACCAAAATAATACAAGTTTCTAACTTAGTAAGAGCAAGGTTCAACATTTTAATTTATACAATTAAAATGTTGAACCTTGCTCTTATTTATACAGATACAGTTTTAAAGTACACTAAAAATATGTGAAATTACCTACGCTATACCTATACCTAAGCTAATAATTACAACAATGTAGTTTTACTCTTTAGCTGTAGTACAAATTATAACCTACTGTATTTTAAGTTTCCTGAAATAAATACTTGATTGATTGATTGAAAATGTTGAAAACACACAATTCAGCTATTCTAGATCACCATCTGTATTTCATTTAAACACTTTGAATCTAACTCACCAGCCTTAGAGCTGCCTCCGGTTTTGGAACTGCTTCCAGTTTTTGAGCTGCTGCCAGTTTTGGAGCTCTCATCCTCGCTGCCCCACAGGTCGTACTTGGCGAGGTCTGCTTCATCCCCAGACTCCTCTTCGTCTTCCTCAGCTTCTGCCTCGTCCTGCGAGCCAGTCGCTTTCTGAAACAAACCCGCAATCAAATCATACGGAATACATAACTTTGGATAGTCGTGTCAAAACAGCTGCTTATATTCGAACAGGGCTATGAGTAGAATCATTTCAATATGCATTCCAACCCTTTCATTGTTGGGTTAAAATTGTGGCTATGTGAAATAAGATGGCTACAACTGAATGCCTTGTCAAAACATAAGGAGCCATGTTGACAAAACCCCAAATATGCTTTGCATACAAACCTTTTTCTTGCGTTTCTTCTTTCCATCGCCCTTTTTCTTGGAGCTCTTGCTGCTCGTTTTGATAGGCACTTTCACCCTATTTAATCGAGGCGGCTTCGGCAAAGCGAAACTTTTAAAGTTGCCGATGACGGGGGCGTTTTCATCCGGCTTTTGTGTGTCCGAACTATCTATCGGACTTTTCAGGTTAATGTTTAATTTTCTAGTTACATTTTGTACAACAGGGCGGCATGGGTCAAAAATGTCGCTTAGAAAAGGTGTTGCTGCCGGGTTTCCGTCCATCTCTTCCAGCTGGCGCTCGATGCTACCTTCTCCTACGGATTCCTTCTCCCACTCGTCATTGGTCAGGTTGATCGTGTCCACGGGCTGAGCTGAGGTTATAGAATTTTGTAGATCTGGTTCTTGATTATTTTTAGTACTGCTGAACGAGCTGTTATGGGAGCTATGTGCCAGCTGCTGCAAATTTTGGAGAGCCAACAATAGTGTGTTTGGGTCAATTCCTGCCAGCAAGTTAGACAACTGTGATTGAGTCGCGACAGGCGAAGGTTGCTGCGTTTGCTCCTCAGGCGAACCCGCCGGCTCCTGGTCATCAGACGATACCAAAATCTCAACACTTTCTGACATTGCTGGCTGTTCTGGTTGGCCTATTACATTTACTGGCTTCAAAATGGTTTCTAAGTTTTGCTTGGGTAAATTCTGAACTGTTCCAGGTTCAAGAGTGATGGATTCAATAACGTGAATACGTTTTGTGTTTCTTATATTGTTTTGAGAGCTTACATTTACTTTACTGGGGGAACTTTCTTTACTGTGTTTATCACAAGAGTTTCTATTATCCTCCTCCGACATACGAATCAACTCTTCAGACATATCTTGTGGTATTGGTTCAGGTATCATTGTAAGGGTATTGGCAGTTTTCTGTAACTGTGCTGTGTCATTTGACTGAGCCTGATCATAGCTTGTTTCATTAAGTAAAAAGGGCTGCACTTTAGATTTGTTATATGATTGTTCATTTTCATTGTTCATCTGCATGTTGTGCAACAGCCCCATTAACATTTCCTTCTTCTCTTTCAATGAATCACTTTGTTTACTCGGGGATATTTGGTCCATGGAAGCAGTTTTGCAAATAAAGGAAGGTGCATTTTGTGCACTTTCATTTACGTTTCCTGATTCGCCATAAAGCGCGTCGTCATCTTCGTCCCATTCAGGTTCGTGGGTTTTATTTGCATTCTCATACTTATCTGGTTCATTCGCCGTTTCCGGACTTTTCTCAGTAGCATCAGTATCAAATATATCCATTATACTTTTATTTTTACTGGCAGAGGTATCTTGTAAAACTGCAAATATGCGTTCAATGTCTTCCGGCTGCACAGGCAAAGGCAATGGAATTTGATCAACTGATTGCACATACGTATTTGGCTTTTGTTGCTGTTTATGTGGTGAAACAAAGTGAGAACCTTTACTCTGCTGAGGTATGGTTTTTTTAGGATTATAAAATGGCAAGTAATGGTCTCCAGCAAAGTTATCTACATCATCTTTAGTGAAATCAACAGTCCTATTTTTACAGGTGTTAGTTTGTACAGTTTGTACTTTGGGAGGAGTCACAGTTGTATAGTTGCGAAGTACATTGTCTGCATCAATCCCAGGAATAGAAGATATGTGATTCATTGGATGAGTTTCATGATCATCAGATATTGAGGAGTTTTGTAAGTGCTCATAAGATTCAGGGAACAGGCTAGAGTGCTTTTTCACAGGTGATTGCTCTGGGCCTACTCCTGGTATGGTTGAGTTCTTTTGAGTTTCTATGGGAATAAAGGAGCTTATAGCTCTCTTCCTTGGAGATGTATTTATTTCACCAATTTGAGGAATAAACGAACTAACATGTTTCTTTGTCGGCAATTTATTCGGCAGTTCTACAGGAATTATTGAGCTTTTCTGGTTTTCAACAGATTTATCTAGTGCAACATTTGTAGTGTTGATAGGGTTTGCCTGGTTGGTTGCAGTTATGTAAGTGCTGATACACCTTTTTACTGGAGATCTATTCTGTTGACAAATCCCTAAAGCATTATTAGGACCCTGTGGAATGGTGTTACGTTTATTGCCTAGTGTTGCTCCATTGGCGCGAGCCCAAAATCCAGAACGATTTAAGCGAACATTATTCTTGAAGTCCTGATAGCTATTCTTTGCTCCAAGTCTAGCAGGGACATATTCACCTGAAGCACCATCATTTTCCACTGAGGAAGTCTGGTGAGGTTTTGCGTTCATATTTCGTAAATTTGTGTAGATATTTCCAGTTACCAATGGGGATTTTTCTGAATTTGCTGTGCTATACCCTTGGTATGGTGTTGTGTTAGTAATATTTGTTTGAGATTGTGTAGCTTGTGGTTCATAGGTAACAGGTTTTTCAGGAATACTGCAGGTGGCTGGAGGTGCAACCGTATTACGTCTTTTGAATTTACGTCTAACTTTTTTAGTTTCTCCGAATTTCCGGGATAAGAAATTATCTTCATCACTATGGTATGAAACAGATTCTGAATCAGAGTCCATTGCAGACTGCCGAGCTGATGTGATTGCTTGTCTGCTACTTCTTGTGCTTGTTTTAGATTTAGTAGACTTCAAATCCGTTTGTTCCGAATCAGTATCAGATGAATCCGAATTTCTACTATTGGAGGAACTTGAGTGAGTTTCTTTGTGCAATGCTGTTGTATTTTTTATATTTTGTGTTTCAAAGGGTGGTTTAGCTCCCTGTGTACTCTTTTCTACTCTTTCTAAGAGAACAGTTTCAACACTTTCACTTCTTTGTTGAGTCTGGGATGCCGGTTTATTCTGCAGTTGGTCTTTAGTACATTCACCATCACTCTCTGAAGATATAATATCGATTTCATCTGGATTAGGTACCCTTACTGGTTTGACTTGACTACAAGGAGTTTTTATTTCCAGATGGGAATCATCTAAGCATCCTGTAGCCAGTAGACGTTGCCTCCAAGCAAATATTGTCTTGAAGTCTGGAGCTGGCTTATCAAAAAGAGATTCAAACCTATCAGTACTGACTTTGCAGTTATTGTATGTAATTGCATATGCAGCAGCTATGACTCTTTCTTTAGTAGTGTATGTTACTGCAAAATTTGAAGATGGATTAGGGCCATTGAACTTGTATACTACTTCATTTGTGGATGTCACCATGTTCTCCATGACAGGATCAAATGACATGAACACTGGAGAGTCAGAACTATCTTTCCTTGCCTTCTTGGTTCCTGTCTCGTAACCAGATGATCCCGTGTGTTCTCTTTCAACTATGCTGGTATTTCTCTTTCGGTTCTGGCGACTCTGGTAGAAACTGTTGGCTCTGTTAGAATTCATGTATTTAAAATTTTTATAAGAGGCAGATTGATAACGATGCTCATTTTCCCTGAAGTGAGAGTGTCGTGAATCCCTAAATACATTTTCATCACTAAATCTGTGTTTCAATTGGTTATGTTCAGTAAAAGCTATATTTTGATTTGCAGGAGCTGGCATACAATTCCTCACTTTCAAATCCATCTGCGGCTTTGGTAGCAGGTTTTTGAATTCTGCTCCTTCAGTGATGCCAACCTGAAGGCAGGAAAAATTATCTCCACTTTAGAAATGATGTGCTGTAGAGTAACAACTCTTCTTAGCTTCAAATTCCATTATTCCCTGAATTTTTCATTGCGAAAGAAACATTAATAATGTTTGCAGGCTGATTGTTAGGTGTACTACATTACCATTATTAGGCAAAGTTAGAAGTTGAAATAAATAAATGGTTAATTTTGATGGTAGTAAACTTAAGTAGAAAATGAGAATTTACAAAAACCTTACCTTATCTTCAGTTTCCATGCGCTGTTGCTTGCGTTTCTTTCTGCCAAATTCATCGTATTCATCATCAGAGGAGCCCTCCCTACGTCGGTATTCCACAACTCCGCGCTCATTGTACCCGCCGCCGTAGCCCGTACGGGCTTCTACCTATAATCACACAATTCGTATAATAAACTAAAAAACAGCTTGACGTAACCACTAGATGAACAAATTGAAAATAAATACGTACTTCACCGAATTTGGGAGCATTGCAAACATTGCACGTCGTACGCCGGGCCCAGTTCACGTTAGCACATTTGTTGCACTGCCAATCATCCGCGTTGAACAATCCTCGAGACTTTTCCGCCGCTGATTTACCGATCTCCGTGCCAAGTTTCTTCTTAGATGTTTTCTCAGCTTCAGGTTTTTCTGCATTACACCGGTAACATGATGTTCTTCTAGCGAAATTTATATTTCCGCAGTTTTGCTCGTTACAAATCCAATCTCCGTCGTTCATTTTGTTGTGAATAGGTACAATCACCACTTGCTTTTCACATTAGAAGCTCATCTGCAATACAAGAACGGTACTTTACAAATACTCAAGCATCTCCAGATCTTGCGCAGCGAAACGTAAATAAAAGCGTATTCGTGAACATTATGATCCTACTTTCAAAGAAAACCAAGCTCACTTTTGCAAGAAAAGCAATCAAGCTTCATGAGAGCCATGATGAAATTCAATAAAAAAAATCTAGCTGACCATAGACGTCCATCAACTCCCTTTCCGCTCATGTATATTTCCAATTTCAACTTTACTTGCATAAACAAAGCTTAATACCCTATTTTATAACATTTTTATTATATCATATAATTGGAAACTATAACAAAACCCTTTTAAGTTGGTCGAACGAAGTTTACTACATAAATAAAAGCCTCATAGTAGTCGGAACCATAGAGAATTAACTAAACTTCTAGTGTCAGGAAACGGAAATCACTAGTGCTGTCCATTGAGATATCTGATATTTTCATCGGTTTTTGCCATTTACATTCCATTTCGCACAGTCAAGTGACTCAAGTCAACCCCTTTTTGGCTTTCGTTCAGGCCAAATTTGAGCCCTCGCGCGCAATTTTATCTGTCAAAATTGTTTACCATGAGGTTAGATCGGGCATAAGTCTCAAATTAGTGAATAAAGTGCTTGGAGTTGTGCGTATTGTTGTGAATTATGTGTTTTAATGTATCGACGTGAATATAATTCATTACTTTCAAAGTCGTTACCGAAATAAAAAGCGCCCTCCTAGATCTGTGCGAACTGTCAAAAAATACGCGAATATTTTGTGCAATTGAATTTCTGCATAATGTTATCGCACAATGTATGAAGATGACAACATAACTTGTACTCCCAAGCGCTGCGTGCTCACCGAGGTCACCAACTCTTCCAGCTATGTGTCGCCGAATGCTAACCTCAAGCTACTCACGAATGTCGCGCTGCAATACCCAACTCCGCCGCCGAGCGCGGTTCAGCGCAAAGAAAAATCTTTGCAAATATTGTGTGACAGGTAATGATCTCTCTTATTCACAGATTCAATCACAAAGTAACATCCAAAATTCACAACAGAATCCTTGAATTTGCAGATTCCTCAACCTCTATCCTTTGCATGGTAATGGGACAGTGGAGATTCAACTGGACACCACCGCTGCCAGTCTTGGAGTTGAGAAGCGACGAATGTATGACATAATAAATATACTAGAAGCAATGCAATGTGCAGTTCATAAGCGGAAGAACACTTATTTGTGGCATGGAGGATCCCGGTTGAATGGTTTTCTCAAGATGTTAAAGAAACAAGGAGAGAACCTAAGGCTGTCTGAAGTTCTGCGAGGGAGAGCACCAAAGCCTCCAACACCAAAACACAAAACTCTGGGAGTGCTGGCACAGAGGTTTCTGATGCTATTTTTGGTTGAACCCCATGTAAGTACTCAACTTTATTTTAATGGACTTTTTATAAATTAACTGAAACAATTAAATCTCTGGTTAATTATTACACTTACTAATTTGATGTCCTTAAAATGCTTGCACCACACTGGTTCTAAAGAACTGGCTACACGATAAGAAGAAGAATTTGATGTCATTATGAATAATTAGATTAAAAATAGAGGTACTCAATGCATGTAATCCTTTTATGCCAAATATCTTGTACACTGATTGAGCTAAAGATGATAGATATTGTAATTAATCTGATACTTCAACTTTATGTTTCAGAATACTCTAATTAACTTGGAAATGGCTGTGAGAGTGCTCATTGACACTTCAAACAAAAATAAGACAGTTTTATCTCCAGAGCAACAAGAGCGTCAACACAAGTCGAAAGTGAGGCGGCTGTATGATATTGCCAATGTATTTATTTCTATTGGTCTCATAGAAAAGGTTTCTGGTAATTTGATATTGAAGAAACCAGTATTTAAGTATGTAGGGCCATATAAACCCAAGAAGGCTGATAAGGTGGTGGCCGCCATTCCTTCCCCTATCACACCACTTGCTGTCCTGGACAACCAGCAGAGAGCTTCAACATGTCACATATCTGCCGGGAAGTCCAAGCGGAAGCTAGAGTTCACGACCCCAACCACATCCCGAGAACAGAAGCTTGGCATCACCACCCCACCTCACACTCCGTCTCACAAGTGGGATGAGATCCTGCTTGTTGCAGACATGGAACTGACTAGAATTAACAATGGTGTTACATATGTTTGATACAAGTTATTGTATGAACATACATAATACAGATTTTTCTAAACATTGTCTTCCAGGGGATGTCTGTTGTAATAATCTGACTGCATAAATTACAATGTTCCTATTTTTAAATTTTAATATACACAATGCTCTGAGCATATATATTGTCACAGACATGACTTTGTAGTGCAATTTATAGTGATTTAATAAGATTTATAAATTTTATTTAATTCTAAGACCCTGTAAAAGTTCTCATACAAATATTCAGATTATTATTTACAAAATGCATGATTTGATATGAAAATGAATTAAAATTATAGTAAAATATAGGTTGTAAAGGGTACCAGCACAGTGATATGGATTAATTTATACACTCCTAAAAAAAGTGAGGTAAACCATACAAGCTTCTGTAAGTTTTAGGTACATGCTAAATATTAATACATAAATGTTATAAATAGTAAATTATGTTGATTTAATCATTAACAACATATGTCTGTTACTCTAATTGACCCCTGGGAGTGAGCAAGTGATTGACTGACGTAAACTTAAAATTTCTTTGACAAATACTTATGAATACATAGTAATGTATTCAATATATTTGTATGTTATCAATATATTTAACAAATATGTTTATGAGTTATTAACATTATTAGTTTGGTCAAGCTTGTTTGACTTTAGATGGTAGTTATGTATTTTATAAAAAGTTGCTTTTATTTTCTATTGTTTTTAAGCTATAGATGTATTAAACAAAATTGAATTTGTTTATAATATATTTATTTGTTTCATTTCCTACAAGTAAGCATAATCACTGAACATTACGATAAAGCATGGTTATTATTACGAATTAGTTACGAATACCATCACATGTCTAAAAGAGGTCTATGCACCCATAGCATTTGCTATAATCCTGCATTGTAGGTAAGAGCCAACCTAATGTAAAATACAATTAACTAACCCTACAGGTTACCGAAAAATATCTTATCATAAATAAAACAAAAAATCTACTAGGTACATTATTTATTTTTCCTAAATAATAGGTATTTTAATAATAAGAATAGCGCCATCTTGATAAATAAAGACAATTTGTTTGCCTACATAAATGTATGTACAGTTTTTACAAAATTATATTTAAAACACATTACAAATATCATATCCATTGTATTAAGTACATAAATAAAACATGCAAGATAAACAAAGTATTTTTTTAATTTGCGGAAGGGTGTAGAAAGTAACTAAGATGAAAAACAGCAACTGTCATATTAAAAACATCAAAATAAAATCCTCTTTTTGAATAAAACTATGTCAAATATTTTTTACATATTATCTCCCCATAAAATACTAGTAAAATTATACTAATCAAAAACTTAGGCCTTTACATCTATATTAGATGATTTATACAGCGTCAGGAGGCAATCCATGCCTACACTTAACAGGACGCTGTAGTACCTGTAGTTATACTAATCATATTTTATGATGAACCTACCTATACAAAATTAATTTAAGGTCTTCTCAATCTTTTTAGGATTTATTGATTCCTACCCATTTATCTATAACTAGCTTCTGCCAGAGGCTTCCCTTGCGTTTACCTATCCTTATCGCTATTTTAAGCCACACAGGTTTATTTTGTAATTCAATACAAACTTTCTGATTTATAATAATAATACATAGTAGAATAGGTAAATCGTTAACACTTCAACATGAGAGGCTCATATCCAAATAAATTTTTCTAAACAGGAATTCTTGGGGCTTGTTCACCATTTCTGATTTTTCTTACCATCTTTGGGCAAAATGTTGATTTTAGCCCAGATCATCTAGTTAGGAAGTAGCCCAGACCATGAAGTAGGTAATCTTACTGCGGGTACCGTACCTACCTACCTAGTTCTCACTCTTAGCTTAACTACAAGTTTACTTTTCTCAGTGATGGTGTAACAAGTTCTGAGCCACTATTTAATTTCAAGGACGCAGTGGGGAGGGGAGGTTAGGCTTGAGACTGGCAAGTTTAAGGGCAGGGTGTGTCAAACTTGCTCGATCATCGGGAATTGCTCGGGGTCTTCAGAAGCAGGCAGGGTTTCCGCGTCGAAGAAGCTAGCATGGAGCGCTACCACTGTTACTGTTGCACCTGGAATGGATAACAACAATTTATTTATCCACTTGAGACACCGTTATAATATAGAGTCGGCTCTCTGGCATGCATGTGTATGAGTTATTCCGTTATAGGCAACAATCTGTACAAAGTTCAGGGCATTGTTTACCTTTACTGAATGGTCTGTTCTAATTTATGTCAGATTAAAAATGCTGAAACTCTAAGACTTATGTTACTCAAACATGTTAACAGCTCTTAGTAAAGATTTAATTAATATGGAAAACCTTTACTAAAGAATTTATTGATTTTGTCAACCAACCAACAGCTTTAAACTAGAATGGATTTTTGTAGCCGTTAGCGTCTCTGAGAATGGACATTAGAACATAAAGGTTAGTTTACCTAAGACCCAGAAGAGAACAGCGCCGGCGCCGGCCAGCCAACACACCGCCATGGAGCACGCTGCCGCCACCACATATTGTTGAGTCTTGCTCAGCTCCCAGCTCCCAACCTAAGATACAGTCAGTGAGGATACCTCTACCTTAAGAGTCACCAATAAGTATATTTAAAGGTACAAGGGTAAAAATGTTCACAGTTCACCATAAAACATTATTATGAAATAGCAGTAATCTTTTAAGTTCTCAATTTTTTTCAAAGAATCAGGTAGCCACAAAAAATATATAATTATTTATAGATTATGTACAGATGAAATTTTTGATATCCCAGAAGAAAAAGTTAACATATCCAAGTCCAAGTGAAAAGAAAACTTACTCTGGGCTGAAATAAAGGTAAACCCATGTCAATGTTATTATTATAAGGTACTTTGGAAATAACCATTTTGAACGAGACCGTAGACCTGAGTATACGGTTTTAATTTCAACTCGATACCTCCACGCGTTCCTGAGATAAAGGGTCTTGCTTGACAGACAGACAGACGGACAACAAAGCGATCCTACGAGTATTAGGGTTCCGTTTTTTCCTTTTAGGGTACGGAACACCAAAAACAGTAATATTCATAAATATAAAAGTGATTTGTATGGTTACCTTCCAAGTGTTAGGTCCGGAAGTCAGTTTCCTGTAGCCAAAGGCGCTGGCAGCCATTGCTATCAACAGCAAAGGTGTGGTGATTCTAAAATATAAATCAGATTTATATATTATATAGTTATAATAGCATAGCACATTGACTACAATATGTTGTGTTAAATAGTAAAACATCTAGGCTGTCATTAATAAACACGAAATAGGGTGGTATTAACGCTAATCCAAAGCATAAGGCTGTAGTAGGTCAATTCAGTATTAATAAACAAAGACCAAGGAAGAACTAAGCTAATTCGACTCTACTCTCGGAGTAAGAGTTACTCCTAGGCGCCACCTAGTATAGAGATGGAGTAGGCAGACGTAACACCAAAAAGTTTTAGAAAAATAAAACCTCTTTGAATAAAACAGATTGTCAAATACAAATTATTGTCTATCTCTGTCATTCATATAATTAATGACAGAGATAGACAATATTTTGAATGATAATATCATTCGTTCATTCACTCTTTTTCTACTAATCCCGATGTAAGGAATGTATTATTCATTCGAGGCTACTACCGGTTTATTAATAACATCAAAATATTCAAGTTGCTCCTTCGTTACTAAAGAAGTAACAAGTCTGAGAGTAGTCTCGTATTAAGCTAGAATTAGGGTAATCTAATTAATAAGGCCGCTAGGCTGTCATTAATAAACACCAACTAGGGTGGTATTAGCGCTAATCCAAAGCATAAGGCTGTAGTAGGTCAATTCAGTATTAATAAACAAAGACCAAGGAAGAACTAAGCTAATTCGACTCTACTCTCGGAGTAAGAGTTACTCCTAGGCGCCACCTAGTATAGAGATGGAGTAGGCAGACGTAACACCAAAAAGTTTTAGAAGAATAAAACCTCTTTGAATAAAACAGATTGTCAAATACAAATTATTGTCTATCTCTGTCATTCATATAATTAATGACAGAGATAGACAATATTTTGAATGATAATATCATTCGTTCATTCACTCTTTTTCTACTAATCCCGATGTAAGGAATGTATTACTCATTCGAGGCTACTACCAGTTTATTAATAACATCAAAATATTCACGTTGCTCCTTCGCTACTAAAGAAGTAACAAGTCTGAGAGTAGTCTCGTATTAAGCTAGAATTAGGGTAATCTAATTAATAAGGCCGCTAGGTACTAAAAAGTATGTAAGTTCGTATTAGTCAGTAGCCAACTCTGGTGACGGAGTTTTTAGGCCTACGTCATGGCTTAACGACTTAAATAGCCGGGACCGACAAAATTTGTTTTTGTTTCGTACGTTGCTACGATTTATCAAGAACGACTATGCAAGCACGACCACAAGCACTTCAGGTACTTACAGGCAATATGCAAAGAGGCCTAAAAACACCATCAAGTAGTTTGCCTGGAAATGTTCCACATTGCGGTAGAATCTTCTTGAGAGCCGTGGCAATGACACAGGAGCCTAGAAACATTAAGATTTTTCTATTTTTATAAACTAAGCACAACGGATGTTTAGCTCTCTGAAGTTAGGTGCAATAGAAAATTGCACAGGTTTGGTAGAGTAAGCGAGATAGCACGATTTTAGGCGTCATCAAAAATGGGTTCTGCGCAGCTACTTCAGAGATCTAAAGAACGATTGTGCGTATTATACCTACAGTAAGCCAGTGGTATAGAAAATATAAATCTTGGTTGATCCTACGATTTGTATTTTTGTGTATTCCTGTGTTATTAATAATGTTTTAATAAATATGATCATTATGTTACTCGCTCATTACTCAATATCATGCCGTCTTCACCTATAAGTGTAGAGACATTCAGAAATAATCAATGTCATATTTCCTTTTGTTGGTGAACAAATAAATAAATAAAATAAACATTAAAAAAGTCTATAAATTTAGGATGCGTGAAACACAGGACCAGAATGAATGATGTAAACGAAAGGAAGCAGACGTTCACATCTGGATATTAAATTAGCTGCAAATGATTTTGAATATACAACTATGATTATGACTATGAATATCTTGGAAACAAATTATGATATTTTTACCTTAAAATTTTCAGTGGCAACAAACTGGGTCCATGACCTTCTCTGAGCAAGCACACCCATCACCAACGCAGGTGCTGCACCACTTCGGACATGTTGTAGCAACCTTGGTAAAAAATATTAAATCAGTAATTTTTAATTCATCTGATGTTTTTTGACTTTATTCATCTAGGTAGTAGTATTTTTACACCCTGTATAATTTTTTTCTAGCTTTCAGTTATCGTTTACTAAATCCCCTTAGATAAAGTCAAAGTATTTATTGCTTACATGTGTGTAAAACAAATAAACATAATGATAAACATGTAAGGTGCTTTCTGGTAAGATCGGACTATTTTTGAGAAAACCTAAAGAGTCTTAGAAAATAATTTATTGTATCGCCTCTAGTGACTCTTTTACAACGCCATAGCAACCAAACTGTTGCAAAAATACAGAGGATTCATTTCTTATTTGTAATGTTTAGATAAACACAACGGTTGATGTTTTATGAATGATCAAACAGAGCAAAATTTTTCAAAATGGCAAGTTAAAGATCGGACCGTGTTAAGGTAAGACCGGACTACCTTATAAAATCACCTCTGTAACAGCTAGAATAAGCTCTATCACAGGAAAATATTCGGACTTACCTAATAAAAAACATAGTACAAATTGTTATTGAATTGGTTTTTAAATTTAAGTTTTAGCGAAGATTTAATACATTTTTTTACTCCAAATGTCCGATCTTACCCCGCATGCTTCAAACATAGATTTTTGTGTATCTCAAACTTTTACATCTAAAGGCTCATTAGACTCATAATTACAGCAGGCAGACAATTAACAAAATAGAAGTCAGTTTTCTGAGTTGAAACTTGCATTTTCAAGTTCTAATAATAACAAAAAAATTATTATCAATCAACTTTATTCATTATAAGCTTAAATTTTAATCTACAAACAAATAAGCAAAAAATCAAAAAACTTTATGTTTGAACATAACTAAATACCTACTGTTTAATAGGACGAACATTTCAGTCTGTAGGTGGGCACTTTACTCTTAATTTTTTTTTATTTAACCTATACTGTACCACTGCTGGGCAAAGGTCTCCCCCAATTATTTCCAACCATCTCTCTCCTTTGTCGAGGTCGTCTCTCCAGCGTTTCCTTGGCCGTCCGCGGCGTTGTCTCCAGGGTGTTAAGATGTTTGCCCATTTTTCGCTGCGCATCCGGCTCACGTGCCCTACCCAGTCCCACTTCAACTTGACTGTTTTGCGCCCTACGTCGACAATACCAGTCGTTGAACGCAGCGTGGTATTCCAAACTCGGTCAATCCACTTAAATTATTATTAAGTAATATAAATATGCAGTATTATAGCACGTTCTGTCAACAAATCTTAATACTTACGTATTTTATACAATCCAGAACAAACAAGAAATCAACAACTTAACATAACAAATACTTCTTTAAGTAAAAACAAAAAAGTAAGTACTTTTACAACATTATTAGTAAAACAAGTTACATTTTAAACATCATAAATTTAGGTAACTTTGATATCTTACTTACTTTTAGGCGAAAACAGCCAAGACATCCGTACAAAGGCTTGCGAAAGTGAGACGTTTGATACAGACAAATCGAATATTGAAAGTAAAATAAAAAGCATGTAAAGTAAAAAGTTTGAGAAACACTTTAAAGTGAAAGACCGGCGGATTTTGTCCGATCTTAACCTACGAGGTTAAAGATCGGATCTTTGTCTACAAACGTCGTAGACATGATTGTATAGTACTAATCAATTAGTCTTACATCGCAAATGGTAATAAAACAGCAAAACTTTAAAAATAAACAAAAATTACCTACCAAATTGCTCACAGAACGTTTCAGGTGGAAGATCGGATCATGTCTTTTTCCACTTTTGGTACATCCTTTTTTTGAACGACAATAGCACACGTTCTGCTGGGCATAGCGTAAAAAGCAGACTGTAGGGAGGGGCACAACAAAATGGCGCGTACGGTGATGTTGCCATCATTTAAAAATATTGCTGAATTTAGTAGTTACATGACTTATCCGGACTTACTACTTGTCCGGTCTTACCAGAAAGCACCTTACCTAATTATAAAGTTATTAGCTTAGCTACGGTAACATTTTGATAGCTTCATTTATGCTAAGTAGTTTATTTTCTAACATTTTAACAATGTAGCCAAGAGCGAGAGAACTAAAAAAGGTAGGTACCTACAGTTCGCCCAACGGATCTAGGCATTCCGTGAAGTTAGCCGTTTCGATGCTCAGAACACAATTTTGTATGAAGAAGCGGTCACTGCGCAGACAAACGGAATCTTCACGAATGCCTAGATCCGTTGATCGAGTATACTCTATACAAGCTGGAATTAAATTAGGGTCTGTTCACATCTGACGGAAGGTGCGTCGCGAATTATCGGTCGCGTAACGCCAGAACAAGCAATTAAATGAGAAAACACTTAACCTTTCACACTTGACCGATGATACGCGATTATGATAACGAAGACCGCACTTCCGACTCGACGCATCTTCCGTCAGATGTGAATCGACCCTTAGACATCTCTACTTATGCTAAGACTACAGGATAATATAAAGGAATTAGAAGCAATAGATGTAGTACCTATGTACACACAAAGTAATAGTTTATGATTAGATGAAAACACCACGTAGGTATCATAAAATTGTTAGTAAACTTACAATTCTACATCATTGACATACTTTTGTAACCCTTTCTTTTCGGTTGTTGCATTTATTTCTCCAGAGAGATCAATATTCACTACGTTTTCACTCATTTTGGGAGCTAACGATACTCAATTTCGCTTGGTTTTGATTTGATTGTTTTGTTGATATCCGCAAATCAACAAAATTACGACGGACGACTGGACTGACGATTATGACGATGCTCGATATTGAACGACTCATATATATAGGAAGGTACCATGCTAAATCTATGGAACGACTCGACTCAAGCAAGTCATAGATTTTTAAAAAAGAAAAATGTCAATGTCGATGTCATTGCAGATCGAAAGTCAGTCAAACCATGTCAATGTCAAAACTCAGCTCAAAAGGCTCAAATGAATTTCGGCATGGCAGAATTGTGACAGCAAGTCGCATGGTGTGAATTTGTTGGTGGGGTGGATAGGACGATATTTTGACAATATTTTGATAAAATTCTAGGATTAGCTTCAGTAAAGCGTACGTATTGCTGTTTGTTTTCTGTTAATAATTTCCTGCAGTTTTGTGATGAATAACAATCTTTGTGTACTCCTGTTCCTAATTCACTCGACGACTTCGTCAGTAGAATTAGGTATCCTGAATAGCAATAGCAACAAAACATCATCTGAGTCTAGTGATTTTGAAATCCTGAAGAAAATTCAAGGTATTTTGTTCAAAAATTGAAAAAAAATGGTACTTATTGAAATGTGAGAAGGTACTAATAAATGTACATAATTTTCAGGAGATATTTTATGCCGCAGCTGTGGAAATGGTGTTGCCTCTTCCAATGATTTGATTTCGAAATTATCTCTCAACTCTCTAGATTCCTTTAGAGATTCAATATTTGATAAGGATGATGTTTTGATCCAAGTGTTTCTGGGTGATTTCATTCTAAATTATCCTGTGATCATAACTAGTACAGCTAACTGTGTTGCCATTCAAGAGGTAAAGCTAATTTTCTTTATGTATTGGTATTTAGCATCTTATCTGAATTACATGGATACAATTTTACAGTGGGAAGAAGGTGGATCCTGGTTTCCTGGCTACCGTTGGAAGCCATGTGTTTGCCCAGACTGTGGTGAATACTTAGGCTGGGTTTTTGAACTCTTAGATTCAGATTCAGATTTTGTGGAAACACCCACTACATTCTTTGGTCTGATTTTAACCAGCCTCATTGGAGAGTCCTGTAAATATACTTTGGGTGATTCAGTTTTTGGGCCTTGATTTGTGATTGTCTTGTTTGAGTATTGCTATGTTATGGTTGTTCCTTTGGTAAAAACAGTTTCAAGCTGGTTTTGTCCTAATGTGTTGTCTGGTGTTTGATATGCTATCTAATCTGAAGTTGGTTGACTTTAAACAATTCCTAAAATGTGTATTTTTGCATATCTACAAACTGCAGGCGTGTCATGAATTTGTGTAAGTCTTTCACTTGCCCTTGTTGTCTGTGTCTGGGGTTGTACTATTAAAATAGTCCATGCTTAAAGGAAGACATTTTTAAAGAAAGGTCAAAAGTTAGCTTTTAAATTTTTTTGTCCTTATTTTGAAATTACTTGTTTTAGTTGCCGATTCCCTGACTGTGTTTCCTGGAGGGTTGCCTAAGTAATCATGACTACAACAGATACCATGTCTGCTGAAGATAAGACGTTCCTGGCATCATGTGAAGAAGAATTTAAGGACCGTTACTCAGAAAATGATAAGGAATTTATGAAAGTTTTCAATACAGAACCTTCCACACCTCCAATAGTAGAGTCATGGTGGGTACCACAGAACTCAGGCAGAAGAAATGATCGGCGTCATAACAGACGTAACCATCCATATGAGAGGAACAACAGAGAGTATGACAGAGGCGACAGGAGGGGATATGGTCACCATAATGACGATGATAGGGGCCAAAGCTATCGCAATCACAGACCTAGGTATTATTAATTTGTGTGTTTTATAACTGATAGTAAAAATAAACATGTCTTTCTCAAAAGAATATATTCTCAATTATTATGGCTTGATTTACATAATAACAACTTAGAATTACATAATAAATCACCAAAATGAATGCAGCTACAGCAATCGTAAGATCGAAACCATAACATAATAAATAAATATTTTTAATTCTCACTGCTAATCAACAAGTCTAATGATTACAAATTTATAACAATAATTATGCCAATATTTAAAACCTAGTATTCCAGATGTACATAAACTATAACAACAATATCGCCAGAGCTACAAACACGCAACATTGCTTGGAACATTTAGGGCCATCAAGTGGGTGCCTTTTTATTTATTTGCCAACTACATCTTACGCAAGCGTAACTGAGGCTTTCACAAAAATATATTATTTTTCTAATCTCACAGGAATATTATGTACACAGCACTAGGCCCGGTCCATTACAACCTCGACTCTAGTTAGAATATTGCAGAGTGGTGCTGCCTGCATTGCATATCTCTCAATGACAAATTAACAGTAGGTACAGACCAGATATCTGATAACATCATGCTAACAATTACTAAGCACAATGACGATTACATTCATCAAGCTCTCTAAGATAACTATTTAAGATTTACTATTTTATATATTTAGGTAATTACTTTATTATTATATTGGCTACTGATATCTGTACTGAAGCATCACATCACAAAAATATTTATATCTATTGAATAAACAAATATTATTTCAGGTATGAATAAAGTGATTCTTTAAATGAACATTTTAGTAGATGAATGAAATGACCTGTTCGAATCAGCTCAGCTACACTTATTTGTAATAGTGATATTGTTTCAATATGTAATAAAATGTAACCATGCTATAATCAAATCACAGTGAAAGTGTAACATAATTATGCTCACTAACTTAATATTATGACTCAATACATTCAGACGATGACAACATAACATACAAAATCTATTTCACAAACATAAATAATTACAATTTATACTGATGTCACCGGCCCCTGCGGGTATATTCAGATGAGTATAGGGTCGCTCGGGCGCGTCCGAAGCACGTCCCGGACGCACCGATAGAACGGCGTCAACATCATTTTCGTTACTTACAAACTTCTACATAACATTATTCATAGTATTTTACCGTTACAAATATGTTTTCAATTTTCTTAATAACAATGCACAATATTAATTGTATGAATTGACAAGTAGTCATTATCCCGGAGCGGTCCCTCCCCACACACGACACAATTGACTAGGAGCATGCAGAGCGCGGCGGCGCACGGCCCGAGGCGGCCGAGGCGCCCGATGCGGCCGAGGCGGCCGAGGCGCGAGAGCGACCATCTCCGAACACGCCCCTAGTTCGGAGTTCAATATTGGTCAGAGTTCAGTACGTTTGACTAGAGATGCGCCTCGCTGGGCGCGGCCGCGTCGCCTCAGAGTCGTAGAGTACAAAATTTTCAGACTCATCAGTACTAAAGTCGAAAATGTTGACTTGTAAAAGTGTCAAATCTTCGTAGCAAATTTCATAAGATAATCTAAAGCTTAGTTTTTGAGAGTATAAAGATGTGCGGTGCTCAGATGAAGGTCCAGCACTCCATGATCTTGACGACGAAGTCTTCGCGCGGCGCGAGCGGCTCGTTCCCGTACGTGGTGCAGCGCTGCGTGCGTCCCAGGTACAGGTCGCCGTCCAGCCACAGGCCGAACTTGCCGCTGTGATACAATAATCATTATTAAGAACCAATGTTATAACTATAACCTATTCATTATGAGCAGGCGTCCTTCTGATTCTGTTAGTCATTTAAAAAAAACTTTCTCGTATTGGCCTATGCAGACCGGCAGCCTTATTGTCTAACTTGAAATCCATGCTCAGTTGTCATCCCAATAGAGCTCAACCAATCACATAATACGAAAATAACAATTGAAGTCCAGAATAGGTTTTAAATGTCAAAATTAAGCCCATGTCCATTGCCAGTTGAATTACACAATAAGGCCCCGGGACGGCATAGCACGGCATTTAAAATGTTTAACAATTGACGTTCAAACATATCCCAATAGAAATACGCTGTTGTTTTGTTGAATGTATGTCCAGTCCATTGGTCGTGACGTCCCGATCTGCCATACCTACTCGCAATGGACAACGGTTTCGAATCTAAAAAGGCTCACATGGGATCTATGAGAAGTGCCTTGATAGCTTTCAATCCAAACTTATTTGGCAACAGCTTTACTAAGTAAGCTTTAGCTTATTTAGGGAAACGAAGCTATGGCCTAGTCTGGCCAATTAGAGATAAAAGGTACTCACTCTCCTGCTCCGATTGATATGTTGTCGTTGCTGCCGCGTATGAAATACATATTGTCGCCGGTCCAGCCCCAGTATTTGAATTTGGTTTTGATCGGTGTTGGTTCTTCTGCAAATTTATTTTTCTCATCAAACATATACTTAGTGTTGCTAATCAGAAAAACTTATACTTAGTCATTATTATCTTGCTAAAATCTAGTTACTTATGGTTTCCAGACAAACCCAAGCATGCATAGGCAAAGGCTTAGTTAATTTAAGGAATGCGGATAAACATTTTTTTTTTGCTACTTTAGTTGCGAAGCCATTTACATCTTACCGCAGCTTTCAAATATAACGGCGCCGGCGCGGGCGCATGGTAAACCACAGACAAAACCTTACAAAACTTTCACATACCTACCTAACAATATTTCCTTTGCCAAGTAGGCATCATTGAATTCTCATAAAACTTGCAGACGGCAAGTTTCTTTCATAGGCTCTCTAGCTTCATAGCTCGCCCCGCGTGTTAATACTATTAGAATTAATGACATAGGTACCGTCTTTATCCTCCTTGGGTTCAACCTCGCGCGTGGCTTCCTCAGCGCGTTGGAAGGAGAACAGCAGTGACTCGCCGGTTCCGTAGAAATGCTCGGACGGGTGCAGGGCGCACGATGTCAGCGCTCCGAATACCTGGAACGATTAGTTAGCAGCTATATTATTTCGCTTCAATGTCGTAGGTAGAGATAAGCACAAAAAAATCGACACTGTATCCGGAGAATCTTTATTTGAGTTGAGTGACGGGGTATGCGGTAGGTAAGTACGGCCACAGTGAGATGAATGAACTACAATATTCATTCTTACAAAGTTTGCCACGAGCTCAAAAAATGAATATCCTGACTTAACACGTCCAGTGTACTATGGTGCACGGATATGGCACACGCTATGCTGCGGCCCGCCTTTCAGAGAGCACCAGCGAGTAAGAGAGATGGAACTTTGGTCCGTGTCATATCTAGATTCACGTAAGAGTGTACTCACGTTATTGTCAGTGTCCTGTATAACGAGCAGCACAGGACTATCCACGCGCTGCATCTTGCGGTACATGGATGCGAGCGAGAAGCCGTGCTGGCTCGTGCTGAATGTCAGCTGCCACATGTAGCCTTGCGCCCGCGCTGGCAGCACGCTGCATAGCTTCTCCCTGTCCACAAACAACATTATAAACCAGTGAACGCAACATTGATTTAGCATGTCAATGTTTAGGTCACAGGTTTATAAATATTATCATGTAGTTTATCACTGTAAGAGCCCTAAATCACCGAGATGCCATGGGGCGACGTCGCCGGCTATCCAAACAAGTCATATTTAATTATCTAAATGTATGGCAGCCAAACCGTTGCCTAACTGCCATACAATAATACACTCGCTCTAAATCTTTGGAACTCAAAACATGTAGGTAGAAAACTCCTTTTCACAAAATTTTAAGAGTCGAATTACTTAGATGAATTACCTTAATCAATAAGGTCAACTCCACCCACCAAGTTTGATGGTTCAAGGACTTGTTATGTTGTGCGTTAATTTTCAGTCAGTTTTGAATATTATTGGATAGACAGCTACGTTACTCCTTTAGATACTATCTTAGAGAAAAGTGTAATGTAAGTAGCTACCTAATGTCAACTGTATTCAAACTCTCCTAATGTATTTCAACGATTCAACGCATAATCAACGATATAACAGAATAGGTGTACCTAGCTAGGTATTGTGTCGTCATAAATTTCTTGTACCTTATATAGGTAAACAGCATAGAATAGAACTGCTTTCTACATAGATAGCCAAGCCTCCTACTAGAAAGTATACCTACGTAAAGCTAATAATATCCAACTCCTAAACCGGCAAGACAACATCGTTACATCGACGTGACCTTCAGTTTGAGACAAGTAAAAAGTCAACACGTTTTACATTTAGTTAATCAGACAGCAAGGGAGAGGAACACGTATTAAATTGTTTCGTAAACATGTACAATTAATCGATGGCGTCTGAATGTTCTGAGATGATGCATCCTTGGAAACGTGTCAGGTCGAAGACCTTTATGAAAGTCCGTCCACCTATATTGTGTGAAATACCAACAATGATTACCTATACTTTTCAATTTTCAATTAAATGGGACAGCTTTACCAAATGCCTAGCTATACGCAGTCTCAATCATTATTATGACTAAAGTAAGTTCGTATGAGTCGGTGGCCAGCTCTGGTGACGGAGTTTTTTTTTTTAATACGAGTATATCAACAACGAAGCGAAAAGCGACGTTGGATAAACAAATAACTCGCACAAACCTATTCTAGTAGATAATAATGAAATGTTTATTAGTTAATCAAAACAACATGGAGACGTAGAGGTGGTTGTATTTTGTAAATAGGTAGGTACCTACTTATACATTTATCCAATAAAAAACGAAGGCAGGCATTTGTATAAACAAACTCTAAAGTGGTTTTCTTCACAATTTTCGTTCAGTTGCAGGAATACCGGTTAAACTGCATCCAGCAAGGCTGTTTTATTAATATTCTAGTCAGGTTGGAAGCCACCACTATAATCTCAGTTCGCTATAAAAGGCTCTGCATTTATTTCCATGATAGGATAGGTACCTACCTAGTGTGGATTTGTCGCTGTTGTTTTCTGATATTTTTCTCACGCCTCAACAATAAATAATGTGTAGAATACACCTACACAGTATTTTATACTTTTACTCAAGAAGTTCTGCGAAGTCATGTGTTTCATAAATAAATTTAAAACAGATACCTAAGTAAGAATAACAATAGAGGTAAATATTTATTACAGTCGGTTCAAGTTTATTGCATGTTAAGTTGCTTATGTACTATATGTACCTACCTACTTGCAATGTGATCATACCTACAAATTAGGAAGTTCCATATGAAACACATTATTATGTTATCGATTATAAACCGCAAAAATATCCATATCCTAAGTAAAAATAATTATGAAAAATCTCTATCGAAGCTTACATACTTTATACCGCTATCTTCTTAACTTTAAATAGTCACGTTTCAATCAGAATACAATCTCAGGTTAAGTAATAGATAAAACGTTTTCTTATTATTTACAACGCCGATTTTGTTGTACATTTTTAACAACTTCAAACTCAAAATTAGTGCAGGAATTCCTAGTTTCAGCAACGGTCAAGATATTAGGGAAAGCTGGGGAGTGTAATGATATGTAAACGTAATCGATATGTCTTTCTTAAGAAGGCATTACCTACACGTATTTTGTTTCAAAGAAATTTGTCAATCAACATGAATCACGATATTTTTTGTTTGTAGTTTTATTTTAGGAGCTAGGGATAACTGCGTTATCAATGGTAGAGTTCAATTTACAGGCAAACTAGGCGCAACAGATAGGTCGGTAGACCGTTAACAATACCTACGTACGTATAGACTACCTACGCACTAATCGTGACTCCTCGAGTTCACAATTGAGCTCTGACGCTACATACAAGACGTATCTAAGTGTACCTACGTACCAAAAATGCCACTGTAAGCAATTGTACCGCGGCATTTGTATACGGTTATTTTGCGTGTCCTAAGAATGGCTTACCTGTGTTCCATAGTGAAAATCTCAGAGGCTCCGATAAGATCCGGAGGCGAGAACTCCATGTCGACCGAGGCGCCGGAAGAGTACAGCGCTCGTCGCAACTCATCGCTCATCGACAGCACCTGGACACAACCACCACAATCAGTAAAGAGTCAGAAGAATTGATCTTTAATAATTACGTTTTTTTTAAACTAAAAAGAATCCCGACGATCAAAGTTTGACTTTAGTGCGCGGCGTGACTCAGGGCGTCAAGTGAAGATGAGGTTCTTTGAGTTTTATGGGGAACTTTCAATCTCTCAAGAATCAAATTTATATGGGACCACCTCAGGAGTATACCCTTTCAAACAAAAAAATAATTTTGAAAATCGGTTCTCAATTTGCAGAATTATCGCGTAAAAAGATGATAATTATACAAAAAAAAACATACAGTCGAATTGAGAAGCTCTTCCTTTTTTGAACTTTTGAATGGGTATAAAATAGGGACGAAATCAGTAAAGTGATAGTAGAGTCAGTCTTTGAAGATTGTGTATTAATGACAAGAATAGGGACAAATTTATGGAATAGTGGTTAACAATTTGGCAAAGTACATACGAGACAAGTATATCTTTGACAAAATTTATTAATCACAGTTTACAAATCTGGAAAATTTAAATATTTTTCATCGGAACTCCTGGGAAAAATGGCTAACAGAAAGGCTCCAGGTATATTGTTAACGCAAATTTTTATTTTTTTTTCCTGGTGGCACGATAACAAAATTTTAGCAAAAAAATATGACTGAATAAAGAAAACTATTGCATTCATTTTGGCAATTTGCAAAAATTTTGTACTTACCTACTACAAAGTTAGAACAAAAAAGCTTCCTATAAAATTTACATAAGTGAATGAATTTGTGGACATAGTTGTCATGTAATGGTATACTAACGAGCAAAAACTAGGCGAACCTAAGTCAAGGAGGACTACAATCTACTATTTTAGACACCCAATACTCGTAGGCATTAACATACAAACGTGCTGACATGTTTTATAGACAATTTTAAAAATTATATATTTAATTAAAATAAAAATTTACTACCGAGATTTAAAACATAGTCATGATATTTTTTGCTCTTAAAAAATAAAGATCCACCCACATCTAATAAATATCAATGCGAACAAAATGACACGAGCAATGAACTTAGCATAGAATAAAAATGCAGTTAAGTAACTTAGGAATAAATTGTGATGAAGTGAGCATTATCAATCTACAGTTCACATTCAACATTCAGTGAAAGTGCAAGGTCGTGCACTCTAAACTAAACATCTACTTGTGCTTACAAATATAATTATCATCTGACAGACATCGGTCATGTATTTGTGAATTAAAATGAGTGTAAGCGCTTGTTTCATTATCTCCGAGTGTCTCCGAGTAAGGTTATAATAACACGGTTTTCACCGTTATGTCAGGAACTTACCTGTGCTCGAGTCTACTGTCGCTTAATAACCCGATATATGACATAAATTGTTTTCCAAGTAATGTCACTTTAGGTAGATAGGTAGGTACCCGAAGATAGTGATACAAACCCCAACACATTTCATTCTCATACATGACAATAAATAAACTCCTAAACTTAGGAAGGTACTTAATTAAAATCACAATGTAAGTATTTTTATCAATGAATCCCTGACTTATTAAGTAAGTACCTACCGTATAATTACTTCGAAATGATTTTGATTTGAAATCATAACTATGAAATTGTCCAATAATATAATTATAAACACGTCATATATTGTCAGGTGTAGGGCAACGAATTAATCATCGATTCGTTATCTGATTTCCATAACAATTAAGTATTTAAGTTAAATAGACAAGTTTAGCAAATTAGTAATCTTAAATCTTATCATATCATAATCTCTAAAACTTACTTTAGTTTAGCACAACTTAGAATTCATTAGGCCGCGAACGCACAGGCAGGCGCTTGCTTAGCGCCTAAATTCCTAAATACATCTAACTCGTTCTAAACTTTAGACGTTAAAAATAGAACATAGCAAGTAAAAATGTTGTATTAGTACCTACTTAGTCAATATTTTCTGAAGCTGTCGTTTTGTATAAAATTTATACTCTTTTTTTTTAATTCATACATTCTTAAATTTATACTCTTATTTGACCTGTAAATATACAATTATTTACCAATAATTGGATTATTAGTATTACTGATTATTATTATATCTGAAATATCGGTTCTCAGAGTTCCTAAACAATATTAACTTGTAGCCTTGTAGGTAGGTACAACTTATTAAATACGTTCAAACGTTCGTTAATAAGTTTAAAATATGAAGAGCACGCTAATTGGGGATACGTCTGCATTGTTATAATTTAAGACGCGTAGCAAACAAATAAATCATTCAACAAAAACGTATAGTTAGACTATTTCGTTAGCGTTGTTCCGACAAACTTAGCTAGTATCCTTATTTATTACGATGAAACAACTCATTAAAAACTTGTAAAACGATACTAATATGTATAGACCTCACCTCGCATATAGAATGTATCGTGCTCCTCCTGAGTGTTTGTCTAGGTCTACACCTCTCGCCTCTATCGCACACAGAGTGTATCGTGCCTCGTCGTTGCACAGTAACATTGAATAGAAGCATCTCGATTCTTCGAACTTGTTCTATGACTCTCCGCGCAAATCGACGAAACATACGAAGCATTTTGTGTGTATGTTATTCCGCGGATGACAAAGGCGCTCTTGTACAGTTAAATCTGATTGCTACACCAATTTTGTTGTCAGATTTATTTATGGTTGGATTCCCTCAAGTGCAGTTGTTGATTTTCCGGGAATAAACATTTTGTGGTTGCGATTGGCGAGCACAATGCCCTTTACGTGGGAACACTAAGGTCTTAGCTACCGAGAAGCGTACGATTCCGCGGTGGCAATGTGACTGGCTTTTGTCGGCTTTTCAGCAAATAATGAAACATACGATAATTTTGCTTATCAGGCTATTAAAATGTGATAGGTGACAGTAAACCAACAACAAACGGATAAGCCTCGAGCTAGATTATGGGGTTGTTGATAGAACTTTACTCAGCAATAAAGTTAAGCATTGTAATAACATTACATACGCAATCTTAGTAGAGTTTGCAAACGGATTTAGAAAGTAAACACATACGTATTTGGTGTGAGAAATAATGATTTGTTTCGATACGATTGGTAAGTTAAGTATTAAGGGTGATTTATGTAGATCGAATGCTGTAATGATGAGAGAGATGTGTGTAATTTTTGTACAAATAATAAATTAAAATTTAATTTATTTCAGATATCATTTTACTTAAGTCATGAATATGCAAATTTATGAGTTTTAAGTTGGTTTGTTTATTTCAAAACATAAGTACTGTATGCTCAAAAGTTACGTAATGTAAGTACTTAGGGACTTTATTTAACAAAGCTATTTTTAAAAGCATTTTATTTTAATGCTTCTTTTATGAAAAAGTGCTAGTTTTAACGACCAACCTTTATTTTACTAACCTTACTAACTTAACCTTTACTTTTCAGTAGTACCTACTTATCGTACTACTGTAAAAGTAATTATTTTATTTCAGTGGTAATTTTTAAAAGCGTGAGATTATAATTGTAATAGTTGCTCCTTTTAAAATACAAAAGCAAAGGTCACATTGTATCCATTATCCACACAATGGTCAACCTACGTAGGTACGAATTTATACAATACACGATAAAACCCGGTGATTTGTGTGTATAATTGTTATAACTTACTGGTTCCGATCAAAAGTTGACATTCAGTAGAAATCTTTAATGTTCTCTTTTACAGTACAGTAAATAGTACATACTGAAAGTAAATAAATAACGTAGATTGATTGAATTTAGGTGAACTACCAGTTGTCAATATAAAATAATAGGTACTAGTTGAAGACCTTCACAATACGTAGGTCATTCGCCTCTCTCTCTATTTATAGTCCTAGGTTCCTGCTCAAAGCTTTCAGGATATATTCTTTCTTGTTTATTAACGGATATTGTATAAATTAACTCATTGTTTTTAGTTTTATGTGCCACGGACGAACTACTGAAAAATCATTAATTAAAAAATATGATTTATACATAGGTAATTAACATTTATTAGTAACATAGCAACAGAATAAAATTTGTTGCCTGTTTTAAAACAGCGAAAGAATGATAAAACCTGTTTTATTCGAGAATGTTATTAACTCATAGATATCGTAATACATCAAGAATTCGAATGGCACGTTTGTCGGCAGCTCTAGCTGATCTACAGATTATCCACTAGTTTCTATACGAAATACACTAAGCACGTTTCTCGGAACAAACAATCGCTGTATTGGGAATTAATTAGATATCGCATACAATAACATCTGTACGGCGGCGGCGGCATTGAGATAATGATGTATCAACATTATATGCTAAAACGAGATCCAACTTCTTTGCCCCCTTAAAAGATAAATTCTGAATATGATTTGTTGTGAAACGTATTCTAAAAGTATTGAAAAAATCGCACTTCTTATGAACGTCTCATTTCTACTATGTAAATATTTAAGCGGTAAATATTTTTAACGCATGATTGCACATGACTGTTGGTACCACCATTTGCAAAGGCTAGCTGACCGAATTAAAGTGCTATGTTAACGGTACCTTTTCGTTGTCGAAAGACGACTTCTCGGCCGCCGTAGGCCCGAGTCTCACCATCTCGATCCACTTAACAGTTTGCATTTGATCAAAACACTTTCCAGATCAATCCTCAAGTAGCACCGTTTACACGTTATGTCGTTGCACGGCAAAGAGACAACATCACAAACGCAAGCGCTCAATTTAGAAACCATCCACGCGATTGCAAGGTTTCGTAACCAACACTGAGCTGATGGCGTCAAGCACGTCTGCTTATAAACAAAAGTATTTAGCGTTGATCGTTTCGAGCCTGCTCAATGAGCGTATGTTAATCGCGGAAGCACTGCGCAGCGATGACGCTGTGGTGTGCAGTGATGGTCGCGTATTTATTCACAAGTTTAAGCCCGTGGGTGAGCGCGAAGCGAGTGCGATGATACGTCGCCGCACGGGGACTGGAAGCCGCAAAGTATGCGGCACGCAGCCGACCCCGCCAGCCACGCCGCTACAAAAACAAACCCGCCTCTATTGCCACGATGGAAACAAAATTAATTCAGACCGCCAATTAACTGAAACAAGATAATGCTGAATTCAGCTGACGATCAGCTGCTAAGCACTTCTTATGTCCGGTTCCAGGTATATCAATATCTTAGATGTTTTTCATCAAATCTGTATAAAGTAAAATGTACGAGAAAAGGCTAATGATTGCCAAAATATTCAGATCAATTAGAGAATTGTATCGGAAACGTAGCGAACAGTACTTACGATGTCAACGTGGTTGGTTGGTTACCAAAACAGAAAGCCAGAAATTAGTGAAATTGGACATGGGAATGCGCAATTTCTCAAGCAAGGCTGTCAACTTGTGTATGTGAGTGCCTCGTCAATCGACTCCTTATCGGCAGCAGTCATTAGGTCGTTAGACTTTTAATGGTAAAGGATAGGTTAAAGATAAAACTTCAGTAATTCTACTGTTCTTACTGACACGGTATGTGTTGCGTGTTATCATAAAACGCATATTCAACATTCGGGGTGAATGAACAATATTGGTTTTGAAAGATGCGCCGAATTATGAATGTAAATAGGTATTGTAGGTTATGTTCGCCTTCGTCTCCGACCGAAAAACAGAAGTAAGATTTTCGCCTTTTAAATTTTTAAGGTCCGAAGACTTGCTAGCGATTACCGAACACCTTCGCATTTGTCTCGCTTCATTTCCACGTTTAAGGAATTTGATTTAATTTACCTGTCTCTTTGGCAGTGTGGTCTTGAGTTTTCAACCTTTTTATTTATGTTGGTTTGAACACAATTACTGTAATTACTGGAAAATACTTCACTGATTGTAACCGAGAACTGTACTTGTTCACAGGGCAAATATTTTCAACAGTTTGTATGAACATCACTTGTACCAAATTAAAACTGAGATGCCTGTGTCGCACACAAAGCTTAAAATAAAGTGGCCTGAATTCAGTTCATAAAGACGGGCGACTGAAGCGGTTAATCTTCTATTTATGTGCAACAAAACACCTACATTTGAACAATTGAAGTACAAGTGCAATTGATCGCGATTAACACGAGATGGCAAATTACAAGCAGGAACAGTCATCGAGAGAAGTCAACAACTTGGAGTATAAATGCCAATTTTTACTACTTAAATAAAAACATTTGAATCTTTACCTATGCTCGCACCTTTACTAAAAAAGCTTTACTTCCTTGTTAAATAAGTAAGGTCATCTAGATACCGGAGCTTAAAGCAACTCGGATTGTTCGTTTGACTGTACCCGAACTCCGTAAAGTTTAATTGAAACGCCTCATTGCTAACGAACATGACATGCAAATTAATTGGCTCCATAAAATACAGTTTGGATATGGCGGGTATGGCGACAAATCCATTAGCCAGTGAGCTCATACGTCTAAAGAATTAAACTAATAGCTGGTATATGGTTTTATTCCATTTAAACAAGCTTATCAGTTCGGGATAACCTATAAGGAGTTTTTATTTTTTAGCTTGAACACTATTTTTAGAGTTTGTAGAGTTTATTTTCATTTCAAATTGAGCTGCCGTACAAAGAAATGACATACCGTAAAGCTAAAATTTGTATAGCTGTACATTTTGAAACAGATATTATTTTGTTGGCGTCGCGCGCCAGTCTAATTTATACAAATTATTCAAATAAGTGTACAGGTGGCAGTGGCAGGTTAATCGGAAATTACTTGTTGTGGTATATTACGAGATGTTTAAAAGTAAACAAACAACGGAAAACCACCACAAAATTGGGACAAGGTTGATTACTTATGTGAGTTTTTTAGAGTTGTTTTTAACGAGGTACTGTGTTTGGTATGGCCGGCCCTAAAAGTCACGTAACTAAAGTACATATGATTAGAACATGTGAGTCTATTCTAATTGGTTGAGAAATGTGAGTGATTTATTAAATAATTAAATTAAATATTCTAGTTAGGTGTTTTCTAATTCTGCACGAGATCAGTTTGATAGTTTTGGCACACTTTTAGTGTAACAAATATCTAGAAATATCTACTAAAGACTTAACCGGTTTATATTTTATACGATAAAACAGCGGATGAATTGCTCAATATACTTCAATTTACTGACCATTTCTGACATAGTTTAGTCGGTCTGAAATTAATTTATAGCACATAAAATAGACATTTCATCTCATAGGTACTTACTAGTGTTTGATGTATAGAATTGAGTGATGAGTTGTAAATGGTTCATTGATCAGACAGAATCATCATGTGTGAAGGTTTGAATGGTCTTTGTCCTAATGAATATGATATTAAGCATTGTGCACAACGTTTCATGATAAATAACTTACAGTGTAATTTATAAATCCATTGATAATAATTCTAAATGCATAAACACTTGTTTGGACTCCAAAATGTTTGGTGACAGTGATGCTGATGACACATTTTTATTGACGGACAATGCATAATAGGTACTTATTAGGTAGTTCGATTTGTTCGATTCGTTCAATTAAATAAATGTTAGTGTCCTTAATCCCAAGAATGTTATCCTTTCTAGATCAATTGCTAAAAGTTTCAATTTTTGGGATAAATCTCAAATAGGTGACAGGACAACTCTATGATAACTATGTAGTAAGCACAGTGAACGCAAACACAAACGGCCTTATTAATAAACGTGGTGTAAAGTTACGCCGGGTGCAGCTTAGAATAACCATACAATTTTTGGAGTTTAACCTGGCGTAACTTTACACCACGTTTATTATAAAGGCCAAATAGACCTAGGTTAAAATTCATCGTAAATTATACGAATAAACGAAGACTAACTTTCGCAGTCATATATCATTGGTTATCTTTTTTTTTTTTTTTTTTTGCTCAGATTACCGTTTATTGACTCTACATTTACCAACAGTCTGTTGTTATTTCTTCTGCCAATCATATTATGCGCCATTATTAATGCAATTCCTAAAAATAAATTGATAAGGCTTTATTGGGCAGATATGGACCTGATAACATTGTTCCTATTTTTATAGTTAAATGTGCGGATAGCTTAACTAAGCCACTGACAATCCTATTCAGACGCTCACTCATGGAGGGCACTGTGCCAAAAATCTGGAAATCTGCATTCATAACACCAATTCACAAATCTGGTAATAATAATGATGTAAAAAATTACAGACCCATTTCAAAATTATGTATCTTTGCCAAAGTCTTTGAGAAATTAGTCTATGCCCAAGTATACTCAACCCTTTCAGCCAGCTTTATCCCAGAGCAGCACGGGTTCATTAAAAGTCGTTCAACTACCACCAACCTGCTATTATTTATTGATTACACCTCGAAAAACATGGACTCTGGTGGTCAAGTTGATGCAGTATACACTGATTATAGCAAAGCGTTTGATCGAATTGACCACAGGATGCTTTTACAGAAACTTCTAAATGCTGGAATTCATGGCAACTTGTTCAGATGGTTTTCTTCATACATAGAGAATCGGTCGCAAGCAGTTGTAATCAATGGTTTTTCTTCGTCGTCTGCTTGGGCTCATGTTCCGTCTGGTGTGCCTCAAGGTTCTTTGCTTGGGCCGCTACTTTTTATAACTTTTCTCAATGATATCAGCTCTTGTTTTATTCATTCTAATTTTCTCCTTTACGCTGATGATATAAAAGTTTTTAAGCAGATACAAAACTTAAACGATTGTTATCTCTTACAAGATGATCTAAATAGATTTGAGCTTTATTGTCTACAAAATAAACTCGATCTCAACGTATCCAAATGTCACTCTATAACATTTACCAGAAAGATAGATCCCATTCAGTTCAATTATATGCTGCTGGACACTCCCCTTAAAGCAGTTTCTGAGATACGTGATCTTGGAGTCTTGCAGGATTCAATGTTGGCTTTCGATAAACACATAGACAATATTGTCAACCGAGCTAACAAATCTCTGGGTTTTGTCATGAGAGTCAGTTCCCAGTTCTCTAATATCAAGGCTATCAAAATACTATATTGCACGTATGTACGTAGTATCCTCGAGTATTGTTCTCAGGTATGGAGTCCTCAGTACGATATTCATATTAGGAGAATTGAGTCAATACAACGTAGGTTTTTAAGATTTTTACAATATAAGTGTAGGTGCTATGATGATAGCTATGATAAAAGGTGTAAAAGACAGCATATACTACCTCTACAAGATCGACGTGTAATAGCTGATGTTGTATTCCTAAGTAAAATAGCCCAAAGTAGTATTGATTCCCCGCAATTATTGGAAAATATCAAATTAAAAATACCTAATAGATCAGTCAGACATCCTACTCACTTAGAAGTGCCGTTTAGCTCAACAAATTACAGACAAAACTCTTTCCTAAGTCGAGCAGTAATTACACACAATAGCTTAGTTAACATTCCTGAACTAGATCTTTTTGTTTCTAGAGCTCAAACAATCAAGATATTACTCTCTAAGCGCTGGTTTGATGAGTTTCCCTAACTTTCTGTTTTTGGTTTTTCAAGTGTAATATCTGTTACTTTTCTTTTTTGTTAAGAATTACCTGTTTCTTTTTTTTCTGTTCTTTCTTCCTGAATGTTTTCAAAATCATTTTACTTTTCTTCTTTTTGTAAACAAGTAAGCTAATTAGCATCTAAATGTGAAAACTGTCTAATGGTCAGTAGATATTTAACGTGATTTTTAATTAGTTACTAAGTACTGTTTGTTTTCCTATGAAATAAAAATAAAATAAAATATCATAATTTATTCGTTCCTAAAATAAGATTAAAATATAATCTACAACAGATTAATATTTCTAGTAGGTTTTTAGTATAAAATGAGTTAGTGGTTTCGAAATCAACAAAACTTCATTAACGACACTTAATAATTTAGTGATTTGTAAAATTCCGCGTTGGTAGAAGCCCCTAAAACTTTCCGTAGCACTGATCTAATTTCCCATTTACTTATTACAATTTGGGGAAACGAAAACTGGTTATGTACCAGTTTTATGCGGTCAGGTGAACTCGATCGGAAAATTTTGTTAGATTAATTTTATTCAAGATAATGTTTGTGTTAAAACATATTGGGGCTTATTACACGAAAATGAGTCGAGTTCAGACCAAGTCTAACTAAAAAACTGTCCCTAGAAAAACGATCTTTAACTACTCGTACATAGAACGCTTTTTTGTGGTAACAGTTTTGTTTTGACATGTGTCAACATGGGGTTCAACCAAGGTTTTACGTTTTTATAATAAGCAGAATTAAGTATAACACACCATCTGCATTATAGATTTTTTATATTGTAAATAGCAATCACTTGAAATTTTACAAAATATAAGTGTGCTTAGTTTGTAGACTTATCAATGATTGAATCAATATTTACGCTTACTTTATTCTGCATGTTTATAGTTCCTCTGAATGTTTTGCTTTTGATAAGAAACATTATTTTGAGCTTATTTTTAGTTTCTCAATTATTCTTTGAGACGAAGCACTTTGTTTACAAACACGAAAATTTCCGTTTTTGACAAGTAGAGATTAATATTCTGTCATCTGTCTCGCGAGAAATAGTTTGAGCATGAAAAGTTTGTCGGTAATATTAAGTAAAAAGGGTAGGTTGGGGTATGTACTTAGACCCATCTGTCTATACCAAGTCTACCTCTTTTTTTATTAAGGACTAGGCAGATAAAAATATTTACACAATTGTAAAGATATATCGTGTGCAATGAACTTCTATTATAAATAATGTAAACCACGTATCGAATTGACCGTTTATAGCCCATGGTACAAAAGGTCCAATGGTTGGCGTTTGACGCACGATCACACGCAAATTGAGTTTGATGAAACATAAATTGTATTTAGCGCATTTTTATACGATTTATCATAGGAAGAGAAAATGACAAGTCTGAGTTTCTTATAGCGAAGAATAATACCAACCAAATATACTTACCAATATATATTTTAAATGAAAAGTATAAATTACCAATAACAATTAAAGCTGGTGGGTTTTCTTCTCATACATGTTAATAAATGATTCGTCGATTTAAAACCCTAGGCTGTGTTTAAAACACGCGTGTCAATGAGAAGTTCAATTGGTTTGATCGCAGAAGATGAATCAGATCTTATCATGAGCATAAACAACAATTGCACAAATGTGTCGTGTTTGTCACAACAGAGAAAATTAGGTGGCATCATTGAGCTGAGCCTCTCATTGTGCTGTCTGACTGCCACAGCCACAGGGTCGTTTCACAATATCGTATAATAACACTAGTTTTTGCTATCATTACTCAATGACATACGGTCAAAGTGTTTACACATACGAGAAAAACATCGTTTGTATCAATCTTTTTGTAACCATTTGTTTATGAAAAATATTTGTTCTGATAAATTCTATACTACTAATTGAATATGATGGTTATAGGTTATTCTAAGTTTCAAGTATTCCGTAGTGCAATACAAATACAAGTGAATTTGGAATTCATTTCGATAATCTACTGACATTTGTAACTGTAGGCACAGAAAGTAGCGTAGCTAAACGAATAGGAGTGCATTGGTCTAGCTTATTCTAAGGGAGCCGAATAACATTGAATAAACTATAAGTAAAAATATCTAATCATTGACCACTACATGATAACATTCATTTCGTATGCAACTAGGGAGCTGTGCATAATTTCTCTAGGTTGTGCTTTACACTCGCTCTACACTATACCGCGGGCTCAATCACACTTTTTTTTGGGTTGAATTTGATAACAAGCAGTCAGGTTGTCAAGTATTTTTTGTAAGTATTCAAGATGATTGGCAATTACTCATTGTCTGCTCGGGTGTAAGCTAACAAAGGAATCATTGTGAGTATTATATATAAAGTTAACTCTATAATTGTAAAACTATTCATATTTGTTTGGCTGTAGGTAGGTACCAATAAAATATTTTCAGATACCTTGATACATATCTTGGCTTATTAGCCTAAAACCTCAGTTTTAAGGGAATTTCATACAATATTTTTACAAATTTTGAAAAGCATCCACTTTTTGCGTTTTAGTTATTTCTGAGCTCTGCTATTAAACTGAAACTTTTACTATTGTCTTTTAAACTAATACCGACTGCTTGTGACCGCAACTCAATCCTTTCATTTTGATCTTAGAAGACCAAGAAAGAGCTGTTCATTCTGTAGTGAGAATTTGTAAAACTCAAATGTTTAAATGTAAAAATTGTGTAGACAAGTGCGATTGAGCGGAGAGTGGCGAGTGTAGGTACCTCGGGCGGCGGTCCCTCGCCGAGGGAGTCGCCCAGCGCCTCAGCTTGGCTCTTCATTATCGAATATATTTTCACGTAAGGCGCCTTCAGCAGCTAACAACCGCATATCCATTAGTGCAATGTGTTTCTTGTGTCTCGTGTTTGTTATGCGAACATAGCTGTTTGTTTATCATGGAGTTTTATTATCATTTGAATAACTTCACAGTAAAGTACTTCACGGTAATTTAAAGTACTTATGTCAGAAGAATGACCTGCTTTTGCCTATCAAAATACTCGTATACATACTATTCATAAAGGTGTTTTATATAGTTCTCTGTAAACGTTTGTATAATACAATGAAAGCATAAGTTTAATTTGGCGTTTAAACAACTATGTTAACATAACTGATAAGTAGTCGTTTTATTTGATCAAGTCTTTGCTCAAAATTACGTAAGAGCCATGATTTTGTTAATCATTTTTATATTGTGAACAAGCTATCCAACATTTGTTTTTAATTTGAAGCGCCTAATGAGGCGGGCCTCAAAATATGCCTTTAACGGCTGTGTATGCAGAACAAATATCTTCATTCCCTATTACGAGTATGCAACGTATAACCATTCTGTGTACTACTGTCGCATGTCAGTGACGTCACAGTCTCACTTATATGCAAATGTAACCTGGGCTCGGTTGCATACCAAGTTTAAATATCGGTGATTTTCCGTACAGGATTAATTTATAGCTAGTTTTAATCCAGGCAGAGAATAACAAAATGTTCAATGTGTACTGTAATGTGGGATGTGATGCAGAATCGTCGAAATAGTGTAAGAAAAAGCTGTTAGTAACGAGTGTTTCATACAAGATTCAAGTATAAAAATATTGTGACTTACCTCCCAAGACTCGCGAGTGATGTCGGTTACGTCTCCGGTACTGCCGGTGCGATCGTCCTACGGCAAAGTAATCATTCATCAAATAGGTATGCGAGACAATCACACTAATATAATAAAGCTGAAAGTTTGTGAGTTTGTTTAGATGTTTGGATGTTTGTGTTTCAATCACGCCTAAACCAGTGAACCGATTCGGATGAAACTTGGAATAGGCGTAGATAGTGAGAAGATACCTAGAATGGAATAGCATATAGGCTATTCAAAATGTTGGTACCACGCGAGCGAAGCCGCGCGCAGATGCTAGTCTACACTAATATTATAAAGAGGAAACATTTGTTTGTTTGTTTGAATTGAATAGGCTCCGAAACTACTGGACCGATTTGAAAAATTCTTTCTCCTTTAGAATCCTACATTATCTGTGATGAACATAGGCTATAAATTATTTTCAAAAAAAAATAGAGATCCTTATGAAAATTGCAATAATGTAACCAAAGGTGTAAAAATTTTGAACATAAAATTCTTCATATCGCGTGCGCTGCGAAAACTATTGATGATAGAACCAAAAAATGTTCTACAATATTAAAGAACGTATCAATATCTACAAAAAAGTCAGCGATAGCATATGTCCAACTATTGTGGTTGTGTCAGAATAACAACTTTTATAATTTAAAAAGTGAATAAAAATGCCGACCAAAAAATAACGTGGTCTGCACGTTATTCTTATTTCGGTATTTATTCTTATCCAAATAAATTCCTTCGTAGTAAAGGCTGTTTCAGTACCCGTCGATTACTTTTTGAATGATTGAAATTGGACATTTTATTCAAAAGTTATCATGAGTTTAAAAATGTAAGATACATCGCGACCACAGAATAAATATCAGTTAGTACGGTAGGACAAGTGTCTGGGATTTTTAACACAGGTAACGGGATATTAACCATGATTAATACCATAGATACTATTGATCATGGCGTATGCAACTGTGCCGAAATATCTGGAAACTCAAAAAACATTAAATCATGGTAAATATCCCGTTAACTGTGTTAAAAATGTTGAAAACCATGATAGTTTAAAAAGTGTCTGGGAACTATGGAATAGAAGAGGGGAGTGGTAATATATCAATGAAATATAAATGGGAGGTAGGGGAGCATTGGGCAGTAGGGAAGTTTGGACACCCCCGTGTCATGTCGGCCATAAACCATCATGCCTATCGTCAAATCGGAATTTGATCAGTTAGAATTGACCATGTATGGGGGTGGATTGGCATGATGGTGTATGGCCGGCATAACACGGGGATTTGCCGGTGGTGTCCAAACCTGCCTTACTGCCCAATACTCCCCTACCTACCTTAGACCTTAACTACATATTAACCTCTAAACTTTAAAGGATCATACATCCCGCTCCGGGACCGCCATTTTGTTATTAAATTTTTGTTAAATACCTATAATAAACCCGTGCGAAGCGGGGGCGGACAGCTAGTATCATATATTTATCAATTAACATTTCCAGTGTGCATCATAAATAATGTCACTATCTTTATCGTGATGAGCGATGTAAGAGATAAGTTGTTGAACCAGTGGCATTGAATAAGTTGACTTAGACTGATTTGCACCAAAATTTATCTCGTAAGTTTCGTCTAGATTCATTTTGATCCAAACTTCGCATTTTAGTACCAGTAAGATTGTCAGCCATGACAGGCCTAAAACCGACACCGGTTGGAGATAAGCCCACAACAACTTATAACAGTTCATTCAAAATAAGTATTTTCTGATGACATCGAGCATTCTGTAGAATATTTTTATAGCAAGGCGCATACTCCTTTTATAGTAAAAGCAGCAGCTCTAGCGCCTACTTCACTCATTTCAAATTCCGATGAGTTTCCGATATAAATATTAATGTCGACTGCGATAGGCCAAGTCGAAGGACATTACTTTAATCGAAATAGACGGAACTAAGATTATGGAAAATAACCTATCATAAAATCAAGGCGAGTGCCGAATATGTATTCGGATGTGCCTTTGACTACCACTTAGATTATTATTATCAAAAAACGACCTAGGGCCGTATTCCCGTTCTTTTTTTCGTTCGTTTGATGAATATTCGGATGTTTCTTACTGCGATTTCTGACTTTCAAGGGCCAATTTTTCGGTTTGGAATATTTGGTTCTAGGTTAGGACCGTGTTTTAACGTTTATCTTTTCGACTGAATTCAATGGAGCTCGTAGTAACAAGCATCCAAATATTCATCGAACGAACGAAAAAACGAACGTGAATAACCCCCTGGATCGTCGAAAGATCTAAGGCAGTCTAGACATTGATCGGTAATTAAGGATACATTCTTACTAAAAATAATTGTTGAATATTCTAATATCGTTTCTAGAATATCTATGTAAATATGAAGGTCATTGCAGACTAACTTTAACGAGAAACATTTATTTAAAATATGACAAATAGAGTATTATTAGTAGCGCTAATGTTAATTAGCGCTAATAATAACACTAATAATTAAGGAAAAACCATTAAAATACTAAATGTTAATTCAATTATTATAATAGTTATTCCTTTACCCATATTAGTATTTATCGCTTATCAGCGATTGTGCGGAATTTCATATTTTGATAGTTGCCTGTTCGCCTATTCTTGTACTTTACTCATAGCCCGGTCAAATTAGCTAGTCAAATTAGCAATACAGGAGTAAGCTTGCAATAATTCGCATAAAGCTGAAAATTGGTACGAACGTTGGGAACACCATTATGAATGAAATATCAAAAGTCCTAAATTATCCCACCTCTGCTAAAAAAGTTATTCACGGTCTAGGTTTTTTTTTGTAATTTTAGTTACACGGTAAGTTTTATCATAAAAATATGTATGACAAAATTGTAGATCATGCAATATCTATAAATACGGTCTGAACACGAGCGATTAAAAAAAAATTAAAAGACTACTAACCTTGTGTGGTTTTGCTTCATCGTCCTCCCACTCAGTGTCACTGTCAATGAGTTCGTATCCTTGGGCGGAGACGTCTCCCAGAGGGCCGTACCTGTCCGGTACCCAGTGGGTCAGGAACTTGAACAGATCGTCCACCCTGCAAGTCATTTGTACTGTCAGATTTATGGTTCAACTAACTAAATGAATGTATAGGACTACTAGATGTCCCAGGACCGGAAGGCGTGGAGGAAAGGGAGGCCCTGCAGTAGGAAACATCAGGCTTATAATAATACAAAATAAAGTAGATGTTAACGGCGGTTCATCGGAAATACTTAATTTTTGCAGGATAAAGCCAATGTCTTACTCAAACCAGGGTAAAAGTAACCTTCATAATTTCATCCAAATCCGTTCAGCCGTTTTAGCGTGAAGATAATCGCCAACTCATAATCAATAGTGTGAGTGATAGAATTACATCGGTTTTGAATGCAAACAACGCAAAATTAGTTTAATTTTGCTAAAGCAGTACAGTGGTTATTAGAGTTTGTTTTCTATTTAGCAAGCAACGATGCATGAAGTAAACAATGCAACTTTTGTTTACTTCATAAAAAGTGATTCACTTACATGTTATTTCAGAACCAGAACGTAAATATCGCTTTTGGATCGTGCGAATTGAAATGTAACTCGAGATATATGATCGTCTCAAATTAACAGTAATCAAATGCATAAAAATACTCCATATAAATAAAGCTGATCTCGCGGATATGTGAACTAATAAACACAAGCGTAATAAAACTGATACGAATACAGAGTCAAGTGTAGAGTGCACGTCTTTGTAACAGTATTTTTTGCGAATAACGTAATACAAGGAAGGAAAAATGATCAACAACAATAATGCGCAAAACTTAGGTCCTTTATTTTACACGCAAATCATATAAATATTACGGTAGAGCTTTGTGTCCCGCGTATTAACAAACTGTAGGTAGTAACAACAGATCTCGGTATTTGTGTTGTAAGCCGTTTCGATGCGCTTATAACGCTCTTTCATACACAATTGACAACAACGGATAGAAACGGCTGACTTCACGAATGTTGAGGGAGTTTCTAGACCGCTTAAACGCGTCTGTCATGGCACGGAAGTGCTCAGTTGATAATGCCAAGTCGACCATCCACTTACTGGTCTGAACGTTGTTTAACTACTAAGCAAGCACCACTAGCTCCAATAGGATAGTATTCTCACCGGTTTCTGGGCACTCCGAACCAGTATTCAGGCTTCATTCGCTTGCGTCCATAGGACATGAGCGGCGTGGTGCGCGGTAGAGGCCGGCCGGCTGGCTTGCCCATACGCAGGCGCAGGTATAGAGGCGGGTCGTCGCTGGGCCGGGCGGGGCGAGGGATTAGCTCTGTGAAACAAGCAGCCTAACTAAGACAAATGGGAAAGGATTTCAAGTTAGACTATTATCTAACTTGTAACATTTGTCAACCCAATAGAGTTCAACCAATCACATAATAGGAAAATGACAATTGAAGTCCTGAATGGGTTTCAAATGTCAAAATGAAGCCCATGTCCATTGAATTACACAATAAGTCCCCTGGTTTAACTTTTAATTTCTTACTTACCTTACTTAATTCTACTTTAATCTAAAATTCAAAATATGTATTCCATTGGATCGCCTCTCTTGTTCAATTGGTAAGACCTCAGTGGAGGCGAAGAGCAATCAAATCTAAATTGTTTTTCTTCTAAATCTTCTCCTACAACTTTCATAACTTAACTGCAAGTTTATGTTTACACAGTTATGCTTTTCGTGTCAATGGTTTCTTAATTTTTGGGAACTATATTTTCTATCACCAAAATTTATATTTGTCATCAAGTTGTGTTTCTTAAATAATAGGGTTTGTCCTCAAAATAGTAGATCTGTCACCAAACAGTCGTTGGTTAGGTTATGTTAGGATAGTGAAAAAACCATGCGCAAGGCGAGCGAGCGAAGCGAGTGTGCCGCGGCAGCGGCCGCCGAAGCGCCAGAAATAAATAAATCTGACGAAAGGGTCATTAGAAGTTATCCTATTATAATACACACCTATTATAATACATACAAAAACATTTATTTGGTACTAGACCTTATATCTCAGGATTTTAGGTGATTTATTGTGGAACTGATTTTGCATTGTTTGGTGACTACATTTTGGTGACAGATCTACTATTTTGAGGACAAACCCCATTATTTAAGAAACACAAAACTAATTAAATTGGTGATAGCTTAAATGATACCCTTAATTTTTTCGCAGTCCAAGTTTGGCATAACTGCATTCCGCCCGTGGCTTCAAAGTTTCCACGAAGTAGGTACAATACAGGTGTAGATATGCACATTGTGCCTCTTTAGTGTATATAAAAAATGTCTGTCAAAATTACTTACTGTCAAAAGAAGCGAAGAGATCAGGCATGTCGTCCACAGAGACCATGCTGCGATAATCAAGTCGAGGCTGCGTCGAACCCGCGCTGGATGTCGACTTCGTGTGCGAGCGCCCGAAGCCGCCAAGCGAGCTCCGTCTATGCATTCACATACATTACTCTATGTTACAACGCAATAAGTTATTCAAAGACAACGATTAACATTCTTGCTTATAAAGAATATAGTTTTATCGTCAATACTTTTGGATTCTAAAATACAATTGATTGATTTTGATATACAAAACTCTAATTACGAAGGTTAGAATTGGAAGGTAAAGCATCGGAAAAAGAGAGGCATAGTTATTTCAGCTCCTGTGAACACATAATATTAAGTTCCGTTTAGAAAACGCCAGGCATTCTTATATTAAAGCTAATCATGCTGAAGATTACAAAGGACAAGGTGCCAATAGAAAACAATGCTTGTGTTTGATGGTTATGAGACAGTTCCTATAGTATCGATAACATTTAAGAAATACTATCGCGTTGTGGCATCTCACTAGAAATAAAACCGTTGACTGATTGGAATATGTACTCGTCAAATAGGATGCCAAACATGTTTGTAACACTTCAACTGACGTCAGTGTTTAGGCCACCTAATGGCAAAAAAAATATTGAAATGCCCAATAACGGTTTTATAACTACATTGATGACAGAGACCTAATGACGATGAGATGGCACAGAGAGATCTAGGATCTTCTAGATCGATCGCTAAATCTTCCCAACACATATACAACATGCCATTCAGCACAAATTAGGAAAGGAATAGTTAACTATGGAAGCGGGTAGACCAATAGCCGTTTCCATAGAGCACTATTGTGGGACAAAAGACAATAGAGAACAATATTTATGCCGGTGGGCATGCCTAATTGTAACAGAGAACGGTGAATACAAACAGGAGGCTAAACGGTTTGACTACAGCGGCTTAGGACTTTCTCAAACATATTATTTCAGTTCTAGTAAAAGGTAGGTACTGTTTTAGGTTTTCAGTATCGTATATCAATCTTTTGATTGAACTGAATTAGAAATCACAATATTGATCGATTTTTTTTATCCATTTTTATGTTTAATTTTTTTAGAATAAAACGTATGGAATGAAACTGTATTAGTCATAGGCCGCTGTAGTCCAAGTTCGTTCCAAGGCGAAACACATAACAATATTGGCACATCGATATCGTCGCGGCGACATACCCCGATGCGGAGGACCCGTCGTGAGCTGCCTCTTCAGAAGGCGTTTTACTCAGGAACAAACCGGTACCGAACTCCACAAGGTTCATTGGCGAGCTACGTACACATGTACGGAATCACGTACACACAATACGTAAAGTCAAGCCAATGAAGAGTGCGGATTCGTTACGTATTCCGGTTAGCATCCACGGTAGCAATGAACAACACGTTTGTTACATTAATTACAGTTTAGCATGTGTATATGTGTGATGCTTGTCTCAGTATAGGATTTGGATTAGGTACATAACGTAAGCAAAGAATAAAGCAAACAGCTTTTGTATGACTGCTGTATTCTTTGTACAGCGGTTTTGGTTACTGCGTATAATTGTAATATTTATGCTACTGACTAGTATTATTGTTGAATGTAAGTACCGTTAGAATAGTATCGATTACTGCATTAAGTTTTATGAAGATATGACACCACCCAGACCACTTACGTAAAGGATTTGTTTTTGTTGCCCAAGGTTACAACAAAGGCAAAGCAATTAGCAACGGATTCTATTCATTGCACTGTAAGTCTGTTTCACAATAGCTTTGCAGTCATCGACAAATGGATAGTCTCGGGCTTTCAGATTTTTCAAATACAGTGTAAGTCACAGTACATTGAATGAACCTCACTTACGTAATAAGGGAACATGGTTCGGGCACAATTCACTGAAATCACGGTTGTTTAGAAATTTAAACAGTCTGGGTAGTCAGTCCTTGTAACCGTTTAGAATTATTATTTCAGAAAAAAGGTTCTGATACAGAGTTAGTTATTGGGACTGAATTTTATTTGTGGCCAGAATAGTGTCATATGTACAGAATCATTGCTATAAATCACAGATACGCCTTGAAGTCTAAAATCCGTGGCATTTGAAAGACTCAAACAATATTCATTTTCTTTTAATCCCGCATCGATTGCATTAGGTATTATCTTGATTTTATTAATTTACGAATATTTCCTCGCTCAAAACAAGAGTGCGTTTCTAGTGATTTATATCAATGTTACATTACAATAATAATAAGCCGTAAGTTTGTATACCTGTTGAATACTTTAGAGAAGACGCTAGTGTTGTGGCTATCGGCAGAGGTTGGAAGCGAGTCGCTTTGCGAGCCATGTGCCGCGCCTTCGCCGGTCAGACCTTCCACCCAGGAAAGCGGGTACGAGAGGCGTTTCAGCATCTAGCACAGAACAATAAGAAAATGTAAACGCTGTATTAGAGTTCAATACACTCTTACATTTAAGTTAGTAAGTAGTGACTTAGTTTAATATCTACCATGTACCTAAGTGACAAAACCAAGTGTGACTTGAGCACCTACGGCGAATAAATGAGTATGAGTATAATAACATTTTACCATTTCCACCCTATCTCTACGGTGGAATAGAGTTAGATGACATTTGAGTTTAGATTATTCAGAGTTTAATTGAGGTTATAGAAAGATGCTTTTGCCTCAACTGTCGGTTTACCCTATTCTACTCTACAGTCATGGTAAGCAGGCTGCATTAATATTTTATTGAAAGTTAAACACTCGACAAAACTCTTTACAATCGCAGCGGTACAATTACCTACTTGCATAGTGTAGTGATACGAGTAATACGCTGAGAAACTTGTACAATATACAGTTGTGGCCATACAATTAGGAACGCTTAATGAAAGGGAAATTTTTTTTTCGAAGTAACAAGTAAAACTAATTGCACGTATTTTTTTTTATTTCCCCCAGTATCGCATAACTTTTCCATACTCGCCTTACATTCGTTACACATGATTGGCAAGAAAAATTATCGATATACTCTATACCTTAAATCTCGACCTAGTATTACTACTTACTGGCTGGTCACATAATTAAGAACGATGAATAGTTTTTTTTGAAATTCAATTTCTAATAGAGAACACTGTGGTTCTATGTCAATATTCGTATAATTTTGGCGCCATTTAATGCTGTAAAAGTCTTAGGAGTGATTGCTTTATAATAAAACAATGGGGAAAAATAAAAGTTGTGATAAACCTACCAGAGCAGTAATAATAAAACTTCGCCAGAAGAATTGGTCGATTAAAAGGGTTATTCCCGCTCGTCCCCACGCTTCGTCCCCATCGGGGACGAGCGGGAAGTTTTTTTCCCGCTCGTCCCCACTGCTCTTACGATGGGGGTGAACGGGAAGTTTTTTTTCCCGCTCGTCCCCACTGCAATATTAATACTTACATATAGGTAATAATAATACTTACATATGGGTAATATTAAAACTTACATAATTTACTAATATTAGAAGCAGGTACTCACATGGGTAAAATTGTTTTCTTAACAAGATTTCTTCTAGCATACCTCATTCTATTTAATATTGAATCTGTCCAAACATTCTTTATTACACGAATAGGATTAATTTCTACCTGCTACCTGCCGCTAACCCCTTCCTATGACATAAAGACTAAGGAATATACCCTAAGCTAAGTCTTATCAGTAGTACACCACCCGCCATGGCGGCAAACGTTTCAAGTGGGGTTGCGGTAGCTGACTTTGATATTATTAGCAAAAAAAGGTGGTGCATTGTTATTACGCGCGGGCTACCAATATTGCAAAAAAAGAACACTAAAAACTGTTGATGCAACTAAAGTGCTCAGGACTTTTAAAAATACACGTAAGTAAAACTCACTATCTATAAACTAGGCTATATTTTACTTAAGTTGAATATTTATTATTCTTTAGAATTTCTTAAACTTTCGCGATCATTATTTATATTTTAGTTAGTTAAACATAAAAAGGCTTCGTTAAACAAAATGGCTTGATCGTTTTAGTTTACTTTTAACTATATTTACAGATAGGTAACTCATTTATATACATAGGTACTCATATTAATTATGGGTTAAATAAATAAAGACAATAAATTCTTGGTTAAATATCTTATTTTTTTAGGACAACTACATAATTCACGAAAAAAGTCACAGGTGTGCACCGGACTCAATCAGAAATGATTTGGAGATGGCGGTCCAAAAATGCAGAGAGATTTTATTTTTAGTCATTTTTTATTTGTATTTTTTTCTTATGTTCACTATTTTTTTTTTATGATGAATGGGTCGGCTATATTATATAATATTATATCACTGTTTATAATGTTGAATATTTATTTTATATAATCACTGTTATTTATTTTGTAAATATGTAGTAGCTTAGTTTCTGTAAATAAATGTCAAACATAATAATAATCACTCTTAATAATGTTGAATATTTAGTTGATACCTACATAATTTTATTTTTAAAAAATATATAAAGTTGATTACAAAAGCTTGTGATTTTATTTAAAATAATCCTCTATATAACTAAATAAAATAGTGGGGACGAACGCTACTAAATAATTCCCTCTCGTCCCTTTGGGGACGAGCGGGAAAAAAACTTCCCGCTCGTCCCCGATGGGGACGAAGCGTGGGGACGAGCGGGAATAACCCGATTAAAAAGATAGCCGACCATTTGCAATGTTCAAAAACGATGGTTTTCAACGCTGTGAAGCATTTTGCCATGTATCAAACTACTTCAAATGTACTGCGTGTACCTAAACAGAGAAAGTCATCTCGTCGTGATGATCGAAATATCGTTCGTTTGGCAAAACAAAATCCTTTTAAAGGGTCTAATGAGCTGAGAAAAGAATATTTTGGTGAAAACAACCCCTTAGCAATCTCAGCACGCACTATTCGAAGGCGTATGGTAGAAGCAAAGTTGCACGGAAGGATAGCAAGGAAGGTGCCCATGTTGAAAAGGTCGCATAGGCAAGCCCGACTTGCATTTGCAAGAAGGTATGAAAACTGGACATCTAGACAGTGGAAAAATGTTCTTTTTTCTGTCGAGACAAAAATAAACAGGGTTTGTTCTGATGGAAAACGATATGTCCGACGCCCTCCGAATAAAGCATTCGACCCAAAATACACAAAGGTGACATTAAAGCATAGTGGAGGAAACGTGAAAATTTGGGGGTGCTTTTCAGGACATGGTGTTGGACCTGTAAAGTTGATTGAAGGAAATATGGATCAATACCAATACAAAAATATACTGGAAGAAACAATGTTACCTTATGCCGAAGACGTGCTTCTGGTTATTTGGACATTTCACCACGATAATGATCCGAAACACACTGCACGATCCGTAAAGGAATTTCTAATAACGCAATCAGTCTCCGTTTTAGACTGGCCAGCTAACAGTCCAGATCTCATCCCGATAGAAAATCTTTGGTGCGAAGTCAAAAAAAATGTTTCTAATTGGCAGTGTGGCAATCTAAGAGAGCTGTACGACGTTTTTTTTAGAAGAATGGAACTCTATTTATCTTTCGAAATGTCAAAAATTGGTAGAGTCAATGCCTCGCCGGTGTAAAGCCGTAATTAAAAGCCGTGGACATGCTACTAAGTATTAATTTTAGTTTAAAATGTATTAAATTGGTAATTTTTCTTACGCGCTTCACGCTAGTGTGATTTATTCAATCTAAGTTTCATAAAAAGTATTTCTCGAACAGTTTAATAAATCGTTCTTAATTATTTGTCCAGCTTCATTACTATTTGATTTTGATAATATAGAGAATAAATGAAATTTGTTATGAAATTGTCCGCGATTTTATTTTATATTCCTAGTCCCGTTTGCTCTATTCGTGTGGCTTATTTCATAACATAAATAGTCACTTCTAAGAAGGAACACATAACCACACATGACATGATTTAGATAAAAAAATCTGGAATTTCAGATCGTTCTTAACTATATGGCCACCACTGTATACAAACTAAAATGTACATGGTTTTTGAATAGAGTGACATTATCAAAAACGTCCACTAAATGCCCCAAATATTCGAACATACCTTATTCTTCTTCTCCGTTTTATTAGCCTCATCTTTTTGAGTGGTGCCGTCGAGCGAGAAAGAGACAGCAGCAGCAGACTTTCGTGGTGCCCTCTCGTTCTCCCCGAGCGGCGGCGCTGAGAGCGGCGGTTCGGCCCGCGGCAAACATACCGGCGGGACCCAGTCAGCTGATAGAACTATATCCGCGTCGCTGTACACCTGGAAATTATCAAGGAATTACATTCTTGAATGAATGGGATTCGTAAGCGGACATACAATAGATATTAAAATTTGAAATAACAGTGAAAAGGAAATAATAATATTCCGATAGGATAGTGAGAAGATGTTCCAAATCGTTCAAGTATAAATCCGAAACCATAACATACAGGAGATTGGAAACCGTTTTACCAGAGAAAAAAAGTTTAAAACCTCGCAAAAGAAAATCAATGATGGCACCAAGAATAATTTTGCTAAGAGAAATTTGACGTCACAAAAAAAATCCCTTGACCGACATTCACAGAGATGAAGAATTTCCTCCATCTCACCTCATCGTGCGAACTGGCTGACATCATATCAGATGTTGGCAAATGTGAATTTTGATGCACTACCAAGAAATAGCGGAGCGAATGCGCGTATGTGTGGTCTACAGAGTGATGGTCCCAATTGTCGCTATGTTCTGACTCTGCTGATTCGTATATCGTCTCTATATCATGGTGATAATCGTCGTAGTCTATCGACATGATGCTACCCTATAAAATAATGGGTTAGTAATGGAATTATTTGTTATGAAAGGCATTATGGAGTGATTGTTTTGAGTAATAAATCGTTTGTTCCGGCGTGATTTTGATAAAGACGATTTTAAGCTCGTATCAGTCTATTAGCAAGCTGTAGTTTCGCACTGATGTTACCGCAAGTTTCACGTGTATTTTTCTCCAAAATATTTTGGGGTGCTTTCTAAATCTTTTCGATATCAACTATCGGTCGAAAGACCACCAAGGCAAGTGGAATAGATGGGTCGGCCTTGGTAGAGAGGAGATCTCCCTCTGGAATCATTTGGGCTAAATTCCATCTAGTCTTCCAAATCCTTAAGTAGATTACTAACTTTCTTAGCAGCAGCAGCAGGCGTGACATGAAGCACAGGATCACGGATATCAATTCCTGAGTCGTGATAGCTGAGTTTTCAGGCGCGATTTTGGTGAAAACTATTTTAAGATATTGAAAATTTAAATAACTCCCGCGAGTTGGACACCCATTTTTGGCCCCAAAGTTATAAAATAAAACTAACTTTCTTAGCAGCAGCAGGCGTGACGTGCAGCACAGGATCACGGATATCAATCCCCGAGTCGTGGTAGCTGAGTTTGACGAGATGGTGCGCGTCGGGCTCGTCCGCGTCGGCCGGCTCGCCGCCTTCAGAGCTTTCTGCGCGGGACACGCTCGCCGGCACGTCGAGACTCTCGCCTTGGCATTGTTCCGCGCTGGATGACACCTGTACAGAAACTGATGGTGGGTACACACGTACGTACATGCTCGACGTGCATGCTTCATCCGAGCATGGCTAGCATTCATTCGACAATGGACGATTTTTGCTTGCTTTTTGAATGTTTGCTTCGAACATCGAGCAAGAATTATGAACGTTTGAATCTTGTTCGAATCGAGCATTTAGTTGGCTTCTAGCATTTGTCTTGAGACTTGCATGGTACACACGTTCGTACGTATGTACGAATATGTACGGTATGTACCCACTATGATATTAATATCTACTAGTAGATTATTATATTCATACAAACATACATAAAATCACGCCTCTTTCCCGAAGGGGTAGGCAGTGACCACGGATCTCCACTTGCTACGATCCTGACATACAACCTTCGCCTCATTCACTCTCATAACATTCCTCTTACATGCTTTTAGGGTACTTTTGACCTGGTCCTTCTCAAAAATGTCGCCAATTTGATCCAAAAACGTTCGCCTAGCCCTTCCCCTTCTAGCTGTCTCATACACACCTAGTAGTTATTAATTCATTCATAATGAGCGATAGTTTCCAAAGTAATCGTAAGGGTTAATTTAACCACTTATTGATGAAGTGTGAGTCAGACTTTTTAACTGTTTAATCTCTCACAATTTTCTGGTTAGGCTCTGTCGGATATTGTGTTAGCAAGTTGGCTATCAGATATTTTATCAGCATGTGAACCTTGCATCAAAGTTGCTTAGATGTCCAATTGCCATACTATCTTACCTCGCTTCCTAGATCGATAGACATTCTGTCCTTGCTCGGGATAGCCCAGTGTTGATCGAGCAAAGATTTTCGCCTCTCTTCGGTGGTTTGTTGCTGTAAACAGACGATACAAAAACAGTAAATAATATGACTCATGTTAAACGTTACAATAACTCATGTTATCTACTAACTTCTAGATAAATAGCAGTTTTCAATTTAGTTTTTATTTGTGCTGATTAGCGAATTCTTTTCTGTTAATCGCTTTGCCACCCGCTTAACAGCCAGTTTACACTTGGCCAGATTTGGTCATGGAAGGTGGTTTAAGGCTCTGACCGAGTGGTCCGAGTGGTAAGGGAAACAACTAGGAGCGGGGGCAGACCAGCAGCCAAGTGGGTGAATGACATTCGAGGCCATTGACGGAGGGACTTGGGGCCTTATTGTGTAACTCAATTGGCAATCGACATCGATTTAATTTTGACATTTGAAACCTAGCCTGGACTTCAATTGTCATTTTCGTATTGTGTGATTGGTTGAGCTCTATTGGGATGACAACTGGGAATCGATTTCAAGATTAGATCAGCACAAGGCCGATTTAGACTGTTTGAGGTAGAATGCTTATGTCCAGCTGTGGGCTTTTATTTGAGCTGCCAATGATGATGCGAATCAATTTTCATAGTATAGACCTGCAAAGCAGTTGGTGTGACGAGTTCCCTCTCGAAGGCCTTGGGGAAGGCTGCGCCGCCGCGGTCGTCGGCGTCGCCGGAGCCGGGACGTTCCTCTATCGGATGTTCCTCGCCTTCCGCGCTAGCCGCTTGTAGCTCGGGGAATGTTTCATCCTAGAATAAAAATTAGTGAGACAACTTCTAGCATTAAAGTTTATAAAGGGATTTATGCATCTCAAAAACGCACGGAACTTGAGCAAGAATACATTTCTGTGGGAATACATAATACATAGCTTCTGCTCGAAATTTCTACCGTCACGTCGACTGCCAATTAGCTCATCACGAGAGTGTCATCACGGATCGGTGAAGGACGCGGGTTAAAGTCCCGCATGGTTGCAATTTTTGGAATGCATTGTGTGGAATGCAACACAAATATATTGGAGGTTTATGTTTAAAAAAATGATATTGATGAGATAATATGGCATGTCTACTAATTCTATTTTAAATGTTTTCACGGAAATAAACATAAGTAAATCATTATAAGTTAATTCACGGAACGAAATAATACGCACTGCGTAAGTAAATATGACAAAGTAAATTGATATGACATTTTAACGCAATGCAAACTTTTGTTATCAAAATATAATATTACTTGATGCCGGTCTTACTTTGACTAGAAGCGAGTCTTTTCCGGGTGAATGCTCTGCCTTATTCATGTAGTAGATCTCAGCGGTTTCCGCCCTGAAATAATACAAACATGCTTTAGTCATTCATTTCTAACATTTCATTCACTATTGTGAGACGAATTTCTAAGCATGCAAAATGTTATTCGACACAAGCCTTACGTTTTGAAAATATTTACGTTAAAAATTACGTGCGCAAGAGTTTGAAAACGTAAATATTTTCATCACGACTGTATAGCCAGGGCACGGTAGAAATTCTCTCAGAACAAGTTGTCAAAGGGCGTAGTCAGAGCCGCGTTCAAATATAAAAGAAACATGCCCGCAAGTTGCAGAAGTAGGTAAGCATACGTGGTAGGTTGGAGGTCCATCGGCACCAATTCAAAATAAAAGCAAAAGGTTAAATAAAGCTTTTGTAGTACCCATAAAAGACCTCTATATAACATTTTCAATATACTTACTTAGTACTATTCTATCTACATATACTATATCTGGTATAGATAGATTTACCCAAAGGAAGTGAATTGCTACGTACTTGTGAGTGCTTTGGTCCGGTCCGTGAGTGCGCATATGCGCGATGTCGTAGAATATGGCCGCATTGACAACGTACTCCATGGGCGCAATCACACCGTAAGATTCTGGGCCGTGCTCCATCACCAGAGTGTCGGACACGTTCGGGTCGAACATCACCGCGTTCGGTGTGACCAACAGCACGCCGGATACAACCCCCTGAAATTATGGACATGTATAGAGATAGTACATAATATAGGGCAGACTAGAATGGATACGGAATAGGGGAGGTTCGCACAACCGAAGAGAGGCCTATCCCAGCAAACAAACAAACAAACAAAATAGTTTATTTACCAACATAATTACAACATTTACATTACCGCAGTGGGTTGAAACAGGCTGCGCTTGATGATGATGTTTATAATATATATAAAGATTGTACAATTTATAAAACAATGTATTTGAAAAGGGTTTTTTAAACTCTAAATAATGAACTATTTGGATTCATATGCATTCACATACCTACCAATTTACACAAACCTCCTCTGACGGACAATGACTCAGTCAGATAAAAAAAAGAGAATTCAAACTAGGTTAGAAACATTAACGGGATTTTAATATGTACCTGTCCATCAGTGATATGTCGCACGTTTATCTTCAAGAAACGTTGAGGACCGGAGTTGTTGCTGGTTGGCGCCTCTGGCGAGCCTGGCCGCAGGCTCTCCAAGATCTCTGGAATACACAACATTACAATTTATTATTTCACTTTCATCTAATCAACCTTTTTGGCATGTTGTGAGTGCTTGACTGAGACGCAAGAGTACGAGTTTCTTGCAACGGAAGAAATGATTGCATGTCTACTCATATTTGTTCCGGGTCTAGATGTCGTGGTATCATGGTGTAGGTACTTGTAGTTTCTGTTATCCACGCCACAAAGAATCCTAAAGGTTTCTCTTCATGCATAGTCCTGATTCCACATCAGGACTATGCATGAGACTATCAATAATTACTGTGGGTACATTGGATCCTTTGTTACTGGGAAAAAAATTACAGAAAACAATGTTCTTTAAAATTACTTTTTACAGTCAGCAAAAAATAAGAGGTACTACCTACCTACTAAGGCAAGTTGTGGAGCCACTTTTTGGTTTTTCTAGATGTTTTATTATTTCTTCATTTAGTTAAAATGAAACAAATTCCTTAAACGCATTCATATTTAGTTTAAAAATATGCAATTACGTACCTACTTGTTTTTATTACCCTGACCTTCAAATATGTATGTAATAGTATGCAGTAAATTAAGTAGGTATTTACCGAACAGTAATTTATTAGCGTTCTCATTATAAATTTACGATTACAGTGGTGTGGTGCACTAATATTCTGATCTCATCTAATCATCGTTATTATTCCATAATTTTGCTCGATTTATAACGATTTATTTTATTCTACAGATTAAAACGAGATAATTTAAATTTTATCAAAACTTGGCAAAAAAGTTGAATTATAAGCCAAATACTTCTTCGTTCGTGACAGGTCGTAATTATTTATTTTAAATACGATACAAAAGTATCAGTTTACACATGTTTCATAATAATGAACAGGTGGTTGAAATTATTGAAAGTATGTTTGTTGACATTACATTTCACACGTGAACAGTGTTTTACTGATACTTTTAATGACTACGATTTATGAATAATGATTAAGATTCCAGGAAAAATACCACAACAACTACCTACTAGATATTAGAGTCTTCTAGCGCATAGAGACAGTTGCACAACAGGCTTAGGGCGTGACAACTATCTGTGAGATTAATAGACAGACACGATCATCATTGTAAGAAATATCTTTCAATTGACCCGGTCAACTACAACCACTTAAGTGAATTAGCTAAACCCTCGCCGGGAGCAGGTTAACAATACGACATTGCCTGAAGAAATCTACATACCTAAGGAATAACACGGTAACTTATTTAAATTTACAGGATAGCGCGTTGTAGAACGCAAAGGATTACAAATACAAGCGCTAAGCTAAACCATACCATAGTAAACAACTCAAAATTAGTAACCATGTTATTCTATGGGGGTGTTGAATGATATTGGCTAGCCGCGTTGCGTGGACTATGCGTACGTTATGGAAAACATTTATGGAATTTGTTAGTGTGAGCGTGTTGTAATCGTCATATTTGGACACGGGACAAATATTACCTACATAATTTTTGTAAAGAATCAAAAATGTCTGAAAATATGATATGAGAGTGCTGAGGAAAAGTCACGAGTCGAAATTAGCATGATGTTGCAATTGACTCATCGTTAACTTAGTATGAGACAATTAAAAATATAACTGTAGTAGATACAAATGATTTACAATGGCAATTTTTAAATTACATTTCAATAAAATTACTTTGATTATGACTGAATTGATTGCGAATTGGCGTGTGAACTAAACATTACGCATTGGAATCTTCCATTTCATCGTTTATCCAAGGCATGTTCATCATCATCATCCGCAGCCCGATTTCACCCACTGCTGGGTATACCCAATACGAAGAGAGGCCTCTTCCCGGTCCTGTGCCAGCCTGAGGCGTGTTCACTAACCAGAAATTCAAAGCTTAATAAAACTGGTTCCAAGTTAGTTAGTATTTGTATTGGATGAGACTTGAGAGCACTAAACGATTATCGCTTCGTTGTTGGTTCAGGCACTTAATAAGTAGTCCAAGCTACACTGCACTTAACGAGTTTAATGTCTCCAATTTTCAATTGAATTAAATTGAAGTCTAATCGACATTTGAACAAGTAGAAATATTGACACATGGACACAGTCAGAAAAGATACATTTTAAAGGTAAAACTGTCTGTAACATTTTCAGTCATAATCTCTACATTTCAGAGAGACCATACATTTCTTTCATTTAAAATGTTCAGCGTTGCATTTTTTCATTTTCTACGTTACAACTTTTGTCGCAAAGGCTTGACAAGCGTACATCTGATGTAACAATGAGCATAATGCACGAACACACAATAGTTAGCACTCGATAACAAGTCGCACTAACACATCTGATAAGAGTAACAACTCTGGCCCGGTTTTATTTCCAACCACATTGTGCTGTTGATAGTAGAAAACATAGAAAGAAGATACCTGAAGGAAACATCTAAATAAAGGTTCATAATCAATGTAAAACCTTTTCCAATAGACAGTCCTAAATATTTCTGAGATGAACAATTGATATAAGGAATTCAGAAGTCTCTTGAAGTAGATAGTTCATATACTCGTAGTAGGCTGTATACCGTAATAAAGGTTTTATATCAAATTCAGGTAAAGTAATAAATAGACAGGTCACGAGACCGCAGACCTAGTGCATGGTATAAAAAGTTTCTTAGCTTACCTCTTTCTTGTGCACATCCCGCACCAGCTTCGCTATTTGCTTGCGTAGATTCAGATGTGTTGTCGCCGCTCTCTGACGGCCCATCAGATTCCTTATCACCATCTGGAAACCGATATAGAGCGCACATTTCAGAACACCTGATTCTGTTTACATAACACGTCAAATGTAACACAGGGTTAACGTTTGTAAAAACCGAAATGTAAATTAGTGGCAGATTAATTGCGAAACACACCGTGATATCCCCACTTTTTCAGGAATTCAAAACTGAACATTGTCGCGTTATTACTACGCAAGATTCATTATCACGTATGTTATCGATTACGATAGCGAATCCATATCAACTTCAGCAGGCGTCAGACTGGAAGCCTCGATGGAACAACGAGATTGGTTTTTATCCGGTTTAAATCGCAATTAGATTATGTAGGGCAAAACCGTAATTCAGCGGTAAATTAAAATAGAAACTGCGCGCGTTCTGTGTGGCCGCGCGGCCGCGTCTGCGTCGCCTGTCGACTCTAACTTTTGTTTGTCGGGCAAATAGGAGAAAAATGTGTTCCATGCCTGCGTCACACTTGAATGAATAACACCAAGGCCTCATGTTATTGTTTTGCTTAAGCTCGGACAATACAGAATGATTACAGCGTGTTTAAGACCGGTGTGCTATTGATACCATTTTCACTGTCGATTTCGTTTATTTACATACCTACTTGTGCTCTGAATACCTGCTTTGTTTGTTTAGCTTTGTATGCGATGCTTCGTTAAATTTTACATGTTTTCGTTATAAGACTTTATGAAATACTGTCCACGTGTTCGTTAGACCACGTGCGTTGTATTCGCGCGTTGACGTTGACCATTTTCAAAAGCCAACTGTTAATATTTTTAGCATCATATCTACTTGAATAACAAAATATTATAGTACATTGACAACATCACAAAACAATAAGAGCAAAGCATTAGCATAGTACGCAATCATAGCATTAAACTAGCTCTTCAAAACTCTCCAAACAAGAAGTTAGCCAACTCTGAAGGTCGCGTTGCTCAAGCTAAGTATTTATTTTCACATTGAAACTATCTGGTACAGTTGAAATTCCAATGCAATCAGAATGGGTCAGGTCTGCTTACTAATTATATTGACGAATGATAATTATCTGGAATATTCTTGACATTGAGAGACATTTTACACTTCCGCAGATTAGTATACCAAAATGGACATAAGCGTTTATAAATGACCATGAAAGCTACGGTTTTGACCACCAACTGACAAAATAATTTGCAAATTTAATAATCTACATGTGCATTTCCGATAGCTGTACTTAATGAAATTAGATCTTGAAAGAGCTTTGTCCCATTCTGATAGAATATCAAAGAAAGAGTAGCAATCATTTGATGCGCATATTTCTTCAATCTGCTGGGATTGAAGATAAAAATCTTCAATCCCAGTTTCCATATTACCCTATTTCGTTCAACATGTAAGAATTCAGAAAGCTTAATGAAATACCAAATCTAATTTCGTTGAAGTGATGCCGCGTGTTCGCGTCTGTGTAATCGAATCTCAATGTAATTAGTCAAACACATTAGCTGATGCCAGGCACAGGTGCTGAGCTGAACTGTTACTAATCACTCAACGTACTTGTGAATGAGTAAAGGAAAACATTAAATAGATTGATAATTTAAACATTTTACTTAAGGACCACCCCGCTCTAGATCTATTTTGTATCGTAGGAGACCAAAATCGATGAGTGTCTAACTAATGGGATGGACAAGTATATACTCAATTTACGAAGTAGTGTCGATCGGGGAGGATAGTTTGTAAGTACTACTTAGGTACATATTTTTGATTTTGATATTATATAATTGTTTTAATATAAAATACGCAATATGTTATTGCATACTTAGATAAGATATAATTTCCATGTTTCCTAGTGATCTAGATCACTGAAACGATAATGATAAAACTGAAATGGAAATGATGTTCCACTTTCTTCTAGAGAATAACATAAAAATCATTTTAGCACGTACAGTCAGCAACGAAAGTCAATTAACATTTGATGTTTCACAAATCTGAATATTTCCAAAATCCGTATCAGCATGACCAAAGTTTTGACTAATATTTGAAGATAAAGTCTTGGTTCGTAATAATTTCATAAGAAAAGTTATTTTTTTCTTAGTTATCGAAAACAAAAGCCATTTTAAAAAGTCCAACTGTTAATCAACTTTCGTTGCTGACTGTACCATCATAAAACTACTAGCTCATCGTGGTGTTGGTTGTTGAGCAAAAACTTTAGCAAATATTGTTATAGATTACTGTCATCAAACGCAGTTACAAAGAAAAACTTATGTGATCATCTAGGAATTCCAAGGTATAAGCTATCTTCATTTTTCAATCCTACACATATACATATTTTATTACATTAGCGTGAAAAGTAAAAATTCAAACATTTATTCGAAAAATCAAGATATCTGAGTGGAAAGTTCTGTTTTCAGTTTTATTGCCGAGCGGACCAGACAAAAACAATAGCGCCTAGCCAAATACTTAACGCTATGTGATGGTTGATTTGATGGATACGCGCCAAACATCAGGCGCGCAAACATTTTAACATTGTGATTCATATCTATCGTCTGGGTAAATTGCAGCTGAATTGAATAATATGATTTATTAGTAGAAAATTGATTCTATAAAGCAACGCCATCTAAAACGTCCAATATGGTTCCAGACTGTATCTTGCTAAACATAATAAGTGACCATTATCATAGGATGATGAAAACACTGAGCTTTTACATGTAAAATGGAACTCAGCCAGCAGTACTGCGCAGCAAAAATTGGCCGGAAATGGCACTTCCTCTGCCGGGCCCTGTATATAATGGCCAGTACGTAAGCTTCGTTCAAAAAGTCAACTCAAAATGCACGTGAAAAAGATCATGCATGGAGTATTTTTTTAAGTAGAGGTGGCTTGTGCCTAATTCTGACAAACCGAAACTTTATGTTTTTCGAGAAGAAAAAAGTAAAATGTAACTTTTATTTAATCACTTTGGACGTGATGATTAATACCAATAACCGGAATATAAACCAAGACTGCAGATGTTTCCGTTTTCATCTTATTTTATTTTTACGTAGAGTGCCTATTAAATTAACTCATCGATTTGAATTCCCAACTGGAATGGCCTTCACAGAAGTTCGTAAATACGGAGATGACTGATTTATTAGCATCAATCTTGCATTTGCAATAATTTCATCTCACGGATGCATGTGATTTGAATGACAAAATGAGGACAATCGGATTAGTTAGCTTTAATACTAATCCGATTACAATACAATACCACCAGGATCTTAAAATAAGACCTACTTATTGACGACCTCTGTGGCGCAGTGGGCGAATTTCCGCCTGCGACGCAGAAGGTTGCGGGTTCGATCCCCGCCGCGGGACAAATGTTTGTATGACCTACAGATATTTGTCTCGGGTCTGGGTGTTTCGATGTATAATATGTATGTATTTACAATAAAAAATTATATAAGTAGTTTATCAGTTATCTGGTTTCCATAGTACAAGCTTTGCTTAGTTTGGGGTTAGATGATGCTGTGTGAAAATGTCCAGCATTATTTATTATTTATTTATTGACTTATATTTTAAAGCTGAAATTCTCAGAATCAGAATCCAGAATATCATTATTCTTATTCCTTATACAAACATACCTATAGTTGTATCAACATTTTCAAGGACTCGTATACATTATAGGTTTCGTGATCAGCATAAATCAAAATCTAATCGGACATCAGGACGCGATGTCTAAGATAAAAGGAGAAATATTTATCTCTTTGAATCTCAGCAAACCTTCACATTCACAATTTGTAAACAACATATGAAATATTTCATTCGTTGTATGTTTGGTAAAGGTTGTAAAAAGAATTTACAGAAAACGGTTGTTAACTGGAATCCTTATTCATCGAACTACCAGGTAAACCACGATTCGTTCAATCGTAGAAATGCAACTGCACGAAGTTTGGACGTGACCCAAATACCTACATTCAAATGTCAATTGGCTCTCCGATCTGTACCATTCCTGCCAGAAAACGAAACGCTCAATTCAAAAAGAATTTTGAGGCTTGAATGGTTCTGGCTTTGCATCGTGTATTGCTCTCCGATTGTGCAAATTTACATTATAGCTTCAAGCTTCGTTTTGATAGCTTAAAGTACGTGGATAAAATCCCTGGAGCCATCTCTCCTAGAGCTTGTTTAATAAAAGACGTGCCTGCGCTATGTTGACGGAACCAATACTCATTTTACAACTCGTGATTCTATATTTTCTTTATAAAAAGGAGTTTGTAGCTAGATCTAAAATATATTTTTCTTAGTTACTAACTAGCGAACCGATCGATATTAGTGAACAGAAATTGTGGAATTTTTAGCACCAAGCCACAACATATTCGAAACTGTCAATCAATCAATAACAAAAATGTTTCATCGATGCATTTGAGCTAAATTGCGATTGAAATATGTAGTTATTTTTTTGTTAATATTTTAACAATCGGACGGCCTTACATACCTTTTTATTTTCCCGACATCTGTGGTTTTATTTATAAAAATTAGTGTAAGAAAGACATTCTTAAAAGTTCCTAAGATACTTTTCACGAAGTCGTATGCTGTAGAATACTCACCTTTCCGTTTATCGGGCACCAGCAGAGTCTGCCCCGGGAAGACGATCTGAGTGGCGAGTCTGTTCAGTTTGGTGAGCTCAGACGGAGTGGTGTCGAAACGCGCCGCGAGAGATGTCAGGGTGTCTCGGTCGCGGACCTACGATATACATACGATTACACACATTGCATATTTTTTCTTCAACCTATGCTGTCCCACTGGGCAAAGGTCCCCAACTTTTTTCTCATCATCAATTGATGCCTCAATCAACAATCAATTGATCATCATCAACATCAGCCGTTTTCATACCACTGCTGGGCATAGGTTGCCAAGTAAGAGTAGAACAAGGTTTCCATAGTAACAAACTTGTAAAAAACTTGAGAACATGATAGATGCACAGATGGGTAAAGGAAAACATAGTAATCGCAGTTATCTCAAAGCGTAAAAAGAACCTTTCTAATGCGGGGGCTTTGAACATGCTGTCCCAAACGAATAGTTACGTGATGGTTTTTGTTCGTGACACTTTGAAATGCCATTTAAAGCTGAATTCTACTGAATCTGATAACAGGAAAAAATCATATGATTTGATGCTTGCCCAAATTGATAAACCACGTATTGTGATGTGAATCATCAATAAGTACCTATTTGATAGGCGCTTTAAATCTGCGAGAAATAATCCTGCTAAGCATTCATTAAAGGGGATTTTATATTGACTTTTTTACACAATCCCTACCACTTGGCCTTAAATATAACAGCCAACAAGCCAGGCGGAGTTCGAAGGTTCTTGAAAATCTCAAGACCTTTCTTAGAAAGCTTCTCAAAGCGTTGCCATACCGTGTAAGTCATCGTTTTAATCGGCGGCGGGGGCGGTAATCTTTTAGCATGCTCATCCTCATCTGAAAACAAAGAGTAAAAATATAAGAAAACATCGCATGAGCATATTCACATAAATACATTTTATTACATTAGGCACTAAGTGGCGCCTGCGCGAAAGTGTATAGTGATGAAAAGTAATATTCAAGCGCGGTAATGTAATTTTGCTTGGAGTAATACAGTAAATTTCATTGGGATAACTTATTTGTTTTCTAAATACACAGTATTATGACTACAGTAAGTATAACAATTTATTTTTCATGAAATGTGTATAATGGCAACGTATTATTTGTATGACATAATATATATATGTTTATATGTATGTTTCTCTACCTCAACCTAGATATAGTTATGTAAACATTGGAATCACTGAACAGTAAACTTTTAGCTTTAGGTTATTATAATATGCTGTACATACTTACAAATGAATTTTTTCATACATAAAGATTGTTGCGAAAATAAACGAAGTACCTATGTACTAAAACTAACTAACATTACGTCAATGCAAGACAAATAGATAACTCTATTTTAATATTTCTTGTGTAAATCTCAAATAACGAGCTGAAATTTTAGTTTCGACCGCGAAGTTTGCCAAAATGTATTTCTAATGCGATAAACAAATAATCAAACCAAACTGCGCAGTAATCTTCAGAGCAGTTAATATGTAAAATTTTCCCTGAAATCAGCATTAGATGGACATTATAAACAAATTATAACAGAAAAATATTATTTTTCGTATAGGTACGTGGCCACGCGATGACAACACCCGGATACACTATGACTAAATACAAAAGAAGACCTACATGAACCACGAAGAAACCTTTTGCTAATTATGCCGATATTAAGACGTCATTGAAGACGATAATGTTTCAAATAATCAGTTCCATTGGATTTTTCCAGCCTTCATACTGTTTGAATGAAGGCCCGCCGCTGCATGTCGCCTGCCGGTAATATCATTCGTTGATTGCACCAATCAACAATACTATTATACTTCCAACCATCGCGAACAAAGTCATTTCTCACGAATAAATTCAGTATTTTACGAATTTTACGATCGCGTTGTCCTGCTGTATAATCATAATACAACGCGTATTGATTGTCGAATATAAAATGGTATGTATTACCCGCCAGTTGATGAAAAGGGTTTCTTGAAATTGTGTCATGCACGACACGTCAATTTTACTTGGATTATGCAGAGCGTTGTGCCGTAGAATGGGACAAGGTTTAATTAACTATTTGGTTTACTCTTGGGATCTATCTACCTCAGTTCGTTTAAATTGAATCGCATTTTGTATAGTATACAACACTGTGTGTGGGTAACATGCGACCATTTAACAGAATGATAACAATTATAAGTGAATTACTGTTGGGATTTTTTTGGGAAAATTCACAACTGGACAATCGTTTCACGTCCAGCATTTGGAGAGGTAGGTAAGTCTGAATAAAGTTAGAATATTTCGTCTTACCTCTATGTACGGCGTCAAATCTGCCTTCCACCTTGGAGCGAAGAGCCTCCAGATCGAAGGGCGCAGAGAACCCATGGTCTACTGAGCGGCTTTTCGACCTGCAACACGTAAATATAACTTTTATACATTTCCATGTATTATCTAAATTAGCGCTTATTTTATTATCATTATTTGAAGTTCACTAAATCCTATTTTTTTTATCTCCTCAACTAAATTTATAATATCAGAAATCCTGATTCTGATTCAGAATGCTGGAAATATTAAACACATCAGCCAAATTAAACACACAGTAAAAAAGGGTAGACATAGGTGCACGAAATACTTTAGATGAAAAATTAAATAGCAGATGTTTCTGGCAACCATCCGATAAGTGCCTCATAAATCCTAGTGGAATAAATAGAATTCATGCAAGGTACTTTCATTATCTTGCACGATGAAATCCATGTCTGTGCTTGAAAGGTTAGAGGTGGAAAGTCTCACGATAAAAGCGCATCCAACAACTCGATATCGCCTCGTACAAGTCACAGGTCGCAGATAGTCTTATAATGATGTAAACATTCTGGGTCAACGCACGTGTAATTGTCAACTCCTAAAAACTAAATGTCCTAAATAACTCTCGCAGGACCGATACAAATAGAAGCGAGGCAAGCCAGACCAGCCTCATTCACCCACATTTTATATTCATTTTTGAAAGCACTAGATTAATAGGGTAAAGATTTTATTAGACATTTAAAAGTTCACCGGATACAACCATGTGATCGTTGCTTGCTATCATCATGGCTTGTACATACTTTTATTATGATCTAAAGGAGCAAGATTGTGTATCGACAAGTAGAGACGAAAATAAATACCAATCCAGGTATTGAAATTGGTATTATAGTTTTCGCTTGGTATACGGCACGAAATGCATCGCATATTTTAATCCGTTATCTTCACACGAGCAATAATTTATGCATATTCTCAAGATGTTTAATATTAAGGTTGCATGTCAATTTAAGGTCAGAGCTAATATTAATGAGTATAATATTCATCGGTAAGTATAGGTTATGTGAATCATATTTACCACATACTATATTTGGGCCAGTGTAGGTACTGCTCCGGTGAGTTTAGATTGGATTACGAGGGATTACACAATTGGGTCAATGCTTATCTTCTTTTACAGTTCAATTACGAAACATTATAGAGCTTCATGTGATTATTAATATAAATTAAGCTATTTGTAGCACCAATCCAGCTGATTGTATTTATTACCTGATAATTCTTAGGAGTTGTTTTAAGAAATTTGTGGATTCTCTATTAATTTATATACATGTGTGTTAGGTTATCATACAAATGTATTTTACTCAAGTAACAACCTTCAGTCTATTGACAAACAAGACAATTTATGGGAAGCTTGATATGCTAAATGTAAACAACATTCCAAACTTGATCTACTTGTCAGTGACTTATTGAGGTAATTATTTGCGAGTATAAATAGAGTGCACCGGGGCAGACATATAACAATGGAACAGTAATTTAACATTACTTTTTAATTTACTTCGCGCTATTGTAGTCATATTTATTTTTTGGGCCAGAGTATTGTTTATTTTTTGTTTACAACAAATAATAAAATATATAATTGTGTCATTAAAAGCCAACATTGCATTAAATGTCTTATTATAATAATACTAACTGGACTAATCATTGCCAATCTGATATTGAAAGAGTATTGAAAGAGTAAGAGTAGCTACATACTGTTATTTCTAAGAACGAAAGTGAAAAGCATTGCAAATAATGTGAAATCTGTTACCTTTTGTAAGTAAGGTCGATGCTCTCGGCACTCCGCGACAGCTGCGTCGAAGCTCGCCTAGACCTGCATGCAACAGAGACCAAGGCTACACACAAGCGAATGCATGCATACAAAACAATGCACTAATCAGACAATTCTTTCCTCAATTGAAATAAAGACAAATCAATCATACAAAGCTTCCCAAGAGCTAACTATTACAGGTGAAGTTAATATGTATTAAATCATTTTATTAGTACCTGCAATCCCTTTTGCAAAAGAGATGAAGTGAGAACAGGTTATTTAAAATCGTTCAACTTAATTAACGACAACTTATTAAAAGTTTTTATACATCTGCCAATTATGATGCAGCTGATGAAAAAGACAAGACTGGTTCCAAATATGACATGAAACACGATTTTTGATGTTTCAAGAATTGTCTGAATAAAGATTCGTGAAATTCTATACAGATTAAACAATCAAAACGTTAGTCGTTTCATAAAATATTGTTGGATATTGTTTGGATTGTTTAATATAGCAGAGAATTTCAAGCACTGTGCATAAAATAATAAAACGTGTGCAAAAAAAAACAGTAAATAATATTTAAAACTAAGATCACACTGACCACATGATGCGATGAAACTCGAAAATCATGCAATGATGAATGATGATCGAGTATTTTGAGCAACAAACTTGTTTACTTCGGCTATGTTTAAAGCAATAAAGGATTGAAGTAATAGTGTATCTCATTTAACGATTACTTGACCTCTTGAACTCGTCTTATGTAGAATAAAAAATATAGCTTTTGCTAATAAATATGCAGGCTAAACAACCCTACTTAAGAAGTTTAATAAAATAAATAAAATCTCATAATGGAGAATACTTTGAACAAAATAAGTAATTGAAAAATGATTTTTTTCCAAATGGTAAAAAGACCTTTTGAAATTCTTCGTACAAAGTGATATAAAGCGAACGAAGCGGTGTATGACTAGACTTACTTTAATAACTTAGCCATCGTAGCAGCTATCCGAACTTTAAGTACTTACCTACTATTGATATGCATGTCACGTTAAGGTTGAATGGTTGCTACTCTCTTGTCACAGAGGGTTTTAGAATTAATAATGATGAATATTTAGATAAGTTCTATCTAAACTAAACTCTAAATTATGTTTTTTGAAATTCTGTGTAAATAAACGCAAGCTCGTAAAACATGGACGAATAAAATAAAAGTTTACAACTCATCTCGGTATGACTTACCGAGAGGAGCAAAGTGTTTATGAGCGATAAATCATCCATGTAGATATGTAGTAAAACATTTTTGAAATCAGGGTAACATTCTTTTTAGTGATGAACAAGTCATGTACGCATTACGACTTTGTTTTCATTCTCCAAAGAAATTAAAGCGGTGATTGTTCGCATTAAAACTAAAGTCAAAGAAACAAAGAGTCCAAAAACACAGTAGGTACATATACAAAATTAGGTATCTTCCCATCATCATTCTCAATTAGGCGGATTACTTGATCTTCGGGCAGGGCTTTAATTACGCGAATTGTGAGCTCTTAAAGGAAGACATCCATGTTCAAGCGTTTACAAACGCGATGCTAGCAAAGCCTCGCCCGGAAGTAAAGAGGGGTGTCGTTCGAACGATCGACATTTTGGTTCCACAGAGCAGTGATAGTATGTGTTCAGCGAGTCGCGGTATACTGGGTGAGACAAACGCGAGGGAGGGCGCCGCCCTTGACACTGCGAGCGCCAAGCCACTCGCATATTTACGAGAAACTAACACGACCGGCATTATTAGTCATCATAACAGAGAGAGACTCTTATAAGGAAATGTCTAGGAACGTCAATATTAGAAATGGATAACATATTGACAATAGTGTTTAGATGTAACTCGCATGCATCCGGTGCATTGTGCGCGGTACATTTGTTATTTGTTTCTTAAAATGTTGCTTTAATAATACGGACCAAATAAAAAAATTAAGAGGTACTAAACTGCGGCTGTTTTAAAAGACGGATTAGATTATTACACTCAAATTGAATCAAACCGGTTTAAAACAACAAAAGAAACACGTTCAAGGTGTAGTTATAATACATAAACAATATGATGGATTTGATATACTTATACTTAATTAGTATATTTTGTTTCAAATCAGTACCTCTTTGTTGATGCATAATGCATAAATATTCCGATTAGTCATCACAAATTCGGACATACGTAGGTATAGTAAGCCTAATTCTAGATTAAATTATGACATAAGCTGCTACAGACTGACTACAATATGGTAGAAAATAATTATATTAAAAGTGCAAAGGTGCATAATAGTGCTCAAATACAATAGATTGATAGGTCAATGGACGCGGTGCTTTGGAAATAGGTACTTTAAACGTGAGTGTATATGTATACGCGCCGTCCAGCACGTAGGACGGATATTGTAGATACCCATATCAACGTTTCACGAATATGACACAATATTAAAATACATGTGAAAATCTAAGGAAAATGTTTCGGATTAGTTAAGAGATATCAAGATATTTCCTTTTCATGACACGAATTGAAACAATTTTCCTTTTCTTGCGGAGTCAAATTGAAACAAGAATTGTATGGAGATAACTAAATCTGAACCAAAATGTTTGTAGGTATTTTTGCGTTTTAGGACAAGGCATCCAATAAAAACCTAGTAAAGTAACGTCGAGCGCAAAAACAGACATGTTATAAAAATATTTTAGACAGTCAGGCGACAAGCTCGCCATGAATGGTGGGCGTGTCTCATGCGCACGAGTTGCACAACCGCGAAAACTGGCTTGCCTACTTGTTTCAATAGCAGATTTGAAGTTTTGTAAACTTATTTTCGAGTTTGATTGAGAGAAACATTGTTGAAATCTGCAGGAAAAAATTGTAAATACTTAAACTTTGTTCAATTGCACTTCAATTGATACTGTATTTAACATTGTTTATAACTGCAGTATCTTAAGTATCAAATGGAGTGATTAGTATCACGTCTATACAAGTGGGTAATACGAGTATAAGAATGTAATCGATCTAGTGCGAAGATAATTTTGATTATTCATTAGAATATTCAACGTGTTGCATTACTGAATGAATTAGTCTTGTGGAGAAATAAAGATTGCAGTAGGTACACACAAGTCTAAAAGAATAGCATTGAGCGTAAACAAGATTAACATACACGTTTTTAAATTAGTTTCAAAATTAAAATCCCATGAAACAACAAATTATAGAATAACGCAAAAAAATTATAGCATAGATAACAATTGTGTAAAAGAGAACATAGAAGATAACAAAACAAAATCTTTTACATAATTTCATGCCCAGCAGTTAGTGTTACCGGCAAAATAGATAGATAAATATAATAAGAATACACGTCCCTTACCCATGGTGTTATTGGTGAGGCAGTTGACCCTAATGACAACATCGGCCTTCTGAGCTAATGCGTACTGCACACCTTCTCATAACCGTAAAACGAAATGCGAAACATTTATATAACGCTGTGGTCTAGCATACCCTTGGAAATCGAATTGTTTTTGAGTTATGACTTGACATATAATTTTATAAATCTAGGATATTGATGTCAATTGTTTTGAATTTGTTAAATATAAAGATTGTAGTTTGTCGGCACTTTGATAGAATCTAAAAGTTGTTTTCCATCAGCACTAACTTCACGTGACAATGCTTCGCTGAAGGTGGCTGTGTTATTTAGATTAAAATTGACTTGTATATTGGTGGTACTTTTTGCAAGTTTCATTCAAATCTCTTCAGTATTGTAGGTGTGAATTATATTGAAGAGGTTCCTAGTTGTTGCACACCAAAAGCATTTTCCTTATGTTTAAGTACCTACCTACCTAATTAAGTTTTGAATCGAGTAAACTTTTTGGGAAAACTTTTTGGTGCGGTCGGACAAACCGGCTCTTTGGGAATCCCTTGGCGACAGACCATGACTATAAATAAGTATTTGAATTATCATAAATTTCGATTTGAGACAGATATCAGTCAGTTTGACATAACATGCGTCATGTGGTATGCTTGTGAGTGATAAAATATAAAATACAACGAGAGACAAATTAAAATTTGGTAGTAGAACAAGTTGGCGAGCTACGAGTTGCCTGTGATCCGTCACGACAACTTGTCACAGTCGTTTGTCTGGTCGCGACGTGGGCAATGCTTTTTCACATTTGCATGTCATGTCATGTTAATGCACCAGGCTATTTGGTTTAACTATAATGCAGAACGATTTACATGATTTGCGGCAACTGTCTCATTAAAATTTACGTGATTCTATTGTACCGAGGCAATAGAAAATGTTTGATGTAGTAAGCGAGATTGGTAGTTGTTTTTACCTTTTTACTATTAAGAAGTAGCATATACTTACGCTTTTCACAAACTTCACTTAGTTGACTTGAGCTGAAGGTATAATTACAAAATCCATTAGTTAGAGAAGTGGCACAAAATAAGTAGATAATCTGTAAAGGATGAGAAAACAAGCAGCCAGGCGTTATGTTTTCTATAGATTTCTGTTCCCACGTGGAAAGCTAACGTGAGCTATGTCCACGTCAAAGTACCTAATCGTGTACTTCCATTTATAATGTCGTGAGGTACACACTTGTCCATCAGACTCGTTCGTTAATTGCAGAGCTCACAATTAGCAGAGTGCCGTCCGCAAACGAGCGCAATTGGCGCAATGGGGAGGAAATGAGCATGCATGAACACCTATACTAACGTACCGCACTAACTAGTAGCGGGACACGAGAAAAAAAGTGAATACAAAAATATAAAATTTTAATTTACAAACTAAACAAGGAAACCGATTTAGTAGAAAACGTCAAAGCCAGAAAGTGCTTTTGTAAGTTTTACGAGGAAGTTTGAGTCTTGATTCCTGATCACTAGAGAGTACCTACCCTTTAAAAACATGAATAAAAAACCAGTCCATAGTTGATGCAGACATAAAAAAGGAAGATACTCATTTATAAAAAGAAGAAATAAACCAGGATCACGAAAACATCTCGAATCCTATATTCTCAAGTCCAAATCGTTTTAAGGAATCAAATAAGTTGCCTCAAAACATTTCTTTGGAAGTGTATTAGGCATATGTATGTAAATGCTAGTGCACACAATGTTATGTTAGGTTTAGTATCGATTAAGTGCAACGTATTTCCGCAAGGTGTGCTTTCCAATGAGTCACTGCAGTGTTCAAAGAAAAGCAAATCTAGCCAGTGGGCACACACACACAAGTTCACACAACTTCAAATAATTAGAAAGGTTTTTAATAACAATGGCAACAAAAAACTGAATGCTGCCAAGCTTTACTTTTGATTTTGATATCACACACAACATAGTCAATTTTTTTTAACTTTAGAATTGTTTTTGTTTTGTTTTTAATTAATCTAGAACTTTTATTAGCTTTTTAGCTGTTGTCACAGTTCCTTATTTTACTGTAAATGTTGTGCATGCCTGTAATGGGTATACATTCTATGCAATGACTTTTAAAATGTTCTTTTTAAATGTGAATTATGCATGCTGTTGGCGTTGTCTAATAAATAAATCATCATAATGCTATTTTCATCTCACTCAAGGTATCCATTTAACTGATTAAATAAAATATAAATCCTCCAAGAAGGTCAAAAATACAGTGACTCATTAAAAACCTATGCTCTTGTGTCATTTGGTACTAAATATGGTAAGGTTGCGCTTGCGCACATGAGGTAGCTAGTTCTATATGCATGTCCAGTTCGTGAACTAACCGCTCTTATAAACGACAACATGAGTACCAGGCATGTGATGGTCGCGGCCGAACGTTAAGAATAAATTTGCACTAAAATAAACACGATTGGTCGACGTAAGAACATACATCTCGTTTAGCAGTGCATGAATGTGACCGTCCTTGTGCAAGGCGACACACATTGTCGCACTGCGCCTACAGATCTGGGTTGATCCCTCCCTTTCCTCGGTTCATTCGGAAGCGCGTTAAAACAAGATACATTAGACGTGTCATGATCGTATCTAAGCCAATTCACAAGCCAGTTAATGAGGTAAATAAACGTGCGATCGAAGTCAGAGAACACATTTGTGTGTGACACGATCATTAATCGTAATAATATGTGAGCAATGGCGACTAACAATCTACGCGCGTGTCAACAACTAATGCTCGGCAAATGTGATATTGCAGCCTTGTCTGCGACTATCCTGTTTCAAGATTGCACATAAGATTATTATCAATCGAACTTATCAATGAAAAAGCGTTCCAACAGAAGTCATTGAACATTACATTAATTTGCATCATTTCAGATCAGATATTGAGTATCTATTGGGTCCAAATTTGTCAAGCTACCCCTTGTTTTAATGTGGAACGAAGTTTTAAGTATTTGCCTCACATAGGTGAGGCAAAGATAGATGATATCATGATATGATCACATAGATGATAGCATCCGGAACAAAAGAAAAGTCAGCGTGGATGGCAATTAACCTTTATGATAGCATTTTAGAAAAAGTAGGGTAAAATTGTGGGGATTTCAAATTAAAATTTACTTGTCCCATAGAAGATAGAAACAAAAAATTTTTGAAAAAAAATTTAAACCGACTTCACAGAACACAAACAGAAGAACCTTCTACACACTAAAAAGAGAAAAATAAGAATAGAATTTGAAGTCGGTGCCAACTATTCATTTACATCTAAGAAATTCAAAAGAACTTGGGTGCAAAATTGTATCCTGGTACGCTATCGCTCGATTTCTTTTTGATAGGTACCTAATCGTATTCACTTGGCACCGACTTCAAATTATATTCTTATTTTTCTCTTTTTAGTGTGTAGAAGGTTCTTCTGTTTGTGTTCTGTGAAGTCGGTTTAAATTTTTTTTCAAAAATTTTTATTTCTCACTTTTTAGTGTAAGTAAATAAATACTGTGTAAATAAAAGTGTATGTGTAAAAAATATAGTAAGCTACGAGTACATTAAGACTTTGCTTATCGTAGCTTAAGTAGGAAAGGATAAGAGAAGTCATAGGCAGACCTACTAAAGGACACACCGGAGTTCAGCAAGGGGGAAAACTATCAATCCATAAGGAAAAGAAAATATTTTGGACTACCTCGGGTGTAAGGTATTACACCCGAGGTAGTCCAAAATATTTTCTACTACACTACTCACAATCTGAGTCAAACATTAAATAGTTTGAAAGGGTACTTTCAAACTATTTAATGTTTGACTCAGATTGTGAGTCAGGGTGTGTTGTGTAGTGAGAATGAGATTTTTTGAATTTTACGGGAAAACTGTCAATCCCTCAGGAAAAAAAATATATGGCGCCACCTTGAGAGTATACCTCTTTGTAACAAAAAATATTTTGGAAATCGGTCCACAATTTTCTTAAAGTTCAGTGATTGTTTTAGTTTTACGGGAAAACTATTAATCCCTCAGGAAAAAAAAATATATGGCGCTACCTTGAGAGTATACCTCTTTCTAACAAAAAAAAATTTTTGGAAATCGGGCCACAATTTTCTTAAAGTTCAGTGATTGTTTTAGTTTTACGGGAAAACTATTAATCCCTCAGGAATAAAATTTATATGGGACCACTATAAGAGTATACCCTTTCAAACAAAAAAAAAATTTTGGAAATCGGTCCACAACTGACGGAAATATCGGTGAACATACATAAAAAAAAAAAAACATACATACAGCCGAACATATAACCTCCTCCTTTTTTTGAAGTCGGTTAAAAATGAGCCCCAGTCAATATGAAGTTTTTTTTTATAATCATAGTACATATTGCATTGCGATAAGAAGATTCATTAGAAAACAATAGACGATAAAAGTGTAAGTAGTATGTCGTTGTACTTCGGTAAGGTACGATTATGCAAAAATAAAATAGTTTGGACTACGTGGAAGAACCCAAAATATAACGGATTGGATGTTTATAAAAATTAAGTCTTATAACTTATAGGATAGATATTTTAGAACCGCCACGTTTGATCACTAACAAGAAAAAAAAATGTATTGTATATAATATACAGCTACAACGGTTAAGGTACCTGCCCTCCAAACTGAGGGGTTGCAATCAGATCATGATTCTGAACATCTTTAGCGAAAAAAAAAAAACGCTTTTTTTTTTTTACTTAGCTACGTCATTTTTTTTCTAGTTATTTACTACTAGTACAACATAGTAAGGCCATACCTACCTAATAATTTCATTCATAAAAGAAAACAAAAATTAAAACTCAAAATCCAGCTATCTACGTATAAAAACGCGCCTAGTACATACGCTCGATATAATGTTTTTTTCGGAAAATCCTTCTAGATTTGGTTGTGTTGGGATGCTGTACCTACCCCATTCGGCTTGATAACCTCCTCCTTTTTTTTCGTCGGTTAAAAAGTTAAGTGTCACGGAAAGTTGGAAAATTTGGGAAAAACGAGAAACGGAGACTTTATTATTATTTCTAAGTAGGAAAGATCAGGCGGGACAGCTAGTAAATAGACACCAATTGTGTTTAAGAAAACTTTTAAGATTATTCTTTGAAAGTTGAGTCAAGTAGTAAAATAACATAAGAGTTCTCTTAAACGATTCGATTTTCCTATAACGTAAACTGACAAATATAATCTGGACTGGAAGCTGCAATGTCTGTCTGTAAGCCTCCATTAAGATAAAGCACACTTGAACTTGCTCATTCATTGCCAATTAAGATAAGATTACGATATTGGTTCTGGGGCTGTAAATAAAATTCATAATGCAAAACGTGAACCCTTTACAGTTAATTTAAGCATTATTGATTCGATTAGGTTATTTACGTACCTAAGTGGAACTCGTACAAGTATTTCTAAAACATTGAAAATCCAGACAACAAAGTACTTACCGCAAATGCCATTCCTACATCTGCAGAGAGCAATATAATGACATCAGTGCTATTTTGAAAACACTAGCAACCTAGACAAAACAAAAGTACTGGGCACTAGTCGAGCGAGACACATACGAGACGTGCATGTTTTGGTATCCTACAGCAATATTATGATGAGGTAGTCAAATAGACGTGCCTTTGCGAGACCCTTGGCTAGTCGCCAGTTTTACTAGATATTATTGTTTCAACTTGTTTTGCAATCAATTTTGCATTTTAGAAAGAGACTGACTGAACTTAAAGTTATTTTTTTCGTAGAATTCGTCTCGTATGTAATGTGTGTAATCGTAAGTATTTCCATTTCGAGTAAATAGCCAGAATTTATCGCAAATAATGAAATGATGGAATCCATTCAACATGCCCAGGCGTGAATACGTTATTGGGATTAATACATTTAACCCGGTTGAATGTTACACATTTTCCATTGCTATTCGTCGCTGTGCCGCTGCTTTCTGCCAACATGAACTAAACCTTTACATTATAAAAGCTCTAATTATACCTCAAATAAACCAGGATTATTTGTGCTGTAGTATTAGAAAATAAATTACAATATTTGGGATTCATGCCAGTATTCATACTAAATCGAAACCGCATATTGTTCAAATTAAAAGGATATAGAGTATAAAATAATGATTACGCGGTTAATCAATGAATGCAAACCCTTTACAGATGCAAACCACACTATACGGATCAACAGACATGGGGTCTTGTGATGAAATGAAAGGTGAACGTACGATTGCGGAAACAAGAGAACGGAGGCCGAGCGATGTAGGTATGACGAAACAAACCTGTCCTATGACGATACAAATACTTACATATACAAACAATAGACAGCTCGCATAAAACTAATGAACAATCCTGATTAGAATAGCTCTTAGCACCCACTTTTGCTTGTTCATAATTTAAACTGTTTTTGGTTGAAGGTATACGGAACAAATTCTTGTTGTATGTGGGTAGATTTTAAGGCTAAATAAACATATAGACATAGACATATCACGGTTACCAGGATATAATCTACGTTAGGTAGTTAATCAAATTATCGTGATATCTAATAAATCTATGATCAAACTTTAAACTATCAATTTTACTTTTCTGTAGTACCTACCTCAGATAAAATATACAAGTAGTATCGACCTACTTACTGCAAATTATGAACACCTAATTGAACATTAAGCATTTTTAATATTACTAAACGCAACGTAATAGTGTTTTTAATTGTTTTAAATATCTAGTTCAGAAGACAGTAACATATCAATTGATAAATATCAGCATCAATGATAATATAAAATGATATTGTATATCGTGCGTGATTCATTTAATTTTTAATATCCGCCGATATAATTCTCAGCGAAAACTGCTAAATTATATTTATCTTTATAACTATTATGAAAATGAATTTTGCTTAGAGCTGGGAGAACGAAAGTGTCATGTTATGCTAAATCGTGGCACACGAGGGACCATGCGACATACATACAAATTCAATTTTTGGTGTCTAAACGAAAGTGGTTCTTTACTCTTGAGCCTTTATCAAACTTTATTGGATCACCATGCCCGAAAACTTAATCGTCATAATAGAATGATTCAAAAAAATATTCACAACCAACGCGGAAATTTAAAATCTGCGCTCACAGATAACATTTTGAAGAGCAATTTCAAGCTAGTACATAGTTATGAAATCTAATCAGCAACAACAAATAATGATAAAATATAATTGAAAATTGCATATTAACTTTATATACTATCCAGGTAACAAAACGAGTATAATTCTAGGCAAAAACGATGAAAGTTAAGATGGTGTCATTACCATGTAGGTGATAATTTCACTATAGCCTTAACGCTATCAGTGTTTTACTATTTGCGAAAATTCATAATAATTATATCCTAAAAATACCCTATGTTTGCATTGTATTTTAATACCTTATAATAATTTACAAAATATACCCTAGCTTCCATAAAACCCACAGTAAACATTGCAACTCCGTCTGCTTATAAATAACATTCCCTTGAGTAGCATATACTGCCATAAATAAAACAAATATTTTCTCAGTACTTAGGAAAAGCTAACATTTTGATGCTTACTTCGCACGTAAATCTAGATAGCGTTCGCTACTGATTTATCAAGATCACAAAAGTAATAAATTTGTCACGTTCCTCACACTTTATATAATCGTTTATAAGCTTAATGGAAATTCTTGAATACACAAAACATATTCATATTTCATAGGTAAATCTGTCTTGCTATAATTTTAAACATTTTTATAAGCCTTCATAATCTCAAGAGCTCCGCTGATTTTGTTAGAACGTTCTGGGCTGCAGCGCACTGAATTTATGAGCGAGTGGTTATCGTAACCGCTGTTTATACTGAGAACTAAAGTGTGAAAAAAAACCGACAAAAAGGATGCTTGGTGTACAACAATAAGACTGTAAGAGATATGTATGAAACAAATACCGAACAGGCGATCACGTTTGTGGTAAACGTTTAATTAATCAACAAAATTAAACAGGTCAAAGGCATAAGAAAACACTTCTTTTTTAGTTCTTTAGATATACAACTGGGGCGATAGAAAAGAAGTCTTATGGAAATAGAACTAAACCATAGACATATTTAACTACTAATGTGATTATTAGGGATCTGAAGATAACTTAGTGTTTTTGGGGTGTGGTAAAGAATCTTGGAACTTTTATCGACATTGCAACTTTAATCAAGATCAATCTCTGATATGCTGCCGTGACAGGTAACATTGTGGTACCGACATTGACAATGTCGAATTTATCAAACTAACTAATCACCTGTTAACAACGCCTAAGTAACACTAATACGACAGTTAAATAATGAGTTCTTTGAGGTCAAGTCAATCTGTTTACAATTGTTTAAGGTTGTAAATAAGAAAAAATATATACTTAGTTGAATAATAGTTCAGGCGGTGGCCAACAGCACATTAACCCTGAAAGCATGGGTATACCGCACAACAAACAGTATGATCGACTTTGAGCATTGGGTCAAGGAAATCTGGTGCTAAGTTGCCATTATGTTGTTGAGTAGGCATTTTCATTCTAATCCTATAGCTATGGAATGTGATCATTACCTATGCTACAAACAAACGCTAAATGTACATTTAATGAACACGATTTAAAATTGATAAAGCAAATGCAAAATTGTAATTGAAAATATAATTTCAGTTATATTCGCCATAAAAATCGAAGATTTTACCTGTTCTTCAGCATGTTATCCGGTACAAACACATTCCACCACGATGGTCTTTTCTGACGAACGTAAGTCGGCGTGTCACTCTCCTCGTCCGTATCGTTGCCACCGGATTTCCGCCTCTTTTTGCGCTCGAGCTGCAGTTTAGCTGCCCATGAACGCCTTCGACCTTTATCATTCGTATTGAACTCATCAGGCAAAACTGGTACCGCTAGAGAAGCACGCCTAGGCGCTTCGGGCGGTGGACCATCGAAATCGGTCAGTTTTCTATACCGCTCCGCGAAAGCGGTTTCCGAAGCCCTGCGGCCGTTGGACGTGCTGACGCGAGAAGGCGCTGGGGTGTCGGTAAAAACTATAGCAAGGTCAGAGACGCCCTCGGCGTCTTCGTCGTCAGTGTCGACGATTACGCATGGTTCTTCGCTGTAGCGCCTGGGTGTCTCGTCGATGGATTCTTGTAAGCTGGTGAGCTGCAGGCTGGGGCGGTGCGTGCGCAAGGGGCGCGGCGCGCGCGCCGGCCGGACCTGCAGCCGCGCCAGCGCCAGCGGCACCGGCGACTCCGTCAAAGTCGGTTCACCACTCATTGTCACTAACTCACTAACACTTTTTTATAATAAACTTCACTATTCTGTCACTATTTTCGAATTCACGGCTCAGCCATTTTCGAAATTGTTTCGTACAGTTCGATAACAGCAATAATTCGTACACTTTATGACTTTTTCTTCGTACTACTGATGACAAGAAATTGATAAGTATGCTTAATGATTTGTTAAAAAAGGTAAATATTCGTGAGACAATTCCTCAGGCTTTTATAAAGCAAGAATAAAACGAAAAGAATAAAAGCTTTTTTTATACCTAAGAATGCTGATATTTTGTACATGAAGACAAAAAATTAATAATAGCAATCCTCAATTAAAAGGCAGAGATGAAACCAAAATAAATGTAAAATAGAAAACGTAGTACGGTTTTTTTTTCATGATAAAGGCGGCCTAATCCAACCTAGATGCCACTAAAATAATATGTCCGGAACTCGTTTTATCAATCATCAACTTTAAGTAATCAGTCACCGCATAAAATAAGTGAAACCTTTTTCGATCGGAAATAAGATATTGACAGCGCTCGGATATGCGAGCATAGTAAAAAAATTAACAACTCTAGAAATAGCCTTGCAAACATGAAAGAAAACGGCAACAAGTGTCGGAGGCAAGCCATATAAGCAAGCGACTGCAGCTTTCGTAATCCATAGCCGTCCGTCATCGGCGCACGCGCTCAACGCACAGCCGCGGAGAAAGTTGCCACCGTCTTGCTATTCAATTTACCAATACCAGCCATTTTATACTTGGAAGGTTAAGCTGTCTATACACCGAAGCCTCTGGTATCTAAACCGGTTTCATTTCGAAACCACCAAAACCCGCGTTACGCTCCTAAGCTCCAGTGTGAAGACATCCTTAATTAAAAACTCATATTTTATTCCCATTAACATTATAGGTTGTTTACAAAACGCACGTGCGGGCAAACTTGGAATCTGTCCAAAATACAGTTCATCAGGATATACGACGCTTTTATAGTGCCATTACACATAAAACTGTATAAATGATTGCAGTGAAAATAAACTCGCATGAACTAGTTTATATTGATGTCATCTCGCATGAGTTCATTGGCTATGTAGTTTAGATCCGTCCTTTACCTTCGCTTTGGTATCACTAATGGAGCCAGTTTCGGCCAACCAGAAAAACATGAAGTCTTACACGATGTATCAAGGTTGTACACAAAAATACTAATCAAACTCGGTGTTTGAATTAGTAAAGTGTTACAAAAATTAACAGCCTACCATATCATCAACCTAGTGAAATTAATACAATATTGTCATAGCATAGAGTTAACGCTAACCTTAGTAGAATATTACTGAACCGTTCGTGTATTTCTACTGCCTGATTTAGCATTAGAAGACATTTCGTCATTTAATCTAGGCCAAGTAAATACCTAACTACGAGTATAACGAAACATAACTGAACAGACAGGACGCTAAGTAAAATATAGCAAAAAAATCCTTTATGCTCACAATGCCTACGCCGCGAAACGACTTAGTCGCAAAATAACTCACATTTAAAACACCTACAAAGCAAAATGCCTCAAATCAAAACGACTTATTATTACTGTACCTCTAATGCAAACGGACTTTATAGTAAAATTTCTAAACATCAGAATGGCTACCAATGCAATGTGACTTTAACGTAAAAGCTCTCAGTAGTAAAATACCTGTATGTGAAGATGCTTCGAGACACAAAATATCTCAAATGCAAAACAACTAATTAGTTTTAGGTCCTAAACATCAAAATGCTCCAAAATACAACAAATCAAATCAAGTTTGAGTTACAAGCATAGTTAATCAAAGTTATTAAACCGACCATCAGGTCGGGTTAATGTATTAAGGTACTCGATTGTAAATCAGGCCTTAATTTTTAATTTATCTTCTTCTTCTTTTTAATCTGGCGTTTGTGACGATGTGTGTCACAATTTTGCCAATGTCAGCGTTCGAATGGTAGTAAAAAGGTAAAACGATCCTTTATTCCATCCAGTCCTACCAGTAGTTCGATAGTCGAACTGTTTGGATGTTTTTTTTCCAAATTGATATACTGACAGATCGAACTATTTGGTTAGGTTATGTTAGGATAGTGACCACTGATGCGCGAGGCGAGCGAAGCGTGCCGCGGTAGCGGCCGCCGAAGCGCCAGAAGTCCCCTGCTCTCATCTACCTCTCTGCCCAAAGTCAATGGTATTTACCATTTTGAGGCGTTGAGCTCCTACTTCCACGATTCTAGACCTATACCTTAAAACTACTCTTTGGGTAGATGAGAGCAGGGGACTTCTGGCGCTTCGGCGGCCGCTACCGCGGCACGCTTCGCTCGCCTCGCGCATCAGTGGTCACTATTCTAACATAACCTAACCAAATAGTTCGATCCGTCAGTATAACAATTTAGAAAAAAAACATCCAAACAGTTCGACTATACTATAACATAGAGTTTCTATTCCATTTGCATAATGATTTAGAGGTATAATATTAATTTGAGGCAATTCGATTTATAGCCGTTTTTGATTGCAATTAATTATGATTCTTAGTCTTATGGCGTGTGATGTACTATCCTTTAAAGTCATTTTGATTTTGAGACGTTTTGCCGCCGAGACAAGAAAGAATGCAGGCGTATTGCAAATTTGGCAAACCACGTTAGAGATATCGATTTGAGGCATTTTGCTTTGTAGGTGTTTTAAATGTGAGTTATTTTGCGACTAAGTCGTTTCGCGGCGTAGGCATTGTGAGCACAAAGGAAAAAAATGTGTACTTGGATTGCAAGCCATTAGTTTGGCCTACGTGGATGTGGCTAAGGTAACCAACATACGTCAAGCAACGTGAGAAATGTCCGCCCAATGTCACCGAGAAGATTAACCTCCCTAGAGAGGGCTCGACTTTCAACCTCCAGCGGTTAGTTAGATAAATAAATAGATCAATTAATTAATTTTGAACGTTGCTGCAATCAATATGTTGATTAAAAAAATGAAATTCTGAAGGACTTATGCGGCCATTAAGCTTGAGAATTCACTTTGTGAAGGGATCGTGGTGATCGAAAGTACATCGGGTAAGTAAACCTTGTAACATTCCACCTGAGTCCAAACGGACGTTCAGTTTATCACCGCTTTTTATTGACGTATACAAATGATTGTTGTTTACAGAACGGAGATAAAACGGAAAACAACTTATAAACTGCTGCCACTTCCACTTCTCGTAATAAATTCGATATTAGCTTTTGATATTTTATAGGTTCTTACATTTTACACCAAGTGTATGTGCTTAACCTACACATAGTTTTTGACGAACCATGCCAAAAGTATTGTTTCAATTATTTATATAACTTCATAATAATAACCCAACCAAGCATAGAGAGTCGCCATTACAATATCCTTGGGAGCAACTTAGTTACAATAACACTCATAATGGAAAATGTCTGCTACATCGTTACGCGGTTTGTGGTAATAACCTGAAGGGTGATAAAGCACGCACAAACGCTCATAAATTCGTCGTTACTACTACACTGACTGCTGGTACATACATCGCTCGTGATTATTCTAAGATAAAGTAAGAGAAGGTGTTACACTCACACATGTTTCAACTTAAATCGTGAGCCTTGAAACCCTTGACATTTCAATTATATGTGATTATATTTATAGTTGACTACGCACATTATGTAGTTCACAACACAATTTCATTTCATTTCACATCCGGTACAATCAACGGATTTTTCTCTTCCTATTACTTTATTAAATTGAATTAAAATAAACATAAAAGATACTTACCTAAAGGTGACGTAATAAATATTTAAATGCTAGTTTAACAAAAAACAGAATTGCATACAAAATATACAAATGCCAAGCCAAGAGGTCGATGATCGAGACGGTATGGATGGACTCTAAAAATTGCAGCGACGTTGGGATATTTTGAGCATTTAAAGAAGACATTGTAAATCACTTTAGAAGCTTAACTGGATATTTAATCTAAACAACCTCGCTTTGATACAACATCTATTTTGCTGAAATTACAATTCAACAAAGATCCGGGAATCAGATCTAACTAAAGTGTCTGTTTTAGAAAACAAACATAGATAAGTGCAAATAAGCGCTGCACGATCGACACGTGACAATCATTTTGTCGTGAAGAGATGCTTTGCAGATCAAGTCAAGAAAAATATTATCATAACGATGAGATCGTAGGTAAAACCTACATAGATAAAATGACAAAGATAACAAAAATGAAGTAGGACGTATATAAACTATGGCAGAGATACTTCAGATTCACACGTGACTAGAATAAAAGGGTCAAGCATTATGTGACAAAAACTCATTAATGAGATCAGTCGCAGATACAATAACATGACAACGAACAATGATCATTGACTAAGTAAAACAAACGGCGCATAGTTAATGAGCAGCTAGCAGACGACTACGCACGGAATACAGATTAATTGGTTCCTACAAACGAAGACGCAAACAAAGAGCATCAAGAATAGTCGGAGTAAACAAAGAATTCAATAAATTAGACATATTTCCATGTCGTTGCTGGAATAAACATGTATGACCCTCGAAAAAGTTCGCTGAACTTTACAGTTTTCTACCTTTGTTCATGTAGCAACCTACTACCTTTGCTAATAAAAGCCAAGCAGCTTAAATGAATTGGATCCTTAAATGAATCATGCAGCCATTTATGAAAATTCTAAATATGTAAAACCGGTTCATTCAAATATCTTACTGAGATCTTATCTCTTACAAACCAAAGAAATACCAAAACCACCGCAACTATTACGTCAAACGTGACTTGTCCTTTATATTGGGTTTAGGAACAAAGGGGATAGTAAAAGCAAATGAAATCATCTGAGGCATGAACGTGACAAGAAATAGTTGCCTATTCTGCGCTGTTATCGGAATACCTGCCGCTGAGTTATCGAAGGTTACAAATTACATTTTAGGAGATCGATCACTGAAACAGAATCTTTCACGAACAATCGACAAGCTGGCATTAGATATTTAGTTCGATTCTTTGAAAGATAACAGTTTAAACCGCGTTGACAAGATCAGAGTTTACTCAGACAGAGTATACTCGTACGAGTAAGCTTCATACGGGTGTACTAGGATAGCTGTTGACACCATCATAATTGACTATGATCATTTTCTTTGTACTCTGATTGGACTATAATTTTTCTTTGATTGTTCTATGCAGACGCCATTTTGTTTGCCTAATGAAGAACACGGTCCTAGTCAACTCTGATGAGCCGCCATCATCAGAGACCACTCTGTCAGAGTATACTCTGATCGTATCAACGCGGCTTTACCTGCGCTTTACGGCTTAGCTCGCGTTAAATTTTGTAGAATATATTTAACGCGTCGTGTGATTTGTTTCACTTAAAAATAAAAAATAAATGTTGATAACTTACTTTTGCATTTTAAAATCTATAATGATCTCTAAGTGTGCTGTTAACACTTAAAAATATAATCTTTATCAAATTACTTTGTTTTTCATACAAAACGTTTAATTCCCCCTTTTATATTTTCTCTCTACCCTCTCAGCGAGTCTCTTTTTATTTTTTGGCATTCAATCGAATTACAAAAAATAGCTAGATTTAACAGCTACAACAGTTAACAAAATATACTCGACAAAGCACCACAATCACCTAATTTGTCATTGAAATCATATCTCGCTGTGCTCGCTCGATTAATAAGTTTACCACATTAACAAAAAGGTTTAAGGATAATAACAACCATTTTTAGTATTATGTCACACCACAACTCAGGAGTGCACTAAAAGTTATTTATAATTAACATAGTTGTGAACCGCATTAACATTATCTACGAAATGTAAATACCTACCTTATTAATTTTACATAATTGAAGTATATTCCTTTCCTCATATTTTTATACTGAAGCATTTTGTTTCGAAGCTTTTTTTTACGAAACATCAAGATTTATCGCGAAAATTATAAAAATAAATTTTATCATGTGCAAAATATGTACAGTCATTAAAGGAGGAAATTTATAAGTGCTGACGAGACGTCGTCGGCGGCTGTTTGGAAATATTCCTAAATCTGAAGCTGTAAACAATCAATCATTTATCATAATAGCCGTGATGGCCTAAATACTAAATTAATATTGAAAACACCGGAAAGAAAATTATGAGACCTTGGCAGCTTGTGGAAGTAACATAGTTTAAATTCTAGACAAATTGAATTAATAAAACCAATATATTGATTTCACTCGACACATATTTGAGAATCAAAAAGCAAAATGACACTGTTTTTTGCTATAATAATACCACGGAATAATACTATGGCAAAGATAGGAATAGGAAATTCATAGGCAGTCCGAGATCGTCCGGAATCCAAAAATCGTCGTACGCCCTTAGAACAGAACTGACGCGACTTTACATGGCTCGACGGACACTAGCGCACGATCTGGAGCATCATTCAACCAATCGAATATTATCTTAACTCAAATCAGTTTCTAACAAGTTCGAATTCTTTCGGCTTTCAGAAACAAAAAACAGAAATAATTCTGTCTGATTATTATCAACACATAGGTATTGATTGAAAATTATGTTAGATCTGGACCTATAGTCCAGATCTAACATAATTTTTGCTATGTAGCTATGAAACTTACTTTTTGTAATGTATTAAGTGTCAATTTTTTACATCTGGTGAATTGTATGGTATTGTGGTTTGGATTAGAACGGATTTCTAAAACCTTGAAGTCAGAATGAACAATAGCTAGGAGGCTTAGCTGAGTTTGAACGGTAACGGAATCATAAGAGGCTGAATTTGATAGTCAATGTCGTATTACCGCACAGTCTCACTCTTTCTACAGCTTGAAACAACAACGCTAAAGTAGGTATAGCTAAGTTATTTGTTGAAAATAATTTTATTTAGTATCCAAAGAATCACAAAAAATAACACAACGCTCAAGTTACATCTATTGCTAGAAAAATGCGGGTCGTGTCTGATTTCAAAGCGCACTGGGACTTGCACAACATACATCGGACTGCCAATCGGACAAAACCGTCAGACTTTCAATGTTATTGCACGAATACCTTCATTATAAATCCTTACCTATAACGGTTGGACTTATTGAAATCGAAGATTAGATAATGCATATCTATCGCACATATGGCCAAATCTGTGCGTACGATTGATGAAATTGGATTCATTGTCATGAAGATGAATTTCAGACTAGAATTTTTACATCCAATATTACTCGTATGCGATAGCAGAATCATACTCAAAGCAGGAACAAGATACAATTAGCATACCAAAATAGAAATAGTACTGCGTAGTGTTCCGTTTTGGCTCGCTAGTCAGTACTTCGTGGACCTCAATCCTAGAAGTAACAATGTAACATCCATATCAACGTAGTATTGCCGTTACATTGAAAGTATTGAAACTGTTGACGTCATGTATTAGATTCAGCAATAGCTCGCTGAATCGCTACCAATTTAGCGAAGTATGCTCATCATCGTCTACGAAATTTTATCCAAAGAAACTACAAAACCTAAAAAGAAAGTGTCGCAGCGTTAGAGAAATGGCATGTGGGGTCATGACACAGAATAAACACTAATGTTACGTGGTCATGGGCACGCTCGTTTTCACTTGTCAGTTCGATGTGGTTACAAGTTGGTCCGCGTTGGCAACTAACAATAGTTAACTCGATAGTTGTTGCTTGTTGTTGCCCAACAAGCACTACATGCATCGTACAAGAAACAGTGCTCAAGTTTTGAAACTAGTCAGCAAGACTAAAGTTTTAATCAAGTTTATACGGACTTCGTAGAGCTTCGTAGCAGAGCAGACTATGATACATACTTTACAGATATATTCGCAGCATACGAGTATGTCTACTACCGCACTACTTGAAACAATTATTATATTTTTTTGTTATACTTTAACACAACTTCTTGTCAGTCAACCTAGCTACCAATTCAATCTACAAGGCAGGTGCGATGTTTTGATATTGAAGGAATGTAAGTTTTTTTGTTTATGTAAAAAGTATTTCAGAATACTGTTCCCTAATAAAAAAAAAACTTCACAAATCAAACGCGAAAAAAGGGACATGAGAAGAAAACGATTTGGATGGTATTGTCTCACGAATATCAAGTAGAAATAGATTTAAATCGATGATCACAAATCACGGTGTTCTTACGGGCTGCGGGTGAGCACCGACCTCCTTTCCCTGCTGCACTGGCGCAACGAACAAACAAAATAAATAGACGAAGATGTTGGCGCACGAAATCGTAGCGGAACTTGCGCGTGCGACTTTCACTGCGGGAATACTGAGCTCGTGGCGTGCGATGCGCGCGGCGCTTAGAGTGGTACTGGAGGTTATTCCGCCTCAGAGACGGCTCGCTGGAGGGGTCGCTCGGCCTCCAAGCCTTCCGTCATCAGATAACTCTTGAAACCTACCCCCTTCTACTGCGCATCTTATCACTGCCAACATGTTTGCTCTCAGCTGCTGCTCTACTTTTTTATCACTATGTCTGTCACAGTTATGTTATGTATGACCTACCTGTATTTTATTTCTTGTTATAGCGACAATATCAAATTTTATTTTTTCCAAGTTTTGCTTGGATCTACAATCACAATTTATTTACACGACCTACTTAAACCCTAAAGCAATAATAACAATAATATTAACAATACGATTATATAAATAATAATACGAGTATAGGTACATGCATGATGCTTCTAATTTGACATAAAATTTAGGCACACTTCGAGGTGAGTTAAATTATTAAACAGCATAGTTAAAGTTCATAACTATGGAGAAGGATAAAAAAAGTATAATTTAAAAAAAAACACAACACTAAAAAACACAAATAAATTGTGTTAAAATTATTGCAAGATTTACGTACACCACAATTACATAAATATTAAAGAAAATTTAAACTTGTAAATTCAAGGAACATCATTTTAATAATCATCGGTTATTGTATTCAAATGGTTGTAATGTTTATTTACTGTATATACGAGGTTTTATTGGATATCAATCATTATCAGCACATGTCATGTCAGGTCGTTTGGGGGGCCGCGAGTATCTCATAAATAAACAAATATTGCTGACAATCATAGTATCAAAATAACATGCTATTGATTGCCATTGAATTAACTTCAAATGTTACCTATGAATACATGCATAGGTTTAATTGCGACAAATAGACCATAGAATACGCTACATTCGTTTATTGACATTCAAAATATTCAAAACATGACGGTATTACGAGTAGTACTGATTAAACCGCGAATCGAAACCACACAACTTTATGCACCGCTTTTTATTAAACATACGGGTATGTCTGCGGATGTTACAATACCTGGAAAAGTAGATTATTATCCATTTCATTTATCCAACGATGGTAGAACAGACTTTGTATTTAAAATACAAAACTATTATCTTCGCAAAATCATGCACTTACTTCTGTGTGCATATTGGTAATCACAACTTGATGAACAACAAGGAAATGCGAGGTACTTCCTATTCTTTGAGTATCTTTGAGAAATCGCACGTTTGTTATTGATATGGAGATATTTAAATAATGCCAATAAGACAGCATTTATCTATGACTCGGTATTTACGGTTTACCACTGACAAACTGGTACAGAAAGTGTAGGTATGAAGTCGCGGTTATCTTTAGATCTAATTAATAGGCTTTAATAAAAGTAGGACAAACTAGGTAAATTATAAAAAAAAATAAAGCGGGGTCTTCCTTACCAGTTCCTATTTGAAATCCACCAAAAGTACTCAATGAATTTGTTCATTACTAGTATGATATATCACAAAGTTTGAACTATTAATGTTGCATTATGTGAGAAATAGCGATCAAAAGTAATTCATCTTCGTCGTGAGATTTTGTCCAGATCATCATTTAGGCCATGAATGTTTCGTTTATAATTGGCCCGCTGCATTACACAATGTATGTGCCCTTTCGCACGCTTTTGACATATTACTGTGATGCAAGACCTTATATTTTATTCAAGTAGGTACTCTCAACTCGTTGGGCCAGCTTACGAATTGAGGTTTTTAAACATAATCCATTCATCGATCCATTAATTACAGTCATTTATCTTATCCATCTTCGTGTATACCTACTGGTAGCTATAGATAGCTCCACTCCAAAGTATGGTTCCAACTTATTCGAGCGGAACGCACCTGGACCACCGGACGGGCTTGTCTATACGCGACATGCCGACAAGAGAGTAAGGCCGGCCTTTATATTGCACAGAAACCTTGAAACCTAATAAAAAAAGACACCATAATACCATTTGGTACGCCTCTATTTAAACCAGCCAGACTGAAATAGATGTTTGAGTTCATACGTTTAGCGTCAATATAAATTGCGTTGAATTAATTTAATGACTGTGAGCGAGCTCAATAACAAGAAACTAAGGTAGTAGACAAATATTTGTCTGATTGTGATAGTACCTTACCTACTAATTATTTTTTTTACTTACTTACTGCGTCTGTTATGATTTGATGACTAACGGTAGATGCTACGTTGAAGGAAAGTGTTCACAACGGTACTCTGATTATAACAAAACTCATGACTAATGAGGCCACTGCCCATGCCGGCGACACAATGCCTTCTGAATATTGCTATTTATTACTAACCTCAGTTTCACTGTTCAAGATTTCACGCACTACATTTAAACTTTTTTTATTGATATAAATGATTGATTCATAAAAGAAGATAATAATGGTGTGCAAAGTTCACTCAATGAAACGGACCGGTCGCTAGGACTAGGTAACAGTTATTTAACCATAAATCAATGACTCATACATAATATCGAACCATTTATAAAAAGCTCGTTGCTGGTCAGTAATTTTATAGACTGTCTTTTCTACTACTTGTTCTTTATTCGTAAGCTGTCCACTGTTTAAATACTAAAAAAACATAGGCCTTTACATCTATTATAGATGATTTATACAGCGTCAGGAGGCAACCTATGCCTACACTTAACGGGACGCTGTAGTGCCTGGGACATTGTTTGCGATGGAATAGGCTTGCCCAGCACCTAAACCATTCTCTCAGCTTAATCAGCCTGGCCCACAGGAAAGACGACGTCAGTACGTGTGGAGCTGACTAACCTGCTGGTTTCCTCACGATCACGACGACAACTTAAATACTAAGCATACGTAAATTGGTATATAATAAGCTCATGCCAATTTGAAAGTTCACTAATTAGGAGTCCAAATCTGTCGAGGTTCTTCATCAAAAGTTGCGATGTTTTGGCTTAGCTCCAAAAAGTTTAATCACCGGCGCAGGCCAGAATGAGTACTTAAGTTCTGGTCTGAGCTTACTTCAAGTGGCAAAATAATGTTATTTTACAGAAATTTACACACGTAGCCGCGGATGTTGTCAATGCCGGTTGTAAGATGCTTATTGCTGATATAACAGTTACTTAATTAGTGCAAGCTTTTACACAACCGCACTTTTTTGCAATATGTAGGTATTTCACTCGCAACTGCATAGTATTTAATAACTATAAATAACTTTATTTTACTTGCGAAAATTTGCAAAACACGGTGAGTACTTTTATTTGAACTGCAAGTATTATTATGACAACAAATATGTTTGCGAATTCTATTATTTAATAATGTTCTATGAAACCGGATGGAAAAACTTGTTGGGACTGAACAAGCAAATGGTACATAAGTACTCTTATTTTCTCTAGCTACTGCGTATTTCAAGATAATGCTCATTGTTGACAGACTTCATCATATCTCGGCTTTCATCAGAGAAATGTAAAGGCAATGAATTATAACTAAGCAAACTTTAGTCAGAAGGACGATTTTGTATTTGTTTACCAAACAGACTCCAACTGCGATACATATGTGCCCGTGCAACATTTTGTTTACTATTTTGCTAGTAAACTAAACTTTACAGCTCCAGTACTAGTAGTTAACCACTGCCGACTGCCATATCAAATTATACGTGTTTCAAAATGATAGCATGTTGGTTTATATCAAACCACAAGATGCAAGATCTGTTTTACGAATCTAAGCCTTTTATATCAATTGCAACATTTTCTAATGCTACTAGTTTCTAAATAGGAGATAGCTGAAGCGAACTGGATATATGTATATTTTATATTCACATGTGGAATCAAAATCTTAAAATATTGTGAATGCTTCGCTGACGAGGACAGGAAGAACCCTCATATATTTTCGCTTTAGCCAAATAGAATTTTTACGGCTGAAAAGCTGTACAGTTAAAATTCAATTACCGCTCCGGATGATTTATGTGAATTCTCCGACGTTTTTATTCATATTCACGAATATTTGTCTGTAACGTATCCAGTATACGAGCTTGATGACATGAATAATATGAATATTCATGGCGATGCGGCAGTAGAGCCACAAAGAGCACACCGACAAAGTTACGTACGAGCTGTACCTATATGTATGGAACTCACGTATAGTAGAGCCTACTTATATGAAGATATTCAATTTGAATAGTGATTAGTACACTGGGAGTTTTGATATAATAAGTCGTGCAAAGGGTTTTGACAAGGGAATAATAAAAAAATTATCTTTAAGTTTAAGTTATCAAAGATGCTGTTACGACTCTACAAATCACAAACTAGAAGCCTTCGATCAAGAATATGATCGAAGCTAGAAGCAGTAGATTGAACAGATCTTATCAGTAAAGGTTAAATAGAGGACAAGCCTATAAAGCGTTGTGATACCGAAAGACACAACCTTTTCTCCCTGGTTCGAAATAAGTATTCAAACATAGTCTGATGTCTGAAAACAATGACAACGAACTTAGGGTCGATATCTCATGGAAAAGTGTAGCGGTAAACATGATGACATCACTTAATAGACGGAAGAAGTTCACCCAGATTTACACCTGAATAACAACATGTTTGGGAAAACCTAAGACAAAGAAAACTGTTGAGTTTCGGATACTTACGTGTCTCGTTAGCGGAGAAAGGTTTGATGTTTTTCTAAGGAATTTAATATTGTGCGTCAAGAAAATTACAATGTAGGTAGTCAGTCAAGTGCGAACAATAGCATACCGGCATGTACAAACACCTTATCTTGACAAGTTTACTCATTTCGCAGGGTGATGGAACAAATATTGCTTTCAAGAACCTTGTTACTTGTTAGCGTATCTTCAAAAATAGAGCTGTTACCATCATTTTTACACGATATAGTACTTCACCGCTAAGCGCATTTTAGATAAAAGAATATACAAAATCGTAACAATATCATTTGATGAAGCTAATTCTATAATAAATGGCTCACGTAGTTAATGCACCTTTTCTTGCTTCGCTTTGTTGATTTCAAATAAGGAAGCAGACAAGGTGTGAGGTCTCCTTACGATAGTTTTCTTATGCGTGTATATGAGTGAGACATTATAATATTTGAATCATGAGGACCACTCAGGCAATGCAAAAATATAAGTCATTCATTATTAAAATATAAGAAAATTACTTACTTTGATTTGAAACCGAAAAGGCTCATACTGCCTCATACTATGGGTATTAATTGCACTTATAAACAACACTCTAATCAAGAAAATATTGCACAAAATCAATCATATCTCACTCAACGAAGCATCGATAGTGTTAGTTATCAAAATTAATGATATTGGAAATAATTAGATCAGGGCTTGATAAGGTTATATCTAAATGCAATTGTAACGCTGATTAACGCTTCTTTCATTTAAATTACAATTAAACGTTATTACTATGTACAACGCTATTTCCTAATTACAAAAAACAAAAAGTTTAAACCATTTTAAAGTCTATTAATGTAAAACTATCGTAATATGTAACGTTACAATAATTGTTATTAATTAAAGTAACGATATCACACTGATAGGAAATGGTTAGAAAGGATTACAAACTGTGAACGTGCGCACACGCTTTAGGAACTTGAAGCTTCTTATAGCGAAAAGAGACCAAATAAACTGGGTCGTTATAATAAAATACAAAAGCATTAGTAATATTACGCGTAACGTTAAAATCATAAACTTGAAACAATCTAGCGATACCTTAGTTGGCAGTGGTAACGCTATCACTGATTTGCAGGTAATTCAAGCCCTGATTCAGATAAGTACAAGTACTTAAATGATAATAGTTAGTTATTGTCAACGACATGCGAAATTGCAAAACGAAGAAAATTTTGGAAACATATTTCTAGGATCTAGAGGTTTCAAGATTATTCTGATGATACACCCCATACATCACACTCTATCAATCTGTGTGGATTCTACGTCATAAAAATATAATATTCATATCACACGTCTGCAAAAAGATAAGAATTAAAGATAATCTTGCTGTAATTTAACTACCTATAGGTACACAAATTGTCTGTATCAAACCTCTTTTGATTTAGTTTTTTACGAATTCTCGATAAACTTAGGTGAAAATATACAGGTGCGTACACCGTTTGCAGCACTATGTTATAATAAGCATGAGTCCATAAACAGAAAAGATTCAATGAAATGAACATCGGAAAAACGCCTTTCTATTTCATCGACTAGTGAAGCTGATTGAAGAAAAAAAATCATACGAACCGCGAACTCTCTCTTCCTGACATGCTACATAAACAACAAATAAACCGAATTGCTGCTCTCAGGATATCAAGAGAATCCAACGGGATTAAGATAAACAAATACACGTGATGGATTGCAGTAGGAACAAACAAGCAGGTCTGGGCATCGTCATCTCAAGAGGTGTCCAGCTGGCGCCGCCGCCAATCATTCAATTACGTGTACTTCTTGTTGCATCCCATGAATATACTCCAATTGTGGAGCACTCGAGCAACGTTACAAATTGCGCGAATGAATGTAGCGCATCATCACTTGCTTCCGCTTCATGCCCGTCATCCTGTCACGAAAACTTATCAGTCAACCATTTTGAAATCTGCTCGGCATTGAGGACACTCACAAAAGCAAAAATGGATCAATATACAAGTAAAATAGATAGATAAATACTGTTTTCGGTCGGGGCACATCTAAACGTAAAGTAGAATGGGGTGGCTCTTTCGGACTAGGCTTTCACTTTATTTAGTAACCTAATAAAACCTTTTTCTTATCGTAGAACTCAGTTAACGATATCAAAAAAGAGTTCTCGTCAAGTTTACGATGTCAAAAAAGAGCAACGAAAGGTAAGATCTCAAGATATGGTCAGCAAACTTATCAATCTTGATATGTTACGTCAGCGCTTCTTATAAATAAACTAACAAATAATAAGACGAGGGCTCGACTTTACTATCTTAAAATGTCACTCATTTTTGCAGGTTTAGAAATGATAAGTCTATAAACTTATTGCGCATTTAATTTAAATTGCTACAGTCAAAAAATCCCCTGCTCCCAATCCAGCTCCATTGGTCAAAACTACTTTTGACTGGTTAAGAGTTTTGACTGCAACATATACATTGAAAGCAAATAAATATAATGGCAAAACTTTATACTTCTCGACACTATCATACTTTGCGATACAATCCGTCACCACAATGGATAAACCTCTTAAATGATAAGTTTTTTGTTGATTTAAATAATTTTAGAAATCTGGGGCCGATAAGAATGAGCCTAATCAGTATTATTATCAGATTAGTTTAAAAAAGATACAGCTTCATGACAATACACGGAAAAGTCACTCATCACATAACATGACACTATTACGCAGAAAACTATCACTTCTTAGTATTCAATGAACCAATTCAATTATTCTTGACCTAGATCATTTTCAGGATTTAATAATGAAATATAACATATTATACCCATATTATAAACACCAATAAAGGTGAACATAAATAAGTACGTTTAATATGAAAAGGGAAAATGTTTATGGATGTGCCTAGAAAACGCTAGGGTGTGAAATTGATTTGCACGCGCTAACTGTCGGACAATGGGAATGGTCTGTGAGTAGAGGATCACGCGTGACGGCTCCGTTACGGCCATTGTGGAGCGGCCTCGTGCGGCCAGTCACGAATGCCTGGACACTGGAAAACCTCATCTCCATGTCTTTACATCTACACCCTTGTACCTTAGCCCATTGTCACATACTTAGCACAAATCGTTGAATAATAATATGTGCAAGATCCAATCGCTAAAACAATAAACAATACGTGACCTCGATGCGCAGGGTAATCATAAATTATAGGCTTTTATATTGCATTGACACGTCGGTAGTTACTCCGCAGACAAACAGAACGATAAAATTGATCTAATACTTCATTCATCAAATGGATACTACAACATTCATGGCGCTTTTCCAAAAGGCAACACACAAATAGCTTCAAGCTAGGTATAAAAAACCCTCCCGCGAAGAACCAGCTAACCGCAAACACGCCCTACCAAGGTTCAGAATAGATAGTGCAAAAGGAAACAATGACTGTGTGATCCACCATCCACCACCCAGCGTCCCACCCCATCCCACCGCCGACCCTCGACGTTGTCGCCTAAACGCTTAATATCGGCCAAGGACGCCGAGCGACATGCATAACGGAACATAGTCGCTCGGCTTGCCTGCACCAAAACTGACTTAGGATATGAGACACGCGAATGAATTAGCCGGTGAACATAACTGGGTCGTAGACCTACACAGATGGCCTAAATATATTATACACAAGAGGTAATAAAACACCTCACAATTGCAAATTATCAAACATCAATGCGGCGAAGAGTCGACTATTGATATACTGCACGGTACAAAATGGATGAGAAGCTGGTAGAGGTAGTAATAAATCTAGAATATACTTTTGATGCTAATCAATATGTTGCTTGTGTGTAATGTATTTACTAATTTAATTTCTTAATACTATATCATAATTTTCAAATTAAATACGTCGAGTTGATAAGAGAATAAGAAAAGTTTATACAAACATAGCCGTTTTGAACGTTCGTACAAAGATTAAGCCATCTTTGTAGTCGCTGTTCTCCTTTTATTATAACTTGGAGGGCGCATGGAAGGCGTTTTAATTAAATTACGTTGTAAAGGAGTACGGCAAACAAGCGAGATTTAGTTTGGAAGGCCAGCTCGGCGGAGGCTGTTCGAGTGGAGATAAGGACCCAGTAGGCGGAGGTTGAGGTAATGTACACAGCCGAGATAGGGAATGTTGCACAACGCAAATATTTGCGGCACGCCCGTCGTCCAACCTAAAGCTACCGACGAACAAACGTGTCCAGTGGCATGTAATCAATTTGTCGTGTTAGAATCTGTGTAAAAGAATGTTTTCATGTTTTTAATAAAAATCATAAATACTTGCTATCGGTATTGTAATGCTATTTTCCTTTTGTCTCCACCACCAGGACAGTAACATGCAAAAGTAATTTAGTTACTGATAACGACTCCCCATAACACTTGAAATTCCTCTCAGACTTTATATCCTTTATGCCAGGCACTAGCTGCTAATCATGGCATTGCTCACGCACGTGGTACCTAGATAAAATGTAGCCTACAGCACGCAAGAGTAAATACGTTAGCAATTTTAAAAATTCGCTACGTATTATGTAAACAATCAAAGTGTTTATATAAAATCTTTTAAAAAAGAGATAAGCAAACTTCATAATGCAGCTAATCCCAGTTGCATTCGTATTAAATTGCTAGCCTAGCGGTAACAAATTGGATTGCCCCTGACGAGGCACCGCTGCCGTGCAGGCAGTCCCTGCCTCTTCAAATTGAATACTCCCTAGTTCTAGCCCAGTGAAACTAATTTAAAAACATTTTCTCTCGTCGAGAAAAGTCCCTGCTACCCTGACTTATAAAAATGGAGTATCAATCAAGAACTTAGCCTACGGATCGGCAAGATAACCTATTTGAATTCAGCAAAATGTCTCGGAAAAGCGAACCAATACATGGATTCATAGAGTTCTTATGCTTAGTTTCCTTAAAGCTACTTAAGGAAACATTATGTCAAGTCCATAAACAAACAAGTATAAACGTCCATAAGTCAATAAACAGGAAGATACTAAAATACATTATGCTAGCGGCTAATAAACAGGCCTCTGGAATGATGTACTTTTTTCAAATTGATTAAAGATTTTTTCATTCCATCTATTCGAAAAGGACGACTTGGTTCGCCTTTATGTGCACCCAATGGTGGTGTTTTCTATAAGAAACTTTGAGCGGGCAGTAATGAGTTTTATTCCTCTTTAGGTGCGCCGCAATTATCTTTGCCGCGCACTTTTTGAATTTGGAACATCTTAGTGTTCAGCGCCAAAGAAATCCAACGCAATTTTTTTTAATAAAGACTGGCTTGACTTCTGAATAAAAAAAAATATCTCTATTCCTAATAAAACTGTAGGTAACAATAAATTTTCATAATTGCGAAAATGTTTCAAATGTAAATATAAGTTTTTAGTTGTTTTATTATTAGATACGATTTAATTTCAATTTAGTTGTCTTTTATTTTCTCATAGAGGGTGATGAAAAGTAGAGTGTATCACTCGGGCGCAAAATATATTTTTGGCTCGGGCGTAGTAGAATCCCTCGCTATGTTCAGGATTTTACTAAAGAATAAGAAAAGAAACTACTCTAGAATTTCTCACTTCGCTCTGGATTCAAAAAAACGCCCTCGCCGTAAAAAAATTTTTTTGCTCCCTTATGATACAATCTACTATTTGTGTGTTCCTTGATTATCTTCCTTTTTTATAAACAGTGTTGGAAAATGAGTGATTATCCCAAACCATGATTAAGATTCTATTAGTTACCAAATATATAATGACCGCTTCAAAGATGAATCACACGCAAATTCACCATTAGTTATTTACGAATATAAATAAAGATGTAATTAAAATAATTTGTTCTGACAGCTTCGTGATAGTCTGGAGAGATAAAACTTAATTTAAATTTATGGTTATGACGATCAATATAGAGATCTTGCATAGTTACTATTTTTAACTATTGCTCGTACTTTGTGGTACCCGTAATAGTACATTATGGTACTAGTGTGTAACATTGGTGATTACCGCCGAGGTGTTTTTATGAGCCGAGCCGTTAGGCGAGGCTCATAATAGAACAGAGGACGGTAATCATCAATACACACGTGTATCATACGACGTTTTTCAACACACTTGTGAATAAAATAACAATAAAAACTCATTTTCAACAGTGAAAACGAGTTGTGAAAAATGTTTCGCTATTGCGGGAAAAATTAATCAGTTTTCCTATGCGCGCGCATTGCGATCGGCCACAGACTATATTTCCGCGCCGCGCATAGGGTTTGCGGCCTATTCTGCCACGGACAAAATGGGGAATTTAAAGTTTTCTTTTATTATAGAGAAAACAAAAGTTATATTTGAGTGAAAGTTTTATTTATTAAACACGTACGAGTTAAAATTATCTATTTAAATTAGAAGTTGCATGAAATGAGCAAGCAATAGGAACATTAATTTATTTGTTCTATTGAACACGATCTTTTTTCTGAATAAAAACTTTTTAAAGAACAAAGCAACTCAACCAATAAAATTAAAAAAAAATTCTATTACTCACTAGTGAGTTATAGTAATGAAAAAGTCACAGTTTGATTATGGGTGTCATTATGTGCCTAATTGCGGTGACCATAGAGCCACTTTATGAGCAAGTGTGTTGAAAAATGTGTTTGCTATCGTAGACGTCAATGGTTAATCTTTGATTCTGTTAGTCATAATATCACTCGACAGAAATGTTTCTTGCATAGCAAATCTAAGATGAATTTGCAATATCAGAGAACACATATTACATATCCTTATGTGAAAAGTTATTTAGTGTGAAGAATAAGATTAAAAGCCATGCTGTATATATGCAAGCTAATAACACACTTACATAGTCGCAAATTAACTTCACGATCAGCTCTTCTTGCATTGTAAACGAGCATCGAAACCAAATTCTGTCTGCACGAGTCGCATTCAAAGTCTAGTTATTGAACAGTGTAACTTAGGTTTCGATGCTGGCCTTCAGTATGTAAAAGGGGAAACTCACTGCCAATGGAAAGGTCCAGTAATTCCATCTCTTAGCCGGTCTTTCAGCGAGCGCTGGCGCGAAGGCCCTGGTCCTGGGGGCAGCATGCCCGCCCCCGCCGGCACGGGGACCGTCGGCGGAGGGGCGCGCGCCGGCGACGACATAGCAACACCGGTAGCCTACCAGTCGGGCATCCACAACATCACACTGCACCTCCGATTCACTACTAACACCCGCTGCAACACAATACATACCAAAGCAACATAAATAAGCGAAGCGTATGCAAATTAAAACGATATACAAATAAAAGTTTCAAAAAGCATTGCTTTGTTGCTGCATAGGTTTCTTTCTACTAGCTTACAGCGCAGCGTAATGAGAATGAAAGGTTTCGTCAGGTATGCCTGGCGGTATGGTGTGATTTTGTACATTTTCATAAAGGTAAGTTAAGTATAGATTAAAATCCAGCGCCTACACGTTTCATTACTGCATCGAACGATGTTGGAAACAAACATAATTTAATCAGGCGCTTCTCACTCATATTGAACGTAGTTCGTATCCGCATGATTTGTTTCAAGGCGCGTCCAGTTGAAAGTTGCAACAGGACCGGAGTTTCTCAGATAATTGAAATACTTAGCATTGAACTTCAAATGAACGGAATAGTTTTATTCGTTTATCTCCTGTAGATGTTTCCTTTCTAGGTTAGCGAAAGATTTCCTGAAATAGGTATTACCTATTAAACTTACGAATATTTGAATTTTTACATGAACATCAACAGCTTTGAAAGCCTACATAGCATACTGACTGATACATAGAACTGTATATTTTTAATGGATATTTTTATCTTAATAGTTTGCATTTGTTTTTGTATTATACCAATAGGTTAAATAATAGGTTAACCTAGCAATAGGTACTACAGTAACGTAAGCAACGTAAACCTAAGGGGTAAGAAAGATGATTTTCAATTACGTAGGTACGTAGGTAAAAAAACCATTACGTAGCTATTATCACCGTACGTGCTTCGGAATATTGAAAAAATTGTGTAAATAAAATATAAAATAAACCTCGAACCGGCAGAATTATAATGATTTATTGTGCATGACTGCTAAGAAGTAGGTATTTCATATTCAATTCAATATTTTTTCAGAATGTTTGTATATCCTCACATTAACTCTTTGAGTATTTATCTAAATACTATACTATACTTACTAATAAATATTTTAGACAGAAAGAGGCTTTCTAGGTAAAAAGAACATTATTGTTATTCACTGAAAATTGCAATTTCAAATCAACGGATGACAAAAATTTAACCTAATACCAAAGTCAAGTTCAAGCTAGCAAAGCGAATTGAGACGGTAGGTAGTAGGTACCTAACTTATGTTTTCTTCGTTATATCAAATATCAACTAAACATAAAAGCAAATTTAAGATTGGCAGTGAAATTTTGAGTCTTTACAATATTAAATTATATAATTAAACAGTAACCTTCACAAAAATTGCAAATTGTGAAAGATCTACCCTTGACCTAATTTACCCGCTTTAAGTAGGTAGATAAATAACGCTCATAAATCTAGCAAAACAAACATTTCAGAGACTGATGATAACGTAGAACTAAGGGGAATAGAATAATTTGTAAATCTGATATCTATTGGCAGAGGTCAAGTTTACTGTAAATCAGGCTCGAGATTAAGTTTCGATGCGAATACACCGAAGCGGGCTGGGCGATGGCAAGAGGCGAAAGCGGGTATTGTATCGATCGGCCCTAGCCTCCGCTCCCCGCACGGCCCGCCGCGCCCGCCTTCCCAGCTCACCTTACGTAAGTCCAGCTGATCGCACCCACCCGGTAACCTTGGCAACGAGCCTACTTGCACGCACTCCTGACTCCTGGATGGTTTCCGCCAGTGTATCATTATTAACCTCTTCGCAAGAGTTACTTGAAAGTAACCTTCGATTCATACAATAAAATACAATTTGTAAGCCCTATTAAATCATCTACGAATTCAGAATATCTAGTAACTGCTATCTGTTCTTATCTTGTGAATTCTGTGGAATCAGTGACAGTATCTAGAAATATCATTCTTATAAGAACTCCTTCAGTTTCATTTCACTGGAAAATGGAGAAATAAGTACCTAATACTGAACACGGCCCAACTCGATTTCGTTGACCTGATTCCCAGCGGAGCGGTTCCGGTTGTACCTGTCCTCCAGCCGTCTCGCACGTAGACATGTTCATTTCCTCGAGCAAACCATCCCTTCAGCCGTCTAACAAAGTTATAAACAGAGTCCCAGCCACTGATATAATATGGATGTGTGGTCTAAGATCAGCTTGAACTACGACCCTTTGAGAGAAAGTCTTGTATAAATATAAATAAATAATGCTGGACATTTCACACAGCATCATCTAGCCCCAAACTAAGCTAAGCTTGTACTATGGTTGGTTACCATATAATATAGGATAACTGATATACTACTTATATAATTTTTTGTAGGGGGGTAGGCAGAGACCACGGATCTCCACTTGCTACGATCCTGACACACAACTTTTGCCTCATTCACTCTCATTACATTCTTCATACATGCTCGCCGGTTTAGGGTACTTTTGACCTGGCCCTTCTCCAAAATGTCGCCAATTTGATCCAAGAGGAGATCCGTGGTCTCTGCCTACCCCTTCGGGAAAGAGGCGTGATTTTATGTATGTATGTATGTATAATTTTTTGTTTTGTAAATACATACATAGTAGACATAGAAACACCCAGACCCAAGACAAATATCTGTAGATCATACAAACATTGGTCCCGCCGCGGGGATCGAACCCGCAACCTTCTGCGTCCCAAGCGGGCTTTCACCCACTGCGCCACAGAGGTCGCATTTCTTTCAAAGAGTCGTATACGCGGTAAATACAGGGTGTAACATTTAGAACGGTCATTACGGGAAAGTCTGAAACTATAAGACATACGAAGATCTGTTCTTAGGAACCTTGTCATCGATTTTAGTAAAAATGAAAACTGCATTCACACATTTTCAAAAAAACTTGTACTGAGCTCGGGAATCGAACCCGGACGTTTTGAAAAATGAAACTAACACTATTTTTATTTAGATATCGATTGTGTAGGTCTTAAGCAGTAATGTTACTATGAAACATGATGTCTAAAATTAATAAAGCATTGTTTTAATATCCTTTAGAGACAATTTTACGAACCTAAACGAGTTGAATGTTGTATTGAAAAAAAAATGGTAGTCATTTCGAACACATACTAAAATAAATTAAAAGATATTAAAACAATGTTTTAATTAATCTTAGACATCATATTTCATAGTTAAATTTACTGCATATGACCTACACAATTGTAAAGTCCAATTGTATGGAAGTAATCATTCGATGTTGTCGATATGTTGATGGAAACGAACTGTAAGTACATTATCTATGAATAATCTATTCGTTGACAACCAGATCACGTGACATATTTAAGGCACAAGTCAACCTCATACATTTTTGTACTTTTCTACCTTCGCTTTCGACAATCGATTGTTACATTGTCTACAGGCGAAGCAACTGAAAAAACGGATACGGGTAAAACTTTCTTCAGGAGGTGTGAGATAAGAAAGTAATATCTTGAATATTCTCGAACGATTCGTTATCGACTTATATTGACTTAGTTATGAGACTGATAGTTTGAATATAAAATTGATGTAGACTCATTTCAGTACTATTAAATCATTGTTTGTCATCTAGAGAAATTCTGTAACAAAAGTTGGTGAATGTCGGTATCACCGGGCATCCGGGTGCAGGAAGCGACGGAAGCAAGGGGGAACCAAGATTACAGAACAAAGTAGAACGAACAAAGCCTTTGATATGATGTACTTAATTTCTGCTCCGAGCCCAATCGTTTTTTTGTATACCTAGTTTGCAAACTAGCATAATTATAATTGTCTTATTTGCATAAATTTTGCATTATTGTTTTAAAATTATTCAATTCAATTCAATTTTTATAGAATCTAAATTTATTTAAAATATACAACAAAATGGACGCTTAAAAGCAGCGGAAGATTTGTATGACTCTCACTAGTATTGAACCTGGATCTCTGATTTTTGTACTTATTTTTGTGCCATACTTACATTACGTGGGACATGAGTGATTAGGGCAGCAAGTGTCGCATTATATTGGGAATCTGATATCTACTGATTCAGAGAAATTACTATTCAATTCACTTCAAGACATGATAGCAAATACTCAAACGCGAAGTCTGTTAAATATTTGACCAGTCGGTGCCGCTCGATACAAACGACCTTGCGTTCACAGCGCGCCTGCTCGTTGCCGAATGGCGCCCAACGTGGTACCAGCGATCAGCTGTTGTTGTCAACAATTCTTTGAGTTGAATTTATTACTTAGGACTTATTTATGTCGCTAAAAAGCTCAAATCCAGAATATTTAATAATCAACTTTATATATTTTTGCGTTATTTATTTCGAAACGAGGCGCTAGATCTATTAAGTACTTACTATTAAGTAGGTAATTGGTAAACTAATACTTGACACTAAAAAAATCCACTACATATAAAACAGTTTTACAACATTTATTTGATCTAATTCAGTTATAAACATTAAATACTACACTATGCAAAACATCTGGCATTCAAGTAGTTGCCTAAAATGGATATAATGAGTGATATGACACACCAGTTTTAGATAACCTAAAACAGACTCTCGGAGATGAATATTGGCAATCGATGGAATAAAGTAACATCTTGGTGAACATTTGAATGATCATGAATGATACAGTGCAGACAAGCGACTAATGTGGTCCATGCGTTTGCAACGAACCGAAGAGGTAGATCGGATATCATGTATGGAGATGCGCCGACGGAAGGTATCACGGCATAACGCACACGCGGTTACCTCGTTGGCCTGGAGCGTGCAACTGATCGGACAGAGAGAGGAGGGGAATTCCGGGGCGCAGGGGAGGGAAATGGGCGGCGCACTACGCTGGCACCCAACACGGGCCTGGCTCACCCTTGTAGCGCCTCCTTCATATAATCACAGAACGGTTGGCTTGACAGTCTCTACCTACACCTATCGTATAAACGATATATCGGAAAACTGACACAAAAAGACCTAAAAAATATTGCGACGCGGCTAAACACTATAGCAAAAGCATCGATGTTTTGCAAATGTTTGATTTTGTAAAATTTCGGATTTAAATTCTAGCTCTTACTTATTTAGCGCCTTACTAATAAACGTGGTGTAAAGTTATTTCGGATTAAAATAAGAATAACCATACATTTTGACAGTTTACACTCAGGAATAACTTTATACCACGTTTATTAGTAAGGGCCTTAGAAATTAATTGTAAGATTGGCTTCATAAATTTATTTTTTGTATTTGAATATGGATATACCCGGTGAACATATTTATGATTTACACACTTCAATCGTTAGAAAGATATGTACCTAGTAAACTAAAGTGAGAAACATCAGGTAGCGGTAAAAGAAAGCACTGGGCTTCACAATATAAACTTTCAGTCCAAAAGAGATCTAAAAGGAGATCATTTTACCTACTTACAGAAAAAGTTAGACACAAAATAAAACCAAGAGATCGTAGCAAAATAAATAAAGAATGCTGGACATCTAATGTTATTAAGTACCTATCTAGGTAATGCTGTGGTACCCCGGGCAGAAACTAATTCGTTTAGATTAAAGATACTCGTAGGTACTAGGTAGGTACCTAGTCCAAAATTAATTATTATGATTAATACTTTTATAAATAAATTTATAATGCCGCAATAGTTGTCATGTCACTCTAAAAATATACGGCGATTCGTAGTACGAGTACAAAGCGAAGTAACCTACCAATGAAATTTTCAGGAAATTCTATAAACTAGGTCGCATTTGGCATACTAGATGTGGGAAACTATGCAGGTGATAAATCGAACTACCTCTGCATTATGCACTTGCCCACCCATATACCTACCTTCTGTTTTGTTAGTTAAATGAAACCTAGGGTCCATACGTTATGTATTGTTGTCTCAATTATCTCAATCTCAATCGTCAGGTTTATATATATAAACTTTGATCAACAATCGTTTTTCTGCGCACACAATGTAGATAATCTCTTATTTTTTTATGAAAAATTATGTAAGAAAAAGTTGGTAAAACTATGTTACTACTATTACACGACTGTTAAGTAAATCTGTTTTGCACTGCCGATAAAATCATAATTATCTAAACATTCGTTACAATATTAGTAGGAGACGATCTCCTCAATGCTGGCCTTGACCTATTTTAGGTCCCAAAACAAAGCAGACAAGCAAACGGCTCAGGAAATTGGATACTGTACTGTATTAAGTAGGTACCTTAATACCGATTTTAGAATTACAAAGCGATGTACATGCCTTTAAATCTGCTAAAATGTTCCTGGCGACATTTTGGCATTCCTCCTTTATTGAAATATTTGAATTTATAAGGTAGGTTCTCAATGACACAAAGTTAGCCTCTCTAATGGTAATATTTTAAAGCTGAGTATGTGACCTTGCATTGAACTTTCTTAGAAGTGATTAAAGGTTTTGTTTTCGTTATCAACCAGACAACCCAAAACAATAAACTTCTAAAAGTCGTAATAATAATCAGAATACTGATTGGAATCGAATTTTGAATACTTACACATAGACTTGCAATTATGATAGGTCACTCGGGTACACGAGCGAAACCGTAGGTCACACGGGAGTTCTTCGCGCTTTCGGGAAAGTAGCAAGCATTAATCCATAGTTTAAGCCACCTCTAAATCTATTCAGCCGTTCAAACAACGTGTAGGAGCTACCCGTATAAATAGGTCCATCCATACAAACTAGTAATAGTAGTAGTAGTAAATGAAATTTTAATCATTAGGTAGTACATTTCCTTCCATTGCTATTTTCACAATATGTTACAAAGTACGAACGAGTGTTGTTAATTTATCTTAACACAATGATATCAGTAGAACAATGTGATTGACATCGATATTTTTGTTCTGGAATACAAAAATAATACGATAACAGAATGCCTACTTTCCTTTAGTGAAATAAAATCATAATGCTTTGGAAAATATATTGTTGCCTCGTGTGAGTCCACAGCTTTGTAACGTGGTAAAACGCGACTTAGATTTGCTCGAATACTGATCAAGATATTACATTCGATTCGATGTAACTTATGTAGTAGGTACCTATGTCTCATGATATGGGTTAGCCTAGATGGGTTTTTTTTTCGTAAGATTATAAGCATTATATTTCCTATTCCAGACTAGAATACAATCTACATTTGATCGAAGTTTAATATAAAATAAAATTATTATTTACAATATTTTATAAATAGCTTCAAGTAATAAACGAGTACACATAATCAATTAGTCCTAGTCAGAACAAACCAGATTTTTCCGATCATGTTTGTTTCAGTTAGAGGAAAGATACTAGTAGCACAAATAGAAAGATAACTTATTAGTAACAGAAAAAGCAGAGTAAATAAAGTCATAAGAGTCAGATAGAAAACACAGAGGGAACAATCTAAATGTCAAAACATTGTGAGCTCCTAAGGAGAACAAATAAATCGGAGGATTACATCTTTTATGTAATGTTTTTAAAAATGGGTTCTATGTAGGTACAATATTTTTTAGTTAGACAGAAATATCACGATTAGGTTAATAGAAGTTAGTTATTGGCATAAATCTCTATTCGTCATCATCATCATCTCAGCCCGGTAACACCCACTGCTGGGTATAGGCCTCCCTTCTCCTATGCCAGTCTCCTCTATCTTGCGCCTCTCGCGTCAGCACCCTCTGTCCTGCCGGAACCATGACCGCTGCCAGAATCAGGAATAGCAGGGCTGCTGGGGACTGAGGGCCGAGGTTTATTGGCATATATCATGAAAAAGGGGGGTTTTGACCTTAAAACGCCATGCTGGCCAATGCGTCTTGGCGAGTTGTCGTCAGAGCCTCGTTTGTTGGTCAGCAGGGTGCACCACGGGCCGGAGAGGTTGACTTGGGCGGCTTGATGTTATACCACCCCTTACACCCCAATAATAAATCTCTATTTGTAAATATATTTTAATTAAACTCAATATTAACATTATTATTATTTATTTAGCCATTCTCATCTCACTGCAGGGCAAAGGCTTCCACTCTTCAATTTTATAAACTCCAAACTCAACTTTTTTTACTTATTTTATTGGTGAATAGAATGTTGACCGCAAAACTAGAGACAGAGAGATAAACAACTTTGATTAACTTACCCAAAATTATAGTTGAAGTGCAAACAGATCACTTTAAAAAATATAACTCTTATCTTAATAAAAAAGTTCTCTGTAGCACTCTTTAAAATATACTAAAACTTCTTAGTAATATTCTAAGAATAGATTTTAGATTTTAATAACAAATAATAAAAACAATGATTTTCGCCTTGTACCAATAGACTACCATGTCTGTCAACAACAGAGTGAAATGAAAAACATACACTGATAACTGAATATGAGTTAGATAACCTTATATACTCAGATAAGGTATAATATAAATCTGTTTAAATAACTATGATTGGTTTTAACTTACTTGTTTATACTTACGCTAAACTCAGTTCATATTTTTTGTAATTTAATGCCATAATAAAAGAATCAGAGGTAGTTTTGCAATCCGTTGCAATGCCGTTCAATCTTCAATGCTTGCTCTAGCTCTGGGATAAAAAAGAGTAAATTGACAACAGTGCCATAGCCCACTGTTGTCAATTTACTCTTTTTTATCTAATTATTTCTTCTACTAAGCAATGTTGCATTGACTTTTATTTTCAAAAATGATTTAAAGTAATATATTGTTCAGAATAACCTTTCATGGTTATTAGACAAATGTTATTCATGGTATTTCTCCTACTTTGTTTACCTACTCAATAATAGCTATAACAAATGAAATTATGATATTTCAAGATAGGTATGATAGAAAACCATTTTTTTTCAAAGGTTTATGTATACCTAGATTCGTTGAATGAAGTGTACCTAGATGTTAAAAACATGTTATAAATATTTATGTTAATAGTGGTTTAGTCTATTGACATTAAAGTACCTTCTTACTTACTAATATGTTGATGATAGGTACTTATCCATTCATCTAAACTACAGTATACATTGAGCTCGTGTATGCCGCCGGTTCTTTGTTGCTTTGTTCTTACCATAATCTACTGGAAACTGGTTTCTAGTGACACATACATAGAAATCTATAAAGTAAGCTAGTACTACCTACATAGCATTTTACAAAAGTAAAATTGGTTTTACTTACATGATGCTTCACTCCTTTACGGCAAAATCACGATATTTAACGACGTAAAAATATCAAAATCAATTTTTCCGTGAAGCTAGACGATCGGACCAGCACGGCGCCGCAAGTTACGCACTTGTAGGCTTTCGTCGTTCGTAAGAGTCAGTCAATCAGAATAGAATGGAGAAGCCCGGCAAATTATTAGTAAGCTGGAATTAGTTGTACCACTTTTTTTAAGAAAAGCAACGATTAAAATATTTTCAATCATTATTATTTACCGATTACAGCAAAACGTCCGTGAAAAGTTAATCACATTTATGCGAAGAGTTATTAGGAATGCAGTTTTTTATTTGATTCGACACGGTTAGCACTTTATCGCTTTAATCCACATGAATTCAGTCTGATAGTAATCACAAATTCACAATACCACTCCATTTATTTGAAAAACAAGAGGCGTTTTCTATTTCTACCTAGAACGCCGTTCTTTCACTTCTTTCTTTCTTTCGCGCATTCGCATCTGTCATTTTTTTCTGCGCTTCAATCAAGGTCCAATCAAATCAAAACCAAAACAACGAATCAAAACATAACGTCTAACGCCATCTGTTGGCCCTTGGTTAGAAAAAATATATTTTTGTGTTGCTATAGAAGAAAATTAATTTGAAAATCGATTACCTTACCTTCACTTCACTTGATCGATTAATTGAGTCATCAACATCACCGTAAGTTTTAGCTTGGGAAATTATAACTATCCAAAGCCATTAGAAACCTACGGGTTCTGAATGTCAATACAACTCGTCACTGTCCGTACCATTTGATTGGTTAGGTAGGTATAATATACATAATAACTTACTAGTATTACCTGGCACCTAGTATTCTATGGCACTCACAGACGTGCTAGGGATACTGATGGCACTACAGCGTCCCGTTAAGTGTAGTAGGCACAGGTTGCCTCCTGACGCTGTTTAAATCATCTAAAGATGTAAAGGCCTCAGTTTTATTATCTGCTTAGGCACAAAATATAGATGTTCCTGTGTAAGGTATTAATAACCCTTTTACCCTCTCTTCGGTTTAAAACACAGACGAACTAGGGATTGGTTTGAAATAGAGGATGCTATAGGTAGGAATATATTTGGCAAAATCATGCCCATGTGCAGTCATATTATGCTAGGTGGCTACCAAGGCAGAGTGCAATGGGCTCATTGCACTCAGTCTATTAAAAAACTGAATTGGATAGGTAAGTAACTCATGATAATTATACCTACAATTCTAAAAAGTGGACAGGTAGAGGTAGGTAGGTAGGTACATACCTAGGGAATAGGTTATTGTAGGTAGGTAAGTAGGTACTCGCCTACGATACCTTTTTTTTTACGGATAGAAAATCTGCTCACAGACATCCAATTATGTCGAGGGAACGTAATTGGGGTGTGTGGGGTTGTCGAGCACTCGACGACTAGCCGATGGCCGGCCTCTATGCATAACGAGGGGCTCCGGGATCTCCTACGGAAAGCACGCGGTGCCCCTCTCGCATTTTGCCTTGAGCACAATCCCGGTAATGGCACCCACAGCCACGCCCGGCAACCACACACGCGGCTGTTAAACCACGTGCGTGGAGCTCACGACGACACTTACCACACAGTGTCACCGCCCTCCCGGGATCTACATGATGAGCAGCCAGAGCCCTCACTCCGACCACCCGCAGACCCGAAAAGTCTCCTGTTGGGCAGGGGATACCATGGGGGGCAAGCGGCGCGGGGCTGATGTTGCCAACAACCCGTTCCCGCCTTCCATCCCGAGCGGGTTCGGCCTCGCTCCGAACCCACTCCGCGGCCTCGTCATCCAGACCATACAAGTGACTGGTGCAAAGGCAAGTCAGTCAGTGCCTATCCGACCGAGTCGCCAAGGCACCCACATCCCATGATGCCGGGCAAGAGTAGCGAAGGCGGCGATATTGCGTACCACGCACTCTCCAGAGGAGGTATCACCGCCTTCCACCTCTTCGGTGTTCCGCCGCCTACGAGCCTACCAGCTCGTCCTTACTTCATCAACTGCGCCCTCTGCGAGTCAGAGGGAAGCGCGGAGAAGCTACCCCTTTCGTCAAAACGGCCGCGAGGACAGGGAGAGCGGCAACAATACACCGACACTCCTCTTCCACTGCGGCCCCGCCGCCAGCGCATTAGACAATGCGCCACCGTTTGGTCGCGGAAGATAGGGCGAGCGGCAACGAAACACCGACACACCTCTTCTCCCGCGACCCCACCCTCCTCGGACGCATGCAGGGCGTCCCCGCCTGGGATTCCTTTTAGCTTCACCGTGTCTCCCTCACGGCTACTGAGCCCTCCCATCGCGACAAGATTGGAATCCATCGGGGGGGCGCCTACGATACGATACCTTTTTTTTTTTTTTTTTTCTCGCTGGGAAAAATGCATTACGCATCCCCTCCGCCGGGGGGCGAGAGGGGTATGTGGGACTCCCGGGGACTCCCGGTATACCCACTAAACGACCCAGCGTCATTCCGGCGTCGCCTGGAATGGAGGGGGTCTGGGAAACCGGCACAGCCTTTACGTCCAGTCCCCTTCTGGCGATCCCCGCCCTTAGGGCGGCCCCGCGTCGTGGTGAGTTGTGCAAGGCGGACGAAGGTGCCCCCGCACCTAGCGTCCGCTACTCACCACCAAAGCTCTTCGCTCCCTTCGTCCACTGCGCACTCTAATGAAAGAGGGCGTGGAGAAGCCTCCAAAACCGGCCGCAGAGGATAGGGAGAGCGGCAACGTAACACCGACACTCCTCTTCCACTGCGGCCTCACCGCCGACGCATCTTACGGTGCGCCACCGTTGGGTCGCGGGAGATAGGGCGAGCGGCAACGAAACACCGACACGCCTCTTCACCCGCGACCCTACCCGCCAGACGCCACCAGGGCGTCCCCGCCTGGGATTCCTATTGGCTTCACCGTGGGCCTCCAAACCACGGTTACTAAGCCCCCCCATCGCGTCAAGATTGGAATCCATCGGGGGGGACGATACGATACCTAACACAAGGTATGTAGGTATTACCTTCTCAATCATAATTAACACACATTTAATAACCGTACGTGATTTTATGGGTCAAATGTAAATGTTGTCTTGCCGATAAGCCTGAATTTCCACCAACAATTCAATTGTCTTGGCTAAGTGCTTAGTAGGTATTGTGCAAGAGCTCTGGGTATAAAAGCAAAATCAATAAAACAATTTTTTAATTCCTAAAACAGCCCTAAAACATGGCGTCAAAGGTTATTTTGTGTTTCGCGATATTCCTGATCCTAAGTGTAAGTTTTCATACTACCTAAGTATTAGGAGAGATTAGATTATTTTTGTTTATAATACCTGCCTAAGCACCTTCAATTTTGATTTATAATTTCTACGTTTTCTTACATATTTCTGAATGTGCCATTTAAAGAAGGTATTTATTATTATTTATTACCTACTTTGAATCTTACTTACGAGACCTGAAAAATGGAGGTACCTACCTAGGCAGGTAGTAGGTAAGTAGGTAGGTACCTACCTAGCTATCTACATAATATATTGTTTTCTGTTTGGTTTTCTGCAAAGGTATTTTGTTACGTTAGTGTTGACCGCTATCTTGTTGTCCTACAATTTTTACAGGAGAAGCAAAAACATGTTTTCATTGATAACTTCACAAATTTTGCAAAATGTTAGGCAAAGTTGTGCGCAAAGTGTGCAAAGTGGTGCACGTAAAAAAAAGATGCGCAGAGTGCGCACAGTGGTGCGCAAGGTGTGCAAAATTGTGCACAAAGTGGTGCGAAGTGGTGGGCAAAACAAAATGACAGAAATTGACAATTGTACCAACTTCGTTCCAACCGAGTGTTCCACGACACACTCACGTACTTTTTTTTTCTTAAAATATTCGTAGACATTATAGTGAAGGTAATACTAACCCAAGTATAAATACACTAAGTACAATGACATTTGCTTGCCTACTTATGTTGAATGCGTTGATTGACTGCAAGTTGAGTTGTTTGAGTCAAGTCAAATGCGCGGCAGTGTCACCCTGCGCCGCCGCGACAGACCAGTGCTGCAGTGGAGTGTTGAAGCGTCCGCCGTAGCGATATTACCTACGTACGTCCATGAAAGATGTATTTCTATGTGAACAGAGCAACACTGCTACCTTGCTCAGAATGAGCGCGACAGGCAGCACTGCTGCGCGGCATTGCAGCGACAGCACTGTCGCGGCAGCATTGCTGCTTGCTGCCGAGTTCGGAATCATACCTTAATGCTAAAATTGTATTTTCATTGTTCTAGGTGTGTGCTATATCCTGTCAATACCCAGGATATGGCTACCAACAACCCATAGTGGTCAGCAGGAACCGTAACAATGACCGTGACTTTTTATACCCTCTTCTTCTACTGTTCTGCCTGGGAGGTGACGGTTATGGTGGTTGCTACTAAAATTCCAAGATAAACCTTCAACTATTGGGTCGGTAGGTACCTACCTACCATATCAACGTTTGCCCTCATTATAGGGTGTGTCGTGATTAGTGACCCTAAGCACCATTTCTTAAAAATATAGGTATTAATACTAGCTGGTAGAGTCTGGCAAATGAAAGTAGACCCTGAAAAAGGCGGCGTTATGGGGTTACACGCTTATATTTTTAAATTTGCCGCCTCTTTTTCAGGGTCTACTTTCATTTGCCAGACTCTACTCGCGTCTTCGTCAGCTAAATAACATAGGCAGGTACTTTAAAACCTGTCAAAAGAATCGGTAACTCTAAGCAAGAACCTCAAAAACTCTTAACTTTAATAGAACCTTTCAAAACTCAAAATAATCTCGATCTCCCTCCGCGCTCGGCCATAGAAGAAATGCCACCTAGAAAACTTTTGAAAATGCAGTTTTGACCTCGGCGATATAGACGGCGAATAGGCGAAAGCCAAGAACAACATATTTATTAATACACAAAAATTGTTCTTACGAATATATTGATGAGTGGGAATATACATACATACCATGTTTATCATTAATTTTAAAATAATTAATCATGCGAAAAAATAATGAAAAAATCTAGACTGCAAAAAGTGGTGGTCCGACGGTCACCCATCATCATTATGGCCACTCCAAGCGTCGCATACGCTTAATGTTGTTCCCCATACAAACTTAGAACCCGTATTTTCACTCCTCCATGATTATTTTTGAAAAAAAAAGTAGCCTATGTCCATCCCTCATCTTTACCCATGCCAAATTTTAGCTTTATCTACTTTCACATTTATAATATTTTAAGTACCTATAGCTTTATACCTATACTTATTATCTACTTACCTTGGGCTTATGCCCAGTATATGTATGAGTATGGACATGGATAACTACAAAAGTGCCAACATTAAACGTAGACACATATTACCTACTATGCTTTTTTCCGTAACATAGTAGGAAAGGCAGAGTTACCGATTCTTCTTGTCGATGATCGATACTTCGATAAGCTTCCTAGATTTTTCGTTATGGCAGTACCAATGTAGCACACACAGAAAAAGTCAGTCAGTGCATATATTTTTAGCATGGGACTCAGTTCAAACTTAAGAAAAAAGTCGACAATACATTTTTTTTCGCGTCAAAAAGAGGCACTCCAAATACAATGCTTTAAATCTGATATGCCCCCAATCAAAATTATTTGACGTATCTAGATATTTTTTTTTGTTCCGTCACTATCTACACTATGTCATGTCAGACAGATTCTGAAATTGAAAGGGCGACGAGCGTGATGGGTTTTGGAATTTATTTTGTAAAAATGTTGTAACACAGCAATTCATTTACAGTTAGTTACTGACGAACATGTTCATTCTAAGTACCTCGTTGTTTGTGAAAAATGGATATCAAATGTAATTTGCAAACCTTTTTGAAAGTGCATAAATCTTATCGTATTGATTAGATTTTATCAAAATAGTTTCTAATCAGAAGTCCACCTATTTCTCCTCCACCACCCTCTTGATATGATTCTGTAAAGTCTAAACGAAATGTCTAATACTATCTGCAACGGAGATGATGAGACATTCCCACTCCATGAGTGTGTGTTTACTGGAGACGTACGCAAGCTTTCATCTCTGCTGAGGCTCAACGATGTGACACGGAAGGACAAGCACGGCAACACTGCACTGCACCTGGCGGTGATGCTGGGCCGCAAGGAGTGCGTGCAGCTGTTACTAGCTCACAGCGCGCCCGTCAAAGTCAAGAACTTAGCCGGCTGGTCACCGCTCGCAGAAGCCATCAGCTATGGCGACCGCCAGACCATATCGTCTCTCGTGCGCAAACTCAAACAACAAGCGCGCGAGCAGATGGAACGTAGAAGACCAGACCTCATCAGGGCACTTTCCCAGATACAAGATTTCTACATGGAGCTAAAGTGGGATTTCCATTCTTGGGTACCCTTAGTGTCAAGAATACTGCCATCTGATGTGTGTAAAATTTACAAAGCTGGTTCCAGCATCAGATTAGACACCACTTTAGTTGATTTCAGTGATATGAAATGGGAGCGAGGAGACATATCTTTTATATTTCAGGGAGAAAAGCCACCTAGTGAATCACTTACAGTATTGGACAATAAAGCCAAGGTATACCAGAGAGTGCGCTATGAAGAAACAGAACATGAAATAGAAGACGAGGTGGACATTCTCATGTCTAGTGATATTCTGGCAGCTCAGATGTCAACCAAGGGCATATCATTTGCAAGAGCACAATCTGGATGGATATTTCGCGAAGATCGTAAAGAAACAGTAGCAGGCTTATACAAAAGTGATATTTATACCATAACAGGCTTAGTTTTGGAATCAAGAAAGAGGCGTGAACACTTGTCAACAGATGACTTACAAAAGAACAAAGCAATTATTGAAAGTTTGACCAAAGGCAATGCTCATAGTCTGGAGTCTAATGGAGAACCTGTACGGCGAGCCTCTCTGAACCCACCCCCTGAAAGTAGTGTCAACTGGCTCACATACATATCAGCGCCTCCTGGCCAATACCCAGGTTTGGGCAGAGACCTTGTTTACAAGGAGTCATCCAGGAATTTCCGAGCCACACTTGCTATGAGTGACGACTTTCCCCTGAGTGTGGATATGTTACTGAATGTCTTGGAGATCATTGCTCCCTTCAAACACTTCGCCAAGTTACGCCAGTTTGTTGCTATGAAACTGCCCAAAGGATTCCCTGTCAAAGTGGACATACCAATTTTGCCGACAGTGACAGCCAAAATAACATTTCAAAAGTTTGATTTTCGTGATGACATAGATCATGAACTCTTTATAATTCCTGAAGATTTTGTTGAAGATCCTTTACGGTTCCCAGATTTATGACGTTTTGATATTCTAACACTGTTTGAAATTAGTGAAAGGCCCATGTGGCAGTGTGAAGTGAAACGTACCAGAGTGAAGAGGGTTGCCAAGTGCCGGGCCGCAGTGCGGGCCCAGCTCTCTATTGAGTTCCCCATGTTGTTTGGTCTGGGCAGCTCCTACTCCAGTCACTGCGTCCTATATGTAGAGTAACTAAATTTAGATTAAATGTACCTTGTATGGCAAATGTTTGTGTAGTATGGTATGTAAGTTTGTGTAGTATGGGTACTAACAGTGTTAGAATGGGTTAAGAAAAAAAAAATACTTTCACAAACAACTGATAAGGTTTCTTTAGATGGGTTGTTCCCAGTTTCCCTACTGGCATGTTCCTTAGGGGAGAAAGTTGAAGAGTATTATTCACAAGCTGTATAATGTGCCCGCCAGTATGTGTTTTAGCAATTATGTTATTATAGATTTTTTATTGTTTTGTATATCTACTAGCTAATATTGTTTTGTTTCTGTGTTGCTTTGAAGAAAAGTCAAAAATTGTGATGATTTAACAAAATGGTAATCCAGAGTTTTTATATTGTTACTAATGGTAAATTGCTCACCTTTGAAAAAAAATTGTATGCAAAGTATGGTTTAAAAAAAATATTTATTTTAAAGTAAGTTTTAGAATAATTTTATATCAATGGTAGGTACAGTTTATAAAACTCTTAATTCCATAAAAAAGACTTGTTTAACAATAAAATATCTACAAAAGTAATTCATATAGAATAAATCTAAGGATGTTCATATCACACACTGGTGTATCTATTTGAACTACTATTGTTTTGTTCAGGTTTCTTTATATCATTAATATACAATTACAGTATTTGTTGGCCTAAAACTTGGCTCTATACAAAAGGTACCTGCATATTTATCACCGTCATAAGAAATATAAATAATACTTCTGTACATAAATTTGGCTCATTCATAATTGAATTCATAAAAATTGCTAATCATTTAAAGTCCTTGTGCCTTGTGAGTAGATAATTGTAGACTGGTTGATAGAATTTGAAAGAATAAAAAATGCATGGATATCACTTTCTAACATTTAGTAGTTCTGCATAAAGAGGCTATTTTTAAAATATAGCACAAACCTATTCCATATTTTTTTCTCAAAAAAATGGATAAAACTTGTGCTATGTTGGAATTTAGCATTGAAAAAGTTACCTCTAAAATTGTATTAAGGGAAAATTTAGTTAAAATGTTTGTACACTTTTATTTTCTTGTAGCACTGTAAATGTATTTCATCTAGGATATAATTGGGTAGCATGGAATTGTAGTGATACGTAGTTCATCAGCTGTAGTTAGACACTACAAATATCAGAAAATAGTAGGACATTTGACAATAAAACCCACCTCACGGTTTGATTATGAATTTTATTGTAAAGTTTTTCTTGCCACTTTGTATTATGTACCTACATCCATTATTAGACAAGGTATGAGCTGTACACACTTAAATATAAAATGTTTTAATAAAACAAATTAAAGTACATTAAGTTTTTCCTTGGCTAAACAAGTACCTAGCAGGTAGGTATTTTATTTATAGGGCCAAGTTAAAATCCATAGACCATAAAAAGCTGGCCAAAGTTGTCTCAATTCAGTTGTACCTGAATATTATTACATTTCTCAAACTCAGTAAAAGCCTAGCAAAATAAAAAACTTTGTAGGAATAAATGCAAATTTTATTGAAGAAAAAATTCTAAAAACTACAGATTCAAACATCAATCAGATAGGAAAGTTAGTAACTAACCACGACTAACACAAACTCTTCGTGCATTACGAAATTACTTTAACGCTAATTAGTAACAGTTATGTCAAGCTCCGACAACACCGCGACCTTAATTTATACGTCTGTTGGTTCTACTATCTGTGGCAAACCCAAATTAGTTAGACATGCTCATTAAATTCAGGTCTAGTAGGTAATAAGTTTCCTCCCATCCTACTTGGGTAAAGCATAAAACTGCGTACAGTTCGCCCAACGGATCTAGGCATTCGTGAAGTTAGCCGTTTGTCTGCGCAGTGAACTTTTTTTATACAAAATTGTGTTCTGCGCAGACAAACGACTAACTTCACGCATGCCTAAATTCGTTGGGCGAACTGTATTTGGATGTTCGGCATGCTTAAGCAAACACAAGCCACGTTAAATTAAAATGCGTTTATATACCCCTTGCTAGAAGCTAGATGAGAAAACCATTACGATCTTTACGAGTTTAATTAAGATTTATCGATATGACTTGCGTCGCGAAGTCGTGCTTTGGGTCATCATGGGCGTCGACTCGTCCAGTCCCAGAGTCACCACGCGAAGGGAAACCGTCGATCGACGAGCTGGAATAATAAGAACCATGAACGCACCTACCTTGGTAACTAATTTCACGGCATTATCATTTAGTCTGCCGAAATTAATGAGAAACGTAAACCTAACATAATGTGGGTATTTTCACCAATTCCTTCACATTGCTCTATCTATAATCATCATCGCTTACCTGTTTCTGGTATATCGTCGATCAACTGAAACAAAATAGAACAAGCGATTAATAAATTATCTATTCACATAACATACTCTCTACCTTCCGTCCGCGGCTTTACTCGCATGGTAGCAACATTTTAAGAACTATTTTTAAAAACTACATAGGCCTTTACATCTAAAAATAAATAATGCTGGACTTTAAGAGCCAATTTTTGAGTTTGGAATATTTGGTCCTAGGCTAGGACCGTTTTAACGTTTAAAAAATTGGCCCTTGAAGTCAGAAATAGTGGTGGGAAGCATCCGAATATTCATCAAAGGAACACGAATACGGCCCCAGAGGTGGCATCACGTGTTCGAGAACGAGTTGCAGTGTCATTTTCTCATAATAACTCTCGACACCGTCTGATCCGATACAAGAAACAGAGATAAGACGTTTCGCATACAATTTGCATTATCTCATTTGAATTTTATTGTTGGTCGTTTCTAGTGGCATACCTACTAACTACATTAAGTTCGTATGAGTATGTGGCCAACTCTGGTGACGGAGTTTTTAGGCTGCCTTAAGGCCTCCGTCATGCCGGGACCGACAATTTAACGTGCCCTCCAAAGCACGGAAGCGCTCAGATGAAAATACCACTAGCGGTCACCCATCCACTTACTGGCCGGTCAGAACGTTGCTTAACTTCGACGATCTATCAAGAACGTCTAAGCAAGCACGACCACGAGCGCTTACTACTAACATAGCTTTATGTATTCTGTGCTAATTGCTAATAGTTGTCGTTCGTAGCTTTTTTCATGGTGTTTTCTTATAGGTACTTGTAAGTAGGTATACCCGTACAATAATTTATACTGTACAATTTATTCATCGTTAGTAAATACCTACATACTTAACCTACATAACATCAAAACTGTACCTATTGTACTTAGATCGAAAGATAAAACTTAAATTTATACTCTTAATTGACCTGTAAACATACAATTTACCAATAAATGGATTATTACTGATTATTACTAAGTATTTTTATTTCTAAACTAGGGGGTGCCTTTAACTTTAGGGAACTTTTACCTAAAATACAATATGCACAACCGATCTTTAGCTCTCTGAAGTTAGGGGCACTAAACGATTGCGCAGATTTTTGCGAGATAAGACCATGCAACAAACTAAGCGAGTGAGCGAGGCAGCTATACAACGCTGTCTTCGTCTTTTAGGCGTCATCCAAAATGGGTTCTGCGCAGCTACTTCAGAGAACTAAAGATCGGCTGTGCGTACTGTACCTCTGTATACAATAGAACGACATGAGTAGTTAGCCGAACCGCGCGCTCAACCAAAACGGCTGTAATCTCAAGTGACAATCGTGATTGCTTTCATACATAGAACAGATAAGATAATATTGTAATTAGGTGTTAGATTACATACAGTACAATATTATCAAAGCGACTTTTGCTTTTTATAGTAGAGTTTTGCATGTATTAACGAACTGTTAAACTGATTCTGATAAAAAGTAAGTAAATTCTGATGAGCAAGTAGTAGAAAGTCGTGCGCGCAAGCTACTACTTTTAATTTCTGTCGTTTCCATATTTCCCGGCAATTTTACTTAAAAGGCATGCCTCGTAATACACACACACAGAAAGTCAGTAGGGGTAGGCGACGACCATAGATTTATATGTAAGTACCTACTTGCTACGATCTTGACACACATCTTCAGGTTGCCTGGAAGAAATCGCGATAAGGCCGCCCATTATACTAATTTCGAACGTGTTTTATTTATGTGATGTTTTGTTATTAATTGGTGTACAATAAAGTGTTAATTCATTCATTCATTCATTCTTTAGCTTTACTCTCCTAGGGTACAACCTTCAGCTCACCGGTTTAGGTTACTTTTGATCTGGACCTTTTCTAATCTATCAGCCCACATCCACCTTCTGAAAAAGTTGCGTGAAAATGAAGAGGTCTATTTGGTAGGTAAATAGACCTTAATTTTCACTCCACTTTTTACGGTAATGAGCCAGTGCCATGGCAGTGTCCGTTAAAAAAAATTGTCCTGTGTGTAGGTAAAAATCGAACACTAAATAAAAACTGTATTTAATAAATAAATAAATAACGCTGGACTTTTCACACAGCATCATCCAGCCCCAAAGTAAGCAGAGCTTGTGTTATGGGTACTAGAATTACTGATAAACTACTTATATACTTTTTGTTTGTAAATATATACATATTATACATAGAAACACCCAGACCCGGGACAAATATCTGTAGGTCATACAAACATTTGTCCCGCGGCGGGATCGAACCCGCAACCTTCTGCGACGCAGGCGGACCTTCGCCCACTGCGCCACAGAGGTCGTCAAATAAATTAAAATATATAATATTAAACACTAAATTAAACTTACAGCAGTCTCTTGAACCTTAGGCGCGAGACTTCTACGGAAGGCAGCTAGTCGCTTGGTGTAGCCGCTTGCGATGCTGACGCCGCTACGAACAGATTCCTCCGAGCTCGAGAATACCGTTTCTGAAATTATTTGTCTTCTCAATAACAGGACATAAGCATTAATATACTAAGAACTTGTGCGTCGCAGTACGGAATTGCATACAGAGAATACTGAACGGCACGAACTTATTTATTTAATTTGAATTGATACGGTGACGCTCCATTTCCTAGTGGAGTGCTATCTTAAGCTGACGAATTATGTGTGATATGACCATGAGCTGAGAGGATGGTTTATGTTCTAGGCATGCCTGAGTTTATTTAATCTCAAACAGTTTCCATGGCAATATAAATACGCAACGTAGAATCCTGACGCTGTGCCGCATCTAGCAAAGATCATCGAATGCTCATAACATACCATCAATTTCTGCTCCGGTTGTTACTCCTTTCGTGTGAGCAGAAGTGTCGGCAACAATCCTATAAAATATTGTTAAGTTAAGTTTTATATTATGATACTCGTAAGTTGTATGCATCATGAAATTTAAGGTGAAATTTATCTATCTGCGCCGCTACCCACGTTCCCTCAAGAACTTCCCTTGTCTGGTAAAAATAGTAGTATTAAAAGTTAATCCTGGGCTTCAGCCACCTGTATAACATCATCTAAATTCATTCAGCTGTTTCAGCGTTGAGGACCAACAAACATCAATCAGAAGAAGTGGGATGCTTCATGGCTAAAGGCAGTGCTGTAACCCCAAAGAATGACATTGAATGCGAAGCTTACTTCTGTATAAACATTTGCAGTCGCCGCTGGTGGCGTGACAGATGGCGTTGTATATCAGTAGAGGCGACGAGGGCTGTAAAGTGTCCCTGCATTGCCGGCGCCCCCGCACATAAGTCTGCGAGCGAGTGTAAAGCGTTGCTCGCTGCTTCTGCGTAGTCGCGGACCCATATCGCCATCTATAGGAATATTGTGTTTATTTTGAACTTAGAAGCAAGGGATAATCAAACAACATTTTAGTCAATCTGCACAAAACGTCTATACAAATTGCACAAAGAGACTATCACAACTGCACAAAAACTAGCAAAACTGTTTTTGTTTAAGTGCACAATTTATGTTTAAACTATCTCAGGATAGTTTATCTGCACAATTTATGTTTAAACTATCTCAGGATAGTTTATCTGCACAATTTATGTTTAAACTATCTCAGGATAGTTTAACTGCACAATTTATGATTAAACTATCTCAGTTTTTCTAGTTTTTGTGCAGTTGTGATAGTCTCTTTGTGCAATTTGTATAGACTTTTAGGCATCACACAGAAAATCCTTTAACCACATTAAGTTATTTTCACGACCCTGGTTCTGAAGATCTATTTATTCTTCGTCGTCAAAACGATATTATTTTTAAGCAACTTCAACTTTTTCAGTTAAACTTGCCTGAAAAATGCGCCAATCGTCGACTCCCTCGACTAGCTTTTGCGCCCGTCTCGAGTTGTGTCTGATGACGTCACGTGCGTTCTGCAGTCTGCTCTCTTGGCGGGACATCCTCTCACGGGCGCTCTCTAGCTCATTCTCAGTTTCTGACCTGAATATTATAATTATCCTTGAGTGATTCTATGTAGATAAGGTGGAGATTGTGCTTTAAGAATGCAAACCCTGCTAAAAACGTGAATTAAATGCGAATTATGTACCTACATATTTGCATAATGTTAAGGCGCATGATGATGCTGTTGATCTATTGTGTACTGTAGAAAACCGCAATTATTGTATTCAGAAAACTTACTAGAACAAACAGTGTGGTGAAAGGAAATGCGCTCATTTTTGGTGCATTAATAAAACAAGTAGGTACGGCTCAGGATTGTGGGGTGTGTGTTGAGGGAATGGGGGGGAGTCTTTGCCCAGCTGTGGAACAAAAATAACTGGGGAAAAAGAGTAGTATGAAGTGCAAAAGTGCGTATTCCGTATTGTGCTTGTTGTACCTACTATGATATTCTCTGTACTAACTCTCTAGCCGTAAGTTGCTTGCATTTATCAACGAGCATGGTGAGTCGGGAACTGATATCCGATACAGTTTGCTCGACGGCCAGTATTTCCGAGAACACGACCTTTAGGGAATCACGGAGGGAGTAGTATTGTTCCGTTAAAGAGTTCAGCTCTTCGATCTCCGGCGCTGGAATGTTAAGATGTTTCTGATATGAATCTACCACCGCACCGGTACCATACCGGTTAATGAAAATGACGTCACGAACATGATTAGTATGATAGAGGTCAGTAAATATTGCGGTTGCAATTAGTAAGTAGTAATAAGATAAAAGTCTAAGGCACAGCACACTCTCAAGACGTCTGAGCGTCTTCCAAAGCGACTTTTATGAATAATCTAAATAATCTTCAAATAAAAAAATTCTCGCTGAAAATAGAACTCAGTTTATTCCATAGGTACTCAAGTTCATCATTCTAATTAACCTAGTCAACGCGTGACCTACTAGCACATGCTTACACAGGTGATTCATTTATCATTGTCTGCGCAACAAAACGTGTGATAACGAGTTTTTCATACACTTGTATTTCGAAAGGTGGATAAATGCTAAGCGTGCAAGTTTAGCTAATACCTACTTTCCATGTACACATTACTATATCTTTTAATCTATAGCTCAAATTATTGCTAATAATTATGTTGCCATCCATTTACACGAATGGTCCTCTCCAGGGCTGACACGTCCCTCTCGCGGCGACCGATGTCTTCGTCCACGGCTGCCCCTCGACTCGCTCATTCACTCATTCATTCTTTAGACTTACTATCATCCTCTAGCGGTGAGATATGGTGCATGAAGTGAGTGTGCGCGGCCTATAACGCGAATGGTCGCCTCCAGGGCTGACACGTCCCTCTCGCGGCGACCGATGTCTTCGTCCACGGCTGCCCCTCGACTCCCTCATTCACTCATTCATTCTTTAGACTTACTATCATCCTCTAGCGGTGAGATATGGTGCATGAAGTGAGTGTGCGCGGCCTATACAACGCGAATGGTCGCCTCCAGGGCTGACACGTCCCTCTCGCGGCGACCGATGTCTTCGTCCACGGCTGCCCCTCGACTCCTTCATTCATTCTTTAGACTTACTATCATCCTCTAGCGGTGAGATATGGTGCATGAAGTGAGTGTGCGCGGCCTGAACGACGCGAATGGTAGCTTCCAGGGCTGACACGTCCCTCTCGCGGCGACCGATGTTTTCGTCCACGGCTGCCCCTCGACTCCTTCATTCATTCTTTAGACTTACTATCATCCTCTAGCGGTGAGATATGGTGCATGAAGTGAGTGTGCGCGGCCTGAACGACGCGAATGGTAGCTTCCAGGGCTGACACGTCCCTCTCGCGGCGACCGATGTCTGCGTCCAGGGATGCCCCGCGAGCTCTCAACTCGGCGCGCTCAGCTGCGAACTAAAACCGTCTTATTTAATACTGCTCTAATGTTTTACTAGAGGGCTTTTATTCAATGTAAGGATACATTTTATTACACATAAAAACTAGCCCGTTACCCGAGATTAAAACGAGAGTATTTCCCACGCGAGTACTCCCGTTTTTTCGGGATAAAAAGGGTGTAAACTATCTTCATAATAAAATACAAATCCGTTCAATAATTTCTGCGCGAACGAGTAACAAACATACACACACACTATGTGGTTTTTTTTTGGTGGTTTGAGTAAGATTTTGTAATATATTAGCTAATGTAATGTAATAGATAATGTAATAGCTACCTTGATCTTGAAGAAAGTGACAGAAAGCTGCTGTCCGGAATCGTCTTTTCCCAAAGACCCAATGAATATTTCATATCTGTAATCAAATAAATGTTCATCTATAAAAAAGAAGATAAGGGCCAGGCTACAAGCCCTAAACCGATGTTTGTAAAATATAAAAATGCGTGTCGGGATCGTACGTAACTAGTGGAAATCAGTCTCTGCCTACTTCGGGGTAGGTATACCTACATACATAAAAAGCAAGCCTTTCTGCTTTTATCTATGTAGGTAGGTATACACTGGTCCGAACGAACTAGTGTTACGCCAAGAAATATAATGACAACACCCACCTTTTTTTAAGTTGTTCGATCCTCTGCTCTCGTTCCTTGATCTCGCTGCGCAGTTTCCCGCAGTCCTCGAAAAGCGCACGTTTCTGTATGCTGAACATGTCTCGACGGGCTGTTATCTCTACCAGTCGCTCGTTCATTGCCTGGAAGAGACGACAATAAGTAAAAAATATCCCTGTCCTCATTTTACTTTTGTGTGGAGTCAGCAAAACAGAGTTTTGTTCTAATTAGTCAAAGAGCGTTCAGCAGAAAGGATCCCTGATATTTCAGTTCCGTCGCGACTACCTGAACCAGGCAACAAACATGGTTTGAGGCGTAGCCTTCTTTCAGGTGATTCTTTATTGTACACAATAGAAAACATAAAGAAAAGATGTTATAAAGTAAGTACATGTACAAAGGCGAGCTTAACCCTAAAAGAGTTTTCTACCAGCAAACCTTTAAGTATAGGAAAAAGCCATGAACAAAGGTGGATGCGTAACAAAAGTAACACTTAAAGCATCAATTTACGGTTGCTGCTTGTGTCGTCGCTTATCAAAGCGACGAATTGAAGCTTGCAATAAATGACAAGCTAAATTGACTCTTAATCTCTTTGTAATAAAGTTGAACTTACAGCATCTAGTTGCAGCTGCTGTTTGTGCAGTGTAAAGGCTGTATCATCCAAAACAGCGAGGGCTCTCACATCATGACCTTTTCCTAAAGCTTGCGGCAAATGCCAGTCTAAATTGACTCTTAAATCATTTGTAATAAAGTCGAACTTACAGCATCAAGTTGCAGTTGCTGCTTATGAAGTGTAAAGGCAGTGTCATCCAAACCAGCGAGAGCTCTCGCAGCGTGAGCCACTCTAAGTCGCATCAACGCTTCTTCGACCCGCGCTTTACGCCAAATGTCTTTGGAAGCCTTGAGGTCCTTGTCCCCGCCTTCGACATTCAGCACGGAACTCTTCAAGCGGCTTTGCTGAAAAATTTATAGGGTTATACATTTTTATTAAATACTAGCTGGTACCCGCGACTTCGTCAGCGAAATAACATACTTATTAGCAACGCCATCTATTGTCTTTAACTGGAACTACCAACTCCCCATACAAACTTTCAACCCTTATTTCACGCCCTCCATGATGAATATAGATTTTTTCTGTCATAAGAACCTTCTCCTGACAATAACAAACACAACAAAAAAAAAATAGTGAAATCGGTCCAGCCGTTCACGCGTGATGCCGTGACCAAGGGATATGGGGATTCATTTTTATATATAGAGATTTGGAATAGACACATAGGTTACAAAAACAATTGAAATGAAACAGAGACAACACCAGCCTCCAAAAAAAAAACAAGATCTGTGTTCCACTTCAGGAGCAAACTAAACTAAGGGTAAGAATTAAAATCAACAAAAAAATAATGTACTGGCGTAAGGAATCCTGAACGGATCTAAATACATACGTAATATCACGCCTCTTCTGATAACCCAGCGAAATTGTACGACTCTAAATTGAGAAGGAAAACATCGTGAGGAAACCCGCAGCTTCAGTCAACTCCACATTTTTTAGGATGATTTAGGTTCTAGGCGAGCCTACTCCATCTTAAGAAATGTTTGAGTGTGTTTTGATGTTCATATTACCTATGTTTTAATCTCGCCAGTGAATAGATGTTGAGTGTAAAGCATTATGCTGTAAAAGGTCCAATGCAGGCGAGACTACGGGCGGTAACTATTAGTACAGTAAGTAAATTATACCAGTTTATTGTATTCTACAATAAGCGCCTCTAATTCGCGAGCCAGCCGCCGCATATCGTCGTGTAAACGCGCAGAGTGCCGCTCTAAGAGAGCTAGTCGCGCCGCGTGACGCCCACACACTTCCTTCAACCTGCAAATTGAAGGAAGACGAAGAATAATATACAGACTCAGATTAAATAAAAGGTCGCTGTCATGTCGTTTAAAGAGTTAAAAGAGACTGCATTGAAAAGAGATAGATAGATATCTTTATTTCTCAGAAAACTTTACAATCTTTATTTAGTAGTGTTTCTAAGCCTATATTAGGTTTGTCTAAACACTACGTTCTCGTTGACAATAACATGTTTAGTAGGTACAAAGTTTGAGACATCGAATACAATAATAAAGGTAGGCAGAAATAAGTAAAAATCGTAATTATGAGCAGACGCGTGAATGATAATGGCACGAACACATCCAAAAACGAACAATGACAATTGACAATTGGTTTTGAGATGGACAAACAAAAGCCAGTTTCTAAAGTAATTAAAGTTAAACTTTCGAATGTTCTTTTTTACCTGTTTTCACGTTCTACCAATTCAGCGGAACACTCGCGCTCGGCCTGCGCACCTTCCATATGCGATACTTGGGCGCCAAGAGTCTCCACTTGGTAACACTGCAACAATAAGATAAATAAATACTGTGAAGAGTTCAGGTGAGGATTTTGATGAATACCAATCAAAGCAGAAGAGAACAGTGATAAAGAACATTATAGAAAGAAAAGTGAAAGGAAGACGGGGAAAGAATAGATTACATGAGTCATATTAAAGAGATCGTGTCATGAGGTATTGAGGTAGAAAAAACTGCATTGGAACAAACTCACCAGCTTTATTATATTAAGTTGGATTATGAGAAATGTCCACCAGTATTTATGTATTTACTTTAATTATATATATTTATTTTTTATAATTTTCATCTAATTTTCAAGATAATATACTTACGATAGAGTAAAGCGATTCCTTCTGGCTCTGTAGACTGCGTTGGATGCCGCGCTGCTTATTATCAAGCTTGCTCATTATTGCTTTGGACGCTGCAGAGAAAACACACACATGGTATAACTGTCTAAAAAAACAAGTTGCACCAAAAATTTTAAGTGCCGATGCCGGTCAGAAAGAAAAAAGATTATATCCTGTTAAAACACGTTACTACTAACATTTTTTACTATGACACCTAACTATTATAACTATTAGAGCGGAGCTCGAGATACGATCATTTTGAGTTTTAAAAAATTAATGGAGATTTTTGCTTAGAGCTTTCGATTCTTTTTATAGGTTTTCAATTACCTACCTACTTATGTTATTTTGCTGACGAAGTCGTGGGTACCAGCTAGTTCTAACATAAAATAACATTCTTGTTTTCCTTTTATTTTTTGGTGCAGAAATGTATGAACGCAGAATGATGTCCTTTAACATCATTTAAATATGTTTAAACTTAAAAGTTCTAAGGTGTAGTCACACACAGGCACATCCAAATACAAATTTGGCATATGCCCATATTTTGCGCTTTGCGTGATAGGTTGCGAGCCCATTGCCGCCTTTTAGAATAACGATTGGTTGCCTCACGATGGTTTTCTCCAAATGATACCAACTTATACCGATTTTTTCCAATTTGAGTTTGTTCGATTGGCTCCACAAAAATAGAGTAAATGAGCAAATACCTTTCAACTGCATATGAAATAATTTCTCCTCGTTCTTTAGATTAAGCAGCTTCTGTTGTTCAACAAAGGAGCAATGCATGGCCCTTTGCTGGTTCATTGTCAAATTTGTAGCGTATCGCTCCTCTTCCTAAAACCATAGTTACCGTATAATATGCGCAACGGATCTTTAGCTCTCTGAAGTTAGGTGCAATAAACGATTGCGCAGGTTTGGTTGAGTAAGATAGCAAGATTTTAGGCGTCATCAAATATGGGTTCTGCGCAGCTACTTCAGAGAGCTAAAGAACGATTGTGCGTATTGTAACTATCTATAGATATTCTTCAACGATCCTTAGATAGATCAAATTAATTCAAGTGTATGTTGTTTAAAAAAATTACAATTGCACCGTAGAACAGAAGTCAGTAATTTTTTTATAGAAGAATAACTGCTGAAGGATACTTACGTTCAGAATATCTTCTAACTCCTTAGCTCTCTTCTCCGATGACTTGGATTTATCCAAGGAATCTACGATTTTTCCTTTTAGCTCCCTCAACTGCAAATATAAAATTGGGATAGTAGTTAAATACATATTTGCACGTTCTTCAACAAAAGAGCTGGTGTTATTCCGATATGGCGGCGATGATCATGTTTTGTAAGCGAGAGAACATTATTATCACCGCTATTTAAGATTAGTTTAAGTAAACAGAGTTATAGAAATAGCATTAATAACACCTTGTAAACAATTATGCAGATACCTTGCTAATGATGATTTGCAGAGCGGTGTCCTTTTTATGCTGGTCCTCCATTATCTGTCTGTTCTCCATGTGAAGTCTTTCCAATACCACGCGCATGTTGCTCAGCTCGCGTTGAAGACTTTGAGCCTGTTCAAATAAAATACAAATTGTCAAAATACTTCTAAATATAAGAAGATTATACGACCCGTGACTACATTATTGAGTGCACTGGAGGTATAGTTAAAGTGGCACTAAAAGTGAGGAAACCTGCAAGTCGTGAACATGTTCGAAAATATGTGTGTGGCAAGAAAGGAGTATCTTCGAGGTGCATTTATAATTCACTACCCTGGTTCGACAGAACTAGTAACACGTAAGAATAAGGTACATTACTTAATCATTATTTACAGCCTTAAAGTTGCCCTCACCAGCCTGCTTACGATTAATAAGACAAGACGATTAGAGACAAAAATATACTTTTGCCTAAACTCAAAATGACATAAGCAAGCTGGTTTGAGCAATGTTTGGTATATCGTGGGCTGGGTTTAATCATCCTAATGCAGTGTGCGTAAGGCTTACCTCACTATCCAAAGTGACGTTCTGATCAGCCAGGGTCTGGAACGCGAGTCGAGTCTGGCTGAGCTGCGTAGCTAGACTCATGTTATATCGCATAGCATCCGCGTTGTTCCCTCGTTGTTGGTCGCAGAACGATTGCTGTTCGCGGCACTGATCCGCTAGGTTATTCGACTCCGCTTCTAATACTGCATAATCCTGGATGATGTACAATTTATATGTAAAACGGGATTTCACGAGTGAATAATTACGTTTTAATACTAAAAAGAAAACCGACTTCAATGTTTGACTCGAAACGCGGTGTGACTCAGGGCGTCAAGCTGTCGATTCGATTTCTATTTGTGACATGGCTAGGAGTTTAGAGTTTTACGGGGAAACTATCAATCCCTCAGGAATAAAATTTATATGGGACCACCTCTGGAGTATACCCTTTCAAACATAAAAAGAATTTTGCAAATCGGTCTACAAATGGCGGAACAATCGCGTAACAAGATACTCCTTTTTGAAGTCGGTTGAAAATTAGGTAAGTAAGTACCATCTCTTTGGAGATCTTTGTCCAGCAGTTCGAGACAAGTTGATCAAAATAAAAGTAGAGTAGACGATTAAATCCTAGCATGATAGAGATCTGACTCAAAAACGGAAACGCTTCATTCAATATTCTTACACACTTTATTTTAAAGGGACCATGGCATATCGTCGAGTGCAAAGAGAACAAACCTCTCTGATGTGTCGGATATCGGTATCGCGTTGCCGCAAGTTTTCCACCGCACTCGTCCACATTGTCATCATCTGCTTCCGCTGTTCCATACCTTCCATCACCTGGAATTATAATGCCTTTACAATATCTATTGCTTAGCACTTTATTTTTGTGTAGGTACCTACAAGCAGTTATAAGAACACTACGTAGGTACCTACCTAAACCTAAACATATTATAAAATAACATATTATTTTGAATCAATGTCATACATTTATTTGAATCAGAATAAATCATGAAGATTGATATAATATGAAGAGATGCTTTTTACATGATTTGATTTACAAAAACCTGATATTAGTTTACAAGAAAGTTTGAAAGTGAGCTGCGAGTTTTAGGCGCAGTTTCATCAAACTTTAGCTAACAAAAGCTAAAAGCTACTATTTTTATAGTTTTTTTTTTTAATTTTGAATTTATTTATTTTCAACAAAAACATACTTATAAAACATTTGTTTATGAACTAACTACTAACTAATTTATGTTACAATATTGTAGTGTTTATCAACAAGTCAACTTACGCAAAATGACGGTACTTAAACCGTTTAAAATGACTTTTTCTTCCGTGCTAGTAGAGAACTGTGTTACGGCAAGATAATGATTCCCGCCCCATATAAATACGGGTCATTACTAGCACACTCATGATGATTTAAGATGACCTACCTGTTCTGAGATTCGTTGACAGGCCCTCTCTTCAGCACTCAAGTTGGACACAAGCTGGTTGAGTCTTTCTTGCGTGCGGTCATGTTCCACTTTCAGCTTCTGCCTTTTCGTTTCCAAAGCCTTAAAACATATAAAATATTTATCAAGAGTTTTAAAAGATATGATGGAAGTTTTCTGAGAACTTGAAAGCTCCAGAGTCCCCTAGTTTAAGACATGATGTAGGTTCTCTGGAAACCTAAACACTTCAGATTTCGCAACTTTTAGACCAATTTAGTTTGGGTGCTATCTAGTTTAGGTTCTTAATCTGAATCGCAAAGTTTTCGAACCGTGACAACGTGAGGTTTAAGCAAATAATTGTTTTACTCATATTATTTAAGTATTATATTGCGAAAAGATAGTAACTTTTTTTATCATAGGTATGTTATAGCGAAGCAGTTCAATTTAGGACCTAAACTGGATCGCTATAAGAGCTCATAGTTTTTTTTTCTTTTTTTTTTTAGAGCCCGTGATTGAAGATTTTTGGAGACCCAAAGTATGGTACTAGTTCATACAAACTTACCTTTGCTTTAGACAGATCCTGTTTAGTGAACTGTTCAATGGCCGTGATGTCGCCTGCGCTTCGCTCAAGTGCCGCGCGCCACTCCTGCAGAGCGCCGCGTTCGCCGCAAACCTCACTCTTCAGGGAGTCCGCCTTTTTCAGCAACTTTGCAATGCTACCTACATAAAGAGTTATTATACGATGATATGAATAAAGTAATCAATTGAGACTCAGATTCGCGCAAGTTTTATATGATGTTATGATTGAAACTGAGTCAAATGTGGCAAGTAAGCTAAAGTTAGATCAACAAACATAACTATGCACATTACATGCAATGAAGTGAATGTAAAAAGTTAATGTGTCATGGGTATCACATTAAACTTTGTGATCTATGTTTATTGCTAGAAACAGGCAATATGCATGCCTAGAGGTTGAAAGGTCTCAGGCAAAAGCTTATACTAGAGGGTACTTTTTATAAACTCTAACATCCAATCCAGTTTTAAATCAGGTTCAGTTCATGGACTAAATATTTTCAACTTTCAATATAATTTAGTCTAAATATCATGTTGTAAGTAACCACAAACACTCAGAATAACATTAGTAAGAATTCATATAAAGATTTAACGAGTATTGAAATTAAAATTGAAATTAAAAATAGGAGAAAAATTACATTGAAGCTTATCTGTCCTCGTTGATATGTCTTTGCTCTCTTTGTTACTGTCAATAACATCTCGATCAAGACGGTCAGCTTCATTGCAAGAGAGCTGCTTAAGCTTAACCTCCTGTTCCATTTGTTGCTTGTGGGCAAACAGCAAACGCTATAATAGACAAGATTCATTAGGTTATTAAATAATAAATTGTAGAAAACAACAGCTACTGATGTAGATTTGAAATTTTTGCTTACAGTATTCTCTTGATATTCAGAATGAACATGATCCTTGTACTTGTTGAGGTCATCTCGTTTTTGGTTCTGCAGGATAAGGCCTTCTTTGAGACGCTGGATTTCATTTTGTCTGCAAAGTGGTTTGTAGGTGTATGACTGACTTTTACATATATTTAGAAACTATTGAATTGAATTTGGTTAGATTACCTGTTAATGAGTAATGTCTCTAGCTCTTGATTTTGTGAATCAGCTAACGGAATTCTCGTACCCTGATTCCACCCCAGCTCCTCCAATAGCTGAGCCATGTAACCAGGAGGTTTCGTCGTTTCAGACATGGCTGCAACTTACACGCCACTGCAATAAAATAAATAAAGAAGCCCAGTAAAACTTCTAAAAAGGAGCAGCTAAAATTACATTATTTGATCGATAAAACAGTTTGTTTGTATTCAATCGCGGACTGTTTTCAAAACAAAAACAATCGACTGTTTGACTTAAAATTGACTTTGACAGCAGTTGACGTTTCTTTAACAGTTGAAAAATTGATGATCAACAATTTTTTTAAATACAGATGAGCTAGCATAAACGCTCAATAGGTACTATCATAGAGATATATAGCGTAGTATGGTAGGTATTGAGGCTTTTAATAGGTAAATGAACCATGTACTCAATGATATAACATCATAGCATGTTACTTATTTTATGGCACTTAATAGTCATTTTATGCTATGATAACGTTACGATGGTAAAGGTACTATTTAAATTCTGCTAAAACATAGTACAAACTTAACTTAGTAATTGTCGTTCAATTAGGTACCTGTACAAAAACTTGAAATGCCGCCAAAGCATACGCAGCAATCCAAAAATAACTCGGTGTGAAGTTGATTCGTGTTTGTGCTGCTGTCCTAAATCTAACTCAATTAGGTTCAGTGTTTAAAATCTACGCTCATTTAGAGTAAACCTATAATGAGTGGTGATGCAGCATCGTTACCATGCCCGATATGCTCTCTTGGGGGAGTATTCGATTCGGCAGAATCTTTGCGAGACAGATTAATTCATGTTTCAACTAATAAAATATTGTGTCCAGTGTGCCAAGAAGAAATTTGCGGATTGGATAAATTAACCATACACTTGTTTAGTCATGTTAAATTGATAGCAGCAGGAAATCAAGACATTAGAAAATGCAAATCTACTGAGAAAAAAGGTAAATTAAAACCAGAAAATGAAACAGTAGCCCAACAGAAGAAACCAAGATCAGCAGCTAAAAATAGACCATCGCCTTCGATAGCATGTACACCTATGAAATATGTAAAAATATATCCTAAGCTTCCAGTGATATCTATAAATCCTGTACCCATCATTGATATATCTCAGCGACCAACAGAAAAGTGTATCCAGAGTAGTGAACAATTAATCGTCAAAGATGAAGCTTCTGTGGAACAATCGAACACTACATGCAACGTGTGTGGCCTGCAATTTGTGGATAAAAATATATTAAAAATGCACCGATGCCTAATACATAATATTGATGATACTGCGGCTGAAAATTTTACACGTTACGATTGTCATTTATGCCCTAAAAATTTTAAAATGCGTGGGTCTTTGATGGTTCACTTGAGGGTGGCACACTATGGGATTTTATGTGAAAACATTAATGTTGGTAGTGAGTCTCAAGACTTAATAGATGGGAAAACATCTGATCTACTTCAGAAAAATGTAGACAGAAATGACAATAAACAATGGCAGTGTGATGTGTGTAGAAAATATTTTACTACTAAATACTTCCTGAAGAAACATAAACGACTTCATACAGGTTAAACTAATACATTGGTGTTATTTTTGAGGTAATTTGTACTAACAGATTAATTGTTAAACTTGAAAGTGTTAATATATCATCAGATTACAGCTGAGCTTCACCACGTCACTTAATAATATGATTATATTAATCACATTTAATACAACATTTTGATATGCTTCTAACTGCTTCCAGTCATAGGTATTTATACCTCGTAAATACCTTACCCACGAAAGTAGAGGTACAGAAAGGGGATGTTTCGGTAGCTTTGATCTTTGATAGCTATTTTTATAAATATGATCTTATTGTCATTTCTTTTTTCAGGTGAAACTCCTTATGCTTGTACGCAGTGCAACAAAACATTTACTTTTCAACAATCTTACCACAAGCATCTGTTATATCACAACGATGAGAAACCACATTCATGCAGCTTTTGTGGTAGAGCTTTCAAAGAATTATCTACACTTCATAACCATCAGAGGATTCACACCGGGGAAAAACCTTTTGCGTGTGAAACATGTGGTAGGTACCTACTACTTATAATAAAAAACTACCTACATTGCACAAAGTTATTTTCACCCTAAAGGTTATTTTGAATAAAAAAAGTTTTATTTTACCAATAATTCGATTTTCTCTGCAGGTAAATGCTTCAGGCAAAGAGTGTCATACCTAGTTCATCGACGTATTCATACAGGTGTAATGCCATACAAATGTACAGCTTGCGAGAAAAGCTTCAGATACAAAGTAAGCATTTATCTGCGCACCATCCTACTTACCTTACCTACCTACCTAGGTAAGTAGGTATAAATACTGTTGATTTGTTATTCAGACACTTTGATGAAATTATGTTACAGGTATCGCAACGAACTCATAAATGCCAAGCACAGCCCCCAGGCACTGTTGTGAGACAAACTGGTGACCTCGTAGAAAAACTCAAAAAGAAACAAATAGATCCTGAAAACCAACTTAATCTAGATAAAAATAAGGAAAAGCAAAATCCATATCTAGAAATATCTGAAGCAAATGCAGAGCTGGCTCGGACAGGTGCAAAATTGTCATTAGAAGATATGGAGACGGATAGCTTTAGAATATTCGCTGAAACATTTAGTAACGAAGCTGAATCACACTGTTCTACATCCTGCCTTACTAGTTCACTGGGTACTGACGTATTTAGACCAAAATCTAACCAAATATTTGAAGATAATATTGAAGAATTAATCAACACAAACCTTGTTGAGGAAAAAAATGCACCATCGCCATCGGAAATTTTGAGGAATCTTTGTTTGTCAGGTGAAGAAAGCGGTAATGATATTATTAAAGATTTTAGTGAATATCTTTAATAGCAGAATTACACAATATAACATATTTTCATCGAATAGTTTTATTGATTTTAATTATAGTACCAACCCAATGAACTACATTTAGTAGTTCCTATCTTTATTACATACTACTTTTAGTAGGTACCTAACTACTAGGCCTACACCAGGCAAAATATAAATATGAGGTAGGTATATTAGGTACCAAAATTTTTCGTGGCTTATTTTGTGTTCTTACAAAAACGTACGAAATCAATACTTACCTAAATTACCTATTTATCAGATTAAATTACGCCAGGCTAAGGGTTAAAATAATAATAAAGGAACCATTGTATGTCTTTGTTAATCTTTCATCCGATTTTTGAACGAAACATGTAGCCCGAACATGGTAGTATTGGTATTGGTATGGTAGTACGGGTAGTACACGGAAACTTCTTTTGCCAAGATAGTTGGTTGGTAAAAAAAAAACTGCATGAGCAACCAGCTGTTTTTGTTCTTTGTACGAAGGCTAAAATTGCTGGAATTCATCATGGATCAAAATTAGTCAGTGTGTTAGGCATTCTAAATCGTGATAATACGTGAACTGTGTAGTTTTCTTTGGATTATTAAATTTACGTTGGACAGGAAATTATCGATTCGAAGTTTTGTCAAACATCATTTTTGTGAACTGCGTTGGTGATTTGTTCTGCGTCATTCAATGTGCTTGCGATGTAACTTGTGTACACATAAAAAGTTCAACGTGTGCCCAATATCGTATAGCTGGTGAGTGCTATTGCTGATCATAATTTATCTAAAATTATTAGAGTTATTTTATAAACTTACAATTCAAACCTATTTTAGTTAGTGGAAGGTCGTCTGGTAGGTGGATGGCCTCAATATTATTTCCTCTTATTCTGTACCTTTGGAAGATAAACAAGTGCTTCTAATTACCAAGTATACTTACCTATAATAAGGAAAAATCTGATTATTAAGAATCTGAACAAAAGCATCCAAAATGGAAGACAAACAATGGCAGTTGCCTCTGCAGGTAGTAGGTACTAATGAATTATATTATGTGACATGTACCATCATTGCGTTTTAGCAACCTTGTGTAGGTTGTCTGAGGAAAAAGTCATGAATTTTCTTGGGTCATTGAAATTTTACCATCATTATTATGCCTTACCTTGTGTTGACCCTCATTAAAACTCAGAATTTTAATGAATTCTTAAACTTATACTAGGTTTGAACATTTTTGATCCAATGGTCTGCTAATTTCATTTATTTTTCCAAACTGCTACAAACTTTTGAACAGGATTGAAATATTATATGAAAGCTATGTACCAAAACTTTACTTACAAGGAACTTGAAATTATTTTTTTGATTCAAATTATTTAAAAACTCGCTTCGCTCCCGCGGTATGACCCGCGGTCCCTCGGGATTTTTCATTTTTTCGGGATAAATGGTAGCCTATATCCTTCCCTGGGATACAAACTTGAACTATGCCAAATTTCAGCCTAATCTGTTCAGCGGTTTGGGCGTGAAAGCGTAACAAACAGACAGACAGATAGACAGACAGACAGAGTTACTTTCACATTTATAATATTAGTATGGATGGATGTACTTTCAGATTTATTTCATCTTTATCAAACTTTTTTTTTATAATTTGTAATCAAACATCAACAACAAAACACAGCATAAATGGAGGCCTTTACCCTGCAGCATGCAGGAAACATCGGGCTTATAATAAATAAATGAATCAAACATTACTGGATTTTGCACCATTCTCAGAAATTAATCAAATTGGCCCATTATTCAGTTAATACACTATGTATATAGTTGTTCTATCTCATTAAGGAGGGTTGCCCTCTTCTATGTGTAGATTTGTTTCTGTGTGCATACAGGCTACCTTAAGCAATACTGAGCGCTCAATCATCCATGGAGCAATCTAAACCTTTTCTCACTGATTACAATTTAAAAATCATTTTCTCTCTTTCTTGCCAATACAAATGCACCTTTTTATCTGCAACTATTGGGACAAATCCAATAAAGAAAAAGCTCTGAGTTATTGAATTCATCAAGATTCCATGAAGTCCCACTGTGTGTCTCTTCTCTTGTTTATTATTCTTCTTGACATGTCACCAGTTCTTTTGAACCAGTGAACTGTTCTTGTTTATTGTGAGCTACTAAATAGTGGAGAGTATAAGTCAAAATATTTTCATAAATTGTTTCCTGTCCCTGGAGTGGTGCTTGCAAACAACTCATGAATCCAACATGTCATGTGTCCATTTTAACATTATTTCACGATTTAGTTATGCCTACATTAAAAAATCAATTGCTTTCTAAAAATTGTGTTTCAGCCTATCTTTAGGGTTCCTCTAGGGAACCCTATTATTGAGATTTTGCTGTCTATCTGTCCGTCCGTCTGTCACCAGGCTGTATCTCAGAACCATCATAGCTAGACATATGCTATTTTCACAGATTATGTATTTCTGTTGCCGCTATAACAACAAATACTAAAAAACAGAATAAATAAATATTTAACGGGGCTCCCATACAACAAACGTGATTTTTTGCCGTTTTATAGATAATGGTACGGAACCCTTCGTGCGCGAGTCCGACTCGCACCTGGGTCAGTTTTTGGTACATAATATTAATGAATTACGATTGAGTTGCCAATTAATTAAAAAAGCTACCATTTTAGTAGTATATCTAATTATGTTACTCTAAGTTATTGTTCTTTTTTTAGGGTTCCGTACCTCAAAAGGAAAAAAAGAAAAGGGATTTTTTTGAAAATTATAATACATCATAAAAATTCTTAAAATCTGTTTAAGGTTGTGCTAATGAAGCCCTTTCATAGGATACCCCACATGACACGGTTAACTCACTTCAAAATTTCGACAACATTCTTTGCATTAGGCCCTGTTTTTTTGTCATTTAACTAAAAATATACGGTATTCAGATTTTTCCTTGTACTTGTGGTCTAATACGATACTACTTGCCAAATTTCATAGTTCTAGGTGAACGGGAAGTACCCTACGAATTTTGATTTCCATGAGTGTCGAAATACACGTTTTTTGCGGCATAAACGGCCGTATCTTTTGTTTGCTCTTGTTTTAGAAGTTAAATTTTTTTACAGCTTAAAGGGACCGTAGACCTGAGTATACGGTGTTAATTTCAACTCGATACCTTCACGCGTTCCCGAAATAAAAGGTCTTGACAGACAGACAGACGGACAACAAAGTGTTCCGTTCCTTTATAGGAACCCTTATGGGTTCCATTTTTTCCTTTTGTGCTATGGAACCCTAAAAACATTTAGAATGTTTAACGTAATGCACAGTTGCACTTTATTACATTGTAGCTAGGCATTAAAAGCTAGGGTATGTATGATTAGACAAGACCTTTCTTTGGATTTGCCCATGAAGTCTGCTAAGTCTTGAAACTCTTTATTTCCATTGACAAAAACTAAATTCCACTCCTAAATGTAATCCATTCCATTTGCTCCATTTTGCCAAGTCTCCATCATAATAAAAGGGTATAATTATTGAGATGAAAATGCTAAGTGGGCGCCAACAGACACACTGAAAAAACGTATTACGAACACTATAATTATAATATTATAATCTCCCCCCCCCCCCCTTATCTTCGCAGAAATATCTATTCTATTATAGAATTTCATACCTACTTGTTTAAAAGCATCTTAATTTTCAACCTAACATTCTTGATTATGTTATCATTGGCGCAGCAGCCATTTTGTTGACTTCTCAGTTGATTCATTTGGCACTTAATGGCTAAGCCAGAAATATTTAATTACTGATTAGGATATTATATTATATAAATATAAACATTTATAAAATTTCCAATTTTTTATTATTACCAATTAATGGAACCAAATATCTCAACTTAAAAATTGGAAGATTTTGCCAAAATGTGTACAATATAGCATTAATTAACTTTAATTTACATTGAATGATTCATATGAGGTACCTACTGGATACAAAACACCAACTAATCAAGTACCAGTTGTATCTAATAATTGGATCTAAGGCACAGTGGAAGGTCTTATTTAGGAAGGTAAATTTGGGCAGTAAGCGCCCTGAATTGACGCTCGAAAAACCCGTTTTGAACTGAATGCTGTTAAAGTGCAAAGCCTATTACGAAAACACCTCAAGGCTTTCCTTTTGCTTGGTTGCGTGCACTAACGTGAATTCATCCTCGGCCGCCTGGGTCCTTCTGTTGCTTGTATTGTAAATAGGTTTATCAGGTTTTTGGACACTTTTTAACAATGTTATGAGTACATACATACATACATACCCAAATATAAAAAAAACTAAGTGTAGATAAATAAATGCATGTATGAGATTATTTTATGAGTTGATATCTTGATACATAATAGAGTGATTGAAGGAGTATTTTATTTTTCGTTTCTGGCTAAATCTTTCTCTATCTAAGATTTATCGACTCGGATTTAAACGATTCATCAATCAACTTATTACAGTAGGATGTATCGTTAATCCCAATCCCGAGACGAGTATCTCTTTGGTTAAACCTGTAAAAGTTTGTGCTCATAATATTCCTTTTCATGTAACTGGTGAACCAAAATATAGCAAGTTAATACTGATCCTTCGTCCTTTGTTTATTTGTTCGTTATTGTGTGGAGTGGCAGGAGCGGTGCGGGGGTCTACGTTGAATTGGCCGGGGTACAAGGTGGCAGCCGAGCCTGTATCGATCCGGTGGCGCGCGGCCCAGTCGAGCCTCGCCGCCAGTAGGTATCCAACAACTCTCTTTTCCCACTCTGTGTAACCGTCCGTGCATACTGGCCGCCACTACTCACTCATTATTATACATTTTAAAAATTAAACTGGCTCTGACTTATATTTAATTGTTTTATAGAGAATGACTGACTTGCTTAAATATACGCTGCTTCCTCTCCATCCAAGGGTTGCCTGGAAGAGATCGCTTCTTAGCGATAAGGACGCCCATTGTACATTTTTATCAGGTTTTTGTTTGTATTAATTTTATGAATGGTGTGCAATAAAGAATTTACATTCATTCATTTATTTTACCTAGACCTAGCCTAGATTGAAAATTTACCTAGATAATTTGAAGAAATGTAGTAAAAAAAATATATATCGACCGGTAAAACATAATCGTGCGAATATTTTAAATTTATTTTCAAACTATGCATACTTTTCTTTGTAGGTAATGTAAGTTTTTATTTCCAATGATATTACATTTACATTTTTATTTTTATAATCGATCGGTTCTATTGCGTTGATAAATACATACCCCTAAAGTAATTAGTCTGAAATATCTTCCTATTAGTACAGCAGACGTTGATCAGTATCTCTCTATACCTAAATCTAGTTATAGACTAGTTAAGATTATCTTAAACGTTTTGTGTTATATGAACATTTAGATAGATGGGTATTTAGTTAGGCAAAAGTGAGTACAATGAGTACTAGGCCATATTGTATCTCATTCTCGCGAGATACAATATTGGCCTAGTTGTGCATGTTGCGTAAACGACCGTAGACTTGAACTCATTCTTTTGACCACTGACATACTTTAACCGTAAAAACTTATCGTCGATAATCGACACTGCAATAATCGACCAACGTTTGCGTAAATAAAAGGTAGTAAAATACAGTCGAAGAATTAAATTTCATACATAATAATAATAATAATTACTTATATAATTTATTAGCTCTAAATGTTTGTTACAATACTAATGTATTGATTTTCCATGCAATGGATTTTAGAGAAGTCAAAATTTTTATTCCCGCTTTTAGATGTTTTTCATTTTAACTCAGTTGGTTGATCGTGGCTGTCGTGAGCAGGCAGATGTTATGCAAGAAACATCGGCCGTCACGAAACCTTTTGGCTACACGTTGCTGTTGGTTACAACACTGATCACCATAACTTTCTCTCCTTGATGTTAAGTTACGTTTTATGTCATTTATCAATTTTACCTCAAAAAGTAATTTTTCACAAAAAAAATATCAAGAAACTAGACCAATCTCGATTAATACTACTTAAGTACCGATTGTATAGATCGTCAGGACTCAGGCAGGACTCAGCAACCCATACCCTGGACTGGAAGCTATAATACCTAGGCTCGCATTGAGAAAGAGTATACTTTACTTGCACCTCAGCTTGATCAGCTTTATTCACAGAAAATTATTGATACCTACATCAATCAGGTCAATACAATATAGGAGCTGACTAAGTCGTGGACTACCTCACTATAATTTAAATTTACTGTTGCTTTTGGATCAAACATACCTAATTGTCCCTATTGTCTAATTTAGTTTTGTTAGAATAAATAAAGAGAACCTACTATAAAAATAGCTTACAAATCTGCACCGTTATGTATACTTTTTCCGAACTGACATCAATTTTTTGCTTTGAATGTGTTGTATGCTCTCAATTAGGTCAGAACGCACGTGTGAGCTGTAAGTTGCGTCGCTTTAGAGAGTAACATGCGATGTGTGGGTTCTGACTGATCAGAAATAAACTGTTGTGATATTCAGGAAGTAAAAATTCTACTAAAAGTGTGACTGAGAGAATTTAGTTTTTCGCCATGCACAATTTCATCGGGTGTAGGTTTCGTTTAGTCTCATCGTAAAAGAGGTAGTACCGTCTCTTTTGTAATTACAATTAACGTACACTGGGCAACAAGAGACTGAAGGTGAAACCGCAATCGCACATAGTTTCAATTCCTGTCGTGTTTGTCGCTAACGTGCAGGATAGAAATAGCCGTAACGTAACTTTTTGTATACTAACAAGTCCACTGCGTTTCAAAGGAAGTTTGTTACAGTTTAGTGCTACGTTTTTACTGGTAGTCAAGAGCCGGGTTGTTCGAATGGGGTTGTGCCTCGACTTTCAATCCGAAGGTCGAGGGTCCAAAACCCAGCCGTGCATCAATGGATTTTTCTTGTCGTAAAATTTATATGCCCTTTATCACGAGCTCTTAACGGTGAAGGAAAACATCGTGAGGAAACCCGCAGCTTAGTCAGCACCACACGTATTGAGAGGATGGTTTAGGTGCTGGGCAAGCTTATTCCATCTTAAACAATGTCCCAGGCACTACAGCATCCCGTTAAGTATAGGCATGGATTGCCTCCTGACGCTGTATAAATCAGTTTTTTTTTTACTGGTAGTGGATTTAGATCTTTGTCCTCATTAATTTAAATAACATTAGTATTATTTTGTCATTATTTGGATACTTATTTTTTTTTATATGTCAACTACTCTTGCTTGATAGATGATTTCTCTCCCATTTTGCATCCGACATCGTGCACTATTTGCAAGGGATTTAATTGAGGGGTCTGCCAGGGTCATTGAACCTGCAGGGCTCCGGAGTTGTCGCGTGATGCGAAGGGGCGCCTAGCTACTGCCACCTCACTGGGCCGGTCGTTGACTCCCTCTGGGGTGAACCCCGACAGAGCGAGGCGAGCGCCCCGCTTGATCACAGATTGTTTTTGTTGCACTCCTGTTAACAGAAAATGACCTACGTACGTATGCATACACATCGCTTTTGATAACTGACATCAAAAGATTTTAATTAATTCTTAAATAATTACAATACAAATCAATACCGCCATGAAGCGGTTATATCATTAGCAAAATGAATGCAATCAACAAAGCATTACTTATTATTGTCCCATCAACAGGAAACAGTCAATAATTTAATAAAATGCTATTCCTATTATAAGTTGTCAAGTAGGTTTAGCAGTACTACTGTAGCTCTCCACTTAACTGAATGACACGATGTAGATACTTACTATAGGTACCTACCTACGTAAAACCATTGCAGTTTCTATAAATCGTCTAAAAAATAATAAACGTTATGTATAGTATGTCCACTCTCGAAATTAAACTACTGCTTTCTTTTCTAAGAAACAGCCGATTTTATCAGCCTGGCGTTTTTTGTCTCGATCATAACAATTCTAAAAATAATTCTGTTTCTTCTATTCAAGTCCATTATAATCTACATAAGTATAGTATGCTTTCATAAAGTAGGTAAGTTTCAAAATGTATTTGAATAACGTAAATAAATTACTTATGTCATAATTCTTATTTTAAAAACAAACTCCAGACTTAAATTTGGGAAATGGTTCTACCGAGGTGAGCTGGTTTTGCACGTCGTAAACGCAGTTCGGGTTGTCGACCAGTCAGCCTTGAGTAGTACCAAGGAACTTTTGCCCAAACACACCAACGCGACACACACAATGCTTTACTTATTTGATTTCACGTGCGCTTTTTAGAATATCTACAATATTTTTTTCTGTGATAAGAATCCACTATAAAGGCCTTAGATGCTCGACGTTACATAACGTTGTTTTATAAATTAATACTCTCTTATTACTTGCAGACAGAATGTCGACTTTGATGCGTGTTGTCCCGCTGCTGTCCAATGTCATATTTTCCTTATTCTATGTTTCGTTTGGTAGCGGTCACGATTTGATAAAACATTATTGCGAGATATTTTTTTTTCAATAAGACCATTACTAACGCCTAAAAAGTTACCTTTGTTTTAGCAAACACTGTACCTTTAAAATTTTAAATATCTACTCTCGCACCGAAAATAGGATTATTTACCTGGCGCGTGCACCTGGTCAATGTCTTGAGTTTTATTTTACATCCTGCAGCAAGCTCAAGATGCGATTGAATCGTAGGTAGGTAAGACAGGTTATTTTGAACAGGTTGGATTCTTGTTACTGTGCAAATCTTGCATTGCTCTTTATGTTTTGTCAGCGTGAGTGCATGTTACATAAACCTGCAGCATTAGGTAGTTACATAGTAACGATTTTTAAACTTTTTACACTGCTGAATTTGAAGGATAGCTAGAATAGCATAATTATTATTCTGTGTGCTATATGCTATATTCATAACTAGATAGAAGAAAATACTAAATTAGTTATGTTAACCAGCATAATTTTTATATTTATTATCTATGAATTAGGTTGCAGGACAAAATAAATCGCGTCAGCTAAAATTATTGTAGGTAAGTATATTTGCAACAGACTAGTACTACAAGAGTAAAGAGAGTACTAGTAAGTATGTTTCTAATAATTTATTTATTTTCTACCATACAAAGAAGTGCGCTGCCGCCGGTTGGCGTACAACTAAAGCCTATTGTAGCCGGTAAGGGGAAAATCTAAACGGCTATAGTTGTGGAAAAATGTTGCTAGGAGTCACGGGCTCGATTTTGATAAAATTAAGAACTGCATTTAAAAATATTAAAGTTTTTTCAATAAAAATAATTTTTAGATTTTTTATCAAACAAATACTCCAAAATAACTATAAGTCTAATGTTGCTGGAAAATAAAAAAAACCTAAATTTTAGCTTTCATACAAAATGTATCGGGAAAAAGTATTTTATAGTTTAAATGTTTTTTGCATTTTTAGATGCTTTGTCCGATTACAAAAAAAAACACTTCGAAGTAACTATGGGCCTAATGATGTTGGAACAATTATAGGCACGTATTAGTAAGAGGAAATCTGCAACTATGCAAGTACGCATGCATAAATTATCCGACCTAATACCCATAAGCCGTGGAGTACGTCAAGGAGATACGATATCCCCGAAACTCTTCACGTGTCTTTTGGAGGATGTTATGAAAACTTTAGATTGGGAAGAGAGAGGCGTTAGGATTAACGGCCGGAACATGTCACACTTGCGGTTTGCTGACGACCTTATCCTCGTTGCCGAGTCCGCCGCAGAACTCCAGATCATGCTCGCCCAACTGCATGAGGCCTCCTTGAGCGTCGGCCTTAGGATGAACATGTCGAAGACTAAGGTAATGACAAATAATCCGTCCCACATACCTAACATCGATGTCGACAACCACCGAATAGAGACAGTCGATGAGTATGTTTACCTTGGTCACCGTTTGTCCTTTGGCCGGGGCTCCCAGTTGAGGGAAATTGCTAGGCGCATCCAACTGGGGTGGGCTGCTTTTGGTAAATTGGAAGATGTTTTCAAGTCCAAAATCCCGCAATGTCTCAAAACCAAGACATTCAACCAATGTGTCCTTCCCATTCTTACTTATGGATCCGAAACATGGCCTCTCACAAATGAGCACATGCACACGATAAGGGTTGCTCAAAGAGCCATGGAGCGGGCCATGCTAGGTATCCACCTCGTGGACCGTATACCAAACGTCGAGATTCGACGCCGCACTAAGGTCGAGGATGTAGGTATACGGATAGCGAGGCTTAAGTGGAGATGGGCGGGGCACTTGGCCAGACGGGACGACAACCGATGGACCAAGGCGGTTACCGAGTGGTGGCCAAGAGATATGCGGCGGCCTCGGGGCAGACCACCTGCCCGATGGTCAGACGACATTGTGGGGGCGGTGGGAGAACAGTGGATCCGGCTGGCACAAGACCGCCAGAAGTGGCGTGAAAGAGAAGAGGCCTATACCCAACAGTGGGTGCTGCCGGCTGAATAGATAGATAGATAGATTAGTAAGAGGATGGTTGGTGTTTTCCCCCATCTGAAAAATGCCTAATGCGGCTAAAGAAGTTTTCACTTTTTTTTATGCATTTTTATTCACCCGTTTAGTTTTAAAATGAGCTTTAAGAAATGTAAAAATATTGCCGTAAAAGTTTACCGAGTACATAACTAGATGGCGCTACTGGTAGGTGTCGGTGAGCAGTCACACGTGGCCTTTTCTATTATCATTTGAAAAATGGCCAACGCACCTAAAGAAGTTTTCACTTCAAAAATAATGGCATTGCGTTTAGTTAAGCTATTCCAGGTATAAACTAGCATACTTAAATTACGGCCCTTACTAATAAACGTGTTGTAAAGTTATGACACCTGTCATAGCTTTACACAACGTTTATAAGTAAGGTCCTTTATGTTTATACCTGGAATAAATTTATACTTAACACGTTGGCACACTTAAGTCTTAGCTGTTGAAATCTCTCAATCATAATTATTTTGCAAAGCTGACGAGTATTTATGTACAAAAAAAAAATGTAATAACGATACATTTTTTTAAAGGAAATACCAAATTTAATTGCGTAATGAAAAAATCTGGTAGGTCATGGTAGTATTTGGAATAATTTTGTGGCAACATTATAAGTGACAGCAAGCAAGCCAGCTGTGCGCTGTGCTGTGCATTCGGTCGTATTGAATTAAAAAATAACTCGGAAATCGAAACTCTGTCCTTGATGTGTCATCCATTTTATTATTTTTTTCTAAAACGTGGTGCATGCAACGCATCAGTTTCGATCTACCTGCGTCGACTTTAATGTTTTAGTAATCAGTATTGTATTTCGCGTGCACAAGCGGTAGGCAGCGATAATTGATTGAAATGTTTATGTAACGCAGTATTGTTCGATCGCTAACCGAGTTCATCTTTGTTCCAGATATCTTCGCAGTGTGTCATTGTCGTGTGCCTATCGTGAGAGAATAGTGTAGTGAGGCTAGTGGATAGTGTGATGTGCATTGTGAGTTGAGGTGGTGGATGAGGAGACAGCGTCGCAGCGCTCGCCCTGGCATGGTGCCGGGCAGGTAGCGCGCGCGGGCGGCCTGCGCAGGCCCCACACCAGCAGCCGCGAGTGTCCCCAGCGTCGTCTATGGCCGAGCAACACATCACACCGTCGTCACACTCTGCACTTACGAGAGAGTCCAGCGGGTATGTTCTTATCTATTATCATTATTTCAACAAGTATTTCCTTGCTAGACTCACATAAGAAAGTCAATCTCACTCCATATTTTACTAAGGCTACACTTTTGGGTGTTGACAATATTCTGTGTTCCATGTCTCAGTTCAAAAAGTCAGTTCTGAAAACTTTAGCCCAAAGTTTCCAGTCTGTGTGTTCTCAATTCCTAGATCAAATCCTGGGGGAAATGTTGAGTAAGTTGAATACAATCTCGGCTCAACATCCAGAGGTAAATTCCAATCAATCATCACCCAATCCGAATGATTATGCATTTGTAGTAGGAACAGTAGTTGCAATGCCAAACTATTTTTTGTTATGTCAACAACCAATAGTAGCTGGGAAATGTGGCATAAACGTGTAACATGACTCACTAATCACTGAAGCTATAAAAAACAAATAATTGGTTATTCGTTCTGCAAAGTTAGATTTTTTCATAAAATTACTTACTTATTTTGAAAAAAAAAAAACAATAAAACAGTGCACTTTTTACTGTCATAATAAGTTGCAAGAATTGTATTTACACGAAATTGTGCTAATACCAGGATAAAATTTACTAGAAAATGTCAGTGTTTTCTATGTTGTTCCCTAAGTATTTACATCCTACTTAAAATAATAACGTAAGGGGAACTTACGACAATAGAATCAATGAGAAAATGGCACAAATTTGTTATGATTTAAGTGGCGATTGAGACACAGGCAATTTAGTATAAATTGATTCCATTATTAGGAAAGGTTCTGCTACATTACAGTAATACTTGTGTACTGACAATCTCAATTGTGTGGTGGGTGAGTGCTAAGACATTAAGGATTAAAATAAAAAGTAGTTGTTGTTTCCTTGTAACAAGTGCCTAAATACAAATTTTTATAGAATATGAAGATCCGTGATTTCGCACACACGCACGGGCATGCCCGCCAGGCAAGATACGGTTGTCTGTAAAATGTCTCTTTCAAAGCAAAAAATTGAGTTCAAATGTTTCTTTCAAACAAATTACGGTGAAATCTGGTGAGCACATCCGTCGCTACGCACAAACGCACAGTTGGGTGCTCGGCATTTATCCAAATTGATCTCTAAATTATGAAGAGACAGAAGACATGCTAAAAATTCCTGAATAACCAAAATGGCATCACACTCTCATTCGCATATATACATACACGGATACACACACTTACATCCTCACACACACACACACTCACAGACATACACACACACACACACATACACACACTCACACACATACACACACACTCACAAACACACACACAATTGCTGTATAAATATATGCACTTAAGACTCAATATTTTTAACTTTATGATGTACTTTATTTATTGCTCTTTAACTTTCATATAATATTCTTTTTGAAAATCTTTAGTTTAATTTAGAATTAGATTATTCTATAGTGTTAAATGATACCTACATAAAGTTTCCTTCAGAACTAGGTACCTTCCTGTTGTAATGTTGTAATGTCAAGGAGGTGGCGTTGAGACTGCTACACAGTTTACTACACAGTGTATTAAACTTTTGCAGTTCTCATTGCTCTTTTGTAATCAGTTTTTCTGTGTACGTTGTTCTGAATAATAATAATTCACAATACATAAAAATAGATATTAGGTTTGTATCAAAACTGAGTAGTGATTGTAATTACATACCTACATTTAATATTAACTAAATCTAAATGTAAACAAAGCTCAGGAAACACTATCATTGCGTTTTGACTTGTGCTTCAGAAACTCGCGCAGCGACTGTTCAGATATCATAATGACCATTACCAAGTTTGCCAATAGGTATTGCTATTATTTTCTTTAATTCACAATACTTAAATTACCATAGGGATGACTGACAATTTATTTCAAGTTACGTAATTAACCGGTGCACTATGTGCCCGATGACCAATCTAGCCGGACAATATTATTTCTTGCTTTCATTCTTGACTCTATACGTCAAGTTTAATCATAATTTATCGAAAAAAAAAAACATACATTAAAACTAGTAGAAATAGCTCTAAAAATAAAACCAGTATTCTTGGCCTTTCCTTACAAACATTTTGTTAGGGATGAGGAGTCAAGCTATATTGGTAAGACGCTAGCGTCTTAGGTCACGTGACTTTGAGAGTCGAGACCAAAATTTTATACTCATTTCAAAACTATTTCCTCTATGTCGCTAACGCGCCTAAAGAAGTTTTCACTTCAATAAAAGGAACAAGTATTTACGACTGTTGACTATCCCTTCATTCTTGGGGGAGATAAATCTTCTTTCTCAGATTTTTTTTAAATCAATTCTTTATTAACACAAACAGACAAAAGTGATAGTATTTTTTTGTGTACAAACTGTAAACAAAGATTTTTAATTTGATCCCTTGTCTTATACATAATGTAAGCACATATTAAAAAACAATTAGGATATGGGCATGAACAATAGCTTGTACTAATTATTGGTAATCTTCATTATGTTGTCGAATATGTAATGTTATGTATGTACAGGTAGACATTATAGAAGTAGGTCATTAGGTGCATTGTGTTAGTTTATTTCCTGTGAAATATGATTTATGGTCTCTAATTATTTACTGAGGCTATAAGAAAGAGGACTGTCTATCTTAAAGGTCATAATTCTTGCTGCTCAAACAAAATGAAGATAAATACCTACCCTTTGAGATTATTGAGATCAGAAACAAAATCTGGATTTGTAGTTACTTTCCTTTTTAGCCATACATTTCTTTAGCTTTGGTTATTTGAAAAATAATTCGGGTCGATTTTCTTTAAAACTAAAAGATTTATAAAAAAACTAAAAATGCAGTTATTGTTTTTTTTGTAAATCGAGGGCATGTTTCCTTTCACGACTTTTCTCTACCTCTCTTGGTCATCACTGCCCATCAAAAAACCTGTATGTCCACTGATATCTGTTCAAAAAAGATGTATAAGTTGACTACTATGCTGTAGGATAAGTCAATCAACACATAGCAGATTAAAGCTAGGTCTTCATAACAGGTGGGTAGCCCTATCCAATCATCAGTATGCTGTGCAATCAATTTAGTCCAATTTGTGAAAAATTTGTACTAAAGTAGAGTGTGGTACTCTGTTTATTGTATTACTATTTTAAATAAAACATTTTTGAAAATAAGACAGATAAGAGAATTATATTTTGCTAGTAAGGAATCGTTTGTCTGAGGATATGATTGCAAAGAAGATTTCCTTTGTTGTTTTAGGTCTTCTCCTAGCAGGGTGGTGGGCGGTCGGTCGTTGCGTCAATCGAGCCACAGCCGACGAAGCAGACGCCACGCGACGTCGCCCCTACCGCGCTCTACCAGCCGCCACGCGAGCCGACTGTCGGACCCCGAACCCCATACGCTACGCAGAAGCTCGCGACTCATCAACTCATTACCCCGATCTGACTACTCCATCTCCGAACGTTGGTCTTACGGCGCCGACGTATACGAAACCCGTTGTGACACCGCACATCTGAAGGGCGGCGACGCCCACAAGTCCTCCGGCGGGCACACCAAACGAGGTCGAACTTCCTCGCATGATAGGAAAAAACGCAAGTCAGCACCGCACACAAGCAAAGAGTGCGTAGCAAATTGTACACGCTCACGGTCTGCTCTTAGACCTACTGAGAGTGCCAGTGAGGAGAATCCAACGGTTAAATCTCAAACAGTAGCTGAGACGTCGGGAAACCAAGCCGGCGCAACCACTTCGACGCAGCAGAACCAGCCTGAAGGCGGTCTGTTGCCGTTAGACGAGAGGGACTACGCTTACTCACCGTACAGCTCGTCCACAGTCACAGAGTTACTGGACTCTGACTATTCCGTGTATAGTCCTACTGCTAGCAGGCGGAAAGGGAAGAAAAGGAAACGATCAGGACACCGTTCCTTGTCGAATAGAAAGAGTAGCTGCTTGTTGATCGCAGAACAGACCAAAAAGAAGTTAAAAAAGGCAGATTTTCCTAATAAAGAATCTTCAGAAACAAGAGAAGTTACCAGCAGCAAAACTTATAAACTAGAGACTGAAAGGGAGGTGCCTGAAGCCACTCAAGCTTATTGCACGTACTCTCTACGGAACAGATTCAGAGACCTTGGACCGCCTACCGCGACTGCCACAAGCTCAGGTACCCACATTATTTTCTTTTAACACCTGTGTCACCAAATTCTTTATTTTAAAATGTTGAAACAGGAATATAAAACTAAATTTCGAAAGCATTCGGTTGATTGGCATTGTGCGCGCCATTGTGTCATGTGTAAATTAGTTCCTTACAAAGGCTGCTCTAGGCTATTTTGAGATGTAGAGCACAATAGTATAATAGTCTGCACAGAGCTTATCTCAAACGTTATCACGCATATCAACTGCACTCATTCATCGCTGATAATTTTGTATAGGATGATAAAAGTGAATGATTGTCGGTTGCAGCTCACCCATCGACTAGCGACGAGAGCCATTCCGCAGCCGAGCGCAGGAGCGCGTCGGCCAGCCGCGCGAGCCGCGACAGCGCCTCTCCACCGCCGCCCTATTCCGATATCCAAGGTAAGTCAACAATTACCGCGCACAAACAACTCTATAATGAACAATTAACATGTTACTTACCAAACAATGCGCGGAAAATGATTACATATTTAACTTGTTTGCAGAAGCCAGTTCATCAAAATCAAATAGTGCTGCGAGTAAACTTTTGATAGTTCCCCGCGATCTACCTTATTTACGTCAAACTAACGCGAGGAGGGTATGTATTTACTTGTATAAATTCGACAACAATTTGACTGATAACAACCTAATAATGTAATGTGTGATAACGATAGAATTTCGGTCAGTAGAGTATCTTACTGTTCGCGCTATAATCGTGTATCGCAATCTCAAACTTGGAACAAACTTGGAAAAATAAATCGCATTGTTTTGGTGGAGTCATCGCTATGTGCGTTGTTTCGCGCAGTGTGGAAAGTGTCGCGTCACCGGCCGGACGATACCTTGAAGTGTATTACCGTGTATTCATGTATTTAAATGCATACTTGTGTGTCGTGGTGCCTTGTGAATATGCTTTGTGCGTTGCATTGTTGGTGATTGTCGCGTTTTGTGTGCAGAGCATCGCAGCTGCAACGGGTGCGACCCTGGGTGCTTGCCTGACGAGGGGAGCCGGCTCTTCGCAGCGCCAGAGGCAGGATACTTCTTCCAAAAGACAGGTCATTATAGTTTGTGGAATGTTTTGTTTCTTCTCAATAGGACAGTGACCTTTCAAAGATGAGTGCAACAGTGACTTTTCAAAGTCAGCCAATAAATAGACCAAATTTTAATATTTTTTTCACAAACAATATAAAGAATCAGTACAAACTTTACCGCTTGGGACGCAGAAGGTTGCGGGTTCGATCCCCGCCGTGGGATAAATGTTTGTATTATTTGCAAATATTTATCTCGGGTCTGGGTGTTTCTATGTATAATATGTATGTATTTACAAATAAAAAGTATGTAAGTAGTATATCAGTTATCTGGTTCCCATAGTACAAGCTTTGCTGAGTTTGGGGCTAGATGCTGTGTGAAATGTCCAGCATTATATATTATTTAAACTTTTAGAGAACTTTTAAGCTTTTCTAATAAATTAAGCCTCGTGAAGATTTAATACAATAATAATTTTAAAGTTGAAGCTTTGCACCCCTGTCCGATGACAATGCTATATGCTAAGAAGTGGTAATTACTTGTCAATATTCAGTTGGGTGTCCTTAGATGATGAACTGAGCGACGGGATTACTAAAGAATATCATTTTATGAATCCTTCCCTGTGCTGCATATGCATGCATGTGGGCCTTACACTGGTGTGATAAATCCGATAATTCGGCTGATATTCCAACGTTTCCTACTACGAGCTACATTGTATTTGGTCGATAATATCAACCTATGAGCTCGGTCCGAACCTATGACCAAGTATTCCGAACCGAAAAATTGCTCCTTGAACTTAAATTCACAGCTTCGGTCGTGATCAGTTCAGACAAGAGTTAGGCCCCTGTGGTTCGATTGGGATCTATTTTTACGTAGACGTAAAACAGGTTCACGACTGTATCCCCAAGGTGCGGTAGACATTCTCTCAAATCTTTTTATGTTACTTATTCCAGATCCTATAAAGGTATCTAAGGGGGGTAGTCAGGGGCATGTCCAAACACACATTTGATACATGCCCACATCTTGCAGAAGTTAGTATTCCATACGTGACAGGTTGCAAGCCCATCGCCGCCTATAAGAACACTAACTGGTTTCCTCACGATGTTTTCCATCACCGTTTAGAGCACGTGTTAAAGCGCATATAAATTTTACGAAACGCAAAATCCATTGATGCACGGCCGGGATCCGAACCCACAACCTTCGGATTGAAAGTCGAGGTACAACCCCCTTCAGCCAACACGGCTGGGATCTATGTAGGTGATATAATGCCATTTTACAGTTTTAATATAGTTAGATTGTTATCTTTTGTTAGGTATCGAGCGAGGGCGCGGGCGGCAGCGCGGCGAGCGGGCGGCGGGCGAGGGCTCGCGATATGCCGCAGCCGCAGCCAGCGTCCACGCGTAAGGATAAGCGAGGTATTGACCTTCATCTCAGCGGGTTTAACATGAACTCTTATTTCCTTGCTGCCTGTCAATTAGAATAACCTGGTTCATTAAAGAAACGTCGCAATCACAACGCAACTTATCATGCTCTCTCGCTTGCACACTACACTCTAATGTGCCCCAAACCGTGTGTGAATGACAATATAATAATAGTGAGAGTGAGCTGAACTGATGATAGTCGTTTTTGCGAATTCTTTAAATCTGTTTAGTATTTGAATTTCGCTACATTTCTGACAGCATCAGCCTAGTTACATAGCCTGACTAATGCCAGCTGTATGTAGTACTTCAGTGCAATTTATCACGGTGTTCGGTTTTTCTTACGAGACTTTCACCAATCATCATGGTACGGTCAGCGACAGAAGTTCATGAACATTTGATGTATTTGAATCTTCAATATCTTCGAAGTTCGTAGGGTTTTAGATAAAACTTCAGCTTACAATGGATGTTTCGCCTTGCACCATTACTATTTATGAAAAAAATAGGCAATTTTCCCACAAATAATGATGAAAATGAAGCTTTAAAATCTCCGATTGTTCATGAACTTCTGTCGCTGACTGTACAATCTAATGGAATGGATATTTTTATGAGGAAAATCGACATCTTGATGCATATTATCACACTTTTCAATCCTTTTAAGTTTAAAGTTTATAACCATCCGATGCTGTAGCGTGATAAACGATAAATCGTAAGTGTTTCGGCATCCCATCCAGTGCCTTATCTATGCTTTTATGTTGTTGCAGGCAAAAGCAGTCTGGGTTCTTGCGCTAGCACTGGAGGTGCGTCCAGCCGGTCACACCCCCAGACCTTAACCACGGTAATTATTACTTACACCATATTGATCAAATATAGTTGCTGAGACATTATGTTGGACTTAATTTAGATATCAAAATAAAACAAGACCTTAACCGTGTATTTTCTCCATGTTCTTTACGATATTTGTTTTCCAAGTCCTTCATACATAACATCTCTAAAATTCATGTTATTTCAGTACCTGATTGTTACACCCTCTATTTAAACTACAGACATATTTGAATGACTATAATGTTTGTTTCCAGGGTGCAGTCGCATCCACTTCCTCTACCCCGCCAGTGTCCGCGTCAGCTGCTTCGATGCCGGACAACGCTTCTAACGAGGCCAAGCCTAAGACCAAAGGTACCCTATAATTTTAATGTCTTTTTATCTAACAAAAGCTCAGAGCCTTTACAGCTAAGTCGTGTCTGGTATACTGTTTAAGATGGATTAGGCTCTACTTTTTTAAACTACAAGCAAACTAAAAAAACAAGGTCTGATTAAGAACTCTGATAAGTACTCAAGTAGAGAAACTACAAGTTTATTTAAAAGTATTATTCGGTTTTATCAATGAGACATGTTTATCTATTACACAATTTTATAAGTGGATTTATATTTTAATATCGATGATATACCTGCATACGTTTGATTTGAATAAATCCTTATCAGCGTCATATGTTATTTTGATAGTCAATAAATAAAATGTGCATTAAAATTTAACTTCTGATAAGCGTTGCATGCGGTGTTCGAGATTGTGAGAAACGTGGTCAGATAGATATGCGTCAGATTCAATTAAACATAATAACTTCCCTTGAAGAAATGTAATACCTACTATGTCCTCCATCACCAGAGTTGGCCACCAACTCATGTGAACTTACTTACTCACCATCATTATACAGCTTTTTGTTACCCACTGCTGGGCCCCGCTACTACCCGCTCAAACGTCAAAAGAAATGCCATTTCACTCAATCCCCTTTGCACCCAAAGGGTTGTCTTGTCATCCTTTGTCTTCTTAGCCACCTTGCAACTTAGTATCAATAAAGCCGAGAATACACACCCCCTGTAGCTGGCACTTGCATACCAGCTCCTTGCACGTACCAGCTTCTGTCATGTGTATACATACACTAACTGGTATGCCTGTATCAGTCATGCAAGCAGATGGCAAGCAATTTAATTTTTTTCAAGCTACTGGCATGCAAAATGACGGACGGGACGCGGGGGGCTGCAAAACCGGCACGTGTGCCAGCTAATGTCAGTAACTTCTACATGCCTTCAGCTGGCATGCAAGCTACTGTAATGTTTTACTTGCATGTGTATTCTCGGCTTAATGTTTATTTTTGTACAGCTTCATCGTCCGCGGAAGAATGCGCGAGCGGCGGCGCGGTCGCAGGCGCAAGCGCGGCCGGCGCAGTGGCCGCTGAAGAGTCCTCCTCCGAAGAGGGTGAAGTCGGCCGTCTGCAGGCGTTGTTAGAGGCGCGTGGTCTGCCGCCGCATCTGTTGGGAGCGTTGGGACCGCGCATGCAGCATCTGTTGCACCGCACAGTCACCGCTAACTCTGGTAAGTGATCTAATGCCCGGTTTCTATATTCAACGGACAGTCTTAGGTAAGAGCTACGACTCGTTTCCACCTAGAAAAGTTTGACAGCTAAACTGACGTCTGGTATCATATTTTACTGTCCGTATGTAAAACGAACAGTTTTATTTTTATAGGAACCGGGCATAAATTAAGATGCACGGTGTGCTTGATGAATGAAAATTAAAGCTCATGGTAATGCACCATGGATCATTGCTACGGACTTTTGTTTTTAATTTTAGTCCAGATTGTGGAGGTGGTTAGTTAGTTAAAATAAGACACATGCACGTTCAAGATTAAACAATTTCAACATGGCCTGTATCTTCATATATGTCCAGCTGCATCTAAAGCCGCTCAGCTCCTAGCCGGGCTGCAAGCCACGGGTGACGAAGGCCAACAACTGCAAGCCGTGATAGAGATGTGCCAGCTATTAGTGATGGGCAATGAAGACACACTGGCCGGCTTCCCAGTACGGCAAGTTGTGCCTGCATTGGTCAACTTACTCGCCGCTGAACATAACTTTGATATGGTAAGTCTGTTATAAAGGAAAGTAAATATACGTAGTAATAAGTGAAATTGTAGCCAGCAATAAAGGGATTAAAATTCTAAAATTTTAATCCCTTATCATTGATAGTGATATCCATGTATTGTTGTGTTTATTTATTTACATTCAAAATGGACTATTGTTGATTGAAAATGATCAAGTCATGGTGATATGATGATTGTTCAGGGGGTAATCTCTAAATCACCTTATTAATTATTCTAAATGATGTAAGTACCTATTATATTATTGTTATTATTTTATATAATCTCAGTTTATCTATTTCTATTTCTATAACTAGTATTCGTTTTATCGGGATGTGATGGCTAACACCAGCACAGACGTCTGCCTTTTTTTGTTACCTACTTCTTTATTTTACTGGTTAGGTCATTTTCTGTTTTTTCTGTTATGGTATGTAAGTAGGTACCTATAGGTTCATATCTACCTACTTCTATTGTTTGTTAACTCTCACCTACTTACCTCATACCTACAGTTCGCCCAACAGATCTAGGCATTCGTGAAGTTAGCCGTTTGTCTGCGCAGAACACAATTTTGTTGGGCGAACTGTACCTACTTTGTTTATTTAGTAGGTAAGGGTCTTGGTTCGATTGTTAGATGTCTGTGTGTGTTGCCAAATTAATGTCTATCTATCTATCTAAAACCAATTACCATTTGATATGAAAACAACACATTTGGAAAGTAAAGGTACTATTCTCAAATTGATGACAAAATGTCTTGATTGTATGAAATTAAGACTTATAAATACAACATTTTGTAGACATAGAATCAAATTACTAGCGCGTGGAAAGTGAAGATTCACATTCAAGATTCGAAAACGTGTTATTAGGACGTTTTTTTCTTCAAACAGGGCAAAGTTTTAGACCGGATTTTGAACCTCTGTTTCTATGAACGTTACATATCTACAGGGTGTAAAAAGACTGCTACCGAAAACTGAGGGATTGCAATCAGACCATGATTCTGAACATATTTATCGAAAAAAAAACTCAAAAAAAATTTTGACTTAGCTACATCATTTTATTTTATTTTCTAGTTTTTTGCTACTAGTACAACATAATCAGACCATACTTACCTAATCATTTCATTTATAAAAGAAAAAAAACAATTAAAACTCAAAATTCAGCAATCTACGTATAAAAACGCGCCCAGTACATACGCAAACAGTGATCTTCAAACGCTGTTTTCTCCGGATATAATGATTTTTTCGGAAAATCCTTTTGGATTTGGTTGTGTTTTGGGACGCTGTACCTACCCCTTTCGGCTTCGGTAGACGTCTTTTTACACCCTGTATACATAGAATAGAAGACTGAAAATGATTGTCCGTCTATCCAGATGAACCACGCATGCCGCGCCCTGACATACATGCTAGAAGCCCTACCACGCAGCAGCGGTGCGGTCGCCCTGGCCGTGCCAGCTTTCCTCGACAAACTGCAGGCTATAACCTGCATGGACGTGGCAGAACAGAGTCTCACTGCATTGGATATGTTATCGCGCCGTCATTCGAAGTCGATTCTTCAGGCTGTAAGTACCATTGATGTAGCTGCTCCTATTCTGTTGTAGTTTTATGACTGATTTCAAAATAGGAGAGGTAATTGTTCGGCTGTTCGTATGATTTTTTATGTACACCGATATATACGTGAATTGTAGGCAGATTTCAAGTAATCTTCTTGTCTTGTTTGTTAGAGCTAGTAGAAATATAGTCTCCTATCTCTACGGGAAAGAAGCGGGATTTATCTATGTTTTATACCATGTTTGAATCATTTTCTTGTTGCTCTTATGTCAATAAAGAATCAATGCAATAGTTTTTAAAATTTTAACTGGAGAATGCCGGGTAACAGGGTATGTAAAAATTATGTTATCTAGAAAATGTAAAAATAAGATTTTTCATTTTATCAGATATCGCGCTTGTTTTAGCCGCGGTTTTCAATCCTCATGCTCACATAAGAAACATAGCCCATCGCTGCACAACTATGTAACAAAAATCGATTTATGAAGTCTTGAATCTTTAATTCACTTCTAACTGGGACACGGGTCAAGGCGTGTTCACTACGCCCTTCAGATACCTTATACTCTATAAATAACTTGTGACTACATACTATTTTAAACTGAAATGGTTTTAAAGTGTATTTAATTTTTTTTTAATCTTAGCGTGGAGTATCCGCCTGCCTGATGTACCTGGACTTTTTCTCCATCAACGCTCAACGCGCTGCGCTGTCTATAACTGCTAACTGCTGCCAAAATCTAACTCCGGACGAGTTCCACCTCGTCAGGGATTCTCTGCAGCTTCTTGCTAATAGGTAACTATTTTATCATCATCCACAGCCCGATTTAGCCCACTGCCAGCAGTGGGAAGCCAGCTTCCCTTTGTTTAATACTCTATACAAGATATATTTTGCATGATCCCTGGGATGTTGGTATTTATAAACCTATGTCAACTCTATTACTTGTATCATTTGTATATGTTCTCATAGCTTCATGTATGTTGCGTCTTTTAAAATTTTAGAGTTGAGATCGCAATTTTCCCTGTTAAACCTGTTCTAGCTCTTTTTCTCAACTTATATTCATCATCATCATCCACAGCCTGATTTCCCCTTTTGCGGGGTATAAATATAGGCCTAGCTTGTACCATCCACCACGATCCTGTGCTAATCTGACCCATTGATATCCCGCCACCTTTTCTGAAATCCATCAAATTCACCATTGTTACAGACTGACTCAACAAGACAAGAAGTCAGTGGAATGCGTGTGCCTCGCATTCTCCCGCCTGGTCGACAGCTTCCAACACGACCCGGCTCGCCTGCAAGAGATTGCCACGCCAGAGCTGCTTACAAACTTGCAGCAGTTGGTAAGGAAACTGAACATCTGTTCAATATTATAGCCGGTATTAACGTCTACTTTCACGAATAGTGAAATTTTGGACTCTAAAACCGTGTTTGTTGCCCTGGTTCTTCACTGTATTGGTCGCGAAGAAAGAGGAGCGGTCCTACTGAATTAGTGTTTTTTTTATACAAATGACTACTTACTTTTCGGTGTCCGATTGAAAGAGCACTGGTGTTCTAGTGGCCCCACCTTACGAGTTACGATCTTAAGGTCGTGGATTAGAATGCGATCGTGCACCATGAGTTTTTCTGTCCAAAAATGTATATGCACTATGCCTGTATGTTGTCACATGTTCGAAAACATGTGACACGAGCAGCACGAAAGGAGCCTCTATGAGTCGCGCTTAAAATCCTTTTACGACATTGGTTCGAAAGAACTTTTGACACGAAAAGAACGGAGCTGATCTTGTAAGGAGTGAATGGAACTCCTCATTGAATATTATTCTCTTTTCTTCACAGTTGGTAGTCCAACCACCCCTCATTTCTGGGGCCACATTCATCACCGTTCTCCGTCTGCTTTGGGTGATGTGCGCCGCCTGCCCGCAATTAGCGCTCGCGTTACACCAACGCTCTATCGCTGATACTTTGCTGTGTCTACTCACTGGATCTACGCTGCATCAAGAAGTAAGTTACATATTGCTGTAACTGGAAATATTATTGTCTTAAAAACAGAAGTATTCCCACCAGAAGTTGCTTAGTTTCGTCACCCCTAGAGATATAAAAAGAGGGGCAGTTGGGAATAAAAAGTTTGATCTGTCCCCCTGTTGCTAAATGGGTAGAATAAGGTCTGTAATTCCATTCAAAGCTTAGCTAAAATATGATTGAAATGAGATTACAGATTTATCATTTACGGTGTAGTATAAATATTACCATTTTAACCATTGTAAACTACCATGAGGCTAATGTAGACGATAGTCTAATGTAGAAGCAAATATACTCGTAGCTCCAAGCGACAGTTGGCAATGTTGATAACACCCGTTTTCATGCTCTACGAGTATTACATTTGGGTGACTTGCCAATTTCCTATTTCGCAGCTAATTTTAATTAGACGCGTTTATGTAACTATCATGAATGTATCCTTCATCATAAATATCACGTATGGAAACATGCGGTTAACACATTCGTCTCTAGGGAAAGTTCGTGGGTTCAAGTCCAGCGATATTCCTAAGATGAACATTTATTTTCAGGAAAACGACATACACGTAACAAAATGTTTAGATAGATTTTGAAAATTGTTTTCTGACAATGGTGGTTCAATTGATCCAACAGAGTATAGAAAATTCTATGTGTCACAATCAAATGACATTAATAATTTGAATCTGAAGTTTCATACTATCTTACTTATAGCAGGTGGAGTTAATCCCGCGTCTGCCGCAAGAATTGTACGAGATCACGTGTTTGATCGGTGAACTGATGCCGCGCTTACCGACTGACGGGATATTCGCCGTGGACGCGCATCTCGACCGGCCGTGGTCAGCCGTGGCTGAAAGAACCGCGGCTACTTGGCAATGGCGGGATGATCGAGGTTTGTAAGCTTTTTGAGGTACTTGTTGTCTGATTTTATTCGTATATGTTCAATGACTATGTATTGGGTTGGGATAGTGTAAGTTTCAAATGGCAAAAGACTTATTTTAATAGGTTCCATCCATGATTCCAGAGATTTATTAGCCCACACACTAACACACTAAATTCGCACTCTCTCTTAATAACTTTGTAAATACGTATGATTACTAAGTAAGTAAGTAAAGTTCGTATGAGTCAGTGGCCAACTCTGATGACGGAGTTTTTAGGCCGCCTTAAGGCCTCCGTCATGTCATAAGATTACTGATATCGCAGGATTAAATATCAAATTACTCTTACATGGTACTGTATTTTATGCACTCTATTATGTCTATACGTATTTGTGTATGTTTTGTGAAGTATTTATTTTAATTGAAAATTTATTATGATAGCCAGCAATAATATTGAGGATACTGGTTCGTTTGCTTTAGTTTCTTCTAATCGAATGCCGATATGTGACTTATAACTGGTTTAATTTAATTATTATTTATGTTTTGAATCCAAGAACAAAAAAATAATAATTGTCTTTATCACTTATCGACATTCACAGAAGAAATACGCTTTCAAAATATCTAAAATGGATATCTATTTGAATCGAGTCATTATCTGCATTGCATTTCTCAGGTGTATGGCGTTCTTACTCATGGGTTGAATGTCGTGCCCTAGAAGCGGCCGCGACCGCGGGCGAGGAGGAAGTCTGCCTCAACACTCTCGGCCGGTCTTACACCGTCGACCTGACCGCGATGCAGCAGTTGAACGACCACACAGGGACGGCCAGGGCGGTGCAGCGAGTGGCGCCTACGCCCACTAATGCGGACCAGGCTAACGCTAATACTGTTGCTCCAGGTGTGTTCAAGTATTCAGAAGTGGATTGTTTATCATTATTTTGCTTGTGCCGGACTGTATTATAGGTTGGTGTAAATAGTAGAGAGTAATGGTAGCTGATAGCAATCACAATGCTAATACTAATATCGAAACTGGTAATGAACTGGTGTGCCGTGACAATCTGCGAATAAAGTTCAATGTATCGCTAAGCTGTACCGTAGCTCTCTTTTTAAGGAAGTATTTAAGACTCTTAGTTATAGTCAAAGTCAAAGTCAAAAAGCATTTATTCAGTAGGACCGCTGGGATCACTTTGAAACGTCTTAAAACTAGGTGATTCTACTCCTGTTCCTTCGCGACCAATACCGTGAAGAACCAGGGCAACAAACACGGTTAGATATAGAGGAGGCCTATACCCAGCAGTGAGTGCAACTGGGCTGATACATAGATTTTAGACGCATAAAACGGATGTGGCTTTTACATATTCAGCGGTGCTGATATCATACACATTATTTGTAATTTTAATAGCTTATTTTGTATCAATAACGCTACGTATCATTTCCAGATCCCCGTATCGCCATGGTTCGCAGCAACCCCTCCTTAGTACGTGCCTTACTGGCAGTGTTACACGAGGTGTATTGGAGCTCAGCCGGGCCGGCAGTCCGCTCGCAAGCGCTCAAGGCAATCCTGCGCTGCGTATACTATGCTGATGCCGCTCTATTGAGAGTTATACTCAAAATGCAGGTAAATAATGTGTATGAAGTACGAAGAGTATTACTTGTTTACATTTTTATGTAGGAAAGTAACACTCTTCATACGTTTTTACGTATGATGCATCATGCTCGCACGCACAATACTATGTAAGTAATGCTTAGTTGTCATTTAAGTGAATTTAATGTCATTCTTTTGAGAATAAATCGTATTCCTTGATTAGGAGAAATGCGACGGGAAAATTGTTTACATGATCCTTCAGATATTTGTTCCGTATTGGTTGCTTGACTTTTCTAATACAAGAGCAGATAATCCTAGTGTGTGACCAGGAGGGTTAATATTAGGGATGGGCCGAAGTTCGTTTCACATTCGGTTAAACCGAACTTCGGCAGCTTGAACCGAAGTTCGGCATTCGGCCGAAATTCGGTTCAATCTGCCGAAGTTCGGTACAACAAAATATATATATGTATATTTTTTTTCTCCTTTTTTTATCAGCCATCAGCTCGTCAGCCATAATCAGATGCGTTCTGGGTGGAGGAGATTTAGGAGAGTTCCATTGAATTGTCCTAATTACGGTTTTTGAACTTCTCAGTTCCTCTGGTCAAGCGAGAGGATATCCCATCTCTTAAGGCGCTTTTTTATGCTTTGGTCGGTCAGAAGATTTTTAGCCAAGGCGTTAGTGTGTTTTTAGTCTTTCCTTGTATTTCGTGCAGTAATCGCTAACTTTTTCCTTGACTGTTGGCATCTCGAGGTACTCGTGGATTTCCAAGTTTCTCACAAACCAATGTGCGCTGGAAACAGTTCTCAAAGCGATGTTCTGAAATCTTTGAACTATCTCCAGATTGGAGTTGCTAGCTGAGCGGTAGTCGTACTACAAAATATAATTATAAAAAAGTACGTGAGTGTCGTGGAACACTTGGTTGGAACAAAGCAAAGAGTATTTTTCTATACTGAGAATTTCAAATTCAAATCAAACGCACTTCCGTACTAACAATGTAACAATGTAAAAAGTCCAGCATTATTTATTTATTTATTAATCTATGGACTGTTCGCGGCTGCGCGATTCGCACTGTTGCGATTTCGTGACTTGGCGGTCGTGACGGTAAAATGGAACGAATTTTTTCTTCCAGCTCCAGCCTGTTTTTCTTCGATACCGTTTGTAAAGGAACTTCGTTCCAATAACAAAACTGCTTGACTAAAATATTAAACTAAACCAGACGCTCTACCAACTGAGCAAATGTGCAATCGACGTGATGGTTGAAACTTTGTAGGAGTACATTAAGTGCATTAAGTATAAGTACTCCTACGAAGTTTCAACCATTATATAAACAGCTTTTCATTGTGTGTGACAACTCAATGATCCCTAAGTGTGAGGAAAAACAGAACACTATAAAACTAGTGATTCTGTGAAAACAGAAGACCTCCCATCCAAAAAGAAAGTCCGAATTTAATTTGTATTTCAGGTGCTTGAATTTTTCAAAAGTTAAGGTAGACTTTTTTGACGTTTAAGTACGTTTTAATTCTCTCAATAGACTACGCGCGTTCCCTTGGTCCTAATAGGTAGAATCTGGTGTTCACTGGTTCGCCTCTTTAAAGTTTCCCTCCCATTTCACCCCAGTCAAACATCACGATCGACAAAAGTAAATATAAATAAATCTTACGAAACGTTTAAGTAGTATAACTAACGGAACTTATTTTCAAAGAAGGACGGCAAGATCGGACCTAAAATTTTCCACAGATAAAAAATATACCAATTTTTTTCAATTCTTCTGAATAGTCGTAGAATTGAAAATAAGTATTTGTACACAACAACGACGACAACCCAATCATCCATATTTGTCACTCAGCGAAAAGCAGTACAAGCACCACACTCCATCTACTCTAGAAAACTTCAACGATCGCGTAAACAAGATTTGACGTATTTCTTTCGAGAAAATACAATGAAACTAGGTACCTACCGAACTTCGGCCGAAGTTCGGCCGAACTTTTCATTTTCACCGAATGTTCGGCCGAAGTTCGTATTCGGTTAAAACCACATTCGGCCCATCACTAGTTAATATACTCTTATCTCATAGCAGTTTTTAAACTGCATCGCAATTTCGTATATCCGAAACTAATCTGAAATGGCGGCGGTTACCAAGATCTCGTTTGCACACTATTGCCGTCAGGACAATGTACGACTATTGAGTGTAATATATACGTAATGTAATACATATTTTTGAATCTCGCTAGGTGATATCATCGCACATCGCGGGCATGATGGCGTCAAGCGACCTTCGCATCGCCGTGGGCTCCCTCCAGCTGGCAGAGATCCTGATGCAGCGGCTGCCCGAGGAGATGGCGGTGCAGTTCCGGCGCGAAGGGGTGCTGCACCAGGTGGCGCAGCTGGCCGAGCCGCCGTCGCCTCACGCCGCCGCCTCCACTAAACTCAAGGTACTGCACCATAGATCCTGATGCAGCGGCTTAAGAAGGCTGCGTGAGAGTCCTAGCTTTACAGGCTTTTTAATTTTGTATTTTTCTCCAAACATTACATTTTGAGTGCCCGATGCACATGCCGCTTATAGTAAGAAGCCATGCTAGTATGCCAACCCTCTATCGGAGGTCACCGCAGTTGGCATGTGACGCGTTAATACTTGTGCGATCGACGGACTTGTGTAGGCTGGCCTGATAAAAGTGTCATGCTTGCCTAATATTATATTTGGACTATCACTGGACTCCCTTTCATATTCAAAGAATCTAAATTATCTGAAAATGTCTGCTGCTTTTTGATCCAGTTTCATTATACGAGTCCATTCTTGGTACCCAGAAATAGTATCGTACTTATAAAATGTGCCAAATGTCTGACTGACATCATCCTAAAAGATTTGTTCACCATGCTTTTAATTTGAAACATATTCCGTTATACTAAAGGTTTAATTCGTATTACAGTCGCCAAGTGCAATGAGCGTAAGGTCCAGCGACGGGTCTTCACCCCCCGCGTCCACTTCTGCCACGTCTTTGGAACACAACAACTTGTCTCTGGCATTTTCTGCATCTGGCTCATTTGTTGCTACGTCTATGCGTAAGTATTATTTCATCGGTTTAACAAGACGTAATGAAAGTGAATCTACTACAAACATTCATCAAGCTTGTGACTATTTATTGATAGATAATGTGTGACAAGGGACAAAACAGTGATTATAACAGATAGAAGCTACTGTCATATTTTCAATTACTTTTATTTTTGCTTTGTCGCATAATCACTGTCCTAATGCTCCGTCATTGTATCATACACCAGCTTTTCGACCTGTAAATGTGCGCCATGGTGTAACTTACATCTTTGGGCCAGCTTGTATTGGAAACCCTCACTAGAGACATTGTCAATGCTAACAAGTTTTGCCAACGAGCCTTACGAGATTGAAGATTGATAATGTTTTTTTTATTCTGTTTAGCGGCTGTTGGCGCTGATAGTGGCAACGCCGAACCCGGTCCTGCCTCAGCCTCCACACATCCACAGTTACCAACTACAACCACAGTACACAGGTTAGTAACCAAGTAGAATAAACTTAATTGTTAGTGAGCTTTTAGTATGAAAACGAGAATGGACATCTCGACCTAAGTTGCCCGTAGTGTTAGTTAAGCAGCGCTATATTTTCATTTATGACAGAAAAAAAGTAACCTTGGAATATTTTGACAGATCTGGCAGCCCCCTCCAACTGGCCGAGATGTTGAAACGCAAGCGCGCAGTGAAACGTTCCGGCGGCGCTGGCACACGGCACGCGCGGCGCCGCGACGAGCCGCCGCCGCACGCGCCGCCCGCGCATCTTGTACACCACCCGCACGCCGCGCAACCGCAGAGTAAGTACTTGAACTTGGCAAGAAACAAAGATAGATAGACAGACACACAGACACAGGTTCATCTAGCAAATGAACATGAAAAAAAAAATTGGTATTAGATAAATAAAAGTAGAAAGGAAAAGATTCGATATCGCATTTCTAAAATTTGGAACCTTGTGCCTTTATTCCTGTTTTCGTTTTTTTAACTCATAAGACTAATTCCTGTTTTACCTTGTTCGATATAATATCGTATCGTATTCATAGATTATTTTTTAAAAAGTGTCAAGTTCCACTATTTTGGGCATTGCGATTGGTCAATTCACTCTATGGAAATGCCCCTTACGCAAAAATTCGCACACTTTGTAAAAATCCACTTTCGAATAAAAATATTTAAATTTAAATTCCTAATGATGAAACATTCAAACATTTCTATTATTATTTCCCCTAGGCTCAGGCGCCGCAGCGTCAGCGGCTCGGTCAGCGAGCCGAGTTGGTGGCACTTCAAAGACGTCTTCGTTCCTGTCGTCACTGAACCCGTCTCGTTGGGGACGAAGCCCGCACGCACATAAGGAGACTGGTCTACTGGCATCGCCGCATTCCGCTACCAATCTCACTGTGCAGAACAAGTAAGTTGTCATATAAACTTCTATCTTCCTAAGGACAGAGTGATTCAGATTTTTTTTTCCATTGTGTAGTGTTAATTTAAACAGTTAGTTCAAGACTCCCTTGGTAACATGTCTTTTTGTAATGTTAATATAGGTTGTCGTAGTATTTTTCTAATTTATATTCGGCTCATGCTTACTTTTTGGAAGTAATCCTTATTTTCTGGTTATTAGAACTAACTAGTGTTTATTTTTGAGTAACTATTGGCCAGAGCTTTGGATTCTTGCTCCTGTGTACCGATTTATTCCAGCATAGCAATTCATACAGCGGAACGCATCCGCGACATTATAGAATTCATCCAAAGGTTACGTTTCCTGCACTGCGATGGTTGCGGTCGGTTGAACATGAACGGTTTCGTCGCGGATGCTGAAGTATCGCTATGCTGAATTCAATTTCTTTTATCTACCGTGTGTATTTGTACACTTCATCATCATCATCTCAGTCAGGTATCACCCACTGCTGGGTATAGGCCTCCTCTCGCTTTTGCCAGACTTTTCAGTCCTGTGCGTCCCTAATCCTAATTAGTATACTTATTTATGTTTATTTTATCAGGGAGAAGGTCCGCGAGTGGATCCAATGGACAGCGGCGAGGTTACAGCGCGAATGGGGCGCGTTGGGAGGCGGCGGTGGCGCTTTAGAGCAACTTGCCGCGCTCGCCGCCGCCTTGCCGCATCATAATCATAGGAGAGCGGCTTTGCAACAGCTGCGAGATACGCTTATACATCATGATGTATCACCTTTTGAGGTAAGACCACAAAAACTGATATGTTTGCCCCATGCATCGGAAAATATTTCACATAGCGCCATATAGCTCCTAACTATTAAGTAGTAGATACTTTTTATTGCGTAAATATAACATATAATACAGCTGTCTGGGACAGCAAAGACATCCACCAAAATCAGAAACAGTTTTACTTATTTAGAATTAGCAGTTGTGCTCGATCAAGATTCTGCAGAAATGTAACTGGCTAGTGACTAGCAAAGGAAGTAAAGAAGAAAAAGCTCATTTTTTGCATATGTATGGTGATTCGCTTTAGATCTTTTTTGAACATGATAACTGAGGAGAAGCATACTGACCCTATCTGTTTGGTGCGTCCAAAAATACGTTTTATCCATGCAATGAAATTTTACCACAATTCCTATAAGTAATTGTTTTTATTTACCAGGTGAATCACTCGGGTGTACTCGGCGCTCTCTTGCGATACATGACGGGCGAGAGCGAGACAGACGCGGAGGGAGAGAGAAAGGAAGACATGGAAACTCGCAGCTCAAGCGAACTGATCGCACATTGCGAGGATCGCTTGCGGCTGTTTCTTCACGTCTTCGCTGATATGCCTCTGACGTCTGAGTGAGTTACCATTCTTTAAATACGGAGATTACGAATGATAGAAGAGAGTAGCAGAATAGAACATATTAAGCTGACCCCGCTTTTGTGGGATAAGGGCAGACAAATGATGATAATAAACCTTCCGTGAAAAAATATCTCAATAGTGACAACCGCATCAAAATTCTGGTATAGAAGCAGATAGCAGATAAACAGAGACAATAGCGACATTGTTTGATACTGTATACATTTTATGGCGACATTTGGTTTGAATGTAATGTTGCAGCGTTTGGAGCGCCCAATATAAACTAAACAAAAAACATTAGCTGCTGTAGTTGAGGCTGACACCCCGAAAAAAAGGTTGATATTGAACTGCGCGTGTGGCAGTGTATAGATTTTTGGCATCGTTTGATTCAGCATCATCATGCTGTCTGTGTCCGCCCACTGCCTCCTCCATTACATGCCATTCGTTCCGATTACAACCTAGTCTAATCTATACTCTAGCCAAACTCGATGTGGAATTTTTGTAAACATTGAACTGACAGTTCTTTCACCTGACAGCAGAAATTACCCAATGAGGAACAAGACGCCAAAACGGTAATTCCTTTGGGTTGTCATCTTCATAGCGGTGACGTAAACATTGGAGATTGTAACAAATCTGGTAGAATTTATGCTTTAGGACACATCCGCCAGATTCCACATTCGTCAGATCATAGTATTTATTATACACGGTGTAACTGGAGGGGTGGATCATCGGTGGCAGAGCGATGGGTGACCTCAATGCCTATCGATTTAAGGTGGTTGCACGATCCAGCCGAGCAAAACGCGCTGAACTGTCTATAAGTGCTGTTTATAAGTACCGTTTATAAGTGAAATATCATAGTTTGGTGAGCACTGAACATTACGTGAGTACGTGACAACCCTAGACAAACTCGGTAATCAGCTGATCTCCAATGTTTACAAAATTCCATTGCATCGTATGATTAAAATGTTATATTATATTACAGCGAGTGGAGCGAGAGCGGCGCGGATACGCTTGGCGTGATTCCGGGCGGCGTCGGCGCGTTTTCCGCTCTCGTGGGCAAAGTGAACGCGTGCGTGTCGCACCTCGAACAGTTCCCAGTGAGAGTGCACGACCTGCCCGCAAGACCCGCCACCTCCGCGCTCAAGTTCTTCAACACTCACCAGCTCATGGTGAGTAGATTAACGGCTAAGCTGTCAAAAAAGTAATAGACATCTTTCGTGGGATTATTTATTTCTTGGTGCTTGCTTGAGCTGGATTTAGACACAAATGTGTATCTTTGACAATGCTATAATGCTATAATAGACATAGAGCTAATCTCACGATGAGTCAGAAGCTGTTCTAAAGAAAATAGTCCAATTCATTTGTAACTCGACATATCGGTCAAGTTCCGTCTACAATTTTATTAATATTGACACCATTTTCGTAGGTGTATACGTAGTATACCCCATTGTGTAGTAGATTAGGTTCTATATTGCTGTGTTAGGCCCACATTACAATATGTTCCAAGTTAAAATTGCACCATTAATTTGTTTTGTTGCAGTGTGATCTCAAACGTCATCCGTCTTGCACTAACCTGAAGCAGTGGAAGGGCGGTGTGGTGCGGATAGACCCCTTAGCTTTAGTTCAAGCCATTGAAAGGTACGCTATGTTCTATATTGAATACACATAAGTTATATGTGCTACTCATATTTTATACTTAACTAAACAAGCTTTTCTACAGACTGCTTACATTTTATGTTACACTAGCTATGTAGCTACTGCGCCTATTCCAAGTTTCATCCAAATCGGTTCACTGGTTTAGGCGTGATTGAAACATACAACACAGCATACATATATCAGCTTCCAGCGTCTGTATTTCCGCTGAGCTACGACCCTATTGTTTTTAAGAAGAGAGTTAATAGGCACCTTCTGGGTAAGCTCGCTCCATCGTAGACCTCACTCTTGCCTGTGTAAGTTTGAGGTCAAGAGCTGACCCATTAATCATAAAAAAAAATACAAATATCCAAACATTTAAACAAACTCATAAACTTTCAGCTTTATTATATTAAGTAGGATTTGCAACAATATATTTTAATGAACATTTTGTTGTGTCCAGGTATTTAGCGGCGCGTGGATACGCGAACGGGCGGAATCGCGAGGGCTCGGCGAGCGGCCCGCACTCGGACGACGACGCGGCCTCGGACGACGACGCAGAAGACTCGCTCGCTTCCCCGCCTCACCAGAACACCTCGGAGTAAGTGTAATAAACTTAGGCCTTTAGGCTTAGCATGGCGTTTAATCGCAAGTCTGAATCTGTAGAAAAATGTAGGTTTACTATACAACCGCACGCATTTGCTACTTTTTTCAGTGACTGATTTAAAAAACGCAACTTGAATATGCACAGCGTTTAAATGCAAAGACTGAAAGTCGCTCTTCAGGTGATATTGCCATACGAAATGTAGTGTAACCTGAAACACAACACATGCTACTCGCCAGAAAGCCATGATGGTACTGATATAAAATTAAGAAAAACGCCACCCGCAGTGCGTGTTCGCACGCGGTTTTGCGAATCAGATATTCTTAAACCGCTTGCGTTTAATGCATTGCGTGCTAAGCCTTACATTTATACTAGACTAGCTTCGCCCGCGTGGTACCAACATTTTGAATAGCCTATGTGCTATTCCAGGTCACTATCTCCGCCTATTCCAAGTTTCATTCAAATCGGTTCATTGGTTTAGGCGTGATTGAAACACAAACATACAAACATCTAAACAAACTCACAAACTTTCAGCTTTATTATATTAGTGGGATGATTTATACAGCTTCAGGTGTAGGCAACGTATGCCTACACTCGATGGAACGCTGTAGTGTCTGGGACATTGTTTGTGATGGAATAATAGACTTTTGACAAAACAAAACTATGTAGTTCATTGTTCGATCATTCCGAGTGATTAATGAAAAGTGAAAGATGTCAAATGAAAATATCTAACACTATTGGATTAATTCGGATTTTATTTTGTGTTCTGATGTTTCATTTCGATTGAAAGGTGGCGAATGAAAGGCGAAAATGAACGATAAATTAACCGTTTGATATCACCATAACTGTGGGACGAGTTAACTCAGAGTGATTAATTTCGCAGATATATCTATTATTGTCACTGTTATTATATAATATTATTTGATTGCTTGCAGTACCGAACACAAACTGGAGTTTTTGATCGGCGACACAGTTCTGCCGTACAACATGACTGTGTACCAGGCGGTGCGACAGTTCGGCGAACTGAATGATGCGGATACCGACACGGAAACACCATTAGGTATACTTCTTTTATAATACTAGATACTGCCCGAATTTTCGCTATGAGATAGGGATTCTTTTGAAATCGGGTGTATAGTTTAGGATTCCTGCTGCATTGAAATGAATTAACTTGATTTTAATATTTGGGTAGATCAATTGAAACTTTGCCACCTGATATTAATTTAAATATACCTTTCCGAAAAAGGTTTTACGACGCTCATCTGTATCCCAAGTGTAATATTAGTACTAAAAAGTCTCACATTTAACTAACTTTTTATTAAGCTGTTCGAATTGCGGGTGCGGCGCTGAGATTATTTATTATGAATTTTGATACCAAGTTTAATTCCAATCGGTCCACAAAAATATAAACATCCAAACCTCACAAACTTTCTTAAATATGTTATAGTAGGTACAGTTCGCCCAACGGATGTAGGCATTCGTGAAGTTAGCCGTTTGTCTGCGCAGTGAACGCAATATACAAAATTGTGTTCCGCTGGCGAAGTGTAAGAGTAGAATTGTACGACTTTTGTTTATAATTTCAGCAAACGCTGGTATCTGGGTGCAAACACACACGATATACTATCGCGCGGTGGAGGCGAGTGAGCAGCCGCGGCCGGATACCACCGCCTCGCGCAAGGGCAAGGGACAGCCCACCAAGATCTCATCTAGACGTAAACCTGATCTCTTATGGAATGGTACGTTCAACTCAATACAGTGAGGATATTTAAATATGAGGAAATTGATAAAGACAGTGTTAGGGTGAGCCATTCGCTTTTCTCCTTTTATGAGAAGCGCAGAAGTGATAATCTTCAGCTAGATTCTAGCGGCAGGCAGATCTACTTAATTCAATTCAATTCATTTATTAATTGCGATAATGGGTTGGTACAATAAAGAGTAATGTTAAATGAAAGAAAAAAAATACAGATTAGCCATTATCAGCTCTTCAGCATGCAATTGATAGTTACATAAACATTCAACACAGAAAACAAAAATTATAAGCTTTGTAATTAATGTCATAAATTAGAAGTCCAAATAATTAATAAAAATTAATAAAAAAATAACGAAACTATTCAAATAACAATACACATTAAGTAGGTTTACATATCAAATCAAATCAAATCAAAAACATAGTAGACATTTTAGTCAAAATTATGTGGCGTGTTGACGTTTGACGTTTGATTACACAAGCAAAATGGACGTGGACGTGTTGATTGTTGAGGATGAGGAGCATGAGGATTAAGATGTGTCAGGGCAAACTCCTTCAAATAATGTGATGATGATAAGATAAGAAAGATGTTGATTTTTTAATATTATTGTGCAGATGGTCTGATCCCTGGCCGCGAGTCTCCGCTAGTAGTGATGGTCCGCGCTCCCTTACAAGCCGCGGGCGGTGCGGAGGTTAAAGACGCGTCTCTAGGCGCATTGGCGTTACTTCGCGCGTTGCATGCGCTCTCACGACACTGGCACACGCTGTACCGCGCCGCCTGCCTGCCCGACCATCGCCCGCTCGTGCCAAACGCCGACTTCATCAATGCCAAGGTAAGAATACTATACATTTTAGCTTGTAGTAACTACTAAACAAGGTAATAAAACGTTACATCTTGTAGCCACTGCTAAACAAAGGCATCTATACTCTAGCCAAACTCGATGTGGAATTTTTGTAAACATTGGACTGACAGTTCTTTCTCCTGACAGCAGAAATTAACCAATGAGGCACATGACGTCAAAACGGAAATTCCTTAGGGTTGTCATTTTTTATAAAAAGATGAAAACTCTATAATTTATATTTTCGTTTTCGGTAATTTAGTGAAGTTTTGTGAATTCCATTATTAAGACTCTTCATAGCAGTGACGTAAACATTGAAAGTTGTAGCAAATCTGGTAGAATTTTTATGTGAAACATCATAGTTTGGTGAGCACTGAACATTACGTGAGTGACAACCCTAGACAAACCCAGCAATCAACTGATCTCCAATTTTTACAAAAATTCTACATCGAGTTTGGCTAGAATATAGTTGAGTTTTTCGGTCAAACGTCTGCCCCTGATAATCCCAGGTGTCTATTTCATCGCGCGCCAAGGCTTGCGTAAAGGTTACATTGTTGTAAGACGAAGTATCGTCTTACAACAATACAACCTTTACCGTTATGCATGGGACATTATTTGAGAGAGGCTTACCCACGACCTCAACCATATTCTCGGCTTCGGCCTTATCTATTAGAATTACATGATCTATCTATAGAAACATAGTACAATAAATACTTTATAGATATTTTCTCGGAACGGCCTTTACAATATTTTATTTGTTACAGCTTGCTGCCAAAGCCAATCGTCAGTTACAAGACCCACTTGTGATAATGACGGGAAATCTACCACCGTGGTTGAAGAAAGTAGCCTACACATGGTAAGATCCTGATACAAACCTTTGGGTGCGTTTCCATTGAAGTGAAGCTGAGTGTAGAGGTTTTTAAATGGACCGATGAAATTGCACGAGCGGAGAAATCTCTGCGCACGAGCAACGAAAGCCAAGCTCTGTTCCGCCTTAGTCAAAACTCACCCATACTCTGAAGTCTGAAACACACCCCTTGTAATTTTGCTTATAGTCCAAATAAATGAGCTTTCAACACTAATGTTTTGAATTACTCAGATATCATCATTATTATTTCAGACCGGCATCACCCACCGCTGGGTTATTAGGCCTCCCTTATTTTGTGCCCTAAGCTATTTAACTTCATAACTTCCCCCAGCCCATTCGTCTTCCCGTTCGAGTGCCGGCATCTCCTCTTCTACGTGCTATCGTTCGACCGTGACCGCGCGCTCCAACGTCTCGTGGAAGCGGGAGGAGAGCGGGGTACTACCAACACGCCCGGCGCGCCCGATGAACGAGTTGCACCAAGACTTGATCGTCGCAAGAGAACTGTGCAAAGGCATAATGTGCTGCGACAAGCGGAACATGTGATGCATGAGTTTGCGCATACCAAAGCGCTGCTTGAAATACAGTATGAGAACGAAGTAGGAACGGGATTGGGGCCCACGCTTGAGTTCTATGCGCTCGTTTCTCAGGTAAGAGCTCTCTTTCTCAGGAGAGATCATAATATCTAGTGTAATGTCTTTTCGCAAGAGAACTGTACAAAGAAATAATGTGATTGGTAAGAATATGGCCACGTCTTTAATGGTGATTGGTAAGAGCTCGTCTTATTTTAGGTGAAACATATATTAGGGAAGTAGGTTTGACATATAAAAGGATCCACATAGAGACAGCTGCCGTTTCTACTACAGTTAGAAGGTTTTGTTTCTATGTAACTATTATAAATTATTCTTTGCTGCCATGAATAAGGTAAAATTGTACCCCAAATGCATTAGTATCGCTTACCTTGCTGAAAGTAAAGTATGAAAATGAATTGGATTTTATTTTATACCTCATCAATTCCTTTAAGGTTACATACAAACTTGCCTCACTGATTTCACTTAATGAAATATTTCACAGGAATTACAACGTGCCGACCTAGATCTCTGGCATGGCAGTGAGAACTTCAAGCAGAAGCCGACGTCGTTCGGCGGAGAGATTGTGAAGAGTCAGCCGCCCGCGGTCACTGAACTCGCTTCGTCAGTAAGGGATGCTCTCAGTCTTGATGATGAACGGTCGCCGGAACCTTCTGATCTCGAAAAGGTTGGTACTACAGCCTGCTTGAAAATAATAAAATAGAATAGATTTTGTTTAACTTGGAAAAAGTTACAAACATAATGACAACACAGCTTATAGGTACTACATCAGCCGGTTTACTATGACCGGATCTACGGTAGAAGAGAGTATGATGAGTTTAGACGATTTTCAGTTTTCTAGCGTTCTATGAAGGTGCTTTTCTCTGAACTCAAATGTAGTTCGACTCTATTCCTATGTAAATAGGGTGGGTTTCTTCACTCTGGTGACGGTTTATTCTTCTGTTGCGGAATCCCATTTATTACTCCAATATCATTGTAATGTAGTATGAGTCAGTGGCTACTAGTGACAAACCTCTTCTGTTCCTATACTTCAATCTAATATGTACAGGAGACGTCAATTCCATCACCGGCACCAGACGCAACATACGTGAGTTGGGCGTGCGGCCTGTTCCCGCAGGCGGTGGGTCGCAACGTGCGCGCCTCGCACCTCTCGCGCGTCAAGGCCAAGTTCCGCTTCCTCGGCAAGTTCATGGCCAAAGCTGTTATGGACTCTAGGATGGTGAGTGTTATACAATCTAAAGAAATACGTCATCTACAACCTTTTTGAAATTTCAAATATACAGTCATATTTATGTTCTCTATATTTTATTTTGACATGTCGCACTGCTTGACGAAGGATTCCGCCTTTATCTTTCGTCTGCGAATTGATAGCCTTGAGATGTCCATCATCGACAAACAAATAAATTAACACCCAAAAATCTAAATTAAACAGAATGGAGAACTTGGAATATGTGTAGATAGTATTTTCGAATTTCTTTCGTGAGGGTAGCAGTTGCAGGTCGATAACCGACCCAAGAAATCCTAGTGGCAGACCTTTTATTTTTGTTGTAGTACCAGTAACTGTAGTCCTAATGGTTAGAATGTGTTGTACAGGTGGACATCCCACTATCAGTAGCGATGTACCGCTGGATGGTGAGCGAGCAGCGCTGGCTCTGCCTGAGCGACGTGCGTCACGTGGCGCCCGAGCTGTGGCGGTCGTTGTGTCGTCTGCGGCGCGTGGCCGAGCGCGCGCGAGCCATCGCCGCCGACCCCAGCCACGAGCCCGAACAGAAGAACCAGATGGTAATACTATAGCTGTATAAACTGCCAACCAGATGGTACCATGTACTACACAGGCTTTCTAGATCATCATCATCATGTCAGCCATCTAGTGTCCACTGATGAACATAGGCCTCCCCCATCGATTTCCATAGCGACCGATCTTGTGCAGCCTGCACCCAACGGCTCCCAGCAACCTTTACCAGATCGTCTTTCCATCTAGTGGGGGCCGTCCTCTACTGCGGTTTCCGGTGCGTGGCCTCCACTCGATAACTTTTCTGCCCCAACGGCCGTCAGTTCTACGAGCTATATGCCCCGCCCACTGCCACAAGATCATATAACACTATTATTCAGGGTGTTTTTTGTCTAGGTGGGATTATTCGATCACGAGATTGTTTCCACTACTGTAATTGTTACTTGCCACTGTCCTTGACCAAAATGTAAAACGCCAATAATGCAGATATTAGAGTAATGAGAGTGAATGAGGCGAAAGATCATCTTTCCTCAGTTCAGTAACCTCGTTTGCGAGTCTCGCTCTTGTAGTTTTTTTTACATTTTAGAGGTTTCCTTCAATATCTGAAGATCTCTGCATACAAGCACGTTAAACGAATGGCAATTTAGACTTCACATGTCTCGCACGTCTCTAAAAAAGTGTTGTTATCACTACAGATAAGCAGTTTAGAGCTAGACGGCTGCCCCATCGAAGAGCTCGGCCTGGACTTCATTCTGCCCGGCGACGGCTGCACGGAGTTGAGGCGCGGCGGCCGCGACCTGCCTGTCACTGCGCATAACCTGCACAATTATATCGAGCTGGTCACTCATTGGCTGCTCTATGAAGGTATAACCAGAGAATATTTTAACTAGTTGTTTCTCACGGCTTCGTATTCTTATTGTATCACTAGTTCTTCCGAACCAGTGTGGTGAAAGTGTACCCCCAAGAGGCACTTGACACAATGTTTTCGAACTTTTTAGGTTCTACGACATGCAGTTTTTATCACGATGTTTGCCTTCACCATTTGAGTACTAGCATAGTGCACATACATTTTTGGACAGAAAAAGTCATTGATGCACGATCGGATTCGAACCCACTAAACCAGTGCTCTCCAATGTCCTTTCCGGAGATGCAGAGCAAACTTTTATCACTATTTCTGCCCCTTGCTCATAAAAGATTTTACTAACCATATTTTGTTTGCAGGTGTAATAAAACAAATGGATGCATTCAAAGAAGGATTTGAATCAGTATTCCCACTGTCAAATCTCAAGATATTCTATCCTGAGGAACTGGAGCAAGTCTTCTGTGGAAGCCCATCTGGTAAGTTCATGAGCTAGTTAAAAATGTCATTAAACAAAAGCTTCTTCGACATTCATTACTTCTTGTGAAACTTTCACAATCGACATATATGTAATATTTTGTTTATGACTTTGTAAGATGCTTCCTACACTTTCGTGATGATAATGATAAAATGCTAAATAAGGATGAGGTTTGAAATGATAACCACCCGAGTCCGTAGTTGAATGTGAACTGATTTATTGTTGAAGTAAAATGATACGAGTACATGTTGCGAGCGTCCTGGGAACCGCCGCGTTTGCATAAAATGTACATTGACTGTACATCCTGGCCACTCGGACAGGATGTCTAAAAATTAAGGAAAACAATAGTAAAATGATAAACTATGCTAAATGATATAAACGAACTGTAAGATGCTATAAAGATGATAAACAATTTTGTTTTGTTAGTGATTCCTAAGCTAAATCTATACTACTACGATAAAGTTTTGATTTAAAGATAACAGGGGATGTGCCCGTGCTCACCCCTTTCACATTACACTTTGGCTCGGTAGCCTTAAGCACTTCTTGCTCACTACACTCATGCACTGCACTGACACTGTTGGCACGCGAGCGCGGGCGTGGCTGTGGCGCCGGCGCCGGCGATGTGTACCTGACCACAGGTTCAGGGCGCGCCATGGCGAGGCGACGGCGATTCCTCCGCCACCTCCAACCAATGGCAATGATGACTCCTATCACGGCGATGCTTATTGTAACGTAGACCATGACGTAATGATGAACGTCATGAACGTTGAGTTGAAATGCTGACTGTTCTTTTAGTAGTTTTATCTGACTAATTAGCTCATCCCACTCCATCTCTGCGGTTGGGTCAATAGTTTGTTCCGATAAGGCTGTGCCTACAATTTTGTTTAGGACTGAAATCTCTGGGGCTTCAATTTTTGGGTCAATAGAGATCTTGCTAAAAAAGTTGTTGTGTGCCTGGATAGTATATCCGGAGCCTTTGATTTTGCAACCGTTACCAAGCGTTATCATTCCAGTACCGCTTAATTGTTTGATAGTGATGCCAGACGGACACTGAATGCGCACGTGGCATTCTGAACAGCACGCGAACAGCCAGTCGTTTGTTTTGTGTAATTTAATCCACCGATCTTGGCAGGTGGTTGTAAATGTTTTACAAGTTGAATCGCTGTTTGTTGATAGTAATTTGATACTGCATAATGATTGTTTAAGTTGTAGCTCGTAAATGGGCAATTGTAGAGTACATAATAGTTTCTTATCAGGAGACTGTATGCAAAGTTGCACATCTTCTTCAGATAGAAATGAAGCAATATCCTTTTTTAAATTGTATGCTATGTAAGGTTTCGTTGGTATTAGATACAAGGATTTGCTATCCGTGTTTTGTGGGATCGTGATAATTTTGTTTAATTCGAAGACATCACTACTTAGCAGTGGAATTTTTATTTCGATCAACAGATAACCTTCAATTATCCGGGATGCCACCTTTAACAATTTGTACATATCTTTGATGTTATGTTGGTCGACAGGTAATAAGAGGTCTCCTTTGAGTTGTCCTGATATAATATTAATTTGATGTTCCATCTCTTCAGGTAGCAACAAGTGAGGATCAATGCGGCCGTGACTGATGTCTGTTATTGTGTTGATAAGTGTTTGTTGCATTGCTTTGAGTTTTGATAAGACGATATTTGCAGTCAATGCTGCTGACGTAATATAGAGACCTGTGTTGCTGTCAGACTGCATTTGATTTGTCAATTTTGATACATTCCGAATTTGTTCCTTGATAAACTTAAATTGTTGCGTCATTACTCTTTCATTTCGTTTTAGGATGTTGTATTCTGATTCTAGAACGGATGTTTGATTTTTCAACAGGTCTTGAAGGTGATTTTCGTTGCTAACAATCCTCTCAATGTCCATTTTGTATTGCTCCGCGAATCTGTCGTCTAACACGCCGAATAACGAGTTTGCGACGTAGCCAATTCCATTGATAAGCCCTCTTTTCTGCCTTTTCACATGATGATCTAATAGTAATCTGTTGTAATGATCGATTTCACCCAATTCATGCTCAAGCTGTTTTACAATAGTTTGATACTGTATTTTTTCTCCATTTGATACCTCCTTGATATGATTGATAAAGTTTGATGTTTTTGATATTCCTTGCCAGTATGTAGTCATATTATAGTAGACAATCATTTTCCATTCGTCCTTGATAATTTGTAAGTCGGTTATTTTGTCAAAAAACAGACTTTGACTGTCATTTAATGTTGAGACCTGGAATGTTGCTTGATCTGCCGCCCTCTGAACACTCGGTGATATCATTGAGATTGTCATTACTAGCATAGTAACAAAAAAGTTTTTGTAATTTATGTTTCTAGTACGAGGTCGTAATTGCATCCTCGGGCGCTGATCTTGGTCTTGATTTGATGTTGGTTGATTAGATGTTGGTTGATTTACCGGTTGCTGTGTTACTTGCTGCTTAGGTTCCGGTTCATCTTCTCTGATTGGAAGTAATATTAATTTACTGACCGGCCTTTTTATAATGTTGTTGCATGTTTTTGTTCCGCGACCTTTGTTTATTTTCAGTTCCACGAACCCAGTGAAATCGACCCCGGTATGTGTAAAAGGGCGCGTTGTGACCCTGGGTCGAGGTAAATCTGCCATGATGTGTTGATTTTTGTCGCTATTAAATCTTCGACAACGGACACATTGTCTCAGTTGGCGTTTAACTGTGCGTATTCCGCTGATGATCCAATATTGGTTTCTGATATATGATAATGTTAATCTAGGACCGCCGTGAAGAGTTGTTATGTGTGCTTGATGAATGACTAGATCTGAGAGTCGGCTGTGACATGATAAAATGATAGGATGTTTTGCTGAGTTGCTGATATCTGCATTGTGCAGTCTCCCTCCTACTCTTAACAGATCGTTTTCGTCAATGAATGGATTCAATGATACGATTTTGCTCTTCAGACTAACGTGTCCATGTTCCTTGATATAGTCCAAGTCGTCCTTGAAGTCCTGTCCTTGAACTTCCTTGATAATTATAGTTCGCGCTTTGTTCATTTCACAGGTAGTCAGCACCTTATCTTGCGAGTGTGACTTCCGTCCTTTGGCGCGTGCGCACTCGATGAAACGTAATACCCAGCCGAGTACCTTAGTAACACGTGTAAGTGAACTATATTGTGATAGTAATTCATTTACGAGCGGTGTGCTATTACTCTTTAAGGTGACGTGCACACTTGCTTTTTTTGTTTCGATTTCAGGACTTTGATAGTGGGTTTTCGACCTTTCTTCCTTGTATTTAAGCAGCCATTTAGGCCCTTCCCACCATAATTTATGTTTTGATAATTGTGTTGTAGTCAGTCCACGAGTTGCGCAATCAGCTGGATTTTCCTCTGATCGCACGTGCCGCCAACTAGTGGGAGGAATGACTTCTGATATTTGTTTGACTCGGTTCGCTACGAATTGTTTCCACCGTTCGGTGTCTCCATGCAGCCATCCAAGTACAATCATGGAATCCGACCATGCTTGTAGTTTGACATTGACCTCGGAAAAACATTGCAAAACCTTCTTGGTAAGTTCTGATAGAAGGAGAGCTCCTAGTAGTTCCAATCGCGGGAGTGATACCTTTTTTGCTAAAGGAGCCAATTTTGTTTTTGCTGCAATCAATCTCGATGTGTCCTCACCTTTATCGTTTCTTGTTATGATGTATATAGAGGCCGCGTATGCGTTTATCGAGGCGTCGCAAAAACCATGAAAGTAGCATGTTTTTTTAGTGTTACCAAGATGACGTGGTATTTCAAATTTTTCGATGTTCATGAGGTCTTCACGCAGCTGATTCCATTGGTTTTGAATTTCTAATGATACCTTTTCATCCCATTCCATAGTTTTGCTCCATGTACATTGGAATAAAAGTTTCGCGCGAATTGATAACGGTGATAACCATCCCAATGGGTCGAATAACCGTGATATCTCTGATAACAACTCTCTCTTCGTCAGAGGTTCATCAGTGTTTTTTGTGATTTGGTTTTGATACGTGAAGCTATCCGTAGTAGGGTTCCATTTAAGGCCCAGAGTTTTTCGGGTTTCTGATGATTTAAATTCGAGTGCTTTGTTAGGTTGAACTCCAGGCAGGTTTTCTAATAGTTGAATGTTATTGCTGCTCCATTTTCTGAGAGTCATCATTCCTGATTTAAAAATGTTTATTAATTCCTTTTGTAGTCTTTTAGTGTGTTCGATTGAGTCACTTCCGGTCAAAATATCGTCCGTATAACATGATGTCTCAATAATGGCAGCGGCTAAGGGATAGTTTTCCGCTTCGTCCTTGGCGAGTTGTCGCAATGTACGCATTGCCAGCCATGGTGCGGACTTTGTACCATATGAGACGGTACATAACGTGAATTCCTCAATTGTTTCTTGAGGTGATTCTCTCCATATTATGCATTGAAGATGTTGATCTTGATCTCTGACTATAAATTGACGGAACATTTTTTCGATGTCCGCGGTGATGACGTATTTGTGGGTTCTCCACTTGAGTATTATAGCTTGTAAATCTTGTTGAAGATTTGGACCATTGTACATCACATCGTTGAGGCTTTTGCCACTTGTTGTTTTTGATGATGCGTTAAAGACGACGCGAAGTTTTGTGGTCTCGGAATCCAATCTTAATACTCCATGATGAGGGATGTAATGAGCTTGATCATGAGGTTTGATAACTTTACGCATATGACCTAGTTCGAAATACTCACGCATGAATTGCTTGTAGCTTTCTGATAGGTCTGCATTTTTGGCTAAACGATTCTCCATCTGCTTGAACTGAGCGATCGCCTTGCCCTTTGATGATCCCAGTTGTTGCTCATACCCTGGCTTCATTGGGATGGCAACAACATATCTTCCGTCTTCTAATCTTTTTGTTGTTTTTGTGTATAGGTCCTCGCAATACTTGTCCGACTCTGTCAAAGTTGCGGGGGAGCTATTGATATCTTCGACTTCCCAGTATTTGGAAAAATCAGTCGTGTTTGATTCTGCTAATGATGATTTTTGATTGATATTGATATTTTGCTTTACTGTAAAGCATGACAGTGGGGTAACACTGCCTGATATGATCCACCCTAGTTTGGTTTCCTGGGCCAAAGGTGAACCTTGGAGTCCCTTGATAAGACCCTTCATGATAACATCACAATACACGTCAGCGCCGAGCAATATGTCCACTCGTCGGGAGACGTTAAACCTTGGATCCGCCAATGATAAACCTTGAAGATGCGGCATAGGTTCGTGATCGAATGAGACGTTAGGTAGGTCGTATGCTACCTTTGATACAATAAGTGCCTCGGTTTGATATTGATAATCTTGATATATTGAGTTGATTTCTAATGATACTGCTCCGTTGCACTTCTTCTGGCAAAGATCGATACCAGTAATCGGAGATGAAAATTTCGGATTATAGCGCTTAAGTCCCAGTACTTGTACAAGGTGCTCTGATATGAGAGAGACTTGCGCCGCTTGATCTAGAAGTGCACGGGCCTTTATTAGTGTGCCATCGAGTGCCCTTAAATTCACCAATACTGTAGGTAAAAGAGTTTCCTTTATCTCCATACCAACATGGTAAACATGATTCTCCTTTGACGTGGGAACCGATGAACTTGCACGTGCAGGATCATGTAACAAAGTATTATGTTTACCATTACACTCCTTGCAACGCTTCGTAGAAGTACACGGCTTGCCGTTGTGCTTGTACAAGCAGTTTTTGCATGTTTGCAGCGTGAGAACGGTTTTTGCACGTACCTCAGGTGTCATCGCTAAGAATTGTTTGCATGCAAATAAATCATGATTCTGTTTGCATTGTGAACAACGTGAGGTGTTTGTTGCCATGACTTGATAATTCTTATCAGCTTGACCGTAGAGTTGTTTTTTGAATGGCATTCTTGTTTCATAAGCATTTGTTCTTGGTTTTGTTGAACTTGTCGAAGAATTTGATTGAACTTCTTTTTCTTTTCTGTAAACGGGTTCTAGAGCCATAAATTTGTTCTCTAAAAAGTGCATGAACTCTTCAAATGTGGCGAGCTCCCTGGGTGTTTTTCGATTTTCCTTGAAATCTATATAAGTTTGAGGATCTAGTTTTTTACACAAAAGATGTACAATGAGTGGATCCCACGAAGAAGTATCCACGCCAAGATTGTGGATAGCATGAATGCTCTCGTTGGTCGTGTCGAACAATCTTCGTAGTTCAAATGATGATTGTTTGCTGACACTATGTTGATTCAATAGAATCTCGATATTCTTGGAAAACAGTACATTTATGTTGCTGTATCTATGTACTAGAATATCCCATGCAGTGTCGTAGTTTTCGGGGGTGATATGCAGATGTGTGATGAGGCGTTCCGCTTCCCCCTTGATCTTGCTTTTTAAATGTTGAAATTTCTGAGCTTTTGTTAGGTTTTGATTATTGTGGATGGTTTCGGTGAAGAGGTCGTAAAAGTTTGGCCAATTAACATATTTTCCACTAAAGGATGGAATCTCGAGGGTTGGTGTACACTGCTTCATGTGAATATTAGACTCGAGCCTTTGATTCAAGGTTTTTTTTATTTTTCTATATAAGGCTTCATAATGCAGAAATTCGTCTTCATAGTTGATATCTCCTCCAGATAAAATGTTGTCTATTTGTATATGAAGAACGTCAATTGCTTTCCATTTTTTCTGAATGGTTTTCAATTCATCCTCGATTTCCCATTTTTCAACCACATTTACTAGATTTATTCCTGTGATATGTCGATTGAATGCTCGAAATTGAGTTCGCTGAAGAGACAATAATTCTTCTACTTTCCCGTCTGGCATTGTTGCTTTTTCGGAGACATTTGAATGGGTTGAAAGGACTTGTTTCAAGGTGTTGTACAACTCCTTTCCCGTCTCGTATATTTCTGCTGTGATATATTCTTCTGCAGACTCTCCCTGACCTTGAGAAATTTGCGTGTGATTGTGATCAAACTCTCCCCAGAGATTTTCCAATACATCTAGCCTTTTTTTTAAGTACTCTGAAGTTTTCCTAGATGCAGAGTCTTTATTGAAATTTCTTTTGATGATATGAAATTGTGCAATAGTTTGTGATTGCCGAGCTATCAGTTCTTCCATGATGAAATAAAAAGAACAGTCTTACTTGATAGTGCAGCTTGAAGAAACTCGCTGATGTTGCCCAGAACTGTACCAAGCTTTGGCAGTTCCTGGCTGATGATGAGTGGACCGAGGCACTACTCAGTGCGCCCTGGTCTGATGATGGGTGGACCAAGGCACTGCTCTGTGCGCCCTGGTCTGATGATGGGTGGACCAAGGCACTGCTCTGTGCGCCCTGGTCTTTGATGATGATAACGTAAGCTCTGTATGAGCGTACGTTGATGATACTCCACACTTCAATCCAAAATTGACGATGCACTTCACGTAACTTGTCCGTAGAAAAAAATTCTAGCACAATGACCAACCGTACTATGGTCAAAATTACGTGTCCTTGCACCGAAAATGCTCGAAGGACCAAAAAAATGTAAGATGCTTCCTACACTTTCGTGATGATAATGATAAAATGCTAAATAAGGATGAGGTTTGAAATGATAACCACCCGAGTCCGTAGTTGAATGTGAACTGATTTATTGTTGAAGTAAAATGATACGAGTACATGTTGCGAGCGTCCTGGGAACCGCCGCGTTTGCATAAAATGTACATTGACTGTACAGACTTCAAGCTTACCAGAGTAGGGACCCTCATTAGTAAGCTAGATGTCAACACACATTACTCACAGATAGTGAAACCAGCGTTTTATATTTTATTCACAAGGCAAGCATTATGAAAAGTCAACGCTTGAAATAATACAAATCAGTTCAATTCTCAAATTTCCAACGAACACCTCTATGTAACTTTCAGGCGGTCGTGAGCAACGTTGGGAAGCGCGAATGTTAGCGGAGTGCATCCGTCCCGACCACGGCTACACGGCGGAGTCACGTGCGATCCGCATGTTAGTCGACATCCTGGCGTCGTACTCGCGCGACGAACAGCGGCTCTTCCTGCAGTTTGTTACCGGCAGCCCTCGTCTGCCCACTGGAGGTAAGCTCACTATACTACTCTGTTGATGTAATGCCGCCACCACACTTCGTTGTTCGTTATTCGCTATGTGCCTTGTTCGGGCGCATAGGACGAAGTGTGGATTGTTCATACGTCTATATTTGCTTTATCCGCACGAATGACGAATAAGCGCGAATAGCAAATATGCTTATTCGTCCTCTTGTCGGTTTTCACCACACTTCAAAGGACACGAATAAGCCGAATATGTGCGTCGACTGCGTAAACTTCGTTCACTCATTCAATTCACTCACTCGTGTTCGCTCGCTTTCATTCACCAGCGTTTTCAACGCAGCCTTTTTTTTACTTTGTACTTGTATAACAGGTATTGATGACTGCATTGTAATACAAGTATGTAGCAACCACAATCAACACGCCCACATCCATTTTGTTTGTGTAATCAAACGTCAAATGTCAACACGCCACGAACAACGAAGTGTGGTCACGTCAACACGAAGTGTGGATAGCTTATTTGTTGTTCGTACACATAGCAAATGTTTGGGCGAATACGTAGCCGCATAGCGCATAACGATCAACGAAGTGTGGTGGCGGCGTAACATGCTGTTGTGTTTGCTGGTTTATCCTTGCTTGGTGATGAAGGAACAGGAGTAGATTGACCTCTTTTAAGACTATTAACTTAACTTTGTTTTGCAAGATAATAATAATATCGAAGAAAGTTTATGTTTTAAATCGAGTGTAACAACTGCAACTTTTTGCGAAATACGCTCAACAACATCAATTTTGTAAGTAATTTGAGGAGACCTATGTCCCAACTAGAATTCTTCGGAAAAAATTCACAGAAGTTTTGACTGAGGTCTTGCACAAGGGCAACTTTTGAACCATGGACGAATCGTCTGTGTTTTTAACATTGTTTTAATGTTTTCCATTATTCGATTCAACCAGCAATCAAGATTAGGAGATGAGTAATGTCATGTTGTGTTACAGGTTTCAAGGCGCTGAATCCGCCGCTGACGGTGGTGCGCAAGTCGCTGGAGCCGTCGCTGGACCCGGACGAGTACCTGCCGTCCGTGATGACCTGCGTCAACTACCTGAAGCTGCCCGAGTACAGCGGCGCCGACGTGATGCGCGCCAAGCTGCGCCTCGCCGCCTCCGAGGGCCAACACTCCTTCCATCTCTCCTAGATCCGGCCCCGACGCGGCTGGTGACAGGCCCCGACGGTGCAAGACCACCGTTCATGTGCAATCAGAGTGAATTAATGTGACGGACACTGAAAGTGCTGTGCGTTCTAGAGTTTGTTTTTCATAGGATTTTTTTTTAGAATACAAAAATATGTTTATATTATATTTTGTGTTAATTTAATGTGATAGCTTTGTATATTATATTTGTTTATCGATACACGGAGAGACACTCTCGGGAGAATAGTTGGTGTGTGTGCAATGCGGAAGCGCGGCGAGGGACTTTCGGAAGCGACTCGCGGCCCCTACCGGAGGACTGTCCTGTGCCACCGCCATTATAATAATTATATTTAATACTACCTAATATTATAGTCTCTAAAGTGTGCGTCCATTTAAGCTGTTCTCATCTATCAACAAGGTTTTTTATCTCAAATATAACTTGTGGTAGCTTTACTCTTCTAGTATGGACTGGCACCTTGTAAGCTGTTTATGAAGGACCACTGAAACCTCCCTTATGAGTCCTATGAATTATAAAATAGCATTTATTACCAAACGGTGTTTCGATTATAACATATAAGTATCATAAAAAGTGCAAAAAATTAATATGTAACAATTTCAATAAACCATGTAAACTTATTGATTAGCAAGTTAGTTTTCTTTTCACCCTTTGAACCTTCTCCATGGCAACATTCACAAGGGTGCTATCGATGCAGATACAACTATGATGGCATCCATCCAATGTTCACATTCCACCTGCCAAGTGTGTCAACATTATGTTTATCATCAAACAACTAGATTTACATTTGCAAATTTAAAATGTCTTGATAAATAAAACATACTATTACGACACTTACATTTTATTCAATAAAATTATTATTCATTAAGACAGTATAATAATTAATCCTTTTCACCATAAAACTAGTCTACCAATAAATTTGGCTTTAGAATAAACAAAACTGCTGCATCTATGAACTTCATACTTACATCATCAACCACTTGTCTAATATAAAATACATTTCTGTGATAACATTACTACATAAACAGGAATGATGTCTATAAATTAATGACTACACAATACACATTACTTGATATGCTAAAAATTCTACCAGAACAACCATTATATTCCTAAATCAAAGCTACCTTACAAGAAATTAACTGATGGTTCTATTGTAAGAGTATGTAACAAATTACTAGAACACATCCTTTGTCCATTTTAAGTTCTGCTCTGGAAGATATTATATAATATTTAGAGTACCATTGCAACCCAGCCCAGGATGAGACAAGTGCCTCCAATAGGTGTAAGTCGACGGAAGCTGTGGTCACCCGTGAATGCGTGGTAGTAGCAAGTTCCACTGAACAGAGTCATCCCAGCTATGAACAATGTGCCAGCCTGGAACAAATGAATATTACAAGTCAATTTGCGTTTTAAAAAGAGCTTGGAGCAAAGATAAATGACTGCATGATTAGCATATTTTTTATCACTAAGATAATTCTTTTAGGTACATATTAGGCTAAATTACTTATGGCAATCGAGCATTTTTGTTCTCTAAATAATTTCTTCCAAGCAAAGCATTTTTTGTGCTTCAAAGTGCTTTAGACACTTCTTCAGTTAGGAACACAACTTACAACATAAGGTCTCCGACAAAGAGGCACAGCAACAAGGGCAAGGGTGTGAAGGAAGTGAAACCTATTGGCTGTGTCAAAGATTTTTCTTAGATCTTCCTTGGTCTCAGTCTCTGGGAAGGTTCTGTGCGCGCCCATAGCCCCTAGCACGACAGCAGCGGCGCCGCTTAGCCCCGCGAGGCGCACGAACGGCCCCGCCTCTTGCGCGAGTTGCCAAAGCGGAACCTTCATTATTATAGTTGTAGGGGGAGCCTCAGCAACCTTAGTCTTGAAAACACCCTGAAAGTAACAAGTACAGTTTATCTTCGTGATCAAAACGAAAGTGGTAAAAAAGCTACAAGTCTACACGAAACTGATCAAACAAGCAGAACTTACGATATTCCGTAACAAACTCATAGTGCCTTCCGTCACCGTGTTTATCATAAGCATATCAGCCCAGTTAACCATACCTTTACTTGGAATCTAATTCGCTACAAATTCAAAATTACAAGAGAATTGATGCGATTTCAGCAGCAATTCAGCAAGGCAAATCTTTCACACAAAAATTCAATTCATCAGCTGTTGTTTTGTCATTTGTGCCATGCCAATGTCACTTTTGTTTGTGCACTTCCGCTGTCATTAGCACCTTCGCTGTCATTATGATTATGACATGGGTATTAAAATACGTTAGTTTTTTTTCTTAGCAGGCAAGTTTTTTGGACTACCAAAGCGGATGCAAAAAAGCGCGCGGAATATTTAAATAGAATCCCAGAAGAAACCAAGAAGTGAAGTGAGAGAGAAGAAGAAGAAGACTGACTTAAGATGTTACTGATTGGGCGGTATAGTCGCTCAGCGACAAAGCCCTTTTCTTTTTTGTTCATATAAATAAATAAATAATGATGCTAGATATTTTTTTTTTAAATAGAGTGGAATCTTTTAAAGATGGAATTGTTCATGAATGAATAATATCAGTTGCTGTTACTTTAATTCCAATTTGATTATTTATACTCGTAGTAGTTAGGTAGGTACCTACTAAGATCATTGAGTGGAATCAAGTACATATTCGATTCGTCTCCATGAAATACCTACATAGATATAATTGTTTTACGAGTTCAGTGGTAAGTAAGTAAGAAAAGTAAAGAAGTAAGTAAGTTCTTTAAGTACCATAGACAAAAATACATACTTTCCATTAGAGTATTTATCCAGATTAGTGCACTTTGCATGAGCGTAGCGTCTTTGTGATATTAATCCTTTATAATATGGTCTTTTAAAGTAGTATTTGGATATATTTAGTATTCGGATAGGTACTTCCACCAGCTAGACATAAGCATAAAATTAGTTAAAAAGCGCTAAACAGAAGTAGGCAGGTAAGTCGCCGCATTGAGAACTCATGGATGGAATGAAATATAAGGGAAACCTAAAGGAAAATACCTAGTTACCACTAGCTCATCAAAATGTCTGTGCACCATAGGAGACCCAATATGGGTATTGGGTCTCCTATGGTGCTCAAACTTAGTCTGTGGCAGAGTTTCATAATTCCGACCTCAAGATTTGACAAAAAGCTATAGAGCTAAGCTAATCGCTTTTCAAACCTATCAAAGAGATGTACCTGAGTACCCTAAGTAATTTAATATCATTGTCTAAGTAGGTATAGGTATCAATAAATTAAACAAGGTAGGCACTTTTATTGAAAAATAAGTATTTATTCCATGTCACATTACACTTATATGAAATGATCACCTACAGTTCTACACACAACAGTTCTTATCTAATTTATAAAAAATAAATAACCTACATATCCCTGAAATGGCACGTTTAAGTTTAGCACCCAGTTTAAAGTTTCACTCCTAAAATCAGTCACTTCAACAAGAGTAATACAACTAGTCCTTATTTTATAGGAATGCATTTTTTTATCACAATCGTTTTAGCGAGCAGATATTAAATCAACTTTTTTTGAGCTGCAGCATACACCGGCATACCTGTAATCAGAAAAAATGTAACCACTAGGCACTGTGCCAAATGCCTTATACCTACCTATCTATGTACGGTCAGCTTCACCAACTAACTAACCCCTCTACAGGCAGTACAGTTCGCCCAACGGATCTAGGCATTCGTGAAGTTAGCCGTTTGTCTGCGCTGTAACCGCTTTTTCATACAAAACCGTTAGGCGAACTGCACCTACCTGCGCGCCTCGTACGTCGTGTTACCAGTTGGTAACGCTGACTGTACAAAAATACTTTAAAAACCAAAATGGTGTCGTAAAATTAATTTTTCCTAGGTTGACGAGCTAAGCTTTCGTAAGTATTAAGTACGTGAGTGTCGTGGAACCTCCGTGGTAGACGGCTAGAACGAAGTTTCAACTTCGACATTTGGCATTTGTCTAATAAATTATTGTCAAATATTAATTTATTTAATTTTATCTACACTAATATTATAAAGAGGAAACATTTGTTTGTTTGTTTGAATTGAATAGGCTCCGAAACTACTGGACCGATTTGAAAAATTCTTTCACCATTAGAATCCTACATTATCTCTGATGAACATAGGCTATAAATTATTTTCAAAAAAATTAGAGATCCTTATGAGAATTGCAATAATGTAACCAAAGGTGTAAAAATTTTGAACATAAAATTCTTCATATCGCGTGCGCTGCGAAAACTATTGATGATAGAGCAAAAAAATGTTCTACAATATTAAAGAACGTATCAATATCTACAAAAAAGTCAGCGATAGCATATGTCCAACTATTGTGGTTGTGTCAGAATAACAACTTTTATAATTTAAAAAGTGAATAAAAATGACGACCAAAAGCAGACCACGTTATTCTTATTTTGGTATTAATTCTTATCCAAATAAATTCCTTCGTAGTAAAGGCTGTTTCAGTACCCGTCGATTACTTTTTGAATGATTGAAATCGGACATTTTATTCAAAAGTTATCATGAGTTTAAAAATGTAAGATACATCGCGACCACAGTATAAATATCAGTTAGTACGGTAGGACAAGTGTCTGGGATTTTTAACACAGGTAACGGGATATTAACCATGATTAATACCATAGATACTATTGATCATGGCGTATGCAACTGCGCCGAAATATCGGGAAACTCAAAAAAACATTAAATCATGGTAAATATCCCGTTAACTGTGTTAAAAATGTTGAAAACCATGATAGTTTAAAGTGTCTGGGAACTATGGAATGGGAGAGGGGAGTGGTAATATATCAATGAAATATATATGGGAGGTAGGGGAGCAATGGGCAGTAGGGAGGTTTGGACACCCCCGTGTCATGTCGGCCATAAACCATCATGCCTATCGTCAAATTGATCAGTTAGAATTGACCATGTATGGGGGTGGATTGGCATGACTAATGGTGGATTGGCATGATGGTGTATGGCCGGCATAACACGGGGATTTGCCGGTGGTGTCCAAACCTGCCTTACTGCCCAATACTCCTTACCTACCTTAGACCTTACCTACATATCAACCTCTAAACTTAAAAGGATCATACATCCCGCTCCGGGACCGCCATGTTGTTATTAAATTTTTGTTAAATACCTATAATAAACCCGTGCGAAGCCGGGGCGGACAGCTAGTATTTCAATAAAAAGAAAAGGGCTTTGTCGCTGAGCGACTATACCGCCCAATCAGTAACATCATAGCTTAAAATCCTAGAATCGCTCTTCCGTACTAACAATATAACAATCTATGGACTGTTTCGCGTCTGCGCACTTCGCACTGTGACGTTTTGACCTATGTATGTGTCGTGACGGTAAAATTGAATGCTTTTTTTTCCATCTTCGATACCGTCCGAAAAGGAACTTCGTTCCAATACCATTCATGTATTTATGTAAAAAACTTGTAGCTTTCATAGTGAATCTCACCCTTGATTGACCGAGCAGTAGGTACTCTTGTAGGTATCCACGGTGATATGTTTCGCGGAGTCACACCGCGTGAGGTACACACATACGCCCGCACCGCCATCGACAGCGCTGTCACACGCCGCGTCACCATCTGCCTTCTTTGGCACCTGGAAACAGGATAAATCTCTTTGTGAACAAAACAGGTGTTGGAATCTATGACATGGTTCATCTTGAAACTATTATTACGAATAGAATGTGCTCCGCTAATATATTTACATCCTACATAAAGTCCCTAAGCAATAACAGTGGCCTGAAAATTCTGTCAACTTTTTTGGCCACTAATAACTCATACGAACTTACGGCCAATTGATACATAATTCTATTTTCTTCTCGTGAATAAGCCATTAAAAGATTCGCTAGAAGGGGAACTCGCTTAACTGCTACGCCACGTAGCACATTCTACGAACTGCTACGACTCGTATGCCTAGTAAAAAAAAATGCATTTGTATTTTTACCTGAGAATCCTTTGTCAGCTTCAAGTCAACTTTCGTACCATTGACCTCGATTACAAGGGCATCAATGGTAGTGTTAAGAAGAGGCTCTGTCCAACTGAACTCTTGCAGTCGGTACCTGGCGACCGGGCTGGCAGTCGTGGAAAGTACTGGCGTAGAGGCTACACATAAAGTATTATATTAGGCTGTGGAAGGAGTTTTTGAGACTGCCAAGGCAGAATGAGGTTTGAGATAGTAGACTGCAGAAGCGAAAAAGCTTAGGTTTCTCCGAAGTCATTCAGGTAATCGCCCCAAATTAGGGGATCTAATTATTATCGTCACAGTCTATCTTAATTACAAACCTCAAACTTGACCATACAAATAAATAATGTTAGTATTCGAGAAAAAGCGCAAACTGGTTTTAGGAACATAAAAATAAAACTTCGTAAACTAGTCTGCAAAAGGTGACTGAACTCGTGAGAAAACCAGTTAGTAGCAGACCTATTTTAATAGCAGCTTCAAAACAGTCACGTATGTATGGAATTCATTTTTGCAAAATGAGTAAGCGAAATTAAGGTAGCTTACTTAAATATTTTATAGATTGCCTCTGACTATCCCTTTTTATGTATAACTTCAAAAAAATCTTGAATAGCTTGATGTGATAACAATAATTTGAAAATCAAGACCCTGATGAAGAAGAAACGGAATATAACGTGACGCTAACCTAAACCAGTTTGCGACTTTATAAATTAATTTTATTTATCGGCTCATATTATAATAAGGAATATTAGATCTACATAATGGTGACAGCACGTAGCAGTAAACCTACCTAATAATATGTATAAAACGTATAATAGTATGTATTGTGTTTTTTAATGTTTGTGATATGATGGTGGCGATGTTCTTCACTCACAAACTTCAAGGGTGTCGCTGTCGGTTTCGTCACTTGTTGTCACGAATCCCCAATTTGGAGAAACAGCCATTGCTGAAAAGCTTGCACGATTGTGAAGCGAAAATCTGTTGGCTGAAACTAAACATTTGAATATAAATATTCAGATAAATAGGTACCTACAGTCAGCACCGAAAGTCAATTATCATTTGATGTTTCACAGATAGAGGACTCCCGAAATCTGTAACATAATAGCCAACATTTTGTCAAATTCTGAAGATCGGAGCTCAGTCCAATATATATTTTTTCTTAGAAATCGAAAAGGAATGGCATCTCAAAAAGTCATGCTGTTTTAATAGACTTTCGTTGCTGACCTAATATCTGATGATCTTGCGCTATTCGCAGAACGGTTTGTATACTATCACCAACGCATGCTTCTTCAACTATACGATGCTACCGAAGTCTGGAGATAAATGATGTCCAAGTATTAACTCTATTTTAGGAATTATTTTCTTGGGTAGGAAATACGAATTTAGGAATACTATTAGGTACCTATTACTTATTTAGGTATATCTTTTTGATTGTAAATCCCACTTCACACTCATATAATAAAGCTGAAACTTTGTGAGTTTGTTTAGATGTTTGTATGTTTGTGTTTCAATCACGCCTAAACCAGTGAACCGATTTGGATGAAACTTGGAATAGGCGTAGATAGTGACCTGGAATAGCATATAGGCTATTCAAAATATTGGTACCAAGCGGTCGAAGCCGCGCGCAGAAGCTAGTATATAATAATTTCACATTGACTAAATATTGGCGAAGTTAGTTTACTTACTAGGAAACTGATTCATAGTTATTGCTGTCCTGTAAGCAAAGGGAGAGACGACTGAACCTGTGAAAACCAATATGTACTTTTAGGACTGATTACTAGGTTTCATTATTACTTTTTGAAAAAAATACTTTCTTTTAACAACCAGTTACATACGTAGTTTTATCCCACACTAGGATTATCAAGAACTACGAGTACCTACCTACCATGGTCACACACAACACCCAGACCCGGAATAAATATTTTCAGATCATGCAAACATTTGCCTAACGCGAGAATCGAACTCGCATCTCAGCAGAGAATTTGGCCGCTACGTCAATTTTTTTTTTCTATTATTTTTGTATTCCTCCAAATAGATTATAAGTTGACTCACCTTAAAACAGTTTAATAATTTACCTTGCATTCATTAGTCTTTGCGGCCCCAGCAACATGCTCAGATGACGTGAGTGTAATGTATACCCTGAAAAGCTATGTGGAAACACCGGAATGATAAATGAAGTATGTTTCTGTGTAGATATGACCTATATTATGAGTAACGAAGTATAAAGCCGATGTTCGATGTTGTTTTATGACAAAACAGCCTTAAAAATTCAATTTTCGTTTTGCTATTCATGCTGTCACCATTAAGAGGCCATTTAGTACCTAGCTATCATAGCTTAGCAAAGTCGAATCGACTATTTGAGACCAGCCCTCTTAGCATGGCGATTGTCTAGGTACCGGAGAATAGATAAAAATGACAGTAATGACATTAGAGTGTGGATAAAAGTAACTTTTATCCATATTCTACCCGTGTTATTACTGTAATTATATCTATTCTCCGGTACCTAGACAATCGCCATGCTAAGGGGGCAGACTTTAATTTATCTATTAAACCTGTGTCTATAAATTTTTTTCCATTTTCCATGTAAACAAAAACAAATTTCAATAGTTACAGGAGAAAAACATTCGAAACACTTTCACAACTAAAATCAATTTAGGGTGTACATTTTGTATGCTGACCTTCTTCGAAACCAAGGTGGTCGTATTGCAAAATTTCTTCTTCCTGCTCGACGAAGCTGTCGAGGGACAAGGCTTGACCTACGAGTAAAATGAGTTTTAGTCATGGAACGGGTCAGGCAGGTCGCTAACAGCAAAGTCGGGGCGGCGTCGAGGCGTCGAGGCGTCGTCGGGGCGTCGCGGCGTCGTCGGGGCGAAATTGACGTGTGCTAAAAAGGCGGCGGCGTGTATGTCTTGTTTCATTCGTTCAACATGTCATCTTCAAAAGATGAGTAGAGACAGGTGATTAGGAGTCGCGGAAAGGGCGCGACCCCGCCTCGCCCGCGCCACGTCTCTTGACTTTTGTTTTTTTTTTTTTACTTTTTTCAATGAGATTCGCGCCCGCACCGACTTTCGTTTCTGTTAGTGACACTAGCAAGCTATGGTTCTGTTCGTCATGAAATGTGCAATGTGCATATTGATGGGAAACATGGTAATAGTTGGTGCTTTTCATGCGTTTAGCTTGTTCACGACACTCAGAGCGGTGACTTACAAAGGTCCGTCGCAGCAGATAGGGTTAACTAACTTTGGAGTGTGCTGATAATTATGTAGAAGGGTAGGTACGAACTCAAAATAATTGTCACTTGTCAGCAAAATTGTTCTACTATCTAAAGCTAGACAGATACAAAACAAAAAACTGCAACCGGTTTCTACGAGCTACGAAACGTAGGCGTCGTAGCGCTGCTACGAAATATTATTTATCTTTGCTAATGAGTGTTCTACGCTTCGATCATGTTCTACGAGTACCTACTAGATAATATTAGCGCGTGACTTCGATAAAATTATGACAGATTGAGATGGTATCAATTCCATGCAGTTGCACATTTCGAGTGTTAACGTTCATTTTCTGATCCCAAAAAATGCAGATTTTTGTGTTAGTGGAGCCACATGACTGAATACTTTTTTTTGTAAAAACATACATCAGATACACTTAGATCCGAGACAAATATTTGCTGATCTTATAAATGTCCTGCGGCGAGAATCGAACCTCTTTTATCCGTGTTTGTTGCCGTTTTTCACGGTATTGGTTGCGAAGGAACAGAAGTTACACATAGTTTTGAGACTATTGTAGGTAATCGCAGAGGTCCTACTGATGATTGAGACTACTGTGACGCAGTGGGTGAAAGCCCGCTTGTGACGCATAAGGTTGCGGGTTCGATCTCCGCCGCAGGATAAATGTTTGTGTAATCTGCAAATAATTATCTCGGGTCTGGGTGTTATGTATAAGTAAGTCTAAGTATATAAGTAGTATATCAGTTATCTGGTTCCCATAGTACATGCTTGGACTAGATGACGCTGTGTGAAATGTCAAGCATTATTTATTGACTTTGACTTATGGTTCCAGGGTCGGCCTACCTAACTTACTTGCGTACATCGGCGGCGCGGGGCCCGACAGCCCGGGAGAGAAGGCGGCGCCTGGAGGCCCGGCGGCAAAGTTATACGATTGAGCTGAAATGTAGATTAATACATATTTCAAATCAAATATATTTTTATTTGGAACAAAAACACATGCGAGTAAAAATACAATAGGGAAACGTTGACTACTGCAAAAATTAGGAAACTGAGTAGCAGAGTCAGCGCTCTCCTCCAGACAAGAGAGGGATCAAGTTCCAACTTAACTGAGGAAGTTATTACAAACTTAAACTTAAACTAATTACTAAATAATAAAGAAGCTAAATATTATCCTGCAAGTAATATATAAATTAAATTATAGTCTGTCAACAACAAGTGCAATACAATAATTATTTGGACGTGCCTATGAGTACCCCCTTAGATATCATCAAAGGATCTGGAATACCTACATAAAAAGATCTGATAGAATGTCTACCGCGCCTTGTGGATACAGCCGTGATCAATATGTAATTTGTTTTTTTTCTAATAGTTATTAATTTACACGATACTGAACACAAAGTTTTTAAAATTCTGTTTTCAATGGCTTTCACTGGGAGATAAAGGAATCTATCCTTTATCTCCCTGAAAGCCATTGAAAACAGAATTTTAAAAACTGCAAAATATACTACTACTAGATACTTTTTATCCCGGACTACCCGCGGGATCGGAATTTACGCGGGAAAAAGTAATGAGTACTGCCCACGCTAAAAAAGGCGCGGGCATCAGACAACTTATATCTAAGACATAAGTGGAAACTTCCTATTTCAAGTTATTAGCAGGTAGTTAAAAGTTTTTCAAAACAGAATAAATGAAACAAACTTACGTGCAAATGGCATAGAGACAGGTTTGTCAACGGACTCGGCGTCCACCGCGTTAGTGGCGTTCGGCTTCACAACCACTAGAGACGTGAGCGGGGTCACGAACTCATACTAAACATAAAGATAAGATAAAAGTTTATTTTATTTGGAACAAAAGACAAACGGGAAACAACGATGATATCTGTAATACTTAGTTACTAAAACTGTGTCACAGACACCAACGCCCGCCGCCTTAGACATAATATACAGCTTGAGAAAATGAAAAGTATTATCAAAATGTTTGATTCCGAAGGGATTCGACCCCGCGACGATCAGACGATCCTTCCTAATAATTATAATATACAGCTTGTTCCTCAGTGAATAGAACATGATCAAGGACATAGTGGAAATATGTATACACAAAATAATGGGACCACGAAAAAACTATTAATAATAGATGATTTATTAAGTTTGTGTTTGACTTACCTTCAAAGCCAGAGCCAATGCCTTCGCCTCCGGTTGGTTCTCCTTGGCCACCTCGTCACCTTCAATCGCGTCTTTTTGATCAAGCAACTGTTTGATAGTGAGATAGGCCCACAATCGCTCCAGTGGCTGGATCTCGCTCTTCGCGGGAATCGGCGCTTTCGGCGTTTTCTCGTATACTTTCTACGAAATGAGAATTGTAAGTCAGTTAATCCAAGCAGAATTGGTTTTACCTTCCATTCTGATCTACTTAACAGAAGCCATCTCAATTTAATATGGAGAAAAGTCACAGTCATCAAAAATACCAAAAAGACGTACGTACAGGGTGTGGCAAAATTTTACAACTTTGAGCGCAGGTAAGTACCTCATCTTTTGCAGTTAAAATGTTTTGTTCTTAGGAAACTATAGGTTTTATCTTGAAAATAAAAACAACTGCCCCACTGCTGGGCAAAGGTCTCCCCGATTTCTTTCCAACCATCTCTCTCCTTTGATAGGTTCCACCACCCACTATCAAAGTGCAGTTTTTATTCAAACTAAAAATAAGGTTGAATAAAAAGAAACTGCATTTTTTGATTTTTGAAAAATTTACAGACAGCCTGGAAAATGACATTTAAAAAAAACAAGTTAGTCTCAAGCGGCGCCATTTTCCATCAAGAAAACCATAGGAAAACGTTTCCCAACGTAAAGTAATCAGTAATCAAATCGTGAGTTTTGCAAATAAATCCTAGAACGTTTTCCTTATAGGAATCCCACATTCATAATTAGGTTGTAAGTTGTTATCAGTCAGTCACCAAAGCCACACCATATAATACACTGCTATTCTATGACTACAAAAAAAATGTAGGGACCGTTGCTGTAGATGCAGAAAATGATAATGGTGGTCAGTTTTTTTTTTTATTTAACTATCTCAAAGTTATCTAGGATTGTAGTCAACCAAAACCAAACAAAATTTCAAGAAAGCTGTACAAATAAGTATTCAAACTATGCTCTCGCATCATCTCCAGTCAGTAAAACCGCAGTAGCTATCATATATCCATGTCTGACTCGTCTCTAGTCTCCTTTTTAGGTTATATATTTTTTTCTCTTTTTGAGTTTTAACTACAAAATGTGATCAGTAACACCGAGACCACGGTTAATTTTTCTGGTAATCATAAAAATAGGGGTGCATATGAAGGGTAGTGATTGTCTCACCTTCCCATAGCCGGCATCGCGACAGAAGCCGACGACTTGCGGCGTGAGCTCGACCGCGTCGGGAGTCAGCTTGCCGGCCACCACCAGCTCGGAACCCGCGTATAGTGTACGGAACTTGTTCTTCGTCAAACTACCTTCTTTTATCTGTAAGAATGAGTCATTTACCTATATTAAACACACAGTCGCACCCTTTCTAATGCTACTGCTCCACGTATTTGGCAGAAAATGTTTGGATCTATTCGATGTCAATTATGTCACTTTTTAACGAATTAAAACGCAGGTGGAGAAATAGCATTATAAAAGTTTCTTTATAGATAACCGGTGTGTTTCATAAAAAGTTACGAGTCGGTACACACCAAGGAGGATAATTAATTCATCCTTGGTTGGTACACACAGGTCATGATTAAGTACAAATTTTAAACTTTATCGCTTGAAGAAACCCACCGTTAGTCCCAAGCACCACTTACCAATATAGATGTTAAATATTCTTATTAGATACTTGTGAATTAGGTATACAGTTCGCCCAACGGATCTAGGTATTCGTGAAGTTAGCCGTTTGTCTGCGCAGAACACAATTTTGTATGAAAAAGCGTTCACTGCGACAATTCTGACAAATAAATTAATTTCATTTCAGAGGCAGCTACCAATATGCCAATATAGTTCTAAATCGCCATGCTGAATTCTACAGTATCCTCACCTGAGTAGAAGGATATGCGAACTTGACGTGAGCGAGCAGGGGCGAAGAGACCTGGCGGTAGAAGTCTTGGAGCTGAAGCGCCGCGTCCGCCGCTTCATAGATGTGACGCATGAAGCCGTCGTTACGGAGGGACAGTTTACGGAGGAACTTGCGGTCTGCGTCTTCGCCTGGAACGTATCATACATTAGTTACCGTTAATACAGTCGAGAGCCTATGGATTAAATAATGTTGAGCCAGCTACATGTCCACGCACCCTCACGATTAGATTACCCGAAACGTTCCATAATCTGTTTCCACTTCACACACAAGAATTAAAAAAATATTTTTTTGAATTTGATCTCTTTTTAATGAATGTTAGTAATTTTTTACCATTTTTTCACATCGTATTTTAGCTGTAAGTCTGTTGAGAATGTTTTGCATGCTGTGGTGTCCTAATTAAATGTTTGTATGTTTGTGTTTCAATCAAGCCCTGAACTAGTGAACCAATTTGGATAAAACTTGGAATAGGTGTAGATAGTGCTCCAGAATAGCATATACGCTATTCAAAATGTAGGTACCACGAGAGCGAAGCCGCCCGCTGTTGCTAATTAGTAGTAAAAACTACAGAAGAAAACGCCGACTGCCAAATTTCGTAACAGTTTGTATAAAATCTCCCGTAGTGTCATTTGCACCATTGGCCAGCACCATTAATTGGGCAAACGACACTGTCATGTACCGTTTACACCATTGATGGGGCAAATGGTGCAAACGGTACATCATAGTATCATTTGCACCATCAATGGTACTGGTCAATGGTGCAAATGACACTACGGGCCTCCATCGTTTTGGTAAATTCCATCCAGTCCTACCAGTAGTTCGATAGTCGAACTGTTTGGATGTTTTTTTTCCAAATTGTTATACTGACGGATCGAACTATTTGGTTAGGTTATGTTAGGATAGTGACCACTGATGCGCGAGGCGAGCGAAGCGTGCCGCGGTAGCGGCCGCCGAAGCGCCAGAAGTCCTCTGCTCTCATCTACCCAAAGAGTAGTTTTAAGGTATAGGTCTAGAATCGTGGAAGCAGGAGCTCAACGCCTCAAAATGGTAAATACCATTGACTTTGGGCAGAGAGGTAGATGAGAGCAGGGGACTTCTGGCGCTTCGGCGGCCGCTACCGCGGCACGCTTCGCTCGCCTCGCGCATCAGTGGTCGCTATCCTAACAGAACCTAACCAAATTGGCCAGCACCATTAATTGGGCAAACGACACTGTCATGTACCGTTTACACCATTGATGGGGCAAATGGTGCAAACGGTACATCATAGTATCATTTGCACCATCAATGGTACTGGTCAATGGTGCAAATGACACTACGGGTAAAATCTCACCATCAGTGTAGCACCTGCATGTGGGAGGTATGGTTAAAAGTTGATAAAATAATATACTTAACATGACTATTGGACAACCCTAAGCGGCTCTTAGACCTGTGGTTAGACCGATAGTATTAAGAATCCAATAGATTGTGATGCGGATCTATAGTTTTCGTAAAAAGTTATATCCATAACTTTTTTAACTGCTTTCTCAAAGAAACGATGTAGATACCATTTGTTTTCTATACACTATGCTGCTTATTATAAAAACGTAAAACCTTGGTTGAACCCCATGTTGACACATGTCAAAACAAAACTGTTACCACAAAAAAACGTTCTATTTACGAGTATTTAAAGATCGTTATTCTAGGGACAGTTTTTTAGTTAGACTTGGTCTAAACTCGGCTCATTTTCTTGTAAAGCCCCTATTTGGTTATAAAACAATTCAATCTCATATTAAATAAAAGTCATCTCGTCTTCAGATAATCGCAAACAGCGACACCAAATAATGACTTAGCGGTAATCCCAATCTTGTCGCGATGTGCGGAATGGCCTTGAACCCCATTGTGCAACATTGATGGCCATTCGGGTCACAGCAACAGTTGAATTAACGCTAATACCTACTACGGTACACAAGATTGATGCATCTCGAGCTGTAGATATTCTTTCATTTCCGCCTTGGGACTGACCAAAGAAAAGATGAATGGATTCCCTGCGGGGTATCATGAATTACGGTACCCAAGCCCGGAAAAAATGTTCAGATTATGCAAATATTTGTTCCGCCTTGAGAATAGAACTCGCAACTCTTGCATCTCAGGTTTTTCTGTCACGCGTACCGTCGTCGCTGATAGAAGCATAATCTTTATTACAATGGAGTAAGGATACTAATGTCTCAGCAGAATTGGCATCGCTGATTTCTCTCGGCGCTGCTGTACAATCAGTATTCTTACTACATTGTAATAAATAATTGTTCATTTCAGAATACACAGTTCCAATTATCATTAGGTACAATACAAGTATTAGTTATTATTATTAGTTATAATATTATAATTATAAGCTAAAAGCTTATTTATATTATAGGTACCAGTCAATTTTTATTCACACTGTGCACAAATGACTAATAAAGATTAAATGCGTCTATTATCGCTGAGTGACAGTAAATCCAGCCTTAGTGACTTACCGAAAGCAAGCGAGAAGATGGTAGCTTTATCCTCTCCATAGTTCTTCTCGGTGAGGCGGTTGATGATGGCCGAGGTGCTTGTCAGGCCGACAGTCGGGTCGCCGTCAGTCAGGAAAATAATTATCGGCTCCAAGGTCTTCATTCCTGGAGAAAAAACAGACAAGAAACATTAAATGTGTTCCCGACATGATTCCACTAATATAATAAAGCTGAAAGTTTGTGAGTTAGATGTTTGGGCGTTTGTGTGTTTGTGTTTCAATCACGCCTAAACCAAAAATGTTGGTACAGACAGAAGAAAGTAAAAACCAAATCAAATAGGACCCAGTCTCAGCTTCTTGTTACTCTGCACCTAACATTAGGTGCAGAGCAACGCTGGTTTTCAGACTGGACCTGGGAAAAAAGTGACTTCACGAACCAAAAAAAGTTTTTAAAAAATTAATAAAATTATGAATAACTCACTTTCAACATTGTAGAGTTCTGCGTCCTGAGCGTCTACCGCCTGTAACGTGGTGGTTTCAGTATCATTAGTGGTCTTCTTGCCCCACTCGGTTCTTTTGCGTATCAAGTTCACGGCCACGTCCAATGCACTGTCGATGTTTGTGCCTGACAATACAAAATACATGGTTCATTTAAGTTACGAGCTGCGGTGTTACCCGCGATCCCTCGGGAATATTTTTCTTTTTTGTATAAAAAGTAGCCGAAGCGTTAATCTAGGACGTTTACCTACTACCGTACTCCCGGCGTATACTGCGTATGCTACCTTCATAACCAAATCCTTGGGACTTTTAGGTCTTCAGATATGTTAAAAAGCATCAAATTTAGTGTTGGCTAAGTGAAATAGTGTCTTGGATTTTTATATTATGCATTCAGACGTGCCTCTACCCCCTTCGAAGTTTTCGAAACCCATCTATTTCCTAAAATTATCTGAGAAAATGTCTACCATGGCTTCAAATGTTTGCCACGCACTCCTGTTCCTGTTTCATTTCCCTAGCTAAATCAAGCCGAGGATCTTAGCCCCCTATAAAATATTGTCGCTCTCAGTTTTTATTATGCTAATTTTAATGCTTGTTTTATTTTTAACCGACTTCAAAAAAAGGAGGAGGTTATATGTTCGGCTGTATGTATGTTTTTTTTTTTTATGTATGTTCACCGATATTTCCGTCAGTTGTGGACCGATTTCCAAAATTTTTTTTTTGTTTGAAAGGGTATACTCTTATAGTGGTCCCATATAAATTTTGTTCCTGAGGGATTAATAGTTTTCCCGTAAAACTAAAACAATCACTGAACTTTAAGAAAATTGTGGCCCGATTTCCAAAATTTTTTTTTGTTAGAAAGAGGTATACTCTCAAGGTGGTGCCATATATTTTTTTTTCCTGGGGGATTAATAGTTTTCCCGTAAAACTAAAACAATCACTGAACTTTAAGAAAATTGTGGACCGATTTCCAAAATTTTTTTTGTTAGAAAGTGTAATGGACACACTCTCAAGGTGGCTCCATATATTTTTTTTCCTGAGGGATTGACAGTTTTCCCGTAACATTCAAAAAACCTCATTCTCACTACACAACACACCCTGACTCACAATCTGAGTCAAACATTAAATAGTTTGAAAGGGTATTACACCCGAGGTAGTCCAAAATATTTTCTTTTCCTTATGGATTGATAGTTTTCCCCCTTGCTGAACTCCGGTGTGTCCTTTAGTAGGTCTGCCCATGACTTCTCTTATCCTTTCCTACTTAAGCTACGATAAGCAAAGTCTTAATGTACTCGTAGCTTACTATATTATTTACACATACACTTTTATTTACACAGTATTTATTTACTTACACTAAAAAGTGAAAAATAAAACATTTTTGAAAAAAAAATTGAACCGACTTCACAGAACACAAACAGAAGAACCTTCTACACACTAAAAAGAGAAAAATAAGAATATAATTTGAAGTCGGTGCCAAGTGAATACGATTAGGTACCTATCAAAAAAAGAAATCGAGCGATAGCGTACCAGGATACAATTTTGCACCCAAGTTCTTTTGAATTTCTTAGATGTAAATGAATAGTTGGCACCGACTTCAAATTATATTCTTATTTTTCTCTTTTTAGTGTGTAGAAGGTTCTTCTGTTTGTGTTCTGTGAAGTCGGTTCAATTTTTTTTTCAAAAATGTTTTATTATTTAATCTCTTTGTAACTCAATAATAATATCTAATGTAAGAAATGCCTACCATTTTAGTTAAGTTGAGTCCATATCATAGTGCATGCTGTGGCATCCTATAACTGGGGAAACACTAGATATAATTAGCATAGTTAAGAAATTTATACTATTTTCGTGATTTTTCTGTTAAAAGTAAGTAAGTTCGTATGCCAACTCTGGTGACGGAGAATCTGTTGGATGTCCTAAATAAAAAAAAAAAACCATAGAACTCTCACCTCCATTCGCGTTGAGTCTGCTGATGATGACCTTAGCCTTCTCAATATTGTCCGGAGTGGCGGGAGAAGGTGGCACTAGAGTGGGCTTCTTCTCAGGCTCACCCCAATGGTAGTACGTCGGCTTTGGGGGTTCTTGAGTTGCTTCTTTGAGCTCGTGGATCTAGAAGTTAAAGGTTAAACTCAAACAAAGGTAACAAACGATTGATAATGTTGATATGTACAGTCGGCAACGAAAGTCGATTAACATTTTATGTTTCACAATCTGAATTTTTACGAAATTCGTAACATCATAACCAATATTTTTACTAATATTTAAAGATAAAGTCTTGGTTCATAATAATTTCTCAAGAAAAGTTTATTTTTTCTTGGTTATCGAAAACAAAAGTCATTTTAAAAAGTCCAACTGTTAATCGACTTTCGTTGCTGACTGTACCTACCTACATATGCATTCGATGGGCATTAGAAGCGCTAAATGTTGCAAAAACGCAGGGTTGGTACACTGCAATCGATAGGGCGTTAGTTTAAAAAAAAAAGAAAAAACGATTTCATTTAAAGTAAACATTTTTAAATCAGCTATGTCGATCATTGCATTGGTCAGTGGCAAACTCGATCTGGTGACGGAGTTTTTAGGCCTACTGTCATATCTTAACGACAATAGCCGGGACATAGGTACCCTCCAAATCACGAAAGCGCTCAGTTGATAATGCCATTGACGGTCACCCATCCCCTTACTGACTGGTCAGAATGACAATCTATCAAGAACGAGTGAGCAAGGCAAACCACGAGCGCTTAATTTTCCTAGTGAAATGACAGGGTTAGTTAAATCCCAGACCGTTAAACCGCAGCAAGTGCTGCGCCACAACGGGTATGGCGCCACTGAAAACCAGCGCTCCAACACTCTCGAGCTGTTGGAGCAAATGCTGAGGGGTAGCCGTATTTTCACCCACATAAAATTGTGTAGATTTATGTACCTATTAAAACTATTGTATACTGCTAAGCTAATGCATTGAATTGTCGAATCGCAAGTGTATCCGGATGTGGAGAAAATAAAACTATTATTCTATTCTTATTCTTACATGAAAAAAGCATACCGTAACGGAAGAAGCGAACTCCACAATACTGAAGTAGTCTCCCGGGTTCAGATCACCGAGTATAGTCTGCATGGCCTCCCGTAGTTGCACTATTTTACGATCCATCATGGAACCTGACGTGTCCAGCACGAATACAGCGTATTTGTCTAAAGGACGGAGGGACGGCGGCGCGAAGAAATGGACGAAGTAGCCGTCGTTTACCTGGGGAGTTTTCAATTGTAACTATCTTCTTTTATGGAATTAAATTAACGGGATTAATACCATGATTTGGCTTGCCGATATTTCGGAGCCAAAATATCAAATACATTTGGGAGTTAAAAGATTGCCAAGAGCGAGTCGACTGCGCGATTGGCAGTTCCAATACGGTTATGTTGTACAAAACCAGTGTTAATCGAATGGTTTAGAATCGGATCTGTAACATCTTAAAAATTCAAAATAACCGTTGATGTTTCTCGGATTTATTCCGTTCTGTTTCTTTCCTATTAGATTCGGTCAGTCTTTAGGCTTCAGCCACAGATGCTTTCGAAGATCTGCTAAGCTAATGCATTGAATTGTCGAATCGCAAGTGTATCCGTAGTAGATTACTTACGAGTATCTCGCCATCCTTGGGCCGTTCTACGTCATATTGTACAACGAACTGTCCGAGCACGCCCGGCTTGCTGTCGGCTTCCTCCTCGTCCGGTCGGTTCCATCTGCTCACGTGCGAAGCTGAGTCCTTCGACTTTTGCTACCAAATAAGCAATATAGAATCAGGCCTACGGAAGATTGATGACCACAGATTTTCTCCTGACATTACATCTCTTACAGCAATACAAGATCGCCAGTTTAGGGACCTACTCTTCTCAAAAACATACCTGTATGTGCCAGCCAATGCCACAAAATATTATTTATAAGTACTTAAAACATTAGTATACAAAAAGTCCTACAATATTTATATTATAACTTAGTGTCTGATAATACAGAAAGCTGCATATTAAGTAAATACCAACAATTGCGTCTTATCACAAAATACCTAATATAGGTATTGGGGTCAATAATGTCACTACTGGGAATCATGTGTTTTTGTTTTGTAATGAAAATTATAAACAGTTATTTGAATTATCAAGAATGCTGTTATCTGAATTCGTTTATTTGAAGAAGAGTACTTTCGTGGAACTGTAAAGATTGTAATTTATACCTACGACAACAAACTACCATTAGGCAATCGTTCTTAAAACCAACCTATGCTATGCTACACTTAAATGTACATAAGGCTCGAAATATTGATGAAAAGGAAAAAGTTTCCCAGTTCAATACTATCATCATTTTAAAACAAGAATTTGGATTTCATGATTCGTATGCATGTCGAAGTAAAATAAAACCCACTTGGTTAACACAGCACCTAGAGTTGAATTACAATCAAACTAATATAGATAATAAAGGTGAAAGTTTGCGAGTATATTTATTTGTTTGTGTGTGTAGATGCGTATAGGCTATTCAAAATGTGGCTATTCAAAGTGTGTAAAACGCGAGCGAAGCCGCGCGCTGTAGCTAGTTCTAAAGAGGTAAAGTTTGTTCGTTGGAGGTAATCTCCTAACAAACAAACAACTGTACCTATTAGTTAGTTTTTAAAAGTAAAGATCTCTTACCGCGTAAACTTCCATCAATCTCTTCTGCTCGTCAAGGTCGGGAGTGAATGTGATAGTAGCCTCGCGGTCATCGTGACCCCTCGTGATGACGGCTTTGCTGTTCTCTGCATCATAACATAACAAATCATAACCAATCGATTAGAAACAGAATTTAATCTTACAAATTGATTTAACAGTAGACGATTGAAAGATGGAGGAAATCAATAAAATAGGGATCAAAAACAGCATAAAATTTAATATTCTTATCAATTCTAGTAATGTTACGGCCACACCACGTTTGCGTTAATGCCATGTGAATGCCCATCAACGTGATAATTATTAGGCCAAGGGTATGTAGGATTTTTTTGCAAAAAAAAAAAATATTATGCGATAATTTTCGCGATAATCTCTTTGATGTACCGCCACTCGCCGGCAAACAGCATTGTCAACGGCGTTCAACGGCATTGTAAATGCTGCTTCCCATTGATGTGGTCACACCAACGGTCAACGTCCTTCAACGCGATAATCAACGGCATTTCCCGATAGTGTGGCCGCAGCATCAGTAGTACTCGTATATCCATGATTTCGTCTCAGACAATGTTTTCGTATAGAGTTTTAAGTCATTTGTACAGTCAGCGTCACCAATTAGCAACGCCCCTTATTTGAATTGCGAGCCTTGTGCCAGTTGGTGACCAGCTGGTGACGCTAAGCGAACCTATCTTTCCTGACCTGACAAATTGGCTCGAATCAAAAATCAATTCTTACGTGCATCATCCTTAGTAGCGTCAATTTCATTGCCAGTCCTGACCTCAGGAACCCTTAGTTCCGATATCTTCTGAGCCTCCTTAATATGCACAGTGACGGATAGCTTAGGGACCAACGCGCCAGGGTGCAGGTTTATAGCGTGGTTGTATACGTCATTGCGACGCACGAGTAGTTCCTCGTACGTCAAGTTGAAGGTGGCTGAAGATGAGGGTTCCACGTTCACTGAGACGACGAATTGGTTGGAGTCGCGAGCCCTGTGAAACGCAAATTAAACAGACCTTTGCTTTTTTTTCACAAGATCTGCTTACTTTCATGCAGTGTGAAATTTTTAGTTTAGCGTTTTAGGCAGGTATTCCAGATTGAGATTGATGCATACTTTTTGATACCCCAATCTATGTTTTTTTAAACAGCGTTTAGTTCGATAATGCTTCATCCATTCGTCAATGTGCTTTTGGGCAGACCAAAAGTAAGTAATATTAAGTGAGTGTCGTGTCATAAAAAAGCTAAATTTAGGTAATCGTATAGAATACCTTACCTTGAACATTGATTAATTAAGTATTTTAGTCTTGTTTTAGTCAAACGTACCTACACACGAAGAAAACTCTTAGGTTAGATTTAAAGAGACGTTTAATCGTGAGAAATGGTATCTACTAACTTGGCAGTGACATGAGCGGCGCCGAACCCTTGGCTCACAGCTTGGTCGTAGATCTGCTTGGCTTCTCCCTTCTCTTTCACGTACGCTTTGTAAGATTTGCCATCCAGGGTCCTACAAGTGTTAGGACCCACATTAGCTTTGCAATTATAGACATATACCTACCCTTTATCTAATATCTTTATAAGTAGGTACAATTACCTACCTATAATTATTATAAGAATGTTAAGTGTAGATAGAGTAGATTTGGGAAAAAACTGAATTTGAAGAGCTTAATAATTGCTGTTTAGTTCTTATGACCCTTGAAGAATACTTCCTTTTCCGAGCTAGTGATACACCAAGAAGAAATTCTCAGATTATTTCTCATTGGAAACAAAATCCCCATCCTCACCCAAACAAAACGTTTTAACCATTTCATGTTCACGGCGAATCTTCATTCTGTATGCTAAATCAATGATTACTCACATGATGAATCCGCTGATGAAGGCAGTTTCCGGAAGCAGTACCCTAAAGTCTGCTTCTTGCGCTTTCTTCGCTGGGTTCCGAACCTTTGCCACGACCACCGTATGCGCGTATCTAAGTGACACCTCAGAGAACACATCCATCTCTGTCAACTTAATGGGCGGCGTTGGTCCATCTGTTACCACCTCTTCCGTGGTCACTGTATTTGACTCCGGTTCAGTGCTCTGAAAGAATTACGGTCACCACTATCGGACTAAGCTTCAAATCCAAGGTTCTGTGAAACCCTGCTCTGCTATTCCAAATTACCTTCAGTATTCCAAATATCCTAATTTTCTTCGATGTACATTATCCTACCTAATATTATAAATGCGAAAGTCTGTGTGTGTGTGCGAAGGTTTGTCCTCGCGTATCTCCGTGACGACTTAACCGATTGCGATGAAATTTGGAATGTAGATAGTTTAAGTTTTGGAATAACATATAGGCGAACAACATTTTCAAAATCAACCCCCTAAGGGTGTTTACAGGGTGTTAAAGTTTATATTAAAAAATACCTTGCTCCGATCCACTCCAAACTCGGTATAAATATACTTTAAAGTAAATAATGAAATCCGTATTTTTTTTTTCAAAACAACCCCTAGGGGTGGTGCAAGGTAGTTTCAAAGTCGTAAGATTCGAAAGTATATGTGTGCGAATGTTTGTCCTATAGCGTAAGGTAGTTCTATCTCTAAAGTTTGTATGACGAAACAATGCGAAGTCGCACCCGGGTCCACTAGTGTTAATATAAAGTTATGACGAAATTATTCATCCAATAAGTAGGTACAAACATAGGTAAGCAAGCATCTAAGGAAAATAATCGGCCTTGCCCTCTATTGCAAGAATTGTGAAAGCACCTATTGTTCATTTTACCATTCTGTTTTGTTTACATAGGTGGGTATAGGTTCCCATTACCATTACGAACATTTTGAACTTACTAGAGCTTGGGAAACGTTACCTACTAAAACGGCTACTTACATAAACTCCTTTTCGTTACGGTTCACCAGGCCAAATTTTTCAAATCAAAGGTCCTTTTAGAATAATGTCTAAAAATGATCAAATTTGAACGAGCCACTATTTCCGAGTTTCCGTCACGGATGCAGAAGATCTGCAGAATCGTCATGTTTGAAGAATGAAGAATGTTTCACGTCAAAACTCACTGAGTCCTGCGTCCTGGAAACCACGAGAGTGTCCTGGGTCACCGCTGCGCAGCGCCCCTGGGTGGCGAGGACGCACAGGCAGCCTAGCGCGGCCAGCCAGCGAACCCCCATGCTTCACCTGGATAAATCATAAATCTAAAATAAGAGTACATAGTATAGTACATAAATATATCTACCTATTCTTAAACCTTTTATTTGTAGGTAGGTAGGTACTTAATACGGGGCAGACCACCTGCCCGATGGTCAGACGACATTGTGGGGGCGGTGGGAGAACAGTGGATCCGGCTGGCACAAGACCGCCAGAAGTGGCGTGAAAGAGAAGAGGCCTATACCCAACAGTGGGTGCTACCGGCTGAATAGATAGGTACTTAATGTCATTTTTAGAGAAGGTTTACGAATGATTGTGTAAGCTACAGGATGTGGCAAAATGTTACCAAATTGTTACCAAATTGAGGGCTACTTTTTTGGTCGTTTTATAGCATTTTTTTAAAATGAACAGTCATTACAGTCAACCTAGAAAATTACATTTAAAAAAAACAAGTTGGCCTCAATCGACGCTATTTCCAATCAAGAACGCTTTTCCCAAAGGTAATTTTTGTAAAAAAAAAACTCAAAAAAAGTTTTCTGATTCATACGAGTTTAATGATCCATCTATCTATCTACAGGCAGGTGTAGGTTATATAATATAGTTGGAAGGTATGTTGATGTTGATTGATGTTCATGCATCACATCATCGAAGCTATCAAAGCGGATTTATCGCAGGAGGTCACGTTTTGCAAAAACATAACTGGTTACCTACAGGTAAATGTATCTTATGAACACATTTTGATATTGATATTCAACAGAACTGTGAAGAGACTGGAAATAACAGATTTCAAATCGTACCTACAGTTTTCCTTATTTACAAAGCTACGTAGGTAAACAAGAAAAACTCATCTTAGTTATCTCAGGGTAAGATTTTGTCAGGTATTAGGTTAGGTTAGGCCTATACCTCCCCCCCGATGGATTCCAATCTTGACGCGATGGGGGGGCTTAGTAACCGTGGTTTGGAGGCCCACGGTGAAGCGAAAAGGAATCCCAGGCGGGGACGCCCTGGTGGCGTCTGGCGGGTAGGGTCGCGGGTGAAGAGGCGTGTCGGTGTTTCGTTGCCGCTCGCCCTATCTCCCGCGACCCAACGGTGGCGCACCGTAAGATGCGTCGGCGGCGGGGCCGCAGTGGAAGAGGAGTGTCGGTGTTACGTTGCCGCTCTCCCTGTCCTCTGCGGCCGTTTTTGGAGGCTTCTCCACACGCACCTCTTTAATTAGAGTGCGCAGTGGACGAAGGGAGCGGAGAGCTCTGGTGGTGAGTAGCGGACGCTAGGTGCGGGGGCACCTTCGTCCGCCTTGCACTATTCACCACTATGCGGGGCCGCCTTAAGGGCGGGGATCGCCAGAGGGGGACTGGACGTAAAGGCTGTGCCGGTTTCCCAGACCCCCTCCATTCCAGGCGACGCCGGAATGACGCTGGGTCGTTTAGTGGGTATACCGGGAGTCCCCGGGGAGTCCCACATACCCCTCTCGCCCCCCGGCGGAGGGGATGCGTAATGCATTTTTCCCAGCGAGGAAAAAAAAAAAAAAAAAAAGGTTAGGCCTATACCTAACCTTATGAATCCTACTTTAACTTTACTGTTTTCATAAAAAGCTTTGGTTTGGCTCTTTTTGTGGTTTAATTAAATAGAACTATGTTTGGTAACAATAAATATAATACCAACTTATATTTTTTATTGGTATTGAATCTGTTATAGTTGAGTAGGTAATTCTCGTTTTATTGCCAAATTTAATAAGTTTAGCCACCGGATCAAGCCAGAAGATAAAACTCTACAGTTATATATGTTTAAATGTTTTAAAACCGGCTCTGCCTGAGGGACTTCAATGTAGAATGTAAGTTTATGTATATAGTGCCTATAAAAATAACCAGTTTTAATTTTTTACCTAAGCCAGACTGCAAGAGGATAACATGGTTGCTTCTGCATCCTTTATTTTTTATTGTTCATGGTAATATATTCGGGTATGGTTTTACTTTGGGATTTATCGGGGGTTTAGGGACTCCTACTTATAAAAGAGCATTAGCACAGGTGGCGTCTAATTAACGCGATATTTAACGTAAATAAAATGTACGCTACGCAAGTAGAGGCAAGTCCCTAGTAGATAAAGACCAATACCTACTATAAATTAAAATCCAATGTCTGTCATAATTTTGGGGTTTTTGGGCCAAATAAATCAATCGATTCTGTGGCATCTGTGGATAACTACGGTATTTACGGTACCTATTACGCATTGGAATTGCAAATGAAATGTATATAACGGTTATTTGAAAGTTGTATGTATGTAGTTTTGCAGTTTATGTTTTGTTTTTCGCTAATAAACCCCGTCAGCTTCTTATTTCTTTCATACCGTAACTTTGCGTAATAAAAATATCGATTTGAGTTGCCCAACTTATCGAATTAAGTTGTTATTGCGACTTACGTACTACGTAGGGGCTTTTATAGCTCAATGACTGCGTCGAACCCTAATATTGAATAACACACGACTGTGTGTGCTTTACCTTATAAATATCCGCAAAACGATCCTGAATTTCTGCACTTGGTTCCAATACCTAAACACTTATAGGATCTGTCAGCTTTCGTAACATCGAGTAATAGTTATATGTAGGCACAGGGACACAACAATCAGTCACGGCAGGAACAACATTGATTGAGCGGTAGTTTCTGAGCCGGTAGCTGTTAGATTTCGTTACATAAAGGCAAGCAATAACTACTCACCGGTTTGTTTACGCTCAACGAGATGATTGCCGCAATTTGCTGATGCTCTGGCACGTTCCCCAAACGCTCCTCTTGCTCTTCGCTAGGATTCAATAATCTCCGAGACAGACGTGTGCGCCCGACGTCGGCCAGCGCAGAACTCGTTAGCTCGCCGGTCGAGCTCACTTATGTATGTACCTTCTGCCTACTAACACCATATCTATACATATGTGACGTCAGACAACTCACAAGCCGTCTCCCTCGAGAAGTCGAGGTTTATCAGTTATTTTTCTGTGTAGATTTGTTGTTTGTTTATTATCTGGGTTCTGGGTAAACCCCTTTGCCGCAGATCAGGATCCTATCTTACATCTCTAATTACAATAATAGTATACAGGTGGGGCAAAATTTTACCATACATGGTCAGCTCAGCTACCTTTTAAATAATGTAACTACTTGGAATAAAAATGTCCAGCTAGTTACATCAATGTAACTACAATGTAACTAGGTGGAACGGACCTTATTTTGTAGTCAGACGGTTTTGTTCCTAGGATAGGTACCTAACCTACCTTAAAAAGATTAATTTTACGCGAAGAATAAAATATATATTTTAGATTTTTAATAACATCATGACATAGATAAACTTACTAAAATTTAACTTTATTACTCTTGTCGGAGGTCTCGCTCGACGCTATTTCCCATCGGGGACGCTTTTAAAAGTAACTACCTACTATGATCTGGAATTAGGTGATCTAGATAGGGCCCAGTAAAATACTTAGTAGGGTACCTATAACTACCACCACATTTTTAGGTTATTAACCTACTTAACTAATATTTTGCAAAAAAAAATGTGGTAGGTATAGGTACCTATACGCAGACCAGAGAAATAACTAGACGGGATATTCGCCTAAAATCCTGTGAAACACGATGTCGCAGGATTTCCCCCACTCTTGCCTACTCATGCAAATAAAGCTTTCGTACGATAATAAACTCGCGCAACACACTCACTGAACGCGTGGCTCTTATAGGCTACTTGACCAATTCACACTAACAAATCACCCAATCAAAGCGCTCGCTCACCACTCGTACATCACACTAGAATAAAAACTTAGGGATTGACAACATCGATAAAATATTATCGATAGTGGATAATGGTTATAATTACGTTTATCTACTACGGTGATATACTTACACAAGAACACTTATGAAGGATTTTCGGAATTAATACAAAAGTGACGTTAAACTCGGCTGCGCTGTTCCAGAGCTACGCGGTATTATTAAGTTTTCCGGTTTTTTTCGCGTAAGACCCGATCCCGGGAATTTCGGGATAAAAAGTAGTCTATACATTATGTTGTCTGACATAATAGTTAATAACACGGTCACCATATTAACCTATGCACTTGAGAAAACACACTTATTTTGACAATTTATTTTTAATTGTATTGTATGCATGTTTGTATGTATTGAATACATCTCATAAATTTAAGATTAAAACTAGTCTTAATTTTAAGTACCAACGAAAAAGTTACTCATCGTTTTATTTCAGTTCGCTCTTGGTCATTAATTAAAAGTACCGACAAATTTATTTGTTTAGATGAACGAGCACAACACTATCTGGCGGCTCCAAGCAGCGGCCTTACCAAGCTACGCACGTAGTGTCGAGGGTATCGTTAGACTGTATTTTCCATTGCGCGATTTGCTGGTTGGATTGTGACTCGTTTCAAGATACACGCAGCAATGTATTTCAAACACTGATTATTTAATACTAATTTAAAACTTTTGAGTGATCTTGAAATATTTTTTGTCCTGTGATTGCTTTGAGGATAAAAACAACAAAAACAAGTAAATTTGTGTACTTACAAGTGAAACGATATCCCATCTTTGCTATAGTTCACTTTGCTACTACTCTCTTTGCATGAAATCACAGCACAAGTTGGCATTTTGCGTAAATTTCAACGACGTGACCCCACAAAAATCTATCACGCTTTCTAAATGCGGTTGATTTTACGAATTTACGATCCAAAGTGTTATATATCTTCCTAGAAACAAACCTTCTCTCCTCATAGAGGTAAAATTTTGCCTCAACCTTTATGAACAACGGAAATACCAAATAGGTACCTAAGTCTTTAGATCTAGTCTATCTCATTATTTTGCGCGTTATCTACTTATGTTTTTTTAAAGTGAAAAGCGCGTTAGCGAGTACAAAACTTTGATTTCGCGTCGAGAGTGTCACGGACTGCGACGCTCACGTACGATAGACAGACACCGGCTTACTCATAAATAAAATAAATAAATAATGCTGGACTTTTCACACAGCATCATCTAGCCCCAAAGTAAGCTGAGCTTGCGTTATGGGTACTAGATGACTGATAAACTAGGTATATACTTTTTGTTTGTAATGTAAATACATACATATTATACATAGAACCACCCAGACCCGAGACAGATATTTGTAGATCATACAAACATTGGTCCCGCGGCGGGGATCGAACCCGCAACCTTATGCGTCGCAGGCGGGCCTTCGCCCACTGCGCCACAGAGGTCGTCAAACTCATAGATTAGTATTTAGTAGTAGATAAAATTTATTAATTACTAATTTATAAGCACGAATACACAGGCTTTAATATGAAATTAATTTTAATTTGGAATTTTGAACCTAACGTTAAGATCAAAGTGGCCGATTCGTCTAAAATTCAATTTTATAGGAAGAAAAAAAAATGCCACGCTTATATTTTTTGAATTTGCCGCGATTTTTCAAGGACTACTTTCATTTGCCAGACTCTAAGGACCTATTAAAGACAATCTCGCTCACGACGCCACCTACCTACTCACACTTTGTTGAACGAAAATAAGGTTTGTAAACGATACTAAAGATGGCGCTGTATGCAACTACCGCGACATTCAAGAGGATAGTGGGATATAGCCACAGAACATTTATACTCACGAGGATATAGCTCATATACTCGTATATAGCTATGGTATACATATACTTGTAAAAATCCTTTAGAATCGTATTGAACATTAGAAGAATTACATTGAAACAAACTCACAAATTACAGAGATATGCACACATAAACTAAACAGAATCATGACTGTATGCCCAGGGTACAGTAGATATTCTCTCAGATCTGTAGGTTTTCAAAATCCTTTTAAAGATAATTAAGTAAGGGTAGTCAGGGACATGTATAGCATACCCTTAGTTCGTTGTTGTAATAATATATGAATATGTTAGACTTTTCTTATTTTAATTGTAAGTTTTGCCATTCATGTGTGTCGGAAAACATATATTAGGTATAAAGTATGTATTAATGTATTCTCAAATAGTGAAACAAATCATAATAAGAAGAAGTAATTTATAATGTAAACCTGTTACAGAAATAAATTATTTTCTATTTCTATTTATATGAATAAATACCAAATATTAATATTGTACTCTTAACATTATATTCCTTGGAACTTATCAGTGTGTTACTAACAAATAAGAGTCAAAATAAAGTCTTATGTACTGTAATAAAGATATTTTGAAAAGGAAACACACTGTAAATATTAAGGTGCTATTAGATAGATACCTATAAGATATGATCTTAGAAGTTATTAAAAGGTAAGAAACCCTGGCACATAACTGTACTACAACAACACCTAACTTTTTCTAAGTTGGATTGAAAACAAAGTTTTGGTATGCAATCAGTTCCATATCGAAATGTTATTTCTTCATGTGGTTGTATGTCTTTATGAGCAAAGATTGCTAACTTCGGTATGAGAGTATCACACCTAACGGGAACCACACTGCTGTTTGGATCACAACTATGATTGATATATCGACCTATGTTACCAAATTGGCTAGGATCAACAAATGTCTGTGTTATTTCGGTAGAGTGCTCGTTTAGACAAAATATGTAATTGTCCCTCTTTCTTGCTGTATTCTCTTGTATCCGTGCCAATGCTTGTGACTTTGTCAATATTTCACCTGCATACTCGCAAATAAAAGAGCCTTTGAAGATCAAATTTATAGTGAAAAGGCCCATACCTTTCTTTATATTCTCACAAGGCTTCACAATTAAACCTTTAATGGGACCTCTTTGCACAACCCGGTTGCCACATGAGGAACTACATGTACATTTATTTGTACATTCAAAGATTGGATATGAATCTTTCCAACATAATCTAAACAGCTCCATTCCGTTAGCGTCGAATCTATCATAGTTGACACCATGGGATAGTTGTAGGCAGCCGCACGTAGGAACATTGCAGTCTCGTTTGCAGGCACACTCATCATACTGGGAGTTGTAATTTTCCTGTAGTTTTTCATACTCTGCACTATCTTCCTTTGGCCCTGGTATACTTTCAGTTATGTATATTAAATCAATAGAACTATGCGAATAGTCGTCATTCATTATTATAGAAAATACCAAGTTTCTGTAACATTTACAGATATGTGAAGCAATGTAAACAAAGAAAGAAAAAAATTAAATAGAAAACATGTAGCTGTCAGTGTCACAATTACAAGGAAAGTATGTCTCTGTCAAAACAGCAAGTTGTGGTTTTCTTTAAACGCCTCTGTTGAGTCCGCGTTTAATGAGGGCTTCGAGGATTTTCCTCTCTACCCTGGCTTCAACTCGCAGCCCGCTGAGTCATTTGGTGAAAGAAGTAGTATCCAATGTGTTTTTTTTCCTTGTTCTTCTTCTTCTTCTTTTTATTAATGGCAGCTAACCATAGATTTAGCATGGTACCTTTTTGGTACAATGGTATTAACCCTTAGATAATCTAAGTATTAACCTATGGTAATGGTATTTAACAGAATAGGTTCTGCCAATGTTAAGTTTTATTTATTTATTTATTTATATGAACAAAAAAGAAAAGGACTTTGTCGCTGAGCGACTATACCGCCCAATCAGTAACATCTTGGCTCAATCTTCTTCATCTTCTCTCTCACTTCACTTCTTGGTTTCTTCTGGTTTCACTTCATTTCCCGGCTTCTTCTTCTCTTTATTCCTTCTTCCTCCCTTTATTCCTTCTTCCTCTTCTTCTTTTTATTAATGGCAACTGAATGTAAACTGTATTAACAGTAGAATTCTGCCAATGTCTAGTATCTCAACCTCTCAAATACGTATTATGTCACGTATTTAAAACTTAACATGGAGAATAATAATTAATTATATATATAATTAATTATTTATTTTATAATTAATTTCATTTAATATAATTCTTTCTAATGGTTCCTTGTTCTTGTTGTAAACGGTAAGACAGCGAAAAAAGATGACAGACGATGACAGTTACTGCTAAAATAAATTGACACTAACAGTTATATCCAACTGACGTATCTTTACGCAGCAGGGCTGCCAGTGTATAAAATTATTCAAAGGAAGAATTTGAAACAGGAACCTTTTTATTATTTTCAAACCATCTTCTTCAAATAATTATTTTAGATAACATAGCGTAGCAAGTAGGTTATAAATTTTGAATTCGTTAAGTACCTAAATAGAAGGCCAACCTACCATGTAAGTTTAAATATAAAGTAGTACCTATCTACCCAAATAAGTAGGTAGTACCAACTTACTTAAGTAAGTATTTGAATAATTATGTTAACAAGTAGTTATGTAATCGTTTTCCATTTGGTTTTACCAAAGAGGGTTTTACATTGTAATTATTTACAGATATAATTTTGTTAATAGGGACAGAATTATATCTGGCAACCCTCAGCCCCGCAAATCTACAGCGCAAGCGCAACAACGTCTTGACGTGCGTGACGCGTGACGTAATGCTCATTCATGATTTTTATTCATTGAGGAAAATTAGTTTCAATAAACATTTTCATGGTAGTGTTCAGTGTAATGTTGTTTTTGACGGATTGTTGAAGTGTGCTGCTATGGATATGAAACCGTTCAATTGCGAACAGACGATTTAATGTGCAATTATTCACAAAGTGCATACATTCATTGATAGAAAAGTGCATGTACAAGTTTGAAGCACATGCGCAGTGCCTTCAGGAACCCATTCGTGACCCTGTGATTATATTTTTACTAACATCTTCGAAAATGAAACCTCTTATTACTTTGTGAATTTCTGCTGCCCAGCTTGGTAGAATACAGGCTCAAGTAGAACATTACGACACTCCGGAAGTGGCGGGACAAGCCGGCCGAACGGGCTCGTTCCGAAAGAGATAACAGCGGATGAAAGAGATAAACAGTTATGGATTTAACATGGCGGACGATACGCGTAAAGTGCGAGTTGAAGAAAGATTGAAAATAAAGATCGGTGAGTTTATAATTTACTAAAAACCCTTGAAGCAACTATTACTCACTCCTATTCTAAATACCTGATTTGTTTTATGTACTCCAAGTTAGCTCTATTGGGCTGTTGAGTTAGTTGTTGTCATTGTGGTGAACAGGTGGTGGCCAAGTTCTTTTAGTTTTCTCAACCAGATGTGAATGAAGACTGGTAATTGAGTAAAATTTGTGATTATACCGTATACGTATGCAGATGAACTAGCGAACGTATGCGATTCAATTCATATTCATTAACATTTATGTACATAGTAACTCTTTGTTTTCGTCGTCCTATTTTGACATTTCGTTTCGTTCACGTTTTATGAATGAAATTGAGTCGCCTTGATCACAATGAATATCGTGTTTAGATCATGTTTAGATTAGATAATATTATGCTCATCTTTTTTCTATTAGAATAAGCTACATTCATGATTACCAACCCTCTGTTCTTATAAATCTGTTTCACACTATAATTCTGTACTTTCACATAGAATACACCTTAGTAGTTTCTCCCTTTGTATAGTCCATGCTTTCCTAAAATTCCGATAGTTCAATGATTGTCAGGATGTTGTGTTGATGTAGCCCTGATGTAGAGATATCATAGTATTAATAAAATAGTTTATTGGCATGCATAACACTCTTCTATTCGGCTTTTTAAAATTTCTACTAATTACATTTTAAAATTAAAAACAATGTAACCAATAAACAATAAATAAGTGAGTTTGCATAAGTACGTAGGCCAATGGACTAGTGGCCTTATGAGAATTTTCTTGTGCCAGTTAGTGATATAATGTGAAATTAAATTATACTAATATGTTGATCAACAAACAGTCAAGGGCATAAGTAAACATTTGGATATCCTAGACACATAAAATTTAGTTTGTTTAGGAATAGCGCTTAACCTATATTCTTCTTTGTCAACGGCAAACAATCATGAGCATTTTATGTTTTTAAATCTGCTGTATTTTTCCGACCCAGTTTAATAAAATTGTAAGCTATTAGCTATTATGGCTAATATTAGATGCTATGCCTTGTACTTTCATTATTTTTAAACAAAAAAAAACTCGCAAAACTAGCTTGTTAGATAGAAACTGTATGTCAGCAACATAAGTCCATCAAAAGTTCAACATAATAATGTAATATTCTACTTTTTAGGGTCTATGCCCAAAAGGCATCAACTGACCCTTATAGGCTCCTCTGTTGGTATCTGTAAATCCATCCTTCATTGCTTAAACATCTTAAACTGCAGGTTATAAACACTTGAAATTTTTCCAGAGTATGTAGTACTATGGCTGATATAACAATTTATTTGAACCAAATTTTAGTTGAGCTATTTAGCAATATGTGTAGAATACATATCAGCTCATATTGATATTATCTCTCAATAAGAACGGGCCATATAAATTTAGTTTTCGAAGCAACACAAGAATTGGGTCTATTTAATCATTTTAACTGAGCTACAAAGCTTTCATTCCCATACCCTTTTAATTTGTTGTAAGCTAGGATATTTTACATTTGTGATGTGATTTGCCACTGTTCACTCAGCCGCCACTTTTGCATGTTCAAAGCATATACTTTCTCTTCAGCCCTTGCACTCAAAGTGACAGGGCAGAACCATGATTTTCATTGCTTGTAGTAGTGTAAGTTATGCTATAGTACCTTTATATGTTATACTAGCTTTAATGATAGAGACCTAAAAGTAATCTTTATCCCCAAATACAGCCTGCTCTGATCATCTGGCATTCACGAAAATGCAGAAGAATATAATACTAGGGAGTAGTGAGTAGTAGAGGCACATACATACAGCCTACCTTGTGAAGAAAATATGAACTCTACCGTTAGATGCCTGTCCGAACAATACATGCACTTTCATGCCCCCAGATAAATGAAGAGCTATTTTAGTAAAGGTGGATGTTTAATTATAGCCCAGATTATACTAGGCTATAAAATGATTCTTAGCTTTCTAACGCTCTCTATATTGCAGAAACCAATTGGTTTGTTGCAGTACAGTCATAAATCCGTGATAGTGCGAAATGTGTTCGCGATAAGCGAGCTGTACGCCTTCCGGAGCGCGACCCGCGACCCCTGCCCATCAGCTATCGGTTACGATGAACTGTTTGAGGCAAAGCTTTCAAATAAGGATGTTGCTCACATTCTACAAATGTCCAAAAATAAAACATCTCACCAGAACACTTTACTGGACTGGTGGTAAAAAGAGTAGAGCTGTTATGTAATTTAATTGGATGTTCTAAAGTTTTTAAGGCATGTTAGCTAGCTGCATTGTGTCAGTTACGACCCCTAACATGTAATGAAATAGTGCCTTGCTTCACACACGTCCATACTCTCTTACTTTTTATGGTAAAAGAAAACAAGTTGTCTAAGATATTATTCGTTACATTAACCAGATACGCTCCTAACGGACTCATTCTCATAATCATTGAGCACAAGTACGATTCGAGCTTCAGCGTATATCTAAAGCGATAGCGCAGTAGACGCACCACGGCTCGCTTTGCTTATGGCGACTTCCGCCGCGCCCGCGCCTTATCCACCACCGTCAACAGATACCTTTGTTCGTTCTCACTGCTCAACCCACTCAAAAGGGCAGCCGCTAATTGAATCCTATTATTTGTTTATGCATGGTGTGACTCACTAAGTAATTGGGTACCTGCAGGGAGTGCTGCACTCTCTGAGAAATACGCTAATGGAAAAGACACAAACATTATCATCAACATTGCTGAAACCACAGCTGAAACAGAATAGTAAATGTTCTTACTAAAACGTCTTGATAGCCTCCAATTCAGCGCGCGCTGGTTGGATCTCTCAATTATGAGATAAAAACTAAAGCAGGCCAATTCAAACAAGTCAAAGATACTTGGTATTCATTCATATTCCATACACTAACACCATCTCTGATGTTTATTTATTTTCGATTGCTTTATCTTGACTGCACTTCTCCTTCGGCCTTGAAACTGAACAGTAACATATAAGTTTGTTCGTAAAACCAGTGCATTAACATGTGCACGCTAGTCACGAGCGCTCCTAAGTACACAGTGTCTCGTTGTCGTGTAAACATGGTTCTGATTAGCACCGCGTGTTTGCCACTACCCTGCCTCTTGTCGGACTCTTGACATCTCCAGCTGCTTTGACATTGTATCAAAATCCAAATAGAGGAGAAAGTCAATCCATTGGTCTGAGAATAAAGCATTAGAGAAGTCCTCACTTTGCTGCTTTTCCTGGTTTAAAACATAGGACGTGTTGCGCAACTTTAGTGACCATTAAGCCAAATCGATCTCATTCAGCAATAGAAATACGTTGCATAATTACTTGATAGAATTTGCGATCTGTTTTATATGTAAACGATTTGTTCGCCTACCTAGGTGTTGCCCATTTAACGTCTACTAGTTGAACTATTATTGTTACACATTAATTAGTTGTAATTGTGTACGATAAGCATCTTATGTTACATTCTGCAAATGAATATGATATCCGAGTCGATACTTGCCCGTAATATAACTCCCCAGCAACAAGCATCTCTTCGTTGCATATCTCTTTATATTGTAAAAAGCCTAAATTGTTGACTCAATATCAAAAGTACTCTTATTTATTTACTGTTCTTTTTCGGAGAGATACACCACTGGATTATTGTTATCCGAAAGTTTGCTTTAGCTCTGGATTTTTCGTGTAATGTACATTGCATGCATGGCAGTCTTTGCAAACGTAACTTTACTGGGTAGTTCAGTGTAATATTGCATGGGTAATGATCTTGCAAATGCAATGAGGCGTGGAGGTACTCGCTGCGTGACATTGACACTTTCCTGTACCAGACCGCTTAATATCAATTAAAATACCAGAATAGAATACATATACTTAGCATTACCAATCTTGAATACGATTATCCGTTTAGTATTCAAACAGTTATTTAATTTGTATAATTTCGTACTGAATACTGTATTTAATTGCCAATGATGATTCGAAAACTACAGAATCTTATAAATTCAATGAAAACATTATTGTTCTGATAATTTATGACTTATTTAAGATTATGTTTTTCTTATTTTATTATACTTTATCATTAAAAGTTTCGTAAAAAAGAGATGAGAGATCCAAATTGAGGAACGGAGTTTTAGACATTGCGCCATAATGACACTAAGGCTTCGCGCAAACGGGCCACCGACCACAGCCACTTTCCTGTAGTTTTTATACATTTTACATGGACTCGCAGCACACGGTTGACGCCGGTGGCCGCCACACGCTGCAGTAAAATGTATGAAAAATTGCTAGTGGCGGCGTTTTATGGCTGTGGTCAGTTTGCGTGAAGCCTAAAGCTGCCACCTACTCCAAATCGTTAATGTTACGAATACGCTAAACGACTGCGATTTCTAAAGGGCCAATTAGCAAGCCACACAACCTCTGGTTCACTGGAATTAATTTTTTTCGACAAATATATTGATTTATTCTCGATTTCAACCTAAAAATTTACTAATCTTTGCATAACAAACAACACATTGCTTTGCACATAATCGTATTATTTTTATACTAAACAAGTGGAGCAGTTATTAAAGTAATTTTAAAGTATGCATGTTTGGGTTTTAAATATTTAATTGTAGTAAAATCTTATCTTAGATTTTATTTGTAAAAGTAGTGAAATATGGTCAAAGTCAAAGTCAAAAATCATTTATTCAGTAGGACCGCTGGGATCACTTTGAATGGCTCTTAGATGACTCCTACTTACAGCTACAAACAAGAATGAAGTATGTGTCGCAGGCAACTGGTTTAATCAGCCGTTCAATAAGGCTCAATCCACATTGAATTGGCAGGGACGCGACGATCATTTTTTAACCGACTTCAAAAAAAGGAGGAGGTTATATGTTCGGCTGTATGTATGTTTTTTTTTTTTTTTTTTTTTTTTTTTTTTTTTTTTTTTTTTTTTTTTATGTATGTTCACCGATATTTCCGTCAGTTGTGGACCGATTTCCAAAATTTTTTTTTGTTTGAAAGGGTATACTCTTATAGTGGTCCCATATAAATTGTATTCCTGAGGGATTAATAGTTTTCCCGTAAAACTAAAACAATCACTGAACTTTAAGAAAATTGTGGCCCGATTTCCAAAATTTTTTTTTTGTTAGAAAGAGGTATACTCTCAACGTGGCGCCACATATTTTTTTTTCCTGAGGGATTAATAGTTTTCCCGTAAAACTAAAACAATCACTGAACTTTAAGAAAACGATATTTCCGTCAGTTGTGGACCGATTTCCAAAATTTTTTTTTTGTTTGAAAGGGTATACTCTTATAGTGGTCCCATATAAATTTTATTCCTGAGGGATTAATAGTTTTCCCGTAAAACTAAAACAATCACTGAACTTTAAGAAAATTGTGGCCCGATTTCCAAAATTTTTTTTTTGTTAGAAAGAGGTATACTCTCAAGGTGGCGCCACATATTTTTTTTTTCCTGAGGGATTAATAGTTTTCCCGTAAAACTAAAACAATCACTGAACTTTAAGAAAATTGTGGACCGATTTCCAAAATTTTTTTTTTTGTTAAAAAGAGGTATACTCTCAACGTGGCGCTATATATTTTTTTTTCCTGAGGGATTGACAGTTTTCCCGTAACATTAAAAAAACCTCATTCTCACTACACAACACACCCTGACTCACAATCTGAGTCAAACATTAAATAGTTTGAAAGGGTATTACACCCGAGGTAGTACAAAATATTTCTTTTCCTTATGGATTGATAGTTTTCCCCCTTGCTGAACTCCGGTCTGTCCTTTAGTAGGTCTGCCCATGACTTCTCTTATCCTTTCCTACTTAAGCTACGATAAGCAAAGTCTTAATGTACTCGTAGCTTACTATATTATTTACACATACACTTTTATTTACACAGTATTTATTTACTTACACTAAAAAGTGAAAAATAAAAATTTTTGAAAAAAAAAATTGAACCGACTTCACAGAACACAAACAGAAGAACCTTCTACACACTAAAAAGAGAAAAATAAGAATATAATTTGAAGTCGGTGCCAAGTGAATACGATTAGGTACCTATCAAAAAAAGAAATCGAGCGATAGCGTACCAGGATACAATTTTGCACCCAAGTTCTTTTGAATTTCTTAGATGTAAATGAATAGTTGGCACCGACTTCAAATTATATTCTTATTTTTCTCTTTTTAGTGTGTAGAAGGTTCTTCTGTTTGTGTTCTGTGAAGTCGGTTCAATTTTTTTTTTCAAAAATTTTTATAATAACAAGACATTATAAACCTTAAGAACGCGGCGCCGGCGCCGGCACCGGTACCGGTTCGCGACTGCCAGCGCCGACGCGCGTCAGCTCGCGACCGCGCGATACTGCTCGAGATTATATCTTTTATCATTGTGCTTTAGGCTTATAATGTCTTGTTATTAGAACGCTGCCAATTCAATGTGCATTGAGCCTTAAGCGCATATGGCGCCTAGCCATTTTATAAAATGGCGCCATTCAACTAACGGCCTGAATGATATTCAGCCGTCTGGTTAAATACAAACATTTAATGAACTGGCTATGCATCATTCTCATAGTCGCATTGCTAAAATGCAACAATTCAGTGTCGTAAAATAAAGATATAAAAGACTGAAAACGTAGCCGGAGATCTATATGTAAAACATCGCATGCCGTATTAAATATATTTGCACAGTTGACAACAAGAGGCGTCGCGTCGCCTCCTCGCCCGATATGAATGAAACCTAGCGTTTTCCATTCAGTGCGCCCATTCATGGAAACTCGTCGACCCGTTAATGAAAAACACTCGTTTAATGCCACCGTTATCATCGCTCACCACGTGGCCGTCACTAATGCCTAGTACCTAGCTTCATAATATTTTCATTCAATCCATTTCCTGTATAGGTATATTCTTGATACGTAACTCCCAATCATTATTGGTTGCGATAAGATATGGAGTTTTACATCGGTTTGTTGTTGCGTTTATCCTTCTAAAATGTACATACAACACTTGAGCTCCACTCTCGTTTTGCGTTCGATAAAAATGATTTTTTGTTTATTTAGTTTTTGTCTAAAAAGGCGCGTAACTCGTATTATAGACAGGCTTATTTGTATACATTATAAATGTTGTAATATTATATGTATTCATATAACAATTACAATATTGCATAATGTGTCCTTAAAGCAGATTAGTTTGCTAAAAAGCAACTGGCAACCCACCTGCGTTTGACGAAGTTGGTCCTATGTGGGTGAGCATTTAATTGTGCCACTGGAAATTATCCATTTACGTAGGAAGGCTTTTGCTTGTATCTAAGCAACATGTCAAATTGAATTATAAATACTCCGTCAGTTCGGTACACTAACATTAAACTCGAACAAATTGTCCATCGTTAATTAAATATCAAACAAAGGTTGACAAACCTCGATTGTGTTTCCGAGAAATCATAATAAGTACTTACCTGTTTTTTTTTTGTATTTTTGCATAATGATAAATTACAAACGAAGTATGATACCTAAATACATCGTCTGGTGAGGTGCGGTGCGGGGCTGATGACCTGCCGTAGTGTACGCGGAATCCAATAATTGCATGAGCTGTTATTTACCGGGAATTGAGAAATTAGCCCTCGCGTTGCGTTGATCCTGGAATTAGCAGCTTCTTTTGCCCAACTATCATGTAAGCTTAAAACAGTTTACATTTTGTGATAATCTAGCTTAAGAATGACTGTACCGCGAATGCCCTCCTTTCTAAACGCACCATAGCGGCATAAGAATGCTATAAAATATCCGTATAAAAACATGGTGGCTTGAAATAATTCCCATGGATTTGGCCCCGCTGCAGCTGCAGAGGTGGTGCTACTCTCGATTTCGAAACAATCGCGGTACGCATGAGCGTGTGGAAACATTTTAATGATCACTATTGTGGCTAAATGCCGAGCTCGCGTCGGTTTCCTCGGTAGCTGATGGCACTATTCAGAGGTTCCCGTTTCACTCCCACGATCCAGTTTGCCTGCGTGGCGTGTGTTACTGCCATGTTGATGATGATGACGGCTGTTTTTGCATCAGCAATTATGTACAGTTTGTTGCGAGTTTCTCTCTCAGTCCAATTACGACGAATTTGTGAGAGTCCGCAGCGTTCTTCGAAAGGTACAACTCCTTTGTTTTGCGGCCCTAACTATCTCAACAATTATCTTGACTCAGTTTATGATAATACACGCATCGCATGTAATCGTTGAGTAATTTGAGTTTTGAGAAAGTTTCGTAAGTCTTTGTGAAACTTCTTAGTTGACTTTAGCTTTATTTTAGTTAGGTACCTACCTACTCAGTATGCTATTGTTGCAATGTGTAATGAGATATTGTTTTTAATAACTAAGCGGTTACTGCTTTGCGAACATAGCGAAGTCCTTATCAGTTCCTTCTCAAATAACCTCCTAATCTTCTGCAAAAAAAATGGTACAACATGCGTAATCAAATATCTAGTTTCAAAATTATATTCAAACAAAAGGAAATCTGATCGACCTTCGTTCTTTCCCTGTTTTTAATTGACGAATACCTACCTTAATTATTATTAAAACATGTCCATTCAATTGTAATTTTAGAATGGGAAAACCTATCAATGTATATTGTACTGTACTTAATTACTAGCTGCAGCTCGCGGCTTCGCATTTGCACATAGTTTTTTTTTGTACAATATCACTGGTTTAATTATTAGGTATTCCAAGTTTCATCCAAATCGGTTTTTATTAGTTTAGGCGTGATTGAAATACTCACAAACCTACAGCTTTATTTTATTAGTAGGATAGGATGGAACCCTTTCCTAAACAAGAGAAGTAAGTACTTCTTTCAAGTATAATCATCTTCCTGCCTTTGTCCCACTTTATGTGTGGTCGGCACCACATGTAAAGTACTCCTCTTCCATTTTCCTTTATCAGCCGTCATCTCAACTCTCACTTCCTTCTGACTCATGTCATCTTTCACACAATCCATCCATCTCTTCTTCGGCCTACCTCTACTCCCCTCCACATTCTTACTCCTCTTGTATGAACAGTCATAATCGATTAGCCAAAACAGACAGAAAGTAAAACGGATGTTAAGGATATGAATGGAAACATTTACACTGCACTTTAGTTTATTTATATCGGACACAGTTCACATAGTACTTTAAACAGTCTTAATTACGGCTGGATTTTTTATTGAATATTACAAAAAGACGCGTTTACAACGTTTTACAGCAAGGTTTTACAACTCAGGTTCTGACAGTAACAGACTAGTTACATTTTAGTATGTCAGTCTGACATTGACAATACTAAACAACGGACAAACGTTTAGGTTTTTTTTTTGTTTAAGTATCATTATTTATTTAAAATTATTTTACGTTATTTATTATATTATCCATGAAATGATAGGAATTACATGACCTAAGTTGTTTACCATGCCCATGTGTACCTATTTCCATGATATCATTATTGAACTCTTGTCAAATAACAAGGACCGGTCACCCATTCATTAATTTATTATTTCCTTGGAACAGGATATTGTTTTCATAACAAAACCTTTAATGAATGAAACTTCTATAACATTGGTATATATATGTGGTGAACATACATTTATAACATTTCCCTTATCATATCAAGTCTATGGAGAATGATATTTATACTTACACCTAACTTTCCACAAAACTATGCGTCATGTAGGTACTCGGTGTATTTGGTCGGTCGGTCGGTACTCAGTATTCTAATAATGTATTCTTCGAGACAAAATTCAAGAATATTCGTATTATCAAGTTTATCGGTATAGTCGCTCAGCGACAAAGCCCTTTTCTTTTTATTGTTAAACTAGCTGTCCGCCCCGGCTTCGCACGGGTTTATTATAGTACCTATTTAACAAAAATTTAATAACAACATGGCGGTCCCGGAGCGGGATGTATGATCCTTTAAAGTTTAGAGGTTAATATGTAGGTAAGGTCTAAGGTAGGTAGGGGAGTATTGGGCAGTAAGGCAGGTTTGGACACCACCGGCAAATGATGGTTTATGGCCGACATGACACGGGGGTGTCCAAACCTCCCTACTGCCCAATGCTCCCCTACCTCCCATATATATTTCATTGATATATTACCACTCGCCTCTCCCATTCCATAGTTCCCAGACACTTTTTAAACTACCATGGTTTTCAACATTTTTAACACAGTTAACGGGATATTTACCATGATTTAATGTTTTTTGAGTTTCCCGATATTTCGGCGCAGTTGCATACGCCATGATCAATAGTATCTATGGTATTAATCATGGTTAATATCCCGTTACCTGTGTTAAAAATCCCAGACACTTGTCCTACCGTACTAACTGATATTTATTCTGTGGTCGCGATGTATCTTACATTTTTAAACTCATGATAACTTTTGAATAAAATGTCCGATTTCAATCATTCAAAAAGAAATCGACGGGTACTGAAACAGCCTTTACTACGAAGGAATTTATTTGGATAAGAATAAATACCAAAATAAGAATAACGTGGTCTGCTTTTGGTCGGCATTTTTGTTAATTTTTTAAATTATAAAAGTTGTTATTCTGACACAACCACAATAGTTGGACATATGCTATTGCTGACTTTTTTGTAGATATTGATACGTTCTTTAATATTGTAGAACATTTTTTTGTTCTATCATCAATAGTTTTTGCAGCGCACGCGATATGAAGAATTTTATGTTCAAAATTTTTACACCTTTGGTTACATTATTGCAATTTTCATAAGGATCTCTAATTTTTTTGAAAATAATTTATAGCCTATGTTCATCAAAGATAATGTAGGATTCTAATGGTGAAAGAATTTTTCAAATCGGTCCGGTTGTTTCGGAGCCTATTCAATTCAAACAAACAAACAAACAAACAAATGTTTCCTCTTTATAATATTAGTGTAGATAAAAAGAAAAGGGCAAGATTATACGCCAGGGACGGACATAGGCTACTTTTTTTAAAATTATCTATATATAAAATTGTAAATAAGGGGGCGAGAAAATAAGGGTTGCAAGTTTGTATGGCGAACAAAGTTAAGCAACGCTGGGCGCGGTCATGTGACCGCCACTTTTTGCGCTCAAGATTTCTTTTTGTTTTTTTTTTTAATTTTGCATGATAAATTATTATAAAATAAATGAGAAAATGTAACATGTATATTTCCACTCATCAATACATCCGAGTTTAGATTTTTTTGATATTAAATCCTATTGCCTTGACTTTGGTTAGAACGCCATCTATATCGCCGAGTTCAAAACTACTTTTTACTTTATTAAAATCTCGATAGCGTTTCTACTATAGCGGAGGTCGAGATTACGATCATTTTGAGTATTTTTATAGGTTTTCAAGTACCTACTTATGTTATTTTGCTGACGAAGTCTCGAGTACCAGCTAGTAATATAGTGGCCTCAATTCCAATAGACACTTAACTAGCTAAAGCTAACTAAAAATCGCTAAGATTAGCTTTAATCACTTATCTTATTCCGACGCAGCAAACTAAAGCTAAAGTTAAGATGATAGCTCTAAAATCTTAGCTAGTTACTCAACTTAGTTAAAAATGCCTAAACCGTATTCTGAGTGTACATTTTTAGTCAGTTTTACGCGTAAAATTCCTAATCTTAGCGAGCATGTAAATAGGTGTTGACTAAAAATACCAAGTAGGATTGTGATGTGAAATGTGATTTGAAGGACCTCAAAACAAACAAAATATTATTTTTGTGCTAGTTGAATTATTAAATAATGAACAAGGTGATGCAAATACATGTTTTCGAGTGTTTTACCAGAAGAAAATCCTCCGCCAGGAGTAAGTGTTCTGTGAGAAAATCGCTTCAAAACATCACCGAAAACATGCAAGTTTGTGGTAGCTGTCGTGAAGGATTCTTCGTAAAGGTTTGTGTTTTTACATACATCTTGATGTGGTCAGTGCTTCTGCTGTAAGATTGAGCCTACGTTTAAAATTCTTGAGTGTTATTTTGGTTATAAAAACCCTCATAAAAACCTAACCTGTGAAAACAAAGTGTTTATAAAGATCAGTTTGTATTTTTTCTAAGATCAAGCTGCTATAACTTCAAGAAAATCAGCTAACATCATCCACTAAACAAAGAAAAACACACAAACAACCCAAACAACCTAGTCTTTTGTTTAGTTATCTTGAACTAGTAAAAAACCTGCCTATATCATAACTTTGGTTTTACCTCTGCTCACATCAATCTTTATCTTTTTTTTCACCACAGACATTTCTTTAAATCCGTGGTTTCACCCACTACTATCCCCTGTGCTGGTTTCAGCTAACCAGCCCTGAGCATGTGCTTATATCAATGGTAGCAGATAGAATCCGAGTAAAATCACTACCTACCCAAAAGAATGATGAAAGTAATGATAATATTGAATAATGTTACTTTTACAGGTTTCGGAGACCCAGATATCAATAATTTCTACCGGATGAAGAGGATGATATTGGCCAGAAGTTATGATTTTCTAATCGAAGCATGGTTTATTTGCCAGATAATTAGTATAAGATTCTTTTAATTTTTCAATAAGTAAAACTAGTTATAACAGAATGTTTAATGTTTTATTATACATACCTAATACATTTTTCATTAAATTATCAATTTCATTATGAATAAGTAGAATGAATAATGAAATAAAAAATAACTAAAAACAAGGTAGGTTCCAAACACCGGTGTACTTATAATCCATTATTCGTTTTCATTAAACTTTGCAATTGACCGGAAGCCAAGCCAGCTTGATTGGACGGTGCCTGCTTATCATCTACCTCACTTAGTGGCTAGTGCACTTGTGGTGGTTGTTTATATGGTTTTGAAGATGGTAATATTGTAGCATAGGCAGATCCTGTAAAAACAAGCTTTTTAAAGTACTTACAAGTTGACACCGTTAAACTTTACAAATAGAATAATTTATAAAATTGTAATAATTAGGTACCTCATTTGATGTCTGGAAACTTCTACAGATAAAGATCCAACAATCTTGAGAGCAGTCCTGCTCCAGCACAAATAGAAACTCTTCCACTGAGGATGCTTTATATTACATCTTTAAGACTTGTGCTTTATCTTGATTCTCTGAAAAAAAAGCACACCTAGTTTTCCAACTTCATATTTACACATTGTAATTTTAATGAATTATCATCATTATCCGCAGATTTCTGCCACTAGACTCAGCTAGATAAAGTAGAATCCTTATATTCATTGTGACTGTCCTGTGAACTACACCAACATCTAATAGAGATGCTTTGATCATATAAAACAGTTGACTCACTTCAGGGCTTCTAGAAACAAGGTCATTAATTTGTTTTGTTTGTTTACTGGTTGAAGTAGGTAGGTATACAAAGGGTTGGTTATTATAAACAAACAAAAATTTAGTAACCTTTTTTTCATTTCTTCAAACCCATACTTACATTTTTGAACTTATCGAATATAGATTCGCTAATCGATTGTTACATTGTCTAGGCCCTCTGATACATTTAGGTTTTTTCTTTGTAGATGAACAGAACCAAAGAAAATTATATTCTAACGAGAACCAGAACAGCTTTGATGGTGTTTGTTTTGTTTACATCCTTCTTCTTCTTTTTACACGTCTTCGAAGTCGAACAACAATCAATTACCATTAAAAGTCAACTTCAGAACTGTCAAATAACAACAAATCAACTTTAAAACTGTCAAATAAAGATAAAAGTCAACTTCAAAACGTCAAATAATTCGTAAAATCCTCGTGTGAAAGAACCCTTACCAATCAAACAAATCCATAGATATTGCTCTTGTACTGCTACTCAGCACCAGATGGCAGCACCGGGTATTCAACTTATTTATTTATTTATTTATCTAAACATAAAAGAAAAGGGCTTTGTCGCTGAGCGACTATACCGCCCAATCGGTAACATCTTAGGTCAGTCTTCTTCATCTTCTCTATTACTTCACTTCTTGGTTTCTTCTGGTTTTACTTCACTCCCCGGCTTCTTCTTCTCTTTATTCCTTCTTCCTCTTCATCTTTTTATTAATGGCAACTAACTGTAAACTGTATTAACAGTATATTCTGCAAATGTCAAGTGGGGTATTCAACTTAAGATGCGGTTTAGGATGAACTAAAGCGTTCTAAATTTAATCAACTGTGAATAATGGAATAGCTTTTTTAGTATTTCTACCTAAGCTAAGATTTTTAGCTAGTCTAGCTAGCTTTAGTGAGTTATCAATGGAATTGGGGCCAGTATTAAACAAAATATAAGAATTGTGTAGCCAGTGTAGGTAGTATGCTTCCATAGAATTCGTCACGACTATTAGCACCACGTGATCATTAATCATCAAAATCCTTTGAACCTTTTGCCGGGTTCTATTACCTAGTCCTATTAACATAAGTCTTATCCAATTCCAGCGAATTCCAGCTGGTTTTCATAGATGCTACATCTTTCGAAATTTCCATCAAATAAGAGCCAGATAACCTTAAAAGATATTCAAGCTATGCATCTGCTTCTGCGTTACTATTTCAAATCTAGGTCTCATTCCATCTAGCTGATTCACTTAGCTACTATGTAACCTATTTGTATTTCCTGGCATTTCCACTTTCCCATAACAACGTGTCTCCTAGGTATAGGTACAGTCTACGGAACAGTTTCGTCATGCTTTACCTACAAACTAGTTGTTCACAATACGCTGTGCTTGTTACAAAAAGGTGGGAGTCTTTCTTTCGGTCTCGGAAACAATAATCATTTTAATTGATCAATTTATATGTTGAAACAGCCTAGTTGCCATTAACTCGCTATTAAACTTGCTAATTTACAATTTTTGCTAATTTAATCGTTTACAAATATTTGTTTTGTATTTCAGTGTCATTTCAATATACTAGCGTGATCTTAAATAATAATATGTAATTCTATTCTATTTCTATCATTTAGAAAATCCGATTCCTACAACAATGTAGTGAACGTGTTGCAGATGTTCGCAAAATGTATCGGACAGTTATACATCCCATAATAGGTACCTAAAAAGGTCGCAGGCTTTATAGGTAGGTACACCGATAAGCGACAGGAGTTGCTTATGGTCCGATGCCTCACCTTGGCTTGCCGTATATAGCGATATCCCACGAGGCCACAACATGTTTCTCAACCACTGCCAATGGTCCTTCCTTTTCCAATGATTCATTATTGCTTTAATTCACAAACGTGACGAGAGTATAACTATTGCTACTCACAAATTTAATTGGATCTGTACATTGAATGAACGTAGGTACAATTTCATTGCGACGTTCACAATTTAGTGGTCCTATAAAATACCATAAGGCAGTTTCGCATTTGAATAAATACGAAAAGTTGCTTGTAAATGGGCTTGGTTCAGTGCAGATTTCCACGTCAAATTACGTTTCACCCGGGCCTAGAAAGCTGTCTCAATATTCATTTATATGACTCAAGGTTGAGTGTACTTTGCAAGCAGAGGTCAAAATGCGCAATCCCCGCTAACGATGGGAAAAGAGAACTCTGCAGGTCTCGGTGTAAATGTCATGTGCAATTTATCATCTCATTGCAATGATGATGTTTACGAGAAGCAACAGCCATTGTTGGTTTCGAATGACGATACGCCCGAAACGGCAGGTTCATGCAATTACGCATGTAATATTCAAGCATCGAATGTGCACATGCTGCACTTGAGCTAAGGCCTTACCGAAGCGTGCGATGGAATTGATCACCCGTGAATTTGTTATTAGCGTTTTATGAATGAAGTTCGTTATGATTTATGATATCTTGTTTTAAAATACTATAAAAAAAATCTTAATTACTAACAATTCGTTCGTGGTGCCGGCAAACCCTTTTTATGGTTTAGTTTTATGCGCATGATGTACTCTCATGCGCATGACTACAGTCATGTACTTTTTCAATAGTTAACAACAAATCTGTCTTGTTACAGGTGAAGCGAAGAACTTGCCAGGACGCAACCATGGAGCAGCTTGCCATCGAGACATTTACTGTGTGTTGTCACTCGACCAGGAGGAAATTTTTCGTACATCCACCATGGAGAGAACGCTCAAGTAAGTTAGAGCAAACTTTTAATAAATTATATCAGGACAAGTCATACATACGTATATTGTTCAGAACGGTGTTATGATGAGATAATGCTTTATTTATGAGAGAGCGGGATATGGTTAGAGATATATTATGTAATTCAGTTTCGAAGGTTTGTGTTACTTTGAAAGTAGAACGCGAAAGTATTTTGGAACGCGCGGAACGAAACTAGACTAGTTTCATGAACTCCGTGGGTGTTTATTGTATCTTGTCCTTGACTTACTGCGGTTACTATTTTCGAGTTTCCTGTCGCGCCCCACAATACGTCAACGTGCACTTTTTACGTCTAGCCCGGAATTGTCATAACGGATCCTTTGTCCGGTGTCCGGCTCAACTTCCGGCGTTATCGGGTGGGAACGGTCCCCAATGATATTTGCTTTGAGAAGGGCAAACATAATCGGGTCAAGGCTTGTCTAATTTGTGAATGGCCAGTAAATGGATGGGTTAAATTAGGGGACATCCAATATGGTTAGCAATACGGTGAACTCTATAAGGTACGTTATTAAGAGAGTAAACACGTTAATGAATAAGTGATAGCGCAGTTTTGGGAACGTCCGCTTATTGTTGATGATCGACGTACTCCTTCAGTACTCTATCGGTGGCGGTTTTAGTAGTATATTAGTTCAATAATTGTAATTGAATTAATTATTATAATATTTAAACTATTCATTGGTTCTAGCATTCTAATTATTTGATGTTGAGCTTATTTAGAGCTTATTTTTTTTATTTATCGAAGCAAGCCGGCCGATACTATTAGCTGCTTTAAAACACATGCTTTTCCAAGCACCCGCATTACCAAACTCGGCGTAGTTAATAATTTGTATGTAGGAGTTACTCATAACTTTCTTTCAATTACCCAGACACGTGTACTCGCACTAGTAGTATGCGTCGCGGGATTACTTCCGTTTCTTTCACTGAGCGTCTCGTCTCGTATAATAGAGCAATTCACTGTTAGTGTGAGGGACACTAACTGCAATAATTGATAGTACTCCAGTATATTCGTGCTCCGGGAGATGTCATAAAGCTGCGGAAATACCTTATTATGACCTGAAACGTCGTGTTTAGGTCCACTTGCTGTATTCCGGGAAAGTACAAATTGAATAATTTAACTGTAGCATACCTACTATGAGTGAGTTTTACCGTTCCGACAACACTTTGAAGTAAGTTTTATTGTTTGTAAAATATAATTTAAATTACGTGTGTTGGTACTGCTATACTATTACCGTGATAACCTTACAAAATACCTGTCATAACTTTATACCCGGTTTGTTAATAAGGCCGTTTGAATATTTTCTCTTTTCGGCTAACATTGGATGAGTGAGAGGTATTCCCAAGTTCCAATTATAGGTACGGGACTAATTATATGTGTTTTTTGGGGTAGCGCATAATCGTGCCCTGGTGAGGGCGGAGTGCGGCGCGCCACGTCCCGGATGCGTTTCCGGCGCTCGTGCGCCCGCGCGGAACGGCCCTTCCGCTCCACCCCTCGCCATTCAACTTTCTGACTGAATGGCCCAAAATGCTGACTAATGTATTATCTATGCCACCGACAAATTAAATTTCTGACAACCATGAGAACTGTCTAGGAAGTTAAGAGCATTTATACGATGCAATTTTTGGCTCGTTTTGCAAAGACGATGCTGTTTAGCGGCCGAGCGAGCGTTGCACTTACTACTAATAGCCAATGACCGTTTACACGTAAAAAAATGGAGTGCGATACGACAGGATAGAGTGTATCGGTTGAAATTCTTCCGTGTAAATGTTCTTTTAACCCCGCTTTTGTCGAATTTACAAGCTTATCGTGTCTCCTGCCCCTGACTGTGGTGCTCTTCAAAGTTCTTCAAAATCTCTAAAAAAAAAAAGAGGCCCACAGCATGGCCTGCAACATGGACGGCATGTGCGCCTTCCTATAGCACAAAAAATATTATCGAATAAAGCCATGGGCACTAAAAAATATACTGTAACACTTGTCAAATCTGTAGTTAACTCAGGTAACCTATACTTAGCTAATATTACATCCATACTAATATTATAAATGTGAAAGTGTCTATCTGTCTGTCTATCTGTCTGTCTGTTTGTTACGCTTTCACGCCCAAACCGCTGAACAGATTAAGCTGAAACTTGGCATTGTTAAAGGTTGTATCCCAGGGAACGACATAGGCTACCTTTTATCCCGAAAAAATGAAAAAATCCCGAGGGACCGCGGGTCACACCGTGGGAGCTTCAGCTAGTTTTATATAAAATGTAGATTAAATAAAAACAATCAAAGACAGCGACACAAACGATTAAAAACTATTTTTATGAGCCTTTGCTCTCTCTCGATCATCTGTAGGAAATGGGAATATGCTTTACGACTGCCATTATTAATATGGAAAGAAACTAGGATTTTAATATATGCAATACTCGTAATACAGATTGATATGCTCTATGACAAACATCAGGTAGTACTTGTAGTATTTTTTACACCTAATACTTTATCAGAGCAGACTGATGAGTTGTTTTGTTTGTTAATGAACGGAAGCGATAATGATTTAGTGACCCGAGAGGTGAGAGCACACTAGCGGATATCGAAGGAAATGTCACGTCACTCGTCCACTCTACATAATGGGTTCTTTGTCTCGCGATACCTTATCACTGCATTTACTATGCGCCACTGTCCAACTCGTACCTAAACTCAACTAGCACCGCACAACTCGGGTGAACACACTCTCACAGAAAAGATTATTAAGCTACTCTGATTTCATATTTCTACGAAGCCATTAGACGCCGGGCGGCGTGTAGTTAAAAAAAGCATTCAGAAACAATTTCGGCTGGGGTACGTCATAAAATGCCGTGTATCAGTAGCTGCTGTAAACGGAAGCTTTTAAGTGATAAATTGGTACCGGAACCTCGTGGTGCGTAAAATGATCATCGACCGCTTCTGAATGGACCGCCGAGACGCGGAGGCAGTTGTGAGTGCATTGCTCTACTTCCTTACATTAAACACAGATATTTCCGCGATTCAGCATCCTGTGTTAAATGTAAAGGAAATGTCTAAAGCTTTGTGCTATAAAATCGCTGTAAACTACAAGGACCGACTGAAACTTAGGTAGGCCGATCCAGTCGACTTTAAGACAATATGCAGCATTATGTCCGTTGGGAAGGGCGGAACCAATACAACCGGTGTAATACAAACGTTGGGTACGTTTAATCAAAACTGGTCACGCTCAATAAATTCGATATTAACATACTGAATAGAAGGCGTGAAGTGTGTGTAATATCGACGCCCTCGCTCAGCTGGTGGCGGTTCCGGCTCCGTACTTATAAATACCGCGGCGACGGCGCCGGATGCGCGGGCTTGCCCCCGGCCCCGCTGTCGATTTCTTACACACACACACACCACACTTACACACACACACAAACACACTCACCAGCCAGTCAGTAAACCCCTTTATTGAGTTATCATCATGTTTTACAAATAGCTGTGCACGCACATTCATAGCTGCACTATATTTTAATACTTGTACGTGGATGACTGCATCTCAAACTCACAGGCGAGTGATTTATTCTTTACAACATCTTTTTGAGCTTAATTGAGACACTATAATATAACTCCGATTCGACTAAAGCTCTAACAGATCAATCTGATAGTCAATAAACTTTTCCAGATGTAGTAAACCAATCCTAGTGAATTTTATCGAATCTAAACAAACCGCAGACATCCGGTTCAAAACTTTCGCCAAAGCTTATGTGGCCTATGCTAGGTGCAGATGTGTAACATCGCTCTATGTTTTATCAGTTTTTTGAGACAACTAATCTGATTGATGTTGTTGAACTATGAATCGCCTTCTAAACCCATAGTTAATATTGTAGGTGATGATGACATACCGCACACTTAAAATAGAAATTCCATGGACGAAGAAAACAATGCGAGGTATGAGTTGATAAACAATTCATCAATGTCTAAAATTATTCCTCGTTCAGAATGGCGATCGTGAATGAAGTGCGGGCATGTAATAAAAGCTCTTTATGGAGAGATGTCTCATCGGGAATGAGTAACTTTCACCTCTGAATAAGTGAGCCCACGCAGGTTTGCTTGCCGCAAGTCAACTATACTATATTTGTGAACAAATATGAATGTAGGTACTGCATCTATAATTGCTTTGCTCTCAAAACTCTCAGTGGCATTTCTGCATGTTTGTAAACAACATCCTAAGAATAATCTTAGTAGTTCTAAACTTCTTCCGAATTACATTTTGTTACTCATTAAAAGTTGCGGTCGCCTCCGAGCTGTAAAGCCAAATTATAAAACTATTTTTATAGGTAGTGATAAAACACTAACAAATTTTATCAATTTCTTTGTCTGGTCAAAATATTGCATCCTATCTGCAGTTGCCGGACACCTCTCGCTTTAATTCTAGTTATATAGCGTCATTTTTGAATGATATTACGATGGAGTGCTTGTAAATTGCTTTATGTATTGCATTAAAACCAGGTATCTATAGTTTTACGAGCGTCTAGTCGTCTCAAGGCACATTGCGGCTTACACATTTTATGAGTTTCGCCTAGAATTTGCATTTTAGACTACCAAAATCGCGGCCATATAGCGAACAATTGTTTTAAATTAATGATGCAAATATTACATTCTGAGTGAGAATGTTACGAAACTTATGTCCGTTTTATCAGTGATGTACTGTGGGCGGAGCGACACGAAGTGACTTGTCGGAGGTGCAAGCACCCCACGCGACCTACTCGTAGCTGCGGCCAATAAAATATCTTGCCACTCAAAAGCTTGATAACAATTTAAATTGTATTATTCAACATGAATAAATATTAGCGTAGGATATCACTGACATTTGACTGAGCTACATAGACAGAAATGCTGATTACTGTTATTTAAGTACATAGACCGTCCATAAATAGCGGTCGCTTGCTAACCGTCGAATTGTACGGGGTGTAGGTACATTCGTTTCGCTGGGATTAGAGAGCTTGAAACCACTGGTATTTTTCTTACTTATTCTTACTACTAGGTTGCTTGCGGACTGAATGCCAGTCGATACAATTCGCACTGTATTTATACTATTTTTGAGTCATAAGTAGTAATCATAGTTTAAACTATAAGTAAAATACAAACTTAAAATATCGAAAACGTAAAACAATGAATACAAACTAGTAAATTAAAAAACGTGAAACGATTACTATATCTATCTCTGACTATTCTAAGCGTCGTCCTGCACACGAATAATGAAATTTTTATTTTTGTTTCAGTCCATTTTTCGGCGAGGAGTTCCAATTCGAGGTGCCCCGTCGATTTCGATATCTGTCCATATACGTGTTCGACCGCGACAAGCATCTCAAGCAGGACAAGGTGCTCGGCAAGGTCGCCATCAAGCGGGAGGACCTGCACCGGTACAACAATAAGGACCATTGGTTCGCGCTGCGGCCCGTCGACGCGGACTCTGAAGTGCAGGGCAAGGCGTACATCGAGCTCACGCTGGAGGACTCGCGGAAGCGGCTACGAGTCGAACCGAAACCGCCTGATCCCGAGCCTGTCGCGCCCGCCGCCGCGGACTGCGCCAGTCGCAGCCGGGGGAACAACCTCGTGCGCCTCTCCGAGTACTGCAAAGAGAGCATGGGTTTCGGCTCCTGCTCCAGCTCCACCAGCAAGAAGCTCCTGAGCGCGGTCGCCACGGAGCCGGCGCTGTCCCGCTCCGAGAGCCTGAAGGACCGCGCGCAGTGGGTGCGCGCCAAGCCGCCCATGCACAGCATGGCGGACGACGCCTCGCCCGCCCCCAGCGCCGCCGACTACTGGTCGGACCCCGAGCGACACTGCGCCGCCCGGCTCGGGCACGACACGCTGCGCCTGCGCGTGCTCGAGTGCTCCGAGCTCACCACCAAAAACGGACAATGCGACCCCTTCGCCCTCGTCACGCTGCTCTACTCGAACGGACGCAGGGTCGAGAGACGCACCAAGCCCAAAAAGAAGACTGTTAATCCGCAATTTGATGAAATTTTTTGTTTTGATCTCGTGATGGAAGCGGATCCTAAAGATAAGGATGGCTCGCAGACGGTGGGTTGCGTTCTCTATGATTCGCTCGTTACCTGTAGGGAAGTTCGTGAATGGTAATTAGTGTTTGTTTGTGCAGGCGGGCGTGGCGTGCGAGGCGCGAGTGTCGGTGTGGCACGACGCCGCCACTCCGATCTTCCTCGGCGAAGTTCGCTTGCAATTGCGCCAGCCCGCGCCGTCGCCCATGCGCGCTTGGTAATTATACCTCCTATAATATCAGCACTGTAAAGAAAGTTAAATTACAGATTTACATTAACGTAAGGAATTGTATCATAAACTGAAATCATACCAGAAGTGTTGGTCGCAGCGATTTCCTTATGATAATGTCGATATGTAATTTATGAGGAAGAAAGATCAAAATCCCTACAAAAACAATTCTATTATCTATAAAAGTTATGTTTTTCATATTTACCCTTCCGATGTTTTGCATCGTGTATTCTACAAAGCAGCCAAGCTTAAACAAATGTAAACTACAAATATTTCTTCTCACAAAAGACTTCACGAAAGGCTACATTATACGGAGTGTCCCAAGAAAGACTGTCAAGCTGAAGACTAGACATGCAGCACCTAAAGTTACCCGAATAAACCCCACCAGTCTTTCCTAGGACACCAGCCTGTATAACAGTCATATAAACGCCGTATAATGGTAATCAAATATGATAAAGGCCTATGTCTACAGGTTTTTCCTAACATCCCGAGCGGGAGGCGCGTTATCCCGAGGTGCCACTCCGCCCGGAACCAGACTGTCAGCCGCGGGCAGTGCAACCCTCGGCTCATTACGACTGCTACTTCAGTATACCGTCGACCATGTCTTCCCTATACACCATTATAAGAGGCTTGAAGAGCTGTTTCTACGAAGTGTGCATATGAAGGTATGATATTGAGGAGTGTTTACTAAGATGATGGATGGTAAAAGAAAAATGGTTAAACTTTTATGTTTTGACGAACTTTTAGCCCGGAAGAAATTGATAACGATTTTGAAACGTAATATTGCATTTCTTTTTTGTTACATTTCGCCATTAGTTAAGTTTAATGGGTCTACCTGTCAGCAGACATTAAGCAATGAGGAACAAGACGTCAAAACAGAAATTCCTTAGAGTTCTCATTTTTAATAAAAATATGAAAACTCGATTTATATTTTCGTTTTCGTTAATTTAGTGAAGTTTTGTGAATTCCATTATTAAGACTCTTCATAGCAGTTTACAAAAATTCCACTGTTATTTTATGTACATATTGTATAATTTGTATATAATCAATTATTGAAAACATATATTTAACGTATATTTCAGCCAATAACAGCATCATCAGTGTACATACTCGGAGAGATAGTGGCGAGTAAAACGGACGCAGCGCAGCCTTTAGTGAGGCTTTTCACACATCATGATCTCATCGTACCCATCGTCAAGGAGCTAGCTGATTCGGAGATTTCTGCACTCACGTGAGTAGCCTACCATACCTACCACCGAGCAGTAGGACCAGTAGGACCAGTTTGATATGTGTTGTTTGCAACACAAGTGATCAAACTGATTCTACTGAATAAGGGCTTCTTTACTTAGGTTCATGCTGTGATGAGTCTGATGTAAGCAGATCGCCGATGTTGGCTACTAGCCAACATTAGCAATATTACAGCTGAACATAGTGGGGTTTATTACAAGAAAATGAGCAGAGTTTAGACCAAGTCTAACTAAAAACTGTCTCTAGAAAAACGATCTTTAATACTCGTACATAGAACGCTTTTTTGTGGTAACAGTTTTGTTTTGACTTGTGTCAACATGGGGTTCAACCAATGTTTCACGTTTTTATAATAAGCAGCAGTATGTCGACGATGTGTAAAAACGAAATAAGAACTAATATCAGGAACTTAAAAACGTCTATATTAGGAGTCAGAGTGGTGCGTGTTCGTACTCATCTCATTGCATTAAATAAAAGTAAGTTCGTATGAGTACGTGGCCAGCATTGCATTAGTTTTAACAGTTCTCATTGTACAGTGACGCAACAACGATATTCCGCGGCAACACCCTAGTTTCCAAAATGATGGATGAAGCGATGCGACTGAGCGGCGCTTCGTACCTCCGCGCGGTTCTCAGACCAACCCTCGCGGCGGTCCTCGCTGAGCGGCGCCCGTGTGAGATCGACCCCGCCAGGGTCAAACCTTCTGCTGCTATCTCCACCAACCTTGCGAACCTGAAAGACTATGTGGAAAAGGTATGACTTGTTTTTACATCTAGTAAATCATATTATTGAATAAAAATGTGGATATTTACATCCATCAATGAAATCATCTCATGTAGATGTATCGAATCAAATCATTTATTTATGAAAACAATAAAAAGATAGTTTAAATTATGTATAAGGCAATTCTTCTACTTTCCGTGTGATCAGTTTCTAGAACCAGTGTGGTGAAAGGTTTTTAGCTGCGCCTCAAAGTCTCCCTTCGTGAACTATAAAGCATTGTAGAATGGCCACGTTATATGAGTGGTGTGATAATCTCGGGTATTGCTCGGCTTTACCAACCCCTACCGAAAAGAGGCGCGATGATGGCCCTATGATGGTAATACAATTGAAGTGCTTGGTACCCAGGTGTTCGGTGCTATAACATCGTCATACGCGATGTGCCCCGCCATAATGTGCCGCTTGTTCGACGCGCTGCGACAATGTGCTGCGCGACATTTCCCGCGCAACGCCGAGGTTCGCTACTCCGTCGTGTCCGGTTTCATTTTCCTGAGGTTCTTCGCGCCAGCCATACTCGGACCAAGATTATTTGATCTCACTACTGAACAAATCGTAAGTACTTTAAATAATCTAAATACTTTCAGATACTTACCTACTTGATTTAGGTGTTAACCAAAAAATTAAAAAATTGTACAGGATAAATAATGTATTAGAAAATAATGTAAAACTTTCTTCTGACTATCTGTTCTTTCGATATTTGGATTTATTTGATCTTTTAAAGATTTTCAAACACTGCAATCAAATGTCTCGTTATCATAATGTTGAGGTATGTATTCAATTCCGAATACAACAGGTTCTAAAAGCCAACACACTTCCACGGTAACATCCGGCATGTTACTGTGGAAGTATGTTGGATTTTAAATTCAAATACGCACAAACGTTCTTTAGCTTTTGATGACGCCTAAAATCGTGCTATTTCGCTTACTCTACCAAACCTGCGCAATCGTCTATTGCACCTAACTTCAGAGAGCTAAAGATCCGTTGTGCTTAGTGTAACATGCTGGTTCAAAAACAAAACACACTTCCACTTTTTCACAATTCACCTTGTATTTCAGGATCCGCAAACAAACCGCACGCTAACTTTGATCTCGAAGACGATCCAGTCTCTCGGTAACTTAGTGAGCAGCCGCTCGGCCCAGCAAGTCTGCAAGGAAGAGTACATGGCAGAACTGTACCGCAGCTTCTGCACGCCTCGACATGTACGTACATTATTAAATCATATACGTAGCATAAAAAAAATAGTGGCACTCCGGGAGTGCCGACAGAAGTGAAAACTTGAACAGATACAGATACTTATATACAGAGGTGTCGGTAAAAGTGACGTGAGTTCAATGGTTTCATCCCATCTCAAAAAATGTCCTACGTGCCTAAAGAAGCTTGCACTTTTCACCATTCTTACAAGCATTCCGCCATGTATGTATGTATTATTTTTTGTATGTATTCTGTACTCAGAATGCCAAGTATGAGTCTTTATCGATCGCGTTTGTAAAAAGCTAATTTGTATTGAATTTATCTATGAACCAAAAGATGGCGTTCCTATTTTTCCATAAAAATCTGCGTTTTTGCGCGAACAAATAAAAAACCCGTGGTCGCTCTCTGATTTTGTAACGCATCTTATAACAATTTTGAATGTTCATTCCGGGCTGACTGGTGGGACAAAGCTGGCGACCGAAAGTCTTGGAAAATAATGGGGAGACCTTTGCCCAGCAGTGGGACAACATAGGTTAGGAAAAAAAATATAGATAGGTTTGGATGGATATTTCCTCTTCACGCTGAAACGGCGGTGACCGAATTTGGATGAAAGTAATCGAAATAGCTCGTACCTTGATGACATAGGCTACTTTTTACCCCCCTTTTAGTTGTTTGGTACATATTATCCAAGTCACAAGTCTATCTTCCCTTGTAATGCACTCTAGAAGGCGAAGGTACAAGCTCACGCTTAGTTTGGCTTTCGCTGGTAAATCTAAAACATACCGTAAATAAACCCTCTTATAGTAAAGTGTAAACCTGTTTTATGTACCTACCTTTAAGGGAAATAAAAAATCGTATTTGCGAGTATGCCCGAGTGAACGCGGATAAAACCGCTGCTAGTATTTTCTTTGAACATAATTATTTTATTTCAGGTGCAAGCAATAAAACAGTTTCTCGAAATAATCTCTACGAGTACAGACACACAGAATAACAACATACAAGAAACTCCGGTTCTATTGAAAGAAGGGTAAGTTTTTCTATTGTTTTGTCTTCATGGCCCATAAATTTTTGCAAAAGCTAGACCTACCCAACTGCGTCAGAAGAAAATTTTGGGCCATATTTCGCAGTAGTTTCTATTCCATCTACAAGTTTTATACTAAATTATCTGTTTGTGCCTTCAATGGATCAGCTACGGGTATGTATTCTGTTTTCATCTGCACTCAGTCTTCAATTTTCCGAAAATACGGCAAGTATAATTTTTTTTTATGTAGTTATAAGATTTACCAAACAAAATTCCTTGAGAATTTGAATAGCGATATATTTCAAGTAAATATAAGAGGTTAAGTAGTTATTTTAATAATTTGGTTGTACTAAATAGAGTTGGTGATCCACAGGACAATGATAAAGAGGTCGGAAGGAGTTCGCGCGAATGGCGGATCTCCGAGAAGAAGATGGGCACGTGCTGCGCATACGCATGCAAAACGGAGACATTTCAGATTGACCAGGTAATAAGACATTCCTTTATTTATTTGACCTTAATCGTTCTTTTTTTTGTTAATTTTAACTTTTATCTAAAACTAGCTGGTACCCGCGACTTCGTCAGCAAAATAACAGACTTGAAAACATCCAAATAGAACTGAAATCTGCAAGAATCAGCAACGCCATCTATTGCCTTTAACTGGAACTACCAACTCCCCATACAAACTTTAAACCCTTATTTCACGCCCTCCATGATTAATATAGAGATTTTTTCTGTCATAAGAACCTTCTGACAATAACAAACACAAAAAAAAAAAATAGTGAAATTGGCCCAGCCTTTCACAAAAAAATCGCCGAATTTATGGACGAGTAAAAACGAATAATTGTGTTACAGTGGCGAGCTATCCTGGTCGCGGTGTGGTGCTAAAACAGCAGCACACAAGCTATCTCTATCGGGCGTGTTGGCCGTCGCGGCTGTCGACTGTCCGCCGGCCGGCGCGCCGCTTGGTGCTAATAATATCTTTCAAATCGGTATGTTAATTCATTTGAAACATTGACTATCTCTGTGGCGCAGTGAGTGAAAGCCCGCTTGGGACGCAGAAGGTTGCGGATTCGATCCTCGCCGCGGGATAAATATTCGTATGATCTGCGAATATTTATTTCTGGTCTGGATGTTTCTATATTATACGTAAACAGGTTCACGACTGTATCCCCAAGGTGCGGTAGGTTTCTATATTATGTATGTATTTTTTTTTATTCCAGTGCATCGAGAACGCGTATTATTCGTGCAGGCGAGTAATTGTGTAGAGCGCGCCGAGTGGGTTCGCTTGTTGGCCGCTCTGTGCCGGCACTCCGCGGCCGCTCAGCCACACGCCGGCTACTATGCTGATACACATTGGACCTGGTAAGTCAATCAATTTCAATTTAATTATTGCTTGTGAACCTAGGTTACAGAGTAGATGGTTTTGCTTAAATCTAAGAATCTCTAGATCCTGCTGATTGATTAGCATTCAAACATTTTAATACAAAAGTCATTATTATAGTAATTTTCACGTAGGAAAGCATCCCTGACACATAGAACTTTGACGTTTTACGCTGTACAACAATGAAAAATTAAAGAAATGAAATCTAGTGATTATAATAAAAGATACAACTTCAAAAAAAATATATTTTTGTCTATTTCCTTTTTTAAAATTTCAGAAATTAACTCTTACGGCCTTACTAATAAACTTGGTATTTAGGAATATTTATAGAGGAATAACTTTATACCACGTTTATTAGTAAGGCCCTTAAACTTTAAGTTTAAGCTTGTTATTCTGTAACTACTCTGTTGTCTAGACAACAGAGTAGTTACAGAATAACAAGCTTAACATCTAGGGCCCTTATTAATAAACGCGGTGTAAAGTTATGCCAGGTTTAAACTCCAAAAATTGTATGGTTACTCCTAAGTTACACCCGGCGTAACTTTACACCACGTTTATTAATAAGGGCCTAGATGTTCAATGTTTTTATTTTATGCTTACACACTCACCAATTTATTGTCTTTCTTCCTGTAAACGTGTTGTGTGTGTCCAATAAACATATTCTTATTTTAACAAAAACGTTGTTCCAGTTGCGGCCGTCCAGAAGCAGAAGCGGAAGGTTGCGGCGGCACGCAGGGCGAGGTGCGCGCGCCCGCCGCCCTCGCGCTCAGACTGGACCCCGCGCGAGATCTGCAGCGTCTGCACGCGCTGCTCGTCACACACGCGCCCGCGCTCGACGTGCGTCTGCACCGGCAGCACGGTAACTACTCACGATAATAGGCATGATGACTACTTTTCAAAATCTGTTCTATTTCGTTCAGAATGATTTGATAAGTGAAAAATCATATTTCAGTAGAAAATAAAGGTTTTCAAACATAAATTATCAAATTTACGCCAAAACGCTCGTTGTCATGGCGGCTGTTATGACGTCACAGCTCACACGTCAACAGCAAATACTACGTGAAAAAAATCGGAAACAAAGGGCATCATTTTGGTCTTTAGGTACAGCAAAGTGGTGGATAATCTAAGGTCTGTACTAGAAGATGACGTCAACAGGTGCAATATACGACTGCGCATGTTTGGTAGAGTAAGCGAGATAGCGCGATGCGACAAACTAAGCCAGTGAGCGAGTCAGCTATAAAAGTCATCAAAAATAGGTTCTGCGCTACTTCAGAGAGCTTACTGTTGTGCGTACTGTATCCTAAAGATCGCCAGGATGCGTTGAGAGCGTCGCTGGCACTGAATCATTATAAGAACCGTTGATGTTACTTTTCAGATCCCACCGCAAGCCTCGAGGAGCGCGAGGCCGAGGCGGCGACGTTGCGCGAGCTTCAAGAGACGATGTTCGACCTCGAGCATAGACACCGCATCTATCGACGCTCGCTCGCACGGGAAACTAAATACGGCAGCAAGTGAGTTCAGTATTCATTATATTATGTGTATAGTAAAGGTTATGTTTCCATGATTGTTTGTTGATAAATTGTAAAATAAATACAGATAAAGTGTTAAACGCACCGACGACTGCGCGATCTAATTTATCTAATATCTATATATCTAATTTATTGTGTGTCTGACTAGTGACTAGTCGGACACATTAGAAATCGACTAGTCACACCCAAAGAGTGGATCTCTGTAATGTTTTCTAACTTTTTGATTTTTCCGCAGACAAGCGCCAATAGGCGACGACAACTACCTGCACCTGGCGGGCGCGGGCGGATGCCTGGGCGAGGGCGGCGCCGGCTGGCGCGGCTGGCCGCCTGACGAGGCGGAGCTCGCCTCCAGCTGCGAGTCGCTGCGGCGCGACCGCGGCTCCGCGCGCTCCGGCGGCTACCTCGCCATGGCCTGCATCCGCCCCGAGCCCGACGAGGAGGGCGAGCGGCCGCGCCGGCCTCCCAAGCCGCGCCTCTCCCCCGTCTCCCCCGTCGCTTCGCCCGCCTGCGAGTACGTGGACGTGGAGCCGCGCCCGCCGCAGCGGCGGCCGCGCCCCGACCGCCCCTCCCCCTCGCCGCCGCCGCCGCGCTGCCGCGAGTACGAGCTGATGGCGGACTTCATGTCGCACGCGCGCTCCCCCCCCGAGCCCCCTGCGGTGCCCCCGCGCGCACGCCCCGCCGCCCCCGAGCCGCGCCCGCCGAGCGCCGCGGACGCGGTCTCCACCGACGACAGCCTGCTGGACGAGCTGCAGCGCGACACCTACTGCGTGCTGAAGGTCTGCGAGGACGGGTCGCCGTCGCCGCCGCCGCTGCCGCCGGAGCCGTTCTCACGGCTGAGCGTGCACCGCAAGTCGAACCCGACGAAGCCGCACGTGGCGCCGGCGCGCGCGCTGAAGACCTCCAGCTCGACGTCGAACGTGCAGGAGGCGGCGCGGCCGCTGGCGGAGCGGCTGACGCCGTCCTTCCTGAAGCGGCGCGCGCGCGCGGAGGAGCCGGCGCCGCTGACGCGCTCGCAGACGCACGGCTCGTCGTTCGTGGCGAACCTCAAGTTCCTGAGCCTGCACCGCTACGGCGCGCCCGACGAGCCGGCGCTGCAGCCCGCCGCCGCCACCAACGACATCAGGCTGTGATCCCGCCGGGATCCGATATCCTTTTCGTCGACCTGAAGCGTGCGCCTCTAGTGTAGTGCGCGCTCGCTGCGCTTGGGAAGCGTGAATACTCAGAAGGCGCCGCGCGACTCGCCGAGCCCGACATTTCATTCCTCTAGCGCTAATAGTATTTTGAAATTTTAATATTGTTCTCTGTATTAAATCAAATATTATATTGTCCGATCGACCTGACAGTATCTTGGTACATATTGTATTTTTGTAAAAGTTTTGAAGTGTTAATTATATATCTCCTGATAGATCTAGCTAGCTAGATAAATAGAGCATATTGTACTAAAAAAAACGATACAAAACTACATTAGTAGTATTGTTATTAATATAATATAACTTTATTTTGCACGGCTTCCATTATTATTATTACTTTTATGACAAAATTGCACTTTAATTGTAATGTACTTAAGTTTAGTAGGTTCTGTCTGATATTATAACAGTTATTTTCATGTTTTATGGAAGTGCTATTACTATTAACTAAATTATTCTAAATGTATTGTATAAGATGTCAAATTATGGCCTTAAGGTAATGCCTACTGTCACGGCCTTCTAGTTATGAACACCATTTATTTAAACTGTGATTAACTTTACAAACTCAACTTGTATTTTAATTATATTATTAGTCTGTACATAATTAATTAGTCAATTATTAATAGATCAAAAATTCGAATATTTTTTGTTGGAAATTAAGATGTTAATACATACTGAGTAAATTACTATAATTGTATAAAAGCAATGTGCTACTACAATTTCACACAATCACTCTGTAACCAACCAGATCTTATAGTGCTTGCTTTTACTGTTACATAGCTTAAATCAATTTTCATGTGATATTTAGAAGCAAATAAGTATAAAAAGAAGTAATTCTTTAAAAATACTGAAGAGTTTATTGTGTGATAATGTAACGGCAACAAAAATAACTTATAAACTCAATCCGTATTTTATGTATGTTGTTGTCTTTTTTGTAGATTATTTCATGTATTGTGTAAGAATAAAAATAATGTACAAATTAATATTTCGTAAAGTATAATACTATGTTATTTATTACACTATTTTCATTTTGTTAAATAAATTATCTTGTAAGTTCAGACTTTTATGATTGTTTTTATTTTACCTGTCCTTAGGGTGGTCGTCACATTTCATAGTTTTTAGGGTTCCGTGCCCAAAGGGTAAAACAGGACCCTATTACTAGACATACTTAGTACTTTTCTATATGTACTAGACTCAGCTGGTTGTAGAATAGACTTAAGAAATGTAAGGATCTGGCATACCTAACCTACTAAAAAAAAACGTGCCATTCGTTAAGCATAAAATGGATATAGATTACTATATCCATGGCCGCTCTAACAGCATAACGCTATTATTATTCCTCCATGGTGTTAACAACATACTAATCGTGCATTTACACGATGCGATTTCAACCCATACGACACCCATGCGATTTCAACATAACAAATGTTTGAACACATCTTTGAACCCATTGATGTGCGCTAAAAAACCGACACCGCATGGCAAAGGCACACATAGTCAAAGTACCGTGCTACACATGTGTTCAAACATTTGTTCGTTCGCATCGCAGTAGTTTCGCAGCGGTTCGCAATGGTTTCGCATTCGCATGCGAATGCGTCGGTGTAATATCGGCGTAACAGGGTTAAATATTTGAACAAACATTTGAAGTTTGAAGCAAGTCTGGCGTCGGCATAATAATAGTACTTTTCTCTAAGGAACTAGGGGTGTCCACTCAAAAAATATATCGATATTTATATTCGATGTAAAATATCGGATCCCTGCATCGAATTAGTCATCGATATATCGCTTGAAAACATCGATATATAGAATACTGTTAATAAAACTAGAATTTTAACCCATTTCTATTGAAACGTAGAAAGTTTGCTGTTCTTAGGTAGATTAAACCAATGTTTTTTACTTTTTATTTAATGATAAAAATAAAATTTCTGAACCGCGCTTTCTGAAACTTACCTTAACCTTAGGAGACCTTCCCTAACTTTTTGAACTATGTTCACAGATTTTGGAAAAATAAGTAGGTACCTGCATTTAGCGAAAATATGCTAAAATATAAAAAAATTATGCCAATCAATCCTGTTTCATTTAGGGATCAAAAGATTCTATGAAACCATTTAAGGTTTGAGTGCTAGAAATGTCAGAAATCGTCATAAACTTTTCCCATACATTTTGTACTGCGTATTTTTAAAAGTCCTATTGGTAATGAAAATAATACAAGCAAGTCTTTTGAACGTTAATTGGCTTTGACGCAAGCAAGTTGGTACTGCTCCCCACACAAAAATGGGCATTGTTCTTTACTTTAATTTTTATTGTAATTATATTAGTCAGCATTAGTTTTTCTAATGGATTTGACAAAACATATAAATATGAACGAATATTTCTTATAAATATATCGATATATCGAATAAAAAACAGATTTGTCAAAACATCGAATCAATCCGATATGGCCATAGCTTAAAGCCGCGTTGACACTATCAGAGTATACTTTGACAGAGTGCACTCTGATGCCTCTGATAGGCCGCTCTGACGTTCTGATTGGCCGCCGCCATCAGTGTACATGGCGGTGGCCAATCAGAGGCATCAGAGTGCACTCTGATGGTGTCAACGCGGCTTTAAGGCATGTCAATCAAACATCGAATAAATTCGATATATCGATATATCGTGAATATCCTGTAAGGAAAGGGACAAACAAATAACCTCGTTTTGACTTTTGAGCGAATTTAGATTTCTATGTATTGTAAGGTCTTTAATTTAAAACAAGCTACCATAACTTTTTCAGCCTATAGTGCCACTGTCACTGTATTATATTGTAATCCTCGAGGCTTGTGTTAGACGTAAAAATGGCTGAATCTGTAAATATGTCGTTGGGTAAGTTACTTGGAAATATTTCTTCGCTAAACCTACTGCAAGATCTATTAGTTAGTACACCTACCTATTCATTTGTGTAAATAAAGTGTAACTTGAATGATATTCCTAAGGGTGTACCTACAGCCTACAGTTTTTTAACCGATGACGTACTAAAAATAGATGCCATCACCATTCAACTAATAACTCTTGTATATTTCTGGATAACATCCTGGTTAATTTTATCTTCAGACGACATCATCAAAAAGAACAAACAGTTTCGCACGAGCAGATCGCGCGGCAGAGGAGGTGGCACAGGACGCGGGGGCGGGCGGGGCCGCGGCGGAGGCCGTGGGCGCGGGCAGGCTCGGCCGGGTACTCCTGTCGAGACCCGATCTCAGTACCAAGGGCGTGGGAGACGCTCTCAGTCTCGTTCCAGGTCCCAGTCCAGAGCCAGATCCCAATCGAGAACGCGCTCCCGTTCCCGCCAACGGCGTTCTAACTCCCGCGGCCGATCTGCGTCAAGATCCCGTTCACAGTTGCGTAGAATCACTCCTAAAGGCCGAGCTGGATTAGAAGATCAACATGTTGCTATGCCACCTCTAATGAGAGGCAAACCAAGAGGTAATTCAGTCATCAGTTCATCTTGTTTCTGCTGAAGCACCGCCTACAAATGGGCATGCAATCCTATGAAATGGCAACAAACAAGGCTTGGTAACTTGCACTAATGAATTAAATGATGCTCGTTGTTTACAGGTGGTGGTATTCAATACAAGCTGCGAGGCAGAGGTCGAGGTAACGGCAAAGTCAGAGGTGGATGGCAGCAACAGTCTCTAGGCGTACATAGCAGACTGGGTGTTGTCACTCGTAGAGGCGCTGCTAACCTTAATCAACCTCTTGCAGTGGCCAAAAGGGGCATTTCAAAGAGAGGCAGAGGATTAACTACAGGAAACAGATACAGTGCTGTTGGTTTAAGGTCTGATCAAATCTTGAAGCAGCAAAGACAACACTTGATTCAACAAAACAATGTCATAAGATCCCAAACATTTAGACGTTCCCGAAACAATTCCTTCAATGATGTTTCCCAACTTACAGTCAGTGTAAAGAATGATTTTGTGAAAAGGCGCCGTAATAGCATGGGAAGTAACAATTACTTGAACAAGAGAAGCTTGGCTCAACTAAATACACAGTATGGTGGCTTCAATGCTAGGAAGGGTCCGGGAAGTGTGCACTCTACAGGATCATATAGGTCAAATAGATCAAACAGATCAAATAATTCAAACCGATCCAACTCAAGTGCAAGGTCTGGTAGATCAAGGGGGAGGGGGAGGGGCAGAGGGGGCCGTGGTGGTGTTGGCAAAAAATTTGTTAGCAAACAGTATCTAGATGCTAAATTGCAGAAGGAAATAGCAGCTTTGCAAAGTAAGACCAATAAAGAACATTCAGAACTTGATTTAAGTTTGGACAGCAACTTCACACCAACACCGGCTTCTACAGGGCAGACTTTGCATCAAAGATTTGGACTATGAATAATTTCTTATTAGATGAATACAAGTATAATAAGATTTGTGATTTTTGGTGTTTCAGTGCTACTGACTAAAGTGGACTACTACAACATTATTGTATAGGACTTGAACTGTGTGTAGCTAAAAGTTAGTTCATAGGAATTCTCAAAATACTACTACAGAAAACAAATACAGATTCACTTTTAAATATTTGATAAATTTTCCATGCCTAAAATCAACAGGTGTTTTGTTAAATTGCCACCAGTATGTTGCAAAGTTGAAATTTTAAGTTTATAAAAAAACACCTTTCATTGAGGTTTTGCCCATCCACCTCTCTGAGAACACCTCACCCACTTTTGTCCACCTGGATGTTCCGTGGGTAATATTTAGTTTCCACCGTCCACCTTGTTATCAGAACTCTTCAGATTTGAAGTGCTTAGAGATTGAGGAATTTCTGGCGCATCAGCGCGCTGCTGCCGCGGCACGCTCGCCTCGCGCATGGGTTTTTCACTAGCCTAACATAACCTAAACCAACTCAAAATTTCTAGGTATACCATCACCAATATAAAGTTAAGTTTAATCTGAGAGATCTGAGAACTTTCCACAGTTCACCCAGGCCAGGCGGTCTCAGCGAGGTGGACGGTGGGTAAGCACCCCTTTCATTTAATATCCTTTAACTGCTATGACTTATTCGAGTTACAAAAACAAAAATATTTAATTTAATTAATTGATCTGTTACATATTTACAAGGAGTCAAGCAAACATTCAATGTAAATAATCTTAGAAATAGTCATTGAAGTATTTACTTGTTTTTTCAAACATTTAGTTTTTAGTAGTAAGGCTGATTTTCTTTTCTATTACTTAGTTCTAAAAGGAAATGTTTAAGTACATAACATGTAAATTGTGACATGGAAATAAAATAACTTTTGCTTATTTAATTTTTTATTTCTTAAAAATCATGGAAATCCTGTTTACAATCATGGGAAAATATATTGTGTATAACATGGCTCTTGATATAAAATTTGCTTAGAGCAGTTTCATTTTACTTTTACTTACCTTAATTTACATTTTATACATTTTTGGCATCATAATCAGGGAATCAGTAACTGGAACAACAGAAAATCAAGATGATGCACTGTTTTGTTATCAATATGAAAAAATAATGTATATTAACTTAATTTGAGGCATGATAATATTCCTACTGCTGAATGTATGTCTGTGTATCAATCACACTTTACCCAGTGGATGGATTTGGATTGTTGTTGTTGTTGTGGAATAGATGTCAATTAAACAAACATTGGTATATGCAAACCTGTAGGTGGAAGCTAATCATAAGCTTGATAGTATTGTACAATAGAATACACAATACTTACAATTTTCTCCTAAAATATTACTCAGTATCAATCCATTGAAAGAAGGAATCTCCTCACTTGCTACAGAAGTGTCTTTGTTGAGGGCACTTTCTGATCTTTTAAATGTCCATCCGAGATGTTGACCACAATATTTGCATGTACAAATGCGCCATGTGTATCCTGGAAACCATGAGTCTGCACCTTGATCCTGAAAAAACGTTTTTTTCTAAAAAAATATATTACCTAATGCCGTGTTGGTTGAATGGGGTTGTGCCTCGACATTCAATCCGAAGGTCGTGGGTTCAAATCACGGAGGTGCATCAATGGATTTTTCGTTTGTTTTTTGTTTCGAAAAATTTATATGCGCTTTGACACGAGCCCATAACAGTGAAGGAAAACATCGAGAGGAAACCCGCAGCTTAATCAGCTCCACACATATTGATGTCATCTTTCTGATTATACTGAAAGGACAGTTTAGGTGCTGGGCAAGTCTATTCCATCGCAAACAATGTCCCAGTCAGCACAGCGTCCCTTTAAGTGTAGGCATAGGTTGCCTCCTGATGCTGTATAAATCATCTAAAATAGCTGTAGAGGCCCAAGTTTTTATTACCTAATAGGCAAATAGATGCAACTGTCAAAATGCAATGAAAGGGAAAACTTACATGCCCAACATTGTCACATCTTGCCTTTTCTAAAGTAACAATTTCGAATAGAACTCCGTAAGGGTTGACAAGAGTTTGTACTGTGAGATTTTGTTTACCAAATAACTGGCGGTTTTCTACTTTGCTTGCTCCAGGACTTTGCTTACTAAATAAATAATTGGTGTCTGCTATATCCGCTCCACATTTGCGACACAAAATTAATTCTGAAATTAAATTTTAGTACAAAAAATGAGTAGACAATTTATTTTCAAGATAAGTACTTACTTATTTTATGTTTTAACCTTGTCCACCTTTTTCAGGCCGTGGGCTATAGTCAGAGTCTGCGTATGTGGACCAATTGGTAAAAATAATTAAAAACAGTAAACAAACAAGTTGATTGAACATTCCTTTTTGGTGCTGCTGCACACAAACTTCCTGAAAAGTTGAAATAATTCCGTAAGTAGGTATTCTTGTTACAATGTGATTTACCTTCGTAAAGGGAGATGAAATATTACCAACTGTGTAGTATTGTTGTTAATGTTAAAACAGCAGCTAAAGTGAGCCTTTTCAAAAGAATTGAGTCGGCAAAACAAAAAATAGAATCGAATTTTATCTAATTTTAATCTAAGAATTGTCATTTGACATTGATATATCACCAAAGTAGACATCAATTTTGACAATAGTGAGACTTCGTGTTCTTAGGTGTTCTTTGGCCAAGAAAAAATTTAAAAAAAAATTAAAAATTAAATCTTATGTTTTTTTGTTGTTTGTTGACGACTAATTTTTCGCGTTTCTAATCAAGAATTGTGTAAAATCTCTATAAAGTAAGTTTTTACCTTCCTCAATGCCTAGTTTAGCTTAATCAAGAATACCTACGGACGGAGCAGATCTTTCGAGGGCATAAAATGTCTTTCTTCAAGAACGTAGCCTCTGGCTTCAATATTCGCAGTCGTGATACTATTCTCAAAGAAGCGTTGATAAACAACTTATCTGAAAGCGTAAAAGATATTCAGTACAACAATCAGTTCGAGGAGAATTTCCACAGTGTTCTTGGATCGACAGACTCTACTAACACCCTGTGTATGGCGTTGGAAGCAGTGTTTCTTCACGGATTGAAGGACACTTTTCTACGAAAAGCTAAGAATGCGATCGCCGGTGATTCTGATCATCAACCACAACCTAATTTTTGGCCCCTTGTGCTCGTGTTATCACACAGACAAAACATAGACCAAATATCTGCACTGCCCCAAATCAACACAGAGATAGGCCAGTGCAGGGCATGGCTGAGAATAGCCCTAAACGAATGTTTGCTCTCTTCATACATGTCCACACTCCTGAAAAACATATCTGCTATAAAACCATTCTACAGCCGAGCGGCTTTTGTTTGTGATTCTGAAATACTAGAGGTTTCACAAAAGCTTATTGAAGGTATAGAAACATGCATACAGTTCAATCTACCCATTAACTCGAGCTTACTGAACAACTGGCCAGATCAAGTTCTGATGCTTGCAGGTATTTGGGTGCCGAAAATAAGGATGGCACCCATAAGCACTGCCTTAGATGTAGCTAGCACATTAACTGATGATGAAGTGAAACCAAAGTTGACTTCAACCCCAACACACACATCTAATATCACTGGCTTAGGAAGAATGCTGGCTCTGAATGAAGATGAAGCTTTGGACTTCATACTCTCAAAAAATTCAACAGATATAACATGTCAGAGTGAAAATATAGAAGACACCTTTGAAAAAAACATTGCCAAAATAAAAGTTCCTCACAAAGAAAAAGATGAAAAAAAAAGTTATACAAGAGATTCTATTCCTTTGGAAATAGATAAAACTGCAAAAGGAGAAGTCAAAGAACTTCATCTGTCACAGCCATCTACAAGTCAGGAACAAAAAGAAATTGCATCTCCATCCTCTTTGAATTCAGATGATTTTATTGCTGCAAACGATATTGTCGTGACTGGCAATTCTCTCATCAACAAAGGTTGGTCCAGCGACAACAATGATGACATGAACACCTCAATACACTCTAACTCCTCCCACGGAAGCAGTATGATCAAAACACCTGAAATAAAAAGTCTTTCCTCACTGGTTGACAACTCAACAAATTATGGGGAAGCTTTTACAAACACTCCTAATTTACGAGATATTATGAAAGATATTCATAAAGAGCTGAAACTGACAGATATTGATGCAGAAATAATTGATAAGGTGGAAACTGCCACACCAGAGGATCCAACATTGCAAGGACTTGATTTTGAAGTTGTTCCCAACTCTACAACAGGATCATTCACAGTGCAAGAGCTGCAAAGCATGATTCAACAGCTGGGCGCACTTTCTAGGGAGCAGGGGCTGGATCATCAGAACTATCAATGTAAAGGATGCCAAGACCTACTAGGTAGCACCATCTCTAAAGCTAAAGTATGTGCTTACACAGGAGAATACTATTGCACTAATTGCATGGACCCAAATGTCTTCATAATACCTGCAAGAGTCATACACAATTGGGACTTCAAGAGGTATCCAGTATCAAAGAAGTCTGCACTGTTTTTGTTAGAATTTCAACATCATCCATGGATAAACATGAAAAAACTGAATCCTAAAATTTATAGTGGTGTGTCGGACATGGCGCACTTGCAAGAGTTGCGGGTCCAACTCAATTTCCTTAGAGCTTATATTTTCTTATGCAGAGAGCCAGTTATTGAGGAGTTGCAGAAGCGCGTCTGGCCTCGCGAATACCTGTATGACCATGTCCACCTGTATACTATTGCAGATTTAGCTCAGATACCCAATGGATCTTTGGTGCTGCAATTGGAGAAGGTGGTTAATTTCGCAAAGGCGCATGTGTTGGACTGCTGGCTCTGCAGTCAGAAGGGTTTTATTTGTGAAGTATGCAGGGATCCTAAAATACTTTATCCATTTGAGACCAGCGACACTTACCGCTGTGATGATTGCTCCAGCGTGTTCCATGCCAAATGCCTTAACTCTAGCATACCATGCCCCAAATGTAAGAGAATACAAAACCGTACAAGTGAAACATCCTTAGTGGATGCTGTACATGCCCATTTCAATAAGTAGAATCTGTACTTAGGGTCGATTCACATCTGACAGAAGATGCATCGAGTGTATTCAGCAGTCTTCATTATCATAATCGCGTATCATCGGTCAAGTGTGAATGTTTTCTCATATAATTGTCTATTCTGGCGTTACGCGACGCATCTTCTGTCAGATGTGAACCGACCCTTATACTTGTTAGTACAAAATGGCATTTCTTTGTTTTTTATATAATAAATGGAATTTAATATATGATTAAGATAAATTATATAGGATAAGATAGATAGAGAATAGCTTTATGCTATATTGTTTGAATAGGCCTATATAATCCTGTAATATCAAAACATAATCAATATTTCTTAGTTCATTAATTTCTATTTTTTTTTTCAATTACATCTCTTGAGCGAAGATGATGGTGAATCTGAGTTGACCTTAGTCTTAATTGTTGTAAACCAAAAAGTACAGCTTAATATTTCTCAAGCATAATGTTAAGTACTTTTTAGTAGAGTTTTAATTGCACAAGCTATAAAACTTAACAATAAAATTAGTAAGTATAAAATTTTTATGAAGAAGTTAACTGTCCTTTAGCAATCTTATGTGATACAAATTATTTTTATAAGTACAAAATTATATTTAATTGCAACTCGCCTCTGCAATTTATATTTTTCTATGCAATGTGGGAATGTTATCTACCTTTGTTTTCTATGTAATAATGTCAACAATCAAATTATTGTATTAGGTAGTGTACCTATCTATATCATCATAGAACCCTATTAAATGAGTTTAATTAGATGGCTCTTTGTAATCTTTTAAATGTCCATTAACAAAGAAACACCCTTCAATTAAAAAAAAATAATTTAATTCAGCATTTAACACATATATTATATAAACAATATACTATGTTCTTAATTATAAAAAAGGATAATGCCCGTACCACGTTGCGTCACGGATATATTAAACCAATACCCAATAGTATTTTTTGTTTATAATTTACTGATAAAAATATTTATTTTCTGAACCGCACTTTAAAAAAAAAATTGAGACGGAACATTAAAGGCTACCATGGTTAATGTGGTAGCTACAGGAAAACGTTATTAAGGGAAGGTCTTTCACTAACTTTTTGAAACATTTTGAAATGCATTCACAGATTTTGGAAAAAAGATACAGTCAGGGAAATAAAGAACCAAAAATAAAATAAAAAATGTTTTAATGCCAACCGATTCTGTTTCATGTAAGGATCAAACTACTCTCTGGGACAATTTATGGTTTGAGTACTATAAATGTTAGAAATCGACAAAAACTTTCCCCATACATTTTGTACTGAAAACCTATTTCAAAAACGCGGGTGAATATTTTCAAGATTTTTATTGGTAACGAAAAGATAAACAAAATCAAGACTTCAAATGTTAATTGGCTATGACGCAAGCTGGTGCGGCTCTCCATACAAAAATGGGCATTGTCCTTTGTACCTATCTATTTGAATCTAAATTCAAGATATCATTGAGGTAACTTTTGGAATCATGCTTTTTACTTAGAAACTTATTCCTTTTGGTAACTTTTCTATCAAAGTCTTCAGTATATGTTTCATCAATGGCATATTCATCGAGAATTTTATCAGGATCCTCCTGTTTTTTAGCTTTCTTTTTAATCATAATCATAATCATAATCATAATCATTTATTCGCATTCCTTTATTTTGGTAGCTGAGAGCATCTTTGTCGAAGTCCAGAGGCACAATACCGAGGTCTCCGCTGTAGCGATTTTTTGCTACTTGTAGGTATTTTTTGCCTCTCACTGCAGTTAGACGTTTATCCTGAAATAGATAAGCTTTATAAAAGACAAGTTGTGTTACCCTACATTATTTTTACAAATATAAATACCTACAACAATAATATTCGATATAATTTTGTGATATTTCTGAAATGTATTTTAGCAAATGTGCCCATTTAATATCCTGGGTCATCAATTGCAATTAGAACAAAATAGATTAGAAACTTGGACATGCCTAACATCTGGAACGCGCAACCTACATTTAAATGAGACAAATCGCGCACATTGTGAAGTATAGGGTACCTACATGTATTCTTGATATGATATATATGATGATGCTGACATCTATTCTTACACTTATCTGTACACTGTAGTACCTAACTGGCACTAAAGAGTATAGGATCCCTGATTGGAACATTGCTGAGATTGCGATGTATTAGACTCGCACAGCACCTAAAACGCCTGTCAGCTTGATCGCCTTTATCCTCAGCAAAGAATACGCCTACGTGTTTTGTCTGCGCAGTGACGCTTTTTCATACAAAATTGTGTTCTGCGCAGACAAACGGTGAACTTCACGAATGCCTAGATCTGCTGGGCGAACTGTATACGCTGACTACCCGCGGGTTTCCTCACGATGTGATTGGTTTTAACACGAGTAATTCGTATCGAAATTTTTAGACACGGAACGGAAAATCCAGCAAACCTTCATTAAGAAAGTTTATATTATATCCCACCTGGCCAACTTGCCTCTAATTCAAATCTAACCTTTGTGTGTGGCAGACGAAACACACACAAAGGGGGGTTATTCGCGTTCGTATTTTCATTCGTTCGATGAATATTCGGATGCTCCTTACTATGAGCTACATTGTATTCAGTCAATAAGATCAACGTTGTTACAGGCTCCTAACCTAGGGCCAAATATTCCAAACCGAAAAATTGTTCCTTGGAGTCAGAAATCGCAGTAAGAAACATCCGAATATTCATCAAACGAACGAAAATAAGAACGGGAATACAGTGTTTCGTCTGTGATTATATTCCATGTTGATTATAGGTGTTTACCTGAATGATTAAAACATTGTCGGCCTCTTGCGAAGCTTTGGCGCTACCGAATATCGAACTAGTCGAAAGATCTTCCGACTCTCTTTCCTGCAAAAAATATATTTTTTTAATTTTTAATGACTTCAAAAAAAGGAGTATCTCAATTCTTTAGGATCTTTTTTTTATGTATGTACCCCGATTTCTCGAAGGACCGATTTGAAAAAAATATTATTTTTTTGTTTGGAAGAGTATAGGTTAGGTACCTACTTCACAGGTGGGCAAAACCTTCTCACTTGTAATCGACCTGCGTGCGACGAACATGGAAGTTTGTTTTTTAAATTTTAAAAGGTAAAATATATGCGCTTTAACACGTGCTCTAAACGGTGAAGGAAAACATCGTGAGGAAACCAGTAACCCCCCGTCTTACGTGGGCGGTTTGACGCGAACGCGTTTGCGAAGCGAAGCGACGCGATTCGATGCGGCGCGGCTGTCCTACGTGCGCGCGAATCTTCCTACAGACTTCAGATTGAGTATACCGGTTCACGCGTAAAAGTCAAACAAACTGATCGCGTTCGCTTCGCTTCGCGCCGCGCCGCACCGCACCGCTCACGTAGGACACTTCAATAGTAAATGGACTGTTTAATTTTTACCGCGCCGCACCGCGCCGCTTCGCATTCGCGTCAAACCGCCCACGTAAGACGAGCCGTTAGTGTTCTTATAGGCGGCGATGGGCTTGCAACCTGTCACGTATGGAATACTAACTTCTGCAAGATGTGGGCATGTATCAAATATGTATTTGGAAATGCCTCTGACCCCCCTTAGACATGGAATAAGTATCATAAAAAAGATCTGAGAGAATGTCTACCGCGCCTTGGGGATAGTGGTGAACCTGTTTAGGTATACCTTGCGCGGATGCATAACGAGCGTGACATGGCAGTGGCGCGCGGTAGCGAAGGTGCGGAAGGCGGCGACGACAGCGTCTTGTCGTCGGTAGCGGTCGTCTCTCTCTTCGCCCACGCCCACCATGAACTGTACGTTGTCTACCACCACGTGGGCGATGTCGTGCATGTAGCGGGCGTGCTCTACTGCCTGGAAGTTATAATAAAAATAAAGATATGCTGGAATCGCTAAAGCAGATTTTTGGTATTCTACAAAAAGCTAAATACTTGTTAGATAGTCAGAATTTTTTTACATAATGACGGTTCTTCGGATTCTTCACAAACCTACAACAATGAGAATGCTCTAGATAAATTTCCGACTAAAAGCCGAGCTGACTTAGATTAAAAAACTAAATAATAATAAGTTCCGTGATGTTAAACTTTGACCAACAAAATAATAATAATTTTGGTTTTTTTCACACAGCACCATCCAGCCCCCAAGTAAGTTATCTTAGTTCATGTATATTTTACCTATTCCACTTCAAATAAGCTTTTGTTGATATTTTTTGAAGCTATGCGGTTATTCAATTGAATTGAAAAAAATAACATCTAGCTTGCTTGAATTGAAAATATAACAATAACCGTTGTTGTGAGCTTCAAGAGCCTAAACATGGATTGAGGACTTCAATCGCACATCGGAAAGTGGGTAAAATTATCTCACAAGTTTTGACCCGGACAAATACATAAAGCAAGTTTAAATAACTCATACACACATAGCAAATTTAACCATAGCTTGTAAACAGGAGGTTTTTAATTCGGTTATTTTCTAATGTGTGTAATGTAACCTCATAAGACTAGATTACGACCTTCTCTATGACAACACAGCATGCTTACATCCATTACGACTTTGATCGGCTGTTCTCCATGAAATGCCAAGTAATATATTGGAAGTTTCTGGAAGTCGTCTGCGAACGCGTGGAATTCGTTCAAGTTATGTTCTAAGGGTACTCCGGCGAACTGTTGCAGCATTGTGCGTGCGAGACGAAAGTTACGAATCTCGAAACTGCCCCATAGTGTGTTTACCTGTAATAAAATATATATATTTAAGTATCTTTCTCGTTTGTGAATGATGAATAAAATGTACATGTTGCCATTCGCGATATAAAAAGATTAAACATAGCTAGTGAATAGTGGAAACATAGCTGATAAAGTGACTGATAGCTATCCTACATTAAAACTCATCCGACAAGTAGTTCAAAATGATTCACAGTCTATCTACAGCTAAACTTGCAGATTTTTAATTTACAGATGTTTAACAGCTAGATATGTTCTAGATAGGTTCCAAAACGGCCCTAACGGAAGACCAGCGCTGGTTGTTCACAACCCAGCATATGCTGAGTTATGGCCCGTTTTGCAACATTTCGTTTCTTTCTTTTATTATATCTTCTGTGTACCTATTTACTCATATGTTGCAAAATAAAATATTTTCTTTCTTTCTTTCTTTCTTTCAAAATATGTCACTTAATCAGCAACTGGTATAAAATCTTAAGTAATAGAGATTAGTCCGTGGACGTCAGCTATATACAGATACAGGGTGTAAAAAGACGTCTACCGAAGCCGAAAGGGGTAGGTACAGCATCCCAACACACAAGTAAATCCAAAGGGATTCTCTGAAAGAATCATTATATCCGGAGAAAACAGTGTTTGAAGATTACTGTTTGCGTATGTTGTTTTACGTAGATTACTTAATTATATAGAATTTTGAGTTTTAATTGTTTATACTTTTATTAATGAAATTATCAGGTAGGTATAGTCTTATTATGTTGTCCAAGTAGTAAATAACCGAAAATAACATAAAATGACTTACCTAGCTAAGTAAATTTTTTTCAGCTTTTTTTTTTCGCTAAATATGTTAAGAATCATGGTCTGATTGCAATTTGCAACCCCTCAGTTTTCGGTAGTAGTCTTTTTACACCCTGTATGTATTGATATAAAAGCTCACCCCTTGTTGTGCAAGGTCGAGTGACATCTCAGCGCATAGCGTGGTTTTCCCGCAGCCGGTGGGCCCCGTCAGCACCGTGAGCTCCCCGCGCCGATGCCCACCCAGCAGCTTAGTTAGCGATGGAAACCGACGCCATTTTACACCACGCACCTGAATAGTATGAAGATGGTCTTCTAAATGATTCATCAGCTACAAAAGGGAGACCGAAAGAAGCAGGCTAATCATACTTTATTCTAAAATATAAATAATAATAAAGATTACAACGAATTGAGAACCTCCTTTATTTTAATTTGGTTAAAAAAATATCATTTCGAAAAGTGTAAGTATGTATATTATCTTCAAAACTAGCCTTTTTTAAGATCGTGATTAAAATTCGTTACCCAAAATACCAATACAGTTGTGTTGTTTTCCGACAGTCCCATGGGCTTCTGTCATGGTTGCTTTTGAAAATTTGCCGAATTGTCACCGTAATTTTACCTTATCAATATTAGTAAGTTCAGCGTAAACATCGTCCCTCAAGGCAGCGAAGGTGGTAATGGAGCGGTGTGCAGCAGGTTTGGCTTCTGAGACCAATGTCTTCAGAGAAAGGTTGGCGTCGGCCGCTTCCGTTGCCGTCACCAGACCATCTGTGGGTCTGCAAAGCACCTGAATCAGTTCCAATCGTAATTATTTGTGAGAAAAAAAAGCAAAATGATGACAAGACTAAATTAAAAATTAGGTAAAAGTATCACTTTATTTTCAAGCCTCGGTGCTATTCATAGTGGGTTTTTTCTAGTTATGCAAAGCATAGTTTTGTGGCCAGATACTATTTAGGAGCGCCGAATACTAAGCTACCCTATAAAAGACAGAAAAATTGTTAAGAAGAGTCTTCTAAGTTCAAGAATATAGCGCTTATTTAAAGTGATTTGCAATATTCACTGCAAATCTTACCTTACAAACCGGCACCTCTCTTCTCCCAGCTTTTCAGCCACAGACCGCATATTGTCCCAGTCCCCCCACAGACACAGTTTGGGATATCCTTCCAGTGTTGGCAACACTATGGGGGGCAAGCTGCAGTTGCTTAGCCATACCAATGTACCTAGAAGCAATCAAATATTTCACTTTCTAGATTCCATATGAACTTTGCTGGATGGATAAGTTTGTTTCATTCATTATCACAATGATTAAACATCAAAGCATTAAGATGCAAGGACATGATTAATATTAAGTATGGGGTTGATTAAGCTGTAGGTATTCTAATTACTTTACACATGAACATACCCCACATAATGTGAGAGGGTATGATAATTATGCATGCACATACCAGGTACTTTATCAGCAGCTAAACTCAAGACATCTTGAATACTAGGAACAATCACAGCTTGGTCAGTTCGGCCGGCTTTCGGGGCTTTGCAATAGAACAGGCCTGCTGTGTGCAAGCCATAGCTCTGAACATTTTCCTCATTCCCTGCTTGAAGCCTTCTGTACCCCACAACCTTCTCCAAGGAGTTCTTAAGAGGAAAATATAATACTGTGCGGTCTGTCGATACCCTTACTTCTGATAATGTTTTGTGTGCATCTTGGTGGAACTGTGAAAACATTTAAATGAATTAAATCTATTGACTAAAGAGATTAAGCTCATTTTGAGGGAGCATAGTATTTGTATGGAAAAGTTACTGGGTATTTCCATTTATGACATTTACCATTTTTTTTTATTATGGTCGGCTCTTGATGTTGAAACTTACACAGGCAAGAATGCCGTCTATGATGGAGTGAGCTTACCCAGAAGGTGCCTATTAACTCTCATCTTAAAATCAACAGACAACACACACATTTACGGTTATAGCACTACAGAAACAAAATCAATTACCAATGCCAAACTTCCAGCAATTTCAAGATGCCAAAGAACTAAAAACAGTAACATTAATTGTAGGAATGAATTATATGAAATAGTTATACTTACAGGGAATTCAAACAGTCTAAATAAATCTACAACTTCACTATCATTCAACTTAGAAATTGAGGTAGTTTCATTCACAAGTATTTGCCAGTCCTTATCAAATTTCTCAGAGGTTTTGCTGCAGGTTTCTATGAATTCTTTGATTGAAGCCTCAACTTTTACTTTCTTCACTAGTCTCTCAAGTATTCCCCAGTCTCCGTGTACATTACATTTTGGGCAAACAAAATAACCTGTAAAATTTATACAATAAGAAAAATACATTATAATCTCAGTTGCATAGTTTACACGCAAGTATATGAATATCCCATTGTTTAGGTCTTAAGCCATGACGGAGGCCTTAAGACGGCCTAAAAACTCTGTCACCAGAGTTAGCCGCTGACTATACGAACTAAAAGTGTTTTATTTACATTGAAAGAAAAAATAACATAGCTTACCGGTAGTTTTGTTTACAAAAACTTTGCTCTCCGACGGTTTTTGGTCTCCAGAACATATAGAGCACTTTGTGGAGATAGACGTGTAACCCTCTTGAACAGCAAATCCCTTTTGTCGAAGAACCTTGCGAATATCGGTTACTGTTAGCTTCGGAATATCCATGCCCACATTCTGTATGTTTCTCTGAGAGCACTCACACTTGTAAAAGTTTATTAGAGGTTTTAATGATAAATGCCGCTTTATTCTTATTGAAGTAAGCATTTTCTATAATTAAATTCATTAGAAACTGAATTATTTTATCAAAACAATGCGACTGTTGTGAATGTAAACAACATCAAACAATATCTAACCTCAATTTTTTCTCAATTGACTTTGAAAGATGCGAAACCGTGGCAGATCGGATCGTCGAATTAGTGTTCGTTCAGAAATGCAGACAACCGAATATCGGAGGCAAGTTAAAATATCTTTCACCCGATACCGATATCGGATCGGTTGAAGTGAAACCGCTCTTACTCTTTGGTAGTACCAAGTAGGTAGGTACTGGTACTGCCTACCTAGTGTTCGTTGATCTTTTGACTATCTAGTTTTGTTCCTATTTCGGTATTTGAAAATACAAACAATGAAGGTAAATTTCATAATTCACCTCACAAGTCCACCGCCCACAAAGGCTGCAGTATAAGAAAATATTTCCAAATTACTTATTTATTTTACCTCTATTGGCGCTAAACTATCATTTGGCCTACCAAATGATAGTTTAGTGCCAATAGAGGTAGTACCTATACTTCCTACTCTCGATACTGCACTGTGAACCATGCGTAGCTAATAAATAAAACTTCAATTTTCAAATACCAGTCGTTGTATTTGAATAAGTTATGTAAATAACGATTTTTAATAAAATGGCTAGTCAAACTCCCCTTTACAATATAAATTCACAAATACCTTGGTATGTACACAATGGGGTGTGTATGTTCGAACCATTTGGTGTTTTGGAGCTTCTCATTTAAAATAAAAATCTAATGGAATAGGTATCATAATCACTTTCTAGAGGTAGAGTTACATAAATAAAATAGCCTTTCAAATTAAAACATCAGTGATAATAAGCTGTGCATCAAAGACATAATAAAAAAAGAGATTAGATTTCATAATTACATGATTTGCTTAAGTATTTAATTTTGTCACATTCTATAAACCCTAACATTTACATTTTAATGTACTTATCTACTATTAAAATTATTTTATCTTTGATTCTATAAAAATAGTCAAGTGTCTTCATTTCTTCAATATATCTACATTTTTGCCTTATAACTATTAGTTATTTTAATAAATAAAAACAAAAGAACATACATAATACATAACACTCACAAGACACAAAATTATTGAGCTCAAATAGGGTCTATGCTACTTTTAGTTGCTAGTGGGTTTAGCAATAGCCTATGTTTAGGCCTGTCTGATCTCAATAATTTCAGTGAGATCGTCAACAGTCATCATCACTCGACTACGGGCGGCACCACTCGACTACAGCCAGCGGATTTCAGGGTTCTTGCATTCCGCGATGACTTGCCCCATTCTCCTGTCGCGTACAAGCGCTTGCGGGCACTTTGGTCCGCATTCTATTGCATTACAGATATGTTCCTGAAAGTATTAGTTAAGCGACACATCATGCGAATATTCGTCCCGTTGACAACGATTCACTGACCATCTAAGGTATAAGGCGGTCGGCGCACTCACAAATGTCGCTTCACTAGCTACTTCACTACACCGGATACATTTACCGAGCGTTTACAAGGCAGCAAAAACCGTTACTAATGTCAAAGGAAATCTAATAATACTAAGACTTAACAGAATGGACACTCCTAGCCCTGAGACTTTCTGCCCATTGAGTTCTCGATTGCTTTCTTTTCGACGCGTATCAGTTGTATATTGGCATTTTTATGGGGGTTTAGTCGTACTAAGGCGTTAGTAGGGTGGGTATTGCTGCCTTTGCAAGTGCTGTACCAGCGGGCCCTGCTGTTGTTGCTGCATGGCCAACATTTGCTGTTGGCGCATGCGTTGCTGTGTCATCTGTTGTTGGTACTGCGCAGATTGTTGCGGTTGCATGCCTCGAGGCGCTTGGGGGTAGGGTGGCGCGGGGATCGCGCCCATTGTCACGTTCGGGGCTTGCTGCAATTGTAATTTAAAGTTTTTATTGGACAACCTCGAGAAGATGGATGGACTGTGTGAAAGATAATATGGGTAAAATAAGTGTGTTGAGATGACGGCTGATAGAGCGGAGTGGAAGAGAAAAACCTGTTGTGCCGACCCCACATAAAAGTAGACGAGTTCGGTTCTTGTGGCGGGGCATTGTTTATAACCATTCTAAAAATGTGGTAATTTAGGAGGTAGTTGGTGCAGTTTACAAGTTACCTGCATATACGCCGGTCGTGCGTTTTGCCTCTGTTGTGCTTGTAGATATGCTTCTTGGCTCGCTCGTCCAGTCATCATGTTCTGAAAAATATTTTCAATGATCACTACATAATTTTTATCACTAAGGGCCCATTATCTTTGAGACAGATCATAGTGAAAATCACAAGGTTAGAACGATGATCTGTAAAACATCTTTTGGTTTCGTGTTGAATGAACTACAATGACGTTGAATGGACATTGGCCCATTGTACATTTTTATCTGGTCTTTCTTTTGTTTTTGTCTGTTTTAATTTTATGAATGGTGTGCAATAAAGAATTTTCATTTATTCATTTCATTCAATGACGTCTTGCGTTGCAGTTAATTACCGTTATTCATTTGAAAGAATCGGTGCTGTATCGACAAAGTCAATTAGCTAAAGTTTGATACACAGGAGTAGAGCATTAGCTCCGAATATTCTAAGTGATCGCAGCAGCAGACCTACTGAGAAAAAAAATACTTTTTGACTTTTGATACAATATAAATGTAATGATTTTCTTAGTTGACAACCGACAACCACCAAGTTTCGTGCTGGTAAAATAATTTCTCAAACACTCGCAGCGCCACAAAGCTCTCCATAGATATTAAATTGTATACCTGTTGGAATGATTGTTGTCCCGGAAAACCTCCCATAGAGCTACCCCCTTGCGGCACCATACTACCCCCTTGACTGGTCATACCACCCATTCCGCCCCCTTGGCTCATCTGCCCCATCTGGCCCATGGACTGGCTCATCTGCCCCATTCCCTGGTTCATCTGGCCCATACTTTGCGGCATTTGGCCGGACTGGCCGACACTCTGGCTCATTTGACCGACGTTTTGGCTGATGCCGCCTTGGCTCATAGGGTTCACTTGTTGGCTCATCTGGTTCACGCCTTGGCCCATTCCCTATAGAACAGATAGAAATATTTGTACATGAGTGAAACTTTATTTTAATGGGGATGAGAGAACATTTTGTGTCGACCTTGCATAAGTGACATAAGATCGGCAAATTATGAAATGGCTTTTAAATTTTAATCTTAACATAGTAAAGAGCGTGCGAATCTGTGTTTCTGCATGTAATCTCAGAAACTAAGCATACATTTGAAAACTAAAACACACATTATGTATTTATTATACATGTTAAATACATAATATATATGCTTTATGTTACCTGATTGATCATTTGTTGTTGTCCGCCTTGCATCATTTGCTGGCTGTAGCCATACCCCTGTTGCATGCCTCCATATTGGCTCTGGAACATCTGTCCGCCCATATTTCCCATCTGGCCACCAGCCATCTGTCCTCCAGCCATCTGGCCACCAGCCATTTGTCCAGCGCCCATCTGCCCTGCTCCCATTTGTCCGCCCATCTGAACTCCGCCCATTTGGTTCATTGGTCCCATACCGCCCATGCCACCCATGGGGTTGATTTGTCTGAAATGTTTATTGGAGCTTTATATTATTTGCTTCTAGAAATAAGTACCACAGACGAAACACCAGTAAAGTACCTTTTAATATGACTAATTTCAGAAAAGAAAGGACACTGGCCATTTGTTTTTCAGAAATAATTATAGAGGGGCTGAAATAAGGTGATGAAAGTATGGGGAAACGAGATAACATCATTCAATGCAGACGAAATCACGAGAAACGACTAGTCTTAGAGTTTACTCACTGCTGCATATTCCCCATTTGGTTCGGCTGCATTTGCCGCATGCCTTGCCGTGGGAACGGTCCTCTGTGAGGCGCGCCTGGATAACCTCCGCCCTAAAAAAAATCAATTAATGTAATTTTTTTTTGCGGATAGAAAATCTGCTCATTTTTTGTGGATAGAAAATCTGCTCACAGACATCCAATAACGTCGAGGTAACGTAATTGGGGTGTGTGGGGTTGTCGAACACTCGACGACCCACTAAAAACTAAACGATGGCCAGCCTCTATGCATAACGAGGGGCTCCGGGATCTCCTACAGAACGCACGCAGTGCCCCTCTCGCATTTTGCCTTGAGCACAATCCCGGTAATGGCACCCACATATACATATACTGGGTACAATAGGTTAGAGGCCGTCTACAGGAGCGAGCGGTGCCACGTTTTTCTATACAATCTCACACTACAATTATATCACCGTGTAGACATGTTCTAAGAGAGATTTCAAAGGAATACACACCTGTTGCATCTGTGTCATTTGGTTGCCGAAGGTTGGTACCCGCTGCCTCAACATTTGGCTGAGCGCTTGTTTGGATTGCGTGTTAGACGGCGGTGGCGCCACTCCTCGTGGATTTACGCCTGAAAATTAGGACAATTAGGAAAACCATGTTACCAAAACAGCTATGAATACGACTGTGGCGAGTATGCAAGTAAAGGAAGCCCGAAGTGGTTGAATTGTATGATAGATGATAGATGTGAAGTGATAGGAATGAGCGGACGAAGAAGACATGTTTTGCTGACTTCACTTAGCGTGGGATAATGGCAGCTAAGGGAATGATATACGAGGCCTTTACCCGTTAGTGGTCCTAGATAATAAGATCCTTTATTTACTTTTTTCTCACTTAATAATATTTAATGTTTAATCCTTATTGTACACCTGTAATGGTAGCATAGAGATCTTAGTATGTAAGTAATATTATCTGTTGTTACATATGTTCCACAATAAATAAAAAATGAATTATATCAAAGAATGGCGGACTAATTCCGTTTTTATACAAAGCATGAAGTTTGCAATTTCGCAAAACGTTTACTTTCTGTAACATCAGAAATGGCAAAATCAGTAGGAGTAGGAGGAGAGTTAGCAGTTACCTTGTGGATTGTAGTAGTTCTGGCCAGGCGGTGGGTACCACTGTTGCGGTTGCTGCATGAATTGTGGCTGCTGAGCTTGTTGCTGCGCCATGCCCGGCCCCACGCCCGGACCCATGCCATTCGTCTGCAAGTTTTATTTAACTTTATCCGTCTTATTACAAGAAAATGAACCGAGTTTAGACTAAGCTAGTTTCACCAAACTTTATTTAACAGAGCGTTAGTTAATTTGACATCAAATTTAGTAAGAGAAATAACAACGGATTAAATATTTAACAGACCTTTACGATTGCTTTGTGCTCCATCATGCTCTAACAAAGGAATATCTTAATTAAAAAGCCGCTAAATCTAATCGCTGGTCGGCGGCGGCCCGTTAGCTAACTAGCAGTTGACATCGTAGAAAACAAAAACCAAAAATCCGAGCGAGACAGAGAGCCGTTTGTCTGCGCAGAACACAATTTTGTATGAAAAAGCGTTCACTGCGCTGACAAACGGCTAACGGCCGATTTAGTAACCAGCTGTTAAACTTGACTTTGGTGAAACTGGCCCTAAGACTAACTAAAAAACTGTCCCTAGAAAAACGATCTTTAAAAACTCGTACATAGAACGCTTTTTTGTGGTAACAGTTTTGTTTTGACATGTGTCAACATGGGGTTCAACTAAGATTTAACGTTTTTGTAATAAGCAGCTAATGTTTGTATTTTTCATCATACAAAAAACAAAGCAGGTTCACGACTGTGTCCCCAAGGTGCGGTAGACATTCTTTCAGATCTTTTTATGTTACTTATTCCAGATCCTTTGAAGATATCTAAGGGTAGTCAGGGGGGCATTTTTCATGATCTTCCTGTCATATTCCACTTTTATGTGGGGTTGGCATAATAAGTTTTCTGTTCCACTCTGCTCTATCAGGTATCAGCCATCATATTAACTATAATGCTTGTATGTTTCAAATTTGCAAGCTGTATTTAATCCACTTCCCGGTGTATGATTGAGCTGAATTTTGGCACACTTTTATAAGAATAGTCAACTCAATCAAAGGCATTTCATGAAGTATAAGGTTAAAATTATCTCAATGAATAGTTATTTTAAAAGATCGGAGCTGAGTAGAAATTACTTACCGGTGTGGTTGGTTTTGGTTTCTTCATGCCTTTACACGCGGCCTGTCGCACTCGCTTGCCGGCGCCCGTCGGACTCGAGTCTAAGCTATCTGGCTCCTGCAATCAACAAGGTAGTGGTCACAATCACAATCTTTAGCTCTCTGAACTTAGGTGCACTAAATGATTGCGCTGGTTTGCGCACATTGCGTGTGTAGAGTAAGCGAGATAAAACGATGCAACAAACATAAGCGAGTGAGCGAGGCAGCTATACAACGCTGTCTTCGTCTTATATGGGTCATCAAAAATTGGTTCTGCGCAGCTACTTCAGAAAGCCAATCCGTTGTGCCTACTGTAGTTTATAATCTGGGTAGATAGATTTATTTCGTGATCTACAATAAATACTATTTTTAATGTCACAAGTGAGATTTTTAATTAAATAAACGATTTAAATTGAATAAATTATTAAATTTAAATTAGTAAGTATTCATTTAGGGGGTCATAGAGAGATGAGATTTCGAGAATTTGATATCCACTCTCGAGCTTTGTGATTGGTCAATTTAAGCGTGATCACGTGATATTAATTTCTCACGTATCAACCAATATTTCACATACTTTAGTGCGCGTGTAGAGTAGCTACTCACCTGTTTGGTATCAGCTGTTTCCAGATCTTCAGGGGGCAATGGCAAAGGTTCAAGATAGTAACTAAGAGGCTTCACTAAACTGTGCGTATGGAATTTCAATAGTCTGAAACAAATGTATGATCATCAGTATTTTGTCTGTCTGAAACTAAGTAAAATGTTTTCAAAATACAATAGAATTTTGATTTTGCCAGAGTATTTATCTATTTATTCTTTGTTTCAAAAGAAATCTACGGTTTTGGTCAGCTAAGTACTAAAATAGTGATGTAGATGCTGGTATTTATAATATTCCGGATTTCAATATTTTCTAAATGTCCAGTATTTATTTCTTGTGTGCCAGTTATTATGTAAAATAATTTTCACAGTAACAATACCTGTGTGCATTTTCATAAGTAAGTGGTTTCCGCTCCAGCTTGGTGGCAGCGAACCACGCCCAGGATAGAGGAGCAGGATTTCTTCCTCCCTCCATCAGTTCCCAACTCGACACCCTCTGCTTATCCGTCAGTCGAAGACCCTGAGGAATATATTGTTGTCTCAATTTTAATAATAAAAACCGAACAGGATCACGAATGTATAATCGAGGCTCTCAGATCTTTTATGATCCTTTGATAATGTGTCCAGTTTAGGGTATTGTCAGAGGCATGAACAAATGAATATTTAATCCATGCCCACATATGTAAAACATTTATTTATTATTTATGTTTATAGCGATCCTCAACTGGTATGTTTATGTTGATATTAGATAGATCATTCTTTATTGTTACACCTTAAACTATATTACAAAATGAAAAACTAAAAGAAACTTAAGTCTAATTGTGGCACACAGTGATCTCTTCCAGGCAACCTTTGGATTAGCTGTGATTTCGAGATTTTTATTACTCCGCCTTTATCGAAATGAAATATCAACTTGCCTGTTTCTTATCAATGTCGAATCCGGATATCTTGTTCCCCTTCTGATCCACCAAACATCCCAATGGTTCACACGCTATGACCTGTAACGTAAACAAATATTTGGAAGACAACTGATCATCATTCATCATCAGCCATTATTATATTAGTTGAATATGATCTGCAAATACGGTTATAGCACACTATTACACCGTTCTCCTTCCCCTCTCCTCCCTCTAAGGCGACACTGAAACAGCGCCTTATCCCTGGATCTAGGCTTGTAGCTGAGTAGTTGTCAATTCAACAAACATTTTTCACTTGTTTATTTGTTGTATTATTGTTTTATTTTCTTGTGTACTTTATATTTTGTTTGTTTGTTGAATAAATGTATTTTCTTTCTTTCAAATATTTATCTCGGGTCTGGGTGTTTCTATATTATGTATGTATTTAGAAACAAAAAGTATAATAAGTATTATATCAGTTATCTGGTTCCCATAGTACAAGCTTTGCTTAGTTTGGGGCTAGATGATGCTGAGTGAAAATGTCCAGCATAAAATAAAATATGTCAAAATTAGATCAAAAAGTATTATGGTGCTGGAATGATGTCATTGATGAGCAGTAGACATTATACAAGTAATTAGGAGATAGGATCGATACAGACATTACTTTACCATATTCTCATTACCACTCGTCACAGATTCACACGCACGTTCATACTCATACATACAATTCATCCTCATTATATCAGACTTACACGTCGACGATTTGTAATTGGGCTAGCTGGAATGTAATTGCCCGTGGGCCGTGACTAACCTCAATAATAGTGTTTTTGGACAGCGGCAACAACTGACGCACACAAGCAACAGACAGCCCCTGGCGATCACCAATTTCCTTCTTCAGTTTCTTCATGAGCGCTTGGAAATGTTTCCTATTATTGTCGTCACCTCCATCGGCCAGCGTTGAGTGTATGAGCGTAGCAAGCATGTCGATCAAAGTTGTGAATAGGTTGCTGCGAGACAAACTATATTCATTTATTGTAAGACACTGTCCAGGCCTGTTGATGGCTGTAAATTATTGGGATTTCGCAATGCATTTTGTGATTTTTATTGCTAAAGAAATTAAAAGAAGAAGTAAAGCATTTTGATTAATTTCCACTATAAAACTAAACGCAAAGCTGCATTTTTGATCACAAGTGTAATGGAGATTCGAGACTGATAACGTTGTTCCAATGCAATTTTATTTAGTTGTCATGAAATAATAGCGATAAGACCGCCTATTGTACACTGTCTCATTAGGTTTTATTAGTTCTTAGGTTGTTGGGTAATTATCGTGTACAATAAAGAGTTTTTCAATCACTAATTCATAGGAAATTTTACTAATGTGGCCTCAAAACGATACAATTTTTCCGTTTGCAACTTCAGTATAATACGCACAATCGTTCTTTAGCCCTCTGAAATAGCTGCGCAGAACCCATTTTTGATGACGCCTAAAATCGTGCTATTTCGCTTACTCTACCAAACCTGCGCAATCATATATTGCACCTAACTTCAGAGAGCTAAAGATCCGTTGTGCTGCTATACTGCCCTGTCTGAAATCAGCTGATAAAAGCGTCGGATAGCATCAAACATGCTTCTATCATTCCGAAGCATAGTTGTAACATAGGTTTCAGAGCTCACTCAAACTCAACTTACTTATTATTATACGCGTCGACGACCTGATGTGCTACTAGCTGCGTCAAAAGCACAGCCCAATCGGACGTCAGCTGGTAAGATCGTCGGATAGCATCAAACATGCCGCCAGCGAGAGAGAAGCGTAGTTGCAACGCTTCGGGAGCCACTTCGTCTTGCCACGTGTCGTTACAAGCGGAGCGCTCGTGGTCGCGTGCGTGGGTTAAGTAGTGCTGTAGTTGTGCGTGAATTGAGCTGAGTAGACTCTCCTGGAAAAAAAGTAGTGTGTGTCGTGAAACACTCGGTTGGAAAGTTTCAAATCAAATCAAATCAAATTGTTTTATTGCGTATTATGGGTAAAAAAATGTAACAGGTGTTAGTGGTACCGTAACGGTCAGCCATAATCAACGTCTTGCGCATGCAATATGTACATTTTATATGATATTTAATTAAAATAAAATTAAACAATACAATAATAAGGTTCAAGTTAAGTTAAGGTTAAATTCAAGTTAAGTATTTCCATGTCCAAATAAAATAAGATTAAATAGCGTCAATATTCTTTCAACTTTGACATTGTCAAATATACTAACAAATCTAACAATGTAACAATCTATGGACTAGTTTGCGACTGCGCACTTCGCACTGTGACGTTTTGACATAATATGTATCGTAATAGTAAAATCGAACGCTTTTTTCCTTCTAGCCCCCATCCTCGATGCAGTCCTAAAAGGAACTTCGTTCCAAAAATATGGCCATTTTAGGCAAGTCCAAATAGGTGTTATAGCTATTCATACAAAATGACGTCAAAAGCGACATTTAAAATTATCACTGTTTGTGTTTTTGAGAATTGGAAGAAATAGAGAATCACTAAAATACTTTTTCCTGAACGGTGTTTTTTTAGGGTTCCGTACCCAAAAGGTGAAACGGTACCCTATTACTAAGACTTCGCTGTCTGTCTGTCCGTCTGTCACCAGGCTATATCTCATGAATCGTGATAGTTAGACGTGACATTTTTACAGATTATGTATTTAAGGGGGCTCCTAGACAACAAACGTGTTTTTTTTACGTTTTTATAGATCAGGAACCCCTCGTGCGCGAGTCCGACTCGCATTTGGACGGTTTTTTCTTCATAATTTGACAATCTAAAGCCGCGATTGGCCGCCGCCATCAGAGTGCACTCTGATGCCTCTGATTGGCCACCGCCATGCACACTGATGGCGGCGGCCAATCAGAGGCATCAGAGTGCACTCTGTCAGAGTATACTCTGATGGTGTCCACGCGGCGTTAGGTCTGCTATACCTTCTGGTCGTCCTGATGCCTCAGACAGGTGAGCACCAGCGACAGCAAGGGTTCGCTGGCGAGCCGTACAGCGCTGCCGCCGCCGCAGCCGCAGTTGCCCCCACAGCCGCCGCTCACGCCGCGCTTGCCGCCGCTACCGGCGCCGGAAGACCTTGGTTATTTCATGTAATACACTATTAGTAAGCGCTGTGGTGATGCTGTTTGGACCTTTTGGTTTTGAATGAGGGAAAAATAAAATATAATATATGAAAACGCAGCGCAAATGACACTAATTTTGAAATTCTGGGGGGTAATATAAACTTTCCAGGGTTTGCTCGGCGCCTTAGAGTGACTGCAAATACGTTTTAGAAGTGGTAGTTTAAAAGGAAGTTTGATATTAATTTATTCAAAAATCCAAAAATGTAGTTGTTTTTTCTTTAAAATAAACCTATAGTAACCTATGTTTTCTAAGACCCAAACCTTCTAACTACAAAAGAAATGGTACAGTTCTTCCAAAGGATCTAGGCATTAGTGAAGTTAGCCGTTTGTATGCGCAGAACAGAATTTTGTATGAAAAAGCGTTCACTGCGCAGACAAACGGCTAACTGCACGACAGCCTAGATCCGTTGGGCGAACTGTAGCTGCCCTCAATGTTGTAAAATTTTGCCACACCTGTATACATAACACCGAATTTTTACCTATATTCAGTGTGAGTGAGGGTAATCTGATAAAACTCCTGTTTTCATTTGCAGTGCGTTTCATCAAATGAAAATAAAAAGCAAAAACACAAGCGACAATAATTGTCAAAAATAAAAGAAGATAAATACAGAAAGGTTCCAAGCAACAAATTGTAAAAAAATATATATAGAACATGAGAATGAAATGCGATGAAGTATCCTGATTGGTTACCCTTTATAGCTGGGGCTCTGGTGGCTTTTGCAGTCTCTATGGGATCCGCCGCCGCCGCCACCGCTGTTACAACTACCGCTGCAGCCTGCGCCCCAACCGCTTTCTAAAATCTAATAAAAATAACATAATGTTTAGTAATCGTAGAAGAAAACCTGTTGTGAGATGATGATGAGTTTTCTTAGGCCTACAGTAACATAGCACAATAAGATTGAAAGGCACTTTGAATCAAAAAGATCAATTTTATTGCACAATAATCATTGTCTTGTTCATATAAATAGTAAAAAATATTGCTCAAACTACTAAACGAACAATAATATTGCACAATTCGTTATATTACGCAATATAATTAATCGTCTAGGAGTCATTGTGTCATGTAAAACCTAGCCTCTTTGTGATTGCTGGCACAGAAAATTGAAAATGCATCTGAGTCACTACTATGATGCTAATCATTATAATCCCACACCGATATAAAGATAGCTTCTTTAGCATTTGAAAATTTACCTGTCCAGCTTGCTTCAGCACCCGGCCTTGTACAGCGGCTGGTAACTTAGCAACGAGCGGCGCTACCAGCCAAACAGACTGTGACCATTTACTTGTGCTCACCACACCTCGGTCTGTACCCATTCTGTAACAATGGTTGCATATAAAATATTCATAAAATAAAATTATATATAGAGGCTTTGACATACTGATGTTTTCAAACTTTTTCGTTCAAAAATATGCCGGTTTTCTAACGATATTTTCATCCGCTGATTGAGAGTACTGAGATTGCTATGTGCACCCAGAAAAACATTTTTGTACAGAAAAAAAAACCTTCGAAGTACTCAGCACCAAATCTAACATGTTTAATCTTTTAAATTCTTCATAAGTATAGACCATCATCTGTGTATAATCTGTCTATATTTTGCTAGTTCTACTAAGGCTGGATTCGACCTAAGGCGGGCCTGGACCTTCAATTACATTGTACAATACATTTATTGTACAATAAGATTGAAAGGCGCTTTGAATCCAAATAATCAGTTTTATTGCACAATAATAGGAATTTAATTAAGCAATGTTTTAAGCCAGACATTTCACTTACAGTTCATAAAAAAACTAAAAAAAATTGCGCAATATTGACCCTACAAGACGCAATCAAAATTAAACTCGCACAAACTTTCGTGCAATCATTGTGCAATGTTCAATATTAAGCCTTAAACGGTAAATAATATTGCACAATTCGCTCAATTGCGCAATATAATTAATCGTGTAAGTTACCTATCCTTATCAGGCGGTGGGGGCGCCGGTTGCTGGAAGACATTGATGACAGCTCGCGCAACCGTGTCGAGCCAAGCACTTAACTCAGACGAACCACTCGGAAACTGTTTGAACATCAGTTGTAAGTCCAGCCAGGACATTCTTAGTGACCATTGCTCCAGATTCTGAAAGATACATTGAGCTTTACATTGAAGCATAAAGCAGAAAGTTCTGGGAGATCTAGGGACCATGTGGACAAAAATTCTACATTATTTGAAACAGAGACGCAGAAAGTTTAGGGAGTTTTAAGGGTTAAAATAGATAAAAACAGGATCACGACTGTATCCCCCAGGTACGGTAGACATTCTTTCAGCTCAAGTGACTTAAGATTCGTTGTAGATGTCTCAAGGATTAGTAACAGACACATAGCCACATTTTGCAGAAAGCAAGTAGACAATTGACACATGAAAATATTTGGGAAAAATTCAAATGATTGGAAAACCTTTGTAGCGTAATCATTTACTTGATACGGTTGTTTTTTGGAAAGAAGAAATAGTTTAGATACATATATTTTCTAAAAATTTGTGATTGACTTACTTCTAATAATCGGGTGATCATAGTCTTCTGATCCAAATCAGGGTGTGTGTGACTTGCCGAGTCCGGGTAGCATATCATATGCAATAATCTGTAGAAAAATAATGATATGCAATATAAATCTAACTTGTAAAAGAATCGTAACAGACCTTATAGCTATTGTAATAGAGTTAAATTTACCTTTGCGCTTGTCTCGGTGTGAGCATAGAATCCAGTAACATGTCATTTTGGTAAAGCTCATCAGGGTTCTGTAGGCATTTCTGAAGAACCCATTCTTCTGAGCAGATCTCTGCGAGAACCCTCCGCGCTAGTGATGATAATGATTGTGAGGAATCAAGGAGCGTTGAACCGACTCCGCCGCTGCCCCTGAAATATATTTAGTTGAAAAACGGGTAGTTGAATATTTTTCGTTTCATTTATTACGCAAAGTATTCTGGCTCTGTCTCTCTAAGAAGAATTAATTCTTGAGTAAAGTTTCATTCTACATAGTTGATTTTAAGTTTTAAGTATTTCTGAATTTGAAGTAGTGGTTTTAATTCAAAAAATAACAACTTACTATACAAAACAAACTTACCCTAAATAACTCAACATCAAGTGACAATAAGATAAACATACATACATAGGAAACACAAGGGTAGCAGTTATATACATTTGTACAGTTTCCCGTGAAATGTGAACAGACAGTGAAATATAGACTGTGAGACGGTGTGATAAAGATTTAATTTGAATGTGGTTCGGTTTTGTTAATCACATTGTGTCACCTTAGGTTTAGTGGTTTGTTAATACAACCCGAATACATTGAGATCTATACTAGGTCAAGACTGTGTAAGGTTTGAAGTACTTCACTTCCTGACGAAGATGTTACGTTATGCTGAGATTTTACCGCTCTGAAGTTAGAGTTAGCGTCGTAATGTTGTTTTACTTATCCAAGTTTACTTTATATGTTTGTTAGTAAACTAATCGAAGAAAAAGGCTAGTCGAAGATGCAATTTTTTAGCCAACTAAAGTTTTATGAATGTTAGCTGAACTTACGACAGTTATCAGCTAACTTCAGAGGGGAAATACAGCAGTACGTTACAGACATTGAATATACAACACTTATGGACAGACGTTCCGATGGGTAGGATCGTTATGAGGAGAAGCGAAGCAAGTGACGTGTGAGAGCCACACCAGACAAATGGAATTTGTATAACGAAAAATGATATAAAAGCGATAAGATTTATCGAGATTTTTGACATAACTAGCTGCTGTATGTCGTATTTATCAACAATTAATAATGTAGTATGAATTTTCAGACTATATTTTAACGATCTTTACAAAATGTCTCTGTTCTGAATCTGTCCGACTAGTGCAGACATTTAATTGTCACTGGAGATTCAAATATGCAAAATACATTCACCGATATTCATCAGAGTAGCATAACGTTTACGTTTTCAATTAGCGCTTTCGTATCATTTTTTGTTCATTTGTCTAGAGGGGACGATGAAGATCCCATTGACGACTAGACTTCATAAACCATTGGCGCTGTGAAGTTATGAACAACAAATCAATACTTCCATTACTTCAATAACATTCAAATACTGAAAAATATGTTGATTGTTTTGTTTGGATGTTTCGTATAATGGAAGTATGACCGCAATAGCACATACAGTATGAGAGGGATGGAAGATGTGCAAACAAGGTAACTCAATATCAAAATAAACAAACCTAGGAGTTCTATGGCCCCCACTCTCAGATTCTACGATCCTAAGAATGAGAAAACACATTTGCCAATCAATTTTAATCATATTATTTTAAACAAATGCTTATATTATGTTAGAATAGATAACTGTACGAATTAAACTACAATCAATCATGTTGCAAATCAAATATTGAAGAACATTATTTCTAATTCTACTGCTCCACCTGCGTCCTAACGCGTAAACGCATTATTTGACATGAGATCAATACATTTTCTGTCAAATATGTCACTTTTTAACGCGCTAAGACGCAAGTGAAACAGTAGCATATCAGATAGACCGTAAACCTTAGTAAACTCGAACACTTCCTTTATTTTCATACAAATTGTCAAAAACAATAAGATCTAACACAAGGTGAATCTTTGATACATGATTTCCTTCAATATTGACACTTATCACTATGTCCATAAGGTCTAGTTTACTCACGTGATATGGTCTAGTTGAGCGTCAGTGGGCACGGAATCACTGGTGCCGAGTATATGCGAGAGTTCGCACGACTTCTTACCGCCAGGCTTGCCGCCGTCGCGGGCTGTCGAGTCTCCTACCACTGTGTACACAACTTATATAAAATCGTACACTGTTTACTATGTTTTGGTTTGATACAATAATGTGCTGTGTTGAAGTGTTTTATTTTTCCTTTATTAACAAAAAAACAAAATTATTATTACTTTTGACAAAGTGTTTTTGGCTCCTTTGTCACTTAGAGCGGGTACTCTAGACTTTTAAAAGGTGGCGAGTTTGAATCCTAGCCATGCATCAATGGATTTTCGTTTCGGAATGTTTATAAGCACTTTATCATCATCATGCCTATATAGCTAGCTAAACGATGAAGGAATACTTCATGAGCCGCAACTTTGAAGATATCTTTTTTTAGCGTTCCGTTTAGTGTTAATTGAGTGTTGTTCGTAGTATGAACCATTTATTAAAGATGTAAATAACCCAAAGTTCTTTATAATTTTAGATACAATCTTCCTTAGTATAATAATCATCACGCTTTCATACATTATTATCAAAGAACCGTAGACACTTTAGGACACAAATATAAATTGACTTTAATTGTTGAAAGCTAAGTACAGTACTTACTTAGTATAGCTTTGAGCGTGGCTAGCACGGGTCCCACGCCTATGTTTTTATGTGCAGCGGCTAGTAAATGCCGGTCGCAAGACAAGCGAACGCCCGCCGCCGCGCCGCCCGGGCCCGGTGACGTTGATACCGAGTATAGACCTAACAAAACAAAAACCAACTTACTAAGGACGCGTATCCATACTATACTATATACAGGGTGTAAAAAGACGTCTACCGAAGCCGAAACTTTGAAACTTTGCACCACGTTTATTAATAAAGGTAGAAAGTTTAAAATTTTCGTCAAGCTCTATCACGCTATAATGTTAGAGAAATAACACGCATATTATAAAAATGAATCTTGAGCGGAATTGAACAAAACTCAGAACCAAAATATTCATAGTTGTGAGCCAATATTCTATCGAGTTGCTAGTTCGCAAATTGTCCTTCACCATCGCCATTCATAAATTTTATGAACGTAAAACTATCTTACCCGGTTGTGGTGTATCTACAGTCTTGAATAGCCTCAGCAGTAGATGGCAAGTGAGCCTAGCTCCGGTGTCGGGAGATGGCGCGTTAGCGGGGTTGCCGCTGGCGCCGCCGCCGCCACACGCTTTCAACAGCGAAGGCAAGGCAGCGTGACGGACGAAATCCTCAAGCGAGAAGCAATGTCGTGCTGGAACAAATTACACAAATAAATGAAAAACATTTTCATGGAACAAATTATTTTGTTAAAGTTGGAATAAGGGCAGCGATCTCGCTGCTAAAGAGAGAGAGTACTGAAGTAGCTGCGCAGAACCCATTTTTGATGACATCTGAAAGACGAAGACAGCATTATATAGCTGCCTCGCTCTTTCGCTTAGTTTGTTGCATCGTGCTATCTCGCCTACTCGCGCAAACCTGCGCAATCGCTTAGTGCACCTAACTTCAGACAGACAAAGATCGGTTGTGCGTACTGTACCTGTTATGTCAATATTGTAATAAGATTTTACTCAGCCATTAGTTTCGATCTCATTACTCGGACGAGTAGTCGAAGTATACGAAACATAATTTAAACGCAAAATGCGATTTCGATTCTAGCGGCGCAACATATCATGGGCAGCGATGAGCTCCGTAATATTATTTTATGCTTAGTCCACGCCAGTTTTACATAAATTTATATTTCTACAGACTTACCTACTAATATACAAGTGAAGACGGCCAACGCATCATGAGCCGCGGCGTCATGCAAGTCTCTATGGTGCAACAGGTCAGGGTATAACGGCGGCGGGGCTGCATGAGGCGCGGTACTAGCTGGATAGTGTTGTGCCCCGCATAACGCCACTAAAGCGCCGAGCCATTCGGCAGCTAGACCACTACACCAGGCGGTCATCTCCGCGCATAGAACTCCTAGCTCGTTCACTCTGATGGATAATTTTAAATAATGAGTAATGGTTTTTGTGGTAATAGAATGTGGAAACATTTATCTACACTAATATTATAAAGAGGAAACATTTGTTTGTTTGTTTGTTTGAATTGAATAGGCTCCGAAACTACTGGACCGATTTGAAAAATTCTTTCACCATTAGAATCCTACATTATCTGTGATGAACATAGGCTATAAATTATATTCAAAAAAGTTAGAGATCCTTATGACAATTGCAATAATGTAACCAAAGGTGTAAAAATTTTGAACATAAAATTCTTCATATCGCGTGCGCTGCGAAAACTATTGATGATAGAACAAAAAAATGTTTACAATATAAAAGAACGTATCAATATCTACAAAAAAGTCAGCGATAGCATATGTCCAACTATTGTGGTTGTGTCAGAATAACAACTTTTATAATTTAAAAAGTGAATAAAAATGCCGACCAAAAGCAGACCACGTTATTATTATTTTGGTATTTATTCTTATCCAAATAAATTCCTTCGTAGTAAAGGCTGTTTCAGTACCCGTCGATTACTTTTTGAATGATTGAAATCGGACATTTTATTCAAAAGTTATCATGAGTTTAAAAATGTAAGATACATCGCGACCACAGAATAAATATCAGTTAGTAGGGTAGGACAAGTGTCTGGGATTTTTAACACAGGTAACGGGATATTAACCATGATTAATACCATAGAATCTATGGTATTGCATACGCCATGATCAACTGCGCCGAAATATCGGGAAACTCAAAAAACATTAAATCATGGTAAATATCCCGTTAACTGTGTTAAAAATGTTGAAAACCATGATAGTTTAAAAAGTGTCTGGGAACTATGGAATGAATGGAAGGGAGTGGTAATATATCAATGAATTATATATGGGAGGTAGGGGAGCATTGGGCAGTAGAGAGGTTTGGACACCCCCGTGTCATGTCGGCCATAAACCATCATGCCTATCGTCAAATCGGAATTTGATCAGTTAGAATTGACCATGTATGGGGGTGGATTGGCATGACTAATGGTGGATTGGCATGATGGTGTATGGCTGGCATAACACGGGGATTTGCCGGTGGTGTCCAAACCTGCCTTACTGCCCAATACTCCCTTACCTACCTTAGACCTTACCTACATATTAACCTCTAAACTTTAAAGGATCATACATCCCGCTCCGGGATCGCCATGTTGTTATTAAATTTTTGTTAAATACCTATAATAAACCCGTGCGAAGCCGGGGCGGACAGCTAGTAGTAAAAATAAAAACATATAAGTCCTATCCAAGCATGAAGTTTAAAATTAAAAAAAATATATATATATTTAGAGCTTTAATTTTGGAAATTAATATTAATTGATGCCGGGATTATTATAACCATGATTTAGTATAAAATTTTATGTCACATAAATAATAAAAAAAAACTTTTCATTGTATTTTGCTTTTTTTTACATGAGTTAGATCAGTTTTGACAATTAAGTTGTTATTTGACTAAATAAAATCAAGTAAAGTCTAATTTTAGTAACGAAGAAATGAAGGCATCAATCTGAGTAACATTTCTTATTTAAAATAATAGATTCAAAGTACAAACTGCATTATTGATTCAGCAAGCCTGTAAAACAAATAGTATGATATGGTGATGGAAATATTGAAGCTTTGGATAAAATATTTAAAAGATTAAACCCGACTACGTAGAGTTTACAAAATAAATGTCTTGACATAATAAATAAATCTTGATTTATTTATTATGTCAAGACATAATAAATAAATCAAGATACGTAGAGAAGCAAGAATATACGTAAATAAATTCTGTTAAAATCATAACCCTTCTTTGCCGTAGTCGGGTAAAAAGCTTTGCTTACCGATCATTATCCACCTCTCGGCAAACAGCGAGCATAGCAGAACACACAAAACTATATCTATTCGCGGGTGATTCTGCCACTTGACGTGCCCAAGCTATTTCGATTTTACCTGCAAAAGAAACAATATTTATACACAACGAAGATGACATTGCAATTGTAAATATTTGCTTTGAATAACTAGAGTATTTGTTACCTCTCCGTGGATGGTTGAAGAATTCGCTGAGAAATTGTGGATTGTACGTATACTGTGATGGTATTGGTTGAAGGGGTGAGTAGAGTGCTTGTCTGAAAAAAAAAAAAAAAAGGTACGTGAGTGTCGTGGAACACTCGGTTGGAACGAAGTTTCAACTTTGACATTTGGCATTTGTCTAATAAATTTTATGTTGATGCTAGCAAGTCGGGTTAGAATCGAGACGATTTATAAATCCGATATTTTGGCTGAATATTCCCATGTTTCCTACTACGAGCTACATTGTATTCGGTCGATAAGATCAACCTATGAACTCAGTCCTAACTTAGGACCACGTATTCCACTCAATAATAGCAACTTCGGCTTTGTTTTTGTCGAACGAAACATTCGAATGTGCTATCCCAATTCACACCAAGCTGCAATCAAAAACGTTACTTTTGTTGTTCTAGAATGCTACATGTGCATTATGGTTTATAACAACCTACCTACTGATTTTAAACAATTAAATGTTCAGTAATAAAATTAAAAAATGGCTTATCGACAAATGTTTTTATTCCGTGAATGAATACTTAAATGGTTAGGGACATCAATTATATTTTTTTTTACTTATTATCATTTATCTTGACATTTAAAATTTGCATGCCTAATATTTTGGTAGGACACAGAATGGACAAATATAATTTTAAGATCTTATTGTACCACATGTGTTCGTGCAAATAAATTTCATTTTATTTCATTTCGAAGATAAATGGGCGATAAAAGGCCTTACTTGATCTTCGGGTAAGCGTTAGCGAAGGTGACGTCATGCGGCGCGAGGCAGAGGTGCGCGGCTGCCTTATACAAATCGTGTAATTGAGCGAGCACACATCGTTCTGCCGAGCCGCAGTCGCCAGGGTTCACTACGCACTTCACCAGCCGACATAGCTGCTCGAATACAGCGGACGTTTGTTCTACGCACACTGGGTAACAAAAGAAAATAAATGCATCAATCATCAAGCTACGTGGTGCGAGGTTCGCAGGACAAAATGATTGTATAAACGGCTAAAATTTTCATGTATTTACAAGAAATAGCAAAATTCTATATCTTAAAATTAATACGCTGGTGGAGGTGAGGATACTTGGCATTGGCAGAATTATACTGTTAATACAGTTTACAGTTAGTTGACATTAATAAAAAGAAGAAGAAGAAGATGGAATAAAGGGAGGAAGAAGGAATAAAGAGAAGAAGAAGAAGCCGGGGAGTGAAGTGAAACCAGAAGAAACCAAGAAGTGAAGTGAGAGAGAAGAAGAAGAAGAAGACTGAGCTAAGATGTTACTGATTGGGCGGTATAGTCCCTCAGCGACAAAGCCCTTTTCTTTTTTGTTCATATAAATAAAATAAATAAATAATCCAAAGCAATACTCACATAATAAACAGGAGTGATACCGCCTAAGCGCCCCGACGGTGTACAAAGCTAGAGCCGATGTATAAGCTCTTGGCGCGGCTAATCCACTGCTCGGTGCGCCTCTACTGATTAACGCCACTTCCACTTCCGATAGCTCTTTCAGAATCTGTAAAAACATGAATTTGAAGAACTCGAAAAAGACGTATCCACAAAGGAACTAGACTCACAACTTCCAGAAAATTATTTGATCTATGGCTCGTTATCGTATCTATGAAACGTAAAGTACCTATTTGCAGCAAGTTTCAGCCCCTCGCAATACTATTCTTAAAGCTCCGAAACATAATCCAAAGCAATCAATGATTCAAAAGTTGCCCCTTTGAAGGTGTAACATTTGACATTCTGCATTCGGTATTTATGATTTTTCGGAACTAGAAAAAAGCCATTGGAGGCGGCATTATCATCATAACTATGCAGACTCTATCTTGAGTCATTATAATCCATTTATGCCGTCTGTCTGCCGTCTATGCAGCGTACCATTCCATTCGTTGTTTCATGTGATATTCCTCTCAAACTATTGCAACTTCTGCAAAATGTGAGCATGTATCAAAAATATTATATGTTTGGGCACGCCTCTGAGAAGGGGTACCCCCCTTAGACATCTTCAAAGGATCTAGAATAAGTAACATAAAAAGATCTGAGAGAATGTCTACCGCGCCTTGGGGATACAGTCGTGAACTTGTTATGTTTTTTTTTTACTATTGCAATACTCACTTGTATACAAGTCTCTATAAGGCCATGCACATTGAGCGCTATTTCCATGAGATCCAATGCGAAAGCGACGTGTTCCGCCTGCGGTAGGTATGTTGTCGCACCCGCGGCGTAGGCAGCTAACGCTTCGCAAACCGCGCCGCCAACTGCCCAGGAAACTGCGCCTTGCTCGTACATTGACATCGCCTGAACAAATAGTAATGCAAATGTTCAAAGTGATCCCAGCGGTCCTACTGAATAAATGCTATTTGACTTTGACTTTGTTCTTTATGGATGGCCCCTTTTCTAAAAAAAATACTACTTGACATCTTTCTAGATGAATTATACAGGAGTAAGCATATCTTAAATGTATAGATCATTTAGTAGAGATGTTAATTTTCATTTGCATGGAGTTAGCCATGTGCAAAACATATCTCCTAATTGAAAAGATATATACATATCTTTTCACCGCTGGGAAGTATATCTATCTTTTAGTTCCGTAGTTCAGTCAAAGAAGTAGTCCAATTGAACTAATCACTCCGGATATACACATCGCTAATGGAGATGAGAGCTTGAATTTGAAAGATGACTAAGAAATACTGAGACGGTGAGAGAGATATACACAGTTGCAGATATGCATAAGACTATACCTGAAACTTGTGCGTAACAGCTTCGAAATTGAATTCACTCCGCGAATGCTTCTTTATTTTCCCTCCTTCCGCGACGTCGATGGAAAACTTTTTTGAAAACAGTTTGCAGATTTCTGTAATATAATAAGAGCGTTAAAATGTATAATTAAGCTAAAGTAAGCAAGACTATAATAGTCATAAAATTCATTAAAAAAATAAAGACAAAGGGACTTATTACAAGAAAATGAGCCGAGTTTAGACCAAGTCTAACTAAAAAACTGTCCATAGAAAAACGATCTTTAAATACTCGTACATAGAACGCTTTTTTGTGGTAACAGTTTTGTTTTGACATGTGTCAACATGGGGTTTACCCAAGGTTTTACGATTTTATAATAAGCAGCAGAGTTTCACATCACTCGTTGATATTCGTCTAAATACGCAGAGGCTGATGATTATAAGTTTAAATATTACGAAACCTTATATTCATACTAGCTGGTACCCGCGACTTCGTCAGCAAAATAACATACTTAATAAAAACAGAACTGAAAACTGCTGTTCAGAAGATTCTCTTCTGATACTTTTAAAAATAAAAATGCAATAATAGCGCCATCTCGACTTCAGCCATAGGACAGCAACGCCATCTAGTGGCCTTCAACTGGAACTTCATGATTAGTTTTGAAAAAAAAAAAGTAGCCTATGTCCGTCCCTGGGACATAATCTTTATCCATGTCATATTTCAGCATCATCTGTTCAGTGGTTTAGGCGTGAAAAGGTAACAAACAGACAGACAGACAGACACATTTTACTACATAATAGATGGCGCCACAGGAAAAATTAGATCGCGCTATCGTTGCGTTTTGGGGAACGTAACATATAAACTCGCTAATCCTCTACTTTTCAGTTCTATAATATTAGTATGGATGCTCACCCGCGCGTCTAGCGTAACTTTCTGTATCTTCTTTTCTTCCGTATTTTATTGTGTTGTATACAGCTGGCTAAGATAATTCGAATGTTTTAAACGAGATTCAATAAGGCGCGAGAATCATACTCGCATTTCTTGCGTTCATACGTCTTCAAAAACATTTACAATGTTTAGTAACACATTTTATTTGGAGTAACACAGTAAACTAAACACATAAATATGTATAGTGAACATAAAGAGGATAGCATTTACATCTATTTGGTTGAAATACCGTTTCAACAAAAAATCTACACACTGGCACAGACTAAAAATACCATTATGATGTTAGCATGGCACGTAGCATTTCGATGGCACCGAAGAATGTGCCATGAACACACCGCGGCAGATGGATATAAAATTAAACATGACCAAATGTTATATCCATCTGCGCGCGCGTTTTAGGCGGTCTATTGAGGCGAGCCGGTGAGATTCTACATACACACCTAGATGAAAAGAGAAATAAGCGATACAACATTGGTAAGTTAAGTTTAAACATGACGGTATTAGTACTAAGGTGGTTAATATGAACTGTTATTTATAGGCACTTTACGGCGACATAGACTTTAAACGCGACTTAATGTATCTGGAAATAAACATTGATATTGACCCCCCAACGTAGCTTGCAGCATTTACGGCATTTGCGTCTACAAATGTCGGTAAATGGTGCAAGCTACGTTGCCCCTCCCCCGACGCCATAATTTCTGAGCATCCATACTTCCATACTTATAAATTGAACAAAGTTAAGTAACGCTGGGCGCGGTCATAAAGATGATGGGTGACCGCCACTTTTTGCAATCTAGTTTTGGTTTATTTTTTGTTTCTACTTCAGCGGAGGTCGAGACACGATCATTTTGAGTTTTGAAAAGTTAATGGAGATTTTTGCTTATACTATTCGATTCTTTTTATAGGTTTTCAAGCACCTACTTATGTTATTTTGCTGACGAAGTCGCGGGTACCAGCTAGTGATTATTATAAGATTTATGTGATCGTAGTGTGTTACGGACTAAAGTTTTTTTTTTAATTATGATTCTAGGTAACCTTTGGTCATTTTCTTGACAGCATGTTTAGCATCATCCCTTGGCCGTCCCACACCATACAACAGTATATGCCGTTGGTTCGCATCATGCGGCGTATGTTCCGCCTCGGCCGGCGGCAACGGGAAATGCATTGTGTAGTGGTAGTGACGTGATACAGCTGCTGTTGTTACAGGCGCGCTGGTTGTTGAACTTGCTGTACGAATACCTGGGACAATATTTTATACTATAGATATCTTACGTTCATACTATTCAATTCAAAATGCTTCATGTTAGTTACAAAAGATCTTAAAAATATAGGTATTTCTCCTTATATCTCCACCAATTGGTGGATTTGATTAGGTCAATGGACCTATCATGCAGAATGTATTAATGCTCCAACGAATAACAGGTGAAAGTAGCCAGATATCCCTGAATTGATCGACCTGAGATTTAGGGAAGGTTGATATAGTATGTTACCTGGTACAGACATTGGTCCCATTGCCATGGACGGTATGCCTGGAATACCCATACTACTTGGTCCCATCATCGGTGAATTTACACTGAAAACAACGATTATAAATAAATATAAAAATTGTGCAGTAACTAAACCAACAAAGCAAATAAGAAACGTATTAACTTTTTTAAAATGAATAACGCGATGGGGGTTTAATATCGACAGGTTTGAGAAGTATAGTGGTGAGAGATTCCCAAAGATAGGAGATAAGATATCTTAGACATAGATAAGATACTTTCAAACCTCTGCCCAACAGTGGAACACAAATAGGTACATACTACTACTAAAAAACATAACCCTTTGACAATCGGGTAAAAAGTGTTAAGAATTTACCTATGCGAGGGTTCTCCAGGGTCCTTCGGACTGTCGGGAGCGTCCATTGAGTTCTGTTGATCCTCCTTGATGTGCTGCAGAAGCTTATCCAAATCATCATCTATCTTTGAATCGTCTAAATCCATCCTTACATTTTCCTAAAAAAAAAATCATCACTGTAGGATAAAACCTTAAAACCTATTACAATAACTATGATATTGCAAATGCATAACAAGAGAAAACTTCAATTTAGCGGCTGCAAGATTGAACCCTATTTTCATCTACATAAGATCTTGAATGGGCATATAGCAGCACCACTCAAGTGGGACTGGACGGGTTACGTAGCCGCGTTGACACGATCAGATACACTCTGACAGAGTGGACTCAGATGCCTACTAGGACGCTACTTGGGTCGTGGCAACCCCAATTCGAGCGCACTCTGATGACGGCGGCTCATCAGAGTTGACTAGGACCGTGTTCTACTCATCAGAGCTGGCTCGTACGAGCAGGCAAACAAAATGGCATCTGCATAGAACAATCAAAGATAAATAGTTCAAGTCAATCGGAGTACAAAGAAAATGATCAGAGTCAACTATGTTGGTGTCAACAGCTATCCTAGTACACTCATATGAAGCTTACTTTACACTTTTTTTACGAGTACATTCTGTCAGAGTATACTCTGATCGTGTCAACGCGGCTTAAGCCGCATGATCGAACGCCTTAACATCTCGACAGTCAGAGATCTTGAATGAGCTTACATTTTTTATTACTTTAAACAACTTAGGTCGAATGGTAAGATGCAGAACTGCTATTCAGCGCCGGAAAGGGTTAACTTCACTACTAAGAATCTTTGCTTCTGTACTTAAGCCCCAAGGTATAGTCTAAATCTTTCTGGAAAAATGTACTATCAAATGGTGAAAGATCTCAACCATTACACGGTAAGGTAGCACAATCTAAACAAATGTGCACTGCTCTCTTCATAATACAATATATTAGTGTATATTACCTCCATCTTTGGCTTGAGATCAATTCCAGCGAAGATATCGTCATCCATGTTGTGATTGGAGGCCGCGCTTGACGCAGGCGGCGCCACTGTATGCGTCCCGCCCGTTGACGCGGGCTCCGTTGGCGATATTAGATCTCCTAAATAAATAAACCATACATTACTAGCTGTGCTCCCGCAGTGTGACCCGCGGTCCCTCGGGATTTTTAATTTTCGGGATAAAAAGTAGCCTATGTCTTTCCCTGGGATACAATCGTTATCCATGCCAATATTCAGTGGTTTGGGCGTGAAAAGGTAACAAACAGACAGACAAGAGTTACTTTCACATGGAGTATGAATAACTCGGTTGAATATAGGTACAAGTATCACAGATTATGGCTGATAGTGTTTAAAAACTTAGAATAAGTAGAAAAAAATCGTGAGTCGTGGAACACTCGGTTGGAACGAAGTTTCAATTCTAACTTTGACATTTGCTTTGCGCACTACTATGCGGACTTTGCGCATTCTGCTGCGCACCACTTTGACCTATATATGTCATGTGTCATGACGGTAAAATCTAACACTTTTTATCTTCTAGCCCCATCCTCCGTATCGTCCGAAAAGGGACTTCGTTCCAAAATAAGTCAGAAACATCTCATCACCACACATCCATCCCAAACTTTTTTATTTTTAATATACGTAGGATTTAAAGCCCTTATATAGTTTTAAGTTACGGCTTCAAAAACTACATACCTCTAGATATGAGCGTGCACATGTAAGCGTCGTGAGAAAATACATCCCTTCGTATCAGCTCTCCGAATAAATGAACTAAATTCGCGAACTGCTGCCTATTTCCTGGCGAAGCATTTGGACTGTCATCTGCAAAGTATAATTAAATCAATATTTGTAGTGTCATTATAAATAAATAAATAATAAATAATGCTGGACATTTCACACAGCATCATCTGGCCCCAAACTAAGCAAAGCTTGTACTATGGTAACCAGATAACTGATATACTACTTATATACTTTTTGTTTGTAAATACATACATAGATACACCCAGACCCGAGACAAATATCTGTAGGTCATACAAACATTTGTCCCGCGGCGGGGATCGAACCCGCAACCTTCTGCGTCGCAGGCGGACCTTCGCCCACTGCGCCACAGACGTCGTCAGTCATTTGTTCACTTCAATGAAATATTTTTCATATGCTTTGAGGACTAGTATTCTAAGTAATGTTACGTAAAAATAACAAAGTCCTACCTAAACATGGTGCGTCGTGGTCTAAAAACCGTAAGAGTAGACTTTGGAAGATAGGCGGCCCGTTGTACATCCCTAAGCTGGAGCTAATAGACTCTTTGTCATCCGACCCTGTAAAATACATTTACATATTTAAAAAAAAACACGCCAGCGCCTTATTTTTATAATCTGTTTAGTATTTTATGTGTATATATATTTTTAAGTTTTGTGAATTCCATTATTAAGAATCTTCATAGCAGTGATGTAAACATTGAAAATTGTAACAAATCTGGTAGAATTTAAAAGTGAAACATCATAGTTTGGTGAACACTGAACATTACGTGAGTAACAACCCTAGACAAACTCAGCAATCAGCTGATCTCCAATGTTTACAAAAATTCCATATTGAGTTTGGCTAGAGTATAGTACGAGTAACAAATACCTGCGGCGTGGTGGTCATGCTGCAGATGATGTTGCCGCATATCGAGTAAAGCGGCGGCTGCGAGTGCGCGGTGCTCGCCCCACCGCGCGCCGCACACCGCCCACTCGCACAGTACCCGGACCACTGCATACGAACACGCCCATTCCTGATAATATAAGGAAATTGTACTACTGAAGCCATGTATTCACTGAGAAACATGTTTCACATACAAAGTTTCGGATACAAAACGTAGATGTTTACAGAAACAAATGTTTCGGAGGCTTGGCCGTCCACAGTCCACACACTCAGATGTTTCACAGCGACCGCGAGTTGCACAATCCCTGTTATAATGCTTCTTTTTTTTAATAATTGTAAAATGTAATTGATTTTGACATTCCAAACTACCGCCAACTGTGTGTTTATAAACAAAAGAAACACACTGCTGTTGCGAAATTGATTTGTTTCGGTGCTTTCCACTTCCATCGGGGAGCACAGAAACATTCTAGAAACACTTGTCGAAGTGTTTACCTCAACAATTTAAAAGTGTCCGAGACAATTTATCTTGTTTCAGAATCACGTTGATTTTGTTTCTGAAACCGTGTTTTTAACAAATGTTTTTCAGTGAATACATGCTTTATCGTGAATTCCTGTTCTTAAATTATACTAGACATTTTACACAGCATCATTGGTCCCAATATAAGCTGGCCGATTGGACACGAGCCTAACTTAATCCTGCTTGCGGCTCCTTTGCATGATTTAATGTGTAAACGTAGCATTATAAATGCAGTTCGGAAGGATGGATGTTTACTCAATTAAATTAATCAAGTCACCAGAACGGCTAAACAGATCTAGAATAAAGACACAGAGATAGATTATAGTCTGGAACAGCTCTTAGGCTAATCTGTATTATAGATTCGTTTTTGTCTTTCCCAAGGGCAAATAGAGAACGACATTGTTTTTATGCACAATGTTAGCTTAGTTGGAGAATGACAGAGAATACATTTTATCCCAAACGCACGGTTTCTATGGGATATTTCATCAAAATTTCCACGCCAACTCGCCAACGCAGTCGAGGGAAGTAGTAGTGCTATACTATCAATAAGACAAAATGTTATCGAAAAGAGTGTTTTGCAGGTGCTTACCGGATCTTTGGCATCGAGATTCTCCTTGTTAGGCGGCGAACAATTTGCGAACACTTCTTTATACAGCGCATCTAGATTGTTGTTTGGATCGACGCGATCGAAGCAATGCCTGTCCAGGGCCTCCAATACTGCTAATACTCTTGCTGTTGACAAACAAAACGTATTGACGTCGTATTTCCTGTGGGCCAAGCTGATTAAGCAGAGAGGATGGTTTAGGTGCTGGGCAAGCCTATTCCATCTCAAACAATGTCCCAGGCACTACAGCGTCCCGTAAAGTGTAGGCATACGTTGCCTCCTGACACTGTATAAATCATCTAATACCTACATATAGATGTAAAGGCCTAAGTGACAAACAAGAAAAAAAAATGAGATACAAAAGAATTGCATTATTTTAAATCGAATTATGCGTCATGGATTTGTCTAAAATACACTAAAATAAAAGCGATTCATTTATAAGATAAACCTTGTGAACTAGTCTGCCATTTATCAGTGCACCATTTGCTTTCAGCCTTTTTACTTCTGGCAGCGATTTCTTGTTCTGCTTCATACACCTTGAACAAAAATTAATCATAGAGAAAACCAGACAAAAAACTAATATGGGAAGAAACATAAATCTATAAATCAACTGCACTATACGTTGATTCTACAGAGATTCGTGGTCTCTGCTTACACCTACGGGAAAGAGGCGTGATTTTATGTATGTATGTATACGTGGATTATAATAATGAAAAGCTGTTACAGATTGAGTAGAAAAACATTCAATCATTTTCCCACATTTTGCAGAAGAGGACCGCTTTGAGACAATTTTGTTTAGAGATTCTACTCGTATTCCTTTTATAATAAGCTATACCCTTACCATCCGTCTGTGTTGTTCAGTAGCAGAGGATTCCATATGAGGCATTGGCAATGCTGAAGGTGGCAAAGGCAGTAAATCCAATGGCGAGCCTTGTAACGATGACCCGCACCCCGACCAAACCATGGCCGTTGGACATTCTATACAGATTATCTGTGAAGAACATTACGTGTATACTCTATGGCCCTTATTAATAAACCTGGTGTAAAGTTACGCTAGGTCTAAACTCCAAAAATTTTATGGTTATTCCTAAGTTACACCCGGCGTAACTTTACACCACGTTTCATAATAAGGGCCTATGGTTATAAGTTGAATCATCAGAGATATCAAATCAAAATAGGAATATAAGCTTACAAGCTTTACAAGTGAGCTCCTATTTTATAGGGCTTCTTTACAAGAAATAATAAAATAGGACAATCGATCGATTCATGAGAGCTATGGGTTATTCATAATGGAGTACCAATACGCCTTACTTTGTCAAATTAGGTATTACAGCTCAATTCTGTGCAAAACTGGCTTGTATTGAGTGAGCTGCATGATTCGAATGCTGCACCAATCTCACGCTGAGTGGTGGCCAATTTTGTGTGTAATTGTAATTAGTATACTTACTTAGTTCTTAAATTTAATGAAAGAATTTTGTACCACGAAATAAACGTTTTTCTATTTCTATTTCTATAGGGTCTTTCATTTTAAACTACACAAACTGGCAGGGCCTCATTTTTGGGTTGTAAAAAGACGTTTGACAGTATCAATTTCATTCCTAACCCCATTTAAGTTTTCACTTCAACATTTATAATTTAATGATTTTTTAGAATTGTTGCATAATGATTTTCAAAGAGAACAGACGTTCCACCAATCGCAGCGCAGCTACATCACTCATGGGCTAAGTTATACAAGAAGCAACATTCAATTGAAAGGATAGTCTATCGATTTTCTCGGGATTTTCATAAAAAAAACAAAAAAAAAAACATTACATAAATATTTTTTGACGTGACAACGTCTTATAATTCGATAGAGTCGGCTGCACGCACGAAAAAACATGACGTCATGCGGCGTTACCTCGCTCTGAGGCGTTCCATGTAAGGCAATGTGAAGTGCAAGCGAGAGCGCGGAACGAGCGACAAAGAAGCACAATCGGCCTTTGCGTTGTCACGTTCAACTATCGTCAGTAAACCGACTTTACAGACAACCAATTTTTTTATTTATTTTTTGAACTCAATTCCTGAATTAACTTAGTATGAAATTAAAGACCCTATATAAGAGTTTATATTAACCCCCCTATAGTTTATCTAACCTGTAGTATCGTCGACAGCTGAATGATCACGTCACGATGGTAAGCGCAGCTCAGTATTTCGCCAAAACCAGACTGAACCGGATTCAAGGACGCGCTCAAAACCGTCTGCAGATTAGTCTTTGAATCCCTAGGGGGTGATGCATTGGGCTCTTCCTTCACTTCCATAGGTTGTTGGGAGTTAGGAGTACCTATGGAATGGTTGGGATTTGGCGTACCTAGGGAATGGTTAGGATTGGGAGTACCTAAAGAGTGGTTTGGGTTGGGTGTGCGCGGGTTTTGGTCGGCGGGCGTGGTTGAGCGTTTGATTTGGGATATGTTCGGTTTTATGTCTGGTCCGTTTGCGGGGTCTGGTGCTGGCGACATCGGTACTGTTGTTTCTGTTGAAGATATATTTATTTTGTAGTTATTTGTGTTATTCTATCATTTCAAAAGACTCCATTACTCATATTCCCCTGTAAAATTAGTAAGACCTTATAAAACTATGTTTTTACTGTCACGCTAATGTCCATGCGAAGATATTTTGAAGTTGCGATAAATAAATCAATAGTTTATCAAGGACTATGCAAAAAGTTACACATTTTACGAAATGCACGAACTAAGAACAAGATTATTGTTTTTAATTAATAGTAGATTGTATAATAAGGGAGTAAAATAATATTTTTACGGCGAGGGCGCTTTTTTGAATACAGAGCGAAGTGAGGGATTCTAGAGTAGAATCACGCGGGCGCAAAATATATTTTTGGTTCGGGCGACGTACTTGCAATCCCTCGCTACGTTCAGAATTCTACTAAAGAATCCCTTACTTCGCTCTGGATTCAAAAAAGCACCCTCGCCGTAAAAATATTATTTTTCTCACTTATGATACAATTTACTATTTCACGTAGGAACGTATCCCTGACACATAGAACTTTTATCTTGTGATAATACTAAAAGATACGACTTAAAAAAAAAATTATTTTGTCTATTTCCTTTTCAATAATTTCAGAAATTAACATGAAAGAGCCTTGTCACGGAACCGTTTATATGTGAAAAATACTCTAAATTAGAAAACTCACCATCAATTCTTTCAAGTTTTACAAAAGTGGCTGGCTGATTGAGCGTTCGTAGCGTAGAATCAGAAAGCACTGAACAAATTGCCGCTGCTTTCTTCGCACATGTAGTCGCTAATCTTCTTGATAGACCTTCACAACAGACGAACTCGCAAATGTGCTGTAGAGCCAACGGTAGAAATAATCTAAAACAAAAAAAAAATATCCAAAAAGATTGGGCTCGTCCGGGATTTGAACCCGGGACCTCTCGCACCCTAAGCGAAAATCATACCCCTAGACCAACGAGCCGGTTGACAACTAAGCTGAAATTAACGATTTGAAGTTTTTTTGATGTTACGCGATAAAATGATGCTAGGTTTTTATCATAAACACTTACTTCAGTAACCCATCATCAGGTGTCCTCTTGTCCAGCAGTTCAATAATCCAAGTGAGGAAGTCATGTCTGTCAAGCAAACCTTCATCCAGCATATACTTTGCGAGACGGCAGCAATAGTTCCAAAGCTTCAATGCTTGTCGCCAGTCTGTGCTTTCAGTGCTTAAAACTAAAAATAAAATGGTTTTATTTTAAGTACCACTAGCATGAAACTTGGTCTCATGTATAGAAGCTTTTGTTTTTTTTTGCAGCAAAGTACTTTCCAAATATAGTGCATTATGTATGTATACCATAAACACATTAAACGATATTAAGCCCCGTTACTCAAACTACACTCTCATAGATAGAAGACAACCTCTGTGGCGCAGTGGGTGAAAGGCAGCTTGGGACACAGAAGGTTACGGGTTCGATCACCGCCGCGGGATAAATGTTTGTCATACAAATATTTATCTCGGGTCTGGGTGTTTCTATGTATAATAAGTATGTATTAACAAACAAAAAAGTATTTAAGTAGTATATCAGTCACCAGGTTCTCATAGTACAAGCTTTGCTTAGTTTAGGACTAGATAACGCTGTGTGAAATGTCCAGCATTATTATATTATTAAAGATAATTCATTATTAATACTTACTGCTAGAACTTCCAGGAGAGTTCATAGATGCAGGTACTGTGTTGTTAGGAGTGGAGCCACCGGGTGGATTACTGGATGAAGTGTGGTTTGGTGTGCCTTGTCCTGTGCACAATAAAGTTCAATAAGAATTTGCAATGTTACAGTGGCCATAAGGCTACTAGACATTATGCCATGCACTTAGGCCTTTACATCATTACAATGATTTTTACAGAATCAGGGGGGCAACCTATAAAACATTAAATGGGATGCTGTAGTCCCTGGGACATTGAGATGGAATAAGTTTGCCACATACAAAGATCATAGACATATTTTTTGTAGCTATTCCAGCTATACACAACAAAAAGAAGAAAAACCAATGAAAAAATGTATATAAATATAAATGTCAGCCAGTGGATTAAATGATTTTTTATTTATATAACTTTTTAAGCTATCACGGTTATCAACACTATTAACAAAATTGAATGGTAAATATTCTGTTAATAGTGTTAATAGTTTTAATTTATATTTTCAACACACTTGCTCATAAAGTGGCTCTATGGTCACCGCAATTAGGCACATAATGACACCCATAATCAAACTGTGACTTTTTCATTACTATAACTCACTAGTGAGTAATAGAATTTTTTTTTAATTTTATTGGTTGAGTTGCTTTGTTCTTTAAAAAGTTTTTATTCAGAAAAAAGATCGTGTTCAATAGAACAAATAAATTAATGTTCCTATTGCTTGCTCATTTCATGCAACTTCTAATTTAAATAGATAATTTTAACTCGTACGTGTTTAATAAATAAAACTTTCACTCAAATATAACTTTTGTTTTCTCTATAATAAAAGAAAACTTTAAATTCCCCATTTTGTCCGTGGCAGAATAGGCCGCAAACCCTATGCGCGGCGCGGAAATATAGTCTGTGGCCGATCGCAATGCGCGCGCATAGGAAAACTGATTAATTTTTCCCGCAATAGCGAAACATTTTTCACAACTCGTTTTCACTGTTGAAAATGAGTTTTTATTGTTATTTTATTCACAAGTGTGTTGAAAAACGTCGTATGATACACGTGTGTATTGATGATTACCATCCTCTGTTCTGTTATGAGCCTCGCCTAACGGCTCGGCTCATAAAAACACCTCGGCGGTAATCACCAATGTTACACACTAGTACCATAATGTACTATTATTTATGTATAACATACCTGACTGTGATGGAGGAGTCTTGTCGGATACATTGCCTGGAGCGCCACTCAGATAGTGTTCTGATAGCTTTGGTATTTGGTCCTTTAAGAACTTTATTAGAGTTGATGACCATTCTGCAATTAAATGTATAATTAGTTTTAAATAATAAAAAAAAAAAAAAAAACTCCACTATATGAAGGTTCAGTAGTTTTGGAGAGTACATCTGACATCCAAACAACAACTTTACTTATTTGGGTGGATCAACTTTTTAGTGTAAAATCTTGTCCCCGACGTAAAAAAAATCGTAAAAGGTGCTGAGTTAGATTAATTGTCGGTTTTAACATTAATTAATAAAATCAGATCCTTTACCATTACGCTTGTTCATCAATATTTTAAAAATATTTAGTCAATTATATTTAAAATTATCGTGACCCAGTGGACGAAAATTGGTTTTCATACAAATTTCACTTGTCCCCAGCGCAAATCACGCACATAATGTAACGCTGCTGTGTAAAATTTTTCCTTGACTTGTCTTTATATTTTCTATCTACATTGTTCCTTGATGTACCAGCATTCTAAAATACTGATTTGCGAAACAAAATATTGCATTTTTCAATGAAAAAACACGGTTTGAAATGTTGTCCCCGACTTTTACCCAATTCGCGTTGTCAACTGGGTAACGACAAAAAAGTATTACAAAGTGTAAGTAATATAGACAGTTATTGGCTAGGCTAATAGAAAACTCATCTGCATGTCGTAAAATAAAGATTGCTGACCCTTGGCCATTATGTGGACTCTGCCATTACGTCTGTAGTTCGCAGCGGGACTGGGTGTCATTGTTTTTTATCCGCTGACTCACGACGAAATTTCTTACAAGTAAACTGCTTCTCAAAGTAATTTTGTTATTATGTTTTGACATTTGATTCTGAAATGCTTTGCATCCACGTATTTTTTTACTTTCATTAAATTCGTTGAAGAAAAAGAGTTAAAAACCTTAGTTTGTATCCTGAGTCACCGTTCCACTGGCTCACAAAAACTGTGACCCAAGAGACAATTTTTAGTGACCCAAGAGACATTCTGCATAAAAGTTATCATAATTTATACAATAAACAATTTGGTGAGTGATAAACGGATTAAATACATAAAGATTCATTGCACATTTTTAGTTTCTAATAGAAAACACTCAGATTTAAGTTTAAAATAGCTTTAAGTATGAATTAAGAATACAAGTCAGTTGTGAGGTCGATACAATACACCACACTTCATTCGATTCTGCTTTTACACATTCCATTTATCTTTTCTTTGATCTATTTTTACCCACATTCAATGTCGGCGACGGAGAAGAGTCAAGAGGTCAACTGGCTCGAATATGCATGGCCTTCGTAGATTACGAAAAAAAACCTTTGAAAGCAAGAAATCTCTCTCCATCGCTGTAAGATCCATTTTAACTATATGGATTTACTGCGGATGATGTATACCACCATAAATGTGCGGTAAAGAGGAAAACCTTATCACCAAAGCTTTTTACGGGTGTCCTAGAAGATGTCGTAAAAACTCTTGAATTAGACAGCTCGGGAATAAAAGTCTGCCTGTAGGTAGGTGTATTCCTGTAGCACCTTAGGTTTGTAGACGATTTGTTGAACAAAAAAAAAGATGCTTCGAAAGCTTCGGGCCTACTTTTAGAGATGCGTGATCCTGATCACTCATCTTTAAGTAGTTTACTTTTTACCTCAAAAGTAGGCCTGAAGATGATGAAGATGGTTCCAAACATTGCATTGGAAACAAGCTCTGCCAATGTGTTCTACCAACTGCCATCATGGTGCTAACTACCATCATGGTGCATTGATGCTCACGAAGGAGACTGTGCTCTCTTGAGAGTCGCACTGAGAGCTATAAAGCGAGCAATGCTCGGTATCACTTACAAGATTGTCCCCAATACCGAAATTCCCGAATGAACAAGCTAAAATTGTAAGATGCACAAGCGGTTATTGGGGCTCAAATAATATTGGTTGGGCAGGACTAGCCAGGCGGCTGTAGTAAAGTAGTAATTCAGTCCACTAACTATGAAATTATGGTGCCGAGACATGGGCGCTCACGAAGGAGACTGCGCAAGATCAGAGTCGCACCCCTGTGCGACTCTGATCTTGTGCCGTCTCCTTCGCATGGAATAAGCAATGCTCGGTATTACACTAGAGATTTATTATTAGATCTACCCAGTCCTCGATGCCGAAACACTCACACAAGTGGTTAGTGGGGCTCAAATGGAGTTGGTTGGGCAGGACAAGTGGTCAGGTGCGGTGATGACAGGATCAAAGTTGTAAATGAGTGGTGTCCCAGAGGTGGTAAATAGAGTGATGGTCGTCATCACAGAAAAAAAGGATCGACGGCATCGCAAAGTCTGTAGAATATAATACAAGGGCAAGATTACCATACCACAGGACAAAGACGAATGACAAAAGTGAAGAAAGGCCTGTACCCCCTGGCATAGCTGGCCAGACTGACCACAGCTGGCCCAGCCTTTCTCATCCCACGGAATAAAATTTTGATGATTATTTTGATGAATCTACAGGTAGTAAAATTATTTTTTTTTGGCCATATGTTGAAAGATATCTTCAGTCGGTAAGTTAGTGAAAAAACTACGCTCAAGGCGAGCCGCGGTCCAATGCGCTAGAGCCTAGAAAATAGATTTCATCTACAAAAAGCTTTTTAGGTCTTCTATTAAGCGAGATTTATGTTATTAGAGATATAGGACTGGTTTGCTACGCAGATGACTGTTTAAATAAACGAAAACCCTCATTTTCATAGAATGTTATCATTAATTTTAGAGAAATATGTAATAATTGTTAGGTTAGGGTTTATTTTCTATGATAACTTTAAAAAGTAAACTGGTTGTCACATTTAGGAGATGTTTTTGTACCTTGTATAGTTTTTTATAATGTAATTTGCCTATGGCATAGTACCATATATGTCTCTGGAGTCACCATTATGTCTCCGGGCTCACGTAGTTGTCCCCAAAAATTTGGACACTGATAGCAGGATTATTAAAAAAGTAAAGGTTATTATACAAAATGTTGTATGACAAATGTTTGAAGAATAACCTACAATAGTCATGTAAAAAGTGCATCTTTCTGGCGTTTCTAGAAACAGAATTAGAAGAAAAGTAAATAAAATTTCTTTCATTTAGTGACCCCAGAGACACAATGAGGTATATTTTCAAAAAATTGAGACACTTTATTTAAATTTTGATTATGCCAGATTGATTTAATTGAATAATAGTTCACATTGAAACAGATTTACTTATTAAAATATAGTTTTTTATGAACTTTTTACCATAATACGTCATTGTGAGTTAGGCGACACTTTTGGGAGCCACTTTTGGAATAAAGGTATAAAAATCCATGAAAACGACAAAATTTTTTGGTGCTCGTAGTAGATTTATAAACTACAGAAATTTATTTAGCAATATTAGGTGAAATTATAGCAATATTTCAACATTTATTTTTTTACACAAAAAGTTGATTCATGACAGAAAAAAGTTGATCCGCCCATTTACAATATTGATGTTCAATATAATCCTACATGGAAATTGTTATACAAATTGTTTGTCAGAGAAACAGACTCACTCTCATGAAAGAAAGCCTTTGAGGCACACTTAAAATCCTTTCACCGGACTGGTTCAAAAGAACTGGTAACACAACAAGAAGAAAACTCTCATGCAGATACTTTAAATTATACCTGTAGTTGGATCTGGTAGTTGCCTCTTCTTCATCTTAGCTTCTGAAACAGCAACAGTGTAAGCTGAACTTAACTTGATGAACCATGCTGCCCGAGGCATGGACACTTGGAACTCCGTCAATGTAATAAATATCTCTTCTTTTTTGTTGAAGTTGGGCGCTTTTTTTGCCAGTAAAGACAGAGGTTTGTTTCCTGTAAATAATAAGTCTTTTATTAAACAACTTAGTCCTTTTCACATAGGAACTGTTCTGTGACAAGGCTCTTTTATGTTAATTTCTAGATTTTATTTATTTCAAAATTTTTCATAATTGTACAGAGTGAAACGTAAAAGTTCGATGTGTCAGAAACATTTCTACATGAAAAATATTATAATGATAAGTTTATAGGTAATAGTAATGTCAAGTTTAATAGGTAATCAGATGAGTGAACATTTTTGCATTGTTGTTTAGTTTTAAAGTTAGATTTCAACTTTATTTAGATACTAGCTGCGCTCCCACAGTACCCACAATCCCTCAGGATTTTTTCATTTTTTCGGGATAAAAGGTAGCCTATTGTTAGGAAATGAGCTAAAAGATTAATGTCCAATCCAATTGATGTAAAGTAACTCTATGGTGCAAGCCTACGTTGCGTTGGTTGGTAGAATTGATTTATTATTTTTTAATGTTGGCACCTACTGACAAAACGAATGTAAGAAAATAATTATGTAAAAAAAAAACCACGTGTGTGGTGTGTGTTCCAAAAAACCCGTGAAGAAAATAGCATCAAGAAAAGGCCTGGTATTTCTATTATATCTCCCAACCCAACCTGCAGATAGACAAACAAATAGTATTGGGAAACCCCCATACGATTATACCTATGTCCTTCCCTGGGATACAACCTTTAACTATGCCAAATTTCAGCTTAATCTGTTCAGCGGTTTACAGACAGACAGAGTTACTTTCACATTTATAATATTAGTATGGATAGTTCCATTCAGCTCCAATGATCTGTTAATTGAAAAATGAGTTGAGCAGCATTTGAAATGTGATATCATGTTTTAAAATGTTGTTACCTGCTAAATCTTTGAACCAAGCCTCAATCTGTGGCTTAGTTCTAACAGTGGCCGGCCAGAAGTTGTCTTTGGGGTTTACTTGTTGCCTTTTCCTACCACAGTCGGGCAATGTGTTCAGTTCTTCTTTTTTCGAAAGTATACCAGAAAAGAATTGTCCAATCTATAGAATAAAATGGTCAGAGATGATGTGGCACATAGTGATACATGTAAAATAAAATGAGGTCAATTCACTGTTAATATTGTGTGAGACATGATTGAAGAAATCTAATTTCCTATAAACATTTCAGTATCAATGGTAAACTGGGTGTAGGTCTCAAAGAAATCCAAAGAATAGGAAAGTGTAAAACAAAGGATTTCAGGTTTTTCCATTTGGGAGAGCTGATGCAGTTTACTTACTTTTGCTGCAGAGTAGTTGCAATTCCTAGCTGTTCCAAACTCATCGCCAGAGTGAGGTGTCGTAGAGAAGCCCTGTTTTACGTTAGTTGATGTGAGCTCATCCTCTTTCTGGCGCGGCTCTTGTGGGTAAACATCCGGGGGACCTAGTCTAGGCCTCTTCAGAGGACGTTTTTCGTACATGATCCCCATGATTTCGGGATGATAAATATCTGTTACGACAAACAAAACGTATGAAATGTTTTAGTTTGGGCAGTGCCATTCTAAATGGCATACATTTAGTCTAAATAGCATTGGGTAGGGTTCTTACCTCTCATTTACACGCTGCAGGTTTACAGCATCATTATAGTACACAATAACTTAGAATAAGTAGTAGAAAACAATAACTTTGCTAAAAAATTAAATTACAAAAATATCAAACGAAGCAAGAAAAAGAAATACTGAATGAAATTGAACGGGTGAGTGAACGACATCATTGATTTTTGTCAGATTCACAGATAAGAAAAAATAGAGACGGGCTGAAATTGTGTGTGCGTGCTTTCGACACATACCGGTTTATAGCTATCGGTTCTAATCGGACCCACAACATAATATCTGAACCGGTGGCCATAAGAAGAACTAACGAATTGATCAGTTTGTGTTGTCACTGCTGTACTGTCTGACTGACAGTGACAACTGACTGAACTGAAAATGAATGTACGTACAATCAATTGTACTGTAGTATAGTACATCTTGTTTACAAATACAAGGCGCGGTGATTGCTATTATTTTTCGGCTCTCTCTGTCCACAGCTCTGTCTGTGTTTGTAGCTAAACTACTGGGCAGAAAAAGTTAAAATGCCTCCGAAAAAGCAACCAGAAAAGGGAAAAGGCGGTGGAAATTCTAAATCAGCAGGAAAAACCAGTGATGCAAAGGGTGAGGTTATGTTGATGTTGATGAGATGAATTGATAGAGAAAACCTTTTCGCAGAAACTAACAATAAATACTTTTTGAATTTAGAATCTGCGAGCAAAGAGAAGAAAGGAGGGACAGCTGTCAAGGTCCGTCACATATTGTGCGAGAAACAATCAAAGAGTTTGGAGGCGTTGGAAAAATTAAAAGCTGGTCAAAAATTCCCTGATGTAGCAGCAGCTTACAGTGAGGATAAGGCGCGGTCAGGAGGGGATTTGGGCTGGATGACCCGTGGCTCCATGGTTGGACCATTCCAGGATGCAGCATTCGCCTTGCCCATTTCATCAATTACAAACCCCGTTTACACAGATCCTCCAATAAAAACTAAATTCGGTTACCACATAATTATGGTAGAAGGCAAAAAATGAGGGCGATGGTGTTTGAGTTTGAGTACTTCTGGGCGATACTTCTACTGTTCATTATGGAGCGTATCTGCTGTTTGCAAGAGCAGTTCGACAAGGATTTCTGTAACTTACCTGACCCCGAGAGATCCATTGAATCTCTCAGTGTGGATATGGAGGATTTTGCCAATCGAGAGTATGCATGTTACCTATTATTCCTGACATACTGGACGTACATCATACACCTGCATCTATTATCCATTTTACACAAATGTTGTTTCAGTCATGGCCTAAAACTCAGTTTCCTCCGGCTGTGCCGCCTCACCCACATAACTATGCTGCTGTCTCTCGTCTACTTCTGCAACCTCTGCATATGGTTTGTGTTGACTAAGAAAGTCTCGCCCAGGACTATAAGGTATCAGTTCAAGGTATCTATACCATAATACCTACTACACCAGGATAGTACACTTTTATACTCTTAAACTATTTGTAAATAACTTCAAATTATTAAATAATAAATAAAGTATGAATAATTTATCCAAATGGCATTTTCAGGCATTTTAAAAGTATGTCTTTGAAACTATTAGTAAGGGAAGGGTAATTTCTTAGGAAAAGCAGCAGGGTAAATAATACAACAGTCTTTATTGACAAATCAAAATTACATTACTGCATTTAGCAAACTGGAAACAACAGTAAATTAAGGACTGTAATAAATACTTGAGGTACATACATAAGATAAACTAGTTGGTTTTTCGAACTTTCCAAATAGCTTTTGGCAGTGTTTGTTACTGGTAAATATTTGGATGTAGCATCTACTACACTTATCTTAATTATTCCGTAAAATGGTAATTCACGGTACAAATAGTGGGTAAAAGCAACCATTACTAATTATCAGTAGGTTTTGTAAGAGCTTTTCAATGCTCATTCGAAAAGAAATGCGCAACAAATTTGCAACAAGCATGACCCACTATTTGTAGCTCATTACCACATCCTAAGGTTTCATAAATAGTTTTGCTAAAGTAGATAAGTTTAAACTCTGAGGTTGGGGTTTGTGTATCGGACGTATTTGAGAAGGGCGTCATTTTCTTCGCACACGAAGGGCTTGCGGTGATGGCAAGCTACGTCGTGCCAGTGGACACCGTCGCTGTAGAAGTTGTTCAGAATAGCCACGCAGTGCTCAGCGGATCCGCCCTGGTGCAACTCCTGATAAAAAAAAGATAATCATTATGATCAAAATGCATTAAAATATTCTTATTTTACCTCATTACGAAAGCAGAAGTACCGCTTTACGGTCGAAGAAACACCACCATTAACCCACATCGCGCCATTCAAGCAAGATCATCAATCATCTGTTGAAGAGGCACTCCAAGCCTACTGAAACTAATTACCATAATGGACGGATATGCGCATTTTATCAAAACTGCCAAAGTGCCGACCTTGTCCCTCATACCAACACATCTATGAAACAGCATGAATGCAGTAATGTCATCGCTCTTAGCATCTATTAAGTTGTTACGTCGCTAACCGCATGCATCATACGAGGCCTTGACTTGAACGCAAAAGGAGTGTGCATATACGGATTCTGAAGGTGGTAACGAGACGTGACCGCGAAAAGTTACGTTATGTGTTAGAATACAGGGAAAGTTTCGAACAACAACCGGTGACACGCGCCGAATAAAGATGAGCTCTTGTTGTACTCACTGGCTGTTTGTAGAAAGTGTTATGCGACATGAATGCGGGTACGCCCTTCGGCGAATATTTCGCAGGCCCATAAATATTCAAGTGTCGCTTTCGTTTTCATTGCGTGACATCCTCGGATGCTCCACGCGGTGCTGGTTTATGACAAACATTACTTAACTTCGCGGAATTGGCACCGTTGCATCACGCTGTATGACCGATTTCGTAATGTTATGCTTTCTTGTCGCCGCCTATTGTGCGTTCCCGACTGCGAACGTAGGAAAAGTCACGTCACCCCGTTCCAAACGCGATCATGTGAATATACCAACCTAGCACAATGCATTGAGAGCCTACATAACAGCGTTCTTCACAACTTACCCTGTTGTCAGGCTGAGGTTTGCCGATACCGCCGCCCTCGGACCAGTCGTTTTGCTGGCGGTTGGTGGTGGGCGCCAGTTTCTGCAGTTCAGCGGTCCAGAACCATCCGTTTACTTCGTTGGGGAGCAGGTCAGGGCGGTTGCAGCCCTTGAAGTCACAAAGGCGGCCCGATGTCCAGATGTATTTCACCTAAAAATTGACGAATATTAGGTACAATTCTGGTTTTCTGTTCAAAAGAGTCGCTCGGTCGTAATGGTGCTGATTCCACTAATAATCTAGCTAATTTTATCTAAAGAAAACAACAATGCAAGGTGCTTGAACACCATTAGTTAGCCGAACATCGCAGCGGTTCACACAATCACAAAGGCGTGAAGATGGGATGATAAGAAGGTTAATACTGCGATTTGTCACAATTAAAAGCCCTATCATGTATTTCAATACGCAGTAATTGTTCACTTAGCTTAGACACTTCATAATGGTGCTAGCCAGATCATTGTCCGTTTTGGCATCGGGACAATGTTAACAAGTATATGGATGGAGGCCATTTGAAACGAATTGTTATTCAACAGTGATATCGATGAAACAATGGTTGGAAAGGTGGAGCTGCCAATACAGATTATTACCATTCTGGCACTTGCATATGAATGCAGAAGGTGCAAAAGAAAGTTAATTCAGTGTTGCATTCAGATCATAAATAATATCCAAAACACATTTCGGCAGATTGCTATGTAAATTTTAATGGGATAGGAGATTTTGATCGGGTCATGACTACCTAGGTACCTACTACTGGTCCTACTACTCTTAATATGTTGAATGTGTTCGTGCATTATCATAGTCTGGTATTTTCTTTGTGAAAAACAGAACAAGCCTATTATCTGTTACAAACAAGATTTACGCAGATATCGCTAATTTCGATCATTGTGTTCATTTCTCACGTTATGCGAATGTTTCACGGCGGCAGTGAAACTAGAGAAAAATTGATGACTTGTTCCATTGTTCCCGGAACCTTTTCTTCTGCATGCGACAGGTCTGATTGTCGAATCGTTGTTAGTGATTAATATTGTTTAGTTCAGTCGATGTTATTTTCACCAAGATTGATGCCTCGATCCCTTTTATACAGAGATGTTAACTTAAAATAATCAACTTGTGTTGTTGTATTATGTAGGTATATCTTGTACTATGAGGAAAATTGCTCAGGTATAGATTAGCTAGATGATTCAGAAACCTGTTTCCATATCAATAAGTATGTAATTTTCGGCATAAGAATTGGTAGGTAAGTAAAAATGAAAATCTTCGATTCAATCTTAATTAAAACACTACCAAATAATCATCTTTTTTAGCTGTTGTGGTTTCTTAATCGATACTTACCAGAAGTCATCTGCATAATAAAGCTTTGCATTGTTTCCAAACACGTTTAAATTTGCATCGAACTTAACCTTATGCAAGTATTTAAATTCAATTGTGTCTGGTGTTATGTTACTCATTATTTTTCAAAAAAAAATTAAATTATCATGTGACATTTCGGATTTAACAAAAATATAATTTCAAAACACTGCTTTAAGATTCCTATCATCCTGATTAATATCGAAGTTCAAAAGTGCACTGCAAATTAAAACTTTTTATTTATTAGTTCCTCCAAACAGCTAATTGTCAGCAGATCCGAAGAGTAGAGTTTTCTCACCTTGTCTTGCACGATGCGTGCCTTCACCCACTCGTTCTCGTCGCTGGTCTCCAAAGAGACGAGGTCCATGCATCGCTGTCTGCAGTAGTTCCTAGCTGTCAGCCAGTCTTCCTCCACGCCGCGGAGCGCTGGGTCCCGCCAAGAGAAGAAGTAGCCTTTGTCTGTTGAAAGAAGATTTATTAATGCCAGAAAGACGAAAAAGATAAACGGGATAAGTTTAATAGACTGAAGCAAAACAACCGTGCAAAAAAGCTGCATGACAAAGTGTTGATATTCAATTCCTACGGTAACCCACAGAAATTTAAAACGGGAAAATATAACACCTTTACGGTTACAGGCAAGACTTGATTGCAACTCGAACTATTTCCGAGACGTTATTTTACATTCTGAAAAATTCTGAACTTAAAACGCAGAAGAAGACAGCAGTGCAGATTCTGTCTAGGTAGGTTCTTACTTAATTGTTTATGTACATAACCCCGGCGCCAGACGTAGCTTCAAATGTTTGAACACAATGTGTGGCACGAGACTTTGACTACAAACTCTCGTGCCATACTATGTGTTCAAACATTTGAAGCAAGTCTAGGTGGTTAGCGAAGAAATAATATTAAGTAAGTATTTATATTTTATAGCCTCGTCAATATCTACTTAGACTTTGTAGTTATACTGTGTCTCCCCATTATAATTTGTTTAAGTGCCACAAAGCAATTAGACAGCTCATATTGTGTCTACAAACAGTCATATAACATCAGTCTAGCATTTCTACTCAACAATAACACCTATAACGGTTCTTTGCTAGTAGGTATAATCCCAGGGAAAGTTCCGACTTTCTTTCTATAGGATGGCAATAGCTTTGTCATAAACTGAACCACGTGAGAACCGATGCCGAGACGGAAAATACCAATTTTGATATTGTTACATACAAAGAAAGGTTTGTATTCCTATTCATCTATTCGCTGTCGCGCTGGTTTTTGAGCAAAAATTAGTTTAATGATTCGATCTTTGGTAACTATGTATTATAGTAAATCGTTAGTTTGTAAATAAACCATGAGGTTTTACTATCAATCAAGGTGTTGTTATTATTTAGAGATTTGGATCCGATAGCCCATCAAATCAAAATATTGGCCGCCCGAACAGGGACTTGAACCCTGGACCCTTGGATTAAAAGTCCAATGCTCTACCGACTGAGCTATCCGGGCCATATTTATATCTTTGAAATTATCAAATACAGGCCAAGCGCTCGATTTGGATAGTGAGTCCCATTCAAAGCAAAAAATTATGGCGGTGATAACGTTGATTTTGTGTAAGTATCAATCATGGTCTATGAAAACGAATCTCAAAATGTACATAAGCTAGTACATCTATCGGAACGGACCGAGCGGGTACCCTCGCTAATAGGTACCTACCTTTTTTATTTTATTAGATAATCTCATCGTGAATTTATTTATGGAAATTTTAATAATTTAGTTATTAACCTTACAGAATAGGTGGACTATTGGCGTTTAGAATAAGTAATACAAAAATGTCTTGAGCAGGTGACGCAACTACAATAGAATCACATCCTACTAAATTAACATAAAAATGTTGTTTTGGAATTTATTTTAAGTACCCATCCGGTCTATAAAATATTTCACATATTTCCCTCAAAAACCTAATCACCTATTAAAATAATCTTATCGGACCCTATCTGACAAACAAGGCATTTCCTTTCTACATTTCTCTTTAGGACGCACGAATGAGATAAGATGTGTCAGCAACTTTTTTTAAACAAAAAATGTAATCTTGTTTGGAATTCTTGTGAATACGGTTTAGTGCAGGCCTATTTTAACTCTCTTTTTATGTTTTATTCTGATTACATATTTATTACTTATCTATAAATACTAGCAAACTTATCGTTATAATATATGACGATTATGACCTAATTAGACTATTCGTATAGTCAGATCACGTTGAATTGGTCTTGTTAGTATTGATGAGATCTATAAAAAGTTAACATTTTCATATTAATTATTATGTCATACGCCGGCCGGTCTTGAACTTGATAAACTTCAGAAAATAAACACCTCTCTCTTTGTGGTAGGTCAACATTTATAGCGATTAAGTAGGTAGGTGAGGACAAAATGGAGGGACGAACTCGCAAAATTCCGTGCCAACTGGACCACAATAGCTCAGAAGAGCAGGAGAGAGAATAGGGGAGACCTTTGCCCAGCAGTGGGACATTGCGTGCTTTTAATAATAATAATAAGTAAGTAGATACTATCAGATCTCTCAGCGATATTTAGATTTGAATAAGTTTTAATTGCATCATAAATTAAATAATTGTTTGGAAATACCTATCGCAGAGAAGCTCCAAACGTAATACCAATAATACTTAATATAATTGTAGTTTTGGTATTGGCATACCAATAACAGCCATGTCTTGTAAAACTTGTTTCTACCTAATATAAAATTATAACAGGACTGTTTCACGGGGTAAATTAAACTTTGCGATGTTCAGACTCGATGATGTCTAGACTTACTGTCCGCGTATCTTTCGTGGATAGTCCTCTGCACACATTGTGACGGTACAGGGGGCTCCAGGATGCGGCCGTTTGGGAACTGCGCGTGCGCCACCGCCACCAGCGCCATCAAAGCTATGCTGACCTGTCTCATCTGCAAGGGAAACAAAAGTTGAAAAATTTGACAAGTGTGAACTAGGTGTGTGGGGTTTTAAAAAAGTGCAATGTGAACAGCCGGTCGGGAAATTTTGTTATTTCCTAACTTATTTGGTAAAGTAGAAAGGTAAGTACCTAAACCTATGCTATTCATTGGTTGAGTTGAAGTAGCTTTTAAAGTTGTGGTGTTGTGGTAGAGTTCACATTTATTTCTGTGCGGAAGCAGTACTTAGGTACCTACTACCTGCCTATTGCCTGAATACATTTTAACTACCTATAGGTACCTATTAGAGGCAATAAAAATAGGTTACCTACTTAGTATAGTACCTACCTATTATATGTTTTACTCTACCTATGAAGGCATAATTTCAGTCTTCGTTTCCTCATCATTTAAAAATCTGGGCTTGTAAATTCCCATATCAACCAATACCAATATAATTTGAGAAGGAAAGCTTGGTAATCGATGAGGTCATCATCACGTCATACCCCGAAGAAAGTAGGCTGCCATCACGGAGCCTGGAACATACTTTGGCCTTTGGTGCCCACTTTCACTCGATATTTCCCATATAGGTGCATGTGAGAACCAAACTGGTAGGGGTGACCCAAGGATCTAAGGCATTTTAACAAAACTCCCCTGATCCCATAAAAACTAAGATGTCTTTCACATAAAAGCTTCGAGACTCTAGATCAAAGTAACATTTGTACCTCTTACTTAGGTAGTGCCTACAAAGTTTTTGTATTTAATTTTTTGTAGGTAGTAGGTACGAAAACCTGTTTTGTAAAAATAAGGATTTAGTTTGGAACATACAACCATGCTGAGATAAATCATAAGAGCTGTGTATTAGCTGGAATAGTTTTAAAATAGCCTAGATCCCTCTTCTAAACATAAACGTGAATATACGTACTGTACCTATTTAATTTTGGAATAAGTATGTGATAACTCTGTTTTCCCTATCTACTTATTATATATACCTACCTCTGCATACCTAGTTGTGTAAAATGTATTTAATTTAATTTAAAACCTTGTCAAGGTGATGCAATGCAACTTAATGCATGGAAGGACTCAAATACCTACTAGGTACCTACTACTTAAACAAAAAGTATAGGTAGGCTTCTTAGCTAATCTTTACATTTATTGACGACTAGTGGAACCCCCGTGACTTCTTTCACGTTGTTGTTACCTACCTACCTATCAAGTGAGTGTCACTCTCAATCTGACCCTCAGTAGAACCCTCATCTCACTTTCAGACTTAATATGGCTTCCAAAGAAACTGTTACTCTTTCTTTCACCCCTTTTGAAGGGTAGTTTAAAAAAAACCATAAGTACAGATTTTTAGTTTCAAGCAAATCGGACCACGTAGAGAAAAACCCATACAAACTTTAACACCCCCTACACCCCGTTCAAAGGGGTAGTTTTGAAATTATTTGAATGCAGACATTTTGAACTACGCTACTAAATACTGATACAGAGTTTCAAGCAAATCGTACCAAGCATTCAAAAAACCCCGTACAAACAATAACAGCCCTACACCCCGTTCTAGGGGTAGTTTTGCATTTTTGTGACAGTTTTTAAGTTTCATGTCTCTAAGTGAAGAATATGATTTTTCATACAAACGTTTTTAGCCCTTTTTACCCTCTTAGGGGTTGAATTTCAAAAAATCCTTTCTTATTGGATGCCTACGTCGTACAAAGAACTTGCCCTCCAAGTTTCAGGTCTCTTTCAGTGAGTCATTCAGGGCAAAGCATTTTATAAGTATAGATAGATAGTGGGATGCATGTACTACACTTTATGGATATCGTTTTACAGCGTAGGTATATCCATTTTCCACCCACATCCATAGCGAAGAGATTCACAGTTAGATAAGATTGTACCTACCTACCTCTGTAGGTATCCAGTTTTCTATCAATGATTTATCTTAAAAATGATAACTACCGTATTTTGTGGTTTAGGTACGTGTTTTAAACCATAGACGACGCTGAGCTTGCAATCGTCTATCTCTTCGATCTTATATGATCAAAGGTCTATCTAGAATAGAGGCACCTTCTATCGTTTACAAAATATGGACATGCCTTAGTTAGACATCTTCAAAATCTATCTTGAATTCCTAAAAGTACTTACGTAGGTACCGTACTTAGAACTTTGCGGTAAAATTACACAAACCTACATGGTGCAGCAGAAGAATGAGGCAATGTTTACAAACATTACTTTCCCTTGAATCCCTATCTCCCGGACCGGTCCCAACTAGAAAGCGACCTTGCCCCGTTCACAAAGAAGTTCGTTCATCCCAACACCATAGAGGTCAAAATATACACCATGAATTTATAAATTCCATCAATAATTTAAATTACTTATTACAATAACCGGTTTCATGATCTCATTTGAATAAAAGCCCACGTATTAAAAGCAATAGTACTAGAGTTTTATTGTGCGTTACATTATCCGTTATTGTTTTTATTCCGAGGAATTTCTCCTATAAAATAGAGAGAAGTGAAAGTGTGAGGCAGGTTGACTGAACTAAATATAAATAAAAAGAAGTTCCCTAATACTAGGCACAAAACCTACAAAAGAAAAATATTTCGATTTTTCATTACTAATTTTAGGTTACTAGGTACCTACAAGACTAAATAATAAAATTTTATTATTCTTTTAAGTAGATTTTTGTACGGTCAGCATACCCCCCTGTAGTCACACACCGCCTTACTAAGTGGCTACCAATTAGTAACGCAGACCGTACAAAATCCGAATCTGCAATCTGCACTAGCTTTATATTTTTCGATATAAAGTACCTTTAGTACCTAGGTCGTTAAGGCAGTCCTTCTATATTTTTTAACTCTTAAAACACAACTGTAAAATAATCTAATAAAAAAAACACGACAAATTAAGAGCCAAAAAAATATGAAACTGAAAGGTTAAAAACATCTACGTAGATGATAATTCTCAAAAGCTAGTGCCAAAATAAATAATAAAACTTACTGTGTGGTGTGTATGTCCCGTGGGTCTGTCACAAACTGATGCGTACGCGCAGTCGTCGCGTTTTATATGGAGGAAGTTCTGCTTGGCGTTGGATCGCACCCTCGTCAGGGTGCTGAAGACAAAAGCTGAGGATTCCAGAGATAAGTACCGTGGTATGCAATGACATACAATGAAATCATGCTGCCATAGTTAAGCTTTCTCTTAGTTTGAGACTTATCATAGTGGTTTGGGTCGCGGTGCGCATTTTCTGGATGTTTTTACGTCAATTTCTTTTTGTAGCAGAAGACTAGGACCTACTACAAGGACTCCTAGTAGGGCCTACTTCTTACAGTTACTGTCAACGCATAGAAGTAATTGCAGTTTGTAGGTACCTACAACACAGCCTACAGCCAATGGATAAACCATTGGTTTTCCTGTAGTTAGGTACTTCTATGAGTTTTTATCACGGCGTTATACAATAACTAAGTAGGTAAGTACCTACCCAGATAGATATATAATCACTAGCGCCACCATTTAGTAGCTAGTTGTTAGTAAAACCGGATAGTTCCTAGAAGTTTCGTCTACAGTCTATCCTACCTATAAAGCTGGCGTAGAACCAGTTGGGCGAAATTGTAACTGTTATATTAATAAAGCTGTGAGTAGTGACCTTTTAATCGCAAAAACAGGACATGCTTATTCTTTTTTTTGGTAGTGTTTACCTACACTAGAAGCGCTTCCCGGTGCTACCTACCTGCCTGCGGTCCCTCGGTAGGTAGGTAAAGGAACTATACTTACACAATGCCACAGATAATGCTTATGTAGGTAGGTATGTATATGTATCAATACCTACGTTCATATTAGGTAGGTACCTACCTACCTATATTGCTAGGAGGTAGGTACCCACCTACCCTACCTAATTAGTTGGATGAACACACTAAATAAATCAAATTAGCGCTTAATTGAATTTTCAAGGTAAACGAACAAATAGCTCGATATCTATCTAATAAATATTTACACCTATCTTCCTATTTGATTATCTAATTCAAAGTCTTGTAAATTTTAATTATTTGATGGACTTGGGTAAATAATAGGTAGGCAGGTAAGTACCTACATTAAAATTTAAATATAAAAGCTGACTCACAAGGCTTAATAGGTAAATTCGGTAGGTAAGAACAGACAGACAAAATATCTACATAGGTACCTATTTAGGTACCAACCTAATCATGACCTACATGGTACCTACCCCTTCTTAACCGTGGTACCTACGTACGTATTAAGTATGTTATTTACATATTCACTCAAGTACAAAGGTTAGCAGCTGATGATTTTAGGCTTCCTCATAAATTATGAAGAATCCTCCTATGATACAGAGGGTTATGTTAAAAACTGGCCGTAGCAGCAGCGCCTCGTAAGCATTGCTTTGTAAGCAGCGCAACACCTGGGTGTGACACAGAACAGAATATAGATACGTACACCTACCTCTGAAAAAGGTGTAAGGCCTAGGTAGAGTACAAAGCTGCCGCACCGCGGGGCGGCGCCGGCAAGCATCGGCAGTGCCTGCTAAAAGGACTCGTGACACGGATTCTTCTCAGCTTTCTGCCTAGGTTTTGCTTAGCTTTCGTTTTAGGTCATAGTCATCATTGGGCCTCGACAGGATTAATAATTTTGTTCTGCAGTGAATTGGGCTTTATTCAGAGTAATATTTTTCTGTGGGCTTTATTCACATTGGGCTGTTGAGTGAGCCCAACTCTATTTTTGACAGTTTCTTATTTTGACATTTGATCGCTCATACTTGACTTGACATGACATGAATTAAAAAAAAACACGGCCATCGGCCAATTTGGCGTGCAAGCGAGAAATGATTGGCACCGTGACTGATGTGCAAGCGCGAAAATGAGTTTGGCAGCAGGGTTTGCCTAAGGTAAGGTTTGCCAAGCGTGTAATCGTGCATAGATGTTCAAGCGTTCAGCGTCTTTGAGTCATGAAATATTATTTATCTTTGAGTAGACCTTGAACGCTCCAAGGAAGTCAAGAGACGTCAAGTTAATCTGTCAATGTCATTTTTTTTTTTGCAAGCAAAGCTGTTTATTTGATGATTGATATGATTGTTTGTGTCGTTGGTTGATCATCTATATTTCATAGTTTTTACTATTTCAGTATTTCTATACAATTATACGAAGTAAATACTAAACTAAAGCGAATTAATAATTTTAAAATGTTTTGCTGTCTTAAAAGCTGTATGAATGGTTTCACGTTGACGCCGAGTGTACCTATACGAATCAAAGAAAATCCAGTTCAGCTAGACACACTGCATATGGGTCAGTATTTATTTGCATCAAGATAGATGAAATCGGTCAAAATAAACACAGGTTTTAGCCGAGGGAAAGTAAAATCTGTAGATACCATTATAGCTGAAGATTTCGCCATAGCTAATTGAGCCCAGCATAATTATTTTCTGAGTCTTCACTTGCGTGAGATGTTACTTTGTTCGCTTGCCTTAATATCACAGTACACCTACTTACTTGTTTCCTGTCGTCAATGATATACAGGCACATAAAATAATTTGTCAGGTAACTGATACTTACGCTCACTAAGTACAAAATTGAAGGATTGATGTTGTTTTCATGTTTTCAGGCCATGAAATGGTCATAATAAAAGGTGGTCAGAGAGTCTGTGGCTCAGGTTGTGCCCTCGGCAATGCCCCACTTGTCCAGAACAAATCTTACTTCGAAGTGAAACTGCAGCAAGGTGGAGTTTGGGCTGTTGGAGTTGCCACAAGAGAGACAGATTTGAATAGAGTACATGGTAAGCTAGTAAAGTAACCTGTAGATAAAATATTGAATGACTAAAACCAAAATTCATACCAAATAAAATAAGTATAAATAAATGAATATGCTGTGTGAAATGTCCAGCATTATTAGAACAAAGTTCCTTTTTGGACGGTACCGAAGAAAACAAAAGGCTGAGGCTGGAAAAAAGATCATTAAATCAGTTCATAGATAATTAAATTGTTATTTGTTAGTATGGTAGAGCGGTTCTAGGTAAAAATGTATATGTAGGAATCTAAATCAAACCAAGTACATTTGTAAAAAAAGTTGTGCGAAAAGTGGGCTAATTATATCAGTTCTGTGCGCAAAATGATGTGAATAAAATATAATAGATGCGCAGAGTGCGCAAAGTGGTGCGCAAGGTGCGCAAAGTGGTGCGCAAGATGCGCAAAGTTATGCAAAAGGCGCGCAAAGTTGTGCGCAGTGCTGCACGAAATAAAATAGATGTGCAGACTGCGCAAAGTGGTGCAAAATGTCAAAAATTTTAAAAATGACAAGATAAGAATGTCAAAGTTGAAACTTCGTTCCAACCGAGTGTTCCCTGACACTCACATACTTTTTTATTATTATTAAAAACTGCTAGCAAATGCTAAAAACAAGTTTACCATCTTAGGTAGTTTTTGCAAAATGTCCCTCTGACTACCCAAGGATCTTGATTGGTTTCTTAGATATACTCAGAGCATTTCAGAGCTTTGTACATGTAGTAGTTATTAACATTGCAAGCCTTGGCAAACAGTATCATGTTCATTCTCATGAATTCTTGGATGTCTCTTTCTATTATAAACTCTTATTAATATTACTTGGCCCCATCTGCACGTTGTGTTGCGTCATTGCAACATTGTGTCTCCAAAAAACAAAGTAAAACGACGCAACGTTGACGCTGCGTCAACGCAACGCACTAATGGGGCCTTACCAGATATTGTTCACGATTTATGAAAAGCTTCATAAATATCTTAGTGAGTAAGTTTGGGGAGAATCTATGCAGATAGATTCTTTCATAACTTGTCTTGCTTTTTAATACACACATCAAATACTTAGTATGCATTAAGCACATAAACTCAGCATTACTGTTGGCCTTTAAGTCATGACATAACCTTCAAGTACGGCTGCTGGCTTGGCTGAATCAATTACTGACCTTCATGGTTTGCATCGTTGGTGAATTGAATTGTAAAATATTTACTTATGGTCTGGTAATGTGTTATGCAAGTTATGAGAATGTTTGGTGACTAAGCGCAACATTGTCATAGTCTGAAATAACTGGGTCAAACTTCGATCAAATATAATGATTGAAGGGGTCAAATGATGATTTGCTAGTGTAGGTCATTGAAAACACTAGAAATTGCTGTTTTAGTACAATAATGTACAAATTAATAAATCCCAAGCAAGAGTCACATACATTGTGCAAAGTCCACCCACACTAGTATTCCCTGTAAGCATACTCACAAGGCAAGGGTAATATAAATATCAAGTTCCATGGTACCCAGACCAGCAAAAACTTACTGCAGATCATGCAAATATTTGTCTCACCATGAGTATCAAACACGCACTTAAAAAAAAATAAGATTTTTCGCCAAATTCGTTTTAACTAAGCTATGTTAACAGTTTACTAGAGAAGAAAGATGTTTTTTAAATATGAATTATTATGAATTGCTTCAGCATTTTTAAACAAGTTAACTTTTAAATAAACTTACTCTTTTCTTTTACATCTTTTTCGTTGTGCATATTTTTATTATTTGATAATTCTATAGAGTCATTTAAAATACTTTTCCTGAGTTTTATAAAGAATATTACTCAATAATATTTTAAATTCCAGGTGGAATGGACAAAGAATCATGGTGCCTCAACAGCGATGGAACAGTGCGGCATGCGAACAACGAACTCTACCACCTATCCCCCGCGCCCCGCGACTCCCCTACAGAACTCCTCGTCTCCACAGAAACACAGGATCGCGAGAACGAGAAGCCCGAGAGTGATAAGGACAGCAAAGCCGTGATGCCGGTAGAGGGCGACACTATAGGAGTCGCTTATGATCACGTGGAGCTGAATTTCTTTCTGAACGGACAGAACATGGAGATACCGGTTAGGAATATCCGTGGGACGGTTTACCCTGCTTTATATGGTAAGTCTTGAGTTATGTTTTCTTGTTTTTGTTGTCTGTTGATGCTGTTGATGTTGACAACATACAGTTTGTAGGTTTGTGTTACGATTTTGTTCATGCTTGGTTTCTTGGACCGATTTAGATGCTTAGGGTGGATTAATATCGTGTTTTATATGTATAAGGTTTTCACATTGACGCTCTTAAGAAGCGTGTGGCCTCGGAACCTCGATAACTCTGGAAACTTTTTACAATGTAATAAAGCTGTGAAACAAACGTACACCGCAACTTTTATAATTCTATACTAAGTTCTAAAATAGTTAATAGTTATATTCTGTTCTATTCCAGTTGACGATGGCGCAATTCTTGACATAATTCTGGACAATTTCCTATATCCCACACCAACCGGCTACGAGAAGATTATGGTGGAGCAATCGCTCCTCTAACGGAGGGCTCGCTATTGAAGCGAAAGGACACTGGACAGTGAAACGGACTCTGAAACTGTACAAAGTTACTTAAACATTAGTGTTATGCTATGTATTTGAAGTGTATCAATGTTTGACTGCTGAAGTGTTTCCATGTGAACTAGGCTCTATTGCTGTATGTAGTTTTATTTAGTTTATGCTGACGTAATATGTATGTATACGAGTGATGAATTTCTGAAAGGGATCACATCTTTTCATGTTCAAAAGTTGACAGATGAGGGGAATAATTAATCTTTTAAACTATGTATGTTATTTAAGATTGAATTACTTACTTAAACTATTGCAATTTATCATTCAAGTCAGCTAATATTGTATTTCCAGTAAAAGATTAAAATTGTGACCCTTTCTGAAATAAACAATGGACATGTCATTTTATTATCTTAGAATTCTTCACTTTATAAGTTTTGCTCCATATTCATACTCAATAATGTAATGATTGCGGCTCTAGTCTACCTTATATACCTTAAGTCGCGCAGTAAACATTCTGAAACCACATATCTCAGTATGAGTTATGTAATATGTAAATGTGTGCATAACCCAAGCCTAGGAACGTCAGATACATTCCAAATAAAGGCAGTGTTTGGTGCTTCATTCATGCTACGGTACGTCAGTCAAGTGGGTGCGTCCTAGGACGGCTTAGCCTAGCTTAAGCCACTGATTATACTAAATATATAATATCAGAATAATATACGGAGGGGTCAAAGTGCCCTAAACCGTCGAGCTTGTATGAGTGAATAAGGCGAAAAAAGTTTTTTAGGATCGTAGCAAGAGAAATTCTGTGCTCTCTGCCTACCCCTATAGGAAAGAGGCGTGAATTTTATTTATCTAATCTATGTATTATACATGCACATTCCTGCGTTTTAAAATATTTCCACTACATTTTATATGACCAAAAGAATAATAAGTATTACCACTATTACATACTTTAATTCAACTATTCTACATTGATAAATGGCTCTCTTATTGTGTAAGTAAATCCTAGTATAAATCTGAAAGCTTGTGAGTATATTTGTGCTTCAATTATGTCTGAGTATCAACTATGTAATCAATTGGAATGAAACCTGTAGTATTGTAAAAGTAAAAAAGTATGTAAGTGTATATAAATTGTTCTATGACGGACTGGCACTAAAATATGTGGTATATATATATATATATATATATATATATATACATAGGTAAGTGTTTATTCATTTAAAAAAAAACTAACAGTTATACTAAATGTCCTGTGGTAAAAATAGCCAATTAAATTCCTTCGCTGATAGTAATATGTAACCCATGTATGCGTTTCTTGAGTGAATCTATTATCTATCGGTACTCGTTCGCTAAAGTCTACTCAACACACGGAGTTGCTAACATAAAAACGAAAATAAAAGTTTATCAGTAAAAAAAGTATTTGTTAGAATTTTAATCTTAGTTAATTTAACTTTGTGATAAGATCTTACTTAAAACTAATATCATTAATCATTATTATTTCCAAAATATAACATAAAATACCCAGCAATTTAAGTAGCAAGAAAGAATGTGATTATTTATTATTTGAATAAAAAATATAATTTTAATATAAGTAAGTTAACCTACTTATGTGAGATAATGTGTGTCAGACATTAAAATTATATTTCACGCAAGACAAGATGTATTTTTATTTTCTGATATTGTCACCCTATTGTCTTGGTAGGTATGCTATGCACTCAAAATTGATACTTATACCTAAAAAAAATCTAACACCTTTAAATCTGTGGTAACGAACGATAACTCCTAGTACGAGTAGGTATTAATTAGATAGGTAGGTTACTTAAACATTATTATATCGGGAGATGACCCGTGCACCCAACGGCTTCACCCACCGGTGGGTGTAGTGGTAATTCGGATCTGGCACTCGCCGGCCGCTACCGCGGCACGCTTCTCTCGGCTCGTGCGTGGTTGTTCACTATACACCTAGCCACTCGTCGCTTCGCTCCTCGTAACCTATGCTGTAGGTCTGTTAGTTGTAATTCCGGAATTACCCCTACACCCACCGGTGGGTGAAGCCAGTGGGTGCACGGGTCGCGAGCTGTTATATCCCTCAGCTTGAATCGCTAGACGCTTTGCACAAAAATAATTGATTTTTCAACACACTTGCTCATAAAGTGGCTCTATGGTCACCGCAATTAGGCACATAATGACACCCATAATCAAACTGTGACTTTTTCATTACTATAACTCACTAGTGAGTAATAGAATTTTTTTTTAATTTTATTGGTTGAGTTGCTTTGTTCTTTAAAAAGTTTTTATTCAGAAAAAAGATCGTGTTCAATAGAACAAATAAATTAATGTTCCTATTGCTTGCTCATTTCATGCAACTTCTAATTTAAATAGATAATTTTAACTCGTACCTACGTGTTTAATAAATAAAACTTTCACTCAAATATAACTTTTGTTTTCTCTATAATAAAAGAAAACTTTAAATTCCCCATTTTGTCCGTGGCAGAATAGGCCGCAAACCCTATGCGCGGCGCGGAAATATAGTCTGTGGCCGATCGCAATGCGCGCGCATAGGAAAACTGATTAATTTTTCCCGCAGTAGCGAAACATTTTTCACAACTCGTTTTCACTGTTGAAAATGAGTTTTTATTGTTATTTTATTCACAAGTGTGTTGAAAAACGTCGTATGATACACGTGTGTATTGATGATTACCGTCCTCTGTTCTATTATGAGCCTCGCCTAACGGTTCGGCTCATAAAAAACACCTCGGCGGTAATCACCAATGTTACACACTAGTACCATAATGTACTATTTCAACACACTTGCTCATAAAGTGGCTCTATGGTCACCGCAATTAGGCACATAATGACACCCATAATCAAACTGTGACTTTTTCATTACTATAACCATATATATAGGATGTAAAAAAGGTACCATGCTAAATCTATGACTATAACTCACTAGTGAGTGATAGATTTTTTTTTAAATTATATTGGTTGAGTTGCTTTGTTCTTAAAAAAGTTTTTATTCAGAAAAAAGATCGTGTTCAATAGAACAAATAAATTAATGTTCCTATTGCTTGCTCATTTCATGCAACTTCTTATTTAAATATATAATATTAACTCGTACGTGTTTAATAAATAAAACTTTCACTCAAATATAACTTTTGTTTTCTCTGTAATAAAAGAAAACTTTAAATTCCCCATTTTGTACGTGGCAGAATAGGCCGCAAACCCTATGCGCGGCGCGGAAATATAGTCTGTGGCCGATCGCAATGCGCGCGCATAGGAAAACTGATTAATTTTTCCCGCAATAGCGAAACATTTTTCACAACTCGTTTTCACTGTTGAAAATGAGTTTTTATTGTTATTTTATTCACAAGTGTGTTGAAAAACGTCGTATAATACACGTGTGTATTGATGATTACCGTCCTCGGTTCTGTTAAGAGCCTCGCCTAACGGCTCGGCTCTCAAAACGCCTCGGCGGTAATCACCAATGTTACACACTAGTACCATAATGTACTATTATTGTATCAAGTGCAAAGAGCTTATTCAATAAATTATTATAAAAAAAAATATTTAATAATAAAATGATTAAAGGTTTATTTCTCTGAGGTACCTAGTCCTATCTACCTACCCTGTTATATTTTTTTTCCTTGCGGAGGAAGATGTACTGTGACTATGTACCTACAACAAAGCATATAGGTGCACTTACCTAAATCTCGATCTAGAATGTTATTCAACTTTATCACTAAAAGCCCCTCCGAATAGGTCAGCCTTTTATTTTATGATCCTAGAAAGTATGTACTACCTACTGAAGATTGCTTTAAAAAACGTTAAGTTTAAATATGATGTGACATAATAATATAATGTTTAAATTTAATATGTGTGCGTGTGTTTGAATATAATGTGTAACTTATCATTGTAGACATCCCGTTCCTGGCTATTTAAGTAAATTCGAAGATCACATTACCTACATGAAAGATTGTTCTAACATTTGTTGCAGACATTCAAACACGTTACCCTCATTCAATAAAGCAGAGAAGTGGACTGGGAATACAGCAAAAGGAGAACATAAGTCATTCATATCAGAATCGAGAGCATGTAACCCACTCGTTTGATGTCTAGTCTGAGTTACGAGAGACATTTCCAAACTCGATAGATGTTTGTTACATGACGATATACGTGACGCTGACGTGGCGTGACAGGCGCGTCCAGCTGAAACAACGGCGCGAGTTCAAATTATTTTCACGGAATGAATGATGGTTTGCACAATAGATTTAGCATGGTACCTCTTATATGTATAATATGGTTTGCACCATCAAATTTGTAACAAAATGATGTGTCACTAGACCTAAGCAGCTTAAGCCAACAAATTCAAATGCTAAGATTTTCTCAGAAGATACCTACACATTTCGAAGAAATGTTTGCAGTGGCAAGATACGCGAGCGTAACAAAAACGTTGTTATTCGATGGCATAACTCGTACTCGGATCTATGTTAGCTAACCAATGGCTCACGGGCCGGCTATCGCCTTCACGGGCCATTGCGCATTGCACTCACTATAGGAGAGCTTATGCTTCTATGAGCACATTAGCTATTAGGTGTAACATTTATAACTGAGCGGAGTAGTGTACCTACTACTTAGAAATAAGTGTTACAGTTTATAATTTTGACATATACCCAACGTACTGGCCTTTAAATATACGAATACCTACCAACAGTATCAAAAGGTAATAAAATTCCTCAATTTTTAGTTTACAACCGCATGAAAATAAGCTCCACTCGGATCAATCGTGTTGTTAAAATAATAGCAGCATAGGGTTGTTATAGCCATTCATTAGTCAAGGCGCTGTATTTTTGCAAGAGTTGTAGCATAAAGCTACGTACAAAAGCCAAATGCATGAAATGAAAGTAAGCTAGTTCAATTTCAATTAAAACTTGCCCCCGACTGCCCCTGTAAGCTCCTTAAATGCAATATCGACGCTAGCCTGCGGATCGGCGGCGCGTTTTTGCACACCCTGCTGTTTTTGGTGCAAATCCAGCTTTCTGACACTTTTGCGTAGAATATTCTGCCGATAAATGAGTGGTTTAAATACCTACAGATTTGTTGATTCTGAAAATGGGTATCTACTATTAATTAAATGAAAATATTTACTTACTATAGAAATATTAAAATTATACATCCCACATTCTGTAGCTTTACGATCGTTGCCGTCGAATATAAAATTAATATTAATACAAATAAATAACAAATAAAAATTATTTATTTCAGACATCTTTGTGTCCATATTGCTACTACTAATTATACGTAAGTAGGTAAGTATACCTACTTGTAGTGTACTTGTACCTATTTGTAGTAATACTTAGTAAGTATTACTACAAATAAATGAAAAAAAGCCTAATTTAATTTTGCGCGGAGAATTCAATGGCATGCAAGGAGAAAATAGTGCCTCTACGAAACGTAGCGTCTGTAGCGAGTGCTACGGCAGCATCTACGGAAATCTTCTTTCTGAAATCGTCAATTGATGTTTGAATAAGTACTCCTAAGGGATTTATACATTCCCGAGAGATTTCAAAAACATTTTCGCCTGTTACCCTTGCTACGTAAAAACGTAGCACAATTAAAAGTTGGTTTTCTTTTTAGGTTTTTAAATGAAAGGACTTTTTAAATTTTATAATTTTCTTCAGCTGATAACCTCACATTGTTAATTTCATAAGTAGACTTACACTGGTTTAGTGGAAGGTACCTACTTTTTTGAGGATAAACAGAAAATGTTGGTCACAAAAGTATATGTAACCAACAAGCCGTGTCACCCACTTTCCTCCGTAAAATACCTTTAATTTTCTGTGCTAATACTAAGTGTGAATTGAGATGGAAGATTGGAAGTGGGAACGAATCGTAACGAATCGTAGAATGCGCTACGAGTCGCTACGCAGCATCTACAACATAGGCAATTTGAAATGCCTATTCGTTATACTGTTTTTTTATCTTTAGTGTAGTTAAATTATGTACTTACCTACTTATGTATTTTTATGATTATTGTTTCGTATAAATATTTATAAATAAAATTCGTTCTTATTTTCTAATCTAGATATTTTCAAATTGAATTATTACGTTGGGCAATTTTATAGCGATATAAATAGCTTTCATCCATGTTATTTGCGTTCACTGCATCAACATAGGGTTAGTAGCATGCCCCAAATGTTCAGTGGCGCGCTCCTCGGGAGACAATATTGAATTATCTGAGCATCGCTACCTAGTACCTATCTAGATTACTAGTTGTTACTCACGTTTAAGTACGCGTTTATTGTCAACTTTATCTTTGACACGTTACGTTCCATTTTACCCCCTTTCAAGGGTTGTTCGTTGTTGTTCTGTTTTAGGTAAATATAGGTAGTAGGTACCTACTTAATGCTCATTTATTTTTATTTTAACCTAAGCCTATTCTATCCAAGTTGTAAGCCAATTGCTACACCCATCATAAATTTCCTATAGGTACGAACCCCATTTTACTCTCTTAGGGGCTAAATCGAAGACAAAATATTCCGATAAAGTAAAGCTGAGTACAAACAAACCACTTGAAATGTTCAGCTAGATGACGACAAAGGAAATTCAGGGGAAAACTACTATCATTATCATTTCCATTCGAACTCAATAAAAACCCGGGTACATTCATGAATCAACAAAGATCGTCCCTTTGATATTCGAATCCGCGCTGCACGACTATCGGCTCAAGAATCCTAACGATGTTTGTCTGAATTCTGTCGATTCCATCAGCGATTTCGATAAGGTTTTGTTTTGTGCCGGGCTTTTACTCGTTTCCTTCTTTTCCGTATTCGTATCCGACTCGATACACTGGTTAACACGTTTTCTGTCCCTGCCGCAATTTCCTTTTATCATAGTAGGTAAGTAAGTAGGTAGCTACGGAACCTGTTATTGTAACTGACGCGCGGCAACGCTTGTGACGAGAATGTAATGGACGTGTGAAAAAACTCTACGGCGTGGATATCAATGGAAAATTGGAAAAGCGTCGAGCTCTGACCGTCAGCTGCAGCCGTTCCCGGCACCCCTCTCACCACCCCACGAGCTTTAAGCTGCCAGCACAAAAGACAAAACTATTGACCTAAATGGAATGTTTTATTTGAACACGAAAATACAGGATCCACAATACATTGAAGCTGCTATTGAATGCTGCCTGCATGCGTCACTTTTTTTACGGTTTTATTTTATCGACGAGTACGATCGAAGTCGCAGGCGGAAGAGACAGAGTGTAAACAAAAATGAAACCATCTGTCACCACAATAATATTGTATTTCAAGTTGTTTTACGCAGGATCTCAGCGATATCATTCAGGCAAGCAGCCTGCTGACCCGTGTGATAGGCTCCAAGTTTGCTCGTTTGAGATACAAGTGCTCATTCGCCGCCAAGCAAAGCTAATAAAACAAAACCTTTTCAGTATATTTTAGATTAAATAAGCCTTTAATTTTTTTTTAAATTTATTACCTAGTTTTTTCTTTTAGGCTAAGTTCACATGACTGCGCGGTACCGCGCGTCGGTCGCCGCGCGCGGACATCTGGGCCTTGATTGAATGATTCATAATACAGCGGAATGCATTCGGTTCGGAATCGACAGCAACCAATGCAAGTGCAAGTGCAAGAAACGTCAAATTCTGATCAATTCCTGCACTGAGATTGGTTGCTGTGGGTCGATTCCGAACCGAATACATTCCGCTGTATTATGAATCAAGGGCCTGTACAAGTCGATACAGTTTTGAAGAACCTTTACCGCGCGGTTATGTAAACGATAACCACCGTTTACTAAGATCTTGTACCGCGCGGTCATGTGTACCTGACCTACTTAGCCTTATAGGTTAAAAAAAACTTATTACCAGATTTTTGCTAGTCATTTTACAGTTTTTCCATATTCGTGCCTAAAAACTTCGTGCTAATCCACCTGATAAAAACATAATACCTACCACAATCTACACTATCTACACTATCTACATCTACATCTACACTAATAATATTATAAAGAGGAAACATTTGTTTGTTTGTTTGTTTGTTTGTTTGTTTGAATTGAATAGGCTCCGAAACTACTGGACCGATTTGAAAAATTCTTTCACCATTAGAATCCTACATTATCTCTGATGAACATAGGCTATAAATTGTTTCAAAAAAATTAGAGATCCTTATGAAAATTGCAATAATGTAACCAAAGGTGTAAAAATTTTGAACATAAAATTCTTCATATCGCGTGCGCTGCGAAAACTATTGATGATAGAACAAACAAATGTTCTACAATATTAAAGAACGTATCAATATCTACAAAAAAGTCAGCAATAGCATATGTCCAACTATTGTGGTTGTGTCAGAATAACAACTTTTATAATTTAAAAAGTGAATAAAAATGCCGACCAAAAGCAGACCACGTTATTCTTATTTTGCTATTTATTCTTATCCAAATAAATTCCTTCGTAGTAAAGGCTGTTTCAGTACCCGTCGATTTCTTTTTGAATGATTGAAATCGGACATTTTATTCAAAAGTTATCATGGGTTTAAAAATGTAAGATACATCGCGACCACAGAATAAATATCAGTTAGTACGGTAGGACAAGCGTCTGGGATTTTTAACACAGGTAACGGGATATTAACCATGATTAATACCATAGATACTATTGATCATGGCGTATGCAACTGCGCCGAAATATCGGGAAACTCAAAAAACATTAAATCATGGTAAATATCCCGTTAACTGTGTTAAAAATGTTGAAACCCATGATAGTTTAAAAAGTGTATGGGAACTATGGAATGGGAGAGGGGAGTGGTAATATATCAATGGGAGTGAAATATATGTATATGGGAGGTAGGGGGGCATTGGGCAGTAGGGAGGTTTGGACAATCCCGTGTCATGTCGGCCATAAACCATGGCTATCGTCAAATCGGAATTTTATCAGTTAGAATTGACCATGTATGGGGGTGGATTGGCATGACTAATGGTGGATTGGCATGATGGTGTATGGCCGGCATAACACGGGGATTTGCCGGTGGTGTCCAAACCTGCCTTACTGCCCAATACTCCCCTACCTACCTTAGACCTTACCTACATATTAACCTCTAAAACTTTAAAGGATCATACCTCCCGCTCCGGGACCGCCATGTTGTTATTAAATTTTTGATAATACCTATAATAAACCCGTGCGAAGCCAGTATTATAAGGGGCGGACAGCTAGTATTATACAAACAAGATAGTATATGATTTTGTGCTAGTACCTACCTAAGTATGAATGATAATAGTGAGTGAACGGATGACCGGTATTAATCAGTATTTTTAAAATGTGGTTTGAGGTGGTTTGTTTTGTAGTGACCGCGTCTATTGGGGCTAGTCAGGATGCGTCGCGCCTGGTGAATTTAGAGCAAGGACCCGTGCGTGGTCTCCAGGACCCTGGAACTGGAGTCTTTGTTTTCCCGAGCATTCCTTATGCAACCGCACCAACTGGCGCACAGAGATTTCAGGTAAAAACGCATAGGTTTTTCACAACAATAACTAGCTGTGTTTTGCGAATACATTTTATTGTATGTGTTTAGGTATTCAGTAGGACCACTCAGAATAATTTATTTTTCCGGTTCAATATAGTGTTGATGCACGGCTGGTATTCGAACTATTATGACCTTTGGATCGAAGGTAGACGCACTAGGTTCCATAAGTATTTTCTACTTATCTTTTTTGTTTTATACTTGCTCATGCTTTCTGCAATATTCTTATTCAATTTGTCAAATATTATTATTTATCTACGTATCACACAAATACCTATAATAATAGGTATTTGTGTGATACGTAGATAATGTAGTACCGTATCAGGTACTAATATAAATAATACCTATAACATTGAACGGTGTCTTGTTTATACTTTAACCGAGTCATTAGGTATACTCGTACATACGTTGTTGACATTACTATTATGTTACCTATAGATAATTATTTATTTAGTTACACTGTTATACAATGTTGTGTCTTGTTCTGTAGATAAGTTACCTGCGTAGGTACTAGGTGTACTTACGTAATTGATAGGGTGAGGTTAAAAACTATAAAAATAATAAACTGTTGTTTTCAGGCACCACTACCACCTCCAAAATGGGTTGAGCCTCTCCAAATCGATAAGCATATAGTATGCCCTCAAGTTGCCAATTATATTGTAAAAAATAAAGTAATGCAAGAAGACTGTTTGATCGCAAATGTTTACGTTCCAAACATAGAAGAAAGCAATCTTCCTGTCATAGTGTACGTTCACGGAGGAGCTTTCCAAATCGGGTATGGAGACATGGTTCCTCCGAAGAACTTTATAAAGAACAAAAAAGTAATTGCTGTAACTTTCAACTATCGCCTTGGAATTATGGGTTTTCTATGTTTGGGGACAGAAAAAGCCCCAGGCAACGCCGGAATGAAGGACCAACTGGCTCTGTTGCGCTGGGTGAAAAAAAATATCGCAAGTTTTGGCGGCAACCCTAATGATGTGACGATATCTGGAGGAAGTGCAGGCTCTGCATCCGTGGATCTATTGATGTTATCTAAAACAACAAAGGGCCTTTTCAACAAAGTTATACTGGAGAGTGGAGCCAGTGTAGGAGTTATTGCAATGCAAATTGAACCTGTGGACCTCGCTAAAAACTATGCCAAGTCACTAGGATTCAATAATGTCGAAGATATTTATGCTCTAGAAAAGTTTCTGAAAAGTGCTCCAGTTGAGGAATTCTTCAAAGGAACAATCAATTTCGAGAACACAAATTCTACTTTTGATTTCGTACCGTGCGTGGAGCGTAAAACCTCTGGTGAAGTGTTCATTGACGATGCACCTTTTAATATTATAAAGAAAGGTGAATACAGCAAAGTTCCTATGCTTGTTGGATTCACAAATATGGAAGGCTTGCTGCAAATAGAGCGTTTCCCAATTTGGAAAACCAAACTGAACGAGAAGTTTTCAGAGTTCTTGCCGGCAGATTTGCAATTTAAGAGCGATGATGAAAAGGAACAAGTAGCAAAAATAGTAAAAGAGTTTTATTTCGGCAGTAAAGAAATAACCGAAGACAGCATTCTTAGTTACGTTGATTATTTCAGTGATGTTCTATTTGCGTACCCTACTTTAAGATCAGTGGATGTGCTTGTAGAGTCTGGCCACGATCAAATATATCTGTATGAGTTTTCGTTTGTCGATGAAGATACTCCTGTGGTTTCGTACACGAATGTAAGAGGAGCGAACCACTGTGCACAAACAATGACAGTTCTTGATGGTAGACAGCTGATCAACCCCCTTGACGCGAATGTTTCTGAAGGATACAAGAAGATACGGGACTTGGTTCAAGAAATGTGGTACAATTTTACTAGATATGGGTGAGTTTGTTGAATCGCTCTGATCCACTAATCCACCAAGGGATATGTTTTAACTTTTTCTTTCACTCTAAACCACTACCACGGTGGATTATTATTCCATCTGTACCTTTTATCTTAGATTAAGATAATATTGTCAAATGGAAAACCTACCTAGTTACGTACAGAATGTTTCATTTAATTTACCAGTACCTAGATCTTCTTTTGATCAAATTCTGTCATTCCTTGATATTAAGTTGTCTGTAATAGAAACTTTAACATTAAAAGAACGCTTTCTCATGTTTTACCAGCTATCGATTAAATTGACCTATTCAATATCGTTTTCCAGGAGTCCTGTACCGGAAGGTTCATCCTTATCCTGGCCGCCAGTGAGGTCAGGCAGGGCGCCTCACATGTCTCTTGGAGTGGAAGTGCAGCTGAAGGAGAAACTTCTCGAGCAACGCTATTTACTTTGGAATGACATTTATTCTCAATACTATAGAGCACCTCAGGCCCCCGCGGCGCCTCCACCTTTGATGGCACGTTTTGAACTGTAAAAAGTAAATTCCTATTGACTTTGATTTACTTCTGCTCTCCGTAATAAAAATAAATTACTTTGTGAAAACATTGCACCCTTGCGCCCTTGCACTTTTGCACCTCTAGGCCCTAGAGTAACAATGGAAGGTAACACGGCATCTGCAACACAAGTGTGTAGCCGTATCTACACTAAATATAACTTAGTGTAGATACGGCTACACATCTTCATCAACCACAAGCCATCCTGATAGTAAAGTACCTATGTGTAGGTACCTTATCTACCTAATTATGGAATACCTACCTAATTGTAAAATTTTGTAAGACTTACCAATTGTTATGTACCTATGCACAACCAATCTTTAGCTCTCTGAAGTAGCTGCGCACAACTCATTTTTGATGACTTGTTAAGCTGCCTCGCTCACTCGCTTACTTTGTTGCATCGCGCTATCTCGCTTACTCTACCAAACCTGCGCAATCGTTTAGTACACCTTACTTCAGAGAGCTAAAGATCGGTTGTGCGTACTGTCTTGGCTTGACTTGTAATAAAAACTATGTAATAAAATTCTGAAATTTTTTATCTAAACTAAGAACCTCCTAATTAAGGCCAGATAATGATCGTTATCGTATCGCTATCGTCCGACCGAAGTTTCGGTTTTGGCCAGAAAATGGGGTTTCACCATAGTTTCGGTTTCGGCCAAAAACCGGCCGAAACTTCGGCCGTGTTTCGACACGACATCAACTCAGTGTTTGTGAATATAACTTTAAATGAGTACGTGGCTTATGTTTATCACCAGTTGAGTCCGTGCTGGTAGGGGGGGTAGTTGTGTTGAGATAGGGCGTATTTTTATGTTTTCACATATAACACATAAATTAACAAATAAAATTAGAATAACAAAATCATATGATTTTGTTATCTTAATACGTAAGACGACAACGTGTACCTAGGCCTTTCTTGCTATGCTGTTTCTCTACTGTTTCTCCCACTACGATCTTGCGACGTCGGTTAAATTTATAGTAGAAGGGAGATTATGTAGAAATACTAAAAGACTTCCCGCTCCGTACACTTCTGAGCATCTTGTTTTCGGCATCTTGTTAAACTAATGCATGGGTTCAGCTTCTCATACTGCTCCCATGCAGTGGCAGACGGTAATATCGTATTACAGTGTGCCCCATTTTTCATCACGTATGAATATGGGCCAATAGCTATAAGTGTTACCGTCTGCCATTGCGTGCTTAGTGGGGTCAGACGGTAAAATTCCTTGTTCCTTGTCTCGCGTTGTCCAAGTTTGATATTGCCTCAACTTTCAATCCAAAGGCTGATCCGAAGTGTTCGAATTAAGGCCGTTAAATGGATCAATACAATAGACTTTTGGAAAATATGATATGTGCACATTTTAACAAGAGTTCGAAACGGTGATGGGGACCTCTCACGTAGGAAATGGTAACTTTTGCTTAATATTTGGACGTGTCACTAACTACCCCCTTTGACATCTTGAAATGGCTTTGACTAACTAGATCTGAATTAATGTCGACTGTGCTTTGGGGATTCAATCGTTAACTGGTTTTATCTTATTCGATACCAATAAAGTTTATATTTCCTTATTTATAAAACACTTAAAATTTTCTGTAATGTGTTTGTAAGTTTCGGTTTCGGCCGAAACTGAGGTCAAAGCCGAAGGTTCGGTTACGGTTTCGGTTTCGGCTGAAAACCTTGTTTCGGTCGGACAATAGTTATCGTATAAAAAGTAATATGCCTAGACACGTGAATCAGTATGGTACATATTTGCAATGTGGAAACTCGGGTTTTATTTTTGCGTGTGTGCTGCTGTGCTCGCAGCTGGCGACGAACGTGAGTCCAAGGTCGTGAAGACCGCACAAGGTTTTGTAAAGGGGTATAAGGACGCGGAACATGGCATTTATGCCTTCCAGAGTATTCCATACGCGACTGTACCACCCGGCGTTCATCGGTACAAGGTGAGTCTCTTGGTTTCAATGCCCTATTTTAGATTTGAACTTGTTGGGATGCGAGCCGGCTCTATTTCAATCCATTGATAGACCATATTCATTCCTATTTCAAAGCCGATTGAAGGACCAATGAACCAAACTGTTATAATTCGAAACTGCGAATTTATAGTTCTATCTGGTGCTACATTTACCTACTCGCTCATTATAAGGATCATCCACTTTAGATACCTAGGTTAGTGCATACTTTAGGTACATTGTTAACTACGAGTAAGTATTCATTGGCCCTCTTCCACACCTCTCATCCACTTGTTGCTCGGTAGTAGAGTTTTATGATGTCCTACTCGTTATCGCAGAAGTGGTTGTGATTAGGTATATTGTATGTTTAGTTTACTGTAAATAAAATTAACTTTACAAACTAGAATCGAACGAAGTCTTCTCTCTCTTCCTGACATTTATCCCACATGGTGGTTGAGTCAGCCTTCCTAATACTCTTCCTCCACTTCGCCCTATCCATGACGTCATCTTGGGAAACATTGTATGCCTTCATGTCTCGGTCGATCACAGCTGTCCAGGTAGTTTTTGGTCTCCCCCTAGGTCTTGAGATGGACAGTTCCAGTAGGTACCTGGTTGCCAATGTAATCGGGTGATCTTCTTTTGACATGTTCATGACACGACATGTTGTAGCATCGAACGAAGTGTGTGTAAAATAAAATCGCTACCTATACCTTTTCAGGCTCCTCTCCCACCACCAGCGTGGCTGAGCACACTAGAAGCAACAGACAAGGGCATCATATGTTCACAGGCTCCTTACCCTTTACCAATCATGCCAAGCAATAAAACTATGCAAGAAAACTGTCTAATCACGAATGTATACGTCCCTGACACAGACGAAAAGAACCTTCCGGTTATGGTGTACGTCCACGGAGGCGCTTTTCAATTGGGATTCGGAGATTGGATGGCAGCCAAGAAACTGGTCTCTGAGCACAATATAATCCTTGTAACATTTAATTACCGTCTTGGTATACACGGATTTTTATGCCTCGGCACTGATGATGTCCCTGGCAATGCAGGAATGAAGGATCAAGTAGCACTACTACGGTGGGTTAATAAAAATATAGCAAGCTTTGGTGGTAACCCCAAGGATGTTACGATTGCGGGTGGGTCCGCAGGGTCCGCCTCAGTGGATCTTCTTATGCTTTCAAAGAGCACTCGAGGCCTATTCACAAAAGTCATTCCTGAAAGTGGTGCCAATGTTGCCGTTTTCACAGTACAATTGGACCCATTACAAAACGCAAAAGATTTCGCAAATGTTTTGAACTTTACTAAAGTCGATGATTTCTACGCCTTAGAACATTTTTACAAGACAACATCTCTGGATAAACTGAATATAAATTCTTTTTTAGATAGAGCTAATAATTCTACTTTCTTTTTCGCACCATGTGTTGAACGAGATTCAAAAGACGCCTTCCTGACTGAATCTCCAGTTGATATTCTAACGAGCGGTCAATACAAGAAAGTGCCTCTTCTATATGGTTTCAGTAACATGGAAGGTCTTTTAAGAGTCGGTCTCTTCGATTCGTGGAAAAACAAAATGAATGAAAAGTTTTCTGATTTTTTACCCGCTGATTTAGTTTTTGAGAATGATAGTTAAAAGGAAGAAGTGGCAAAGGCAGTCAAAGAGTTTTACTTCGGGGATAAACCAATTAGTAATGATAATGTGTTAGCGTACGTGGACTATTTCACCGATACTATATTTGCATACCCAACGCTGCGTTCGACCAAACTACAAGTGGAAGATGGCCACGACCAAATATACTTGTACGAATATTCATTTGTGGATGAAAACACTCCTTTAGTACCACATACAAATGTAAAGGGTGCAGATCACTGTGCTCAGTCATTTGCCGTTATTGAAACAACCGTTCCAGGAATTACGGAACCTAGAACCAACAACGAATTTAAGCAAATAGCTTCTACTATGCGGCAGCTTTGGGCTAACTTCATAAAAACCGGGTAAGTTTCTGATTGTTTACATAATATGATAAGACATAGCAAGGTACAATTCTTCCAACAGATCTAGGCATTCGTGAAGTTAGCCGTTTGTCTGCGCGGAACACAATTTTGTATGAGAAAGCGGTCACTGCGCAGACAAACGGCTAACTTTAAGAATGTCTAGATCCGTTGGGCGAACTGTATAATATGTCATTTTAGTATCGTACTCGGTCTCTCTAAATCAAGCTAGTTTTTAGTGGAAACCTTATTGGATTGTGCGTAGTTAGGTAGGTCATTTCATAATTTTATTGATTTCACGAAATAAATTGGAGCTTTATCAATAGGGTGAAAAGTGCACTAAGGAATCTTCTATTTCTAGGTCACCAGTGCCGGAAGGGTCTGCTTTGCCAGCGTGGCCGGCCGTGCGAAGCGCCTGTTCGCCTCACATGTCGCTGGGCAACACTCTGCAGCTGCGAGAATCGCTGCTGGAGCGACGCATGCGCTTCTGGGATGATATCTACGCGAAGCACTACCGGAACCCAATCCCCCCACCTGAACCCCCGGCTAAACATACAGAACTTTAGCTTTTAACTAGAATTATCCGTTCAAACTTGGCATATCTATCGAGTTTTGATGATAAAGATGAGTACCTGGTAAAAACGAGTGCTGATGGAAACATTTCCGTTGAATAACAAAATAAGACATTGACGACGCCCTTACTAATAAACGTGGTATAAAGTTATTCCTGAGTGTAAACTGACAAAATGTATGATTATTTTTAGTTTGTATCGAAGAATAACTTTACACCACGTTTATTCGTAAGGCCATTATGACCTTACTAATAAACGTGTATTTTGTTGTCAATAACAGTAAAATAATAAGTATGCTTACAGGCTAATTTAATCCCCTTACTGCCCTCGTCTGCCCCGGCTCCTAGCGCTTCCTTTGGGTACCACTCGGTCAGAGCTTTACACCATCTGCCATCACCAAATCTGGCCAAGTGTCCTGCCCAACGATATCGGCTACCTTTGTCCTCTTACAAATATCTGTATTGCGGACTCTGCCTAGCAACGATATTCTAAGCATGGCACGCTTCATGACCCTTTGTGTGACCCTCATTTTGTGCACAGTTTCCTTTGTGAGAGTCCATGCTTCAAATCAAAATCAAATCAAATATTTATTTATTATCTCACAAACAAAATTTATATTAAAATAAATACACAAACTACACAATATAATACACACTATTATATATAATACGCACCCTATGTCATTGTGGGCAAGACACATTGGTTTAAAATGTTTTCCAGCTTTCCAAACGCGGGCCGCGTTTGGAAAGCTGGATCCTAGCTGTTTGTTGATGAAACTGATAGATTGAATCTGTATTAAACTCTCAGTTCAAAATTAAAGATTTGGGCCAAAAAAGGCAATGTCTTGGCATGTCTGTCTGTTATGATAAGGAGAATAGAGTTCTAACTTTAGATCAGAGTAACTATATTGATCAATTGTTATTAAAATTTAATTTAGTTGATTGTAAAACTATAGTAACACCGATGGAAAGTGGATTGAAGTTAGAAAAGGATAAAAATTGTGATAAAAGTTTGCCTTATCAGCAATTAATTGGCTGTTTAATGTATCTAGCTAGACTTACACGTCCCGATATTGCATTTTCAGTCAGGTACTTAAGTCAATTTAATAATTGCTATAACAAGGAGCACTGGACACATGCTAAGCGCATCTTAAGATATCTGAAGCATACCAGAGACTATTGTATAAAATATTGTGGGTCAGGTAATAAACAAATAATTGGGTATGTTGATGCAGACTGGGGTAGCGATCCTTCAGATCGAAGATCTTGTACAGGATATTGTTTTAATCTGTCTGGGGGTGTCATTTCTTGGGGGAGTAAAAAGCAAAATAATGTTGCTTTATCTAGCACTGAAGCAGAATACATAGGTATTTCTGAAAGCTGTAAAGAGGCTATTTACTTAAGAAATTTGTAGAAAGAAATTACAGGTGTTTCTCATTGTATTATAATTTTTAATGATAATCAAAGTGCCCATAAGTTACTGCATAACCCTGTTTTTCACAATAGGTCAAAACATGTAGATATTAGGTACCATTTTGGCAGAGAATGTATTAGTAATAATATAGTTAAAGTTGAATACCTACCAACAGCTGATATGGCTGCAGATGTGCTTACAAAATCGTTGAGCTATGTAAAGCATTTTAAATTCTTGAGTTTGATGGGAGTTCAACAAAATATCTGTTAATATTTGTAAAATGTCTTTTTTTTTTTTTTTTTTTTTTTTTTTTTTGGCTTCGCAAAAAGTGTGCATGCGCCATTTTTCATTGTAAAAATTAAGGAAACAAAAGTTATGAAATACCGCGGACTAGGACGGGTCAGGAGAGGTAGTGGATACAGGTAGGAATTATAACTAAATATTAATAGAATAAGTAATATAAAAATATGTAAAATTAAATATTAATATTATTGTTAGAAATAAAAGAAGCTAGACAATTATAAATATTAGAATCTAAAGAAGAAAGAAGTACAGTAATATTGGTTGGAAGAGGAACATTACAAGATAAGAGATCACAAAAGAAAGAGGCATGGTCATACTGTGGACAAGCAAAGAATATATGATTTGTATCTCCAAATTCATCTCCACAAGTGCAGGTCGGTTCAGAAATGATTTTCATCTTCGATAAATGTGCTGGGGTACATGAGTGCCCCAGACGCATTCGTATAAGTATAGAAGTGGCACGTTTACTGAGTTTAATTTTAAAAAACCATGGTTTTAATGGGATAGTTTTTTGTATTTGTTTGAAATGTTTGCCTTTCTTAGTACTAGATTCATTCCAAGATTCATCCCAAGATCTCCTGAGATAAATCCTGGAAAGAGAACCAAGATCGTGAGAATAAATTTTGAATGGAAAGATGTCACCACACTCCACAGCTTCATTTGCTAACTTGTCTGCACGGGTGTTACCCATAATTCCACAATGACTGGGAATCCAAGCAAAAACGACAGTCAAGTCGTTTAATTCACATTGTAACAATTTAGTTCTAGCATCTATTATAAGTGGATAAGATGATTTAGACCGGAAAGAATATTTAACAAGCGATTGTAATGCACTTTTGGAATCGGAAAATATTACTGATTTTTTAAGTTTCATTAATAAAACGTACTCCAATGCCTTCGTGATGCCAAAACATTCACCAGAAAAAACAGACGTCTCTGAAGGTAATTTGATTTTTTGCACAATGTCAAACTGTTTATGATAAACACCTACACCCACACTGCCTTGCAAGTGTTTGGATGCATCAGTAAATATCTGATGCCATCCATTCCAGCGATTATCAACTTCTGATTTAAAATAAATGTTAGCATGTATATCATTACGATCAATATTTAGATCAAAATAAACTTTAGGAGGTAGAGTTAATGCTTTATAGTTACAATGATAAATTGGAAGAAACTGAGACTGTTCTATAGGAGCTGACAAGGATTTATATATATTATAACTATTTATTAAATTGGGAGGGGATTTATGATTCCAATACGGCGAAGAAGTAATGAGTTCTGAAAGTATTTTAATTTTAGGGTGAAGCTGATGGTTCGAAAACTGTAAAGCACGAAAGAAAAATCTATTGCACAAATATTGGCGTCTCATGAATAGAGGTGGATCGCAACATTCTACTTGTAGAGCGTTAATGGGACTAGATTTCATAGCTCCCATTATTATACGCATTGCTCGTGCTTGTATGGCATCTAATCTCCTGAAAGCCTCCACTCTACCAGGCTCCAACAAATAAGAGCCATAATCTAATGTGCTTCTAATTAAAGCATTGTAAACTAGTTTCAAAGAAAAAGGATGGGCACCCCACCATACTCCTGTAAGACATCTTAATAAATTAAGATTTTTTTCACATTTTTCCACCACAGTAAAATGTCTTATAGAAATTATAAATGCTTGTTATTTTGATATAGTGGGGGATGTTAGTAAAATATCAAAATATGTAGGTACACATAAGTACTCTTTAGTATGTAGTCATAACCTAATAAAAGATACACTGTTGGCAACCCTGCGTTTCAATCAATAGTGACGCATGATCTCCTTGGTTCTGTGTTCTCCGCTGAAAGATAAACAGTGTCCAAGATAGATGTAGTGGTCTACCATCTCCAGGGTAACATCACCAATGGTAATGCGTGTCTGGTTGCCGGAGATATTAGACATGATCTTTGTTTTGGACATGTTCATCCTTAAGCCTACATCCAAAGAAGCATCGTACAGGTCATTAATCATACCTTGGAGATCTTGCATGTTCTCGCTAAACAAAATGAGATCATCTGCAAAACGGAGGTGCGCAAGTTGATACTATTTATGTTTATGCCTAGATCTTTCCAATGCATTAATTTTAAAATATCCTCCAAAACTGCAGTGAAGAGTTTGGGTGATAGGTTATCTCCTTGTCGCACCCCCCCCTTCCTTCCTTCCTTCCTGTCCTTGTCTCTCTCAGAGGAATCTCTTTAGTGAGCGCGTGTTAGCGAACTCATCGATGCCGCATCGTACAGAGGATATCTACGTACCGTGAGTCGATTTGGCAGCGATGGAGAGAATGGAACACAGCCCAATGTTCTACGCTGTCAAAGGCTTTCTCGTAATCTACGAACGTAAAACATAAGGGCTGGTTGTACACGTTGCATTTTATTTATATTATTGTAGAATATCCTTTACGAAAACCTGCTTGTTCATGCGGCTGACATTCATCAAGCTGACGAGTGATTCTGTTGCAGAGGACTTTGGCGAACCGTTTATATGTCTGTGAGAGAAGGCTTATTGGTCTATAGTTTGTCAATTTAGTATTTTCCCCCTTTTTATGTAAGATCGTAACGACTGCGTTTTTCCATGCACTTGGCATGTGACCGCTAGCTATAACTTTGTTAAAGAGATTCACAAGTAACCTCACTACTGGCTCGCCACCTGCTTTTAAGAGTACCACTGTAACCTCTTCTCTTGGTGATTTATCGGACTTCATTTGGCTAAGAGCGTGCTCTATTTCTCGAGGTTCACGTTGTTATTAGGAACGGGGCGAGCTTGAATCTTCTCTCAAAAGATCTGGCTCAGGTGTACTGGACGTGTAAAGTTCCTTGTAGAAATCCTCAACAATAGTTAGCATGTCGTTACGATTTGTTATCTTATTACCTTGGCTACCTGTAGTACCTACCTACCAAAGCCGATCTAATCGCTTTTTTAACAATATCTATAACATACCTACCTACCGGTAGATAAGCAACGTAGTACGTACGACGTACCTTGTGTGTATGTACCTAATAACCGGCCAATTACTCGTCGACCGTCACTCGTCTGTCAGTTCTGAAGTGGCAACATGTGGAGAAGCACGTTAGTGTATTCATGTCTGTGCGCGTTGATTTTAGCTGAAAGCGATGACCAAGCGTCGAAGCTAGTGAACACCACACAAGGAACTGTGCGTGGGTACAAGGATCCAAAGAATGGAATCTTCTCCTTCCAGGGCATTCCATATGCGTCCGCACCGACCGGACCCAACAGGTTCAAGGTGAGCAACTTTAAAGTCAATTAAACGAGCACTTCAAACAATGGCCCGTAATTGGCCTTGTTCTAAGAATAAATGTCTAAGTAATAATAAGTGTAGGAAAATGTCCGAAATATTATCTAAAACTTATCAAGGATGGGTTGAGGTTATAACGAGTAGTTCCTAAGCCTTTAACAACAAACTACACTTCTTAAAAAATAGGTAGTTCCTACGCCTGTACTTAAAATGATGTCATTGTCGCAATGATCACTAGGTATAGACCACAGACACTTTTTTATTGGTAATCTACAACCACGGGTATAAAGAAATAACACATCATAGGTAGGTACCTACCAGAGGTGTGCGCCGATTCCATTTTGATCGGCGGCGTGCGCCGGCTTCAAATCAGTCGGCGGCGGCGGCGTAATCGGCGTAATCGGCGTGGGCAGTATAATTAAGGGAAAACTCCAAAGATGCGGAACGAGAGCTTGGTGGTTCTGTTTTTTAAGAAGAGTCCAGACTCTTAAAAACTCAGACCCATCTCGCTCCTTAGCCACGTTTATTAGCTTTTCTCTCGGGTTATTACGAATCGTCGAGTTCTTGAGAAGACTTGACGAGTTCCAGCCATCGGAACAGGCCGGGTTTCGCGGGGGATATGGCACCACACCATATACCTTATTCACACAGCATATACCAGTTCAAACTCTACAGAAGTCCGAAGAGTATAATTAGCCCCTGTATCTAGCTTTTGTGGACTATGAGAAGGCCTTTGACTCTGTTGAAACCTGGGCTGTCCCGGAATCCTTGCAGCGATGCCAAGTTAGTCTATCGTTATATCGAAGTTTTGAGATGTCTGTATGAAGCCGCCACCAGGAGTGTCCGAGTACAGGACCAGCAGTCTTAAGTCCATCAGACTGAGCAGAGGAGTGAGACAGGGAAATGTCATATCTCCGAAACTGTTCACAAGCGCGTCGCAAGATATTTTTAAGACACTGGATTGGAAAGGTATGAGCATAAACATAAACGGCGAGCACATCTCACACTTACGATTCGTAGATGACATATTTGTACTGGCGAAGTCGCTGGAGGAGCTACAACGGATGCTGGACAGTCTAGCATCAGCCTCGAGAGCGATTTTCGGCAAGAATTTGGATAAGACCAAAGTCATGGTCAATAACCGAATTGATCTGAGACCGATCTCTGTAAATGGGCACCTTCTTGAAGTTTTTTCGCAGTACCGTACCGTACCTACACATAGGTACCTCGAGCAGATGTTTGTACAGACAACTTTGAGAAGGAAGCCAAGAGGAGAATATAGGGGTCTTCAAATCAAAAGTAAATAGGTTCCTTCTAGGAAAGCATGCTCCATCTTAGACCTCACTACTGCTTAACATCAGGCAGAGGGAGGTCAAATGCTGACTTACTTAATTTAAAAAAAAAAAATAACTACGTCGAGTTTTCTAGTCTCACATACCGTATGTGAGACTAGAAAACTCGACGATGTCTTAAAACGAAAGTTTTCAATGACTGCGTCCTACCTACCTGTCATGACATCGGAGCCGAAAAGTGGACACTCACAGTACTGCTAGTCGCTCAGTTAGCTATGGAACGAGCTATGCTTGGAGTTTCTCTGAAGGAAAGAATCCGCAACGAGACTGTAGACATAGCTCAGAGAAGTCTGAAGTGGGCTGGCCGTTGAATCAAAAAAGCACGTAAAACGTAAAAAAAAGCACGTAAAACTGCCATCGATTTTTTGACAATAGATTTTTGCCCTATCATCTCTAAAAAAACAACAAATGGCAAATATGTCAGCACCCATGCTATGTGGAATAGACTTTAAGGATTTTGTACATACTCAATATTGGCGCCGATTTTACGCCGATAAAATCGTCGGCGGCGGCGGCGTGACTAAAATCGTCGGCGGCGTGCGCCGCGCCGATCGGCGCACACCTCTAGTACCTACTACCTATGTACCTACTTGGAGTTCAAATATTTTTTTGCTTTATTGTAAGTACCTATTTAATGTTTCCAGGCACCGCTCCCTCCACCAGTTTGGCTTTATCCGTTTGAAGCAATAGACAAAAGAATAATATGCCCGCAGGCGACTATGCCTATACCCAATCTTCCGGGCTTCAACTTTTTAATGCAAGAAGACTGCCTGATTGCCAATGTTTACATTCCTGATACTGATGAAAAAAACCTTCCTGTCGTAGTATACGTCCACGGAGGAGCTTTCCAACTAGGATGGGGAAATATGTTTGTGCATGACAAACTTGTATCCGAACACAATATCATAGCTGTCACTTTTAACTACCGCGTTGGAATTCATGGCTTTTTATGCCTTGGTACAGAGGATGCCCCCGGTAACGCAGGAATGAAGGATCAAGTGGAATTGTTGCGTTGGGTCAAGAGAAATATCGCTTCCTTTGTAGGCAATCCTGACGATGTTACAATAGCAGGATACAGTGCAGGCTCCGCTTCGGTAGATTTGCTCATGCTATCAAAATCAGCGGAAGGACTTTTCAATAAAGTAATTCCAGAAAGTGGAGTCAGTACTGCTGTTTTTACATTACAAGCTGAGCCACTAGAAATTGCAAAAAAATTCGCTAAGGCGAACGGCTTTGTTGACGTGGATGATTTGTATGCTTTGGAACAGTTTTATAAATTATCACCTTACGAAGTATTGACTAAAGATGCATTTTTTGATCAAACTGATTCTACTTTTATGTTTACGCCGTGCGTTGAACGGCCTTCAAAAGAAGCCTTCCTTGATAAATCGTCAGTCGATATTTTGAAGAACGACGCTTACAAGAAAGTGCCTGTTCTTTATGGCTTTGCCAATATGGAAGGACTTTTAAGGATAGATTTCTTTGAATTTTGGAAAAACAAAATGAACGAAAACTTTTCAGATTTCTTGCCTGCTGATTTAAAATTTAAGAGTAAAACACAGAAAGAGGAAGTAGCGAAGTTGGTAAAAGAATTCTACTTTGGTGATAAACCTGTAGGCGATGATAGTATTTTAGCGTACGTTGATTACTTTACAGATGTCATATTTGCATATTCTACGCTACGATCCGTTAAGATGATGGTGGAAAATGGCCACGATCAAATTTACTTGTATGAATATTCATTTGTCGACGAAAATACTCCTGTGGTCCCTCACACAAGCACGAAGGGGGCTAACCACTGCGCCCAAAGTATTGCCGTTGCTGGGACTGTGTTCCTCCAAAATGACTCGTTCACGGCAACAGAGGAGTTCAATAAAGTATCTTCTACAGTGAGGCAGCTGTGGGCTAACTTCATTAAAACAGGGTGAGTCCTTACCTACACCAAACAAACCTAATCAAAAGCTAAGTTTAATGATTTTGCTGACCGAAGTAGTACCTAGTAGTCGTAGTATTGCATTGGCCCGACTTGAACCAACGACCTCCTGATCGGACATCAAATATCCTACTGAGAAATAACGGCTCTCTCTACTTTCGATAAGATTATAATTTTTATTTTTAGGAAGCCAGTACCTGCGGGTTCTTCCTTGCCAGCTTGGCCTAGCGTGCGAAGCGCCTGGTCGCCTTACATGTCCATCGACCATACACTTCAGCTACGCGAATCGCTGCTGGAGCGACGCGCACGCTTCTGGGAAGACATCTACACGAAGCACTACCGCAACCCGCTCCCCCCACCCGCGCCATTTCCTAGACGTAATGAGCTTTAAAATGGAACCCTCTTGGTACGCAAACCCTATTCGCTGTATTTTTTATGGGAGATTATCCATACTAATATTATAAATGTGAAAGTAACTCTGTCTGTCTGTCTGTCTATCTGTCTGTCTGTCTGTCTGTTTGTTACGCTTTCGCCCAAACCGCTGAACTGATTAAGCTGAAATTTGGCATAGTCAAAGGTTGTATCCCAGGAAGGACATAGGCTACTTTTTATCCCGAAAAAAATTAAAATCCCGAGGGACCGCGGGTCACACCGCGGGAGCGCAGCTAGTATTAAATAAAATCGTTTTTGATATCTGAAGTCTTCAGAATAATAAATAAATAAATTTTCGTTTAAGATTTAAAAATGTTCATAAAATTGCTGACTGTACCTACAGAAAGCAATTTAGCTAGTTACAAAGTTGTCATTGGCAGTCACTCATCGAACGTATTTGTTCGGAAGCGAAGTCGAAACAATGAACCAACAACGAAGATAATTCTGTAACTTAATTAACGAGAAGGCTAGCATCACAGCTGCATGTGGTGATAGCTTGCTCAGACCATGATGCTGGAGCTACACTATCGAGTTGTCGAACAGCCTATAACCACTCAGCGGTATAAGGTATTTTGTTTTTGAAGTGAAAACTTCTTTAGGCGCGTTGGGCACTTTTTGAGATGAGAATAAATTCTTGGATTCCCCTCGAAAAGGTCACATGCGAGTCACGTGACTGCTCACCGACCCGACACCTACCAGTAGCGCCATCTAGTTCTGTACTCGGTAAACTTTTACGGCAATATTTTTACATTTCTAAAAGCTCATTTTATAACTAAACGGGTGAATAAAATAAAAATCCTTTTCAACACACTTGCTCATAAAGTGGCTCTATGGTCACCGCAATTAGGCACATAAATGACACCCATAATCAAACTGTGACTTTTTCATTACTAGGTATAACTCACTAGTGAGTAATAGATTTTTTATTTTTTTTTATTAGTTGAGTTGCTTTGTTCTTAAAAAAGTTTTTATTCAGAAAAAGATCGTGTTCAATAGAACAAATAAATTAATGTTCCTATTGCTTGCTCATTTCATGCAACTTCTTATTTAAATAGATAATTTTAACTCGTACGTGTTTACTCTACTAATAAATAAAACTTTCACTCAAATATAACTTTTGTTTTCTCTGTAATAAAAGAAAACTTTAAATTCCCCGTACGTTGTACGTGGCAGAATAGGCCGCAAACCCCATGCGCGGCGCGGAAATATAGTCTGTGGCCGATCGCAATGCGCGCGCATAGGAAAACTGATTATTTTTTCCCGCAATAGCGAAACATTTTTCACAACTCGTTTTCACTGTTGAAAATGATATTTTATTGTTATTTTATTCACAAGTGTGTTGAAATACGTCGTATGATACACGTGTGTATTGATGATTACCGTCCTCGGTTCTGTTAAAAGCCTCGCCTAACGGCTCGGCTCTCAAAACGCCTCGGCGGTAATCACCAATGTTACACACTAGTACCATAATGTACTATTATGATCACCACTTCTCTCGGCACTCCTGGGAGTGCCACGTTTTTTTTGTATTTTTTCTATCTATGTTAGAAAAAATATACAGTTTGGACGATACCTATTGAGTTTTAAACGCCCAAGTTTTAGATAGGTACTTGTACTCTGAAAGTAATTTATAGGAAAATAAACCAGATGCTTTGTTCTAGTAGCGAAATAAGTTTCTGAACGTAAACAGCCGGCACAACAGCAGTTAAAAAGACTTAATAAGTCTTTTCTATAATTATATATCTATAATATATATAATGTATTCTATATATCTATAATATAGATTGTAGTTGACTACTAACAGGATCCTTTCCTACATCATTCAGAAATTCAGTGAACGATTTCCTGTTCTGTCGGCTGTCACTCCTTGATTGATCTCCTCGTAGAGTTTTTACGATGTTATTCTAGGATTGCCAATTAAGTTTTAAAAAAACCTATCTAAGCGTTATCACAAGAATGTAGGCCTAATATCGAGACCGAATCAGTAACTAATACCTTAGTGTATATAATATTGTCTTTGCTAATACCAACACACGACAGAATACAGATAATTAGCCAATTCTAATCATGGAAGCATAGCTATAGTAGGTAGGAAGGCCTACTCTTTTTACGTTAGGTTGGTAGTTTTACTTCCAAGTCACATCCTTTAATAAAAATATTATTTTTTGTTGGCTTCTTCAGATGACTAAATAAATATTCAATCAAAAGAGCAAGATAGCCAATCAAAACACAATTTATCTTCAAAGAAGAATTTTACGTTTAAGGAAGATATCCGGAAATAGGCCTATTTCCGTTTTATTGGAAACTAGCTGCGCTCCCGCGGTGTGACCCGCGGTCCCTCGGGATTTTTTAATTTTTTCGGGATAAAAAGTAGCCTATGTCCTTCCCTGCGATACAACCTTTAACTATGCCAAATTTCAGCTTAATCTGTTCAGCGGTTTGGGCGTGAAAGCGTAACAAACAGACAGACAGAGTTACTTTCACATTTATAATATTAGTATGGATTATAGTTTTTGTAACAGGTAGCTCTAAATATAGAAATTTTGGTAAATGTTTTTGACACGATCAGAGTATACTCTGATGACAGAGTGGACTCTGATGCCTACTAGGACGCTCTAATTGGCCGCCGCCATCAGAGTAAGATCAGAGTGCACTGGGATTGGGGTTGCCTCGTGGCAACCCCAACTTAGATCGTTCTAAGTAGCGTCCTATTAGTCATCAGAGTCCACTCTGTCAGAGTATAGGTACTCTGAATTCTGATCGTGTCATCGCGGCTTTAAATATACTGGTGAGTTTTGTCGAGGGCCCTCTTTTTGAAGTCGCCTTTTTTAAAGTCGGTTAAAAATGGCATCGAATCGTTAAAATAAGGGTTTGAATTAATATATCGCTCATTAGTAGTGAACCTATCTTGATGAATTAAGTTGAATTTCTGTACTCAAATAAATTAGTTTTTGGTAGTTAGACCGAAAACTTATTGAGTGACGTGTTACCTTAGAACTACTTTCGAAGTCATTCTACTACTTCCTTTCCGATAGGCTTGATCCATTGGCTTTACGTAGAGATGTTGCATCTCTATGCATCATGTACCGCATATACAATGGGAGAGTTTGGACTGATACCAGCCGCTGAATTCCGCCATCGTATGCAACGACAGCAATACTCATACCATCCACATCATGTGGATGGTTGGCAGTCCACAACTGTGCGGTTTTCACGCCAATTCCTGCCTCGCACAACAGACTTATGGAATCTGCTGTCGCCAGCGGTATTTCCAGACCGATACGACTTAGGCACCTTCAAGAAAAGAGCCTATTCCTACCTCAAAGGCCGGAAACGCATCTGCAGTGCTTCTTGATGCTGCAGTTGTCTGTGGGCGGTGGTAATCACTTACCATCAGGTGTGCCACTGGCTCGTTTGCCCCCTCTTCCATAAAAAAAAACTACTTAGATACAATATGTAGAGTACCTACCCATTTATTGAATTTGAGAGAGTAATGCGATAAATAAGTAGGTACTTATATAAATATTAACAGCAAACACTTTCCATTACTATACCTAATTATCTCAAGGGAAACTGGGTAGAACAAATAAATAATTCAGGAGCAAAAAAGCTTAGCGCTCGTCCCCGAAGATTTATCAAAATGTATCGCGGAAATTGGATAATTACGTAAATGGATTACTCAAGTACCTACCTCTTGGCAGCTTATACGATTACTTATGACAGCTACGAAACAATCACCTGTGTAGCCACTAGCCTAACTATTCGAGGAAGAAAATGGAATTAAGGGTCAGGGGGGTTATTCGCGTTCGTTTTTTCGTTCGTTTGTGATGAGTATTCGGATGCTTCTTACTACGAGCTACATTGTATTCAGTCGATAAGATCAACGTTCGATAAGAATACGGTCCTAATTAGGATTATTCGTTGGTCTTAAGCTAGGGCCTAAGACCAAGTATTTCCAAACCGAAAAATTGGCCCTTGAATACGAATATTTATTAAACGAACGAAAATAAGAACGGAAATACGGCCCTGCTCACAATATAATGCGATGCGATGCGAGCTGCGACGAATGCGACAAAAAGCTTTTATTCTCTAGGACCCGTTTCTTTTATTATAAGAGCTAGTTGATTCTACTCCTGGTCCTTTGCGACCAATACCGCGAAGAACTGGGCAACACGGTAAGTCGAGTTATGATGATGAACTGAGGAACACGTGAGGTGAGGCGATGCGTCTCGGTCGGGGCATCCCACGTCGTCATAAGGGATGTTTCTTTTTGTATATGTAGACTACTCGTAGAACCTTTTATATTACGAATGGTACCTAAATTACTTACTAGTAGGAATAGGTACTTATTATACCTATTTTATCTGGGATTATATTACTAGGTAGGTACATATAGAATAACGCCAGACTTGGTACATGTGGATATTTATATCAGGGCAACGACCACATCGATCAACGTGAACCCTATAGCGAGTAAATCTAGATAATCTGTCGTGTTATAATAAGTAGTTACTATAAATCAACAATTATTATGCTCGCTAGAGAATTAATTGTAAGTTTGCGTCGTCGTTTTAAACGGGCTCCTTGCACGCGACTTCAGACTTAATTAAATCGGGCAGTTTTAAAGGACTAGGGTTCCTAGGTATTCTAAGAATTTCAACTAGGTAAAATAAAGGTAAGTCCCTACCTACCCACTCAAATACCTAGACACCTACTAAAAAAGGCAGTGCCTAGCTTATGCTTAACAACAGGTCCTACAAGTAGGTAAAGCTACTACTGTAGCCTACCTTTGCAACCATATTTGACCATTTGAACAGAAAACTGTTATTGGTCACTAACCCTGGTGGAATTGACCCCGAACCGCTAGTGTACCGTCAAAAATAAAATGACAAATCCCTTTTCTGCGAAAAACAATTAAATTCTTCTTGTAGCTGAACCAAATAAACCGCCCGAAATGTACAAAAGGCAAGTCTTTGATTGTGTTGCATTTACTTTGTCTGCGTTTCTCGAAGGAAGCCTCATTAAAAGGAAAGGATACCCAGCTCTTTCTCCATACAAACGTATATAAACGTAATCGACTGTTTCCTCCTTGGATAATGACACTAGAGCAAATATTATTGTACCATAAATTCTAATTATCATAGAATAGGAGTCTTAAAAAAGTATAATTAAAAAAAAACCAAGACACAGGGTACAAGGTCATGGTAGTTAAAGGTTTTTCAACACACTTGCTCATAAAGTGGCTCTATAATCACCGCAATTAGGCACATAATGACACCTATAATCAAACTGTGACTTTTTCATTACTATAACTCACTAGTTAGTAATAGGTTTTTTTTTTAATTTTATTGGTTGAGTTGCTTTGTTCTTAGAAAAGTTTTTATTCAGAAAAAAGATCGTGTTCAATAGAACAAATAAATTAATGTTCCTATTGCTTGCTCATTTCATGCAACTTCTTATTTAAATAGATAATTTTAACTCGTACGTGTTTAATAAATAAAACTTTCACACAAATATAACTTTTGTTTTCTCTGTAATAAAAGAAAACTTTAAATTCCCCATTTTGTACGTGGCAGAATAGGCCGCAAACCCTATGCGCGGCGCGGAAATATAGTCTGTGGCCGATCGCAATGCGCGCGCATAGGAAAACTGATTAATTTTTCCCGCAATAGCGAAACATTTTTCACAACTCGTTTTCACTGTTGAAAATAAGTTTTTATTTTTATTTTATTCACAAGTATGTTGAAAAACGTCGTATGATACACGTGTGTATTGATGATTACCGTCCTCGGTTCTGTTAAGAGCCTCGCCTAACGGCTCGGCTCTCAAAACGCCTCGGCGGTAAACACCAATGTTACACACTAGTACCATAATGTACTATTATGGTACTTACAAAAATATTTGATCTAGTGTCATTCATTATCCAGGGAGGAAACAGTTGACTACGTTTGTATGGAGAAAGAACCGGTATCCTTTCCTCGCATAAAAATCGTATTATGGCAACTTGGCAACCAGCGCCTGCCGCGCTGCGCAAAGCAAAAATGAGCATCTTAAGCGGCTGTTACACAAGGAGAGTTTCTCGCACGCGAGCGGCGATTTCTTCTATAGTATTTATCACCATGGAATGTATGCGTGACACATCGAGATGGTGTCAAAGTCAGTCAAATAGTAGTGTCCTACAGTTTAAGCGCTCCAACACTCTCGAGCTGTTGGAGCAAATGCTGAGGGGTAGCCGTATTTTCACCCACATAAAATTGTGTAGATTTAAGTACCTATTGTAACTGTTGTATATGATGTGGAGAAAATAAAACTTTATTCTATTCTATTCTATTCTAATCGAGATTATCAAAATCGATTTTTATTTGACTACGATCATTTCATCTCAATCGATTATGAGGTTCATCCATAGATGAAATTACTAAACCAACGATTATTTTTTTTACTTATGATACATCGATTGTTTCGATTTTCATTTTCGCACTCTCTGTTAGGTAAGGTTAGGTTAGGTTAGATTGACGGTTTTTTGATGACATAAAAATGTTTATCGTTTATTTATTTATATTTTATGGCTCGTTTATGATAATTTATGAAATAATTAAACAGGAAATAGACAAAATCATTTTTTGTGTTTTATTGCTTCATTCGGTTTTTTTTTTCAAAATTGTTTTAGCTGCACAACGTGGAACAAATCAAGTTCAATGTTCAATGTTCCGTGGTGAAAACGACTATAGGCGACCATATTATTGACTAGAAGAAATCGCCACTCGCATGCGAAACTCCTTGTGTAACAGCCGCTTTACTTTCTGGCCAAGACAAAACTAAAATTAAAACCTGTAGCAGACAGACCAGAGGCAGAGGTGGTCTTGTCTTGGTCTTAACATGGATTTTCTTACCTATTGGTACAAAAACAAGTAGGTACCTAAGTACTTGTTCTCCTGAAATTGCACTAAGAGACAGTAAGGAGAGATATAATATAACATATCAAAGCCCCTCGCACGCTCCAAGCAATATTCAAACGAGCGTTGCGCAGTATATCCTAAAAGGAGACAACGTTTGCAATAACAATTATTATACCTACGGGAAGTAGCGTTTTCTATTGGGAATCCAAGCAACAAAAAAAACCTAGGTAAGTATCTTTATTTATTTAGCCATTTACACGATACCATTCTTACCTCTCGCAGCGAGAGCTCGACGGAGCGAGTCTCGCTGCTACGTTAAGTTTTGTTTAAAGGTATTATCGTGCAAGTAATTAGCGTTACCTAAAGGCCATGCTCGACTTCTGAACTATCAATATCCATACCACAGAACTATATCCATACTAATAATACTTATAAAGCTTTAAATTAGAAGATTAGTGAGTTCATATTATGTTACACAGTCCAAAACGCAACGATAGCGCGATCAATTTTTTCCTGTGTCGCCATCTTCTATTATGTAGTAAACTGTCTATGGCTGAGGTCGAGATGGCGCTTTTATTGCATTTTTAAAAGTTTCTGAAGATTCTTGCAGTTTTCAGTTCTATTTAGAGGTTTTCAAGTATATTATTTTGCTGACGAAGTCGCGGGTACCAACCAGCTAGTTATTCATAATTCTTAGTTCGAGTAAGAAGAGAGCACTGGTGGTCTAGTGGTAGTGGCCCCGCCTTCCGATCGTAAGGTCGTGGGTTCAATCCCGGTCGTGCACCAATGAGTTTTCCTGCCGAAAAAATTATGTGCGCTATGCCAGTACTCTGAAACTGTGAAGGAAAACATTATGAGGAAATCGGCATGTCGCAGAACCTAACAGGTTCGAAAACATATATCAAGTGCACGAAAGGAGCCTCTTAGAGGCGCACTTATAATCCTTTCAGCACACTGGTTCGAATGAACTGGTGACCCGACAAGAAGAAAAAGTGTTTTTAACAACACTCATCGTCTTTCTCTCAATGTTATAGGCGAGCATGTTTTCTGCACGATTTAAAAATTTTAACTCTCATGTTTTCTCCATTAATAAGGATTTAGTTCTTAAATCTTTCAGCTTTCGGATAAGGACAGGTCGAAAGTCACGTTTCAGGCATCATTTTGAACTCTACGGTTTACAAGCAACGTTTATCGTATGGAATCTTGGACCGAAGAGCTTGTGGACTAAAATTTTCAGTTTTAGACCGAGTTTGCGAACTAGGTAGGTACCTATGTTGCAGTGGCCGCCGCGCGCCGAAGCGTCAGAATATTCTCCACGATCTGCCTAGGCATATCCTGAAAAGTATCGCCTAGACAAATCGTTAAACGAATGAAATGGCATGGCGTCGTTGAACGATATGTCTAGCTAGGAATATATCATGAAATGCTTAAAATGCATGAGGTGCTTAAATATTATGAAGGAAGCTTTTCTACGTTTCAAAGTTTTGCACCTTTGAGGTCCATTTCTTACAAGGGCACCGCGACCGGCAAGGAACGCATAGTCCAATAGGTGGTATCTCTGTCTAAAGTTATCCAACCACTTAACTGTAGCTCGAGGCGCCTTAGCTCGCACACCTGAATAACCCTCGGTAACTTCAGTGCTCATTATACTCCATACTCAGAACTACTTAGTGAGTAATTCAGAGCATACAAAATCTCGCTGTAAAAATAAATAATTAAATAATAATGCTGGACATTTTCACACAGCATCATCTAGCCCCAAACTAAGCAAAGCTTGTTCTATGGGAACCAGATAACTGATATACTAAATAATGCTGGATTTTTCACACAGCATCATCTAGCCCCAAAGTAAGCAGAGCTTGTGTTATGGGTACTAGAATGACTGATAAACTACTTATATACTTTTTGTTTGTAAATACATACATATTATACATAGAAACACTCAGACCCGAGACAAATATCTGTAAGTCATACAAACATTTATCCCGCGGCGGGGATCGAACCCGCAACCTTTTGCGTCACAGGCGGACCTTCGCCCACTGCGCCACAGAGGTCGTCAAATATGACTAGAATATGTTGGAATTGGTCACCAGCTAGGTATATTAAGCATATTAATGTAACATCATGCGATTCATGGATACAAAAACGTAGGTCGTCCGGCAGCCCTATGGGAAGACGATATTCCTCAGCTAAATTCAGCGTTTGAAGATAAAAATGAGGTACCTAGTAGATTGTAATAGAATAGGTACTTATATAGGTTTAGTTAATATATGAAATTATATATTTATAGGGTTGATCTTTAAAAACCAAATAAAATAATTGACTTACCTACCTACATCAAACTACTTCCGTCTTATTACAAGAAAATGAACCGAGTTTAGACTAAGACTAACAAAAAAACTGTCCCTAGAAAAACGAAATTTAAATACTCTTAAATAGAAAGTTTTTTGTGGTAACAGTTTTGTTTTGACAATATTGTGTCAACTTGGGGTTCAACTGGAACACTATTTAAAAAAAAGATTGAATCTGTCACTAGTTTGGTGTTTGATCGTTATCAGTAACTAGGCGAGCATTAAATAGGTTTAATTAACAACGAAATTCTTCTTTTACGAGTTTTTTTAAGAGGTTTCTTTTATGGGATCCCATATCAAAGAAAAACATCGACTATAATGACCAAAGACAGCATTCACCGGTTAATTAAATGATTACCTACGCATATTGTTTTAATAGTTATGTACTTAGGTAGGTAGGTACTATCAAAAGCAACTCCTCAAATATAATTTAGAGACACTCCCAATTTATAAAAGGCACTTGCCTACATTTTTCACCTTTTCTTCTCTTTTTTTGCAAACACCTACATAAACATAAAAAAAACTAGTAAGTAGGTACTTACCTACTTATCTATCTCTACCTATTATTATTATTATTATTTATTCACAAAAAAAAAAGGGCTTTGTCGCTGAGCGACTATACCGCCCAATCGGTAACATCTTAGGTCAGTCTTATTCATCTTCTCTATCACTTCACTTCTTGGTTTCTTCTGGTTTTACTTCACTCCCCGGCTTCTTCTTCTCTTTATTCCTTCTTCCTCTTCATCTTTTTATTAATGCTGTAAACTGTATTAACCATATATATAGGATGTACCATGTAAAAGGTACCATGCTAAATCTATGGTATTAACAGTATATTCTGCAAATGTCAAGTATCTTCACCTCTCAAATATGTATTATGTCACGTCAATTTGGTTTTGAAAAAACATGGCGGCTTGTTATTTCAAAACTCCAACGAAAATCTTTCGTCAAATGAGAAATTTACTTGAATACTCCCCCATTCCATTTACCAAATCTTCTGTTACGTAATCCAAGGCTTCATTAGTAAAATGCCACCGAAATTACATAATAAAACCTAGTAAAACACGAGAAAAGTAAATAAAATAGCAGAGCCACATGCTCCTTCAAAAATGGCGAAAGAAATCCATCTCTACCTAAATACTTAGGTAAGTCATTAGAAAACGAACGCACAGTTATTAGGGAATTCTTGACTGATAACCAATGTAAGTTAGTTAGGTATATGGTTATATATGGGAAGTAGATTACATACGTAGGTAAGTTATTTGGCTATTAAGATCAGAAATGTGTTTCAAAAACAACGATAATGTTTGTACAAGATAAAAGGCAGGGCTTCGAAGAACATAGAGCTCGCTAACACTGCATCTTGCACACCAAGGCTTTGAAAAGATTAATGGAAATGTAGGTGATTTTTACGGGTGCGGAATTAAATAAATAAATAAATAATGCTGGACATTTCACACAGCATCATCTAGCCCCAAGTAGGTAGTGATAAAAACTGGTCATAAAAGTTTATTTACCTACTATACACTCAGTACCTACAAGACACTCACTTTTTGAAAATAAATAAAACATGTATAAAATATAACATGCGCACACACAGACTTTCGCATTTATAATATTAGTAAGATAATACCTAACGCACGTATGGCTTTTTTACAAAAAAAAAAAAATAACGATATGAGGTCATTCCACAGATCTTCGAAAACATCTGTGATGTGATGACTGATGAGAGCCTATCCGACATGTAAAAGAAATGAAAATAATTTTATCAAAATAATTGATGTAGCACGACATCCATATGTAAACATTAGTCCACAGGTACAAACATAAACTTTACGACACGATACCTACATCTAAGGATAAGTACTTATACATATACCGAACGCTGAAAAAAAACTTTCATTATTTGTATTCGACAAAAATATCTAGCTGTTAAAATTTATCTTAAAAATACATAAGTACATAATTATATTAAACTAAAGATAAAAAACAGTGTTCAAATCACCGACCGCAGGTAGTGCCATAACAACATTATTCGTTCGACTCTTCGATTTCCCCTTGATGTGCAAGAGCTTAAATTTTTACTAGAAGGTGCTGTATCGATAATTGTCAATAAATTTTAAGTAGGTATTCATATTGGAAACTGGAGACAACACCGCTTCTAAACGGAAATACAGGGGAAAGTTCACAGACAATAATTCTTAAAGACGCTTGTTGACAACGATTGTATGGGCCGTATCTCAAACGACAGGTTTATATCTGTTGTTTGACAGTTTGTTTTATGATTCAGAAACATTAGAATAAAACCTGACACCCTGTATATTCATAAAGCATGTAGGTATCTATACGGTAAGAAATACATACCTAAACGTTAAACCTTAGTTGAACACGATAAATCTCATAATCGAAATAGTACATATAACAAGAATAAATCCAAGTATTTAAAGCTTTAATGAGAATGGGTATAAAGTGGACTTGAATGAAAAAGCCAATATAATATAACCTACTTAGCTTTTATTTGCTAAAGTACACACAAACGGTAAATTCATAGGTACCATCTCTAACAACCTCTGTGGCGCAGTGGGCGAAGGTCCGCTTGCGACGCAGATGGTTGCGGGTTCGATCCCCGCCGCGGGACAAATGTTTGTATGACCTACAGATATTTGTCTCGGGTCTGGGTGTTTCTATGTATAATATGCATGTATTTACAAACAAAAAGTATATAAGTAGTATATCAGTTATCTGGTTCCCATAGTACAAGCTTTGCTTAGTTTGGTGCTAGATGGTGCTGTGTGAAAATGTCCAGCATTATTTATTTATTTATCTCTAATTTTAGGAAAATTGGTTATCAAAGCATTTTATAGGTGTACAACAGGGGACATCGTTAATATCCACACAACCGACCGTATCGAATGACTTGTCCCAAGTAATGATCAAATATTAATAATGACCGTCCCAAACTCACTTTAATTACCGATCACTCGGTTCTACAGGGTGCTCTATTGTTCTTGGCGTCAAGTTTTAATAACATTAATTTTAGTGTTACGAAATAGAAAATAACAGTATTTTCTGGAAGTTTAAATATATTTATTATATTTGATATTATTATAGGTGTAATAAATAAGGTCTACCAAAACTATTATATAGGTAACCGTGCATATAGTGGATTGATAGTTGCTACAATCCTCCTTGTTTCCTTCCTGAGATACATTCTAAGCATCTTCTTTAATACGTAGGTAGTTACTTACATAAATAATTTAGTACCTACACTACATTGTCAGGGGTTTGTAACTCCTCCTTAGTTACCTACGTTTTTTTATAGTAGGAAATAGATGCCTGTTAGAACACCATATACAATGCCTCCCGTACCATCTCTGGATGGGTGGTCCCACGCCGCTGGTAACGTAATTACGACGCTATCCGATATGTGTATATGTAATTATGAATAGTTGATGCTATCTTAGATTTGACCGATGCATTACAAACGGCTAACTGGCGAAACGGAGATAATGGTACTGAGTAGGGTAGGATGGTACTATTAATCAACCTCATTTAGTGCTGAGTTGATTAAATAAAATATTTAAAGTACCATTACAATAACGAAGAGATTGTATAAGTACAATTTTGAAGCGTTTTCCCGTAGTTTTTCTTTGAACACTAGGTAGGTACTTGAAAATGAGAAGGTTATTTTGAACAAAAATTACCTTGACTTAAAGCTGAGGGTTGCGTTTTTCGTGAAGGCCATTTTTCAATCAACTTTCCTTTCCATATACACAGGTACTTTGAGCGTAGCGAAAAAAATCCTGAAAATTTTCCTTTTGGAAAATTATAAGCGCTAGCTTTGGCGCTAGATTATGCTGTGTGAAATGTCCAGCATCATTTATTTTTTAACTTCCTCCCTCAATTATTCAATATCAACAACAAACCGGTACAGTACGTACCTACTTACAAGGCAGTGCTTGGAATCGTGCACTGCTTGGAGTCACGTCTGCTGCCACTTCACCATCTTACAGAGTCACACTCCAGCAATCGTTAGCTCAACTTGGACGGTTACCAGGGTTGCCAAATTCAAATGTTAATTAACGTAGAAAGTCAATTTGGCATTGGCACCCAATCCTGCAATGTTTTTGTGAGATGATAGGTATTTTTCATTTTGGCAAGAAATGATGTTTTCCTAAAGCGATAAGTGAGTTTTTCTAGTTTTGATATAACATATGTAAGAAGGTCATAATACTAAGTTTAATCTAGGTAATAAGAACAAATAAACAAAAGCTATTTAACCTACAGCTAAAGTGATTGTGCCTCGTTCAAAGCCTTCATCGATTTGGAAACATCGGAAAACCCATCAAAGAGTCACGAGGAAAAGTCCGGGAAAACCAAGCAACCCTACATCGCTCAATGGGCAAGCCTTCGACAAAGGGTTAGTACTCCACAGGAGCGGAAGCACGCAGTACACAGGGCCGTAAGAAGGGGAGCTAAGGCCTGCTGCTCTGAAATACATTGCTCGAGAATTAAGCACTTAAGCTTTTAGTGTGGAATTTATTGGGGAGACTGTTTTGTTACTAACTATATGAATTTTATAAACGCGAGAAAAACAAAACTATTATATATATTTTTTTTTTTCTATATTTTTTTCCATTTTTATAAAACAAAAAAACTCAATCAATACTAATTCAAAATAAGTATATAAATAATGAGGCAGAGTTATTGTGATAAGGTGAGAGACATTAGAATTGGTAGGTAGAAAGACAAAAATATCGACATTTTTTTTATAAGTAAAACTTTAGCCTGTTATTGTATTTATTTCCACAACACAAAGAAACCCTTAGGTATACCCTTTCTTGTTTAAGTTAAACTCTCAACAACACCAGAACCTTCCTCCAATTTTATCGGCTTACCTAGCAGAAATCACATTTCATTCGATTGCCTCCTCCAGTTAAGCTTTGAGTAAGTTTGAGTTTAAAAATCAGGAACCGTAATATTATGATGACCGTTCACATAACTTATTCAATATCCTACAGGTGTTCCATAGAGTAGGTAATTATTTAAGGTAAGGGGACATCACATCATAATCTTGTCAGAAAATAAAAATAAACGTTGGTAACCTAGTAAATATTAAACGGTTTTCAATTTAAGACATTTTAGAAATTTTCATTTTTTTGGTTAAATAAAAAAAAATAAAAAAATAAAAAATCAAATACGTTTATTTCTGGCACTTGAGACCCATATCACATTAAAATACAAACAACAAATAAAAAAATAAAAAACACAGGTACTTACTCTACTTACATCTAAGTACCTATAGGTAAATCATTTTCGATTTCTGTCCATGTGGACAGTTATCCAGTGCCAGTAAATTGGATTATTTACATAGTCAGAGACAGCCCTCAGTATTCTGTTTTTGGAGTGATGTAGCCTACTCCAGAAGGACGCTATACGAGTTCGGATGATGGCGTAGAAATCGGGAATCCCCTCTTCGGAGAACATGGTCGATGCGCTGCAGTATCTCGGAAACTTCATAAGAATCCGGTATGCATCATTATACTGGACTCTTATGGTGTTTATGGCCTTTCTTGTGTAATTCGACCAAAGCTGGCAGGTATACATGCCGAGACAGTATGCTCTGAAAAGTGTGTTTTTGACATCCTTACTGCAGGTTAAGTAGGGACCTAATTATTTTTGATAGAAGATGATCAATGAAGGAATTTCTCTATCTGTTTTTTATAAATAGTTTCTTTTATGTAACGGACGTCCGATAACAGACATCAAATTTTGGAAATGGTAAATGTTTTCAGACTTAGGCAAACAGTTTCGCGAGAAGTTTCTCTATTGAAACAAAGAGCTCTTGTAAGTCCACGTAAAGATAACTACAGAGATCAAGGAAGGTCCTATCGGGAATTACTTTCGATATCTGCTTGCTTAGGACTTACAAACATTCTCTGACAAATAAAACTTTCAATCTGTTTTTTTATGTAACCTGGTAGTACCTATACGTAATTAAAAAACACACGTTTGATAGGTGACTTAATCAACTTTTGTTTTTAAATAATAGATTAGGTGACCGTGTTTTTGTCTATTTCGAACATTTTACACTTATTTTGACCGAGCTCTAGCATGTGCAGCTACATTTAATCTAACTTCAACTTACTGTATGTTGTCTTTTTAGCATAGCCAATGCATTTTATGAACATAGGTGACAGACATATTGATAAAATATAAAGGTACAAAACAAGTACCTACCTAAGCGGGATGTCTAGTTATGGTCCGAAGGTCTAAAGGTCCGAAGGTCTCGCTTTAAAAAACAATATGGTCGTCAGTTCTACTGTGACCATCCCTCTTTCCTGTCGCACTTATGCGTTACTTAAGTTACATACCTAGTTAGAAATCAACTCTATTTTTTTTAGCCTTTATCTTGAAGTACCTAGGTAGTTTATTGCGCTGTCGATGGTCCTTCCCGCATAACAATATCCTTTTGTTCCACGTACTTGCCGTCGGCACTCACAGATTTATTGCAAGCAACGTTTAACGTCAACAATGCTGCATTGTTAGATCACATCGAGCTACCAGATAAAAGCTTATCTTGAAAACTTGACTATAGTTTGAAAAGTTTTTTCAACATAAAACTTCCATCATTAATAACTGTCAATCACCCCAGGGTTACTAAGGGTTGAATGGCAATTTGTTCAAACTTCTGTTATTCCATTTTATTGGTCAACTTTTGGGTAACATTTAGCGCAACACAAGCGGAATTGCCGTCATCACAATATAACCGAATGGGACTTAATTACGTTACTCCAACTTTGAAAACAACCCTTTATCAGCTGCAAAACAATAGGGCCACAAACCGCGCCCTTATGTCTACCCGTATAATAACTACTTATAAGTAAGTTAGCTGGAAGATAAGTGGCTGGAGCGATAAGGATTACAATGGCGACAAAGTGCGGAGGCAGTTTCTCGGACTTGTTTTGAGAGCTTTTTAAAGTCCCCCTTCCCTTTGTTAAACTTCCTTCAAATTTCTCCTCCCGAGGCGTCGTCGCTCATTCGGCCGAAGCATCTTTATTTTAACGGGATTTCTTCAATTTTCGCGAAACAACGAAACGTTTTATCAGCAGGGAATGTTCCTGAAACTTTAAATTTGTCGTGGGCGTCAGGAAATTTGCACCTTACCTTACACAGTATAAATTAAGATTATAAATGTAGGTTCAGAATTCAGAGTGGTACATACCGTAAGATTACCCTATCTTTCTACGCAGGCAAACCAAGTTTCTTGAGATTTTCAGCTGATAGGTCCTTTGAAGGGCATGCCAAACCGCAAGGAAAATGTTTAAATCTGCACAAGAAACATTTAATCAATCGAATATGACCTTAAACCAGTTGCTGTAAAAAAAATGTATTATTTCCAAGCAAGTTACATATTCCTGATTCAATTACAATAAAGTAGGTAATCAGTGAGGACATTACCTAATATATTTTTGGACATTACCATAAAGCGGACCTTTCCCTGAACTCTCTCAAACATTTTCAAAATAGCTTTCTGTAAAATTATCTCAAGCATCGACAGTTTCACACGAATACACATATCCGGTGATGTAACCCGAGCTACCGACCCCGGTGCATCTTAATGCCGTCCCACCAAATAGCACTTTACTGGGAAACGACACCTTTTATTATGCACTTCGCGATGCTATCTTGGACGGAAGACATCGATGGTCCTGGTTCGGTAATGCCGTTTTATCCATCTGATTCACAGATCATTTGGAGATGGAAAAAGAAATAGAAATAGAAAAACATTTACTTTGTGTTTCATAGAGCATAAAATACAATTAGGAACTATACTAACACAAAATGAACCACTCAGCGTATGCTGCAGCGCTGGTATTCTGTGGCACCGGTGAGCAGCAGCAGTAAGGGGTAAGGGTTTTGAAAACAAATTTCACTTGCGATACGCGGGTTTTTATATAGGTACGAGTAGTATCTTTTTCTGCGAAAGCTAGGTATTCTTCTTTATGTTTAGCTTTGGGTATTATTCTCCTGAGTCTTGTACCTTATTTCAAGTTTCATCCAAGTCTTTAGTTGAGGATGAGGCATCTTCTAAGGACCCGTTTTATTTTTTGAGCAATTTGCCATAGGTTTTGCTCAAAATATTTACATGCTAATATTTTTAACATTAAATATACTTTCAGTATTTACCTTAGCTTTCGCAAAGCCGATAACTTCAAAACCATTCGTCAAAATAAGCGACTTTAACCTCTGAAGGACCACGAGGCCCTGAGCGGGCCAAAATATCTGAGATACCGTCGAGGATCACGAGGCCCGCTCCGGGCCAGACGGCTCAAACCAACTCAAACGTTATTTTACAGTAATAGGTCACTATGGCTATCTTTAGAGGATAGATTCGTTTTTTTTATTTATCTAAGGGTTTTGTCGCTTAGCGACCATATCACTCTGATACAACAGAAAAGAAGAATTACCAACAACATTAGAACTTAAAACTTAACTACATAAGTAAACCTAACTCTATAAACTCTACTTAAACAATTTCTTCCATCCACTTTACCTATATTTAAGCTTTTCTTTAAAATTCCTCACCTCGTCTAACTAATAGATAGCATCTTAAACCTTCAGAACTTTTGAAGCTATAGAGGAAAAAGGCTTGGATTAGTGGGTAGTAGGTACCACATATTGCTTGAGGTATGAACATGCAAATGTCCTTCTCCGACCTTTGGTACCGGATTTGGCCACTAACGCATACGAACTTACTTTACTGTAGCTGGTAGGGACACTAACAAAACATACGAAAATAGAGGTGAAGTAGGTGTGCGTGCACACGTGAATGGAGTAACATTTCAGTGTTTTCTATACTTACTATGCAGGGTATTCTATCTGTGGCCAGGTAATGGTTACTCAGTAAGTGCGTGCCAATTGACCTATATTTGATTGTCGATGATGCTTCATGTGATCCATACATCGTTACATGCATTACGAGTCTCTTGAGTCTCGACTCAAGAGACTCGTAATCGCGACTGCTCTCGAGCAGTCGCCATTTTATCGTTGCGTGGCAATATTAGTCGAGTACCTATAGTATAATTGAGAGAGCACAGACAGGTTGTCTAGTGGAAGGAACTGCGAAGGAAACTAGAAACAAATGATGATAAAATTCTTAGTACTTTTCCAGGCTTGTCCAGTCCAAAATTCTTTGGATGACAGAACTCAGCGCCTGGAGTCCAGGCCAAAGAATTTTAATCATTATCTTTCCTAAAATGTGTCGTACCTACAGAATTTCAGGTAGAACAATGCTTGAGTTTATTTATAACTGCATCATGAAATGTTTATTATACTTCCTAGCTACATTCAGACAAATTCCATAGCGAAGCTAATGGTGTGATAATGTCACGCGTACCAGTGCCTTGACAAATTGTACCTAAGTTACAGTTAGTTTCAGTATGTGGTGTTTACGGTTCCGAAACGGGTAGGTAACTGCTATACGAGTCTAAATTACTCTCTGGGTAACTGAATCGAATCAAGATAGGAGAATAGGTTTCAGCAAACACGAAGTTGATTGACATTACATGTTTTTAAAACAGAGAAACTTTGAGCTATTAATCAAAATTTGTAATTTTTACTCTTGATGAAAATTTTTAGCTTTTTATGGGGCCGGTTAACGTACCATTACGACGAATCTGACATGTAAAAGTCTTCCGTAAAATTCAAATTTTATCTAGGTAGGTAGGTAAACCTAAACTAAAACAGGGGTCTTATCGTGTAATTCAACTAGCAATGGACATTCAATGGGCTTCATTTTGACATTTGAAACCCATTCTGTACTTCAATTGTCATTTTCCTATTGTGTGATTGATTGAGTTCTATTGCGATGACAACTGGAAATGGATTTCAAGTTAGACAATAAGGCTGCAGGTTTAGCATTTTATTATGTACTAGCGGCCCGCCCCGGCTTCGCACGAGTTGATATAGTATTGAATAAAAAAATTAAATTAACACACTCTTGGCAGATTTTACATGCTAAGAATACTCTATCAAGTCTGCTTTTGAGTTGGTCAGCATTTTTATTCACTTTTATAATGCTATCGCTGATTTTTTTGTAGACCTTTTTAAGGTGTACAATACTGTAGTACATTATTTTGATCTATCTATATATAGCGTTTGCAATGTAAGCGACATATGCGTTATTTACGACATCACATTAGAAACTTCTAAAAAATTATCAGTGTTTCTCTACTATATTATGCAACCTTCTTTTTGAATTTAGGTACTCTATCTATGAAAAAAAAACACATCAAAATCCGTTGCGTAGTTTTAAAGATCTAAGCATACATAGATATCTATGTATGCTTAGATCTTTAAAACTAACTAGGTACTGTGTATATACACACAGACGCGTGAAGAGACTTTGTTTTATACTATGTACCTAGTGAAGTTTTTCCTTTATGCGAATCGAATATAATATGCCTGCCGCAGAAGGTAAAGTAATGAGCTGTGTGTGTAGTCTAATCCTTCGATCATTTATACGTAGGTCTGCGAGTCTAACAGTCTGGCAACATCGGACCGTCACACGTCACTACATTCGTGGGAGCGCAGGAAGTTGAATTTGCATTGTCATTAAATGCATCCGTCGTAGCAACTCTGCAATGACCCAGTGGAGTGAGTTGCTACGACACGACGGTCACTAGACGATTTTTCGTTTAGATAAATAATACAAACGCTTAAAAAAACCAAAGCTTTGTCAACCTACAGATTTTTAATGCTGGACATTTTTCACACAGCATCATCTAGCCCCAAACTAAGCAAAGCTTGTAGTATGGGAACCAGATAACTGATATACTACTTATATACTTTTTTGTTTGTAAATACATACATATTATACATAGAAACACCCAGACCCGAGACAAATATCTGTAGGTCATACAAACATTTGTCCCGCGGCGGGGATCGAACCCGCAACCTTCTGCGTCGCAGGCGGACCTTCGCCCACTGCGCCACAGAGGTCGTCAATTTAAATAATTAATTGAGAAGAATAAAGTGTGGGGTGGGGCAAAATTTTACCTCCCAGTGCAGTAACTACAAAACAGCGAAATTATGTAGGTACCAATACTATTCGTACTTCTCATATAACTATTCATGGTCTACATAAAGAACAGCTTAAGGCGTAAGTACAGCTACAACAAATTGGTTCGAACACCATAAAGCCATTTCATTAAAGGTTCGAAAAGTTAGTTAAACCGTTTCAATCTAGCAACATTGTTTTATTCTCATGACAAAGCCGGATAGTACAAAGCAAAAGTTTCTTCAAACACTTCGGCAACTTCGATAGGAACAACATTGCAACACTGAACTAAACTAATAAATATCTCTTGGAAAAATTAAATTCAAGCTCGATCGCTTTTTGTGCGTGCTCGCATTTAATAGGCCCTTAACAGTTTCCTCCATTCTTTCTACACATTTTGAGTTAATTATCAAAGTTTCGCCATTAGTTTCATACGTACCAGATGTCGTTACTGCGATGTCGTAAATATGTCTAGTGAGGAATAAATAAAACTAACTGATGGTAGTTTCTCCTTTTATTACTCGGTGATCGTTAACACAATATAATAAAGTACTATTTTGGTTCAGTCGGAAACTTAAAAAAGTAAACACTAAATTTCGGTACTAAAACGCGAAACGGTGCGCAAATGTACATCATACTTAACTGAGGCGTTTATGCGCATTGCGAGGTATCGTAAAATACATTCATTTCCTAAATAATAATTTATTCTGGTGGATAAATTAACTTAGCTGAAATTTTACTAGCATATTATAAAGCTGGTTTAATAGTTAAGATTCGTTGATACTTCATAAATGTATCTTATTCGCAATGCGCTTAAATAAGGGTTCCGTAAACGGTACAAAATTAACCCAAAAATGTCACCATCAATAAGTATTATGTTCTACGACTAACTTACAATTACCTATGGCTTTGCACCCTTGCAGTCAAAACATCATTTTCTCACTAAAATATAATTTCGTCTCTATTTACAACATCAAGATCTGATATTATCTTACTATTTAATTCAGAATCGATTTTAGAAACAGCGGGTGCAATTGATTGGTATATCACAGGGCTAAGCGTTATTTTACACACTGTTATTATACACAAGAAATATAAATATCAATAATAAATGTAGCATAGAGTCCACGCCACGAAAGAAGTCCTTTCGAAGCGCTAGTTTATAAATACAACTGAAGATAAACAACAATAGCTTTTAGGTAAGTTCTACTGAATTCCGCAGGATATCTTTTGTGGTGTGGACACTGCGGACTGTACTATGTTCCTTGAAATATTCACGTATAGCACAACAAATCGAACTGAAATGAATGTACCTAGAGGGCCGTTTTAGCTGATACTTTTCTCCGTATTACATATTATGAAAAATGGTTCATCTAAAAACGGTTCTCTCCCATTCTATGTGACCAAACTTTACTTTAGCGGTCATAGTGATCATAAAATGTTCAATAGCTGCATTTATCACACAACCCAAACAAAACGATCTAGCCAAAAACTGGCTCGAGCAAAATTCAAGCGACAGTCGTTGCTTTCCTTTTCATTTTAGTATAAAAAAAATGGAAAGGAGTAGTGCAACACTTTAACGTTTGATGCATCACTTTTGATCAGAATACCGAGTGCGAGTTTTTCAATCTGGATAGCAACACGTTAACGTTTCCGCAAATTTTTATTGATATTCATTAGTTATGAACGAGTACCAAATAGGCCATCTATTTTTGTTCTTTTCTTATACAAATCATAAGTGATTTACTTATAAACGAAATACTCTTACTCGATAAGTACTCTGTATTGTAGTTAAAGTAATTTAAAGGTAGGTAAAAAGCTGCTTCAAATATTAATCAAATGTCTTTTAGTTTTAATAAATATTAAACAATAGTTTAACACAACCCAAAATATAATGGACTTGTTGATTCTTGAAACAAACTATTAAAACAGCTAGAAAAGTAAACTGCAAACGAAAATATCAAACTAAAATATAAAACACAGTATAAAAAATCGTATAAAAAGAAAACTATTCTTAACAAAAAATATATCCAATTATCGTCATAAAGCCGTTGCGATTTAAAAAGTTGAACAGTTTTCTCGCAACAATTGTTCTTGTTGCTTTGTACAAACTTTGTTAAACACAAATAACGTTTAAAATAGCGTGCTCTGAGTATTAATTCAAGTAGGTTCAGTGTAAAATGTAATGAACGTACATTTAAAGGAAATCGCTCTGAATTATGGCCCTTACGTGCGAAACGAGAAAGTAGTCCGCTCTGAAACCGCCACCAATTAAGATCGACAGTCTGTTGCTCTGATTTTGATTCTAATCTTAGTACTTTATTGGGCTGAATTTAATAGGTCAATGATTCAATAATATAAATATGACAGTAAATTAATACAGTGCGGAAGCTTTTAGCTGGCATTTGAGCCATTTCATATCCAATACCACAGAACACAGCTAACTTTTGATCAAATTCAATATAGACTTGAAACATGTTTTTTTATTATCACGCATTTTCAAGTAACCCAACGTGGTAAGATCTAGGCATCTTTACTATGAACGGGAACTGAGTATTTTTTAAATTAATTTTGTTTATATAATGCTACAAACAATAAGGACAAGGATACAACAAGGAAAGACTTCCACATCTTTGTTTTATTATGAGTTGTATTTGAATAAACACAAATTTATAGGGTAGGGTGTCCCGCTCAGTGTAGCGTGTGTAGAATTTATATCACTCATAGACTGATCAAATAACTTGAATTAAACGATTCCCTAAAATGTACTGGACAGCATGCATAATTCATTTATGAAAAACGGTTTATATAAGTACACAGGAAATGTATACAATGTTTTGAATACAAACTATCTTTTACAGTTTTATCGTTTTTTTTTACCATCGGATTTTGTGAAGATTATTCTGTTAAAAGTTACAAATAGCCATGTTTTTTAAGAGTTTCAAACAGTTCGATTTACTTTCTGACATTTAATTCTACAATTTTGTACGGGGGATAAGAAAGTATTTCAATAATTTCGAGTAAACATATTCATACAAAACATTAAAAATAAGCTATAAACTAAGCAATAATGAACAACATTACGAACACAATCAGTTTATGTACAGCTGCTTTGATTTACAACGCTCTTAAATAAAAATAAAAAACAATAGAATACAACCCCTTATTTAAATTAGGTACTCAGTCGTTAGACAAAAGCCATTAAAATCTGACGCAAAACGAAAGCGTAAAGAATCACAAGTCGAACTCAAGATCAACGTCCAATATTTTTCATAATAAATTAATGCTGAAACTGACTTTTGTCTAATCACCCTGTTCTTACTACAGTGACTTCATGCTTAATAAATGACGCCACAGTTTAGAATAGACCTATGATGTAGGTACCTATTCAAACTTTATAATATCAGTATTATTTTATCTTGGAATACGAGTATAAACAAAACGATTACTATAAAATGAAGTATTTTCTTAACCGATAAACTTCCTAAAACAAATTATTTAATCGATCATATGCCCGAACTTTTTGTAGACTGTTTTTATCTTTGGCGCAATATTTTTCATATTTTACAACTAATCGAAAGAAAGGGCGTATAATAGATGCATTGTGGTACTCGCAACAGAGGTGTGTCGCAGAATCAATGATAATCGTACACTTTGACTTTTATTGCGTTCGTGATATTAACCGCACGCAGATTAGCGTAGATATTTACAGCATCGCGCGCGGACCATTATGTGGCGTGTACTGTACAATGCTCGTAAAATTCGTTTCCCCATAAGGAAACACAATACGGCTCGCAAGCTATTGTTCACGGAATCTATGCTTATACACGACTATTTACAAATATTTATTGTTTAAACAAATTATTCTTATCGTTTCATCAGTGAGTTGTGAGGCCTTTGCTGTACTTTCTATGTAATGCTTGTTAACATCTGCTTCTATTAAAACATGCACGATTTTTGATTAGGGAAAATCAAACGAAAACGCTCGGTTACCATTTGACTAAGTATTATTTTTTCTTGCTAGCTTTCATAAAGATAAATAATTAGTGTTGGTGTAGCAAAGCGTAACGAAGTGGTTTCTACATGCATAGCAATATTAGCTCACAATTCACTGACAAAATTTCCATCCTACAACTTCGTTGGGCTCACACTAGCTGCATTACCTACCCTGTACCTAGCACAATATCAATATTCACTCAACAATATTACATACTAAAGCCGTGTCCATTAGAAACTATAATTCAAAGATACGCCCTATGCTTAATTTTTTTTATACGTGATAGCAACAAAACAATATGGTTCTCTTTTCCTCCCACGTCAATCGCAATGCTACTTTCTCTTTCTTATGTGAATCAATCACGATGACATTTCCACGCGGCTAGGGGCGCATCTTGTAAGTAGTAAAACAAAATATCTTTAGCCAGATACTACTGGTGAGGGTATACGACACTTTAATGGGGACTTGGTTAACGGTTGCTTTTGGCTAATCAAAATATTATACCACCAATAATAATTTGATCAAATTGATGCAATGGCTTAAACATTTCGCTATAATATCGAGGCCAAAAGCATTATGATGGTGTATTATTTATTGTACAAATGCTGTAAAGGCAGAATTATACCGAGAGCAAGCATAATGAGACAAGTTTGAGAAAAATGTCGAATAGCAGTTCACACATATAAATTGCCCTATAAATTGTTCCAAAGCTTATACTCTTGATCAATCAGAGTGTCATATAGCCGTATGATATAGCTTGTTGCTATATCTGTACCAACGAATGACTGACATTTTTATAGTGTTACTTGCTAGCTTGTACAAGCTTTCGTAATAAATTCTATTATTTTATGGGAATTTGATATCTATCAACTCGGAAATGTTTCACAGATTCTTGCGAACACTTGCCACAATATGTAAGCGGAAATTAGTCAACTTTTGACCAGAATATAACAATTTACAACGAGATCACATGCGCGAAAGCCTTTGTATAGTGAACGAATGTTTACATTTTACGGGTTTGCATATTCGTGCAAATGTGAGTGACCGACAAGTACCGACTAAGCATCGCTTTAGGAGGGTTCACCATCGATTAGGCCGGTTGTAAAGCGTTGACGGGATGGTTTAGATAGATTTATAGGACAAATGGTGAGTGTTTACCCGACATGATTGGTGGATTTCGAGTTTAATCTCTGCCTTCACAACAAAAATTACAAAAGACGATAAAGTGTGACACGTCTTGTTTAAATATTATAGCTGCTCACTCAATATGCTCCTGCCTTAACAAACATAATGAATAGAACTCTAACCTTGAATTATAAAATGTTGGTAATCCATTAATTTCCTTATCTTTTAGCATCGAAAGATAATACCTTCCTCTATTTATTACAGAAGATAGAGATAACTATCTAAAGGAGGTTGACTTCAAACATTTCAACAGAATTAACACTTAAACTTACATAAATAACAAAAAGAACCGCGAAACATACATCTGCCATAGGACGAATACATTTCATAAATGCAAATATTTAGAATGATATTCTCTCAAATAAATTCATTATTTGTACAATTTCTAATAACTATTTACATCGTCAATACTATATGAATGGTTTAATGACTAGTGTTTACACTAGGGCAACTAGGGTAATGTTTATTTACTTGCCCCTGTATTTCTCTGTGGTGGCATCTTCGAGATTGCTGTCCCAGTCGAATTCTGTGACTCCGTTTCTGGCCACCTCGCCGAGATGTCGCCACCGGTACTCGAAGTCGGCGTCGCGTTTCTTCAAAGCTTCGAATCTGATAACAGGTAATTAGGTCACGCGATTGCTTCAAATAAAGCCGGTCAGGCTGTGGCCCTGAGCGCTTAAGAGTGTTGAAAGAATGCTTTAAGAACTAAAAGAAACGATTTCAATGTAAGTTTTACTGTAAAAGTAATGCTATTAGGCTAACAAAAATCTGTCGATAGTGAAAAATCCAATAATCTACAGCACAGAATATTTTAGAGAATAAGTCTAAAACCGAGCCGACCAATCTAAGGCCACTAGCCTACCCATCTTTGAACTTTTCTCGGTCCCGTGCCATAATTTTATACACGCTCTGCAAAATTACACATAATTAGGCTCTCAGCTGCTAGACATTCCCCCAGGTACTCAAGATCCTTGGTTTTTAAGGGGAAAGGAAAGTTCTATTCAAGAACATGACTGGTGCGTGCTTCGTATGTATGCACACCCTACGAGTTAGGGTCAGCTCACAATGAGACGCATCGCGTCGCAATTTTCCCAGATAGCAATACAATTTAGAACTGATGTACTGTACAAAAAGATGCACATTTCAGTGGCAGCTGTTTCGCTTTGCTTTTCTCGACCCCGCGCTGTCATTGACCTTGGTACAGTCAGCGACATAAGTTCATGGACAATTTTTAATTTTCAAATTCTTGTTCGTGCTACGAAGATAAAGAACGATTTAAAAACATCAAATGTTCATGATCACTCTTGCTTATTGCTATTTTAAAAAGTGAGCCGCATCGAGTTTCGTCTCGATGTGAGCTGATCCTTAAGGAAACCGTAAATCGTTAATGCGGCACCTTTTATCACGGAACGCTAAACGGGTGATATTTCAGGGAATTAAACGTCAGCGCTTTGCTTTGGCTGTAAACTTCGTACGTTTACTGATAACACCTCAGTGGGAACCAAATTTCGTGCACGCGCTACCGATAGATGTAGGCATGGCACAATTACAATAAATGAAATTACATACCACTTCCTGCTTACATAATTCTACCGCAAAGCAATAACAACGGAGTTATGGTGAGTGTCAAAGAGATTAAGAGTAATTCAATTGAGTTGAAATGAAACAGAGTGGAAAGAGATTATATAATTTCTATAATTAATTTCATGGTCTGAAAATTCGAATTTTCATCATTGAATTATGATTAAAGATACCTTTGGTTCATCGAACTATTGAATAGCAAGGAACCACACGTGAGAGTTCGTTACCGAGAACCAGCTATTACTAAACACCTCAGTTGTTTATCCTTTCGCGTCGATCGCTCTAAATTGGGAAATAGGTTGAGGCTGATGAAAACAGCGAAATAGTAACCTATTCGACTTGAAGACTGGCATATATTAGAGAGCCGAAAAATAGACGCAGACGCCCCAGTTCTGCCCCTCCGTTTGCATAATGAAAGTAAAAACGGATCGCTTAGGCTTGCTAAGCGTGCAGACAAAAAGGTGACTGCAAATTACAAGGGAAGACTAGAGTAATCTCGATCATCTCGTGTAACAAAGTGAACTTACACCCAGAAATAGCTTGGTTTCTTCAAATTAAAATCTCGAGACCGCGTCAACTGACATGCGGCAAACACATAATAGTAAAGTTTTATTAATGTAGAGCATCTTCATAGAATCTATTGATCGGAATGGCAGAATTTTGACGATGCAAGCATGTGCTGCAAAAACATGTCAGCACATCTTTGGAAAACAAATGTTTTCATAGTCAGCACAACCTTTGTTATCGCAAACAAGACATTGTAGCTTCAGCATTTTATTAGATTTTTATGTCGTTTTTTCAGGCCGAGCGAGAAAAACATCGCCCGAAGGCCGGAGCCTACCACAAAGTAGTTCACATAAAGGGCGTCGATATGCCTTCTGATTAGAAATCCAATCCGCTCGCGATGGCGAGGTCACCACTAGTGTGCCACCCGTTGTTTTGAATCGGCATAGTTCCAAACATTTTCTAAAATGTACCTAGCCCTGCTATTTATAATTAATTTAGACGTCGTTTTATGCTATCCCTTTAATTTTTTTTTTTTAATTAAATAGGTCAGCATTTGACCTCCTGCCTGATGTTAAGCAGTAGTGAGGTCTAAGATGGAGCATGCTTTCCTTTCATATTTACTCTTGATTTAAGGGAAATACGGTACCCGGCAATGAGTTCCACAATTTGGCAGTGCGTATGAAAAAAGTGGACTCAGAACGCTAACATTACATTACATTTACATGGACTTGACAAAAAAAATACAGGTAAGTATTTTTTTTTCAATTGGGGTAAAAAATGTAATTACTCATGCTACTGCTCCACCTGCGTTTTAGCGCGTTATAAAGTAACATATTTGACATTAGATGCATATATTTTCTGTCAAATATTATGTCACTTTTTAATGCGATAAGACGCAGGTGGAGCAGTTTCATCAGAATAAGACGCGAACCTACTATTTACTTGAAAGTAACCAGAAAAAGTATAGATAACGCAAGAAGATAAAATACAGGTTTCGGACAAGTACTGATTAGGCGGATATCCACTTATCACTATTCCGACATCGCTCGGGGTCGCAAAAACAGCACTCGGGAAGAAAGCGCGACCTTCTGAGCCCAATTATGTAGGAATGCGAGACGTGAAATAGATCGACACTCGATAAGCGAGCCAAGTTTATGAGGTCACGCAATTTTTGCTAAGTGATTTTTACAATACCATATTTCTGGATTAATGTTTAGGCTGATTTGATTGAAGATAAGAAGCATAATTTGTTTTTCGTTCTAGCGACCTCGCACGCTTTCGAGGCATATAGAAGCACGTCGCATTATCATTTCTACGTTTACGATGGGCTAGAAGAGGGCTTCCGCCGGCACTTTTTGCTCTACCCAAAGTGGAAAAAACCTTAATAAGCAAAAGATAAGATATGAAATGGGTAAGAGATGAGTTCGTTCTCGCTTTATTTCAGTTCCTGAGAAAGTTTAACATCGCGATACTAAAAATCGAACTGGGAAATTTGTTTTCGCTATTTCTTCTAGAGAATTCGAAAACTGCTTGAATATCTTTTAAAATTAACTTTAGGCTATTGAAGAGAAAAAAAGAGCATTTTTAGATTTGTTCATAGCAAGAAGATACCTTGTTCTCATTGCACAGCATCAGACAGTGGATAGCATCAAAGTTTACTAGAGTAAAGGGTTATGAAAACAAAGAATTACCAATACAGAGGGGGCGAAGCGTGAGTCTACACGCCCTCATCCGTTCGTTGATCCTAGTTCGAACAGGACATTACACAGTTCAACTCGACTAGTTTCAAATTGGATTCCAACTATTATCCAATTGTATCGAGTGTCTGTTAGTAATGGCAACGTTGCGATTATACAGACTGGTTTTAAATAAAACTTCCAGTTCCATTCTGCAAGAGGATATTTTAACTACCGGCGAAATATGTTTCTTTACCGAGCAAGTGATAATTTTAATAAGTTATGTAGAATGTATGAATTTGCTTCTGTACTAGTGCCAGAGCACAAAACCAGCTATTTTGCTGCATGCAGTTCAGATATGGCCTTATCATATCCAGTGCTAACAGGAGCTGCGTTTATGTGCACTTATGAACACCTCCACATCCCATTTAAAGGCATTAACAGATAAGAAACAGCGCGGCATTCATCGAAACAGGACGAAGCCTGACCTGAAACACCTAACACGCCAGGTATTCATGACCTAAGCGATTTATCTACTTCACTTCCAAGTGAGGGATCTATCTTAATGGTCAGCACTTAAAATGCAGCACTGGTGAATTCCGCACGCCCGTGTCGGCGCCTGTACTTATCTTATGCGCGATTCCTGGTTCCTGGAAGTGAGGAATTAGTGACGAACAGATTAACTACGTACTCCTTTGTGGAGTTATCATACTATCTTCCTCATTCCTGATGGCGTAGCTTTGAATGTACTCGTAAATGTTTGTTTAGAATGAGGAGGGGTACCCGGAAAATATATTATCGTAAAAAATAATGCTTGTTCTAAATGTACCCTAGGTAACTGCAGAATGTCTAAACTGTTACCTACCGCTCAGTAGACCATAAACATTGCGAGTGCTCGGTGTCACAAATAGGCCACAGGGTAATAACTTTTCAGACACAAGAAACCCTTTAAGGCGCTTCAACCCTCATAAATATGCCGTCTAAAAACTAAGCTCACTTTACATCCATTACGCGAAAAGTACACACTGACCTTGTTTTGCGAGATTTGAATTACGAAAGTAATAAATACACATAAGAGCACTTTGCATCGCACTTTCAAGTATTCAAGAGGTATTTTATTTCCATGATCCTCGTAACAGATCAAAGTGTTGAGTGCGAGTTTTTTACCTATGCGATCGCATTAACGCAAACGAAGGTACACACCTTCGCGATTCACCGACTCACCACTCGTTACCACACGGTAACGAGTGGTGAAATCGCACTCAGCACTCTGAGATCGAATTGTTTAACACCTTAGTGGGATAAAAAACCGGATAACAGTGTAAAGCAGAGCGAAAGTTTGGGTCCGAATGGCACGGTATCAGGAAGTCCAATGAGTTTTATTGCCGTTGTCCTACACAGATTTAAAAACAAGCCTTACCGTTTGAACATGAGTCCTTTTGCAAAGTCATACAGCTCGAGGTCCAGCGAGTTCAGCCGTTTGATGTGAGCCACCTGCGCTGGAGATAGCGAGGCCAGGGTCGCGCCGGAGACGGTCACGTTGTGCTGAGTGAACGGAACCGCGAAGAGAAGGTTGAACGTTTCCTCGAACACGTACTGGGATATCTGTGGGGTATTATTGATTGAAATCGAGGTAGATGAAATGTGCTGGTTTTTTGACCGATAAAACTTAAGATAGTATGAGTTAGTAGTCAACTTTGGTGACGGAGTTTATAAGCCGATATACTGCCTCAAATCTACATTCGGTTTTTTCGTTTCAGAAAAATTATATGCGTGTCATTTATAAATCTCAATGTGAATAATACATTCCAAGCAATTGAATGAAGAGAACACGTAGGTACTAGATAATTATCTTTATCAACGTACATAATATATTTGTTGATAAATTACACTTTTTTTTACTTTAATCTCGGTATGAATTTATTTATTTATTTATAAACATAAAGCGATATTCCATAGGCTTATACAAATAGTAGCCCAGAAAAAGGACTTGGATATTACATAGATAAACATGTTTAGTTTTAACGCAACACTAAGTTGTCTCTGTTGTGTAATAGCTGCGGGTTAGATAAATATGTATATTTCAAGACTTCACACGTCCCAAGGGGATCTAGATTCTATATGTACATGAGCTATGGAATTAAGAGACGATTTTCCTGACAAAAGATCTCAGTATCTTGCACGTTCTTTTGAGGCGCATCGAACAAAAGAGGATTTGTTCCATTTCATTGAGCTATACTATACCCCGTCCGACTTGTATGTCATCCGCTTTTACGGCCAGCCGTGTTCAATTTTATCAAACTCCCGATTTGATGATACCCCCGGAAGCTGTGATTGGCGTCTGCGAAACAGGGGTCCGACAATAAGTCTCCGCGGGTACCATTCCCACGACAATTGACCGACCGTCTGTGACCGAAACTTCAAAAGTGGCTCTGTTTTTCGTATAGATACAACTCCGAATTCACGATGTTGTTTCTCTATTTTGTAACATGGAAGAGAATCCTTAAAAGTTATAATGATACCACGGGAAAACATGCGCGGGAAGAGCAAAGAGGATTAACAGCCCGTTTGTGTCAGACAAACACCCTTTCGGAAAATACAATGCCCAGTAAACAGATCAATAAGCTCCTCTCACCAACAGCATAGGAAATCAAGTGACAGATGGCTAAACATTAGCCGGCATAAACTGTCCGCCGCACACTAGTGAAATACCGAGCAGAATTTACAGCGGGTCGCGTTAGGTATTATGTTCATTAGTCCGTATATGATGGAGTTACATGACAAGCTTTTGTATAAAAGCAAATGCACAGCTATGAAACACTAACAATGGGGTGTCAGTCTAGCTTGCGCGGGAAATTCTAGGCACCCTTTGTAGTCTCCAACAGAACTAGATTACTAAATTGTACAACTACGACGAGTTACAAAGTTTTGTTAAAAGCAAGATCATGTAAACATTCAATACGTTTTTTAACACACAACAATTGAAATTCTTCTGCAGTCATATTGAACAGTATTGAACACAAAACCCCGCCCATAGCTTGTGTTTAAATGAGTAAGAATTCCTATACCTTTGTCCAGTTTAAAGTAACGTCCACTCTAACTGGCCAGCGAACGAAACGTCCTGACACCCCGTCTCTTGGCCAATTACTTACAATGTCACTGGTTTTCTCGAGTCTACTAAAGTAGGAAATGCGCTTGAATGGCTACGGGCAGAGCTACTGAGCTACCGTTTTCTTTTTATAGCACCTTTTAGTGTTCCAGACATCACAATAGCGGGGGAGTGGCGTCAAAGATCAGAGGATAAAATGTGTCAATTACCACTCACTTCGCGCTAAGACCGTTTACCTGAGTATCATCACAACTCAGGACGATGGATCTCTGGGACAACGCGAGGAATACTAATTCGATGAGCAGAAAACGGCCGGGAATTTTGTAATAGAAAATACTCCAGCGAATTTCTGACATGATTTAGGAGAGCTTAGTTAAACATCGGCTTTTGTGATTTTTATTTGCCTACTTTATTTTTCGTTGGCATTAAAAGCTTAACCCTTTTTATCCGAACGAAAATACGCTAGTGGAAAGGATCGAAACTAATCAACTGGGTGTCAGTTTGTTTTTCAGTGCTAATCCTCAACGGACAACGTATTGTATCAGTACCGCGGCTGCAGTTCAGCGGGCGGAGCAATTTGCTGACATTTTATTTTCTCTAAAGTAGTATTTCTGAGAGGATTGAACGTGCTCCTCGTAGCTTCTAATACCCACAACAAAGATTCCTAGAGGTTTGTGCCTGTGTGAGGTCAGCTCTACTGAGATAGGTATTTCAAAATAGTGCATTGAGAATCTATATTTGCGAAACCGCGTATATTTCATTGATACTTGCATGATTGCATTGCTATACAATAAACGATTTGCAAAGAAGAAACCTCCACAAACGCTACATGAGAACACCAATCAAAATATCACTGCTATTTGAATATGACATAAATGTTCGACACCAAAGTCAAATCAAGTCAATATAATTTTACTCCTTAAAATCACAAAGAAAATTTTTATTGTCAACATCGTTCCAGAACAATTTCTTGGCGTATTTTTATTAGGGTTGCTCTCCACATTTAAAGGGGGGTAGAAATCTCAAACACCGGAAAGCTACGACTGCGAAAAGCAATGAGGAAAGTGCTAAGCAATTAAACAAGAATGCGCGCCCTGTGCGAACGCATAATAATTTGGGGCGAGTGGCGTAACATCACTCCTGATTCTGTAGACAAGGAATCAGATTACTGTTAGCGTAAACGAATAAAAGAACAAGCGTAAATGTAAAGTTTTGAATGAACAGGTAAAATTAAGGGGGAAAAACTTAGGTTAATAATATAAATACGTATAAGCTTGTTATGAGCGGATAATAATGCTTTAAAGCGGATGATCGCTTGTCTACGCTCACGTATTCTGTAACAGAGAGGCTCTCCATAAAACATGTGAGTGGTGTTAAAGCCCGTATGGAGTATAAACCCGACACTAAGCAGGCAAATCCATACGGCAGCGTTAGTCGAGCATGAATATTCTACGCGAGCAAGTGGTACCCTGAATCTAGGACACTTTAGTATCCGGAGGCGATTTATTCTGATCCCAGACGATGGATGCTTCCAGCAATAAGGAAACTAAGGCCTTTTACATCTATATTAGATTTATACAGCGTCAGGAGGCAATCCATGCCTACACTTAACGGGACGCTGTAGTGCTTGGGACATTGTTTGAGATGGAATAGGCTTGCCCAGCACCAAAACCATCCTCTCAGCTTAATCAGCCTGGCCCACAGGAAAGACAACTTATATAACATATGAATTAAACGAAACGAAAAATCTATGATGATGCATGGCCGGGATTCGAAGTTCGAAGCCACGACCTTCGGATTGAAAGTCGAGGCACAACCCCATTCGACCAACACAGCCTACTCAGCAATATACACGAATGGAAACACTATTTATTGTTCATTAAGAACATAATAGATGGAAAAGTCGAAGGAGGGAGAGGAAGAGAAAAACCGATGTTTATTTAGACGTATGAGCCAAGTAAAGGAGAAAGGTTGCTGTCATAATATCGTCTCAAGCAGGCTGCCCTAGAGAGAACTTTGTGGAGAGGGATGCATCAGTTGCGAGCAAGGAACGAATTCTTCTCTTTAAAAAAGTAACCAGCATGAAAAATGCGATCACTTTCCGATTAAAAGTGAATGACGACTTCAGAACATACATATTTCTAAGGAGCCTTTGTCCAGCAGTTTAGTGGCCCTAGACAGAACCTGTGATGCTTAGAATAGAGTGCAAATAAGCCACACTATGCGAGGGTCATTGGTAAAAGGTAGAATTGTAAATGAACGCTTATGCTAAATCTGCTATATGTATGTATGGTCCTACTCGACTTATCCAGTGGTCCTACTCGACCAAGCAATGGATAAGTGTTTTGTCGAGTAGGACCATACAAATAAGCTTAGACAAGGAAGCGGCTGGAATGGCTAAGAATAACTTACTGAAATAAATTGAATTTCATAAAAGGTAATTTAATGAATAAGATAAAATGAATTACTGGAGGTGTTGTCACCATGCTATGCTCATAAAAAACTAATCAATTTACTACTCATTATTATAACGTCCAAGTTGGGCGCTATCAAGACGCTGTTATGGTCATGCGCAAATGAAACTTTAAATAACGAGAGCAAAGTTATATTGCATTTTAAGGAAAAAAAAACTGCTCATTTACGCCGATAGGACAGTGGCTTGTTCGCGTGTCAGTTAAGTAACTAGCTCTATCTAAAGAAGGCATTAGAGTTAGTGATGTGGAATAGTAGTTTCTAGTTCGAGTTAATGCATTACACATCCACATTAAGTTTAGATTGTTAATGACCAAATGAACCTTAGGGATTCTCAGTGATAAAATGTTCCTAGGAACATTATACTCGTAGAAACTACACTTTTTATATTGTAAACGAGAACGACTGTATCCCGAAGGCACTTTTGTAGAAAAACTAGTCTTCTCTTGCCTCGGTCACAAACAAGATGGTTACTACGTAAAATTCGTACGTAAAATCAGTCTTAGAGCGTTTTCACATTATCCGATCGATAGGTCAACACATTTAGGATTGAATGGCGTATGATATGTGTATATTTTACGAAATCCATGCCTGACTAGCTGCTAGATTATATTTAGTACAAATAATTGAACTGCCAATTTTATTTGAATAGTCTGTCCAGCTTCAAAATATCAGGCGTGATCCAAGTGAACTCAGAGGTCGTATCCTACGATATAGCCCGAGTACAAGCTCTTTGAACGGTCTGAGTGACTTTGTTCAATTATTTACTTACTGCCACAGGACTGTGGGCTCTCTATAGTTTCGAGGTCAGTTATCTCCAGACTATTGTGTTCGGGATGTATTTGTGTTTTATAAATACGACACCTGTTCAAACTATCAGAAGAATACAAATGCGAGAACATAGAGTTTTGATCAAATAAATACTTTTATATTAGCGGTAAGAGAGTTAGTCAGTAAATTTTTTCATATTAGCAGGAACTTTTGGATTTGCTTAATTAAAACTGCTATAGGTAGTTAAATACTAGAAAGCCATTATGCAGTCTGCACAAAATTAACACAAATTCATGATTCGTCAAAGACTGAATTTAGGAACTACGAGTGTCATAGTTTACATACATACATAAAATCACGCCTCTTTCCCGAAGGGGTAGGCAGAGACCACGGATCTCCACTTATATATAGTTTAGCCTAGTAAATCTTACCTTCTGAAACTCAGTGAGTCCAAAATACGCCATCGCAGCGAGGTTCCTCTTCGCAGAAGCAAGCAGGACTCTATCAGTGTCAGCACTCCGATGTCTGAGGGTGCCGTTGTAGCAGCCCACCAGGGCCAAGTCAGCCAGCATACGCGTCTGCCGATTGTTCGCAAGGTTCCATGGGCAAGCCGCGAACTCATCCAGGGTCACTCCCCGCCATGTTTCGCCGCTGTAGCAAGCTGGCACCTCCGTGGCTGTAGGATAAGTTGAAAGATTATGCATTGAAATAACTGGATTGTAGTACACTTGTTTTGTTAACTTCCAAATTAAACCTAATACGATTCTAAGGAAACACATTATCGTCAATCAATATTTACCAATTAATATTATTTACGAATTCAAATTAATATAGAAATGATAAGTCAGAAAGGAACTAAAATGTCGGTAACAAACATAGAATGCCGGCACGCGAACGCAGAAAATAAATTATCATCGTTTGTAATTTATAATTTGATGTTAATAGTACGCTTTAGTTTCGAAGCGGGCATAGACACGCATGTTTGCTTTCTCCGCGACACGGCACTTCACGTGACACGATCCGGAAAGATAGCCAAGACCATTGTGTATTTTTTGCATAGGTATGTCTAGTGTTTAAAAAAACACAACCTTTGACTTAACAGTCATCTAGGAAACAAGTCGCTTCCCGCCGTCAGTCCCTCTGTACGCTCTGTATCTTTTAATCTACGCAACAGATTTTAATGATTTCATCAATAGATAGAATTCAAGAGGAAGGTTTTATAGTTTAATATTGTTTTGTATTACATTGCACCCGTCCGAAGCAGGGGCGCTAGTCGGTTATATTCCGATTTCGCGAAACTCCACGAGCTTCAAAGTTATTAGAGAGGGAATGTAAGAGCGTGTTTTATAAAGCTGAGTCGAAGCTGAGTTCAAAAGAATATTCAAGCCATGATGCGTGTGTCTTATTTCATGCCTTATTAAAAAGAAAATAGTCGTGTGTTTATTTTACTAAGTGAATTTTAATTAACTCAACTGTCAGAAGCAAAACGCCGTTGCTGGCGGTAGAATTATAAAATAAACAAGAGTATTGATAGGTAATAAACGTGTTTGAGCTTCTGAGAATGGTTTCTTATAAAAATAATTGGTTATTTACGAACTTGCTCAACTTATTGTACACGGCATTGTTATCAGAAAAACATGATTTTATTATTTTTGTTGTAAAACAAAATATGGCATGTGATCATTAGCTATTCTATTCTTATTGGTATTTTGGTATATATGTTATACTTTGACAGACGTATTTTTACATAGCATAGAATTTCACAGAATACACTAGAATCATTAAAAATGATCTAGGTATATAGGCGATCTCAATTGATCATAGTCATTATCAGAAATGTGCCCAAAACACTAACGGCATTAACACGCTGAATGGCAATGCTGATTCGTTGAATCTTTTGCCATCATGATGCCATTAGCCATCATAAATTAAATAAATAGACAACATTTACTCGTAGTACATACTAATTATACGAATACTGCACGCTCTTTAACAAAATAACTATAATTATTGTGTTTGCGCTCACATAATTTTTTTAATATTTAATTCTTTGCTATTTCCTTGATATAAAAAGTAGAAAACCCTTATGCTAAATCTGCTAAAAGACATTATTAAGCAATATTAGTAAGCAGCGGTCGTAACTTTTATGAGCTTTTTCCGTAGATTCCTACATGTACAGTTACTTTCATTCCATAAAATTATTTCCATATTACGAGCGGGCATAGGTCAACGAAAACTTTAACCTATAGAAATAGCTCATTCATGAGACGACAAAAACCACAGGTCGACCGGTAGAATTTATTATCTAAGTTAAGGCAGAAATGAATGAATGAACACTTTATTGTACACCAAGAAATTATTAAAACAAAAACATTGATTGTCTACAAGAAGAAAGTTTTATAATGAGACGAGTATGAACTATCCGATTTGTCACCTACTACCGAGGAATCATTTCTACGTTACTTTTTTCTTTATTTTCCTTGCTTTAGATGTGGATAAGGCCGATTAGGCTGAGAGGGAGGAATTAGGAATATACTGAGTAAGCCTGCTCTAGTCCTAAGCATTTCCATAGACATAAAATCTCATGTGCAGGCGTAGAGTGCTGCGTAGGGGCTGTATTAATGATATTGAACAGATAGAAACAGAGGTCACATATAGTATAGTGGGTGTTAGGTATAGTTACCAGTGGCAGTACGACCCTGGCACCAATGTCTGGAGCCCTTCCACGTAGCACCACGCTTCACGTGCTTGTACTCCGACAAGTACCTAAAAAAAAAAGAGTCGAATTAAAAAAAAAACGCTTTCAATCCTCAATGTACATAATTATCATTTTATGATAACAGTTCGGGGTACATATAGTTGGGTTAAAAAAATAAATGAGTAGAATCCTAGATAATCAAATGTATAATTATTATTGTGCTTCACGCACTCGATTACTAGTAATAGCAGTATACAAAAAGATGGCTATCGAATAATACCTAGAAATATAAAAATATTAAATAAAGCCTTGAGCTTTTCTGTTATTACTTTAAATCGGATAGAATCAACTTGTAAGCTCCACTATCCAAGTCTGTATACTCGTAGATTGCAATAAAAATATCATTTTTAATTGTCAATTGAATAAAACGCTCGTAATTTTTTATACTTGTCAAGTTGAATGATCCTTAAATTAATAGGGGACTATGCACAATGTAAGAATTTATTAATTAGGGAGAAACTTTATCTGACGGTGTTTGTTTATGAAGATCAAAGCTGACGAAAACAAAGTTTCAAGTCCCTTGAAATTATAGCAAGAGGCCTGTCTACTTTATCTCAGAAACTCCAATGATGTTTAGCCTGATAGGAAATAATGGGGTCTTGAATTTCCTCGTTGTCTTTCTTTAAGATCTGTGTTCTTTAAGTACTTAAACCAGGTCAGGACAATAACTATGTTCAAATCGCCTGGTAAATAAACAAATTTAGCTATCTATGACGGTCTTACTAGTTGGGTTACACTTTGTCACAAGAGTTGGTCACTAGATACCTAATTATAATATAAGTAATAATGTATTTGCGTAGAAGACATTAACTTGATCCATTATAAAAGTACACTTTTATCAAATAACAATTTAATGGTCCATTAACTTTGATTAGGGGCAGTGCGTAAGGCCAATAATGTTATTTTTTATCGCTTAATAGTGGTGTATAATTTATTTAAAACGCCACTCAAATAGACAATATTTGAATAATTATAAAATCATAGATACTGGCGAAAACGTTTTAACGAAGCGACGCTCGGTAGATTGATTGCTTTCCACAATAATAAATTCCACAATATGAAAATAATTATACGCTAGGCTGACTTTTAGAGGCATTTGAATTTTAAAACTAGTTTGAGTAATCTGGTCGTAATGAATCACTAATGTCAGATGTGATACCGCACTGAATAAACATTGTCGTTCCACATCTGGTGAGAACTTAAATCTTATGGTCTCTTACACTGACAAAGTGGCGAACGGTCACACTACAAAATGAGGTCTATCCTTCTAAAACCAATCTAAAGAGGTAAACAGATTAGTACTTATAAATAAATGCAACTTACAAGTGAACTACAAACACAATTGGGCGACACCAAGATCACAGTCTATAGTATAGACTTTTTTACAGTACCTATCTATATGGATAAAGAAAGATATTTCCGCTTTCGCAACTGGTTGCGAAAATTATAGATGGGATAGATTCTATACTGTATAAAACATTTTTGAAAAAAAAAATTGAACCGACTTCACAGAACACAAACAGAAGAACCTTCTACACACTAAAAAGAGAAAAATAAGAATATAATTTGAAGTCGGTGCCTAACTATTCATTTACATCTAAGAAATTCAAAAGAACTTGGGTGCAAAATTGTATCCTGGTACGCTATCGCTCGATTTCTTTTTTTGATAGGTACTTAATCGTATTCTCTTGGCACCGACTTCAAATTATATTCTTATTTTTCTCTTTTTAGTGTGTAGAAGGTTCTTCTGTTTGTGTTCTGTGAAGTCGGTTCAATTTTTTTTTCAAAAATGTTTTATTTTTCACTTTTTAGTGTAAGTAAATAAATACTGTGTAAATAAAAGTGTATGTGTAAATAATATAGTAAGCTAAGAGTACATTAAGACTTTGCTTATCGTAGTTTAAGTAGGAAAGGATAAGAGAAGTCATGGGCAATTTTTCACTTTTTAGTGTAAGTAAATAAATACTGTGTAAATAAAAGTGAATGTGTAAATAATATAGTAAGCTAAGAGTACATTAAGACTTTGCTTATCGTAGCTTAAGTAGGAAAGGATAAGAGAAGTCATGGGCAGACCTACTAAAGGACACACCGGAGTTCAGCAAGGGGGAAAACTATCAATCCATAAGGAAAAGAAAATATTTTGGACTACCTCGGGTGTAATACCCTTTCAAACTATTTAATGTTTGACTCAGATTGTGAGTCAGGGTGTGTTGTGTAGTGAGAATGAGGTTTTTTGAATGTTACGGGAAAACTGTCAATCCCTCAGGAAAAAAAATATATGGCGCCACCTTGAGAGTGTGTCCTTTACACTTTCTAACAAAAAAAATTTTGGAAATCGGTCCACAATTTTCTTAAAGTTCAGTGATTGTTTTCGTTTTACGGGAAAACTATTAATCCCTCAGGAAAAAAAAAATATATGGCGCCACTTTGAGAGTATACCTCTTTCTAACAAAAAAAAAATTTTGGAAATCGGGCCACAATTTTCTTAAAGTTCAGTGATTGTTTTAGTTTTACGGGAAAACTATTAATCCCTCAGGAATAAAATTTATATGGGACCACTATAAGAGTATACCCTTTCAAACAAAAAAAAATTTTGGAAATCGGTCCACAACTGACGGAAATATCGGTGAACATACATATAAAAAAAAAAAAAAAAAAAAAACATACATACAGCCGAACATATAACCTCCTCCTTTTTTTGAAGTCGGTTAAAAAAAGCCTTAGCTATAAGAACTATCTTCGTCTGTTTTACGTCCACGACTTGTTAAAAAAACAGAAGAGTTCACACTAAACCCATCCGCCACGGTGTGTACATCAAACGTTTCAAATGTACACCAATGTTTCTTAGTAGCGTACCTACTCTTTAATTGATCACTTGCAGGTGTAGTAAAAATGGATCGGACGTGTATTGAGTTATCTAGTCCAATACCAAACATATTTTTCCATTTGCCAACCCGCATAACACACCCGTCAACCCTCATTTGAAATTTGGTCCGTAATGAGGGTAGGTCGTTTTACTAGTTATCGCACGAAGCCACGCGGAGGGAATTTATTATTTATAAAAAATATCCAATTTCATATTTCATTTCTGAGCGGAGAATCCGGTCAAGAGCTGGTCGCTTCGGACGGTTTGTTGAATCTACACTTACATTTGACGGAAAAATATTTTTTGATGTTCGCTCCCATATACCGATGTACCATATACCGGCTGACTAATTGATTTTGTTGTTGTTGTAAATATACAGTTTTTCGTTTAGTTCTGTCATCATAATTTAAAGTTACGGCTATTAGACCTTTATTTTGGTATTAAATCATACTACAGATACCTTGAGAAAAGTTGAGAGTAATTTTGTTTGTTGTTAACGAAGTGATTTGTTACCTGGCAACAGGCTCTCGTAGTAGCGTGATGTAGAAGTACCGACGATGCACCGCTGAGCCTTCGTGGCGGTCCAGCTCGCCGCCAACGCACGCTGTCAGCTCCGTGAAGTCTGCGTGTAGGCCGCATCTATAAACAAAAGAACATTCACGCGAATTAATTCAAGGTCATATAGAATATATCAAATTGCTCTGAGCAAGACGAATTATCCGAAAGTGTTTCGACGGAAACCCTTCTCAATAGCCGACTTGAATATTAAGTACTCGAAGTAATATCGACTCCCAAAGGTCAGCGAACACAGTCGGAAACAGTGTTCTATCACTTTTTGCATGAGATGGTAGGTATGTTTCGAAGAATTGTGCATGCACCAGCAGAACAGGTTAAGTAAGTTAACCTGAGAGGTCGCATAAACGGTACTTGATGCTGTTAAGGCGCAAGCTACTCGCATATACAAAACGTGTGAGACTTCATTCAGAGGTAAACCATAAATCCGTAAGATCGCGGCATTTTTATCGCGAACCCAATCGTGGTTCTGGCAACGAGCCTCGTACAAGACTTTTCGTTTTAAATTCGAGCTGATCCAAGTCGCCTTGTTTATGTAGGTGCGTTGTCGGCTCCAGTTGGAATTTTAGAAGCGAAGCAAACAGCTTTCAGAAGAATTGTATTACAACGGCCACAAAGTAATCCCCGAGAGGCACTCGACTATTTTTGTTGTATTTAAGATAAAGTTTTCATTGAACAAGTAGAGTGCACGCCACGTATTTCGAGATTGGAGAAAATAAATCTTCGGTGCGACACAGAAAACACTATGTTCGTGGAAGACTGAATCTCCGAGTGAAGCGAAGCATAAAGTCACAGATAGGTCTGTCGAGCTCATCCATATAGCACACGCACTAGAGCTTAATCTATCGTGTCTATGTTAAATCTTGCCTGTGTTTCGTTTTGATTACAAATTTGTATTCATAACATGCGCCATGTATTAACCGGTGTTACAAGTCTATCAGAGCATAAATTACTGGGATTAATAACAACAATAACCATATATACCGTGTTGGCACGCCGCCGCCGCTGGTGTGCGATATTGGATGCCTAATCGATATTAGCTCGGTGCCGCATATACTTGTAATTGACATTTAAACGATCTCTGCCCGTACGCAGATAATGACTTCGATATGCCGGCTATCCAAACGCATAACTACGACCGATACGTTTAATTAGCCCTGATAAACAGATAGATTACAACACATTTTGCATTCAAACGCGAAGTTGCTAGTATTTGTAAAACAGCTAGTGCTAATATGTAACGATGACTGATTACTGAATACACCAACAGACATCCGAAATGAGTAAGCTGTTATGCGTGACCTAAGATAAAATTGACTTGAAGTAAACCGGCGCCTGAAATCGACTATATTGCTTCAGTGTTACATAATGGCAGTAAACTTCACTCAGATGCGTCTGCAATTGGTAAACAAGTGAGTCAGTGTATGTATACATTCAGTGAACGTTTTCCATAGATATAAAAAGGAGTAAAGTTTCCGGTAGACAGCTCGGCGGCCGGCGGGTTGCAAGACAGCCGGTTTTATAGCAAACGTGTGTTTTATCTAGATACGCTTTATCGCAGGCGCAGCGGCTGGCATTCCGCCTAAACGCTACCGAACCAATTACATTTTATTACAAGCAATTAATACTTTATTATTCTAATTCACGGCTGGAAGGACTCCGATGCAAAACGTGGCAAACGACTCCAGTTTTGATTAGCGACAAGGCGGCAAGAATATTAATTTAGATATTTTCATTAATTTAACATTTTATTTAAATGTTTAATCTATTTCCATAATAACTGTTAATTTTATGCTAATTGTCATCGTTATGTTACTGATAGCAACATTTAATGTATTTTTTTAAATTAGAAAACAAATTAATCCTGTAATATTTTGGTCCGATTTGGCAAATGGAAATAGAATATAATAATATAATAGCGAATTATCGAAAATTCAATGGGTTTTGATTATAAAATTTATAAATTGTTGAACGAACGGTCACAAACATGACGTCTGAGTTTTCTGCCAAATTTTTTTATAACCTGGATTGAGCTGATGTGTAGTATGTGGCAAACGAGAATTGAATTATAGCGCAAAAGCGAAACAGATTGCGATTGCGACATAATAAAAGTCTGCTGGATTTGACTCATCTCGATCTGATACAAAAGCAGCACACTCGCGGAAGGTTGACAAATGGTATCGTCCATTAGAGATTGGGTAGTACAAGCGAACGCGGCGATAACGTGCTTGCTCAGCGCTCACAGCTCCCGCAGGAGGTACTGGATTGGCAGCAAGCCACTCGTGTTGTTCCGCCGGGCGACACCGCGAAACGACGCCCTCTCATGTTCGCACTGCCGTTCATTCACTGAGCCTAGCACATACCAAATTGGCGAACATTAATAAACGACAATGTCATCCGTTGAAAGAATTACGAGCGTGCTCACAGCCAACATCAGAAACAGGACCTCGATAAACAGCAATACACGGCGTTGTGACGTACATTAAATCTATCTGGACAAGCGAAGCTCCAGGGAGCCAAAGGATAATAAAATAAACGTGATCTGAACAGTGATTAAACATATTTAATTACCTTAACAGTCTTGATTAATTTGTAGGTTCATATCGGCATAGCCCGATTATATAACGATGCAACATTATGATGACGGCGACCTGATCTGATGATAGAGTCAGGTGTTTTTAACGGTAAGTAGGTACTACATATTTAATCTAAGAGATTTTTTATGCTGCCAATATTTTATTGACATTTGAGATCTAGATTATCGCTAAAGCTCTCAGTATAAGAAATCGAACTAACATATTATCATTAGGTATCTAACAAAAAACTTGCGGTTCCAATGATCAATCGGTATGTGTCAAACGATATTTGCTATAGAAAATGTATTTTCGCTTATTTGTTCGATGCCTTCTTTTCCAAATATTCCATTGTAACAGGAACGTCTCACTTTGTTGACGTGGCTATTACCGTGAAAGTGACATACTAGTAAAGCCTTCGCAGGTGTCGGAATTTTCATGCTGTTGTCATACCCTATTAAGGAAAAAATCTTTCAGGGCGGGTGTCATTAACTTCCACCTTGGACACTCGACAACACATAAAAAACAGGCATTACCGTAATATTTATAAATTTCTGTGTCTATGTCTGAGCTTTTCGTTACTAAAAACGCAATCAAGAACTCAAAGAGATCTCGATGGGTGTTGGGCGAGAAGTGTCCGTTCCATAAGTAGTTACTCTGATATAAGTTTATGACTTCTTGCCAAGGACTTATAAACCAAATTTGAGATGAGGTGTTCTCGCTATGGCCGTTGTGCTCGGTATCGATCGATGGTTTCCGCGAAGCTTGCCAATTAGGTTCTGAGCTTTCATCCGCAGTAGCTTACGTCTGCAGCTCGTCCTTAGATGGCTGCACTAAAGGCTAATGAGATTTGATTCTGTAAAGACAAAGCCCCAAGCGTCGGGCGTGACGTAACGCAGGCAGCACTGAAAGCTTGTGTATCCATTTACACATTGCGTCTATAAAAACCACCGAGACTAAAGTACCTATCTCTTATTGTATCGTTATATAGTACCGTTAATGCTAAGTTACTAAAACTTTTGTTTTTAATAACACAGATGAGTGTTTGATAACACAGTTCTACAAACAAATATAATTTTAGGAGTATGAAATACTAAATAGCATTAGTAAGAATAGGAAATTGGTCCCCTAATCGCTGTAAAGCAGTGTATTTTGTGGTGGAAATAGAGGGATGCGAGAGGCTTTGCCCATCACATAATCTGTTAATCCACAAATCTGTCCCTTTGTAGATGGAAAATTTAATATTAAAAGGAAAACCGACGAGTACCTGTTCTTTTGAGTTGATTATAACTTGGGTATGACAAAATACACTATCATTTTCATAAACACGTCAAATATCTTAAGCAACACGTGTGTTAATCTGGCTAAACAGTATGAACTCGCATTATTCTGTAACATCTCATCTTATGCAAAAGAATGTCACACCGATGCCAATTTCTGAACCACTGACTAAAATTTAAGAGGGCTTACTCATTAATTACTTGTAAATGGCTACTAGAACGTATTCAAAGATACATTCTCAAGAAAAACGCATCAAGAGGCAAAATAATTCTGGTTATTTATTTTTCCCAATGGTTTATTTGATAAAGATTGAAATATTCAGAAGGTTCGGTCGTGTTGAACTGTTGGTTCACTAGATCGAATATTGAACAGGTATCGGCTACATAAAGTGATGAAAGGGGTCGATTCCTAGACGGTGTCAAATATTCATCCGACAGTATTGATTTCGACGTTTCTTGTGTGTGTGAAGAACAATGGTTCAGACCTGGAACCGAGTTGGAACCTATTATTGCAGTCGGAGTCTATAGAAATGAACACAAGACTATTGTCACAAATGTTCCGTTAGGCGAACAACTATTTCGTCAGAGAATCATAAGTTATCGCGTGCAGATTGCAGTCTAAAAAACGACTGAGTAGAGTAGAGCTTCCTACATAAAAAAGCATATGTCACCGAACGATAGTAATGAGTCGATTGTCACCTCACCTCACAAATGTATGTATTTACGTTTTTGCGGAATACAAAAAATTCTTTATCATTTAAAAAAAAACTTACACGAATATCTCGTTTTAATTTGTTGGCTAAGAAGATTTACACGTTCGCAACAATGAAAATGGATAAGAGTACATTTATATGTATATTCTGAAGGTATGTGATTATAAGAGATGTTCTGAGTCACTGGAGACTAATTTAATACCCGTAAAGGATTCCGCCGGACCCTCAGTCGTATTAACGCGGTTTCTACATAAGAACGAAATTACGTCTCTTTTCGCTCTGACCCTTTTCCTTTTAATGAAAACCTTCGTTGCGGTAATCCCCATGTACACTGTATTACGACCTAGAGTCCGTAATTGCCAACTCTTTATAGGCTTAAAATTTGGGAGAATGATATTTTAATCGGAAATAATGAACCATAATTTCTATTCAATAGCTAGGTAAGTCAACGTTAAATAAACAAGGCGGCGAACTCAATGAAACATGTTAATGTATGAGTTTCAATATAACCAAAATAATCCTTAGGCAGCAAAGGGTAATGGAATAGAACGATGATCGGCATTGTGGAAGGATATTATTTACAGAACGGAGGCATCGTTCTCGCAGCGCCGATAAGAAGTATCAGTCGGAAACGTTTCAGTATTATCCAGAATAATCCGGATTATCCGGACAAGTTGCCCGCCGTGCCGAAGCGTTAACTCCATTGTCGAGTTCAGCCCTCAACAAACACCCAGCCGAATACGATTGTATCTTCGATAAATAGATAACATCGTTTACATTTTTAATGCACGTGTTTATCTTACTCGATACGTGGAACTCTGTTAACGAGCTTAAATAAACCAACTTCATTAATATTATTCAGTTTAAATATTTGAATCAAAGTGCCACAGATTTAATGATGCATAAAAAGTGAAAAATGAAGTAGCTTGTTTAAAACAGTGGGCGCCCAGTTGCGAGTTTACGTTCCGACGAAACGTACTTATTCAACGACATTGCCAACTATTAAAATGCGTCTAGCGCCGAACAAAAATTGTTAATCTTATTGTCTGACGAGTTACTCCGTTACGCATACCTGTCGATGGAAGAGAACAAAAATATCTCGTTGAAGATGAGCGAGAGTATTTTTGGCCTCACCCGTCACCACTCGTCTAATGCATTCACTCGTGCTCTCAAACGAATCGCCCCAACAACGTAAATACACCTTCACAATGTTACACCTCATTGATGAATTACTCCTTTTTTTGTTCAGTGAATCGAAAATTCTTGGTATGGAACAACCCAATTCACGTATTATGTTCGCTTGACATGTGTGACAAGTACCAAAACTGACATTATCGTAATTGTGGTTTAAATATATGAAATCGATCCAATTACTGGTATCAAATCCAGCGTTAGTTGGTAGAAAGCGTCATGAATAGCGTCTGGCCCGCCATGAATATTCCTGTTTACGCACATTTGTGTTGTGAAGCCGAGCGGAGTGCAAGCCTCGCGTGACTGACTAGTTCTCCTACACAATAGGACAATTATGTAGACTACTGTTACATAAGCACAAAGGTCGGGTTTCCTTTTTAAAATGATTTCATTTACACTTTAATGCTCGATGGATCAACAATACGACACTAATAAAATTAAAGCATGTATTGTGATGATAGTCGCTCACGCAACGTCCTTCCACTGAAACATTTAAACGCCGCTTTATTTTTATTGTCTGCTATAAACAATGTTATCATTGCTTTTTTCTAATTATGTACAACCACTGTACAACATAAATATTGAAATGTGTCAGGCATTCAAAAGATGTAGCATGGAGGCGATAATTTGTAGAAGCTTTACTACGAAACATTTATATGCGATCGTCGATCGAGTCGACTACCAAGAAGACCCTTATAATTTTTTTAGACATCCTCGATCCAACGTGTTAAGTTGTCGGAATGGCGGAGATGGGAAAAAAATGTGAATGTCGCGTTGCATGTGCGGGTTGAATTTTGATCGAATGTAATCAACCGCGGCGTGCGTGCCTCGTTGTGCCGCCAAGCGGCAGCTGACTAACCAAAAGTACAATCGATGTTCATGCAAACACCACATAAATATTAAAACTTTCATTTAAAGGCATGACCAGAGGGCTGGATCTCATATAAACTCGTTCTTCAAAACTGACCACAAGAAAAAAATATACAGTAAAATTAAAAGAATTGAAGAGGTAGCGAAAATATCTTTTTACTAAGTACGAAGGCATATGATATAAGTGATCAAGTTAGGCAATCATCATTCCCTTGCCCTTATCCCACGCTAAGTGGGGTCGGCACAACATGTATTTTTCCTCCATTCACTCCTATCACTCGTCAAATCTGCATCCACTCCTTTCGCATTCATATCATCTCTCACACAATCCAACCACTTCTTTTTCGGCCTTCCTCTACTTGCATAATCTCCAGCCACAGATCAAGTTAGGCAAATCCAAGGCAAATCATTCACACCACCAAATAACTAATTCTTCCTGCTTGGTTTAACCCATTAAGTTGGTTTTAAGAGCTCTCAGTAATTGCTTCAACGAGCAAAAATAACTTCACAAAACAAATCCTTGGGGGTTGTTTGCAAATTTTTAATTTTCTGCTTGTTGAGCAAGCATCAGAAACACTGTTTACTGAAATAAAAATCTTATTAGAAACGTGAATTTGAATAGGAAATGTCCTGACGTTCCCAAATAGCGAATATTTTTAAATGGTTTTTTGTTGAGGGTCCTGGTGAGGAGACGCTTATTAAAAGGTTTGATTGAGAATAAAGATCAAAGAAAGAAGTAGCCCTCGTCAGCGGACAATAGGAAGGAAGGCCGCGGGCGTGGTTCATTATTGCTGTTCGTCGTCTCGTCTCCGGAATCCCTTTGTGTGCGTCCGTCACGTGCCTCGTTCAATCTATAGCTGCTCAAATCGCGCGAAAGGGCTCCCGACTCTATGTTTACTAAGTGACTACGCTCCGTAAGATTGAGGAAATTATTCACTTCCTGCCAACTGCTCGAGATCATCTTCAATCTTCTACGAGGAGCTCGGCTATTGTTGCTTAACAAATGGTAATCCTTTCCAATGAACCAAGACGGCGGACTAATACGCATTTGGAAAGCTTTTGATGTCTTGGGTGTGAGAAACATGCTCTATTTCCATTTCATATTCCTTAGTCGTTTATGTACTTACTTTCTCTAGTTTTAACTGCCCTAGTTTCAGCTGCCACGCATATCTTTCGAGCGGTATAATCACACACGCTTTGTCAACATCAAAGCGGCGAGTAATCAAAGCTTCGGTTTATTTCCAACGTGTAAAACATTACATCCTCTACTAAAGGGCCGGCCTCGTAACCCCACATCCCCTGGGGACTGGTAAAGTACCCCGGTCTTGGTTTAGATCCTGAAGTTAAAATCGTATACTTACACGTAAAGCCCATATAAGTTACGATAGATACAAGTACATGTTACACAAGGAAACAATACTCTCGGGGCGTGACAATGAATGAGACTAGAGGAGAAATGGTGTTATTGATAGCACGATAAACAAAGTGATTCGATCTGATAGTTGAGGGCTCTCATTGATTCGATCGCACACATCTGTCCCTCCATCTGTCTATACAATTTAGCTGTCAGACAACGAGAGCTTCTGTGATGTGGCGGATATAAATCATTGGTACAAATGGTACTTCGAGCCTCAGATACTGATCAGTTCAGATAAAATCGGGCCGATAGAGCAATGCAATTTGAAATGTCGCTTTTCCCGGCGCGAATCTGTAACATGTTATGGGATCATATCGGTCCACACCCACGCTTCTGATTACAAAGCCGCGCTTTTGTTCATCCCTTGCTGATTATTATATACAGCCAAAAGCGCTATTGGATCTTTGCAAATAACGCAACTTGACTCTACGCAATAAAATATACTACGTAGAAATATTTGCATGATGTAGAAATTCCATCGCCTTCGATCCCACAGCATATGGCAGTAACTGCTCAGCAACGGAAGCGAAACGCGTGATGTCTCCTCATGTCTGAATACACTTCGACGTGACCTGTGGATTTAATGTCCAATTCCAACTCACATTCTACTCCCAACTCATACAATACGGCCGTAGGAAGTGGTAGTAAGCCATGCAGAGTCGTCTTATTAAAACATGTTACAACTAAATTTAGCAAGGCAGCCACGCCGTCTGAATACGTAATCGTTGCCTGTCAAAATATTTACAGGATGCAAGGAACATAAGATGCATTGGAGTATTTTGACTACGAAAACACATCAACAGTTTCTGAGAGTAAAATCAAAACAAAGTCCAAAATACTTCGAGTTACGGTTCTTAGGAATTATTCGGGTATTTATTTATAGCGCGGAAGAATAGAAACATAGAGAATTATTCAAGCTCGTAAAGCCAAGCGGATGACATAAATCTTACAAATGCATAATGATTGTACGACTTGCGATCGCTGCAACTTATTAAAACCAACTACCGATATAAATAATGTTATCTGTTCATCGTTATAAATGAATTTCAATATAGCTACCGGCAAGATTTACTAACGAATTCCATGGCAACATGTAACTAACAAAGCTGGGACTGTGTTTACATTGATAAAGACTGAGATAAACCGTTTAAAATAAATTGTCTCATACAATTCTGTTAATTTATTACTCAACGGGTATATACGACTACTATATTATGGAAGTATCCGATAAACACTATCTTATCTTATTTCCAATTAAGTAAATCAGTAATAATAGTTCGTCGCTCGTACATATCTTATTATGTAAGATTGGGCGTCTATATCGATGCACCAATTAGTTCTCAAACGATAGTAACCGTACGGTTTCCGTAGCGTGGGTGTAAGTAATCGATATTGTCGCGCTTATTGATTATTATAATATCGGGATATCTATGCGGTACCTGTTTTTTCAATTAGCCCGTGGGAAAGCAATGTCGCCGAGCCCAGATGCGTGCCGATCGCATCTGCTACACATAAGAACTTAATTTTTAACTGGGACCGGTCTGACGTGTCATTATACCTTGCACGAATGCTAATAGGAAGAACATCGGCGTTATATTACTTTTATCGCTTGTTTACATAACTACTAAACATTACTTTTTTAAGATAGCCCTGAGAGTCCTTTATCATCTAGTAGAGAAGAATGTATCTGTTTGATTTAATACAGTTGGTAACAAGATAAGTACATATATTTCAGCAAGACCAATACGAAAAGTAAACAGTTTGCATCGCGTAAAGCTAAGTGGAAAGAAGTATAAACCATCATCTCATTGTACAATAATGTTGAATCCAATATCAAATACACATGCGCAGGTAAATCAGTATATTAACTGCAAGCGAATACAATTATCTACACTAATATTATAAAGAGGAAACATTTGTTTGTTTGTTTGTTTGTTTGAATTGAATAGGCTCCGAAACTACTGGACCGATTTGAAAAATTCTTTCACCATTAGAATCCTACATTATCTCTGATGAACATAGGCTATAAATTATTTTCAAAAAAATTAGAGATCCTTATGAAAATTGCAATAATGTAACCAAAGGTGTAAAAATTTTGAACGTAAAATTCTTAATATCGCGTGCGCTGCGAAAACTATTGATGATAGAACAAAAAAATGTTCTACAATATTAAAGAACGTATCAATATCTACAAAAAAGTCAGCGATAGCATATGTCCAACTTTTGTGGTTGTGTCAGAATAACAAATTTTATAATTTAAAAAGTGAATAAAAATGCCGACCAAAAGCAGACCACGTTATTCTTATTTTGGTATTTATTCTTATCCAAATAAATTCCTTCGTAGTAAAGGCTGTTTCAGTACCCGTCGATTACTTTTTGAATGATTGAAATCGGACATTTTATTCAAAAGTTATCATGGGTTTAAAAATGTAAGATACATCGCGACCACAGAATAAATATCAGTTAGTACGGTAGGACAAGTGTCTGGGATTTTTAACACAGGTAACGGGATATTAACCATGATTAATACCATAGATACTATTGATCATGGCGTATGCAACTGCGCCAAAATATCGGGAAACTCAAAAAACATTAAATCATGGTAAATATCCCGTTAACTGTGTTAAAAATGTTGAAAACCATGATAGTTTAAAAAGTGTCTGGGAATTATGGAATGAATGGAAGGGATGAATGGTAATATATCAATTAAATATATATGGGAGGTAGGGGAGCATTGGGCAGTAGGGAGGTTTGGACACCCCCGTGTCATGTCGGCCATAAACCATCATGCCTATCGTCAAATTGGAATTTGATCAGTTAGAATTGACCATGTATGGGGGTGGATTGGCATGATGGTGTATGGCCGGCATAACACGGGGATTTGCCGGTGGTGTCCAAACCTGCCTTACTGCCCAATACTCCCCTACCTACCTTAGATCTTACCTACATATTAACCTCTAAACTTTAAAGGATCATACATCCCGCTCCGGGATCGCCATGTTGTTATTACATTTTTGTTAAATACCTATAATAAACCCGTGCGAAGCCGGGGCGGACAGCTAGTCATATGATAAGTTTACTATTTAATAAGCGTTAATAGTCACTTATTGTCAATTTACAGTCGAACGGATTGACTGCCTGATTATGGTTGGAAAATCCCTATACGTGTTGCAATTATAAAGACAACGAAATTAAAACGATGTTTTATGTATGAAGCAATATCGGGATACATCCGGTAGAGTTTCTGAATACGGACCAAACTATGAATGAAGTGAATGAATTTCATGCTTAATGAAAACTGCCAGGAACAAACGGACATGACAGTGATGGTTTGGCTTTTTTCAGCCTGAAAAAATGCAATAACACCACGCCAAACCCTCGTAGAGCACGACTGATCGATCATTTATAATATTGAGAGTAGATGACGAAACTGTTCTATGAAGATTGGTTTGTGTTTATTTAACGTACCTTCTCTTTCAGATATAAAAGTATTCCGAATAAAAAACGAATGAAAGTCCAAAGTAGGAGAATAAGTACAATTGTTCATCCATTTAGACACTAAACCAACAAAATAAATACGAGTATGTCACTTTCAAATAATCCGCTTCAACGTAACGCCATTCAGCACACAATGTATCTACTGTGTAAGCATTGCACTGTTTCGTGTCTCGTGCGGGAGCCAAACCAAGCAGACTACGCCTAGCTATTATTGCAATTGTAGTGGCATCGACTTGAATGGGACACGCCTGATCAATCACCGTATTATCACCGTAAAATACGAACCAATGAACTCAATAATACCATTCAACCTAACAGATGCGTACCGGGATCTGGCAAGCATGTAATTCATTTGATTACAGCGTCCAACTTGCGAACGGGATCAATATGATAAGCGAGCAATTAATCAACTTTGATCGATTGCTGTTCTTAACCGAACCCAATAAATTAATTTTCAACTTGATAAAACGGTAGGTATTGAAAGCTCGAAGAATAGGAAGGCTTAAAAGTTAATGAATAAGAAAATGTAATGTTATTTTAGAAATTTTTGAACAATAGAAACCATTTCGTAACACTTACTATGGTTTCACAGCGAGACCAAATCGAATGTCGGTTAAAATTAGTAAAATACACAGTTATTTATGTTCAAGCATCATTGAACTTTTATTTTTAGATAACTGCAGTCTTTACGGCACAAATGAATAGCTTCAATTTACAGCACTTGACATGTAATTTCATTTGAAATATTAACAAAAGAATAAAACAAAATATGCACGGGAATATTTGGACAGACTTGGTAATGTGATAACAGAGGTACAGCCGGACTTTTCCTGACAATCGGCAATAATCCTTGCGTATTAGGGAGTCGCATTAAACAAACGTGCGCTACCGATGTTGATACATAACTGTAATAAAACAAATGTGCTTTGCATTGTAGTGGACGAGCTTGCGACCTGCACAATAGCCCCACTTAAGTACGGTCCGGCGCTTTCATGCCGGAACGAATTTCCCGGACCTGTCGTAATAAGCATCCGCGGCCAAACAAAGACATTTTCCGTTCGGAGGAACCGGAAACATTACTTCGGAATTATGTATTCAAAATCAGCGGAATTCGCAAAAATTTTGTCTAGTCTGCAAACGAAGTTATAATTATGTTTATGTAAGACAAAATATTACTCTAATGTTATGAAAAACGGGGATGTTTGTGTAAGCGAGCTTACAGCAGCACTGAACCAACACTTCCGCGGGCAAACGCTTGCTCTACTCCCGATGAGCGATATAACCAAACGTACGAAAGCAAACAAAACAAGCAAACTCGTTGCTATACAGCAAGAAGTTGGTGCTAAGCTTTTCGAAAGCTACTTTTACTCCTAATAATTTTTAGGATTTACAGCTTACATTCTTGCTGACTCAGGAAATGTATGGGCAGTAATTTTATATGGGGCAGGTTACGCAGGGGTAAGCGAAACGGTGGCCGGCCTGATGACGCGTGTAAAGCGAAGACATTAGTTTCTGCTCCAGGGTCGCTCGTTACGGGTTTAGGGGCCCGGGCCGCAGCCCTAGGGACCTCACGCCTGCCGCCCCATTTGTTATCCGACCGCTACACTCTGAATTTTTCATGAACACAAAACATAACTCACATGACACTTCTGGCCGATTAAAAAGAAAAATGATGATCCAGTAAAGCCGTTATACGGTCTGTTTTTCGAATGGCGTCCTAAAAGGCCTCATTACAAATACAAAGAAGGGTAAATGGCCGTTCGTGCACTTCAATCAGACAGGCCTAAACTGTTCCCTAGAAAAACAAACATTGAATGGTATCGACAGCAAAATTTAATAGGGTTGTCTAGTTGAATTTTTCGGAATCTACTAAATATTTTACCAGTAAAATTATAAGCTTCCCATTTATTGAAGATTCAATACTGCAAAGCGACAGGCTTTTAATGTGCCTTTTTTCCATTTTTTTTGCCAATGCCTTTTTTTCTATGAAAAGTTATAAGACCACAGGCATTCTCCACAAGCATTGAAGCATTCTCTATAAGCAAAATCTAATATTTTTAGATTAAAATCAATAATTTAGCTAAAAAAATAAAATATTTTCAGATTTTTATTACAAGCATTGGCACAAAAGGAAACAAAATTCGCTCTTCAACCTTCCCATTACCATTTAAAAGCTCGAGTCGCATGCAAAACACGGCCGGTCCCATTATTTTTGCTTTCACAAAATTCACACCTACGAGAGCGCCGCGCCGGCTTCACGAATTTGGAACGTCATTTCACGAAGCATTAAACTAACGACTTCATACTCGCAGGCATAGCATGGCGACAATGAGGAGGGAAGCGGCAGGAGGCAGCCCTATCCGTCAGGCCGTGTCTGGGACACATGCCGCGCCCGGCCCGTACCTAAACAATTAGATCACTGCAGCCGGTCTTTTAACACGTCCCTGATATAAAACTTTTGGTAGAGCCGTATGTTTTGACCAGCTGATGTTAAAACAATAAAACTGAACGAAGAATAACAGAAGCAAATATTAACTCTATTTACAAATAAATATATTTCCTATAGTAAATAAGTCTTAAATGGCATGTATGAAAAAGTTTAGCGTTTCGGTTGTAGGTAAGGTGAGGTAGGAATTACGAGTATTTTTATTCACAAATAGGCTTACTGGAACGCGACAACGGCACCGTAACCAATTGATTAGGTGGTCGAATCATCCGAGCGTGTATTGCAACGGGCTAGAAATCCGGGACTTGTTAGAGGAAGAGCAAATCGTCTGATACATTACAGCTTAAAACGAAGCCACAAATAAAAATCTTTTGAACAGGATGTATGTGTGACAGATTTGTTCGCCAAGTTGGAAAATGCATAATTGCATGATTTGCACATAAATTCAACCGTGCTTTATAAATCAGTGTAGTTCAGACGGGTGAAGAACATGAAAAGTGGCTTAATTAAAAGTACAATTCCAGCTCCGATGCAAAATGCGTTAGAGGGGAATTAAAACAACAAGTCTCGTAATTGAATGTTTCAATGAACTGCAGTGAGTTCAGCGGCAGCCATACATCCAGGCATGCACGGCATTATTCTTGGAGGACATCACTGATATTTACATTGCAAACGCATGTCCATATACATATTCGTGCAAGCATGCCTTTATAGGTCCAATGTCATGTACCTCCTCGGAGAATATTTGAATACATTACATCATTAAGGGTAGTCGGGAATAAGTATTCTTAAGCGACTGTTATGTTACACAAGGAGAGTTTCTCGCACGCGAGCGGCGATTTCTTCTAGGCGACCATATTATTGACTAGAAGAAATCGCCGCTCGCGTGCGAGAAACTCTCCTTGTGTAACAGCCGCTTTAGTATTTTTTATTGTTCTCGTTACAATTAAGCAGAATATAAAAATATTAGTAAGAAGAAGATTATTCCGATCACGATAAGATCACTTATTTTTTTTAATATTTTCAATCGCGTAAATTCCATTGAACATTTTATAATTTTGCAGTTTCGTTAGGAAATATTAATCTTAAATTGCTTTACAGCTAGAAGACATTCAATTTCTATCTCCTAGCAATAATGTTAAATCGACACTAGAGACACTTATTTTTATAGCGACTATAAAATAAAATAGTCCTGTTCATTGCTTATCCTACGCTCAACCTACTCCCACGAAATTGCAATTTCTTTAGGGATACATTACCGATATTACGTCATTTCCTTTCAATGTTATTCCAATTTATGCAGAAAAAGCGAGTCTTTTACGGTTATCTCTTTTACGTAAACTTTCGGAGATTACCTTCGTAGTATGGGACCGAGAAAAATTCATGAAATAGGTATTTCATGATTTTTCCGCTGAATTTATAGTACCTTGACCAACCGCTATCGCTAAAAAGAAATAAATTCTCTGCGGAAAAGTAGCAAGAATCTTACTGAGTTGGTCCAAAATGCACATAAATCACTTAAAGGATCTGATTATAATATCTTATAGCCAACATTATAAACAAATAAAATTAATTACTCATAAAGTTATCATCAGCAACATATTTAAATCTCTTAGCAAGCAGCTTATATCAATAAATCTGCGAATTAATTTCTGAGAAAACAGGTCAATTCTATTGATATTGTAAAATAAATTGAATCTATGATTTTGCAAGATAGATGATTCGACAGAATAAAACTGGTCTTATAAACATTATCTGAGTCAAAATATCATGAAATAGTAATAAAATGTGAATGTTCAACAAAAACCGCCCAAGTGTCGTGACAAATCGTTGGCCTGGCCCGGCGATAGCCGCGACACGGCCGCGGCCGAGTGGGAGGGGATCCTTATAGTTTGCAATTTATTCCAAACTCGGCAGGCTTGTAGATTTATATCGGTCGTAGATTGGCGGCGTAGCTCACGCGAACTCTATACTATGAAAGCAATTTCAGTAACGGCCATATGCGCTTTGCTACCGTATCCTATCAAATACCATGAGCGCCGGTTATTTACTACGTAGTGGAAGTGCGTGCTTATGACACCAATAACATATTACAACGTTTGATTCAATTTCCTGCAGACGAAACTGAAAGGTTTCCTGCTGAGAACGTCCAGGCATTCATATCACGTAACGCAATAAAGAAAATACCGTTCGTAAAATTAGTTCCAATACACAAACACGGAATAAGGATAAAGGTGTTATTAGATTGGAGGATTCTCACGTAACGGTTCGCGCAAAATATTACAAGAAAATAGCAACAAAAAACAACTAAATAATATACAATTTATTCATATAGCGAATTTCCAATGTTTCGCAATGTTTAAGGCCCAGAATTATGGCGGGCCAAGCTTGACGTGCACTTAGATGCCAGCCTGTAATAGATTTGAATTGCAGGAAATTAAAGGAGGATTTGTCGTTTTAAAAAGGGAACAAAAAAATAAGTAAGTTTCGACCTCCGTAGGCAAAGTTTTTAGGATTACTAATAAATGTTCTAATCAAAGAGGCGTCAATACATTTAGTAACAGCATAGGGGAACCATTTTTGAATGGGAATTAATGTAAGTCAACATGAGACGATGATGAACTTCGATTATCCCAGGGTTTATGCAGTATCATAAATAATCATAACACAATAAATGGTATCACGCGAACGTTCAATATACGGTGTGTAAAAAGACGTCTACCGAAGCCGAAAGGGGTAGGTACAGCATCCCAAAACACAACCAAATCCAAAAGGATTTTCCGAAAAAAACATTATATCCGGAGAAAACAGCGTTTGAAGATCACTGTTTGCGTATGTACTGGGCGCGTTTTTATACGTAGATTGCTGGATTTTGAGTTTTAATTGTTTTTTTCTTTTATAAATGAAATGATTAGGTAGGTATGGTCTTATTATGTTGTACTAGTAGCAAAAAACTAGAAAATAAAATAAAATGACGTAGCTAAGTCAAAACATTTTTTGAGTTTTTTTTCGATAAATATCTTCAGAATCATGGTCTGATTGCAATCCCTCAGTTTTCGGTAGCAGTCTTTTTACACCCTGTATAATACATCATGGGGGCGGCAAATGCCATTCCCACGCGTAAAATATTTCCGGATAGTGTGTTAATTAATGCTCGGATAGAGGAGCTAGACAATGCGTCAGTGAGCGAAGCCATTAGCTGCACAATTAGTGCAATTGTCGTTAATTTATTGCCGTGCACCGAGCACAGCCAATACCTAACGGATTCAGAGTAATTGCGGAACTAAGGTCAAACCAGATCCCTGTAAAATATAAAAAGGATTAAACACTTTACTCCAGTTGAAGTCGGAGTGGAGCAAAATACAGTACATAGGTCAAATATAGAATGCACATGTCGCAGCCAACTGGTTAAATCCGCCGTCTGATTAAGCGCCTAGCCATCCCCCCCCCCCCCCCCCAAGGCTGCGACCGCGCCTGCGCTTTAAATTATCATTACAGACATTTTTATAATCTAACGCGATAATCTAAACGAGATCTATTACTTAAATAAACTTATACTTACTATTATATAGTATGTACCTACTTATTTACCTTCTATTATTATGTAGAAATGACTTGGCTAGGCAAGTAGTTAAACGTAATAGCTCCAAGCCATTTGCCTAATATCATTCAGGCCGCTAGTTGAACGACGCCGGCCGTCTAGGCGAGTAATCAGACGGCGGATAAAACCAGTTTCAATTTAATGTAATGTAATAATTCAATGTAAAACGTAAACAGGTTCACGACTGTATCCCCAAGGTGCGGTAGACATTCTCTCAGATCTTTTTATGTTACTTATTCCAGATCCTTTGAAGATGTCTAAGGGGGGTAGTCAGAGGCATGTCCAACCATATTTGATACATGCCCACATCTTGCAGAAGTTAGTATTCCATACGTGACAGGTTGCAAGCCCATCGCCGCTAATTTAATGTAATTAAACCAAAATCAAGGGATACAGTCGTGTTGACACTGTACCGTATTCATAAATTATTTTGTGAAATATCCATTTTTATTTAATTTAACCCTCTATTGCATACAAAGCCAATTTTGGCTGCTCAACTTTAGTAATTTATTTCTACCCTAATTTTAAACAAAATTATAAAATGTCAATGTAGTAATATTAAGGAATTCAAACTGAACCGAAACGTAATTTTTATTATCTATGGCCAACGTCATGTGTCATTTTATCCTCACTTTTCTCCGGTGCGTACGCGACGTCGTTCTTAGTGAAATTTATTGCAGCTTTGTTGGTGGAAATTAAATAGAAAAGGTAAGAAAATTCATGTTAAAAAATGTAAATAATGTTCTGCAAAACCTCTGTTTTTGACCCCTATCACAGTTTATTCAAAATATTTGCTCCTTATACTTCATTTTCAATAATTTCTACAGGAGCCAATTTTGGCTTCGCATGCATTTACGATGACGAAGATCTCGTCAGTGGTATAAAAAAATATTTTTCCACTTGGTTGATATGTGTGCAGTTAATGCTTGGTTACTGTGGCGACGCAAGACTGACCAATACATGTCACTATTTGATTTCAAGCTAGCCATTTCTGAACATTATTGCAAGGCTGGCAAAAGCATCTCAAGAAAAAGAGGCCGTCCTAGTATCAGTAATCCCGGTACACCTACCTTGTCAAGAGGAAATACTCCTACGTCATCTAGAACGGGTACTCCTACCAGTAGAAATGAATCTTTCGCACCTCGAAAAAGGGCACGGAAAACCCCAGCAAAAGTGCAAGACCTACCTCTAAATTCAGTACGTATAGACAAAATTGACCATTTCCCGATACACCAAAAGAATCGTCAATTATGTCAGAATGATTGTTCTTTGCGTTCTCATATAAAATGTGAGAAATGTGACGTGTTTCTTTGCTTGAATAAGAAAAGAAACTGTTTTAGAGAATTTCACCTTGTGTAAGTTTTGGTATTTGTTGTGCATAGGAAGCCAAAAATGGCAGTCTCATACACAGACGTTATTGCATGGGAAGCCAATTTTGGCTTCTGTTTTTTTTTTCTAAAATAAGATACTTATTTTTTTTTTTCAATTTATATTTTGTCTTACAAGCCCTATTAAAACACATTAAAACATAAAAATATTTTTTTTCTTTTTAATTTAATAATTCATGCAATAGAGGGTTAATAAAGTAGAACCTAATCAGAAATTTCCATCAAGTTTTCCGCTACCATTTAAAATTGTAAATAGTACAACAAGCAAGCAAATAAATTAACAAGGAAGTATCAATATTTAATTCATAACCGCAACAATACGTATGTATAAGTAATACATTCAGTTATACATGTATAATTCCCACGCGATAAAATGTTTGACTCACGCCACACATCATTATCGTCACATTTGTAATACTTTTGTATAATAATGTTATTACCACCGCAACATTGTTTCACGTGTGCTAATTTCTTTAACGTAAAAGTTTTAAAGCGTTTTTTTTGTTTTTCTTGTGAGTAAATTGGTTACTAAAAATCGGTCTGAAATATTGATAGTGATGATTCCTAGTATTATTTGTGAGTAATTACAAATCAACGTCGAAATAATAGAGCAAAACATAGCGCTAAGTAGGTAGGTACTAATTATTGTCACAAAATGTTACCAAAAAGTACTAAAGTTTGTTTTTTTTTTATCACTGAATGCATATATTAGGTAGCACATTACCGCTACACTCTGTATGCATTCTCACTAGATCAACTTTTAACATCAAAGTACCCGCTGATTTTATCAATTTTTTCCTACATAATATCCCCGTATTTCTTAGTAGGCTGTCTAAACTTGACACTGTTTAATCTACACTTGTGTGTGTTTACGATAAACATAATTTAGGTTGGAGTAGATAACGTGTTAATAGATTAGATTCTAAATTAAGTTTGCGAGTGTCACACCCTCGTTACCGAACCCTTGTATGGAGCCAAATCACACAAAACCAGATGGAGCCGGCGCGTTTTAAAGCTATAATTTATTATAACGTCAGACCATCCACATGTAGCACCGTATAATTAATAGGAGATAATCCCATGCATAATTTTCAGTGAGAACGAAGCCAAGTCGAGAACATAGCTAGCAGTTTCCCATTCATTAATTCCAATAAGTGCTTGATATATGACCATTCATTGAGTGTTTAGTCTGGAAGCGCTCGTAAAGTAGAGATTTGGAAACAATACTAGTGATTGAGTTCACATTAGGTGTATCTTAGATTGCGGAAATGAAAATGTTAATTGATGGAACAGGTTGTTGGTAGTTTGATACATTGTATTTTGTATTCTGCATTGACAGCAATAAGAGTATTCAATTCAAATGACGCCTTCACAGCAATGCTTTATTTGCATAAGCTTTGACGACTGAGCATTGAGCATAAACATTCCTCTCACAGCAGAATATTGAATGAAAAGACGAACAATTTGTGCCGAAACTTTTAAAGTATTTTTCCGAGTACAAGTGGTTCTTTTATAGTGTCGGAGGTTCAGACGTTGTATGATATAAAAGGTTGGTACTTACTTTAGAGTTGTCTAAAGACTCGTTGATAGTGTCTCTCGGTGGAGTAGAGTGGACAGGGAACCAGTAGTTACGAATGGGGACACTTCAAGCGCAATAGTTTGTCCGGCAAACCAATACCCATTCATAGTTTTAGGAGCCTCGTCCCACTACTGGTACAGATTTTGCTCGCTAAAGTATTGAAAGCTAAATATAGTTTGGGATGAAGTTCTAATAATAACTAAAGCTGCGCTCTTTTGTGTCACCCACAGCCCCTAGGGCCTGCTTCACTTTTCCGGTATTCAAATTATACACATTAATGCAGTTCAGTCGTTTCAGCGTGTAGGGACGTCCATCCACCTAGACCTTCGAATTATATTCATAGGTAGCAAATTTTTATTTTACGTGTTACATCTAAATGAGGAGAGTATCTCAAAATTAAAATGGCCTGCAAAATATCTCAATATTAAAGCAGCATAATTGTACCTTGGTTTGGGGATAATTAGAGCAGAGATGCAGCCATGATACAAATTGCAATTACGTGAATGCTGCAGTCATACCCAAAATGCAGGTTATTAACCTGACGTTCTGATCATAAATTCTGTAGATTGAAACTGTGAGACAAACATAATATTTTAATAATATTTACCTGAAAGGAACACGTACCGCATAACATCGGAAATATTTAAATAAAATGAATAAATAGCCATTGGTTACAATCGAATGACCCGTGAGATGATACCGGTATACTACTCTCAAGAAACAAACTTATCAGAATTATTATATGAATTCGTTGAATAATATTAATAGCAAATTGTCGTCTCCAGTATTAATAGAAAGAAATAAATAGGCACTGAAAGTTTATTTTAATGACATTTTTTTATTAGTTATTTGTTTGTTTTAAATCTTGCGACAACTTTTTGAATTGTGTCCGAGTGTCCGTCCGATCTTGCACAATTATTGGTTCTCCGTGTCAATGCAATAAATATTATAACAAGTACTTAATTTAGATAATGATAAGCGCATTATCAGTTAAATCAGATTTGCAGTTCGTAAGACATACATGCGGACATAAGAATATAAAAAAAATTCAACAAGAACCTGAATATAATGAAAACAACCACTTTACCACGTACATTAGAATGATTTTTTACAAATTTGTTTTATTCAACAAACAAGACTGTTCAAAGTTGTATGGGACGTGGTCTATGAACCAATAGCGATACTGTAATGGTATTTGTGTAGGGATGCCTCATCCACATATTTGTGCAAAGGGGCATCAAAATCTGACCCTGCAGAGTTGAGATATACAGGGTGGATTTTTAATCATTACAGTTACAGGAAAACGTTTTTAGGAGACCATGCATAACTTTTTAAATTATTCTAAACTGCACTAACTCATTTTGGAAAAAGTGTACAGTCAGCGAAAAAAGTGCTGACCATAAGCGGTCTTTGAACCAATAGCGATACTGTAATAGTATTTTTGTAGAAATACCTCAACTACATCCATATGCAAAGGGGTATTAAAATCTGACCCTACAGTTTTGAGATATACAGGTTGGAATTTCGAGACTATCTCAAAGGTCAGGTACCTTAACCGTTCTAGTTACAGGAAAACGTTCCTAGGAAACCATCCATAACTTTTTGAGATATTCAAAACTGCATTCACACATTTTGGAAAAAATGTACAGTCAGCGAAAAAAGTGCTGACCATAAGCGGAATTTGAACCAATAACAATACTGTAATAGTATTTCTGTATAGATACTTCAACTTCATCCATATGCAAAGAGGCATCAAAATCTGACCCGACAGTTTTGAGATATACAGGGTGGAATTTCGAGACTAGCTCATAGGTCAGGTACCTTAACCGTTCTAGTTACAGGAAAACATTTGTAGGAGGTTATTTATAACTTTTTGAGATATTCAAAACTGCATTTACACATTTTGGAAAAACAGTACAGTCAGCGAAACAAATGCTAAAATCCCAAAAAAATGTTTCAAAGATTTAGGACGTGGTTTTTAAACCAATAGCGATACTGTAATGGTATTTGTGTAGGGATGCTTTATCTACATATTTGTGTAAAGGGGCATCAAAATCTGACCCTGCAGAGTTGAGATATACAGGCTGGATTTTTAATCATTATAGTTACAGGAAACCGTTTTTAGAAGACCATGCATAACTTTTTGAGGTATTCTAAACTGCACTAACTCATTTAGAAAAAAGTGTACAGTCAGTGAAAAAAGTGCTGACCAAAAGCGGTCTTTGAACCAATAGCAATACTGTAATAGTATTTACGTAGGGATGCCTCATCTACATATTTGTGCAAAGGGGCATCAAAATCGGACCCTGCAGAGTTGAGATATACAGGCTGGATTTTTAATCATTATAGTTACAGGAAACCGTTTTTAGAAGACCATGCATAACTTTTTGAGGTATTCTAAACTGCACTAATTCATTTAGGAAAAAGTGTACAGTCAGCGAAAAAAGTGCTGACCAAAAGCGGTCTTTGAACCAATAGCAATACTGTAATGGTATTTGTGTAGGGATGCCTCATCTACATATTTGTGCAAAGGGGCATCAAAATCTGACCCTGCAGAGTTGAGATATACAGGTTGGATTTTTAATCATTATAGTTACAGGAAAAGGTTTTTAGAAGACCATGCATAACTTTTGAGGTATTCTAAACTGCACTAACTCATTTAGGAAAAAGTGTACAGTCAGCGAAAAAAGTGCTGACCAAAAGCGGTCTTTGAACCAATAGCGATACTATAATGGTATTTCTGTTGAAATACCTTAACTTTATCCATATGCCAAGGGGCATCAAAATTGGTTCAAAAACCACGTCCTAAATCTTTGAAACATTTTTTTGGGATTTTAGCATTTGTTTCGCTGACTGTACTGTTTTTCCAAAATGTGTAAATGCAGTTTTGAATATCTCAAAAAGTTATAAATAGCCTCCTACAAATGTTTTCTTGTAACTAGAACGGTTAAGGTACCTGACCTATGAGCTAGTCTCGAAATTCCACCCTGTATATCTCAAAACTGCCGGGTCAGATTTTGATGCCCCTTTGCATATGGATGAAGTTGAAGTATCTATACAGAAATACTATTACAGTATTGCTATTGGTTCAAATTCCGCTTATGGTCAGCACTTTTTTCGCTGACTGTACATTTTTTCCAAAATGTGTGAATGCAGTTTTAAATATCTCAAAAAGTTATGGATGGTTTTCTAGGAACGTTTTCCTGTAACTAGAACGGTTAAGGTACCTGACCTATGAGATAGTCTCGAAATTCCAACCTGTATATCTCAAAACTGTAGGGTCAGATTTTAATACCCCTTTGCATATGGATGTAGTTGAGGTATTTCTACAAAAATACTATTACAGTATTGCTATTGGTTCAAAGACCGCTTATGGTCAGCACTTTTTTCGCTGACTGTACACTTTTTCCAAAATGAGTTAGTGCAGTTTAGAATACCTCAAAAAGTTATGCATGGTCTCCTAAAAACGTTTTCCTGTAACTATAATGATTAAAAATCCACCCTGTATATTTCAAAACTAAAGGGTCAGATTTGGATGCCCCTTTGCACAAATGAGGCATCCCTACACAAATACCATTACAGTATCGCTATTGGCTCATAGACCGCTTTTGAACAGTCTCCTTTAGTAATAGGTAATAGGTTGACATCTGTTTACTGCACAATGGAGTCAACGAACGATTAATTTACAAGACAGTTCTAGTTGTTTATCGTACGAAGTAATAAAGATATCTCAGGCCAGACCTCAAAGTCTCATTCCCTTGCATCAGATTTTATTCGTTCAGAGTTAATTACTATCAAAGTGAATGTCACGAGTGGTATAAGATTTTTTTACGAAAATAGATTATAGAAAATAGAATATTTAAAGTAATATATATTATTTTAAATATTCACTATTTTATTTTAAACATATTGATTTTAAACAAGACTTTGAAATATAACTTCTAGCGACAAACTTTGATCAGAATTAGATATTTGATACCACCAAAAATATTGAGCAATGCCCAAAAAAAATCTATTTGCGAGCGTCAAAGTGATGGATTTCAAATTGCGATGGATGGATGCCTATTGGCTAAGCCTAATAGAAAACTTAGAATTTTAGAATCGATAGTGAAAAGAGACTTAATTTCTTTAAAATGTAATAAGTTATGTTACAATGATACCCGTTTCATGATAAACTTGGCTTCAGTCCAAAGATAGGTAGCTAGATTGACGACAAATTAATCGCATCATATATTTGACTAACAGACGGATATTTGTAGCGTGTTGTATAAAGTTATCTGTCACTAAACTCAGACTAACTAGGATCAAAGTGCTCACTTGATCTTATATCATCAAGTTGATGGATAAATTAAATGTGTTCACCCAAGTCTATGACCTAAAATAAGAGTGACATCATGAAGGATAATGGTGCTTGAATAAAAAAAAGTTACGGAAATATTGTCACTATGGTGAACAGAGCTTTGTAAAGCTGTATCCTTAAGATTTAAATTGCAAATTGCGATCCTATCGCGACTGAAATCGGGATTAAAGAAAAAAAAAACCGCTCCGATCGAAAATCACAGAAAAACATAGTTAAAAGCATTGGCCTATACCCCGTATCGTACTGCATCAGTAGAATCACAGAGTACGACGAACATGCAAAATGCGAACGTGACACAATTTCCATAATCCTGTTTCACGGGAACAATACACAACATGTACATTTTATTATGCATGTGCTTTCCAGCTATCTACATCGTTTCTACGGCATTTCTATTATCGCCAGTGAAGAAGCTCTGATCACAAAATACTTTGAAGACAACGACGTTGTATAATACAGACATGAAAAAGTATGAAATGGACGGCAAGTCATTTGGAGATAAAGTTGTGGGTTTCAATGATTGTAGTACTTAGCAGCAGAAATTACTTCGAAGTTTCTAAAGGACAAGAAAAATTGTTTCATTCTAAACTTTTACGACTTATGAAACTGGTAAAAGTTAGGCCAGAACCAGAAACCATTGGATAGCAGGGAGACAACGGAATCAGAGGAGTGCAATAATAACAATTGAGCTTCTTATTACGTATTCAGTTTTTTAATAACCATGCTGTAAAATTGGCAGGGTAAGGCTACAAAGATAATGTTAATAACGAAAAGCTAGCACTAAACAATGTTAGTAATGAAAAGTTATAGGCGCTACACGCAGAGAAAGTCTTGTGAAACTCAGTTTTGCCGAAAGTTTTTCATTGGAATTCGCACAGTGAGCTATGAACTCTTTTAGTGAAATTTCCAAGCCCGGTGAAGCGCCGTATAATGTTTGGTAAGCCCTTGTTGCAATAAAGTTGAACTTGTTCAAACAGGGCCCACTGTGAAGCTGAGAGCGGATGTGTGCTGGCTCCAATGGACAGAGGATGTGAGAGGTCAGCCAATGAATGGGACTTGGAAATGCACTATACAACTAGAAATCTAGTTGATTGATTGAAATATACGCTTTCAATAATGCATGACGACAAAATTGATGATGAAATGTATTTTATGATATTTATCTATCTATTTATATACCTTTAAAAATATAGGTCAAAGTACATTATTATTAAATAGAACGATAGGCAAATGTTATGTGTAAATAAACTTATTAAATATTACAAATTGTCCTCAGAGACAGAACATTTCACCATATCTGAATAATAAAACCAGTCCAACCGCTTTACAAATGAAGAATCGTGCACAATGATTACACTTTTACACAAGATAGCTTCTATGAAAACATAACCAGTTTAAATAGGCATATAACCTTTGTTCTTATTTCGTATTTCGCTTTGGGCGACAATGCAGCCAAACATTATTCTCGCTCGGTTCTGTCTGTAGATTTACGAGATTAGTTAAACCAAAACGGCGTAACAAATCCGCCGGCCAGTTAAATCTTTTGTATTGAAATATATAACACATTCCGATGGACGTGGACATTCAGTTTTATTTTACGGTTATTACTGGACGTTCTCGTGAGTGATGTTTCTGTTTGCGTTTTTAAATGCGTTTTGTTTCTCAGATCTATTTCCATATTCTCCATTTAAAAGAAGCATGAATGCATGGAGGTGAAACATTGTTTGTTCGTGCCGCGACTTCATTCATGAAGATTGCTCCACCTGCTGCTGTCGTAAATATTAAACCAAATAAATTGTGATTTAAAATTTTGCGTAAATCGTACACATATAACAGTATTTTCATTATACTGCACTATACGTAAAGATTTATCACACGTTGTGGAAACGAGGCAACTGTTTCCGACATATCGGGGGTGTAGCAGACAGCGCTCGTGAGTGGCGACAGATAATTTGAGTTAATTTACGATGGAGCGATAACCGCGCACCGACTATCGCGGTAGGACGTGATAGATTGGCCCAGCAGATAGCACGAGCTGCATAGTGATGGGCTTTGTTGTGCGAAATTTATGGACCTTTTTTGGCGATGAGCTATTTGAGTGCGCTTTATCTGATAGAAGCGAGGATAGAAGAAAGGCCAGTCGAAATAAATGGTTCGTTTCTGAAGTTTTATGGCTTCGAAAAAAGTTTTATTCGGGCTAGTTAAGTTGATAGAGATTACATTTTGAAACGCTAACTCTATTATTGTTTTATACAACAATCTTTTATACATTAACTCATGAAAGGTGCAAAATAGCGTCGAGAATAAAATCATCCAACCCATGTCAAAAAGGTCGTAGACTAAGCTCATTTCAATTATGAAAAGTAAAGTTCATGAAACAGACCCAATTATTCCAAGTATCTTCACAAAAGACACTCAAAAGATCATTGCGACCGCGGCCGTCACGTCAGCTTCGTCAACCGTAAACTTCGCAATATTCATCATAAAATCTTTATGAAGGAAAGGAAGACTTGCGCTATAAAATCAAGATTGTCAATCTTAATCTCGGTTCGTCTCATCACTAGAGCAGGCTCGTTAACGCCGCCTCATTGCAATTGAAACCGGGGATTGTGACAGTGGCAAGATTACTTGGGATGGCGGTATTTAGCGGAATGAGTTCGCGAACATTGGACTTGTTATTCAGGAGTTTTCACTGATGGAACCAAGATAAGCCTCCGCATTGAACATTGCTTTTCAAATGTACAGGCAATGTAGAGCAAAATATTACAGAAATGAGAATCTGCTTTCTCGAATTGGTGTCATTTAATTTATACAACCACAACCCTTAGTAGCTTGGTAGACATATTTTATGCATACTTAGGATCTTATTTTTCCTTTATCAGAATCATGTTCTTTTGGGTCAGACACGTCAAAGTTGATTACGTTTTGCATTAGACATTTAAAAAATCACTAAGGTGACAAATCTACCGCTCCTGAAATATATATATTTTGTTGTATTTACTTGCAACTTTTGATGTTGGTCATCAAGCTTCACCAGACTAGTTCAAGCTACATGATACACAAAATGTATATGTATGTATATCATTGTAGTTATGGATCACAATAACGTACTTATATTTGTACTCCCGAGAAATGTCCCCATATTTTCATATTAAAACCGGGACTCGTGACAGTCGTTACATTATTCTGGCAGTTAGCGAAATGAGTTCGCAAATATTGACCTTGTTTTTCGAGAAGTTTCAGTGCAGAAACAAGATACTGTGGTTCTACATTGAAAAAATATAAGTACTTATTAATATTTAGAATTTTTATATATAATATTTAGTTAGGCTGGGCATGTCTGTCGTATGCCAGGTGAGCTGTGGGCGCGGGTAGCCACCGAGTGGCGCCCCGACCCAACGAGAAGGCGACGCGGCAGACCGAGAAGAAGATGGCGAGACGACTTTGAAAAATTTATGGTCGATTGGGAGAGCCTTGCACAGGATCGCGACGTCTGAAGGGAATGTGGGGAGGCCTTTGCCCAGCAGTGGGACAGCAGTGGCTCATAATAATAATAAATAATAATAATAATATTTAGAACCTAAGAACCACATACATAAATCCGAACCCAAACTAGGATTTTGTATTTTGTGGGAGTAAGTATAAGAAACTACGAGTACCATTGTAACAGACGGACCAAAGTATCTACAGGCCAAGCAAATTGTTGACCTGCAGCTAGAACCGAACTTGCACCTCTTACGTCGAAAATCGCAACATAAAGCGCTATTATAACATAATTTTTTAGTATTAAGAAGTCTTGTTCTTTAAAAACTTTTGAACTTGGCACTTAAAATATTTTCTTTGTGTGAGTTTCTGTTTTACTTTTAGAATTCACTTACAATGTTACGTCGATTAATTGTAGGTATAACAAGGGTTAAATAATTATAACTAGGTGGATATGTTGCTTTGATAGTGACTATAAATTGTACGTTTATTCATGAAGGAAACACGCAATTAAAGTAAATTATCTTGTTATTAATACAATTCGTACGCAAGTATGTCAACTGCAGGTGAACTAATAAAGCGCAATAGATATTCCGGTATGAAATTGTCTTATCAGTCCTTGATACAATACAAGACTTCAAGTGATCCATGTTATGCAAATCGTTCCAACCCAACAAACATAAAATGGTGATAAAGAGCTTTTTTCCCTTCTTGAAATACCCCTTTATCATTGACCTTTTGCATCAACTTTTTAGATAAATTAATGATACTTGTTTTTGGATTGTTACTAGCTTTAAATATATTTGTGAGTTGAAACGTTTTGATATAACACGGTCCATTTCGTGTTTTTAACCGACTTCAAAAAAAGGAGGAGGTTATATGTTCGGCTGTATGTATGTTTTTTTTTTTATGTATGTTCACCGATATTTCCGTCAGTTGTGGACCGATTTCCAAATATTTTTTTTTTTTTTGAAAGGGTATACTCTTATAGTGGTCCCATATAAATTTTATTCCTGAGGGATTAATAGTTTTCCCGTAAAACTAAAACAATCACTGAACTTTAAGAAAATTGTGGCCCGATTTCCAAAATTTTTTTTTGTTAGAAAGAGGTGGCACCATATATTTTTTTTTTCCTGAGGGATTGACAGTTTTCCCGTAACATTCAAAAAACCTCATTCTCACTACACAACACACCCTGACTCACAATCTGAGTCAAATATTAAATAGTTTGAAAGGGTATTACACCCGATGTAGTCAAAAATATTTTCTTTTCCTTATGGATTGATAGTTTTCCCCCTTGCTGAACTCCGGCGTGTCCTTTAGTAGGTCTGCCCATGACTTCTCTTATCCTTTCCTACTTAAGCTACGATAAGCAAAGTCTTAATGTACTCGTAGCTTTCTATATTATTTACACATACACTTTTATTTACACAGTATTTATTTACTTACACTAAAAAGAGAAAAAAAAAAATTTTTGAAAAAAAAATTGAACCGACTTCACAGAACACAAACAGAAGAACCTTCTACACACTAAAAATAGAAAAATAAGAATATAATTTGAAGTCGGTGCCAAGTGAATACGATTAGGTACCTATCAAAAAAAGAAATCGAGCGATAGCGTACCAGGATACAATTTTGCACCCAAGTTTTTTTGAATTTCTTAGATGTAAATGAATAGTTGGCACCGACTTCAAATTATATTCTTATTTTTCTCTTTTTAGTGTGTAGAAGGTTCTTCTGTTTGTGTTCTGTGAAGTCGGTTCAATTTGTTTTTTCAAAAATTTTTAATCGTTTTCTTTCTTTCTCTATTGCAAGTTATTGAGAACAGAAGGGGAAAGATTATCGGCAGAAGAGGAAGACCGAGTATAAGTTACATGAGCCAAACAAAAGAGAAGCAATGTCGTATAATGAGGTCAATAAAGCATTATTAAGTTACTGAAATAAATATATTATGTGATTTGAAGCAACCCTAAAAAGAGCTACATGGAGGGGGGATTCATCAATTATGCCGAGGAGTCCATAATTATGAGGAAAAACCTTTCTTTACGCGCATTTACCTCATTCACACAAATAAACACAATAAAAATGCGTAGTAGTGGTAGTGTGGGCGTACCCTTGAATTGATACTTTGCGCGTGCGCAGCGCAGTGACCAATCGATTACCAATCAGGACAATTAGGTCGAAAGACTCGACGGCCTTCGATACAAATGAGGTGAGATATAACCTGACGAGTATCCCGTATTAGGGATAAATAACGCTTACTTGACAAATAGAGCTTACTGCTCACTGTAGCACAACCTGAATTTGTCTAATTAAACAATATAAGAGATGCTAAAATCATATGCTAAATGGTCGATACTCCTAGATGAGTTCCCGTGTGTTATCAAGGGATTTCTAATTCTTGATCATAACCCGTTTAGCTGTATTTCTAAAGGTTTATTAAGTGTGCTTAGAACAAACTATAACGTATTCTATGCCGCCGGATAATGATACACCCGCCTCAGGGGGTATTTGTCCAAAACACGTCATTGAACAAACAGACCGTGAGCTAATCTCCGTTTAAAGAGGTGCACGATGTCAAGCAGAACACCCCACTTGGGGGGTCCCTAAATTAATGGGTTACAAGCTTTACAATCATCTTTATCACTCGAACTTTTTAACTTTTGAAGCTTAAGGATAGCTAAGGTACTTTCTTAGGATTAAAAACTTTTTTACCTTCTGACATTTCATAATATCGATATTTTCATTCAAACAGAATGCTTTTAAAATAATTTAGGTATCAAAATGATTCACATAATAAAGTGTGATTTATGCACTACGTGGGATCCTAGAGATCTTATGAAAATTAGTAAAACATTTTATGAACGTTCAACAGATCGCTGGGCGCCAACTAGTTCCAATAAATATTTATCATTGCTTCATATTCCAATCCTAGATGAGAAAGGTTACAGATTAGCAACTTATGACCCGTATTTCGAATTCGCACTCGACTTGAGTCTCAGCTCAAGCATCGATTATTTGACAGTTCTCTATAGAAATAGAGTAATGAATTATTTCTTGGGACGCCATTCACGCTTGAGTGCAGACTCTGAATACGGACCTAAGATTTAAAATATACTGGTTGTAGATAAAAAATACTGGTTCTGTCAGCACAGAATCTATAGAATATCATCTATAGAATAAAACAACAATAGCGATTATAAATGGCTAAAATATCTCGTATCTGAAACAGGATATCATTTGAATGTATCTAATCTAAACAAAAGTGGTTTTATACAAATAAATACCAGATGCCTAGTAAATTATTCGAGATTTTTGTTGTCTATGTGTAATGAATCAGTATATAATCAAAAACAGTCAAAAGTATTCAAACTTCTAGGTTCTGAATAAAATATTCCTGATTGAGCATTTCAATAGATCGTTACACGTCTCATTCATTCAAAGTACCCGTCTTGTACGCTAAATGACCCTTTGTACGGCTCCCGCAATCAATCCTCGACAATGAGCTACATAGTATCTGATGAGCAATACATTATATTATATATACCACACAAATATGTTCATTTATGGTTTAAACCATGTGAGCTAAGCTGTCTTATTAAATTTATTATTAATATGACAAGACGAACGACAGAAGCTTTAAAATTAACTTTAAAAAAGTATAATATAAATATTATGAGGAGAAAGTTATTTTGTAAATCTGTGTTTTTATGTTTGTTTTCTTTACGTTGAAATGATTAAACTGATTTGGATGAAATTATAATGAAGATAGATTATTTTTTGGCATACCTACTTATTTGTAAGTAAATGAGTATTCAGCCCTCCACAAATATATAAATATTAATTCGCTAAACTATCTCTTTATAACCGACTTCAAAAAAAGGAGGAGGTTATATGTTCGGCTGTATGTATGTTTTTTTTTTTTTTTTTTATGTATGTTCACCGATATTTCCGTCAGTTGTGGACCGATTTCCAAAATTTTTGAAAAAACTGTTTTTATATTAATATGTATATGGCATGATATTATATTACAGTTATCGTAATTATATTTACTCTTTCTATAGAAAAACTAAACAACATTTCTGCTGTAGCCAGCATAAGATGACTTGATTTGTAAAGCTTAGGAGCTACAGAACCAGCTGTATTCACAGATATTGAACAAAAGAAAGCCACCTAATACGAGCGGCTAACCTACATTCCCTTGCAACAACAATTCCCGCCAGTGGGTGTGAAAAAGGCTATTTAAATTCATTCAAAGCATATTTCTAGATAACAATAAAAGATGTGTTTAATATAGATCGTTGGAAGACCACCAGGAAACCGTGGATAGCTAATTTACGATACTTGTAGGTAGCCAGCATATCAATGAGGCTCCCAATTCGTACAGTCAATAGTAATATCACAATTATTGTTTACAAGCACGTTTCTTATAGGCGTCAGGTTTCGCCAACAGTTTTACTACTGAACTATTAAACAAGAATCAGAACTTCGTTTATTGACCAAGTTATTTTGCGTACCAAAGAAATATAACGTCGTATATTTTTGCTTTCACCCCCGAAGGCTATTTTCCACACACTGATGCGTATGTATATTACCACAAATAGAACCATTCCTATGATAATGTGCAATAGAAAATAATGTTTGGCTCCGTATTCGTGGAATAGATTGACTTTTATCTAGTGTTATGACTATTTCAGGGCTACCGAATCGTCTATAAAGTAAATAAAAATAAATTGGTCGATTCAGAATTGTTTGCAAGGTCTGCACGCGTGGCCGGTAGAATAATACCGCGCTACAGTAGTAGGCGTGTAGTGGACAAATCTAAATTCGTTTTCAATCAACAATGCCTGCCACGTCCAGGCCGTGTTCGCAAACGACCGCATAATCCCCAAGGGCGGCAAACAATAGACAGGAGAGGTGATTTGCATGGTGTGAATACAACTATTATTTATTACATTCAGCACATTTGCATGCCCGAAACAGCACTCTGAGGGACCAAGGACACCTATAAGACGGCGCCGGTGCTGATGTAATCAAAATTCTACGGGCAGCGTAGGCCCGACAATTATTAATATTCAAATTACGGACACATAATAACTACGATGACATAAATTTATAGCCATCCCAACTCCTTGACATCCATGGGAGACGGACACGTGTTACAGTTTACACAGCTTGAACTATTCGTCGTTCCCAAAATGTTCCAACAAAAACGTACGTGAATGCTATCCACCTAAGCTTATTAGCTCGTCCGAGTTTTTATTCCCATGTGGGGGTTTAGAGCGGGCGTGTAACAAAAGCGGTTGTAGTACTCACTTCCAGCCGGTGGAGTATCTCGAAAACAGCCATATCTCGTTGCTATGAGGTCGAAAACAATGGCAGCGCTTTCGCGCACGCTGACAGTTGCACGGTCTCTGTAAAGAAACGGTCAAAATGTAGTTGCTAGAAGCTTTTACCGCAAAATGTTACAATAAATAGAGCAAGAGTAATAGCTTCGGTATCAATTTAGTGGAAACGTTTAAAGCGAAGCAGAGAACCGATACCGTTGAGGCACGATTTAAACGAGAGGGATTTTCATTTCCTCCATTGGGTGTGAATTCTTTGAGGGAGATCGCAATGTGTGCGGAAATTACCAGTGGAATCGGTATCGCCCGCGGACGACCCAGCCGGACCATCGCACAATCCACCTTAATACGATTTATAACCATTTCAGGGGAACATGATTATTCGTTTTGTGGATTTCAGTTAATCCCGAAAAATATGGTTTTAGGCTGGAATTTAACTTATCTTAACATTAGCGATGGCTCGAACTTATATTGGACTATGGTTTTAAATAACAATTTAACTTTTCTTTACAAATACTAGAAATATACAAATTACATTATTTGAGCCTTAGCTTAGCAGCCATCTTGCATCGGTAGTTTTGTTCCAAAAAAAACTTATCCCTTATTTAAAATTTAATTTTTTTTAACCACAATAGCCGGTAACATGAGCCGTTGCATAATAATGCCGTGAAACAAAGCATTAGTTGTAGAAACGCAGTTGACATTATCCTAGACGATCGATAAAGCCACACAAAGCGACGATTCATTTCATATTTATCCATAATACCTTATGTTTCAATAATCGGAAAGTCTCGATCTATCAAATACAGATAGAATTCATCTTCAGAAATACAAACATACTTATGAAGTATCGAATCGCGTCACACGTATTGCTTTCGAATAACTCGACTCGATTACACCCAACGATGGAAAAAAGAAAACCTTTTCGAGGATTTTTTTATTTCTGTTTTTCATAATTTATCATTATGTTTATATCCTATTCTGACTTCACTCAGTAGATGAACACGGTAGAGACAAAGCAACTATTGCCGCTGACAATTGCTTTAAAACATTGCTGGTAGAAATTCAAGTAACGATAGAAACCGTGCACATAGAATTAAAGTGTGGTCAGCGCAAGCTGGAATATATTTTGTACTCGGAACTGAAACTTTAACTAAAATAATTGAAAATATTTTTGTTTTCAACGATCTGAGACATCTTTGTGAACTGAAAAAGTTGCTCTCCAAATACATAGAGTTTTTTATTTAGGTTAATAGTTCCACGTAACATAAAATTAAATAAATTCTAAGCTATTGCTGTCTGTCTGTCATTGTATGATATCCTAGACTACCTCAGGCATGCAACTAATGGGTTGCTCTACCTTGCTATTAAATTTTTCCCTAGTTAAGTGGTTTGGATGTCTATCACTGAACTTCACTCAAGGATTTAAAACTGGTTTGCGTGACTAGTCAACCTTTTCACATAATAAAATACGATTTAATCATTCAGTTATTACGGAAGAATGTTCGATTCAATTTGCAAAATTTAAGTTTTTAGCGTTAGTTGAGACATCAAAACCAAGAGTCGTTACAACTGTTGAATTTAAAAATTCCATTACGCAGCAAAACTTAGTATGCTTTGCATATGGCCATCTTTTCATGCTCGATAGTAAAAACAGTAAAACGCAAAAAACTGAAATCCCAATACGGCACCAGACTCTGCTACTTATTCCGTGGCACCGCATCTACCGTAAACTTTGAACGCCAAAAAACAATTCCCATATTGTGGAGAGCGGAGCTCTGAGGCGAGGAGACGGGCTGCCGAAACTGGCTGAGCGTTAAAATATTTACACTGCGGTTGAAACGGCTCCGGTTGGATCGCATGCTTTTAAACCTTAAAACTAACAGGAGATCTGCAAGCCAAACATTGCGTATTCGCGTATTCTAAGTAGAACGTTCTTGGAATTGAGATATATTTCCGACTAGATAGTCTGAAATATACCTGTGTGTCCGAACACAATAAGTATGTCTGATTTCTGCTTGAAGATTAACTACGCTTTTTTTTTTCAGATAATAAAAATAAGATACTCTGGTGATAAAGCTTCAAAATTTGCAGAAGAAACCTAACGCCTACTAAGATTTCCTTACTTTTACTGATAAAATAAAAATTCGAAGCTATAGTACAATAATTCTCGAAGTGAAAGCTTAGTACCCTAAAAGATTTACCAACAACGACATCAAATTGTATATTGAATCATAAAGAGCCTCAAATAAAAGTGAACGCAAATAACGTTGAACTAAAAGCAATAGATTGTCGAATTTCTGATAAAATCATAACTTATGCCGATCCATAAATCCGCCCCAGTATAAAGTTTCCCTTTTATTAGCTTTAACAAACTTTTCATCTTTTTACGCATCTCAAGTTGAGCATTCATCAAAGAAACCGAATAAAAGGAGGTTATTGAAAGTTTTTTACGTGAGGACAACTCGAACAAGTCTACAAAACATCGAATGCTTTATCTGTGGCCTTTAACCCAAAATGTTTGTATTCAGTAAACGTCGTCTGCTCTTTTAGGTGGTCTTCACTCTGAATAATAGTTTCATTATAATTTATTATCTCTTGAAGTGTCCGTTTCCGATAATTAAGATTATAATTCCGACCACCCACGCTGATGAATTACCTAACACGTAATTTTTTACGATGTAGACAATTCATTCATTCCAGTTTTTAAAAAGTGAGTCCAGTTCTTGATAAGCAAGTTGTCATTTTATGAAGAACACAAGACACTATAGTATCTCAAAGAACAAATTCCTGAAGTTAGTGCCTAATCATTAAATGCCAATAAAATTTAATTAGAAACAATCGTTCCAAGAACAAATCGTTCTATTTCAACCACGTGTTAATTTTTAAACACCAATAATCGAAATTTAGTAGCCTTCCTGTACGCCACACCGTTTATAACACGTGTATTACCCTACTTTATATTTTATCGGATATGAATTTACCTTTCCCATAAATAATTCGTTCGCTACCCTCCTTCTCCCGACCAATTGGAGAAACATTTCGCAGCCCCTGAATAATATTTAGGTTCTATGAAAAAATCCATTACACATGAGCGGAAATGATAAATTTTATAGCCAAAGGCTATCGTGAATGAAGCTACTTGTCTCAATTTATATTCAAATCGTTGTTATTACTATAGAATACCAATGAGACACCGTCCCGGGGTGAACTTAGCCACAGATTGCCTGAAAGTTACTCAAAATATTGTTTTTTAATATTTACACTTAAGTTTTTTTAAACGCAGCAAGCGATTATTTCCCCACCTGATGCTAGCCGGCACAGATTCTCAGCCAACTTTATGAAAGAATTGGCATCTTACAAGACTTCTCAGCGAAAATCAGGATTTACGATGTCACATTTTAAAGTTTAAGTAGATAAATGAACGCTGGAGGTGGATTTTACAAATTCATCATTCGACTCTAGCGGGAGACTTTACAAAGCCATAACTCAACGAGAGCGGATAGATGGTGAAGTTTCATTTAATTAAGACTGAAAGCCTCATCCACAAAGAGGTTGAAAATATTTGACGAGCCACCGCATCTCTGTTAATGAAACTAGTGTGGTGAAATAATGAGTGTGTTTCACAAAACCGTTTATAAGCTCAGTAGTTTTAATTAAATGCTTCAGTATTTGAGGCCACGATCGTAGCTTATTAGAGAGGGAGATGTTGCGAACTATGAAGTACCCTTGCGAGGATTCACTAATGAAATGGAGCCGCAATCCGTCGGCTTATTTATGTTGATTGCGAACAAATTAAGTACGCATCCTCAAGTTACGTACTGTATATTCTAACCACTTTAGTTCAGAGCTTTTTCACTTGGATTTAATGAATCTTCTGTTCATGGCGCCCAACCCTTGTACCATGTATGACTTCGTGCAATCATTCAATCCGTCCTCGTTAATTTGATTACACAACTTGCTGAATGGGTCTAGTTAGAAAGATTCAGCGGAATCACTTCGGAAGTCGGAGCGAGGGTGACGCTTGCTTTCTGTGAATAGATGCTCCATTTGCAAGCGATTCTGCATCGTCACTACACGCGACACCCTTTAGTACTTACTCCGGGGTTCACACGTCGCAGGGGATTGTGCTCATGTCGGGAAGTCACGCTCTGAGAATCGTTAGGAATTTCCATGTTTCGAATCTGCAGAGTCACATTCAAACGACGTTTTCGAGGACTTTTCATAGTCCTTGAAATATGGCTTATGGATATGGCTTTACAGGTGTAGAGATAAACGATCAGTATTGTTATAAACGCATTGTTCAAGTATCAGTAAAATAATGACAACTAAATCGAAGCGCTTGATTGATTTTATACTACGTATCGTTGGTCCTATTTTTATTGTGAGATTCATGGAAATGAATAAGGATATCATGAGAGGAAAATTAAGCGAGTAATCAGAATCTTCAGCGTAATAAGAATCATAGAAAAAACGAACAAACAATTCCATGTCTCAGATTTTATTGGTGAAACAGTGCATACAGAATTCTTAAGTCCGATATTTTGACTAAAACTTTTGGTTCTAGAAAAAATCTTTTGGTTCTAGAGACTCCTGTTGTTTACTCATGATGTTTCCCATCATCACTTAGCACGTGCCATTTCAAAATACACCTGATTAGATTTCAATACATATCAGAAAACGATTGAAAAATAATAACCATCTATTAATTCAAGCAGGAGTGGCTTAGTCTAAACTATACTAAATGGAATACAAAATATTGACAAACCGTGGGTGAAAATTAATTTATTTCGCGGGTATAAGTGCACGATGGGTAACCTAAGCCTAAGTTTAAACCCAAGCGTGGGTAGGAGTCTATTAGCAAAGGTGGTTTGCGTCCGGAACCACACCCAAGCTTCTAGATTCGTGCGTCGTTAACATTAACAGGTGGATTTAGTGTAAATGTTAGGTTTATTTACCTCGACAAAACAGGTTTTTGTAAGAGGCGAATGAAAGCCTTTTGTTTAACGTGTTTAAATATTAAAAAACATTTGCAAGTTGTTTCGTGGCCATAGCTTTTTGATGCTGTTCGTTTCTTTGCCGTATTTGGCATCGTTGCGTCTCTTGAAACAGCTAGTGTAGTTGACGAGGTTTAGTTTAGTTAGGTTTAGTTTTTTCAAAGTGATCCCAGCGGTCCTACTGAATAAATGCTTTTTGACTTTGACTTTGACTTAGGATAAATAGGTACCTATTCCCTGTTAAACTAGGTGATAAACTTCAGTATCAATTTTCATGAGTACATGCACATCGTAGCAGAAGTCCTCTCGTTAGTTTCACGAGCAGCAATTCTGCAATCTTTACGATGCACGACGGAGCATAAATGGCAAATCCAATGCGGGTTCAATCTATTTGATATTCAAGTGCTAGGAATAGACAAGGCGTACATTGGCAAAACTCAAAAATTTATGGAAATAAATGGAGCTTTTGAGCAATAATAAAATGCAGTCCAAAGATTCCGAATTTTGCCGTAAAAGAAGACACTTTAGATGCTAGACGAGAAACAATTTATATTGGGTTGCATAGTTATGATGTAGCCTATAGCAAATAGATCATCATGTTCCGTATCAGTCAGAGAGATACAAAAAACACACCTTGAGATCCAAATCCATAACGAGATGTTTCCCAAACGAAGTGCCGCCGGTCTTCTGTATATGCAGGAAGACCATGACATCATGAGCGTTCAGGTCAAACCTGAAGTCGTCGTGCAGGACCTCGTCGTAAGAAAGTCCTGGCTGGGCGATGACGTCCGGGAGCGGCCGACCTGGTGCTTCAGCGTATGAGAGGGCTAGCGACTCCGCCACTCGCTCGCGAGCTGTCACTGCGCAGACCTGGGAACAAGGTTCTTAGTTTGAATTATAATTCAACTTGACACATGGGGGTTAACGACTTGGATACAGACACTGTTAAATTCGTCTGGAGAATCATAATCTCATATTTTTACGACAATTTTAGCCGTAAGTAGCCTCATAGCAAGAATACGTCGGTTTTCCTTATACTATCAAGATTACATTTTTTATTGGTTGGGGTGTGCTGAGAGCAGAGGTAACGCTAGTCGAAATAAAAAAAAACTAAATAAAAATTCTTTATTTCAGACATTTGTCCATATACTAATAACTAAGTAACTAATTAAGATCAATGCTAAAAACTAAGTAATTAATTAGGATACATGCGCACTCAGTGATGGGTATATATTTATGAATTGAGATGAAAATTCTAGTTCTAAAATGAGAAATTCTTCGCCAGATTAAAATAGGATTGTGAAATATTATCGAACAAACGGGAGGTTAGAATAATAAACGTATATTCATTTGATGAAGAACTTCTAAAAACTAATACTTAAGTCATTTTATAATAATAATAAAAAACTTTATTGGGCAAAACATTGTTACAAGAGTATACCTACTTATTTTACTACCTTCGAACTTACTATCTAAAATCTAAGCCTTATTTTAACATACTGTTGGCACAACTTACCTAATAATAACTAAAAAACATAACTTGGACAACAATAACAATCACTGAGTAGTAAGTAGGCAAGGCAAGACTTGTGGCTTATTATAATAGGTACTTATAACAAATTGGCGGTAGGCATACAGTTAAAGAAACTTTACCTCCCGTGCTAGTTTAAAACTGTGTTACGGCGAGGTAATGACTCTCGTCCTATACAAATACGATCCAATTTTGTACTAAAGCTTTAGCGCTCTGTTGTCGTAAACAAGTTATCGCAGTATATGTATGCAGAACAGATAAATCGACACAAAAAAGAAAAACAAAAGTAAAATGACAAACTAAATTTAAAGACATTATTTAAATCTGCTGTTTCTTACCTAGATAAAAATAAACGACAAGAAAATAAAGTAATAATAATAATAATAATTAAATATAAATAATATATGTAAGTACAAACAAATAATTTTCTACAGTAAATAAATATCTGCACATAGGTATATTTATGTATGTTTATAAGTACATAAATAGTTTATACACAATATACTTCTTACAACATTTTAATTAGATATTTTATTAATTATACGTATTATAAAATAAAATAAATTAGAGCCTTTTAGATTACTTCATTATTTTTAAAAGAAGTTCAGTTTTACCGAAATCGAGGCCCAGTAAAAACTCCACTAGCGCTTTTGCACAATTATATTTATTTTTTGCATCGATCCTAACCTCATTGTTAATACGATTATACAATAATGGGGCAAGAAAATGTAGAAAGCTTTGGGCAAAACTAGTTTTGCAAGCCGGAACCGGATATATTGCATGGGCTCTCCTTTGCTGTGCTACAGAGGGAAAAGGGCAAGAGTGCTGTCTCAAAACTAATGACTTTACAAATAGCTGGCGAACAGTAAGTACCGGAAAATCATTGTAAAGCTTTACTGTGGGGTATCGGAATGGTTTGAAATTTAGTACTTTAATAATAGATCTTTGTGTACGTTCTAGTTTGATTAAGGAAGTCATTTTAGCACCCCCCCAAGCCGAAATGCCATAGGATATTATTGATTGGCATAATGTTAGATAGACAACTTTATTAGTGCTGTCGTCTCTTAAGTGTCTAATTTTTTTGTAAATTGGTATTAGTTTCCGGATACGAGACTTTAAATTATCAATATGCGTCTTCCAGTTCAAATTTTTATCAATTGTGATGCCTAGGTATTTGATACTATTCGTGGGGGAGAGGGTGTAACATTTGCAATTATTGGCATCAGTTATCTTACAAGTATGGGCTTTTATACTTAGATCAGAATTAGGTTGAGTATTATTTTTAATAGAAAAGGTGACATATTTTGTTTTATTTAAATTTAATGTGAGTAGGTTATCATTGAGCCACTCAATGATATAACGCATTCCAATCTCAGTAGAAAGACGTACTTCATCCCACGTAGAACCTTTGAAGATAATAGCAGTATCGTCAGCAAAGGTTATTAATTTAGCATTTTTTAATTTAGAATTACAGAGGCTGTTTATGTAGATGAGGAATAAAGTTGGTCCTAGGACAGAGCCTTGAGGTACGCCAAAGGTGACCGGTTGTTTGTCACTCAAGTTATTACCCACTCTTACTGCCTGCGATCTGTCGTGAAGGTAATCCTTTAGGAGATCCAGTGGTACACCCCGTACTCCCATGTTTTCCAGCTTACATATTAGTAATGGGATTGAGACAGTATCAAACGCTTTGGCTAGATCAAGGAAAACTCCAATACATTTTTGTTTATTGTCTAAGGAATCAGCAACAGAAGAAATAAGGCTTTCAATTGCATCCACAGTCGATATTTTTTCTCTGAATCCGTACTGATTACATGAAAGAAGTTTGTTATTTTCTAAAAAATTTACAAGACGACGATTTATGACTTTTTCCAAGATCTTAGCCAAAGTAGGTAGAAGGGATATTGGGCGATAATTGTTAATATTGCCACCATCACCGGCTTTGAAAACTGGAATAACTATGGATTGTTTAAGTAGTTTTGGAAATGTACCCGTGGACAAGCACAGATTGCAAATGTGAACAATAGGCAAATTTAGTAGACTAATAAATTTTTTTACGAAAATAGACGATATACCGTCCCAGCCTGATGCTGGGGTATTTTTAAGGGTCGCAACTATGTTGTTGATTTCTATTGCATTTGTTTCCAATATCATAAGTGAATTCAAATTTGTCTTGTCAGGTCTGAAATCTTGTGCTAGGGTTTGTTCCGTGGTGTTACTGTTTTTTAATATTGATTCAGCAAGATTACTGCCCACATTTACAAAAAAATTATTAATGTGATTTAAAGACGCTTCAGGTGTTTCTTTAAGCCCTAGCAGTGTACTTGAAGTTTGCAGATTATTTGATTTTTTAAGACAACAAACTCTCTTTATTACATCCCATGTTTTTTTAATATTGTTTTTACTGTTGTGCAGATCAGATTTGTCATATTCATTTTTTAAGTTATGAAGTATGTTATTGCAATGATTTCTATAACGCTTATACGTAATTTCTAAGTTTTTGTCCCTGGGAGACTTGTTATGGCGTCTATGCAGAGTGTCCCTAAACCTCATACATCTAAGCAGCCCTGGTGTGATCCATGGCTGTAGCGTTGCTTTCCTGTTCGGGACTGAATATGTTTTAGATGCGTTCTTGATGATGCTAGTTACCTTGTCGAAGAATAATTCCGTAGCCTGATTTGCGTCCATGCTTAAATAAAAAGTACTCCAATCAACTTCCAATAGCAGTTTATGGGATATTTTATAATCAATTCTACTATAAGTTTTCTGCTCTATACACGATGTGTAGTGTTGCTGAGGGGGTATTGCAAGATGAACACAGCTATGATCAGTTATAGATGTGTCACAAATTGCAGTAAGGACCTTAGTCTTCGACTTTACAAAGCAGTGGTCAATACATTTAGATTTACGTGTAGGAGTTGTGTAGCTCGGTAAGAGACCATGAGTTGCAAGTAAGTCCAAATACTCATCAGACCCTCGGTCACCGTTACCACTACTTATGTCTATGTTTAGATCGCCAAGAATGTAAATATTGGGTATGTGTTTTAATTTTGTCAGTAATTCATCTAAGGATCTAAGGAAGTTGTCAGTAGACCGAAAAGATGGGGACCTGTAGATACAAATAAAGGCGAAATTGCCACCAACCTTTACAACTAGACTGTCAGCATCACTTAGGTTGTCCGGTTCATACACGGTAAGCTTAGTAATATTGTTCCGAACATATACGACGACTCCACTGTTTTGGTTTAAGTGTCTAGTAGTTTGGAAGCTATTGTATAAATCCAAGGTAGGTATAGACTCACAATTCTGCAGCCAGCATTCTGTCAAGATGATAAGATCGTAAAGAGAGTCACCTCGTGCTAGGTAAACATTAAACTCATCGAAGTTTTTGTGTATACTTCGAATATTCTGGGAAATAGCTTTTAGGTGATTGTTAGATTTGGTAAGTTCATCGAATTTACTTGGGTCACTGACCAGATACGAGTCACCAACGTTGATCTCATGATCAACGTTAGTTGTCACACTTTCAAGATCACTAACCATTGTTAAAGTCAAAAAAACAAAACCAAACTGATTTATTTTTCGTAACTAGTCTCTGTGAGTATGTGATGAACCTACCAATGAGGGAGTACCGGTGCTTGCTAATTCCCAGCACGATTGAAATTTGAATGATAAAACATAGTACTGAACATTTGTAGTAAAATTGGCTCAATAAAAAACAAATAATATTTGATAGACTATAAAAATAAAATAAAATATAAGATATATTATATAATAACGTTTTAACTAAATCAATGAATCTAATCTGTCCATAGACATTAAATGGTGTGGTTACTAGATACACAGTAGATATAGTATAAAGAGAGTAACTCAACAACGCAATGAAAGAACTTGGAGGCTTCCTGCATAATATGAAATCTAGTCACTTTGATAGTGTCGCACGCAGAGCAGCAACCTGTTGCAGCGATTTGACTATGATAGGTGTTTGACCTTCATCCTTGCGAAGCAGGACGTTGCCACGAGAAATCCAGCAATATTTGAATATACCATTTTTGACAAGGTCGCGTGCCTCACCGTGAATTTTTTTAGTCAGGGTTGTGATTGAATCCGATATATAGACCTTAGAACCATCACCCTTTACTCCTAGATGCTCCGAGGATAGACAGCGATTTTTGTCCTCTTGGTTGAATTTTTTTACAGCTGCCAAGAGTTCTTCTTTCTGTTCAACCTTATTTAGTTCAATTACTATTGGAGAATTTATGTTCTTGCCTTTTCGGTATATTTGAGGCATATCATCCACTGGTTTTAGATTTAGGGTGTTGTACAGTGACTTGCATATTTCCCTTACATTTTCATCGTCCTGTCTTGGCACATTTCTTATTTCCAGAATTTTTTTCTTTTGCTGCTTTTGAACCTCATGCAGTTGGTATTCAAGCTCATTTACTCGATCGATAGCAGCAGCATGATCCGACTCGAGAACAGCTATTTTCTCATTTGCTTTCTTTAGGTCTTCAGCATTGGTCATCAATAGCTGTTTAATTTCGGCATTCGATTGGAGGATTTTCATATTTTGTTGCTTCATCTCTGAGATTTCTGAGTTCAGCATGTCCTTGAAGGACTGCATTATGGAATCTTTAAGATCCATAACAAGGTCTAGGTCTGGATTTTTACGTTTCCTGAGGTTTAAATTTCTCACCACTTCATGATCTTCATTATCCGTGCTGAGGTTAGGTTGGGATGAGTACATAGCTGGTTGACTTGATGTTGGCGTGCGATGCATGATTTGTCTGATGATTTTGGTTATACTACGCTGCCGTCCCGATGCGAACCAGTTGTACTGTGAGCGATTGTTAGAAAAATATGAGGGTAGGTACCTTGCCTTTGCAGGAGCGAGGGATCTTGTGGTTGGCACCGCGTAGAAAGGAACTACGAGTCAGAACTTGTTCACTTCAAGAGTAGGCTTTAATGAGCTATACCACAACGTTTACTGTCGAATGGCAATTCACTAAGAATTTTATACGATTTTTGCACACGTCTTGCCTGGTTAATGTTTTGGACGAGAGTCACGATTTTATAACATATGTAGGTACGGTTTAGTTAGGTACCTATTACTGTTCATAAAATAATGCAATAAAATCATGTTCAGAGAAAATATTACCTACTCCAGAAGTTCGTATGTAGATAATTTACTATAGATTCGAAATATAATCGATCAATCATAAGCAGGAAGGTGGCGCCATATGGAACTGTAACCAAGTACGTAACTACAAGTTAATATGGTTACCATATAATTATGCGGCCTGCGCAATTCGGTCATTGATCATTCGCCGTCAAGCCTTCATTATCGATATGAACAAAAAAGCAATTTATAATGAACTGAACCGCGATAATTCTAACATGCTAAAGCTTGCTTCCGAAACTATAGAAGCTTTGCTGAAATTTAGAGCGTTTAATTTATTTGAGTCGCCATCAAAATCTCGAGGCGACCTTCCAAAGGCTTGAAAGTTAACTTGTGAAGTAATACTCAATTTTATAAGGTATGTATTTTTATTTTACAGAAGTTCGTAGAATGTTACATAACATTTTTGTCACGACCCGACAACAGAATACTTTAAATTACCTATTGTTTTTTGTACCTTTTATAAAGTTTATTCTAGATAGTTTATTTTAAGCATCAACCACAAATCAATTAATAAACTTTAACGAACAAAATTAGGCTGGCGCCGAAGCAACCGACAGTCATTTAAATAGAATAATACGCATACACTTAAGGTGAGCACTGAGCACCTACTACTGAACAACCACAAACCGCAAATAAAAATTATATAATGAATCACAACCGAAACGAACTATTACCCAAGCTTAACCATCTGGAAGTTAATAAGCAATGAATCATTGCTTCAGCGGACTAAGCGTCGGCGATCTCAATGCCCTTGAAAGTTCCAGCCCTCCCGACCCCGACCTAATCGAAATCAACCCGAAGGGAACAAGATATTTCTGTTAACCCCCGTCAAGATGAAACTTTTAAAATCGAACTTAAAGCCCGTTTGAAATATGAGCTCTTAAAAAGAAAGAGGTGACCCGTTTTAAAGTCTTTTCATAATTCAAGCAACTTTATACTAGACTAGCAAGACCCAATTTATCCTCATGTTGCCTTAAACACATTTTTCTACAAGCATTCTTTGTTGTGCTCCAATTTGCAACCGTGCATAAATAACGTTGTACAGGTATTTTCATCAAGTTTCATAATAAGAATGTAGCAACGAATTAAAATATTACTCATATAACATTTCTTTTAATTGCCATAATACAGGAATAATAAAACCGGTAATAAAATTTAGGCTTAAATTTTTTTTTAATTTCAAACGACCAAAAAATAGCCCGGCGCGAATGAGACCCTCAACATTTTCTCAATACCATAATTCCTTCAGTTTGTTTCTCTTTCCCTTATTCATACTCTCACAATACGACGCTCAATCTGGAAAGAAATAATGTTTTTAATATCTTCGAGCCGCGTCGTCGACGGAGGTTAAGAGGGCGCCGAGATAAAGGGCGCGTACCCTTCGCTGCTTGTTTGTTCGTCTAATGAAGTGGGCAGAACACCCCATTAATATACAGTTACAGTCAGCGCCAGACGAGCCGCCCAACAGGCTTGTGTCAGCGATTCCAAACTAAATCAATTTATTACGTGCTCGAGAGTGCATCTGACGGAATCGGTTCAACCAGAACTCTTTTCTTTCGTTCGTCCCTTTATGTAATTCTTTGTTTTTAAGTAAGAACTCAAAAGCAATTTATTAAATTGTACCTATTACGTTTGAGAAATTATGGTAAGTGTCCAAGTCCATTAGCCTAGCATTAGATACTTCATGGGCATCGCAAAAGCTTTTAGATTTTACGAGGCCCAAGACTTCAAAAGTAAAAGGCTGCCACATTTTACTGAAATATTATTCGTTTTCGATCTCATCAAGAAAAACCCTGTATCGATCCGAAGGTTTCTCGCGTCGGGTTACTCATCATTGATGCTTCGGTATTGAGTATGATTACACCGAGAAATATGATCCGGCGCCAGAAGTTAATGCCAAACATATCATATTCAACCTCATGCTCTTTGATTTTATACACTCGCATACGGCTATAAGGTTTAAAATGGATTAAAAAGCATTTGGCAACTGTACAACAAACATGCGTAGGGTTCCTCGGTAAATAAATGTAGTAATCATTAATGAGGCTCCTGAAGTGTCAGCACTACTAAACCCTTACATCATAAGTCTCACATTACGTGGGTTTATGTTGACACACGTCGACTAGTAAAACCGCAGGTTGCTCTAATTGATCACATTGTAGAGCTAGGCTTTCTATACTACCTACTTACTACCCATATCATCTTCACACAATTACTAACACTGTTATTCGTTTCAAAGGCCAATTACTTAAGTTTGAAAGTTTTAAAAAGCATTTGTTGTCAAATACATAAAGATGAGCAAGATACTCTAAAAATGTTACGGTCCAATAGCTCGTATGAAAAATATTTTGCTGTAAAGCCTACCCATTTACCTAAGTGGTTTCTTAGGAGCTAGCATAAAACGAGTGATACATTTATCAAGAACAGAGTAGCTATGAAAAGCTGGATATACCTGTCTACATGTATGTTGGAAAGTCTTAGTGAGTATGTTGCAGTAGATACTTTAACTTGAGCTAGGCGGAATTTCATGGTATTTACGGCAGTCTTTCAAATGATAATTATCTATCAATTGAAGAACCATAAAATAATCATTGCGATACTCGTTGGAGCCGCTAAATACCTACAGCGATTACGAAATACTTTTAGCTCGCAGTTTTATTCAAGAACTGATAATAAGAGACTTGAAAGCAGAGATTCAAAGGTTTGGTTGGTATCCCGGATAATTATCGGTACATAAATGGCGTTCAATTAGGTATATTTTCCAGCTAGTTATGGACTTTTCCAAAGTTAATTTATTTTAGAATTTCACTACGCAACCAGTAGAAACTTGTTTATGTATCCGACAGAACTATCTACAGCAAGCGATCGAAGATAGCAAGCTGCTAAATTACTGACTGTGTAGGAGTACCAGACCAGGTGTTATCCTGTCTATTATGAATTCAGACAGTAGGCGACCCGGTCGTCGGGGCACAGCTTGTGTGACAGTTAATAAAGCCGATATAAGGTGGTAGGTAGCCGTTCGCTCCATATGCGGCCACGGACACTGCAGGCGTGCAATACAATTTCATTCTTTGTCTCAACTGTAGCTGGGAATGCTGACGAACCAAAACGGGCTTCAGGTTTCAAATTAGACAGTATCTTGCCGGTCATCTCAAGATTGATGTGATACGCATGATCAATTACAGCTTTTTTTGGCCTACCATTGCAGAGGAAGATTGCCAGCACAATGGAACTCAAATCAAACACGCTGCATAATTACTCTTTTTGCTGAAGATAAAAAGAGTAGCACAACAGTGATCCTTGAGCAAGATTCTCAGATATTTTTGATTAGAGAAGAACTATAGAAGAGGGCAAGAGGTAGGTATAGAAAAGCAGTATTTTGTAACCCGCTTTGGAAAGCGGTTTTTGAGCCTGTCCGGGGTTAGTTGGTGACGCTGATTGTACTAAACTAATACAATACATTTCGCACATGTTCACATTTAGAAATACTTCGCATTCAAGTGACAGGCTGTAATAATCGGTAATAAAATGTTGATTTACAAATAGAGAAAAGCAAATCTTTTATCCTCGTTCTAAATATCGATCCTAAATTACACTAGTTCCGTGACATGGGCCCGCGCGTAAATGCCGACATTTTCTTATTATATCGGTATACCATACTAGCGGCACGCACTGTCTTCGTCTAGGTTTTTTTTACCGTACCTACGATACGGTAGGATTTAATAATAAAAAAACTAATTTGTTTGTCTACAATGTCTAATTAAGTAAGTATCTGTTTGTTCCGGCTGTTGTTATAAAGAGTAACTAAGGTCACCTTTCTTAGAAAAAGGACTAGACTTTGGCCAAAACAAAAAAGAACTTTCGTGAAATCCTTCTCTTATCAGTAGTAGTAGGTATTTTTCAGGAAAAACAATGTGTTTGCACACAAAATTTACAATCTTTTGTATTAGTAAGTTTCCTGGTAAAGCAAGTCTGGAAGAAATAACAATAAAATTATTGTATAAATAAGACAGCAACTAGAATCCGTTAGAGATGCTACTACTCTGAACTAATATCATGTATTTTGTCAAACCCGAAAGAGCCCTTCATTTCTATGTATAATTATTTAGGTAATGATAACAAGAATAAATTAGGTTATGGGTATGTTAAGAATAAGCTTAGTTTCCTTACCCTTTTTCCATTTTGATTAAAAGAAAAATTCAGATGATTTGAAATTGTTTAAATACCAGCTGTACTCACAGATTTTTTATTGGTGCCCACATATTTTAAAAAACAGCTGATATTAAAATCATGCTCATATTTACCAGTAACATTAAATTTGTGATATAATTTAAAATACAAAGTTACCTACATATTATGCAGTAAAAAAATATGCTATTTTATTTATTTACTGATGCTTCATAATCATTTATTCATAATTCCAGGTACCTACATACAAAAGATCTTAAAACTATTTTCCCAGCCGGAACCTACCTTTACAAGCATATGAATAGGACATTTAGTTATAATATTAATTCAAATAAAATAAAAACACATACATTACTCTTCTCCAATTAAATTAAATAAAAATGTCAAAGTTAGGTACTAGATTTTGTAGTCAAAGAATTTGTTTATGCTATAAAACCATTTTCAATGAGCCATCATATCAAATTTGTTTTAAATCTACTAAACTTTTAAATCATCAGGAATTTTATTATAATTTTTTATTGCCATTATAAAACTATTATTAGATGATAATGTCAATCTTGTAAATGGTGTAAATAATTTTCAATAAAAAACATTAGATGGGCGGATCAACTTTTTTCTGTCATGAATCAACTTTTTGTGTAAAAAAATAAATGTTGAAATATTGCTATAATTTCACCTAATATTGTTAAATAAATTTCTGTAGTTTATAAATCTACTACGAGCACCAAAAAATTTTGTCGTTTTCATAGATTTTTATACCTTTATTCCAAAAGTGGCTCCCAAAAATGTCACCTAACTCACAATGACTTATTATGGTAAAAAGTTCATAAAAAACTATATTTTAATAAGTAAATCTGTTTCAATGTGAACTATTATTCAATTAAATCAATCTGGCATAATCAAAATTTAAATAAAGTGTCTCAATTTTTTGAAAATATACCTCATTGTGTCTCTAGGGTCACTAAATGAAAGAAATTTTATTTACTTTTCTTGTAATTCTGTTTCTAGAAACGCCAGAAAGATGCACTTTTTACATGACTATTGTAGATTATTCTTCAAACATTTGTCATACAACATTTTGTATAATAACCTTTACTTTTTTAATAATCCTGCTATCAGTGTCCAAATTTTTGGGGACAACTACGTGAGCCCGGAGACATAATGGTGACTCCAGAGACATATATGGTACTATGCCATAGGCAAATTACATTATACAAAACTATACAAGGTACAAAAATATCTCCTAAATGTGACAACCAGTTTACTTTTTAAAGTTATCATAGAAAATAAACCTTAACCTAACAATTATTAATAATTTCTCTAAAATTAATGATAACATTCTATGAAAATGAGGGTTTTCGTTTATTTAAACAGTCATCTGCGTAGCAAACCAGTCCTATATCTCTAATAACATAAATCTCGCTTAATAGAAGACCTAAAAAGCTTTTTGTAGATGAAATCTATTTTCTAGGCTCTAGCGCATTGGACCGCGGCTCGCCTTGAGCGTAGTTTTTTCACTAACTTACCGACTGAAGATATCTTTCAACATATGGCCAAAAATAAATAATTTTACTACCTGTAAATTCATCAAAATAATCATCAAAATTTTATTCCGTAGGATGAGAAAGGCTGGGCCAGCTGTGGTCAGTCTGGCCAGCTATGCCGGGGGGTACAGGCCTTTCTTCACTTTTGTCATTCGTCTTTGTCCTGTGGTATGGTAATCTTGCCCTTGTATTATATTCTACAGACTTTACGATGCCGTCGATCCTTTTTTTCTGTGATGACGACCATAACTCTATATACCACCTCTGGGACACCACTCATTTACAACTTTGATCCTGTCATCACCGCACCTGACCACTTGTCCTGCCCAACCAACTCCATTTGAGCCCCACTAACCACTTGTGTGTGTGTTTCGGCATCGAGGACTGGGGTAGATCTAATAATAAATCTCTAGTGTAATACCGAGCATTGCTTATTCCATGCGAAGGAGACGGCACAAGATCAGAGTCGCACAGGGGTGCGACTCTGATCTTGCGCAGTCTCCTTCGTGAGCGCCCATGTCTCGGCACCATAATTTCATAGTTAGTGGACTGAATTACTACTTTGCTACAGCCGCCTGGCTAGTTCTGCCCAACCAATATTATTTGAGCCCCAATAACCGCTTGTGCATCTTACAATTTTAGCTTGTTCATTCAGGAATTTCGGTATTGGGGACAATCTTATAAGTGATACCGAGCATTGCTCGCTTTATAGCTCTCAGTGCGACTCTCAAGAGAGCACAGTCTCCTTCGTGAGCATCAATGCACCATGATGGTAGTTAGCACCATGATGGCAGTTGGTAGAACACATTGGCAGAGCTTGTTTCCAATGCAATGTTTGGAACCATCTTCATCATCTTCAGGCCTACTTTTGAGGTAAAAAGTAAACTACTTAAAGATGAGTGATCAGGATCACGCATCTCTAAAAGTAGGCCCGAAGCTTTCGAAGCATCTTTTTTTTGTTCCACCAGAAAAGGATGAGGTTGAGGTCGTCTACAAATCGTCTACAAACCTAAGGTGCTACAGGAATACACCTACCTACAGGCAGACTTTTATTCCCGAGCTGTCTAATTCAAGAGTTTTTACGACGTCTTCTAGGACACCCGTAAAAAGCTTGGGTGATAAGGTTTTCCTCTTTACCGCACATTTATGGTGGTATACATCATCCGCAGTAAATCCATATAGTTAAAATGGATCTTACAGCGATGGAGAGAGATTTCTTGCTTTCAAAGGTTTTTTTTCGTAATCTACGAAGGCCATGCATATTCGAGCCAGTTGACCTCTTGACTCTTCTCCGTCGCCGACATTGAGTGTGGGTAAAAATAGATCAAAGAAAAGATAAATGGAATGTGTAAAAGCAGAATCGAATGAAGTGTGGTGTATTGTATCGACCTCACAACTGACTTGTATTCTTAATTCATACTTAAAGCTATTTTAAACTTAAATCTGAGTGTTTTCTATTAGAAACTAAAAATGTGCAATGAATCTTTATGTATTTAATCCGTTTATCACTCACCAAATTGTTTATTGTATAAATTATGATAACTTTTATGCAGAATGTCTCTTGGGTCACTAAAAAATTGTCTCTTGGGTCACAGTTTTTGTGAGCCAGTGGAACGGTGACTCAGGATACAAACTAAGGTTTTTAACTCTTTTTCTTCAACGAATTTAATGAAAGTAAAAAAATACGTGGATGCAAAGCATTTCAGAATCAAATGTCAAAACATAATAACAAAATTACTTTGAGAAGCAGTTTACTTGTAAGAAATTTCGTCGTGAGTCAGCGGATAAAAAACAATGACACCCAGTCCCGCTGCGAACTACAGACGTAATGGCAGAGTCCACATAATGGCCAAGGGTCAGCAATCTTTATTTTACGACATGCAGATGAGTTTTCTATTAGCCTAGCCAATAACTGTCTATATTACTTACACTTTGTAATACTTTTTTGTCGTTACCCAGTTGACAACGCGAATTGGGTAAAAGTCGGGGACAACATTTCAAACCGTGTTTTTTCATTGAAAAATGCAATATTTTGTTTCGCAAATCAGTATTTTAGAATGCTGGTACATCAAGGAACAATGTAGATAGAAAATATAAAGACAAGTCAAGGAAAAATTTTACACAGCAGCGTTACATATGTGCGTGATTTGCGCTGGGGACAAGTGAAATTTGTATGAAAACCAATTTTCGTCCACTGGGTCACGATAATTTTAAATATAATTGACTAAATATTTTTAAAATATTGATGAACAAGCGTAATGGTAAAGGATCTGATTTTATTAATTAATGTTAAAACCGACAATTAATCTAACTCAGCACCTTTTACGATTTTTTTTACGTCGGGGACAAGATTTTACACTAAAAAGTTGATCCACCCAGATAATTACTGTGGTTACAATAGTAATTACCTTGTTTTATTCATATTTTCCCTAATGAAATACCTAACAATTTATTCAATGAATGATAGACATACCTACCTACCTGGATATCCTGTTATTATTACATCATAAAATGAATGAAGAATATTGAAATAAATAAATAAATGAATATTCATCAACTTGTTGTATTGGTAACAAACAATTATTACATGGTAAATCTTCAGGATTTCTTAAAAACTCTAGCTAAATGCCAAGAAAGGCAGATGGCAAGATTCAAAAGAGATTAAAAAAAAAAACTTTAAATAAAAAATCATATAACACATACAATACTTACACTTAGATTACATATGTATTTAAGGAGCAGTTAATACTTGAATGATTTTAAACAAGCGGCTCAATTATTATTGATTATAATTAATAGCGAATAATTTGGCTTAGAGGTAAAATAAAACATGTGAAGATATCCCCTGGCCGATTTCGTCTACGGAGACTTGGCTTTGTGTATTTTTTAAACTATCTATGGGCTTGATGGAAGAAGGGAAGGAAGGCCTTTGCCCTGCAGTGGGACGAGAACGGCTGAATAATAATAATAATATGGGCTTGATGTAAGATGTATGTAAGAAGTAGACCCACCTGGTCAGGGCAGAAGTATCCGAAAGCCACCATCCCAAACAGTGACAGCAGTAAACAGAAGAGTATCACTTTCCGAAGCTTCGATCTTGGCTCCATTTTTTTTATTTCGTAAACACCGCTCGGTAGTAACAAAGCGAAATCACTATCTACTTGCACTGATACACTTTTTTGCATCTCGGATGATTGCATGTCTCATTTTTATAAAAATATCAAGACATTCACACACTCACGCCGATTCTGTCCAATGTATTTACTTGTTTCCAAGTAGAGAAACTCATAGTTCTTCACATAAGAAGCATTCTTGATCTAGTGATAAAGTTCAAACTTTGTTTTAGTAATGCCACACGATGTGTTATGCCATTCTGTTGTATATAAAATATACTGAGGATATGTGTACTACCATCGGAGACCGTACCGAGCGCTCAACTGTGAGCGCCTGCTCGTCAGAAGAAGTTCGTCAGAACCAGGCACAAACACAAAGTAGGTATCGCGCGCAACTGTCAAGCAAGACGTCTGCTTGGCGAATGAATAAAAACAAACACAAAAACGCATTGCATACAGTCATTAATTCATCGACGTGTTTCAGAGACACGAAAATTCACTGTTTTACTTTAAATTCGTTCGAAAAAATGGGAATTCATGAATAGTTAGACTTCCTTCCATTATCTATTTCCACAAGCGGAGGTGGAAAATAAAATCGAAATAACAACAAGAATGGACTGGACGGACAGTTTTGACACTTGACATTAAAGAGCAGGTGTCAGTTGTATTTTTTTTTCATGACAATGTTCGATCATAGATTCTACCAACATTATGCATTACCTACATTAGGTAGCCAGGTAATAATTTTGTTTTATGGGAAGTAGGATTGGATTAAATTATCGGTCTATATTAGGTTTTAAATTATCGGTCCCGGCTAATAAGTCACTAAGCCATGACGGAGGCCTGAAGGTGGCTTTAAAACTCCGTCACCGGCGTTGGTCACTAGCTCATACGAACTTAACTAAAATTTTAGCCATTAATTGAATCATTACGTCCCTTGTAGTCCTTTTACAGGACATAGGGCACTAATTATTCCCAAAGTTTTAGCTCGATCCGAGTCTACTTGCCGCTGGGGTAACGCACACGTAGCTGGTACTATAAACCTACCTTTCTGCTGATAGTGTCAGGAGGTAGCTACCTTCATGATACTGAGGCTGAGGTGCTACAAAAAAAGTTGAAGATGCAGTAAGCTGCCCAGTGCCGAAACCAGACTCAGCATTTTCGCTGTAAATCAGTCCACAATCTATGGCCAAAATATGCTCTAAAAATCGAAGTACGATCCCACTGTCTAAGATATCAAGACTTTATTTTGACGTACCTACAATGAGATGGCTTTACAATAATCAGTCGGCCTTTCCTTCAACATTGAACTATGCTGGATCGCTAGCTATGATTTTCCAAGCGTTGTGTAGGTACCTACCACGGATTTCGGCTTCTGGTCTGTGGTACCTACCTACCACTTACCTAGCCTAACTGGTTAATTTTCCGAGCTCTAGCAAAGGCAAAGTCCACAATAGCCAGAGGACACACTCACAGAAAATAACTATTCTTTGTCCCTTCCTAGTACCTAGGGATTCATAATAGTGTTTTAAACGTGACTAGTAGTAAAAAAGGGCTAATGTGAAATCGCCTTCAGGTACCTACGCTTAAAAGCACGAACGAAAGACAAGGTAGCAATAAAAATTTTTGAAAAAAAAATTGAACCGACTTCACAGAACACAAACAGACGAACCTTCTACACACTAAAAAGAGAAAAATAAGAATATAATTTGAAGTCGGTGCCAACTATTCATTTACATCTAAGAAATTCAAAAGAACTTGGGTGCAAAATTGTATCCTGGTACGCTATCGCTCGATTTTTTTTATAGGTACCTAATCGTATTCACTTGGCACCGACTTCAAATTATATTCTTATTTTTCTCTTTTTAGTGTGTAGAAGGTTCGTCTGTTTGTGTTCTGTGAAGTCGGTTCAATTTTTTTTTCAAAAATTTTTATTTTTCACTTTTTAGTGTAAGTAAATAAATACAGTGTAAATAAAAGTGTAAGTGTAAACAATATAGTTAGCTACATTAAGACCCTGCTTTTCGTAGCTTAAGTAGGAAAGGATAAGAGAAGTCATGGGCAAGCCTACTAAAGGACACACCGGAGTTCAGCAAGGGGGAAAACTATCAATCCCTCAGGAAAAAAATATTTTAGGCCACCTCGGGTGTAATATACCCTTTCAAACTATTTAATGTTTGACTCAGATTGTGAGTCAGGGTGTGTTGTGTAGTGAGAATGAGGTTTTTTGAATGTTACGGGAAAACTGTCAATCCCTCAGGAAAAAAAAATATATGGCGGCACCTCGAGAGTATACCTCTTTCTAACAAAAAAAAATTTTGAAAATCGGTCCACAATTTTCTTAAAGATCAGTGATTTTTTTAGTTTTACGGGAAAACTATCAATCCCTCAGTAATAAAATTTTTATGGGACCACCTCGAGAGTATACCCTTTCAAACAGAAAAAAAATTTTGGAAATCGGTCCACAATTGACGGAAATATCGCTGTACATACATTAAAAAAAAAAAAAAAAAAAAAAAAAAAAAAACATACATACAGCCGAACATAGAACCCATAGAACCTCCTTCTTTTTTTGAAGTCGGTTAAAAAGCTCGATCCGAAAGGACTTCTTGCTTGGCGCAGACTACCTACTCATAATGCGTGGCTTCATCTCAATGCTTCATTATGCAGCCGCAGAGAACAAAATATGTAAGTATCAGGATCAAAATACATTTTCTTCTTTCCTTAAAAAAATAAATTATTCTTAGAATAAAACACGTAAACAGGTTCACGACTGTATCCCCAAGGTGCGGTAGACATTCTCTCAGATCTTTTTTTATGTTAATTTGAAGATGTCTAAGTCAGAGGCATTCTTAGAATAGATGATGATAATGTATCGCCACGATAGAAGTCATGTTTTTATGACGCGGACACTAAAATATGTGGAAGGTTTGTAAAAATACTGTAAAATGCTCCTATAACAGGCTTTTAATTCAATATCATTTTTCATATAATTGTATGTATGTAGTATTTCAAACAATTAAAAAGAACATAACTGTTAAATCAAAGTTCACATATTTTTTTGCTAAATGAGCAAATAATATAAACATAAGTTTTTAAAACATAAGTATTAATTAAAATAGATACTACCTGTAGGCTGACACTATTACCAATGAGACATAAAATAAGAACTGATTTTATGATAGATTTATTTTTAAAATCGATGAAGGCACTTTAAAATTAAGGTGGGGAGATACATTAATACATGCATACAAATATAATGCTGGTAAGAATAAAATGAAAACATTTTTCTGTCAGAGTCAAATATCTCTCGTCACAATGATGTTACACTTACAGTTATAACATTAATACATACATAAAAGTTATGTACACAGCACATAACTGTGTACATTGTACACAGTTGCAAGTCAATCAGGAACATTCCATTTCATATCTATTATCTACCCAAATTCAGACTAATATTGATTTTATAATGTTTCATGTAAGTATAGAATAATACATTGATATTTGATACTACATTGACACGCGGATACTCAGATAATTAACACACAATGAACAGTTATTTTAATTAAAAGAATTAGAACACTGAGCTATTATATTGCAAATAAACGACTTCGAAAATATCAACATTTAAGTTTTGAACATTCACAGTACAATTTGCGATAACATAAATGACAGTATAATATTCACAAAACAAAATACAGTTTGAGTAGTTATGAATGGAGCAGTCCATAGTGAAACTTAAATTCAATGCCACGAGAGAACTCACAATAACAGTCATATAAATTGATATTCAAAAAATGTATACAAAATGTCCACACCATATGATTACAATTTCTGTAATATAAAAGTATTCACCACTGATATAAACATTTTATAATGACACCGATGATCCAGTGTATCATCACTACACTCAGTCAGTGTATAATGTTGATATTGATTTCATAACTAACATCACATGTCTCTAGTTATAAAGGAGCAACTCCTCTCACCACAGAATTTCCTAGTTATATAAAAATTACTTTACTTTCAGTCCACAAATTTGAAACAAAGTCCACAATTCCACTCGCCGCCGCTTCACTCACGACGACAGACGGTGTTAGAATGTTCTGTTCACTAGGCGTATGTTCGTTAAAAGTTTTTTCAGTACGAAATATTAATATAGCACATTTAATTTGTTGATAGTTTTTTTTTATCTATGCACTGTTTAAAACAATCTTACTCCCTGTTACATTAATTGTTCAGGTTGAAACGCAACATGCACAGGTCACGATATGAAGGAATACCATCCCTCCGTAGAGTTCGTACGCCAAAACGTACTGCTGCGATGCGGAACCAATTAGTCGACTACTAGTTGTCTATGGGGAGAAGCTAGTCCTTGCTTTGTTCTCGCACTAATCACCATTAATTGCGTCCACGTCCGCGGCCGCGGGAACCATCGCGGTCCTGAAAATTGCAAGAATACAATCAGAATCCAGTACTGCGCCTGAGGTCCAAAATATTTCAACAAGAAACTAACCTTATTATGGTGGGGTCTAAAGTTGGATTCACGGTCACGGTATCCGTGATCGCGGTTATCGCGCGAGTCGCGATCATCGCGATGGTGGTCACGATTGTCGCGAATATCGCGATGATCGCGGTTATCACGCGGGTCGCGTATGTCGCGCTGATCACGGTTGTCGCGTTGGTCACGATGGTCCCGGTTATCGCGAGTGTCGCGATGATCGCGATTGTCGCGGTGATCACGGTGGTCCCGGTTGTCGCGAGTGTCGCGCGGGTCGCGCTGGTCGCGGTAGTTGTTGTTGCGGTAGTGGCGCGCGTGTTCGTCCCGGTCATCGCGCGGTGTCGGCACCGGCGCAGGCGCCGGCGGCTCGGGCGGCAGCTTGCGCTCCTCCTCCTCCTCCTGGCGGCGCTCGTAGTGCGTGAAGTCGTCGAAGATGGAGGTGGTGTGGCAGTAGCAGTGCATGATGCGCAGCACCTGCAGCCCCTTGGGGTGCGGCACCTCCTGCGTGTCGCGCGAGTTGGTCACAGGCTTGTTCTCATTGTTCTCCAGCTTGATGTGCCGCAGCTGCACGTTCGGCACGTCCTTCACGTAGATCCAGCGCACGCGGAACTGGCCCTTCCACTTGTCCTGCAGCCAGACGCCCGAGCTCGAGTTGTAGTCGACGGGGCTCATCATGCGCGCCATACCGCAGAAGTGTCCGCTGCCGTTCACCGAGAAAAGCAGGTAGACCGAGCCGCCCTCGCGCTCACGCTCGCGGAATGCCGCGTCCAGCCGCTTGTTGCCGTGCTCGGTGCTGCACCAGATCTCGTACTTGATGCTGCGGTGGATGTCATCCTCCGAGTACGACTTGATGACGAAGAAGCGCGCGAGCGGCGCGGTCAGGTCGAAGTCGGTCGGGTTGTACTCGTTCTTGACGTGCAGCTCGTTGAGCAGCGGGTGCGGCGGCTGGGGCGCCTGCGGCATCGCGAGCGGGGCGGGGGCGGGCGCCGGCGGGAGCAACGCGGGTGCGGAGTGCGGCGGGGGGGCGCGCGGCGCGTGCGTCCAGGCGGGAGGCGGCGCGTGCAGCGGCGGCGGCGCTGGCGCGGGCGGCGCGTGAGGCGCAGGCGCGGCGGCCGGCAGCGGCAGCGGCGGCGCGCTGGCGACGGGCGCGCTCTTGGCGGCGCCGGCGTCCCACGCGCCGATGTCCATGTTGTGCTTGCCGGGCACTATCGGCGGCGGCGGCATGCCGGGGCCCTTCTTCTTGAGCACGGTGGTCTGCGAGGCGGGCGCCGGCTTGGCCGGCTGGCTCGCGATGGAGGCCCAGGTCATCTTCTTGGGCTGCGCGGCGGAGAGGTCGCGCAGCTCTGGCCGCTCGCGCTCCGGCTTGTGGTCGAGCGACAGCGCCTGCACGCCCGCCTCCGCGCCCTTGACGTCCGGCACGTACACGTCACTGCGGTAGTACTCATCGTACGGCTTGCCGCGCCCGAGCTGGCCCCACGTCGAGTAGTCGCCGTTGCCATGGAAGTAGTTAAAAGATGACGCCGGCTGCCCGAACGCAGCGGTCGAGAACGGTGTCGTCGTCGGTCCGAAAACTCCTGGAATCATACATTCCTATTATTAACTTGCAAAACGCGCCATCTAGACGTAGGGTAAAATACGCATACCCAACCTTTGTCTCTCTGAAGTAGCTGCGCAGAACTCATTTTTGACGCGCCTAAAAAACTAAGAAAGCGTTGTATAGCTGCCTCGCTCACTCGCTTAGTTTGTTGCATCGTGATATCTCGCTTACTCTACCAAACCTGCGCAATCGCTTAGTGCACCTAACTTCAGAGAGACAAAGATCGGTTGTGCGTTTTATACGCGGATGCAGCATGCAGACACACAAGTTGCGACACAGTTAGCGCATCTCCGACTACGTGGGTAGTGGGTCTTGGATGTAATACAATGTAGTCAAAATAATTACTACGGAAAGCATACTGTTTCATAAGTACATACAGTGCAGCCATTGGCAAAAACAAGCACATCTCATGACTAGAAACAAAAAATCTGAATGAAGAGAATGTTACCTATGATTTTTCAGCAAGACGAGAAAAATATGAACGTTTTTTTCCGTGCACATGACATAACTTAGCGTGCTAGTCGCAACAGAGTTGCATGCTGCTTCATGTACAAGTACTATGAATGATCCAACAATTCAATGGATTACGAAAACGATACTTATGTATAGGATAATATTTGTAGCATAATTTGAACTTAACCTGACCTCCACATTGAACAGTTAGCATGAATTCAATGATTATAAAATAGCAATGCATAATAATTTTGCAGCATTGGATCAAATAGTGATAGTTGAGTTAGTAAGAGATAATGAGAATGTGCGCACACAGTTATGATTGATGAATAAAAATGTAACATCTTTTCTCTTGTCACTGAATTAAATGTACTATCTACCCTCAACTCCATAAGAATCGTGAGGATTGTATCCTCCGAGGAAGGGCATCGGGTCTGTTCCATTGGTGGACCATGTCCCATCCCCGACTCCAAAAGCTTGATAAGGAAGTGGTGTAGTACTGTAATAACCTGAAACGACGGAAAATATTTTCCTCAAAGGAGATATCCCATTTTTCTTAAGGACTTGGGCTAGGTAATGTACTTGATAATACCAATATTGGCTGATAGAACAAGAGAAAATGATGCAACAAGATGCAAAAGATGGTACACTTTAAGGATCAATTAGAATAGCTAGTTTTCTAGAAGATACAACGGCACTACATACTATCTGCAAATATTGTATTAATATTCAAAGCAGTAAGGTACATTTTTCATTGACTAATTCTTAGTTTATGTCACAGTTTGATTGCACAAGATTTTACTTTGATACGGAAGATGCTTTGGAGATCTTGCAACAAATTACAATCTTCCAACCAACAACAAATGCAACACATTTGAATATATTTTTAGCCCAAAATGAGACATCTCATTTGCTATATTTTATTGTAATAACTAACAATAATGGATTATGATATGAGTTTGTTACTTCGAATGAATGTTGCTATTATACAATTTATAACTAAAACTTAACAATAATGATGAACTAAAGAAACATAATTAAGAACAAATTACAATACTTGTAATTTTAACCATTTTTATCAATTATTTGTCCATATTATTATTATGATTCACAATGTAAAATGATATTAAGTAACTTATGTCAACAAACATTAAATACACAGTTGCATTATCATGAATGCAACACTGTAAACAACCTACCTTATTAAAATTCAGTCAATTCATCAAACAATTATGTTTGGCTCATTTGTTTACACTTTTGTTGATTCAGAGGTATTAATCAGAACTAAGATAGCTTGTTATTTTACTAGAAGCAGATTACTTTAATGGAATAATACAAAACCATGGATGCATATCCCCATGCCTGTTCAAATGCATGCATTAAAATCAAAAGGTGAAGAAAAGCTACCTACTTTCAGATATGGAACAAAGGTTTTGCAATTAATGGATTAATCAATTTGATTTTGCTTCAAGCAAAATATTGCAAAATATTGATGTAAGAAGTAGGTAGCTTGTTATCCAGTAGCTGTCAATAATTTACAGACCTGCTGCACTGTAGGGGTCGGTCGCTGATGAGATGGGTGGGGCATAGGAAGGATGTTGCTGGTGACGCCATGACACCTCCGGTAACTCGTCACCACCACTTTCTAAATGTTGATCTTTCGGTGCATTTGTCACTGAAACACGTGAAATTCCTTTTGAGGAATCAATTTCGTGAATGTAAATATATCCTGTAGGAATCATAGCTGCTAGTTGACTGAGTATTATATTGAAAAGCTTACCTACATGTGGGTAGGTATCATAAGGATTTGTGAGATATTGATTCTGAGTGGGAGTCACATCCAGTTCAAATAAAGGTGGGCTGAAGTAGCAACAACATTCACCTCCTACACTAAAATGTAGGCACATAGAGGACTTGCTGACTAGGTGAAAATGATAAATTCACATCTCCCTGGGTTACACATAGTTAAGTGAAATTAATAGAAAAGTGAAAGCTCGTTATTATAGCGCTAATCATAGTGGCATAGTACAGCAATCGACGTAAGAGAAGCCGACCGGTACAAACTGTTATTCGGAGAAAACATTTCGCTACGTCACAGATTTCCTTATTACCTTGGTTCCCTTGCCCTTTCATCCGCTATACGTCCAAATTACATGAAACAAGATAGATACCACATTAATACACTCGAAATAACTTTTTTTAGACCAAGAAACACCACAAAATAGTGTAAAATAAGAAAAACCTGGTCTGACACGCCTGCTGACATTGGCCGCGATTTGTTATTATTGAGCACTTTAGAGAAGTCTTTTCTCACAATAACATAAAAATAATGTCATGGGTTTCACTACACTGAGTCTTTGTGGTCCAAAATTCACTAAAACTGCTAAAAATATCCGTAATTCCACTAGTCCACTGAAAGTCCGAACGAAACGAACGAAGCGGATGGACGTTTGGAAATGGCGACCAGAGCAGTGTTACCAGTATAAAAAAAAAAATATTTCGGAAAATATCACCGGTTTTCCCGTAATTTCTAATACCTATATAAAATTCTCGTGTTTGTAACCAAACACGAACCAAACAACAATTTTTTTATAGCGAATAGCGATAGGTACATTTATTGGCAAAACAACGTTTGCCGCGGGTTAGCTAGTATTTCTATAAAAAAAATGATTTGAAGAAATAAATATGTAGGGACATTTAGTGGAATATGAGATGGTAAACATAAACACCTACACAGCAGAACATATTATAGTTTTCATGATAATAATTATAAAAAATACCTAGATTTTTAGATACCTACCCTAAGATACCTACCTACCTCTAAGGGAAAATTCCTGTTTGTATTATTATATTTTGGCGCAGTGGGCGAAGGTCCGCCTGCGACGCAGAAGGTTGCGGGTTCGATCCCCGCCACGGGACAAATGTTTGTATGACCTTCAGATATTTGTCTCGGGTCTGGGTGTTTCTATGTATAATATGTATGTACTTACAAACAAAAAGTATATAAGTAGTATATTATCAATTATCTGGTTCCCATAGTACAAGCTTTGCTTAGTTTGGTGGCTAGATGATGCAGCATTATTTATTTATTTATGTTATTTTGCTGACGAAGTAACTGGTACCAGCTAGTGATAAATATTAAGAAAATCATTGTTAACACTAGGCAAAAACAATGTAACTACTTAGAGAATAATTTAGAAAAAGTTAATTTATGGTAGGCCCTGATATTCTCCTAAGATGTTTTGTATAATTTTCTAGAAACTATATCACAAAAACATAATTTGATTTGTGCTTTAAATTTTATTTGTGATAAAATAACCGTCACTTCTAACTTTTCTATACATTCAATGTTATTTTTTGGTAAAAAATGATGAGATAGTTTTAGTCCCACTAGCTGCTTTTTGTCTAGATTTCTCTTTAGCAGTCAGGATCTTAGCCTTTTTTATTTCTGGTGTTTTTTGCTCAAATTCCATTAACTCATTCCCATTGAGTGAAGTATCACATTTCATTTTCTTGTTATTTCCATTACAGTCTGCTTCAGATTTTCTTTTATTTCCAACAGATTCTACCAAGTCAGGTTTGAACTTAAATTTTTCTTCTAACTTATTCACCAAATCCTCTTGTAGATATTCAGATACAATGCCATGTGCATATTTCAGGTAAAACTCTGAAACAAATAAATAAATAATTAATATAACTTTTCAGGGATACAGTTATGATACTGTTGTTTAATATCTTTTTTAGAAAACTAAGACAATATATTATTTACTAAATACCTACTTACAGAACTTGTTAACTCATTATTTAATAGTTTCCATACTCATAGTCATAGACTAATATTTTATTTACCTTCATCAACAGTGCCATTGCTAACATTGCTAGTGACGAAGGTTGCCGAAACAGCTCCTGCTGTGACATGTATGTTCTTTTCTCTGAGTACCTTAGCAACTTTCCTCACTCTCTGTTCAAGCCATGACAAGGTTTTATCTTCATTGTATTTATAAGCTTTCATATCTGCTGGTCCCTGAAAGACCAAATTAATGTAATATGATAAGAGATAATGTAATTTACATGACTAAAAAATACACTAATATCAGTAAATCCATAAGGATTGTTGTGTTAAAAAACAAGTAGATAGTTTGCCTAAGACTTTTGTAGTAGGGTAAGGTAAGTTCTGAGAGCAATTACCTTCAACTCTGCAACATCATTCAAATTATCAATGAAGTCTGTTAGTTTATTAAATCCTTTTTCTGATAGTAAATGATCAAGCGGCACAGCTTTATCACTGCACTGCTCCTTTAGCCGGGGTAATACTATAAAAGAAACAAAATTAGACGATTTAGTATGTTAAAACCTTACCATTTCAAACAAAGGGTTCTTTATCTAGAAATTTTGTGGTCTCAGCCCGTTAGGCTAAATGGCGTGATTATTAATAAGAAATAATTTATGTTAAAAGAGAAGTATCAAGTTCGTGGTTAGACAGTGAAGGCTTCAGATACTCTTAACTTTGGTATACCCAAAACTAAAATATGATACTTAATAAATGTTACTTTTGAACTAACCTAAAAATATTGGGTTCACTGGAGTTGTCATTTGAATACTTCCATCAGATTTCACAGTTTCACCAATGAACCATGATCTGTAAGGTTCATTAAAGGTCACAACTTCAAATATTTTTTTATTGGCATCATCTAAGCAGTACTTAGCTGGTCTACCATTAGCTGGATGTGGAAGTGTAATGATATTGAAGCTGCTGTTTTCAAGTAAGGAATCTGCAAAAGTATGTAAGTATTGTACTTAGGTAACTTAGTTAATTGAATTCAAGGAGTTATTTCATTATTACTAACAAGAATAAAATTTCAATAAACCTTTTGCTAGCAAAATCCAAGAATTTTCAGCTTTTCTACCAGGTTTGACTGGTGTGTTCACTTTGTTTGATTTCTTTTGAGATCTGGTGCTCATTGTAACTAATTTACTGATGTTTTGTAAATTAAAGTAGTTCAGCGACTGATTTTACTAGCCAAAGCCAACCAAAGATAATATAAATACTATACTACGTCAAGCTCTATTTAGGAAATCAGCCGCGAGCGCAGATATCTCAGTTTAGGTGTGCGCACGACGCCGACGCACTGTGTGTGCGTGCAGCGCAGCAACTTTATTTTGTTTGTTTGTTGTGTTTTGTTTTTCCTTGCTTGCTTTTGTTTGGTTAGCTAATAGCTTAGCTGAGCTGACGCACAGAGATATAGCTGACGTTGACAAATATTTACTTGACAATTGACATTTTCTTGTGAGTTGCCAGATTAAAAACCGTAAAATTCTTAAACCGAATCTGAATTCGAATCAGACAGAACATCTCTATTCATTTCCGTTCATTCATTATTTTTAATCTGTTCAGTTCTGTTCTTTGAGTGTCAACTATGGTCAACTGTCAAGAAGAACTGTCATGTATGTCGACAAGACAACTATCAAAAAAATTCCTTTCCGTGCTTTTCAAAGTCAAAGTCAAAGAGAATATAATTTAAATACTACGTTGCTTTGCTTTTCGCGGCTCTTGAAGAGTCACCGGCTTCTTTGTTGGAATTATTTGATTCTAACTTTCACATTTTCACAATGCAAGCATTCTTGAAGACGGGTAAAATATCAGCTGCTGATAAGCCTTCTGCGTCTTGCGTGAAATCTACGACTAAGAAGAAGCCACCAGCACCATGGGTCGAGAAATAGTAAGTTCATATTGGTAGTCCATTGTTGTGTTTCATGTGATGTGTTCTCTGCTAATAAGTAGTTTGATTTTAGCCGACCGAAGACTATCGATGATATAGTAGATCAGGGAGAAGTGGTGCAAGTATTGAGAGAGTGTCTATCGGGTGGGGACTTGCCTCATCTGTTGTTTTACGGCCCCCCGGGCACCGGTAAGACGAGTGCCATCCTTGCGGCTGCCAGGCAGTTGTTTGGAGATATAACTCGCGACAGAGTGTTAGAACTCAATGCATCAGATGAGAGAGGCATCCAAGTTATCAGGGATAAAGTGAAGACATTTGCACAGTTGACTGTCAGTAGCACGAGACCTGAGTGAGTAAACTATAGATGTATCTCATTGTTGTTTTTAACGGGACGAGATCCCGTAACGGTTTTAGATAATAATCGAACTATTACCTTTCCTCAACGTTTCGACCGGGTTGCACCGATCGTGGTCATGAGGGGATATAGATGTATTTATTATGTTACAGCCCTATTCCATGATAATAATAAATTTTACTCTGTTTGCTGTTATAGATAGATAATTTATTTGGAAAATATCTTTACTTAACTGAACCCTAGTTCAAAACCCATTATTTTATCATTATTAGAGTGACTTCAAAGTGAATCAACAACCTTATTTTATCCATTACAAACTTTACTGAACCTTCCTAGTTTTTATTCAACAGTTGTAATATGAGTGAAAAATCTAAGATTTGTTTGTAATCTTAAGAAATATTTATTGTTTTAGTGGAAGACCATGCCCTCCTTACAAATTGGTTATCCTCGATGAAGCAGATTCTATGACAAACGCAGCCCAAGCGGCCCTACGTCGCACCATGGAGAGGGAGACACGCACTACAAGATTCTGTCTCATCTGCAACTATGTATCGCGCATCATCCCACCAATCACTAGCCGATGCTCCAAGTTTCGCTTCAAGCCGCTCGCTAGAGACAATGTTATTAAAAGGTAAGAAATTGATTTGCTTTGGTAATGTGACTTGATTGGAATTTTCTAAATTGACTTTGTAGTTTTATGGAAAGTTTCAAAATTAAATCTTTCTTGTACTATAAATCTTAAACAACTCAATAATGTGAAGGTTACATGTGACATGATTAAGATCTAGTCTAAAAAATCTATCACAATAAGAGGAACCATAGATTCTTTTATATAACCATAGATTATCAGTATAGGAACTTGTTTGCTATTTCACTTTCAAAACTGCATGGTAAGTACAGATAGTGTGAGTATATAAGTATTAACTAAGAGAACATCTATCAGGCAAAGAGTGATCACTTGTGATCCTGAGCCTATAGACAATGTAACAATCGATTGCCAAAAGCGATAGTAGAAAAGTACATAAATGTATGGGGTTGACTTGTGCCTTATTTATGTCACGTGATCTGTTGTCATAGAATAGATTATTGATTATGTACTTCCAAATGATTACTTCCATACTATTGGACTTTTCTACCTTTGCTTTCGCCAATCGATTCTTACATTTTCTAGACTAGTCTAGAGGCTCTGAACCCTGTACTTACAACATTGTCTCAGGCTTCGTGAAATCTGCCTGGCGGAAGGCGTGGAGGTGGGGGAAGGGGAGGTGTTGCACCAAGCAGTAGACACATGCGAGGGTGACCTACGTCGCGCTCTGACAGCCCTGCAGTGTTGCCAACGGTTGCTCGGCAAGATCACTGCTGATGGACTTATTGAGGTAACTATGTGGGTTTACCAGCATCTTCTACGTCTTTATAAAATCGGTCCAGGCTTTTGATAACCTGCATATACAGAAAGATGGACAAAAATTTTAAAGGAAGTACTGTAATATTTCTTCAGCTGCTTCAGATCTTTTATTTTGTAGTTCAAAGGTTTTGATCTAAGAATTCTGATAGGTTGAAGTACTCTAAAGAAATATATCCATATTCTTGGATATTTGAAAAATGTTTTTAGAATTTGTTGTAAGAAATCATGAAAACTCGCACTTTTCACCCACACCTTAGTGACAAATCTGCCTTCACCTTAAAAATGAAAGTACATATTTCTGTTTAGGTGACGGGGCTAGTACCTGATCAGCTGGTAAATGAGTACCTCAATGTGAAGAATTACAGTGAGCTGGAACAGTTTGTTGAAAAGTAAGTGTTTTCTTTTTTTCTGGATTTGTCCAAAATGTCTTTAATTTAGTCATGTATACAGGGTGTAAAAAGACGTCTACCGAATGTATCATTCGGTATTTCACAAAGTAGGTAACAAGCAAGGCTCTTGGAAGTCTGAAAAAGTTAGCCAGAGGCAAGTTGAGAAAGGCATAGCTAGGGGTTTTATTTTCATGTCTTATAACGACGTGCATCCGTTTTTCAAACTAATTAATTAATAAATAAATAATAAATAATGCTGGACTTTTTCACACAGCATCATCTAGCCCCAAAGTAAGCAGAGCTTGTGTTATGGGTACTAGAATGACTGATAAACTACTTATATACTTTTTATTTGTAAATACATACATAATATACATAGATTGAAGTATGAATAACTAGCTGCGCTCCCACGGTGTGACCCGCGGTCTCGTAATTTTTACATTTTTTCGGGATAAAAAGTAGCCTACGTCTTTCCTCGGGATACAACTGATGATGGAAGTATGAATATGTATAACTTCTTTATTAAGTACTAGCTAATACGCGCGGGTTTACCCGCGTGGTACCAACATTTTAAATAGCCTATATGCTATTCCAGGTCACTATCTAAGCTTATTCCAAGTTTCATCTTAATCGGTTCACTGGTTTAGGCGTGATTGAAACACAAACATACAAACATCCAAACATCTAAACAAACATCCAAATATCCAAACAAACTCACAAACTTTCAGCTTTATTATATTAGTGGGATAGTGGAATGGGATGTCATCACTGGATTTACGCATTATCCCAAAGCGCGTATTACTTTACCAACATGAGATGGAATTCCAACGATGTATATTCTCATAATTCGTGAAGTCCACATGATTTTAGGAGGAAAACTACAAATGTCCCTATAAGACTGCATTTGTTACGTGTTTGTGACGTGGTTAAGTAAATCCCACTTGGTACTGATGACAAGAAATGTACCTACTCTCGACTTACAGTTCAAAACGATGAAGGAAAATAGATCGAGGAAACCATTTAGTATTCTAATCTTTTGAAGATGTTTAAGGGATGTTTTGTATGCACGCCCAAATACAAAGTTGATGCGCCCAATGACAAGTTGCAAGCCCATTGCCTACAAACATTGAGATATTCTATAGCTTAAACCATAAGTCATGACGACCTCTGTGGCGCAGTGGGCGAAGGTCCGCTTGCGACGCAGAAGGTTGCGGGTTTGATTCCCGCCGCGGGACAAATGTTTGTATGACCTACAGATATTCGTCAAGTCTGGGTGTTTCTATGTATTATATGAATGTATTTACAAACAAAAAGTATATAAGTAAGTAGTATATCAGTTATCTCGTTCCCATAGTACAAGCTTTGCTGAATTTGGTGCTAGATGATGCTGTGTGAAAAATGTCGAGCATTATATACAGGGTGTAAAAAGACGTCTACCGAAGCCGAAAGGGGTAGGTACAGCATCCCAACACATAACCAAATCCAAAAGGATTTTCCTTAAAAATCATTATATCCTGAGAAAACAGCGTTTGAAGATTACTGTTTGCGTATGTACTGGGCATGTTTTTTTACGTAGATTGCTGGATTTTGAGTTTAAATTGTTTATTTCTTTGAAAAATAAAATAATTAGGTAGGTATGATCTTATTATGTTATACTAGTAGTCAATAACTGAAAATAACATAGCTAAGTCAAAATTTTTTTTGCATTATTTTTTCGCTAAATGAGTTTAGAATCATGGTCTGATTGCAACCCCTCAGTTTTCGGTAGTGGTCTTTTTACACCCTGTATTATTTATTTATAAACAAAACATGAAACTTAGATAATTTGGAGACATTTCTTTTTTATGTAGGAGCATTAAGAAAGGAATTTTGGAATACTCCTAAGGGTGTGGTGAATAGTGCAAAAACGGTACTAGGTGAGCGAAGCCGTGGGCGTACCGCTAGTTAGACATATACTCGTAAAAGACCAACGTTTTCTGTGACGTCAGCGCGGAATAATAATAATTTCCCTTGCGTCGGACAATGCGTAACTCAGACGGAATTACAAAGAAATTGACACCTGCTTGGGACCCTTCAATGCATTTCAATAATAATACAGGGGCCGTTTGTTGAAGGGATCTTATTCATCGAAACTTCTTATTTATGTTATACAAGAAGACTATAGTAGGTCTTAAGTAAACTGCTTCCGAAAATTTAACAGTGTGTGCTGTCTATGAGTTCTTAAAATACTATTCATTTTTTTTATTGGAAAGTTATTAAAGATCAAAAAAGCTGTTCCCGTCCTCGATATATCGGATATAATACATCTTCTTAATTATATGAGAATATGTGTGGTGAAGAGAAGATCATAGATAGAAGGACATTCGCATTTAACAATTTAGTACAGCAACCGTGCTTTAAAAAAACTTAGCGCGGAAATTATAAAGTTACTAGTTGCGTCCCGCGGTGTTGCCCGCGCTCATATTATTTTATTTATAAAATGGTTGCGGAAATATAAATTACTATTTGTGCCCCGTGGTTATCCGTGGTAAAAATAGGTATTATAAAATGCTTAGAGAAAACTAACTTTGCGTAGTAATTGCATTACGCATTAGTAAGTAGTGTCTTTCGTTAGTAATCTTCTGCAAAATCTAAATCTTTTGTTATTTCAAACACACATGTAAACATAAGCTTACAATAATAGAGAAAAGGAAAGGATCCATTTGCTCTGCAGTGAAACATCAAAACAATATGACGACGTTGACGACAGTATCCCCAATATGCTAGACATTGTCTTAGATCTGTTGCATATCATTTACATCACGCACGGGCTGGCACTTGTCCGACCGCGGGCGAGTGAGCGGCAAGCGATCAGCGATTTTATCGCTCAAGAGACGAACAAAAAATATCAATAAAAAAGACAAATTTTTATAGTCCAACGCCGGCCGTTCACACCGCGCCGCGCCGATTTTAAGTTTTATCGCAGGTGGCAAAATCGCTCAGCGATACTCGCGCAGCATTCAAAACTCACGCTGAGCGATGAAATAGTCAGCCCAGCGACAGAACTATACTCGCTTCAACGCTCAACGCTCATCGCCCGACGCTTTACGCTCAACTCAACGCTCAACGCTCTCGGTCGGACAACTCTAGGTAATACGGCATTTTCCCCAATAAATATTGTAGGAACTACCATTACATAATTCTTCCAGGTTCCTCATGGACGCGTATTCAGCTTCCCAACTGTTAGAACAGCTCAGTGCCACAGTGGTGTCGGCTGGTCACCTTACAAACAAGCAAAAGTGCGCTATAAGCGAGAAGTTGGCCGGTGCAGCGCATCGCTTGTTAGACGGAGGTGCTGAAATGATGCAGTTAACTGATCTTGGCTGTGCCATCATCATGGCGAATAACGACCCTTAAAGTGGTGGTTTAAGGTGAAGGCACATTTGTATGGCATTTAAAATTACGTAAGACAAGTTTCATGATTTTTATAAACAGAAAATAAGTAAGTTGCGTTAAGGTTCCAGCCAAAGCCATTCCTTTAAATAGTGACCGAACAATTATGTTTATCTAAGTAATCTTTGTGTCTCCTTCCGATTCTAATCATGTTATTTCGCGACCAATAGCTTCAGAATAACCAAAACAGTTGGGAAAAAGGTTAATAAATTCTCTGTGAGCCATTCTAGCTAGTTTTAGTGGCTGTTGGGCGTCTCAAGATGTGTTGGTTCTGTGATTGATCGAAAATTCTGAATCGATTCGCGGCTAATCTAAGTAAGAGTTGATTAAATCCGTTTTTTTTATTTAAAACTTTTTATTTTACTTCGATTCCCTGCGGCATTCTACCCTCTTAATCATTTAAAAAGATTTTGTAGAAGATGTTGTATCTACAGTATTAAATCTAGAGCCCTTTCTCAAAGCGGTTATAGAAATCTGAGAAACGATTTTCATATAATTTCATGCTTCACAATCGTGAACGTGTTAGATCATTAGTGTTGGTTGTGTAATACCCAACCTACCGCTTACATTTCTGTTGAACTCTGGTTTCATATTTTGTAAATCTGATTCAAATCTCATTCATAACAACTCATTTGTAAAGCATGAGGTGTGCGATAACCGAACGCTTCGCACAGCGTCATGTGCATTTACGCGCGCGTTCATTTCATTTCCGCCGTCGCGTCGGTTGAACGGACGCCCGAGTAGGAAAGAAGAATATAACGTTCGTGAAGAAAAGATACGATCGTTGAGCGGAGTCGAGCGTTGCGACGCGCGGGGCGTCTCCCCTCCTCGGTCCGTTTGCGCGCGCTCGCCTCCCATTGGCCCGCGCGCTCCCCTCTCCCGCCGACCTCCGCGCCCGCGCTGCGTCTACGTCCCTAGATTTCAAATCTCGACCGTTTATTTCGTAGTGAGCGGGCGGACCGAGCGGTCGTGTCCGCCGTATCCGCCGCGCGCATAAACTCTAAACAAGTTTGAATCACAACGTGGTCGCGAACCCGGTGTAAGGACGTGACATCAGTGCGTGCAGTGCTCCGGTTCCGAGAAGCGCCGGCGGCGGAAGGTCAATTTCTTTCGATGAGTGGAGGTTTAGTGCATGTTTTACTCATCATGACTAGATCCACACTCATCCATGGAAGTTGCGAGTCTCTACAGCGGCGTTCGTGAGCCGGTGATTACGGCTGTCATTAGCGTAATGATACGGTGCAGAGGTCCAGCCGGCCGCTACCTGGCTCTCAGTGACGCCCCGAATGTCGTTTAGATACACTTCGCGCTTAGCGTTTGTGTAGGTAAGTTTTTGTCGGATTCGTCATCGTGAAGTATTGAATAGATTTTTTATGGTTCAAGGTTTCCGAGGCCGGCGGTTCTAAGGTTTGTTGGTTGCGAGTCATTATTTCTAAGCTCACGGGGCGGGGGAGGTGCGGCGCGGGCGGGGTGCGGCAGATAGCGGCGCAGGCGCATCTGCTCCTTCTGAGAAAGGCCATTGTGGCGGTCCCGGAGTGGTCAGTGCGGTGACGTCACGGGGCCGACAACCTTCCCTCGCCCCCCGCCCCTGCCGGCACACCTCAACAGAACAGAGCTGTGCCCGGCAACGTTTGCTAATCAATTTTAGCATTTATGAAGATCAACGAGGCTATTGAAACCGCACAGTTCATACGCTAATTCGGAACAAATCTCAATTCTACGTTCGGCGGTAGACTTGTCAAGGTTATTTGTTTAGCGATTAACGGCCATACAGTTATTAAGGTTTACCAGCGGATTTAATATACAACTTTACATAACATTACACAATAAAATCAAGTCTAAAAATATACCACAACTAATCTTCGCGACCTCACATGCAAATTAAGTAACAGGAAAAATCGAGTTCTAACTAACATAGCAACTTAAACTTGTCTATCCATCACGGGTGTTCGTGTTGCAAAATTTAGCAATTTGCCTATGATTGAGCGCTCATGTAACGCAAATTTTTGATTACAACGATCAATTCTTGTCTCTAAGGTATTATTTTAATGTCACGATCAAAATCTATAATACCTGTTGAAGTATTCGATGATGCATTACATTTCGTTCTGTAATTTGCATAACTTGAAAACTTAAGCCATAAATCAAACTTCAAGACAAGTAGCTACGTTAGAGACATTTAAGAGTTGAATTATAAGTTATTGGTATCATGACTCTTGATTCTGATGCTAGTAATAAAATACAAGAATTTTATAAATGTGAGAAGCTAACAAAGACTTGAAACCAATCTTGCTATCATACCTACTTATAGTAAGTGGAACCCGGCATATCATATTCTTTGAAAGGTATTCGATACGAGCAGAAATGTCTTATTTTGAAAGTAAATTTGCTCGTATAACCTTACCTCGGGCAAAAACCTCTTTCAGCAAGTTTGAAACAGCCAATCGCTGATGTTTCATAAACATTCATCTTGTAAATTGCGGCTCCAATGTCATCTTGCGGTTGTGAGCCGACGATCGATCGTATTTCTCGATAGCATTGGACTCGACGCAACTTGAAATCAACATCTCGTAGTTTACAATTTAAAAAAAGTATTAGAACGGTTTAAGAATGGTCCCCAAATCGATGCTTTCTCGAAACCTACAAAAGCAATTTCACAAAAGCCGGCCGGGCCCGGGTAAATTAAGGTCTGTCCATCAACTGGCTGTCTGTTCTACGTGTTTTTATGCCTCGTGAAGTCGCTTAATAGAGTTCCGGGTACTGAATATAGTGGGGCAGGTACCCGCCGCAACAGCCAGGTAGAGAGAATAAAGGCCAACTCAAAAAAACATAATTATGTAAGGCTCGCCTGCGGACGTTTTGTTAAAAGTGAGAATTACGTTCTCGGAACCAGCTCCATTTTGTTCTCCAGCTGCCAACCAAATGAATAATCATATTAATATAATCACGACCAAACATGCCGCCAGTTTTTCATAGCTTTTTATGAGGTTTCTTGCAATTTCAACTAGATAGCGGATAATTTGTGGCTTTTTGTGCAATAAAGCGGTTGTGGCATGTGATATAATTCATAACCGTGAAGTTACACACATAACCGTCAATAATTAAGCAGCATTAACCGACAAAGGTCGAATGTATAATGACTTAGAACGGCTCGGTCAGTGAATGCTGTTTTTCTTGAGCCGTTTGAGGGAAACGGAAGGTTGACCTGATTTATAAACATTCCAGAATCCATTCCATGCATTATATTATAGTCGAATAACATAATCCTTTTAAAATACTTTGGCATGAAGCGTCAACTGAGCTAAATGTTTCTCAAATAAATGCCGAGACTTAAATCGAACTTGGAACACGTTGAAAAGTTAAACGATAACTCGTACAAGTATGACCAAAATGGCGGTTAGCCTCACCTTAGAACCGCCGCCATTCAAAGGACGATAAACTCAAATGCGACATGTTTCCCATGAACTCCATGAAGTCTAAAGTTATGTGTATTGTGCGCATTGCGCGTGCGCGCGACGCGTGATGTTTTTTGTCGAGCAAACATGACGCTTCCGCGTTAGGCCGTGCGAACCTAGCCTGGGCGAGGGAACCTGGGGCTCCCTTTGTTTTACGCATTACTGCAATGACTGCACTAATACCCACACACTTGCAGTCACAAACCAATGAGCTTTTTCACGTATCTTTTGCTAGTTACCTGTTAAATATTACTGTTTCCTGTGTGAATCCTGTTAATCATTGTGGGGAACGATAAAGAAACTGGATACGAAGTACTACGTTACCACTTTCAAGTTGTCGTTTTCAGAAAACCAGAGATCAAAAATATGTAGAAGAATTTACTGCAACAATTGCGAAGATACCAATGAAGACTTGCCGATAGAACACTTGATGGTCATAACTTTCGAACCAAACTCGCGGAACAAGCTTTAAAAAAGGGTAAAATCGTTGTTGGTCATTGAAAATGCTTGCGCTAAAAGCGTCGCTCGTAAAGTATCCGGTTTTAGAACAAGGGTTGTAAGGGGAAGTGCTTCCTGACTGATGGAATATTCATGAATGCTCACGCTGTTATGAGCGCGTGGGATTCTCTCATGTTGCCAACTATTGTCAGTGTAAATATTTTAATTAGGTTTCTTTTTAGAAGCTACAAATGAAGCTACAAATATTAGCGGATCATTTCCGACACAAAGTTAAGTGGAGGTTTCTGAGGAATTCAATTGTTTCAATGGATAAAGAAATAAAAGTTCAATTAGAGTACGGCCAATGGATCTAGGCTCTACTCGCATTTAATGCGCATTGAAATGGCTCAGGTACTTCACCTTACTTCATGAATGCCTTCATCAGTGGAGCGTAGTTAGTTATACAAAATGAAGTGCCTACTGCACTTCATTTTGTACGTAAACGTAAACAGAACGGATCTCAGTTCAGCTTTAGCGTTTTATTAAACGTCCACTTTGACTTTATTATCCAAGTAAATGGAGTTCAATTCTAATAAATCTGCAGGCGTAGCCACGGGGGGTTAATTACTGTTGGGTTCAAAGTTCTTGTGCTTTCTCGAACCATCTACCTACGGTTACTCGTAAATACGGTATGCATTAGTGTCCAACTCCACTCGTCTTTCAAATGTCGTGACATTTTCTTGTGTTCGATAAAAAACTGCACCGTCAATATGCCCCAACAAGGGTAAAGACGGTTAGGCTTAAAGATGTAACAATAAACAGGTTGCAATATATTAGGGATCAAACCCCTCGACATTTAACTCGAAGGGTAAGAAGCAGCTGACGATTCAGCTGCGGTTGCAGGAATTCTACATAGAAAGATTGAATTATGACATTTTTGAATGTATAGGTTAAACAGGAATTAATAACTTGCAATAAATATCTCAAGACAACGATATTATCGTTGTCTTGGAGATAATGCAAGTGGGATGGAAGACGTTAATATTATGCAATGCGAGCATTAATCAATAATTGAAGCCAATTAACTAGCTATTATAGGGAATTGAATGAATTCTAGTGTATAGATAATAGGTAGTAAGTAGATAAATTTATAAAAAATGGCACTTATAACAAATAAAGATGAGTTTTCATTTTCGGACGTTGCTCGAGTACCTACATCTGCAGCTTCAATTATCAAAACGGCGAATCTCGCGACAGGCAGATTGCAGAAGGCAAATTCGATGCCATTTTTGCACCATGCAAGGAATCTCACAATAGTGAGCTGAAATACTGGTAAAAAAGGTTCTGTGATACTCGTTGGATATCATAGTTTTAATTACTAAGAACAAAAAAAATGGTAGTCAGAATAAGTAACATAAAAAGATCTAAGAGAATGTCTACCGCACCTTGGGGATACAGTCGTGAACCACCTGTTTACGTTTTTTTTTTTTAAAAAATGGTTTGAATTTGGAATAGGTACTACATTTTTAATAAGGAAAATTTAGAAAAATAATTTCTTTGATGAGTTCTGATAAATTACCTACTTTTTCTTTTTGAGTTCCAGGTGGTCTTCAATGAAATGACTATCGTCATAAAATAGAATTTCAATAAAGATTTGTACCATGAACCAGCGAGAATGGCTACACAAAGCAGTAGCCGAGTTGATTGTCGCCAATTAGTTGTAATAACGGCCCTCGGTCGGGTAACTTCGTGTAATTTGTTCAACAACACTCACCGGGCTTAGGGCTGTCAAATTCCGTCTATTTTGACATTCGTCCGGTCAAAAATTTTAAACAATAACGGGCATTTTCTTTTTTTACAGAGATTTCATTTCAGCTGCTGGCAGAGTGTGGGCCTTTAAATGTAGGTACATAATGGTAATTAGCATTAAGCACTACAAGTCATGTTTTGTTTGTCGAAAGGTGCTACAGGAAAGAGTTGAAGAAAACATTTATCCGGCTTTTGAGCTTATAATCCGGCTATTTTAGCATTCTTCATCTATTCAGCTCCTCAGATCTGGAAACCCTAACCGGGACAAGATTTATGTGTGAAATGTTCGAGGTCGATGCTCCAGGTGGCGCAGATTATTGCGAAGTTTGTATATGCGTGTCACAGTATACTGCATAGTTTGTATGAACATGCCACAGGTTACTGTAAAGTTTGTATGGAGATGCCACATTTAATCGTGAAGTTAGGATGGTCGTCATCTTTATGAGGTGTTGATCGTTTATGGAGTGCATCAAGTGTTGAAGGTATTTTATGTTGTTGTTATTACGGCACGTTTGCTAAGATAAATGGTATTAGATTTTGTATCTATTAGTACTTCTGTGAAGTATTTTTCATAAGCGTAGATAATAAGTATGGATATTGTATTGGAAATATTGAGGTCGCTAAGAGATGCATAACGATTATTGACACATGGATATTTTCTGTTCGTGCCCATCTATAACTGCCCTTTATCTAACATCATCTAACCTCTACTACCATCCATCTATCCATCTACTAGCATCCATTTATATCCATCTAGGGTGAACTCATCTAATTTCGTGATAAAGGCATTTGAGTAATAAAATACCAATAAATTATGAATTATTTTTATTCAGGCTTCGCATGAGTTTCAATCAGTCTTTTATCAGGAATATAGGCACAATTAATCACAGTTTTTTCTAAAATCTTAAAAGTTATATCAAATTTACTAAAGCAAGTCAACTTGCCTAATTCCGTGGTGACCTCTTTAAGTCCGTGATAGCTACTACTTTAACTCCGATATAACGGAATTAGGCAAGTTAACTTATTTTTGTTGTACAAAATTAAAATCATAAAATTAACATAATAAACATTTTCGACGGCGGTTTTCAGATCAGACTCTGAATACTTTCGGTTCTTTTTGTCCTCCATGAAATCTGAAAGTAAACAAGCAAATTATAATAATAATTACATACCTGCTTAGATTTAGCGTCTGTTTAAATTTGCAGCTCGTATTAAGAAAACAAATGCTGCGAAATTTGGTAATAAAACTACTCACGTAATTACGTGACAAGTGCAAAAAAGTCTCACTCAATTCCGTGATAGCAAAATATATAATATTGGCTTAAAGTCATCATTTTAATTGAGAAAAGATAAAACTAATCAAATAACATCAATCTTGTCTACTAAACTCAAAATAAGTCAATACTTTCAGTGAAAACCACAAATAATTGTATATAACTACTCTAATTCTGTGATAGCACAAAAACCACTCAACCGCTAAAACGCTAATATTTTAGACGAACAAAATAAGCTCTAACACTAAAACGACGCAGAACTATGACGAATTTTTTACTGCTACATCAAGTAAATATCATTTACAATTCATTATAATAGAAAGAAGCTAAGAAATCGGTTAAATACTTACATAAATAGAGCAAAGTTAGTCACCAATTCACAAACACTGCCGAAACCGGCGAGATTTGCGCGCGGACTGACAAAACCGTTCGTTGTTACTATCTCGCTCACTCGAGCGTCCCCAAACTTTACAGACGAATTAGAACATTATTACAGAGGCATAAGGTTGTATTTCCAGTCATTGATTTCGCTCGTACAGGCCTATGGTAGAGCTCAAACCAAATACCACTGAATTAGGCGAGTCACAGAATTAGATGAGTTCACCCTACCTACTAAATTTTTTGGAACGAAGTTCTTTTTAGGACGGTATCGGATCTAAACGAAAAAATGAGTTAGATTTTACCGTCACGACACATGTATATGTCAAATCGTCACAGTGCGAAGTGCGCAGTCGCGAAACAGTCCATAGATTGTTACATTGTCAGTACGGAAGAGTTTCTAATATTTTAATAATTGACAATAATTTATTTCACAAATGTTAAAGTTGAAACTTCGTCCCAACCGAGTGTTCCATGACACTTACTTTTTTATTCATATAGTACTAACAGCTTCGTATTCTGTCAAAACAGCAAAACCTACTCAGAATTCAGAAAATCACGTTTTCTTCTCATGATTACATTTAGACCTTGGTTATTTGGTAATGCCTATTATAAGTACCTAGTTACCTATTTATAAACATACAATGTAACAGATAAGTCATGTCCGTTCGTCAGGTAAGTAATACCTATTATTCGACGCCGTAATTAGGCACGGTTTTATACCTACTGCCTACGTAGCTGATTTTAATTTTACGCAATTGTATGTTTCATAGTACCTACTGACAGAGACAAAATATACTTAGGTAGGTACCTACACGGTTAAAATACATTACCTACAAATATAAATACCTAGTATGCATCTACATCGAATTGAGTTTGACCATGATCAAGGCTGTTATTAAATACGGATTAACACTCAAGCATTGCTCTTTTTAAAACCTGAGTTTAAAGCTGAGTTTTAATTTTGGAATGTTGCTCTTAACTTATAACTAAGTACTAAGTAATCTTATTATTTCTAGACCACATGAGAATATGACAAGGTACTGCCTGTGATTGGTGGATGAGGTCCGTTCAAAAATAAGAGCAATGCTTGAGACTTGACTTATAGCGCGGAGATTAATTTGATTCCTTTAAATATTAATTTTATAAATGATTTAATTATGTTTTGGTTAGGTTAGGTTAGGTTTAATCATTTATTTTCTCAAAAGAATTTACAAATTCACTTATAGAGTTTTGATTCAAGTACCTATTTGAGCAGGTATTTAACAAACATGAAAACTTCCTACGCTCGCTGGAATCAAATAGATGATGTAATAGTTGAAGTACAGTTCTTCCAACGGATCTAGGCATTCGTGAAGTTAGCCGTTTGTCTGCGCAGAACACAATTTTGTATGAAAAAGCGTTCACTGCGCAGACAAACTGCTAACTTCACGAATGCCTAGATCCGTTGGGCGAATTGTACTCATATGATATCTAACAATTCGGTTTTACACCAAGCTTATTATTGCGGTTTCTGATTTATGCTGATTGTGAATTTTCAAATAAACATACTTACGTTTTTTATTTTTGTTGTTGTTTTATATCCTAAATGCCACAACTTGTAAATCGTAACTTAAAGATGGAGTTTATAAATAAACTAGCTCGCCATGTTACCTGTGGTTCATCAGAAATAGATTACTTACCTACTTTTCCGGAATGAAAAGCCTACGTTATGAAATAAATTATTATTTATTTAAGTATTGTGTAAATGCGTCTTCTATCTCCATTATAGCAACTGCTAGGTGCAAGTTGTAAACAAGTTTCGTAAAGGGCAACATCGAACAATCCATGGTAAAGCATTCGCAAAGCACCGAACCTATAATTTGCGAGTAAATAAAGCATATAGATAGCATTGATGCTCCAATATCCCTTGACAAGAGTCAACGACCAGGCAAGGGCAACGGAGCGCACTGCCGCTCCTACAGCGATCCTGTTTCACTCAATTCACTCGAAACCAATTTTCTTGGCGTATTGCAATCTGTAATTTACTTTTGCAAAGACAAATCCATTTCTGCTTGTACGTGACTGTGGTGTAATGAGATCTAATGGCGAGGCGGCTGTTATTATCCGGCTTGCGGCCGCTCGACGCCGCATTATTTTGTCAAGAGAAAACTTCATTTAATTCATGACAAATTGCTTTTTAGAGAGTTTTTCAGCAATTCGGCTTTTTATGGTAGGTACCTACTTAAGTCCTTCTAAGATTGAATATTACAGCACCGACATTAGATTTGATACATTTTATTGCAGATTTGATACATAATAACGTTCATATAAGTACTTTCGTGGGCTGCCAGTAGTTAAGCTGTATGTTCAATAACTTTCACTGAAATTTTCAGATAGTCCGGTATACTTAAGTTGACTAAAGGCCCTTAAGGCCATCAGCATTTAGGACGTAGGAAGAAAAACAGATTAGGTAGGTACCTACCTACATCCTACAGAAAACGGATCATTAAGAAAGTTCGTATGAATCAGTGGCCAACTCTGGTGACGAACCAGGACCGACAATTTAACGTCCCCTCCGAAGCACGGAAGCGCTCAGACGAAAATGCCACTGGCTGTCACCCATTCACTTACAGACCGTTTAGAACATTGCTCCACTTCGACGATCTATCAAGAACGAGTAAGCAAAGTAAGCACGACCACGAGCGCTACAATACTTGCAATAAACTGATCAATAATGAATACATACGCTTCAACATGAGCACAAGGTATTCTAGTATAAACATGCTTCTTCGCACATCGCACTTACAATAAAATAAGATGTACCTAATGTTTCCAAGAGCCCAGTTAATGAAGGGTACGCCAGCACCTGCAGATTGCTTCATAATCGTAAACAAGAGGTTCTGATGGTTTTGCAACTATTTGCTTGAGACAAAGTACTTATTAACTTCGAGTCAACTAAGTAGGTATGTCGGAAGCGTGCCCAAAACACTGGCGGCATTACCAAGCTGGATGGCAATGCTGATCCTTTGAGCCAAAAATGTGCCAGCTCTCGGATCACGCGTCACATTTTTGGCTCAAAGGATCAGCATTGCCATCCAGCGTGGTAATGCCGCTAGTGTTTTGGGCACGCTTTCGACTGACAGTGACCTAGATCAGTTGAGCTATCTATAGATCGTTTCTAACGATCCTTGGATAGCTTGACTAATCCTGTTGTATTTTGTAAATATGTAGTAGCTTAGTTTCTGTAAATAAATAATTTAGTTGGTATAGAACCTGCTAAGACCCAGTCTGAAAATCAGCGCTGTCTCCTTTGGGAGCAGCAATAAGCTGAGACGACCTATTTGGCACCACAGTAAGTTTGTTATTAGGGAAAGGTAGTTAGCATAGGTAGGACTTGGTTTGTTTTTGGACCTACACTGTTGTCTAGATATTCAATGGTTCTATTTTATGTTTACCTACACAGCTACTCACCTATGTATAGTCATTTTTCCTGTAATCGTGTTGTGTATGTCAAATAAACATATTCTTATTCTTAAAAACGTGTTAAAATTGCCTTTAGGTAGGTATAATTATCTATTTTTAGGGTATACATCACGTAATGTTATTTTGGCAACTTTTTAACCAATTGGTGCAATACGTGTGAGGTTGAGGTGAGGTGAGGTTGAAGACTAAGCAACCATGACCACTATATCTACTCCTATGGAAGAATAGAGGAAATGACTTTTGCGTTCAGGCGATTTTTAGTTTCATTGCGGTCGTAGAAAAGATGCTTTTGCTTAAACTCTTTTTGTCATTTTACTCTATTCTACCGTGGATATAGCGTGGTCATGATTAATTCCTTTATTTATTACATGACTGTGAACCAATCGAAAGGCAGACAACTTTAGCCTACCTCAACGCTGTATATATAGGTATAATGCTTGAGGCATTGTTTTTTGATGGAGTGAGTTTGTCCAGCACCTATACTCTTTATTGTTATTTACAGAAAATATTAGTTTGGAGGATGGATTTCCTTCACTGTATAGCTCATGCCAAAGCGCATATAAATATTATTTTGAATTGAAAAATACATTAATGCGCGGCCAGAATTCGATCCTTTCGACCTTCGGACAGTATCGAGTCACTCAGCCAATACGATTCATCAGACAACAACATGTTTATTCCTCAATTTGTTTTGAAATGTTAGGCCTCATTCTATGTCCTAATTACCTAACTGCCCTTCGCTTGCACGAACAAACGACTCAGCTGTATAATCTGCAAACGATGCATATTAATCGCGTGTTGAACATTTTAGTAGCGAAATAATCTCACGAACATTAGTTTTAGAATAATGAAAATAAAATAATAAGTGTAGATACAGTTTCTCACTTGCACTTGAGGATTTCTTGTTCAAATGCGCAATCGCACTCAATGTCCAACACAATATAAACGCGATGGTGCCAACAAAAGGCATACAATTGATTTGCAGGAAAACTCTATGTGAATTTGAACCTTGGATAGAATATGTTCCATACATTGATAACAAACGGGTACCTGGTAAATTGTTCTCTATGTGTGGCAGCCACTTCCGTTGAAATTGCATTAGTTACGACAAACCAACAATTTTTTTTTTAATTATTACCTACCTAATTGGGCTTAGGTATCTTTAGCTTTTGCCCGCGGCTTCGTTCGTGGTGTAGGTACTAGCATTATAAATAGCGTGGTTAAATCCTCTATTATAGAATTAATAATGTATTCACTTCAAGCCGTGAATGCTTAGAGGTGTAATTTAAAGCATCTTTAATGCTAAGTACATATAAATCACGAGGAAGCTTAAGATTTATTTAATACCTACTTACATTACATGACCTATAGATACGAGTATAGCAAGTAGGTACAGGCAAAACATAGATTAACGGGTCAGTTTTGCCAGTCAGTCTTAAAAAGGCCGATTGTAACGTTAACTGGGACACAACGTCCTATTGACTTTTGGCACAGTCAACAAGTATCTTTAAATTTACCTACTCTTGTGACATTCAGCTTGTTACTGCAAGTTTATCAACGCCTTTTTACAGTTTACGATATTCTATCAATTGTGTAATTGCTACGAGAACTTCCATACAAAAGACATCAACGCGCTCCTCTGATCAGATAATTTTCGTAGTCTGTAAGTAAGTAAGTACTTTTACTTTTATCAACAAAATTCAGAGCCATTTAGATTGGGGGATTGACTATGTATTTGAGCACATTCGTTGTTCTATCGAGATCTGCAAAAAACTGATAAAAAAGTACGTGAGTGTCGTGGAACACTCGGTTGGAACGAAGCAAAGAGTACTTTTCTATACGGGGAATATAATAAATTAATTGTCAATTAGGTATCCTAGAAACACTCTTGCGTACTAACAATGTAACAATCTATGGACTGTGTCGCGCCTGCGCATTTCGCACTGTGACGATTTGACATATACATTATACATGTGTCGTGACGGTAAAATGGAACAATTTTTTTTTCCAGCCTCTGTCTTTTTTCCCTTTGATACCGTCCGAAAAGAAACTTCGTTCCAAAAATTGCCTACCGCTTCGAAATGGATAACTTCACGAATTCCGTTGTCCGTTGAACGTAAGTAAGGTACTGTTGTAGGTAGGTAGGTATACGAGTGAAATTGACGAGAAGTATTTGCCAAGCTAAAGGACTATACTTCGCCAATTCTGCTGAGGTAAGTGATGCAGATGTGTTGCAAACAACTTTGAAGTTTGATTTCTACAACCTTCCCGCTTAGCTTTGTTGAACTTCAAATAAAAAAATTGTCTTATAATATTATCATGTCTGCACTTCATATCTAAAGTTCAACCATACGTACCGTAAATTATTATCTAAGCCTTGTAGGTATCTATCAGTGGACTAGATATCTAATTGATCGGATTAATTGGTGAGCGGTCGAGCGTGGACTGACATGTTGGCGACTTCGTCATCTGCGCCAGTTTACACACAATTACTCTATAGATCTTGTCGTTTTGTCATTGTTTAATTTATCTAGAATAAGGTAAGCCCCAAAGTAACCGATAGTGTAGGTACATACGCAAATAAATCATCGAAGTACCTACCTAATTAAATTAGAGAATTGAACTCGCAGCTCATGCGTCTTACAGGAGTTGTAGCAAAATTTTATATTGCGAATGAATTGTGCTGATAAATATGTGTAAATGTGTATTAGCAAAGTACATAATACATGTTCAATGATCATTTATGTTTTCGAATTTTATCATAAATCTATATACTGTTCCTACTTACCTAATTACCAGGCTAAAATTCAACTACTAGCAATTGTTGAAACTTCAGGAAATAAAATAACGTAAACGATGGATTCCCGTTTAATTAAACAAATATGAACAGGGATTATTGTTTTGCTATTCTTGGTTATGTCTTGATGAACACGATAAGTGGTGGGACAATCAGCGCAGTCCTCAAAAGCGAAACCGGCGTATCATTACAAGTAGCTATTGTTGCAGTCACAACACAATGAAGAAACAATTGCAACGCATCGCAATTTCACAATGCAACTCCCAGGAAACAGTACCACTCGCTCTTGTGCTTATTTATTTCGCTACGTTGCTAGTATTGTCACAGTTTTTGCAATACAAGAACTAGTGGAACACCCGCGACGGACTCTGCTTGTATTTTACCTGTTGCATCTAAAGACAGAGTTTCCTATTCATGTTTTCTGCAAGAACGAGAAAAGTTTGAAGTTTATCATTATCGTCCACACTCATCATCATCATGCCTACCTTTATCCCACATAAGCGGGGTCGACACAACATGTTCTCTTCTTCCACTCTTCTCTAACACTCGTCATGTCCGTTACTAACGTCGCGGGCCGTCAATGGGTCAGATTAGCGCAGGATCGTGGTGGATGGCACAAGCTTAGGGAAGCCTATACCCAGCAGTGGGTGAAGTCAGGCTGTGGATGATGATGATGATGATTTCTGCATAAATTCAGTTAGTTTGAGGACTCATCAATAATTTGAAATAGAAACCATAACCATGTGGAAATCACGAGGTAGCCGCCTGCTAATTATGCCATAGGTAATAACCTAGGATATACGCAATGTCGCCAATTTTATATTGCACAAGCGCGGTGGGCAACAATTTGCGGGGCACGGTGCGTGTCGAGCCTGGGGCCAGAGGACTTGAAGCATGCTGTATCCTGTCTAATTATGTGACGTTCTCGTATTTTATAAATTTAGCTAGAGGTCCGAAATCATTAATTACCTAAATACTTACATCGTGCGGAAACCGACTGCCGCCCAAGATCGATCGCTCTGGAAATCGATGGGGGAGGTCTATGTTCAGCAGTTAACGTCATGCTCAGATGATGTCGAAGAACCTAAAATGTTCGAAAACGTGTCAAGTGCAAGAGAGCCACTTTCAGGCGCAAATCTTTTAATTTACCGCAATAGAAAATGCACTGATTTAACAGAAAGTCTGACTAGACAAGAAAGAACTAAGCGATGCTTTTCAAAACTCAAATGCCTGCATTGTGGGATGAACCATGGATGAATATTTGATGTATTTGAATCTTCAATATCTTCGAAGTTATTAGGGTTTTAGATAAAACTTCAGCTTACATTCGATGTTTTGCCTTGCACCATTACTATTTATGAAAATAAAAGGCAATTTTCCCAAAAATGAAACTTTAAAATCTCCAATTGTTCATGAACTTCTGTCGCTGACTGTACTAAAAATAAATCAAGGTCAATATCATAAACGTTAATTTATATCAGTTGTTGGGGAAAGATCGAACTAAATATCCTTCACAGTCAGACTTCACTATCACTACATGGTATAAAACAAAGTCGCTTCCCGCTGTCTGTCTGTCGCTAGTTTCAAATAGTTAAAACAAGAAGTTACGCAACGGCCTTGTATTCGAATCACCCCTGCTTTTTGCTCAATTCTATAGTAATGGGTACCTACGCCTGGCACTCTGGCAGCACTTGTCACCCGTCTCGGTGACTTCCCGTGACACGCAGGGTGCCCATGCCATACAATCACCAAAATAAATTAATACGTTTTAAAAACTGAAAAGAAAACTGATTTCAATGACTCAGGGCGTGACCAGGGCTTCAAGCACTTCAAGTGAGGATGAAGTTTTTAGTGTTAGGACAACTATCAATCCCTCAGGACCACCTCGAGAGTAGGTACTATAGCTGAGAGTTGGATATGCTTTACCCTTTCAAACTATATTTTTTTTAATCAGTTCACAATTGACGGAGATATCGGTGAACATTGGTATCTAACCTACCACAAATTATAATACACACAATAGTTCTTTCCCTCTATTTCTTAGCGGGGTTCATGTTATGAGACACTATTCTATTTTACGATCTATCTACTAACACGAAGCAATAAACGTTTTGAATTGAATTGAATTGAAGTTGCTGCGCAGAACCTATTTTTGATGACGCCTAAAATCGTGCTATCTCGCTTACTCTACCAAACCTGCGCAATCGTCTATTACTTACAAGTTACACCTAACTTCAGAGAGCTAAAGATCCGTTGTAGGTACTTCGTTGATTTGAACACTGATTTTTTATCTTTAGTTTAATTTAATTATGATGTGTTTCGTGTAATTTTAACAGCTAGACAATTTTGTCGAATAAATTTTTTGACCCCCCTTTTTTGAAGTTGAATAAAAAAAATGGAAATATCCGTAAATAGAATTTTTACAAAGTAATGAAATAAGAAAGTCCGACAAGCATCCCGATTATGGTCTTTGTATCTAAGTATAAATCACATCAGCACTCCGAAACCCCGAGTGCACCAATTTCATGGCTACTTAGATCCATAACGGCTTCTTTCTCCAAACGACGTGAATATTCAAGGCATAATGATAAAACATAAAACTTTTCCACAGAACTACAAATTGAAGTGGTCACAGGAAGCGCACAACACGCCATTACAATTAAAGCTAGGGGTTTCTGAAAAACGGTGGCCGTTAGAAAACGGCCATTAACATGAATTAAAGAATTTCGAAATAAGCTCCTATATTTCTATGAAGAACACCACCTACTAGGTTGAAATCCCAGGACCAAGGATGCTGAAAAAACTAGAATCCTACTGATACCTATTACAAATTATGCGATATGTTTGTATGGATGTTTATTACTGTTTCTCGCAAAAACTACTGAATGGATTTGGACCCCAAATCCAAATGTTAGTTAGAGATGGATTAGTCTGAAATAGGAAGAGAAACACTACGGAGCGCTGCTATTAAAACTAACGGCCTTACTAATAAACATAGTGTAAAGTTATTCCTCGGAATAAACTAAAAATAACCATACATTTTGAAAGTTTACACTCAGGAATAACTGTTTATCACGTTTCTTAGTAAGGACGTAGAAGTCTATAAGTTGGTCGTAAAATAACGGTTTCTGCATCTTCAGCACTCTACAGCGACGACACCGATAGCTTCTGTAATTACCGTCACGCACTGCGGAGTCTATGGACCAGGGGGCTTTCTACATTGTCCCACGAAAATTGATGACTAATGCCGAGACCACAGAGAACGCCACCACGGAATAACGTTCATCTTATTTTTATGAGTCGGCGATGTTACTCGTATTTTAGTTTTGATTAGATTTTAGAACGAAAAGAAGATTCCGTTAAACAATCCGAAATTATAACCCTTTGGCTATGATTTCGGATCGATTTTTGAATTTTTTTTCTGTAAGCTTTCTATCTATTTTTAATAAATCATTTCATTTAACAGAAAATATAGGCAAATGTTTTAAATATTTGCTGAATAAATAAAAAAATAAAAAAATTACAGAACTTACCCAAACAATAACTACTTCAAGGTGCAGTATTTAGGTACATCATCTGAGTTGAGCAAGTCAATCAAATATTTGGAGTAGGTATATCTAAGGGCGTAGGGGCGTAGTCAGAGACAAAGACACATTTGCAAGCGTTAGAACACTTTTTATTAAATCTAGTAGCCCCTCAAGTCGTCCAAGCCATTAAAATGTAGTTTTCCGTGCTTCTACTGCAGGACTGTAATGTAACATAAAACGTGGAGCAAGCAAGGAAAGGTATCCGAGACGGCAGTGACTCCTAAACACAGGGTTGTGGTGAGCAGGAATGCCGTCCGCGGCTGAGCGGCGCCGCTGCCAACCCCCTCAGCAGGGCTGGAGTGAGGGCATAGGAATATAGGAACACTTTCAATCACTGGTTGGTTTAGCTGAACTTGTTATTTTTTAATGAACAGAATGATTTTTCAGAATTAAGTCCTCTATCATCAATGATGATAATCCATGACCGATTTGGATGAAACTGGAATACAAGTGAATACAAGTGGTCCCGAAAATGTAACTAGGCTTTTTAAGATCCTAAAAAAAAATTTTAACGTGATGGACTCCATACCACTCGGACTCAGGGACCACCCTAAATGTCTCAAACATAATTTCGAAAACCATTGTATAGAATACCTACTTACTCCTGAAACACCAACCATCTTGCCCCCTGGAAGCAATCCTTAAGCAGTACCTCTCTTTTCCATTTCACGCTTCTTGGAAGAGAATTTTCAATCATTTCTGTCTCGCAAACTGTCATTGGAAGCAATATCTAGGACAGGGACCAGTAATCAAGCAAGAAGCAATCCGACTGGTGCGTGTTAATGCATTTCGATCGTGACATGAACAATCATTACATAAGTAAGTATATTTATGTCCCACGTAGTCCTCTCTGCGTGTCTCTAAACTCATCTTCATTTACTTACTCAGACGGGATACCTTCTGGATTTGTCAGTTCTCTTGTAAGTATGTACTTATGTAGTATATGAAATAATGCACATTCAGAGAGCTGTTATGTAGCTACCTACCACTTATCAATTCAAAATATCGCACAGTATCGCGGAATAAAATATAATATTATTTGTCGTCTTCGGTACACTTTAACCCAACTTAATTGTAATTGTAAATAGGAGCTAAAACTGTAACTCTAGGCTTATTACAGCTTAGTTCTCAACAAATCGAGCCTAAGACTGTGCCTAAGACTTATCTCGATGCCGACTTGTAGTATAGTCACGTAACCTCATAAACTCGACGTCACACGTCCGAAACTTAGAATTCGTGGAAGTACGCAAATTCTGCACCATTTTGAGCCTTGTAACATAGGTCATAGAGTCTGCAGTGCGTTATTTCTGAAAACTGAAAATTGGATCAGATAAAGTTAGGTAAGTAAAGTTGCCAGTTGAAAGGCCCGCTCTGGGATTGACTATTGTTTATTCTGTGGTGCTGGAATAATAAATCTTGTGGTGATGTCTTTGCCACTGTTTCTGTAAACCATTTTGTTAAGCGTAGGTAAGGTGAATCATGCCGGACAGTCGTGTTTTACACGTTATTAACGTTGCAAACTGGGGTTGCTAGGTTTTGCGAGCACGTTTGACGCAAAATATTGGTAGGTACCTACCTAATCGTGTAAATTCTGCAAGGTTTTGAAAAAATAACAGGCGTCACCCTCCATATCCTATGTTATCCCCTTCTGGGCAAAGGTTTTCCTCATTACGGTACCTACTCTAAAGGTTGCTTGATAGAAATAGCTCACGAATATGGACGGTTCCCGATTGACGTTTATTATTTTTGTGGTTAGTATATAAATAATATAACTGAACCTAAATATTTTTATCTAAACAACTCGCAGTTGCTTACCGCTAGGTAATAAAACCTATAAGTACATTGTATCAGTTCAATTCTATAAGATGTAGCGCCCCATCTTCAGCCGACTTGAACAAGTGGGAGTGCGTGCCTTATTTAGATTTATAGTTCCAAGACAATTTGTATGATAGTTTTATGTCACTACTACACTAGGTCAAAAATCATCGAATTTTTCTTTTACAGTGTTTCAGTTTTGCTTTGCACTATCATCCATGATTACGAGTATAATAAATAAGATCTATCTAAGTACATATTACAATTACCATCTGAGGTAGATCGACAAAATTTTAGAACAAATAGACGAAAACAACTCTACTATGATAAAACGATCTATAGATAGCTCAAACGATCTTCAACAAGCATGGTACCACGAGTGCCAGCTATGGAGAATAAGTCGATTCCGGCCGTCAAGGGCAAGGCCACAGGGGTCAATGAACTTCAGCTACACTCGTTACTCAACACGTTATTATGTTGCTGATGCCTTTGAACATTGATGGTTCGATATCGAGATTTGAAATGTTTATACACTTGTAAGAAAATATCTTTACGCATTTGAAGTTAAGGGCTGTTTAATAATCTTCGAAGTAGTCTTTGAGTAAGCTGGTAGCTATTGGTTTACGTTAAATTGTTGGAAATTTCTATAATTTTATTTACCTACATAAAGATCTCATCTAAACTATTTACTAACTGTAGAATTATAATTAGGAAGTTCCAGTGTACCTAAATCTACTGATATGTGTTTCTAATCTGTACGACATAGGTCACAGTCTTCTTTTCTGTGAAACAGAACTGTGCGGTGTATGAAAGTCGTGAGCATTTTTCGATTTTCGTGAGGATTGACGTGCACGACGCATCAATCACATTGCACTTCACAAAACCTAGATCTTGGAGACAACTCTTGATTGCTCTCAACAACCTTGTGAACCGCACGCACTGCTTTCTTTCCACAAACGTTTTATGCTACTACTCTAACGCTTATCAGAATGCAATAAAGTTCATTTTCCTAAAATAGCTTCTACAATGATACAGAAAGATCAAAGTTTCTGACAACTTTCTTTGCAGTCACTGCTTTCTTTATCTCAAGGGTGTAAAGTCGTGTTTTGAATGCAAGGTGGATAGGAAATGTTTGTGGTGATCAACAAGGAAGCCAATGTTCCCACACGTGTGATCATTAGCTGTTCCAGGGAAGCGACTGTCTTGATGGGAAATCTGTTATTAGTACCTTCTTACTATTTGTCATTGCTCTATAATGAAAAGACGATTTGACTTTTTATTTATTTAGCTAAGTATTTATTTTGATTCATATGTAGCAAGATCAAAAGCAAACAGTTCAAAGCAAAACTACAAAGTTCATTGTAAGAGAAGTTTTTTGTTATTATCTAAACCTGACTAATGTTCGTATTATAAAACCCGTGTTTTTTCCAACGTTGATCACCAGTTTTATAATACCTAGATGGCAGCTCCAGGAATCATTAGCATTTTGACAGATCGGTCTAACGGCCGATTTCCAAAGAGATGAGGAGGTATGTAGAGACGTACATTTTATCTGTGTTGGAGACTATCATTTATGCAGTGTCTTTTCACCCATGGGGAGCGACGATGAGAGCGAGAAAACGGTTACTACCACTCCTGCCTGTCGTGCCTGCCACAGGGCAAATTTTATAACTCCTCTACACACACACGCCTGCGATTCAGTGTGCAGGGACAATCTAAAAAATATGAAGGTCTAGCACTCCTAGCCTGCAGTCAATCTAACAAATTGCTCGCTTACACAAAGGAGATATTGGTCCAATGTCAGAATTGCAACAACAGCAAGGCTTTTAAGGTAGATCATCTCCAGCAAATTTATCTCTGAGGGTTGAGGCAGTTAAACAACTCAGGCTACCTAATGTCTATCATTCATTCACGTTAGATGTCTAGGTGTAAATAATTGTAGGTATCTTTCCTGGCCTACAAAACTTAACTTGGTTCAAAATAAATTTTCAGCTTAGATGATGTTTTATCTAAATCACACGTCACATCACACCTTGTCCTACTAAATTGTCACATACTCGATAACTGCATTAAATGCATAATATTGACTGAAAAATACTACGCAAACATATTTTATAGGTAGGTGTCATAACTAAGTAGGTATCACGAGTGTTGGAGTAGCATATTATTATATCCTTCGATCAAATAATATCTTCTCGAAGATCTTCTGTGAACAAAATTAACTTTTACAAAAGTCATTCGATAGAAAAAATACAAAACCAAGAAAATAGTTCTTTTTTACAGTACTACATAAGCTACTACATATTTACAAAATACAACAGGATTAGTCAAGCTTTCTAAGGATCGTTAGAAACGATCTATAGATAGCTCAACTGATCCAGGTCACTGTCAGTCGGAAGCGTGCCCAAAACATTGGCGGCATTACCACATTGATCATAATTATTTTCCCAACCAAAATGTCCATGTGTTTAAATCGTCACAATTTTAGGTAGGTATTTTGTTAGTTGGCCTGTTGTTGCGAGTGTGGAAGAAGGGAAGGGAGGCCTTTGCCCTGCAGTGGGACAACACAGGCTTAATAATAATAATTATTATTATTATTATTTTGATAGTGTCTATTATTCGATCTTATATTTATCGAAGTGTCTATTCCATACATGCCAGAAGGCTTAGATATAAAAACTAACATTCCATAATAGTTGTGGTTTTAATATTTAATCGCATAACGCCGCGGTTAAAAACCTGGTAGTGTATTATGCACCTCTCAAAAAGCATTAAGAGTAGGTATATCGTGAATATAGTGACTCGTACAGCGTCAGCGCAGCGACACATCAAAAATATGACTCTTGTTTAATTTTATAAAGCTTTGAACAGACCCGACGCGAATCAAGGCCTATTGTACTTTTCCATATATTTTTTAATCTGATTTTGTAATGATATTTTATCTCACATCTATCTACGTCAGAGTCTGGAATGCCTACGTCAGAAGTTGATAAAAAAGCATGAAAAAAGTTTTAAAGGTAGTTAGTGTTTTTATATTAGGTATTTATATCGGTAATGGAATGTGATCAGACTATTTTCTTTTACATGATATAATGTTTCGTCTGAAAATACTTATAGTTTTAAAAATCCATAAGTACGTAGGTAAGTTAAGGTTTAACAAACATGGGGCTCAACCTAATTTCTTTAAATCCGTGCGCTCAACAAAGCAAATTATTCCCGAGAATTCGCAAGGGTTCGAACGAAGGCTCTGCGCAAGCAATGCTGTAATGTTATATGATGAATAATCATATACCATAAAACATCATATAAAAACCCCAAGCTGTACCATTTTATAACAAAATTGTACAAAATGTTCTATGACGGCTATTATCGTAGACCGAATGACGCAATCTAGTGGACGCCGGTAGAATTGTTTCGTTTACAATGATTGCGCGCACAATGCTATGAAATAGGTAGCTACAACCGCAAAGTGGTCGACATACAACGTAATGCCGACAATTTTCTGCCTTGAGATTCTGTATCTAAGCGCTTCTTGTAGCTCTTTATTTATATTACCTAGGTACATAAAACAAAAACGCAAAATTTTTATTTTATGGAACTCCTCAGTCATCATCATTTTCCTGCCCTTATCCCGCTTATGCGGGGTCGGCACAACATGTTCTCTTCTTCCACTCTCCCCTATCACTCGTCATCTCCGTATCCACTCCTTTCTTACCCATATCTTCTTTCACACAATCCATCTGGATTGTGTGAAAGAAGATATGGAACTCCTCAGTATAGTATTGTATATACCTATAGGTACCTACCTCAAATCGTTTAGGTACCTACGTGTACCGTTTGAAGGTTGTTTTATTAATGTAGGTAATTCTTAACGTGTAAATTTTTAAATCATGTTCACTATATAGGCATTTCTTACAAAAACGATTCCAGTGATTTAGACTTTTAAATTAATAGAAAATATTTGTATTAATTTTAAGGTTCGATCATTTAAAATAGTAAGAACATCTTCTTAGCAGGTACTTACATAAGAATACTGCGATAAGAATTCAGAAAATACTTCGTAGACCTATGGCGCGCGTTGAAGTCTTTTGTACTGAAAGTTGTTAGGTCTTTAGTAGTATCTTTAGTAGTAGGAAGTAGTTATTACCTTCTATATCTATAAGTATAAAATTACGTTTTTATACTAAAAAGAAAACCGACTTCAATGTTTGACTCGAAACGCGGTGTGACTCAGGGCGTCAAGCTGTCGATTCGATTTCTATTTGTGACATGGCTAGGAGGGAAGGTGTTTAGAGTTTTACGGGGAAACTATCAATCCCTCAGGAATAAAATTTATATGGGACCACCTCTGGAGTATACCCTTTCAAACATGAAAATAATTTTGCAAATCGGTCAACAAATGGCGGAACAATCGCGTAACAAGATACAAAAAAACAAAAAAAAAAAAAAAAACATACAGACGAATTGAGAACCTCCTCCTTTTTTGAAGTCGGTTGATAAAATAAATAAAAATAAAATTAGCCTTTATTACTGTTAAAATTAATGTTACATAACTATTAGGTCCTATTCACTGACGGTTGAAACAACAGCTTGTCCTTCGACATAAGCCTCCTCTAAATTTTTCCAACTATCTCTGTTTTTTGCAGTTCTGGTCCATTCTGTGCCAGCTACTTTTTTGATGTCGTCTTCCCACCGCTTCGTTTGTCTGCCTTTACTTCTTTTGCCATCCCTGGGGTACCATTGTGATACTATGCTTGTCCATTTCTCGTTTTTGTCTCTTAATATATGACCTGCCCATCGCCACTTCAATGTTTTGCATACGGTACTCACATCCTTGAATTTGGTTACATTTTTTATTTTGTTTAATCTTATTTTGTCTCTTCTTTTTACTCCAATTACACTTCTCTCTATTCCATTTTGGCAAACCTTTACTTTGTTCAGTAACTTGTCTGTTAATATCTATAAGTATAGCTAGGTACTTATAAATAGTAACTAATAGTAGGTAGTAGTATATTTATTTCTCGAAAGGCTCTGCTGTACGGGCGGCGTGGACAAGTCTGCGCTGCGCCCACACACATCAAAAATGTTATTATCCCATTTCGTGTATTCTGATTACATAAGGTGCGTAGTATTTCAATTAAAATGTTCTAAGCCTCACTTCACAATGCAGGCTTTCAAGCCAGGGGATGGCTTAGGGCTGCACAAGATGGCTGACTAAAGTTCAACGACCCTAATGACTCAGCGCGAAGGCTTGCTACGACGATTTTTACAGAACATAAAATTTATTTTGTCTGATTTTGGTAAAACTGGTTTTATGCAGAATTAAGCATTACCGTAAGTGTTGGGTATTGTATTTTTTTTACTTACAGTATTTTTCCATTTAGTATTTACCGATTGGTAATCAGCCTATAGATAAGTACCTACTTACTCAGGTACATATTTTTGAGAACAGTTTTTGCTCTTCTTTTTTCTATAAAACTTTATTTGGGCCCGAGCCGCCCGCACGTTTTGAAAATACTACAGGTCAATTACCTACTTAACAAACAAAATAAAACCATGTGTAATTTTCAGCCTAGAAATTCGGCTTAGCAAGCTATCCCTGGACACACGCTACGGCCGATTTACTACGAATCTGTACTCTCGTTATTACGTTCAGAGGCACGTAATAGTGCTGCGTTCACTAACCCTCCCCCTCCCTCCTTGAACGTCCCTCTGCCGCGGCTTGACGAATCAGCCTCTCGCCGTGACGAGAGGCTCACGAACAAGGTTCTGGTAACGGCCGTCAGTGAACGGCCATCACCAAAATTAACTAATTCTCAGAGTCAGATAGATCGAATTCGTTTACGAAACATTTTTATGCTGAACATCATGGTTACAGGATACCTACAAGTAGGTAATGGAGTCACTTTTCTGGAGCCTGCAATATACCATATAAGTAACTTTTTCTCACTGAAGAGGCCATAGATTGAAATCTATGGCAGAATTTTAAAATTTCATCACCGCATCTGTCGTAAAATTGCCAGTATGTGATGGCAACAGTGTTTTTATACATTTTATTAGATAAGATAAGGTTGGTAAGTACCTACTAAAAACATTTGAGCTTTGATAAAAAGTTTTAATATCTTGTGTTTATAAAGTTCTTGGCTGTCTTGTTTTATAAAGGTAAATCACACGTCCGTTCATTGACGGCCGTCTCTAGCCAGCAGCGTCCGCGACCAGGCATTACGCTCTATTGAATAATCTAATCTTCGGATTGTCTTTTCTCGGGTTGAGTAACTGGTTCTTTTTGTTGAAGTTTTGAAGCTAAACCTTTTGAAGTTCTTAAGACATGAATAGTAAATGTTCTGTTGTTATTTAAAAATTTTAAAGCGCCCTTTTACAGAAAATATTTGGATTATTTATGATGTGCAGCTTTTTTTGTCAAGTGCTTATTTTTTATGTCGTGCAATATCTACTTGACTGTCGGGAGTTTTTTTTTTTAAGGGCTTTGTTGCTGAGCGACTATACAGCCCAATCAGTAACATCTTAGCTTTGTCTTCTTCTTCTTCTTGGTTTCACTTCACTCCTTGGTTTCTTCTTCTTCTTGGTTCATGTTGCGTACCGCCCGCTACATCAATTTCTCAGTATTTGAGACACAAAAATCTCTGGTATCATCATGAGTTTACAACTGAAAGTGACTCAAAGGGCTGGCTTTCCCAGCAAAGTGCTGACAAAACGCATTCCATTAAATTATGGCACAATGTGATCGGGTTTTCGCTCCCAATGATTCATCGCAACCTCCAAAGCATGTATTGTCCCAAACTGATAAATACCTACGCCATCGCGGTATACAAACAAGAATTGGCGACGTGGAAACAGGCTACATCAGTATAAAATTGAGGTAAAAAGTGTTCACAATTATTATCATACAAACTTGATGTAGAATACCTACCTACTCATTCATCATACAGTTGTATGACGATTTCGGCGATAAAAAGCTTAAAGCAACAATACCAACTTCAGCTAATATTTCTTAATTTGTACGTACTTATCAATACTAAATATCGCACAAACTTTTATTTAATCATCGTGAATATCCCGTTTGAGCGCCTTGATTCCTAGAAAACTAAAAAGAAAGCCACTACGAGCTAAACCTGGGCGCAACACCACAGGATATTAATGTTGTGCGCACGAAAAACTGGCGTCATTTCCATACGTTGAGAAACTTGTACCTACAGATTTTCTATTTAACGAAGACTGGTTGGTCCTATTTGAGTGTGTAGATTTGTTTCTGTGTGCGAAAGCTATACTGAGCCCTCATTGGTCAATGGAGCGTACCCGAGCTTACACACACAGAAACAACGTGCATGTGCATCTATACACACAAATAAGACCAACCAGTCTTCGTGAGATGGTACAACTGAAAATAACTAGGTGCAAACGCTGCTGCTGGGAAAGTAATTTGAGGCATCCTTCGTCACCACAATATTGAATAGGTGCTTACGAGTTTTTATCGATCGAGATTGAGGCGATTTCCTCATGTTGTAGTAATTTGTTCAGCAATATAATTTATGCCGCGAAATTACTTGGTAAATCACAGCTTATTTTTCACCTCACTAGCTCAAAGAGGGCGCTTTTGCAGCGTAAAAACAGTGAGCAAAAGTCTACTTTGCTCACACTATGTGGAAAATTGATTTGAATTTAAAATGCTGCAAGCAATGAGAATGGAATAGCATTAGTAGGCCAAGATGGTCTGGTTTTTGTACTTTAGCCTGCCACCAAAAAAGAAAATTACGGGAATTGGTTTTCCTTACATCTTGTATCTTTTCCGTAGTAAGGTGAAAGTTGTATGTATCACACGAGAGCAAAATAATTTGTTGAATCCCTCACTACACTCAGGATTCAAACTTAGAATCATCCTTCGCTTGTTCGGGATTCAAACTCAGCACTCGCAATAATAACAAATTTTTCCCTCTTGTAATCTCTGGAACCTACAATGTAGTTACTATTGCATCGCAGTGTGGCACAAAGAAACCATAGGAAACCGAATACAAAGTAAGTACATAACGCGACTCATTTTTAAGCACATAAATCCGAAAAATATTTATCTCCTCTCTGCACCTCAAAACCAAAGGATTCCATTTCTTGTACAGGTGTGTAAGTCAGTGCCCCTAACAGTTTTGCATCCGCCACGAGCCACACAAGAAACTGTTACTTGTGGAGATATCCGGAGGAAACTAATTTATCTCTTTAATACAGGAAGTCTAATCAATCTAAGCCTTGAATGAGACTGGCTTGTTACTTGTTGATGTTTTAAAGTTCTAAGCGTTTTATTGGATATTACGAACAAAGCAGGCTGTTCGTTACAGCCAATTTCCCTAGACTTCATTTTTAATTTATGTACTTTAGCAATCTATTTGATGATCTGTATGGATCTGAGTGCTGGGCTACGAAAGCGACGGATGAAAGAAGAGTGCATGCGATAGAGATGCGAATGTTGAGATGGATGTGCGGTGTGACGCGAATGGATAAGGTGAGGAATGAATATATTAGGGGAAGTCTGAAAGTAGCGCCGGTGACTGAAAAGTTGAAGAGCAATAGGTTAGCGTGGTATGGGCATGTAATGCGGAGGGATAAAAGTCACGTAACTAAAAGGGTGATGGATATGAATGTGGATGGATATAAGAGTAGAGGTAGACCAAAGAAAAGATGGATGGATTGTGTGAAAGAAGATATGGGTAAGAAAGGAGTGGATACGGAGATGACGAGTGATAGGGGAGAGTGGAAGAAGAGAACATGTGACCCCGCATAAGCGGGATAAGGGCAGGAAAATGATGATGTACTTTAGCAATCTATTTATTAACTAGTAGACCCGGGCGCGACTTTGTCTGCGCATTGGGCGTCATACAAACTTTAGAGATAGAGATTAGAGATACCTTGTTCCAATACAACTCATGAAAACACTGAATTCATATTTGGATTTGCTGTCTTTCAAATAGTTCAACGGATGGTAGAACTTAATGACATCGCCATTTTGAAAAGTCAAATGTTAATGGTTGTCATGGCAACCATAGAGCAGTGCTCTTTGTGTCAAACAGAGTACTGCTAAAGTTTTGCAATATTCCCGTTGTCCTTTTACATATTTTTGGTTTTCAGGAACGATTTTCGGAAGAAAAAGTAGCTTATATGCTATTCTGGAGTTACACCTTTCACCTTACCCATTGTAAACTGTTTTGTCGTTTGAGCCTGATGCTTACACAAACATACAAACATCTAAACAAACTCACAAACTTTCAGCATTATTATATGAGTGGGATATCTGAATATTTTTTTTTAAAATATTCAGATAGTCATTAAAGACTAGTAGTTTTAGGTACATTACTGACTTAGGTAACTTAGGAAAGTTAGATAAGAACTTCTAAATAATTGATTGTCCAATCATCTAAGGGCAAAACAAACATTGAATGGACAAAAAAATATTGTGAAAACTTGAATTTTCCATGTTTTATTTGCGTAGGTAACTTACTTATATTGCCGTTCCTATGTTTTTTACAGTTTTATGTTTTTTAATGTGTAATGCTGTAACGGTTTTAACGAGCAAAAACAATTCTATTACTACATGAATTTCTCATCGTTAATAAACAAATAATGAAACGCAAGGGGAGCGACTGCGGGCCCGATCGATACAACGATGTAACTTAATCCGGGCCTATGCACTTATTCGTACCTACCTATAAACTAATATTATACTTGATTGAACAAGAAAAGAATATTAAAAAATGTTTTATAGGAAAAATTATTCTTAAGAATGTACCTACTTAACATCGAAAGATACTGTGCTGTGTGATAAATCTTTTCACTAGGTACTTAATTAAACGATTGTATAAATTCTGTTCGTACAAATGATTACTTCTTTCTTATAAAAATGATAGACGCTAACGACCTATTAACCGTCACCATAAGCTCACGCGGGTAGAGCCATGGGCGGAAGTCGGTATAGCAGGTCGTGTTAAGGCCGCGTGGGCGCCAAAAAAGTGCGCCACAGATCCGGGTCACGTGAGTAGCCCTCGCACGAGTTTCGCGCCAAAATAACGGCTATGTATATTTTTATCGAACTATATTTATCTGAGTTGTCTTCACTTAGCGTTATCACATGTTAGTACAATAGAGAAACATAAATTGTAAAATTACATAGTCTTACGAATTTAAACTGAAGACTCAAATATTAAATAAATAAATAATGCCGTTTTAGTGGCCATCTTGAAATCAAACAGATCAAAAAGAAAATAGGTAAGTACCTAAAAATATGTTTTTGTAAGGTTTAAAGTTAGTTTCATATAAAATGTGCATCTCTGTTTAAAAGTATTGAACTTGAACTAAGCAAATCAATTTTACGTCAGTAAAACTTTTTAAAGCTTCAACTCCTGCCGTGGCTCTTCGCATTTTGTTACACTTAATTAGAAAACGATTGGCTCCGGGTGTTTTCGATTGGATTCCGGCCGCAGCACGCAGGGTCGGCGTGACTTGACGGATTCCTGAAGCTAGGTACCAAAGGATAGCCACTTGAATCTTTTCGAGATTCTTTTCTCAACTAAAGAGTGTTTAGTGAAGAACTTACAAAAATGGATTGTGGTATCAGCTGCTGGATTTCAAATAAGAGCTAGCAAGACAGCAGTGGTGAGCAGGTGGGGAGTGGGGTGTTATCAGGAAACAGGATTCCTTGCAGTGAATGCTTGGTAAAGATGCGTGTTCCATTCTCGCGGAGGGAAGGTAAATATTTGAATTTGAAATATATATATTTTGTTTTTGGATCGGTTTACCTTAGCCGGACCGAACCTTGCTGGGCTACAATAATCTGGTCATGAAAGAATATGATTAGGATCATCTTGCTCTTAATACGACTCATGACTCCGAATTATTCAAAAACATTAGAAAAGAGAAAAATAACCCTTAATCTAACAACAACAACGAAAATGAAACATTTAATTCGGTAATGTAAATGTTGTGAACTTCACTCGTAAGCGTATTGTAAGATTGTCGATAAAACCGTTCGGACCTATGGTAATGCCGATTGTAGAGCCGTAGCGGTGTTTAGCCAAGTGGCTCAAAACGCTATCCGCGATAGTAAATGAAGATTTCACATTATTATTATTATTATTTATTATTTTAGCCTGTATTGTCCCACTGCAGGGCAAAGGCCTCCCTCCCTTTTTTCCAGTTTTTCCTATCCATGGCTGCAGTGGGCTAATCTGGAAGATGCATATCTAACTCGTCCCGCCATCTCCATGGTGGCCATAGCGGTGGTTTCATATTGGAGCAAGCAAATTTAATATTGAGAACATATGAGCTCATTGACACGATGAAATGATGTGGTCTCTGCCTACCCCTTCAGGAAAGAGGCGTGATTTTATGTATGTATGTATGTATGGTATGACACGATGAATGAATACTACTACTAACTTACGTACTTTGCTTTTTCTTTCTTTACGACCGACCTGGAAATCTTGTTGTTTACTGTGTCCGCTAGTTTGCAATAAAATCTTCCGTCAGCATAAGTGTGGCCTTGGCCTAAACATTCGATACTCATCACATCAAGGTCAATGTTAAGGAACTTTTACACAACGCCTACGCATTGAGAGACGCTTGTCTAAGTTCCCTGCGAGTGTAACACAAAACCGGTTCCTTCGTGCCCCACGTGCAGATACCATCGTTCGTCTTCGTCTATTTTACCTTGTATTTACCGACCACTCTACAAAGAACTTTCTACCCTTTACAACTCCATTTAGCTGCCGGCAAATCCGAAAGAAATCAAACAGCTTGGTAGCTCTACCTTTGCTGGTTAAGCTCTCGGATATTGTGTTATACAAATCCTGCAAGTGAAACAAATAAATCATTGTACTGTTTTAAACCCTCCGCTTTCGACTCACGGTAAGCACACCTACCTACGAGTTGAACCGTTCATTGGAGAACAGCTTTAAACTTGGGGTTATTTAACCTGACTTTTATAGGTGCAAGTGAGCATAGCAGAGTTAAAGTCATGTCATTACATTGTATGGGGACCGTTTGCAAAAACTGGCTTTTTGAAAATTACATGCAACATGCAAAAATGGTCGTTGATGTACAGAATAAATAATAATAGTCAGCGTTTATAGATAATAGCGAACGTAATGAAACGTGATGGTAAATTTAAGGAAATATTAACAAAAATGTGAAAGTCATAACAGCACATATTCTTTTATATTCAAGCTTTATGGTATTACCACATCATGAAATTTCTTCTTTGTCAAGGCATTAATTCTTTGTAGGTAGGAAGATACTTCACTAGAAGCGCTTTATCTTACTTTGGCGAGCCTCAATTTTGTTCGAGCTATTTCATCCCTAAAAAAAAGTTAGGCTCCAAACCTTCGATCATATATCTCTGGTAAAAGCTCTGAACCGTGTTTGTTGCTCGTCCTTCACGGTATTGGTCGCGGTTCCGGGACTGGGTAACACATCCTTAGGTATTAATTTTTAACACCGGTAAAATGGTGGCGTATATTTTCAAGAAACCGGTAACGTTGCAAGCAGGTTTATCTGATCATTATAGCTAGACATTCAAAAGGAATTTTATTGTTCGGTTAAATAAAAGGGGACGATGCATGAATAACAAAGAGGCGGTTCAGTTGCCGCGCTGGCCTAGTGATTAATAGATTTGCATCTAGCATAATATCACGGGCCTATGGATGATTTATAAAGGAACGGACTGAGCCCGGATCGCATCCGAGATTGTTTTAAATCTTGATAATTAAAGTTTTGAGTATGATTACTCAATTAATCTATTTTTTCACGCTGTTTTTTGCCGAGAACGGAAGACGCGACGACGCGTTTGACTAAGAAGAATTGGCGGGAAGCTCAACGGGTTTTTGCCAGGAAGGAGATTACCAAAAAAAGAGAAAGAACTAGAGAAGTTTAGAGAGAGAAGAAGGAACCAGTGGTTCATTTATTTTTATCACTTGGTCAGATCATTGTTTGCAAGTGAAGTCCGTTCCGAGTAGTTGAGGACAAAATTGTTTGCACACACACACGTATTTCCCAGAATCATGCGTCACACTGCTTCATTATTTTACCATTTGTATAGCGGAACTGTCTTTTAATATACTGGTATATAGTTATGTAGGCACTATCGACAAATTTCTCGCTTTACCAATTTTGAAACCTTTTCGCTAGGGGAGCAATTAGCTAGCTGACCTCAAAGTACCTACTTTGGATAGTTAAGTAAAAATTAGGACAGTAGAGTAATAGTCTTGAATAATTTTATGAGTGTTGACTTGACTCTATTGCAACATTTGGAAAATAAAATAAAAATTAGGGATGGGCCGAAGTTCGTTTCACATTCGGTTAAACCGAACTTCGGCAGCTTGAACCGAAGTTCGGCATTCGGCCGAAATTCGGTTCAAACTGCCGAAGTTCGGTACTACAAAATATAGTAATCAAAAGTACGTGAGTGCCGTGGTACACGAAACAAAGAGTACTTTTCTATACTGAAACTTCAAATTCAAATCAAACACACTTCCGTATTAACAATGTAACAATCTATGGACTGTTCGCGGTTGCGCGCTTCGCACTGTGACGATTTCGTGACGTTGCGGTCGTGACGGTAAAATGGAACGACATTTTTCTTCCAGCTCCAGCCTTTTTTTCTTCGATACCGTCATTCAATACATCACGATCGACAAAAGTAAATATAAATCTTACTATAATACTTACGGAACTTATGTTCAAAGAAGGACAGCAAGATCGGACCTCAAATTTTCCATAGATAATAATTACGTTTTAATACTAAAAAGAAAACCGACTTCAATGTTTGACTCGAAACGCGGTGTGACTCAGGGCGTCAAGCTGTCGATTCGATTTCTATTTGTGACATGGCTAGGAGGGAAGGTGTTTAGAGTTTTACGGGGAAACTATCAATTCCTCAGGAATAAAATTTATATGGGACCACCTCTGGAGTATACCCTTTCAAAGATTAAAAGAATTTTGAAAATCGGTCAACAAATGGCGGAACAATCGCGTAACAAGATACAAAAAAAAAGAACATACAGACGACTTGAGAACCTCCTCCTTTTTTGAAGTCGGTTGAAAAATATACCAATTCAGTACATTTTAGGGGTAAATAAATAGTCATTATTATTTTTCGGCTTGATAATAAGAAATTACGAATTGCATACGGCAAGTGGCTTCGTAAGCAAGAAATCAGGCTGTAGGTAGATCAAGTCTGGAATCGTAAATTTTTTGAGCCAAGTCACAGTTTGTATGGAGACGACCGACGTTCTTTACATCAAAATTGGTTAAAAAATGCGACCTGAATGACAGACAAAATAATTTTTTTGGCCAATCTCGAGACTGAGACGCTTCGCTCACTCGATCAACTAAAGTCACACACAGTTAAAACGTTAAATCGGAAAGTTTTACAGTGTTAAACGTGTGTGTTATCGATTTATGCCAATTAAAATAGTGAAATGCGTCGTAGGTACGTACACGTACCTTCAGAACAGTCGTAGAATTGAAAACAAGTAGTTGTAACGACAACCCAATCATCCATACTTGTCACTCAGCGAAAAGCAGTACAAGCACCAGACTACATCTACTTTAGAAAACTTCAACGATCGCGTAAATAAGATTTGACGTATTTCTTTCGAGAAAATACAATGAAACTAGGTACCTACCGAACTTCGGCCGAAGTTCGGCCGAACTTTTCATTTTAACCGAATGTTCGGCCGAAGTTCGTATTCGGTTAAAACCACATTCGGCCCATCACTAATAAAAATTATAAAATGAATATAAAAATTATATACCATAGAATTACTTATTCAACAGTAGGTTAGTTAGATATCACTCTACTGTCCTAATTTTTACTTCTATTTATGGTAACAGAAGCTTTAATTGACACATACCAAGGTTTTTGACACCTATGTGTAGGTACTTACCTATAGCATAAATAATAGGGCCCTTACTAATAAACTTGACATAAAGTTATGTCATGTATAAACTAAAAATTTGTATGGTTATTCATAGGTTATGCATGACATACCTTTATGTCAAGTTTATTAGTAAGGGGGTAAATATATAAACACGTGAGAGCAAAATACATAAAACAAACAAAAACAAAAGGCAATTACACAAGTTGTTTCCACATAGTAGGCGAGGACTACGTGGTACTTAAATAATTAATAAACTATGTACCTATACCTACTACCTAAGTATCTATTTACGATGCCAAAGTCACGACCTGCAGAGTCGAGAGGTGATGCCGTGATAGAGCAGAATCAACACAAATCAGAGGATAATCAAACTTTAGGCAATATCTCAACGCTATTGCAATGTTGGCTGAAAATAGTCGCTAAGGAATTAAAAAAATAAAAGCTTTAAAAAAACAAGGCTTCGTGCAATAAAAATAAATTCCATAAAATTGTAAAAAAATGTACGATGGTAGGTACTTGAGTGAAAAAGCCACAAGCTGTAGCTAGTTTGAATTTATGTAGCTTTTTAGGCAGATTTTTATAGGTATTTATACTTTATAATAAATCTACTAGGTATGTACCTACTACATACATAAAAAAAGCTCTATCAAACTCCTATGAATACACACACACTCCATATTTAAGTTTGACTTGCGCATTTAGGTTTTTGCATAGTTTTCAATTAAAAAACCTATGAGTCAGTCATAGAATTGTAAATAATTGCACTCGTAATTTCATCAATACAAAATGAACCAATCAAAACAGGGGTTAAACTAATCTAAGAGCACGCGACACCCGCATTGGCGGCACGTGGCAAATCTGCGGGTGGATTGGAAAAGTGTTATCACCCCTAATATGGAGTAATGGAGTGTTCATTACTGTACCCCCATCGCTCTACATTCACACGAAACTGTACTTCTATAGAAAATGGAAATATGAAACGTAATACGACTTTTTTCGTGGCACGGACTCTATTTTATGAGTTTGGAAGGCTAAGTTACCTATTGATAAAAATGGAAAGAAGAATTCTAGACATCACTTACCTACTTAATCTAAAAATAACCTCGTTCTAGGATAAGCCTAAAGTTAAAATACCTACATCATAAATTTAGTACCTATTGTGTTCGACAGCATCAATTGATCGGCAAGTGATGATTGTCGGCGGTCATCGACCCTTTTGCTTTCCTCGGTTCATTTCCAGCGACAACCGATTTGTTCTACTGTTGAACATTATCACTTTTTATTTTACAGCCTTTACCAACTTGTTTTCGTAAACCTGAAGCCAATGAAAACATCCAGGATGTCAGGTATTTTAATTTTAACTGACTTTTAGACCAATAGAACTAGTAGGTTCTCACCTCCTATGCAAGCATATTTTTGTTAGTTATCCATGAGTAGGTAAAACTACCGGCTTATAAATAGGTAGGTAAATTCATGCGTCTATTTATTTACCTACTCACATTCTTCTACACAACATTTTTAACCCTTTCAACAGATCTTAGTTGATTTGTTTCGTCCACTAATCTCCTAAACTAAATTCCGAATAGATTAGGGCAGCTTTCCAAAAAGTTTACAAAACAATAGAATGTCATTTTTCCCCCGCTCCATTCGTGGCGGGAAACGTCAAATTATGGATGCGTTCAGAAACGACGCGGCCGACCAGAACATGACGAATTACGAGTGCTCGAAAGCCGGTCCCGTAATTATTGTGGACAAGGCACTTTTTGCCTCTGACAAATAGTAAGAGCGTGGAATGAGACCGAGGAGCTTTGTGTCGCTGGCTAATGACACCCGTGGACGAGCCAGTTCTAATATTACTATTTCTTTTGTGCAGAGCAGCAGTGGATGCGTTCGCATCTCGCCCCGGATGGTACAACGACCTCCCCATAATTATTACAATACTTTAGCCATAATATGAATCGAATGAACGCTAGTGATGAGCTCAAATTTCCTTGGCCAAGCCACGGCACAAGCCGGCTCTGTCACGCAAGCCTCATTTTGATGGGTATAAAATTACTTAAAGTTGGTTAAAAATGTGAACAAGTACCTACCTATCTCTACAACTACAAATTGCACAGTTTTGAAGTTTTAAACGTGCCGAATTGTTATTTTTGGAACTTTAGGCAGGTATCTAATCTACTTTAATAGCTTTAGGCAAACAACCTGAAGATTGGTCGGCCACAGTCACAGTATTTAACGTCAGAAATAATCTGTTCAAGCAAATGCACGCTTCATTCGCTAATTTGGAGTTAACTTGTTATTCCCGAAAACGTTGTTTCAGAAAAACGCTTGACACCTGGAAGAATTCGTTAATGACGATGCCTTTTCGCGGAATTTTGGCAAGTGCAATATGAGACGCCTTCTTGGTGGTCGTAGTGAGTGGTCTAACCTTCACAAAAATTTTGAACGATTTATCGAGAGGAATAAAGAGAGGATCGCATACCCTCCGTGAAAAAAAAACCTGTTTAATGTTGGACTTGTTGCTACGCAGATGGTTTCATTATAATGTTGTATCTTGTCTAGAGGAACATGCCATGTTTATTTCATTTTAAGATTCACTTTACATTACATACATGTAAGTAGGTAAATTTCTTATTCTATTTCTTTCTGAACAACTCAATAAAACATCAATCGACGACGATGTAAAAACATGCAACGAGATAGAGTTAAGGTTAGGTTAATCAACCTGCTTTGTTGCTACCCAGGTAGGACCTTGTATGAAGGCGTATGTATACATTTTACTAGGTACGCTGTTGTAATTCTACCTATAGGAACCTTTTACTGTTTACTCACGAGACATGGTAAGTACCTACGATTTTTTACCGTAGGAGGAGTTTCATTAAATTAACTCACCTACAGCTAAAGGCTTCTAAGCGAAATCAGAATTGGGATCATTGCCAGTATGATACTGGAATAGAACATAACATTACTAAGAATTTCCTACTTTGTCATTATGTGCCTGCAGTTCCGAGAGCTCTAATAGGGCCCGTTTAAGTTCAGGTAGAAATTGGTTTATTAGGAATCGAGGCCCGCGGCTCACCACGAATCACATCGTGAAAGTTGCCAAGACCAAATCTAGCTGTATGCAAATAGTCAAGCTTAGTAGTTACCTATTTACCTACCTAATATACTTAATATTAACTTAAGAGAGGACTTGGCAGACGTTGTCCCGCATAATACAAGTAAAAATCAAGGTTGATATAAACACCAAATAAATAAATAAATAAATAATGCTGGACTTTTCACACGGCATCATCTAGCCCCAAAATAAGCCTGAGCTTGTGTTATGGGTACTAGATGACTGATAAACTACTTATATACTTCTTGTTTGTAAATACATACCTACATATTATACATAGAACCACCCAGACCCGAGACAAATATCTGTAGGTCATACAAACATTTGTCCCGCGGCGGGGATCGAACCCGCAACCTTCTGTATCGCAGGCGGACCTTCGCCCACTGCGCCACACTGCGACTAAGTATAGTGCCGGCTGTCAGTTTCGGAAAAGTTACACGAGCGCTAACCGTTGAAGAGAAAAGAGGCCATGAAAATAATTAAAAGGCGCGAGTGCAGTTTCGTAGACAGATTTTATGTTTATTGCAATTTGACCCGGTTTAATTACTTGGTAGGACTTCCTATTCAAGTCATGTTGACTTGTCATAATACACTGAAATTTAAAAAAGAAGTGTTTTTTTTAAGTTTGATGAGAATCTACACAGGTAGGTACTCGTACTTAGACTTATTACTTACTTGCTTAATATTATAAATAATTATGGAAAAGGTGGTTACAAGATCAAAAACAACCATCTAAATTGAAACAGCGATTAACACTGATGACTTCTTGCTTTCACAGTTAACAAAAGCTTTACACTCTGCTAAACAAAATAGTTCATGCATTTTGCGTACGCCATAATTACCAAGCTATTGTTGTATTTGTGTACAATGGCGGGTTATTTATTATTTCAATTTCACAATATGTTGTGGAACACAATGTGTAATGTAATGTGAATAACTGTACGTACAGTTACCGACATACAGACAGGCATGGTATCAATTCTGCTAATGGCTTTCTGCGAAAGGCAAAACTCTTGTAAAAGAGGCAGGCCATTTAGAGCCTTACTATAATAAAATAAATATGCCTCTGAAAGATCTCCAATTTTTTTAGTTTTATGCAGTCTCCTCTGACAAGCAAATGCTTTGACAAGTTTTGTGCAACATTTGTATGGGTTAACTCTTCGATCATTTAGCTCTATGATCGAAGGGTTAACTCAAAATTTTACCTAACAAAAAAGAAAAATTGTAACCTACTTGTAGAAAAGTTTGTAGCTTGGTTTAAAAAAACGAAAGTTGCGTGGCTAGGCTTGGTATGAACGAAGGGTTTAAGTGTCGGCCGACAAAATCGACCTTTATATCGATTCCAGAGTTCATCGATATCGAGTATTGTTCGCACAGAATAATAACAGTTGTGTTGGTTGTGAAACTGGAGAAAGCGACGCAGTACAATACGCCCGGTAGATGCGCCCGATATGGCGAGAACTTTGAACTTTGCTCCGCTAGAACCGCTTGCCGATATGTTTGGCTTTACAGCAGCTAGTTTTAAACTGCAGCATTCTAAGTTTTTCTAGATATTATGTAGCTGTACCTATCAACCTACCTACTCCAATAAAAAAAAAAAGGTTTTTAAATCTGAAAGTTTGTTCCAGTCACGCCAATCAATAAAGTTTTGGATGAAACTAAAAAATAAAATGTAGATTGTGGAATGATTGGGTAATGGTTGAATAGTGTTAGTATATAAAATGCTGTGATCCTACAACCAGAATGTAATTTTACAAAAATGATAGGATACACAATGCCATTGAGAGGTGATGATATGAATCTAAATCTGTCACTTGAAATGTTTAAAAAATCTAGAAGCCAGTCTGTATCTGATTCCGATCATCACCAGTCCTCACAGAGAACTATGTAATCCTTAGTTTGCCACGCTGAATCAAACCATAGTGATATTCCAACTTATACCGGCAACATCGGGGTGAACGACTGACGTAGCAACCGCAACATTATCGCTCAACCACACAGCACCGGCTTAGGTTAGGTAAGATTATGATGCCAAACCACCCGAACCGATTTCTAAAGATGAAGTTAGGCTCCTCTAGTAGTTTTCGTTTTTTGTTCACACTTAAAGCAAGAACCTAATAAGTGTTCAGAGGAATTGTTTGGACTGATTCCAGCCGGTGAATTCCGCCATCGTATGCAACGGCAGTAACACTCATACCATCCACATCATGTGGATGTTTGGCAGTCTACAACTGTGCTGTTTTCACGCCAATTCCTGCATAGCACAACAGAATTATGAAATCAGCTGTCGCCAGAGGTATTTCCAGACCGATACGACTAGGCGCCTTCAAGAAAAGAACCTATTCCTACCTCAAAGGCCGGAAACGCATCTGCAGTGCTTGTTGATGCTGCAGTTGTCTGTGGGCGGTGGTAATCACTTACCATCAGGTGTGCCACTTGCTCGTTTGCCCCCTCTTCCATAAAAAAAAGTTTTGTGGGAATTGTTTAAGGACATAAATTAAACTTACATAAAAAACTAAAGAAAACTACCAACAACGAAATGATAGGTACTGAAAATAAGTTATGACTTACTTATCGCTTTTGATCAAATTTTGTTTGGTATGATAAATAAACTGAGTTTTCGGTATAAATCCTGATTTAGCTCAGGAATTCGCGAGAACGGAAACTGAAGATTTGTTTAAAGTTATAGGTAAAATAAAAAGCCGAAATGCTGTGCAATATTTAATTGACTAACAAATTCATTATAATTCCAAATTGACATTTACATTTAGTCATGTATATTTTTGTTTACTGTACATAACAAAAAATATAATCTACTAGGTACTTAAGACGATTCCAATGGTGGTAGCGTTTCTAATTATTTATCAAGGAAGCTGAGCGGCATGTGAAGAAAATATCAATCCATTTTCCAAGTTTCGCTCAGTGCAATCCTTTCATTGGTGGTTATTCTTTAACCAGGACTATGTGTAGAAATGATTAATTTATTTACTTACTTACATGATTAACTTATTTTAAACTTATTAACATGTTACGGAAGTTTCCTTTTTTATATCCAATGAAATGTTACAGTCAATATGTATATTATTTTAGTAATTATCGACAAATCAAAGTATAGAAAACGATTTTTTGCTTGATTTAATTTTTTGATATTGTTCTAAATTCACAAAAACCAACTACATATTGTTTATAAAAATAAGCAGATCTTTAGGCCAACTGTACAATAGAAACATTAAACTTAAATCTAAAAGATATAGTTACATTTAATATAATTTAATAAGCATTTAAATTAAGAAATAACATAAAATACATCATATTTACATCCATTTAGAAAAAAAATTACAAAATTAAGCCAGGAATGATAAAATAGCACAGGAACTTTGCAATACAAATTATTTAACAATAGATGAGCTTTACTTTAAATTCGTCATAAAATAAAAAGTTTTATTGGTCTTAGCGGAGCTTCTCTCTTATTGCCCCAAATTGTCATCACGTGATCATTTCAACCAATCACAGCGCATCGCCTTTCCAGTGCTAAATCTTCTGCACTAGATTTTCCCAAGATGGCGCCAAAATATTGGTAGTTATTTTTAACGGATATATAAATAAAAACAATAACTGCATGTTTTAAGAGCATCACAATTAGAGAACGGCTCGACCGATATAGATGATAAAAATTTTGTCGTGTTTATAAGGACCAATTTAAATTGCATTGAAAGAATTTTTAAAGTTCACGGGAGAGGCAGAAAATTGTGATGTTTTTTTCATATGTCTGCATGTTTTATTTATTAAAAACTTTATTCCTCAACGTGATGCAAGCAGTCTTATAATTACATACTTTATATTATTTTATTATGACTATTGGTGTTTTTTAAGCACCAAAAACAAAATCTATATAGAAAATAATCAAAATTAAGAGGTTATATTAAGTTGTTTTTAATTTAAGTCATATTTTCGCTTTATAAAGCGGTTAAAGCTTCATAAGTTCAGCATAGCATTATCATAACTAGATTATCTTAAAATATGTTACTTAAACAGGGTGGAAGAGATAAAAATCTGATTTCTAAATTATTATAATATTATAATTACTGGAGGACATTAACGAGGGCGAAGTTGTTATGGCATAATAATAATATACATCTTTATATCACGACGACGACCTCTGTGGCGCAGTGGGCGAAGGTCCGCCTGCGACGCAGAAGGTTGCGGGTTCGATCCCCGCTGCGGGGCAAATGTTTGTATGACCTACAGATATTTGTCTCGGGTCTGGGTGTTTCTATGTATAATATGTATGTATTTACAAACAAAAAGTATATAAGTAGTTTATCAGTCATTCTAGTACCCATAACACAAGCTCTGCTTACTTTGGGGCTAGATGATGCTGTGTGGAAAGTCCAGCATTATTATTATTATTATTATATCAACTTTCAAATATGTCAGTTACACTAGTGATCATTTAACTTGAGATGCAGAGAGCACAGATTTCCAATTACTCGACCTTTAACTTGCTTAAGGGTGGGTTGCATAACGTTTTTGTCTCTAAATGTATTTTTTACTTGTGTTTGACAGTTTTTGACAGATGAAGATTTTAAAATGCATCCCTTATGACGCGGGATTTGAGACCACGACCTCGCCGATCGCCAATCGACTCGATTGAAATTTTGTTCTTGACAGTTGAGTGACTTTGTCAGTCTGTCCGGTCTAATCTCTGGAACGGGTGAACCGATTTGAATGGGACTTTCACTGGAACATAAGAGGTTGTTGGACCACATATAGGCTTTTAATCCCGGACTCCCGCGGTATTAGGATTAATATATTATGCCAAAGAATCGTTCCGCAAGCCGCCCTTAACAAAAAATTGTATATGACTTTGAAAAAAGTATATCATTAGGTACCTTATATTATACAGAATCAGTTTTCTCCTGTCCATAGTACTGACTGGCCACTTCAAAGAGTTCTCGTCTGAGTTGTTGCGCCTGTGATCGGAATTGTTGCTCTCTTTCACGAATAGTTCTGTACTGCTCTTCGCGTTCTTCCGTGTCTTGTTTGATTAACCAGCGTAGGAAGAGCTCTGTAATTGTTTGAGCAGAGTAAATACAGTATGAATATAATAAATATCTTCTATTCTATTCTATATAATGACGAACTCTGTGGTGCAGTAGGCGAAGGTACGCCTGCGACGCAGAAGGTTGCGTGTTCGATCCCCGCCGCGGAACAAATGTTTGTATGACCTACAGATATTTGTGCCGGGTCTGGGTGTTTCTATGTATAATATGTATGTATTTACAAACAAAAAGTATATAAGTAGTTTATCAGTCATTCTAGTACCCATAACACAAGCGCTGCTTACTTTGGGGCTAGATAATGCTGTGTGAAAAGTCCAGCGTTATTTATTATTATTATTATATGTGCACACCGGTGAACTTTCAGCTATGTTAGAACAGTGAAAAATTTTTACAAATAGTTGATGATTAACTCTTAGTCCATAATAATTTCCCAAGCAAAGTTTATTTTTTCTTAGCAATTCAAGAGAAATGGCGCTTTAAAAAAAACTGTTAACTAACTTTTGATGCTAACTGTACAAGCCGCATGAGAGAAGCTGAGAGCCTTTCGTGAATTGACTAACTTTGTATAATTTATAAAGGCTTGGTACCTTCCCATATGACGAAAGACATAGGCGCGACAGAAGGCCATATGACAGTCGGCGTAGGTTCATACAACGGGTTGATGTGTGAACTCAGCTCGTCCGGCTGGTTGATCCACGACCAGATGCTGGTGGTTTGGGTGTAGACGCCACGTGACTCGCGTTCATGCTCGTTATCGCAGAGGAATGTGCCTGGAAATATGGCATTTTTAATGATGAGACAGACTGCTATAAGATGACAAACAAGCAGAAGAATGGGCAATTTGTAAGTTATTATTAGTATATGAGCCATGTTGGTCGAAAAGGGTTGTGCCTTGACTTTCAATCCGAAGGTTGTGGGTTCAAATTCCGACCGTGCATCAATGGATTTTTCGTTTAGTATAATTTATATGCGCTTTAACACGAACTCTTAACGGTGAAGGAAGACTTCGTGAGGAAACCCGCAGCTTAGTCAGCTCCATACGTATTGACGTCGTCTTTCCTGTGGGTCAGGCTGATTAAGCTGAGAGGATGGTTTAGGTGCTGGGCAAGCCTATTCCATCTCAAACAATGTCCCAGGCACTACAGCGTCCCGTTAAGTGTAGGCATGGATTGTCTCCTGACGCTGTATAAATCATCTCATATAGATGTAAAGGCCTAAGTTTTTCATTAGTATACTAAGTATACTACGCACAACGGATCTTTAGCTCTCTGAAGTTAGGTGCAATAGACGATTGCGCAAGTTTGGTAGAGTAAGCGAGATAGCACGATTTTAGGCGGCGTCATCAAAAATGGGTTCCGCGCAGCTACTTTAGAGAGCTAAAGAACGATTATGCGTAGTATATCAAATTCCTTCATGGGTGACGTGTTCTATGGCTATTAAAGCGCATATTTTAATGTGCAATGGCTAAAAACTCAGCAGTTATTGGGCTTAGTTCAATCAAAGATTCCAATACTATAGGTATACTATAGAGCACTCGGAATGTCAAACAAAAGAAGCTTTATAAATGGAATTAGCTTGAGAAAAGTATAATAGCGTTACGGTTTATTTTTCAGAATTATTTTTATAAATGCTGCGGAGAATCATTGGGTTCAACTGGCAAAAGACCTGAAAAAATGGCGTTATAATAAGGCCTCAACTGTGTGAAGATTAATCTTACCAAACTGACTGGCATACGAATGCTCGAACAGCAGTATCAAGAAGGCTTGTCGATACTGGAAACTGCACGGAAATTGTTCTAGAAACTGCCTCACGCAGTCCAGAAATAATAGAAAGGTCGGGGCAGCGCGAGCGGTTGAGGAGTAAGGGCCACAACGATGCCGAGTGCCGAATGGATGGCCCGCTTGTAACCATTCACGTTCTATTAGAGCTTGGAGGCTGGAAATAATAAATAAATAAATAATGCTGGACTTGTCACACAGCATCATCTAGCCCAAAAGTAAGCAGAGCTTGTGTTAAGGGTACTACATGACTGATATACTACTTATATATTTTTTGTTTGTAAATACATACATACATAGAAAACACCCAGACCCGAGACAACTATCTGTAGATCATACAAACATTTGTCCCGCCGCGGGGATCGAACCCGCAATTTTCTGCGTCGCTGGCGGGCTTACGCCCATTGCGCTACAGCAGAGGTCGTCAATTAACACTGGGTTAACAAGAATTGCCTGCTACCAACCAACTACAGTAGAATTGGTCAATTCAAGTGCGCGTAATAATTGTGCAAATGCATCTTTTCGCGATAAAACTCAAATGTCTGTTACAATTGTTCAATCTCGGCGGGTTGTTTTTCATTGTGTGTGTATTGTTTCTGTGTGTGGAAGCGATACTGAGCTCATTCGTTCATGGAGCGTTTCTGCACACAGAAACAATATGTATGTGCAATTTTTGGGATGAATTTTAAAGTTTTTCTTTAGTAATCCCCAAGTGGGTGGTTAAACATATTTCATTTCTAGATTATGAAATGATTTTTTGAGTAAGCATTTGACTTGATCTGACAGCATGTCAACCTAGAGGATACAAAATCACTCTCGAGCTGTTGGAGCAAATTCTGAGGGGTAGCCGTATTTTCACCCACATAAAATTATGTAAAACTGTTGCATATTGTGTGGAGAAAATAAAACTTTCTTCTTCTTCTTCTTCTTCAAATAGGCTCCTTACAATAAAGTTGACAAAATGTAGACACAAAACTGGTTGCTTTTGCTTACCCTCGTATAGTTCTGCAGTCTGGATTAAGAATAATCTGCACAAGCGAGCAGACGAGAAGAGTCGCGTCTTCGCCTCTCGTCCCATGTAACAGTACCGGCTCTGCTTTCTAAAATAACATCAATCAATTAATACATATATTTATAACGTAATTTGACGACCTCTGTGGCGCAGTGGGCGAAGGTCCGCCTGCGATGCAGAGGGTTGCGGGTTCGATCCCCGCCGCGGGACAAATGTTTGTATGACCTACAGATATTTGTCTCGGGTCTGGGTGTTTCTAAGTATAATATGTATGTATTTACAAACAAAAAGTATATAAGTAGTTTATCAGTCATCTAGTACCCATACCACAAGCTCAAGCTTACTTTGGGGCTAGATGATGCTGTGTGAAAAGTCCAGCATTATTTATTTATTTAATTATAATACACAGATTGTAAGCGATTATGTTCCAGTTTATCCTTATCAGTTTACGCGCATACAATATTTTAAAGTACCGGCCATTCGTGAAGATAGCCGTTTCGATGCGCAATACACAATTGTGTATGAAAAAAAAATTAAAAAAAAAAGTACGTGCGGTTTAAGTAGGTGCGGTTTTACTGTTTAACCTGATGTTTGTTTTACTTATAAAAATCTTCACAAAATAAAAGACAATGTTACCTATTTAATTTAAGCATTTTTATGAGTGACATAGGTAAAGTTGGCTTGGTACTTATCACGTGAGCCGCGGTTGGGCCACTAGTATTAAATACCTGATGTATATGCTGCGCGACTATACAAGCCGTATGCAGCGAGTTTCTAACATTCTCCGGCCAGTTACAGGATTCTAGTTTTGATATCCACTTGTCACTCGAAATCTCTCTGTCGTTGCACGCTGAAATAAAATATTACGTACAGTACGCACAACCGATCTTTAGCTCTCTGAAGTTAGGTGTTTCTGCACGCTATATAACGAGCGCTTCAAATATTATGTGTGAATATGACATGTTGGCAAAATCTTTATAATTTTTTTTACCATTGTTTTTGATAATTTTTATAATCAGATTCCCTACCTTCCATAAGTTTAGAGTAGCTATCAAGCAGCTGTTGCTGATTATCCACTTCATCCATAGACCTGTTGTAAATCTTCCACTGTGAGTAGTTGGAGCTAGATTCAGTTCCTCCTCCTGAAAAAAAATAGAAGGGTTTCTGTCAATATGCCAATATAAATAAAATATAGTTATTGTAATTACAATTAGACCCAAGTATCTAATTATTTTAAATTCAATAAATTGTTTACAGGACATAGGTTAAGTTAACATGCGCTTTTGTGACAATATATCTGTAATCAACAAATTTAAAATTATTTTCTACCTTTATTTTGCTGTTGTGATATAGAATTGGAGCTTCTTAGATCGTATATGACTCCCTTGGTTCCCGCGGCTACCACCGTGTTTAATATCGCCTCGTCGGGTCTACATCGGCGGTGCTTCGGTCCATAGAGAGGCTGCCCTGCTCGCATTAGTACAGCCTGGAAGAAAAAGACAAATCTATAATGAAAATCTCGTTAACATAACGAGTGAAAGCTTGACTGTATTTGAATGTGCCTCCAACTACCTCCTAAGTCACCAACAAAATATTCCTGAAGAAAAATATAATTATAATGTGCCTTGGAGTAGGTACAGTTGTGCCTGTAGTTAATCAAGTAAGTAAATAGATCTTACTAATATAATAAAGCTGAAAGTTTGTGAGTATGCTTGTGTTTCAATCACGCCTAAACTAGTGAAACCGATTTGGGTGAAACATGGAATAGGTGTAACCGCATAAAGGCTATTCAAAATTTTGGTACCACCCTGGCAAAGCCACGTGCAGTAGCTAGTAACTAATATTGATATTTACCCCATTATTATGTCTATATGAGAGCACTGGAAATCGGCCACCCTGTCTGAACATAGCTGCAGATGCCAGGGTTTCATCATCAATACATTTGGGTACCACCACAGCCTTGCCATAGCTAGAGCAAATATTAAAACCTTGGTTCACTCGGGATACCCTCCACTCTTCTGTGGCTAAGACTTTTGTGTATTCACCCTCTATGCTGAAATAAAACAAAAGAGGGGGAGGAAAATGTAGTAAGAACAAGACAAAAATGTGAGTTCGAACTGAAAGAAATGATTTGTAGGTTTGTAGATTTGTAGATTTGTAGGCAAGTTTGTAATTTTTATGTTACCTACTGTTGTTACCCACAATGTATGGAGTCATTATTACTGCAAAGTATGAAAACACTCTTTTTTTTAATGCCCTCTATTTTGTGACAATGTAGAATGTTTCATATCACATATTTAGAATAACTGAACTACATCTTAACTGTACTGTACTCCTGACCGCCAGGAGTGGCGTCAAAGAGAATAGGCCAACGAAGAGGCCAAAGTGTGTGTTACCTGCCGGTTAGATAGATAGATAGAACTACCTGTATAATCCGTAACCATCTTCCACAATAGGATGCATGTGTCTATAAAAGAATGGATAGAACAGTCCAGGATCCTGTAGTCCCGATAAATTCTCCAATGTCTGTGCTACAAGGTTCAATTCTGTTGAGTTGGCAATGTCTAGCTGAAATATCCGTAGGTCTTTACATTTGAGGAATAATGAGCCACCCTGAGTTATACCACTGCTTGGTTTATTTTCCTTTTTTTCTATGCTATCAATGTTTTTGTGTAGTAACTGAAACAATTTTATTAGTAATAAAAATAAAATAATTATGCTATAAGGTTATCAGAGAGGTAATTTTAAAGATAACCTATTGGGCAAGAGGTTAATACTAACCCATAACTCGTGTACTCCCTCTTTTCGAGAACTCAAAATTAAATGATGTCCAGTAATACACACAGTCCCATCTATATTGTCTTGGTGAGGATATTTTAATATAACTCCATCTAATTTGTTTATAAGAATTAGCTCTATAAATTCCATACTATAGATAACGTCTCGAGGTAATAAAATGATTTTATATCAACAAACAAATAAATATAGAAAATTGCGATTGTGAAAAAAAAATTTCAGTACAGTTGTTCTGTGGGTAGGGTAGGTGTTCGTTCTATCTTTTTAGAACAAATGTCAAAGTGAATTGACAAACAATTGACAGTGACAAAAACTTGACAGACCAACTTAAAACCTACCAAAAGCCCTAAAGATACCAAAAGCTCCCAAAAGTGCTCAAAAATGGCAAGACCATTCCTGATTGGACGTTATGATTGGACGGTTTAGCAGCTTGTTAGATTGTTACTATCTTCGTACCAGTTCTACGCAACAAAAGGAAGAAAGAGAAAGCAAGAACGTAAAAATTTATGGGTATGAGAGAGATATCGCTATTTTGGTGAGTTTCGGTGCTCGGTCAATAAACGCAAGAACGAGAAAAATGATACTCTCGCTCTAGCCTCCCTCCTCTTTCAATTCAACCTTCCTTCAACCACCACCCACAAAACCAAACCACAGCTATGCAGCGCCATCTGTAGTAAAATTAGAGAAAAATAAACTTGCGTGCGACTGCTTGCGAATGCGATGGCGACGATGTGTGTATTTTCTAATTCATTTCTTTTATTTTCTTGTCACAAAACAATCACTAACTAAATCGAAAAGTTACAAAAGTATTGTAAAGTTTACATTGAAGTAATAAACTTTGATACTCTGTAGAAGTGCTGTTGCTGCGAAAATAAAACGTGTGGTGAGTCCGTTCAGTATTTTGTATGCTTATTGTATTGAAAGTAGGTAGGTAAGTTGTTTGTGCTGTTTTGCAGGCTGGTTGAGCTTGGGTAATGACCGGTATTTTCAGTATTTATATGTCTATTGTTTATAGATAACATGGATAATTGATCATGTCACCTAGACCACATTTTCTTACATCACTAATAGGTCAGGCTATAAATATCAAGTATTGTTTTCTTACAGGTGATGGAGGAGAACTCAGATGTCCACATGGAGACGGACGTATCGTCGACCACAGACGATGTTGTAGAAACCCAGGAGGTAACCGGGTCCAATGGCCAAGTTGAAATGACCATAACAGTAGAGAAAGTGGATGAAGCTACTTCTAACATAGATGATGGTAACCAGGTTAAGCTAGACAGTAATGTTTCAATTGGATCGGCTATGGGGGACCACTCCCCAGAAAAGGAGCCAGAATCCCAAACAATAGATCATAACTCACCAACCAAAACCAATGAAGTGTTAAACCCAACTCAAAAGTCACCTGATAAGACTGAATCCCCTCAAAAGGTGACTAGCATCATTTCTCCTGTAAAAATCTCAGCACAGACATCTTCCACTGAGCTGAAAACTGAGTCTGCTGATTCTTCAACAAAAATTAACCCCTTGACATCTCCCAGCAAAGATAAAACTAAAGAACATGTAACTCCATCCACTGGAGCTATCATTAACATAAAACAAGCATTTCTTATTGTGAAAAAGTCTCCTAGCAAGGAAACAGGTGCTGATCAAAGCCCCAACAAAGATGGGGTACAAAAAGTAACATCTCTTATTCTGAAATCACCTTCAAAGGAAAAGTCTGGTGAGAAAAGTCCTGTAAAAAAAACTGATGAGCAGAACAAAATAATTCAAGTTACCAGCAACAAGTCCCCTACTATTAAGTCTCCTCCTATCAAGTTGGTGAGAAAGCAACATATAAAAGAATTCAAGTTACATGACACAACTATTAAAGAATCAAAGTTGCACAGCACACCTAAAGAAACGCAGGACAAACCAACTACAAGTAAAGACTTACCTAGCACTGAAACTAAAGTCAATGGAGACTCCCCTAGTCCTAAACCAAGTCAAAGTGAGGAAAGAGAAGTACATACCCTGCCTTCCACTGAGGTACCCACAGATGTTACTGAAGAGGCATCAAATGACTCACAACTCTCATCTACAGCATCTGAGAAAGAGCACAAAAGCATTAGTCGAGAACTGAAGTCTCTTATTAAATCGGCAAAAGAATCTAAGATAATCAGTGAGTGCACACAACTCACAAGCAAGACCAGGAAGTCCAGAACCAACCTAGACAGCAGTCTCAATACATCAGTTGAAGCTGAAGTGATTCATGATGAGAGAAGGGACTCCCAAGCTATCGATACAGATAAACCCTCTTTAAAAAGATCAATGAGGTCGCAGAACCCAGAATTCGTGACAAAATGCAAGCAATTCTTAAACTCTGTTACGTCCAAAGGTATGAAAGATTCTGATGAAACTCAATCTGACAGTGAGCTAGAAAACAAACAAAAGCAAAAAGCTGAAACTCGAATAGGACCAGCTAACTCAACAGAAAGCACCCCTAAAAAGAAAAAGGTTGAGGAAACTGGAAGTGTAAGTTCTATTTAAAACTTTTTTTTTTTTTCTTGTTTCTTTGTTCTATTGTTTATACAAAATGGCTGCCAATTATGACAAATGTCTGTTTACAAAGTCACAAAACAATGTTTTTTCCTCAGGTTGAGAAAACAAACTCTAGCAGGCTCCGTTCTGACCCGTATTGCTGGAGATGTCATTGGCAGTTGGAAACTGAGCTTAATGAAAAGCAACCAAACCACCCTCCAATGCACTGCACGGTTTGTGTGAGGTCGTTCCACTCAAAATGTATGACTGTAGTGGAAAGGAAAGTTATTCCGGATAAAAATTGGGTGTGCCCAGACTGTTTGCAGATTCTTCATGCTGAAAGTTCAGAGACTAGGTAATTATTTTAATAGATAAGTACATATTTAACGAATTTTTATCAATTCTACTATATCGTGTAGTTTTGAGCCCGTTTTCTTTATTTTGTAAGTACCTACCTATACAATACATACATTCCATGTTCTCTATAAGTAATATAACATCACAGTATTACATGAAGAATACATTTACAAACTAGGCTCTGCCCGTGACTTTGTGTGTGTGTGTGTGGTGTCAAAATTTAAGAAAGCCTATATTTAGACCATTATCTAATCCAATTTTCATCTAACCCCATTTGTTACATTAAAATCAGTCCATATAATAAGACACAAACTTCTTTTAAAATAATAGAAATTTGTTCTTACTTAGAGGACAACTAAGAGTGGCCAGGAAAAAACTGTTAACATTTTAGACTTGGTTTTGTATGTTTTATTTTATTTTATTTCTTTGGCACACAAAATGTGTACCATACAGTCATACTGTTAGTGCTCATTTAAAACTATATAATTGCACGCTCACGTGGTATCATAACCTATGTCACTCTAGGATACATACTTTCCATCTGTGGAAGAATACCTTAGATTGGTTTTGTAGTGAAGCTACTTGGCGCGTTCTTGCCACTCTATGCGGGGTACAACACCCTTCCACGTAACACGTGACACAGGCACTGAACGTGTTAGGAGCTTGGGGAATAAATATTACTGATACAGCTAAGTACCTATCATGTTTATTCCTTGAATTGATAATTCATGTTTTCAATGGAAAATTTCCTTGATATTGCTGTTTGTATGCTTCTACAAGATGGATGGATTGTGTCAAAGTTGGCATGAGTAAAAAGGGGTGAGTGTGGAGATGATGATAAAGAGGAATAGAAGAAGAATTAGATGAATGAAAGAAGACATTTTGTAGGTAGGTATGGGTACCGTACGATATGCATCTGTTGAGCAATGATATTCAGATGCTGGCCGGATAGGAGGAATATATGAGAAATTAATTTATTTACAGAAACGAACCTACTACGAGTATACATATGTATTTATATTACAAAATACACAATACTAAATATTCGCCAGCTCTTATATCTTACGTCGCTTCGACCAAACGCGTCGACGCCCTGAAAGAATATAGTTTTATTCCATAAAAATGTATGTTAAGAACATGCCATTATTTTCAGATCGCCAGCTATGAAGAAAATATCGCTAGGGATGTTATGTGATCTGCTAAAGTTCGGCTTGGAAAGGATGGAAGCACTCAATGGGGTAATTTTTTTGATCATACCTATATGTATATCTATGTTACTGTGAAATTTCGTTATTTGTAGGGGCATTACATAACATAATACATTGATCTATTTTTTGTATAAAATCGCTGTAACTATGCTATGAACTGTACTTTACCCCATAATTTAATTTGGTTTAGACTTCACTTATTTCATTCCTATTCCTGTTTAATGTGTATCTATCATAGCTCGTATTCTCAATAGCTCAAGTAATTCGTAGTTCTTTTTGAACCGTTTACGTCAGAAAGAGGGTTATATTTCTTGAGTGTATATTCTTACGTAAGTCTGTTGCTGGCTCACGCATCCTAAACAGCTGCACAGATTTTAACATAGAGGTATCCTTGGATTGTTATAGATTGTGGGAGTGAAATAGGCTAGGCATTAAAATAAGAGGTTATGATCTTGCGTTAAAAATCAAAACTGTCGCTTTACTTATTATAAAAAAAATTGAAATGAGTCCAAACAAGTGGAACTTTCCTCTTTTGATCAGATATGAGCCTAGATTATGTAATTGATTAAAATAAAGTGTAAGCATCAATCAGAAAACCACCACCAGGCGAAAACGCATTATTAATTGATATTCATTGTGTAAATAATACAATGAGGCATTATGCTAAGACCCTTAGCAAACGCAACTTTCACCGCGCACCAAACATGCTAGTATCAGCTATACAAGTTATCATATAATCTGTGGCCGGGCGCGGCTCAGTGAAATGACCTTGCTACTTCTACACCTCGCATTATCTACACGGCTGGCCCCTGAACAAGATCTCCCCTCTCCCTCGCACATTCCGATCAAGCGGTCGGAAACAGGCGTCACTCTCTGTCTCGCTCTTTCTAATAATAACTGCGCATGTACGAGCGTGTATGCGTTGTGCATATTTTCTAACCCGCGTCTATTAGTGGGCGGTAGGTTTGAATGGTTTTTTAGTTATGAGGATGTATTTATTCGAACCAAATTCAGTATCTTGGTAGGAAATAATGCTGGACATAAATAATGCTGGAAATTTTTCACACAGCATCAGATAGCCCCAAACTAAGCAAAGCTTGTACTATGGGAACCAGATAACAGGTATTCTACTTATATACTTTTTGTTTGTAAATACATACATATTATACATAGAAACACCCAAACTCGAGATAAATATTTGCAGATCACACAAACATTTATCCCGCGGCGGGGATCGAACCCGCAACCTTCTGCGTCCCAGGCGGGCTTTCACCCACTGCGCCACAGAGGTCGTCAAAATAAAAGTATAATTGACGAAAAATACTGTTGACGAAGTTTTAAGGCAAGCCAGCAAGATAATAAAATGTGACTTTTCTAGCACAAAACCGTTCAATTTTGACTAGCAGAAGCCGTCTCCCATCCATATTATGACTGCACGGAACGTATCTTAATTTCAACGATCTATAAAGAACGATTAAGCAGGCTAACATCTGGCTAAACCGTTGAACCTAATAATATTGTTTTAAATAAATAAATAAAATAAATAATGCTGGACTTTTTACACAGCATCATCTAGCCCCAAAGTAAACAGAGCTTGTGTTATGTGAATAATGTGGTACCTACTTCTATTAGCTTCGTGTTTAATTTTCGACCCCAGAAGGAACATTATCATTACGCCAATGTCACAAGAGGGTTCTTTTATTCAATTAAGAAACGAAAGATATTAAATTTTCGTTTCATGCTTAGAGCCGTGATGGCCTAGTAGAATGAACGCGACTTTCAATCCGAAGGTGGCGAGTTCAAATCTCAGCCGGGTCAAAGGATTTTTTATGAGTATACACACAAGCTCTATAGAGGCCAGTGGAAAATTTTGGGGGAGACCTTTGCCCAGCAGTGGGACACAATAGGTTAACTAAAAAAAATACACAAGCTCAATAAGAAATTATCGCGAGGAAACCAGCTAGTATTCTAATAGGCGGCGATGGGTTTGCAACCTGTCATAATACCAAATATGTATCGAAACGAGGTTCATATTTTATTTTGTCCATTTCAGGTGGAGCCTTTCCTACAACCTGTAGATCGCACAGAATTCCCCGACTATGACAAAATAGTCGTTCACCCAATGGATCTATCTCAAATGCGGCAAAACATTGCTGACGGCCACTACGGCAGTACTGAAGCGTTCATTGCCGACGCGCAATGGATATTACACAACAGTATTCTATTCAACGCATGTGAGCAGACCTTTAGTACGTTACTCTTTATATTATTGATCAATCATTCGCTGGCGCACTGGTAACTCATTCATTATCTAGATTAGTTTATGCACTTCTATTATTTTCTTATATTATTCAGCCGAAAGGCCTTCCTTCCACGTTTCGCGGTTTAACACTGTAACATGCCTGTTCTATAATTTCTACTTACGAAATATTTCATCGTTGCATTATAAGTCATCTTTTAACTAATCCATAACATTAATTCCATGATCCATATTGTCTACCATTTATTTATAAAGCCATGAATTCTTTAGAAAAATCGAAATCCTGAGCGGTATGTTTGGTTTGGCATTCATATGAAAAGTAAGTACTTTAATTTTTTTCATCTAGCCGACGATCCCAATTCTGATCTGTACATTCTGTACTACTCGTACAATCCGTGTTAACTTTTCACACAACGAAATCAACAGAAATATAAGTTTTGTATAGTGTTACTAACACTATAAGATTAAAAAGTAGATTATTTCAATCGAACATTAATATTCATTGTTATCGTTCATGCACAACATTCTTGCCGCTTGTGCGAATTTTTCGTAGAAAAATATATCTTAGAGGAGAATTACATCTGAGCGAAAAGTTAGCGCTTTGCGAACATCGATAATTCTGTTGAAATACGTCGTATTTTATAGATAAAAGTAGCCGATTCGTATAATCCAGAGTATATGCTACCCCCATAAAAAAACATTCAAATCCGTTCAGCGTAAAGTAGCTACAAACATCCATCCATTGAAACTTGCGCATTTATATAGAGTGCCTATGATGAAGACGCTAGTACAGTACGCAAACCGATCTTTAGCTCTCTGAAGTTAGGTGCACTAAACGATTGCGCAGATATGCGCGAGTAGGCGAGATAGGACGATGCAACAATCTAAGCGAGTGAGCGAGGCAGCTTTACAACGCTGTCTTCGTATTTTAAGCGTCATCAAAAATGGGTTATGCGCAGCTACTTCAGAGAGCTAAGATTGGTACTAATCATAAATTGATAAACATTTAAAATGTATCTTTCAATGCCGTTTTCGTAAATTATTATCTATACCTTGTGAGCGAAGCGAGCAGCATTCGCTTGTAGCCAAAGGTACACATACAGTGTGTTTCATAAAAAGTTACGAGTCGAGAAAGGTTTTAAGTTGTAACTGTAATTAGGTAGGGTCTTCTCTACATTACACCGCTTGTATAATAAGTAGCGTAACAGTAATAAACTCGACAGCGCAATCGAAGCTGACGGCGGCGGCTCGCGCGCTTGTCCGCACTTGCCGCTCGGAGATGGCTGAGATCGAGACATGTCCAGAGTGCTACGCGGGCGCACATTCTAGAAACCTCACCTACTTCACCGAAGTCTGCTCTACGCCGCATATCATCCTCTGGGCAAAATTGAAAGGTAATCAACAAAGTCAATCATTTATTCAGTAGGACCTCTACAATCACTTAGAACTTAAAACTAGGTGATTCCTGTTTCTCGTCTTCGTGAACGAATTTAATAGTCCTTTGTACAGGTAATACAGATTTTGAATGCGTGAGGCATGGGACTGGAATGAATGGCGTAAATGTGGGCTACACCCAGCAGTGGTCATTATTTGTTGTGGGTTATGATGTACAACAGATGACTGCGAATTAAGGCGTTATAAAACTAATAAAATGATAGAGTAGCTGAGTTTATCATCTAACAACCACATGCATACTCGAACCCTAAGAATTCGTGTCGTGCAAGTACAAGTTCTCTATAATACTTGTAGTTTCTATTACCATAACACTTTGATCCACACAAATATTAGCAGATAATATCTATAGATAATATAATAGACTAAGGAATATGGTAATCGCACCCATCACCACTTCATGCAACCAAGATCGTCTGAAAATGCCGAGGAGGTATCTGTTCAAGATAGTATGCACAACATAATTACTACACTTATTTACTTCTTCAGGCTTCCCATACTGGCCAGCGAAGGCGGTAGCTGTGAACAACGGTATGGTGGACGTGCGATTCTTCGGCCAGCACGACAAGTCATGGGTGCCTGTGAGAGATTGCTATCTTTACTCCGAGAAGGATCCCAACACTACTAAACATAAGAAGCTGGAGTTGATGCAGTGTCGGCAGGTACGAAGTTTTTTTAACTTCTGCCGGCACTCCCGGAGTGCCACTGATTTTTTTCTATTATAAAAACGCCGTGACTTTGTTGTAATATAAAAACGACCTTAGGTTGATCATCGATGCCTAATGAATGACGACGAAAACAAATTTAAAAATTATTATGTTATTTACTAGCCGCGGTGTAACCCGCATTTCCTCGGAAATACTTCACTTTTCCGGGATCAAAACTAGCCTATGCCTATATCTAGGATTTAAGCTAGCTCCTTAAAAAATATATCCATTTTAGTATAGGATCATTTTCTTGTTTCAGGAAGCCGAAGTACATATACGGAACATTTGCAGAAAGTATGGCAGCTTCGTGTACGCGCCATTTAAAACCACCTTCGATCATACTAAAATGACTGAGCAACTTAAAATGATGGTAAAAGAAACGATTAGGGAGATATTACCAAGAAAGTCTTGTAGCAATGACATTGGCCACCATAAAAAAATACTGGACAAATATATTTAGTAGAACTTGATGCAATATCCATTTCGGTTCTTTTAGTATAATGAGCACAGAATACCTCAGTTTTTTTCTATTCTTATGTTATTTTAGATACCTTCATTTGATGGTGAAATAAAGGCGTCAACAGACAAGAAAGCGTCGCCCGTGGTAAAGGATAGCAGAAGATCTACCTCCAAGAGTTCCAAAAGATCTTCCAATGATGGGTAAGCTTGGGTTTTTCAAATGCCCACCACAATATTAGTAACCGACCGGGACAGTGATAACATAAACATAAACATAAACATTTTATTGCTCAACTTAAATGTAGGTACAAGTACATCGATAGTTTAAACTTATAAGTTGCTACAAGTCATTGACATGACAATAGGCAATCAATGCACTATGAAATAAGGAACCTACCTCCCGTGCTAGTTAGAAACTGTGTTACGGCGAGGTAGGCCCTCCCTCCCTTAATAACAGCAGTGTCATGTGTCACAGGAGCTATTGAATCCCGAGCGCATCAAAGGATTCTAGAGTTAATTCTTGAGGGTAGCGAGTGAAGAGTTATTTCCCGAGCGAAATGAGGGAGTTGTGATTAAAATCCTACTCTTACAAAGAATTCTATAGATTTATGTAGAACTTCTGACAGACTTTTATGTATGAATACAGATGATATTATTTTCGCAGCTATATTAGCGAATGTGATGAGGCCTCTACAAAATCATCGGAATCTGCGAAAAAGATGGATGAAGTTGAAACTGTCCTTATAAAAGAAGATCCTAAAGAAAACCCTAAGCAGGAAGCTGATACCAGTGTTAGTGAGGCGTGAGTACCTAATTCATATAACTGCTTTTTCCGTCTACTTTTTCAAGGTTGAAAATGTGCTGTTTCAACAGAAGAGTCATTTGTGCCAGTGCAATTATGCTAGTTTATAGCTTATAGAACTTTGTAATTTCTTATACATGTCCATTCATGAAGCTTGAAAGCCCTTTTGTAGTTTAAATGTAAATAATTACTTTTTTACAGAGACAAAACAATGGAAGTCGATGTCTCCAAAACATCAGAAGCTGAAACACCTTCTAGAAAGCGACGTCGTTCCACTTTCCCTGAACCCGTGCTGGTCGCGGAGAGCACAGCGCAGAAGAAGAAGAAGGTAGAAGATAAACTAGATGAGAAGAAACAGAAAGAGAATTCTCCAGAACCTAGTACCAGCAAAGATGATAAGAGTGAACTCATCAAAAACGCAGAGGCCGAAATTGAAGAGATTATCAAAAAAGCAGAAAAGTCTAAAGAACCGACTAAAGACGCGGCAAAGGCAGAAGATAAAGTGGAAAAGTTAAAAGAACAGGAAGTGCTTAGAGTAACTCCTATCAAATTAGTCGCGTTACCCAGGGCTAATAAACAGACTCCTAAAATATTCACTACAGCTAAAGTTACTACTAAGTCCAGTCCTAGTACTCCTACCACGCCAAATACGCCGAGTAATACAGAGGAAGAAAAGTCTTTGAACACGTCATCCTCATCCTCAAAACGATCTAAAATATCAAAAGCAGACAGATTTATTATAACTGAACTAAAAGACTTGAAAGAACAAAAAGGAAGAAGTTCGCGCAGAAATTCAAGAAATAACAAATCACTAACATCCACTCCTAAACACGAGAAGACTGATAAAAGTAATGATAAAAAATCTGATAGTGGAAGCGATGCTTCCACTAGCAAAGAAAAATCTAAAAAGAAAGATGAACTTGATAGATCGCTTCTAAAGAAAGACACAGAAAATTCCAAATCTATGAAAGATGAAAAAGATCCGAAGAAGAAAACAGATGACGATATAAGTCTCGCCGTTATCGCCCGAGGCAATAAAAATTCTGGACTACCCACAATCAGTAACATAGTAAGTCTATCGACATCAGCCGAGAAAACAAATACCACGACAAAAACCACAACAAAAAATATAGCAGCTAAATCAATAGAGATAACTATAGAAGCAAATTCCGATTCAAGTATATTCACACCGACCAGTTCAGGTAACGTTGGGAATATGAAGGAGGCTGTATCGAAACTACAAAAGCTGCGTAATGAAACTACGCCAGATTCCTTCGTCGGCCGAGTCGGTGTGAAAGCATTCGCGCGTATGACGTCACCCGATATCAACGACGACGTTCAAGTAGAAGTGAAAACTGAGCCTATCGATTTAGACGAAGACGAAGACAGGCAAATGGAGAAAATGGATCTTATGAACGCGTGTAAACTGCAACCGGTTAATCAGACGCAAAGCTTACGTGATGTGAGGATAAACAAAGTTGTGATAACACCATCTGTAGTGGTGAAGAGGCCTAATACAAAAGTGGTGGAACCTCGTCCGCGTGCGAAGAAAACCTTCCCGCAACCGAAGCGTCCGGATGGCGCGTCGGAATTGAACGGAAAGAATTCTATGGTGTATATTCCGATACAGCCGCCAATGACTCAACCGCCGACGAAGACTGTGAAGCCAGGATCTCACGGTGTTCCTATGTCAACTAGTGTTACAGCGGGGCTTAGGCCGTGCGCGCCTGTTATATCCGGTAAGAACATTTTGATAAAAAAAATATCTTCTTCCAAGAGCATATAAAATTAAAGTCCAAAGAAGCCATTTTAACGCTAGTTAGGAAAATAAGACCTCAAATTTCATCAGAATTTGCGTCAACATCAGCCTTGATTAAGATTTTATTGTATATCTTAGTCTTATCATATTTTGCTCTGCTCAGTTCTCTCAGTAAGGTTTCAATTTCCAAATGCCAGTAAAGTGAAAAATATCGCTCTTATGGTTTTGGCCATCGCCAAATAGGACTAACCTGCAGATATTCGTAGCTTCAAGTAATCCTAAAGCGGAAACAAACAATGTTTTCTTTCACTTTCCTAGTAACAATATTTACCAGAACAGATCAACACTTTATTCAGTAAAACAAACCCTGAACATGACTTAAAAAACATCTTTTCCTTGCATTGTCAAAAGAATCGACAACGCAAGTTACTACAGCATTGTTCCTTTATTACAGCCAACAACAGCGTAGTAAACACAGTGACCACTCCACTCCGGCCGACCACGTCACTCTCCAGTCCATCTCATATAATCGTCACGTCAACCGTGAATCAATCACCCACCACATTGTCATCGTCTTCTATCAGCCAAATGCCGACAGTCGGACCGACAACTGTACACACCGTTCCTTTGATGACATCAGTGAATGGACAGTGGATGTTTAGTTTACAACCGGTTATGTCCGTCGGCGGTGTTGATGTAAGTACATAAACCCTTAGATCCTTCATCCTGCTACGAAAAAAACCTCGTCACATGTAGCAAAAAAAATATTTTCAAACAGCTAAAGTTCGTTCGTTAGGAGGCCACAGACGGAAAGATACACAAACATACAGACAAACATAAAGTATGTCACTACTTTATGTCAAAGGGTGTATTTTCTCGCCCCAAAACTAGATTTTCTTAATTTTTGTCTAGTGTCTGAGAAATGAGACTGTTTCACCTCATTGCCAATTCAATTTCGAAAGTGACCTATATTTTCAAATCTCTTCTCACAAGCCCGGCTAGCTCAGTCGGTAGAGCATGAGACTCTTAATCTCAGGGTCGTGGGTTCGAGCCCCACGTTGGGCGGTTTACTTTTTGCACTGGGAACACTTTTAGATATGTACCACAGGCCTAAAGTAAATTTTAAAGGTTTTTACTTGATTAGAGTTTATCGGCTTATAAGTAAATTTTAAAGGTTTTTTTCTCGGCTAAAGTTTATCGACTCTAAGATTGGTCACGGATGTCACGACACGCCGAAACTAAGATGTAGCTTTTTTTTACATTACCTACTATTAGGATCTTCCAAGAAAAGTAACTCTGTCTGTCTGTCTGTTACCTTTTCACGCCCAAACCGCTAACAGATTAGGCTGAAAAGTGGCATAGATAAAGGTATCCCAGGTAAAGACATAGGCTAGATAGAAAATACTTTATTGCACACCACATAAAAAAGTAAAACAAAACATACAAAAAACTTAACTATGATATACAATCGGCTGTCTTATCGCTAAAAAGCGATCTCTACCAGGCTACTTTTTATCCCTAAAAAATGCCGAGGGATCACACCGCGGGAGCGCAGCTTGGGTGTAACATCAGGAACATTTAGAACGGTCAGTATGGGAAAGTCTATATGGGAATACCTGAAAGCTTGTATGTTGGGATAGTGTTAGCCATTTTTACTCGTAGCAAATAGATATTTCTAAAACACTAATTTCAGGCCACATCATCGCCCCCTATGGTGAACGGTATCACAGATAGGCATGGAACCACACTGGTGCCGATAAGTTCATCGAACTCGGCTGCCAACTCGGCGTTGCCGCTGACGCCCGTCGCGAATCGCATCCAATTAACGCAGAGCTCGCAGGCTTCACCGGCCCTAAATGATAGCAATGGAACTCCTTTGGAGGTATGTTCTAGTATTACAGTTGTTCTAACTCATTGTTCTGAAATGTGCGTTTCTATGTGTGTGTAAGCTTGGGAACGCTCCATAGACCAATGAGCGCTTAGTATCGCTTACGCACACAGTAACAAATCTACACACAATTAAGTCCAACGCACCTTCGTAAGATAGAACAAGTATAACACGTATTAAGTCAGGTTGCTATATTCAACTTACGAATGGCTACAATCATTATTAAATCAATTTTTATTGACACAAAATCACGCCTTATACCCACAGACTTTCACTTGCTGCAATGTTGACTTCAATCTTTCGCCTCATTCACTCTTATTAAATCCTTCGGCATTAATTTCAATGTTTTATTGTATTTTAGATGCCGCGACTACTACAGCGGCCACTGATGAGTCCATTCGACGCAAACACACCGATTGGCAACCTACCACCGCCCTCTACGGCTGGCCCGCTTACTGCCAAACTTAACCAGAATGCTGTGAAGGTAATAATAGATTCATATACACGTTGTTTCTGTGTGCCTAAGCACGGGAACGCTCCATTGACGAATGAGCGCTCAGTATCTCTTACGCTCCCAGAAACAAATCTACACACACAATTGAGATCAACCCGCTGCGTGAGATAGAATAACAATGTGTGAATATATTTAAACGTGAACAGGTTCACTAATGTATCCCCAAGGTGCGGTAGACATTCTCTCAGATCTCTTTATGTTACTTATTCCAGATCCTTTGAAGATGTCTAGGGGCGTAGTCAGAGGCATGTTCCAAACACATATTAGATACATGCCCACGTTTACTTGTAGCTTATAACAACCACGAGTACATGATATTCCAAGTGTGGGGTCAGGATTATGTATGTGACAGTTATATTTTTACAAAATTGAAGAAAAATGCAATGCTATATTCATTTTCAGTTGACAGATTTCTTCCGCACACTCCTAGAGGATTCAATAGAGAAGTTGGATGAGCCGTTGGTGCAAGTAACCGCGCTCAAACTTCAGCTAGAACAGGCGCGGTGGCGTCACCAACAGAACATAGATGAACTCAAACATAATAATGGTGATTATTTTAACCACATAGAATGGGTGTTGTACGTGTGACGTGTCTGCGTGTGTTTGTGTATGTCTTTATATCAGAACTGTAGCTCCTAAACGTATGAATCGATTTGTTTTGTTTTGTTTTTTGTTTGAAAGGTGAGTTCGTCGAGAAAGTTCTTATATCATTTACTAAACTGTTACCCGGGCGGGACTACCGCGACACAAGCTTTGCTCAGTGCGGAGTTCTGGGCAAATTTTTATTAAATAAATTATCTTATCTTATTTATCATTTCATTCGTTCGAAAATCATTTTTCTACTAAGTGGTGGGTTTGTTTTGTATGAGTATCTGCGGGTTTGTATATTCAGTAAATGCCATGATCAGCTCCAAAGAACTGGAGTTGATAAAACCCCCCGATATTCTAATTTTTTTACTTTTTTTGATACCTAAAGCAAGCACATAAGCACATAAGTATAATTTTGTGGTAATAGGTTTTAAAAACTTGTCAAAAATGATCTAATATGGTGTGATTAATTCCAAGGTATACAACTTGTTTGTTGGTTTGAACTTAAAGAATTGTTTTTTTGCAGAACTCACCCTAGCGGAGATGCGGCAATCGTTCGAGAAAGAGAAGACGAGGATAGTGAGTGAGACAAGACGAGCCGCGCAGGTCGAGCTCGAGGCAGCTGTCAAACTTACCAAGAGCAAGCAATGGTATGTACAGTATGCCGATCTTTGTCTGTCTGAAGTTGGTGCACTAAGCGATTGCGCAGGTTTGCACGAGTAGGCGAGATAGCTCGATGCATTGAAAAAGAGTGTTCTATAAAACACCACCTGTCTTACTACAAAAAAGTTAAGCGTCTGTTGAAACCAATGTAGTTTTTTAGTGCTCACGTTTTATATTTTTTGTTGTAAGACGATACATATCGATAAAAACGTTGAACATGACTGGCTTTGACATATTATGGTTTATGTTAGTCTATGTATCTTTGTCAATTGTGTTAGTAGTTGTAGTAAACTTAGACGTTTAAGTTATCAATCAACTCGTATCAATATCGTCAAAATGCAGATTTTCTATTTATAGATTTATTTTCTCTATGAAAATGTATGTGATTCCAGGTGTTCAAACTGCCACCAAGAAGCGCAGTTCTATTGTTGTTGGAACACGTCGTACTGCGACTACAATTGTCAACGGGCGCATTGGAATACACACTTCAGTCATTGTACACAGGAGAAGGCATTCGTAAGTACCAAAGCTTTTTTTTGTTAACTTATTGTGTCTCACTGCTGGGAAAAGCTTAAAATAGTTAAACATACTAACATGCATACTGACGGCATTTCGTTCGACCCTGCTATTCTTCATTGACACTAAAGTAGTGCTCTTGTCTCTTTCTTTCGCGTATATTGCCAAACTCAAACGCATTGTCACTTTCACTCGCACATGTGATCTGTTATTTTAGTAATCTTAAAATAAGACTAGGAAACTAGCAACTAAAATAAACAAGGGTTGTTAACTTCACGAACGCCTATACTAATCGGGTATAGGCGTTCGTGAAGTTAACAACTTAGTATGAAAAGCGCTGTACACAAATTAGTATGAAAAAGCGCGTATTCGAACCGGCTAAGTACATGAATACCTTGACTGTTTTAAACAAGCTACACATTTTTATATCGTGGATGAATTGTTTTGTCTGTGAATGTACTCAAATTAACACCTGCGTTATTTCATGCGAGTTGAAGAGGTAATGGTAATATTTAAAATCAACTTCGTCCCATAACAAGAAAGCGCTTTTAGGAGTGCTTACTTCAGTATTGTGTTTATTTCCATTAAATCGATCGGTTGTATGCTTGTTTGTTTACTTACACGCAGCGGCAAATTTTGCAACAAAATAGGATGGAGCAATTGGGCGGAGTTCAAGCCGACAGGAATGTCAATCGGGATGTCGTTACAACTCACCTCATTGGCCAGGATGGGGTGAGGAGGCAGGGTGAAGCTACATAACGTGTGATTCAGCATTGTGATCTTAATATTAACCTGTGACGAAGCTTAAACTCAAATGTCTTAGATTCTCTGAAATTGGATATCTTGGATGTAGATAAATTTAACGCGTGTGTATAACTTTGGCATAACGGGCGTCCATAATGACTATTTTTTATCAGGCGGGTAGTTTACTCTTCAATCATCGTTTGAATCATGCTGAAGTCCTGCGATATGTAGCTTTTTCCATAGTTATTTAACAGCCGATAAATCTCGGCATTCGTGAAATTAGTTCGATTATTATGAAAAGATACCACGGCTAAATTCTTAATTCTTAATTCTTTATTGTACAAATAGACACACACAAGATAATAACATAAAAAAGGACATGTACAAAGGCGAGCTTAACCCTACAAAGAGTTTTCTTCCAGCAAACCTTTGAGGCTAGAGAGAAGTGCAAAATAGATAGTGGGTACATGTACAAAGAGAATGAAAGAAACAAATATTATAGGGATGGGCCGAAGTTCGTTTCACATTCGGTTAAACCGAACTTCGGCAGCTTGAACCGAAGTTCGGCATTCGGCCGAAATTCGGTTCAAACTGCCGAAGTTCGGTACTAAAAAATATAGTAATCGAAAGTACGTGAGTGCCGTGGAACACTCGGTTGGAACGAAGCAAAGAGTACTTTTCTATACTGACAATTTCAAATTCAAATTAAACTCACTTCCGTACTAACAATGTAACAATCTATGGACTGTTCGCGGCTGCGCACTTCGCACTGTGACGATTTTATGACGTGGTGGTCATGACAGTAAAATGGAACGAAATTTTTCTTCCAGCCTGTTTTTTTTCGATACGTCCGTAAAGTGACTTTGTTCCAATAACACAACTACTTGACTAAAATAATAAAACTAAACCAGTGACGCTCTACCAACTGAGCAAATGTGCAATCGACGTGATGGTTGAAACTTCGTAGGAGTACATTAAGTGCATTAAATATAAGTACTCCTACAAAGTTTCAACCATTATACAGGGTGTAAAAAGACTACTACCGAAAACTGAGGGGTTGCAATCAGACCATGATTCTAAACATATTTAGCGAAAAAAAAACGCAAAAAAAAAAAATGAATTTGCTGCTTCATTTTACGTTATTTTCCGATTATTTACTACTAGTACAACATAGTAAGACCATACCTACCTAATAATTTCATTTATAAAAGAAAAAAACAATTAAAAATCAAAATCTTGCAATCTACGTAAAATAACGCGACTAGTACGAGCGCGCGAGCAGCTGAGCGAGGTCAGCGCACGCGCGCGCGGCCGACGACCGCCGCGGCCGGCCGGGCATCGCACCCGCCCCGCTCTCGCGTCGCCTGTCTACTGCACCTATGCAGTTCCACCAGTGCTATAAACAAAATCTTAGTTACGTAAACTAGAAAAATTAAACATAAGTAGGTACCTAACTTGGCTTTATTTCAGCTATTATTAGTTACATAAATAAAATGTTTCACTATTGAGTTCATAAAATCGTAAGTAAGGAAAACTTGAACGAAGTTTCAGTAACGGTTATAAACAAAAAATAATAGTACAAAAAAAATTAAAATTTAAAAAAGTTATTCTCCGACTCTAGGATTTGAACACTGGGCTCATGCACTCAAATCCTAGACTGTTCTAGCTCGGCTATCATGAGTTTACTGAGTGCAGCGAAATTAAGCTTCATTTCAAAAAAAAATTACTGAAATTCGATTGAACGCTGCACGTGTCGGCGGCAGAGTCAAAGGGTTCTATCAAAATCTTCTAACTTGATTGAAATAAGGTTCAGATTTCTATTTCGCTGAATCCTTTGTAAAAGCCGGTCGGTATAAAGCTGCGTCTACAGTGTTTGCGAATTTTATGCTTGACGAAGAATTCGTCTAAGACCGAGTTCTCGAAGATAAGATAAGATAAGTTTTTATTGTAAACTGTTGGATTTAACAAAGATGGTAGGTTTGTTAACAAATAAAATGTACAAACAGTTTGCCCTTTTCGGACGTACAATATTAACATTAATAGTATGTTAGTACTAAGAAACTAAAAAACGAAGTGTTTGACCAGCACTTTATCTTTAACCTCGATTGGGATACACATTCATTATGTCAAAGTTTATACTAACAGCAGCACTAGATCAACTGTTCACTACATAAACAAATAATAAGTAAGTAAGTACCTGCCTAAGTAAACAAATAATAAGATTAATGGTTGATAAGATTATCAGTTTATTCTATCAAATATCACTAGGTACAACAATGTAGTGAATGATCAGTGAATAAATCCATCAGTTTTCAACTCTTGAGTAGTGTGAAACATGCCTTGCTAGGCATTTTTCAGTTGACTCTTTGGCGGCTTTTGTCAAAGATATTAAGAAATTGTCTTCTAATACTATTGAAATAAGGTTCCAATTTCTATTTCGCTACATTTTCTTTCTAATTTCTCGACTCGTTTTGTTTGATTTTATTATTTATTAATTAGTTGAAGTTCAATATTCGTACGTATTGGACGCTCGCGCAGCGCATACAAATTGCATTACCGGTACTACTGTCGCGAATGAGTTTTATGGTTTTATTAGAGGATAATTTAGTACCTACTTAGGTAGTTAATTATCGTATCTACCTACCTAGTAGGTACCTGCCTACATTTGTTAAGAAGAGAACAGTGAGTGTCTGTTTAGTGCGAGTGTGTTCGGTCAAAAGTGCTTGTTGTGATCGTGTGTGAAAATGCGTTGTGTTATGGGCCTAGCGCGTAATGCGATGGGCCCACAAAATAGGTAGGGTTGATCGATAGTTAAGTTACCCGAACCAACACTGATCTGGAGGCTCTGATCTGCAAGTAGAAGAGCAGGTCTTGATTCTTTTTGGGAGAAACGCTTGGGTACCTACAGGCAGGCAGGCTCAGCTGTGCTTGTTGAGCAGATGCTCAGTTTGAGGTTACAGTGGAATTAGGTAAGTCTTAGTACCTACTTACCTCACAATAATCAAATTTCTACGCTACGCACATAGTAGGTAGGCACTGCCGAAGTTATCGCGTGGGGTTCGGAATGCGTAGCGTACATTGCTGGCTGACGAAATAAATGAAAATCTTCAAACGCTGTTTTCTCGGAAAATATTTATTTTTTCGGAAAATCCTTTTGGATTTGGTTGTGTGTTGGGATGCTGTACCTACCCCTTTCGGCTTCGGTAGACGTCTTTTTACACCCTGTATAAACAGCTTTTCATTGTGTATGATAACTCAATGATCCCTAAGTGTGAGAAAATAACAGAACACTATAAAACTAGTGATTCTGTGAGAACAGAAGACCTCCCATCCAAAAAAAGACCGAATTTAATTTGTATCTCAGGTGCTTGAATTTTTAAAAAGTTAAGGTAGACTTTTTTGACGATTAAGTACGTTTTAGTTTTCTCAATAAATTACGAGCGTTCCCTTGGTCCTAATAGGTAGAATCTGGTGTCCACTGGTTCGCCTCTTGAAAGCGGAGAGGACTGTGTAGCTCCCCGTTTCCCTCCTATTTCACCCCAGTCAAACATCACGATTGACAAAAGTAAATATAAATCTTACTATACTACTTACGGAACTTATGTTCAAAGAAGAACGGCAAGATCGGACCTCAAATTTTCCACAGATAAAAAATATACCAAGTTCAGTACATTTTAGGGGTAAATAAATAGTTATTATTATTTTTCGGCTTCATAATAAGAAATTACGAATTGCATACAGTAAGTGGCTTCGTAAGCAAGAAATCGGCTTTAGATCAATTCTGGAAACGATAATTTTTTGAGCCAGGCAGGTCACAGCTTGTATGGAGACGACCGACGTTCTTTACATCAAAATCGGCTGAAAAATGCGACCTGAATGACAGACAAAAGCATTTTTTTGGCCAATCTCGAAACTTAGACGCTTCGCTCACTTGATCAACTAAAGTCACACGCACAGTTAACACTATAAAACGTTAAATCGGACGGTTTTACAGTGTTAACCATGTTAACGATTTATGCCAATTAAAATAGTGAAATACGTCGTAGGTACGTACACGTACCTTCTGAACAGTCGTAGAATTTAAAATAAGTAGTTGTAACGACAACCCAATCATCCATATTTGTCACACAGCGAAAAGCAGTATAAGCACCACACTCCATCTACTCTAGAAAACTTCAACGATCGCGTAAACAAGATTTCACGTATTTCTTTCGAGAAAATACAATGAAACTAGGTACCTACCGAACTTCGGCCGAAGTTCGGCCGAACTTTTCATTTACACCGAATGTTCGGCCGAAGTTCGTATTCGGTTAAAACCACATTCGGCCCATCACTAAAATATTATTAAAAAAAATATTTTATTAATTATTATTATTATTATTAAAAATATTATTAAATTCACGAATGCCTTTCGTTGGCTGTAAACTAAATGAAGGCCTAACTCCTTTTTTTGCTTACTGCCGCGTCGTAATGGTATTGTAATAATTCGTCTCTTATTTACTACGAAACCTAATAAAACTGCAGTACATACATGTACACAATTAACTAAACAATATGGAGTTATTTCAATGAAACAATAAATACAAAATCAACATTTTTAAAAATAATTAAATATTAATATAAGTTACAAATCTGCATTTATAGTGGACTTCATATTTATTTCTTTACAAGCAGCCGTCTTCTACAGATTGTACGGAGAGCTTGCACGAACAGGTAAAGAGGCAAATAGCTCTGTTCAAATTGGATGCCATGCTTTCTTTCACATGCAAAATGGTCGTATTTGACCGATGTAAATCAATTTTCATTTATTTTTGCATAATAAAATAATCTATTAGTGGTAACTGTGTTAGCACTTCCGACATTTAATCCGAAATTCGCTGGGTTCGGATACCGTTAACAGGAGCTATAAACTTAATTTCTTCAGGCAAAGCATGAGAAATAAATATCATCCACAGCTATTACTTCACTCACTGCTAGGTATAGGCCTCCCTAAGCTTGTGCTATCCACTACAATCCTGCGCTAATCTGACTCAATGATAGCCCACGATATGAAAAATATCGTGTATAAGATTATCTGTGCTGTGGCCATAACTATAAAATATGTATATAAAAAATATAAATCATAAACGTTTGCTTAAAAAAAGATATGTTGTAAATATTATAATCGCACACGTTTCATTTCATGCAGCCATTACCATTATCGCACTACAGAGCCCCAGAAATGCGGTCTCGAGGACAGGTAATACGTATTTTATTTATTTAAATGAAAATAGCGCTTATTTAGTACGAGTGTACATACATAACATAGGTAGGTATATTTTTTTAGATTTATTTTTTGTGAAGAGCCGTTAGACTTTTAAGTTTTCATTATAAGTGTAGTTTTTATAGCAAGATGTTTATTTTTACATGCAGCAAACCAACAAAACGATAATAGAATTGGGAGAACAGCGTCCGCGAGAACAGGTTAGTTGTGATTGAATAATCCAGCTCATTCATTAGAATTGTATCCTTCATATAAAATGAACATTATTGTGTTTACATGCAGCAACAACAAAATAATAACAAAACAATAATTGAGCTTGGAGAACAACGCTCACGGGATCAGGGAAATAAACAAGTACGTTAAAAAAAACTTTTATTAATATCTAGTGTAGAAGACGACGTCTTGCCCAAATTTCGAGTTCCATACAAAAAATCAACAATAAAAATGATATACTTACTTAAAACCAATTTTCAGTGTATAACTTTTATACTTTTCATCAGTCATTACATTTTTACCTTATCAGTCTCTGATGTACTCTATGTTTACATGCAGCCCGCATCGACACACAAAACCATTATAGAACTTGGGGATCAACGGCCGTGGGACCAGGTACATAATTACTTAGTATGACAATTAGGAAGGTATATTGCTCAATCAAACGGAGTATAGGACATGATATCAATAATTAGTTGAAATTGCAATTGTTGTGACTCTTCTCAAAGCGACATAAGAAATAAGCAAAAAATATTGTTCAAACTGTGTTACAAAGATTTATCTAATTAGGTATCAAGTATCAACAGTTTACCCATCCTGGGCGTTTGTTGCGTGCTTAAATGCATTGAACGCATATTTCTTCGTAATTTATCTTATAGTAGTATTTTTGTCTGGAATATTAAAATACTTACTTATTTATATTTTTGACCACTTCTCTCTTATACGGCAATAGGCGGCCGAAAGATCGAACTCAATTAAATTCTATACTTACTTTTCCAAATAAAAACGGCTGTTTTTTTGTTTATGCAGCAACCCGTACTAAGTCAATCTGGAAACAAAACTACCATTGAACTCGGCGAACGGCCTCGAGACCAGGTACAATAGAAGATCAATGTTAGTTATTGCTGACAATTCTACGTCAGATTGTTGTCTTATTTACATTCAAACATTATGTTGTTACATGCAGCCCTTATTGTCAGCAACACACAAAAATATGCCAGAAATAGCTGATCAACGTCCTAGGGTACAGGTAAATTCATAGTTCACACAAGTAGATACACAGTGTAATCTCTAGCTATAAAATCTAAATGATGGTTGGCATAATAATAGTCTTAGGACTTTTTCTACAACATTATGTTGTGTTCATGCAGCAACGAGAGGATAATGCGCAGATACAATTAGACAAGGTAAAATAGGTTATAGATACATACATACATAAAATCACGCATCTTTTCCGAAGGAGTAAGCAGAGACCACGGATCTCCACTAGATATATATCATTTTTATACCAGCATCTATATTTTAAGACATGGTTTCGTTATCAAACCTATGAGACTATCCTCAGCATAGCATTGAGAGAAGATTGTCTACCTAGACAACCAACACAGAGATATCTATTGCAACTAAATGAGGCTCAACAGTTTCATCAGAGATTGTTTCAGTCTTTTGAAGAAAGTGCAGCAGGCACCCTTTGATAATTTTCAATGAGTATTCTTACTGTAGGTACTAGGCAATATCAAGGCAGTATTTAGTAGACGTAAGTAGTAACTATTGTACTTATTTTACAAGCTGCAAGCAATTCTAAAAAACGCTAAGCAACGTGAAGAGCGCCGACAGGTAAGACGAATTAGTTTTAAATTTTTCGCGTAACTTAAATCAAATCAACCACCGAGGCTTGCTTTTTTCTATATATTTTGCACAGTTAGGTGCATAGATATTAGCATTTTATTATGTAGTCATTGTTAGATGTTATGACTTAGAAGTGTAGATGATCTTATGAATATCTTATAATTTGTCAAAAGAGAGTGGGCCCTATAGTGCAACATAGTAGTGGATATGATTTCATGCAGCAAAATGCTACTACAAAAAAGCCATTGAATTGTAGGATGTAAATTCAGAGAAATTAACGTGGTTCCATTTTGTTACAGAAGGACGCGTCGGAATCGAGACTTCAGCAAGGCGATAACCCCCCAGTGAGTGGTTTAGTCAGTAGTTTTACAGTTTTGTCTAATATACAGATTCTTTTGTATCGTCACTTAGGAAAACACTACCGGCCTTACTAATAATCGTGGTATAAAGTTATTCCTGAGTGTAAACTGTCAAAATGTATGGTTATTTTTAGTTTATTCCGAGGAATAACTTTACACCACGTTTATTAGTATGGGCCTACAATTTACAGATACTAGATGATTTATACAGCGTCAAGAGCCAGGAAGCAACTTATGCCTACACTTTACGGGACACTATGGTGCCTAGGAATTGTTTGTGCCTAGGCTTCCTAGCACCTAAACCATCCTCTCAGCTTAATCGGCCTTGTCCACACGAAAGACAACGCCAATTCGTGTGGAGCTAAGATGCGAGCTTCCTCAAGTTGTTTACCTTCACCGTTGAATTCGTGTAAAAGCAGTATAAAAATTTTACGAAACGCAAAATTCGTTGATGTATGGCTGGAATTCGAACCCACGACCTTCGGATTAAAAGTCGAGGGTACATCCCACTCAACAAGCGTAGATATTTACCATGTTGCGTCAACTGGCGTTGCAGAAAAGTGTTCCGTCGCAGACGCCGTGCCTCACCACGATCGGCGGCAAGCCGGCTCCGATGAGAGTCTTCACCGACTCCAGCGGCACACAGAAGACTTCTATCATAGGTATATAAAATATGATTACCAAAAATTGTGTACAGTACGGCATTCGTTATTTCGACGTGAAGTAGATGATTTTGTGTGATAAAGCGTCAAATTCTTGTGTCAATGTATGTTTTAAATACATAAGTTCATTTCACACAGCGCCTTCTCACTCTTATCTAAGCTCAGCTTCTAATGGGGATGAAATAACTGATAGAATGAAACGCGAAACGGCATACCTACTATTTATTCATATTAGTTAGGTTAATCCATATTAGGCCGATTTAGGCTCCGTTTATTTCATTCAACATTTAATATTCTTTTCAAAATGTTTCCAAACAAATATGCGTAGCTAGTTGTTTCAAATGTTGGAGACTATTTTGTTCAAGGTTCTTTTTATTTTACTCACGTAAACCCTTTACTTGCTCGTATTTATTACCTGTTCGAAAATATCCTAATTCACTCTCCACACTCATCTCATTTTATGCGCGTGCGCTTCTGCCTTGGTTTTATTTTGAGTATTCTTTAATATATTGTTTCAATTCAAATATTTTATCATTATAATTTCAGTTTGATTAAAACTTCGGCATAAATATTTGATTGAAAACGTTGCAGTAAGCATGATCGAGGACACGAGCGGCAATCAGACGTTAAAGTGCCTCGGGACGTACAAGGCACCGGCGCAGGCGCAGCCGTCCACGCAGATATCACCACTCCTCATCAATAAACAAGTAATCTCATCTCATACCACGAAATATACCCGAAAAAAATTAAGAGGCTATGGAATATTTATAAAAAATACAGAAACGAATCACAAATTAACAACAAAATACAATGTATCATTCGCACGTACGTATTGCGTTGTTTATGGCCTTGCCTAATTAGAAAACGTCATGCATGCGGTTGTCCGGGTAATAATAACACCGCAATACCTCATTATTCATTGATCATATGATAGAGAAGTCAAGTCAAGATCCTCAAGTTCCAGAATCCTAAATATCTCAAGATATAACGCTGTAACAAAACAATCATTTTATAATTTAATTCCAGACAAACGATGACAGCGTCGCGAAGAAGGCAGTAACATCGGGCGGCTACCTCATAGTTGGCGCGTCGGGTAATACCACTTCTGTCATTACCCCCGCGGCGGCGCGTAGATCACACGTCCAATACTTCTCGTGAGGGCAGGCGCGGCCTAATCCGGGCCCAGAGCCTATCGTGCTCGAATAAAAACTCTCCTAGTTATAAAACTCATCGACTCACGTTATGTGGATAAACAAGAACTGCCTATTGTGCTTGTCTAAAAACTCTCCTAGTTATAACAAAACTCATCGACTAAGTCTAGCACAAAAAAAAAAGATTTTCTAAGCTCTCAATTCGCGCCAAACCATAGAGCACGGTTTCCGTGACTTGTGAATTTAGTGATAAACTTGAGGTTATGGTGAATGAATATATTGATTGCCCGGGCAATATTTTTCGTGAGGGCATGCGCGGTCTATAGCCTACATTCATCGAATAATGAACTAGCTTAGTTTGAGAAGTTATTGATAGACCGAAGAATGCATTGGTCAGTTTCAAGACAACTTTGATACAACATTCGTCCAATAATACTTGTGAGGGCATGCGCGGCCAAAGCCCTCAGCTGCAATAAGCTAGACTGTCTTTGAAAAACTAAACTTTTTTATTATTAAACTTGGTGTATAATAAGATTGTGTTAAACTTGAGGTATTTTGTGGTAACACTGCTATGTATCTAACTAGCTTGGCAATACGTCTGTAAAATATTTCATGAGGGCATGATCTGCCCGCAGTGATCATTGACTAGACTGTGAATTATTATTTAGTTATAAATGTGTGGATGCTGTAAACGGTGAACATATTGTCTACAAAAATGTGTCCAAATGAGCTAGTATTTTTGGATAAAAATATTTAAAACATCTAAACAGCCTAAATAGTCTGGATAGACTATTTAGGCTGTTTAAATGTTTTAAATATTGGTTGATTATAATAATAGCAATAAAACTGAGATTTAGAATAATAAATCACAAGCAATAATCACCTTATTCTTTGAAGTCGTCGAAATCATCTTCTGTACCTACCCCATTAAGCGCGCGCCCGTACAACACATACGGGTGTGTTTTCAGCAGTCAAAGTGGCATGCATCATCGAAAACTGTAGATTGTCTGTGGTTTATCTCTGTAATGTTTAGGTATTCTAAAGTGCAGTAGGTAAAATTATTTTTATGTAGGCGTTTCTCTAAAAATACCTTACAAATATTATGCTCAAAAAGCACTAATTACTGTAAAAACCTTACCATACGTATAAATTCGTATATATTTTGTATAAATTCATACAAAAATGTAGAATTAAGACTGTTAATACTTTTATGTTATTAGGAAAACATTAATTTTAGTTACTGGTAACAGATTATGATGCTAAATTGATTATGAAATGAAATGAGTCAATCGTGTTTGTAAATTTTCGCAACATTTTTGTAAATATTTTTCATGCGATGTGATTGTACGAAAGTAGGTGCGTTAATTATAGTAGTTTGTGCATGTACTTTAAACATACGCTATTATCTAAATAGGCTATAACGTTTCATAAAAAACAATTACATACACACTAGCACCAAAGTTACACCAACAAATATGTTATACCGACAAGTTTACATCAAAAACAGGCTTAACAAAATGTTAATTAGAATCTTGATCATATTATTGTGTATGTTGATGACATATTTAGATACTTACGTGGTGTGAATCTGAGGTAATAAAATGACATGCTAGTACAAAGTATTTTTATAAAAAAATTGTACTGCGCGTTCCCTAAGTGTTTGGCACACTGCCAATATTCAAGATATTTTAAGGACATAGAAAGTAATGTTTAAATGTAATAAATGCAGCCTTCTTATTATGTATTTGTAAAAAATAGAACTAAGTAGTGTAAGTAATTCGATAACTAACATCAAAATTGTCTTCAGCTGCCTAAAATCTGTAAAAAAGTTGGTTCTGTTCAGCAATATAAAGTCATGTGTACTATTCTGATAAGTAAATGTAAATATTTTTACTATTACATTTTAAAGCTTGTAGTACATAAGGTACAGGAAGTTTGGTTTCAATAAAAATTCTGAACTAATTTTAGTGTTTTTATTTTAAATTTGACAAAAAACAGAACTACAAAATAGCAGTACTTATTTTGATTTGTATAAGTATACCCACCAACTTTAAGCCAGGCTTTCACACTGCTCATGGTCTAACATGCATGCAATCCAGACATACTTTGACTCTATTATGTTTTTTATGTTGAGTATACTTTTTTTACTTGTATAGTGAAAACTGATGCAGTCTTCAGCTTAGGCCAGCTAGGAATAGCCTTTCAAAGGCTTCATTATTTACATTTACATGCTTAAACAGTAAATTGATTAAATCTTATTAATACCAAATAAATTATTTTTAAACCATTTAACACTACTAAAGAGATAAGATTATGAAAAAGATTAACATGTTGACAATCAAAATGCTACAAGTTGATTGTTGCTTTGATCTTACTTCGCTTTGATGCTTCTAAAATAATCCAAATATCATTTATTATACATTTCTGCTCCAGCTTTTGCTAATTGATCGGCCATTTCATTCCCATATATGCCTCGATGAGCTTCCACATAGTTCCACTTTACATTCAGTTTGTGTTGAAGGCTGTCTAACTCTTTAAAGTCTATTTCATTCTTCACTGGCTCACCTGATGCCAATTTCCATCCTTTTCTCTTCCAACCTAGAACCAAAAATATTATTTAATGTTGTACACAAATCTACAAATATTATAAAACAGGCAAAGTCTATCAAAATGCATGAGCTTTCAGAAATAACATTGAAATAAAATTGCATACCTGTCAACCATTTTGTAACAGAGTTGATGAGAAATTGTGAATCGGTGTTTATTGTAAGATTTTTTATTCTGTTATCAATAGCCTGTTTCATAGCCCGAGTGGCAGCTTGGATTTCCCCACAGTTATTGGTGGCCCGACCAGATACTGGTTCACTGACATTGAGTATGTGGTCATCACCCCAGTACACTCCAATGCCTGCGCGGGCACCACTCCTGCCATTTCCTGAGCATGCTCCATCAGTGTACACTTGGATGAAACCCTCACTGTCCTCTTCAAATCCATTGCTAGACTTTTTTACCTTTTTAGGCTGAGGGGGCTCAATCATTATAGCCTTTTTATTGGATCCTTTTGAACCTTTCTTTTCAATCTTATCTACACCTTTCTCAAATGATTTCAATCTTTGTTCAATGTCATCCATCTGTTTATTTAAGATCGTATTTAAGTCATCGTCAGAGTCAGAGTCATCATCACTGCCTGCCATGTCTTGCCACGCTTGAGATTTTTTTTGGCTGTTGGATCCGCTGGAACTTCCATTTGTTTGGTGACTAGAGGTTGAAGTTGAAAATGTTCTCTTTTGACTATTTGTAGTGCCCGGTACTTTCTTAGCGTAGTTCGGTTTAGACTGAGGTGCGAAACTGCCGTCACCTTGGGCTTTTACAAAGTCTAGAGCACTGGACTCCACATCAAACTTTTTATACCGTGCACCAGAAAAACCTTTAACTTGTGCTTCACACTCAGCCCAGGTTTGGTATATTCCAACCGAACGTCCTCTAGCTACAGCATAGAAAGGCATGTTTGATGAAATAGGTAGCACTGATAGCCAATTTTTAATATTTAGCGAAACGTAAACATTTTGAATTACTCGCTGAACCCACATTTGAACATTTTGTTTGAACTTGAAGTCTTGAAATTGAAAGTTGACTTGGTGTGACATGACATGTACTATGTGAGCGACGTTGACATTGTTGACGTTCACGGTGGCATGGGTCTACTCCATATATATAGGATGTAAAAGGTACCATGCTAAATCTATGGTCTACTCAACTATATTTCTGTGGGTGTAAAGCTAGGCGTCCATTGCAGACGGGTCGGGCCGGGCCGCATCGGCGAGCATTTTTGCGTACTGCGTCCACTATACGAGGCGGGCCGGGCCGCATCGGCGGATTTTTACAGCCAGTCCTACGTAAGACAAGCTAGCAAGCGGTTGTATGTGACGATGGATGGTTCTGATGAAGTTATTTTTATTTATGTTGTTGGATGAGGAGCAAAAAAATAATAAACGTCACAAACATAAAGTCAGGGTGCACCATATGCAAGAAAATTTCAGTCCAAATCTTATTTCTCCTCAACGCATCGTGATATTTTCTATTTCCAGTACCTATCATAAAGTTCAGAATATTGTTGCATTAAAGATATTAGTAGTTTTTCGTTCATTTTACGGTTTTTCCCTCAATAAATACGTCCGCTCGCAGCAACGATCTACAAAAAATGCGTCGCGCATTGCGTCCACTAGAGGCGGGGCGGGGCGGACCGGGCCGCATCGGCGGAAAAATACGCTCGCCGAGCGATCCGCCGACGGATTCCGATGCGGCCCGGCCCGCCCCGCCTGCAGTGGACGCAGTTTCATACAAAATGTATAGGAGGCGGATTTTTCCGATGCGATGCGTCCGCCTAGTGGACGCGATCCATAATGTAGCGGCCACACCAACGTCGTTGGCAACGGCCGGCATCGTCAATGCCCTTATTTATTAATTAAATTAATTGAAACGCGTTAAAGTGGGTGGCCACACTAACGTCAACGTCGGTTAAAATTAAAAAAAATATTCGGTAAAAGTTTAGGTATAATATTCATACAAAAAAAACCTACGCACGTACCTACATAACTCAATGCTTTTGAATACCTACTTACCAGTACAACTACATTAATAAAGCGTTCGTATTTCTCTCTAATTCCAAATACATCCGATCGACTTGAAGGTAGTAATTATATCCCTTATTTTTTTTAGATAAATAACACAATGAATTTCTTGATGTATTCGGAAATACGAAACCAACCGAAGATATAATATCATTGATCATTGAGCTTTGCCTATTAGTTCAATGTTATAAATAAGTTACCTACCTGTTTATTTGTAAACAGGATAGAGAGCAAAATCTTTGAATTTATTTAGTTAAACCTAATCCAAGGGTGATTTAGGTTCTTACAATAAAATGAGAATTATGAGAAAATAAACTTTATTATCCTAAGTAATACAAAACCATATATATTGGTTGGTAGGTACAAATGTTTAATGTATGGCAGAAGCCAACACAGATTCATAGCATTACTTTTTAGTTATAATCTATCTATCTATCTTTTATTAGTAAGGTTTTAGGACTTATCCTATAATGACACTTATGTACTAACTATTCCAATAGAATTACTTCGAAGAACAAAAAAATAAGTAACAAAAATAAAACTGCCAAATTCACTAGAACTGTTACCACCAGCTTCCATTAATTTGGCATTCTTCACATTTTAATGATCTACTTGGAAGCTCCAGCTTTAGCAAGTTGATCAGCCTTTTCATTTCCATCGATTCCACCATGGCCTTCTACATAGTTCCATTTGACATTCAAATTGCTCTGTGCCTTGTCTAACTCCTTGAAGTCCTGTTCATTTTTCACTGGCCCACCTGATGCTAATCTCCAGCCATCTGCCTTCCAGCCTGGTAAAGAAAATTAAGGTCAATTCTGTTCTTACCTATAAATGTCATGCTACATTTATGAAAATATTATAGCTAGGTATGTTGTACAGGGATGAGGATATTTCTAGCTTCTTTCTAAGTTTATACCATATTAATACCTATTAATATTTAGCTATCTGAAAGTTTGTTTATAGAACATTCAGAACAAAAACTTCGTGTAGGTATGTATTAATAGGTACATAACATAACAAATTAACCACACTCAAGAAGCTTGTGCTAATATAAAAATATGCCAACACAACAAAGGTGTAAGGTGTCTTAATACCTTGTAATGATAACAGCTAACTCTGATTTCATTCATTATAATGTTAATAATCAGGCAAGTAAGCAACAGGATATCCAATAAAAACATTCATTATACATAATTTGTTATACAGGTAGGTACAGGGATGGTACCAAGATGGAGCAGAGTTGCTCAAAACTCACACAGCCGGTAGATACTAAAGTTGTGATAAAAAAACACAACTACCCTCAACTTTACAAAACCTACATAAAAAAAATGCTTTGAGATATTTTATGGTATGATTAGCCATTTCAAGAACAATCAACTACTCACAGCCTAGAAAAACGAATAGGGTAGGCAAATATATAAAACAAATTACCTAACTATTCCCTGCCGAGATCTTCGACAACCATCTAAGGCTGAGATGTTGGTACACATCAATCAATATTACCATTACTGATTTTGATTTATCATTGTTTAGAGGTATGTACTGATTTAGATGTAAATTCCTAGGTACTTACTACCCAAATAGGTTATGCTTTAAGTAGGTACTTAGATATTTTTACCAGATATTTGAGGTAGATATAATTAATTACCTGGCATCCATTCTGTTGCAGACTTGATGAGAAACTTCGAGTCAGTGTTGATTTTCAAATCTTTGATCCCATTGTCAGCCGCCTGCTTCATAGCACGGGTGGCTGCTTGAATCTCCCCGCTGTTGTTGGTATGTCGGCCGGATACAGGCTCACTGGTGTTCAGAGAGTTGCCTTCTCCCCAGTACACGCCAATGCCGGCTCGGGCGCCATCTCTGCCATTCCCCGAGCACGCTCCATCAGTGTACACTTCGACATACCCGTCATTGTCCCTTTGAAAGCTATCACCGGAGTACCCGCCTGAGGAATGATTTCGTGACCCACCATAGGAGTGCCCTGACCCACCATAGGAGTTCCCTGACCCATAGCTATAGTTCGAACTTGAACCTCCTTGCTCGACGAAGTTTTGAGCGCTTGCCGCCGAATCAAATTTCTTGAAAGTTGCTCCTGAATATCCTTTGACCTGATTTTCGCAGTCGCCCCAGCTATTGTAAACACCAGTGGAACGGCCTTTTGCTACGGCGTAGTACGGCATTGTTTCTGTTGGATAGCAGCACAGTACGGATTCCGAAAGTAGACTGGCCTGGCTGCTTTGACAAACAAACTTACTCAGCAATGGCTATAGTTGGCTCAACGTGGCTGGGCTGGGCTCAGGGCTGGCTGAATGCTTGCTTAGTCGGCCGGCAGAAAAAAACAGAATGAGAAATTGAGAAGAACCAATCCAAACTAACAGACGCGCACACCGCACAAGTTATGTTATAATTTCATTTCAAAACAAAATTTACTTCCTGTGTTCAGTGTTGCCTTCTCTTTTCAGTTGGACAGGGTTACCTTTATTCCTACCAAATTCCATTGGCATGTACTGTAACTACATATACTACATATACCTAGCTACATACTGTAAGGTGGTACGTGCGTGATGACTGCCTGTGCGCGATGTAAGTTAGCGTGCATTATTTTTAACTTACGTATATTTTGAACTGAAAAGATTATATTTTGCATGATTTCTATGGTTTAAAACCTTTCTTAGTGTTGAGGTGGTTCCTACTAATTTGGTAGATTTTTTTACTGCTGTGTTTTGTTGTCGTTTTTTTATAGAGTGGCCATAGAATTAAGATTTCCCGTATCCTTTTATGGCAATGGCGCGAATTTTAAATCCTGCGCCATCATAATCAAGATCAGTAAGCTTACAAATAGTTTATAAAAATACCTTCAATAGGTACCTAGTAAGAATTTGGTTGCTGGATGCGATAAAAGAAAGTCTAATAGATATAATGATGTACTTTAATAAGACTTAACATCAGGTTTTCACCATAATTTTGTTAACACACATTTTGCTACATCACCACAAACTAATTGTTTGTAAAAAAATCTTACAAACTATATAAATACGCCAGTGAATTTACATGACTTTACGCAGGGCTCCTTTGGGCGGCCCAGTAACAATAATTTACTAATTAAGGCAACTACCTACTACCTAAAATTTTACCGAAATCCATCAAAAATATAGGTACCAGCCGCCCAAAAAAGTGCGTTGGTCTGTTGTCTATGTATCTACCTACACTGTATCTAAACCTTACAAGAACATTAAATCGTAAAAATGGTTATTTACCATGGCTTCATCATATTTATAAACTCGAAACGGAACACCTACAGCGCCATCTATAGATAATAATGAGTAGACTTCTGACTTTCTTCTGGGAAACAATGCACCTACCGCTACCTGCCTGCCTACCTACACACGTGACACGGTAGGTAGGTACCTACCTACCTATCACTATGGTAGGTACCTCTGATAGTAGTTTGTAAACCCCTACGCAAAAAGAGAGGGGTGATATAAGTTTAACGTGTCTGTCTGTGTATCTGTCTGTAGTATCGTAGCTCCCAAACGGATAAACCGATTTTCGTTTAGATTTTTTCGTGTCATAGATAATTTTATCCCGAGAGTTCTTAGCCATGTTTCATGAAAATCTGTTCAGCCGTTTGAACATCATCAGCTCTTTTATAGTTGATGATTACCTACTATTCTATTGGTGATTATATTAATGATAAAATCGGTAATATAATGAATGACATACAGGTAGTACAGGTAATTGTTACATTACGTAAGTATTTAAAGTATAAAGTCTATTTATTTTAATATTGAGACATTGTTGAATCTGGTCTGCATACCTACCTAGCATGTAAAATAAATTGAGTGATGTTTAGATAAATTAATAAAATACCTACGTAGTAATATTAGGCTGGTTTAATATAAATTTAATAGGTATCTATACTTAACTAGCTTAGCAATAATATTACTACACACAATGCCTTGAAAATATTCTTACTTTATTTTCGAGAGAATATTAATAACTAAGTACCTACTTAGGTTGAACAACCTTTAACATGGGTACATAATAAATTTTATTTAAATTATACTAACAATACATAGGTATACAACATATCAATAAAATTTGTTAAAAATGTGAACAATTATTTTGGTTATTACTTGGTAAAGTCAATATTTTGAAAAGGTTTTAGTTACATAAGTAAATGACTAGTTAACTAATGAAATTTCTAGAAGTGAGTGCATCACTGGTTAGTATAACCATTTATTTTAAAAATAATGGTGCTCCAACACAGCAGTCAGTATAACTGGGGTATAACATAATGTTTTATAAACTTGTTTTAATAAAGTAGATAACCTATATTTATATATAACGTAATTTTACTTAACGTGTACCTAACAGAGTAGATTTTCCTACAATTTCATACAAATTCTATAATATTTTGATTATACCCTACTTATAACGATATTATTAAATTACCTTCCTACTGCTGTGTGGAAGCACCTTAAGGATTAAAAGAAGAGGCACAAATTGTTTAAGTAGGTAGGTACTTCAAAGTTTTAAACATTGTAAATCATTTCTTTAATAAGGCATGCATACCTAACAAGGTTAAAATACACGTAGGTAAGAGGTAGGTAGGTACTATACCTTCAATAATAACTACAAGTAGGTACCCACCTACACATACATACATTATATACATGTACATTATACATTCAAATGGGCCAAAAAAAATCATGAAAGTAAAGAAAATTGAGTTTCATTTTCAACAGACAAAAAAGGAGGTTCTCAGTTCGTCTGTATGTTTTTTTTATCGAAACCTTCATGTTACTATTCAAAAGAAATAATAAGAAATAGGATTTGTAGTTTTTATGAAAAAAGCGGTAATAACCGATTCTTTGGCTGTTGAAGATTATAGATATAGGTGTACATTCTTAGGTATCTACCTATCTATATAGATACCTATTTCTATAATGATTAACTGTTGCGTTTGCTGACCATACCTATTGTCAATTCATGAAAAAGTAGGTACAAACCTAAGCTATCTATTTTGATAAAATACCGGCCAGCTACTCAGCACCTGCAGACTAGATACAACTAAATCTCTACCTACCTAGCAGGTTCTATAAATAAGCATTGAACAGCTCATTTTAATCGTAGTAAAGGTAGGTATAGGCATTTATTTGACCTAGGTATACTTGCAAGTATACAGGTAATACCTATCTAAAAACAGTGGGTAGGTCAACAAACACGATCCCATATGCCCCATTTTTATCGCCATAAACACAAGTAGGTAGGTATATTATATAGGAACATACCAAAGTTAATGTTCCCTTCAATTTATCTGAATAATTTACTTTGAGTCACTATCATCCCAGATAATATAAGTAGTAGGTACTATTATTTAATTGTCAGATTTGTAAGTACCTAAGTTCTTACTTAATTTCTCAATTGTGTCGATTTTAGGCCCAAAGAGTCAATATTTTATACCTAACCACAATGCATCAACCAATTATGCTCAACTAGGAAAAACATTTTTAATTACAGATTTAAAAAGTTTAAATGCCTTCATTTTCAACTAATTAATTACAACTACATATTTAATCAGATTTCATTATCTTACATATTTTCGTCTTTATTAATTAGTTAGTTTTCCATTTCTAGCTGTCATTAATCATTAATATTAATATTTTAATTTTATAAATTCCACTAGTGATTACCTAAAAAAATTTAGACAATGTCATCTAGTTCTTATCAAAAATATTTCTACGCTAATTAATTCACTAGACTGATCTGTGCGTGTTTGTCATACTGATTTGTCGCTAATTAGAACAAATAAAGCTTTATGGACGATTGCTTGCCTAAAATTTATCATTTTATCGATTAGTATTCAAAATAATCATCTGAATTGGATGGAACGATGATATGACCGTGATTGATGGCGGATAATGAAAAGGAGCTCGTAATAACGAAACATAAGATTCTTTAAATAAAATAATCATTAACATGCAAAACAAACGAAACACACAATTTGTTTGATATGGTTAATTAATTTGAGACGTTAAAATAATTAATAAAGAGTTTTAAATAGTAAATACTAGATCAAAATGCCGAAACTAGTCTATATGATAACTCAAGTCCATAAAAAGTTTATCGATAAATCCCCTCGCTACGAAACAACACTACATTAATACTCTACCACACTACGCCATACGCTGCAAAAATAGTTCTCTGTTTAAAATAACAGTTCAAAAACTACAAACTTCTTACGTAGGACTTCCGTGATCTTTGGCGTTCACTGGTTCTAGTCATATATTGCACGCGGTACATTGCGCTGTAGACGCTGTTGCGCACTCACTTTCACTGCAGACGCTCACACTGTCACTGCATTGTCACTGTACGCGGCAACATCACGTCACCTATATAGAACACTCGTCACTGTCACGCGCGTAGTCATCATCATCATCGTCCTGGCGAGCTTTCTTCACCTTCCCGCTGACCACTCCGGTGTTCACTTTGCTGAACAAACTGCTGCGGTTCAGCCGCGCGGTCTCCCTCTGAGGACTGAGGCGTTCCGCGATCGCTCTTTCGTAGTTATCAGATATTTTGTTCATTCCGTTGACGGGGCTCGTGACCGGGGATCTCGGTTTGGTCGGAGACATGTTTTTCTCTGCTGCCTTTTCGAATAGGGCGGCAGTGGCCGCGGTGTACGATGGCGGGTCTTTCGACCGAGCCCCGCTCGTGCCCAGCAGCTGGGAGTAAAGGAAGCTGTTGTTTCCGAATCCTGCGTATCGATTGTCCATCTTTCCGTTGACCATCATCAGACTGACTGGCTTTTCTGGTGGAATAGGTTTCTCTTGTTTCTTCTCAGGGCCGTTGGTCGGAGTGTTCTGGTAGCTCAGTCTGTCCGCGCCGATCGAGTAGATGGAGCTTAGGTTGACGTATCCAGGGTTGCCGGGGGAAGTTCGGACAGAGTTGTTGAGGGGTTCTCTTAGCCGGCCTTGGGGCACCCCTTCGCTGAGGGTGGACTCCTCGACGCTCGAGTCTTCGATAACTTCGGTGCTGGTGATTTCGTCCATGTTGGGTGAGAGACAGTCCTCATCTGTCTCATCGTACGAGCTGAAATGTGATGGAATTCTATGAGTATGTTGTAAGGCTCGGCAGTTGGCACGTCGAGTGTTCAGACTTATGTACTGAATGCAAGTGAATGTTCATTGTTAGTGTCGCTCATGCGAATGCCGATGAGTTTTAATAAACAAAAGCGAAAAATGTTTGTCTCTTGTCGGTGAATATGTCTGTGATCGGAAGGAATACATACATATTTACAGGGATGTTAGATAACATATTCATCAGTAAGGCAGACAAAGTTTCAAGCGCATTCGATAGCAGACATTGGGTAGGTCTCTTGATGTGACATCAACGACATCTTTCGTCGCTCCTTCGGTGCAAAATGTCGATAGGTGTAAGCGTAAATTCAAAATGCAATGACCATTGAAAGATGGTCTCACAAAATCACCCAAGCTCATATTTTCAAGCGGTTTTTGGAGCTCAAGAGCCGATGGTCGAGCATGGTCAGTGCAACAAATGGCAATGGGTACATACGACACTGCAAATATCACCAACACTTCCTTACCCTAGCATAGCCAGATCTGTCTTCCTCCCTGATGAAAGAAATTACAAATATACTACTGGTGATGATAAAAATATATTAATCTACATAGATAAATATAGATACATACAAAAGGTTAAAATATATACATAGATAGATAAGGCATAGGGGGAAAGGTTACTACTAGACAGCTAAAGAATAAAACAAGAATGATAGTTACGAAGTTGGACAGGAGAAAATTGGTAGTATGATCTTTTCACCAGGTGTGTGTGTTTGCATTCAGAACATATTACTGCAGAACTATGTTAGATTCCAGAAGGTTGGGGTAGTCTTAGACATTTTTAATTCAATCAGTGTGCTTTACAAAATGCATCAAAATGCTCGATGTAGGTTTTATGTCTAGTGCTTTTATTCTTTGTAATTTACTTTACCGCATCAAATGATAGATTTATTTGTATAATCTGAATCCGTTATATCCATTAGATCCGCACAACTCATAGAATCGAGCCATGATTTTCTTTTTCTCGGATTCTCTCATCATCACTTTATACAACTGCCTGTCGTGTGACAAGAAACAACATGTTATTGTGTATTCATTTAAAATAAGATGAAAATATATTCTAAAACATATAAAAATAGCTGATTTTATGTGGGACCTAGGAACCTTTACTATGCTAGTACCTTCATCAGTTGGTAAAGTAACTTTTATTTCATTGTGTGAAATGATGGCTTCATACAAATCGATCTAACTTTCTTTCTAGTTAGAGCGTTATAAACTTGTTAGTTGTTATAATACTTAAATACTTTATACCTAAGCACCAATACTGCACCACAACCCATATTAATAATTTACTAGAACACCCCTTTCATATGCGGCAATGTTGACATGATAGCCCTAAATTCCTATATTTATTAAAGACGAGATATAACTTACATTTGGTCCTGTGCATCGCTGCCACCTTCTTCAGCCACCAACAGTTCGTATTCCTCAGCGGCAAACCGGTCCCATTCTGACATCTGAAATAATAACTTTTGATTTAATTGAAATAAATGGTTCAGGGGATTTTCAGCATCTCATCCGAGTGGAGGCAGGGGATTGTCGAAGGCGATTTCTATACCTACCCCAATAAACATTGAGTCGAAAGCATGAGACAGATGGGATAAGACCATCACTCTGGGAGTGCCGACAGAAGTGAAAAATTTAACGAGGTTTCGGTAACGGTTCTAATCTTAAAAAAAGTACTAAAAATAAAAAAAAAGTGCAAAAGTTACTGCCCTACTGGGACTTGCACTCGCGGTGATCTCACTCAGAAGAAGATCTCTTTACACTCACGGCCATCCTGACGATTCATTGTTAGACGAAATTAAGAACAAGTTTGTCGATCTTTGTCGAAAATAACTGTCTGAGATGGTGTCGGTGATGGTCACGTGACTCGCGACGCGAGTTCAATGATTTTCTCCCATCTCGAAAATGCCCAACGCGCCTGAAGAAGTTTTCACTTCAAAAACTTCGAACTTCACCAAAAGCACTCACCTCACAGTCTGAGTCGCGCTGCGTAGCGAAAGGATCCCGTTGCTCGTGGTCGAGATACTTCTCCAGGTTGAAGAACGTGTCGTAGAATATTGGAGTCAGCTTGCATCGCTTCAAGTCAGTCAGCGTGATCTTGCCTTGCTCTGCTGGGTGTACCATGTCTAACATCTGAGAAATCGATTTTTATACTTAGAGCTAACCGTAGACTTAGAGATCACTAAAGTTTTTTTTTTAATGTATCCCAAAATCACATCTGACATAAGTAGGTAATTCTTTCAAATACTGTATTGACGTGGAAATTGGTGCATTCATCATAGGAATTGGAAGAAATAAAGAGATTATGGCATACAAAATCGATACTTCTTAGCGTAGAATAAATAAAATATTTTAAAATAACCTATCGGTACTATTACCTATGGAGTGAATACAAAATTCAATACAAAAGACTTCAACGCGCACGCGCACAATCTGCACTAAAAAAGTTTTCATACATTTTTTAATTTAGACTATTGTTTGTTTATCGTTTTCATGATTAAGTAGAGTTACAATACGCACAACCGATCTTGGTCTGTCTGAAGTTAGGTGCACTAAACGATTGCGCAGGTTTGCGCGAGTATGCGAGAAGCACGATGCAACAAACTATGCGAGTGAGCGAGGCAGCTATATAACGCTGTCTTCGACTTTAAGGCGTCATCAAAAATGGGTTCTGCGCAGCTACTTCAGACAGACAAAGATCGGTTCTGCGTTTTATACCTATCTAAGCATGAACACTTAAACAGCCTTATGAACTACTTTCAAACAATAAATCAAAGATCATTGTTGTAAGTTTTTTATTTTATAAGTAATGATCGAAGACGTGGTGTGAAAAAATTAAAATATCGAAGTGAAAAACAAATATAAATATAACAAACCTGACACAAGCAGTCGTTAAAGGGCAGCGTTTCAATCCCAATGGCCTCCATCCGCTGCATCTGTTCCTCGTAGAAGTACTCCAGTTCATACATCGAAATGTACCCGTCACCATCAACATCCATACATCTGGAATTACATACATAGGTACATTATTGATGTGAGTTTGTACTATGTATGAAGTGAAATAAAAACCTCTTAAACCAAACAAATCCACTATTTTATAATATCAATGAAACTATAATAGGTATCTACAATAGAAGTCACATCAAATTAATATTGCTTTCAGATTTTATTATCTTTTAGAACAGGTCGTTGAGTACAAAATGTACTCGTTTCAAATGTTCAATAGTCATTCTAGTTCAATACACTCATGAAACACTAGAGTGCTCGCAAGATAAGTCTGCGCGCGACTAATGGCGACAAATAATATAATTGAAGTACCTATTCTGGCTAGGTTTAATTCATGTTCTTACTAACTTATTTCCGATGGCATCCTGAGTATTATTATAAAGTAAATTAATAAAGTTGACACGACGAAAACTATAAACGATTATTTCTGATTTCGGCCGCGCGCAGACTTATCTTGCGAGCACTCTAACATGTCAGTGAGTGTTGGAGTGGAAGTATAATGCCTACAAGTGACGTGAGCTGGATATATGAAGCGGTATGAAAGTTTCGAGTGCCGCCTTGCATGCGAACAGAAAGTTCACCTTGGTTAGTCGAAGATGACGATACCTGGTTCATTTATTATTATTCTGGATAATATTTTGGTAGAGTCATCAAGCAATAGAACAGTCAATAATATAATCATAAACCTAAAATAACCCAAGAGACTTGCATAAAGAAGAATATAAAGGCATACAGAAATCTACAGTAGTACCTAATCTGTAGTCTATGCTCATGCTCATGCTACAATCAAATACCTATACCTACCTAAATTAGCATAATACCTATACCTACTTTAAAGATATTATTTTAATAATAGCCCGTGATGTCCCACTGCAGGGCAAAGGCCTCCCTCTGTTTCTTCCTCTCCTCTCTATTGTGAGCTAATGTGGTCCAATGAGGAGAGTGAGAGTCAAGTTCGTCTCTCCACCGTCGCCGGGGTCTACCGCGTGGTCGTTTCCTGTCCCGTTGGATCCACTCTGTAGTGGTTAGTGCCTACAACTCATCCGACATGCGGCAGACGTGGCCCGCACAATCCCATTTAAGTTTGCCAACTTGTTGCCCGACGTCTGCGATTTGTGTTTTGGAGCGCAGATCACTATTTCTGATGCGATCAGCTAATTTCACGCCTAGGATGCTGCGCTCCATAGCTCGCTGGCAAACCCCGAGTTTGGACTTTTGCAGATTTGTCATTGACCAGGTTTGTGAACCGTATGCGAGGATGGGGAGAATGCATATGCCAAAACGAACATTTTGTACGGTTTAAAGTTTATTATTTAAAGTTTAAGTTTCTGTGAAAATATACTTACTTTCATACGTCTTTTTTTGTATAGAAGAACACAAACTGTACTGAATAAGCTACCGTCGGTAGCACAGCGCATTGTAAATGCAAGCTGGATTATAATAAATTTATTATAAACGGCTAGAGTTTTTAAATATCTTAAGAGTGCAAAGAGTTGTTCGTGTAGCAATTTGAATTATGGCATTTATTAAACTTAAACCACGTAAAATGAAAAAATATATGATACAAATTCATTTGAAATAGCGGTTGTTGACATTGAACTCATTTGCATGCATTGAATCATAGCAACTTAAAATTCTTTAAATCAGTGTGTATTGAACTCGCATAACTTACTTTTTTACGACAAGCATTCTTATACCTACTTAGTGAATTTTACGTTATCACGATTTACCTCAGCTAGTGACTGAACCGTATGATGATGATTACGGTTATTTCATACAACGCAAACTATTAACATCATTTTACCTTATCCAGTAGATACCTACTTGATAGGATGAGTCTTCTAATGGGAACCACACGAATATTGTAAGGTTCTTATCGTATCCCACACTATATTAATTTTACCTGAACCAGTACTCGATAGCAGTGGGGTGAGTTTTGTCCTCTTCGGCTAAAAGGAACCACACAAATTCTGTGTACGACATGCGAGGTTCCCCGTCGGGCGTCAGGCGGTTTTGGTTGCCTCGCGTCACGCAACCTGATAGCACCCGCTCAATCATTCGGCTCGAGAGTGCTAAAAGAATATATAATGTAAAAGTAACGTCTTTATACTATTTTTTTTTATAAGTAATACACAAGCAACTTAGGACTTCTTAGGATTGAAGCTGTACCCAATTAAACGAAATAAATAATTATGTTCTACGTAACCAATGAGCTCATATACCTAAAGGATAGATAGAAGCCGCTGAGCAAGTGAGTATAGTTACCATGATCATTGTGCCGCGCGAGGTCGTGCCTGTCGATGAACAAGTCGTGGTCCCGGTCCAGCTCCCAGAACTTGCAGTATATTACGTAGAAATGCTCATAACTGGAAGGAAAAAATTACCTTTTATTTATTTTTCATTAAAATTTACACAGGTGCGGGGCACTAAGCAAAGCTAAGATGCGAAAGACAATCAGATTAAAAAGTGCTACTACTTTACGAATTTAGATTCAAAAGTTTTTATATTGAGAGGAATGCTCCTAAATCTAAATAACCAAGATTAAAGAAGCATGTTAATATTTTCAGCACGAAATTACTGCTAAATGACTTTGTAATTCCTTGCGCTTTATTTAAAGGTGACAAAAGTCATCACCCTATCGGACCCTACAGTCGAAGAACATCGGATGACAACTTTTGCGCTTCTTTGTACAGTACAAGCACTATCGTATGCGGCGTGGAACCAATAGCATAATCAAATTGTTCTCACCTAAAGAACTGCGTGACCTGGTTGATATCCTCCTCATCTTCCAACAGCTGGATGACTTGCAGGAGGTTCGACCGCCGCAGCTCTGGGATCGATATCCTGCCCGACCACGACCGGTTCACACAGTAAAATATCCTAGCGATCACCTGGAAAGATAAACATAGGCCTCTACGTCTGTTTATATTTATGTACCCCTTTTCATCCTCTTAGGGGTAGAACTTACAAAATTATTTTCTTAGTGCTTACTTATAAAAGATATACAAGTTTTATGTTTCTAGGACTCGTGGTGGACTTATGGCTGTAGGTTGACATTTCAGTCAGTCATCAAAGCCTAAAGCTAAATGTTCGTTCAGTTTCAGTGGCGCACGGGAGATCGTTTAAGCAAAGGACGCTGTCCCCTCTTACTGAAGTCACAGCAGAGATCGGAAGTGAATGCGTTCTAAGACGTTTACTTATTGTGGACGTTTTGTTTGAACTGTGAACTACACCCACGCGGGGTTGGTACCCTCGCTGAAACTCCCTCTGATCAGTAAAATAAAGAACATGCCTACTATACTATACTCCATATTGGAATTTCCCCTGAGACTTTGTGATATACTATTCCTTTGTACTTAAGTAAATACGAGTATGCGGTAAGTTTCAATCAAGACGATGTAGGCATAACGCAGCTTTATAACTTTGAAACTACCCTTTGAATAAGTTTCAGGGCTGTGTATCACGCTAGCTTAAGTGAGTTTCAGACTTTCGCTGAAATAATTCAGGGTCTTGGTTTCAAGATATAAGATAAAATATAATCATACTCATCGAATTCTAAATGTTTTTTGTTTTAAAAGTCGTAATACGTGTTAGTTGATGTTTCGGAAAAATGTGTGTCCTGCCAGTAGCAACCAGTAGCACGTACAGTATGTACATATCTCGAATGGAATTCAGTTGCTTCCTTCAAGAAGGAGAGTCCTGGATGCGTGTCAACCACGTCCTGGACGAGCGGCACGAAGTCTTCGGGCGCGAGGGTGTTGCTCTTCCCCCGCGTCAGCACGTACACGAAGCGGGAAGCTTGATCGTGGCACTGTAACGTCATTCTGGAACAAGCACAGGATTCCATACAGATAGTATAAACTTAGAGAACAAGAGACATAACATCTCATATCAGTATTTATCTATTCTTGTTTTAGAGCCGGGAGGACTAAAATGGCCATGATTTGGATCAGATAATAAATTCAAATTTGAAATTGTAGTAGAAACTCTAGTTATCAATTAAAAGTTTATAAATGTGGACAAAAGAATTAACAACCACACATAGTTTTTATTTTACGAGTACCAATTAGGCAATACTAGAAAAAAGCTCATTATAATACGAGTAAATCGGCAAATCATGGTTTTCGTATTATCAAGCAGAATTGTAGGTACTTATTCTACGAGTAGTATTTATGTAAGTACTTATTTTCATAAATATAATGAGTAACCTAGATACCTACCGAAGTTCACGAGGCACCTAAAAAGGGCTTATGTATTTTCTCGGTAGCTTTCTCCGTCGTTTTCTGAGGTTTAATGAGGCTACTCATAATAAACCTTAACCCGATGATCATCAAAATAAGTCCAGGAAAAGGAGAAAAACACTATCTTAGCTTATTTTATACTTAGTTAAATAATGTAGGTAAATACACGGAAAAACAAACAGACTTTAACCAAAAACAACCAATTTGCTAACTGTTCAACAACAAAATATCGAATTTATAAAATTATCTCGCACGTTTCTCGAAACTATTCCTTGGAGACGACCATCAACGAGCACTTCCAAATATGTGACCGAGCCGATGCGATGGACTGAGCCCTGAATGCCTAAACATTGACATTACCTTGCATACATTTGAGTTGGTATTGAGTCTATTCAGGTCTCGAATCTTGAACCTTTATACGACTTGGAAAGGCAAATGATTGATCTTATCCAATTAAATTCTTACTCGTCCATTAATTAAACAACTACGTAAGTAGTTATTATGGATGATGAAATTAAAATATACAAACGTTTGTTACCTAAACAGAAAACAAGCATTTGTTTTTGAAACTGTGTTTGAACAATATGACGAGACGTACGTACGAGTCGTACAATTCATTTTGAATGAGCAAGTGACAGCCCCTATACTATACCGCATAGGAAATTGAATGATGTCAAGGTCAATGCAGTTCAAAATAACGGTTTGAGGAAATGCAGTATATCATTGCGACTGGCTATCTATGCTATTTGATCAAACTCTATAATTTCCAACCTAGGTAGGTACTACACTTAGAGAGCTTTCGTAGCTATTTTGTATGCTTAGCGTTCGTTTTGAAACTATAATCAGTACTTAGGTATAACCCTTTGAATTCAAAGATGCACAACTGTTCTTAATCCATGTTTGCCTTTAACCTAATGAATGTATTCAAATTGTAGGTAAACCTATTCTTTTAAGTATGATGTACGAGTGTATCTCTAGCAATCCTACTAAATAAATAATTTGGTATGTTATTGGTTGGGTATCTATTCGTGTTGGGATTCATACATGATGCACATAGGGAGTACTCACTCTCTCCAAAAATCGATGAACTTGTGACCATCGACAGGCACATGCAGACTCTGCTGCGTGGTAAGGAATAGTGGCATTTTCCAGTAGAGAGGGCATTCGCACGCTTTCACTATGTGCTTGAAGCTCTCTCTGGGAACCTGGAACAAAGATTAATGTTGTTGATATAATTGTATCCCTTTTTAAAAAAATATATATAAAGTAAGTAAGTATAAAGAGCCAATTAGGTAAAAATACCTACCTACTACTTACGTAAGAACGGACACAGATTCGCGTGACTTTCTGTGTACCTAAGCATAATTTACAAAATACTGGGTATAAAATTTCGAGTATCAGGGGTGGGATTTTTTTCGTCAGCTTATTTAGATATTTATCCGTGGTCTTTGCCTACCCCTTTGGGAATGAGGCGTGATCTCATATATGTATGTATACTTAGATATTTATTTATTAAGGTACCTAGTTATTGTTCTATAAACTTAACGCCTGATGAGATCAGCTTACTAGACAGTTTAATAATCCAAAGCAATTTGTATCGTCTTTACCGTTCGTGAACCTTTTTCTAATTTGTTTTATTTTCTTTATAAATTCTAAAAAGTATAAAACCCCTTTCCATTTATTGCCTTGTTTCCATTTTTATACAATGTTTGAAAAGGGTCCTTTAGACCTTCGTCGTAGGAGATGACGTTAGAATTCTTTCAGTGTCGTTAACTTTGAATCTGAGTTATACTCGTAGTCAAAGAAAGAAAAAAGCCTACTAAAATTAAATTTTCGAACGTTCACATTGTATAATTTATGTTTTACTTTTTTCTCGCCTATTGAATTGAATCTGTAAAAAATAAAAACGCTAATACTTAGCTAAGAATTTGTCCTTGATAACACTAAAATCCCAGCAGCTAAATCTGATAAAAAGTTAATTGACTATTGTTTTCCGTGTAAGTAGTTCCCACTGACCAAACAGGTCATCATTTGCGTATCCTTTTTCTAAATCCCGTGTCACCTGTCGCACTTAAGAACTTTAAAGTTCTAAGCGATTTTGTTTTTTATAGGCACGTGTTATGGGCGAAAGTTGTATGTACTCGTATGTAGATTTTGGTCACGCACGTCTTCACCACCGTGGCTTCCGCTATTAGGAAATATGGGGCGAGATGCACGTGCCATGTCCAGTAAACAACGACGTTTTGTCTGGGTCTTGCAATGGATTGCATGGTCCACTTAGAGCCATACAGTCATTACTGCCTGCAGGGTTTGATTACTAGTTCTGAAATAAGACAGTGGCGTATAAAAAAATAAGTAGGATAGGGCCATGATAGACTTTAAGTGGTGTGAGTCTAAGTTAAAATAAGATTTGTATTCAACTCAGCCTCAACAAAACTATGTTCGCTTTAGACCCTTATTAAGTATGATCTACTTCAGAAGTAGTTATAAAAAGATAGTGAACGTAGTGTTCGTTTTTAATAATTTTTGAGCAAGATTAATGTTTCAACGCTGCAGGTTAGTCGAATGCTGGTTTAGAATTGCAAAACTGATCTGTACATAGATCGATTATATGAGTAGCATTTGAATAATTATTTGGAACTGGTCTACTTCAAACAGATGCATTTTACAAGCTGTCTTGCACTCAAATTCTCGGTATTGCATGTGAGAGCGGTTTCACATTATACGATCTGATATCGGTATTGGTCGCCGATACGATGGCGGGGTAAGTAAAACGTATGAAATTGATAGCTCCGATATCCGATATCGGATCGGATAATGTGAAAGACAGGTACATATTTGATACATTTACATGCCTCCGATATCTTATCGGAGTCCGATACCGACATTGAATCGGATAATGTGAAAACGCTCTTACAATGATACCTAGATTTATTAGGAGCATCAATAAATTCATATGTTGAAACATGACTGTGATTAAATATCTACTGTATAATTTTTTTGTAGTATAAGCATATTTTTTCAACATAAAGCCGCTTTATATTTTATTTTAAAAGGTGAGTACCAAAATATGAATGATAATTATGAATAAAAAATATTTGTGTGATGCAAAAACAATCCAAATACAACATACATCAATGATTATGACCTCTGTGGCGCAGTGGGTGAAAGCCAGCTGGGACGCAGAAGGTTGCGGGTTCGATCCCCGCCGCGGGCTAAATGTTTTTATGATCTGCAAATATTTATCTCGGGTCTGGGTGTTTCTATGTATAGAATGTATGTATTTACAAACAAAAAAATAAGTAGTATATCAGTTATCTTGTTCCCATAGTACAAGCTTTGCTTAGTTTGGGGCTAGATAATGCTGTGTGAAATGTCCAGCATTATTTATTTATTTTAAAATTATAACTTCGTAGAAAGTAAATTTTGTGCCACCACTTTATGGTGTTCAAGGTTAATTTGGTGTTCAATAAAACTGTTCCGACTTTACGTATTGACAGGAACTGAGAGGGGTATTAGGTTAATTTTCTTTAGCTCGGGAACACCTTAATTCGTACCCCATAAAATCGGGCTGAGTCAACGACCGAGAAGTAGGTCAGACTTGACTGGTATTTATAGGCGATGGGTGACTAGCTTGACAAAGCGTGATGCCCCGCGGTCTCCTTTGTAACAAACAAACTATAGTTGGGTACATTTTGTAGGTATTGGTATGCTTATCCACTTCCTCTTGATTACGCAGAAGCTAGTAGGGAAAGCGTAAACGGTTAGACGGGAATAATGCGTACAACCTAATACACTACACATAACTTTTTGTGCTTTTACATGTTGTTATGATAGTTTATTTATTCAGCCATGGATGTTGTTTACTCGTATTTGTTAAGAATTATCGTATAACTAGGTTTATCATAATTTTAGGAACAGTTTAATGGGTAAATTAAATAGGTACTTATTTGAGAAAATAATGATAATTTTGTTGTTGAATCCAATCAGAAAGTAGAATCTGTTTTTATAGTACAGGTACTTTGCTAGTAACTTTATGTACCTACTTCTATGAAAAATATTATTGTAAGTGCTTTTCCTCTACGTTGAACTGTGGAAATGTGCACAAAAGTTAGATAACACATAAAGGGGTTTGACCTGCTTCCGAGTCGCGAGTACGTACACAACCATTGACGTAAAGGTTAGTTCTCGGAACTTAGGTATTTATTTGGATATTTATTCCATTAAGTATATTCGCTATTTATTAGCTCTATTAGCACGCCCGCAGGTTTGCCCGCTGCTCGAGAGAAGTGAAAATCACTCTGTTTAAAGCTTACTGCCAGTACTCGTGCAGCCTCTGGCTAAACCACACCCGATGGGCTGCCAGCGCGCTGCGAGTCCAATACAACAATATCTTCAGGATGCTGATGCGGCTGCCTCGCTTTTGCAGCGCATCCGGGATGTTCGCGGAGGCGCGCACGGACGGCTTTCAAGCGATTATTCGCAAGAAAGTCGCATCCCTACTTCAGCGTGCGCGAGGCAGCGGCAACGGCATTCTGAAGATGATTGTAGCCCGGACAGACTGTCCTATTCAAAACAGGTGGATGCGCATTATGATGGGCTCTATCTGAAGTACAATTCATATTATTTCAATTACATGTTGTCCATTATGTGTAAATTATTTTAAATTTTTTACTGATTTAAGTTTGTGTACCTAATTAATTCATTTATTTATGTAATTTTCATATTGCTGACTAATCATAATTATTCTGTATGTAGTAATAAGTGTGTGTGTAAAAAAATGTGTTAAATTTTATATGGATTGATAATTATAATCTGAAATAAATAAATAATAAAATAAAATAAATAAATATTTGCTGTTTCTTTGTCTTATAGTGTCACTAGTTCCTTCAAACCACTGTGGTAAAAGGATTTCAAGTGCGCCTCAAAGAGTTTCGTATTATAAAAACCTTTCTCAAAAATCCTATAATTTTTCAAAGTCTGCATGCGACGTTGTTCACAAGCGCTTACAAAATCTAAAACAAAATTAGAATGAAGAATATAATTTCAGAGTTTCCATAAATGTGTTTCTTTTTTCGTGAAAATTCGCTATGCATTGCACGGCTTACCTCTGTAATTGAAATTGGAATAAAACATGGGTACCTATATATATATATATATATACACTGAATGTTGGCGATTTAATAAATTTGAGCGATTTATGAGGATTAATTTTGTAGGGGCCAAAGGCTGTCGAACTTTTTGTGAGAATCTACACCAATAATGTTCAGACTCAATTCGTTTGAAACTGGTAGAGTACCAGTAACTGTAGTAAGTACAGATTACAAGTACAGTTGGTGAAAAGCAAAATATCAAACTTTTGGCAATGCTTATAATGGTACGTTTATTTGCTAAATTTACTTCTGGTATTAAAAAAAACCAACAGGCAAGTAAGTCACTTTAATCTCAGGATTTTTAATACAAAAATACAAATACAAAATCAGGAAAGAAGGAAAACATCATGAGGAAACCAGTTCGTGTTCTTATAGGCGGCGATGGGCTTGCAACCTGTCACGTATGGAATACTAACTTCTGCAAAATGTGGGCATGTATCAAATATTATGTGTTTGGACATGCCTCTGGTCCCTTAGAATCAGATCTGTCACCCAATCTCATCTGGAATAAGTAACATAAAAAGATCTGAGAGAATGTCTACCGCGCCTTAGGGATACAGTCGTGAACCTGTTTACTGTGTTTTTTTAGGTAGATCTGTAGAGATCAGTAGCAGGAGTGTGTTTTTGTTGAGTGCTTTTACACTCCTGCAAAAATTCTAAATTTAGTAAATTTTCTGTAGGTATGTTAATAAACAGTAAAGTGTTTGCAATGCAATGTCTCGACTGCCTTGCCTGATTTATCTGCCTATTGACATCTACTGGAGCTGGAAGTAATGGCGTGGCACTTATACTCGAGTAGGAACTGGCCTAGAATTCAAATAGATTATGAAATTCATGCCTGTGTACCTAAGTGTAGGTGGTGATCATTTTAACAGCTCAAAACTCGGTTACACGGTATCCACTTCACTGATACTTTTTTTTAAAGACCACACTTATCTTGCCTCTCGTGGTAAGGTGCTAATTAGATGGTTCCTATACAACAAAAATAAATAAAAAAAATATAACGCTTTAAAATATTTTCTAAAACTGGTTGCAAAGACATAAAAGACACAAAAATATATTTTTTTTATTTTATTATTTGATAGTCTTCGAAAATGGTGAACCAATGTATAAAAAGCTGGATAAGTACTTATTTGTAATTCATATCACATTTTCTTTGGAAAGCCTTCAAAACCTATGAATGAAATAGAGCTCACAAAGCGATTTCCACAAAAGCTAGAGAAAAGCATCGGAAAAGTAGGTATTCAGTGTTTACTTTGAAGTATTACATTTTGCAGCAGGCATGGCAGGGATGCCAGGTAAATTAATTTGTCTATATTTACTTGATTCTACCCAGATTTTGAATTTGGTTTGGAAACATATTGTAACTCACTAATTTTTGGCGTTCATACAGGGTAGAAAAAAAACATTATTTCTTGGATCACAAACAGACAAACAGTACTCATCACCCAAATCTGCGCTTAGAATCACATTTAGCGATCCATTTTAATTTCCATTCATGATCTCTATAAAAAAAACAATATGTAATCTCTCCCTTATGTTTACGTAACTTTATGAGTCGACGAGTGTTAGTGGGCCGTATTTGCTGATGTATCATTAATGGCAACCCTAAGCGGGCCGCGATTGACCTAAATATTCTGAATAGCGGGTCGCAAATGGCTGCGGGCCATTCGGCAAGTGGGCTCGGCTCTGAAGCCAAGCCACTGGCGTGACCCTTTGGCGGGAACCCGCGCCTTCATAGTGAAACAATGATGTAACACGATTAGCTTATTTGGCATTTTATGTAGGACGGTAGTGTGATTTTGTATAATTCATTGATGAATTCACTGACAGAAAAAAAAATGATATTATCATATCAAAGTACCAAATATGAAAAAATCGTAAGTATCTAGATAGGTTCAAAAACATAGCTATTTGGTATACACTTAGTTACATATTATGCCCACATTGCAGGATTAGTTTTACATAGATAGGTTGCAAGCCCATCGCTGCCTATTAGATTAAAAACTGGTTTCTTCACGATGTTTAGGTACTTACACTAACGGCTTAGAGCTTAGTGCGCGTATAAATTTTCCTAAACGAAAAATTCATCGATACGATCGGGAAACCTAGCGGACCATCAAATTGAAAGTACACTTTCTAACTCGGTCTAAAGGCTATCATACAAACAGACAGGTTTTATTATGATTATGTCACAAAACTGATAATAATTACTGAATCAACAATTTATTTAAAGGTCAAGTTCAGCATTCCATCCAAGTGAATCTACATAAGCACTTATTATTATATACATACTATTATATAACAGTAAAAATGCAATGTTCAGCTCTTTTAAATTTAACCTTCAAAATCAGCTATATTTTAAAGAATAACAGCAGACTTATAGAAATAAACTCGGAAACAAAAACATTGGCCCATCGTGAATGAAAATATCTTGGAACAAAACCAAATAGATTTAGAGCACCTTACGGAGACGACCGACTTGGCTGTCTTTCTAAGGCTCTTTTCTATGGTAGGTAAGTATTAAAAGTGGCACTGGCAAATAGCCCACTTGATGTGTCATTTATGGCAAACGGTACCCATGCTGTGAATTTTAGGTCAACAAAGATATATAAATAAATAAATAATGCTGGACTTTTCACACTGCATCATCTAGCCCCAAAGTAAGCAGAGCTTGTGTTATGGGTACCTAGGTACTAGATGACTAATATACTACTTATATACTTTTTTGTTCGTAAATGCATACATATTATACATGGAAACACCCAGACACGAGACAATTTTTTTTTATAAATAATGAATAATGCTTGACTTTTCACACATATATTACACACAATACTTGTAGATCTTACAAACATTGGTCCCGCCACGGCGATCGAACCCGCAACCTTCTGCGTTGCAGCGGTAGGTACATCTCTCAATTCTTCTCACTCACGAATCCTCTTTCCTCGCCAGCCCCTAGTTTCCTCTAAAAGGTACCTACTAGACTGTAGATATACATAGGTACTCGTAATATTGAAGACTATATAGGCAAGCAGAGTTCGGGTTACGAAAGAAGTCCTTTCTGATGAATTAACACTTATTGCAATAAAAAATTTTGAAAAAAAAAATTGAACCGACTTCACAGAACACAAACAGAAGAACCTTCTACACACTAAAAAGAGAAAAATAAGAATATAATTTGGAATCATAATAGATAAACACTTGAATTGGAAAGCACAAATTGATTCCTTGAAGTCACGCACAAGAAAACTTATAAACATTTTCAAAAAAATTAGGCACCTGAAAGATGAAAGGACTAATAGAACGGTTTACCTGACTCTTTGCCAATCGATTCTCACCTATGGGATCACGGCATGGGGAGGAACAACAAAGACTGTCCTTATAAAGTTGGAGAGGGCGCAACGGTCTATCCTAAAAGTAGTAAACTTTAAACCTTACCGCTACCCCACAGCAGACCTTTATAGAGAGACACAAGTCCTTACCGTTCGTCAGCTCTTCATAAAACTTATCTGTATTAGACAACATTCTAAGACTGGGCGTATCGACAATAGGCACACCCGTAGATCTCATACAGTGTACAATGTTCCTGCCTGCCGGACTACTTTTGCACAGAACTTTGCACACTTTTTGGGACCTTTTTTATACAACCGGGTGAATAAATTACAAATGTTTAAAGACAAAACGAGCTATGTATGTGGAAGGATCCTGAACAACTTCCTAAGTCAGTTGAACTATGAGGAAACAGAAAACATATTATCAATCGATAAATGATAGGAAACTTTGGCTTCTGTTATCCCTACTCTATCCTACCCAATAATGAGGTCCTGTCTTAAATAAGTAATTAAACTTGTACGTCATACCTATATTCGATGAGACGCATGTACCTAGTAAAATGTACTTAGATGAGTAGTAGTGGGATAGGTATCTTATAATTAGTTGTAGTATAATGAAATAGCGTAAGTTAGATTGCTCTTTGGTTTTTATGTTTTTATTTCTTTTTGTTTCTTCACATCTAACACATAGTTGATTGTCTGCTCAATGATGTTAAATACCTACCTGTAGGTATTTTGTTTATGTTATGAAGCATTACCCTGCCGTAACACAGTTTTAACTAGCGCGGAGGGTAAAGTTCCTTATTAACTGTCATTGGTCTATTTATTTAAGTCCCTATATAAGTACCTACTTCTAAGAACTATGTAGACATATTTTGTGCAAATAAACATTATCTTATCTTATCTTATCTTATCTTACTGTGTAAATAAAAGTGTATGTGTAAATAATATAGTAAGCTAAGAGTACATTAAGACTTTGCTTATCGTAACTTAAGTAGGAAAGGATAAGAGAAGTCATGGGCAGACCTACTAAAGGACACACCGGAGTTCAGCAAGGGGGAAAACTATCAATCCATAAGGAAAAGAAAATATTTTGGACTACCTCGGGTGTAATACCCTTTCAAACTATTTAATGTTTGACTCAGATTGTGAGTCAGGGTATGTTGTGTAGTGAGAATGAAGTTTTTTGAATGTTACGGGAAAACTGTCAATCCCTCAGGAAAAAAATATATATGGCGCCACCTTGAGAGTATACCTCTTTCTAACAAAAAAAATTTTGGAAATCGGTCCACAATTTTCTTAAAGTTCAGTGATTGTTTTAGTTTTACGGGAAAACTATTAATCCCTGAGGAAAAAAAAATATATGGCGCCACCTTGAGAGTGTACCTCTTTCTAACAAAAAAAAAATTTGGAAATCGGGCCACAATTTTCTTAAAGTTCAGTGATTGTTTTAGTTTTACGGGAAAACTATTAATCCCTCAGGAATAAAATTAATATGGGACCACTATAAGAGTATACCCTTTCAAACAAAAAAAAAAATTTGGAAATTGGTCCACAACTGACGGAAATATCGGTGAACATACATAAAAAAAAAAAAAAAAAACATACATACAGCCGAACATATAACCTCCTCCTTTTTTTGAAGTCGGTTAAAAAACAATTTTTCTCACTACGCATAGGCGTAGACGCTCTAAGTATCAGTTACCTACAGGTACACCTACAGGTGAGTTTTTTTTCAAACCGTGACAATTATTGAAAAGTTAGGCGTATGTTTACAGCGATGAAAATGCTATAAAGGCGGTAATTGATTTCTGTAATGTAATAAAACAGCACATATAGTTTTTCTGCCTGATTTAATCAACATGAGCTATAAAACTAAATTGGCCATATTATAAAAAAGTTAAACCTTAGTTGAACACCATGTTGACACATGTCAAAACAAAACTGTTACCACAAAAAAGCGTTCTATGTATTTCAATATCGTTTCTCTAGAGACAGTGTTTTAGTCAGTGCTTCGCTATACTCGGTTCATATTTTTTGTAATAAGACGGAATAGGTTTGATTATAAAATCGTCTCTTCCTACGTTGTACAATCGAACACGGAACAATTATACCGCGAGACTTCCGAGGACATAATTTACATTGTTACCTACCACAACAGGTACAGTCAACATCAGAATTCAACATCAAAACAAGCTCGCAAACATGACCTATTATTCCATTATTATCGTCGATTCAACTGATAGAGTTCACGACAATAGTTTACGATATTATGATAACTTACTTATTAGGACGGCTTATGCGCTGCAGAGGGACAATATTGTATGTAGGTAGTTAAAATTGGTATTCAAAACATAAGGTTATTTATCGTTTTTCAGCTGCTGGACTGAATTTGACATTATTGTATTCTGTTTCGAAGCATTATTAAATCTGCAGCTGATTGTAACTGGTAGGTAATCCGTGGGAACCGTCCCACGTCCTCGACACGCGACATCACAATCAACAAGTTGGACATAAAGAAGATACAATAAAAACAACATAGTCTAAACACAGGTAGGTTCTCAGCCAACTTAACTTTGGATAACCTTTTGATTTTTTTTTTATTCTAAAAGTTGCTATTTGGTTTTTCTTCCACTCTAATCCACAAGTGCGCATCGTGCAACTTTCGTAAATAGTTTTTCAAACTCAAAGTTTGAAAAACTATTTACAGTTATATAAACTATTACAGTTATATAGTTTTTCAAACTCAAAGTTTGAAAAACTATTTACAGTTCCTCAGACAGCTTATTATATCTATGTTTTCCAGTGCTCTTATCGTGGTCGTGCTTACTTAGTCGGTCTTGATAGATCATCGAAGTTAAACAACGTTCTAAACGGTCCGTATATGGATGGGTGACCACCAGTGGCATTTTCATCTGAGCACTTTCAAGTTTTGTAGGGCACATTGAATTGTCGTCCCGGCCATTTAAATCGATAAGCCATGACGGAGGCCTCAAGGCGACCTAAAAGCTCCGTCACCAGAGTTGGCCACTGACTCATACGAACTTACTTTCTTTTTATTGCGCTTATAAGGTTGAAAAAAAGAGCATTGAATACGAAAGGTACATTCAGTGAAATGGTTACACGCGCTTATCTTATATCGCATATCTTCAATTCTGAGCCGCCTGTAATTGGACATCCTAGTTCTGCATACAAATTCTGTGCCATCGAGATGATATCATTTGTTTTCTCTGCTTTCCTTTTAAGGTAGGACAAATCTAGAACATAATCACGTGCCTACATCTGCGTTTATGTTTGTTTTGATAGACATTATATAAACCTTGTCCAATCCGTGCACCGACAAGAGATTGTCCACGACTTTCTTCTCCAGGGCATGGTAGAAAAGATTGAGTGTTAAGATGACGGCTTATAGAGTAAAGTGGAAGAACAAAACCTATCGTGTTAACCTCACATACAAGTGAGATAGTCCTTAACTGGGAGATGATGATGATAAGCTATTTTACTATTTCTTAACTGAGTTTCTCCAGGCTTGCGGCATTTTAAATTTAAACTTTTATCGTGCAGTGTGTAGCTTTGAACTTACAGCGTGTGAGGCTTGCAGAGGTGCTTTAGAATGCAATTTACGATGTCGCATCGCGTCGCATAGTAACAAACGATACCGCAATATAGTGTGAATGTTCCCTAAGGCTTAAGGTTTTTAGAGGCGGTATATCTATGATAAACCAGCCAAGTTCCAGTCGAACTCACAAAGGCTTTCATACCTCTGATAGATATACGGTGGTAGTTGATTGGTTTCTGCTTGCACTTTAGTGCAAGAAAAGAGCCTATTCAAAGCGTATTTACCGACTCCTTTCACCACACAACAAGAAGTTGAAATCTTTTGAACGGTACCCCAAAAAAAGAGAATAACTTATAATACCTACTTAGTATGATTCTAGCCTTGTATTATTTCAAACGTTATCAAGCACTTAATCTTTAAATGCCTACTTAATTATAATTCAGAAAATTTATTATACCTAGCTTCCTGCCAAACCATTTGTTGTACGTTAATAAACAACAGTCTATGCGTTATCTTTATTGTGTTCAAGAATAATTATTGCAGCTTGTTGCGTAACCTTCCTTGCATCTGTTAATTACTTTTAATTGTTCGTATGCAGCTGATATGACGGGAACTCGTCAGGAATAAAAGACTTATGAGCAGGCTTTGTTTGATTAGACAAGCTACCGTAATTGTTTAATAATGTTTCTTATTTCAACACAGTAGGATAGGTACGTACACATTTAAATAAAAAACAATATAAAAAACCGCGGCTCTCCCGGGAGTGCCAACAGAAGTGAAAACTTGAACGAGGTTTCGGTATCGGTTCTAAACTTAACTAAATCGCGCTATCGTTGCGTTTTGCGGTTTTGAGAAGGCGCGGCTCCATATCGCCAAAGCCTATATTGCCATTGTTCAATTCACAAGACTTCAATAGCCATTTTCGTATTGTGAGGTTAGTTGAGCTCTATTGGGACGACAATTGATTACAAGTTATGTATTTAGTAAGCCGGTGTCATCATAAAAATCCTTTGTAAATCTGGTGACGAGTCACGTGACTCTCGAGGCGAAATCAAAAGTTTTTACTCATATAAAAACTGCATAACGCGCCTAAAGAAGTTTTCACTTCAAAAACAAAAATACCGTTTACCGTCTATTTTGGTAAATTCATCTATGCCAAAGTGTGATTGGAACCTCCTGAATATTTCTATTACAATGGACCAAATAAACTAACATGCGGAAAATAAACTTAGTTGAAAAGTAAGTAGGTAATTAAGCCATTTCCTTCCTCAGAATCTTTATGTTTGAATAAATGGATAAATTATTAAAACAATTTAAACATTTACATTTCTCAATGTATTGAACTTAGTCGTAAAAATCGTGATTCTGTAAATATTACACCAAGTATTTGTACGTTTTGGAATAACAGCAATAAACCATGCTGCCCAATATCCAGACGTCCGCATCGACGTCCATGACGAATATTGGACATCTATCACCGGCTGGAATCCCCGCTATTTCAATAAGGCTTCGGAAAAAACAACCCGGCTACTAGTGACTATGTGAATCTGTGTATTCTGTGTCCCTGGCGTCGCCCAAATGCGGTGATTTGTCTCGAGGGCAATCGAATATGCTTAGTTTTACTCGTAGTGGATTGTTAGCGAGCATTTTTGAGATTTGGCTTATTATGGTCTCTCAGAAGAAAACGAATGTATAACAGCCGCTTAAGAGTGGTATTCAAAGATCGAAATAAAACGAGATAAACCTTAGATTATTACAAATACTATTACTAAGATCAGGAATGCTCTTTCGTATGCGCGAGATTTGTTTGAAATTCATTCAATAAAATTCAAAACTTCATTTCTGAAATAACTCTGAACGAGATGAAAAATTCACTAAGCGTGATATCCTTGACCCAAATTGAGATGAACTTTAAATCGTATTAAAGTCTTTGTATATGCGTGAGCATCATTTGTCTCGATACAGTGATGTTATAAGTACAAGCTGGCATCTAGCCAGGGTGCTTGTAGCAACGCGCTATCGGTTCGTATCCAACTATACGTGACCATACAATAATTTAGCACGTGGTGAGACAGGTATCACCTCACACATAGGTATGTCACTGGTTTTCTTTGATTAGACCGTCGCGTTTGATGCTGCAGGTACTCACCAATTTGACTACTCTAAAGAAATTAGCATAATTGGACCTTGTTGAAGTGAAAAATAAATAATACTAGCCCCAAACTAAGCAAAGCTTGTACTTAGATATGACTTGGTTTAAAAAACTACTTAATGAACACGGGTTTTGAGTTTTTGAAACCGTATAGGTACATACTTTTTTGTTTGGTATTGTTTGCAAGCGTTTTGCTATGAACTATGGATGGTTTGTAAGAGTTACCTAACCCGCAACATTTAAAAACTCTTGTGAATGGAAAATGTAAGTATTATTGATTATAATGACGGCAATAATACAAGTACAATTTTGTTCATTTATTGTTATTTATTTCTCTTTTTTCTAGTTTGTTTTTTACCTATGCACATACCTACTTGTTACTTGTCTTTGTTTTTGTGTCTGTGTTGAAATGTTATGTGTGTTAAATAAATCTTTTATCTATCTATCTATCTATCTAATAGTCCATATTTCTACATTTTCATTAAAATTTTGCGAAAGCCTTCAGCACTAAGTTGCAGTTTATACGTTGTAGAATTTATATTTTAAAATCCAATTTCAATATACTCGTAGTAGAACCAGAAAATGGGTTCTGCGTTTTATGAACCGAAAAGAGCGAGCTCAAATATGAGAGACAGACATGATTCAGCATTCGTGGACTCAAGGTCATCTTTAATATTACTGGAATATTTACTGAATTTATGACTAGCACGTGGTAGTTGCATGCAGTAGTTCCAGTTATGAGCAAAAGCAACTTTTTAACTTATTGATATCAAAATATACATACTTACCATTAAATTTTTGCCTATGACTGAACACAAATGTGTATTTTGTATTTGCTTAACTAAACTCATTCGTATTTTAAGACGCATTTTTGAACGCATTTCTGTCAAGTCCAAATATTTTCAAGAAATATAACCTAAATTTAATATAACCTACCTAAGCTATGGCTAAGCCAAAAAGAAAAGTAAGTATAGATCCTGACCTGACTGTTAGGGAAGGTAGCAAAGGCGGACTGCACTTTATGTAGAGCATGGTCCTGCTGATGGGCGGGCGGAGGCCTGCCCTTGGGGAAGTGGAACCTGGGTATGACCCTGGCGGGTGCTCCTGTGTTGGCCGCACTACGCACAGACCGCTGGAGTGTCGTGTGTGGAGGGGCTGATGAAGGCTTTGGTGGAGTTGATGCTGCGTAGTTCTGTGGACAATTGATAAACATCATTAGTGGTGGGATAGAATTTTGCATTTGACTGTCCTGTTGGACACAAAAATGCAAATAATCATAAAGTAAAGATGTGAAAAAATTCACTAAAGATAATTAGGATAGTTTTAGGTTTGTAAATAAATGAATAGAAAATCAAGAAGGTAACAGACGTAAGCTTGTTTTAGATTAGGTATGTCCGAATAAGCAGTTTTGAAACTTAAGCTTAGGTTCTTAAAGTTAACAGTAATTTGTATCATTTTATAGCCATCAATATAACAGGTTGGTATTATCAGAGTTAAAATGTAGAAGAATCGGGGTAAGCAAATTTTTTGCATTATCCAATAGTTCTCAGTGCTTAAGTTTATCAAATTCCTTCAAAAGACTCCAATCAGTAAAGGGTGGATTTGCTCGGTCAGCGGGAGCGGCCTTATTGACCTAGATTTCTAGACTTCAATTTGCACACTGAAAAAAAAGTTCATTCTGCTGAATAGTATTTCTTCTATTGTATGTATGTCTATTTAAATCCCAGGGTCAATTATTTTTAAATCTAATGGCTGTAGCGATTTGTATAAAAAAGTTGTAGAACAACCAACACAAGGAAACGCCTCTATAATTAGATAGGAAGGTATTTCAAAGATGTATAAAACTGTGTAGCTTTCTGATTCCCATAACTCTGTTTACTCTACGTTCATCGATTACTTTTATTACATTTGGTCCGGGTAAGCGTGCGTAAGATATCTGAAATAGACGCCGTAGGTGTAATCTGACAAAACATGAGCATTATCCCGGAGAAATATCGAACGAGAAATAACTTCCTTTACGCGAATTGCTGAAAAAGTGCCTGAGCTTTTGTAGGTTTGGTTTTTTATTTTTCCATTTTGTATTTTAGCGGAAGATATTTTTAGAAGCAAAATGCTTATATTCTGGACGAGCAAATGTACGTATACGTACGTTATGTTATTTACTACAATTATTTACTTAGGAACAAGTCTAACGCTCTTCCTTCTTTCAGTTCTTTACAATAAGAGTTTCTTACAACCACTGCTAAACATAAGTGCCTTTATATCCTATATTACAATACTTAGGTACCTACACTTTTTTTAGGAGCTTGGTGAAAATCCTTTCATTATTTTTCTTTTAAAATAATGTTACTATACAGGGTGTAAAAAGACTGCTACCGAAAACTGAGGGATTGCAATCAGACCATGATTCTGAACATATTTATCGAAAACAAACTCAAAAAAAATTTTGACTTAGCTACGTCATTTTATTTTATTTTCTAGTTTTTTGCTACTAGTACAGCATAATAAGACCATACCTACCTAATCATTTCATTTATAAAAGAAAAAAACAATTAAAACTCAAAATCCAGCAATCTACGTATAAAAACGCGCCCAGTACATACGCAAACAGTGATCTTCAAACGCTGTTTTCTCCGGATATAATGATTTTTTCGGAAAATCCTTTTGGATTTGGTTGTGTTTTGGGACGCTTTACCTACCCCTTTCGGCTTCGGTAGACGTCTTTTTACACCACAGGGTGTATACAGATAAGTGAGAAAAGCAGGAAAAAATCACGTACAATCAAAACACTACATTGCGATTCAAGTCTGGTCGGTATTCAGAGTGACTGACGACAATTCTTGCTCAAGATTAATGTCGGTCGCACTTCGCCGTTTATTATTCTTGAGAGGATGTGAGTAGGCGCTCGCTGAAAAGAGCTGAAACTTGGTTTTCTTCAAAGTTTTCAGCTGAGATTATAATATTGTCTTTCAAAAACATATCTTGCACTTGTTTAGAGAAACTAAACTGAATATATCTAAAATAAGTTATAGCCTGTAAACTATCCAACATTTTGGTTACGCAGCTGAATAGAAAGTAATTAAAAAAAACAACCCTTCCTTTAACAGTCGGGTAAAAATAAATGTTGTCTATAATGTGTTTGAAACTATTTTTAGCCCTGATCGAATGTCTTCAGTCTTAGTAATCGCATTCCGATCACAGCGAAGAACACATGAAAATCTATTCATACTGGCACAGCAGTGTTCTGAGTATCTCCATGGCCTACCCTACAATTTAGGCCACGTCATATGCTTTTATTTTTATAACTCTCACGTGTGATCTCGTGTATTCATTAGTTCATAATAACCCCAGGTTCATTGTCCTGGTATTACAAAGAGTATGAACCTAAAAGGTGCGTAAATTGGCATGGTTAAGCAAAGACTCTGCCAAAATCTGACGATGTTGAGAAAAAAATTACAGACACAGGTCACTAGGTAGTCACTACAGACAATAAAACTATAAAAAACAACTTTTTGCTATGACAGCGTAAGTTTAAACTTTATTGTACAAAACACTACTTACACAGTTCCGTTTCACGTTTTTTTTCCGCAAACAACAATGCCTGTTATTAAACAGCATAAAACCGAAAATTACAGAGCAATTTTTATTATGCACAGAAACCTGAAAATAGTTTAAAAAAATAACAAATTAAGATCAAACTATTTTTACATTCTAATTTCAAAAAATCGAATCGGTGAGCGTCTCGTGAGCGTAGTTTGGGGCATTGTTTTTTTTTTAATTATCATAAATAATGACAAAAGAGTTGGTTGGAAAGGAGGTTGGAGAAGGAATGGAAAGGAGGTTTATTAGGTGGTGAAGCTTTTACCTATTTTATAATCATCCTCGAGATCCTTTTTTTTGCAATCGGTCTTTCTTTTTGTTGTAGTCACTCCATTTTTTGTCAGCGTAATCAAGCCGAAACATTTTTTCTCGTGTGAGACAGCTCAATCGTAGGTACACACTCATTTCTATTGTGGAGCCTTCCTCATTTTTCACACCTTTGTAGCTTAGAGCAAGGTGTAACTAATGATTGTACTCTCCACGCTAGAGTTAAAGTTACTTCACTAGAGTTGAGCACAAAATATATTAATAACGTAGGTACTAGGTACCGTCGAAGTTTTGAATTATTATTATCCTTACCTACTTGTACATTCCGGTACACAGATTCCGGTATTTATATTAAAGAAGACTTCCCACCTAAAGTACTAGATGCCAGACGCTCACTGCAGGAGCAAGTAATGAAAGAAAGAAATGAAGGACGGATCGCCTACATAAAATACGACAAAATCGTGATAAAAGAACACAATCAGAACAAAACAGATGTCAACTCTAAAAAAAGAGAACTAGAAATCTCTCCTCAGCAGGATACAACCAACTCACTTGAAAAGCCAGGGCCTTCAAAATATCAAAAGGCAAAGAAAAACAAAATATCAACGGAGAACCAGAGCTCTATGAAAAATTACATCCAACAATCAAGAGAACCAATAAAACCTAGATTGCCTTCTTCAAATCCTATGATAGAAAAAACAACCCAATAGCAATCAACAAACCCTTCTTTCAGCGACACTACCCCAACAATAACCACAACATACAAAAAAACAATGAAAAACCCTCCCTCAGAATGGCTAGTCACCACGAGGGCAGTAGACCATAACCCTCCAGTAAATAAAAATGAATCAAAGAAAAATAAGATATTTATAGCGACATTCAATGTCAGATCATTGTCAAACGAATTCAGAATTACAGAACTAGAACATGCGCTAACCCCAATCAAATGGGATATCATAGGCGTTAGTGAAATACGACGAGAACAACATGCAATAGAAGACAGAGGAAATTACCGTCTCTACATGTATGGACAAACCAGAGGAAGATACGGTGTCGGGTTTCTAGTTAAAAAATGCAGCTACATAACGGTGGAAGACTTTATAGTCGTTTCAGAAAGAGCTGCGCTTATTATCGTCTCTATTTTCGAAGAAAAATTCACTATTGCACAAGTATATGCGCCTACCTCAAAGGCAAATGACCAAGAAATGGATGACTTCTACGAATCCTTAGAACAGCTAACAAAATCAAGCACGACCAACTTCATACTACTTGGAGATATGAATGCACAAATAGGCCACCCAAGAGACGGAGAAAGCCAAATCATGGGCAGATATGGATATGGTAAAAGAAATAATAGAGGAGAAATGTTTCTTAGCTTCTGCTGCCAAAATAATCTCAAAATCGTAAATACCATGTTCAATAAACCGAAAGAGCTAAAGTGGACATGGCTATCACCAGACAGTAAAACAAAGAACGAGATAGACTACATAGCAACGAACAAATCACATCTGATCGAAAACTGTAGCGTCATAAGTAATCTAAAACACCCAAGTGACCACCGTTTAGTAAGAACAACTTTGAATATCCATGGCAGAAAAGGTAGAGCAGCATTTTCATCTAATACTCCGAACCACTTAATGGACACTGAAAAATACATAAAAGAACTGTCCAAATTTGATCTAACAAATACAGAAAATAAATCAGCACAAGAATATTACGAAGAAATAGAGAAAGCATTATTAAAAAGTTCCAACGAAGCCAAAACAAGGAAGAAAAATATAAGAAATGTAACCATAATGACAGAAAATCTTCAAGAACTTATAGAACAGAGACATGCATTAAAAAACAAAGATAATAAATCAAAAGTTGAAAAATTACAACTTAGCAAATTATACAGGAAAATATATAGAGAAATAAAAACGAACACAAAAAAATACAGACTAGATATAATCCAAAGAAATTTAGAAAAAAGAGGCGCTTTTAAAAGAACCTTGAAATACCTAAGTAAATCGAAACAGATAATGACTCAACTCCAAAATAATGCCGAGACTTTAGTCACAAACAGAAATGATTTAATGAAGATAGCTACTGACTTTTATACAAACTTATATATGAAAGAAATAAGAAACTCGCCTTACCTTTCAATTAACGTTTCGAACCAAGATCCAGTACCTAAACTTAATAATATAGAAGTAGAGCGATCAATTGACTCATTAAAATTAGAAAAAAGTCCAGGCCCAGACAGTATAACAAACGAAATGCTGAAAATTGGAAAAGAAATACTAATACAACCATTAATGAACCTATTTAATCTTGTTTTGAAAAATAAAGAAATTCCAAATCAATGGACATGCTCAAACATAACACTTATATATAAAAAAGGAAACCCGCAGATGATAACAAACTACAGGCCCATCAGCCTCATATCCTGTATATACAAGTTATTTGCTAATACTATTTTAAGACGCATCACCCCGATCCTAGATGAAAACCAACCAGCAGAGCAAGCAGGATTCATGCGTACATTTTCTACCATAGATCATATATACACTTTAAAGACAGTAATAGAAAAGTATAGAGAATATAATATGGGCTTATATTTATGTTTTGTGGATTACAGTAAAGCCTTTGACTCTATTTTACATGAATCTTTATGGGAAGCTCTATCTGTACAAGGTGTTAACAAAGAATATATTGACATAATTAAAGAAATATATACCAAGAGTACATCCAGAATATTACTAGAGCAACCAGGTCCAAGTTTTCATATCGAAAGAGGTGTAAAACAAGGAGATCCACTCTCTGCAAAGCTTTTTATAGCAGTATTGGAGCAGGTTTTCAGATGCCTTAACTGGGAAAACAAAGGTATAAAAATACACGGACAGTACCTTTCACATCTCAGATTTGCAGATGACATTGTGATAATGTCAGAAGACCCAAGTGATCTACAATTCATGATTGAAACCCTATGTGAAGAAAGCCGAAAAGTTGGATTAGAGATCAATCGAGAAAAAACAAAACTAATGACAAATAGAGAAAAAACACCAATGACTCTACTATCTGTAAATCTGGAATATGTCAATGAATATGTGTACCTGGGACACCAAATAACTTTCAAAGCTTGCACAGAACGTGAAATAGAACGGAGAATTAAAAGCACCTGGAGTAAATACTGGGCAATGAAGGAAGTTTTCAAAAGCAAAATACCAGTGAAACTTAAAACTAAGGCTATGGAAACTTGTCTACTTCCATGCCTCACATACGCATGCCAGACGTGGTCCCTAACTAAACAAAACCTACAGCAGCTACGAGTCTGTCAGAGAGGGATAGAGAGGAGTTTTTTAGGTCTCAAACTTAAAAATAAAATCAAAAACAAAGACATAAGATTAAAAACAAAGGCAAAAGACATTGTCCACAAAGCTCTATCGCTGAAATGGAAATGGGCGGGACACATACAAAGAGTACAAAATGAGAGGTGGTCGAAGACAATTATGAATTGGGATCCGATAAATAAAAAAAGAAGGAAAGGAAGACCTACTAAACGATGGGACGACGATATCGTGAAAGTAGCCGGTAAAACATGGAGCAGAGTCGCTAGAGAGAGAGACAGATGGAAAGAACTGGAGGAGACTTTTACCGCTGAAGGCGGTCCTTACACACAGAACTTAAGTTAAGTTAGATTTAATACATTTTTTTAAAATCAATTTTTATTCCTAAGCGTCTTTATAGTTTAATTGTGAGTAAGGAAAATAAAAGTTTTTTATTTATTTATTTATTATTTTACTTGTACATTTAGAAAACCTTTTTTTCTTACTTTAAAAGATTTTTTATTACGTTCATAGATTTTATGGAATATTAAAGTTATTAAATAATTAAAATAAACAAAAAAATGAATACTCTTGTGACAAAAACTAGAGCCTTCCCTCTAATTCAGTTACGTAAAAAGGATAAATCAACGATATCTGTGGCACAACCATATTTTTGCCTTCATTACATTTAAGTCTGAATTAGGGATATTTCATTCCTTAGTTTTTGTAGGCATTAAACCTAAATTTTCCTATTCATTCCCAGCTTAGTTTTTCAGGGATAAACAGGACAATTTATATTCAATTTAGGTATGCAGTATATCTAAACCTCCTAATTACTGTCTCGATTCTACTGACCGTTGCTAATGACTGTGAGCCCACGCGTATCATTTTATTTTTTGTCTAGAAGATTATTTCTAAGTTTTGTTCAAGCATAAAACTATGGTTTGAATGTATTTTTTTAGCGAAAACAATATTTGGTGATCCTTCATACTTATGTATACTAGGACGATACAGACAAACTCTCAGCTTTTATAAAATTATGAAGGTCTCTAGAACACCTGGACTGGTATTCTTCTGAGACTTTATAGTAGAAAACATCTAAGCAAATGTAATGTGCAGCTTGTGATAATACGTTTTCACTCTGTTATCTATGATAACACATCATATTACTTTCAGGACACAGCAACCTTGGCGCGTAAGCTGTATTATTGTAACTAGATATGTGCTGGTCTGTTGTTACGGAAGATTATCCGGATACGGAACTAGCTAATCCTAAACACTTTTTGCAAAGTGCTTAGGATTAGCTGGTTCCGTTCAGCTTTTCCCGTGCCGGTCGAGATATACTTTGGTTCTTTTGTCCAAGAGCTTTTTGGTCTCTACATGTAGTTTTTAGTAGTTTCAGTTATGGAAAGATTTTTAAAATGTATAATGATTTACAGAACCCTAAAGTGCCACCCAAAACGAGGGAGTGTGCCGGAAAGCGTAAATAAACGAAGGAAAATCCATGAAGTTGGAATTCGCATAAGTACAGAAAAGTCACATCACCAAAACATTCTAAAATTGGCATGCTTGCAAATTTTGTTATGGCAACCAGATGGTTAACGCATTAGGCCGGATTATAAACAATCTAATTCAAGTATGCAGAACAATTCATATGGTTAGGTATACTTACTGATTCGATCTAAAAAAAGTGCGGTAAATCAGAAATCGGTTCACATGTCCTAAATGCTAATCACATAAAACGAGTTAATGTACGATCCCGCGTTACTTTTGGGGTAAAGTATCATAGGTACTTACCGTACTTACTAATTAACGTGGTATTCTAGGTATAATCTAAGAATAACCGCACAAACTTTTAGTTTAGATTTACTTGTCATAATAGCACGTTTATAAGTAAGGCCTTTAATAATATAAATAAATAAATAATATAAAATAATAAAGACTTTAATTTATGTAAAGTTTCGTTGGTTCTTTCCTGGGATCGATAACCAAAAATAACTACGGAACCCTACAATATCAATACACCGAAGTCGATCCCAATCAAGTGGCGGCTCTACAGTTCAGTTTGACTCACAAATGGGATCATAAATATTGAACCAGCTTCAGTAGATAAAATGTTTAGTTCATGGCAAATGTTTCACTTCAATGATACACTGTACATAAGCCTAGGTCTAGCCTAGTAAAAGATAGCCTTCCTACTTCAGCACCTACCATTTTTTATATGAAAACTGTAGGAAAATACAACGTAACAATTATAACCCATGTAATCGATCATAGAGCAATAATAACAATTTAACTATTTGTAAATAATAAAGATATAAACATATAGATCTTCCTAGCTTACCAGTCTCGAATATCCAAATGTTATATGTATATGTATACGCTTATTTCTATGTATGCGTATTCTATAGTAAAAAAATTATGTAAAATTGAGTCTTTAAAGATGACTTTACATTGATCGTCGTACGCAGAGGCAAAGATCTGGCAGCACAGAATAAACAGCAAATACTACGAAACAATCGCAATGGATTCCCTCCGGCTATATTTACTCCGGATAGACGCGGGAGGGGAGAGGCGACCACGTGGTATAAATAGTCGCAGGCGCATGTACGAACACTCGACCACGCCAAATTGGGAGACGGGAATGGCCGACCACGATGGTAGACGGAAAGTTTATCGGGATGATCGTAATCACTATGATTTGCTGTTCATTTGTGTCATCATGAAGATGATAAATGCAGTGGTGAATGCTGCAAACAATATTTTAGAGCAAGATATACTCGTACCTAACTATTTCCAAATGTTATGAAAAGACATAGTTCATTTATTTACAGGGACTTCCAGCATTTCAGCGATACTAGCAGCAAAGCCGGCAACCCTTTAATACCTATCTAATATAAGTACTATGATACACAGTATCTTGACTATAATTCAATTTATTTATTTGAAAAAGTTTTATAAGCTTTATTTATTATCCCCCTCCCCCCTAGACTTCACATAAATCTATTTCTGCGTGATGGTTTTTTTGATGTCGCGCAAGAAATATATCATTGTAGGTGTACTACCTATAAATGTTTAAATTTGTCATGAATGCCCACTTTGTTTAATTCCCGAAAAATCTAAATAAGGTTTGAACTTGTTCAAATCTCCAGACTAGCGAAATCGGGGGCGCTAGCGTCTTATAAAATTGACTTCGTCAGCAATATTTCGCTCTCATGTGAGATTGGTTTCCAGGCAGCATGCTTTGGTGCTAATTTGAACGGCGTCTGCTAATAAACTTGAGAACCTACACTAATAAAGCCGAGGTACGAAGTGATTTTAATTTGATAAAACAACATTCGAGCAATTTCTTATTAATAACGTTTTCGTAAATAAATGACTTATTGAAATACAAAGCTGTCCAAAACTAAATAGAAGTGCCTACTGGGTTCTTAAGTTCAAGAGGCCAACGCCCGGAAACGGCGTTAATTGCTCATTACGAACATTTAATTAGTATTTGCGTATGATACACAACTCGGCAAAAATAGATTCGCGAGAAAATTAGTCTGGCAAGGAACTGTACAATCAATTAATTGTCAATGTAAGCAGTAGATAATAATAATAAATAATGCTGGACTTTTCACATAGCATCATCTAGCCCCAAAGTAAGCTTGAGCTTGTTGTATGGGTAGTAGATGACTGATAAACTACTTATATATTTTTTGTTTGTAAATACATACATATTATACATAGAAACACCCAGACCCGAGACAAATATCTGTAGGTCATACAAACATTTGTCCCGCGGCGGGGATCGAACCCGCAACCTTCTGCATCGCAGGCGGACCTTCGCCCACTGCGCCACAGAGGTCGTCGTAGATAAAGACATATATAACCAGCATTTTTTTTTTAATTATTTATTTATCTCTATACATCAAAGAAAATCTTTTTTCGCTTTACTAATCGTGTGGGGCTGTTTTATCTGGCCCAAAGTAACCATATTATCACGTTTATACACATAGTCGACTTGTTAATTAAAGGCAAAACCACGTGTAAACGCTGGGGAGTAATAAACCTCCTCATCACAGGTTTAGTGCCGAAATGAAACCTAGCCGAGTGCCCTAACGATTTAACGAGAGACCCTCGATAGCACTATAAAACCTTGATTGCTTTAGAAACTTGCGGCTGTCATATTACTTTCACACAGTTAAATGATTGAGTATTAAACTTCAATTAACTATAAAAATAAAGGAACATTTACACGGAAGAATTTCAACCGATGTCATATTGTATTTCACTGCAATTTTCTACGTGTAAACGGTCATCGGCTGTTAAAAGTCGAGTAAAAGCGACCCTCGCTCGCTCGCTAATGGCATTAAAAATTTAGTAAAACGAGCCAAAAATTGCATCGTGTAAATGCTCTTTTAGACTGAAAATCGTTTATACCGCCGGCCGTAAAATGCTTAGAAATAAAGGTTTCATACTAACCCTTATCCATTGTCAATTAATTATTAACTGAAACCGACGTTCTAAGTTTCCCAGTATTATTCTTACTAACTAAATTAAGGTAGTTTGATAGGCCCTCGGGGATTTTCACTTGAACTTAGCCACTTAATACTTATTGATATCTAATCTTCAATCAAAGCAATCTACCGAAAGAACCTAAGTCAGCAGTTTTTATTGATGAATCTATCGTATTATTACGATGCAGAAAACGATACAAAACCCTTATGAAAATACATGTGTATTCAAAATAACTTTGTTATGGCAATGATAGAGCAGTTTTCTAATTTTAAAACACTTTATTGATAATTTTAAATCCGAGTACTTATCTACTTTGCGAATTGACCAATTTTCCACTCGTAACAAACGAATTATTGGAACGAAGTCCTTTTTGGACGGTATCAAAGATGGAGGCTAGAAAAAAAGGTCGATTATTCTGTCACGACACATACATAGGTCAAAACATCACAGTGCGTAGTACGCAGACGCAAAACAGTCCATAGATTGTTACACTGTTAGTAGGTACTAGGATTTTAATATTTGACAATAATTTATTTCACAAATGCCAAATTTCAAAGTTGAAACTTCGTTCTAACCGTTCCACGGAGGTTCCACGACACTCACATAAGTACTTTTATAACCGACTTCAAAAAAAGGAGGAGGTTATATGTTCGGCTGTATGTATGTTTTTTTTTTTTTATGTATGTTCACCGATATTTCCGTCAGTTGTGGACCGATTTCCAAAATTTTTTTTTTGTTTGAAAAGGTATACTCTTATAGTGGTCCCATATAAATTTTATTCCTGTGGGATTCATAGTTTTCCCGTAAAACTAAAACAATCACTGAACTTTAAGAAAATTGTGGCCCGATTTCCAAAATTTTTTTTTGTTAGAAAGAGGTATACTTTCAAGGTGGTGCCATATATTTTTTTTTCCTGAGGGTTTGATACTTTTCCCGTAAAACTAAAACAATCACTGAACTTTAAGAAAATTGTGGACCGATTTCCAAAATTTTTTTTGTTAGAAAGTGTAAAGGACACACTCTCAAGGTGGCGCCATATATTTTTTTTCCTGAGGGATTGACAGTTTTCCCGTAACATTCAAAAAACCTCATTTTCACTACACAACACACCCTGACTCACAATCTGAGTCAAACATTAAATAGTTTGAAAGGGTATTACACCCGAGGTAGTCCAAAATATTTTCTTTTCCTTATGGATTGATAGTTTTCCCCCTTGCTGAACTCCGGTGTGTCCTTTAGTAGGTCTGCCCATGACTTCTCTTATCCTTTTCTACTTAAGCTACGATAAGCAAAGTCTTAATGTACTCGTAGCTTACTATATTATTTACACATACACTTTTATTTACACAGTATTTATTTACTTACACTAAAAAGTGAAAAATAAAACATTTTTGAAAAAAAAAATTGAACCGACTTCACAGAACACAAACAGAAGAACCTTCTACACACTAAAAAGAGAAAAATAAGAATATAATTTGAAGTCGGTGCCAAGTGAATACGATTAAGTACCTATCAAAAAAAGAAATCGAGCGATAGCGTACCAGGATACAATTTTGCACTAGCCATGTGCAAAACATATCTCCTAATTGAAAAGATATATACATATCTTTTCACCGCTGGGAAGTATATCTATCTTTTAGTTCAGTAGTTCAGTCTTTCGGCCGTAGCCTTCAGCACACACCAAAGTCCAGTAAAGCTGACCGAGGCCCCTAAGGCCATCAGCATCTGGGCCGACCCTAGTGTCACATCTCTCATTTTACAGAGTGTGCCCAAAAAATACATTAATTAAAACATACATAATTTTTTTTCTTTAACTTTTGTTATTTCTACAACAATAAACACATTTCATAAATATAATGGACAGTTCGATGTTAACATCGATTTTTTCTAATATCGATCATCCCTAATTCGTTCGACTCGCTCGCTGAACTACGGAACTAGATTGATAAGTACTTCTATCGTTCTCGCTCAGACTGAACTATAAGATTGATAAGATTGGAATAATATCATCTTGTCTCTTGTCTGTGTCTGCTTCTTTCTATCAATCTCGCTCTGAACGACGGATAAGAAGATGGATTGATAAGATTGGAATATATCACATATCACCTATCTTGTCTCTTGTCTGTGTCTGCTTCTTTCTATCAATCTCGCTCTGAACTACGGATAAGAAGACGGATAAGAAGATATGATTGGATTTAAATTGAACTAGAGATAGATGAACTATACGCAAAAGAAGTAGTCCAATTGAACTAATCACTCCGGATATACACATCGCTATTTTGCACCCAAGTTCTTTTGAATTTCTTAGATGTAAATGAATAGTTGGCACCGACTTCAAATTATATTCTTATTTTTCTCTTTTTAGTGTGTAGAAGGTTCTTCTGTTTGTGTTCTGTGAAGTCGGTTCAATTTTTTTTTTCAAAAATGTTTTATTATTTAAACTCATTGTAATTTTCTCCCAGCTTTAACTGTTTCTTGACGTGTTGACAGCCGCTCTTGAATTCCTAAATGATTAAAATTTATTTCATCCCTTTAGCAACGAGCATAGCCTATTAAATTATTACTCGGTATAAATTCGACTATCTCTAAATCAAAATACTTGAATTCTTCGCGATCCTAGAAAGAATTATCTGTTTACGTCCTTGTCTGTCCGATGACTCTTTTGCACTTGTGGATAGGGATATTCTGTGTACCTTATCATGTTTGGGTTTCAGGCGTGTTTCAGGTATTTTCAGGCCCGCTGAATCTCCGACGCGTTGCCATGGTAACCATTGATCGGTAGCGCCATCTTGAATGCAGTTGTCTGGAAATTCTACGGGATTTCAATGGGATGTCTAGTCTACGAGTTTTGATTGGTGATTGTTCTTTGGGAATTAAGTTTAGCAACTTTGTCTTGCACAACTTTATAAAATATACATTTTTATAAATGTCGTCGTATTTTATTTTTATTTTTCAAACATAGGCTTTTAGTAGGTAGGTAGGTACTTCTTTATTTTTTTTATTTAAACTTATAATCGAGAAGTGAGCTCCTGCTATACTCGTATTGTAAGGTAAGTACATAAAAACCGAGGTATTTTAGCTATCTCTTTTAATAACAAGTAATTGCAAAAAACTTTGGTTGTCGAAAAGACCCCAAAGTTGATAGATTCTAAGATGTAAGTAAGAATTTCTTCGACAACATTTTGTCGCATTGCTCTGCAATTGATTTTTACTATTGATAGCGGTGAATGCTTAGTGAATCCTTCAAGGACTAGTATAAAGTAGGTTTTAAATCCGGAACCCAAAAAAAAAATCGGTTTACCTGTAAGTAAACACACATACCTACGTACCTATGCGGGTTTATTAGGATAAATTAGTTACTAGAAAAACTTGTTTACATCTTTTTGTTGATTATTCTAAAACGCAGAACAAGTGTTTGACCACAGTTCATTTAAAATAACCGAGATTGCCTGCGGTGAAAATGACCGACACATTACTTGCAGTTTTGTTTTCATTTTTGGTGAGGTGTCACTGAAAATGTTGTTCGTGCTGAAAAAAGTACAACTAGGTTAAAGCCTAATAACGTTAGCTTGCGTTTCACAGGAATTAAACTTTAACACACACTATACAATGTATTCCCTTTTCTATTTAGTTCATTTTGATGACATTTCCACTTCGTTCGTCTTATAAAATATATCCATACTATCCATACTATCCATCCATACTAATATTATAAATGTGAAAGTAACTCTGCCTGTCTGTCTGTCTGTCTGTCTGTTTGTTACGCTTTCACGCCCAAACCGCTGAACAGATTAAGCTGAAATTTGGCATAGTTAAAGGTTGTATCCCAGAGACGGACATAGGCTACTTTTTATCCCGAAAAAATGAAAAAATCCCGAGGGACCGCGGGTCACACCGCAGGAGCGCAGCTAGTCTTTAATAAAGGGCTTAAGTAAAAATCAACCTCAATAATTTTAAACAACTTTAGCATATTAAATTAACGTAATTATTAAAAGATACCTTCACCCAACTCATCAATAGTACATAATAAAACTGTATCTTTGCTCATATTGTAATGTTGTTCCAAATAAAGCATTATATTATATATTATTATAGATAAGTAACATCCACTTTGTAGGTAAGTTTGAAACTGTATGTATGCTGAACCTTTCACCAGTGTCAATGTTTACCATAGTGTTTTATGTTCGTTTATCAATTCGCACTGAATCAATCAATGCCGCCTGAAAATTTTGTACGGCAAAAACCATTAGTCACAAACACAAATCTAGACTGTATGATGAATTGATCTTGAATATTCTTTCCTATCGACCCTCACGTGTTTTGCCTTTGAAGCCAAGGCACATAAACTTTCTAAATAATATAAAAATATTTTATAAGTATGTAATATTTACAATTTTAGTTCGTAAGAGTGTGTTTAAAGACTTCGTATAGTCTCTTGCTATAGAAATATAGGCTTAATTGAAATTCATTGCTTTCCACCTACATAATCGAAAGACGAAGAGAAGGTGTATTATTAAAGTGAGCGGTGACGACGGTGTAATAAAATTTAATGTTTAATTTGAAGGCTGCTCCGGCGTGTAGGAGCCACTACAGGACGGTCAAGGGCACTTCAGTACTGCAATAATTTCCAGCAAGCGAATTTCAACTCTAACGCTATGAAATTGAATAACTTTTTTAGTACCGACAAACTAGTAAATTCTAGTTTGCATTTAAAAACTTTCATCTCAATAGCTCAGATTTCGACATACGCGACTTTTTCGATTTAACTTAGTTTACCTTTCCAAGTACAACTTTGACGTAGCTAGTTACAGAAAATAATGAAGCTAGTTACAAAAGTTGAAATGGTGTGGATTACTCTGTAGTAAATTACAAGCTTTTAATTATTTTAATGAATGAAATCTACTCGTACACTAGACTGAACTTAGAAGTTAGAGAGCAAGCATAATTTATATAGATATGTAGATAGGTAGATAGATAGATAGATAGATATCTTTATTTCTCAGAAAACTTTACAATCATTATTTAATAGTGTTTTTAAGTCTATATTAGGGTTTTTTTTTTTATAAAAATTGTAAGGCCATTGTTTAAAATTTCAGAGCTCATTATTAGAACATAGTTATTGTTTTTCATACTCGTAAAAGACCCGCCAAGCTCCATTTTTTATGCACAAAAAACTTTTAATTTTTATTATGACAGAAGTTTCTTTAAAGACCAGAAAAAACTCTACCATGCCTGTGTACTTTCAACGTAGACCTACTTCCAAACATTTCCAATAAAAGTTATTCAAATAGAATCATTTCTTAGCACGTAACTAACGGAGACCTCCTACTTAGCACAACACATGCATAACAAGAGGCTCTGTGCATTGCTTTGTTCTACTAAGGCGACCTTTCGCCCACACACATGTTTCATTAGAATTCAATTCTGCAAGTGATAGTTATACCTTGGATATTATAGTTCCTGAATAAATTGCTGCTGAGATTATGTAGGCTTGTTGATCAAAAGCAGGCTTACGAATTTATTCCCAGACTATTATAATCTTGGGATGTCTATGGTGGAGTTCAAGGGCAAGCCTAACAGACGATTGACATTCACATGTTGTTCAGAATCTTTATTCTGAACAACATGTGAATGTCAATCGTTAGGTTAGAGATCTAAAACATTAGAGATATAAGACAGGTTTACAAGCTAACATATTCTACGATTGTAGTATTTGCAAACACTCGCTAACGCATCGTAGATGATAGTAAACAATCCGTCTGTTTGTTTTGTTGACCTTGTATTACACAAGATTTACTTATTGGCAAACTGTTTGTTGTGCCTGATAAAGTTACTAAGTGAATTTCTGTAATGTGTATGCTGCATTCAAAATTGCATTAACAAACCATATGGTGAAGATAAAATAATTGTGCAAAGCTTTATTAACATCGTATAGCAAAGTTGACTCACTCTTTTATTATGTTTGCAAAAACATTTACATATTTTTTTCAGGTGTTTCTGACCTGACTAGTTATTTTGAATTGAGTAGGTATATCATAGGACCCGTTGAAAAAAAAACATAGCCAAGTGCGATTCGGACTCGGGCACGAAGGGTTCCGTACCATTATCTATAAAAACGGCAAAGAAAATCACGTTTGTTGTATGGGATTCTGTTGTTATAGCGGCAACAGAAATACATTATCTGTGAAAGTTTCAACTGTCTAACTATCACGGTTAATGAGATACAGCCCGGTGGCAGACGAACGGACAGACAGACAGACAACAGTTTACCCTTTGGGAACGGAAACCTAAAAAATACTTTGGGATCGTTGCAAGCAGGTATCATGTTCTCAGCTTTACCTACTACATGAATATCCTTTGACATCTCAAAGGGTCATTGTTTTGTTATAGCTGGGGTTATAGATACCTTATAGATAATCGGTTATTCATATTAATCTTAGGTAGTTCTAGTTAAGTCATATTTGTTTTTTATGAGCACATCTGTGTAGATACCAACCTTTATTTCATACGAATCTACTCAGTGCCCAGCGACAGAGATTAAATCAATACAGAGCAGATTCAGTCTATTTGTGTACGTTTATTCTAAGTTCAGCAGCCACGGGTTCTATCGCCTCGGGTTCAATGCTCTCTGCTTATCTCGTAGTGATATGATAAGCAAAGATTAACTTTGTTGACACTGATAATAGCCACTTCCGTCTCAACTAATGAATAAATGTTTATATGTACAATCACGAACGGATGAATATACTAAGCTTTAAGCTCTTTTAAGCTTGGTCTAGGTTTGAATATTTGTTGGTAAATTCATGTAATGGACAAAAGTTTAATTTTATAATATGAATTTTGCTTTATTTAAAAAAAAACCTAATTAGGTAGTACCTACCTTAATATTTCAACAACAATTTTGCTTAAATTTTTTTCTTTGTTCACCCTGATAGGCTAAAAACCATTAATACTTTGACTATTTTTATCGATTATTTTTTCAAATACTTAGGTATTTAATTATAACTTGTGTTTGACTGTGCCAGCATGGTGTGTACGTGCAAAGCGGCATGCACCACCAGGTGTAGTGTATCGTAAAAAGTGAGAACTGTGTCATTTATATGACTACCATATAATGAGTGCGGTGTTGACACGTCACAAAATTGCAGTTACACATGCGACTGACCTGCGGTTTTATCGTGTACCTAAGTTCACTTCGTAATCGGGTGCAATATCTGTTTGACACTTGAATAAGATACATTCAATAAGATAAAATAATTTTCATGAATAAAGGTTCAAATAGGCAGGTTCTCATAATGATACGTTTAACCATAGGTATACTAGGTTTTCTGAATGAAAGAAAATGTATGCTCCTTACTTCGTGATTTTGTTTTATAGGTATAAATAAAATGTAAGTATTGGAGTTTTGTTTTTGAGTAGGCTTTGTTAAAGGATCTAAAACTTAGGCACAAGACTTACTTAGTATAATTAGGTACGTTGTCACTGCAAGTGCCCTTTAGCAACTTTGTATCTTGCAAGCTGAAGTTAGTACTTTAGGAAGGACGTCAAGTGTCTCTGGATCTTAAAGTGATTGGTGTCACAAGCCCTTCCAAAACTTTTGAAGAAACCGTAAAGTAAAGACGCGTAGATTTAAAGCTACGCGTCCACAGGGAATCGTTTGGAGCGAAAGGATTTGTTGCTTTATTGATTTGTATGGTACGGTGTGCGTCGGCATTATATTGTGCCTGCATTTGAAAATACAGATGCCGACGCCATGCGCTCCGATTCCGATTAGTAGTCGCGTAGCTTTAGGCTTTACGTAGATAGTTTTAAATATAGACATGTAAAGGAAACATGTTTAATCCGCAGGTTGTACATGGGCAAAACTGGCTTAAGATAGAGGCGAATGGAAAAAGCGAAGAGAGATCTATGCCCAGCTGTGGGATGAGAAGGGCTGATGATGATGATGAAAGGAAAAGTGAAACATATGTATTGCGACTGTACGATTATTATAAATAATATTTTTTGAAAACTAAATAAGTGGCATAAACAACGTTAGAACTTATCACGTAAGCGAAGCCGCGGGCGGGCTACTAGTTATTTAAATTACTTCAATATAACCTCACAATTAGGAAACCAAGACTTTTAATGGCATATAATTTTTGACAATCAAGCAATTAAAGCATGATTTGTCGACCTGACCTCTGCGTGAAATGGTTGGCAGGTACTTATGAGGGCTACGGCTAATTGCGACATAATCTGTCGTGTCAGCTGGGCTTAGCGATAGTGGCGAAATTACTCATTACAAATTACCAAAAATGTCATAATTTTTACTTAATTAAAACTTGTATATTTTGTCTGTGTTTGGTAAAGGAGTGAATTCTGCAAGACGATTAGTAATGATAGAATATGGTAGATAGGGAAATGGAAGAGAGAAACATGATGTCCATAATTTAGTTCCGCCATCCCCATTCTTTTATCGCACCAACAGGTTCCCCGAAAGACGCCACTTGTACATGGTTGATATTCCCAGAGTTGGTACGAAGCGTTTTGAGTCCACATTTTTCATACGCACTGCCAAATTGTGGAACTCATTACCGGGTAACGTATTTCCCGAAAAGTACAATATAGGGGTATACAATATATATCTTTAAATCAAGAGTAAATAGGTTCCTTCTAGGAAAGCATGCTCCATCTTAGACCTCACTACTGCTTAACATCAGGCAGAGGGAGGTCAAATGCTGACCTATTTAATAAAAAAAAAAAAAAAATGTTCAACCCCACTTAGTGGGTTAAGGGCAAGAGGAAGAAGAAAATATACACTTAATGTGATAAGGACAAGAAGAGAAGATATTTTGTTTGACAGAACTCCCACATGTATGTAAATGAAGCCAATGAGTTTCAGCTCCAGTCAGAGACTAATCTCATTTCAGCCGCCGGCCAGCCTCTTCACGCCTCAGGCTCGCGCTAATCTGCCGGCCACACGATCCGTCTCACCAGAGCGGTTTCACATTAACCGATCCGATATCGGTATCGGACGCCGATACGATGTGTAAAGGCACAGAGTTCCCAAAATTTACGACACTTGAAATAAAAAAAAATATTAATTAAACAAAATGACCCTCTACTCTTATGAAAATAATTCCTTCTGACTTTTTTCCATAGGAGAGATTAATAAAGACCCAAATTTAATAAAGCGACGAAACGATCTGTGCGAAATATAGAATCGAATCTTGGAATACCCTTATCAAAAGTTATTACACAACATTACACCTGACTGTAAACAAAATAATAGCAATTTAATTTTAAACGTAGGCCTAAGTTATAATATTAAACTATACATTCAGATTGGCATATTTTGTTGTTTCTGCACATCAATTAGTTTAATTAAAGAATGAATCATTAAATAATTTGATGACCAGTGATTTACGATTATACGAAATTCATTGCCATTCAGAGGCTACATTTACCGGAATCTTTAAAAAAGGGCATTATCCGCTCAAGCTGCTCATTGAGTTTCCAAAACCACCTACAGCGATTGTTCTTTTGATAATAAACTACGTTTTTGGCGATATCCATTCAAGTTTACTGTGGCCCACTGCTTATTTCGGAAAATTGGGCGTTGCTACTCAATAAATCGTCAAGATTATGTGAAAATCACGTTCTTTTTATCTCAAAATGTTTCGTAAAAGGTGAAGTTTTAATACAAAGTAGCTAGAATATTTTCAAACTGTTATGACTCCCACGACTGATATTAATTTGCTCATCGCTTCGAATAATACGAGTTTATTCAAAGATTATTCAGAACACATACCCGTCATACGCAGCTCATTGTTAATTCTCACCTGAAACAATATAAATACAGGTGTACTTACATTAAATGAAAACTAAAATCTAAATACTACACATTTTACTAGAATCAGTAGATCTTTAAAACTATAAATAAACGATAGATCTATTTTGAGCTATCTATAGGTCGTTGTCAACGATCTTTAGATAGCTTAACTGATCCAGGCCACTGCTAGTCATCGGAAACGTGCCCAAACTATACTGGTGGCATTACCTCGTTAGATGACAATGCAGATCCGTGTTGAGACAAATAAGCGCCAGCTCTCGGGACACGCATCGCTTCGAAGTGTGATAAATTATAATTAATTTATTACGTAGCGTTGCGTACTTTCATGAAATTAATAAAAGTCAGAGCCACTTTGTGGTTCAGCACCTAAATCATGAAACTTTACAGGCAAGGCCTACACGACATACATAATTGTTTTTAAGTCCTCTACGCAAGATTATTCCAACTTTTTCTATCATAAAACAGGTGTTTTATTACGTAAGTCTCATAACTCTACTGATTATAATCAATTATGCAACAGATTTCTACATTCCGATAAAATTCGTATGTAACACGATTAAAAACCAGATATATTAAGTTAATTAATACCCTGTGGATAATTGTTCGTAATGGAGGCTCTATGGAGATGGACATCTTCCGTCTTCCTGCTTCTAGCTCTCAATGTAAGTCAAATAGATTCATACATTACGCAAGTCTACAAACTTAATTTTATGCAATCATGTTCATTGTTCTTTACAGATTGGATGTACTAAGAGTCAGAATGTGGGAGCAAACTGTCCATTGCCGCCGCAAACGCTTCAGGGAGAAATTCTGCGTGACAGCAATAGATGTCTCGCTAACCCATTACTTCAAATGAATAGTCCGTTCTTTCCTCCAAACGGGCCAGCAGCAGAAGAAGTGTGTGCACTAGAACTCCAAAGACAAGATCGCACGCCACTTTCAATAAGGCAGCAAGCTAATGTACCAATATCACAAAACCCTTGTGCAACTCTTCTTTCAAATGGACTAAATCCACAAAGTGGTAGTCTGCCTGGACCAAACCTTCCTGGAACGTTGTTGGTGCAAAATCAGTGTCCGATAGCACCATTAGGCACACCATATTTGCCACAACAAAATGCAGTATTAGAGACACTCCCAACTCCACAAAGTCCGTTTTTACCCCAGGGCATATTGTCAGGTAAACCACCATTATCGGGCCCACTAACACCATTCAATTCTGCGCCCAATATAGGGATTGACATATGGCCGGGTCCACAACAAGGACCTTTATGTTCAAGAATAGATTTATCGCCCAATATCGGTAATCATTTCACTACATTAGTGCCTGTAAAACCTGGATTTTCAGCACCATGTTTAGAAGTGCTACCATTACAAGGAGTTTTGCCACCAAATCAGTGTATATCACCAATAAATCAACCTATACCTCCATTTATACCTCTGAATAATCAAGGTGTACCCATTGACGGAGAAAATTGCTTACCACGAGCAATAGGCCCTCAGTGTGATGTTTCTCTAGAAACTCCACCTTGTTCTGCTTCTGTACCACAATGCCCTCCTGCAGTTGGTCCATCACCGCAAAATGTTTTACCGTTCCCGCAGCTTAACTTGTTTAGACTTCCAAGGCCAGCACTTTTCCAGCCACCTTTTCAAGGTCCATTAACAAACACTTTGCCAAACGTGAATGTTCCTTGTCCTCCAACGCAGATCCAGAACACACCGCAGATTCACCAAGAGCCAATATGCCAATATCCTTTACCACCTGGCTATTTTGAACCAAATACTTTGACAGGATTATCTCCAAATTTTCAACCTCTTCCATTGCAACAACCTGCTGTTTCTCAACTTTCACTGAACTCAAATCCTTGCGCTTTTACAACTACAGCTCCTGAATTTATCCCATTGTCCTTATCCCAATCTTGTCCACCGAATGGCTTTGCAATGTTACCTCAGCTGTCAAATTCAGAAAACTGTCTACCTCCCTCATCAAATGCTTTCACTTCATGTAACAATGGTGGACTGCCTCCTGTGTTACCAAACACATTTATTGGATCTAACATTGATAACTCTAGACTCTGTCATCCAGGTATTACTGAAGCCAGTCCCACACCCATCAACTTGCAAATAAACGTGCCACCACCTGTAATTCCGGCTCCTAGAATAACAATCATCAACGCAACGCCAGCACCAGAAGCCCCTGTTTCGACAGCTGCCATGGGCTCCAGCTTTTTTGACTTCCCTTATTCTATGCCTCCTATGATAATAGAAGGTGGTAGATCCAGCTCCCGGTCATGGCTACCTTTAGTCCTGGTAGCGCTGTTTGCTGGCGACGATGATTTCGGGGGATATGAAGGCGGATGTAATTCGGATCCCATTCCAATTCCGTATCCTATTGCAATACCAACTAATAACCCGGTTATAGTTCAAAAGTAGTTCTTCGATTGAGCGCAAAGCTGAGATGAGTGTCATTAATGTTGATGGTCATAAAAAGCTAGTATGAATAGGTAATTTATCAAGTAGGTACTGTTAGTATTTATTGTCATTGCTTTAATAATAGAAATTCTAGAGAAATAAATAAAACATGTAAACTTCTTGTTTTTGTAATTTCCTTGTTCCTGTTTCGACATGTACCGTGGTCTCAAGAGAGTGTGCAGTTTTGTGATTTGAAGTGTCAAAACCTACAGCAAGTCAATTAGGTAATTTAACTTCATATCCAAAGCAGCTGCATTGATAACATTATTTAAGCCAGTTGATTAATTTTTGCGCTATTTTTAACTGACCTTGCAAATGTTATATTACAAAATGAGACAGCGTAATGAATAAGTAAAAAAAATGGACGATTAGAGAATTATTTATAAATATTACCCTCCCTTCGTATGATAGTGATATCGCTTACAACATCGATATAAGATCGTGAGTTATCTAGATAGCGTTTACTATGTAGTTACAACACAAGATAAGATAACTCCCATTCAAAATTATATATCTATCTAAGATTGTGATCATTATTTTTAATATAGATCTGACGTTGACTCACGCGCATTCAAATGCGCAATAAAAACACTGAGAAGACATGAAAATATCATTGATATTATATATATTTGGCGTTGTATTTTTGTGTTATATCAGAGTAAGTTTAGAAACACCTTTTTTAGCTGACTTCAAAAAAAGGAGGAGGTTCTCAATTTGACTATGTTTTTTTTTATAACAATATAATTGACCAAATAATTCATCTGAAAGATACCAACCCAGATTATTCCGTGTGAAATTTTTTGCGTTTTTTTTTTCAGAATGGAGAAGTTTCGGCGCAAAATTTTCTACCAGGAAACTATGGCGGAGGTCCAATATACTATTCCGATGGTGGGAGAAGAAACGACGACGAATTTGGATTTCTTCTAGCCATTCTCCTCCTAGCTTCTAGAAGAGGCGGGAACTGTGGCTGTTGTAACAACGCAAGAACCGTCCCAGTACCTTACCCTATCCCATTTCCAACGAACAACGCTGTCATAGCTAGAGGGCGTAAACAGCCAGTTAGCGTCAGCGCTGATGACTCAGATGATGATGATGATTCTGTAATAAACGTCATCACCAAGAATGTAGACGCGTCTAGTAGTGTAGCTTCTGCGAATAGTAGTCCTAAAGTAGTTAGCAGTAGCTCTAGTAGCTCTGGTAGCTCTAGTGGTCCTAGAAGTGGTCGCGGGAGGAGGTCACGCTAATTATTATTATTTAATTCTAGTGACGAATGATCTATGCTATGCAATATATGCAAATCAGTCAAATTCTTTAGGTTATTTATTTTATATTTATTTGACACATGATAAATGATTTGAAATAATGATTGATTTTTTATTATCCCCAAAAGAAACATCTATTTATTAATTGATTAATTGTGATCTTTCTGTTGCGAAATTCACATAGCCTTTCTAATTTGATAAGTTTCTCGCAAAATGCAATCCATTGAAAATCAATAATACCTACATCAAGTTTATTGCTTGTGGTTTAGTAAGACAAACAGGTTTTAGGAATGGATAATAATATAAAATTGTTTTATTTTATTGAGAATTTAATTGTTTACTTTAGTATGTTTAAAATAAAAAAAAAAAAAGCGAATATGGAGAAAAAATTTGAAGAAATGAGACCATTTTGAGTAAGATATGATAGACTTTTCACTAAGTATTTAATTATAAAAGAAATAAGAAATAAGAAAAAATTATTGTCCAAACTGTGTTACAAAGATGGTATTAATCTAATTAGGTATCAACAGTTTACCCATCCTGGGCGTACAATAATATAAGTATGAAGGTAGGTATTAGATACCTACCTTCATAGAAAGTTATGGCAAAGTAAAACTAGGTAAAAGTTACATTTGCCTAAACAATCAATAGTTTATAATAAGAAAGTTTCAATATCTTATTAATAAAGTATTTGTTGTTATAGCAGCAACAGAAATACATCATCTGTAAAAATTTAACTGTCTAACTATCACGGTTCATGAGATACAGCCTGGTGACAGATGGACAGACAGACATAATAAGTAATATGGTCTCGTTTAGGTAACCCTAAAAACATATACCTAGGTCCCATTTATTTGAAAACAGAGAATAAAACAAAAACTTGTTGCAATGAATCTATACAAACTTGGATACCTTTCCGCCTTGCAGACGTTGCGGCAGTATTTTATCAGTGACTTTCAAGTGCCAGTGGTTTTTCTTTTCTTCTCTACAAACTACCTCTCTAGTATTCGTAGACTGTTTTTAATTTTACCACAAAGAGTACCGAAGAAATTAATCATCGAGGATGTTCCATTAGGACTCTGCCGCTACTATTAAAACTACTTCCCTAACGGATCAGTCGAAAGATCTAAAATGTTTTTACCGTTTAGTAAAGTTTTGGGGTAGAGTCGTGCTAATATTTCTAATGTTGAAATTAAAACACTTTAATCATACCCCCCGAACCTATGAAGTATAAGGTATAAATTTTACTGTGTTTTTTTTTTAATTTTAACCATAATAAAAAAATATTTCGTTACAATACCATTCTCTTACGTATACATTGTAACCGAAGAATGAGCCAGCGATTGACATTGTGACTTGCATTTTGCTACTAAGTAGCTGTCGATCAATGATAATTATTATATTTTTTAACATCATTGCTGTCGATTCAATCACCATACATGGCCCTCACTAGTATCACCTGATGTGGTGGGAATCAGAAACTACGAGTGCCACGGTACCAGAACACCCAAACATTTGTCCCTCGCTAGAGTCGAACTCGCAGCTCTTGCATATCAACCGAGCCTTGCTCGCAACGCCACCGAGGTCGTCATATGAATCCATATTAATATCCCAACTTCAGAAAGTGTTTCGTAACTTATTACGACATTTACTATCAATACAGAGATATCGAGCCCAAAACATAATCATTATTCATCAGCCTTTTCCATTAAACGTGACCAGATAACCAAAACATGAGATAAGTTCGTAATACGAAGATACCGATTATGTCAGATCTCAAGACAAGATAATACTTTGTATATAAGAAGCGTGACTGGGCAATTGCTCGACTTTTCATCATGTTTGTATCCATATCTAATGGGATAGTAATTTTGCTGTTGTTTTTGCAGGTATAATAAAATTTGCTAATATTGTTTGATATGGTAGACCAACTTATTATTCTTCTTCTTTTATTTACAACACAATTCGCTATCGATTCGAATTTTAAAATTATAGTTGCGTGCGCATCAAAGAGGCTCTTATGGCCCATGTTTTGCAAACGTTTTAACGTGCGTCGCGATGTTTTCCTTCATTGCATTTTAAAAATGATAAATTGTTTTCTTTCAGAATACCTCCGCTCAGCTAGCTGTAAACAATGCACAACCGAAAGCAACATGCAATACTGCCGGAATAAATTTTAACTCTGTTCAACCAGGCCAGCAGATAAATTGGCAACAGTCGTCAAATATGCAGCTAGCTCCTGTTTCTCAGCAACCACAGAATTACCAACAGCCGGGAATAGGTTCTCAAATGAAACAACAAAATTTGAATCCACTGTCTGATATATTCTCTGCCTTACAAAGTTTGCGGTTTTCTACCCCAAAATCACAATCAGGAAACCCAACGGTTACTTCTGGATGCAATCAACCCCAGATACAAAATCAACCGACTTCAGCTTCAATCAATTCACAGAATCAACATTATGTTAATCCTATTACAGAATATCCGAAACCTACGTTTACATTCCAATTTGTACCGGTAACCCCTCAAACTGGCCAGGAAAATTCCGTGCAAAACTCAGTACCAGTTCAGATTCTGTCCAACGGTCAACCTCAAATGTCATCTCAAACGGGACCAAGTTACTACACACAAACGAATGGCATAACAAGTCAACAAGTACCAACTGCACAAATTCAGACCTCTGGCCAAAATCAACCGATAGTATTTACTGTGAACTCGCAACAGCCAGCAGGTCAAAGCCAGCCGATGGTATATACTCTGCAGCCAGCGCAACGCAACCAGCAAAAATCTCCCCAACCAGCGCAACCAAACATTGCAGCTGATAATCCTATGGCACTCTTGATGTCGCAACTGCAATCGCCTTCCTCAAACCCTGACATAGCTTCAATTCTTCCAATGCTTATGGGCTCGAAGCAGGAGAAATCAGGAATGAAAGCACTGCTCCCATTGTTGTTGAATTTACTGACCGACAGAGGATGTGGATGTCCACATTGCGGATGCCCATACAACAATGCTGAACCAACAATCAATGGAGGCTATTCCAACCAAGCCAATTACAGTCAAGGACTCACCGATGCTACTAAAAATCTCGAATCTAGCAAGAAATTCGAAGAGAAGAAAGATGATCGAGTAAAGAAATACAAAATAAATGAAATCAACGACAATAGTGAAGAAGTTTCTGATGAAGATGATGAATACGAATATGATGATGACTGAACTATTCAAGCTTAAGGAAAACGTTAGCTTAATATTTATAAATGAAGGTAGTCTTTTAATTGAAAATAAAAATATAATTTTTATAACATTTTCTGTATTTTACATTTAGGCCCATATTAATAGTTGGTTTTAATAGTTTTTGATTCTTTTTAAGGCGGCTATAAACTCCGTCACCAGAGTTGGCCACTGACTCATACGAACTTGTAGGCAAAGACTACGTTGAAGTAGAGAAGTTCTCTGTTGCGTCCTAAAATAATCCCCTTTATTGGTTATTAAAAAAAATACCAATAATACATTATATTCTTGCAATTATTAATCATAGCTCTTACTTTTACTCTTGCATGTAAATAACTGTTGCGTGTTTTATGATAGGGAAGTAACATTTCTCGTGTATAAATGACTTTTACAAATTGCGTTATGAACTGTGATGACTCATAAGCAAGTAGAACAGGATTATTTCCCTCATATTGTAAGAAACAAGCATTTAAAATAAGGGTTTGTAATGAGGTTGCTAAGATGTTTTGTTAAATAGAATTGAGAACTTTTATTATAAGAATACGTAATACCTCTCTTTACAAAATCGATATCACTCGGAGAACATTAAAACATACCGAGTTCAGTACCCGAAGTTTTATCATAGAAAAACATGTCTCCAAAGCTTTTGTATGGCTCTTATGACAAATGCTATTTATGATTTACATACCTTAATTTATTGTTAACGAAACTTATTTTATATTTTGAACCTGTAGGTAGGTACCGAGCTCACATAAAAGTGGGATATGTTATTATTTGTTTTCCAAATAAAATGTTTGTGTTGGCGAGACATCGAGTTCTTGATAGGTTGGTTTTCTTAACCAAACTAACTCTAGTACAGTCAGCGAGAAAAATACATACACTTCATATTTTTCAAAAAGATGTTAGTACCATTTTAGCTTTTGGCTGTACAGTCAGTAACATAAGTACAGTTGAATAAATTTTTAACACTTGTCTAAGCGAATTTGACCAAGTCAAAGCGACCTTCTAAATCTTTGTAATTAATTTTGTAAACCAATAATTCGTTTTTACTTTGAATTCGTTGATGAGTGCACTTCGTTTGACACAGTATTGATGAGTCATTTCCATCACCTGCAGTACAGAACTACATCATATGATACACTATCTGCTGTTCAGACACAAAGCAAATCAGACAAAGAGTATTCGATAACTGAATGTATAAAATACGAATCTTCTGCCACATAGGTATAGTTCACTAGAACATCTCACTATTTCACCATGTCTTCCAAAAGTTTGATTGTGTTCCTTACCTTGATCGTCATTGTCGGTGTAAGTTTTATTGGGCACATTGTTGGGAAGTCATTTTATTTTTGAATCTGAGAACTATATTTGTAGGTAGCCCAAATTAATTTTTTGAACTTATTAAAATAGAGAGAGCTTTTCCAGGCCTTTTCACAGTTTTGTAGATAGAATTTCTCTTTTCATTTTGTATTGTACCAAACTAAACAGTTTTCTGTTGATCCTTGCAAAACAATTACCCACTTGTTATTGTGTTTTCTTATGCTAAAATTTTTAGTATGAGTCCGTCGAGTTCCACTGTAAAAAAATCTTGTGGTCTTATATTTTGAATTGGAATTCTATTAGGCATGTTTTATTATCGTTTCTGTAAGGAATGAAAACACATTTTTTTACCCGACTGTCAAACGGTTATGTTTTTGATATTTTTTTTTCTCTGTCTTTTGTCTTTTTTAAACAAAAACACAATAATAAATACTATACAGTAATATTATTTTATACAGATGGCGCTAGCGTTGCCTTGTGGCACTTGCGGGGGCTGTGGAGGTTGTGGAAGCTGTGGAGGTTGCGGGGGCTACCGTGGAGGCTATGGGGCCTACAGGGGTTACAGACGAGGAGGATCTGGACTCCTGCCTCTACTGGCTTTAGGTGCCTTGTTCTAGAAAAAGGCGAATTAAAATATAGCAACATGATCCCACTTGTTGTAAGTTCGATTTCTGGCAATGAGCATTTAAATGAGTCTTTTGTATTTAATTTATTAAAACAGAATAAAAATATATTTAAATTGATAATGTTCTTTTACTAACTGAAGCAACTGGTGTAGAATGTATCTCAAAATGTTAACAGTCGAGTAGAATTGAGTACCTATCCTACCTATTCTGAGCTTTAGGTTTCTATTATATCAAAATTCACGATCAACCTTACGATTTAGGCTCAACCTGTTATGTTGATAGACAGGTGTTATCGTTAAAAGCCTATCAAATCAAATGACATAATCCCCATCTTTATTACAAAAGCAAACGTGACAAGTGCCTTTACAAAAAGTGTGAATTGATCCAGTCAAAGATAAGTGAAGAGTTTCCTAACAAATCGTTAGTTTCAAGATTCTAGTATAAAAGTAAAATATGAATAAGTGCATTGCTATTTTTAAAGATGGCACCTAAGTTGTTGTGGCTTAGTCTTCTGTTGCTGGGTTATTTCAATGTAAGAATGATAACTTAGTCGTTAGCCTTTGTAGGTACGTCAATAAGTTTGATAAATGATAAATTTAAACGAGCGATCCTAGAGCAAGCGCAACGGTTCGGCATTGCAATTTATACATGATTTTTTTCAAATGTATTAACTTTTATATTCCAATAAATAAATAATAAATAAATAATAAATAATGCTGGACATTTTTCACACAGCATCATCTAGCCCCAAACTAAGCAAAGCTTGTACTATGGGAACCAGATAACTGATATACTACTTATATACTTTTTGTTTGTAAATACATACATATTATACATAGAAACACCCAGACCCGAGACAAATATCTGTAGGTCATGGAAACATTTGTCCCGCAGCGGGGATCGAACCCGCAACCTTCTGCGTCGCAGGCGGACCTTCGCCCGCTGCGCAACAGAGGTCGTCACAATGAAATATATTTACGAATTTATCTAGTTAATAATACTGTTAATAAAACCTTATTCTTTCAGGCAATCGTGTACGCGCAGTATGGATATGGACCGGGATATGGCAACCAACCCATCGTAATCCGATCCAACGATGATGACGGGATAAATACTATATGGCCACTGCTGTTTATTCTGCTAGCTGGTGGTTTTGGGGGCAGAGGGTGCGGAGGGGGATTCGGCGGGGGGTTTGGAGGAGGGTGTGGGGGGTGTGGCGGTGGTGGCGGCTGCAACACGATTCCCATACCCTATCCCATACCTGTCCCCGTCAACAGCCCTGTGATCACAAACTAATCATGACTTCAATATTTTGATATTTCATATTTTCACCACTGTTATTCTGGTCTGAGATCTGTTATTTTATTTAAGTAAATCACATGAGATCAGAATTTATGGTCTTGCCTGTGATCTTGCGCCGTAGTAATTGATACTGTGTATGAAATTGAAAAAAAAAACCGTAGGTAGAAGTTAGCTTGTTATAAGAAGTGATTTATAAATACTTAAGAATGTTTGTTGCTACTTGAAATACTAACTTAAAATAAAATATATAACAATGTTGTTTGTTCTTTACTGTTGAGTGGTCGAAGCGTTTCAAGCACGTACTATTGGCTAATAAGGAGACCACAAAATGCCGCCGGGTATTTAAACCCCAAGTGAGGACTCAAAGTGAATTTGGTAAAAGATGACCCGACACGGTCTGTCATACGTTCCACAAGACCATGATTGCAGCATATGCACATGTTTAGAATGCCTTAACATGTTTTATACCTAAATTACCAAACCTTGAAATTTTTACCTTATCACGCTCAAAACTAGGTTTTAGTACGTGCCCAATTACTAAAAAAACTTAAATTGCACCATCGCGTACCCAATTACAGATACTAATATGTTTTGAAATCCGAAGTGTATAAAAAGGCTGTTGTTCATAAAATTCGGTCAATAGCCTGCCTCCCAATATGGGTTCCAGGAAGTTAGTTTACGCGATAGCCACGCAGCTTATGTTGGAAGTAAGTTTGTCTATTGCCATTATAAGCTAAGATAGCAGAATTCCAAGTTTAAAATAATTTCAAATACTTATATTTTTTCAATTATAAAACACGTACCTAGTTATACAGAGTAAGTATACCATATACAGAGACAGCCTCATAACAAAATGCAGTAACCAACCCATAAAAGTTTACACTATGTATAAATGTATAAATATGAAGTAAACAATTTTTTTTTTCTGTTTTATAGAGCTGCTTCGTGCTCAGCCAATGCGTGCAGCCATCATGTGGTGTGTGCACATCATCAGTGGTACAACCCGTCACGCAGTTTGTGATCCCAGCTGTGATCAAGCCTCTTATACAAGAATCTTGCGTGCAAAGCGCGCCCGTCGCTCCCTACGGAGGGTACCCTGATATTGGTGGATACGGAGGTCCGGGCTTCGGATCAGGATTCGGAGGCCCTGGCTTTGGAGGATTCCCCCCCGCACCCTTCGGAGGAATGCCCCCAATAATTTACGACGATGATGATGGTGGTCTTGGCAACCACCACTGGCTATACTGGCTCATTCTTCTATTGAGCAGAAGGTGCGGCGGATTTGGTGGATTCGGAGGTGGTTTTGGAGGTTATGGTGGCGGCGGTTGTGGTGGTTGTGGAGGTGGATGTGGAGGTGGATGTGGAGGCGGTTGTGGAGGTGGCTGTGGGGGCGGTTGTGGAGGTGGATGTGGGGGTTATGGTGGTAACTGCGGGGGTTATGGTGGTAACTGCGGCGGTTATGGAGGTGGATGCAATGGAGGTGGTTACGGAGGTGGCTGTGGTGGAAACGGAGGCTGTGGAAGTGGTTGCGGTGGCTTTGGAGGCTATGGAAACGGTGGTTGTGGATGCGGAGGCTACAACGGTGGTTATAATGGAAACAATTGTGGCTGCAACTATATTCCATACCCCTGCTATCAACCTTATTACGATGACTATGATTGTGGCTGCAACTCTGGTGGATGCAACGACATTAACTTAATCGTTAAAGCAGCCGATACATGATGATATTATTGATATAAAATATACTGGATATTTTTTGCATGTGTATTTTTTTTACCTTTGTCTGGCAACAAAATACGAATCGACTTGTTTAATCCATTGCAGTAACGGCCTTGACTAGGCATTTCGAAATTTCTAAATGTTGCTGAACGTATCATAGAAATTTTGTGTACTAAAACAGTACTTTCACAAACGTGTACGAGTTGGTACATCGTATTCTGAAATCAAAATGATCCGTTTCAAGGAATGTGTTCCAATCTGCGTAGTGCTATCATTGCAGGTCAGTTATTTTTTCTCAATTTTCTTAACCAATATAAAAGTAATCTAGAATAGCTCTCTCTCTCTGAAAACAAACTGCTGGATCACGACCGTATCTCTTATGCACTTATCTGTAATCGTAGAATCTAAGATAAAAGGGTAGTCAGAGGCACATCTAAAAAGTGCCAAAATTTTGCAGAAGATAGTTTTCCATACGTGGCATATAACAACCGACCGCTGCCTGATAAAATACTCTGGTAACCAGTTAGTATTTTATCAGGTAGTATTTGCCGTTTAGAGGGTCGCGTAAATTATAAAAAAATACAAATAAAAAACAACATAAATTATCTGTTGATGCACGGTAGAGATTCGGACTGGAACCCTTCAGATTGAAAGTTAAGTCTGTAGCTCAGATCGATATTTATTTTAATCATAAAATAATATAAGTTGGAAACTCATTTCCTACTACGTTATTTTACGCTCAATAAAACCAACTGCATCAGTGCAATCTTTACAGCTGCAACTCGTCTACAGTCAGTGGTATAGAAGCAGCAATTCCGAACCGGTATTCTACGTGCCTTCATCAGCACCCCCAGAATATGCAAGAGCTGTCCAAGGGTACTCTCCCAAAGACAACGTTCAACCAGTTGGAGTACCCACAGGACCACCGTTTCTCTCAGGAGTCCCTTATGGAGTGCCACCTCCAATAGGTTGCCATCAAGGGCATCCTGTTCCTTCAGGAGTTCCTTTCGCTGGAGTACCACCTCCATTAGGTATCCCTCCACTTTACGAAGGACAGCACCAAGCTGCAGCTGCTTCAGCTGCCCATCCAAATCAGCCAGTTATCATTATCAACAATGGGGATTACGGTGGGAAGAAGGACAGTAGTGGACTGTTTGGAGATGATGGGGGACTTCTAGCACTTTTGTTGGCATCACATGCGCATCATGGACATGGGCATCACGAATATGGACCTCCGGAGCCTTTGCCCCCACCACCAATTGATAATGGTGGACGTGCTGGAAATAATGGACCACTTAATATCAATATAACAATAATCATGCCAAAATCCGATGATACTAAAACTAAAAACGAAGAAGAATGAACATGTTATTTAATTTTGAAATGTAGAGATTTTAATTAACCTAAGAATTAAAATTAAAAATTGGTAAATAATCAATAGAGAGGCCAGTTGTTATTTTTGCAGGGTCAAACTGCATAATACTAGGTCTGTAACATGTACTTATTGTGGTGTAAAGTTACGACAGGTTTAAACATAAAAATTGTATGGTTACTCCTAAGATACTCCAGTCGTAACTTTACACTACTTTTATTAATAAGGCCGGTAGTGTTTAAGGTTACCTATAAGTTACTAATAAAATAAAGTCGTACATTATTGTATTTCTTTTATCAATTTTATAGTCAGGCAGTATAAAATAATAATATTGAGAAATAAATTGAGAAAATAATGAGCGTAATCCCGAAAATGAATACTGAGGAAACCCTTGACACTATAAACAAAGAAAGGTAAGCCTAAATAAAACATATTTATTTTATTTAGGTTCTCGTTTTAAAATATTTTTAGACATCAAATAAAACTTGCTCAGGAGAGCAATAGCGGGTTCAAACTCAGTTTTCATAAATTTATGTAAAATTAATACACAAGAATTAATTTATTCTGAGTGAGAATCTAGGAGTCACTGCACGTCACTCTCGGTTTTGTCTCAACCATCCCACACCTAGCGTATTGACGCTCGACGACTATTGTAAATATACGTCCCACTACGTTGTTATACGTAACTGCACCTAGTTTTTAAGTTGAAAGTGACATACTGTAGTGTTTGTGATCACAACAAGGCAACAAACAACTACTAGCTTGGATTTAAAAAGAGTGGTGAATCGTTTTGCACTAATCTATGATGGGCAAACATACTCTTATGAATATCCATGTCAGACATCATACCCATATTCTGCCAGTCTTTCCTTCGTCTGACACTTTACTGAAGGCAACTAAGCATACAAAATTTCCAGACATTAATCTCCACAGATAAAAAAACACCTGCGTCTGCGACCTTGGCAAAACAAATATTACAGCTAATCTTGCAATACGTGTTCATTCTCAGGATGTCAATATTGAGAAACAAAGACAAAGAGCTGATCGTAATGAACTAGGTATATAAATAGTAAAAACGGGCGGAAACAGGAAGTATCAAAATGGCAGCCATCAAATCAACCGTTCTCGTGGCCGCGCTTCTTCTGTTAAACGTAAGTTTAGATTTCATTGGGATTATACAACGATTAAATAAGTAACATGCTTGAAACAACAAACAACAAAAATATAATCCAATTTACACACGAAACCATGCCAAAACTTTGTTATTTGTTAGATCAAATCAAATGCTCTCTTCACGATGAACAGCTTTATTGATTTAATATGGTGTCCTTTTTTTCAATTTCATATTGACCTTGCAAACAATCTCCGAAAATATTAAATCTGGGCCACAAAATGACGTGGACCGGAAGTAAATACATCACAACCTTGTCCTGAGCTCGTAACAAAATGATTTAGCTGGCTATTGGCAATTACATTTTGAGTGCGTGGGATTGCAAAATCACTAAATAAGCGCAATCGGTTTAGCTTTTTACACAGAACTTGACTGATACTTAGTTTTAATGATTAGAAATTTTAAAACATAAGAGTCAATTAAAACCAAGATTCAAATGGAGTCATGAAATTTGTAGGTACACAGGAGAAAATAATACAGAAATTCTACTTTTTAAGAATTTACCTCTAAGGTGTTTTTGACTATTCTAGCAAATAAATACATAGTTATTCACAAAGTTTTGAGTACAATTTCAATAACTTTATTCCCATAGTTTTGGCACAGCAAAATTTTAGAATATTATTCCTATTCAGTGTCACTGGATCCAGTGCCAGTACTACGGCGGGTACGGCGGGTACGGCGGGTACCCCGGTTACCCGCCTATCATCGCCACTGACAACGATGACGGGTTCGGCAGAGACATCTTGCCGCTACTGTTCATCGCTCTCCTCGGTAGAGGAGGAGGCTTTGGAGGATACGGCGGGTACGGCGGTTGCGGCGGAGGTTGTGGATGCGGTGGTGGATGCTGTTAATGAGTGACTCTACAAAGACTATGGGCTATACTGATTGATTGAAAAAATGACAAATTGCGACAGAAATCATGGTTTTATTTATGTACCCCTTTCCGAATAGACGGGCTTAGAATTCCGTATTTTATAATTTACGATTCCATATTAAAACCAACCTTATTGCTCAAACTGTATCATGTAGGTATTTACAATAAAACTTGAGTATTTACTTTAAAAACTTCGTAATGATTTCCAGAGAAAGATAACATTTCAAAATAAAGATGTTATTTGTAATTTTTAAAATATTTTCTGATAATAATCAAGGTATTACTCTGATGACAAAATGTTTGATAAGCTAGCAATAGAATATTCCGGTGAAAGAATATGCAAAAGTATGTACAAACAGTTTACACAATCGCAATAAACGTTAATAAATATACGAAACGATTCTTGTAATATATTATACCAAGTCGTTTATGTATTAAATAGGTCATTGATATCATTAAAATAAAAACAAAATATACTAAAAGTAAAATGAAATCTCAGTGTTTGATTTTATTATTTTTAATGGTTCACGTAAGTATTAAACACCATGCGTTGCTTACTTGTTGTTTTAACTGCTAAAAAAGTGTTTATTAATTGTTTGTTAATGTTACAGAAAAGCCACAGTTTTAAACCTAATCATCAGATTGAACGACAGACAAAAAGTATATTTTCAAATAAACCTAGCAAAGAATTATTTACTCCAGCACGGTACATTGGAATGAAAAACTTTAATTATGAACAGCCTGTTTTTAATAACAATGTGGGACCATATTTTCCTGACGTAGAATACCCAACAAATATTCTAGAGTCATCCAAACCATATTTTTATAATATTGGTGAAAGCATGATTGGACCCTTTCCAGATGATGTTAAGTCGTCATACAGAGCGCTTGTACAAAAAAATATGAAAGAATGGGAAGAGATGAAAACTAAAACTGACTTCAAATTCAATGCTTTAAATTGTCTTCAAGATATAAAACCTATGCAAGAAGAGGAAACATTCGTTGAAGAACCTGAAGTTATTTCTAAAGAAGATGACTGTGCCGTGTTTGTTGAAGATATAGGTGAAGTAATCAGTGGTGAAGCTCGAAATACCATGGTTCAGGATGAAGAAAATACAGCAGATGAAATGGAATCGAATGAAACTTCAAGTGAATCTGATGAATCTGATGAGGACATTGTCCGAAACACAGAAGTTTTTAAGTCGGGAAATGAAGAGAAAACATTAATCGACGACTGTTTCCAATCTTGTGAAAGCTTACAATATTACAGCAATGAGATTAAAGAGCAGCTTGCAGAAGCTGAAGCAGAAAAACAAATTGTGTCAGTCGACGCTTTAGAAAAAGCTGACGGTAACGTAACATTAGTTGAAGCACTAGAACCCGGGACTACAAATAATGAGGCCGATACTGTTGAAGAGGGTTTATGTTCAGTTCCCGAGCCAGATGAAAATAACATTGCGTTTGACAAATTTATATTGTTAGACATAATAAAGAAACCTAATATTATGAATTTAAATAAGAAGCCATTTGGTTTTAGAAGAAAGCCCTGTAAGAAATTGTGAGATACGTACCGATAAATTAACTTATGATAAATAAATTATTTTATGGCATATTTCTATGCGCATTTATTATCTACCACCTGCTTGTGGCTATACTACCTACGTAGTATGAACATAGAATTTCTTACTAGATAATGTAGCTTTACTACTGAAAAGCATTATAAAATAATTATTAAAATCAGCTAAAGAAAGTAATTCTATTACCTAGAACATTTGTAATAGTCTTTTCAACACACTTGCTCATAAAGTGGCTCTATGGTCACCGCAATTAGGCACATAATGACACCCATAATCAAACTGTGACTTTTTCATTACTATAACTCACTAGTGAGTAATAGATTTTTTTTTAATTTTATTGGTTGAGTTGCTTTGTTCTTAAAAAAGTTTTTATTCAGAAAAAAGATCGTGTTCAATAGATCAAATAAATTAATGTTCCTATTGCATGCTCATTTCTTGCAACTTCATATTTAAATAGATAATTTTAACTCGTACGTGTTTAATAAATAAAACTTTCACTCAAATATAACTTTTGTTTTCTCTGTAATAAAAGAAAACTTTAAATTCCCCATTTTGTACGTGGCAGAATAGGCCGCAAACCCTATGCGCGGCGCGGAAATATAGTCTGTGGCCGATCGCAATGCGCGCGCATAGGAAAACTGATTAATTTTTCCCGCAATAGCGAAACATTTTTCACAACTCATTTTCACTGTTGAAAATGAGTTTTTATTGTTATTTTATTCACAAGTGTGTTGAAAAACGTCGTATGATACACGTGTGTATTGATGATTACCTGCCTCGGCTCTGTTAAGAGCCTCGCCTAACGGCTCGGCTCTCAAATAACGCCTCGGCGGTAATCACCAATGTTACACACTAGTACCATAATGTACTATTATTAGATATGGAATTAGAAGGTAAGGTAAAAAATGACGCAAAGCATTGAAATCACATACCCATATCAATTATGCGTCCATAGTTAGTGTTTTGTTTTACCTGAAAAATAGAAATAAATAATTATCATTACAATGCAAAAGTTTTTCACAGAAACGAATAATGTCATACTTTTTTAGATCTACAGCTGATTGATAAAACGTAGATCGAATCGTCACGTACGTGGGTCTATGCAACATAATGTGCAAAGATATCAAGGTTTATAAATATTGTTTGATGATTTTTATAAGATTAGTTAGTTGAAATGGGACTTAGGGAAAAAGTGACACTGGTATTGATAGCCGTCTTCGTTTATCAGGTAAGAATATCTAAAGGTCACTTTTAAAACAATCATCACTGTACCATCGGAATATTTTGTCTGAAACAATATTTTTTTCAGACGGTATATAGTTTGTGCGTGACTCATCCCGCAGAAGAAAATCCATTTGAAAAGTACATAAGCAAAATAAAAAAAGGAAAAATAAAATCCTTATCAAAACATACTGCTAATGAAAATGGTAAGAAATTCCCAAAGGATTTTCAAAGAAATGTTTATAAGACTTCTAGTTTTCCCGAAGCCGATTACTTTCTAGATAGTTTTTCAAGGACTGAACCAAATACAAAACACGATATTCCCGGTAAAAAAAGTTCTATCGACATTTTGAGTGATTCAGCATTTCTTAACGAACTTCGAAAAGAAAAGAGAAGGAAAAGAAAAAATAAACCAAACGAAAAAGTTTACAGTCGAGATGATATGCCATTGACGTCATTGCCTGAGAATTTTCGTAACCAGGAATTTTATTTTAATGAAATGGGATCATTTCCTGAAGTGCAATACCCATTGACTGCATCGGAGACATGGTCAACAAACTATTTTAATCCATTAACTTCGAATAACAATGCCTATTATAAAGGTATCACTTTACAAAATAAAAAGGATAAGAAGAAACTTAAAGAAGCATTTCTGAAACCATCTATTATGAGAGAAATATTAGAAGGACAAGAGAAAATCATAAAAAGTAAATCTATGAAAAATCATACCAAGTTTGAAATCGATAACAAACCAAATGAAGCAATCATTGAAGATCCACGTACTTACTCACTTATACCAAAAGAAATAGACAGTCTGAGAAAAACGCTTTCACATCCAGTTTCAAGAAAAAAATCTATAAAGAAAAATATATCTAAAGCCGAAAATTTCACTGATGCTTCCAAAAAGATAATAACTGAATCCGCTGCATTATACTCAGGACCAGAACTGTTAATCCAATCGAACAATGCAACAAACAATATCTATGAATCTGAACGCAGCAAAACAGCAAATGATACTAATTTTATGCTTAAAGACGAGCTACCAAAAAATAGTAATGAATTTCTAACAGATGATCTAATGAATACCATCCAAGCATTTGATCCAACATCAAGCCATACCACTATTAATAAAGAATCAAATCAACTGGAACTTATTTTAGCTGTCACTGCCACGGAACTTCCTATAGAACAAAACACTTCAAATGAAACGGTTTTAGGAACGATTGACCTACCTGATTCAAATTTGGTTTTGTTTAGTGATTCTGTAAGACAAAGAATATTTGATGTCCTTTCAAGTGAAAAGCTCAACGGATCATCTTTGAGAGATAATATTCTGAAAATCCTTCAAACAGAAGAACAAATTCCACAACTGGCTGACACTCTTGCACACAAAAATACTTCTGGAGATCCTTTATCTGAAAATCTTACAAGTGTAGATATCGTTGAGTTTCCATTAACTGCCATCCTCATTGATATTATCGACCCTACTACTGAAGAATCACCTGAGGCAACAAGGGAAACAAATCGTAATGATGATGTAATAGACACAAAAGAGCATCTAAAAGAGTCAAACGAATTGATACCCGAAACACCATTGATTGATAATTTAACGTCTAGAGAATTTGAGTCAACATCAGTTCAGGAAACTCCTGCGATCTTACTTGTGGAACCACACATTTTATCATCTACTGAAGATGTTTCCGACTCTATTGTAACGAAAGAAATTGCTAGTGACTTACGTGAAATAGTAACAAAACCATCAGATTATCGCGCACTCGTTGATGATTTGCGTGAAATAATTCGTCTTCTCACAATATGGAATTCGCAGATTAATGATATAGATAAAGTTTATCAAAATACGAGCAACGTTCCATCTGACCTGACAGAAAAAAAAACGATAACTACATTAGGTAATAGTACAACCGACGAATGGAGTGAATATATTCCTGTAGATACGTCCATTGATTCTACTAGTAAAAAGTGGTCAGAAATAAATCATGCAGGTCTACAAAATGATGATATTCACAATGACATTTGGACATACGTTGCTCCTGTAAATGCATTAAGTGGTGTTCTTACTGATGAACAATTAGATGTAGTTCCTGCAGTTTTGTTGTTTGATACACTAGAAAATGACTGGACCACCGTTCATGTAGCTGCAACAACTGACACTTCACCAGATGTAAGAATTAAATCCATTTCTGTAGATACACAAAGTGGAATTCAAAAAGATATCCAAAATAACCAAACTTCTGCAACAACTCAAAATTATAGCCAGACTGACATACCTCCTGTTGCCACAATACGTGATAATGATAATACTTCAGATGCTAAATTTCATATAGTTCCTGTATACAATCCCAAGGACACTGCGAAAGATTACCAACCTGATATACATCCTTTGGCAACAACGAGTGAAAACCCAGTAAATTACGACCAGTTTAAGAAAAGTGTCGTGGTAGCAATGCGTGGCATTTCTTCAGATGATACAATTGTCCCTGTAGTCACTTCAACAGATACTCCAATGGATAATCATACTGACATAGTTTCAGTGGTAACTACTGATAGCAAGCCCGATATTACTTCTGTAGGTCAACCAAGTCACATTTCAACAGAAGACCAATCTAGCAGAGTCGCTGTAAACACATTAAGTGACAAATCGTTGGATGATCAGAGCGACACAGCTATTTTGGAAATAACAAATGATAATCAAACCTACGGTCCAACTAATGTGTTCCCTATAGCTGTGCCGAGTGAAATAACAAAAGATAACCAGATGGATATAGCCCCCGAAGAAAAATTAAGTGGAACTCTATCACATAGTGTCTTCGTAGATTCATCAAATCATACTTTAAAAAATTACCAGCCTGACGTTGATCACATAAACACTACAAGCGACGCTTTGAAAGATAAACGAGCTGACGAAGTTTATATGGCAACCACAATTGACAAGCAGACAGATGATCAATCTGATAGAGTTTTAGCAGTAAGTGACACTTTGGCAGATGTGTTGATTCCCGTGGCAACAACCAGTGATACTCCAACCAATGAAGGATCTTATATAGCCCCTGTAACTTATGTAAATAACAATCCTATAGATGATCATATTGTCTTAATTCCAATAGCAACAGTAAAAGACACTCAAACGTTCGATAAACCTGAAGAAATGATTAAGGATACTAATAGTGACCTTTTTCCTAAACCAAACAAGTCTAGTGGTGAACCACTAACGACCGCCAATGGTAAGATGAATACTACAAAATCTAATGACACTAATATATCGATTAACAAAGATGCAGCCGATATCAATAATGGACATGTAGTAAATCTCGGGTCTAATGCTAGAAAAACTTTCGAACCCACAAATGACGATCGTTGGCCATCTGAATTATCATCATTTATTAATCCAGATACTGTTTCATTACTAGCAGAAGAAAAGGAGCACAGTAGACCATTTATGTCTTTTAGCTCAATTTTTTCGCCAGTGGCTAATAAAATGACTGACACGAATAACGCAAGTTTATCTACAAAAATTTTATCAGTATTCACGATCAGTGATGTTATACCATTACTTACAGATGAAAACGAATCTCTTTACCCCTTATCATATGTTTTTGAGAACGAAAAGTCGACTTACAACGAAACTTTTCTCTTATCACAAAATGATACAAGATCGATTCCATCAGTGCCAAAACATTCAAATGAATCAATTGAAAATATCTGCCCCATTAGTGAATATAATACCCCGGTTATCAATCAATGCTATATCTATGAAAAACCTGATGCATTGAATTCAACTGGCAACGGCACAGATATATTGTCAAGCGAAATAGCATTTGTAAAAACCATTGATTCCATATCAGAAAATGATGTAAATAAAGATGCCATTTCAGATATTACGCTCTCAGATTTAATTATAGTCACCGACCATCTTTTGAATTCTAAGATAGAGCCGCAGGATGCAATATTTACAAATACTTCCGATTCCGACACCATAATAAGCAAAGACGTCGACGATTTTACTGATTACTATACTTTACCACCAGACGACATTACTACCGATTTCTATGATGCTTTGTCCAATGAATTTATAGATGGCAAATATGATCAAGACTCTAAAATATTCAGATCAGATCACGACTTAGATGACAAACTATCAAATTTTATGGAACAAGATATACCTCGGCTTGCATTTGAGCCAGCAATAAAAGAAGATTCTAGCATATCTAACAACAAAGACACGGATATTGGAAGAGATGAATTAGAAACGTCTCAAATAACGGGCAACGACAGGTATAAGTACTATTTTATCAGGTGATAGTAATTATGCTACTCAAATAAAATTGTCGTGAAATATTCTCAAACAACTTTGGTGACTAGTGACTACTAATAGTAACAACGTCATGTTTGTATGTAATTTTCATGTGTAGGTTATGATATCCATTATAATTTATTTTATTAACTAATAAGTTTTGTAAATATAAATTAAATTTTATAAAAAAACTAGTGTTCGTTTTTCTATTCTTTATGTGATGTAGTTTATTATTCCTGTTTCCTTATTACCACTTCATCTCTAGTACAAGTAGCAAAGATTAATTAGAAGAAATTAGATTTGAGTTAAGATAAAATAATCATTTTTGCAATGCGATGAATAAAATCCTACCAAATTCAATTTTTATGTCATTTCAACCTACTCTACCCTAGAGATAGCCATGGTAAGCAGGCAGCTGCTAAACCGCAAACCGCTCATGAGCGATAGCGGTTTCTCCAATCCCCTATAGTTAAGCGGTGCACCACAAAACTGCTTTAGGTAAACGTCCAAGAATTTGTTAGATTTATTACAAAGTGACATGCTTTGTCAGAGAGTAGTTAGCTAATTTGAATTTTGAGTAAGTATAGTTACAAACTAGAGGTAAGTAAAATGGAAAGTCAGATAACACCTTAGTGAAAGTTGAGGTCGTAGAGCACACACATAAGTCTGCCAAACCGACGCGAGGATTAATGAACGGAAGACCAAACACGAGATTATTCTATCGGAGAGTCAAATTAATTAGATTGGAATGAAAAAACAGCAGTGAAGTCTAGGTTAGTATACTTAGTATTACTCCTATCAAGAATACCGGAATTTTATGAGTATCAAAAATGTGCGTGCAGCACAATGCCTTTTTTGGCTCCCTGAAAGTTCAAAGAGAAAGCTCTGTTGCAAGCTCAAAATTGAAGGATGTATTCTTCCACGACAGACGTCAACCCAGTGTTTTTTTTATTCTTATTAGCGGCCTTTACACGCACAATCTTTCGCGAGTGATTGAGCGTACAGGATTGCGCGCGGGAAAGCCTGTACATTATGTGATAATTTTAATGCTACGCGTTCTTTCGCGCGCGATTGGCTGTATCCCTCGCGATAGATTGTGCGTATAAATTTTGCTATTCAATAATCTCCTTTGCATTATTGTAGAAAAAAGTAGCAACCGCCATAGACTTCCATTTTAGAATCCTCCTTACAGATCACGGATATAAAAAGTTTACGTATGATCTCTGCTGGCGATTAGAGTCGGTTTGTAAGTAGCTTTACGTTCGCTATTATCATAGACATTTGATTACCATAAAGTTATCTGTAAATCGCATTTCTTATGTAAGAATCCTTAACTTATATGATTAATTGATAAAAGGTCTATGTAATATGAAATAGATAATGTATTGCTCCTTGTACATTACTAATAGGGTTTAGAAACGAATGCCTAAGGCAGTACCGGCACTATGTATTGAAAGTGAAGGTGATAATTCGAACAGGATGGTAGATTTAAGATATAAAATGTCTGGCTGTACAAGTACATTCTAAAATAAAAGAACGGAAGTATGAAAAAACATTATGAAAGTGATTGGTAAGCATATTGTTACTGGAACAAAGGCTGAAGAAAGACAAAGTAAATCGATGATTTGTACTTAGTTTCTGATTACGCTAAGCCATCTTTAAATGATCATGAACGTTATGTTTTAAGGGAATATCTATAGACCTTTTAAAGTTTATCATCTTACATAATTGTTGCGACACAGTTTTACAAAAAACTTCTGCCGGTATCATCGTTTCCATTGTATACATAAGCCACTGTTACTGTTCCTGAATAAACTTGGATTTGATTTGATTTTATTGTAGAAAGGTCAATGGCCGGCTGTCTATTGAAACTGAAACTACCAATTAAAGTTTGTTTCATGGTATAGAGTTCAAATTCGTAAGCTTTTAATCCTCTTATACTGCGTCTAGCTGGCAACACTGCTACTAAGGTTTCTAAACTCCTATAACATGTCGTAAGCCATTCTCTCTTATGTGGTGTTCTAGATATGTTGCATTTAAGTTCAATAGGTTTGTTTCAAAATCAACTAAGGACCAGTTTATGAAGTACACGTCATCTCGGTATCTAAAATGCACAATTCCACATAATTATGTGCTCAGTTTACCTACCTACTTAAGTATATGCTCCTAAAGTCATAAGCCTAATGATTTATAGGCCTCTGTTATAGGATTCCGAAGCGTTCTATCATTATGCCTAAAAAACTCAATACTCAGTCACCTCCATGTAATTTTTGCTATTAGTACTTATATTTTTTAGCATTATCCCAGCTTCATCTCAAAATCTCTCATAGATTCGACACCTGTAATTTTTGCTAGTATTTTTTAGCAATCCCAGCTTCATCTCAAAATCTGTCATCGATAATTAAAATAGATAATCCCGTGAAATGATTCGGTGACGCAAAAACAGCTATGGAACCGGTTCGGTGGGCGCACGCGACCTTGCGCGCCACGACGCGAGACGTTACATCACTTCAGCGCGGGCGCCGGCCGGCTGCGCTTCGATGCTAGCGCGCCTTGTTCCAGGGCTGATACTATTTAATACTAACCTTTATAATGTAAAGAAATAATGGTGATGGTAAAATTATCTAGGCTCGGCTAGAGAATTGTAGAAGATTTTATATCAATGTTTATTTCAGTCACGATCTTTGTGTACATAATGGCTATACCTACTTTCTTGGATCACTAAGGTCTAGATGTTGAGGAATGATTGAAATACAAGTATGCACCCAGATAATTTAAGTTTACTAAAAGTGTACATTATGCACCTAGGTGAATTAAGTTTACGTAGCCGGATCCAAAGATTCGTACAAAGTTTTGGTTTTGCAATAATTTTAGCACTAAAACAGGCTTTACCTACTACGCGAAATTACTTGTAGGCTGTTGGATTAGTCCATAAATTGATATTATCTTTAATAAAAATGACAACTCTATCATATTAGTTAAAACTACTCAATAGATAAGAAGTTGATTCAAGATTCATTTTAGGTAACTTGTATCACAAACTTTTATGATAACAAGAGTGTTATAGCCGTACCACCTACAACACCAATAAATATGAACGGCAAAAATGACACTTAAACATTACTACCTACCACAAAGTTACAACCCTAATATGCTGCCTACACCAAACCAACACACTCGAGTCCTTCCTACAATGTAACCCCTCGTCATGTCTATTATCCCATAAAAGAACGATTACTTCCTATACTACACTCAATTATCCAATTTATTTACGCTTGCGATAAAGCACACTTTAAGTAGGAACATGTCTGTTTTCGATTAAAGTCGTTTTTCTACCATTACTTTCTATTGAGCAAATACTTTACTCAAATTAATAATTATAATAACTATTTCTGTATCATAGGATTCCTAAAATTCCAACGAGATAAATGTATATCCATATCGTAAGTAAGTAAACGTTTATCAAACTGGTCGAACTGATTGACTTTGCTAAGTTGTTTGTATAATGAAGCCTTTTCAATTCTTTTGTTTCTTTTATTTACACAAAGCGACTTTAATCCCTTAGGTCGTCTAGGTCAATCACCAAAATACTCCTAGATAAATAGTGGCCCTTCAGGCGTAAATCCCACCCATTTTATTTTTTATTAGGTTATAATTCTTATCTTATTTTGAACAAAGACCAATAGTAATTTACCTATTAGTGAAGCCATCACGGGCGCCAGTGCTGCAGTGGAGCGAGCCAAATGCATTTGACATTGTTGTATGATAAAATGCAGATGTGTCATCTAGAACCAATCCCTTCTGTATAGGTCATTCTACGATTCTGTCGATCGATAATCCTAATACGAGTAATATTATAAATCTGAAAGTTCCTAAGTTTGTTTTCTAATTGTTTTTCAATCACGCCTTTACCAGTGGATTTTGTTTGAAACTTGCACAGGTTTTACAGGCGTAGATAGTGGTCTCGAATAAGTAGCATCAGCTAAAGCAAACAAAAATGTAGCTAAAATTCAGCAAAGGCTTAAGTTGTTACTTACTTGTAACGGTCACCTATAAATTTGGTTTATGATCGTGGCTTGTATATGTATAGTTATAGTTGTATATAGTTCACCCTGGTTGATTGTTCTTTATAACAAAAGTTTTGTTATGTCTACTAAAAAGTTCACACAAAAATAATATGAAGTGTTCTGCCTATAAAATGATACGATTACTTGGCCTGGCGCGCAGCCAGTCATGTTATCAGATCCAGCTAGTTTTTGGAATGCTGTGATATTGAATTCAATGTATTTTCAGATATCATAAAACACCAATACTTGTGATTGTCTTATCCTGGTTATTTATTTACTAAAGTACACTGCTTTATCCGGTCACTTCATGCTGAGCTGACTCTCTACGAGGGTTAGATGATTTCCTATTGGATTTCATTGCAGTATTTGGAAGTGCATCTGATAAGCCTGTAGACCATTTTCAATTTCTTATACTCTTTAAAGATTTGATAAAATGTCCACTGTACCATGGGAATACTCGTACAATCGTGATGTTGTTTTCCCTGTACCAAAATGCTTTTGCAGGTTTAAATGAGGAGTCTTTTTTTAAATATTAAGTAGTTCAAATCAAACAGTAACTACAACTTAAATCATTTTACAAACTTGGTTTGCAAAAACTAGCGACTATGACAAAAGAAGTGCAAAATACCTTTTTTAATTCAATTTAAAAAGAGTAATTTAAATTACGTATTTTATGGACCTCGCGCTTTCATTTAAAACAATTAGACAATCTTGAAAACGAAACAACTTTGATAGGTATCGTAAGTGCCGTGAGAAATAACACGGTATATCCATGAATAGCGCGGGTCCGCCGACAATTGAACCAATTGCCTCAGCTATGGGCTACAATCATTCACGGTTTAAACCTCACATCCTACATCATGTCTTAACTCTTATCATCACAGAAGTGGAGGTAATAGGTTGACGAATTAGATTGATCTTTCAAACTGACTAATTATACGAATTGTCGATAATGAATTTAAGAGCATTCTACCATTTGAGAATTTCCATAATTCTTCATGGATTGAATGTATTTGAAGATCGGGACACAAGACGAATGAACAAATCATGATTAAGACACACAGTAAGTTTTAATTGGGGTAAGTTCTGAATTACCGACATAACGTCGATATGTCGCTGGTGTATGGCTGGTATGTCGCATAACGTCGGTATATGAGTTGTTTCATGCCATTTAAAAAATATTTATTTCAAACGCATAGAATAAAATGACAACAAAAGGTGATTCGCTGCGGGAATTTAGGTATGTGAAGCGTTTTGCTTTTTTAGAAAGCCCTTTTCACTTGAGAGAAAAGTTACTGTACCTTTGAGCTCGGTCAACGTATCATGGGAAAGTTTATAAAATTAACTCATATTTACGGGTCGGATATCATACCTAATCATTAAAACGTATGTTATTTTAAACCCGAAAGGGTTTTAGGTAGAAATATCTAAGTCAAAAACCGCAGACTAGCCTAACAAAACTTTAACTAGGTAATCCTAAAAGTACATACATAGCTCCTATAGTAGCTTGTTACTTTCTAAGAAGTTGACTAAGTTCTTAACGTAGGTACCTACTTATACTTTTTCCGCCTTACTAATAAATGTGGTGTAAAGTTATGACAGGTATAAACTCAAAGGCAAAAAGTTATGTCATGCCTAAACTAAAAATTTGTATGGTTATTCATAGTTTTGCATGACATAACTTTATGTCAAGTTTATTAGTAAGGGCCTAAAGTTTTATGGTTATTCCTAAGTTACACCTGTCATTACTTTACACCACGTTTATTAGTAAGGGCCTAGGTAGTTAATTATACCTATCATGAAAAGGGTTTGCGCCGCATTCACTTTATCATTTCAATTATTTCAGGTAAGTAAATCATCTACCATGTTGTCGAAAAACAAATATTTCAATGTTTAAACAAAAATATCTCTCCACTTTTGGTTGAATTTGGCTATAAAACCCGCCAACGCGGTAATATAAGGTTTAGCTTACACCGTGTTATACACAGATATAACAGCTATTAGCGTGCTAACTATAATAATATGCTGCAGTCAGACAAGCATTTGAAAACTGCAGCGCAATCTAAAAAAACTTTATGTTTGTGAATGTTATTATTGAGTAGATACCTACAGCAGTGAAATGAAAATGACTACAGAGGAGGTATTCTAGTTTTACAAAATATTTGTTCGAACAATTTAACCTAAGTAATTATATAACACCGATTCCACCTGACAGAGGAAAATATTTCTTGTCTGATTTTAAATTATGAAAACTAAGCTATCATTTCGAATAAAGAATCACAATCTGATTCACATAGGAAAATGTCATAGCTGCCCTACCAGAAAATATTAACAACCATACGCACCTCAAAGGTGAGAGATACATAATTATAAACTTATCTTTCTCCGCTATTAAACTGATGTTCGCTGAGCTCAGATGGACCACGAGGTTTATGGCAGTGCTTAGACAGTGGGCCGTATAAATCTTCATTAGGGCCCGTATCGCGGCTGACCGTCCCTTTTACTTGACGAATTTATGTTCATTGGATAACTAGGTTTGTGGCATTGTTGCTTTTGATCTGCTGAGCGTGGAGTTATTGATTCCTTTGAATTTTTAATTAAGATCACTCGGGGCTTTGAAATTTTAGATATTAATTAGAATAATCTCATCTAATTTAAATTATCTAGGATTTTATTAGAAGCTTGTTTTTAGGCTAATAGGATTTCATATAGACTTAGACATATTACTGATCTCATAGAAAGAACCTCCTCCTACCTTCTCAAAGAAAACAGTACATAGGTATCTAATAAACGTAGATAGAGTGTTTATGATGGTTATAATCTACAACAGATGTAAAGGAGGTAAAGGCTATTTTGAAAGATCATGCCATTTAAAATGGATTAATCTAGCTGACTGTCAAACTTCGTGATCTGCCTTGACCATGAGCGCTCAAAGTTTATTTCACTTTCATAACCAAGCATGCTCATATTTTGGAATAAATTAAGTAAGTTGTTTCAACTCAACGTTGAGGTGTAAGCTATTTTATATTATTTGAGAACTGTTTAATTTTACTGGGTAAAAAAGTGTTATACGATAAAAATGTTTGCGTTAGCGTTGATAACACAATCTAAAAGTACTTATAGTTTATTTTCAACCTTATCGTGAAGACAATTTGGAAATTATTTTTATTGATTGCTTGTATGTACATAGGTGTAGCTTAGGTCTAGATAGGCTTAGTGCGTGGGTAAGGTACATACGCTCTGTTGGGTTGGGCGGTGCAATGTCAATTTAGTAAGTATATAAAAATAATAGGTTAATTAAATTAAATAAAAAATAATAGGTGTCAGGGTATGTAGTTAGTATTTTATAGTAGTCACAAATGAAATATTCGAAGTTTTCGTCAACATTTCCTATTTCCTAAATGACTTATAATTTGAACAAATGAATCGGTTTTATTGAAATGTATGTACCAACATAGTTTAAGTCACTCAGGGATAAAAAAAATACCATAAAACACTTTTTGAAATCGGATGAGTAGATTCGGCATCCAAATAAAATAACAAAGTTTAGCTTCATTTTTATATGCACTGGTGTATCAATGCAATGGTAACATAAATTATCTACATTTTATTTCTGAAAAAATAAAACACAATATGTTTGCAATAAAATAGCTGCGTGGCGACAGGAAGAAGAGGAAAAGAATATATTTTTTACCTTTCTCATTATGATAATAGATTGCAAAAATGAGCTCAAGGAGAGTTTTTTTGGCATTTCGCTCGCTTCCCGCTTGTGTGTCTCGGCCTTTATTTTTATGCAGAGTACCTACTTAACTTTTCATAAGTAGGTAGAGCTATAAAGGTTGAATGAATGAATGAACACTTTATTGTACACCAAGAATATATTTAAAACAAAGACAATAACAATAACAAACAAGTTCTTAGTATAATGGGCGGCCTGATCGCTAAAAGCAATTTCTCCCAGGCAAGGCAGGTTGACACAGAAGATATATCATACAAATCATTATTTCCGAATACTTTTCAGTTGTTTTTATGAGGGAAACCACTAGGTAAAACGCATTTTGGAAAATGTTAACAATCTGAATGTCTTAAACAATTATTCTGTTTTTCTCGTTTGTTGGTAGTAATATTTATTTTAATTCATGAAAACAAAAAAAAAATTGATTACCTATAAATTATGTGAATACATAACAATTTATTTTTACTAAGATTGATTTTGCCCAAATTATCCATGAATAAAAACTACAATAAAATTGCAAATAAATATGAAAAGAGGTAGGTATAAAATAAACTGTAAACAGAAAATGGCTAATACTGTTCGTATTCTGATCACGCAATAACAAGATAGGTAAATAGGATAAACCTGGGACCTCCAGGTTCGAGCGAATCGTTTTGTTCAATTACCCGGTTAAATCGATGTTCTAAAACAAATGTTGGTAAATTAGGGATACATTCAATTAGAAAAATAAGCTAGACCGTATTTGAAAACTCAAAAGTCAACCGTTCACAGATAACAGGACCATTATGATCGTTCTTAGCATAACCGTGGAAATTGATCTTCGAATTCCTACGAGTATTTTGTAACGCTACAATTATAGTTTTAACTGTTTTAAGACTCTTGCAAAATACGAAATGTCCTGCATCTGATATTTTACGACATAGTTCCTAGCAGAATCTGGCAGCGAGCTAGGTAGATGACATAACCGAAGGACGTAGATGGATGGGATTAACATAGGATCGATTTGGATGGCACAAAAAAAGGGAGACCAATGCCCAGCAGTGACCTAAATCGGGCTTTGATAATGAACACAATATAATCTATATTTATTGTCCAATTTTATTTAACAGCGCATTAAACTAAAATAATAATAAAGTAATAATATGATTAAGTACCTATACTTAAATGGAAAATACTTGCTTTGTTAGAAGCCGAACTCAGACCAGTTATATAAACTATTGACATTACACAGATCACAAGCAATTAATTGATCAAACAAAGAGTCTATCAACAAAGTATTTTGCCATATTCGGAGACCGAAGCAGGAACTTCAGAACCAGTTGCAGTTGGAAGATGAAAGATAAATAGTACCTATCTACCTCACAACTTGACGTATAGTGCCACAAGGCGCGGTCGCAGCCAGAAATTTTGGGGGTTGGGGGGGTTTACTTAATCCATCTTCTTTACTTTACTTGACGATAACTTTTGTAAATTTTTAGAAGATTTTGGGGGTGGGGGGGTCATGTCCCCTTGTGTGATAAGATGTAATGTGATGATGTAGGTAGACAAAAATAGTTTTTATTAATTAATTTAAAACCTCTGTGGCTCTATTAGTGTGAAATGACCACCAAATACACCTATGTTTGTTAAGTAGCTAATGTATGTACTTCGTAATGTTGTCATAAGCTGGCTTGTGAAAATAACCTTGTCCATCTCGTGGGAGTTAATTTAATTTCGATGCGTAGGATTCTTGTTGATAGGATGGAGAGAGAAGGAAAAGAAGTTTCTAATAGCTGGACAAATCCCTGCAACCTGTGTTGTAATGGATTGATGCTCTTTCAAGCTAAGTATATTAATAAAGCTAGGAGGAGGCCTATACCCGAAACGGGACCTGACAATTATATTTACAAAAACTTATATTAACTTGACTTATGTTTATAAAAAATAATATTAATATAAATGTAATTTGAATTTAATAGGTAATACTTACTATAACTTACATTGAAAATTGTGTCTTTAATATTATTTTAAAGAACTATAATTTGTATTGTCAAGGAAATAAAGGTTTAAATAAATAAAAAAATAATATCAATAAGGCTGTGCAGTATTGTCACTGCACCACAGACCAGGGAACAGTCTCCGGCACTGCTAGTGAGTCTGTGGAGGTTGCAGTTGTGCAAATGGCCTCGTGCCCACGCCACCCCCGCGCCTCTCGCTTACGGAGGACACTCGATTTTTCATTTCTGTATTGAATCGTTTGTTTCGTCACAATAAATCAAAAAACGATGACCCTGCCAAAAAGCATCTCATTCAAATTCAAAAAGCAATCAAAATTCAGGACAGGTTGAACCAGGTAATTCTACTCCTGTTCCTTCACGAACGATACCGTGAAGAACCTGGGCATCAAACATTTTTACGGCCTAGGCTCATAAAAGTATGTTTAGGTTAATACTACAGCTAGCATGTAACATCTTGGAGGAACCCGCATAACATGGAATAATATGAGGAAGACATAGCAGTAAGACTGTCTGTGAGTAAGACAGTACACGTGAAAAAATTAACAAAAGCACACACATGTCATGTTACTGGTGATCTCCGCAAGATGGCTAGTGTCTGGCAAATTGTATGCTAACAGCGATATAGCAAGCAAATAATGTAATAGCCCCTACTTAATGCATGACCATAGTCTGCATAATAGCGAATAATTTAACTTAAACTTAATCGAACTGATTTAATTTCCATTTTCCATTCATGCTTATGATTACACAAGTAGCTCGTAAACAGGTATAATATAGCAAGATAGCAAGATTATAACATAGCAAGATTTTGAATACATGTATTTATTTGAATGATCAACATATTTTTTAGGTTGGTCTCCGTAACAATAATTTAGAAGAAGAAGAAGAAACCAAGAAGTGAAGTGAGAGAGAAGAAGAAGAAGAAGACTAAGCTAAGATGTTACTGATTGGGCGGTATAGTCGCTCAGCGACAAAGCCCTTTACTTTTTATTGTTAAATAAAAATAAATAAATAAAAAAATACTTATCAACGATCTCAAAATAGGTTAATAAAAAGCTTTTCCAATAGTCTTAAAAAGGTCTTGACCTCCTTTGAACACGATTTATAAAAAGTAGTCGGGCAAAGTAAATGTTTCAAAAGATGCCTGATTTATGTCAATTTCGCAAATACGGTTCAGTAACTGCTATATATTTTCAAAATGTCATGATAAGACTATTGAAAACCGTTCTTGTGTTCAATATTTACTGTCACAATAAGTATTGTTTTTATTTATTTATTTAAGGGTCAAAGAACGATAATTTACTCGACCGTACAAAAGCAAGGGCTATGTTTAAGATAATGACTACTTTACTTTTGTATAATATGTTTCTTCTAGCTAGGTAGTCATCAATTTTGTTTAGCTTTGTATAAATACGACTGACTTTATAGGTAAATAAGGAAGATTTTAATTTAATAAGGATAATAGGCATAAATATTTATAATACCTACCTATAATGGTAATTTGGTATAGGTACTTACTTGTTATAATGAACTGGCACTATTATGAGGAAATCATAATGGAATGCTTGAATAGAAGCAACAAAATAGCCGTCGTTGAGCAATAAGTTCTCTAAACAGGTCTTTGGGACAATGGGTCCGAAGACCTCTCATTAAAAAATTTTTTTATATATCTACTCTAAATAAAAAAATATAATTTCATCTTCCATAGTGTTACCGTCTGCCACCGCGTAGGGGCAGTTGGTGGGGGCAGATGGTAACAATCCAATTTATTATCCAACAAATAATTATAAAAATTAAAACATTTACGATTCGATTAGATATAGCAGTTAATATACCAGCATTAAGACTTTAAATTTTGATAATAATAGTTTATATGTATAATATGTATGTATTTACAAACAAAAAGTATATAAGTAGTTTATCAGTCATTCTAGTACCCATAACACAAGCTCTGCTTACTTTGGGGCTAGATGATGCTGTGTGAAAAATAAGTGCAGCATTTAAAACTTCTAAAAACGCAATAAAATACAATTATGACTTATTTCTCCGGATTTCTATCAATCAATTTATGTAGCCCAGTTGCACCCTGCTGGAATTAGCATTAAATTAAATTATGTAAGTTATTCGTTGATATTTATAATGTTCCGATTTCCTTATAATTGGTATAATCTGTGGTAAAAGTGAGTGCGTTGGTAGATTTAATTACTGGGACGCAATAGAAACATGATTATCGATGCATGAGCGCGGCCTCATGATGCGTGATGGTCACGGTCAATTGCAACTGATGTGGCAGATCCAGTTGGGTAATACTTTACCTACCTAATGGACTTCAAAGGGGTGATACATATATAAGGGTGTAACATTTAGAACGGTCAGTATGGAAAGTCTGAAACTATAAGACATACGAAGATCTGTTCTTAGGAACCTTGTCATCGATTTTAGTAAAAATGAAAACTGCAAATCAAATCCAATCAAATCTAATCATATAAATTTATTTGCAGGAACATATGTGCTAAGGATTAGGTCTTAATAGTAATAATATTGTACAATGTAGGTATGTCCTACCAACTTTAGGCATGCAAATATTTTACTTAAGCTAGAGATTGGGAATTAATCAATAATTAGGGAATTCATCAATAGAATAGAAACATTTTGAGATCAGCCATTTTTTAAGCATTTACACATTTTCAAAAAAAACTTGTACTCAGCTCGAGAATCGAACCCGGACGTTTTAAAAATGAAAATAACACTATTTTTATTTCGATATCGATTCCTAAGAACAGATCTTCGTATGTCTTATAGTTTCAGACTTTCCCATACTGGCCGTTCTAAATGTTACACTCTGTATATACATAAACAAAAGCTTCTATACAGAACGCAAGATCTTGACTGTATCCCCAAACTATGGTAGATATTCACTTCACTGATATGTCACTGACATTCCATTGCAGCTGTAGAGGGTAGAGGTAAGGTAGGGTAGAGGGTAGTATTAGGTAGAGACACACAAACATTGACACTTGCCTACTTTGAGCTCATCTTGACCTTGAAGGATGGATACTCGTATCTGTCAAATATCATTGTAAGGTACCATGCTAAATCTATGGTAGGTACCTACAAAATTGAATCAGTCATCGGCTGCTCGCACGAGTAGCCACTAATCCATTCATTGGGTGGTCATGACGCCATCATCAAACATATTGCCCTACATAATAAATCGTCCGTATTAAATTACTTTATGAATATAAAGTACCTCATACTATCTTCAAATGTGGATTTAGTAACGCACTTTTTGTGTATTTGCATTCAGTGTAGCTGGTAGATTTTGTTGTTAATTTTTTTTTCACAGAAATTCAGTAGGTAGATACCTACTTATTAACAAAAACATAACCCCAGTACTACCTAGCTAGTAGATACTACATACCTGGATATATCCCGACCTAAGTCAATCGGTTCAATTTACTCATTACATTGATGATTGCCATAATGAGTAATTAATTAGAAGCAGGAAAACTAGATTGGCATAGTTTTGTACTACCATTTTAACCAGGAGGTACCTAGATATACTATGTTTAGGTACGTAACGTAGGTAAGGTTATATGCATGGTATGATAATGTCGCGTAATTTACGTATAACAGAAACAGAAAACTCATTTTGCGTCGCTGTATGGCACAAACAGAATATGCGACTCATTTTATGCGACTCAAAAGTCACAACATAAAAAATTACGCACTTTGCGTTCACCCACCATCAGTTCATCACATCGCAGTTTGAATTTAGAAATGTAATTATATTGCATCTTTCAAAGCCGGGTCTCCTGCGACACTGTTTTTGTGTTTTCTAACACCTAACATCGAACAAAATGTGGGCGTGGCCTAACTTTTTTGTATGCAAAATGTTATCCGACGGAAAACGTGTATTGTTATAATGTTTTGTTATTTTTCGTCGCTTGAGACACGGCTATACGCAGAATCTGTGTGAAATCTGTTAGACTGATAAATAAAACTTTGCTGTATCAATAAAAACTAGGCACGGCTAGTTCTATTTCAGTTCACAATCCATATCTCATTCCATATCCAACGTTCAATACCGGATGCAACAGGAAGACTATTTCCATACGATGAGTGAGGTCCCACGATAGTTGTGGTTTGCATACAAATGAACTCTCACTTTACTAGTCACTATAGAGTGTGGAATTCTTTGTTTCGTCTAACCTTTGTGGCAGGTATATCTTAAACTACATAGAGAGCCTTTAAACTTCGAGAAAAGATTCTTAAAAATCTGCATCAGGGGACCCCCTGATGATGATTTTTAGGGTTCCGTACCCAAAGGGTAAAACGGAAACCCTAGTACCTACTAGACTTCGCTGTCTGTCTGTCTGTCCGTCTGTCAGCCCAGCCTGTATCTCATGAACCGTAATAATTAGACAGTTGATGTATTTATGTTGCCGTTAGAACAACAAATACTAAAAAACAGAATAAAATAAATATCCATACAACAAACGTGATTTTTTTGCCGTTTTTATAGATAGATAATGGTACGGAACCCTTCGAGCGCGAGTCCGACTCATACTTGGCTATTCAAGCTCGTGTCAAAGCTCATTTAAATTTTTAGTAACAAAATATCTTACCGTAATGCAGACTTTGATGTAGCAATCATAAATGGAATATTAAAAAAAAATATCAGGTATTTTTAAGCGCGTTTATCGAGAGTAAAGATTAATAATTCGAATGCTAAGCAAACTCTACAATTCCAATCTCGCTAAGCAAACTAACCCCAAGCTAAAGAATAAGCAATATCGTTTCAATTCAGCAGAAAAAATCCATTCAGAATCGATATCGTATCGAATTAATTCAACCTCAATATATCCGAAATCTGTTAGCAAGGTCGCCGTGAGATTTTATAAATACAATTTGTGATCCCTGGGGATGGATCATCGACGTTTGCAGAGAATATAATTGTAAAGTAAAGTTTACTTTTCCGTAATTATTCCTACACCTACACAAGTAAATGTCTAGGTAATAATGTAAATACGGATGTAGGTATGTGTAGTGAGTAAAATAGCATCTAAATAGGCTGCACTTTCCATAAAAATACTACGAGGTGTCGTTATCTCTGCCATACGCAGCATTGTTTCAAAGCAGCATAATTTTCACACGCTCTACATATCGACTTATATGGAAAGCAGAAAAAAATGCATTGGAATATAGCATTTATTACAATTGCGTAAAGTCTGACCGTCCATAAAATCGAGTAGTCCAATGACGATTTCAAAATGTTTCTATTCAGAAATCTGTAGCATGAATGAACGTATGATAATAGGGCACAATTTTGTTGATAGTGTATTGTAGGAGATTGTAGGTATTGACCTCGAGCTATCGAGAAGTCAATGTATCATTTCGTTGATTCTATCGCTAACAGAAACAAAAGTCGAGGCGGGGTCGTGGTGCGGGCGCGAATCTCGTTGAAAAAAGTTAAAAAAACAATAGTCAAAAGTCGAGACGCGGTCGCGGCGCGGGCGAGACGGGGTCGCGGCGCGGGCGCGGCGTGTGCCCCCTCCGTGACTACGAATCACCTCTCTACTCATCTTCCGAAGATGACATGTTGAATGAACGAAACAAGACATAAACGCCGCCGCCTCGACGCTTAGCACATGTCGATTTCGCCCGCGCCCCGACTCCGCCTCGACGCCGCCTCGACTTTGCTGTTAGCGAGATGCCTGATTAAATCATCATCATAATAAGCCACTTTGATGGATATAAAGCAACATTAGGTATGTCACGGGCGTCATTAGTTTGGTTTTACCAGCTTGAACCTTTATATTGTATTTTAACCAATATTTTTGGTGACTGGTTTTAAATAAAGAGGATCGCTACTTCTATATGTTTTTCTATATATTCATCAATAAGCCCACGAGCCTCGTCTCAGTAGTCAGTTGTAACTGTCAAAGAAAATGTTTGGACAGCTGTATTTATCGATAGCCTGTAGAAACTGAATTACCATCGTGGCTTGGCAAGGTAATGCCGTAGGTAGAGTCTTTTATATTATAAAGGTAAAAACTGAAGTGAAACTTTTATAATAAATAATTCATGTTTCTTTCCCTGCATCCGATATTGGAAATTGGTTTATAATAACTTCACAGCGCTATGATATTTAGTAACATTTTTTACATCGGAGAAAAACTTACATTTTCACGTTTCATTATACCTTAACGTACGTAGTTAAAATGATAATGTATAACTACTCAAATAAAAGAAGTATTCCAGTAGGTACCTACCTTATTAACCGACTTCAAAAAAAGGAGGAGGTTATATGTTCGGCTGTATGTATGTTTTTTTTTTTTTTTATGTATGTTCACCGATATTTCCGTCAGTTGTGGACCGATTTCCAAATTTTTTTTTTTGTTTGAAAGGGTATACTCTTATAGTGGTCCCATATAAATTTTATTCCTGAGGGATTAATAGTTTTCCCGTAAAACTAAAACAATCACTGAACTTTAAGAAAATTGTGGCCCGATTTCCAAAATTTTTTTTTGTTAGAAAGAGGTATAATCTCAAGGTGGCGCCATATATTTTTTTTTCCTGAGGGATTAATAGTTTTCCCGTAAAACTAAAACAATCACTGAACTTTAAGAAAATTGTGGCCCGATTTCCAAAATTTTTTTTTGTTAGAAAGAGGTATAATCTCAAGGTGGCGCCATATATTTTTTTTTCCTGAGGGATTAATAGTTTTCCCGTAAAACTAAAACAATCACTGAACTTTAAGAAAATTGTGGACTGATTTCCAAAATTTTTTTTGTTAGAAAGTGTAAAGGACACACTCTCAAGGTGGCGCCATATATTTTTTTTCCTGAGGGATTGACAGTTTTCCCGTAACATTCAAAAAACCTCATTCTCACTACACAACACACCCTGACTCACAATCTGAGTCAAACATTAAATAGTTTGAAAGGGTATTACACCCGAGGTAGTCCAAAATATTTTCTTTTCCTTATGGATTGATAGTTTTCCCCCTTGCTGAACTCCGGTGTGTCCTTTAGTAGGTCTGCCCATGACTTCTCTTATCCTTTCCTACTTAAGCTACGCTAAGCAAAGTCTTAATGTACTCGTAGCTTACAATATTATTTACACATACACTTTTATTTACACAGTATTTATTTACTTACACTAAAAAGTGAAAAATAAAACATTTTTGAAAAAAAAAATTGAACCGACTTCACAGAACACAAACAGAAGAACCTTCTACACACTAAAAAGAGAAAAATAAGAATATAATTTGAAGTCGGTGCCAAGTGAATACGATTAAGTACCTATCAAAAAAAGAAATCGAGCGATAGCGTACCAGGATACAATTTTGCACCCAAGTTCTTTTGAATTTCTTAGATGTAAATGAATAGTTGGCACCGACTTCAAATTATATTCTTATTTTTCTCTTTTTAGTGTGTAGAAGGTTCTTCTGTTTGTGTTCTGTGAAGTCGGTTCAATTTTTTTTTTCAAAAATGTTTTATTTCTAACATTATAATTTTGATCATGATTATAAGATAGAAAATACATTATTGTACACCACAAGGACATTACAAAAAACAAACAAAGACATACAGGAGAATATTTAAGTACTTATAAGTATAATTTTTCCTTCACATTTCACATTTTTTAATAACTTTAACTGCTTATTTTAGTGTCTAATTAATTATTAAAACGAATGACAAAACTAACGTATGAATTGGTTGCTTTGATTTACGACGAGATTACGCCAGTTACTCGCCACAATATTCAATACAACTTGATAGGTATTTCATACAAAACGAAAGTAAATTCTGCGCAATTCAACAAATTAACGTAACAAATTACTGCCAGATCTTTCAAAGTCAGCCACCGTCTTTTAACAAACATAATAAACAAAAAAGCAAACGAGGTGAATTTATCATCACCATGGTGATGATCTTCTTCTTATCGTGTCACCAGTTCTTTCGAACCAGTGTGGTAAAGGATGTTAAGTACGCCTCTTCGAGGCTTCTTTCGTGCACTTGACACATATTTTCGAACCTTTTAGGTTCTACGACATGCCGGTTTCCTCACGATGTTTTCTTTCGCCGTTTGAGCGTGCACATAATTTTTTCGTCAGAAAAACTCATTAGTGCACGACCGGGATGATGATGATGATGATGATGAATAAAAGCAAGAGCCCTCAAAAACGAAAAATAAAACTTAAGTATCATTTCTTCACAGTGCGTCGCTCTGATAAAACATTACAAAATGTTCAACGTTATCTTAGAAGCCCCTATATAGCTTAATCATCCGCAAAAACATGTGTGATCTGCGGATGAACGCAAGACCAGCTTGAAAGACCATTTTAATTTTAAATCAGTCTTCTCTTCGCGTTAGGGTTTTTGTGCCATTATTGCGATTTGTTGTCATACAGGGTATAAAAACTTGCTTTTTAAAATATAGGGTTTTAGCAGTCTATGTTAGCGGAGTAGTAGTAGGTAACATTCTTAATTTTTGTCTCAAGGAAAAATGTATCAAACTAACTACCTACCTACCTACAATATAGGTACCTAAGCAAAACTTACAGAAAGAGGGTACAGTTTTTCTAAATAGCTTTCATAAAATGTCTCGTCATACAGAAAACTGCGCGTCCTACGCTTCAATATGCTTGGCTTGCAAAATTTAATATGTAATGAAATGCTATCAATCATTATTATGCATATCTAAGTCACCTTGTTTGCTGACCTTCGCTACTTCGTCGCAGGATGAAGACTCGTTTCGACTGCGCCATGACTAAATTACATTTGAAAACTGTAAGGCATAGAATCCTACTATCGCGGAAATTTAAGCATGACTTGTCAAGGATGTTTCTATAGTAGTTTACACTTGAAATACAACGTCTACTTTGCTTTATAAAAACTAACAGCTTCACCCTAGCAAATCTGTACATTTAAGTATTTAATTTTACACCATACATTACTACTTTACATTTAAATGAGCTCTGAAAATATCCAAAAACGGTAGGCAGTAAGTATTCTACAATGTCTGTTGCGGTCGGATCACTCCTTCTGTGCGTTATTTGGTTTTTGCGTTGTGAATTTTTAGCTCAATATTAGCTCTACACTAATAAAATCGAATCACTTGTTCACACAACACTGTTGGTCGGTGGAACGCTACCAACATTAACTACAATATTACGCATAAGATGTTATATGCTAAATTCTTTAGCAAATGAGACATACCAATACTTTACTGGTTTCAGTTCAATTTAATTCTGCTTTACTATTGTTTCTAAAATTTATCTTAGATTCGTTTGGTAGTAGGTATAGTATCTAAGTATGAATTGGAGATCAAGAACGTTCCAGAAATTATAGATTTTTCAAAATTGGCATTGAGTATTTTTGTAAATTTGCTAAAGTTTTAATTGAGGGTAGTCATTTTATATAATTTTTGTCATATCGGGTCTCTCAACTCCATCACAATTGTAAAATCGTTTTTTTATGTTTCTCATTAACATTCAAGTAACAAAACATAATATCGTAAATTCTTGCAGTTCTGATGGCGAATACCGACATTATTGCGCACGTAGCCGACACTAATTACCCAAACATTTCGATGAGACGACTCATTAAAAACTCAAGTTCTTTATAAAGACCTTCTAAGCCGCAGATTAACAAAAAGCTGAAATAAAACCACAGATAAGTTAAAAGTTAGACACATGTACTGGACTTATTATTTTTTTCCTTAACCAATCATGTCCCACTGCTGGGCAAAAGTCTCTACCTTTAAACTCTCTGAGCTCCAAGGCCACGGTTTGCCAGTCTGGCTCGAAGGAATCCAGATCGTCTCGCCATCTTTTACTGGGTCTGCCGCGTCGTCTTCCACTTTCTTCAGGCACCCACTGAGTCAGTTTCGCCCAATTTTCAGGGTGCATTCGAGTCACATTTATCTTATGGGTAAAAAATATTCACTTGAAGTTCACATGAGCGCGCGGCGGGAGCATTCACATGACAGTATTGTATACGAGCCAGACTGGTATCAACATTGAGGCACTTTGTTAGCCCTAAAATTATCTTGAATTTCCGAATATTCAAAAGAATGTCTACTGTGCCATAAAATACAGTCGTGATCCTGTTGTATCATTTCGCATTAGGTACCTACCTACCTACTACGATAACTTCTGTTTAGAAAACCGTACAAGCAAAGTTCTACAAAGTCATTAGGTATAAGGTATGTTTATGTTTACGTGTGTTTTCTTTGGACAAAACCGTCAACTTTTTGCTGTTGTATGCGTAAACATGTAAACATGACTCCATATTAATGATCTCCGTTTTTTATTGATGTTGAGTGTACAGCTATTGCTATATTAATATCGAGGAAGATTACCTATCTAGCTATTTTGAGATTAACATATAATTTTTAGACTTCACTTTGCAGTAAATATTTGCAATAATATATCTACAGATCATGTAAACATTTTGTCTCGCTGTGAGAATCGAACTCGCACTTTAGAATAAATACCTAATCTCAAACACTAACTCGCCATGCCGCCATTTCGTCATGATGCAATCATAAGGTCTCGGCCGGACCCGTGAAAGTGAAAGCCTATCAATAAAGATTAATTTGAACCTGTTCACGTGGACCGGTTTGTAACAATTTATTCTTTTAGTATTGATGATATAATAATTGATATAAGTATATTATGCTGAGCTTTATTACATTATTATTATTGTGGTCCCACAGCTAGGCAAAGATGCCATTCCTTTATTCCACTTTTCGCGATATAACGCGGTCCTGCTATATTCATACCCAATCTTCCAGATTTACGGTCAGTAGGTTCTTCTAAGTTTATATTTTATCGTGTTTTTATTTCTATTATTTACATACGTCCCTCGGCTTAAAATATGCAAAAAAATCTCGTGTCACTGTATTTCTTGTGGGCATGTTGATTAGTGCCAGCATATCCAAAAACGCAGTCTTTTTTAACCAATTTGCATATAAACTGCTTACAATTTTATGTTGCAGTGGAATAGCGGAACTGATGTTAGTCATAATGCTACATCTGGTAGGCGTGAATAGATTCCGATTCGGTTGTTATGCAACAAGCTGTTTTATATGCGTGTTTAACAGATTCCGTCACTTTTTAACCGACTTCAAAAAAGGAGGAGGTTATATGTTCGGCTGTATGTACGTTTTTTTTTTTTTTATGTATCTTCACCGATATTCCCTCAGTTGTGGACCGATTTCCAAAATTTTTTTTTGTTTGAAAGGGTATACTCTCAAGGTGGTCCCATATAAATTTTATTCCTGAGAGATTGATAGTTTTCCCGTAAAATTAAAAAAATCACTGAACTATAAGAAAATTGTGGACCGATTTCCAATTTTTTTTTTTTGTTTGAAAGGGTATACTCTCAAGGTGGTCCCATATAAATTTTATTCCTGAGGGATTGATAGTTTTCCCGTAAAATTAAAAAAATCACTGAACTTTAAGAAAATTTTGGACCGATTTCCAAATATTATTTTGTTAGAAAGAAGTATACTCTCAAGGTAGCGCCATATAATTTTTTTTCCTGAGGGATTGACAGTTTTCCCGTAACATTCAAAAAACCTCATTCTCACTACACAACACACCCTGACTCACAATCTGAGTCAAACATTAAATAGTTTGAAAGGGTATTACACCCGAGGTGGTCCAAAATATTTTCTTTTCCTGAGGGATTGATAGTTTTCCCCCTTGCTGAACTCCGGTGTGTCCTTTAGTAGGCCTGCCCATGACTTCTCTTATCCTTTCCTACTTAAGCTACGATAAGCAGGGTCTTAATGTAGCTTACTATATTATTTACACATACACTTTTATTTACACAGTATTTATTTACTTACACTAAAAAGTGAAAAATAAAAAAATTTGGAAAAAAAAATTGAACCGACTTCACAGAACACAAACAGACGAACCTTCTACACACTAAAAAGAGAAAATAAGAATATAATTTGAAGAAATAAGTAAGTCGCGTGCATAATTTTAAGTGTATCGCACGATTAGGCATCGAGTCTGTTTACATGAAAAATCATAGCCGTCCGTGAGCAGTCCGTCTTCAGAGAGAAATAATAGGTAAATGGATCTTAGAAGACGTAGTTCATACTTTAGGTTTTTTTTTATCAACAATTTCCTCAGCTTTCAAACGTTTAGATGCTGTTCGTTGCGGTCTTAAAAGCAGTTTTATTATAATACTTACCTCGCCACTAATGAACGGTTGGTACCCTTGACCAGCCTTAAGTACACATAAACAATTTAAATTAAATACAGACTTAAATTAAAAACAAAACAGGTAGGTTGATCATTATTTTGTCGGCTAAGCATTGAAATAATATAACGTGATCAAGATTCGATATTGGTGCAATGATATTAAATAAACTATAAGAATTGTCTTTAGAAAATGACAATGAATTACTTAAGTTTTTAATTCTTACGTCAAAAGTATTTTTTGAAACTAAAAGAGATATCGGTGAATACTACAGACATTCGTTTTTAAGTCGGACAACTAAATTAATGAAAATAAATAAACCTATTTTATCGGTCAACAGTCTTACAATTATTGCTGAATGAACTATAATTTCTTACAATCAGTGTGTTTACTGGGTCAAAGATAATAACAATAGCAAGGCCTTATCCATGATAGATATCGCATAATAAAAAGTAGTACCATATCTTATTATGAATCATTCCTTTATAGTAACTTAAAAAAAATCTAAATTAGCAAAAAAATATTAGTCATCATTGTCTTTGATAATAGCACCTAAATTGTTAAACTTTTTCTATTCTTAGTTAAAAATTTAGAGCATTAATCTGTCTCCCAATTCTGAATTTTTCATGAAACTTTTCGTCAGACCCTTCTCAAAACCTCCTGACTTTAGGGATTACAATCAAACACTTAAAAGGGTGCCTACGTATTTTGTAATTAAGTAACCTTTTACAAATTTTATTATTATGATGCAATAGAATGCGAACCTGATAAAGAAATAAATTGAATTTAATGGAACAAAAACTGTAGGTAGGATAATATGTTTTTAGTTATAAGTTTACACATAATTCACGACACTACAGGGTACGGTACACATTCTTAAAAACCTTTAGGCATTTAAAAAAAAATACTTTAAAGGGCCAGGTCAAAGGCACACCATTTTGGCAAATGTCTACATTTCTATTTTATTTACATTGTATTTACATTTTCTGATCACGAGATTTTTGTAATAGTATTCAAATTAATGGCTCGAAATGTTGCCAACGATGCCATTAGCAATTCCTTGGATGGTTTTCTATTTGTTAGTAACGTTGTGGCTAATTTGAGGAGTTGTTAGTTTCCGCTAGGCCCCCTAGGATCGCGTGAGAACATGCGACTGGCGACCTTGGGTCCTGCGAAGTCAGCACCACTTTTGCTATCTCGCAAATTCATCGAAAACTTGTAATGAAAGTTTTTCTACAGTGAACTTGTAGCTTTGAGAAAACATGAAATGTCACCGTGGAATTATGACCATAGAAAAAGAAAATAATTGTTGAGAACGAATGATTAGGGTAGGTATTTTATTTAATCGATTTTGGCGTACGAAAATCAGCGACAATATAATAAGCTAACAATATCTTCTTAGTAGGTATATTAGTTTCGAGCTATATGTAGGTACTTTCTACGGGGATATATAGAAGGTTCTACGGTATGCTGCTGATGCTGGTTTCAATGATAAAATGAATGTAGCTATTAAAATTATTTGATTTAAACAGTGCTAAGGGTTCCATGTTTATAAAGAACTAGGCGAACTCCTCGTCGCTTAGTTTAATAGTTGTTTGTTTAAACTTAGCGAATACGTCTAATGGCGAATTGATTGACCGTCTTTTGTATCGATGACCTTGATGTCATTGGCGAGCGACCGCCAATGCATGAAGTGCGTTTGATTCTTGCCATGGGACAAATATTAGTTCACAATATTAGGCTGGAGTTGTGATTAGCTAATAATTATATCCAGTTGTTAAAAAATTATAACAACATTGAATTAGAAAGCCTATGATGTGAGCAAATATTTGCAAATTTTTGTCCCTTATGGGGATCGAACAACTTCGAATAATTTACCGACGAAAACTGGATGAGAGCAAAATAAGAATATTGTTGTAAGCGAAAACAAGACTCGCTTTCAAAAGCGTTTCAAAACATCGAGCAATAAGAATGACAACAGAATTAAAATAACCCAATTTGAGAAATATTAATAATAATTTTATAAATAAAGGTCAGTTATTACCAAAAACACTTGATTAAGTCAAGTTTCTTCGAAAATTACATACTAACAACATTGTTGAAATTTTTATTTTTTTACTCCAGTGTCTGTAAATGTCACGGCTTACTATTTACGAGGTTGTTTCTCGTTTACACGGGAGGCCAATTTTTTTTCAAACTGGAAGACAAGGACATTTTGTTGAAAGATACATTCGATGTACCTTTAGAAGCGCCACATTTTTTTTTGTATGACAATCTTCGATCGTTGTATTGTTGATCGAAGATGACAACACAACAAAAATCCATCCTGCAGAAATCGAGGTAATTCCAGATGCCACAATTTCTTCTAGGCATGGCTATGGTCCTACTGGAATTTCAATTTAACGATAAAAACGTTGGCTCCAGAAAACATAGAGCTCCTAAAGCTTTTTAAAACTGGGTGGACCTGTGTGTTTTGCATATTTTAATGGTAAAATGGATCTAGGTACAATTTTTTTAGAGTATGGAACCCTAATATTTCTACATGCTGCAATTTATCAAATAGCTTTCTTCAACACTATTATTCAAACACCTTGGTGCATCAAGCATCGTAAAATAGTGATGTGTGTGTGTACAACCTGCTTTCTACGCAGATTCGGCCACGCTCGTGCAAGATAAAATGTTCTTGTTCTGGATTCATGACATTTGGGTCTCGTTGCAACACTTGCGTAAGACGTCCCAAATGTTGATTGCTTCGTGCGAATCTCGCACGAGAGCCGCACGAACAATCACTTCCGTTCGATTTGTCGGTCACTTCCCGCCAATTATGCAGTAGGTGATAGTGCAAAATCGGCTTCCGTAGTCGAGAATACGACTATGGATCGAGCTAAATTTCAGCCAAAACTCAAGAGGGTACAATAGGTAGTACACACCCCAGACACGGTTTTACCTATGGTTACCCTGTCACCAATAAACACACAGCAACAGTACATGACAGCTATTGTTACGAATTCTTTTTTCGTAAATAAGATAAGATAATTTTATTGATAAAATAACAAGCAAATCATCCTAAAGTGAGTTTGAACAACTTTACAAGATAATATTAATTTTAAAATTAGAAGTTCTCAAAGCCCACCAATGAAAATCAGACCCAATTATATTATTATTATTTTTATAATAAGTAATTATTATTTACTATAATTATAATTTTATGTAATATGTTTTATTGTGGAATTGCAATATTAGTACTTAGACTAATCTTTATTGGAAATCTAGTTTCCAATGAAATCTCCTAAGCGTCGCTTGCAGTCGGATGTCGGTCGGAGCTAAACGGCCTCTGCTGGGCGTCAGCCAAGAAATTCCCAGCGCGGAGTTTAAATTTGGAACACGATTTTTTGTGTCCGTAGTAGATACGTGACGAGGTGAATAATCTCCATCCGTTTGATGCAACTGGAATAGCTCAGAACGACACATTATACGTGTTAAATGAATAGAAAAACTAATTAAGCCGCACGCAGTGTCGCTTTGAATAAAATGTTTACACGCGGCTTAGTGCACCTTGCTTCGTGACACGAATACCTCGAACCAGTATCCTGCTATCACTGTTTGTGATTCCACAGGCGTAAATATAACAGAACGTGAAACGTGTACCTACTCTTTGCTAGTCCTTGTAAATTTATGACGAATTCAGGGGCCACCTGATTCACATTCTTATTGCTGTTAATTTATTGGCATCAATCTGATTTCAAAAGAAACATAAGTAGATGCAACATTGCGATGAATTTTAGTTAAATGTTGGTTCACATTTCGCGCGATACAGCTCAGCCTAAGGCAAACTATGCTGCGTTTTGTAACAGCATGTAGGTAATACGTTCACTCGACGAATAAACGCGCCTTGTGACTTTATAGGTCAACGTAGTCATCAAAATACCAGCGAAACAGATGGCTCTCGAGCTAAACAAAACACGTAATCCAAGAGACGACGCGAATTCACTGAGCTGTGAAACCGCAAGACCTTACAATTACAAACTAACAAAGTCAAGGATGGCGGGAGACATGACAATGGACAATGTTAAACCACCACGCATGGGTCGCTCTCAATGCCACGGGATGGGATTGAATTGATCCTAATGTTGTTGAATAAATCGATTGAAGATTACAATCCCAGATTGTAAAGTATAATAGAGAACCAGTTTGTGTGTCTGTTGTGTTACTTCTCCACGCAAAAATAACAGAACGGATTTGAATGTTTGTTGTGGAGGTAGAAAACATACGTTACCGTAACCGTAACATACCGAAAAAGTGAATTATTTATGATCACGAATATTTTCTCGAGAAAGAACAGCATCTGCATCATAGTTAAAAATATGCAGACGATGACAAAAGATACAAAGCTTTCATAGTAAGTATAACATGGGCGCACAATCAAGCCATGCGCGATTGATGTCGAACATGGACTACAATATCGGCCGGCTACAAATTGGCACGCTTTCAAAAATGCAGTGGACAGAGCTTCACCACAGTACTCTACATAGAACAGTGTAGGCATAGTAAGTGTTCTAAAAACGGTGCACTGCGGGATGATTGAATAGCCACACTGGTTCATTGGACTCATTTCGATTCGAATGATCGGCCAAATCGAATGAGCCAGTCAGACTCTTAGAATTTGAATTAGTTGAAACACAATAAACTATGCAGTAGTTGAAAGATAAGTCCAGCTAGAATAATTAATGAAGGAGAATGACATTGATGGCAGCTTGACATCTTAATGTTATTCTATATATGTATAAGAACAAATCAAACGGTATATCAGAATAATTAATCTCGCTTCTGCTAGTTGAGTCATATAAAGTACCCGCTAGTCATAATAGTCATTGTTCTAAATTTTGCCATTACTCTTAAAATATGAACTAAACACGCAGGAACAGTTTATAAGTCCAGCAATAAGATATTGTCATCATTTGTCTTGAAAAATACGTTCGTGGAACCGCAAGCTGATGTCACTGCATGTAAGCTGACTAGAATAATGAAATAATAGCAGCGTTATCTATCTACACCATTTTAGCACTCATCGCCTGCACAATCTACAGCCGACTCTAGCATTCGCCTGCGTTCAAATGTCCGTGACGTGACAACAAACAGTGCACAAAATAAATTGCTGTTTGTCGAGCTCTCGTTGTGCTAGCACTCAGACTAGATGGTACCTAGCTAGGTATCAACATTCAACGGAGAAGAAAGACCTATTGAAAAACTAACCTGTGCTCGATTGATGACATCATGCGGTCCTCGCCAAGTGGTAGCTGCCGGAGATTTTCTTTTGGCTAATTCAAGTGTGGCTTCGCTGGGACATTTTTCAAACATGAGCACCCGTTCAGCCACGGATCCGCGCGTGAGGAAGGGGCGCACGGGCGCAGCGCCCGACGCGGTAGCAGCCTCGCCACCAGCGCTGACTACAGCGCCAGCGCTCGAGGCTCGACGCGCTCGTGCCTCAAACTTTGAACGTGCTTCTGTCACGTGGGAACCGAGGGAGGCCCTTCGCTCCCCACTCGGACCGGCACCAGGCTTCCTACTAGCGCCGGTGTCTAATCTATCCTGGTAACGACTTTTGGCATAATCTACTAGGGATATCGGCGGCACTACATCAGGACGCTCCATAGAGCGCTCGGCAACCACGCCTCCAGTGCGCAAGGCGCGGAGGAGACGTTCTTCCTCACGTGCGACCTCGAGCCGCATCGCTGCGGGGTCTGCTCGCCTGGCCCCCGCGCCTGCGGCCCCTGTGCCGTTGCGCTCTGGCACCAAGTCCGGCGGCAGGCTTGCGTCCATCGGCTCCCCGTCCGGCTCGGTGCGCTCGCGGCGCTGCTCGCGGCGCGCCTCCGGCCTCGGCTCCCGCACCACCTCGATACGGTGGTGCCGCAGCTCCGGACGCTGCTTTATCTCGGGCTTAGGCTCCGGTTTGGGCTTAGTCCGCAGACTCTCCGTCAGCTTGATGCCGGGTGTCGGCCGGCACGAAAGGATCTCAGTAGGGGCGAGACCGCGAGCCTTCCAGGTCTGGTAGATAGCTTCGGCATGATCCGAGATCTGTTTGGCGATGGCGGCGATGTCCTCCTCGCCGGTGTCGATCTCGCGGCGAGCCGTGGCCGCCATGGCCGAGCCGCGCGAGCCCGCGGGCTCCGGGGACGTATCGCACCTTGATGCCGAGGGTCTAGCGCTCCCATGCACTGCACTCTCACTGATATCACAAAGGCACTGAGGGATCACTGTGTCGGCACTGGGTTGGTCATTCAGTGTTCGCGAGTACACTGTGAACAGCTGTAGTATCGCGCGTCCGACAACAAACAAAGGCTACGATCGCGTTCGGCGAGAGGAGCGGTGCGGCGGCAGACAACGAGCCGGCGACGGCGCCTGGCGCGGACTGCGGTGCGCCGGGCCCCCGCCCGTCCCCCTCGCCCCCTCTGCCAAGCGCCGCGCCTCCGCCCTCCCGGCTAGGCCCTTCACTCCCGGCGCGGCGGACCACGTCCTCTGTCTATCCATTCATTTATTTTACAAGGCGCCTGATACCTCAATAAACCTGTCTTCACATTCAGTCAGTTTGTTAGGAAAGTTGCATTATTTTAAATTTTTTGTTCATTTTTAGTTTTGTAAATCATCTTGCCACTGCATTTGCCCATGGCACACCCATTTTTCCCTTATCCGCAAAAGAGTATTCCATGCATATTCAATAGCATTGAGAGCAGTCAAACAGTTTCGATGCACAAAGCATGCGTATGCCGGGCGGCGTCGCGGCGGGCGGAATGCACATTTGGGCGGCGATGGCGACTGCAGAGTGATGACAAGGACGGCACTGCACTCAAAGATTAGAGAACGCCCAAATATTCCTGCGGTAAAGCTAAAGGTAAAACTAAAGCTCTTCAGACATTTTTTATTTTTGTTTCTTAAAATTACTCTAGAGTAGGTGTGCAAGTTGAAAATAAAGCTTACGTACAAATAGAGTCGGTATTGTTATATGAGAAATGGGTGCACTTTACTTTTTAAAAAAGACTATTTAAGTAAACAGTATTTTTTATCATAAAGACGTGAAACTTGCTGATAACGTTAAGACAAATTGTCGGTGATGTGTCATTTTGCTAAGCAGTCGTAATCAGAAATATTTTAGCTATTTAATGGTTTTTTTTTTGTATAATGACGTAAACTTCTTTTTTTTCCAAGTAGGTACTACATACATTTTAGGTATTTTCCGTAATCGAATCCTTTCATATTTTACATTTCGTAATCGTATCGGTACACAAGCGAGCCATTTCTTAAATCCCTTGTGAAGTAGGTAACTTGTCGTATTACAGAAACAACTGAATCTATATTGAGCATGATTCAGCCAGCTTGAAACAGTGTCTTATCTGCAAGAGGATGACGTACTCTTTGGCCGTTCGCGCACGCGCGCCGCACCGACACAAATAGCACGCGCCATACGCGCGCGTTCCCTATTTTTTTTTTAATCATTCCTCGAAACAGCGACTAGAGTCTCATGAGTTCGGGATACAAGTATAGTTTAAATGTTATTGGTTTGGTCGTTTTTATCTGAAGCCGTGTAAATTTACTTTTTGGTTGCACACGTATGCCAAAATGTGATTAGTTTAATAATAATTTGAATTCTGTTTGTTTTTAAAGCGCGTCCTATGTTATAACTTACATGTAGGTTATGGTAGATATTTTACCATGTTTTCCTATTTACATTTAAATTATTGAAGAGTTTGATAATTAAGTTGAGTCCAAAGAACCGTCTACTACAACCACTAGGTTGAGTTGTATGTGACTCTACAACAGTCACCTAGGGTGCTATATTATATTTCAACGGAATCCATTCGGTTCATCTGTGGCACCAACAAAATTCAATAAAATGCTGGCGAATCTTCCTGGTTTTATAATTCATAAATGGTTTTTCAGTTTGTGGAAAACTTGAATACCTATACGGCACAATCGTTCAATTACTTAGGTACCTACCTATTTGTGTGAAAAAAATTATTCTAAGAATACTTTAAACTAAGTATATTTAAAGGAAAATGAGTAAGTATTTATACACATAAATAGGACACATTGTTAGAGCATCATTATTCCTTCCAGGTACCACACAGATTCTAAGCGAATAATATTTTCCTTTGTAGGTAACTAAACCAATTCTCTATTTCCACAAAATAATAATGGAACCACTTTGTTGGGCACATTGTTTTCGTGAATAGAATAGGTATAATGAAGCGGGTGTGCGGTCATGTCATTCACTTCAGTCCTGAGCCAGAGCCAGGTCGTACGTAAGTATGATTTACTTTTCTTATGTAAGTAAGTACCAATTATATTATATTCGTACTAATAAAAAGAGTGGGACTCTTTTTATTAGTACGAATATAATGGATTAACAAATGTAAAGGCCGTCAACGAACGCATTCGGTTCGGATGCAACCATAAATACCAATACAACAGTCTATCAGATCTTAATACATACATTGATCATTTGAAGATGTCTGTTAGGTTTATAAATACAATATTGTTAGAATAGCAAAAATACACTACCTATTGAAGTGCCAATTATATGAGTTCCAAAATGAACGGGTCATCCATCTAGTTAACCAAATAAGGGGAAGATACAAAAGCTTAGAAATCGAAACACTTCACTGATATGGTGAGAGAAAAGTGAAATCTTAAAGTCAATGAGCTGTTTGTCCGTTAGCCAAAAAAAAGTTCAATACATTTGATGACGATAGACAAATGTCTGGTCAACATAATTAAGTATACTACGAGTATATACATACAACCCCCGCAACTTTGTCACAATCATCATCGTCAGCGTGACGTCAACCGAAACAAAATAATTAACATTTATATATATAGGTAGAGTTTTAATTCGTACCCAATGATATTGTATTTTTTTAACATCATATTTCGTACTTAGGTTTGTTTTTCGCTAATTTATTACTAAAACCTATATGTAGGTAGATATGGAGGTAAATAATTTTAAAACCTATATGTGCTTATGTAGGTATAAGTAGCACATAATAAGTGAAGAGTCTGATGTCACTAAAATGACGTCCGTAAGGATAAGCAATTGTTGGGATTATTCATACAAATGCTTTGAGATAAATACCTACTCAAAGTACAAATGTAAACAAAACGAATCTATACAAAACACAATGTTTTCATAAAGTGTAATAGTATCCGGCAAAGGACAAAGGAATTTATTTAACACCCTACTAAACACCGAATGCCAGCCACCCTTAAAGGCGTGGCGACCGTTCACCTTGCCACTGCAGCATTTTCAATTATTTTGGATAGAAAGCTACGGAAGCTACGAGTTTCATTTAATATAAATCATGAATTAATGAAAAATCTTTATTAGTACCTTCATCTCAAACACTTATATGAAGAGCATACAAAAATTGAAACACTAAGAAACAAAGTACAATGGCCTTATCGGTAGAGCTATGTCTGCCAGGTACTTTTTGGATGGAAGAACTGTGAATGGAGGATTGAGGTGCACAATATACTCGTATAAGAAACATTATACAGAATCACTCCATAATACTCTTTCATATCAAGCAAAAAGGTTGATCCTAAACCAAACTCTTTGGTTGCGACGCAACTTTGATGGATTCATCATTCTTTCATATCTGACATGAGCACAACTTGTCAAGAATGTACAAGAAAAGCGCGCAATTTAAATTTTACTTCGTAAATTATTAATCTTATTCAACAATAGATTTTCAGTAAAATATCAAATGTTATCATTATCAATTATCAGCGTTATTTCATATTTATAAAATAAAAAAGTTTGGATTTGCAATGAAAGATCATTAATAAATAACACGTAAAATCAAGGGCATCCGAAAACTCTATTTAATCCTGATACCAATTGGACGTGCCTACTTAGATATCTTCAAAAAATCTTGAAAACCTCAAAAATTATCTGAGAATGTCTAAATTGCCTTGTGGATTACAGTCGTGATCCTATTTCTGTTTCTGAAACCAATCGTCTCATTAGACCACACAAAAAAATTAAGGGCGAGAAAAGAACAGAATACCTTACTAAAAACATAATAGCTCATAATGAACGAGCCAAAAGTTCCTGATAATAAAAGTGATTGGAAATCTGTAGATATCTACATCTTTTCAAACGGCCAGCAGTCATCCCCCCCGAGAAAGTATCACCTGATGATAGACCAGCTCGAATGGTGGAGAGCTACGCTCAACTTCTTAGCTAAATCGCAGTACGGTTCGTTGTAAGTATACAATAGTTCTTACCATGCAAAAGCCATCAATGATGTTCTGCTTGACGTGTCAGTACCAGATCTTTGTAACAAATGTAGTAAACCAGTGTTTGAGAGCGCCTCACTAGGCTCCTTTTGTGTACTTATCCTGGTACAAAACATATCAGACAGTTGTTGAAAATACGTCTCATTTATCTTGGCGTATTTGAATTTTTTTCAAATCCACTTCATTTTAAGTTTTGCTTGGCCATTTAGATAGGAGCACCACTGCATCCATAATAGACATTCTTTCAGATCCTTAAGGAGTCATTTAGGCAGGACAGGCACGATTCGAATAGAAAAATAATACTATATTAGAATACTATATTAGAATACTATATAGAATACTATATTAGAAAAATAATAAATATAATACCGGTCATCAAGATGTCAATAGTTCGCAGTTATAATTATTGATCAGTACCTTCTTTGCAAGGCACAGCATGGTCGACTTGTATACAACAGATGGAGACAAAGTAGAAACACCGATGCAACTTAGCCAAAACATGGCCTACGTGGCCGTTTTGCCTCCAGACGTATTCATTGACGCAGGCTACGGGAAGTACCTTATCAAGGCTACGCGGTGAGTTACACAATTATGCGGGATCAGATCAAAAATCAAAATCAATCAAAATAGTTTATTTCATTAATCAAGGGTTACAATTTCAACCAGGGTTGGAACCTTCTTTTAAGTGATGAGATGCTTCTTAGTATGTTTATTTAGACCACCATTTTTAGGATAAAAGAAGTACTGAGATAAGAAAATGATTGATGAATTGCATCACCATACATAGTCCTGATCCAGATGATGTGGTACGTTGTAAGTAGGTACCTACAGTGTTATCCCCTCTTTCTCAGCCGAGCACTCGCCCGCCGCAACAGTCAGTGAGATTGTCAAAGTAGAGACCTATTTATATGCGTTTATATGCACTTGGATCGTAAAATGTTTAGGTGGTACTTGGGGTACTTTTGTTTTACATTATTGTGTCTTCACAGGTCATGGGAGAAGGGCCAGTTTAGAAGGACTAGCAATACAGCTGTGGCAAAAACAGGTATGTTAGACTACGTAATCAGGCACATGGCTGTATTCCCAGGTACTGTAGGCATTTTAGGCACATGGGAATACTACGTAATAAATAATTGCGTTTGGCTCATTCATTTTTCCAAAAATGTATCATACCACGTAACAGGTTGCAAACCCATTATTATTATTATTATTTTAGCCTGTATTGTCCCACTGCAGGGCAAAGTCCTCCCTCCCTTTTTTTCAGTTTTTCCTATCCATGGCTGCAGTGGGCCAATCTGGAAGATGCACATCTAACTCGCAAACCCATTAGGGGGTTTTAAATGTTTTATTATTTTATCTTCTTGATATGCTAACGGTGTCAATTTCCTACCAGGCCAAGAAGGTTTGGCAAATTTTATAGCTTTTACCGTAGATATCAATATTACAGAAGAACTTAAAATCTTGCATGAGAAATCTAATTCCGATACCAAAGCTTATGAATCATCGAAAACTAATAAGAGAGAAGAAAAATTCTTGAACGAGAATGATAATGGAAGCGTAACTCTTAAAACTGTTAGTATTTTGATTTCAGAATGTTTTTTTTGTTAACCTATTATGTCCCTCTGCTTGGCAAAGGTGTCAAACAAGTTAAACATTTAAATATCTCCTCAACTTTTTCCAAAGATTCTAGAATGTATGAAAGACTCTTTTTGAAATATCAGCAATTTTATTGATGATCTTTGTAAAAATTACTCATTTTTACATTCACTTTTAGATAATCGCAAGTAGGGTAGACAATCAGCCAAGTGTTATAGTAAAACCGGCCGCTAAGGATAAATCCTCTATATCAATGAAACTGGCAGACAAACCAAACAGACAATCTATTCAACATGCACCGAGAAGAAGCAGTCTTCTTCCATCCCCACCGAGATCGAGAAAACCATCTCTTAAAATGAGAGATACTGTAAAAATAAATACAGAAACGAGCGATCGTCTGTCTTCAATACCCAGCATCAATAAATATCCACTTAAGGGTAAGATAAACAAACCCATACAAAAGCAGAGAGATTCTTTACCTGAAGCAGTTCTGACAAAAGTGGAAGAAATTGTGAATGAGATGAAATCTGATTCATTCATAAAAATGGTAAAGAATAAAAGTTCAGAAACTAAAACCACAGAGACAGAAAATATTTTATTAGGTAAGAATGTGATACTGCTACCAACACTTGAAAAAGACACTCGTATTAACGTTGAAAAAGCACCGAGCACAGTAAATATTGATGTTTCTCTCTTGGACAATGTGAACAGGCAGGGTGGAGAACATGAATTATTTTATGATAGTCTACGTAATTATGTTGAAACTACTAATGTAAAAGCGCAAAGTATGGATGATAATCAACGTAATTATTTTGAAACTACTAATGTAAAAGCGCAAAGTATGGATGATAATCAACGTAATTATGTTGAAAATACTAATGTAAAAGCGCAAAGTATGGATGATAATCAACGTAATTATGTTGAAAATACCAATGTAAAAGCACAAAGTATGGATAGTGATACGGAAGTAAGTGTGTTAAAAAAATATGAGAAAAGCAGACACGATTCACCTTTTCTCGAATGTAAAGTATCCTCGATTGCCATCTCAAAAGTGCCCAAAACTGATGATAATGTAACTATGATTAGTAAAGAAGGGATAGTTAATATGAAGTTGAATATTGAAATATGGAGTAATCCTAATGAAGCAAAACAAGTCCTTACTGATTTGCACAAAAAAGATTCATTGATATCCCTGAAAGTAATGAAAGGATCCCAAGTTGATGTAGAAGACAAATCATATCATAGCAAACTTATTTCAAATGAAAAACATAACAGTGGAGTAAACCATAAAGTTGTAGTTGTAAATTGTACTTGCGCTAATAATGGTGGTGATGAAATAAAAAATAACATCCCTGTAAAAAATGGAAGCACTAATTTCTTGGTTTTTCTCCCTGTTCTGAAGTTAGATGAAGATTGCAAAAGGTAGAGATTTAATTTTGTGTCATATTTTTTTTTATTTCATTAAATCAATGGCTTATGTGATTTTTACAGTTGCAGGTACAAAAGCGGGTCTAAAGAAGATAAGGGAACTAACTGCAGTCACAACTCTAGTGATTATTATCCAGCGAAGAAAACTACATCTTGTTTATCGCTGCATAAAGAAAGAGCTGAAAAACTTTTCAGTCATTCGGAATTAGCATCTAGAAACAATTCCTCGATATTACAAGTAGAGACTCACATGGTTCAAGACAAAAATGAGGTGACATCGGTAAAACGCAAATCAGTTGCTATAAAGGAAGAACAAAAAAATTCGCCATCGGAGAAGAGTATGCCGTACATGACAGAAACACAGAACCATAACAGACTGTTTCCTGCTCCAGAACCAGATAGAACAGATTTATTAATTATAAAAAAGGAATCCATAGCATCGATTTTGCACAAATCTTCGAGTAAATATACGCAAACTGAATGGTGTGACGTACTGGTAAGAAGTTTTGTTATTTGCAAAGTCCGCACTATAGTCATTTAAATTTAAGCATTATTTTCTTTTTCAGTTGGAAGTCAAGCTTCAAGAAGACGGACACTATTCATTTCATATGCCAACACTTGAAATGCTAAAACATTACAAACTATGAAACTCATTTCCTCTTTTATTTATTTTCCTGTAACCTAGAAACTAAAGAGGGAAAATTAAACAATTTCCGAAGTTTGAGGTAATAGAATCACTACTGAACAAGGAGGCGTTTTTAACTATATTTACAGTATCCTGGATAGCCAAGAATATCCGTGATATCATGGCAACGATCTCTCCTATCAGAAATCTTTGTATCATGGATTTTCCTAGATTGTTGTTAAGCTACGACATTACATTTTAACACAAAAGCTGTTGGTATACCAACATGGCAACAACATTGTATCCTACGACTCTTCGCCAAATATATTAAAACGTGGTGAAGACCAAGTTTTAGAATAGTCCTCCTATAATATAATATATACTCGTATAAGCTACACTTAGAATGAAAATGATAAAGCTAATGTTGGTGAAAGTACGTTCAGTCGTCTTTATGTTGGCGAAATTTACTCAGCTAAGTTTTACTAACATAACGTAAACCGCGCTATTTGCCCGAAGTCTTTGTCGATTTATAAAGAAAGGCTTGTTTCCTTTTCAATATTTGAAAAACATGTTAAAAAAATTGTCAGGTATCAAAATGTAAAGTAGCTCAGTTGTAAGGCTATTACATGACTCCACCGGAATATTATTCTTAATCCAGAGTTTAATATCAGCATTTCATCTTCATATAAGTGCATCTTCTTCGCCAGTATGTTCAACGGTTTGTGAGCGATATACTTCAACTGGGAGTCGCTTAAGTGTTTTAAATTCTGCGGTGCCATCTCCATCATCACCTGTATGGAGATTTTAGTAGGTATTTTTGGGTAGGAACTTTCAGTTTAAAACACATACAATAAAAGTAAAGGAATTTGATTCACTCTTTTATCACTTTCTTTGTTGAAACGAAATTGACAGATTTTAAATCAAATGAAGCAAGATTTCAGACAAAATAATAGTTCAGGTTTTTTTTTTGTAGGTCTAGACTTACAACTATAATGTCTAGTCTAGACTAGACATTATATATATTTAGGGTCTTTACACGTTCATCATTCAAGATTTCAACCATAACAATGAGGCAACTTTGTAAAAAATTACACCACTAGGAGTTTTACTCACTTGAGCGGTGATCCCACTCATAGCTTGAGGATTAATGGCTGCGAGCTCTGGTGCATCGACTTCAGTGAGCAGTAAGCCTAGGCGAGCCACGTCGCTGGCACCCCAACTGTTTGATTTGCCCAGCACCTGAGGAAATTATTATAGCAATAGAGCATGGTTGCGGTTATAGTTTTCTTACTATTATAGTCAGACAGACAGATTCCTTATTTACACAATATACACAGCGATGATATTTTAAATTAACTATATAATACACAGTAATTTAGGAATTTTATGTAGAAGCTTTTTTTTTTTCGAAACTCTTTCACACAACAAAACACGACCTGTAAAGTTTCAGGATGCGCAATTGTTCAAGATTATCTATTCGTGGCCTATTCTTATGAATGATACGAGTATTCTATGTACCAAAGAAAAAATAAAAATCACACCAAAATTATTCACCCTTCGCTTTAGCGAGGGGCTACCTAATAGAAGATCTCATTACATTTGTAATGAAAGCATTATAAACTTATGTAGACGATGGTATTGCAGGTTTTACAGAAAAGATATCAACGCGCTCTTATCTACACTAATATTATAAAGAGGGTTTATTTGTTTGTTTTTTTTTGTATAGGCTCCGAAACTACGGGACCGATTTGAAAAATTCTTTCACCATTAGCACAGCCATTAGTATCCTACATTATCCCTGTATTGTATTCCGGGAAAGTGAAGTTTTCCCGAGGGACTGCGGATAACACTGCGACGGACAGGTAGTAGTTTTTTAACGATTTTATTTTTTAATCATTTGGGATCCAAATGATAAAAGAATTCAAATTATTATAAAACTATATAGCTGTCCGTCGCGGTGTTACTCGTGGCTCGGGAAAATTTCACTTGCCCGGGATAAAATATAGCCTTTGTTCATCAAGGAATATAGGATTCTAATGGTAAAATAATTTTTCAAATCGGTCCATTTATTTTCGGAGCCTATTCAATTCAAACAAACAAACAAATATTTCCTCTTTATAATATTAGTGTAGATAAAGTCGTTATCCATACTAATATTATAAATGTGAAAGTAACTCTGTCTATCTGTCTGTCTGTCTCTCTGTTTGTTACGCTTTCACGCCCAAACCGCTGAACAGATTAAGCTGAAATTTGGCATAGTTAAAGGTTGTATCCCAGGGAAGGACATAGGCTACTTTTTATCCCGAAAAAATGAAAAAATCCCGAGGGACTGCGGGTCACACCGCGGGAGCACAGCTAGTAATTAATATTTAACAACAATCTAAAAAGATAAGAATATCAAACCTGCGTTCTAGTCATTATGTGTAAGAAAAATCTTCGCTGTAGTGGATCACAGGATCTTATGTGATAAAATGTCTGAAAAGAAAGAAGATTTCAAATATGCTTGAGAATTCATTAATTTATTATTGAAAGATAATTGAAACCCTTTAACCATTTAAGTTGAACGCCTAAACTTATCTTTAGACATTAATTTGAGCAGGTAATGAATTCGTTCAATACAGGTCAAATTAAAACATTCGTGCATAAACATCATACACCTATCACTTGACCCTTTCACCACATTGGTTCGAAAAAACTAGTGACACGACAAGAAGAAGAAGAAAGCAAATAAAAATCGAAGGTACCTGATGTGAAAGCTGCAGATATGTGGTTTCCCCAAGTGTCCTCATGTAGAGCATAGGCACCCCACAGAGAAGGTTGTTCATCAGGTTAAGATACCTGACGCTGTTCCAGTTCTCGTTTAGTTTTATGTACTTGCTGGCCACAACACCAACCTGAATCCAACCAAGAATCCTGAATAAATAAATAAATAATGCTGGACTTTTTAACACAGCATCATCTAGCACCAAAGCTAACCTAGCCCCTAAGCTTCGACAAAATAAAGCATTTTGATGAATACTTTCGACGATATCATTATAATTCCTGTAGCATAATCATTATAGCAACTCAATAAAGTTCCAAAATAGAAATGTATCTGCTGCGTATTTGAAAGACTATATACCTGATGTCTATCAAGATCAGCGTGGGTGCCAATATAAGATAGAATACGTTCGTCGCTCAGGTTAAGTTTAGCTATCTCTCGTCCGTTGATATACTTGAAGAGGGGCCTGTACATTTCAAGTGTTTGAAACGTGATCTCATCTGTCCTATGCTCGCCTTTTACAACAGTCCATGTGGCTACAAGCTTCTCACGGGCTATCTTCATCATTGATATTGTCCTTGCCTAAAAAGAAGGCAGATTTGACTTAGTTATTTATGGATGTAGATGCTCGTGCACGTTGTTTCAGTGAGCGTAAGCTCCGGGAACTCTCCACGGACGAATGAGCGCTCAGTATTGCTTACGCAAACAGAATTAAACTTACACACACCATTAAGATCAACCCGCTTTCATGAGATAGAGCAACTCTACATTTTTTCTATGTTGTCAACACAAGAAAAAAATATTCAATTTGCCAACATCATCTCAATTCAGCGCTGGAACTCTAAATTGAAATAGAAAAAGTTTTTACCGATACATTCAAACGAAATTAATTTGTGTTTCCAATTGAAACAGTTTAAAAATATTTTCATCCGGCAACGGCATATTATTATCTTTTAACTTCGTCAATACCTATTAACTTCAGTATGAAAAGTATGACTAAAAAAATGATTGATATCTCTGCTAAAACTTACAGATCGTAGCACATACATAGGCGGCAACCGGAGAACATCATCCACAGTTCCATATAGAAAGATCGAGAACGCATTCACAGCTGTCTGCATGTTGTCTTGTGTGATCTTCAGGTAGCAGTGCTCACGGTGCATAAATTGAGATATTGGAAGATGCACGCCTAATTTGCCAGCGAACATTTCTGCCCTAAAGCATATTTAACTTTAATAGAGTGTATTAAAGTTAAATCCCTTCTAGTATACAAAAGAAGGACCGTTTGTAATAGAAATTGTTCTAATCCAATAAAATATGTCCTATTGAAACCTCTATGCGGGTTTATCCGCGCACATTCAATAATTTAGGAACTCTACATTCGGATATTATGAATAAGAAGCCAAACCGATGCATTTTGCATGTAAATTGAAGTCAGACAGTGTATTCTTGTGGATATTAGACACATGATAGTTATTGTTATTCTGCATTAACTTGGAAAAAAATAATAGCAATAATAGAGCATTATTGAGTTTAAATCCACATTTAGTATACAAACCATTTGTTGTCTCCTGGAATTTGCGTCATAGCAATCAAAAAGTATTCTCTCATTTGTTTGCTAAGTTCAAAAGCTAAGTTACTAACCGCATTGTCTGCCCAGATGGATAGTGCGCCAATATGTCCATATCTGATTCAGTTTCGTTCGTCTCCTTCGGGACGTCGGAGTCTGGAGTTTATTCGAATTTGTACAGTTCATCTAACGGATCTAGGCATTCGTGAAGTTAGCCTTTTGTCTGCGCAGAACACAATTTTGTATGAAAAAGCGGTTAATGCGCAGACAAACGGCTAACTTCACGAATGCCTAGATTCGTTGGATGAACTGTACTTTTGATTGACATCATTTTAAACAAGTTAAGAATATGATGATCTCCAATATCTTTTTTGATATCCATTTATTTGTATTTTGTTAGAAATATCAAAAATGAACATACAGCCGAACAAAGAACATCCTCCCTTGTTTAAAGTCGGTTATAAATTCACGATAAAAGGATCATCTAAAAGTTATTTAATTTAAACACCGATTTAGGTAGTTATAAAATACTTCAGCTACCTACCACGCTGGTCTCCAAATAAAGCTCTATTTAATATTAGTTCAATCTCGTCCAACGGATCTAAAAATAAACACATTTTATTAAGTTTTTTACGTAAACGATGCGCGGAAGACATTCTCTCAGATCTTTTAGGTAAGTATTCCAGTTTAGAGATGTCCAAGATAGTCAGAGGCATGTCCAAATACATATTTGATGCATGCCAACATTTTGCAGAAGTGACAGGTTTGCTACCTGGGGCCGTATTCGCGTTCCTTTTTTCGTTCGTTTAATGAATCTTCGGATGCTTCCCACCACGATATCTGACTTCAAAGGCCAATTTTTCGGTTTGGAATATTTGGACCTAGATTAGGAATTGGCCCTTGAAGTCAGAAATAGTGGTGGGAAGCATCCGAATATTCATCAAACGAACGAAAAAAGGAACGCGAATACGGCCCCTGTCACTTGCACACGCCTTTCGCTGCCTAGAATACTAGCTGTTTGCCTCACTCACTATGTTTTCCTTCATCGGTGTTTTATTTTTATGAAAAGCAAAATCATTGGACATTGTTTATGAATAAGCTTGCCTAGCACTCAATCTATCTTCTCAGCTTAATCGGCTTTATCCACAGGTAAGATTTACTAAGTATATGCCGGAAATGTCTCCGCTTTTTTTTTAAATCCAACTACGGTCTTTTATATTTCTATCGTCTTATCTAAGGAAAGTCAATTACTTGCCCGATTCATCTATATAGTCAACGTCGTCTTCACTTCTCAAACTAAGCTTCATGGAATTCCTCAAAAAAATACTCGCTGATGTCCTGTGCTTACCATTTGATTGTGGAAAGATGGCTATTGGATGGCATTTTGAAGCTGGAAAGTCCGTGAAACAATTGTTATTAAATGTTACTGCGGGATTTTCTAAGGTACGTCTACTTTATGCAAATACTTAAAGCAGGTATAGTTGCAGCAAATTGTTACGAGTGTGCAAGTACACAACATATTATGATACAAAATTAATACAGCTTACCATTATTCATCACAGTAACTAGATTGAAGAAAGTTGAGCATGTTACAAACTGTAAGTTAGTTATATAAATGAGGCATAAAGCCATCAGGCTGAGTACTTGCAGCGAAATCATATTAGTTTATAGACAAACAATCCAAGATTAGTGCTGTTTGTGGCCACGGCCATATCATATCACGGCTTTCTAGATTTTCGACATTAAAACTAGAAAGAAAACCTTTTTGCTATAACCTAACTTCTTATAAAATTAAAGTGACTCGAATAAATTGAGACATATGATACAAGACAAGGTACAATAGCTCCTCTTACCACAAACTCACATTACTTTTGAAAATTATTATGTGCAAAAAATTCGTAATTTTATAAGTGATTGGGCCTAAGTTTTACGATGTATTCTACTTCTTCCAGCGAGTGTGAATGCGATGAGTACTGCACTTGCGAAGTTGGCTATGGAAGCCAGGGAGGCTATGGAAGTCAGGGAGGCTATGGAAGCCAGGGTGGCTATGGAACACCCTTTTATTCGACAATGGGTCAACCGCTTATTTACTACGCTCAAGTGGTAAGTTTATGAGTCGCATCTAAACTTTGAGTCAGAGTAACAAAATGAGATATGATCCGATTTACTTGATTTTACGATGATAATTTATATTTACAGCCACCGTCATCTAAAAGACAAAGAAGCAGAGAAAGTAGGAAAGACGATAAAAACTGTTTTGCTAAAGCTTTCAGATGGTACACACAGGTAACATTAGATTTTTTTGGCTTGCGTCTAGAATCGTGGAAGCAGGAATTTAGGGTTTAAAATTAATAAAACCGGTAAGGGTTTGCTTCCCGATTATTTATTTAACATTTCTATTACATGATAATGCATAGTTTTCGAGAAAAAAGAGGTTAGGTTATGTTAGGATAGTGATGCGCGAGGCGAGCGAAGCGTGCTGCGGGAGCGGCCGCCGAAGCGCCAGAAATCCCTTACTCTCATCCACCTCCCTGCCCAAAGTCAATGGTATTTACCATTTTTAGGCGTTGAGCTCCTGCTTCCACGATTCTAGACCATTTTTTTACCTTTTTTAAGATCTTCAGACTATTACAAACATTCTGAAAAAAACTTCTAAATCTGTCTATCCAAAAGCGGCTGTTACACAGGGAGAGTATCTCGCACGCGAGCGGTGATTTCTTCTAGCTGACCATATTATTGCCTAGAAGAAATCGCCGCTCGCGTGCGAGATACTCTCCCTGTGTAACAGCCGCTTTACTCAAATTACGTGCTTACCTTTACTATTTGGGATAGTGCACAACAGGCTTTACACGAATGACTTATCATTTAAGGAGCATGTGCCGAATCAGAACTATTCTCACAACAAGATGGAGATAAACGCGTTCGCTGCCTGGCTGGACTCCAAATACGTCGAGTTTCTGCGAGACAGTCAATTGGACAACGTGTACCATCTTAAAATGAAGCAAACATCTATTATCGAAGCGGACAGAATTCCTAACAAGTCAGAATTAACTTACAATCAGCATTGTCTTAGAGCTTCTATAGGGATCTACTTGTTGTACCATTTTTTTCTTCTGATACCCGTGTCACAGGATAGCATAGTGTGGGTGTGGTGTGGGGTCAGAATATCGAGATCTTTTACAACAACAATTTTATAATCGTTTAGTTTGAAAGGTCCCATTAGGTTATTTATTTTCCCCATTTATCTGAAAAGTCACTTCCCGTACGATGTTGAAAATATGACTTAAGGTTTTTTTTACGAGATTTAATTGAACAATTAAAGTTGACACGTGTTTCAGTGCTTGCTGCGAGCCCCGCTCAAAGTCGCGAGTAAAAAGGTTATTATACATTTCTTCATCACTTTGTCACATCACTAATCATACATAACTGGCCAATACAATGCAATGGACACAATGCATGACCCCTTTTATAAATATTTTACTATTTATTTGCACATACTCGTAGTAGCCTATTATGTCTTTTGTCACACTTTTCTCAAACAATTGGTCAGTACTTGCGTAGTAATTTTTATTTTTTATTCTTAGCCCATGGAGGAAGAAACATCGGATAAGCAGTAAGGAAGCTGGTGATACTATTCAAAAGTAAGAAAGGAAATTATATTTTTTTATAACTAAGCTTCTGCTACTACATCCGCATTTAATGCTGTTATTTTAGTTAAGTACCAGTATTTCACCTCTACCACGTTTATTTTATAAATTATCTGTAAGTTCCTTAGCAATTTCATCATTCAGCTTCAATTTCACATTTAAAATAGAAGTAAGATTATAATTATTATTATCTTTCAGACCCAATCAGAGTTTTCAATTCATACTCAAACCTAAAGAATTGACGCGAGTTGCTTCAGATCGTCCATCGTAAGTTCAACACCTATTTAAGCTAGATCTACTTATTCATTTTTAAAATCTATTATCTCTGTTATCTATACGTACATGTGCTTTCAAAGGTCAAATGCTACGATGGTATCAAATGTTATACCAATGAAAACCACTATCAAATCCCAAAGCTACACATTGGTAACGTACGAACCAGAAAAACCTACTGATGACAAGCCAGACAAAGCTAATGAAATAAAACCTGCGGTTGAAGAGACTCTAAATGAAGCACAAAATATTTCCTGTCAGTGCTCCATGGTAAAAGTCGAGAAAACCAACGCACAATCGCAATACGATAGTACAGATGCTGAAAAATCTGGCAAGACTTGTGATGATCAAATACTACCAAGGAGAATAATATGTTATCGTAGTCTTCAGGTATACTTTACCTTATCTATTTGGTTATTGTAGGCAAATATTAAATATTATTTTCTTTAAAATATTGTTAAATGGAGTTTCTAACCCTATTTTAAGCGTATATCTGAGCATTAAAATGTTTTCGTTTAAAACAGATGAAATAAGAATATCATAAATAACTGATTTGGTTTTAGCAGAAGGTTGCGTAGTAGTAGTATATCAGTTATCTGGTTCCCATAGTACAAGCTTTGCTTAGTTTGGGGCTAGATAATGCTGTGTGAAATGTCCAGCATTATTTACGAGTATTTAAGTCCTTAAATTTTTCTATTACTGTTTACGTAACAGGATTTTTTGTAGCTTGAATCTCCGTCAGTGTCACAAGTTCATGTCATGAATGAACTAATTGTTTACGGAATAGATTGAAATGATTTTATTCATAAGTTTTTGTTTTATTTTAGCCTTCTCAAAACGTTAATGCAACGGAGAACAATGATGTCCCAAAGCCTGCTGCAACGACTAAAGTTCAAGCTAAATCGTCAGCAGATGAATACGAGTATTCGACGACCTGTCAATGTCCTAGAGAAAAAAACTTAAAGGCTGATTCGCAACAGCGTCAAACACATCATGTGGTTCGTCTAACACCTATGTGCCATAACTGATTTCTCTTAGTGATAATTGAATACAAATTAAAGCCTATTTCCTTGCTTTTTAGGAGTGCAAGTCGAGCCTTTTAAATACACAAAGTAGTTCTAAAGTAGTCAAAACTTGCCCTTGTGAGAGCGAAGAAGTATTGAAAGTGGAAAATCCGATAATTCTCCCGTATCCGATCGCCTTTTCAAATGATAGCGCGCAAACTTCGGATCACTCTATACATCTTGTGAGTACCCATTCATCTTAGAGCTTGTTAGTACCTACCATTTGTTCATGAACAAATATATGATCTACGAACTGTGCCTACGAAGTATTATCGCATAAATGGCCTTTTGTGTAAAGTTATTTGTGAAATCGCTAGTATATTTTCACTGTTCAATCATATGCAAATGTGTTGATGAATTCAAGCCTAAATGACACATCTAAATGAGTTGCGTAAGAAACGAATAAACTTAGACCTATTGTCCACTAAAGCAAAATCATTACATAACAGTATTGCAATATCTTATTCTCTTGGTTTGGCGCTTTATTGGACAATTGGATGAATCAAAATGTTGTTTTTAGGGAAATGACACCACGCATGGATATCCATTGTTTATGAAAATTATCTGCGCCGACAAATTGAGCACCTAAGTAATAAATTTTATTAAGTGGTCATTTAGTGATGTTTGGTGAAACTTTTTCTGGCTATGAATAAAAAACGATTGATTTGTAATATACAACACTTGCAGTTTATTTTTTATTTAAAGTAATATTTACAATCGTATAAAAATATATGTAACAAACAACACACACATGATTAAATCACTTCTTGTTGGGAGGACCGTACGCTATTGCAGGTTTGTTTTGAGGTAAAAAGCTTAGACTAGCGCTGCCACTTGACTGTTCACTTGAAACAGAAGTGAAGGAAGGTGTACCGTAGTCAGATGAAGGAGCTGAAAAGGCCGAGGATGACTGACTCACACTGCTGCCGATGTTCAATGGAGCGGTGTGGGTGAAGGAAGATACCTCAATGCTCGGTTGAGCACTTTCTAGAGAAACACCAGAGACCAGGGAGACATATCCATTGTCACGAGCAGAGGTGTGCTCGCTTTCTTTAATCACGTTCTGAACTTGGTTCACGACCACAGAGTCAAGAGCAGCATGGCCTGACCCGGAGCTGTACTGGTTCGAGTCAGCCTGGTAGCTGGAAAGGGAGATCTGTGGCTGAGAAGTGATTTGGATCTGCTGAGGTTGCTGGTAGCTGTAACTTTCTTGCTGAGATTGGAACACGGGAAGGGGTTGAGGTTGGGGCTGAGGTTGAGGAGCGATGTAGGTAGCAATAGGTTGGGGCTGGATCTGAATTGGCTGGGGCTGAGGCTGAGGCTGAATCTGAATTTGGGGTTGAGGGCGGAACTGAGGAACACCATACGATGTGCTAGGAGGCTGGAGGAATTGAGGCTGGGGCTGGGGAATGGGCTGAGGGATCGGTTGTGGGATGGGCTGTGGTGCAGGCTGGTAGATAGGCTGAGGTCGTGGAGCGGGCTGGTAGATTGGTTGAGGCCGCGGTGCCGGCTGATAGATGGGCTGAGGCCGCGGTGCCGGCTGGTAGATAGGCTGAGGCTGAGGTGCAGGTTGGTAAATGGGCTGTGGCTGAGGCTGGATCTGAATAGGAGCCGGTTGGTACACGGGTTGAGGTTGGATCTGAATCGGCAGAGGCGCTTGTGGGATCTGGTACTGAGGCTGCGGTGCAGGCTGGATGAAAGAAGGCTGTACGCTTGGTCGCTGGTACTGGTATCCACCGTTCTGTGCATACTGCTGAGGAGCAGATTGGATTATCGTCGGAGGTGGTGGCGCGTGGTGATGGTGGTGATGATGATGATGTGGTGGCGGGAACGGTATGGATGGCCGCGGCAGGTTGTAGGGTGCCTCGGCGATTACGCTCGCCACCAGCATCAATATAGCGATCTGAAGACAAACAACACTTTCTTTAACACTTTATCCAAATAAAACTTTGACACACTTCATTAGACTGATGGCTATTTTCGTTGGCTTTATTATGTGCAAACATTTTCACTTTCGTCGCTTGTTCACTTACCGTGCTCCTCATGACTGCGTTCGTGCGATTGGCAGTGTGTGATGTCTGTAGAGGTATCTGTATGGTTTTATACTGTCCACCACTTTGTAGTGTCCGCTAACAGAATGCTTGGATCTTCTGACACACGCGCATATTGCGTATACGCCATTGTTTGCTTATGTGTGACGGTTTCAGGAGCTATGCGAGTTATTCTATATTAATTGAAATGCGAAAGTTTTGTGTTTGTTTGTGGTCAGCTATCCTAAATTTGCTGAACTGATGAGTTTAAAATTGTTATGTACCTACCACAAAGACATACTCGGAATATAATGTAAGTTTTTATATTTTTACCGAGTGCGGGAAAAACCAAGGGTCAAAAATGTTTAACGGTTTCATTTTACTTATTTACATAAAATATGGTTACATGTTAGATGATTTGGGAAACAATTTGACCATGTTACTACATTTAGGGACATACTTACCTAGTTTTACCCATGTAACTTTAAAGGTCATAGGTACAAAAAGACAAATGTTTACTTATTACAAAATTAGACGCAATGCTATCGATAATTTAGTAAATTAAGCTTTTGTGCTGTTTTATGGATTTATAATAAAGTAATCTAAGGCACAAGATCGCAATACCTGGAGAAATTTAGATGAGGCCTTTGCTCAGATGGGTTCTTGGGTAGGATTAGGATTGGTGGAAATATTTGAATAAAATAATAATAAATGCATGTAGAGTTTGAGCCTAGGTGATTGTAAATTAGACCTAGAAAAACATTATCATCATCCGCAGATCCTGTGCCTTTTGCATCAATTTTTACCCTGTATAATAACAATATCATCCATCCACCTGGCTGCTGGTCTACCTAAACTTCTTGTATGTCCTCTAGGCCACCATTCCGACAAGACCTTACTCCACCTACCATCACCAAATCTTGCTAAGTGTCCTGCCCAGCTCCATTTGAGTTTAGTAATACGGTCACCAATATCAACTACCTACCTTCGTTCTACGCTGGATTTCCGTATTACATACTCGATCTAATAAGTAATAAATAAAAGTGCGTGAAGAGTGGAAATCTGGAGTCTCTACTTAATATTATTTACGCCACAGAAGCTACGCCCAACAGAAGCAAACTTTATTGTAACTAAGAGGTGACAAAGACTCAAATGCAAATATTGGGCAGCATGTACCTATACCGTTAATTTACTAGGTATACTGTATCGTTTCGTGCAGCTAATTCTAAATTGTCCAGTTTAAGCTGACTTTCTCAGATGTACCTAAATTAAATATGTATCCTAGTGTAAGAAATACTTCAGATATGCCTAAAAAAATTTGACTAGCCTCTAATAGTGTTGTCGTTGTAAATATTTACAAGCACTTTGCTGAATGGATTTATTGGTAGCGTAATTTATGGAAATTTCTCCATAATTTGATGTTATTATAGTTTGCTTTAAAATTTTTGCCACAAGTTTTTGGGTAACGGTCACCTACAGCACGTGTCCAACCTTCAAAAACCATCAGCTAGGTAAAGTTCAATACAATTTTAAAATTTAGCTGATTTGTCAACAGCAATTGGCAAACAATGGTGAAACAAAGTAATTAAAACTTACTCACTGGCATTACTAATTTGAAGATGTAAATATTGTGGTATTACGATGAATATTTGGCTAGGCCCAGATAGGAGTCGAAGGTGCAAACAATGAGGTAAGAGTGGAAAGCCGCCCCGCCCGTCACAATTTACACCTTAGTTTTATACTTAAGCAACAATACCTTATTAGATAATACTTTGTCTGTCCCACGTGACAGTAAGGATGTTATGTCCCGCCTATTTTTCATGATGTTTGTGACAAAGGTCAGGATTTGAATACAAATCTCACGCTTTAAGCATTTTCGTAATCGATCTTCGCATGATAATCTGTTATGCAAACATAGGCCTACGGTGCTTAATGAAATATTACAGAAACTAAGCTGTTTAAAGGTGACAATATTGCTAATGAAACAAGTTATGTGTTGTTTACGCTACTATAATTAATTGATTCATGACACTAAAGTAGGTAAGTTGTAGAGTTCATAAACATTATTGATGTTCAATGTCATTTACTTATTTTTTGATAGGATATTCTTTAGAAAGCATTGCTGTTTGTGGCAACAATCCTTTTCCTTGTTTCAGTTGTTCCTCTCGTAGCTTCCTCTTTGCAACGATCTTCTCATGAGTTCTCTTCATTTCCAAGATTTCTTTCATTTCTTCTTTGTCTTCATCCTAAAAATGTCAAAGGATATTTGTGCTATATTGTGTTTTTATATTTTAAATTCTAAAATCTTTAGGACTTTTCATATTAGGTTGGTACTGCTTAGGACTAAAATATGTGAGGCTATATTTTTTTACTATGGTGTTTATTTATTTTACACTCAAAGCCCTAAACTAAGTTGTGGATTAAGGTTGATTTTAGCTTGCATTTTTTCTATTCAATTATATCCATAGCTCCCGCATAACCTTCGACACAAGCCTTTCATATCTTATTCATCCACCTTACCTTCTGATTAATCCTCAGCACCAACGCCCTTTTCCCATTGGCCATTGGTTGGCTGTATGTCAGTAAATTCTTCAGCCTCTGTGCTGGTGGGACTCCTCTTTCCACCACCAGCACTATTCTAGCCCATTGCCTTTGCCATTCGTTTCTTGTCTCTGCTATTTTCTGATAAGTATTGCCCATCATAGCAATTAACATGTTGACAAGAAGAATGGCTACTATTATCATATAGATGACGAATAGCAGCTGAAATGAGTAATAGTCCATTAAAATCAACACACAATGATGTTAAGGTTCATCATTCATAGTATTAGAGAAACTGTGTTAAGTATCAAAAAAATAATGATGGAAGCATATATTCTGGAAAATAATTTAAAATATCAGTAGGTACAGTATAATTGCAATCCCCAAATAAACTTGCTTTATACAATGTGCCAGGCGCTGGTCATAATATTCTACACTATGATTTGTTGCAGGCCCATTGCCAATTTGGCAGGGTTGAAAATTTTACGTTTCCACTTCATTGACATTCTATCTATCATGAATCATGAACTTCAAATTTCAAACAATTCAGTATACAATGTCGTCTTCATTCACAGATGCCAATTACTTTCTCTAGTTATTGTGAGTTTTATTGCTGTGTCAAAAATACCAATAGCATTTCCTGTAGACATGTGAAATGTAGACCCACTGTGGACCTGTAATGATTGTTACATGTTCATTGTCTATGGTGTGACGAATTTTGCACCTATTATCTACTAACATAAATATTGTACTGTACCTATTACTGAATGATTTTGAACCACAATGTCTATTGTTATTTGCATTTTCTTGAAAGTTATCTTAGTTAATTACCGGTTTCAACCATTCATTCTTAAACAAAGCGTCATACTTAGATCTAGTAGTCCTGTAAAAAATATTTTGGGTTAAATCGATGTCTTAGTTTGTTCCTTACTGATATCAATCGTTCGAGCGAAATATGTAATATAGATCGTTTCTAACGATCCTTAGATAGCTTGACTAATCCTGTTGTATTTTGTAAATATATGTAAATATGTAGTAGCTTAGTTTCTGTAAATAAATGATAAAAATCTACATAATAATATTATAAACCATAACAAAATATTTTCAAGCAAATTTTAACCGATCCATCAACAATTCATACATCTGTTATGTATGTAGATTGAGTGGATTTAAAACCAATTAATACAAATCACCATTGTGCAGTTTACCACAAAAATCCATATTTCATCATATCCCACACATTGCTTACTTTGACGATTACAAAAAATGTCGTAGGGCGCGATCTACCGTTGCGAAATGTTTGGAATTCGCGTGTGCGTGTGACCTCTGTCCTCGAACGCATACGAGTTAGAAATTAGACGATAATTATGAACATTATACGCGACAATGAGTAATAATGTATAGAGACCTTGTTACTTAGCAATTTCTTCATATTTTCAAGTATATTTCATAGTTTTCTCTTTTACAAGCTTATAGTAGCACTGGTTAGTTTTTAAGTTACAATGTTAGGGTCCACTTCCCGCTGTTTGGTAGAGCTAAAATTTTAAGGTGAACGTAGTGAACAGTAAGTGTTTAATTTCATTCGAATCAGCTAGTAGTAACACCTACTAGAAACTGGCTATTTAAAAATATAGATACCATTAAAAACAAGTCCTGATTTGAAATCGTTTTTACGAGTTGAACCTATAATAATCGTAAAAATAGTTTGATTTGACAGAAACAAATTAATTAATTCTGAGGTCACTGTTATCTAATATAGGATCAACATTAATTACATCACTAAGTATGAATATAAATTTTAGACTAGTAGATTTACTTTCTCCGTCAACAAATGTGTTAAGCTGCGAAGCAGCATTTACTATTATGGTGAAACCCAGTATTGATCCTGGTAATAATAATACTACGGTATTAATATTAATACTTACTTTTCATAAATATGACACTTTTTTCTATAAGTAATAGCAGCAATAATTAAATAGATTATTAGCATATACAGGGTGTATAAAGACTACTACCGAAAACTGAGGGGTTGCAATCAGACCATGATTCTAAACATATTTAGCGAAAAAACGCGAAAAATTTTTTTTACTTAGCTACGTCATTTTATGTTATATCCGGTTATTTACTACTATTACAGTACAACATAATAAGACCATACCTATCTAATAATTTCATTTATAAAAGAAAAAACAGTTAAAACTCAAAACCCAGCAATCTACGTAAAAAAACGCGCCCAGTAAATACGCAAACAGTAATCTTCAAACGCTGTTTTCTCCGGATATAATGATTTTATCGGAAACTCTTTTTGGGTTTGGTCGTGTGTTGGGATGCTGTACCTACCCCTTTCGGCTTCGGTAGACGTCTTTTTACACTCTGTATATGGACAGCGTTATTTCCAAATGTGTTGATCGTGTCTGGAATAGCATTATAATCTTTTTAATTTTTACTGGTTAAACATAATTACTATGGGGTGTCTGCTTATTCCTAATGGAAAAAAGCGTGATTTAATGTATTTGTTAGTTAGTCCTTGTGCTATTTGGACATTTAGAAATCTGGATATCGGCAACAGAGCGAAAGGTATTGAAAATATGAGATTTCTTTTTTCTAGAAAGAGATTGAATTGCAAAAAATATCTGAAGAAATTTTCTCCCTGTAAACGCTTCTATATGGCACCTATTAGATAATCTACTAAATATAAAAATTTAAAGGACTTTAACACCGCGCCACCAGATAGCTAAAGCATTAAGTACAAAAATTATTCTTGCGTAAATAGGTACTTAAATAGTTCAAGAAACCGAAAGAGTTCCTAACCTTTGCCTCAATTTCATGGTCCGTTCTATCGAAAGCGCCATAGTAGTCGGAGAAAGAAGTGAGAGACATTAGGAACATGGCCATGATGCTCTCCATCGGAGACGGCATGGGGTTGGAGACAGAGTCGTCCACACCTTCGGGCGTGTTCGGGTTGTCGAATGAGAGGAATATCACGTAGTACGCTGGAAATGAGGTTTACTTTACTTTGACAGATGTTTTTCGAGTCAATATAGACATTATGAAGCCCTCTGCTGAGCATAGACTTCCTCACAAGGACAACGTACTTTTAAAGCATACGATCATTTTATGATGCTGATATTCACCGTCTCAAATCGGTCTCAAATATTAGGCTTTTTTTGGCTTTAGTTGAATCCGAAGAATTTTTCATCATTTATAATTTGCAGCCCGATTTAGTCCACTGCTGGGCGTCTCTTTATTTATGCCATCCATCATGATCTTGTTACCTTGAGAGAATCCCATAACAAACACCAAATAGATGGCAACGAATCGAAGCAAGTCACCCATCACCATACGGTAAATCATCACTACGAAGGGACCGACTGTTTTGAAACCTCTGAAATTAAAACCATACAAGATTTACATTATAAGCAAAGATGCTTAAGACTTGACTGCATAGTGCATAGCCTGCATTTAGTTTGCAGTATTCAGTATTAGGAAAAATAAAGCGAGTAACTAAGTGATAACACAGACAGTGTAATTCACTAGGTGATAATAAATAACTGACGAAAAGGAAAAATAAACGACACATTAACGGGTCAATTCAGACTGATATTGATGAACATAATACTTATAACAAAATTCAACCCATACCTGCAAAAAAATAAGAAATAAGGGGCGGTGGTCAGCATAATTATGACAGCTAAGTGGTCCTCCTCTTCTTCAGCACACCACAACCTCAAGGTCGGTAGAGCCAGCATCAGGAGACAGGAGAATAAAAACATCACTCTGTTAACAAAGTTAGAGAGATGGAGTAAAATGTCCAAGAAGAAAGAGACAAATATGTAAAATCTTCATAAGACAAAAAGTGATAGAATGAGAAAGGACTAAGAAAGAGACGAAGCAAATAGCGTTGTCTCTGTCTCATACCTGGATGGTACTGTACTCAGGTTTTCAATAAACATTTTGATACCAAGAAACCTCGCCTCTCGTAGCGCAGAACAAATGTAAGCCAAGGCTCCGACCCATAACATCAGTTCTGCTGAAATCCTGATCTGAAAACATGAGGTATTTTTTCAATCACTAGGTATTTTTTCTTCAAAAGGCTTTAAAAGTGGGCACTTATCTATTTTTTTATGGTTAGTGTAGTTAGTTATAGTTAGAAATATGAACTAAATTAGTTCCTTCCAAAAAAAATTTCTAACTAGAACTAATGACCAATACGAATTTTGTCCAACACGAATTTTGTGTCCAATATGATATTCGTCCATCTATGAAAATTGTCCAATACGAATTTTGTCCATGTTAGAAAATTGTCCAATATGAATTTCAGTTTACCTTTGCTTGCAATGAGTCAAAATTCATTAGTCTGCACTCTTCAGTAAGATCTTCCCACCAGCCTTCCATATCATTCAAAGGAGCTTCAGTCGCTGAAAATAAGTAGACATAAACTACTGCCCGGGATGAAGGTTACAAGGAAAATGTAAAAACAATATTTATTTTCCGTGTTTGTTATCTGAAGACACAAGATGCAAACGACATCATTAAATCTGTTGTCTTCGGAACATCAAACAGCTGTTTGTGGTGGCAATGCGAAGAATAAGTTTATACATACAGTAGGTATATTATTTTAGGCTTATTATTTTGACCTTGTATTGTTTGATTTTTAAAAATTTTCATGTTTAATTTTGATGATTTTTAAGGGGAGGCCTTTGCCCAGCAGTGGGATAGTGGGGGCTAAAAACAACAACAACAACAACAACAATTTTGATGCAATATGCGAAAACTAAGGTTGGACAAATTATATGAGTAGACACATTACTTTGTGTTACATCAAGGACAATTGAAGCTTAATTTGTAATAAAACAGGTTTACGACTGTATCCCCAAGGTGCGGTAGACATTCTCTCAGATCTTTTTATGTTAGTTATTCCAGATCCTATGAAGATGTCTAAGGGGGAATTTGTCCTTGATGGAAAGATAAATATGGTTCATAATTTTAGTTTGGGAGATCTCGAAGGAGAGAGATGATTGGAGGAATTTGGGGGAGACCTTTGCCCAGCAATGGGATGGTTAATTAAATTAAAGGTTAATTAAAAAAATAATAGTTTAAACTTATTTTAAACAGTAGGTTTTCTGATAGAATAAAATTAAAAATACTCGTTTTCCTTATTTTACTCACTTTTGTCTCTATCTTTAGGGTGGCTTTTGAAACGGGCACATTGTGGGCCGTCGGGTTTAGTTGCATTGATAATTTCCACAGCATTAGAATCGAACTCTGTTCCATTCAGTATCGTACAGTTTTCTGAAAGCACACATTATTTGAAAAAATGTTTGTCCAAAAGGAACTAAGAGGAAAAATAATAACAACACATCATTCTACGGAGCCATATGTATTTCATCTTGGAGCTTGATGATACTGTGTGCGATCCTCCAACATTTATTTAGCTAATCTTCCAGATAAACATTCATAAGCCTTACCAGTATCGATAACAAGTTCAGTATCATTAACCATGGGTCCAGTTGTAGAGTTGATGGCAGTAGCATTAAGTCCTCGCTCCGGAGGACCAGGCCTCAGCGTGAAACACACGAGGGACACGAGGAAGTAGCAGAAAAATAGAAGGAACTGGCGATAGAAACGAAACTTAACGAACGTATTCCACTTGATTTTGAGAAGGTCGATCAGCATTCCTTCTAGCAGGACGAGATGCTCTTCTTTCTCCTAAAATAAAAAATTTGCTGTTTATACAAGTCATCTCCTTTAGTTTCTTTAGCCTAGTTTCGCTTAGTGACGCTCCCAGCTCCCGCGTGTCTGACGCATAGGTTTGGCCAAAGCTTTATTATGTTGCATATATGTAGCTCTAGTTCTGCTTGCTTTTTTCTTACCCCAAATACTACCAAATTCAATGCGGAATCCTTGCATATAAATCCCGTTTCCGTGTCAATAGTATCGACCTGGCCTAAAGGGTAAGCAGCGCAGGTCGTTGCTCCGATCTGCCAGTAAATCTCTCTCTCTATGTTTAGAATGTGGAAGAACATTTCAGTGCGAGCCAATTTGGCTGCTAAAGTGAGAGGTGTAAGGTTTAGAACGTTGCGGATGTTCAGTCCCGCTCCCACTTCGTAAGCCATGTCGAATGTACTCTGAAATTAAGAAGTAACCATTTTAGGGCCTTTAATAATGAACCTCTTTTAAAAACACGTGAACAGGCACTCACTGACTCAAGACTGTATTCCACTACAGGATTTTTTTCAGGGCCACTAAGATGACATGGCCTCATAATTTTGAAGAGAAACAGCGTCTATGAGAATATTATAAGTATGAAAAACTTTACCATTTTCTCATAGATAACCAGCATGTGTAACACAGTATTTCCATTCGTGTCTTGTTTGTCTGGGTCCGCTCCTCTAGCCAAAATCAGCCTGTAGCATTCTTCTTGTCCAAGACATGCGGCAAAACTCAGTGGATATTCTCCCCAGTAAACATAACTGGAACACAATTTATGAGTAGGTACATTTTTCATCATTCTGTCTCACTCCAAAAGCGCGCATTAGCAGGATTAAAAACATCTTTAGACTATAGGTAGAGGTAGTACATATTTAATCTTTGGGTAGGTACTCAGTATTCTAATCTAAAGTAGACTTCTCTTGTTTGTTTTTTCTCGGTATACTCAAGGCACGTACCCATTATAATTTGTATCAGGCTGTACATTGACCCACTCATGGTCAACCGAGTCGAATCTGGAAGCCTTCTGATCTTCAGGGCACATGAAGTTACCATAGCAACGCTCGTGGTAGTCTGCGCCGGCGTCTAGCAAAAACTTTACCATCGTTGGGTCTTCGTTCACTATTGTAATGTGGAGTACACTTTCCCCTGAAGGAAAACTTTTATACAAATAAAAATAGACGATATTTTTCATGGTGCATAAAACCGGTGACTTTTTGTATCGAGTACCTACTGATTTTTACTAAAATGTATAAGTACTCCAAATCGGTTACATCCAAATCGATCCCTGGTCAAGGCGTGATTGAAACATAAACGTAATCAATCAAAAACTTTCAGATTTATTATAAGTACTTAGTAGTAGCATTAAGTGTTTATTTCGTGAAAGCATTTTTTATTCTATACTGCAACCTCCTTATGTGACGCTGACTGTACCTAGAGGTACCAGTTTTCTCTCGGATTTAGCATTGTTTATTCAATTCGTAAGTCAATATTTCAGGATTCTCAAAAGCTTCTTACAACTCACTTGACGCGATAAAAAGAACCTTAGCATTTCCTTTAAATTGAAAATCCATACATCCGGATTTCATTTGAATTATAGTGGGTTTTGTCACAGAATACAGAGGTTTTGTGAAAGATTAAGTAAGTGCTGTGATGACAGAAAATCATAGCCTGTTTATTGTGAACCATGAAAAGCCAGGCGAGCTACTTGTTAATTTGTATTTTGATAAAATTACCTTGTCAATAAACATAAAAGCCTCTCGTGATCTAAATTACAAAGGAAGTACATAATAAATCACTGTCAATATTTTTTTTAGTTTTATCAGGCGTTTTATCAAATTAGTTTCACAGAAGGGTTTGCCGCAGTGTTTAGTAGATAAATCAATTTTATGGTCTGGACAGGTACCCAGGGTGCGTTTCCACTGAGGCGGGAATAAGCAGAGCAGAGTTGAAAGCCGCTTGAATTGACCAATCACAATGCTCGAAATTATCTACCTTTTATTGATTTGACAAATGTTTGCATGATCTGCAGATATTTCATTCAGATCTAAGACTGCACAGACCCAATATAAAGACAGAGTAGGTAGGTACCTAACCTACTTCATACTTGTATCCCACTAATTTATTAAAGCTGAAAGTTTGTGAGTTTGTTTAGATGTTTGGATGTTTGTATGTTTGTGTTTCAATCACACCTAAACCAGTGAACCGATTTGGATGAAACTTGGAATAGACGTAGATAGTGACCTGGAATAGCATATAGGCTATTCAAAATATTGGTACTACGCGGGCGAAGCCGCGCGCAGTAGCTAGTGTAGTATAAATTACCATAAAAACAGTAGATAATTGACTCTATTACTCAACAGAATCCTTATAGTATTTTAAACAGTTCAGATCAGTAAGTATCAGATTTAACGGTGGGAGAAGACTTGGTATTAAGTATTGGAATATTTCGCTTGTAACCTCTCTAAGGCTTAGTTTACTCGTCCCAGGATAAATGGGTTTCATGCTAGCATTTTTATTTCCCAAGACAGTATAAAGGTTAAGATCTGCGATAAAAATAATGCGGAGCTCGAGAGATAGGGACATTTTGGCTAAAGATACCTACAAAAAAATGCAATCCGGGTTATTATTGCATTGCATTTGATGACTCAGTAAAAAATATCACAATGCAATGCGCATTTTTAAATGAAACATTTGGTTTTTTTATCAAACAGTTCTAAGTATTAGCAGTATTTGATTTTATAAGAACTACGAGTTAGGTATTGAAACCGTGTGTCAAAAAATAACTAGCTTCGCGGCTGCGTTTGCGCTAGATTTTGTCAATCAATTCAGTTTGTCCTATGTTCTTTCTGTATCCCTGGCAAGTGTATGAAAAATTTCACGAATTGGTTCAGTAGTTATGACGTGATAGGTAAGAAAAACAAAACAAATAAGCATATTAGTTAGGAAGATACTTTGATTGGGTTTACCGTAATATTCGTCACTAGTGTAAATATCGTTGATCATCTTCGGATAGAAACGTAGAAGTCTTTTAGCGAGGTTTGCAAGTAGAGACGTCGCATTGAGTAGACAGAGGTGTAGAGTGGTTTCACCTACTGCGCCACGCTCCTGAAAACCAATGTCTAATACAGTCTTTGTAATCATTTGCCTGCCCTTAATCCACGCTCACTGGAGTTGGCATAACATGTCTTCTTCCTCCACTCATTCGTCAACAGTGCAACAACTCCTTTCAAATCATCTCTCATACAATCCTAAAATGCCTTCTACGGCCTTTCTCTTCTCTTGTATAAGATCACGATTATATCCCCAAAGTACAGTAGGCATAGACATTCTCTCGGATCAAGTCACTCAAGATACTTCGGAGTAGTTGAGACCCGTCCTATTCAAAGGCACTCGCTCACATTTTGCAGAAGTCAGCATATCGCCTTAGAATATACCTACTTAGTAACAGTTTTCCTCTGTATGCTGTAAGTAAGGTTTTTATATGCATTACCTAAATTAAATCCAATGAAAGACAGTCAGTTTTTCAAACTATTTTTTGAACCAACTAGGTAGGCAACTGCTAGGTAGGTTTACGAACTATTCTATACCAAGTAGGTACATAACTTTTTTTTTTACACATTTTAAACTGTCACGACTTGAAGACATTTAAATTTTATACGGGACTTAATCGCGTAGGTATAACTTAATATCGAGGTAAATAAATAAGTTATACCTACGCGATTAAAATTTAAACGAGTGCTTACGCGAGCTTAAATGGTTTTATTTGAAACAAAATGTAATTTGTATTTTCTAGACAGTTTTGTTTGCTATCTCATTGTTCTTATTTCATTTGTGCTTATAAAATGGAATGTTTTGTAACTTTAATTAATCTCTTAGCTAATTTAACCTTTGTCTATCTCATATAAAAAGCAGACGTAGAGCGTTATTTATCACAACTTTAACCGGCCGTTTAACGTATTACCTAAAGTGAAATTAAAACTTAAGGTAAAACGTAAGTTTGTTTCGAATCCATTCTTTTGTTGCTGATTGGTTGTTTTCTATCTTATCTTACGCGGTTGTGGCAAAGCTAAGACAGCGTTTTCATCCCGACCTCTGCTTTACATAAAATTGTACTAAAGGGATTGTGGACTTGAGTATTTTGTTTCTTGACTGGTTTTCTTTTTAATTTATGAAAGGATGTTTTAAAAACTCATCTAGCGCGCTGTCCCTCTCAATGAAACTTTCATCAATATTTCACCATATTAACTTTCTGACGCCTGGAGCCATATTCTCTAGCGTTGAGAACGAAACAATGAATTCTGATATTCAGCGAAATTTCGGATTCATCGCTTATGATTAAGATCCCCGATGCTTAGTCCAAACTACAACTTTGTATCATTGTTTTTAAAATATTTACCTTCAAATCCCAACACAACTCTCGGTACCCTGAGGGGTTCGCGTCATACTCTTCTTGAGTGACGTGGGGCCAGTCTACTTCGACGTCGAATTCTTCGTCCGGGTTCTCCATGCCTCGAAGTGGTGGTAACTTGACAGATAAATTGTAAATAAGGGTAGAGTAAGACCACAGACAATATTAGATAATTTTTCAAGGAGATAGGGATCTATAGCAGTATATGCCAGCCACGGCCGCTATTGAAGGATTCTAGATGTCTAATCATTGTTTTTTGACCCAGTCTTGTTGGTAAACATGGGGATAAGAATATAAATAAATACACAATGAATGTATGTGTGTACATAACCATTATCACTGATTAAATGTAAATTAAGCACAAGAATGCGAGCACATGCACGTATTTTCTTAGAATGCTGTTTAGGTGACCTTCCGAGCAACCAAGGCTTCGCTTCCGATTTAATTTGTGTTTATAAAATGCTGCTCCATTCATATGTTGTTTTGAAAACATTTGTTTTATCGATTTTGAAAACGTAATAGCTTCTGTTGTCAACACAATGTGCAGCCAGTTTCCTCTTTACAACTCCACTATTGATCTACCCCAGGCCATTAGGTTCAAACAAGGGAAACCAGTCATAGTTAGGTATACTTTTTTAAAATTTAGATTAGGTCGAATTTTAAGTACCTACCAGTTTTAGTCTCGATCTTTCTTTATTCCTAAGAAGCACCATATGAGATACAGGGATGTACCTCCCCTTGCCTTTGTTGTAAAGAAATGGTTCTACTTTAGTTTTTATAGCGTGGTCTATTTCAGCGTACTGCTTGTTCTGAAGGGCTCGCTTCATCATATCCACTAGAAGACCACCTCCTATATCATAACAAATTCACAATATGACAGAGGAAGGATATAACGAAATCCGCAGCGAAGTACCAACACCATCCTGATGAAAATAGCAAACAAGTGCGATGTATCCATTGTCGGGCACGGTAGGTTTTTTTTTTAATTTTTATTTTTATTTTTGTAAGTACCTTTTTTAATGAGCCTTTCGACTAACCTAGCTCTAAGATTTTTACTAACATATTGGATCCTTTTTATCTGAACAATAAATGAATTGAATTGAATTGAAATTACAGTAGGTAAAAATCGAGATTATCTCGAATTCTCGACTCCTGAGGTTTTATGAAACACACCGCTAATTTATAATTTTCCTTCGAGTTACTGGGTATGATTAAGACTAGCCTAAACATTTTGGTTGCAAATGAATTAAATAATAAGGAAAATGTAGGTATACGTTTACCTTATTATTTAATTCATTTGAAGCCAAAATGTTTAGGCTAAGGTTTAAGCTAATAATATGGTAAACGACCTACATTTTCCTCATTATTTGAAAGATTTAAACTTCTTAGAACTTGCCTTTGATGTCCACAAGCTTGTAAAGCTTTTGTGTCGAAGTCCCAGCTTGTTTTTTCACTCCACTAGTTACATTACTTTCTGTATTACCCATATTTTATTTTTGGTTCTTAGAAAAACTCTCCCAAATAAACAATATTCTGCTTATGCTTAACGCTACGTTTTTATTGATAAAACAAGTTGTCGTTGCTATAACAATGATATCAAATTTCTTGTATAAGATCTAAGCATTTAATGAATGTGTGTGTTAATAATAAGTACTCTACTTCATAGTTGTTGCTGTGTTTTTATCTCGTTGTATACCTACTGTCCCAATTCTGAAGAATCCCCCGAAATTTCCATAATTTCAGTGTAAACGCCGCACAGACGTAAAAACTTACATATTTTATAACAAATACTAAGTTAATATAATAAGCACAACGGATCTTTAGTTCTCTGAAGCTATGTGCAATAGACAATTGCAGGTTTGGTAGAGTAAGCGAAATAGCACGATGCAACAAACTAAGCGAGTGAGCGCGGCAGCTATACAAGTCATCAAAAATGGGTTCCGCGCAGCTACTTTAGAGAGATAAAGAAAGATTGTGCGTATTATACCTAGGTTTCTTCGAAATACTTCGTAATACAGCTGCATTGATTTACGTTGGTTATAACTTTAACTAAATTATCCTTATTATGATTGGTAAAACCACCTCCCAAATAAAATTAAAGCAAGCAGCAAACGCATTGAAATAGGTTTTCAAGGAAACTTGGTACCCATTGATAAGAAAATGAATTTAATTCTCATTGAAAACAATTTCTTACTTTATGTTTGGTTTTCGCAATATCAAGTAGAATATTTCGATAATACTCAGGATAGAAGCACCAAAGAACAAACCAGCCATGCCTCCAAGGGAAACTGAAATAAAAAATTAAAACGATAAGCAAAAACATTATTGACGAGTATGGGTACCTACTCGAACTAGCATTACACAACTTTACCAGTACAACTTCGCTCATGTGATGTTTTAAATCTATTTTTCAACACACTTGCTCATAAAGTGGCTCTATGGTCACCGCAATTAGGCACATAATGACACCCATAATCAAACTGTGACTTTTTCATTACTATAACTCACTAGTGAGTAATAGATTTTTTTTTTAATTTTATTGGTTGAGTTGCTTTGTTCTTTAATAGTACATTATGGTACTAGTGTGTAACATTGGTGATTACCGCCGAGGTGTTTTTATGAGCCGAGCCGTTAGGCGAGGCTCATAACAGAACAGAGGACGGTAATCATCAATACACACGTGTATCATACGACGTTTTTCAACACACTTGTGAATAAAATAACAATAAAAACTCATTTTCAACAGTGAAAACGAGTTGTGAAAAATGTTTCGCTATTGCGGGAAAAATTAATCAGTTTTCCTATGCGCGCGCATTGCGATCGGCCACAGACTATATTTCCGCGCCGCGCATAGGGCTGCGGCCTATTCTGCCACGGACAAAATGGGGAATTTAAAGTTTTCTTTTATTATAGAGAAAACAAAAGTTATATTTGAGTGAAAGTTTTATTTATTAAACACGTACGAGTTAAAATTATCTATTTAAATTAGAAGTTGCATGAAATGAGCAAGCAATAGGAACATTAATTTATTTGTTCTATTGAACACGATCTTTTTTCTGAATAAAAACTTTTTAAAGAACAAAGCAACTCAACCAATAAAATTAAAAAAAAATTCTATTACTCACTAGTGAGTTATAGTAATGAAAAAGTCACAGTTTGATTATGGGTGTCATTATGTGCCTAATTGCGGTGACCATAGAGCCACTTTATGAGCAAGTGTGTTGAAAAAAGTTTTTATTAAGAAAAAAGATCGTGTTCAATAGAACAAATAAATTAATGTTTCTATTGCTTGCTCATTTCATGCAACTTCTAATTTAAATAGATAATTTTAGCTCGTACGTGTTTAATAAATAAAACTTTCACTCAAATATAACTTTTGTTTTCTCTATAATAAAAGAAAACTTTAAATTCCCCATTTTGTACGTGGCAGAATAGGCCGCAAACCCTATGCGCGGCGCGGAAATATAGTCTGTGGCCGATCGCAATGCGCGCGCATAGGAAAACTGATTAATTTTTCCCGCAATAGCGAAACATTTTTTACAACTCGTTTACCCTATTAAAAATGAGTTTTTATTGTTATTTAATCACAAGTGTGTTGAAAAACGTCGTATGATACACGTGTGTATTGATGATTACCGTCCTCGGTTCTGTTAAGAGCCTCGCCTAACGGCTCGGCTCTTAAAAACACCTCGGCGGTTATCACCAATGTTACACACTAGTACCATAATGTACTATAACTTTGGTCCATATAAATTTTATAAAAAGACAAAATAGGTACAGTAGGTACGTATCTACTATTTTTCTCGACTCTACTTTTATTATTTATTTAATTATGAGAAAAAAAAATGAAAATGAAAATGAAATTTCATTCATAATAATAAAATAAATAATTTTAGGTGATTAATATTACAACAATTTAAAACATATAAGTAAAAGGATCTACAATCCTTGTAAACGTTTATTTATCTTCATTTATTAGGTAAAATCAATATTTGCGATGACGATCGATGGCGTAAACTTACCAACAAAATCCAAGTTTGTTCTCAATAATTTCCTTTCGTAGCGTAAGGTAGGCAAAGCAGCCATTTCTAATTTGACTCTGACGGTGTCGCCTGTTTGGTCCGGTACAAATCTTCTAAAAATATATTCGACTTTACGCTACATCTTCTACAAGTAAAAAAATATATTCAAAATAACGCTAACTTTGAAATAAAGTGGATTACTTTGACTAAGTAAGTACGACTTTAATCTTTTGCGAACGATACTGGCAGTCCAAGTTGTAACAAAAAGAAAATTTTATTAAGTTTTCTTTTATTTATAGTAAGTACATAATAGTTTTAATTTTATATCATAAATACATCTGACATACATTTTTTTGCTTGATTCTCACATCACACTGTTTAAACAGAACTGGCATTTTCTAAAATGACACCGATTTGATTGAGAACGAGCCCTAGTTCCATTCTAAGACTAGGACTCTCTCTTCCTTTGTATTTTGTATATTGTACCTTTATGGTAATTAGTGGTTATGATTAGTTATTCGAATCAGAGTTAGGTTTAAGTTAGGTAAGCTGATTATTAAAAGATTAAGGGGTGACCTTACCTAGACTGATATTTGATATAAAGTTCACTTTCCATGCACGAAGGTAAACACGTTTCATCTTCTTCGTCTGCTTCTAAACCCAATTTGTTCTTCAATACTAAAAATATGGATAGTTTTAAAAAAAGTTCAATATCTATCTATCATATCTATCATCTAGCAAAGCATCTAGAATTAAAAGATCCAAAATAATATTGAATGCTTAGTTGACAGTTTACACAATTTTTTTTTATTTATTTACCTTTTATGGCTCTACTTACCTTCATGTTCAGTCACACAAACCATGCCTGTATAGTTACAATAATATTTTTTGTCTGTAAAAGAAATAAATGTTAAAGCTTTGCAACAATTCTAGGACTTAGCAAGAAAATTTATGTTGAAAGTCGAAAGCTCTAGAGGTCCAAGCTTACAAGGCTCAGAGACAAGTTCAAATTATTATTGCGCAACTTTTACTGGGACAAATGTTCCGACAAAGTATCGAGTGACTTACATTTTGATGGGATTGCTCTTTTAAAAGTTATTTTGACTATATTTCTTTCAATCTTGTTTGTAAAAGCTTCTGAGTTTTATCATCAAACACAAACATTCTCAAGTGTAATATAAAAGTGAAATATGAGGCTAATAAAAGTAAGTTCGTACGAGTCAGTTGTGAACTCTGGTGATGGCACGACAAATAAGTGATAGCCGGCAATTTGACTTGCCCGCCTGAGCGCGGACACATTCTGTTGAGATTTACACTAGCCACCCCTGTCTACAGACAACCATTTTGTGACCAGCAAAACGTCCAGTTGTTGATGCTATGTTGTAGAACTGGTAGGTATTATCAAAGACAATATAATGGTATTATGTAGGTAAGTAACTGAATCCACCTAAAAATTTTCTAAATAAAATTATATTCGTCTAAAATACTTACCTACATCTACTAAAATATTAATTCGACTGTACAAATATATTATTTTAGATGTGGTATGAAACAGTAATATACAGGGCGTCCCACGGCTATGCCACATGGAGGCAAAGTACCTTAAATATTGTAGATGGAACATTTTACTGAAAGAAGACATTATTTTTATTTAAAAAACAATTTAAACTGCATTCACAGATATTTAAATAATTACATGGTTGAACCGGAAATCGAACCCGTTACATGAGAAAAATAATCAACCTGTAGCTTTATCATACCGATCGAAAGGCTTCATCATAAGGATTATTTTTTGCTAAATAACATAGTGTCACACATAAAAGGAAGGCCATGAACTTTAACATTTTTAATACAAAATTTATCAATTTATCAAATGCTCAAAATGATTCCCTTCCTGTTGAATACAAAGTCGAACTCTTTTGATTATTTCGCTCCCTGTCGATTTTTTGATCTTGTTGTGGTGGATATTTCGAATAACACGTCTAAGTTCTGCTTGCAGCTCGTGGACACTTTCATACTGGTTCTTGTAAACTACATTTTTTACATAACCTCTGTAATGTCGAGATATTTCGTATGATCGGAGATAGTTTCTTAATAACAATAATCGGCTCACCAACACTTCACAACTCATACAGTCACACGACCGTTCTCTCCAAGCGCCATGTTGACAGTGTTCCCGTGACGTAAGCGCTTGAGACAATAGCTATACATTACAACCCCATAAAAAAAAATCTAACGGGGTTAGATCTGGGGATCTTGGCGGCCATCTTATTTGTCCATTTGTCCCGATCCAGGGATGAAAGTGTTCATTGAGATAGTCCCTTGTTCTGTGACTGTTATGAGCCGGAGCCCCATCTTCAATAACACTAAGTGGGTACATTTACTAGTAATACGTACTTATGACAATGTCAGTTGTATGTGCTTACGGCAATGTCAGCTAAGTATTTATTTTTCTGAACACAAATGTTAAAATTCATGGCCTTCCTTTTATTTGTGACACTATGTTATTTAGCAAAAAATTATCCTTATGATGAAGCCGGTCGATCGGTATGATAAAGCTACAGGTGATTATTTTTCTCATGTAACGGGTTCGATTTCCGGTTCAACCATGTAATTATTTAAATATCTGTGAATGCAGTTTAAATTGTTTTTTAAATAAAAATAATGTCTTCTTTCAGTAAAATGTTCCATCTACAATATTTATGGTACTTTCCCTCCATGTGGCACAGCCGTGGGACACCCTGTAGAGTAACAGCAATATAGAGTGGGGCGAAACGGAAAAATATTTTAATACATTTTGTAGCGTTAACATATTTTGGTGTGAAACAGAAATAAAATATTTGTGGGTTGAACTTGTGGGTTGAAATAGAAATACACCGATCCTGTAGTTATAGAACTCTTCCCGGCGACAGTGTTTAGAATAGAATAGAATAGAAAATATGTACTTTATTGCACACCACATAAAAAGTAAAACAAAAATATAAAACTAAACCAAAAACTTAATTTACAATCTCTACCAGACAACCTGTGGATGGATAAATGGACAAATCAAAAAATATATAGGGACATGACTAGGGAAAGAATAGGGTTAAAACATATAAACTTACAACAACTTATAAACTTACATACTAATGAATACATAATTATAAATATACATACATTTAAATAAACATGTAAATAATATATGATTTTGTCTAACAACTCAAGGGTAGTCAAGAGGACAAGTCTTAATTTAGTAGTGTTCCTTCAACATACTCGTAATTTTGAAAGAGGAAATTGTTTACTGGATTGGTTTTTTTTTTGTTTACTGGAGACATTTATCAGGGACGAAGCAGCGAGGAAAGAACGAAAGAAAACTCAAAATAAAAAACCAATAGTACTAAAGTTGACTTACAGGAGAGGTCTCGCAACGGCGAGACGCAACCGCAGTGCTCAAACACATGTTCCGTGTTCAGAGCCAAAGTGCAAGCACCATGAGAGTACACCTGAAAAGAAACTCAAATAGGTATACGGTAAAGAAGCAAAACGGATCTTTAGCTCTCTGAAGTTAGGTGCAATAGACGATTGCGCAGGTTTGGTAGAATAAGCGAGATAGCACGATTTAAGGCGTCATCAAAAATAGATTTTGCGCAGCTACTTCGGAGAGCTAAAGAACGATTGCCATTCATCTTTCGCTAAAGTCTAGATTTTGTAATGTTTAGACGTTATTTCTACTCTAACTTTTTATGAAACATACCTTTAGACTATCAGTATTCTAACTGGCCTAGTCTCAACGCTCTTATTACACTTTCCAGTCGTTTCCCTCCAGGGCCCATTGATTCTTTCCACCCTGTATAAATGTGTGTACCTAATATGTCGGCTAAAAACCCCAACTGGGTTTTCCCTGGATAATCCAAGGATATTATTCGAAAATAAAAGAGTATTGCTGTATCCCTAAGGCAAGAAAGACATCTATGAAGATGTTGGGAAGCTGAGTGTAGTTTGAGGACTATTCTAAGATAATTAGGTACCTATTCTAGTCTCAACCAAAGATTATTGGTTAGAGTATAAGCTGTATAACAATCTGTAATACGAGCCTCATATTACTTACTGAATAAGTATGAAGCATATCATCCGGTATTTCGTAAAGAAATCTACACTTCCTTTCAGATATGTCCTCGTCAAAGATCGCTGGTTCGTTCTCTATTTCCACAACAGAGAATAGAATCTCAAAATTGTTTACGCTTGATATGCGGATAGGAAATTTGAATTTGTCGCTCAAGCTATTGGTTGCTAACTCTTCGTTACTGTGAAGAGATACCTGAAAACCATAACTATTAGCTGATTTTAATACTTAGTCAATTTAATAGGCGCAACTACTTTACTACATTAATCGTGTTCTTCAAAATGTTATAGTTTTTAAAGTCCTACCAATCATTAAAAAAAATCTGTTAATTTTTCAGTATGGAATTGTAGGCTATCAAACACATACATTTATGCCCATACTCCTCTGTAATCCCTAACTTACATCAACATCAGCCAGAACTTGAAAAGTCAACGCTGTCGCGCCAGTTGTTCTGTTTACAGCAAATAGCGGTTCCTTAGTAAATTCCCTGGGAACAAATTAACGATGTCATGCCCAAGCTTCTGTGGTTTATAAAGTTTCAGCACTACACACTAGAGAGATAGACATTAGACATTGTCGCAGTAGGTACTTGCAAGGATACAAAAGCTAGTTTAAGTTAAATGTTCGCTAAACCTTATTATTTTACTGTTGTAACAAAAAAATGTTTATTAAGAATGAGGACAACTCTACACGAATAAAAAGTACGATAAACTTAATATTTATAAAAATAATTATTTAAGTATACGAAAACAAGAATTACTAACTTATAGAAAATGAATAAAGTTAAGTTTATAACTCGAACGTCGAACTATAAATACGAGTTGAAAACATACGAGTATTTATGTAAAACCTCGATTAACTATCGCTCAAGCACGTTCATCTAATCTAACAACAATTTTATCTTATCAAGCATTGGCACATTTCAGTACATACACGTTCTGTTGTGCGTTGAATGTGTAACAGGGCCCGTGTTCCGAATCTGCTGGGAGAAAAGTCTCGCAGCATGAAAACTGGACCCCATTGTACACACAGTCGGATATTAGTTCTTCACATTTTTTATGGACCTGAAAGTGAAGAATTGTGAATTGTGATGTTAAAAAAGTATGTTGAACTGAACTGCTTTCATTTTCAGATTAAAATTAGTTTCTTGCTGTGGAGTGTGCAAAAATAAAGTCAATTTCTTAAGGCAATTTTGGCAAACAAATAGTTCTAAAAGATGATAAAAAACATGTTTGCACGATGAAACATGAATATCATTTGATGCTATCAATGTATCAAGCACACATTGAAGTAACTTGGAAATAAGGAATTTAGTGGAACAAGCAAAATGAATACCTGCGTGAGTATAGTATTTTATTTTACTGTATCATCAAAACTAAGGCTTTCACATCTATACTAGATAATTTATACCTACAGCGCAGGAGGCAACGTATACAACACTCAAAGGGACGCTGTAATGGCTGGGGATATTGTTAGAGATGGTATAGGCTTGCCCAGCATCTAAACCATTCTCTCAGCCGATTAAACTGTGTCATAATCTTAGGGCATTTGTCCGCTCTTTGGTCATAATAAGCTATGTCACTAAACCGGCAAGCTTGTAAACAAAGAAGAGAATGAATGAGACGAAAGATGCATGCCAGGAATGTAGCAAGTGGAAATCTGCGATCTCTACGTAGGTATCATTACGTACAAAAAGACGTGACCAAGGGCAGATGACATAACCATTAACCAAGGTCTTGGATCATAGATGGATGAGACTAGGACAGGATACCTCATGTAACACTGTGTCCTCAATAAAGTTCTTATTTATTTATTTATTTAGGATCGTCTTGGATGGCATAAACCAAGGCATATGCAAGGTTTAAGACTATGGATGATGATGTACCAACATTTTCCATGACATCCCTCCAAGAAACATCGCAGGGGATGAGTTGGCCGCACGGGAGGCATAGGTCGCGGGAACAGGAGCCCCGTCCGTACAGTAAATCTGTTATGTACCGTTGGTGCGCGTACGACAGAGGTTTTAGTAGATCCGCTGTAAGTTATTAAACTTATTTATCAACATCACATATATGCATACATATACGAAGACAAATATTTCATATTTTTCCATTTGAATACCAGTGGTGACTGGTTGGATCCCGGTGAATGGCAGGCGACTTCAAGCCAGGCCTAGTAAGCGCTGACGCAATGACTTGGACGCTTTAGGGGGAGAGCTTAGATTTTTTTAGAAAATTTATAAGTAGGCATTACGATATAACTCTGCCAGCTTCCTAGCTGCAATCTTAGTGTTGGTCTGGTCGCAGACAGTAACAGCCGGGAAAGAGGTGGTCCACTCCAAGTATCTTGTATCCGGCGCGAAGTATATCCTTCCATCTGCCTCTAAGACCGGTACGATCAGTAGGTACAGGCAAACGGTAGATGCAGCAAGCACAAACATCCAAAAAAGTCTGTGATAAATGAAAAAATAGAATTACGACTCCCAAAGCCTGAGAGATTACTTCGGTATAAATATTTTAGTCTAAGGAATTAAAGATCCTTTAGATATATTTGCTAGAAGCAAGTATGCCATGAGTTAAATACATATGTACTTACATATTTAGCTCATGCCTATAAAAGTGTCCGATTTGACATTGGACCGAGTACTAACACAAACTCCTTGCAGACTGCCCGAGCCCGATCAAGGTTGTGTTGTCTTATTTTCGTAGGTAATCTTAGGCCGCGAACGCACAGCCAGGCGGCTAGCTAAGCGCCTAGCGAGTAGCTTAGTCAAACAAACGTTATAAAATGTTCGCGTCCGGCCGCACTGCGTGCTTGGTGTCTAGCTAGTCGTTTGGCGTCTAGGTATAGTCGCTTAGCTAGATGCCAAGCGTGTATCCAAGTAAACAAACGTGTTGGTTTTTTTTTTTTTTGTCCAAAATACCTAGCGACCCACCACGCAGTGCGGCCACCCTGTATCCTAGCTAGTAGGATGCAAGCCTAGCTAGGTACACGCTAGGCGACTAGCTTGACACTAGGCGCTTAGCTAGGCGCCTTGCTGTGCGTTTGCGGCCTTATACTTACTTCTTTAAATTCGGAAACGGATGACACACATTGATTTATTACTTACTTAGTATACCTCAGCATTATTTATAACACTCGATGCAAATTACACAACTCGGTCACTCGACTAAATATTTTCGATACTGCAGATGTAAGTATTTAATTCTTATGCATTCAGCACGAACACGTATGAAAAAAAACATGATGAAGCCAGTAATCCTGGCCCGGCAATATTCGGAAGATCGTCTACCGTGCGCTTAACAACTATACGAGGAAGTTTATAATCTTACCTCGCCAACGATATTATATTTTCTTTGAACAAATGATTAAATCCGTGTAGTCCACTATTGCGTCCGAAAAATACAAATCTTTTTTTGAAATTGCTTCCTATTTCAATTTTTTTCGAACGATTCTTCTCGAGTTTCATAGTGATGGCGAAAATATTAACTTTTGCTTTTAAATACTTGCAAAAATGTTCCATTTAAATCTTTGCACATACGAGTATGTGAAAGAATGAATCAGTCAAATATATTATACATTCGGTTTAATAAGTTTAAAAGCTTTTTAATACCTATTATTAAGTACCTACTAGGTTGAGCGTGTAAATAAACGTTCCACTTTAGTCATAGAATTGTTTATTTATTAAAGTAACAAATCACACATTACATAAATTAAAAATATTACATGATAGGACATGATATCACATTTTAACTAAATGGTAGAGTCAACGATAAAACTGAAAATAATTGATGATCTTTGAAACCTAGCTTTTAAATAAAACAAAATTTCAGAAAAAATCCAACTTCATACCTTAATGTCTTTTTATGACTTTACCTACCAGCAGCAAAGATTGTCGTTCTATATGTTGATAACATTTACACATATTTTTTAGCAAACAAAATAAAATCTAGCATTAAAATTTTGTCAATTGAATTTTACGCAACTATGTTGCAAATGTGATGTGCAGCCATTTTCGTGGTAATTATAATTAATATCAATATTGTATCAATAAAATACATTGTTTCTTATATTTTTATTAATAACTGTAAATCTTAACACTAAATATACCGACAGGAACTATGAGTTTACTTTCAGCTGGAACACGCTCGGTATACTCTTGAGCTAAATGCAGTAATATTTTTAAATTGACTTAAAGAAGTACAAAAATGTCTTATAAAGACTACATTTATTTCCATATAAGTAATTATATATTTTTTCAGTCTTCAATTCATTTTGTGCTTGACAAGATAATTAATATGCTTGAGTTTTTCCTCGAATTGGTCAAAATATTACTTATAATAAATATTTTTAGGCAATTCTTTGAGGTCGTGTATCGTGTATCGGATGTGACTTCATTCAACTACTCTGCCCATATGAATACCCTCATGAACAAAACTATTGACTCAATGATAGCAATCAAAAAGTATTCGAAGCAGAGTACCAAAAGATTCGTTCCATTTTCCAAATGCTGCTGCCAATACCTATATAAATAAATAAGAAACATAAGACATTTTTGTCATAATTGAAGCGAATATTATAAAAGTAAGTAAGTACCTATACCAGGAGGCCTATACCCAGCAGTGGGTGAAGTCAGGCTGTGATGATGATGATGATGATGATGAAGTACCTAAGTTCCGGTATATTTAGCGATATATTTATAAATATACTATGGCAAGCTTATTTATAAACTAGTTCCTTATAACTAACTGAAAGAAGCAATACATAACATACGTAATAATAATATTTCTTGTTTTAAAATAAATATAAACTTGGGTTTCTAAAACCACGCATATAAATACTAAATTCTACAAATATAATATCGTCAATCATAAAATCAATGGGGGTATAAAATCATCCAAACCATTTATGGAACCAGCTGCCTGCTGTAGTGGTTTCGAAGGACCGGTCTTCGACTAAGTCAGGATCCGCATACTGGTCACTTTTTGGTGTGGTTGTCATCTGAAGATTCATGTTCCGAAGGTCGTGGAGTAGCTCTGCTACCGGCGGCTGTCGATCTTTCGGTGATACTAAAAACATATATTTTTTTTATTTTGAGTGTAGGCTAACCTACAGCTTTAATTTATTTTTCAAATTGTCCGCCATTTTCATTTGTTGTAAAAATAGAGATTTTGGAGGGAAAAGCAAAGAAATTTTACACTAATTTGTATGGAATTCTGTGGGGAAAAGTCTGTCCGTTTCTTAGGTGGCTTGAAATCTAAAAGAGCAATCATGTTTTACGTAGCTCTAGTATTTTTATAATGACTAGGTATCTCAAAGATCTGACTTTCTTTTTTTATTACTCGACTGTTATGCGGCTTGTACACGAGGGCAGGACAGTGAGGGTAGCGCTAATAGGTAAGCAGCAAACATCAAGCTTCCTAATATAGCATGCTGTTTGCGGGAAGCAGTAAACAGCGTGCTATATCAGGCATTTTGGTGCTGCCCTCGTGTACAAGCCGCATAAGATAGAAAGTCATAAAATGTAGTACAAATTCAACTTGTACTCTTAATACGAGTATGAAAAGTTGAGTCAACAAAGGAGAATAAAGTTTCAAACTGAAAATACAACTGTGAACACAGGAAAGGATAAAGGGTATCTCTGTAAACTTGACATGGTATTCAAATCGACCCGTGAACTTTGTGATAACATCCTGATTCACCGGAAATAATAAAAATATTCCGTTTTATCTCAACTAACTACGGCCAAGTTCGCATTTCTGTGGAACAATGTTACGCCCGCACTGAAGTATTATCTTTTTAATACCTATTAAATCTATTGTACTGATGTTATACAAATAACATATTCGTATACATAAAGTACCTAAATACTACTAATAAATAGGAGATTGAAAGGTTGACGTAGTATGGGCATTGGACGGACATGTCTGGTGTTGAGAGATGTTACATGACGAATAGATAATGAATATGAATGGTTTCACTAGTAGGTGTGGGCCTAATTCTACTGCTCCACCTGCATCTTAACGCATTAAAAAGTGACATATTTGACATTAGTTCCATACATTTTCTGTCAAATATGTCACTTTTAAACGCGTTAAGACGCAGGTGGAGCAGTAGCATAAGGAAAGATATAAGTAAGAATCTAAGAATATGCGTGTGAAAGAAAGTGAGTTCTGAGATAACGAGTGATAGAGAGAAACATAAATATATGTTGTGCAGACCCGACTTAGTAAGGTGAGAAGATGATGATGATGAGTAATAAATAAATAAATAATCCTAGACTTTTCACACAGCATTATCTAGCCCTAAAGTAAGCAGAGCTTGTGTTATGGGTACTTATATACTTTTTGTTTGTAAATACATACAGATCATACATAGAAACACTCTGAACCGAGACAAATATCTGTAGATCATACAAACATCTGTCCCGCGGCGGGGATCGAACCCGCAAGCTTTTGCGTCGCAGGCGGGCCTTCGCCCGCTGCGCCACAGAGGTCGTATTATTGAAGAGGGGTTTGAGATTATGGTGAGAGATCGCCATACGATAAACCAGTAGAAGTTATGGGGGACAATAAAACAAAAACAGAGTGTGAATAAAAACTTACCACAGTAAGGTTCTCTGTCTGTAGTAAGCAGGATGAATTGTCCCCTAGCTCTCTCAGAAAGCTTTTGGCCTATAGCACGAATGCCCATCTCAGCACACGAATGTTTATGTTCACAGGTGCCGTTAAGACTAGTGTTCACTCTGGAATAGGAATGCAACATTAGAAAATAGTAGCTGTCGGGCGGGAAAACTTCACTTTCCCGTAATAAAATATAGCCTATGTTCATCAGGGATAATGTAAGATTCTAATGGTGAAAGAATTTCAAATCGGTCCAGTAGTTTCGGAGCCTATTCAATTCAAACAAACAAATCTTTACTCTTTATAATATTCTATCTACTACGGGTCTACGTATAGTCTACGAAGGCTCTACGGCGTAGACCCCCAAAATAATTGAAGTGAAATTTTGTATTGAATTGCAAAACATGTTTGTTTAATTAGTTTTTATTAGCTCAATATTTTTCTCAGAAAAAATAAGGATAACAGCAAGTTTCAGACACAAAATAAAACTAAATGTTCTAAAAACTGTATGTTATAAAATAATAACTAGGTTAGTACGGCCAATGGATTTAGGCATACGTGAAGTTATCCGCTAAGATGCGCAGTAGACACTTTGTATGAAAAAGTATCTACTGCGCATAGATACGACTAACTTCACGAATACATACGTTGAGCGTACTGTAAAGTTGAAGAGAATGAGATACATACCCTCTGTACGATAAGTCCCATTTATGAGCACGAAATGAGCAGTTGTTGTTTATCAACGACTCTGTGAACAAAACATACGCCCGACCGTGACTGCAAACTGCTTGCTGGAGATCTAGACAAAAGCATTCATCCTTTAAATATTATGGAAAAACCAAATTATAAAGAGCTCTTACTAAAAGCAGGAACCTAGTACTAGCAGAAGGCACAGAAAAGAAAACTTACTTGTAGATGAGATCATTCGTGACCACATGGAACTGCTGTTGGTCATGCAACCTGGCTGCTTCAAACCACCATTAGGGTAGAAATCAGCGTGTCCTGTAAAAGTAAATTTAAATAAAACATGTTTCAAATACCTAATCAATGATATTAATCGTTACTCTACTCGTTTCAATATTAAGAACTACAAATAAAATGCAAATGTGTGTTTACCCATAGGGTCCGGCATGCCAAAGCCAATCTTCTTCAGCATACGTCCGTTAGTGTGGATGATGTCAACATAGTCAGCGTCTGAAGAGTCCAGCTTTTCAACATCGCTGGCGGTCGCGAAACAAGGCTGAGCTGGGTCTAAGCCTGTTTTAAGAAAATGATAAAGATTTTGAAAATTTTTGAAAATAAAAACAGGGAAAACTCCAAAATAGACTTAGCTCAAACTTCAGAAAGGAAGTTTAGTTTAGTTTATTTATTTGTAACGGATAAGTCACATGTCGTCTATCAAACCCTGCCCTTCACTGCGGTGTTCTCCGAAAGTGAGGATCATTAGGCCCGACATCACGTCCTACAGCATGTACAGTTCGCCCAACGGATCTAGGCATTCGTCGTTGTCTGCGCAAAACAAAATTTTGTATGAAAAAGCAGTCACTGCGCAGACAAACGACTAACTTCACGAATGCCTAGATCCGTTGGGTGAACTGTACCTACCTTCTTGATGGGCTCTGCTGACATTTTTTTAGTTGGTAAAAAATAATGTTCAATTTGTTGTTGAGCATTGTTCATCATTTAAGGATCTTCCTTACCAGTAATCCTGGATACTCCTCCAAGAAGATGCGAAGCGAACGAGGAGATGTGTGCACCGAGACTGTGCCCGACGAAATGGAAGTCCTTTGTCTTTGCTCCAGTTGCTTTGACCAACTGTTGGAAGAACCTAAACAAAAGCTTTATATAATTCCATTCAAATATTACAATTAATTATAATAAAAATAATAATTTGATTCATATTAATTAGTAATTCACTTCCCTTAGTTTCCTTTTATTCTACAAATGACTGTGGATGATAAAAAGCTACTTTGACATGTAGAGGACAAGGCTTATAAAAAAAAAATGATGTCCAATAAAAAAAAACTTAGGCCTTTAGGTACATCTTTATTAAATGATTTATACAGCGTCAGGAGGCAACCTATGTCTACACTTAACGGGACGCTGCAGTGCCTGGGACATTGTTTGAGATGGAATAGGCTTGCCCAGCACCTAAACCATCCTCTCAGCTTAATCAGCCTGGTCCACAGGACAACGTCAATACGTCGTCCAATAGCGAAACTGATATTCAAAATGCACGGTGAAAACTCTATAAAAGCTTTGAAGTTATAAAATGGATGAGCTAAACTTACTTGTGGATATCAGATCCGACTCGGCGAGTGTTGGCAACTGCACGCCAGTATTTCCATGTGTTGCCACCGCCGCTCCAGTCCACAGCTATCACATTCACGTCTCCCTGAAAGCAAAGAGGTTTTACTCCTGGATCTCCTGACCTCCATAGAAATGCTTCTACAAAAAAAACCGTTGAAAATAATGCCCAAGACTTTAGAGAAGATAGGAACATAACAACACAAACAGGATTACTATTTACGACTGTTTCCCCGAGACACGGTAGACATTCTTTCAGACCTATTACTTTCTAAGTAAGCAGGTAATTATCAACTCTTTTGCGACTTTAATTGCGGCTAATCCTAAGTAATACCTAGTCAAAAGTAAACAACGAATATGTTTATTCTTACCCATTCCAGAAAAGCTTTGGTCATATCGGTGACCCAAGAAGCGTTGCTGTGACTCATAAAACCGTGCACTATCATTACGGTCCTTCTTTCAGGCTTGAAGTCAACCCAGTCCAGACCAAACTGTTCTCCGGGGAAGACCTGAAAAAAAAAAAAAAAATTTTCAAATGTTCTATCCGTAACGGACTCCAAAATCTCTCTCTCCTGTGGAGTTTAAATTCAACTAAGTAGGTAGGTACTTAGTCGGAGTAGCGGATAATACCAGATTTTATTCTCAGAACTCATAACTATTACTTTAAGTTAAGTTCGTAAGTCAGGAACAAAGTGAATACCTACTGAATACTTACAACACTACGCTTATTCAGAAAGTTCGAATAATATTTAGCTGATTTACCATAGTTAATAATAACTCGAATTATGTTTTTTTTATATTTACCTGAACTCTCCTTGGGTTCTTCCGCGACGACATGTAAAAGTGTGTGTTGATGGATTCAGAATCGTCTGGCTTCATGTTAAAAAGCTTCATTATAGATCGAGAGACTGAACCCAGACCGAAACAATCTACCAATTCAGGAACTGGCAGCTTTTGTAGTTTTTCCTAAATAAAAAAAGAAAATGTTATACAGCGAGCAACAAACAAAAATGAACGAAATTTTTCTCTCTGGTTCGAAATTTGAAAAGGTTTCTAACTTCTTAGGGGTTGGAAAGATTATTGAAATTAAACCGTGTACAACGTACAACACGCTAGGCACCTCGCTGGTAGGCGCACGCAAGCCGCGTTGACACGATCAGAGTATACTCTGACAGAGTGAACTCTGATGCCTACGGAGGACGCTCTGATTGGCCCCCGACATCGACATCAGAGTAAGATCGGAGTGCACTCGGATTGGGGTTGCCACAATCCAAGTAAAGCACATTCCACGCAGGTGCAATGTTGGTTTCTGCGTGTTGTAAGAATGTTAGGTAGGGTAGGTAAATAGGTATATGTATATAAAACATGATGGCACAGACGATAAGGCAAACTAAAATATCTGATAATTAATGATCTTCAATTTAATGATCATTGTCTGGTGAGAATAATTTAAATTAAAGAACAATGGAAACAAATGACCCACTTTTGTTTCTCTCATCCCCACAAAAGAAGGTCAGAACTTCGATTTTTTAAATAAACGTTTGCAAAAGGAATATTTATTTGGTTAACTACTTTGATCGTATGAGCTGGTGAAATAATACACAGGTATTATTTTACACACAGCATTAAGTTTAGATAAAAAAAATATGGACTACTAGCTGCGCTCCGGCGGTGTGATCCGCGGTCCCTCGGGATTTTTTCATTTTTTCGGGATAAAAGGTATGTCCTTCCCTGGGATATAACCTTTAACTATGCCAAATTTCAGCTTAATCTGTCCAGCGGTTTGGGCGTGAAAGCGTAACAAACAGACAGACAGACAGACAGAGTTACTTTCACATTTATAATATTAGTATGGATGGATGAAATGGTCTCTTTTATTTAGGATCTAATAATTAGTACCTACGTGTTTTTGTAGGTATATAGGTAAAGCTAGATTGATACAGGGAAGTTAAGTAGGTACTTACAGGCTCGATATCAGCGGTATCCGAGTTTGCGGTGGAGCGAGGAGTTGAGGTGGTTTTGTCAGACATTTGCAGGAAGTCTTGAAGATCTTCAGGGCTTATATGGTTCTCAACTAAATAAAAAATGTGAAGACGAAGATTTAAGAGGATATAATTCCTAATTTCATAGTAAATTATATATTAACCTAATCGAACTGGTCGATCATTTGGTAATTACCTACCTACGTCTACATGAGAACATTTATAATCTTAAAATTACGTTTATAGGTAGGTAAGTTCTTACGATATTTCTACAAAATCAACCAAATGACATCGATAACTAGTTAAAGTAGGTAGGTACCTAAATACCGAATACCCAGGTATTCGAAGAATTAGATTAATAATAATTATCAGCATTAAACTTGACCCTTGACCTGGTTAATAGACCTAGGTAACTAGGTCATTACTTTATTGCTATCATCAGTAAATAAAACTGCATCATTTTTATTGCTAAAAAAAAAACTTAAAAACATCGAAATGAACCCACGAATTCGAACTCTGAACACGTGTAGCAGGCAACGTCCTTGGTCTAATTTTACCGGCTGTATCCACGGCAACGGTCAAACAATGCCTGACCTCGGCCAACTTGGTCTTCGAAGATAGCTGGCCAATGAGGACAGTATACCGTGGAAGCTCACTATAGATAGGTACCGCTTGAGCTCGATAGAGAATCAACATTTGACACACGAAGACGTGAACTATGAAATTTTCAGCATAGTGTGTGTATTATTATATATATATTTCAATGGCATGTTGTAGTAGGACCAACCGCTACAATAATGATTGAAAGAGATATTTTGTTCCTCCTTAGATTTTGTGATGCTTGCATTTTGTTCATAAAAGCTTTTTTACTCACGTTCATCCGGAGAAAGCCATCGTCTCGGTAGACCCCCATTTACACCGATCATCAGAAAAACACTGATTATGATCACAATATCCTTAAATAACTCCATTGTAAGCACTTGTTTTCCCCACAGTATAACTGCTATAGGAAACGCTCGCGTCCGTTCCTCGGTTACGTTTGATATCCTTTAGCAATTACAAATGCTTTTATAGTAAATCATAATTTTATTGGAGCACATAAAAGCCACCCAGGAACCGCAAGCGACGTCATGCTACGTCACGCTTCAGATTGGCGATATTCTTGCTGATCAGCAGAACACACTGTTTAGTTTATTGGCACGTCATCAAATTACCAACAAAAGTTGAATACCCTACCTACAAATTGTTATGCAATTAATTTAGGGTAGGTACAACACGCAGGAATCAACTTAGCACCTGTGTGGAAGGAAAATCCTTACAGCGAGGTGCCTTGTTAACTTCTGCGTGTTGTACAGTTCGCCCAACGGATATAGGCATTCGTGAAGTTAGCCGTTTGTCTGCGCAGTGAACGCTTTTTCATACAAAATTGTGTTCTGCGCAGACAAACGGCTAACTTCACGAATGCTTAGATCCGTTGGGCGAACTGTACCTACTTTACGTTTCAGCATCGTCGTCATTTTACGCCCGTGGGGTTCGGAGGTTTTAATACAGGCAGGGTTGGGCACGAGAGAAAACTTAATTTAATCACGAGACAAAGACCCTAAATTTTACCTTTTAGGGAATTCTTTCTTTTCTTTAAAATAAACCTAAGTAAAAAATATTCTAACGACAATATAAAAGGTAGCTTGCTGCAATTGCTTCTTCGATAGTTTTGCCTTAAGAGGCAAAGATACCCAGCTCTTTCTCCATACAAACGTATACAAACGTAGTCGACTGTTTCCTCCCTGGATACTGACACTAGAGCAAATATGTTTGTAAATACCTTTATCTATCATGACCATGGCCCATGTCTTGTTTTTTTTTAAATTCTAATAATCATAGAAACAGGAGTCTTAAAAAACTATGGTCATGTTAGTTAAATAAATAATGCTGGACTTTTCACACAGCATCATCTAGCCACAAAGTAAGCAGAGATTATGTTAAGGGTAGCTAGGCTAGATGACTGATATACTTACTACTTATAATTATTTTTTTCGTATACATTATACATAGAAACACCCGGACCCGAGACAAATACTTGTAGATCATATAAATATTTGTCCCGCGGCGGTGATCGAACCCGCAACCTTCTGCGTTGCAGCCGGGCTTTCGCCCCAGAAGGTTTTATGGTACAAAAATATTTGCATTACCCAGTGTCATTACCCAGGGAGGAAACAGTCGACTGCGTTTGTATGGATAGATCCTTATCTATCCAGCGTCCAGCGTTAAGAGGAAAGGATACCGACTCCTTAGTCGGTATCCTTTCCTCTTAACGCTGGACTTAAGTGTGACTTAGGTATTTCGTAGCATGTAGTCAGCAACGAAAGGAAGTTGAATAACAGTTTGATTTTATGTAGGTAATGAAACGCCATTTAATTTGGTTTTCGATTTCTAAGAAAAAATTACCTTTGCCTGGAAAATAATTACTAAGGCTGTCTTCAAATGTTTGTCAAATTTTTGGTCATGATTTTACGGATTTCAGAAATATTCTGATTTTTAAAACATCTTTCTGTTCTTTATCTCTCTGAAGTAGCTACTTCATACAGAGCTACGCAGAACCCATTTTTGATGACGCCTGAAATCGTGTTATGTCGCTTAACCAAACCTACGCAATCGTCTATTGCACGGTTGCACCTAACTTCAGAGAGTTAAAGATTTGTTGTGCTTATTATACCTACCTACTGTGGGTTTTTCCAAATCATCTATTCTAAGTAGGTAGATAAGTACCTACCTAACCGAAACAAAGAGTTTAGTCATAATGAAACCACGAGATAGGTAGGTAGATACCACAATTTAGGTAGGTATTTACATAATAAGAAAACCTGTGGTAAAGAGTAAGGTCAGTTGCGAAATACGTCACGTAAACTGACATATATTAGGTACCTACTAGAAGGTACCATGTTGGTACTGCCACCTATAACTGGTGATGCAATTTTTTTCTAATATTTCGTAAAAATACAATTCAAACTTTAGAGGATCACGACTGCAGCGGCTGATATTATTCTCTATTATCACATAAATAGGCATTCAAAATAATTTTAGGTATATAAAGGGAGTAGACAGAAGCATATTCAAATGTAGGTATCTACTACCTAATGTCTAATATGTAGCTTAGGTCTTCTGTACTTCTATAGCCATAGCCTATTCCTGATTAGTCAATTAGTAACTTGGGTAATAAGTACTTGGGTAATAGTACTTATGGTATGCACGGTGAACACCCTATGGTACTTATGGTTTGTTTGGTATCAATAACTATCTGTTGCATTAAAACAAATTGCAACCTATACCTACATGATAGACAACTGAAATTAGTTGCACAAAGTAAAAGTATTACAGAATGACCCAACTTAAAACAGAATGAGTGTAATATTTAAGTTTTTGAATCTTAATTACTATTAGATATTACAAGTAGGTATTAAACTTATACATTTTTCTTTCATTTTAATATTTTAAAACTAATTATCATTTTTAAATAGACAGCTGATTAAAGCTGGATATTAGTTAAAAGTACTGGTCTGCTTTATGCTGATCTTGAAGATTATAAAGAGCAAGAGGATATGTATGAGAATGCTGTTATTTCAATATTAGAGATTCTAATTCACCTCTTTCAATCATACTACAATGTCAATTTCTAGGTAAGATACTCAAAGCTTTGGTATAAATTACCATCCTGGTCACTAGTCCCGGGCTCGTCTCACTTTAATAGGTAAGTTTGTTTATGTCTATTAGGGCCAACAGCTGGTTCTCCCAGCATTTCTAGCCGTGAGATGATCCACTATATGAAGTAGTAGTCATTGCTATGGACTTGATAGGAATGAACAAATCATGTCTCTGAGCAAGTTTTCGGTTTTATTCTGTACCTAGGTGTAGGATCATCACAATATGGTCGTAATAATATCGTAAATCATAATGTAAATAAACAAAACTACATTACACCACGAGCTCGACGCTGATCTCTTTGATAAGGGTACTGCCACTGGACAGGTACTGCATAGTTGTGTGTATGTATAGGGCATCAAATATTCTTCCTTTATCGTATGTATGTATATGTAGGTACTCGTAATCACTAATCGCACGTATTGCACGCGTTTTAAAACGAGAGCTCATAACGGTGAAGGAAAACATCGTGAGGAAACCCGCAGCTTAGTCAGCTCCACACATAGGTATTGACGTTGTCTTAAGATAAGATAGTTTATTTATCCACATCATATACAACAGTTACAATAGGTACTTAAATCTACATAACTTTATGTAAACAGTAAAGTAAAGTAAGAGTTTATTTTATTATGTTATTTTTAAAGGAATGGTGTTATAAAAACGTATCCCCCGCGCTAGATTTAACTGTGTTACGGCAGGATACACTTCTACCTCATTAACATGATTTATTAAATACGAAAAAGAGTAAACAATGTGGTGACGGTTCGTCAAAATACTTAAATTATCTTTGTCAAAAGTGACAACTAGGTTAAACTATTAATAGCTAGTAAGTACATTCAAATATCAAAGAAACAACAACAGAGAAAATAGTAAGCAGGCAAAGTTATTGTATAAATATTTAGATGTATTTGTTAGGTATATGCAATGTTCTTTGATTTTGGATCAAAACAAATAAATAAAAAATATATATATATATATATATATATATATTAGAACATTGGGTATGTATAGGTATCTATATTATAAAAGATACGAACTATAGGTATAACATAATTATATATATTAATTCATAATAGTAACGGGTGTACAATATATTCCTGTGGGCAAGGCCGAGAGGATGATTAGTTAGGTGCTGGGCAAGCCTATTCCATCTCAAACAATGTCCCAGGCACTACAGCGTTCCGTTGTGTGTAGGCATAGGATCATAGGTTGCCTCCTGCCTGACGCTGCATAAATCATCTCTAATCGCTGTTTAAAAGGCTTAGAGATGTAAAGGCCTGATCTAGAGTTTATGTACTCTAATAAAATGAAAACAGAGACAGTCTACAAACCATTTTCATTGATTGTCACATTCAATTCATATTATTCACATTCGTGTTTATTTTTGCGCTAGGTCAAGTCAAAAATTCAAATTCCATTCCTCCTAGTCTAGTCTCGTAGTCTTCACTCACACTCACTGTCACTTCAGGCCCTGAAGTCCTGAGTCCTGACTATGGCAATGTCAAATTCTGTGAGTGAAATTGTGAAATTCAAAACAATCGATGAATGAACGAAGCAAGCAAGCGATGTAGCAAATACAAGTAGCAAGCAGCAAAGCAAGCAGCAAGCAACTTCAGTTCAGTCATTCATTAAATTCAAATCAGTTTCCGGGAGGTTTCAGTTTCCGGCCTATTTTATGATTTGCATGCATAGCCATTTTCACCATTTACATTACTAAAAACAACCGTATGTAAAATAGGATTTGAAATTTAGAAGACCAAAACGCTTCAAAATATTTATGGTAGAATTCATAATTTTACTATGGCATTAACATAGTGGTAGGAACTGTAGAAATTGCTGACATTTGATTGGCGGCCAGAAACCGTTCAAATGCAAACAGCCTTCAAGTTCAAATCAAACGTACCGTATCGTATGGCCGTTTGAAATCTCTTTTGTGGAGTTATAAATTTTGTCAACAATCGATTGTACTGTATATTTTATAATTGTTTCATTTTATTTGACTTTAGTTTATTATTTTTAAGATAGTTTAAAATGACGTCGATCAAGGAAGACGAAAAGAAAGAGATTCCGGAGATTATACACGATCCTCAAACAAACAACACCTATCAGAGGTTACGATTCTTTGGAAAGGTGAGTTACTGTGCTTTATTCTTGTATGTAAGATGCTCTATTGTTCAATAACTATTATAAAGAATGGTGTACCACATCATAGTATTACTACAAACACGAAACATGACCAAAAAGATTTTCTAAATCAAAACCGTTACAAGTTCGTTGCCCCTCATAATATTAATGTCTTCATTCGATTTCACGATAAATACTATAATATGCGAATTAACCAGAAAGAAAAACTACTTTCTGCAACTCTTAGTTTTGCAATAGGTGTATTCAAACCAACTTTGATGTGAGCAGGTGCAAACGCAAGTTGACCACCTGTTGCCAAATTCTCGTCAACATTCATCAAGCCTAAAAAGTTTTACGTGTTCTCGAACTTTATTTATAAAGGCATTTCGAAGCCTGCATTACGTTTACCATTCTTGCAACAGCTGTTGTTAATTTAGACGTCTTTCTGTGATTTTAGGGTGGATTTGCAAAATGCTACGAAATACAGGCCATAGCAAACAACCAGATTTACGCTGGCAAAATTGTATCCAAGAAACTTATGGTGAAGTCGAGTCAGAAGGAGAAGATGGCCCAAGAGATCTCCATTCACCGGTCACTGAACCACAACCATATAGTCAGCTTCCACAGCTTCTTCGAAGACTCAATGAATATCTACATCATACTTGAGCTGTGCAAACGACGGGTAAAAATCTATCCTTAATTAGTTCTACCATTATAAATGTGAAAGTGTGTTTCAAATAGTTTCAATCTCTCCATTTAGATGAATCTTGGAATAGGTGTAGATATTGACCTGGAATGCTGCTTGAAATGTTTAACCACAAGAGTGAACTACAGACGAACAGATTCTAGCGAAATAATTTATCATTAAACCATATTCGCACAAATAGGATGGAGCCTAGGTTTATCTGATCTGTAGGCTGTGCGTTTGAATTCCGAATCCTGGAGAATTTGTATGCACCTAAACACAAATATAGTGAAGACATCTTTATAATTATAAATATCACAGGAACATTGTATAGAAATCGCTAAACATCTGCTAAATGTAAGCATGTGTGTTCTGATTTGTTTTTTTTCCTAGTCTATGATGGAGCTGCACAAACGTAGGAAAGCCATCACAGAACCAGAGACAAGATTCTATATGCATCAGATACTACTTGGAGTGCAATACCTCCACAGCAAGCGCATTATCCATAGAGACTTGAAATTAGGAAACTTGTTCCTCGATGATGATCTCCATGTGAAGATCGGAGACTTTGGGCTGGCTGCGAGGATTGAATATGAAGGTTCAATGATTTTTTATTTTATTGATTCAGTTTGTATTTTTATGGATGGACTCTTATTTTAATGATTTTCATATACGAACATTTATTTAAAAGTGTAAACAGTAGTACCTAGGACCAGTTTGAGCATTTAAAACCAGTTTGAGCACTAAAAAAAGATTTTAAGATTTTATTAGTTAAAATATTTATGCATAAATCCTAGGTCTTCTCCAGTTCCTTCACATAATTATTTATTTATTTAATATACCGTACTTATAGGAGAGAGGAAGCAAACACTATGCGGCACACCAAACTACATCGCGCCAGAGATATTGACTAAGAAGGGACATTCTTTTGAAGTGGACATCTGGAGTCTGGGATGCATAATGTACACACTGCTTGTTGGCAAGCCACCGTTTGAGACTTCTACTCTTAAAGACACCTACAAGAGAATCAAGCAGTGTGAATACAGGTAACAAGAATAAATCAACTGTTTAACAAGTGGTAACTAAGGTGGACTCTCAAGGTGATTCCATAATACACGTAATTCTTTTGGATTATTACTGTAGATAATAGTTTTGGAATGTAGTAGCAGTATAGGTGGACCCGGTATAGGTGACGCTATTTTCTAGATTCAGAATATTTATTTAAATTTTTTGATCATGTGGAAGAACGTCTTCTACCTACCTCGGCGTGCTCAGATAAATACGCAAAAGGTGCGAGTTCATTTCTCGCGGTGGGACAGATGTTTGCATGATCCGCCGATTATCGGTTTTTGTGTTGTGGTACAATGATATACTATTGTTTCTGATTCGACACAGATTCTACTAGAAGTTTACTTTTTTAGTATACTTAGGCCTTTACATCTATATTAGATGATTTATACAGCGTCAGGAGGCAATCCATGCCTACGCTGTAGTGCCTGGGACATTGTTTTAGATGGAATAGGCTCGCCCAGCACCTAAACCATCCTCTCAGCTTAATCAGCCGCCCACAGGAAAGACGACGTCGATACGTTTGGAGCTGACTAAGCTGCGGGTTTCGTCACGATGTTTTCCTTCACCATTGAGTTTTAGTATAAGGTAGTCGGTAATAGTGAAGAAGTCCTAGTGTAGCTAACATTTCATTGTAGAGTTAGTATTAGTGTATTTCCTTACTTTTACTGGGTCAGTTAGCCTAGTATAGTCTGTATCATGTAATATTAATGTGTATTTTGTTATGAAATAGCGAGGGTGTAAGACTAGCGATGCGTGTTTGTTTGGGGGGCCCGTGGAATGCAATGGGAGGGCGATACGCGCGCGCTCTCGCTGACGATAACACCCTGAAACTGCAATACAGGTGGTTACCACTTACCACACCATCGACCGTCGTGAATGAACACGCTTTTCTATTCACTAAAATTGATTGAATAGAATAATTATATAGATAACTAGCTGCGCTCCCGCGGTGTGACCCGCGGTCCCTCGGGATTTTTTCATTTTTTCGGGATAAAAAGTAGCCTATGTCCTTCCCTGGGATACAACCTTTAACTATGCCAAATTTCAGCTTAATCTGTTCAGCGGTTTGGGCGTGAAAGCGTAACAGACAGACAGACAGAAAGACAGACAGAGTTACTTTCACATTTATAATATTAGTATGGATAGAATATAACTTGTCTGTACTTACACCTTAAAAAAACAACAAGCCCAAAATTTTAATTTAGTGTAACAATGCGACCTTATTATATACTAGCTTCTGCGCGCGGCTTCGCTCGCGTGGTACCAACATTTTGAATTGCCTATATTCTATTCCAGGTCACTATCTACATATATTCAAAGTTTCATCCAAATCGGTTCACTGGTTTAGGCGTGATTGAAACACAAACGTATAAACATCTAAACAAAGTCACAAACTTTCAGTTTTATTATATTAGTGAGATAAATGTATAAAAAAAACAGTGGCATTCCGGGAGTCCCGACAGAAGCGAAAACTTGAACAATTACATGTGTATTTTTTTAATCGTCTGGAAATATTTTATTGTGCAGGAAATACTTTAAAATGAAGTTTTTTTATAACAACAATTAGCTACAACGCTGAAGCAGTTTGCGAGTGACCGGGCGCGCGGCGGGAAACGCCGACAGACCCGAAGTTTGTCGATCTTTGCCGAATGGTGTCGCGAATTTAATATTTTTTTACCATCTCACAAATACCCAACGTGCCTAAAGAAGTTTTCACTTCAAAACGATCTTTTACTGGTTTTTAGAGCTTGTTTCGTTATCAAGAGCAAAGATTACTATGCTGTCTATTACTGCTATGTACTTAACTAAAAGAGACCTAAGTTATTCCGCAAGTTAAAACCGATGAAAAGTCAGATCTAGCTTACTTGGGACATTTTTCAGTGTGATAAAGCAATCCTCAAACTATTTTTTTCATAAAATAAATCTAACTTTTAGGCGCAGGCATGTCTCGAGTCCTCGGCCTTGATAATAATTGAATATTGAGTCAATCTATCGATTCTTTAACGCTGGAATACATAAAGCTTATCAACTATCTGTTGAATAAATTGACGTTTTTGCATACAATTCTGTAAGATAAGGACGACTTAAATAGTTGAGACGGTTAAAGGCAAGATAACTAAGGAGCCTTTCAGTATACGGGCGTAAAATTATTTAATTTAAACTAGAGACACGACTTTTTTAAATGAATATGAAGGCTCTTAAACCATACCAGTTCTGACGGTTTTTAAAAAGCCTACTAAATCAAAACCAACTACATAGGTCAATGTCGTATGCGTCATTATTTTAGTTTTTTAAATAAATAAATAATGCTAGACTTTTCACACAGCATCATCTAGCCCCAAAATAAGCAGGCCTTGTGTTATGGGTACTAGATGACTGATATACTACTTATATACTTTTTGTTCGTAAATACATACATATTATACATAGAAACACCCAGACCCGAGACAAATACTTGTAGATCATACAAACACTTGTCCCGCGGCGGGGATTGAACCCGCAACCTTCAGCGTCGCAGCCGGGCTTTCGCCCACTGCGCTACAGAGGTCGTCAAAATTTTTGCTTACTATCCAAAGACCAATACCTTTGGTAATAATGTTTACATTGAATGACTTTACACGTTCATTACGCAGCAAGCAAGGTCACGTTCATAAATACAGCACAACTTATTTAAAAAATTGAGCCATAACATTTTTTGTTCCTAATTCTTATCACTCAATAGGCCAGCCGCCCTTGATTGATGGTGAATACTGAATCTAATTTTATTGCGTAATGGAAGCGGATAAATAAACAGACAGACAACCGCAATGAAAGACTGTTTTTTTCTACGTTGATGCCGTTTAATTACAGTTCGCCCAACGGATCTAGGCATTCATGAAGTTAGCCGTTTGTCTGCGCAGTGAACGCTTTTTCGTACAAAATTGTGTTCTGCGCAGACAAACGCCTATCTTCACGAATGCCTAGATCCTTTGGGCGACTACCTACTTGAACAATAGGACTAATCTTCTGATTTTGTTCTTGAAAGAAACTAAACCTTGGCTATTTTTAAGGTTTTTTTTTTTCATCAGAGGATACCTACAGCGTCAGGAGGAAATAGTAATATACCTAAACTCGTTTCCACGGAGCTGTTTTTTTGTAAAACCTAACTAACATAGTATTTTCCCATTAACTTATGAAAAACGTGTAACTTTATGATGGTCGATGGCCTAGTTATGTGTTGGTGACGGTTTGGCCCACCTAGTGCCTAATGATGTCAAATCAAGCGCTTACACCGATGCTTCCGTGTACATAAACATACATTTTGATTTTTGACGTATCATCCTAATTTCACAGGTTTCATGTCTATTATGAGCTTTTGTTCAGCACGTTGAAAATGTGTCTATTTCTTTTTGTCTCGTCACTTTCTTTAGAACCAGTCTAGTCTCGGTTACAAACATCAACAAGATTTACCAAGAATTATTGAGGTAGCTCTTAGTAGTTTTCACTGGTATTATTTTTAAATAAAAAACGTCACAATTCTTTTCCCAACCACGTTCTGACCGTCACAGTTTATACGCATAATTTTGTTAGGTATACCTAACCTATATAAGATTATCCTGCGTCTGCGATGCCCCTAAGTAACTTCCTGTTCTTGCCTATTGCGTGATTGATGACGATATTGGCATCTTTTAAAACCGTCATAATGTGTACAGAAAAAACGAAAAAAATTTACTATTGCAAGTAGACTTCAATATTTTTTTGTAACTTGGTATTGAACTTAAATGTCATTATGTGTCCCTGTGTTCCTTGATATTACGATTTGGAATAAAAAGTCTGTAATGTGATATCTATGTGTGTACCTTAAGAAATAACTTGGGTTAGTTAGAGACTTGCTTACAATTCCAATTAGTTCGAAAGAAATGACACGACAAGAAGCTTTCAAACTCACTCACACAAATTAGATCCTATAAAGCCGGACGTTTTTAGGATCCCGTCAGCGCTCCGCAAGCCAGCCGCATCGATGATAGTCCTGCAGTTACAATCGAATCCGGCGCGAAGACCGTCGGTCGACAAACTGCTTCAACACGAGTTCTTCTCGGCGGGCATCATGCCGGCCGCGCTGCCGCTTTCCTGTCTCACTACAGCTCCTAGGACGGACCAACTTGAGGGGGTCTCGCTGCACCGTCGTCCGCTCAACGAGGTCAACTCCAACGGTAAGCCAGATGTTTTTTTTTATAATAGCAAATGTAATGAGAGTGAAGGAGGCGAAAGATGTGTGTCAGGATCGTAGCAAGAAGATCCGTGGTCTCTGCTTAGCCCTTCGGGAAAGAGGTGTGATTTTCTTGTTTATTTATAAATAAAGATGTTTCCTGAAATACAAGCGCGTGTCTGTACATTACGCAATTATATGCCGACAGGAAAACTGCAAAATTCCTTGGGGATACAGTCGTGAACCTGTCTGTGTTTGTGAGGAAAACTGCAAAATCCGAATTTGTATTCAACCTAACTATGCTGGAATGTTTTTCCTTCCAGGTACTAAGAACTAAGTTCTTCCCCTTTTCGAATTAAAATAATTCACATGCACTCCTAGCTTTGAGAAAAATCGTGGAAAGACGTGATTATTTATGATAAGTAGGTATGATGCACATGCAATAAAAAATAATCGAACGACACTATTTTGTTTGCGTGTCTACTTCTAGTGGAGAAATGAAACGTAGAAATGCATAGGGGCCTTGTATGCATTTCTCTAGTATTTTGTCAATAAACAAAAAAGTATCTACAACTACCCTCAGTTGTAAATACTTTTTTCGGGTACCTAGTTAGCTCAAAGTCATCCTTTCTTTTTTGCAATCACGATAGTGTGTTGTATTATTTGTCGAAACAACGAAAAAATATATAATTTGTAGTTATCTGAACTAAAACATAAGCATAATGCGTTTCATAGTGTTAGTCGGTAAAAAACCGGATAAGAAAAGTAAGTTTCTCAGTTTTTGGATTAAAATGTTAAAAAAATTAAAATGTAAAAGTTAAGTTATTTATATAATTAAAAAGTTAACGTATTGTACGTGCAGATAAGTATTAAATAAATAAATAAATAAATAATGCTGGACATTTTCACACAGCATCATCTAGCCCCAAACTAAGCAAAGCTTGTACTATGGGAACCAGATAACTGATATACTACTTATATACTTTTTGTTTGTAAATACATACATATTATACATAGAAACACCCAGACCCGAGACAAATATCTGTAGGTCATACAAACATTTGTCCCGCGGCGGGGATCGGAATATTGATCACAATATTCTCAGGATAATTATAAACGACTATTAATTTCGCAATGATATATACGGCCGAAATAGCTCAGTTGGGAGAGCGTTAGACTGAAGATCTAAAGGTCCCTGGTTCGATCCCTGGTTTCGGCATTCTCTTTTGTCAAATTACTATTTTACTTTTTGGCAAGTGGAATATACGCTTTTGTTCACTTTAAATTATTGTACCTATAGGTAATCATTTCTGATTTCTAGCGATCCAGGTATTCCGAGGTTTGTTTATTAAATGCGTTTGAAGTTCTAAGGACGTTTTACGCGGTCATTATGGATATGCAATGCAACCCTAGAAGTTAAAAATACGCATGAACACCATGCCATAAGTTTGGTCATAGATAAAAGTACCTACCTACCTACTATTCCATTATTGTGTCCTGACAAAATCTTAGGATGATGTTATGTACCTACTTATTTGAACATATCAGTTTATTGTAATGTAATGTGTTGTATTAATCATGAAATATTTTGTTTACAGATATGGTGATGTCTATCGATTCTCCGGTCAAACGGGAGGGTATCCCGGCCGAGCCGCGCTCTGTCGAGCCGACCTCTCATCGACAGAACCTCATCGCTTTGCGCGATCAGCTCACTTCGCTGCTCAACAGCAAGGTATTAACTTGCCTTAGAACAGTCAGCCGGCAAGGTGGTTGATAGCTTATCTACGACATAAGTAAGGCTCTGCCTTACTTGTGTTGTAGTCTGAAGCAAATTGTCAAATGTGCGCAAGTGCCAAATACGTTGATATTTGGACAACGTGTATTTGGGGATACAGTTTTACAATACGCACAACCGATCTTTGTCTGTCTGAAGATAGGTGCACGAAACGATTGCGCAGGTTTGCGCGAGTAGGCGAAATAGCACGATGCAACAAACTAAGCGAGGCAGCTATACAACGCTGACTTCGTCTTTTAGGCGCCATCAGAAATGGGTTCTGCGCAGCTACTTCAGATAGCTAAAGATTGGTTGTTCGTATTGTAATCATATTATGTTTTGTATATTGTATGTATTTATTTGTTTTCTCTGACAAAATTATAATGTTCCCAGCTGAAGTGCCGTCCGGAATGCCTGACCGACGAGCTGAGCGACCCAGCGGCCCAACCACTCGTGTGGGTCGGCAAATGGGTCGACTACTCCGACAAGTACGGCTTCGGCTACCAGCTCTGTGACGAGAGTGTCGGCGTTATGTTCAATGATACCACTAAACTCATCATGCTTGCTAATGGAGTGTAAGTATTGGTATACCAAGATGTGTCCTACTGGCCAAAGATCTCCCTGTATTTTATTTATTTATTTATATTATTTTATTGTATTATTTATATATTATACTGTATGTATGTTGATATACTTATGATGATTTTTTTGTCAACCTATTGTGTCCTAGTGCTGGTTAAAGTAAAGGCCTCCCACAACCACAAAGTTTTCCACTTGTCTTATAGATTGTTATCGACTTTCGGAGTGTTTCATAACAAGTTAGAGTCCACATAGTCTTGATTTTGGACTGTAATTTTGACATTATGTCTACTCGGACTTTTAATAATACACCCTAAGTCTGTCACTGTTAGGTAATCCACTATATTTCTCTACTCCTATGATGAAATGGCTCATGTGTTGGTTATAATAACACAAGCAACTGCCCGCGACCTAAAATCTTACCGACATATTCGTAATATGTTGCAGTACCGTCCACTATATCAACCGACAAGGCCAGGAGCAGTATATGAACATGCGCGAGTATCCTAAAGATTTGGACAAGAAGATGAAACTGCTCACATACTTCCGGCGATACATGACTGAGCATCTTATGAAAGCTGGTAAGTTTAACTATTTAAAAACGTAAACAGTATCACGATCACGACTGACAAGGCGCGGTAGATCTTTATTTATATGTATTTCAGATCCTTTGAACTTGGAACTTATTACACTGGAATTTATTAGAAATAATGTATCTCGATCCACCCGCGCCGAATTTGAATTGTATAGAAAAATGCGGCCGCGTTCGGCGCGGCAATATGCGAGGACCATATACCTATGATTTGTTAAAGACATCCTACGGCTCCAAACAGCAGAAGAGATTTTCAGTGACAATACAAATATGGAAATCCTTGCGAAATAACAGGAATCATGGTGTATATTTTTATGAATGTATTACAGGTGCATCAGTATCCGTGAGGGAGAGTGACGGTCTCTCCCGTCTACCGCATCTGCATCAATGGTTTAGAACCACTCTAGCTGTCATCATGTATCTGACTAACGGAACATTGCAGGTATTTACTTCCTGTTTTCCTGGTATTTTGAATAAACTATGTCTATAGATTGCAAAGCGTTTATAAGGATAAATAAATTATGTGTATCCAATCCATGTATGTGTTAATAATGAAATTGGTTGTTTTGTTTGAGTGCATTTTGTGATCTCTGTTAATAGCGTAAAAATTCTTTTTACGCTACTTTGGTTTTGACTTTGTTACTATGAAATATTTATAAAAACACTATAAAACAAAATCAGTGCAGCCAGGTGCCAGCAAATTCAACACTCGTTCTTACTTTCCAGATTAACTTCCAAGACCACACCAAGATAATCCTCTGTCCGCTCATGCAAGCCGTCACATACATCGATGTGGAGAAGAACTTCAGAACATTCCGGTTCAGTACTATCGAGGAGCACGGCTGTGATAAGAAACTGTTTACAAACCTCACCTACGCGCTTGATAAACTGAGCAGCGTGCTGACAAATAAGTTGTGCTAGCCACTGCCGGGTCAGTGACCACGGGCATTAGATTAATCGAACTTACCCGTCGTTTTGCAACATTGATAGTTGAAACGCGCTAAACTCGTATATTTAAATGAATTCGATTTTACCAAGAGATCTAGGGATCTCGAAGCCAAGGCTTGCAATGTAAAATGTCGTATGATTCGCTTTGTACGATTTTTGTTACGATAATGTTTTATTATAACAAAGTAAATCAATTTCACAACTGTATATTTTTCTACTGTTACTTTACGCCTAATTTTCCTCCGGTACTTAATTTCAACACTAAGATCTTTGTAGACTTGGTTTCAGAACCAGAAAAAAAAATCGCATTTGTTTTCTCATTTCTTTTGACTAAAACTACTTATGACTGACTTGAGCTTGTCTAGATTAACAAAAAACTAATTACTTCTGTTATCTAACAGTGAACGCAAACATGGAAGCATTTCTTCAAGGGAATTAAAAAAACATGCACTTGTATGTACAAAAACAAACAAATTCAAACATTGGGACCTTGAAACTGCTGTGCAATCATTTATATCAGACTGATGACGATTTTAGGAAATCCTATTTTCTAGTTTCCCTGTGAATTCTCAGTCATTCCTAACTTGTGGCTAAGTTGGTAAGCCCCTCCCACTACAGCTCAGTTTTGGGCCATTTTCTAACCACAACAAATGCACTTCCATGCTTTATTTGTTCACTGTTGGACAACAAAGTCTGTTTAGGTAATCAAGACTCACGCAAGTCGTCGTTATAAAATTTTTAATAAGTTAAGAGTTTAAGAGGTTGATTGTATTCTTGGTATAGTATAGTTAAGTTTTTAGCACCTCTTCCACTAGTTATCGGTAAATATCGATAAGAATGCGAATATCTCAAGAGATTCTACAGTGGAAAGGTCACTAGTTGATAAATTTGTTGACGCCGACGTAGCCAGTAGTAAGCAATGCACCATGACTGACGAGCTAGGGGGTGCAAGGATATTCGAAATTGAAATTAGTTTCCATAAAATTACACTAGTGTGCTTCATTATCATCTAGCTAGAAGTATGATTTCTGTTTCATATATTTTAAAACAGTTCATATTGGGATGTATAACTAATACATTTATATGATACAGTAACCCCAAGAATAATATTATGATCTTCAGTATTAAATTATTAATTGTTGATGATGTTGTGAAGCACTGCCAATTTCCAACTTTTCTTAGAGGGTTGTATTTTAAACATATTTGTAACTATTTGACAATAAAATTTAGAAAAATATTGTTTGATATTTTATTCTCACTATTTTCAAATCTTAACATAGGAAGGATAAATTAAATATAATAGGGGAAACATATTTTTCATACATAGAATAGGAAAGTTCAACTGTAGGTAGAGTATTAGCTTTGATTTTGAACCATGCCTATATTATAAATACCACAATTTAGAGACCTAGAAATAAAGATGTCCTTACATCTTTAGAACTTAAAATGCATAATGACTGCATTCATCAACTTTGGATTACAAAACCCATTTTGAAGTAAAACCAATCTCACAGAAAAACTTATAAAATTACAAAATCACTATTAGTCTTTAACACTACAGTTCAGTGTGTATCGCATGTTGGTGCGGTAATAGGTCACTAGGGTGGACAAAGAGTCCTTCTTTGGCTATCCATTCAGTGTAGGACGCGTATTGTGAGCTTACACCCACAATTTCACCCTGGCCGTTGATAGGTCGTCCAAATGTGCGGCCTGAGCCAGCCAGGTATCTGGAAAATGTTATAGTTTTTTAAGTATACAAGCTACAGGCCAGCTTTGTCTTTGAAATTTAGCATCAATATCTTTCTTTTTTCATTCACCTAGACATTTACAAGGAGGTGATTTTAATTCTTGGATGGATAACTTCAGTAGGTATCTGTTTCATCATAGAGTATGTTGTGACCACGGATTTTGGGTCTGTGGTTGTGACCAATCATGTTGTTGGTTTGAGAGTGAAGCCAGTAGAACTAATAATACTTACGCTCCTGTTTCAACATGTTGGAGCCTCACAGGAGAATCTCTCCTCCAGTAATCATTATTGCAGACGACAGTCCAGTTATCTCCGCTGTCACCTTCACCATCCTCATCGCCATAGCATGACACCTCCTGGTTGCCCGACAAGGGGGATGAGAAGTGGTGGGAATGGAGGTTCTTCTTTGTTGATATGTGGTGGAGACGGATATTAGTTCCACATTTGATTGGTTGTCTGAAATAGTGATAATAAAAGTTAGCATTTAGTAGCAAAATTAAAACTAAGTACCTAATCTATAATTTGAAACATTACATTATATTGCATGCTGTTTTGTCAGGAAATTTGAAGGACACTAGTGTCTAAAGAAATAATGCCTCACCCTCGCTTGCAAGATTCGCTTTGTGTAGCCCGTACGAGCCAATGGCTGTTGTGATCGTCAGAGAGGTCCACCGCAGTCACCGACTGCTGACCAGAGCCAGAGCCATACTTCACATCATGAGAGTGCAGTCGCAGGCGTAACTCCGTATTCATCAGCTTCAGAATAGTCCCGCATGTCACAAACTCTGCTCTAGAACCTGTGAAACGATAGTATGACCATTACCGTGTTGGATATTTATCATTTCATTCATAATAAGAACATTTACTAGTACAAATATCTCCCCTATCCACCCATAACAAAAGGCCACGTAATTGTTACAGAGCGGTACAAGAGAATACTGTGTGTGACATAAAATGTAGGAGGAGACTATCTTACCTTCTGTGGCTGGGAGACGAGTTACTAAAAAACATATTATTGATAGTAAACCAGAGAAATAGCTTAGATCTTCAGAAAACCGCATTTTTATTAATTCTGACTGATCACACTCGTATCGTGCACCGAAAAACAATCAATTAATTACCCTCCGCCCTCCTCTCCTTTCAGTCAACTCAGTCAACTGTCAACTGTCAAGTAAAGTCACCCCCCTTCCTCATTGTCATTTGTCAGTCAGTCAGTAAAGTGGATTTGCCGATTCGAGCCATTCGAGCGCTCTATGGGTTAAGCTGGTGTTTTTGTGCTTGCTTCGATGCACGTACTATGTTACAAATGTCATTGTCAGTCAGATAAATTTAAATGATTGAATGAAATGAATGGACAAAACAAAAATAAAATAATCAGCTGTGGTTTGTTGACGGAAATGTGCTGAAGATAAATTGTATTTTTGTAGTTTATCTAAGAAAATGGAAAATACAAACAGCACAACTGACCCAAAAACCCAAGGTTTGTCGACTACTAGTATAAATTCGTTTTTGGTAAACGGTTCCCACACGTTATGAGAGTCTTATTGCTAACAATATGTTTCAGCTTTCGATCCTGGCTGGAATGATCCACCAAAGTTTTCTTACAACACGCAACAAACAACGCCAAACAGGCCTAGAAACTTTTTAAACAAACGTGTTGCTTTCCCACTGTCGAATGCTCCACCAGGACAATCGCCAGCCCCTATGAGTTTTCCTCCAATGCCCACGGTCCCTCCCTTACCAACAATGCCTACTACATTACAACCTATGATACCTTCTGGTCCAATTATCAGTCAAGAAGAGGTTCTAGATAATCAAAACACACTAAAGGAAGTGAAAGAAATACTACTCCAATTTTTGGAGTCTAGCAGTGAGTTGGGTCCAAAATCTAATGATATCAAGAGAAGAATAGATGTGATGGAAGATATGTGGCTTAGTGGCAAACTGAATGCTAGGATACATCAGCAGATGAAGGAATTAGCATATGGTTAGTGAACTCAAATTCAATATCTGATCTTACTTTTTGTGTCCTGCAGAATATGGCTACTAACTTGTATATTTTTTGAATTTTTGCTTCAGCTATTCATGATGACCAACCAACAAAAGCTGATGAGATCCACAAAGCACTTATGGTGGACCATGTCAGTTCTGTGGGTGGCTGGATGCCAGGAGTGAAACAATTGATACATCATTGCATTGCTCGATCCGAACTCCTATCTATTGAGAAAGAAGAATCAAACCAAGATAAATAGATATTATGATCTTTGCAGTATGCATTTATACAACTTATTTTTTAATTAGTACTTAGCATAAGTAATGTGATGTTTATTTTTATGTTTTGTATCTAAATGTTTGTGTCTCCCTTGCTTTTCTGTAACACACAATATTTTGGAGTAATTTTGTTAGTCAAAGCTTATGTAAAAATAAAGATGCCAATAAACTGATCATTTATTTTATAAAAATAAGTAGAATATTATGTAATATAATATTATACAATAATACTCAGTGTTCAAAGTTAATATTAAATCATAACTAGTCTAGCTAAGCTGCTTAAGTGGATATAACTGAGCATTCTGGGAGATGACCCGTGCACCCACTGGCTTTTCCCACCAGTGGGTGTAGTGGTAATTCGGATCTGGCACTCGCCGGCCGCTACCGCGGCACGCTTCGCTCTGCTCGTGCGTGGTTGTTCACTATACACCTAAACACTCGTCGCTTCGCTCCTCGCAACCTATGCTATAGGTCTGTTAGTTGTAATTCCGGAATTACCCCTACACCCACCGGTGGGTAAAGCCAGTGGGTGAACGGGTCGCGAGCTAGCATTCTCTACTCAGGCACTTGAGTAGCTTAGGGAGAATAAGTTCAATTGTATATGTCATAGACAGCTAGATGAATTAGCCATTTCATGATATGCCTAGGCATATCATTCAATGACTCCATTTCACGATCTGCCTAACTTACACCGCGTTGTTGATCGATATGCCTAGGCATATCATGAAATGGCTAATTCATCGATCTGCCGCCGACATATACAAGGCTTTACATTGTCTACAAAAGATCCAGTGGGGCTATGATGAGCAACGTGAAATTGTCACGGCGTGAGATGTGAAAATTTGTCATGCCGGCATTTTTATCATTTTGCGCTAATATGGGCGCCATGACAGACACTATGTCACACTATTTTACAATTTGTATATAACGATATGAAATAACGGGCTGCGCATGACGAAAGACACAGTTATGACGATTTTTAACGAGAAAACGAGACAAGAGACTTCAGTCACGGTGCTCATCATAGGCCCACAGGATTATATAAGTTTAGTCAAATGTAACTTTCACTTGACCATCAATTAGTTACGCTAGTCTGGGTTATCTAAGACTTAGGTAATGCTTATATCCTACAAGTAGAATATGTTATTTCAGCACTGCTGAAAATTTATTATTCAAATACAATATGTAAATTTATCTCTGTATATTCCATTAATTAAACTCAGTACATAATTATAAATTATTTAATCTATCATTTACACAATATTAGATTAGATTCATGGTATATTAAAAAGTTTACATACACAGTTTCTACATTTAAAAACACCATCAGTTGAGTTCAATGACAAAGTTACATGATACTCACATAACATTCATTATTCCATCCACATCAACAAGTCAAGCAACTCCATCCAGTTCCAGAGCTTTGGAGATCACTATTCATTTTCCATCACTAGGAGTTCTGGGAATTCACATTCTATGTGGTTTGAAATAGGGTTCAAAACCGGCCGGTCGCTATATGCCGCGTTTGATTGGCTTGGGCGCTACGGTGATGCGCACTGGTTTGCAGAGCTCGATGAAGGCCGAGGGCTCGCGGCCTCCTTCGTCGACTGCCAAGCATACGGATATGTCGACGCCGCACGGCTCCGTCCAAACACCATGAGAAATGAGGACTTTCGTGAGCAGACGCAGGTTTTGGGTGCCGTCATCATCTGGAAAATAAGAATTTATGGAAACGAAATAAGTTTTTTTTTTCCTAAAATGTTTGTAAAAATTCGTGACAAATCGTGAAAATCACAGATAAAACCAAAACGTGAAATTAAGTGGAAATCTTTCTTAAACTTTCGCGATCACAATTCATCTTTAGAGATATATTTTGTAACAGGATTTTATCGCGTATTACCGCTCGCTTCGCTGTATTGCAACAACCGTGGTCGCCCGCGACCACGGTTGTTGCAATACAGCCGAAACGTCGGGAAATAATAAAGGTAATACGCGATAAAATCCTGTTACAAAATATATCTCTAAAGATGAAGTGGAAATCTATCTTCACTTATCCTTCGCACATAAAATAGTGACATGATAAGAAGGATTCGTTGTTATTCGTGATTTTCTTTGTCACGCCAAAAGTTTAGAACGACTTAACCAATTTTTTGGTAGTCTTCTATAAAATCATCAGCGTCTAATTGCATCAGTAGTAAACACTCACTGGTATTCAAATGGTCAAGCGGTCGCAGATGGTCACGTGGCAGCGCGACGGCGTGCGCCTGTCGGTCGGGGTACGCGACGCGCAGGCGCAGCGCACTCGGCGTGCGCACGCGCAGCACTTCCGCCTCGAGCGGCACACTCGCCATTAGGCCGGCGCAGAAACGGACCACTGTGTCGTTGTCCATAGCGGGCTCGATTATTGTCGCTGTACACATGCGTATCTGTGGAAATAAAATATTTTTAATACCGAAAATACACGCTTGCCAAACCCTGCTGCTGCAAACCTCCTGCATTCTCGCTTGCACACCAGTGACGGTGCTTATCATTTCGCATCTCGCGTCTAATCGCGGCTTAAGAATGGTTTATTTAGGTGCTGGGCAGCCTATTCAATCTCTAACAATGTCCACAGGTACTACAGCGTCCCGTAGGCCTAGGTTCCTTCCTGACGCTGTATAAATCCTAGTGTAAAGCTAAAGGTCAATGTGATCTGCCGTAAAGGTTGAATCAGACTGGTTTACTTCATATAATTTCCATCTTTCACAACTTACCCTAAGATTAGGTCTCGGTATGGCCGGCAGCGGCGCAGATTGTAGAAGGGGCATTAACGCCCGCGCCGACGCGCCGGGCTTGTTGTCCGCACTCATAGATAACTGACGGAATACTGCGATTGTGAACGGGTCTGGTTCCACTCCTGTAATACCAGTTTATTCATTTTTTTAACTAATCTGAAAGAGGATTAACCTAACAAAAAAAGGTAAAAGGATTTAAGCATTTAAAAGTAAACCAAGGCAGGAATTTTCATAATTTTAGTGAGTTCAAGACGGTATGCAATGTAAAATTTGCTATACAAGTTGCTAGTTATGTTAAGATTGTAGGTATTTCAGTTTCTGCTTTCTTTACTAGTATATCTCAATTATTCCTTACTTCACTATAAATAAAGGCGCTGAGGAAGAACTGTTTAATCCTTTATTGTATCTTAATGAAATAAACGAATCTTAGGGGCTGTCTCCACGAGCGAGAGAAATCTCACGCGGCGATAGCATAGCCGTGTGTAGACACGTTCTAAGAGAGTGTAGTAACCTCTAACCGTCACTCACCTGCGGAAGCCAGCAGTCTATCCAGCAGTTCAGCGTGATGTGTAAGCGCTGCGAGCGCTGAAAGCGCGACGGTGGCGCCCCCCACTCCCCCGGGCGGGTCCTGGCAAGCGCTGTAAAGTCTCGCAGCACACACCCTTAGAGCGAGCTGCCAGACGCAAGCGCTTTCTTGTTCTGTCACTCCGCTGAATTGGTGCTGTAGTCTGGAAATATAATAAGGACTGAAATAGATTAGAGTTGAAACTGAGTATTGGGAGTAATGAGACGGTGAGCTGGATGGCTATTAAATTAAGGTTGGAGATATTTATTTCTCAAAGAAATTTACATTTCACTTACAGATAAACTTATTCTAATATGCTAAATTCAATTTATTAGTGACTTCGTACAAGTTAGTGGCCAACTCTGGTGACGGAGTTTTTAGTCCACCTTTAGGCCTCCGTCATGGCTTAACGATTCTCGCCAAAATACAAAAAACACAAATCAGCACTATTAAGTGACTGAAAACAAGGCTATACCTTGGCACAATTTAAGTTCCTACTTAAATCAAATAATTTATTAATACATACATAAATAATTTACAATGGAACCCGCACTAGATCAAGCCTGTATCGCGGTAGTCAGAGTAAATAGGTTTTCGATGAATCGTTCTTTAGCTCTCTGAAGTAGCTGCGCCGAACCCATTTTTGATGACGCCTAAATCGTGCTATCTCGTTTACTCTTCCAAACCTGCGCAATCGTCTATTGCACCTAACTTCAGAGAGCTAAAGATCCGTTGTGCGTAGTATACCTGAGGCAGTATGTGTTGAGCGTCTGTAACGCGTGTGCGGGCGGCGCGGCCGGCGTCTCTAGCGCGGTGTGTAGCGCGAGCACGCAGCGCGCGAACAGAGCCGTGAACTGCGCCGCGCCCATCACTTGACCCTCCATCTCACACAGTCTGCGGAAATGTTTGGATTTATTGTCGAACCACACGCGTATGTTGCGTCAATAGCGAGCCACTCAAAACACGCCAGGAGGATTATTCGCGTTCGTTTTTTCGTTCGTTTGCTGAATATACGGATGCTTCTTACTACGAGCTACATTGAATTCAGTCGATATGATCAACGTTAAAACACGGTCCTAACCTAGGACCAAATATTCCAAACCGAAAATTTGGCACTTGAATTCAGAATTCGTATTAAGACACCTCCGAATATTCATCAAACGAACGAAATTATGAACGGGAATACGGCCCCAGGCCCATGATTCATAATACAGCGGAATGCATTCGGTTCGGAATCGACCGACAGCAACCAATCACAGTGCAGGAATTGATCCGAATTTGACGTTTCTTGCACTGTGATTGGTTGCTGTCAGTCGATTCCGAACCGAATGCATTCCACTGTATTATGAATCAAGGCCCAGGTTAGACGTCGCGTCATCGCAATATTCTCTGAAGTTGCGCATGCGAGAACGCTTTACGCCGCTCTCTTTAGGTACGCATGGTTTGAATTTGGTGTAGAACTTGTATGAAACGCAAGATAGGCGCGATACGTCATACGCTGCCTGTGGTTAGGGCTCGTTAAAAAGTAAAATATATACGTAACTTTCGCATTTATATTATAGAATAGGAAGTACAACGTTTTACTATAATCATGACATGACATAGACAAACGTAAAGTGTACTTATAGATTTTTTTTAATGGGAACATGCAAGTATGAAGAGTACCTCTAGAAATTACAAGTTATAGAGGAGAATGTTTTGAATTCAATCTATCAACTATTTTGGATTTATTTATACAGCGGACGTGAGCATGCTTTTATTCTACACACTTACTTGTTAAGTTGTTCCTCCGCTGATTGCAGCATCTTGAGTCGCACGCGCATAGACAATGTGTTGTTGTCTATATGTTGTAGAACGGTGTCGAAGAAACGATGCACCGCGCTGTCGTCGATAGCCGTGTCTTCTTTCTCGTTCTTGTATTTTGAATCACCTGTTGAAAGGGATGTTTTAGACGAAACACATTCTATTTTTGAAGTGAAAACTTCTTTAGGCGCGTTGGGTATTTTTTGAGATGAGAATAAATTCTTGGATTCGCCTCAAAAAGGTCACGTGCGAGTCACTTGACTGCTCACCGACCCGACACCACCAGTAGCGCCATCTAGTTCTGTACTCGGTAAACTTTTACAGCAATATTTTTTAAATTTCTAAAAGCTCATTTGATAACTAAACAGGTGAATAAAAATGCATTATTTTTTTTTGTTCAAGTTTACACTTCTCTCGGCACTCCCGGGAGTGACACGGTTTTTGGAGCTATTTTAATGAGAGTTTTACAATGTAACTTTTTAAACTATCATGGTTACCAACACTATTAACGGGATCATCATCATCATCAATCATGGTAAATATCCGTTAATAGTGTTAATAGTGGAGAGTTTTACAGTTTTTCTAGTAAATAAAAGAGTGATAAGTAAAAAATCAAATCTTTAATCTAAAGCCTCGTTACGTTGCCAAGTTTACAAATTATTGAAGCATTTTGGCAATTTAAAGGATGAGCATGCAAATTATGAGGGATTAATTTTTTGTCATAGACCAAAATCTTACACACAAAACAAGGTTTCAAAATATTACATATCCTTACTAATATGTTGTACTAGTAAGTTTGGATGTCTGTATGTTTTTCAATCATAATTTTCATCATTTCTAGTGAGCCGATTTGGATGAAAGTTGGAATGTGTAGATAGGTGGTCTCGAATAGTATGTAGGCTATTTAAAATGGCTTACCTATAGGTAAATGAGGCACTAGATGAGGCATCGTGTCCCGCAAATACGTGTAGTGTTTGACTGTGTGCTCCTCAAATAGAGGCAACATCGTCGTGCAATGTTGTGCCGCATTCAGTACCAAGATTAGAACGCACATGTCTGTCTGTATGCTCAGGAAATAATCTATAGAATCAGAAGGGCTTTATCCTCAATGCAAGTTAGATTTTTTTTAATCAATATTTCAACAATGTCTAATGGGTTAATTCTAGCCCTTATATTATAGGGCATAGGCCTCCCCTATTTTTTTATTCATACTTCAGCGGAACGCATCTGCGACGAAGCGAGTCTATGAGCCGACCCATCTCTATATATAAAAATGAATCCCTATATCCCTTGGTCACGCCATCACGCGTGAACGGCTGGACCGAATAATGCGCAGACGAAGTCGCGCGGGTCAGCTAGTTCATCATAAAAAAAACGTTTCGTGTAATTCGTGAAAAACTGTTGTTTCCTGCACTCCGATTTGTTGCGGTCGATTGAACAGCGAAACGATTTCGTTGCGGATACGATCTGCTGAAGTATAAATGAACAGAATAGGCATTTATTCCTTTCACATTATAAGTATATGTAAAGTTATAAAAAAATGAGTAAAGGATACAAGCTGGGTCTTCGACATCTGGTTCGGGCATATCGAAGAACGGGTGTACGGCGAGCAAGCGCGTCGTCAGTGGGAGTACCAAGGTAGCGTGTGAGCTGCCGAGACGTTGCACGCAACGGAACGTCGAACGTTTGTCCTGCAACACAAACATGTAACAAAACGTTCACCAACAAACAAGTATACCTTGGGACTATAAAACAGATATTACTGACGCACTCAGAGACATTAATGGCTACTTAAATCGTTGCTTAGTAGATTTTGTATGGAAGATCTTTTAGTAGTTAGGCACGTATTTTATAGATGCAAATATTTTTGACAAGTTTTCTTTAAAATATTAGTATTTTACCTAGCCTACTAATAAAGATAGATAATTAATAGTATAAATCTCAAAGCTGCTTATTATAAAAACGTAAAACCTTGGTTGAACCCCATGTTGATACATGTCAAAACAAAACTGTTACCACAAAAAAGCGTTATATGTGCGAGTATTTAAAGATCGTTTTTCTAGGGTCAGTTTTTTAGTTAGACTTGGTCTAAACTCGGCTCATTTTCTTGTAATAAGCCTCAAATTTTTTTGTTTGTGTTTCAATCACAGTGTTTTTGTTTTGCTGGTTTTGCTTTATTAAAATACAGTTCACCTGCGGATATCGTTTGAGATTCTCCAGAATCTTGTCGATGCACATTTCAAGGCAGGTCTTCGACGCCACAGTGCATGAGCCCAGCATTCTGTGTAGGCCTTCCCTTACGTCCATTGAGTAGTCCTGTAAGTATCCATATGTATGTGGTCATTACATTTTAATATAGTTAAGTATACTACATAATAATAATTTTATAGTGTTGAAGGGATAGTAGCCGGTATGTGTCTCCATCACACAAGATCAAAAGTGTCAAAAAGGCCTCTGTGTGTTGGCTTCGGCCCCATGCATGCCTATCAAAGGTCCGGGACTCTATAATTCCGTGATGTTAAACTTTCACAAACAAAATAATAATAATAAATTATTCCGAATTCGCTACAACTTCAGCTACAACATGTTATAAATTATTTTAAAGTATGTCTCGCAAATCGGCGTGCCTCATGACATAGGCCTCCTTCAGCTCTCTCCACTGAGCTCTATCTTCTGCAACTCTGGTCCAATACGGTCCCAAGGTTATCTTTCTAATTATAGAATTTCGTCTTTCCATCTTGTTTTTGGACGCGCCTGCTTTCTTGTGTCTTCTCTTGGGTACCTATACTACTACTTGGAAAAGTATACTATAGCAAGTTTTAATTCGTTCATTTTTAGATAAGGGAAGTGTTATAACTTAGTGTGTATCTGTGTATCTGCAACTGCCGTTTAGATGTTTTTTTTTATTCACTCTTGCTTACTGTTTCTGGGTAAAACAAAATGTATTTTTATTATGTAATTTGCATACTTACTTATTTCAAAATATCTTAACTCATCTTACCTCCAAAGCTGACAGGATAGTCTCAAGCTGATCTTCTCTCAGTATAATATGATGTGATATCTTGGTCAAGCTGTCGATAGCCCTCAAGCGCACGTCTTCTATCTCATCGTTGAACATATCGACGAGAAAGTCTAGTGATGTAGTGGCGAAGTTTGGATTCTCCATTGAGAGTTGGCAAACAGCGTCGACGGCCGCCGTGCGTACCTCTGCAGAAACATGTATAGCATTTAGTAGATGTACAGTTTGTAGGTAAATTATAGACACCAATCACAGTGCAGAACGTCAGATTTGTATGAATTCCACGGAACATGTTCCAGAGTCTTTGTCAGCACTATACAGTGTATAACATTTAGATCGGTCAGTATGGGAAAGTCTGAAATCTGAAACTATGAGACATACGAAGATCTGTTCTTAGGAACCTTGTCATCGATTTTAGTGACAAGAAAAACTGCATTCATTTAAAAAAAAAAATTGTACTCGGTAATCGAACCAGTGGGTCTAAGATGAGCACCGTTACTGAAGTCTCTCGTCTCGTTTTCTCGTTAAAAATCGTCATAACTGTGTCTGTCGTCATGCGCAGCCCGTTATTTCATATCGTTATGTCAAATTGTGAGATAGTGTGACATAGTCTCTGTCATAGCGCTCATATTAGCTCATAAAAACAATATTAATAATTAACAGAGTCATCGACCGGCGCTACGATGACGCATACGCAAAGCATTTTTGGAACAAAGTTTCTTTTTCGGACGGTATCGAGGATGGAGGCTAGAAAAAAAGCGATCGATTTTACCGTCACGACATATCGCTGTCTCTGGGGTATAAAATGATAACTGCAAAAACACAACTTTACCTACAGGAAAAAAAACATGTTTTCGTTGATAACTTCACAAATTGTGCAAAATGATGCGCATAGTAGTGCGCAAAAAAAGATGCGCAGAGTGCGAAAAGTGGTGTACAAAGTGCGCAAAATGTCAAAAATGTCACATGTACAAAGTTCGTTCCAACCAAGTGTTCCACGACACACATTTTTTTTATTTAATATTTGATATCCAATACATACCGCACAGCTCGTCCTCCAGTCCGTGCACAAAGGCTCCGGCGGCGCCGCCCGGCAGCAGCTGCACGCTGTGCTGCTCCACCAGCTGTCCGGGCGCGTCGTCCGCCCAGCGGCGGCCGCTCGCCCACGCGCCGCTGCGAACCAGTTCCGCGCCGCGCTCGTGCGCTGTACGCTTTTTCTGTAACAATATAATTCATTAGAGATTAGAGCCGTGTTAGTCGAATGGGGTTGTACCTCGACTTTCAATCCGAAGGTTGTGGGTTCGAATCCCGGCCGTGATTGATTTTGCGTTTCGTAAAATTTATATGTGCTTTAACACGTGCTATAAACGGTGAAGGAAACATCGTGAGGAAACCAGTTAGTGTTCTTATAGGCGGCGATGGGCTTGCAACCTGTCACGTATGGAATACTAACTTCTGCAAAATGTGGGCATGTATCTAATATGTGTTTGGATATGCCTCTGACTACACCCCCCTTAGACATCTTCAAAGGATCTGGAAAAAGTAAGATCTGAGAGAATGTCTACCGCACCTTGGGGATACAGTCGTGAACCTGTTTACGTTTACATAATTCATTACAGTAGCTATAGGAATCGTGGAAGCAGGAGCTCAACGCCTCAAAATGGTAAAGACCATTGACTTTGGGCAGGGAGGTGGATGAGAGCAGGGGATTTCTGGCGCTTGGGAGGCCGCTACCGCGGCACGCTTCGCTCGCCTCGCGCTTTAGTGGTCACTATCCTAACATAACCTAACCAACAGAAAGGTTAAATTTTTTTTCTCGAAAACTATGCATTATGTTGCTAATCGCAATTGGTATGTATGTACCTAATTTATATTATGCAAACTGCTTAAGCTTTTTCTCACTTAAATGGTTGCCTGGAAAAGATCGCTTTCAGCTATAAGGCCAGTTGTCTACCTATAAGTTAAGTGTCTTTTTATTTTCTTGTATGTCTTTAACATGTGGTATGCAATAAAGAATTATCTATCATCATGTGATAGAAATGGTAGATAAATAATCGGGAAGCAAACCCTTACCTGATTTATTCATTTTTAACCCTCAATTCCTGCTTCCACAATTCTAGACCCAAGCCATTTATTTAATTACTTCATTTGTTAACCCATACAAACTGTGTACCTTAGCTATAATCTTAGCACAAAAATCTCGGCTGAACAGCATGGACTAGATCATTGGCAAACACCAATCTCAGCATTTTAATTACCTTCATATTGCTCATCAGCTGTTTGTCTAGCGTCTGCAGAAGGAACCGGTCGGAGACAGCTCGCGTCTCGCCAAGCAAAGTACAAGCGAGGGCCCGGACTTGCATGCAGAGGTCATTGACCGCGGCGCAAAGACGGATGAACGCGTCGTCTACTAAACGGATCGTTGTCTCGCCGTCTTGTAAGGTTACTAAACTGGAATAAGATAAATTTAAATAAGATAAATTTATTGTGCCAAAGACAGGTATAGCGGTACAAAAGATTCGCTTAAACTAGATTACAATGATTCATGATAGGTCTGTACCCAGGTTAAACCTCTGTTCCCCACACTAGGACTGAAAAGCCTGTATAGTAGGAAGATAGACATACTTGAATTCTATGCCCCCAATAAGTTTTTGTGAGGAAACGAAACAGAGTCACAACTGTATTCACATCTTCACAAGGCATTGTAGATGTTCCCTCAGATCAAGTCACTTGAAGAACTTTTAAATATGTCTAAAGGGGAAGTCAAAGGCACTTCTAAGGCATCCTTAATATTAAAGACACTATACTGAGAGATGTTAGAAGTCTTGTCTTGAAACTGGCCCTGGAAATGTGTAAATTACTTTTAAAATCACACAATTTAAACTCATTGTTGTTTTTTTTTTAATCACGGGACGAGATCGCGTAAAGGTAATATTCGAAACATCGAGTTAAGGTAATAGTTCAAAATTTGAACTTACCTCGACTTACGTTACTTACCTTACGTTTCGATCGGGATTGAATATTATCGAAAACCTTTACGCGAACTCATCCCGTCATTAAAACAACAATGTGTAAATTGTCTCCAGACACTATTCTACATCTAGAATTTATAAACAAAAAGTTAGAGAATATTTAGGTACGCACTTTTCAGGATATTTGTTCCCCAACACCCAAACAAGTTTGAGTGCCACCTCCCTCACAATTTCATAGTCGTCGGAGAGTGCAACACACACTTGGTCATACAGATTGGCACCCAGTGTTTGTCCCCTTTCATGAAGAGTGAGTAGTGCTTGGAATGCCTCACAGCGAACTCTGGCATCCTACAAAATGAAAAAAAGATAATATGTAGTAACGAAAATAGCAAAGAATAGCATCCAGGAAATACCTAAGTAGAAGAAGAACACTTTAAAACAAAGTGATGTAATCAATTCCTCATAACTAAGAAGGCCTTGAGTAAGGTTTTTAAAATTAGAACATTTTGAAAAATTGCACCTATGAGCAATTGAAAACATCTTAAAGTTCCATGGCTATGCACTAACTGATACTTTTAGTTTGAATATACTATTCTATACCAGACCTCAGCATTAGAATAATCTGCAAGTAGTTTCACAATAGCCTCTGCCTCAGCTACCATTTCCAGGGTCCTGTCTGCATCAGGGTATATAGGATACAGCTGGCTGATCAACTGCAGGCACCGACACTTGACCTGGTGGCTCGTGTCTTTGAGGTTATCCTTCGCGACTCCCACCAGTCTCATCATGAGAATTTTGTCATCATTCAATTTGTTGCCAAGTTTTATGAGAGTGGCAATTCCTTGAGCTATAACCTGGAATTTTAAATGAATTTCTGTACTTGCCTCTTCAAATACAAGGTATTTATTCAATTGGTACTTGGGGATGACTACCCCTTACACCGGTATTCACAAACATTACTATGACGTTACACATTGCGCGCAGACGCACAGTATCCCAAAAACCTACTCATTTTGGGACCCTGTGCGCTCTGTGAAAAGTGATAGTAATGTTTGTGAATACTGGTGTTAGAGTCTAACGGGTAGTCATACCTGAGTATTAATTGAGATAGACAATTTCAAAGAATCTGGTATCTCATAAAGTTGTCATAGCAGTGGCGTAGCTAGGTAGCCTAGGGCCCTGGTGCAAAATAAACTGAGGCCCTAACTGAATAGTTTAGGTTTTTTCAAGTCAAAATATACAGGTTGTGGCAAAATGTTAATGTATTTAGAATTTTTGTAAAAATTTACGATTTGCTTTGTCATTTTCTGAGCTGACTGTAGTTACTTACAAAAATATCAAAATGCACTTGTTTTATTTTCAAAATAATCATACCTATAGTTTCCTAAGAACAAAACCTTCGGGACTCTGGGGTTATGACTCAGAGGGCCCCTTGAGCTTAAGGGCCCCAGTGCACTGCACCACCTAGCCCTAAGGTAGCTACGCCACTCTGTCATAGATAACCATATTGTTTGAAACTATTCTGACAACAGTATTAATATGTAACTTCTGCATACCTTATGAGAAGTCTCGTTCTTTATCAAATGTATAGTTTCATCTATCAAGTTATTCAGATTAGCTCCCGGACATTCTAAGCCAATATCGCAGAAAAGCCACAGTATCTTCACTCTCACTACGGACTCCTGTTCCGACTGGAAGTGTTCCGAAAGTTTTTTTATAGCCTCCTCGACGTCTGACTCCTGGAACTGGAGGCAATCGGAGATCCGCAATAGCAGTTGTAAGGCTTCATCACTCGACTTACATTTCTCCAACAAACCGACAAATGCAGCCGCAGAGGTGCCGATAAGAGGCTTTTTGGCTAAATGTAACTTTTTTGAAGGCGGAATATCCTGTAATGTATGCACTTGAGTAAGAAATTTGTATTTATATTTGCAATATAGCATCAAGGTTATAAAAACTTGCCTGGAATGATTTGTTGTATTCAGCCAAAGCCCTCTTCTTTAACACAGCTGCCATTGTGCTTCAATGTTGCTTTGAGCTTGAGCTTTGAGCTGAACAAAGAAAAAAGTAGCTAATAGGAGCTGAAAGAAGACAAGACTGCTTCTTCAAGAGAACAAACAAACAAATCAAAACAAAACATGCACACACCACAGAACACTGGCACACACACACAACAGCACATATATATTATTATTCTCTTTGCACAACAGCAAGCCACGGCTTCAATATAGAGAGAGCTATATAGATAGACATGCTATAGAAGCATAGAAGAGATTTTCTTTTTTTTTTCACCACGGAACGTATGCGTGACACTTCGGGAGTAAAATAGTAATATAATAATTTAATATTAAAGTATGATCGAGATTATCAAAGTCGATTTTTATTTTATTACGATCAATAAAATTTATCTCAATCGATTATAAGTTCATTCATAGATCTGATCTGGAATAATAATCATCAACTAACAACAGCTAGTGCTTGAGACTGTCACTGTCACTGCCAGTTGAAAATTACTTTTACCGTCAATCAAAACTTGATTGATTGATTGTATGGTGGTTGGCTGGTTGGTTGGTTGTGTATTGGATTTTGTTCACAGGCTCTTTCCAATTTCTTCCACTTTCGATTTCTATTTCGTATCGTTTCAAAAAGAAACATTATTTTCATGAATTTTTCCGAAGTGCTAGGTAATTTAAAACTATTGTTTTATTAGACTCGCGAACTTTACCCTTCTGTTTATCGTGAATGCCCAATACTAACCTATGGTTTTACTAACACAGACCAATTATTTGTTTGTTCCTAATTCGTGCGCAATAATTTACATAATTCCTGCTCTTCAATTTGAAGGTGAACCAGTCTATTTGTTGTCTAATTCATGAATAGGTAGGTACCTAATGTTTTTGTGTTTCATTTTGTTGTCACTAAGAAGAGTGTAATGTTATAAATTGAGTAGTCAGTTTCATCAAATAGCATTCCCCTGCTATTTATTTCTCCAAGAAAATAATAGTCGCAAGGAACATAAATTAATAAAAGCAAGACTTTTAAAACAAGTAAATCTTGTTGCAGAAATCGAAGGAACAATGGGAAACTAAGTGATGTCATGTGATTGCAAAAAGTGTGATATGTCTGAACAGCAGCTGTTGGAGCAGGGTTGCCTGAACGATGGCGCCATATCGGTGCCGACGACTGGCTTGCGGATCCATTGGAAGGAGTTTGTGTGTGGGGGAGGCTCGGCTTTCTGCAATATACTGATCAGCTATCCACTGAACAAGCTTATATTTAGACAGGTAAAACACATCATTTTAATATACATCTAGATGACAATTTTCTAAAGATCTCTTATTCTACATCAAGTAAAACTGGAAAACTGTGTAGAAATGTTTTTCAAAGTATTTTGTAAAAAAAAAAAAGTGGGTGCATTGGGTAATCTTTTATCAAAATATTGAGACAGGAATTTAGTATTGAGTTTACCAAGGTGGGCTCTGGTTTAACCGATGGTCAATGATGTCCGTCGAACTTTAGTCATTGTCACATTTTGTTAAATACTTGTAATTTTAATAATGTCACATACTTATAATAAGTAGTAAAGTAAGTACTGACTGATAGTTTAAGGCTTAAACTATACATTTTACTTAGGTAAACCTAGGCAAATGTAACTTTTAGTTCCTAGTTTTTCTTTGCCATAACTTTCTATGAAGGTAGGTATCTGACCTTCCTTCATACATTGTACGATGCAAATTGTTGATACCTATCTAATGAATAATATCATCTTTGTGCAACACAGTAAAGCAATCAATTTTTCTTACTTCATATCTTCTATACATATAAAAATGAATCCCTATATCCCTTGGTCACCGCATCACGCGTGAACGGCTGGACCGATTTCATTAATTTTTTTTTGTTGTGTTTGTTATTGTCAGGAGAAGGTTCTTATGACAGAAAAAAATCTATATATTAATCATGGAGGGTGTGAAATAAGGGTTGAAAGTTTGTATGGGGAGTTGAAAGTTCCAGTTAAAGGCAACAGATGGCGCTAAAAGTTTCAGAAGTATCTTGCAGATTTCAGTTCTATTTAGATGTTTTCAAGTATGTTATTTTGCTGATGAAGTTGCGGGTACCAGCTAGTATCTTATAATCAAAGGGGTAAATCACTTGTGATTATCTTTTGTTTTTGAAGAGCCTCACATTGTTCAATATGCATCCCACTAAAGCTTGGCTATTTAGATTTAATTACATATTTGGTGTGAACAAGATGGAAGGCCGAGCTCGCCTAAAACCATGCAGACTGGACCTTATTAGCACAGGAGATGGATGAATGGAGGGAGTGAGGAGAGGCCTTTGCCCAGCAGTGGGACATTGAGGGCTAATATATTCTAAGGTTGATCACCAATTCATCATTGAATCACCTAGTTTTGATTTATACAAATGTGAATTTCACTCCCATTAGGTGGATATAAGAATTTCAAGAACCAAACAAACAGAACTTCAGCCTGTTTATCTATTTAATCGAAATTATAATTATAGTAATTAGTCTTATCAACATGTAGTTGTTGCAGGTGGATATCACAGGTAGAAGTCTTAACCACAGTTTAAATAAAAAAATACTTCCACCTATAATAGCTATGGCTTACATATACATATATATATTATGCCTAAATAACTAATAATAATAATATTTTTTCTAGGTTTGTAGCTAGAAAATTACCTACTTGTATTACCTAATAATAATAATAATAAGAACTATGTATTCTAAAATAAGCATATATATTTTGTAATATATTACCAAGTAAGTTTTTTTTTTAATTACCAATCAATGATCTAGATTACTCAGGGATTACACTAGGAAAATATAAGATGGTAGTGATTGATAAATAAGCTAAAAGTAGTACCTAATGAATTATTTTTTTTCCAGATGATGCACGGAGTGGAAGCTACATTCGCGTTACATCAACTGCGGAAAGAAGGCTTGGGATTCCTTTACCGTGGTATGCTTCCTCCGTTAATGCAACGCACACTCTCAATGTCCCTTATGTTCGGCGTGTACGATGAATGCTTACGTAGACTTCTTGACAACAAAATAAACCCATACGTCTCTAAGAGTTGCGCCGGTTTAATCGCAGGATGTTTCGAAGCTACGTTAATGCCCTTTGAAAGAATACAAACTTTACTTATACACCCAAAGTTCCATAACCATTTTAAGAACACGGCAGATGCCGCGAGGCACATCGCCAAACACTACGGTATCAGGGAGTATTACCGAGGACTCACGCCAATATTACTCAGGAACGGACCATCGAATGCAATGTTTTTCATAATTCGAGACGAAGTCAAGCTACGGTTGCCGACGCAAGAAAAATTGCTGTACCAAAGCTTTCAAAACTTTTTATCTGGAGCTAGTATAGGTGCACTCCTTAGCACATTATTTTATCCATTGAATGTTATAAAGATCGCAATGCAGTGCGAGTTAGGTGGTCCGCACAGAACAATTGCTTATGAGTTCAGATATATTTTAAAAAAGAGGGGCTTAAAATTTGCTAACTTCTATCATGGAGCTGGGTTGAATATATCTCGTGCGTTTTTAAGTTGGGGAATTATAAACGCATCATATGAAGTGTGTAGGAAACTTTTGTATGCCTAGTCATGTAAATGTTTATAATTGCGCGTTGAATCATTATAGTAATTTATTTTATTTTTATTATTGTTGTACATGTTTTTATTGCAACAAGAATGTAAGTACTTAGCTAAAATTAAATTGCACCTATTGATACCTCCTTAGTTTTTAGTTTTGAAGGCAATTACATTGGAGGCCTAATTATTCTAACCCCTCATTCACATCAAGCTACAAAACATGTTATTCTACATGTAAGTATAGATTTTATTGTTCTTAGGTAAATTTTTGAGAAACTAGTTTATTCAAAAATCTTGCAGAAAATCGAATAATGGTGTTTTGAAGTTGCAAGGTATACATTTGTGGTGTGAATTTGGGTTAAATCATTGTAATTTGAACAATAATCTATAAGATTGTAGTTCAAATTGTAGACAGGTGCAATTTGAGTGACATAATTAAATGTTAGTGTTATAAAGCATTAACTGTTTGTTATGATTGCTTAACTTATTTTTAAGTAGGCAAATGTTTTATTATTTTAAAGCATTTACGCGTTTGTAATATGTACATATAATGGTCACACAAATTATATTTTTTATGATTGAAAATCATTCTTTCGTAATAAAATATTTATATAGAAAATAAGTACCTTAGGTTATTGCAAATCGACCACAAATTTTACTTGTAATATTTGATGTATTAACTTATGCCATTACTCTAATCAAGATGATTTATATTGTCAGGAAGCAACTTATGCCTTTACCCAACAGAATGTTGTAAGTAGGTTTGCCCAGCACATAAACCATCCTCTCGGCATAAACGGCCGTATCTACTGATGGCTTACTTTAAACGTGGAAAAAACACCTTTAAATAAAAATTTCTTGGAGATATGTAACTCATTCTATATATTTATTATTTGTATATAAGTAAAATGTATAGACAACTGCTTCAATTCCAAATATTATAATTAGAATGTACAAGTCCTCTCAGTGTTATTTAGTTGTATGTATTTATGAAATAGTTTATACCTGCGCAATATGTGAGAGATTAAACTAAGGGAATTGCGCCCATGTTTTTTATTGTTCCAGTCCATTGTCCACTAAAGTGCAGAACTAGTTGACATTCCTACAACCAAGTATTTTCATGAACAATAAATAAACAAAGAGATAAATTTAATCATTGTTGAAGAAACTGTTCTCTTACACTCTCACGACACAATAATCTTGTGATCCTAGAGGCTAAAACGCTCACTACCTTTCGAATTTGCCATGAAAGGGCTGATCCATTTACTGATAAAATAGTCGCTTAAACATCGTTTACCTCAGGTGCTTCAGTGGACTGTAGTCTTTTTGTCTGTAAAATGAAATCAATTTTCCGGCAATGCTCATATTAAGCGGATGTTGATGAAGCGTTGAGGGAATTGTGAATGAATTGTTGGACAATGGAATCAAGAAGTTTGAAAATATTATGAAATGTCTGTTTTTCTCAGATTCAGTGCAACTGTATTCCACTGTTTGCTACTCATCGGTAAAGTACCTACCTCATAACATCAATATTATAAAATTGGTAGGTAGGTAAATTTGAATGTGCGGAATTTAATTTCAATACAAATTTTACCTAGAAGGTCTAACAGATCGTTAAATATTAAATTGTTACCAACCGATAGCTGATTAGGTAATCCCATTCTGTATGTAGGTAGATAGGTCTGATGACCAAATTGGGGGTTCTAGATTTGTTGACCATTTCAGCCTCTACTTATATCTTGAATGTTTAATTACATTTTTTATTGTTAGAATTTTGACATTATCTAAATTGCGAACCAGTAACGCAAATTCTTCTTAACATCTCTTTAATTTGTCTATCAAACTCCAGACGCCGATCGACCAAAGTTCCGTCTAGATTATAAATATGAAAAGGCATTTAGCGCCTTCTACAAGCTCCACCAGGATTCGATCAACTGGGCCGAAGCCCGCATGCGATGTCAGGCGGAAGGCACAGAGCTGTTGGTGCCAGACACCCTCGACGAGGCAGACGCGGTGCCTATCCTGATGACGTCCATCCTGAACCGATTTGAGGGAATATTCGTGGGGATCCATGACTTGTACTCAGAGAGGTCTTTTGTCACTATAAAAGGTTCGTGGTTTTTACATTGGTTCCTAATACCTACTTAAAGATGATCGCTTTGCTCATTGCGGCAAAGTAACCTAGTGAGCGAAGTGAGCTGCTTTGTAAAATACACCCATACAACCATTTTCGGTCGCAAAATTTTAAAAACGTCGCAAATTTGCAATTTGTCGTAACAATAACGTAACTTGTGATTTTGGTTGCAGCGTGTATTAAAGGTGTTGACAATTTGTATCGAAAACATTACAGTAATAGTGTGTGTGCTTTGTGTCGATAATTTTCGTCATTTTGTTCTTCATTTTGTTCTTGACACATTGTGTGAACTTGAGTAAATTGTCAACACATTGACGACACTAGGTAACAGTAATTGTAGTAAAGATAACGACACTAATTGTTGGATTTGTCCAAACAGAAAACCAGTGGTTCTCAAGCTTTAGTGGTGCTCAGGGACTGGTTGTTTGTGCAGATGAATATAAATTACTAGCTGCGCTCCCGCGGTATGACCCGCGGTCCCTCGGCATTTTTTCGGGATAATAAATAATAAATAAATAATGCTGGACTTTTCACACAGCATCATCTAGCCCCAAAGTAAGCAGAGCTTGTGTTATGGGTACTAGATGACTGATAAACTAGATAAAAAGTAGATAAAAATAAAATAAAAAGTAGGATAAAAAGTAGCCTATGTCTTTCCCTGGGATACAACCTTTATCCATGCCAATTTTTTTCCTAATCTGTTCAGTGGATTGGGCGTGAAAAGGTAACAAACAGACAGATAGACAGACAAAGTTACTTTCACATTTACAATATTAGTATGGAGTATAGATTAGTATGGATTGTTTTATAACACACAAAAAAGGTTAAGTAGGTACCTACTCTTAAAATAAAAATGAAAATCCAAGTTTAATTTTTTTGAATTTTATATCACATTAAAAAATGGAGGACTTTTTCGAATGTAGGAATGTCTCCTAATTTTACTCTGCATTTCATTTTCTTCCAGTTTTTCTCTGGAATGCTGTGTTCATTGCATCATAGAGCTTGTATCTCGTTTTTTTCAATGAGCGAGGTCAAAATAGGTAGGTTACATCTACCCACCCTTCTTCCGCAGAAACCTCATTAAATGGCATGTTGAGAACCACTGTGAACATAAAATAAACAAAACTCCATTTTATAAAACAGTCGCCCTGTAACAGTTCTTGACACAATTTTGAAATTTTTCAACATATTAACGTAACTGTGGGTCAAGTTTTATCATCAAGTAAATACATATTTTTTCATTGAAATTTACATAACTATCCAATATAATTAGTTAAAAACAATACACTTTGCTTATTTTTATAGACAGTATAATATAAATCATTTATGTGGTTCGAAAATATTGTATTTTGACTTTTTTTTTATTGAAAATGATCACAATAACAGAAAACATTTGAACTATTTTATCAAATCCTACAGGCGCATCGGTAAATTTGGTTAAATTACACTAAACTGCACGATGAATTTCAATTCGCAGAGTATTTTAGGTCGACTAACAAGCAAATATTACAGAATAATGTAGGTACTCACATTTTTATGATGGCGGCGAAAAATAAAATTAATGTCACAACACACCTTTCAACTAAAAAAGTACACTTCAAAATTTCTGTTCATAAATCTGGGTAGATTATAAAGAGGAATGAATGAAATGAACCATTGAATGGTAAAGTGAACACAATAAGGTTGCCATGTTTCAACATGGAATCGAAACGATGCGACAAAAAATACTGTTACGATTGATCCCCACTTTTCGACATTTTAACGACACATGTTTCGTAATGACGACAGAGATTTACGTAAATTTATAACCAAAAATTATTGTTACGCGAAAATTGTTACGTCATGTTAACGTAACGGCGACAAAAATGGTTGTATGGGCATCAAAACCTAAGTACCTACTTACATACCTACTTTAGTCATTTTACTTGTATTTTTACTTCCATGTTTGCTTTCTATCGTTTGTCTAAAAGAGATCGCTTCAGCGAAAATGCCACCTGATTGACAGGTGGTGCCATGATGGTTTCAATCCTGAACTTACTCTGGGAGAACACTCAGCCCGTGCACAGCGCTGGGCGGTGCGTGGCGATGCGTCGCTCGGGACGTTTGTTCGTACAACCGTGCGACAAGCCGATGCCTTTCATGTGCAAGGTGAATGCTGACGACATCCAGTATAACGAGGAGTGCAACTCTTTTGACAGAAGTAAGTCTGTTACAGCTATTTTAGGCTTCATGGCACGGTATAGGTACTATGTACACAACATTTTCTCGTTCTACTCTCCTCTATCACAGTTCCACTTCCTTAATTAACCGACTTCAAAAAAAGGAGGAGGTTATATGTTCGGCTGTATGTATGTTTTTTTTTTTTTTTTTTTTACGTATGTTCACCGATATTTCCGTCAGTTGTGGACCGATTTCCAAAATTTTTTTTTTGTTTGAAAGGGTATACTCTTATAGTGGTCCCATATAAATTTTATTCCTGAGGGATTCATAGTTTTCCCGTAAAACTAAAACAATCACTGAACTTTAAGAAAATTGTGGCCCGATTTCCAAAATTTTTTTTTTGTTAGAAAGAGGTATACTCTCAAGGTGGCGCCATATATTTTTTTTTCCTGAGGGATTAATAGTTTTCCCGTAAAACTAAAACAATCACTGAACTTTAAGAAAATTGTGGACCGATTTCCAAAATTTTTTTGTTAGAAAGTGTAAAGGACACACTCTCAAGGTGGCGCCATATATTTTTTTTTCCTGAGGGATTGACAGTTTTCCCGTAACATTCAAAAAACCTCATTCTCACTACACAACACACCCTGACTCACAATCTGAGTCAAACATTAAATAGTTTGAAAGGGTATTACACCCGAGGTAGTCCAAAATATTTTCTTTTCCTTATGGATTGATAGTTTTCCCCCTTGCTGAACTCCGGTGTGTCCTTTAGTAGGTCTGCCCATGACTTCTCTTATCCTTTCCTACTTAAGCTACGATAAGCAAAGTCTTAATGTACTCGTAGCTTACTATATTATTTACACATACACTTTTATTTACACAGTATTTATTTACTTACACTAAAATGTGAAAAATAAAACATTTTTGAAAAAAAAAATTTACCGACTTCACAGAACACAAACAGAAGAACCTTCTACACACTAAAAAGAGAAAAATAAGAATATAATTTGAAGTCGGTGCCAAGTGAATACGATTAAGTACCTATCAAAAAAATAAATCGAGCGATAGCGTACCAGGATACAATTTTGCACCCAAGTTCTTTTGAATTTCTTAGATGTAAATGAATAGTTGGCACCGACTTCAAATTATATTCTTATTTTTCTCTTTTTAGTGTGTAGAAGGTTCTTCTGTTTGTGTTCTGTGAAGTCGGTTCAATTTTTTTTTCAAAAATGTTTTATTACAATACTTATTGTTGTTCCCTTAATGATGGAAGAAGACTTACCTACCTACAAGCCACCATTAGCCACATTAGCCACCTTACTTACCTATCAGTGCCTGGTGGATGTTCGTAAGTATGTAACTAAGTACAGTTCTTCCAACGGATCTAGGCATTCGTGAAGATAGCCGTTTGTCTGCGCAGAACACAATTTTGTATGAAAAAGTGGTTACTGCGCAGACAAACGGCTAACTTCACGAATGCCTAGATCCGTTGGAAGAACTGTAAGTTCGTTTCAAGTGGTAAAATGCAATGAACAGATTGAGATATGGAAAATGTTATGTATCTGTACGTAAAGCATTTTGTATAATTTTTGTTCTAGATTGGAAGCTGGGCATCAACGATACTTGCTACTTCATGCATGTGGAGCCCCAGACATGGCACCAAGCGTTCACCACCTGCCTCGCGGCCGGCGGACATCTGGCCGTCATCAACGAACCTCAAGAGGCAGACTACATCAAGAGCCTGTTCAAACAGGTGCAGTCAAGGCGGATCCCGGATAATGACTTCGCGTTCCTGGGGTTCAGTGACCTGTTCCAGCGTTTTCATTACAGAACTGTGCATGGTGAGTCGATCACTATCGATCCTTCTCAAAAATATGTCGCGCCACGAAAGAGTCCTACGGATTTTGAAGAACTAAAACTAATGCAAAAACTATTGCAATTTATTTTCATACGTAGGGCTCTTGTCGCAAGACTGACCGCAGATAAAACTATAATGTCGCTCCCAAAATCGTTGATTCGACGACAGAATCATAGGATGTGTGTGACCATTGTAGTAGTTATGATTCATATCACCAACATAATATTTTGATAATTGGCACGAGTTGAACAGTAAATCTAATATGGCTAACTGCCCATTTAGTGTTTTCAGTATCTCCACCATCAAACTTTTATAAGACAGTAAATCAACCTAAATATTTTTTTTTACAAATTCAGAAACTTATTATACCAACCTACTTGTCACTTAAAATTGTTGTCTTATAAATCTATGGCTAAACCAGTAAATATTTCCCAGGTGAACGCATCGAAGACATGCAATACAAAGACTGGGTGCAACAGAACTGTCCAAGGGGTGTCATGAGTAACATGACCGAAGAAGATTTTCGATGCGGAGGTATTCGGCGCACCGGCCTGCTAGCCACGTGGAGCTGCAATATACCTGCTATGTTCTTCTGCGAGAAGCCAGCTAACTACACAATTAATAAAAATATTCTACGACAAGGCAAGACCAATAGAACTAAACTAAGAAAACATCAATCGTCGACCACGGCATCTGATTTTGAAGTTGAGTATGTTTAGATTGAAAATCTTTGAAATCCGAAAATGCTTGATAAGTTCATCAAAATAGCGCGATAAAGTCAGAACGAACAATTTTTATTAGTAATTTGATAAAAATGACTGAATAGCTATTCGGATGATTAAGTTTCACCATCAAAGCGAATTCTTGACCTTTCTAGTTTTATTGGCAATGTAGGAAATAAACAATAAACTACGCTTTGCTTTTTTATATTTATTTAATTAATAAATAAGTAACCAACTTTTAAAATACTCATTACGTCGATAGACCATAAACATACATAGTGCTAAGTTACATTGTCAATGAAAAAAGTGGTTTCTTTTTTATTATTTTTGCGCAACAAAAATTTTGCCGCTGTAATACATTTATTCAACAGCTATTTTATTTTGCTGGTATATCTTTTTCGAAAGGGTCGTATTTGAGCGCGTCGACTGTGAGGGCCCAGAATTGGTCAGCTTGGCTTTCGTCTTGGCACTGCTTAGATGGTCTTGTCACTGTGCAGTCGCTGAAATCATAAAATGTTATTTTTTGCTATAACATTTTTTCATCGTGCTCGAATCAGGACACATAGTTAAAGCTTTACCCTGTGGTCTAATGTCAAATAATATGAATTAACCGCAACACTTAAAACCTTGCTAAATAAAATGCTCGTCTCCCGCGAAAATCTGAATGTGTTAATATATTTGCCCATACGTTTTGCAGACCTATGCCTATGGTATAATTATCATATCTTCCTCACCTGTAATACAGTCCACTTTCGTTAGCACAGGCTTCATCAACTGCGCAGTAGATAGTGGTCTGAGCACCACATTTGGGTGATTTCAAGAACCATCCCATTATGTTGTTGAATGCCCATGTGGCTCCGAACCAAACTGTTTTGTCGAAGTGCCGGCTGATGTCCGTACGAATGACGCCTGGGTGTAAACTATAGGTCGTTACACTTTCTGTATTTCGTTCCTGAAAAAATACAACGTAATAATACACTTACAGCCGGTTTCTCGAACGCTTTTCAAATTGACAAACCGATTAAACTTGGATTCCTTGGTCCTCATTGATCGAAAGACAGATTTGACCATTGATTAGTTAATTTTGAAGATGATTTGTGTTCAAGAAACCGGCCGTTATACCTAGGTAATATAATTGTGCCCGCAACACTCCAAACCTGAGAGCATAGCAGTTGTAAACTTGTAATCATCAATATAGGTAGGTATCGTAATTTCAATTTCTTAAGCTATATCAATGTTTGAAGATTGCATAAGTGGATGATTTCTTAATTACCTTAAGCTTTCTTGCAAGACCTTTTGAGAACAAGAGGTTAGCGGCTTTGCTTCTGCAATATGCTGCAAACGCGTCGTAAGGTGATTTCTCGAAATTTACGTCATCCAGAGGAAGATCAAAGCCTGAAAAAATGGGTAGAGCCATGCAATATTTTTTTTTCTGGCTAATAGGTTTAGTAAAACAATACACCTAACAAAATTAAGACTGCACTTAAACGAGGTCTTTACGGTTTCTGCGTCTCATGCAGCGTGCATGCAGCTATTGATTAGTGGTTTGGTGTCACTGCCAGATTGCATAAATCCGCCTCGGTAATACGATAAGTTTTTGCTTAATAAATTAGTCATGTATTGTATTAAGTACTTACGAGCATGTAAATAAGACGACACATTAACAACCCTTGAAGGTGCACTCTTAATCATAGTTGGCAGCAACAGCAGGGTCAACAATGCATGTCCAAAATGGTTGGATCCTATGTGCGTCTCAAAGCCATCCTCTGTCTTCCCCTCCGGGCACATCATGACGCCTGCATTGTTAACAAGGATCTGCACTTTGCTCTCTTTTTCCAAAACTCGTTTTACAAACTCTCTGACGGAGTTTAAACTGCACAGGTCTAGCTGTTCTACGATTAAAGTGCCGACTTTATCTGATTTTGTGTTCTGCTGTATTTCCTTTTTGGCTGCCTCGGCTTTCTCTAGATTTCGGCAGGCCATTATGACTCGAGCGCCTGAAATATCAAGAAGGCAAATTACCTGGATGTTCGATTGATGAACGTCAAAACTTGTTATTTTGTCACAGATAGTTCCAATCCTGACCTATTGAACAGCTCTTTGTTTTTACAAACCTGTTATTCAAAATGAACCTGTCTGAGTTTATAATTATATTGAGTGAGTAGGTACCGAGTAGGTAAATACCGAGACATTCAAATATTTTATTTTCATTCTTATATTGCCGGATACAATTTTTCACACTGGTTAGCATTTTGTTTTTAAATCCTATATTTTTATTTGTACCTACATATGATTACATTCTACATTCGTATGAAGTTCGTATGTCTTATTATTGTTTTTATAGATCTTACCCCTTTTGTAGAAGTCCAATGCTGTCTCTATTCCGATGCCAGTGTTGCAGCCGGTCACAATAACAGTGCACTCTTCCAGTCTTCTATCACTTCTGCACCAACCACTCAGATAATCCATGGTTTATGTCTCGAGACAAACTCTCCAAAAAACCCTTTATTCAGAAGTAGATTCGTGAGAAGTTGTAAAAACGCACTGCTTTCGAAGTTGCGACAGATTCAAGTTTTTTTGTTGTTGGGCCAGCGTTTCCGAGCGAGATTGAGCCGATTGGTGGTTTATTATGTAAGTTATTAACTTGATCTCCTTGACCTTGCGAAGGTTTCAGCAATCTTGTGTATGAAATGTTAAAATTAATGCGTAAAGCGGCTGCTTCAGACAAAATAACCGGTGATACTGCGGGACGTGAGTTGATTGAGAATACGTAATGTCCTCAGAATGGTCCTCTGTGATATAACGCTTTATACCGAGTATACGAGTATTATCAACATAAATAAACGAATACTTAGCGAGTCTGTTGTGACTCATTGATGCGCAAATTTGGGTCTTGGCCGTCGTTTGTACGAGGTAAATTTTGTTGAACATTACTGTACTCGTAGCAGTTGGGTAGGCTACGAGGGAGATATTTTCCCCGTTTACAGTAATTTATAATTTGGAACCGTGCATTTTATCGGCATTTGATATTAGGTTGGTACTTGGTATGTATAGCAAGATAGGCCTCAAAATCCGTTCTAGTAAAATGGTCAAATCAAAAGTGAGCTAAGCACTCATGCATGCTTTTCAAGGGGTAAATAATTTTGAAAATTTTCAATTCTTACTAGGAGATAATGCTACTTGTGCAATTCAATGGGTAGAGACCTAAACTAAGGAGATTAAATCATCACTTGGTTGGAAGTAGGTGTTATTTATGTACTTACAAATTAATTTTACACTAAAAAAACACAGCGCTTGGGTATTTGAATGAAGGCAAGTAGAACAAATCTAACGTTCTTGACCACAACAAACAATCTACTGTGCCATAATACTTCGTGTTTTTAATTGAGTTAGTGGCGTTAGTACCTAATGCGTGTATTAATGTTAGTAGGTACCTTTGGTACCTTTTGGTAACCTACATACCTAATCTTAAAAGTAAAACACAAGCTTTATGCATTCAGTAGTCTTAGCCCGCGGCTTCTTTTACTACTGGGTTTTAATGTAGGTATGATTGAAGAGAAACTGCATTAGATAGGTAAATAAAATGTTGTAATTTTCAACTTAAACTTCGATTTCGGTTCTTAAAGTTTAGATGCACAATTATTAAAAGGCTCTTGCAGTTGAAGCGTGTTTAATGTGATGTCCCAAAGTTGCATCACATCTGTATCCCGCTGACAGTATGTGGAAGGAGGAACTGCGGTGCAATCTCTGCAAGAAATAGGTGACCTGATCAGAAAATAACAAATAAAATAAATAAATAATGCTGGGACATTTCACACAGCATTGTCTAGCCCCAAACTAAGCAAAGCAAAATAACACTCAAGTTAGGATCACTGTTACGTAGTGTAAACAAGAACTTTAGTATTTTACCTGTAGTAAAGCCCAGATTCGTTTGCACATTTGTCATCCACAGCGCAGTAGATAGATGTCTGGGCTCCACATTTCGGTGTTTTCCACAACCACCTCAGTAACGGAATTCGGAATAAGTAGCTGGCCCAGGTGTCTGTGTAGTGGCGGTCGATATCTGTGTACACAATCCCGGGGTGCAGGCTGTAGACGGTCGTGTCTTTTATGTCGTGTTTCTAAAAACAACCCATTTTTGTTTAGAATAGAATAGAATAGAAAATGTTTTATTTGCAACGATAAGTAGGTACATAACGACGACTTAAATTCTAGGTTGCTGCAAAATGTTTGAAGTATCTGAATCATTTATTTCATAACCTGTTGTCTTATTTTTCTAAGTTGGTGCCCTTAAAACTCCGTCACTTGAGTTGGGCTCTAACTCATACGAACTTACCAGGTGATTTAAGTTCGTTACTTACAAAAGTAGGTACCTAAGTTGGTAAGTCGTTTTGACAGAGTTACGAAATAAATAGGTACCTACGTACGTAATTGCATATGTATTACAATAACCTATCATATCATCCTCCTCCTTGCGTCGTTTCCCCTGTGCTGGGAGTCGTGACCCATCACGGAAGTATCTTCTCCCGTACGATGTTGCGCCATTTGTTTCGGTTTTCAGCAGCATGCACAGCTTCCGGCACGTTGAGGTCGAGTGTGCTGCGGATCTGGTCTGACCAACGCATCGGGCTCCTGCCTCTTGGCCGCTTTCCCTCGACTTTACCCGTGACTATGAGCTTCTGGAGATTGTCTCCGAGTTTACGGGCTATATGGCCAAAGAACTCGAGGATCCTGCGAAGGCACACAGATGACAGGCGTGGCTTTTTGTCCAACTTGAGTTCCTTTAGCACCGATAGGTTGGTTCTGTGCGCAGTCCAGGGGATGCGCAACATCCACACGTTGGCGGTCTCTTGCTTTCAGAGTCCACGTCTCAGCTCCGTATAGTAATATGGAGAAAACTAGCGTGTTGACTAATGTAGTTTTTGTTTTATTGCTTATGTAACGGTCTTTCCATATTCTTTCAAGCTGAGACATGGCGCTTTTGGCCATTCCAATACGTCTGCGGATCTCGCTTTCACAGGAGCCGTTATTGCTAATACTAGAACCCAGGTAAATGAAGTGATCTACAATTTCTAGATTTAAAGTTCCTCTATCATATCATAGGTACCTTTAAATATAGTGCTAGTGCTCTCGTAAACATGACGTTGGCAATTTTGCTTTTTGAATAAGCTTCCGTGGGACCGTAAGGAATTTTGTCAAAGTTCATATCCTCAAAGTCGATTTTGTAAACTAAAACAAAAACGTGGTTTATTAGTGTTAAGAGTGAGAAACCTAGATTGTTAGTTTAGTTCTCTCCAGATAAACAGCGTCGATACTTATTCATATTGTGGATATTTAAGGTTAATCATTTAAAAATATTGTTACCTATCATAGGTACCTACTTACAATAATGTATATCTGAAGAAACGAAGACTATTCTGGACGGTGCGCTCCTGATTATCTGAGGAAGCAGCAGCAGCGTCAACAACGCGTGAGCAAAGTGGTTCGACCCGATGTGCGTCTCAAAGCCATCCTCTGTTCTACTTTCCGGGCAGCACATAACTCCAGCATTGTTAACCAGAATATTAATATTTTCCTCTCTCTCCAGAATCCTTTTCGCAAACTGCCTGACGGACTGTAAACTGCACAGATCGATGATTTCGACCATCAAAGTTCCTGTGTTCTTCTCAGTTGCTGATTCTTCGATTTCGCGTTTAGCGGCTACTGCTTTATCCATGTTTCGACATGCCATGATCACACGTGCCCCTAAAATTATAATAATTTTCGGCTGGTAATCAGAAAACAGCGGGTATAATCTAGATTTAAAACGTGAAGTTCGATCGATGTTTTATTAAGTTCACTTCATTCGAAGTTATATAGGTACTTAGCTAATAACCGAAGAATGAAGTTTAGCGAAAAATATAATAACAGAATAATTTACCCCTCATATAAAAATCCAGCACAGTTTGTTTCCCGATCCCTCCATTACCTCCAGTGACGATGGCAGTGACGCCGTCCAATCTTTTCTGCGAGTCGCACCAACCGCTGAAGTAGTCCATGTTTGAAACTAGAAGTGACCCAAAACTAAGTTTAAGTATTATCCCAGGTATTAAATGAAAATATTTTACTATTAACTTTTTTAAGATTCAATCAAAATTAATTTTGAAGATTAATTCAAAATGGTGGTTGGATCGGAGGTACCTGCGTCTAGCTAAGGTCTAGCCAACGGCCAAACTAGCGTAAACATATATACCTAGTGCCGACCTACCTACCACGATCACCACAATTATTAACTCTAGCTAGACTGTCATTCGTAACGGTGCTTTACTACGTGGTGTGAAAGAGACACTAATTGTGCTACTTTGCATTCCATTATCACAGAATCCATTACCTACTTATTGTAGGTAACTACGGGTCCTCCCTTTTTGCACCGGTACCTAGCACATTCTCCGGTAGGTATATAAGTAATACTATAAATAATAATAAAAAATGCTGGACATTTCACACAGCGTCATCTAGCCCCAAACTAAGCAAATAATAGAAGGGGATTAACTCCCTTAAGCCCTTCCCAAACCAAAATATGGATGTTATCAATAACCTTAGAATAGTTGGGTACGTAGGTAATTACTAATAAAGTAGGTAGGTACTAAACTAAAGATACTGAAAACACGGCTTCTTTAAATTACCTACCTTACCTACAATTTTTTAATGCGCAGACGCAGACGTTTAATCACAGAGATATTATATAGCCGTTTACCTACGTCAGCTGTGGAAAAAAAATTGCCAATCTCGATTTCAAATTAGAAGCAAATAAAATAATACACAGTAGGTTTGTATTTTTTAAAATTTAGGACTCTTTAACGAATCCGAAGGGGGGTTTCATAATAAAGTAGGTAGCTTTTATTTGTCATAAATTTTACATAACTTTATTGCTTACTTACATCTTATATCTTATTTACATAGTCTTGAGTAGGTATTTATTTCAAATTTCAACTCGTTTTAGCGTCCAACTATGAATGATCCACTATAGATAATTAGATATGTACAAGGGGTACAAGCTAAGCCTCGTTGGATTTAAATCTAGTCTATACAGGTGGTTTATTATGCGGGGATCGGTGATGATAGCCAAGTCCGAACGCCCTCGATTTATAATATATTGTTTAATATGCAGTTACTTATTGTTTTTTTATAAATCGAGGGCATGACTCCTCTCACAACTTTTCTCTTACCCTCGTGGTTTCGAACTTGGCCATCATCGCCCATCTCAAAAAACCACCCTGTAGAGACAGGGTTGTATGAGAATTTACATTATTCTAAACTTGATAGGTACCTCCTACTTGGTTCAGTTGGTCCTCCTGGTAGAGTGGAAATTTTTATTTCCCCGATCGAGCTTTGCCGTCAATTCAAGTGGGCGTTGATCACAACACAACCTGTCCCGCAAATCAACTTGTAAATAGTGACGTGCAGTGCAGGCGCGGTCCGAAGGGGGGGGGGGGGGGGTTAACAGGGGGCATAATAAAAAATAAATAAGTTAGGCCTATTTTGTGCTGTAATAAGGTGTTAGAACCTATATCACGACTGCTGCATATGTAGATATATCTTTTACAGATTTGAAAAGGTCATTGAATATAAATCAAGCGATAAATTGAACTAGGTCTAATTCTTGACTCCTGGGTCAGCGGCAGTGAATGGATCATGGTCGAGGCCCACCAGCTCGCATGAAGCCGTCCATAGCTTCTTGGCGTATTCGTCATCCAGGGACTTGGGTGAGGGAGAAGTTACCACGCAATCACTAAAAAAAAACATATTGAAGGTACAGTGGTACGGGGTTTATTCCCGTTGGTTCGTTTTTTCGTTCGTTTGATGAATATTCGGATGCTTCTTACTACGAGCTACTTTGTATTTGGTCGATAAGATCAACGTTACAATACGGTCCTAGCATAGGACCAAATATTTCAAGCCGAATAATTGACCCTTGAAATAAGAAACATACGAATATTCATCAAACGAACGAAAAAAAGAACGTGAATACGGCCCCAGGTTACAGAGAGACCTTCGCGCGCAATACTTTTTAAATTATTCCATAGAGGTGGTGACCTATACCTACATTACCTACCTACATAACGACGCGCTGCAGGCTGAATGCAAAACGAACTAAGAAATTAATTCACTTTATATTGGTAAAACTTGAGTGACCTTGAGTGGTAGCTACTTGAGCTGATGATTGAGCGTATTAATAATTATATTAATAATAAGTAGGTAGGTAAGTACAGCTAAATGTCAACCTGTGTTCGTATAAAGTCTACCTCAAGGGAGAGGTTAGTTAGTACCTAAACAGACATGGTGGAAAGCGACTTTGTTTTTTACTATGTAGAGATCTATGTCACCTGTAATAAAGTCCAGTTTCGCTTGCACATTTCTCATCAACAGCGCAGTATATCGTGGTCTGGGCGCCTAGCTCCGGGCTTTTCATGAAGGGTCCTACCACGAAGCCGATGAGGGCTCGCGCTCCTTTGAATAGGGTCTGGTTCAAGTGGCGGCCTAGCTCCGTCTTTATGACCCCTGGGTGCAAGCTGTATGTGTTGACGCCTTCGATGTTGTTCTCCTGATTAGAAAGCATAACAGTTAATCATAAAGTCCAAAACAAAAAAAGTATAGTAGGACCGCTGCTCGGATCACTTAGGCAGGTCGCTAACAGCAAAGTGGGGGCGAGGTCGGGACGCGGGCGAAATTGACGTGTGCTAAGCGTCGAGGCGGCGGCGTGTATGTCTTGTTAGTTGTTTCATTCATTCAACATGTCATCTTCAAAAGATGAATAGAGACCACAGACATTTCTTTAAATCCGTGGTAGAGACGGTGATTAGGAGCAGTGGCGTAGCTACCGAAGGGCTAGGCGGTGCAGTGCACCGGGGCCTCCAAGCTCAAGGGGCCCTCGGGCTTCATTATTACTGCATTATTAGATTTTTGAAATAGTTACCCAGAAAATTACGAATCAAATCGCAAGTTTTTACAAAAAAATCAAATACGTTTACATTTTACCATACCCTGCATATTTTGACTTGATAAAACCTAAACCGTTCAGTTTAGGGCCCCGGTTTATTTTGCACCAGGGTCCTGGGCTACGCCACTGATTAGGAGTTGCGGAAGGGGCGCGCGCCGCGCCCGCATCTCGACTCTTGACTTTTGTTTGTTTTTTACTTTTTTCAACGAGATTTTCGATTCTGTTAGCGACACGCCTTAGAATAGTCTTTGTGTCCCCCCTCCCCCTCGGACCGCGCCTGGTGATCCACTTAAAACTAAACATCCAAGCTCCGTGGGAGTCAAACAAAAGTGATGCTCGTCAAAGTAATAGGTCAGGCTATTGAAGTACCTACCTTTAGTTTATTTGCTAGTTCTCTGGAAAACAGCACGTTTGCAAACTTGCTCTGGCAGTAGGCGTCTCCCGCTTTATACGGGATGTTCTTGTAGTTTAAGTCATCGAAGTTCATGATACTTTCTGCAAATAGTTACAATAATAACCATATTACCCATACGTTTCTTGTACCAATAAAATGTAGTTAGGCACCACAATATGCTCTACGGATCGAGGCCTTCCAGTCGTTTCGATGAGCAGTAAGTAACGTAAACAGGTTCACGACTGTAGGTACTTGTATCCCCAAGGTGCGGTAGACATTCTCTCAGATCTTTTTATGTTACTTATTCCAAATCCTTTAATATGTCTAAGGGGGTAGGCAGAGGCATGTCCAAACACGTATTTGATACATGCCCACATCTTGCAGAAGTTAGTGTTCCGAACCCACAACCTTCGGATTTGAAAGTCGAGGTACAACCCCATTCGGCCAACACGGCTCATGTAGCATTGCGCACCAAATCAGCTAGCTACAATTTCATCTATATGATCTAAATAAAATTGACCTTTATCTTATAAGGAACCTACAGTCACCTTCAACATCTTTAATTTACACAAAACCCCCATAGGTACTTACTTATATGAGCCCTTGAAGAAACAGTGACAATCCTGGCCGGCATGCTCTTCTTGATTCTCGGCAGCAGCAGCATAGTCAGCAGGAAGTGTCCCAAGTGGTTGGTGCCGAATTGCATCTCGAAGCCATCTTCAGTGTGCGTCAGGGGGCACATCATCACCCCCGCGTTATTCACCAGGATATTGATCTGAAGAAGGTAGCCTATTTAGCAGCAAGCCAATAATACTTTATGAGAATACAGTAGGTAGGTAGTACCTAAGTAGCTACGGTATGGCCAACCAATGGACCAATGGAGTAGACATAATATAAGAAAAAAGTAGGTAAATAAGTACTTAGATGTTTTTCAATGCGCTGTATGTAGGTAGACAATCTACCTACGCAAAAAGTTCTGCGCATCAAAACCGCTAAATACCTACAAGAATGCCTGGATCCATTGGCCGTAGTACCTACCTACTGTGATAGTGTTATGTGTGCAGGGTAGGTAGGTACCTGCGGTTCATTCTCAAGAATATTCTGAGCAAACTCTCTGATGGATTTCAAAGAGGATAGATCGCATTTCGCGAGAACGAGATGACCCGTGTCTGGAATATCTTTGCAGGTTTTTTCTATGTCCACCTTCGCTTCCTCAGCTTTCTCCAGATTGCGACAAGCCATGATCACTTTGGCGCCTGGAAATTGAAGGTGAAATGGGAATTATTTAATTTAAACTAACGGTAGGTAAGTAACTGGTTAAAGAAGGGAGGCCTAGCTTAGTACCTAGCAGTGGGAAAACTGGGCTGTGATGATGATGATGAACCGGTAAAAGCTAACGGTGGAACCAACAAAGAATCCCGTGATAAAAATACAGTAGAGTGACGCATACCTCGCTTGTAGAAATCCAAAACAGTTTCTTTTCCAATCCCTGTGTTGCATCCTGTAATAATCGCGGTTCTTCCAACCAGCTTCGTGGTACTGTAACACCGGCCACTGAACAACGGCATTTTGTTGTATTAAAACAGATTCAGAATTCAGATAAAACAAAATAATGTAGTAGCACAAACAATCTCGCACGCGAGGTGGCACTGACTGAATGCGAGTATTCGGTATAGTGGAACCACAGAATACTGGAACGTAACCAGTGTAATGCTGGCGCCTCACATTGGCTTATGACTTGGTTCCAACGTTGGCTACGAATAGAATGGCCAATAATTGCAACCAAGATTGCGGCCTCATATTGGCTCCAATTTAATTGGGCAAACACTCATGCCAAGAGCATTGGAAGGTTGGACGTTTGAGCAGGTATCATTTAATCGTCAAATTTATTGCTAGCAAGTCATGTCTGACGGGACACTTTTCGCTCTGGCTACTTACGCCCACGCATTGAGCACATATTATTATTATTTAATTACTCAAAGAAAAAAGAAGCCAAGGAAAAGGCGATTCTGGATGATAAAAATGCACGCTAATCGATCTGCTAGTACATTTTTATTTTTGTGGTATTTATTAGCTGGATTCCACAGTGCTTCTTCTGCTCGATATAATTCAATGAACTCCAACACGTTGTTAAGCTTAAGCATCTTCCGGCTCCATGGATCACTGATCAAATCCGGTCAGCTATGCACAAGAAAGATCTTGCTAAAGTGCGGTACAGATGTAAGCCCACTGATGTTAACTTGGCAAAATATAATGAGAGTCGTAATCACTGCAACAGGCTGTGTAGAGACGCGCAACGCCGACATATCCATGATTCCGTAACAAACACTGATCCATCTAAAGTATGGAAGTTTCTTCGAACATTAGGAATTGGCAAATCTAAGCAGATGTGTTCACAAAATCTTGACTTAAATCTTCTGAATCAACATTTTTCTAATACTTCTCCCATTGCCTCTTCATCTAAAATAGACACTTTAAATTATCTCTCCTCTTTGCCTGTTCCTCACACTCCTATTTTTCACTTTAGTCAACTTACCGACGATGATGTTCGGAAGAGCATAGCAGCACTCAACTCAAGTGCTGTAGGCATCGACTGTATTGGTCGCAATATGATTGTACCAATACTTAATGAAATTGTACATGTCATCACGTACATACTTAATGCGTCCATAATGTCTAGCACCTTTCCGCGGGCCTGGAAGGAAGCTCAGATAATTCCTTTGCCCAAAAAATCTAATCCTTCTGTTTTCTCTGAATACCGACCTATTTCTATTCTTCCTTACCTATCTAAAATCCTTGAGCGTCTTATTCACCAACAATTAAGTCACTTCCTTTCTAAAAACTCCTTACTAAACTCACTTCAGTCTGGCTTCCGTCCGGGCCACAGCACAGTTACTGCTCTAGTCAAAATCACCGATGATATTCGGTTTGGAATGGATAGTGGTAAAGTAACTATTCTTTCACTCCTTGACTTCAGCAGTGCTTTCAACAATGTTGATTTTGACGTTCTTTTGGGTGTGCTTAGCTCTCTTAACGTCTCGTCGTCGGCAGTTGACTGGTTCCGTAGCTATTTATATGGGCGCCGGCAGCGTATCCGTGTTGACGACATTTTCTCATCTTGGTGCAACCTGACTGCTGGTGTCCCACAAGGCGGCGTCCTCTCTCCTCTTCTGTTTGCCATATTTATTCAATCAATTTCCAATAATCTTTCATCTTCCTACCACCTGTATGCGGACGACTTACAAATCTACTGTCAAACTACGCCAGACAACATTGACGGTGCCATAAGCCTCCTAAACTCTGACTTGGTTCGGGTTTGCGACTGGAGTAAATCTTTCGGACTTAAAGTTAATCCAACTAAAACTCAAGCCATTATAATTGGTAGCTCGAGACAAATTGCTAAATTAAATTTTTCGATTCTACCTCCCATTATTTTTGATGGAACTCGAGTGCCAATTAGTCCCTCAGTTAAAAACTTAGGCATCATTTTGGACTCCAAACTCTCCTGGGTTCCTTGGATCAGTGAAATTAGTCGCAAAATGTTTGCATCATCTGCGTCTCTTCGGAGACTACGTAATTTCCTGCCCACCGCTACCAAGGTTACGCTGGCCCAATCTATTCTCCTACCTATACTAGACTATGCCGATGCCAGCTATCTGGATCTTACAGAACTGCAGCTTAACAAACTTGAGCGCCTTCAAAACCTTTGCATCAGGTTTATATTTGGCTTACGTAAGTTTGACCATGTGTCTGAATTCCGTGCAAAACTCAAGTGGCTTCCCATCCGTCTGCGCCGTAATGCTCATATCTTGGCCCTCCTTTATAACATTCTTTTTCTCTCTACCTCTCCTCTCTATCTTAAAGAGCGTTTTGAGTACCTGCACCAGGCAAATGATCGTAATCTGCGATCCTCTGATACTCTGCAGCTGGCTACCCCTGTACATACTACCACCATGTATGGCGAGTCCTTCACGGTACAAGCTGTAGCTCTTTGGAACTCATTGCCTTCTTCTATTCGTTCATCTAAATCCATTCACATCTTTAAATCTAAAGTCTATGAACACTTTTTGTCCATGTCAGCTACAATGCTAAAATGACCATGTGCTTATTTTATGTTTATGTTGAGGTTTATTTATGTAGGTATATGTATTTAATAGTATGTGTAAGTACTATATTCTTATTATTTTATTTAACGTACTTATTGTGCACCGCCGTTTTTTCTGTGTAACTTTTCCAGTCCATCCAAAGGTTGTCTGGAAGAGATCGCTTTTAGCGATAAGGCCGCCCATTGTACCTACTTACTTATTTTCGTGTATTTCCTGTAATGTGTTTTTGTGTACAATAAAGTGTTTTTCTATTCTATTCTATTCTAACACTTGTTCATTCGTCCACTCGGCGTTCGGAGAAAACATATCGCAGCACGTCCAACACTCACATCGGCAGAGCGCGTACTGATGCAACCAATGTGTGGATCGAGAAGTGACGTTGGACCCAAGTTGCCCCCCTGCCTACACACTTCACTCCCCTCGCCTTTGAACTTGTACAAAAAACCGACACAAGTCGGGTTGGCATTGGCTATTGGACGCAATGTTCCGTTTTTATCCAATAACGTTCAAAGATCGATCCTCACATTGGTGTGTTGGATCCAACAGTATAACTTGGAGCCAACATAGCCAATGTGAGGCGCCAGCATAAAATAACGGTATCTTTCCCGGCTCGCTTGACCGGCGCGCGCGCGGGCATGTGTTTCATTCAAGTCAATTAAAATTATACTTAAGTACCTACATACTTTGTTAGCTATCGACTTTAGGAGTTGATCAAATATCTTGACGGTAAATCGCAGTGTAGTGCTTCGTCACGGCCCGAGATAGTCCTGGATAGGACTTATGTGTAACCAATTTAAACACTATGCTGCTTATTATAAAAACGTAAAACCTTGGTTCAACCCCATGTTGACTTGACACATGTCAAAACAAAACTGTTACCACAAAAAAGCATTCTATGTACGAGTATTTAAAGATCGTTTTTATAGGGATAGTCTTTTAGTTAGACTTGGTCTAAACTCGGCTCATTTTCTTGTAATAAGCCCATATAAAACACTAGAATGCTAAGCCTAAGTGCAATGAATGCTTTGTTGCAAGAAGGCTGTGAAGGGACACATTATACTTACATAAATAGGTAATACTAGGTGATACTTATACTTAAAGGCCCTTATTAATAAACATGGTGTAAAGTTACGCCGGGTGTAACTTTGGAGTAACCATACAATTTTTGGAGTTTAAACCTGGCGTAACTTTACACTACGTTTATTAATAAGAGCGAAAGGGCTCTACCTACTTCTAATATACATATATAGAATAACTAGGGTATTAAGTGTAGTTCTAAAATTAATTTATTTAATATGTAAATAAAATACTTATCTTAGAATCTGGTTGGGAGATTAATATCAGGAATTTTAAATAGGTACAGTATTTTTTTTTATTAATGACTCTGTATTTTTAATTCATAACTACTTTCTAACCACTGTAACCAATCAGGGGTGACTTTTTTTACCAACGTGATTTCCTGAAAAACTTCACTTCTTGATTTTTCCTCAAATCCCAGTTTTGTGAACATTGATGTGCTTTTAGTATTTTCAAAGGAGATTTTAGCTTCGAAAACTTCTAGATGGATGTATTTAATGGCGTATATTAACATGAGGATGACTGCTTCCCATCCTAATTTCTTGCCCCTCGCAGATTCTTCTGCAATCATTATTTCTATTTCTCCTGATGCCACATCCTTATCTGTGATGAATATATTTGTGTCTCCTATCATGGATTCTGGAATTGAATAATGGCGTATATTAACATGAGGATGACTGCTTCCCATCCTAATTTCTTGCCCCTCGCAGATTCTTCTGCAATCATTATTTCTATTTCTCCTGATGCCACATCCTTATCTGTGATGAATATATTTGTGTCTCCTATCATGGATTCTGGAATTGAATCCATACTCCATACTAATATTATAAATCTGAAAGTAACTCTGTCTGTCTGTCTGTCTGTCTGTTTGTTACGCTTTCACGCCCAAACCGCTGAACAGATTGAGCTGAAATTTGGCATGGATATAGATTATACCCCAGAGACGGACATAGGCTACTTTTTTCTTTAAATATTTATAAGGGGGCGTGAAAATAAGGGTTGCAAGTTTGTATGGGGAAAAAAGTTCAGCGACCCTGGGCGAGGTCATAAAGATGATGGGTGACCGCCACTTTTTTCTATGTTCTTGCATTGCAGATTTTTTTGTTTTTTTCTCATTTTGCATAGTAAATGATTTTTAAATTAATGATAAACATGTAACATGTATATTTCCACTCATCAATATATCCGAAATTAAGATTTTTTTGATATTAAAATACTTTTTCCTTGGCTTTGGTTAGAACGCCATCAGTATCACCCGAGGTCAAAACTGCTTTTTACTTTTTTCTCCTAGGTGGCGTTTCTACTATAGCGGAGGTCGAGATACGATCATTTTGAGTTTTGAAAGCTATTGGAGATGTTTGCTTAGACTTTTCGATAATTTTTATAGGTTTTCAAGTACCCTACCTACATAAGTTATTTTACTGACAAAGTCGCGGGTACCAACCAGCTAGAAAATAAAATATTTTTCCTTGACGTTGGCGTTGGTTACGCCATCTATGTTTTTCATTTTCACAACCAGGTAGCGTTGCGAGGTCAAGAATGCAGATCATTTAGCGTTTTGGAAATTAAAATTTGAAGTACCTACCTACTTAATGATTTTAAAATTAATGATGAGCATGTAGGTAATCATTTATAAATCTACTCATCAATACATCCGAAGTTTAAATTTTTATTATTAAAATTATTAACGCAACTAGATGGCGCTGCTAATTTTGACCGTTTTCTAGATCGCGCTATCGTTGCGTTTTGTCAAGTTTACTTTAGCCTGTGCTTTAGCATAAACTTATTACTCTGATCTTATTCCTTAAATAATCCTATCCCACTAAAATTATTAATTGATCGAAGATTATTAATTAAAGTTTATTAAATAAATCTCTATTTATGTATTTTTATCAAAGAGAATATAAATAGTTTTTTATTTTTTCAAAACAACTTCTATGGGTGGTGCAAGGCAGTTTCAAAGTCGTAAGATTCGAAAAGAAAGTCTGTGTTAGTGAATGTTTGTTTTGTTGCTCCGTGACGACTTAACCGATTGTGATGAAATTTGGAACGTAGATGCTTTAAGTACCTACTTGAATATAGGCTTATTTAATTTAAAAAAATCAACCCATATGGATGTTTTACAGGGTGTTAAAGTTAGAATGGAAAATTTGATTCCTTGGTCTGATTCACTGCCAACACAGTGTAAATAAACTTTAGGTAACACTCCTGCAATTGAATCCTAATAATGCGCAGACGAAGTTGCGCGGGTCAGCTAGTGTAAATATAAATTAAAGCACTTCTTATTAAATAACTATAAATAGAATGTATTTGAACTTGTGTATTTTAGTATAGGTACTGTGTAGTACCTACATACCAATTTCATCTTGAGTTATGTCGTATTTATTCTTGTCCAACAAAATAAAAGTGCATTCTGAAACAAAACAAGGTAATGGGCAGTTGCTAGAAACTATCAAGCAAGAAACTGTTGTTCAGGGTATAAAGTCCTCAAGAGGCTGTAAGTCACTCTGTGACCACTATTTCACCAGACTATAGCTATGGAACTTATCAATGGTATCATACTATTTTCATCTTCTTGCCATGATTTCTGCATTTCAAATTCTTCTTCCAGTGTTAGTGGTTCTGATGCTGTAAGTTTTTGGAGTTCTTCAGACTTCATCCACTGATGATATCTGTATTCCAAAGCAAAATTAAGTAATAATTATTATGAGATTCTAACTTTGAAGGAAAATAAGTTGGTTCTTAAATCTGTTTCTAAAGGTTTTAGAGGCTTTTACTTTGGCACATGGTGTTTCCGGTAAGGTACTAATAAGATGTGGCTTCCAAAAATTTTAGTTGTGTAGTTCAGTTTCATTTTAATGCGGAGTGGATATGATAAAAAGTAGTACTTTTGACGCAAAAATGCGATTTGTTTGAATTTGAGGTTATGTTTTTATTTTGATTTAGTTGTTTACTTTTTTTTTAAGATATCTCTGTATCTATGATGTCAACTTCACTTCTACTTTCATTGACTGAGACATTGACACTATTTGATATTGACTGACGCAAAAACTATTCTGACAGTCGTTCGTTTTGCTTTGCTCTAGGGGCCATGGTATTAGCTTTATGGGCCATGGCCTTATCATAGAGATATATTGGCCATAGAGATACGGGTGGATGGAATTCACTAGTTTGTTTGTTTGTTCAGTTTGTTTTGTTTGTTCACATCCTAATAGTTTGTGGTTTTGTTGTACATTGTCAACATTGTGATTTGTGGTATGTACTAATTTCTTATCTTTTTATCGCTGATTTCCAGATTATTTTACTATGATACCCGTAAGATATGCTCAGTAATCCTGTGACTCAAATCAAAACCCTACAGAAAGAAAGTTAATTGTTTTAACTAAAACAGACGTTTTCAATTTTAGTCTTTTACATATTCTTGATCGAAACTACTTGCTGGTAGGCGAAACTACTTGCTGGTAGGCTATCTGGAATTGAGTAGATTTAGATTAAAATTTAATATTTAATTCATGCTTTTGTCACAGGGCGTCAAGAACTAAAGATGAATCAGTACTACACAGAGAGGCAGCTATCTTGGTGCTATGGGTTGATAGCCTTGCTACTAGGCGTGTCAGTGATATGCATAGGAGTGCCGTACAACCATTGGAAGGCAACACTCGACGTATGCCCTGGAGGCTACTTCGAAAACACTAACTGTGGATGCATATTCTACGGAGTCAGTACCTTCCAGTACTTCAACGGAGGACATAATTCAACATGTCTCTATGCCGTGTTCGCGCCGCTCCCTATTTTAGCTTATGCGATAATTATGGCTCTCTTTCATATGTACAGAGTTTGTATAAATAATGTTGGGAAATATGAGGATGAAAAGTCAACAGATATGGAAGAAATGTGAGTGGACTTTTATTATTTTGTTTAGTACCTACTTATTTCTCTTACCTTTCTCAGACACACAATAAAATGAGCATTTATTCTGTTACATTTAAAACTTGAACAATGTGATGATATAAAGATATAGAGGTAACTACAAAGGAAAACTAAAAATAGCTAAACCATATAAATTATATAAGTAGTTTATCAGTCATCTATTTAGTACCCATAACACAAGCTCAGCTTACTTTGGGGCTAGATGATGCTGTGTGAAAAGTCCAGCATTATTATTTATTTATTATTATTATATTCTCCCTAAAAATACTTCATAAAAGTTTGTCTATGTCTACAAAGTCCATCTGCTCGTTTCTATCCTTTCCTTTAAGACATTGAACAGTTTAGAAGTCTTGATTTTGTACTGTAAAGAGCTTAGGTCTACTCTAACTTTTTATAAGAATCACCATATAACTATTTTATTGTTTTTAGTGAAGGCGAATCAATAGTAGTGACAACCAGAACTAGGATGTCCAAACAGAATGATGGAGTCATTTACTGCTGGGTACCAACATGCTCCATCGCAGTTGTCTTCTGCATCTACAATCTGGTGCATGCTGCTATCATCACCGATGGCTTCATCAAAACCTGTAACCAGTATCGAGGATACCTAGTCAGGGTAGGTTTTTTAAACCTATGTTTTTAATTTTCTCTATTTGCTTATGCTGACTCTGTTACTCATTAAAGACACCAAAAACCCAAACTTTCATGGATTCCCATTAATTAATAAGTTGATATTAAAATAGAGAGTGTATTAAGTATTAGAAAAGTGAGACTGAGAACATAATAGATAGTTTCCCTGGTAATAATTATGAATTAACAACTTCACTTTTAACTCTCACAGGAGCTCAGAGCAACAGGAGACCATGCAACCGCCATTCACTTCCGCCTCGCGTGTCAAGCTATCTTCGACTTTATGGACTACCTGCAGAAGGACGCTCCGAACAGTCGCCGCGGGGATTTCATCAACACAGGGCTAGCATTACAACTAGCTGTTATAACGTCATACCTTGCAGTTGTGTTGTGGGCAGCCATAGCTGTCCACACAGCCTTGAGGGCTTACAGAGAGAGGCATGTACTAACCTGCTGCGGTAATTAGAAGCAAAATGCATTTACTACTAGCTATTAACGCATTTTGCTAATTTATATTGTGCCTTTTACAGTAATATTTTTAAGTACATTTTACTAAGAACACAAGTACACTAGAACACTGTCTAAGTCAAATGCACATATTTTTATAGTACTTAATATATTTTGGTTAGATGAGTAAGCCAATATAATTAGGAAAGCTGTGGGTTCAACTCTCACTCATCTTGTATTTTTGGGTTGTATTAAGTCCAGTGGAATGACCATACCTAAAGAAGACTGAACTTTTAATTTCTTCCCAATATTTAGTTTTACTGTAGCTTAATTCACATTCCACCTAATAATAATATAATTATACAAAAAAGTAAAGTAAGTAAGTAATCTTACATTTATTAGTATTTATTGACTGTAAACTTAAAGATTTAAGTAAGTGACATTTTACTTGTACCGTTTGTTTTTGTTAGGATTAAGGATATTGAAGGATTTTTAACCATTAAGAATTGACTATTTTGGAAATACTTACCTTATTCATCTACACTTAATAAAATATTTAATTTTAAAAAATAGTTTGTATTTCAACCTAAAAATACAGGAATAATTGTTATAAATTAAAACACATTGTAACTACACATAAAATATATTAACGACGATACAAAACAACAACAATTTAATATATTTATTAGAAATAGTGGAATGACAGAACAATTTTAGGCAAGGCCCCTTATAATTAGAAATAGACATAAAAAAATTACAGTATAGAATTTCCTGTAAATTACCTTAGACAAAACTTAGCTTTGTATCACATAAGCCACAACAGTTTTTGCACTACTAGCCTTCGCACGTGGCTTTACTCGTGTATATTTGAAGATACTATTCTAGGCCAAGATCGACAAATCTATCTCAGTATCAGGAAAGGAGTATAATTAGCCTAACACTTAAGTAATAGTTTTTAAAACTTGAACATTCAAATATCTACAGACTAGTAAACAGCTATACTTAACAAATTAGAAGTTGCTCAAGCCACATTTATCACGAACATCAAAATTACTTACATTACAACACATTTTGTAACTATCACTGAGCATTCAACACATGGTCTGGGATTCAACCTACTTCACTAAAATTTGTGATGAAGTAGCAACTAAACTATATGTAGTCAGTAATTCCATATCATAATCTTCACTGCGATTTCCCGTAAAGGGAGTTTAATAGGCCGTTATCGACTTAATTCTACAACCAGGCAATATCCCCCGAAAATCATTAAAAATTGGCTAAATTGGCATATCTGGTAACTTTAATCTAATGACCTACAGATAAGGTCCAAAATCACGTGTTCTGACATTCAGCCTCCCAGTCGTCTGGAATGAATTTGCTGATGTAATCTATGAAGTGTTTGTAGGGACAGGATTCGTCACAGAACGGCAGTTTTAGTTCCAAAGGGACTTCCATTTTCGTGTTGTTCCGATAAAATGCCTGGAAATAAGAGCGGCACTTTATAAAATATTATTACGTCATGATAATCACGGCTGTATACCGCACGTGAGACATTCTTTTATATTTTCATTTTCTGCCCCCTTAGCATGGCGTTTGTCTAGGTATCGGAGAATAGATATAAATGACATTAGAGTGTGGATAAAACGGGAAGAATGTGGATAAAAGTTACTTTTATCTACACTCTAATGTCATTAATGTCACTTTTATCTATTCTCCGGTACCTAGACAATCGCCATGCTAAGGGGGATGGCATAGAATAATTTTGTAAAAATGTAAGGTAGTAGTCAAAAGCGCATGTACTAAATAAATTATCAGATAATCTGAATAGAGGTAAAGTTTGCTTAAAAGACATATCCGGAACATATGCAGAACTTGAATACTTATCCAAAGATCTCAAAACATGTTTCACGGAAAAATGCAGGTATCTTTGATGGGCGAATGCACGGGTCACTATTATTAATTAGAACATAATGGTTTTTGAAATCGCACTAACCTTCACAAACAAATCATCATGCTCCACATCTTCGTGCAACTCCAGAACTATACTAGCTCCATAATCAGGTGCCAATAGCTCCGTAAACCCGAGAGCTCGCCATAGCGCAACTAGTGTGACGTCATGACCCGAGTATAAAAGCAGTGAGAGGTCAACGTTTTTATGACTGACTGTTTCTTCCAAAGTTTTCTTTATTTCACTTAAAAGTGGGCCTGAAATGGACAAGACTTTTTAACATGGACACCTATTACAGGTATTAAATTATTTAAGGGGTTTTGGCTAATTGCTGGTTCCTTTATGCTGATGTGACATGACATAACTAGAATGGAACTGAGAAAAGATATTCCTTGTGTATGTCTTAGTGTGTTTGACTGAAAATGCATGGTATCTTTGATTGGAAACTCACAAAAATACTGGAAGCTACATACCAGCTCTGAACCTCTGCAAACTCTCGTTATAAGACAACAGCGCCAAGCTCAGCATAAACGGCTCCTTCATTCTATGTGGGAACACATTTTTCGTCCACTCCGGAAGCTTTAGGCCCGCATCTTGTTCCGACAATAATGTACTGTAAAGGAAGTCCACTGGGAGTACACTGCGCATGCTCTGATTGGTGTGTTTACTGAGCAGATCGAAGAGTTCACTGAACTTTGGATCGGCGTCGATCTCGGATAGCTGTTCTTGGTACATTTTCTTAAACAGCTTGCAGGGTTTCGATCCTGCAACTATCTAGAATAAAACAATAGCTTGTAGGGTAGGAGGGTAGTTTAAAGCTGATCTTGTGGAATCCACGCAACCACAGACCAGAAATCCGTGTACGCAACATAACTACTTGTTAATATGATAATAAAACACAGAATTATTTTTCATCTAGGCAATATAGAGCTTTGGTGGACTTGTGGTAGCGGCCCTGCTTTCCAATCCTAAAGTATAGGTTCGGTTCTAATCGGATGTGAACCAATTACCCTTAAATGGTGAAGGAAACAAACATTGTATTGTGTCAAGTGCATGAAAGGAGCCTTTTTGAAATATATTTACTATTTACCTATAATCCTTTCACCACACTGGTTCAAAAGAACACTAGTAATATACGTCCTACATACAATTTAGATAGCTTAAGTCTCTAAATTACACATTCAGATTTGAAGAAACTGCACTGCAGTACTCACATTGTCCAAGTTTCCAGGCAGCGAGTGTATAGGCACGGGCTGCCAAGGTATTTCAGGGTGCCACATCTGCCGCTCGGTGGGCGGGTACAGCCCTGCAAGGAACGTGGCCGCACTCATCATACAACGGGATCTATCACTGCTGCGTACAGACACATCCTTATCCCAGTACTCCTCGGGAATGAAGTTTGCGTAGTAGCTGCGAAACTTCTTCCCTAGTTCGTATAGTTGGAGCTTTCCCGTCTGAAATGTTTATGTATGATAAAAGTCTGAAATGCATTTGTTTAATAAGTACGGTATATGTACGGTCAGCGCCACCATAACTGGTAACCTCCCATAAAAGGCGTTTTTAATGGCGTGCCTCGTGTAGGTAGAGTTACAAGTTGGTAATGATGAATGTACTAATTAATTATACAAAATCAGAAAACTTTTTGAACCACTAAACATATTTGTGTGTTTCAACAAGTGGACAGATTTGCAACTTGGGAATCGATGTAGATTGCACTGGAATAGCATTATTATTATATAGCATGCTGATAGGTACCATGCAAACGAAGCGGTGGACGGAACCTAGTGAAACATTTTATCTACTTATCATTTTAGTTAAGTTATCTACTTAACGAGTTGAGAAATTGTTCCTTATCATTATTCTAACTGTATAGTAATAAAATATACATAATGGTGTTTAATACGAAGGTATTATAATTATAAATAAATGATAATAATTAAATAAATCAAAATAAATAAATATTCAAGGTTACAATCTACATCTATTTCAAGTATCATCTTAATTAGTCCATTGGGGTTAGATTGAAATAAAAACTAACTAATTTTCAGATTTATAATTTTTGTAATCTTACATTAGTGAGGCCCCCTAATCCATCGGGCCATTGGTAGTTCTTGTAGGGGTCACTGTTATAGGATTCCACTGGTGTTCTTGCTCCATGACGAAATAACTGGAGAAAACATGAATGTGTTATTGAAATAATATGGAACAACATAAACTTAGGCATTTACATCTATATTAGATGATTTATACAGCATCAGGAGGCAACCTATGCCTACACTTAACGGGACGCTGTAATGCCTGGGACATTGTTTGAGATGGAATAGGCTTGCCCAGCTCCTAAACCATCCTCTCAGCTTAATCAGCCTGGCCCACAGGAAAGACGACGTTGATACATATAACATAAGTCCCACAAAATATCATCAATAAGTCATCATAATCATAAATACCTTTATGTACCTATCATCCATCATAAAAATCAAAAGTTCAAAATAGCCAAAACTAGCCAGACTAAAAATCCCACTGTAACATGTTTAGATTAGAACTACTATACTGCAGGGAATAGATCTAATAGTTAAGGTCGATTCACACATGTCAGTGTTGCTTCCGTTCCGGCACCGGCACCGGCACAGTGAAAAATATTCTTTCATACATTCTCTATGAAAGTATCTACACTTGTCCGTGTCAGTGTTGCTTCCGTGCTCTCAGTGTCCGTTCCGGCACCGGCGATCACGGAAGGATTGATTGCCACCGATATTTTTTGCCGGATCACGGACGCCGGCAAAAAGATGGACGAGCGATTGATAGAATTGTTTCGTGAAAACCATGTGTTGTATGATTTATCTCATGGAAAATACATGGATGCAAAATACAAAAACAATTTGTGGAACCAAATAGTGTATAATAATAAAAAAATAAAATATTATAGTGTATAATATCCATATAGTGTGAAATATTCTCCTTCTGTCTCTCTTGATTTCCATGCATCATGGACCCATTTTCTCTTTTTTCCTATTTTTTGATCTTCTTCTTCTTCGTCTAGAGCAATAGCTATCATTGCTAGTTCCGTAGTGTTGAAGAGAGCCATAGCAACAATGACGACGGACACGTTTTTCACTGAAGCTCCGTGAACTGAGCACTGACATGTGTGAATAGACATCACTGAAGCAACACTGAAGCACTGTGCCGGAACTGTGCCGGAACGGAAGCAACACTGATATGTGTGAATCGACCTTTATGGCAGCTCAAATGATGTGTTAAAATTATTAGACTGTACTTACAATGATAACAAATCTCAAAGTTTTTGACTCATAAGGTAGAGTTTCACTGAGTACACAGTAGCCAAGCAGGCAGCTGAGCACAGCAAGCCCCAGGACCACCACTGCTAGAGATGTAGACCTCCTCGGTATTGGAGTGCAGGAAGACGGGTCAGGCTTGGGTGTGCTCGACCGTCGCCAGGTGTGCTCGTCGTTATCAAACTCCATGGTGCTAGACCATTTTCCTAACATACAATCTGTAATACCATTACCTGTTATTTAGGTATATAAATTCCACTTTTAGAGTACGTAAACGATTTGTCTTGTCTGTGTTACCTACCAACAATATCTGTGCTACTGATTTTCTAAGAGATACCTTGACCCTAAATATCTGTTCGTTTTTAGAGAGTCCATGAAGTAAAAGTCTGATTTCACTTTTGCTAACGAATTTACGAATGAAACTCAATGAAAGAATATGATAATATCTCTGTACCAAAAAGGTACCATGCTAAATCTATGCAAAAGCCAACTTCTTCTCTCTGACTTTAACTCTTGAAGTCTTGATTGATATGACAGTGAAAATGGATGACTGTCAATAATTTTGATCGTTATTTGCATAGGTACCATGCTAAATCTATGGTTATTTGGCATTTTGGCTAGGATGGTACCGCGATGCCCGATGGTACCTCTGGTACAACGATCAAACCTATCTCTAATTCTCTATGGGTCAAACGAAACGGAGACGAAAAAAAAAGGTGTGAAACCAGCAAAACCCTACCCAACAGAACAGACCAAAGAGAATATTTATATATAGGGAACAGACCATATATAAAGGTACCATGCTAAATCTATGGAACAGACAGACAGAACAACCCTCTCGCTCATAGACACCCCATAGAGAAACATACTAATAATCAATCATAGTAGAGTTATTATAATAATCGGTTTTGTGTTGTGTGATTGTGTGAAAAAAGAGAGAAACGAAAAAAAATCTTGTTTTTACTTCGAAAATAATTAAGCAAAAAAAATTGTTTGATATCATGTTTCGCGTTTGTTTTGCTATGCTTCTCATTACCTTGAGAGTCTTCTGCAATAATGACGTGGAAGTCAGAAACGAAGAAGATGTAGGAGTGAAATATGCAAATAGATGTGAAGTCTGTAAAGTACTTGCCACTGAACTTCAAGGTAGACTCGAGGAGACTGGCAAAGTTCATGATGTCATCGAAATTGGATACTCCCTGGACGATGTTCAGCCAAAGAAAAGGACGAAGTACGAGAAGTCCGAGCTGAGACTAATTGAATCACTGGAAGGTGTCTGTGAAAAGATTTTAGAGTACAACATACATAAGGAGCGCACTGATAGTACGAGGTTTGCGAAAGGTATGAGCGAAACTTTTAGAACTCTCCATGGTCTTGTAGACAAGGGAGTGAAAGTTGATCTCGGCATCCCTTTGGAACTCTGGGACAAACCTTCGGCAGAGATAACTAATATGAAAACTCAATGTGAAAGTCTCCTTGAAGAAAACGAGGAGGCTATTGAGGATTGGTACTGGAATCATCAAGAGGATGCTGATCTTATGATCCATCTTTGCACAAAGAATGCCCTAAAAGGAACTGATGATTCATGTTTACATGAAGAACTCAAGAATGTCAAAGGTGAAGTTGCAAAGAAAGCTAAAACGGAACTTTGAGATTAAAGCTATGACTTTAGAAGTGCTATAAATACCTAAGCTAAGCTTTTTATAATCTAAGCCCAATACCACCTTTATGAACAAATAAGAAAAATGTTTTAAAAATATTGATAAACTTTGTGTACTAGGGAAAAGTATACCAATTTTATGATGTAGTACAGTTCATCCAACGGATCTAGGCATTCATGAAGTTAGCCTTTTGTCTGCGCAGACAACTAACTTCACGAATGCCTAGATCCTATGATGAACTGTACTACGATTGACTACCTGGTGAACCATTTTGCATTGCGTAGCTTACCAAGTAGGTGGATTAATTTACTGTAAATAGTGAAACCTGTGATAAGTGAGGCATTTTATTAATTATAACTTATGATCTGTATACCTATATAAACTTGCTCTATCATAAGGCTTTAGGACACATCCGCCAGATTCCACATTCGTCAGATCATTTATTTATTCCACATTCGTCAGATTTTTTTTACCTCTGACGAAACGATGATTCCTCGTTCGTCAGATTCCATTATTCTACATTTCTGGCTAACCTAACCAAATGGGTCGTTAGTTAGGTTATGTTAGGATAGTGAAAAAACCATGCGCAAGGCGAGCGAGCGAAGCGAGTGTGCCGCGGCAGCGGCCGCCGAAGCGCCAGAAATAAATAAATCTGACGAAAGGGTCATTAGAAGTTATCCACATCCGTCATTCATGACGAAACTGAACTGAAATTATACAAAAAACTACTTCTGACGAAAGTGGAATCTGACGGATGTGTTCTAAATCATCATAAGTACAATTAATTTGTTATTATTATCAAAGTAAAAATGTCATATTCTGGTCTAAAAGTAATGTTAAAGATGTTACCATTACTAGAATAATCCAGAATTTAGATCATTAGTTCATAAGAATTTAGATCATAGAGTTTAGAGAATGTTTTTTTACTTAAAATTAAAGTCATTTTTGTATGCGTTTGTTTTATTCGCCTGTAAACTATTTAGTTTTAGTGGTGTCCTCTTTCCAGGGAAAAACAAAAGATTATCTAATCTATTGATTCAGTCAGCCTGTACTGTACTAATGAGCCTCTCCGTAGTTCAGCTAATGATAATGTGGAAGAAACAGCTCCCTTAGCATGGCGATTGTCTAGGTACCGGAGAATAGATAAAAATGACAGTAGAGTGTGGATAAAAGATTAAGAAATGAACTGTTATGTTAGAACTCGTTCCCGCTATGTCGTCTGTCAGATTCCGATTTTAATCGGGTGTCGGCGCCTCTGTTCACACTAGCCGGCTGTCGACCACGACCGCAGCTGGTGCCATTAAACGACAGTCAAAAAGAGGCTTCTGTACACGATGGACGTCGACGAAGCTTTTGTTGTGATGTATTATTTGTGGAGGAAATGAAAGATAGCTAAAAATAGAAGATATTGGGTGCACCCAATTCTGACTTGCTTGACCCAACTCTTTACTTTGGGAATATTTCAGAACTTAATAACTGAACTAAGAAGTGACAACGTTAAGTTTTTCAATTATTTTAGAATGACAATAACTACATTCAACGACCTATATCAGCCCGACATCCGACAAATGTGAACAGCGCCATTTGCGATCAGACACAAAATCCTTGTCGGACAAGTGTGAAAAGCTTCATATAAAATGTTCTGCCGCTACGACCCAAGATAAAAAAATCGTCCCGACAGACAGCATAGTGAGAACAAGCTCTTAGGCTAGTGAAAAAAGTAGTGTCTACTGTAGAAATATTTGGTATGATCCGAGATCGCTGCTTGATGACTATAATCGGCTCATCAACACTTCACCATTCATACAGTAACACAACCATTCTGTTAACATTGTACCTACTCTACTACAATACAGCCATCATCATGATAGTGTGTTCGCAAAATCGCAACTTGTCACAGTGGACTGATGAGGAGAGATATTTTACAACTAAGTATTTAAGTACGGGAATAAAAATACAGTTTAATTAATAAGCACCTTTTAATCGACTGTCAAAAAGTATTATATAAATAATATCTATGCAACAGTTTTTAAACTGCACCTAACATCTTACACATTGATATTGGTGCTAACAAATTGCAGGCATCCTGCAAATTTTATAAGAGAATCAAATAAAATTAACTTAAAATCGTAAATAAATATAATTAAAACTAATAGGATAAATACATTCACGCATTGTACTCAGCCAGCATTCATACATAAAATTTCATGATTTTTACAAGCTACCTATAATTTATCACATCAGCGGAGATGTTTCGAATGTTTGGGAGTATTCTCCTTCGATGTTTCGGTGTCGGACGTGCGTATACAATACAATACATTGTTCCTTGACACCGCTCGGTCAGAGCACACGAGTCGCCGGCACGAAGCGAGCTGCGCTTGCACCTTCCACTATACTATCACTGCACTGGCACTTTCGTAGCTCGCTAACCAGTGCTGCTAGAGCTCTCAGCCCGCGCGCCTGGCGAGAGCCGCAGGGCCTATAGGTACTGGCTGGTGTCTTGGTAGTCCTCATCTTCGCTCTCGGAGTTGTCGTCTGTTAGCTGGCGCTGTAGCGCCTTTTCCGACGACCCCACACGTTCAGAGCTCGATGCATCTGTAACAACGCTCATTGTTAGCTTATAGAGTAATATTTGTAAGTTGTTGAAAATCGATTCTGAGCGGGTTGCTTTACAAAGTAAACAGGATCACGACTGTGACCGCAAATTACTCTAAATATTTCAATGAAAATAATTTTAAATGCTATCAAACTCAAACAAATATTTATACGTTAGAGTTAGTACGTCCATGCACGCAACTTATTTAGTATGTTAGTGTAAACAGCAAAAGTTTGCGTGCAATCCCACACATTACATGGAAGCTAGTATGAACCTATTATATCTTTATATGGCGTCCTATTGAATACTGCAACATTTTACCGTATAATTTACAGATGTAATTACATTTTTACACGAGTTGAAAACAAGGTTAGTATCATCAAGGTTTCGAGCTATCTTGTCCATGTTTTCACAGAGTTATCACAGCTATTATTTATAAACGTAGCTTTCTTCTTTCTTCGTATGAATAGTGCAATTTAATATTAGTTGGAAAATATCAAAGCAAAGTTTGAAAGGACATTGGAGAGATCTAGTATAGGTTGTTTTAAAGTAATTATAATATAAGAATTCAAATAAAACTAGTAGAGTTAATTGGTATAACAATCTAAACGTGAACTACAAAAGCATAGCGCAGCGTGCCCCAATATGTATACAATACACTATACTGGCATTACAAGCGGTGAATAATTACCCAGTTACCTGCATGCAACTCCCAAAGCGCGAGGGGCTCGTAGCGCCGCGACTTCGGCGGCGGCGGTGAGGGCGACCCTCTGCAATAAACAAAAACTTAGGCCTTTGTATACCCCCTTATACGACTAGCTGCGCCTTAGCTGGCTACTTTTTTTACACGTTACAGTAATCGTCACCTACTATCTAGTGATAAACGTGGAGAAACCACTATTAACACTATTAACGGGATATTTACCATGATTCAATTTTATTTTTTAAATCGTGAAGACGGTTTAAATTGTCTGGAACCTGCAATCCTGCTATGAGGTTGTGTATGTGTAAGACCTACTCGTCCTGACACCGTGAGTGTATTTTGTCGCAATCGATTTCCGGTGGAGAGTGGAGCTGGTGCTCACCAAACATCTTGTAGTAATAAAAGAGTGAGAAAGAGGGTAGATCGATTCGTCTGCCAATAACGCGCCCACTCGCAATGACCAGTTCTTCCGTGATCATGGCGTGTGCAACTGCGCCGAAATATCGGGAAACTCCAAATAAATTGAATCATGGTAAATATCCCGTTAATAGTGTTGATAACTATGATAGTTTAAAAAGTTATATTGTGGAGAAACCACATCGAAATGGCAAACTTCACAAATGCCTAATACCTAAGGTATGTCCAGCCAGACCCAGGGTGATGATTGCTCAAAGAATCTAGATATTCATACAAATCGAGACCATGCATGATTTGTGCACAGTCAGCTTCACCAACTGGTAATCCCCTTGCACGAGGTACGCCGTTCAATTGACTTTTAGGGGGTTACAAGTTAGTGATACTTTCTGTCTTTTTCTTCGTCGCTAGACTTTCTTTAGAACTAGAGTGGTAAAAGGATAAAAAATGTAATAAACCTGTAATACCTATTAGAATCGTCGTCTCCATTCTCACTGGGCGGAGAAGACCCTCGCGGCGAAGGCGGTTGACTGAGCGCCTGCATCAGCCTGCCTTTAGACTCGTTCCATATCGACGAGAGCCGCCCGTCCGGCCCGAATAGCAGGAGGAACGCGTCGATCAACTCCCGCGATTTCTCCTCCCACTTTGTTAGAATGTCCACTCTTTTCTCGCCGATGTTTGTCATGACCTGATATTATAGATTTATTTATTATGTAAAAAAACAAAAACGTAAACAGGTTCACGACTGTATCCCCAAGGTGTGGTAGACATTCTCTCAGATCTTTTTTTATGTTACTTATTCCAGATCCTTTGAAGATGTCTAAGGGGGATAGTCAGAGGCATGTCCAAACACATAATTTTTGATACATGCCCTTGCATTTTTTTTATTTATTATCTGCTGATGTTAATCTGAAAGTTTATGAGATGAATTTGGATAAAGGTAGGTACGGAGTAGACACAGTACAGAGAAAAGATGGATAGTGTGAAAGTTGACATGAGTAAGAAAGGAGCGAGTGCTGAAATGGCAGATGAGAAGAAAATAGACGAATAGATTGCGTCAATCAACAGGTAGGTCTAACAATTTCTTTCGAAACATTTTGGTAAAAATTTCTTACGACGCGTCTCATAGAGACTTCGAAGCATTGTAGAAGATTTTGTACAAGTGATATTGTCATACCTTCTTCCCCTTATCCTTGAGCTCATCCATCTTGTTCTGCAGACGAAACTTCTTCTCGTTGAGGAAGGATACATTGAGCTCCTTGGCGGAGTAGCCGCGCGCGAGATTTCGGCGCACGTAGATATCGTAGTCTCGCACTATCCGCGCCACTATGTCAGATGTTGACACACCTGGAAAATAAAAAAAGTCAAAAATGACCGAAAGTTTCCTGGAAGAAATAATTCTTTAGCGTCTAAAACAGTGACGACCACATACAAAATCATTTTATTCATACAAATTTACATTCATATGTTCATATGTGACTAAAGTTAAAAATTAATATTTTATCTATAGTTCTTTATACTGTTACAAACTTACCGTACATCCTGTGTTCAAAATGCAGTGAATTTGGGGGTACCCATTATTTAGTTGGGGCAGTATTTAGCAGCGACAAATATCTCATCATTCGAGATAATTTTTTAAACGTAGTGCTCAGTATGTTGACAAACAGAACTGTTTGTAAGTGACACCTGTAAGAGATGAAGTTGGTCACATCTCAAAGCTTACCTTCCGTTCTCTCGGTGGCTACGAACATGTCCTTGGCCTTGATCATGGCATACGTGTCCTCACAGTCTTCCGTGGTGTAAGGTATGTCGTCGTGCGCAACAAAGTCTATCTTGTGCTTCTCGAGAAACGCCTCGTCGTACTCCCATGGCGCGTCGCATACTACCTGCAACAAATTGTACCTAACTTAAAGATAATTCTAGTTCGCATGATTGATAAAGGAAACAAGGGCTACTGCCGTATCTGCCGTACCAATGATACGGGGCACTCGAGCTAAAAAGGCCTCGAACTTGTTTAAGTAAGAAAATTTAAGCCTTCGTTAGTGCTAATACGCTACAACGGGGCTAAGCTAAGAGGCAAGGTACGATACTGATAGGAATTATCATTTTCTGGAACAAAAATAGTTTTTGACAGTCAGGACTAGTGTACTTTTTCAACAATGAAAGAGTTTTTAGAATAACGTTCACAAAAGAGCACGGATGCGCTCAGTTTAAAGCTACCAGCGACCATCAATACGTTTTGTACAACACGTTGTCTGAAAAGCAGGCTAGACATTAAAAACCAAAACGATTTGTGCTATTAGCTCGATTGTAATTAAAGTCGATGGAATATTATTTCTTATCACAAATAGCAAACAGTTTTTAATTATGACGAATAAGCAAAAATAGGTAGGAAGGATTTTATGATGTTTGAAATAACATCACGTAGGCATTCGCTAGTGTTGTTCTACTAAAAGCTATAAAATAAATACCTAACAGTCAGCAGTAACACAGTCCTCATCCTACACTTGGATTCCCTTTCGCATGTCGTGGGTGACGTGGGGTCATGTGGGGTACCCATCAGAAACTACAAGAATTTTCGTACTACAACACCTAAACCAGGAACAAATATCTGTAGATCATGCAAACATTTGTCGCGAAAACTGAACTCGCACCTCTCGGCAGACCTGTGGCATAATACCAACCACGTCTCTGATATTACTTTACTCACAGAACTATATAGTTCTGTGACTTTACTCCACTATACTGTTTGCATAACTTCGAATGAGGTCTCAAAGATCGCTATTTTGTATCAAGTTTGGGAATATTTCTCAAACATACTGACACCTATTAAATGCAGTTTTTTCTAGTTTAAGTTTAGTTTTTCCTAGTTTCAGATATCTAACGCTGGTTAATCAGTATCCTTGATATGATAATAATGTGTGTTCTGTCAGTTACATGCAGTTTATACTTTGTTATTGCAATATTTGATTAGATAAAGTGATATTATAGTATGGGACGAATCTTTTTAACTTTTCAACTGCGCAAGTAAATATACAAATGATTTCAAATTATGCAACATAGTTTACGACTATAGAGTAAATACTTTTAAATTCTGCGGAAACCACATTTCTTATCATTTTTAACAGTCCTTTGATATTTCCGTTCGTTGGTTGGATATCAACGTAATAACTAAATCATGCTTTGTTGACTGACATGCCAACCTACAGCCTAATAAACCATAAGTCCTAGAAACATGAAACTTGGAGTACCTATGTATTCAATAAATGGGTCTCTAGAACTACTGATCTCAATAAGACAATTCATCCACCACTATTATGACCCTGTATTCTACGTTTTACGTGAGCGAAGCCGAGCATCAACTCCTACGGCAATTTACGGCATAAATTTAAATGAAACTGAAATCAAATAGGGAAAGGCATGTGGAACAGTGGAACTATCCCTGTCTGATATTGATTCAAGGCAAACTGGCGACATGAGTCATTACTGACTAAGTGTACCTAACATAAATGCGTATGAGAAATGGTGGTCTATCGACAATGAATTTGAAGTCATAGGAAATTTAGCCTTTAGATTTGGGGTTGCGGCCCGACTTTCAATACAAAATCAACCTACCCGGTTAAGGTTATTTCTGTTGAGGAAAATGAATACATTTCGTTTTGCTAAAAAAGGCAGTTGGCAGTTTATAAATAACTACTCGTACTAGTTACCTATGACTAATTGTACTCGTATGTTAAAACCCGTGTAGAATTTGAATACCTCCTAAATCTTATAATGTTTGGATCCAAGTTAATTTTTGGCGTTCAACCTTTTGTATATTACTTATTAAGGCATGAGGTAATTGCATTATCTTTCTTGCACAAACGTATGCAAGCAGCTATGAAATTGTTGTCTGGTTTAACAATTGATGAGTGGTGTGGGTTTGTGCGTAGGCACACATATAATTATTACCTACTGCCAATGACAGAGATACACACACATCTCAACTCATTCATCTCTTGCTCAAACAATCTAAACGAGTCTCAAGCATTTTGTTTACATTTATCTCAACTAAATGCTCTAAAGATTTTAAGATAAGGCACAGGGGTTAAAGAATATCTACACTTGGCAAGGCAGGAAGACGGTAGATGGACAAACTCAGTGAGCGAGTGGTGGCCATGTGAAGATTGCAGGATTAATAGAGGCCTATACTTCCGTGGGTGGATAATTAGATAGATATAGATAATAAAAAGTTATAAGAATAATCATGAAATTACCTCATCCACATATCTACAATGGCGAACTGCTTCATATCTCTCCTCCTCTGTCATGACTGTGCGCCCTTTACGGCTGTGTGTCAGGTCATCGCTGCATACTGGAATACAAAACAATAGCTCACGTTGTATAGGGTATTTGACTCTTTTCAGAAAACCATTTCAAAGTGTTCTTTGATATATTATATGCACACTGGTCATTAAATTTCCTTTAGATTTAACATAATTTTGATAAAAACCATGTTTAAAGTTTTAACATACAAAATCGCGCGAAAAACGATATCTTGTGTCATGGCGCTGATCACGTGGTACCCGTGACGTCACTCCATAGTAAACAGACAGTACAAGTCCATAGTGACAGACAATCAGTTCGTTGACGTTTACTAGCGTTTGACGTCATCAGAGTCACAACCAATCACAGTGCGTTTTTGTAGACGAAAATTTTTTAATTTTTTTTGTAATTTTTAAAGGTTTTTTTACCAAAAGTAAACATATTTTAGACGTAAATGGAAAGAAATATGCTTATTTAGACTATTTTCTAAAAGGATGACCACAATTTATAGTTTATTTTTAATGATGTCAAATACCCTATTGTAGGTGATGTTTACAAATGGATCTATAATTATATATCATCGAATACTACGATTACATATTGGCTGTCGGCTTAACTGTAAACAGAGTATAGAGTTTTACCATACAAAAAGGGTACCTACCTATAACAATTCGTGCATAGCTTGTATAAAAAAATATACAAATTGTAGTCACCGTAAAATGTTCGAATAAGTAAATATTCGCCCTTGCTACTCATCGAGGTTGAAGACCAATGATAAATACATAAGTACTTATAGTTTATATTAGTAAATAAATCTGTGTAATCGGGCTATAAATAAATATGTATTGACAAAATAAGAACAAATCAAATAAAACTTTAATCCGGTGGTTGGGCTCAACAATTATTTTTACAAAATTATCTGTAACTATGTCTATGAGTGTCCAATTCATTTAGGGTTTTTGTTTTTTATTAGCATTGTTTTTAAGTATTACATAAGCACCAATGTAAATTTATGTAAGTTATATATATAGTTTGGGTTTGGCAAACCCAAACTACTAGATGGCGGTACTGGAAAGATTAGATCGCGCTATCGAAGCGTTTTGACTCGAGCGTCTATCAATTTTTGTTTGCTGGTAATAAGCCTCTTCTTTCTGTACATTCAAAATAAATAATTTGAAAAGTCAAAGAGCAGTTTGAAATTCATACAACTTGGAGGTGTCCAGAACAATGAGTAATAAAACAAACAGGATTGTCGAGACAGACAAAATACCAAGGCTGGAGATTTTATCATAATTACTGTATCTATTAGTCTAAATATGACAACATAAATAACAATCAACGCGGATAATAGATCGCTTAACACGAAATATAGTATTAGTAAGAGCGCGTTTCAATCGGTCGTACGAGGAGTGTCGACCAATAGCGTCGGAGCGCCTTATCACTGTCCGTTGAATCACAAATCAAAAGGACATTTACATTAAACATGACTGACACATCAATGAGTTCACGAAATTCGGCCTCAAAATTGCATAACACATAATTTTTTTTATGTTGTGTTACTTTTTTGTTTTACTGTATTTTTTACTTTGTTGTTTTACTGTTTTACGTGAACTAACAAATGTGTTAGATAAGTAACTGATAGTGATTGGTATCGCGCACCCAGGTGTGATAATTATGTATAGTGATTCACCTAAATTATTGTTTATCAACTACTTGCCATTGAAATTGGTTAATAGTGCAATAACGCATTAACTAAATAACTTTAGTAAATGTTGTAGGTATCTTAAAGATGTGGTAAGTATTGTTATCAACCTTTTGTAAGATTTTTTGAATAATTTTCACACACACGTAATTCCTACGTCATGCTAATTCTTTTACGCAGGGAATTCCCATTCCCACAACAAGTCCATTCACCGGAAACATCTAATTTCAGAGTAGGGCACACGCGTCGAGTAGTTTGTTCTTATTCTTTATTTGTCGCCTATCTAATGCTTGTGTAATAGCCTATAGCAGACCTTCCTTATTTTTAACTAGTATTAATTAGTCAAAGTACTAATATGAATAGTATGATCAGAATGCACACTGGCATACTTCATAGATCTTCTCAAACACATGTAGTGCAGAATCTACCACGTGACACGATAAGAAATTGTAAATACCGCAACGTTCCGATAATTTAAGAATACCTAAAATGTAAACTGAGCTTAGATTATACATTATTTTGATGAGCCATTTAAAATAATACGCACTGTGTGTATCATAGTCAGTTAATTGTGCCTAAAAGTATTTAATCTATCATCTGCACAAAAAGAAGTTACAGAAATGAAGTACTAATAGCGTATTGTGGTACGCTCCATAAAAATTGAAGGGAGTGAATAGATTGACTCAACAGTTTAAAATGTTCGATGATATCATCGGTACTGTTAATGTACGCATTACAGTATTACTTCAGAGCTTTGTATAGGAAGTCCTTCTAAGAAAACACATTATTGGGTTATTACTATCAATGAACGAGAGTAAAGACATGTGCTTACTTTAATTGTGCCCGTAGAAAAGTTAACATAGCTATGTTTTTGCGCTTTACTTACATAATAGTGTATTGATATAAAGATTTCCTTCCCGGGTTATAAACACCGTTTCAACGAGCGACACCGTTAACTAATCATGTATGTAAACTAATGCTATTTGGTTTTCAAAGCTGTTGTTACAGCTAGGCAATATTTGCATATCTCTCGAACAATCCTCACGATGATCTCTCTATAGACGTAACTAAAGCACTAAGTTACTAGCAGTTTTACTCACAAAAGTTACTACTAGTTTTATAACTTAATAAATATTCGATACTTATCTCATCTCATCCTCACTAGGATTCTCTATGTCGCGAGTATCTAAAACTAAAGAGCACCACAACGCCCAAACCCGGAAAAAATACTGCAGAAGTGCAGATCATGCGAATATTTATTCCAGCGCGAGGATCGAGCTCGCACTTCTAACACGCTTTCTTTAGACATTCGAAAACCATGTCACCAAGATCTTCAAATGCGGGCTTCTATGCACCGTTGCAGTTTTCTCTTCATATTAAAACATCTTCACAGCATGCAAGTTTAAGTATTGGAAATCTTACCTCCAACTATAAGGTAAACATTGGGGAATACAGTCTTCGCTTGCTGCAGTTGCCGGGCGTGGCCCTGGTGGAACATATCGTAGATGCCATCGGAGTAGACTCGGACCCTTCGGCCTGCAGTGCCGGCGGATGCCTGAGCGCGGGGGATGCGTCCGTAGTGGCATCGGTCCCGTTCCAGGATCGCCATGGGGTCTGTGCTGAAGGGTGCTGCCACGCGCAATGACTGCAACAATATAAAACCGGTGTAAATCAGACTATCAATAAAAAGCTTCTAAGACAATTTTACGATGACATTGATCAGTAATCAGGTATAAGTACTACAATGAAAAAAATGGTATATTTACAGATCATAAACAAGAGTCAGGTATAATTTTAAATAAATTGTTGTTGTTGAACAACAACAACAATTTAATTAAAGGATTTTATTTCAACCAAGTTATGTAGCGACAAAAAAAGACTGTAAAATGAATCGGATAAAGTGGCGTGAAATTGTGGAGTATTTCCGAGCCAATGAGTGGTTGTAAGCTGATTAAACAGACAAAATGTTGGCCACTTTGAAATAAACTTATCACACATCAAAATGGGAATCTAACCTTTGAAATTGTTTGAAATAGAAATGTTCTGCTAAAGATAACAATGTTTAACAAATTAAAGCAAATTTTAACGAAGTAAAATATGGTTTACTTTCACTTGTTCTTCAGAGAATATATAATACATATTCGAAATTAATAAACGAGTTCTTCTGACATTCTCATAAAATGCTGAAAATAGAACAAAATATTCACTAACTGATGTGTCGAGGTTAATCTCCGGTACCACTGCATATTTTCAACCGACTTCAAAAAAGGCAGAGGTTCTTAATTCGTCTGTATGTTTTTTTTTTTGTTTTATCTTGTTACGCGATTGTTCCGCCATTTGTTGACCGATTTGCAAAATTCTTTTTATGTTTGAAAGGGTATGGTGGTCCCATATAAATTTTATTCCTGAGGGATTGATAGTTTTAAACACCTTCCCTCCTAGCCATGTCACAAATAGAAATCGAATCGACAGCTTGATGCCCTGAGTCACACCGCGTTTCGAGTCAAACATTGAAGTCGGTTTTCTTTTTAGTATTAAAACGTAATTATTGTCTACATATTCGTGTTCTTCTTCACAACCGGGTGAAGTCGTGCCAGACCGCTTGTATTCAGTACAATGTTGAAAACAGGTTCATACATATACGTTATCTATGGACTTAAGTAATTGTTTATTCAGATGGTGCTTAACTGGAGGCGTAGGTATGTCAACTTTCAAAATTGCGAAACTATTTGTTTCATCCAATAGACAGGCAGTAGTTTAGATAACGTTGTTGAACAAAATAAGAGAAATGAAATGGTGTGTAAAATAAACGAGATAAAACACAGTGAAATACGCCAGTGAAAATAATTAAGTCGATAAGACCAATTTACCATTTTACTAAATAAAAACCAGTTATTGGTTAGCAATGATATTCGCAGTTGTCAGGTTTAGTAGCAATAGAAATAAAACATGACAGGCTATAAAACATTTTTGAAAAAAAAAAATTGAACCGACTTCACAGAACACAAACAGAAGAACCTTCTACACACTAAAAAGAGAAAAATAAGAATATAATTTGAAGTCAGTTGACTCAGATTGTGAGTCAGGGTGTGTTGTGTAGTGAGAATGAGGTTTTTTGAATGTTACGGGAAAACTGTGAATCCCTCAGGAAAAGGAGTGTGTCCTTTACACTCTTTCTAACAAAAAAAATTTTGGAAATCGGTCCACAATTTTCTTAAAGTTCAGTGATTGTTTTAGTTTTACGGGAAAACTATTAATCCCTCAGGAAAAAAAAATATATGGCGCCACCTTGAGAGTATTCCTCTTTCTAACAAAAAAAAATTTTGGAAATCGGGCCACAATTTTCTTAAAGTTCAGTGATTGTTTTAGTTTTACGGGAAAACTATTAATCCCTCAGAAATAAATAAATTTATATGGGACCACAATGAGAGTATACCCTTTCAAACAAAAAATAATAATTTTGGAAATCGGTCCACAACTGACGGAAATATCGGTGAACATACATAAAAAAAAAAAAACATACATACAGCCGAACATATAACCTCCTCCTTTTTTTGAAGTCGGTTAAAAAGACAAATACATTGGTTGGAGTAAATACAATGAATGATCTTCGATATTATTAAATGCTCTGGAACACAGTCGCATGTTATCGCAAGGACTTTGTAAGACCTTCGCAAAAAACTAAACAAGGTAAATTAAACCTAATTTACCTATTGTTCCACATTTACAGTGTACACGTCCTAATAAATTAAATTGATAGTGACTTAGCAACAATCGAACTTATCCTGAAGTTCAAGGTTTGATTCTTGACCTTCTGCATTCGGGAGGAATCGAACGATCAGAGACCAATGGCCAATCTGAATGTAAAGTGGAATTTTATTGTGGAACCGGATTTTGATGTAGAGCGATGTCAAGGTTCAATACAAGCATCGGTGCCGGTGAAGATAATGAAGTGGCGTGATGTGTGACGTGACGTCGCTCACCGTTGCCTCATCGCTGTGATAAACTATTGTTAAATTTTATTATAAAATTAGTACTAATTTAACTATTTAATGGACCCAGACAGACCGATTCGATGTTACAAATCCAAAGTGATTTCAGTAAATAAAGTAATTTTGACGGTATCGTTATGAGACAATTTTCCGGTCATCGATGATTGGCTAACCGTTAGCTACCAATAGCATTATAAGCATGAATGGACACAATTTAGTGCTATAGGCATTTGCGCAATTCAAATGATAGCTTCATAGCGGATACTCACTTCCCCTATACGCTTTATTCTGGCGACATTAACTCGACATAGGAAAATGTTTTTTTTTTTATACTAGGAAGCTTACCCATGACTTAAAAGTCAAACAGCTTTAAATGTACACTCAATACAAAGCTGTGCCCGAAGATTGGAAACAAGTTATTATTTTATGCTTCCCAATTGTACGTACATGTAAAATAATTGCGGTCTATTGACGTCATAAAACCAGTAATGACTGGCTAAAATCGTCTTTTTAACAGACGAAAAAAAAAGGGAGGAGGTTATCAAGTCGTTTTGCTTTTCAGTTCTTTCGGCGGTTTAATTTTTTGTTAAAAAGTTTTATGAATGGGCACAGAATACAGAGGAATGGGTACGTTCAGGTACTTACGTTCACTTCTAAATACCATACAACAAAATAATATTAATTATTTTCAGGTATGAGTCAGTGTGGCCAATTTTTACGTGTCCTCCGAAGCACGGAATCTTGAGATAGAAACCACAGAATATGATAATTTTGTGGAATATTATTGTAATCACGTTTGAAGATAAAACATTAACTAAAGATAGAACACAGCAAGAACTAGGGAGATAACTTAACTGTACTTAAAAAACTTAGGCCTTTACATCTATATTAGATGATTTATACAGCGTCAGGAGGCAACCTATGCCTACACTTAACGGGACGCTGTAGTGCCTGGGACATTGTTTTGAGATGGAATAGGCTTGCCCAGCACCTAAACCATCCTCTCAGCTTAATCAGCCTGGTCCACAGGAAAGACAACGTCAATACGTGTGGAGCTGACTAAGCTGCGGGTTTCCTCACGATGTTTTCCTTCACCGTTAAGAGCACGTGTTAAAGCGCATATAAATTTTACGAAACGTAAAATCCAAACTTAACTGTAAACATTATAGAAATAATTTTATGATCTCGAAATACACTTTAACCTGTGTAAATATGATAAGACAGTAGGTAGTATCTAATGGCAGTATATAAAAAAAGGAAAAAATGTACTTCAGTCAACAAATTGCCCCAAAGTTCTTGCCTATGTAATATTTTGATTTTCTATCAAAATATTACAGGGAGGGGGAGTCGACAAACCTTGTAAACAATAAGCAACTAAGTTACCTGGAAATCCAGGTCACTGCTCCTATTGTTAATTGGAATTGCAAATCAATTATGAAAATGGATTGAATTCTTTTATTTGAATAGTTTAGGTAATGAAAAATTCTCGTGTTATTGGGTCAATAAAAGGTAAGTACTTCTTTAGGCATTCTTTCAGCATACCATACCAAAGAAGTATTTGAGCTGATTGTAAAAAATTGGTCTCACCGCAGTAAAAATTATAAATATGTAATTTTCCATGAGAAAGTAAGTAAAAACAGAATTTCTTCGAAGTAATGTATATCTTGGCAAAGTTGGCAACAACATTGGTTTTATGTTATGATGCGTAATTCGGTAGAATATTCCACAACTGGTAGGATTCGGTTCATCGCTTCAGATCAGAACTTTGGCAATTTGCACTGCTATTAAAGTAACAAATTTTACTTGTTACAGGAAAAAAAGTTTACTTTAGTCCTGGCAATGATAGCTGCCAGGGTGGACTGTCCCTACACGGGACATTGTTGTGAGAGACGCCTATCCAAGAACCCACTTAGTTTTTAAGCCTTGTGTATTTGTTTTCTGTCAGTCTGTGTCTCTGTTTTTTATTTTTAACCGACTTCAAAAAAAGGAGGAGGTTATATGTTCGGCTGTATGTATGTTTTTTTTTTTTTTTTTTTTTTTTTTATTTTTTTTTTATGTATGTTCACCGATATTTCCGTCAGTTGTGGACCGATTTCCAAAGTTTTTTTTTTGTTTGAAAGGGTATACTCTTATAGTGGTCCCATATAAATTTTATTCCTGAGGGATTAATAGTTTTCCCGTAAAACTAAAACAATCACTGAACTTTAAGAAAATTGTGGCCCGATTTCCAAAATTTTTTTTTGTTAGAAAGAGGTATACTCTCAACGTGGCGCCACATATTTTTTTTTCCTGAGGGATTAATAGTTTTCCCGTAAAACTAAAACAATCACTGAACTTTAAGAAAACGATATTTCCGTCAGTTGTGGACCGATTTCCAAAATTTTTTTTTTGTTTGAAAGGGTATACTCTTATAGTGGTCCCATATAAATTTTATTCCTGAGGGATTAATAGTTTTCCCGTAAAACTAAATCAATCATTGAACTTTAAGAAAATTGTGGCCCGATTTCCAAAATTTTTTTTTTGTTAGAAAGAGGTATACTCTCAAGGTGGCGCCACATATTTTTTTTTCCTGAGGGATTAATAGTTTTCCCGTAAAACTAAAACAATCACTGAACTTTAAGAAAATTGTAGACCGATTTCCAAAATTTTTTTTTTGTTAAAAAGAGATATACTCTCAAGGTGGCGCCATATATTTTTTTTTCCTGAGGGATTGACAGTTTTCCCGTAACATTAAAAAAACCTCATTCTCACTACACAACACACCCTGACTCACAATCTGAGTCAAACATTAAATAGTTTGAAAGGGTATTACACCCGAGGTAGTACAAAATATTTCTTTTCCTTATGGATTGATAGTTTTCCCCCTTGCTGAACTCCGGTCTGTCCTTTAGTAGGTCTGCCCATGACTTCTCTTATCCTTTCCTACTTAAGCTACGATAAGCAAAGTCTTAATGTACTCGTAGCTTACTATATTATTTACACATACACTTTTATTTACACAGTATTTATTTACTTACACTAAAAAGTGAAAAATAAAAATTTTTGAAAAAAAAAATTGAACCGACTTCACAGAACACAAACAGGAGAACCTTCTACACACTAAAAAGAGAAAAATAAGAATATAATTTGAAGTCGGTGCCAAGTGAATACGATTAGGTACCTATCAAAAAAAGAAATCGAGCGATAGCGTACCAGGATACAATTTTGCACCCAAGTTCTTTTGAATTTCTTAGATGTAAATGAATAGTTGGCACCGACTTCAAATTATATTCTTATTTTTCTCTTTTTAGTGTGTAGAAGGTTCTCCTGTTTGTGTTCTGTGAAGTCGGTTCAATTTTTTTTTTCAAAAATTTTTATTGTGTCTATTTTTTTTGCTCGAAATAAATGTATTTTATTTATTTATTTAGGAACGAATCTACTATGTAGTTCTATGTCATTGTACAGTTGCATGAACGTACGTTCAAACCTCGGGATAAATCTATACTAATATTATCCATACTATAATAATATTATAAAGCTGAAAATTAGAGGATTAGCGAGTTTATATGTTACGTTGCCCAAAACGCAACGATAGCGCGATCTAATTTTTCCTGTGGCGCCATCTATTATGTAGTAAAATGTCTCTGTCTGTCTGTCTGTTTGTTACCTTTTCATGCCTAAACCACTGAACAGATTATGCTGAAATATGACATAGATAAAGATTATGTCCCAGGGACAGACATAGGCTACTATTTTTTTTTCAAAATAATCATAAAGGGCGTGAAATAAGGGTTGAAAGTTTGTATGGGGAGTTGGAAGTTCCAATTGAAGGCAGGCGTTGCTAACCTATGTCGAGGTCGAGATGGCGCTATTATTGCATTTTTAAAAGTTTCAGAAGATTCTTGCAGTTTTCAGTTCTATTTAGAGGTTTTATGAGTATGTTATTTTGCTGACGAAGTCGCGGGTACCAGCTAGTAATATATAACGGTTAATCATTATAATCGTAATTGCTTGCCAGTAATAATCGAATTAACTTCAATTTCATTCAATAGCAATTGTAGACCCGTGATTGAAACCCCCTCTAATCATTTTGCACGAACAGAGTTCACTGACTCGAGCGTTATTTTTTTTATCTATAATCATAATAATGAATAGGTATATATAGACATTAAAACAATTTTAAGGAAATGGTGAGCCTATTTGGTATACCGATTATAAAATCATTTAGGAAATTACGATTTAAGTAGTTATTTCTGTGATGGTGTTGGCAATAGTGATTGTTTGTTTGTTTGTTTTCATAAAAAAAATCAAGGACTTTTACATTCAAGAAAAAAGTAAGTATAAAAATAAAACATTTTTGAAAAAAAAAATTGAACCGACTTCACAGAACACAAACAGAAGAACCTTCTACACACTAAAAAGAGAAAAATAAGAATATAATTTGAAGTCGGTGCCTAACTATTTATTTACATCTAAGAAATTCAAAAGAACTTGGGTGCAAAATTGTATCCTGGTACGCTATCGCTCGATTTCTTTTTCTGATAGGTACTTAATCGTATTCACTTGGCACCGACTTCAAATTATATTCTTATTTTTCTCTTTTTAGTGTGTAGAAGGTTCTTCTGTTTGTGTTCTGTGAAGTCGGTTCAATTTTTTTTTTCAAAAATGTTTTATTTTTCACTTTTTAGTGTAAGTAAATAAATACTGTGTAAATAAAAGTGTATGTGTAAATAATATGGTAAGCTAAGAGTACATTAAGACTTTGCTTATCGTAGCTTAAGTAGGAAAGGATAAGAGAAGTCATGGGCAATTTTTCACTTTTTAGTGTAAGTAAATAAATACTGTGTAAATAAAAGTGTATGTGTAAATAATATAGTAAGCTAAGAGTACATTAAGACTTTGCTTATCGTAGCTTAAGTAGGAAAGGATAAGAGAAGTCATGGGCAGACCTACTAAAGGACACACCGGAGTTCAGCAAGGGGGAAAACTATCAATCCATAAGGAAAAGAAAATATTTTGGACTACCTCGGGTGTAATACCCTTTCAAACTATTTAATGTTTGACTCAGATTGTGAGTCAGGGTGTGTTGTGTAGTGAGAATGAGGTTTTTTGAATGTTACGGGAAAACTGTCAATCCCTCAGGAAAAAAAATATATGGCGCCACCTTGAGAGTGTGTCCTTTACATTTTCTAACAAAAAAAATTTTGGAAATCGGTCCACAATTTTCTTAAAGTTCAGTGATTGTTTTAGTTTTACGGGAAAACTATTAATCCCTCAGGAAAAAAAAATATATGGCGCCACCTTGAGAGTATACCTCTTTCTAACAAAAAAAAAATTTTGGAAATCGGGCCACAATTTTCTTAAAGTTCAGTGATTGTTTTAGTTTAACGGGAAAACTATTAATCCCTCAGGAATAAAATTTATATGGGACCACTATAAGAGTATACCCTTTCAAACAAAAAAAAAAATTTGGAAATCGGTCTACAACTGACGGAAATATCGGTGAACATACATAAAAAAAAAAAAAAAAAAAACATACATACAGCCGAAAATATAACCTCCTCCTTTTTTTGAAGTCGGTTAAAAAAGTCAAGAGCCATGTCATGAGTTAAAAATAAAGGCAACGTCAGGCAGATAAGAGTAAATTGAATGAAGTCAATGCGTGATGTGTCAGTCAGCTGTACCTTGCAGCTTTATGATACAGGGATAGATTTCATCCTTTGGGTTATCAAAACACTGAAATAATGACATATTCGTATTTCCTGAAAGAGTTTTAACTCCTTTTGAAAGAGTAAATTGAAAGGATAAAGAATGTGATTGTAAGCTGAATGTTAGTTACAGTGGTGGTTACAGTCCAAACTCTTGCAACCTAACCTTTTCTTTTAGTATAACTTTCAAAATGGCCGAGCAATATCAAAGACCTTGACTGACTGTCTGAAATGATCTCGAATTGAGATGACGATAAGATACTATCATAGCAACTCAAAAAACAAATAGTGAATAAATTATGAATATACATATATGAAAGAGGCAATAACTATGGAGTTATACTATAAAAATCCATTGATGCACGGCTGGGATTCGACCTTCGGATTGAAAGTCGAGGTATAACCCCATTCGACCAACACGGCTCTTCGATAGATTCGAATGGATTTTTTGTTTTCGTTAAATTTATATGAGCTTTAACACGAGCTTTTAACGGTGAAGGAAAACATCGTGAGGAAACCCGCAGCTTAGTCAGCTCAGTCAGCAGAAACTAAATTCCCATTGAAAGCTGGCGGCACACAGGACCGAGTTGATAGACAGTGCAACTTAAAACTCAAAGACATGAATTAAAAAATGTATTTTAATTTTATGATCATCATTAATTTCTATGATTTCTGAACTAAGCAGAAATCTATCTTGCGTCATTATAGCAGCTGATAATATATACAAACGTTCATAATTGAAATGCTAACCGTTGTTTCGGTAAACAGGTTTTCGATTTGCGTTGTCGCTTAATAAGGAATTTTAAGAGAGAATGCTTTGAACTTCTGAAACCGGATTGCTTGTGCATTTGAGATTTTCATGTAATCACTGGCTGCCAGTGACGACCTTCAGAAATTGATATATTTCATCCAAAGAAAATAATTGATGATGGTTCTATTTTCCTTAAGCAGAAAAGCAAAGGTAAACCGACTGCATTTCAGCCTCACTTGTCCCTATCACCAGGTCCAATTGTGGGTGCTAGACACGACATCCGTATAACGGCGTAGCCTAGAGACATACATTATAGTACGAACAACATGTATCAATACAGTAATTTGTCAAAGTTCTAAATAAAATATGAGCAACCAAGTCTAGAGATACCGGCATCGTTGCCGAACCTAAGGAAGATAATCCTTCTAGTATTCCTTTTGAAATCTTGACCTGCAACTTTGCACATTCCTATGCAATCCAAGTAATATAGTTATTTGCGCATTTCCTAAGTAGCGATTGAAGTAACTTTTACTTCTACTATGTTTCCGTGTTTTGAAACTTACAAATCTAGTTTGTTTCCTGATATACTTGTAGGTGCAATATAAACATGATGTGGATATCCGCTGAGGTTAAAAGCTTTGATTATAATATAAATGAGGGGTCTGCAAACCAAACAACTTTCCACCATGTCGATGGCTCAAAATATTTCTACTGTGACTCGACCGAAGGCACTTTCACTCATGCTCGTGATACTACTTTTGTGATGATAGAGTGATATTTGCTTGTATTTTCTTAGAGAATTGGGTACTTACAGCCGAATCAATCGATTCCTGTTTCGTGTATCCATTTTTCCTGTAGCCATTTAATCCATTTTCTTTGCCAATTTTATGTCCATTTGTAAGGGTAGTGGTCACCGTTATCGCTGACATCACGCTTGTTTTATTTACCGACTTTAATTTTGAACTGTTGATCTTCCTGAATTTGTTTTTACTTATGAATTTCGCATCCCGTAAATTCTTTCTTTCTCACTCAATAGTCGGTTGCTCAAGTCAATATTATCGATAACCGACGCGTTACACTGAATAATATCGTGCTATGTTATGGGTTGTTTTAGAATAGAAAAGAGACGCACTTGCACCGCTGTCGGAAGTCCGTGACTAACTGGAGGCGATGTGTGAGGGGCATGAGGAATGTATGTGGCATCGGGCGTCAGGGGGGAACGGACGGGGTACGGGGAGCGGTCGATGCCGGTGGCGCGACTCGCCGACGACGACGACGACGTGGAGGCTCGGCAGACACGCGACGCTCCACGAGGACAGCCGAAGTCAGTTTCAGTGCGTAGGTAGTTAGCCGAACTTCCGAGCGATAATCTGCCGCCGAATTTCGTAATACGTTAATTTTAGATAATCCTATTATATATATTTATACGTTCACTGATGATAATGATGCATGCACAGTTGTTTCTTTTCATAATATAGTGCATTTTTATTTTTTAACTTCAGAGCACTTAAGAATGACATCCACTTCATAGTTTGTGGTCATGAATGGATATTATTTCGGTGCGGAAACTTTATGGATGGAGTTGGTTAGGTAAAGATAAACGCAGGATGTCTTACTTATGCTGGAAGATTGCGTTTTCCATTTGAAACAATTCCTACAAGAAATATAGTCGCACATTTAAAGTGTGTAATAAAATTGTTTGTTTACATTTGGTTAAGAATATCGCCCGATGTGATAGTGTGATCACATGCTCTATACGATACGTACGATAAGGCAAAAAATAACACCTCCCTTAAAGTATTTTATAGTTTTAACGTTTTACGTTTAATGATAAACTAACTATACAAAAAATATGAGATAATACACGATTTAAACAATTTTTCACAAAGCTTTCAAAGGTTATTATCATTATAATTAAAATACATTTACTTAAACAATGTAATGAGCGTAACTCGCGCATTATGACGTCAACGTGGAAGTAATATTATAATATCTAATTATTACGGTGCGAATGCGAACTACTCGTATTTATTTATGTTTATTTTTACTGAAGACAAAAGTGGTAAAAGGAAACATTCGCGGAAGTTTACATATTTCGTCTTGTAACTGATAAATAAAATAATTTTGTTTAAACACTATCGTCTTAGATGTCCATGTATTACCATAAATTTTCTTTGGCAAATATATTTTTTGCATAATTAGTGAGTAGATATAATGACGTGTAATACGTAATAACGTACACAGAAGGTCTTACGTTATTTGTTTATCATTTGGGCATAATTTTGCAAAACAAACGAAAACATTTCTGGTTTGGTCACTAGGTAACTTAAATCTTAATAATGCTCGTACAAACTTTGTACACTGCCACATAAATGATTGGTGACCGGATTTAGTGATGGTGTTTAAAACGCTAATTAAGCCTATGGGCACAGAATACCTACTATGAGACTCTGGGGCATAACGTCTTCTAAAAACTCAATAAATTATCAACCTACAAGTTTCCATCAAATACAGCACTATCATAGTGCTGTATTTGGTGGCAACTTGTGATTTGTGTGAAAAAATGTATAAATTTGCATAGTGCCACTATGCAAATACATTTTGTATTTGGATTTTATTTCTATCTTTTTGTGATGATATCATGACGGTTTTCCCACGTGGCATGTTATGTAAGTTTGAGCGTAATCTGAAATCTGAAGCGACATTCGTGACCTCGTCACTAAAGAATACGATTATGAAGTCTGTAGCCTATCTTTAGAATATTGCGTGTTTTATTTCTATACTCCTATGGTGGTTCAATGATCCTATACAAACGAACGTAGTTCAGTCGTCTTTCTGAGGTTATTTTCAAGTAACAATTTACCTTGATCCTAATGCGACTGCAACTTACTCAAATTCTTTAACTAAATAAACGAGTACACTTGTGGTCAGAGAACAATGCTTCACGGTCGTAGCATCTAGTATTATCTTGATTTATTGAATTGGGTCTTAAAGGAGCAACTGAGCTTTGCATAATGCAAATTTTGTGTAATAAGTATGAATCTTACTGTGAGTGCATGATTAAACATGACAAACCTGTCTAGGTGTGTGCGCAACGTACTACGTAATTTAATAAGTTTAATAACTTAGATATCTTTCAGAATTTCAACAGCTTTATAAAAACAAATTTAGGTAGCCTGATCCCACACTAAGATTCTCTAAGTCGTGGCCTCGTGGGTGAGTATCAGAAACATGGTTCTACTACATCAAAACCCAGAGCAAATAATATCTGCCAAATATAAACTTTATTCCCGCCGCGTGAGAATCTAACTCACACCCCCTGCTTTTCAGATGAGCTTTCGCCCGCCACGCCATCGAGGTTCTCATGTAGTACAAGTACAAAATGTATATACTTGTAGTACTACAAGGTGTACTTGTCCTCAGTCAGACAAATGCCGCCAACAAAATGTAGCTATCGATCTAGATTTACGTAAAAGTAGTACGTTTCTGCATGTAAGTAACGAAGGCAATGACCGCCCCACTAACCGGAATAGGGCGCCAAAATTAAGAAAATTAATTTACTAATGTTGCCAGCACTCGCTGGCGTTGTCACGAATACCTATGCTATCTGCTAGAGATAGGCCGCTGCCAGAATATCTGGCCCGCTTATATTACGCTATCCAAGGTGAGATGTAGTAGCACTATCAGGTAGATAAGATCATCGCTGATTGCCATATCAAAACAATTGCTAATACTTTTTTTAACTGTATGGTTCTTTCTGGTGTAGGATATGCCACCCTTGCCACATTTTCACTTTTCAGTATTTGAAATATGGGTAGGTAATACAATTAGTTAAGTATGGACTTATTTGTTCAAAATATAGTACTTCATGTTGGTAACTGGATGTAGATATGCGGGCTCAAGGATATTTCAATTGGTCACGCCAAGTGGACACGATTCTATGGCGAGGGCGGCCGCTGGAATCGAACACGAGCCTAATGTAGTATTTTACGCAATGCCTGTCACATTTTTCGAAGAATCGACGCTTCGTTCTACTTACGACGCACTGTAGAGCGCCAAATACTTTATTATTACGTATAGAGATAAATTTATCGTCGATGTGTTGACAAATGATTTTTTTCATAACTCTGGAGTACCTAGTCATACAGCGCCCGTGACTTAAGACACTGCTTTATCCTTTAAATTAATTATGCCGCTATTAGATACTGCACCTTGTGTTAATAGCCAAATCATCCTGCTTTTTTTGCCATTCCAGAATTCTCAGAGGCACAAGCCACAGGTCCAAACTCATCACCACTTCAAATAATCATAAGTTAGTTAATTAAGTAGTTTCCTAATGATTTCCTTGATCGTTAAGAACTCAAGCATTTAATTTTAATTATGGTGATCATTAATTCTATATAATTATTTTTTATTCTGTTGCCTGCCGATCAGGTTATGAAGCTGGAACTATTGATCAAATTAACGAAAGAACCGTAATTGACGCATAATAATATATGAGTACTGAGTTGAGTACGGGGATTAGGAATTTAAGACCCTGATCGTTCAATATTCCTCCGAGATTTAATCAAGAGGTTATCCTTAATAAGATAACCCTAATATAATTTCAGTCGATTCTAATTTGACAGTAAAATGCTGATTAATTATTGATCAGGTGTGTTGTCTATCATTACTGCTTCAGATCCTCATAGAGTGCTGTAATTGATCCAAAATCTGATTTAAAGTAAGTCGTTTTGTGCGTCGTGTCGAAGCCGTTATTTTGCAAAAAACCTTCGACATTTTCATTATAAACTGCGTACTATCATCATCATTAAACGCACTCTGATTAAATGCAACACAACCAGCAAAACTACACTTCTATGATTTATAAGAGCAATTAATTCCCTTAGAATGTAAATGCAGGCATGTAGTCAAACTGTTAGTTTTCTGACTGCAAAAATTACAGGTAAAAAGAGCAATGGTGCGACTATTCGCGTCTTCGCGTGGCATGGTCAGTGATCACGCCACGCCGAATTGTTGGCCGTGAGCCCAAACAATAGATCATTTGGCTTTCGTTTTCATACTTGCAGCAAACAACTACCTAGTTTTAAGTTAGATGAGTTCGAAATGTTATATAATAAAATAATAGATGTATCTGTTGTTCGAAATGGAGTTCATAATGAAAAATAAAAATATTGTTCAATCAGAACAAAGAAAATGGAATGAGGACAACCAGAAGTTTAAATTATACTATTTAAGAGTACCTTCCAAAACTATTTTCTTGGATACAATGTGTTAGTAAAGGTTTATAACCCACTCATAGTTTCTCTAATTTTGAAAACAAAGTTTGTAAGTGAGAAAAAGAATTCAATACAATTAAAATTTTAATAAAGATTTTCATTAATAATAATAATAATAATGATGCAACTGATTTAGCCGCGCACACTGATGTGCACTTGGCTTAGGCCCGTGCACAACAGTTATTTACCGACTCCCATGAGTCGAGCTGACCAGATCACCAAATAAATAATAATAATAATAAATAACGCTGGACTTTTCACACAGCATCATCTAGCCCCAAAGTAAGCAGAGCTTGTGTTATGGGTACTAGATGACTGATAAACTACTTATATACTTTTTGTTTGTAAATACATACATATTATACATAGAAACACCCAGACCCGGGACAAATATCTGTAGGTCATACAAATATTTGTCCCGCGGCGGGGATCGAACCCCATCAATATCAAATCATTCATTCAATACAAAAAACTGCCTTGCAATTTGACCATAAAAAGTCGTCAGGTAAAAATTTAAGTTGTATGTTATTATTTTTACCTGTTCTCAAGATTTTAAAAAGTATATTCATTATGAAAACATCATAGGGCAGGACACCCCTGCTGCACTACTGATTACAATGTCAAATTGCAATTTTATAAAAATAAATATACAATGCAGCCATACAAGAGTAACTTAATTTCAATGTATTATGTAAGGGTTTACAGGAGCAATGAACTGCTTATTCACTTTGCAAAGTAACTGCACTAACTGCAACTGGAGGTTACATGGCCTAGGTCAGTCTAACATGCATACTTTACGGTATGTTTTGATACAACTTTCAAGAGTAATTCCGTGATTAAGTTTGTGATGTAAGATGTAGTTTATTAAAACGTAAGATGGCAAACTGTGTCCTTCCTGCATGTCATATACTATGCCATACTCCAGCCAAATTCAATATGGAATTTTTGTAAACATTGGACTGACAGTTCTTTCACCTGACAGCAGAAATTAACTGATGAGGAACAAGACGCCATAACGGAAATTCCTTAGGGTTGTCATTTTTTTTAAAAAGATGAAAACTCTGTGATTTATATTTTCTTTTTCGGTAATTTAGTGAAGTTTTGTGAACATTACGTGAGTGACAACCCTAGACAAACTCAGCAATCAGCTGAACTCTAATGTTTACAAAAATTCCACATAGAATTTGACTGGAGTATAGTAACTGGTGAGCAAAGCTACTAGTTGAACCTTGTTGATTGCTTACAACTTAATTATAATTACACCAGGCTATAGTTCACATCTATTAAAAGTTTCATTTGCCTAAGTACGGAGCAGCAGTGATTACTAGAGAAATAATATTCTGAAATAATCATCTCAGCCACATGATGTCCCACCATAATATATGAAATAACTTTAATAATGTAATATACTAAAATTGTTTGCGTAGGTAGTTAGGATAATAATTAAAACACTATTAACAATATTAACCAGTTCTTCTGTGATCATGGCAAGTGCAACTGCGCTGAAATATTGGGAAACTCCAAAAACACTGAATCATGGTAAATATCCTGTTAATAGTGTTGATAACCATGATAGTTTAAAAAGTAATAATGAAAAGTCCCACAAATGAATTGGAGTTATACCTATGTGTAGAAGTATTTTATCATTCTACATTTGTCTACTACTTAGCTCCTTTTTAAATTTAAAATAATGTGGTTTATCTCAAAATCAAAAAGCATTTATTCAGTAAGACCGCTGGGATCACTTTGAATCGTCTTAAAACTAGGTGATTTTACTCCTGTTTATATTGTATATATTCAGTAAGTTGATTATCATTAGGTACTTACATGGAATACCTTACACCACTCAAATTAAATCTCTTCGTCCACCTTGCTTCGAAGGTAAATAAAGACATGATAAAATATTGGTCGAAAATCACTTACCGGTTCGATGACATGGCTGGTGGTGCTGGCGAAGCTCGTGTCACTCCCGTTCTGACCCTCGCCGGCTTCAAGAAGTTTGCCGCTCATTTCCTCTTCCCGTGTACGCTTCCGAGACATTATTACATAGCCTCCCGAAGAGATTCTACCTGCCGATTTCTTTTGATGTGATATTCTAAACTATCAGTTGGAGCAACTTTTAATCTTTTTACAAAACAACAGTAACAGTTCAGAAAAACCGACAACGTGATGCTGTGCTGATTGAATGATTTAGGAATGCAGTTTAGGAAAACTAATAGTGAATACCCAGAAGGTAAACCAATATAAAATACAAATTCAATAGTTAATACAATACAATTACAACAAAAGTTTATGAAACTAAAAACTGAATTCAAAGCTAAAAATAAAAATCCGAGTTACGAAATTTCTCAAAATTTGCGATTTGATGACGCAATTTTTTGACGTTTCTATAACAAAACAACTGACATCCATCAATCATGACATGCACTTGACACAATTGACTGACGGTCGATCATGACAGACAAAGTTTTTATTCTCAGGATTCTTATTCATTTATTTATATGAACAAAAAAGAAAAGGGCTTTGTCGCTGAGCGACTAGACCGCCCAATCAGTAACATCTTGGCTCTGTCTTCTTCTTCTTCTCTCTCACTTCACTTCTTGGTTTCTTCTGGTTTCACTGCATTCCCCGGCTTCTTCTCTTTATTCCTTCTTCCTCCCTTTATTCCTTCTTCCTCTTCTTCTTTGTATTAATGGCAACTAAATGTAAACTGTATTAACAGTATAATTTTCTGCCAATGTCAAGTATCTTCACCTCTCAAATATGTATTATGTCACGTCAATTTGGTTTTGAAAAAACATGGTGGCTTGTCATTTCAAAACCAACAAAAATCTTTCGTCAAATGAGAAATTTACTTGAATATTCCCCCATTCCATTTACCAAATTTTTTTTTTTACTATTACGTAATCCAAGGCTTCATTAGTAAAATGCCACCGAAATTACATAATAAAACCTAGTAAAACACGAGAAAAGTAAATAAAATAGCAGAGCTCCTTCAAAAATGGCGAAAGAACTCCTCAGGATTCTCTTGATGAGGAAATCATGGGGGAATACCATAGAGATATGGAATACCCAGGAATACCCTAGATAAGCTACCTATTTTCTATTTAGTTTTAGTTTTTCTAGTCTCCTAGAGTGATGAGAGTATCATCGCAGTCTCATCAGATCAGATAAATACGAAAAATACTTTTACCAAAATTATTCATTAACGCAAGTATGTACACTTTTTAAATTTTGTATGGTTATTAAAGGGGGGCGTCGAGGCAGACCGAATACAGTTTTCAGCGACCTTGTGCATGGTCAAATTTAGACGCTGCGATCATTTTAAGTTTAAAAAAAAAACGCGATAGCTCGAAAGTTATAACAATTATGTTGTCTGGCAGAGGGACATGAATAGAAAATTATATGTCAAATAACTTTTATTTCAGATAAACAAAGAATGTATACATAATAATGTTTAATGAATAAAATTATCTTTTTACAAACTCTTGAAGTCTCGTCCACTGCGAGAAACAGCCACCAAGATCCCAGTGTAGCCGTTATAAATGGCTACGTAAAGATATGAATGCAGACAGCCCAATGAAACATTATAGAAACTTAATAGCTGCGATACGTATGTTAAGTACATACATCTAATTCCAATAGTATTACAAAAATCCTTGAAGGTAAAGGTAAGCTAAAGGTTTCTCTTAAACCCACTATCAATTCTAATATTGGACATTGCATTCATTTACAAAATCATCATCAAGAAAAAGTCTAGATATCAAACTAACAGAGGTTATTTATAAAAATAACTCGAGCATGGATTAACTTTTAAATTATTATAAAATATATCACAGCAAATTTTAGTTAGCCCAACAGATTTTTAAGAATGAGATCTAAGATGAATCCTTGGAAGGAAAAGAAACTTCAGAAAGTTATATAAATACATATTATTATGTATTACATTTTAAATGATTTTGTCTCAGTCAATAAACTCATATAACAAGAATCTTTGTATTCAAAGATTACAATAACTTTTGAGTAATATCATGCTAATGATACACATTGGTAATCGTAAGCTTGAGGCGATCAACGCAGGAGTTATGGGGGGGGGGGGGGCGTGTGACAATGGGAGAGCACTGAGTGATGTATGACGTGACGAGTGGCGGGCGCGGAGAATAAATACAAGCAGGCGTTTGTGTCGCCAGCTATGTGGATAAGGCCAGTTGCAGAGCTTCCTTGTGTTCATTGCTGAGGTGCATCAAGCAGGAATTGAACAGCTCTGCATTGCTCTGAAAAACAGAAGTACACATTAGTTGGTAAATAACCAAACAGTCTGAAACAGTCTTATTTATCCTTATTTATCAGACTATAATTATGTCAGACCGCGAACAAGATGGAGGGATGAGCTCGCCAAATTCCGTGCCGACTGGACCTTAATAGCACAGGCAAGGGAAAAAATATAATAAAAAAAAATCTGGCACTCGAAAATTTGAACGAGGTTTCGGTAACGATTCTAAAATAAAAAAAATTACATACAAAAAAATATAAAATGCAAAAAGTAACTGTTCTACTGAGATTTGAACTCGGGGCTCGGGGATGTAAGTCGGACAGTCTATCCCCTAAAGGGTCCCACTCATTAACAGTCCGCCTGCAGTCTCTGGTTCTATCGGGCGGCCTGCCGTCCTAGGCCGATAGCGTCAACACACTAAAGCGATTTTTGCCTGCCGACAATGCCCTGCCGCCACTTTAGCGACTACAGACTAGCTGTTCGGAGTCGGCAGTTTCTCACCGTAGGATCGCGCGCCGGCAATGCTCTGATATTGGTTTGAGCGTCCACACACTAAATTCGGCAGACTTTCACAATTCATCATGTTATTACGTAAAAAAACGATGTGCTCTTTTACTACTTCATATACTTTCACCGTCAGAAAGAAGATATTGGATGAAAAGTTGGCTTCAAGAAAGAGAATCAAGATCGCACATGACATTGGTACGTGAACTAAGGCAGTCGCATAAAGAAGATCTATTTAATTACTTGCGAATGACTTCTGAAACTTTTAATATGCTATTATCAATAGTTAAACCGTACATCAGTAAAATGAATACAAAAACGCGCCAATCTATAAGCGCAGAAGAAAGGTTAATCGTAACGTTAAGATATTTGGCAACTGGACAAAGTTTGGAAGATTTAAAATTTCCTTCAAGAATTTCACCACAAGTCCTTGGAAGAATTGTGGTTAAAGAACTTTATTTCTCAAAAGAAATTTACATTTCACTTAATGAGAATATACTAATTTAAAATATAACAGTAATATATAATATGAGCGTACTATAAGCTATTATTATTACTTATAACTAGATAGGTTAATTTACATTCCAATGAATTACTTAAAAATGTAGATAATTATTTTAACAATGTAGGTAGGTAGTAATGACAAAAATTATCCCTGAAACATCAAAATATTTATTTTTTCTCCTGAAAGATGCAAAAAAATTAAACAAGTCGAAAAACTTGAAACCGAAGGCGCCCAACTGACACGAGACGTCGGTCGACAGGCCGCCGGCCGGCTACCTGCTAATGTGTGTTCATTCGCCCTCGAGGCCATAGACTATCCGGGCGACATCTGTTGGCGCTGACCGGAATCGTCAAGCGGCCACACATTCTCAGTTCGTACTAGTCGTCAGTCCAAAACCTTAAACTGAACTGTTAGTGTGTGGGCTATTGCGATTAACTGACAGATTGATATCGTCCGGTAAACTGTTAGTGAGTGGGGCCCTTAACAAACCAATGAATCTTAATGTACGTATAGAAAGAGGTAGGTTTCTGGATCGCGCTATCGTTGTGTTTTGCGATTTTGAGAAGGCGCGGCTCCATATTGCTCATTGCAATATTGCCATTACTCAATTCACAGGAATAATTCAATTTTTCACCCTAACCTCAGTTTATTATGCACTATGTCAGTCCCTAATAGTTTACTGTATAACATGCTGGGGCAGTGCTTGTAAAACCCATATTATCCAGGCTGAGAGAGCGCAGCGCTCGGTTCTGAAGGTTATGCTTCGGAAACCCTTTAGATTCCCCACAACAAGTCTTTACATGGAGGCGGGTGTACTCAGTGTGCGTAGTCTTTTTATTCTTAAAACCGTTCTAGTCATGCACAAAGCTGTTATCTCCTCCCCCGAGTATGAATCCTTGCTAAGTCGCCGAGTTTTTAAATTGCCAAATTCTATTGTTAACACTTCATTTGCGCGAAGGGTTGGTAGCTTCATGAGAACTCACGTGTATAATGAAGTCGTCAAATGTTGCGACATTAAACAAAATACAGTCCGTGAAGCAAAACATATAATCATGAAATGGTTAATCACACTAAATTATGATCAATCAGAGATAATCGTACAGTTTGAAACATAAAATTATAAATTATTATAAATTATTTAAGTATTTATTATTTGTAGTTATTACTATTTTTTATTTTTATTACTTACATTACATGTTAATCTTACCTGTTATTAAATATTATATGTATTATTTATGAATGTTTGTATTTACTTTATTTAGTATTCATTAAGTTTAGTTTTATCAGTGACCTAGCATTAAATCTCCCCTATCCCTATCGTATCAAAGCTCCCTCGATACAGGCTGCGCCTAGTGAGGAAGCTGACAGATAATTTTCAATGTAACTCCTAGGTATCTGTAAAATAAGTTCTTCCTTTTGTTTTGTTAATCTTGTTTTTATGCAACTTTTGTAACTTGTTTTACTGCAATAAATATTTTTTCTTTTTTTTTTTCATTTTTTTAATTCAACAGCCATTTTCGTATTGTGAGATTGGTTGAGCTCTAAAGGGATGACAATTATTGATTGCGAGTCATGTATGTAGTAAGCCGGTGTCGTAAGCGCCTTGCGGCAAAATCTAAGTTTTTTTACTCATCTCAAAAGTAACGCTATATATTTCCTCTATGTCGCTAACGCGCCTAAAGAAGTTCTTACTTCAATAATTATGTTCAATGGAAATTGTAATCAACATCAACAGCCACGAAAATCCAGCAATATAAGTAAATGAAGTCTTGTCAAAAAGACAAGACTGGCATGGCGTCATAATATAGTCAACTTTGAGATGTCTGATGAAACAACACATCATAAAAGATATCTTTCTTTCAATAACAGATTCAGATAAATCACCTGTATTTGACGTACGAGCGCGACCATCTGAGCATAGGCGGCATTTTCTTCAGGCACGGCGTCGTGCAGGAATGCTTCAGCGAGCAAGGCGATGACCCGCTGCGGCGCGTCGGGGGTCGACAGCGCAGAATGCCCGCTCGCCACCAACTCGCAGAGTAGAGAGTACACGTGCGGCGCCTCTTCTGGGTCTTCTGTCACTGGCAGCCATGTGAGCCTGATGAATAGAAAAGCCGCTTAGAAATAAGAAGAGAAAGAAGAACAGTAATTATTATACTTCCTCCAGTGATAAAACTGCAACTCTACCCTTTGCAGGACTAATGTCCACACAGGTTCACGACTGTATCCCCAAGGTGCGGTAGACATTCTCTCAGATCTTTTTGTTACTTATTCCGACCCGCGACCCGTGCACCCACTGGCTTCACCCACCGGTGGGTGTAGGGGTAATGCCTGTTTAATTGTCGATGAAAAAAATTTTTTCATCGATAATTAATTCCAACCATATCGCAGTGGGTACACGGGTAAACAGGAATTACCCCTACACCCACCGGTGGGTGAAGCCAGTGGGTGCACGGGTCGCGAGCTCTTATTCCAGATCCTATGAAGATGTCTAAGGGGTAGTCAGAGGCATGTCAAAACACATATTTTTTTACTAATGTCCAATTATGAAAAATGACAAATGATCTAAAAATTTCCATTCATAATAATGTCAGCCTACTAGATAATGTTTTTCCACAAAATCCACGTAAGATAAGTCTGGATCAAGTCAGTAGTGCTTTAACTTAGCTCACAAATAATAAAAATGCATTCACTCAAATTAGTCTAAATCCAAATGCTATTGTACAATATTGTACCACTGAGATAGGATAATGATAAAACTGTGGATTAAACAAAGGTCATTACAGAATGACTATGTAACTTGCAATACTCACCAATGCCTAATAATTTCATCCCTATTAATTTGTGAGTGGTTATATTTGATGATCTTGGTAACAGCTGAAATAGCGTTCTCTGTAGCATTAACGTTTTCTACAGAGCGCGATTCTGGGTCGGCGATGAGGCCGGCCAATAGGGGAAGGGCTCGTGCACACGCGCCTGCGAACTGTTCTCCGCCGAATTGAGCGAGTACCCCGCAACCGTACGAAGCAGCCTGCCGTACTTCGGCCTCGCCGGAAGATAGGCCGCTCAGCATTGGCTCAAGGAATATGTCTTGGTATTTCACGCATGCTGGTCCTGAAGAAGAATGCAATATTTTATTAGACTGAGAAATTGTGGTCGGATTTATTTTTAAGCAGCTGGCGACAGAATTCTTATCCTTGCCTCAATAAGCCATCAAGCAAGGGCTCAGCAGTTTATAAGTGTTTAAAATTATTTGAGTAGTCTTTCCGTGTGAAATTGTATGATTTAACTGTTATCAAGGGACTGACAACCAATTCCATGAGAAAAAGGTTGCTAATTATCTTGTTAATCTCTATAGTAAGATTATTTGCAGCAACACCATAAAATATTGCCAAATACAGAACCTTACATAACATTTATATTAATTTCAACAGTTAAAGTGATTATACCATTCACTAACACGTATGATATTGGTCAAGTACAAAAAATCGAAATTTTATTTACCTAAAACAAAGGTAAATGTGAAGTAACCAACTCACCTCCAAATTCAATAACGTCGTCGAAAATGCAAATGGCCCATTGACGGTCAGCATAGGGGCGGCCAGGTAACAGCAATTGAACGAGATGGGGAAGCAAAGTGTCCAGGTGTGGGTAGAAAGCCTCGCGGTAAGCAGACATCAACGCGTGGAGAACGTCGGCGACTCGAGACAGGCCATATACATCTTCGTTGTCTTCGTCGGCTAACTGTTCTTCTACCACCTGTAAGGATTAAGTTGAAAAACTATTTAATTAGATATTTTAAATAGTTTACCGCGTAATAATCGTACGTTCTTGACATTTTCTTTTATTGGTTCCTTGAGACATAACTACGTCCGTTTAACACAAGTTTGGCAGCGGTGACTGCGAGATTACGCCTGTCGCAAGATTCGTAATCAAGGGACGAATCGTCACGGATGCGTTCCGCTGAAGTATAAATCGCCATGCAGGAACAATCATTATACGTAAATACGCTACTCTCCTAAACATGCCTTATTTTGTAGCCTGAAAGGAGCTTCACGACAACAAAAGCACGATGCAACGACATCATCTCCACAGAATATTATGATTACCTCATCATAGTCTTCGTCGGCGCGCTTCTGGCGCCGCTCGGTGGCGCGCTCGAAGTGCTCAGTCAGCAGCTTGTTGAGGATACGGAGCACCTCGGTCATCATCTCGTCTGGCAGGCAGCCGGTGCCGAGGAGCTCTATGCACTGGAGAAACACACATGTTCAAGAATAAGAGTGAATAAAGGCTTTCGACTAGCGGCGTTATAAACGCGCAGTGATCGCGAGTCGAGAAATTAGCGAATCCGTTTTACGCGCATACGTCAAAGCAAGTGCACGTACATACTGAGTACTGAAGGAATCTGTTTCGAAATGCACGCGCGCGCGAGATTCGTGGAGAATTTGAGCCCTGTACGAGTATGATGAAAAGTGTCAGAGCTGAGTCTGTAAGAAATCTTGGGACTAAAATAGAGGCTCACCTTAGCCAAACTGTTGAGCAGCTCAACCTGAACATCTTGCTCAGGCTCAGAATCGATTGCTTTGAGCAGCTCAGGCAGCATATACGCCCACATTCCTTGGATATACTGCGGGCCGCGGATGCGAGCGCATTCCAGCAAGTACGGAAGCGACTCGGCGGCCGCCGTGCGGACGTTGTCGTGGAAGTAGAACTTCAGCATTGGAACCATTAGCTTGACCACGTCTTCAGCGTATTCGGCGAACGCTTCTTTGAGTTCGCGCGCATAGCACACAAGCATGTCACAGGCGGAGGCTTTGTCTTCAAGACCTATAAAAATAAGAAGAGATAAAATAAGATAATATCACTAACATGTGAATTGTAGATTCTCTCTATTTCTGTAATAGTCTTATTCCCGTTTAAACTAAATAACCATGTGAACTTGACATACCGGCAGTCTTGATGCCAAAGTTCTGTTGTTCGCCAAGAGTGACGAAGTGCCAGTCGAGGTCACCCTCAATTGTTTCCAGGTCATCATTGTCCAAAAGGGCAACTTCGGGCTTCATTGCTGCGGTTCGCATCACTGGCTCCATCACCATGGGAAGGTATTGGGCGAAGTTCTTGCCTGGAAAATACGAATTTGGAGGGTTAAGATTCGCTGTGAGCACTGTACTTATTGTTCCTGACAAAATGTTTTGTACTTGAACAAATGCAATGACTATAATAAATAAAATCACTCTAAACATCTTACCCATAATCCTACAGATGCGTGACCAAGCAGAGATGAGATAGGAGGTCTGAGGGTCATCAGCCGGCAGAGCCTCGCTTTCAGTATGGTTCTTTAGCAATAGGTCCATGACTTCAGAAGCATCGGCCATAAACTTGTCTTCACCAACAGCCAAACCTGAAAAAAGCAATCAAAACATCAGTCATTATTTAATTTTTATAACCACGACAAATATATCGTATTTTTTCCAGTACCAACACATTTTGATATTAAGCAGAATGTTTGCGAACTGAGATCCTGGACATCCTACAAATTAAAGGACTCTAGGAGCAAATGCCACATTTAATCTCCCAATGCTATGGAAGTGATAGACCCAAATAAGGTATGCCACTAACGAACATTGGTTGGACAATATACAAAATAACCTTAGGTATTTTGGTAGGTAGGTGTTAGGTTAGGTACAAATTCAACATTGAAATATTGTAACTTGATTGAACTTGAAATTGAAACATATAAACTTACCAATAAGGCTGACGCACTCAATAGTCTTGCCGCGCAGAAGTTTCAGTTCCTCGGTAGTAGCATTCGCAATTATGTACTTAAGACACGGCATAAGTCTGTCATAGTAGATGGTGAAGTCTTTCTCAACTGTGTCAGCGACTGACGCAATGGTAGTCACAATTTGTTCAAGCACAAGCTTGGTGCCTCGTTCCACCAACTGCAGAAAAATTTGAATGAAGGTAAACATTGTTACCTGTTGCAATAGTTGCCTGTCTGATAAAATAAAGAACAGACATTGAAAGTCAAGGACACAAAAATATTGCATATTTCTTTCTACTTTAGTAAAGTAAATGTATGTGAACTGAGATCCCTGACTTTCTACAAAGAAAGAAAGGGAGCAAAGGTCACAACCTTGATCTACCAATGCTATGGACACAGTAAAACTAATGCACACAATTTACCTCTTTGAATTTGGTGGTCAGGATAACTTCAAGCTTGCTCATCAGGGGATCTAAGTATAGAGTCAAAATCGGCTTGGGACAATCTTCACTGAAGTTTACCAAGGCTGCCGCCGCGTGAGCCTGTAAAATAAAATTACCTTTTATAGTCATATTTTACAAAGTCAATCGAAAATAGTAAATGCAAATCAAATTGTAATTTTACATTTCCACAAGACAATTTCTATGGAAGAAACCACCTAAAGAGATATAAAATTTTGCTGTAGCATGTTCTTAGAAGATTGTGACTATAAAAGCACACTATCTGTGGAACCATGCAATGACTTGATGATAAATTAATGGTACTATTTCTTACTTTTTACAGATTGAAACATAAAATACTTTTTACATACCTGCACGCGGGGGTTAGCATTGTCATCAAGCACCACTAGGAGTCCAGGAACTACTTTGTCATGGAACTTCTTCTCAAAGATGGGAGCAAAATCGGTCGACATTTGTCCGACCGCGTTACAAGCTGCGTATCGGACACGGGGGTGCTGAGGACAAAATGTTTATTGTAGTAAAACTGAGACACACAAAAGAGTTAGCATTTGATTAAAAAACAGGCTGAAATGAAAGAGTGAGCCATTTAATAAAATCGAAATGTAATCAAGGGACTGACAACCAAATCCATAAGAATAAGGATGCTAATAAACTTGTTATTTATCTAGTAAGATTCTATGCAGCAACACCATTAGATGTTTCTAAAATAAAGAACCTTACAACTTTATCAACTATCAACAACCCAGATATTAGCAGATGAGCAAAGAGTTTTCTATAGAATAAATCAAAGCTTACAGGGTCAGTAAGGTAGTTGAGCACAGCAGAGACAACTTGGTCAAGCATCTGTTCCATTTGCTTATGGCAGCCTTCGCCAGCCGATGACACGGCCATCAGTGCGGCGTGACGGCGCTTCCAATCGGGAGATTGCAGCATCTCGGGCACCTGACCCACGATTAGACCCAGCATTATCTTGCCGCCGAGGCCACAGCACATTCGGTCCAACGCTGATTCAGCTGCTACGTAGTTTCTGTAAAGAGTAATTACTTTCTGCAAGTGTCCAATTTCCTTGCTACATACCCAAATAAATATTGCGACTAATATAATTTTTTTGGGTAATATAATACTGCAGAAAACATTCATTTGCAATATGAGCTGATGAGTGTCAACAGTTTGTGAAGGAACTGAAACATTGCAATGATGAAACCATTCCCAATGACAATGTTAGATCAAGTTTCATATGATTTCATATGAAACATCAACAATTCGTAAAATAACACTGGAACTGTTGGTTGTCATGAAACAGTGTTAGGTTTCATTATTGATTGCAAGAAAGGAAGGGTGTTAGTATACGGTAATCCATAAATTAGCTCAGACAGCAGACCAGCGGTCCCTCGAGATTTTTTTTATTTTTTCGGAATAAAAAGTAGTATGTTTTGTTTTGATTTTCAGTCTACTGTTCAGTGATTTGGGCGTGAAAAGGTAACAAACAGACAGACAGACAGAATTACTTTCACATTTATAATATTTCTAGCTTCTGCGCGCGGCTTCGCTCGCGTGGTACCAACATTTTGAATAGCCTATATGCTATTCCAGGTCACTATCTACATCTATTCCAAGCTTCATCCAAATCGGTTCACTGGTTTAGGCTTAATTGAAACACAAACATACAAACATCCAAACATCTTAACAAACTCACAAACTTTCAGCTTTATTATATTAGTGGGATTAAAAGTATATTCTATGTATTATGTATGGAAGTATAGATTTCCTTCTAAAACTGGTGACTTCTAAACTGGTTTTAACTGGGTGACAGTCACTCAGGGTGTCGCAAGAGTTATGTTTATTGCTGTTATTATTGTGAAAATCAACTCACTGCTCATTATCATCATCAGCAGCATCATCCTGCAGTGCCCACTCTGGTTCTTCATCCAGCTCGCACATCATTTCCAGCACTAATGGGGTGAGATGGCGAATAGCATTGGGCACTTGTTTGCGCACCATAGCGGGCGCGGTCTCGCAAAGCGTCACCATTGCCTCCAGACCAAGCTGGCGCCAGTTGTCTTCGGCATCGTTGTCGCCTACCACCTTTAAAATACAACCACTGTTATTACTGGAACTTGTGAATTGTTGTTGCTTGGAATGGTTGTGTTGTTAATATGTCGCTTCCTAATTCCTGTGTAAAATATAGATATGAGTCATACATATGATTAAAATGTAATAAATTGTTGTATGAAGAATTACTATCAAACTCCGCCTTATGAACAAAGATGGTGTTAGCGAAATTCCCAATTTAATATTGCACATCTTGGCAGTAACGTATTTCATTAAACAAAATACGCACGTAGAATTTTTATGTGCAGTACGTAGATTAGTTTAGTTTTGAACTCTAAATACTAGCAAATTACAAGGCTTTCAACTATAGAATTAAGATTAATAAGATAGTTATTTGGAGTCAGCATTACCTTTATGCACACTTGGAAGATAGTTTCCAACTGTGGTCGAAGGAATTTTGGAGTAGATTCAGCCAATTCAATCAGAATTTTGAGGGCAGAATCGTCGTCGGTTTTCTCAACGGACTCCACTACAACCTGTATAAGAAAACAGAGACATTACAAAATGTCAATAAAGCAGCAATAATAAAACCATAATCAAGGAAGAAGTGTCTGAAGAACTACTATCAAACTCCACTTTATAAAAAAGATGGTGTTAGCGAAATTCCCAATTTTCTTTTGCACATGCTGGCAGTAACGGATCTTATGAACAAGATACGCACGTAGTTGATGTGCATTAAAACCAAATAATCGCGACTTGACTATAAAGTATTACGAGACTTGCGTGATTTTTACATATTCAAGTACTTTTTACGGAGATATTAAAAAAATATTTGGTTGGGTTACTGTCACGCGATACGATACGACAACAATAGTCTAGACAAGAAATTAAATTGCTTATTACTATTCATTTCTTCGTAAATTTAGGTTTTTTGAACATGCAGGTGTCATAATTTTGCTGTCTAGATTCCGAATACGCCAACGAAAAAAAAAATTATCTACCCATGTCAGTTCGAGACGCTTTATAACATACGTCAAATACAGACTTCTAAAATCCTAACCCTTATTAACTTACCTGCATCAAAGGTAACAGAACATCGCTGAAGTGTTTCTGAATAGCGGGCTCCTTATCATGCAGTAGAATGAAAGCTCCAACTGCTTTCACGGCTTGTATGCGCAGAGCTTCGGTTTCGGTTGGCTGCAGGGCGGACAGCAGCATGCGCTTTATTACATCTAGGTTCTCGTTCTGACGGTTTCCAAATACTCCGGGTACAGACCTGTTGGTCAATTATTGCTGATAAAGGGATACTACCACAGACGAAACTACATAACATAGTTGTGTGTGTGTACCTATAGTGGGATTACATAACTCGGTCATCTTCAATTGACAAAAAGCAATAATCTTTAATGGCATTAATTTCTATTTTAGGCTAGCTGCTTTATCATAAACGAAAAATGAAAGAAACATCCACTGTTCTCAGAAAGTACCTACTGCAAGTCTATACCTTCCTAGGGATACCTACATTTAAGTTAATGTCAATCCAGTTATCATGTTATTTCAGTTCTTTGTTCCTTTAATAAATTGCTTCCGACGCAATACAATGAGATACGTCATACATACCTATCGATCGAAAATAGACAATCTATTTACTGATATCCTGTATGGAATATTTTTATTTTATTTTTTTATAATGGAAAGTCATAGCCCTCGGATTAATTTGCTTATTTATTGCATCATCAAAAAGAAGCCTACAAATCAGGTCAGTTCACTGATTTCAGTTCAGATCGTAATATGTAGTGCTGTGGTTAGTAGGTTTGAAAAATCAGAATGAACTTCAAAACGAAATATAAATAATAATATCGCAACATATAACACACATTGAATAATCATTTGACACTTAAACTAATTCTACAATATTCATATCCAGTATTCTTCTCAAATATTTATCAATTCTCAAACAGGTGGAGGCCAAATGTTCTATTAAAACAATCAGAATACGAATAAATGGCGGGCACCATTATTTACTTTGTTCAATGCAAATAATCATAGCTATTTATGACTGTCCTTGAAAAGGCTAAATATGATTTTGTGATCTCAGATACCAGTAATATAACCTTGAGATATTTATGTTAGAAACTTGTAATATAATTTTTATCACAATTTTATCATGGCTCTTCACTTCTGTATAGGTCAATGTAGCATAATGATGATCGACACCTGGAATCGCCGTGTGTGCCGGCAGTTTACGTGTAGTTTATATTCATGTAGCGTCATGATAGCTGAAAGAAAAGAAAACACCGGTAGTGACTCACGTGAACATCCTAATGCCTGCTTCTTTGATGTTGGAGTCCTGTGACGCCGCGCAATTGAACATGAACTGTAAAAACTCTGGCCACTGGTTGGCGCCATCATCGTCGATATGGTTGCGTGCAAGTTCTGAGACCACATCACAAATCTGTTGGAAGAAACACAATACTTAGTGTATTTGTGTGTGGTTGGTTATGCATCTCACACTTACCTTTTTTTTAAAGCTACCATGCAACCTGTTTATATTACTTTGCCTTCATAGTCTGGGGACCATCATACACCCACAAGTTTTATGTATTAATTTTGCCACTATTTACGGCGTGTTTGCTCATAAAATTCTATTACTTGTTAACTCTAACCTACTACTGGCTAGAGTTAACTTAGTAAGTATCGTAGATATCATGGCCCTTATTAATAAACGTGGTGTAAAGTTACACCGGGTATAACTTAGGAGTAACCATACTATTTTTGGAGTTTAAACCTGGCGTAACTTTACACCATGTTTATTAATAAGGGCCCATGTGTAAAATTCTGTCATTGTCTAGGGCAAGTTTAATTTTATGGTGTTCCTTAAAATAAAAAGACCCAACAGAATTGCTGTAAGCCTAGTAAGACAAAATAAAAAAAGTTGGGATCATGAGATAGGAATGTCACTGAGTCACCATCATTCATCATAGTTTAAAATTAGATCTTTACAACTCATTTGAATCAACAGTTAGGCCATAATAAACTCCTGCAAAAGGTATTATGTGCCGTCATCTTGCAACCATTCAGCTATTACTGCTCAAATAGTGTCTATTTTAGTTTCAATGTCACATTTTATAATCCATACTGGATGATTGAAACAAAATAATCAAACAATAGCTATGATGTCTGAAACTGATATCAAGGTCTGTCAGTCACATGTGTTATGTGTTGCATAAACAAGCAGTGGAAGCTTATTTAATTTACAGATGTTAGCACACTGCCAATTTTTTGAAAACCCATGTTTTTATATTTAGGTTTTAATAAAAAAAAATTGTTTGTATTGACCTTATCAAATTAGTGTGGATTGAATCTTAGAAGGTTTAACTTTTTAGTCTGGAAGCTAAAAATCATAACTTTTGTTGGGAAATGTGGTTATTTGATCAATCATCCTGAGTATAGAACTCCCCAATTTTGTCTGCTGCTCATCTCTACTTAAAAATAAATAAAATAGTATTCATATTTACCTTTCTTCTTAACTGCTGGCTAAGTTCCATTTGTAGGATGAGCAGTAGCTGTTCCCTAAGTGCTGATTGCTGTTCCACTGGCAGCTTGGGGAAGAACTCGAAGAACTCTGCACTAAGTAGTCGTCTGAGAAGAACTGCAGCAGTCTGGCGTCCATCTTCACCAAGGTCAACATTTTGGAGAGCCCCCACCAGATGTACTACTTTTGTTTCGGTCGGGATATTGTTGTATACTTCCTGTTAAAAAATAGGACTTTTTGGAGCTTTTTACATTTAACATTTTTATATCGAAGATTTCATTCAATTAAATTTTTTTTCCAGATCATATTTACATTTGTCACAATAAAATCTGGTCACTGTTTGAACTATGCGTAATTTTTTCCTCATATTCCTCCAGTGTAAACATAAGCAAAAATTCATTTATTTTGGATTTTACATTCCAACTTAGTATGTATTTAGTTGGATGAGCTGAAATATTAAAAATGCTGCAGGTTGGTGTTATAAATGAATTTAAGTTTGAATAGGTAAGTAAGTACTTACATTCTAAACTGTAAATACTTACCAAACTTATATCTATAGCCTGATATTTACGGGTATTTCGAGCTACATGTAAGCATCATGACATGAGCAACAAGGCGTGCCTGCCTCTCCCATGAGGGAACAGGTAAAATAAAATTGTTAACATATTATAGTGTAAGCAATTACTATAAGTTCCTATACGATGTCATGATGCCGCAATGCGATAATTATGACCTCATTACCGCTCGTCTTCTTTGAAATGAAAATTACATAGCACGATCCTCCATGACCACGTTTTGACACGAGGCCGTCGATAAAGTTTCGCAATAAATACCGGCTGATTGACGGTGTAGATCGATAATAAATTACAAAAACTATGGAAATAATGAATACTTACTTCTGCTTGGGATCTGATGTCGTTATCGGTTGATAGTAATGTATTTAGTAACTGGTAAAATTGCGCTTGATCTCCTGCCATGTTGAACTTCTTCAAAAAGGCCCAACTTTTTTTTCTAGATTTTCAACTCGTTTTGTCATCCTACTCCATATTGCCAGTACTTTGTATAGTTATCGGAAATTACCGGTTTTTTTTAGATAAAAAAAAAAAGTTGTATCCATGATTTACTGCCCAAAAAAGTTATCTCTGCCCAAAAAAGTAATAGTTTTTGATAATTTTGGTTGATTAACTTCATGATCTTCCTTTTTAGAGAAAAATAAAAGTTTTTATTTGATTGAGACTTTCTATCCCGCTGTGCCATTCTGCGTCATGTCAATTCTTGTCTATGACTTTGACTGTAATTGACATTTGACAATCAATCAGCTGTCCTGTCCCATCCCATTGATTTTGGATTTTGGTCAATTTTGCCATTTTGTTTGCTGTCGCCTGAACAATTTTATTTCATAGTAAAAATTGTTTTTTGATTAAGATAACTATCTAAATTAACAATTGGAATAAAATAATGTGCAAACTTAATACGAGACAATCATTGTCTTAGTTAAAATATACATAAAACGTAGTAATTATGGTAAGCAAGCATGTGTTTAGGTTACATTATTTCACAATTTCTAATAATTTTACATAATTACGCCGAATAGGAATGAATACAAATTGTGCCTGTACCCATCGTTATTCGTCGTGTTCTAAGTATTAGCTTTGATCTATCAATTCGTAAATTATTGTTTTGCATGTTCAAAGAGCACACACACAGTACACTAAAGATAATGTACACTTCGCCCAACGAATCTAGGCATTCGTGAAGTTAGCCGTTTGTCTGCGCAGTGAACGCTTTTTCATACAACATTGTGTTCTGTGCAGACAAACGGCTAACTTCAGGAATGCCTAGATCCGTTGGAAGAGCTGTACCATTAGTTATTCTAGTATGGTCTAGTACTACAGTACCTACCTACCCTTTATTATTTATTCTAAAGCGAACCCTGGTGCGACCAATTTTGTGACTATTTTATGCATACATGTTTACTTGGTCTAATTTAATATTATTTTCTTGCAGGCTAGTTCTGTTATTTTGGCGGGACTTGGTATGGCTGCGGTGGGTTTTGCCGGCCGCTATATTTTACGACAAATGCCCAATGCTTCAACAAAGTTTGCAGAAGCAGTAAAGAATCTACCAAGGTTTGACTCCGAATCACTAGCAAACTCCAAATATTACAAGGGTGGTTTTGAACCAAAAATGACTAAAAGAGAAGCATCTTTAATATTGGGAGTCAGTCCAACTGCAAATAAGTCTAAGGTAATCTGCTCAAGGCACACATTAACATTATCAAGAAAACTAAGAATGTTTTATAACAAAATACTTCAATTTTACAGATTCGCGATGCACATAGAAAGATAATGCTTCTAAATCATCCAGACAGAGGAGGCTCACCCCTCATTGCTGCTAAAATTAATGAAGCCAAAGATGTCCTGGAAAGTGGAAAATCATAGACATTTCAGTGGAAGCTTAGTGAATTTTGTAGATTGACAAACAGTGCTTTAAAGATGCTTTACAGAGGTGTTTATAGTTCCAATACAAAGTACTTGATTTATATAACAACCTTGCATCACTAAACAATTTCTAGAAACTGTTTTTCTTAAACAGGCGCTGTAATTTAGAAAATCATAGATTGTTCTAGGTTGTCCTCAAATGTTAGATATTTTATGTACCTTGTTTTAAGGGTAATTTGAATTAAATCCATTTTCAACATATCAGTAATCTATTCTGTTGACTAACATGTAGGTTTGTGTACATGTATACCTTTTAAATGACTTCAAAGCATTATTACTGCAGGTTTAGGTATTATAAATAATAATTACTGGGTACTCTATGTATGTTTGCCTAAGATTGCAGCAAAGTACACTTACCTATAGCATTCATATGAACCATTTTTTGCTTGGTGTTTCAACTAAATGAAGCATTGTTTACGCAATCTAGCAAGTTAGGTATTAAAAGAGGTCCCAGGATTTTTTGTAGAAAATAATAACAGATAATACGCAAAACAAAATACTTTAATGATATGCAATAAAAAACAGAACTTGAGCTGATAAAATAACTTATAAAATAAATTTTCAAATTACATACCCTAGCTTAACTGGCTTATTCCCATTTACCTCACCGACTGACCAGATGGGGTAAAGAGGGAATGAACCCGTAATATAAAAATCAATTATGATTGGAGGCTATTTGATGTACTCACACCAAATCTTTTGGCTACATCTTTTCAAGTCATGGTCTGTAAATAAGACCTAATTAATGAAACTCATTTTCTAAGGTTTTAATAAGAAAGGTTTAACTGATTCATTTTCTATTGTGGATTATAGAAAATAGATTTATATTTTTTATAAAACATTTGAGTTGAGACTAGAGGTTTGTATTGTACATAATTGACAGACAAAATAACTTACAAATAATTTTATTGTATACTTATTAGATTTTAATAGAAAATTCATGCTTGGCATTCATAATAAACTTTATTCAACTTTCATAATAATTAGTAGAGCTTTTAAAAAAGTCATGAATCTCACATTTTACATTGTAGGTCCTTTATTTTTATATCAAAGTTGTATTTATAACTAAGCTATTTAACACTTGACTGCGACCCTCAGAACAGTTAACTTACTGAGCTCAGCTGTGCGTTGAACCGCAGTTAAAGTGCTAATAAAACAATAGGTATTCTAGCTAGAACATTTTAAGATATTTGTTCCTAAATTTGAAGAATACAACATGCTCAAAAACCAGAATCCTAAAATACTACTGTAATATTTTTACAATTTATCATGCTTTCAATATATTTAGCCAAATAAGATGCAAAACAATATTTCATAGCACATTTTTCACTAACACACAGTACATAGATAACTTTCAATAATATTTAGGCAACTTGCGTACACTTCGTTCAATGGATTTAGGTTCGTGAAGTCAGCCGTTTCGATACGCAGTAGGTACACAGTTTTTTATGAATAAGAGGTCACTGCGCAGACAAACAGCTTCAAAAATGGCTAGATCCATCGTAGACCTCACTCTTACCTGTGTAAGTTTGAGGTCAAGAGCCGACCCATTCATCATAAAAAAAAAAAAAAAAAGATCCGTTGAACATAGGTATTTTAAGCAGGTAGAATTCAAATCGAGTCATTAATATTGGTGCAGATTCTGATGCTGAGTAGCTTTATTTCTAAGTTGCCAAAAACCAACATTTTTATTTAACAGAGCAATCTTCACTGCCAATAAAAAAAAATACTACTGATTTCTACCATCACCAGATCAACCACAAGTTAAGTAATAATTTCATTCAATAACTAATGCCACGCACAATCAGAAAATGCGGTAAGCGCCTATTATAAATGTCTATTACCTATCCATCTATGAATTTCTAAAATAGACAACATCCAAATAGCTTATTGCTAATACTCCAAATGCTTATATTTTAAATAACTTCAATAGAGTTTTGTCACCCTGAATAGTTACCAGAACTTAAATAACTTCGATCAAAGGCATAAAATTTTGTTCAGCATAAAAAAAAACAACAAGCCAGCGCAATGCAAGACCCGTACATGGTCAGGTGGGTTTATTGTATGTCATACAATTAACTATGTATAGGTCCCTTCAACATTAAACGGTGCAGATGCCGAAGACGGGGATATTATGGTACGAAAAAGAAGTGTTTTAATTTTAAACGAGTGTATAGGATTATACAATAAGGCAACTTGCAAGGAAATTCGTTCTTATTTATTTACGCGATCTGAAAGTAAATATTTTTTTCATAAATATTTTAAAAGCCGATATACGTTACAACGCTTAGCAAAAAAGACTTAGGATAGATTTAAATGGTATGTTGAAATCTAACATGTGATGCCTTAAAACACTGTAACAAATTTAAAGATAATTTGGTTCAAGAATGAGATCAGGGCACCTCGATTAAGAGGTTCACCGCGCGTTAGGATCCTTCTGTTGTTGCTCGCGACGCTGCTTCGCGAATCGCGCTCTTAGCTTAATTATTGTCGTGTTGGATAGCGTTCCAGGTACTTTGAAGATTGACTGGAAATAAACAAAAACAAATCAGACTAAGTAGGTACAGTTCGCCCAACGGATCTAGGCATTCGTGAAGTTAGCCGTTTGTCTGCGCAGAACACGACTTTGTATGAAAAAGCGTTCACTGCTCAGACAAACGGCTAACTTCACGAATGCCTAGATCCGTTGGGCGAATTGTACTTAGTTTTATTTCGATTTTTACTACTAAGTCGATCGGACTCTCAAGGTAAAATGTTACAAGAGCGCAAGAATCTCAGTTCTAAATGTCTTCTTAATATATGAAGAAAAAAAAACATCATTCTTATCTAGTGAGAATAACACCGAAGGGTTCTACTTCGTGTGCTAGATTTTCCTCCTAGAAGTTCCTAGAGACTATTCCACACTCCACTTGCGCGACGCCCTTGATAAATTAAACCTACAACTTACAATACGAATTACTTCGCCAAATTCATAATAGGTCTGTAATTATAATTACGTAACTATGATTCAACATTAACAATTCCGTCATTTCAAAGAATGAAAAATCTGCTTATCCTTTATAGTGTATCCTGCTATTAACTAAAAATGAATTACACTATTCATAATGTCTTAAATTGAACAAAATTACTCATAATTTATGAGTGTGGTGCGGTCAACTCTGTAATTCGTTAGGTCAATCAGTCTCAGTTGATTCTGAGAACACATTCAGGGGCAAAGACCCATTATCAAATTACAAGATATGGTTAAATAATTTCTAATATTAAATTGCTGTCGACATGGTAGAAATTGTCCTATGTTTCAAGTATTTTTGGATCATTTGATCATGTTTAAGAAACCGCCTAGGAAAATAAAAAGTAATTGGTGGGATACCACAATTATTATATTTAAAAAGGTAGAATTCTTACCTGCATAAACTCATGGCAATGCAGCGCACTGGCATTCTTCACGATCGCCTTAAAGCACTCAGCGAGCGAAGTAAAGTCATTACAAGCCATGATCTCAGCGCGATTTCCTTTTATCAGAGTCAGGCAGACTCGGAATAGTATCTTGGAGCCCTCATAGAAGAGGCAATCCCATATCCGTAGCACTGTTTCAATGGGAAGGACTTCGGCGAATAGGCAGACAAACCATTTAGTTGTTATTACTGCCCATGGGAGGCCTGAAAATAGATAAACATTTAAAGCCAAGGCAGTGATAGAGTAAATAGCTAAAATGCTTATCCATATTCAGAAATCTAAAGTAAAAATAAGAAAAAAACTATCAGGAAATATGATAGGGATCTGTAAGACAAGGTTATCCTATAAAACTAGAGAAACTCATAGTAACATAGAGATAACAAGATAACATCTTTCATTTACAAATCCTGTACTCACCTAAGTTTATCACATGTTGGTGTACATCAGGCACCTTAGATTTGACTAGTTCAGACAACACTTCAATGTCAACAATGAGTCCGTCCATAGTTTTGGTGTAATAATCCGGCAGGATTTTTTCGACCAGCACTTTGAGAAGCCAAAATGATGTCTCCTCACTTTTTGTTGATAACAACAGCAATCCTGTGTAAAAGTCATAGCTTAAGATAAAGCCCTATAATATTTTGTAGAAAACTTAAGCACACAATGAATATCAAATGAATAGTATAGTTTTCAAAGCAAAAACTATAGCCAATAAGTTATTCAAAACAGTCATAAATACCTGCTATATAATTCAAGCCTTGACAGTACCCAACAACTCTGTTATTGTGTGCATATGCTATAAGTATATTGAACAGATGAGACTGGTGGTTGGCTTCCTTGGTGAAATAAATATTGTCAGGAAATGTACGAGGTAGGTCTGTTTTAACAATGTCTACAAGCTCCTTGTCAAATGGTGCATCAAGTAGCTTCTGATAGAGGTCTGGAGAGTCTTCCCTCATCATCTCTGCTTGTGATATTGCCATCCATACTGAAGGACGGTGCTCACCTAAAAAATATCAAAGACCCTGATGTTTATAAAAACGAATGTTTATAGGCACCTTCTGGGTAGGCTCGCTCCAACGTACCTTATTCTTGCCTGTCTTGAGGCCAAAAGCAGACCCATTCGTCATAAAAAAAAACTTAATTAAATTACCATGCAAGATAACAGTTGATAATCAGTACGCTTTAGCTAATCAATGAAAATTATGATAATAACATGATAATGCATGGTGATTTTTATAACAGCGAGTTAAAAAAAAAATACCATGGCTGAAAAAATTATTATCATGTGTATAATTTTCGTCATCCAAACTCACAAAAGTTTTTGTATATCAACAGTATTTATATATTTTTTAAGGTGCGTATACAGACTTACTGGGTATTCCCTTGCGTACGTATCTCTTGACTGTATTGGTGCGTTTGACCGACTTTCCTTCGCCAAGTAGCGCGCCCCATTTCTGCGCTCTCGTTGCGAGCACCTTCAGGTACACAGACATGAAGTCTTCATAGCTCTCGTAATCGAAGTCATCATTCCTCTCAAATCCATACTCATCCACAGCGCTAGAAATAAAGTAATTTGATGCACAACAATACGATAAACGAGCGCTAATTCACTAGGTAAACATGAGGTAAACACTGCTAATTTTACGTAAAATTAGGCCATACCTAAAGGAAGAATGTGCCATTTTTTTAATAGTTCACTAAAGTGTCTAGAAAAGCATAATCGTATAAAAATCACGGTTTATTTATTTAATAACGCCCAAAATATCCCCAACTTCGATCATCCCCACATGATGAATGAAAATGACAATTAATGACATGCATGATGAATGAAATTCACTTGACTGACAGATCGCTTGAATGAGATGGGGAAAAGATCTACGTTCATAGTAAGAGTACTTCAAATCAAACAAAAGTAGAAACTTACCGGTTTTTTTCAGTGACTCATTAGTGACTCATACGAATTTAACCGACACCAAATTACAAAAATGTAGTTTATTTACAGAGAAATGCTATACTAATGTTTATCATTATCATAAACTAAGCTACTGCATATTTACATATATTTACAAAATACAACAGGATTAGTCAAGCTATCTAAGGATCGTTAGAAACGATCTATCTATAGATAGCTCAACTGATTATCATTGCCAATATGTAACATAAGTTTTTTATTTTGATTGTATTCTTCTCCGACACAATAAAACCTTATTTTCCTTCAAATATTTGAATAATGGTAACATTCTTAGGTATTTTTACTTTCGTGCCTCCTTTTCTTTTAGATGGATTAAAAAACGGACAAATAGACATGAATGAAAGAAAAATTATTGACATGACATTAGTACTAATTAGGTTAGTATTTGTCGTGATTTGTTGACGTTCTTGTATTGTAAGTCTTGTTTTCGTTTTGTGATTCCAAAATAAGAAATAACTTTTTCCTATTAGTATAAGTTCAGACACGTCTATCATTAGTGACTAATATCCAATTCAACTTTCTCTGTGTGCCCAAATTGATCGGGAAAGATGGGTCCTCCGCCTGTCGTAACCGGTTTATCTCCAAAAGAAGGTCCTCCAGGGACAAGAGTTACAATTCGTGGGGAATTCCTCGGCACAAGTGCTATAGATCTTGTTGGTAAGCCAGAATTACAGACAGCTTCTCATTGCAGAAAGTTAGAAAACTTTGAGTAAGACCTGCTGATTTGCTAATCAGTGGGCGTAAACTACAGCTATAAACCTATGCCCTTTTAGGATTGAAAATCTGCGGCTGTGATTGTCTCCTGTCTGCAGAATGGAAAAGCAAAAACAAAATAGTGGCCAGATCTGGGCCATGTAAAGGCAGGGGTGACATTATTGTGACTACACGGTCTGGTGGGGAAGGAACTTCCACTGTTCAATTCAGAGGTAAGTGTAATCAACAAACACAAAGTTATTCATTAAAACTCCTGTGAAGAACAGTACTTCTTCTTATCGTGTCACCAGTGTGGTGAAAGGATTTTAAGTGCGCCTCAAAGAGGCTCCTTTCGTGCACTTGGCATGCCGGTGTCCTCACTATGTTTTCCTTCACCGCTTGAGAGTGAAGAACAGTTTTCTTTCCGTAACCAAGTATCACACATTCTTTATTCTAAAAATTATCAGCTTATTACATCTTTTGTCTTGCCAAAGTAAAATTTGTGATATTACATGTATCCTTTTTCCAGGCTACCATGAATCTATTGGGCCTGTTAAAGATAGTGCAGTATGGGTGGAAGAGGCCGCCCCACTGTCCTTGCCTTGGGGCAGACGGCCTATGTCACCAACTGCATATACTCCACCTGACCCCTTGGGGCTGTCCACCGAAGGAGATGACTGCAAGTTTCCGGAAGAAGAGCTGAATGAACTCTTCCCTGATGGGTATTTTTTATATCCAGTATTATTAAAACATCTTAAAAAAATTCAATAAAAATATTGTAATTTTTTCTTGTTTTATAGGTCAGGGAAACTCTCAGATGACAACTTTCAACCTGGCTGGTACCTTCTAGAACATCACAGCAACACCACCTTTGAAGATTTGAAAGCAGGAATGGTGTTTCTTCAAAGAAAAGTTTGTTTATTTTATGATTTGTAGCCTAAGAATTGCATGTCATCACACTAATAAAGCACAATACACAATACGCACAATACACAACACACAATAATAAATTAATAAACAGTAATAGCTATAACATTTTTATAACAGGTGGAAGGCCAAAAAGAGGGTCAGCTGAGCTTCCTAAAGTCCAACACCGGAGCAGTCATGGATCAGTTAGACAGACTTGTGCTTCTCAAGAACATGTATGAAGAAGACCAGAGAAAGAATGGCAAGGAACCATTGCCCAGTCTGCAAGCTGCTATTGAAGGTAACTAACCAAACAAACGAAATAAAGCAAGTTAAAATTCGGCCAAATTACTGCGGCGACACTGCACTCCGATTGGCCGACTGAATGTGCTCTCTCGCTCACTCTCCAACATTCGAGCGAGCGAGACTTAGTATTTATTATTGACAAATCACTGATGTGTTTCGGAATTTAATGGACCACATGGCCAGTCTATAGGGTATGTGCTCAATGCCTACTGGTCTAAGCTGGTTCTGATGAAGAAGATTTTTTGGGCCCCTCGAAACAAAAACTTTATAACTGACATCAAAGCTGATAGGGAAGTTATTTAGGCCACTTTCATGGCTTATCGTCTTTATAACCAACAACAACAAGCCCTTCCATCATCATCATCATCCTTATCCCACGCTCAGTGGGGTCGGCACAACATGTCTTCTTCTTCCACTCACTCCTATCATTCGTCAACTTTGCATCCACTCTTTTTACATTCATATCATCTCTCACAAATAAATCTTAATAAATAAATAAATAAATAAATCTCTCACACAATCCAACCACTTCTTCTTCGGCCTTCCAAATACGAAATTCATTAGAGTAGGTAATACTTGTGAACACTCAATGCAGAATGTTGCTTACCTTTCGATTTAACTCCTTCCAGAATCAATAACTCTCGCTGACTCTCTCTTCTCTGAGATTCTCTCCCGCAAAGAGAACGCGGACAAAACTCGCGAAGCTCTCTCTTTGTTGGTCCGTCACAAGTTTCTGTTCCAACTGCCGGCCTCCATTGATAAGAACATCAAGAAGAAAGAGTTTGACCTGGTTGTGAATGACTATACAAGAGTGAAGAATCTGTTTGGGAATACTGATGTACAGGTATTGAATTAATTAGTTATATTCATATAAAAGGAGTGTCGGTCGTCCACCTACAAGATGGGTCGACGACATCGTGAAATCCGCAGGTCGTACATGGGCAAGACTGGCTCAGGATAGAGGCGAATGGCGAAAGCGAAGAGAGGCCTATACCCAGCAGTGGGATGACAAAGGCTGATGATGATGATGATCATGATGATTCATATGACTTTTGATATCAACATCTTTTTCACTTAGCAGTAACATCCACTCAAATCTTAGGAAGATTCTTCGCATACAAGTATTTCTTATCTGTAAGGACTAGATTACTTGTATGACTTAGTATTTACAATTTTTAACCGACTTCAAAAAAAGGAGGTTCTATGGTCGGCTGTATGTATGTTTTTTTATGTAGGTTTACCGATATCTCCGCCAATTTTGGACCGATTTAAAAATGATTTTGTTGTTTGAAAGAGTATACTCCCGTGTGGTGGTCCCATATAAATTTTATTCCTGAGAGTTTGATAGTGTTCCCGTAAAACTCTAAAAACCTTCCCTCCTAGCCATGTTACAAATAGAAATCGAATAGACTCCTAAGGCTAAGACTCCACCTGCGTCTAATGGCATTATTTGTCAAAATTGCATACATTTTATAATAAGTATCGCGGCACGTTGATAACAAGTATGCTAGGAGCATTAGCTATGTCAAACTGACGATTTACTAATGCCAGGAACTCACGTGCCGCGATGCTTGTCGTAAAATGTATGCAGTTTTCGTAATTAATGCCCTTAGCCGCAGGTGGAGTCTAAGCGTCTCTTTCGATTCTATTTCGATTTGTTTGGTGAGCTTATCCTCCACTTGACGCCCTGAATCGCGCCCTGAGTCCAAAGTTGAAGTCGGTTTTCTTTTTAGTTTTCAAAACGTAATTATTGAATGTCATTTTCTGAGCTAAAAGTTGAACTATGTATAGGCTTTGAACAGATAAAACATTGTGTCTTTCAGCTCTTCCAAAAGATACTAGACGAAATCGACAAGAAAATAGTGGACTTGAAGGAAAAACTGTACAACAGGATAAAGACCATGCCAATAAATGTTCAAGAGCAGACTAAATACATCAGATTGTTGATCAGTCTGAACTGGGAAGGCGATGCCGCTTGGACCGCGATCAACAGCCGGAATGATTACCTCATGAACTTGCTCAATAAGGTCAAGGATCATTTTGAACAGAAAGAGGAACAGGAAAATAATGAAAAAGGTAATTCATAGTTCGGTTACTTGTGCACAGTTTTTGACCATATGCACTTACTACAATACGAATAATCGACGGGCATCAAACACGGTTCAGGAATGAAGTTTCGGGCCCAATTTCATTAGCACGTTAACACCCTTATTTAGAAGCTAATTTCATACATTTTGACCATCCTACTATCCTATCCTACTTCCTACTAATATTATAAATCTGAAAGTTTATATTTTTGTATGTTTGTGTTTCAATCACGCCTAAACCCTGAACCGATTTGGATGAATCTTGGAATAGGTGTAGATAATGACCTGGAAAGCATATAGTCTATTCAAAATGTTGGTACAACGCGAAGCCGCGCGCAGAAGCTAGTGATTTCTATACCTCGTAGGTAAAAAGAAATCGCGTGAGGCCCGTGAAATGCGCGAAGACAGCGAAGGCTCGTGGAGTGCCGTCCGGGCGGCCTGGTGCGGCGCGGCTTGCGGGGCACTTTCTGCAGAGCTGAGTGCGCTGTGGCCGCTAGCAAGGCGGTACTTCGCGGGAGAGCTGGCGGGCACGCCGGCGCTTCCTGATAGGCATACTATGTTCAAGGTGAGGGAAATGATACTTCAGCCAAATTGGTCATGGAATTTTGTAAATATTGGACTGACAGTTCTTTCACTTGACAGCAGAAATTAACCAATGAGGAACAAGACGTCGAAAACGGAAATTCCTTGGGGTTGTCATATTTAATAAAAAGATGAAAACTCTGTGATTTATATTTTCGTTTTCGGTAATTTAGTGAAGTTTTGTGAATTCCATTATTAAGAATCTTCATAGCAGTGACGTAAACATTGAAAATTGTAACCAATCAGGTAGAATTTATAAGTGAATGAAACATCATAGTTTGGTGAGCACTGAACATTACGTGAGTGACAACCCTAGACAAACTCAGCAATCAGCTGATCTCCAATGTTTACAAAAATTCCATATTGAATTTGGCTGTAGTATGGGTAGAATTAGAACTCTCTCCTATGAAGAAACAGTTGTAAAAGTATTCATCTGCAATTATTATTAATTCTACATTTTGGGGTCTAAGTTATAAAAGAGGCTCTTCTCGTGCGCTATCGAACGTTTTAGGTCCTATGCGATGCCGGCCCAGAGAAGTAGAGTGTCATAAGCTTTCTTTCACCATTGTAATTGTTTGAAAAACATCAAATAGTTTTCTAATTTATTACAGTAAATTATGTATAATCTCTCGTATCTTAGTGTCAACCAACGTTTACAGGAAACCAATGTTTACAGGAAATGATAATAGCGGCGGTGGAGTTATTCTCTGAGCACATGCGAGCTTGCTTATTACACGGGAATGGCACCGCGAACGCAGATATCCTGCGCACTCGGCTGACAACCAACTTGCGGCATCTTAGAGACGCTTACGAACACCTTATTAAGCTGGATCTGCCTTCGCAGGTGTGTATTATTAACTAGCTTCCGGCCAGGGCATAGTAACCTTTTTGAAGAGCTGTGGTACAGTAAGTTCTTATGAGCTAGTAGCCAGCTCTGGTGTGTTAGGCCTCTATAAAGTACCATAGTACTGTACTAGACTACCTAATACCTACGGCACATAGTGCGGTTCTTGTTAGGGATTATTTATAGGTGCGCAATAAAATAAAGAAGTCGTTGCTTACAGGATGCAGTCGGTCGTGCACTGCGAAAGTAGTCTTCGTGTAAAGATAGTACAGTTCTTCCAACGGATCTAGGCATTCGTTAAGTTAGCCGTTTGATACAGTGGCGCTTTTTCATACAAAATCGCCTACTGCGCATCGAAGCGTCTAACTTTACGAATGCCTAGATCCATCGACCGTAGTATATTGTATGTAACTGGATGTTTTTTGCTGTAGAAAATGTAATAGTTTTTCCCATTTCCGCTAGACTTTATTTTTTTTCCATATCCGCCAGACTTCTTTCTTTCCGTATCATATCTATTTTCGGACGGTATCGAGGATGGAGGCTAGAAAAAAAAGCGGTCTATTTTACCGTCACGACACATACATCGGTCAAAACGTCACAGTGCGAAGTGCGCAGACGCGAAACAGTCCATAGATTGTTACACTGTTAGTACTAGGATTTTAATATTTGACAAATTATTTGGTAAATGCCAAATTTCAAAGTTGAAACTTCGTTCCAACCGAACCTCCGTGGAACACTTCCACGACACCCACGTACTTATAATTTTTCCCATTTTCAGCCTATAAGCATTGTGGAGAGAACGATATTCGACTACCGTGTGCACGGTATGTCCGTGTTTCTACATCGAACCCTGCGCCGCGTCAAGAATCTGGACCAGAAGGAAACTTGGAAGATTGAAGAGTATTCGGATTATGGTGCTATTACTAACCTTGTAAGTTTTATACAAATTATATGTTTGTTTTAAGTTTTGGGAACACATGAACCGATAATTTTTCCAGACAATATAAATACGTTCATGCAGTTTATCTGATACTACTACACACTAAACCAGTCCAAGGTAGTAATAGTAGGTACCTATACTCCAGCCAAATTCGATATGGAATTTTTGTAAATATTGGAGATCAGCTGATTGCTCTCACTCACGTAATGTTCAGTGCTCACCAAACTATGATGTTTCATTCACTTATAAATTCTGCCTGATTTGTTACAATTTTCAATGTTTACGTCACTGCTATGAAGATTCTTAATAATAGAATTCACAAAACTTCACTAAATTACCGAGAACGAAAATATAAATCACAAAGTTTTCATCTTTTTATTAAAAATGAGAACCCTAAGGAATTTCCGTTTTGAATCTATGCTGTCCTACTGCTGGGCAAACAAAGGTCTCCCCCAATTCTTTCCAACCGTCACTCTCCTTTGATAGATTTCAAGTTTTTTATAAATTATTTATATTTATTATAACCACCTACCAATACGAACTAGAATAGCTTAGTATGGTCCAACCAAACCTTATGATAGACATACCTAATCTTTGTAAAAAATATTATAATATAAACACACACACATAAAATCGCGTCTCTTTCCCGAAGGGGTAGACAGAGACCAAAGATCTCCATTTGCTACGATCTCGACTCACAACTTTTGTCTCATTCACTCCCATAAACTTTCATGAATATAATAACCGAAGTTTGTCTTTCAATTCCTAGCCGCATCTGCTACAATCATACGTGGTGGACACGTTATCGTCTATCCACAAATGCGTGTTTAGCACGGGAAGGCGCGAAGGCCGTTTGTTCGTCGAAGGGAACGAACCATCTTTAGTTTTGTCGAAGCTCTCACAGCAGATATTTCTGGGCTACGTGGCTGTATTGCGGGCGTTGGCGCATCAGGACTTAGATCAGGTAATTTTTAAATAATGCTGGACATTTCACACAAAAGTAACAAAGTACAAAGTAAGCAGAGCAGAAAAGCAAGTAGGCATTATATGGAAAACGTGTTCTTCTTAATTCTTGATTGGATGCCTCTTTGGAAAAAAAAATCTGCTGGGATTTAGCGTCGATTGAGACCAACTTGTTTTTTTTTTTGCTAAATAAACATTAGCACAGATCGCTGAAGGTCGTGGGTTTAAGTCCTGCATGGGTTTGATGTATTTTAAAATCTTTAAATTACATTTTATAGGCTGACTCTACATTTTTTCTCTAGTTCTCTAGTTTCATGCGTTAATTAATTTAATTACATAATAAAGAGAAAAATAATTACAGAGGGAGGCTTACACCCAGCAGTGGGATATCATTTGCGGATGATGAGTGGGCCCATATTTGACTCATCGGATCAGTAATGCCGCGTTTTGGGCACCAACTGGCTGGATCGAATTGAAATACACAAGGTGGTCGAAATTACACAAAAAACAAACAAAACAAGTTCAGGTATGTAAATTAAGTTGTGTAACGTTCCAGGAGTTGAACAGTTCAAGTCTCTCTGTAGCGCTAGAACAACGTATAGAAGACGAATCTAGCAGCGACTGGCAGCGCCGCCTGCTGGTGTGCGGCGCAAACGCGCACTACTCGCGACGTGTCACCTTGCAACAACTCACTGAACAGTATGAAAAGTAAGATGATACTCCGTCTAGAAAAAGGATCTTTTAATACTTGTACATAGAACGCTTATTTGTGGTAACAGTTTCGGTTTTGACATTTGTCAACATTGGGTTTAACCAAGGTTTTACGTTTTTATAATAGGCAGCACTTAGTTTTATTAGATTGTTGTTCGGCAAAAATGACAAATAAGATTGCAAAAGTTTCCGAAGGCTGATAAAGTACCAATGCGTTTTCACTGTTAAATATCAATTGAAAACGGAATTTAAAATCAGAGTTTTAGCTCAGCTGGTTAGTACAATTGTTAGCCACAAAACAATATGAGTATGTCAAATAGCTTTTTCATCACTTCTTATTCTTGCCTATTAGCTTAGTGGTTAGTGGTTTAGTTTAGTGGCCTATCCCATCTCAAACAATGTCCCAGGCACTACAGCGTCCTGTTAGTAGTGGAGGCATGGATTGCCTCCTGACGCTGTATAAATCATCTCATATAGATGTAAAGGCCTAAGTTTTAACGTTTTTTAGTTTATAGATCGTGGGCTAAAATCCTGCATTAAGAAATCTTTCAATTATTACTTTCAGGTTCGGCTTCCCAAAACCGGTTATAGCTTTACAAGCAACCAAAGACGCACTTAGCAACCTCGAGTCAAGCATAGTGGAGATATACTTGGAACACAAGGGCGACCCACTGGTGGGCACTATCGAGCCAAGTATGTACATGGGACGTGTGAAAACCGACCCAGATGAGATTATTGATGACGCAAGGCCGTATGTTTACGAGATCATCAATAATTTGATTGCTGTCCATGCTGAGGTTAGTTTACTATGTAGATTTTTGATACTTGGTAATTAGTTAATAAATGACGACTTCCGTGGCGCAGTGGGTGAAAGCCCGCTTGGCACGCAGAAGGTTGCGGGCTCGATCCCCGCCGCGGGATAAATGTTTGTAATCTGCAAATATTTATCTCGGGTCTGGATGTTTCTATGTAGGTACTTATAATATGTATGTATTTAAAAAGAAAAAATATATAAGTAGTATATCAGTTATCTGACTCCATCGAGCACTACCCATTAGAGAGTAAGTAATTTATTTTGTTCGACAAAAATTCCGCCAAATTACTGCGGCGACACTGCACTCCGATTGGCCGACTCAATGTGCTCTCTCGCTCACTCTCGAACATTCGAGCGAGCGAGACTTAGTATTATTAGTGAAAAACACAGACCAGGTGAAAAATCACTGATGTGTTTCGGAATTTAATGGACCACATTGCCACTCTATTGGGTATGTGCTCGATGTCTGGTTCCCGGTACAAGCTTTGCTTAGTTTGGGGCTAGATGAAGCTGTGTGAAATGTCCAGCAATATTATTTATATTATGTGCATTTGTTTTAGCCCCAGATTCGCAGCATAAACTCTGGTTTAGTTGAGCTCAGGTGGCTTGGCTCTAGTAGAGATCTCATACTTTTTATACAGAGTCCCGTTGAGTGTAGGCATAGGTTGCTTCCTGACGCTGTATAAATCATCTAGTTTTTTTTTTATTATAGATGTAAACGCCCAAGTTTTATACAGATGAAGCATACATTTGAATACATTTTGAATATGTAGTTTTGGCAATCAACTGCATCATGGTCAACGGATCTATGCATTTGAATTCGAATTGAAGTTAGCCGTTTCACATTGGTACTTGTTCATATAAATCAACAGCTAACTTCACAAATGTCTAGATCCCTCGGGACTAGTGTATAGTCAGCGTCACCTGGTAACCCTCTTTCAAAGGGCGTGCAGTTTCAAACTGCCTATGGTGTTACCATTTGTTAATGCTTGCTTAGGGGTTACCAGTTGGTGGACCGCATTGAAGAGAGTCAGATGAAGAGAGTTGCATCATTGCGTCCACATCGACAAGATTGATTGACTAGTTGGTGACGCTGACTGTACATAGAATGTTTTAAATGGGATTATTAAAGTTTTAAATGGGATTATTAATGCAGGTGGACAGTGTCTGCGGGCCAACATCGTCCCGATACGTGCGCGACATCTGTGAGACAGTTTGCGAAGAACTTGCTCGTTTGGCTTCATGTTGCGACGTCTCCAGTCGAGCTGCTGCCTTCCAAGCGCGTCTGGAGCACTCTCTGCTGAGGCTGGCCTGCGCAGAACACCTCACTAGGAAGGCAGAGTGAGTCTCATCATAGGAAGGTTTTCGTTCAGCGCGTCAGATTATTTGAGGGGATGTTAAGTGACCCCAAAAGTAGCTCTGAATCAAAATTTTGACTATTTTGATGTGACGCAAAATCGTCTCAACCACCCGAAGCGCTTTATTAATCTAGTTGCACTGTACAGGGTTATTTTTCAAGATGTATCATCTTCCTGCCCAAGGGCAGGAAGACGTTATTCGACATTATGTGGGACCATGCATCCATTTGTTTCATATGTAACCCCTAAAAATGCTCCTCTTAAGAGCAGCCACCCCGTCTTACTTTTCATACAAACGCTCGTACGTGATTATGGCGTTGTAACAGATCTTTCTTTGAAACTTTTGAACTAATAGGTGTGTACACTATATCTAGGTTTCTATAAAAACTAAAAATTAAAATTTTGAGAAACAAATTCAGTATAAGCCTCCAAAAATCTGATTTTTTGCATAAATTTTACCTGAAATTTGGCCATTCAATGTACTCATAAATGGTAAAAGTAAAAAAAATATTGTGATAGAAACCTCGCAAATGTTATGGAGATTCTAAATGACAAACATTTATTTCACAAACTTACCGAATGCCAACCGAGCGCTCGGGCGTTATCTCTCTCTTTTCGCTTTGCCTCTTTTATAACATTGCGTAAAACAGGTTTACGACTGTATCCCCAAGGTGCGGTAGATATTCGTTCAGATCTTTTTATGCTACTTATTCCAGATCCTTTGAAGATGTCAAAGGGGGGGTTGCGTTGGGTTGCTCATTGCGCTGGATGAAATAAGCTTTTCAACCATGCGCGTTGGCGATAGACGCGCCGGGAAGGGTCCTCTTAATGCTTTTGACTTGCGCCGTGCGCGTGGAAACTACCACAATATTTTTAGTTTATCTTCAAAGATTAAATAGAAAATACTTTCTTTTTACAGAAACTATCTCTCAGAGGCATTAGCTGGGATACCTCCGTTGGAAAATGAAGAAGACAAAAAGTAAGTGATTTTTAAATAACCTTTTTGCATTAAAAATTGCTTCGATCAATAATACTATAGATACAGCGTGACGTACTAAATCAAAGCTAAATTCTGTCCGCGTGACAAAAAAGTTTTAAGTTAAACCCTTTGCACCCAGTAATAAAGTCACAAATCCTCAAAACATCATAAACGACCATTCATTACGAAAAACGTCAAATGTTAAACATATACAGTTGTGGCCATACAATTAGGAACGCTTAATGAAAGGAAGATTTTTTTCGAAGTAACACGTAAAACTAATTGCACGTATTTTTTTTTATTTCTCCCAGTATCGCATAACTTTTCCATACTAGCCTTACATTCGTTGATACACATGATTGGCAAAAAAAAATATCGATATACTCTATACCTTAGATCTCGACCTAGTATTACTTCTTACTGGCTGGTCACATAATTAAGAACGATGAATAGTTTCTTTCTTAATTCAAATTCAAATAGAGAACACTGTGGTTCTATGTCAATATTCGTATAATTTTGGCGCCATTTAATGCCGTAAAAGTCTTAGGAGTGATTGCTTTATAATAAAACAATGGGGAAAAATAAAAGTTTTGATAAGCCTACCAGCATAATAAAACGTCGCCAGAAGAATTGGTCGTTTAAAAAGATAGCCGACCATCTGCAATGTTCAAAAACGATGGTTTTCAACGCTGTGAAGCATTTTGCCATGTATCAAACTACTTCAAATGTACTGCGTGTACCTAAACAGAGAAAGTCATCTCGTCGTGATGATCGAAATATCGTTAGTTTGGCAAAACAAAATCCTTTTAAAGGGTCTAATGAGCTGAGAAAAGAATATTTTGGTGAAAACAACCCCTTAGCAATCTCAGCACGCACTATTCGAAGGCGTTTGGTAGAAGCAAAGTTGCACGGAAGGATAGCAAGGAAGGTGCCCATGTTGAAAAGGTTGCATTAGGCAAGCCCGACTTGCATTTGCAAGAAGGTATGAAAACTGGACATCTAGACAGTGGAAAAATGTTCTTTTTTCTGACGAGACAAAAATAAACAGGGTTTGTTCTGATGGAAAACGATATGTCCGACGCCCTCCGAATAAAGCATTCGACCCAAAATACACAAAGGTGACATTAAAGCATGGTGAAGGAAACGTGAAAATTTGGGGGTGCTTTTCAGGACATGGTGTTGGACCTGTAAAGTTGATTGAAGGAAATGTGGATCAATACCAATACAAAAATATACTGGAAGAAACAATGTTACCTTATGCCGAAGACGTACTTCCGGTTATTTGGACATTTCAGCACGATAATGATCCGAAACACACTGCACGATCCGTAAAGGAATTTCTAATAACGCAATCAGTCTCCGTTTTAGACTGGCCAGCTAACAGTCCAGATCTCAACCGGATAGAAAATCTTTGGTGCGAAGTCAAAAAAAAATGTTTCTAATCGGCAGTGTGGCAATCTAAGAGAGCTGTACGACGTTTTTTTAGAAGAATGGAACTCTATTTCTCTTGCGAAATGTCAAAAATTGTTAGAGTCAATGCCTCGCCGGTGTAAAGCCGTAATTAAAAGCCGTGGACATGCTACTAAGTATTAATTTTAGTTTAAAATGTATTAAATTGGTAATTTTTCTTACGCGCTTCACGCTAGTGTGATTTATTCAATCTAAGTTTCATAAAAAGTATTTCTCGAACAGTTTAATTAATCGTTCTTAATTATTTGTCCAGCTTCATTACTATTTGATTTTGATAATATAGAGAATAAATGAAATTTGTTATGAAAATAGTCCGCGATTTTATTTTATATTCCTAGTCCCGTTTGCTCTATTCGTGTGGCTATTTCATAACATAAATAGTCACTTCTAAGAAGGAACACATAACCACACCTGACATGATTTAGATAAAAAAAATCTGGAATTTCAGATCGTTCTTAACTATATGGCCACCACTGTATATAATAACGACCCTGAGCTGTTATTTACCGAAACGGTTTTGCTGGGCTGACACTAAATCTATAATAATTCTTGATTGAAGCAAAAAAGCCATGAAAATTTCTTCAATGTTGTCTTTCATTTTTAGGAGAATGGACAGTATTATAAACGGATTCAAAAAGAGGATGGAACTACAATTGCTGTGCCTCAATTGCAATATGGAGACTGTTTAAATCGGTATTAATATAAACTATTGCTAAAATAGTAACTAAGCATTAAATTATATTATTTATTGTTGTAAACGTTACATTTAAGTTTATAAAAAGTAAATTATTATGTATATTAGATAATCAAATGAAATATAACTTTTGAAAATAGATTATTCACTCTCCGTCTTTATATTCTTGTAGTTCTGCAAAGAGAACATTATCTTTAGTTTATCACTGCTTCAAGCTGCAACGGCTAAACGAATTTTGATAAAATTTATTATGGAAGTAGCTTTCACTCCGGATTAACGCATAGGCTACTTTTTATCCCGGAAAAGAATTCCAGAGAATTAATTAATGAATGAATGTCATTTATTGTAAAAACATAGGTAAAATATAAGATGAAGAGGCCGCTTGTAACAACACGACGTGCCGCTAGTAACATGTTTCTTACTCCGTTATAGGTTACATAAAATAAAAAAAAACAGGTTTTTCTGATTTTATACGGAAAAAAATCTAATATCGAATACCTCAGCGGCAAGTTTATGCAGTATAAGTGTCATAGCAGGCCCGGTCTCTGCGACCATTCTTCTGAAGTAACCCTTCTTATTCTGCAGCAGAACATGTGGGTGGTCATACTCCATGAGCCGACCTGCGTCTAGCACCAATATCTGAAACATTTCCCGTCTTATTACAAGAAAATGAACCGAGTTTAGACTAAGACTAACTAAAAAAACTATCCCTAGAAAAACGATCTTTAAATACTCGCACATAGAACGCTTTTTTGTGGTACCTAACAGTTTTGTTTTGACATGTGTCAACATGGGGTTCAACCAAGGTTTTAAGTTTTTATAATAAGCAGCTTCATGTCTATGTTTTTATTTAATTCAACTTATCTCGTCACACTGTGACGACCTCTGTGGCGCAGTGGGCGAAGGTCCGCCTGCGATGCAGAAGGTTGCGGGTTCGATCCCCGCCGCGGGACAAATGTTTGTATGATCTACAGATATTTGTCTCGGGTCTGGGTGTTTCTATGTATAATATGTATGTATTTACAAACAAAAAGTATGTAAGTAGTTTATCAGTCATCTAGTACCCTACCCATACCACAAGCTCAAGCTTACTTTGGGGCTAGATGATGCTGTGTGAAAAGTCCAGCATTATTTATTTATTTTTATTTTACTGTCTGGCAAAGGACTCATCTAAACTCTTCAAACGGTCTCTACCATAGATTTAGCATGGTACCTTTTTGGTACATCCTATATATAGGGTGTAAAAAGACGTCTACCGAAGCCGAAAGGGGTAGGTACAGCATCCCAATACACAACCAAATCCAAAAGGATTTTCAGAAAAAGTCATTATATCCGGAGATAACCGACCTCGCACAGCTGGTCGAGCGTATGTACTGGGCGCGTTTTTATACGTAGATTGCTGGATTTTGAGTTTTAATTGTTTTTTTCTTTTATAAATGAAATGATTAAGTAGGTATGGTCTTATTATGTTGTACTAGTAGCAAAAAACTAGAAAATAAAATAAAATTACGTAGCTAAGTCAAACAAAATTTTTGCGTTTTTTTCGATAAATATGTTCAGAATCATGGCCTGATTGCAATCCCTCAGTTTTCGGTAGCAGTCTTTTTACACCCTGTATATGGTCTCTACCATCCGCCATGTTTATATCCTTTGTAATGTCAATTTTATATGCCCTAACTGCTTTGATAACATTAACGAAATAATACTTTTTGGAACTTATAAACACTCGCAAAGGTTTTTGAAACAATATTTTGTTTTAAGACGTTTCAAAGTGATCCCAGCGGTCCTACTGAATAAATGCTTTTTGACTTTGACTTTGACTTTGTTGACTGACAAATAGAAGAAACACTGCCTCGGATTTGAAATATCACGATCGAATGGTTTAACTCCTTAACTTACCAGCGGTTTTACCAAGATTACTTCTTTAGAACCCTTTTAGATAAGTGTCGTCACTAACCTTGTCAGAATCAATAACAGTATTCAACCTATGCGCCACAGTGAGCACAGTGCATTCCTTAAAATGCTCTCTTATAGCGGTTTGTATGAGCGCATCCGTTTGTGCGTCTACATTCGCGGTCGCCTCGTCTAAGACTAAAATGCGGTCGTTGTGGACAATTGCGCGCGCAAGACAGACTAGCTGTCTCTCTCCCACACTGAAGTTTGAGCCGCCTTCAGAAACTTGCTTGTAGAGTGCTCCTGGGGAGTCAAAATATAGCGAAATACAAAAAAAAATGGTGCAAAACTTTAATCGCATAAAACCCTTATTTTGATCAAGAGAAAAGCTGCAGATAGTACGAGTAAATACGAATTGATATTATAAAAGCAGAAGTTTGTGCGTTTAATTTCACTGGACTCCGTATCAGCTAAAAGGATTAGGATGACTCATACACTTATTGTATTTTTTTGAAACTTCTTAATCGCGAGAAACAATTGCTTCAAAATTTAAATATTTCCATAAATCTTGGGATTTTTAAGGATGTACCTGGTTCCTCATCTTCGGACAGCAATTCCACATTTTGCAATGCTCTTAACAACACCTCATCAGGATAGTTATCGAACGGATCCAAATTCTTACGCATACTTCCACTGAATAAAACTGGCTCCTAAAGATTATATTAATCAAATCAATAGTTATTAACAAATAGACTCGTTAATATTAATTGTGTATGTCACTTATTTTTATATATTTTAAAATTGTATTTATTGTCTGAGCATATTATTATATTATGTAGTGTGTAGTAGTTTATAACGTCTTACTTGAGGAATTATAGATAGTTTCTCTCTTAAATCGTGGAGTCCAATAGTAGATATGTCCACTCCGTCGATAGATATGGTTCCCTCCAAATACGCCAGTCGAAACAGAGCTTGTATGATCGATGATTTGCCCGCACCGGTTCTGCCCACGATCCCTATCTACAAAATATTTTTGCCGCAATCAGATGCAATAATGTGTGACATCATTTTATTGTCATTTTATATCTCCAAGTCTATCCTATCAAACACTATCCCGTGAATCTATTTATACGATATCCCAACTGTCTTGCCCATTTATCAGACAATAATGTGATATATGTGGGTAGGTAGGTAGTCTCAGCAATAAGAACGCACCCAGCTAGTTTCATAGTTTATTGGAGACTGACTATTTACATTCGTTCGGTGCAACGGCACGCCACCTGTTCACTCATTCATACCACAGATACTACAATCCTTCACCCTATTCTTAACTAGGAACCTTAATGGTATTTGCATAGTAACTAATGATAATAACATATTTTGTATTTAATGAAACTTATTAGCTAAGAATATATTATGAGCTTATAACATAGATACATAACGCAACTCAAACTTCTACTTGAAACCAATTTAAATGAACTGTTACTTAAACAAAAATAAATAAATAACATTTTAATTATACCTAACTTAAGTAACTACACAGGTAACACTTAAAAATTAAATCAAACTTTATAATTAGGTATCTTATTTACTCGGCACTGCCGTGTAGGGCGGGACTGGGTCGGTCCAGGGGAAGGCACAGGTGCTGGTTGGGGCATTGGTTCCGGCATACTTGATTCTTCACAATCTTGGAATTGATCTGGGGCGTCGTCATCACCTGTTATTACTTCTGACGTAATATCTTGAGAGGGACTTGGAGCTGGTCCTGCTCGGTCAGCTGGTACCTCGTCACTGGTGCGAGCGTGCTCCTCAATACGGGAAGGGCTAGAAGGGCAGATGAGTGAACTCCGTTTTCTCTGCCTAAGCTGATCGATATGTTTGTGTGATTGCCTGCCTACCGTATCGACTACCTTATAGTCTGTAATACCTATCTTTTCTGCTACTTTCCCCGCCACCCATCAATCGCTACCCCGGTACTGACGAAGCCACACTTGGTCCCCGGGACTAAGTACACGGGAACTGAATCTTTCTTGCTGTTGCCTACCTACTGCGTTTCCAACTTTGGAGTTTATATCCGGCCTCAATAAATCCAGCTTGGTACGCATTTTCCTACCGCACATCAATAAAGCCGGCGTCTCTCCTGTAGTACAGTGTTCAGTATTGCGATAATGCAGCAGGAAATTATTTAAAAATAACGTAAGGTCAGCGTTTTCCCTAATTGACTTTTTAATTACTCTTTTTACCGTCCTAACTGCATTTTCAGCCGCCCCATTAGATGCCGGATGATATGGTGCTGAAAATAAGTGTTTCACTCCATTCGAACTTAGAAATTGTGCAAACTCACTACTTGTAAAAGGGGGGCCATTATCCGAAACAATTTGCTTCGGTAGACCAAATCGAGCAAAAATATCACTCAATCTGTTTATTGTGTGACTAGCTGCCGTGCTTGGTACCTGAGAAACTTCAATCCATTTGGTTCTCGCATCAACCAACACTAAGAAAACCTTGCCGTTAATAGGACCTAAGAAATCTAAATGTACCCTAGCCCACGGTTTATCCGGCCACGGCCACGGACAGGGCGCGTGGCGCGGCGGCGCGTCTGCCTCCGCTGCGCAGGTGCCGCAGGAGCGGCACATGGATTCGATTCCTTCGTCGATGCCCGGCCACCACACATAGCTTCGCGCGAACGATTTAGTCTTTACGATACCCATATGTGCCTCATGTAACTCGGCTAAAACTTTAGACCTACAAGCCTCGGGTACGACCACTCGATGACCCCACATAACACAACCCAATTCTTCATACAACTCCTTCTTACGATTATAATACGGATTGAGCGATTTAATTAAATTATCCGACGGCCACTCATCTCTTAGATAAGATAAAACCCGCCCTAACATCGGGTCCCTGCTGGTATGTTTTTTAATTTCGTGATAATCCATTAGCATCGCATTCTGTGCAAAGTGTAAAAACGTTTGTTCAGGAAGCCTAATACCCGGTAGTTGCTTTAAACATGCTGGAAGTCGAGATAAACCATCCGCCCCGTTATCTTTAGAACCTACAAACTCAATATCATACGAATATGCACTTAATTTAATCGCCCAGCGCTGCAACCGGCTTGCCGCCATTGATGGTATTCCCTGTTTAGGTCCAAAGATCGTAACCAACGGTTTATGATCGGTACGCAACGTAAACCGTCTTCCGTAAAGATATTGATGCAACTTCTCCAAGCTAAACACTATCGCTAAAGCCTCCCGCTCAATTTGTGAATAATGCTTCTCAGCTGCAGTGAGCGCGCGCGACACATAGATAACCGGCCGCTCCCGCAGCTCCCCCCCTGCCCCGGGCCTGGCGCCGCCCGCGCGTTCCTCGCTCAACTGAGTCAGCACCCCGCCTAGACCGCGCGCACTTGCATCGCATGTTAAAAATAAAGGCTTATTTGGATCGTAATGAGCAAGAACTTCGACACTCGTTAATATTGATTTGACTTTTACAAAAGCTTCTTCACACTCTCGGTCCCACTGCCACGATACATCTTTTTTCAATAAATTATACAAGGGCGCTAAAATGGTGCTTAAATTTTTTACGAATTTTGCATAAAAATTTACTGTACCTAAAAATGCCCTAAGTTCAGTAATATTGCTTGGTTGCGGAATGTTGGTTATACCTTCTACTTTATCTGGATCTGCTTTAATACCGTCAGCCGAAATAATAAAACCTAAATATTTGACCTCGTTCGTCATAAAAGAACATTTGCTTTTCTTCAGTTTGATTCCATTACTGTCCAACCTCTCGAATAGTTTTTCTAATATTTGCAAATGTTCTGCTATTGTGGCAGAACCGATAATAATATCATCCAAAAACACTTGTACCTGGGGAATGTCATTAAGTAAGTTCGACATTATACGTTGGAAAATACCCGGGCTCGAAGATAATCCATATACTAATCGCTTATATTTAAAAAGCCCCCTATGAGTATTTATTACTGTCACATTATCTGGGTCATCTAAGGAATGAATTATATTAGACCGGGCCGAGTGCGGGCCGGGGCGTGGCTGGAACGGGGCCCGTCCGTGCTACACGTTTATACTACACCGAGTGTTAAGCGGGCTATAAGCCGCCACGGTCGCTTCAATACGGCGTAGTGATGTGAATATTCCCAATTATCGAAATTTAATAATAATGGAGTTTTCTTTACTGGAGATGGCTGCTATTGCGGTAGCTCTAGATGAAGAGGAAGCAGAAGCAAGAACTAAGAAGAACCAGGTTAAACGGAAATGGAGCGTGCATCCGCTTTGGAGAAGGCGTCAATTTGACGGAGAATTTAATACTCTATGTAGATACTTACCAGACAATGAAGAAAAATTCTTTAGATATTTTAGAATGTCCAAGGAAAACTTTGACATTTTACTAAATGAGCTAAAGCCCGCCCTTACAAGACAGCAGACAAGATTCAAGACACCGATAGAACCTCAACAACGATTGGCAGTGTGTCTCAGGTAATTACTATAAAATAAAAAAATGCTTCGTTTTGTTTGCACTTTACTTTAGACTTTAATCAATCAATCAATCGCATATTGTACAATTGCGACAGCAAAATTAAAGTTTACAGGCGGGAGAGTGTAAACAAAAGGTACATATACAAGGTAATAATAACAAAATTAAAGACATACTCAAAAACATTTTCATTATATTTATTATGACATTTAATTTATGATTCTTCAACCGTCGAATTGTCGGGATTGCTACTGGAGGGGTTATACTCCCTCAAAAATGTTGATAGGTCTGTGTCTATAGAATTATCTTCTTGTTGTGTCGACAGTGGTGGCGGCGGAGGGGTTGGAGTAGATGTTGATGGTGATGATAAAGGTGATGGTGATGTATAAGTTTGAGGATCAGTGCTCAACCGTTCCCATTTTAAATCCTGAACAACTTGGAATATTCTTCCTTTTGCTATATGTTGATAATAAGGCGAAAATGTTTTTATCGTCGGTATCAAGCCCTTGAAAAAAGCATCGATATGATCATCTTCCTCTATATGTTTTTTATTTTCAATAATATATTTCATTAGAGAAGCTGAAGCGGATGGTTGTGATGACGCTTGCTTTTGCGCACGAGCACGAGCTTGATTTTTTTTTACTGTATTTGCATTTTGGGATGAATGACTTGAAGTTGTAGGTGCAGTTATATTTTGCGGCGAATTTAGAGAAGTTGTAGACATACTGGGGTTTCGAGGCAAAATTTCAGCTGTAGAAGTATCAGTTAGTGCAGTTGTTGAAGTATCAGTTAGTGCAGTTGTTGTAGTATCAGTATAATCTTGAAGCGTCTCTTCAGGTTCACTGTCATTTGAAATATTTTCGATAACTTGTCTGTCCTGTATATGAATGACCAAAAATTGGAGCAAATCCTCGTATTTATATTTTTTTATTTTGACTGCTGCTTGACCACTTTTTAGTTGTCTTTTGTTCAAGTTTTTTTTAAATTGGTCTCTAATATTTGTCCATCTTGATTTACAAACGTTAGCTGAAACAAACATACTAAAAATTTGTATATAGCTTGAAAATATTATAATATTAGTAATGGAACCCTTTGATTAGATTTATTAAATAAATAGTATTCTTCAATAGAAAATATTGTGATTTATTTTAAAAAACGCAGTAACATGGTATTCGCCTTCTCTCTTCTTGCCCTGACAAAGAAGGGTGGCAAGTAACACATCTTTATCTTTTCAGATACTTGGCAACTGGAGATTCCTACTTGACCATTTCATTCAGTTTTCGGTTGGGTCACACGACAGTCCATCAAATTGTAAACAGTACATGTCGTGCTATTGTTAACGTACTTATGAAAAAAGTAATGCCACAACCGTCGGAGGATAATTGGAAATTGATAGCGCAAGACTTCGAAACTTTGTGGAAATTTCCCAACTGTATTGGTGCATTGGATGGAAAGCATTTTGTCATTGAGGCACCACCTAATAGCGGATCTATCTTTTATAACTATAAGAACACTTTCTCAATCATACTGTTAGCGCTTGTTGACGCGCGTTATAAATTTATTACAGTAAACGTTGGATCATATGGAAGAAATAGTGATGGTGGTGTTTTTGCAAAGTCATCTTTAGGACAACGACTAGAAAATGGAACTTTGAATCTACCTGCAGCAAGACAATTACCTAACTCTGATATTATTGCACCATTCGTTATAGTAGCCGATGAAGCGTTTCCTTTAAAAACTTATTTAATGCGACCTTACCCAGGTAGCCAAACAATAGGAGATGCCACTAAAACATATTTTAATTATAGATTAACGCTGGCACGACGTCTAGTTGAATGTGCTTTTGGTATTCTAGCTCAAAGGTTCAGATTGTTCTTTAGAAGAATAAAGATGGCCCCAAAAAATGTTGATAATGTAATATTAGCTGCTTGCACACTTCATAACTATTTACGCAACCAAAATGACATGTCTTTTACACCACGTGATCCAGAACAATCTATATTAGAGTTAAGGCGGTCCATTCTTGATCAACTACGACCACAAATTCACGGACAATCTACAAACGATGCATTTGCGGTCAGAGAAATATTTAAAAATTACTTTTCGTCACCGGCCGGACATTTTAATAATACATCCTAAGAAGAATAATAATAAGAACCTATAGGTATGTGTATTTTATATTTAACTAGTTTTTCCCGCGAACTTCGTTTCGCCTTAGCTCCTGTTTATCCTGTTCCAGTGGGATAAAAAGTAGCCTATGTCCATCTCCTGGCTCTAAGCTACCTCCCTACCAATTTTCAGCCGAATCTGTTCTGCCGTTCTTGAGTTATAAGTGGTGTAACTAACACGACTTTCTTTTATATATATAGATTACATAATAATAAATGATTATAATATTTTACTCACCTGTTTCATTTAATGCATTTCCAATTAAAGTCCATATGGATGTTTTGAACTTTGTATCCATGTATTTTTGATGGGTCATGTCATAAAGCTCGGGATACTTTCGGACATGTTCAATTAATTTTTCGTCGTCCATGGTTGCAAAGTCATGCAGAAAGAATCGTTTTCGTAAGATGAGCTTCAGAGCGTGCGTGCTCCCTCACTAAACATTCGTCGGTCACTGCCCGTACGCAGCACGGAAGTGTGTTCGTATTACGACGGGACGTGGAGGGGGCGGGGCGGAACCGTGCAACACGACGACGTAGACGAGCGTCGTCCGGGCCCGGACGGGACACGGATCATGCACGGTGTAATATAAACTGGTCCATATAAAATGTATGTAACGTTTCAAATCCGTGCCCCGTCCGGGCCACGTGTGCGGCCCGGCCCGGTGTAATATAAATCATCCCTAACTCAATCTGATTATACGCTTGTGATAGATCAATTTTTGATAAAACTTTAACCCCATTCAACTTGACCAGTAAGTCATCGATACGCGGCAGAGGATACCTATCGATCAGCAAGACTGGGTTAAGTGTCACCTTGTAGTCGGCACAGATACGGAGTCCCCCATCAGCCTTCCTCACCGGCACCAGGGGCGTGGCCCAGTCCGCGCTCTCGACGGGCTCGATGACGCCGGCGCCCAGCATGGCGTCCAGCTCCGCGTCCAGCCGGTCCCGCAGCGCGTACGGCACGGGCCGCGCGCGGCAGAACACCGGCACCGCTCCTTCGCGTAGCCGCAGCCTTGCCTTGCCTCCCCTGAATCGGCCCAGTCCCTCCGTAAAAAGCCCCTCATGCCTGGAAAGTAATGATAACAAACTTTTATTTTTATTACAAACATTTAGTTTTCTCCCAGTACTACGTTACTAAACAAGGTAGGAATGTTTATCTTTAGTTCCGACATCCACTGCCTACCTAACAGCGACGTAGTACCGCCTTCGATAATAAACAATTCTAAACATTTAGATTCACCTCCATAGCTTACTGTCGGTTTTATCATACCTAGCGGTCTAATTTTGTCACCATTATAAAATTTAAAAACTAAATGTGACCTCTCTAATGGTATATCACTAAAATGTTCATCATATGTTATTTTACTTATACAAGACACTAATGAACCCGTATCTATTTCCATGGGTAACTTAGTTCCATTTACCTTTAAAGATAATCTTACCGGTTTATAGCTATTTAAGCAAAGTTGATGAATATCTTCCTCCTCCCACTCCGCGTCCGAGTATGAGGAGTCGTCTCCTCCCGCCAGCTGCTGGCCGCTGCCCGGGTTGGCCTCCCGGTCTCCCGCCTGCACATGGGCCACCATGTGATCGGAACGTTTCGCCCGCGACGGACACACGCGACGAAGATGCCCTCGTTGTCTACATTTGCCACAAATATAGGTTTTGTAGCGGCAATCATCACTCCGATGACCGTTGGCCCCGCACACATTGCAAGAACCCACGCCGCCACCACCGCCGCCATTTTGGTTCGGCTTCCTTGTGAAGCGCGCACCGGCACCGCCGCTGCGCCCGCGCTGCGCTACCCCGGCATGGAGTACCTCCGTGCTGGCCGTGTTCCCCGCCGTTGTTTCCACGCCGCTACGTTCCACCGCCGCTGCGTCCCGTTCCGCAGCCTCCATTGCGCATGCAATTTTTACGGCGTTCGCGTATTGAAGGTTCTCCTCCGCGAATACTCGCTGCCTTATCGTCTCGCTGCTGAGTCCACACACTAGCTGATCCCGAAGATTATCTTCCAATACCGTTTTAAATTCGCAGTATCTTGCCAGTCTCTTCAACTCCGAAATATACTGAGTTATACTCTCACCCGCCTGTTGTCTTCTTTGTCTGAATCGGTAGCGCTCTGCCATGAACGATGGTTTGGGTTGTAAATGATCTTTCATCACCTGTACTACCGTAGCAAAAGTTTTATCGCTGGGTTTCGATGGACTTGTTAAATTACTTAGCAATTCATACGCTTCATCACCCATTGCCGCGATCAATGTGGGTAGCCATAGTTCTTCTTGAATACTGTTCACTTTGAAATACATTTCAACTCGTTCCACATAGGAAGTCCAATTGCCGGATCGTACATTAAATTCCGTTATCTTCCCTATGCCCATGTTGCCACAAAAATGTCTAAACTGCACGCAAAAATCCAATCCTGGTTCGCCACTGTGATATATGTGGGTAGGTAGGTAGTCTCAGCAATAAGAACGCACCCAGCTAGTTTCATAGTTTATTGGAGACTGACTATTTACATTCGTTCGGTGCAACGGCACGCCACCTGTTCACTCATTCATACCACAGATACTACAAATAAGACATGGGGTCTTATTGTAAATGTTATAGGTAGGTAGCGAATATAACTTACCTTCTCTTTGGGCATGACTTTAAGTTGCAGTTTATGCAAGACGTAGTTTCCATCCGGAGCGTATTTCAAACTCATATCGTCGAAATGGATCAAGCCTTGGGAAGGCCAGCTCGCCGGGGGCTTCTTGTCCGAACTCTAAAATAAGATAAATGTAACATAAAAACAGGGAACTTCAGTACAAAGGACTACGTAGGTACCTATAACAGTGCAAACTTTAGTACTACCTACATACACCAAAGTTATACATGAGAAGGGATTTTATATTTTAATTAAAAAAAAAAAACGTAAACAGTTTATATTTTAATTTTTCGTTTTCATTTTCATTCTCTCAGATTATATTTTAACTGTATCTTTTTTTTGCGTTAACTTAGAAGTTTGATTTTCTCACAGCATAAAGGGACCGTAGTAGACCCGACTATACGGTTTTAATTTCAACTCGATACCACCACGCGTTCCCGAGATAAAGGTCTTGACAGACAGACAGACGGACAACAAAGTGATCCTATAAGGGTTCCGTTTTTCCTTTTGAGGTACGGATCCCTAACAATTAAGAGCTTATAGCTCAAGTTAAAACAGAGAAGTAATGTTATCTGCTGTTATCTTTACACTTCTAAGAGCAGATTCTTGTGGCAGCTTTGTATATTCAATGACTCTCTCCACACTGGTCATTTGGTTCTCCATTTCCGCGGACTGGCGCATGCCCCATTGGAATATACCAGTCAAGGATATCGACTGCGTTATAGCCAGGCCCACGTTACTGCCTTCAATATCTGCAAAGAAAGTTCGATGTAAGTATTTTTTCAAGTTTTCCTGAAAAATATTGATATTTTCGGCACGTTTTTTATTCATTAGTATGCACTGTGTTTAGTTACAGAGCCATCTTTAATCAATTTAGAATCTTATTCAGTAGTAGATTGCATGAAAAGTATAACCTACCTCCTTTCATCAAGCAGCTGAACGTAACACAGATGATGAATAGTAGACAGATAACATCCAGGAAGTATCCAAAGGCCCGGCTACAACTGATGAAGAGATACCAGGCAGCGCTGTGCAAGTCTTGGTGCCGGTCGAACTCCGCGCCTAGAAGGTTCTCGGCGCCAAAGGAACGGATCGTCGCTAGGCCAAGAACAGTAGCGTTGAGGTGCCCGAATACCGGACTACGAGCTGCGATATGTAAGTTCTTGAGTAAATACTTGTGCCTAGATAGGTAATCCAATTGAGAGATGACTCAAATTTAATTATGGCTCAAACATACTGCGCTATGTGATTAAGAGACTCAAAAAATATTGCTAGGACAATAAAAAACTACGAGTAGATAAGTGTAGTTTTTCTCGAAAATATAGCTATTGGTCGTGGGTCAAAAAAATACCTAAAATGTATGAAAATTTCTACCAAAACCAATCTGAGCATTTAGAACCTCTCTAAACAGTGTAGCTTACTAATTCCTTCCAATCGCTTCACGGCTCCCGTTGTCCGAATATAGATAACGCGGAAAATGTAGAATATTATAAGAGCTGCAGCCGTGGGTATCAGTAACGTTATATCTGTCATCAGGATCACTATAAACACTCCTGCGAGGTTCAGCAATATCTAGAACATTATAGAAATCGAATACTTCTAGAAACTTGGTCTTCAGAGTTACCTACTCTAAACAAAAAGTGTAAACCGCTTACAATACAGGCTAAAAATAACACAAAAACAGCACGTAATAACGATAACCTAATAAAAAAACAAAATAATTTAATAATATTGAACACGTGTAGTGTATACCTGAAAGCAATCTATCATGGCTTGAGGAAGCAACTCGTCCACCGCCCCCATATCTTTGCTGAAGCGGTTGAGGATGCGTCCAGAGGGATTTGCATGGAAGAAACTCATTGGGGACCTTGAAATGAACTCGAACATTTTGTCGTGTAGTCTGCAAAATAACAAACAACATAGGCGATACTAGCCTATCTCTTGAAATAAGTAGGTGCGCTACAACGCGCTTAAGTGAAAATTAATGCTTGAGCTTAGACCCAAATACTGACTTGATAGAAGTCTTCATACACAGAGAGAAGAACGAGAAAGCTCTGATCAGAGCCACGATAACTGTCGCGATAGTGATCAAGCCAAAAATCAGCACGTAACCATTTCGGTCCAATCCCTGTTCCGCCCACAAAACGTTGTCCATAGTTGCATCGCCTGTCATAGAGTCTTCTGCGTGACTCCTAAAATTATTCATTTCATGAGTCTATATTTCACGACACGTCCATAATGCCACCGATTTTGCTTATTTAACATAGTCGAACCCAGTGGTCAGTGGTCTCTTGAACTAAGAGATTATTCATACCATCTACTGATCCAATAATCGCAAGCGCTGGCACTGGACTGCGCCAAAATAAACAGAAAGCACACAAGTGCGACGAAAGGGCAAGAAGCACCAGTCATGAAATACTCCTTGTACACTGATCCTCGTACGCGACCTATCGTCTGAGCCTCTGCTACTGGTTTTTGATCCTGAAATCATTGAAAGTATTTTTAAGAGCATCGCATGATTCGTTAAATATGGGATAGGTACTCACAGCAATACTGGTGTCGAAAATAAGAGACAAGTGACGCCTTTGCAGGCTGATAGTGCTAGGCATCAGCATCGATGTGCTTTGCACATTCGACGGTGGATCATCTTCGTGCACTTCCCGAACTTTTTCCTTCATCAACTGAATTATCTTCAGTTCGTTTTCCTATAAATAACAGCACAAGAGTCTCAAGTCTCAATTTTAATTAGAACGATCAGAAACAGATAGAGAGACAGGATATTACATCGAGGTCTTCAAAAGCCCCTTTGGCTAGTATTCTTCCTTTGTCCATAATTACAACTTGGTCAACAAACTTGATAAACTGAATTTGATGAGTCACTAATATTACAGTTTTACTGCCAAGGAATCTGTGCAAATATTCATAGCATCATTAACGTGTAGGTAATTATAAAAAGTAAGCGCTAGTTTATGTCGGTCGGTTACCTCTTGATACATCTCTCAAAAATGTGTTTAGCGACTTGTGTGTCTACGGCGGATAGCGGATCATCCAGCAAATATATATCAGCCTAAAATCAATCTTAAAGTCAATGAAGAAAATAAAAGCAATACAAACTAGAAAACACAGACCCTAGGCCAAGATTCCCTGGATCGTACAGTATCCGAGTACCTTGTTGCGAAAAACCTTGACCGGAAACATTTATGTGCTCATGCAAACCTTTATAACGTAAGGCCCTCATCCTGATAGCCCTGACACCGAGGTCATTAAAAAGAAGCAATTTTACCAAATGGAAGGTGCCAGAATATAAATACTTGTTGCTAAGTAGTGTGCTCATTGTCCATTAGCCATTTTCTCAGTAGTCTGTGTTGATGTGAAAGAATAAGTCACCTCTTTATAAACCGCTCTAGCTAAATTTATGCGAGCTCGCTGTCCTCCACTGAGAGAAACTCCTCGCTCTCCCACTATGGTTTTATCGCCATGCGGGAACAGAGATATATCCCGCTCGAGAGCGCACACCTTGCATACTTCCATATACCGAGACTTGTGGAACGGCTGTCCGAATAATATGTTTTGACGTACAGAACCTTAAAAATATATAATTTAGAAGATATTAGAGAGGAGATCTCGCCACTCCTGGTGGTTTTTGCCAACAGGAGGATAAGTTTTTTCATTACCAACAAATAGCCAAGGATCTTGACTTGCGTAGCTGACTTCTCCATTCACCTCCATATTTCCGCTCGAGCAGGGTAATTCCCTGAGTACCATGTGGAGCAAAGTAGACTTCCCTGATCCAACAGCGCCGATGACACAGGTTAGGCATGTATTGTGTATCTGGTTAAAGAATTGACTTTCATTGATGGTGAGCGTCGATGCCTAAAGTAGTATCGAACTATGTAGAACTTACATCTAAAGTAAGTTCATGAACGTCGTCAATTCCTGTGGATTTAATCCATCTGCTGTTGGCGTTTTCAAACTTTATAACGATTTCATCTTTATTGATTTCTGTAAAAAAATTAGGTTCATCTCCTAGTAAAATCTCCAAGCAGGTACTTTGGTGCTCTATTCTTCTTAGGCTTACATTTTGTCATGATGTAACCTACCTGTACTTTCATCTGTTTTATCTTTCGGCTTATTTTGAGATGTGCTAGCCTCGGTCGTACGAGAACGGCTGCCACGAGGTGATCGTCCTCTTATAGGTTCCTCTGTGGAAATAAATCTCCTTAATTTCGTCTGTTTGCCTCGCAATTCTTATGTCTCTTGATACTCTTGTGGATTGTCTAACCTAAAATAGTAACTCGTTTCTTTGGAATATTGTCTACAATTTGAACGGGTGGTTGTCTCGGGGGCAACCGACATTCCTCACTCAATAGATAATCGCGAATTCTCTGTACCGCCACATTCATTTCTGCTATCTGAAAGGAAAAAGATACACAATAGACAACCAGTACGATGGACTCTACCTCTGAAGGTAGTGCTACTGATAAGCGAGTAATGTCCTGTAAGTTAAACTCATAACTTTGGAGTTAACACCAAAAATGATAAGACTTGAAAGACTTACTTGTCCCACAGCCTGAGGAAAGTATAATGTCATGGTTTGCTTGGTAATGTTGTAATAACAAGTGAGAAAAAACACATTCTCAACAGTGATCTTATTCACGTAAGACACGTACAGGAGCACGGTGATGAAGATACCGAAACGGGACGTGAACATTATGAATGACATTATCACACCTCGGATGTATGACGTCATCTTGATGTTATGGATTTCGTGTCTGGAAATGTTGATCGCGATTTTTAAAAGTCAAATATAACCATAAAATATGGAATAAGATAAAGATCATATAAAACATTGTAAATAAAATAGTACAAAAAACTAAATAGGACAAATTAATTACTATGGACCCCGCACTAGGAGTCTAGTGATTTTTTTATAATAGTTACTATGGTAAAATTTAAATACATAAAATTTTGGAATGCCGAATGATTAAAAAAAGCTGTTTTACTCGTATCCACAGAATTCTAGGGACTACTTATATAAAATTCTATGCTCGTATCACTTACCAATAATAACAGATTACAATGTTACTGTTCATTCATCAATTATCATACCCACGTACATACTTAAATCTTATTTTGAAAATACCTACGTAAGACCAAAGTCTGATTGAGTGGACAATTCCACGCTCAAAATTCGTCGAACTTGATGATAAAATAGAAAAAAATTTGCAAAACGTGACGATAACTTTATTAAGTATATTTTATATTATTAGCCTCTTACCGTCGAACTGTATCGATAATAGCCCTAAACGGTTGTTCCCATGTGTACATTTTAATAACTTCCATTCCCATAATGATTTCCTTCATCAGTTTCACTCTTTCGTCAGATTTAAGAGCTGTAGCTCTTCTGTAGTACGCCGTACGCGTACCCAGGAAAACTGAAAAAAAGATTTTCTAAAACCTACTAGCTAAAAAAATAAAATAAGTAGAAACTAACATTTGAAACAGCCTACTTATATTATTCGCTTCGATAAACTTCTATTCCAAGTTTCATCCAAATCGGTCCTCCGGCTTAGGCGTGAAACACAAATATAGGTAAGTGCTCGCGTACATAAAGATTGTAATATTATTTTACTAGTATATAGTAGGACTTACTTTGAAAAGGAATCACAGCCATAATTATAATAGAACCGTAGACCGCAGGCATTCCCATTTCTCGATACAAGTAAATTGTCATCAACTGTAGATTAATAACACATTGAATAATTAGGTACGGAAATGCATAAAAACAAATCACGAAAAACTCAAGATTACTAGACCATAGTTTCAAAAGGCCCAATCCACAAGTAATGGGCAAATACTGGTCCCGTATCGAATCTGTTTACGTCATTGGCCATTAGGTTTACGACCAGTCCTGCACTGCTCTCAGACATGTCTTGCAGACTCGCTTTCAAGGCCTGGAACCGAACAAGCTCTGTATTTTTTGCAATTCAGTTGGGTAAAATCGTTACGGGGTCGTTTTACGTTAAATGAACAAATGAACGTAAATGATAACGCAAATTATAATCATATATAATAACTAGCTGACCCGCGCAACTTCGTCTGCGCATTATTAGGATTCAAGTGCAGGAGTGTTACCTAAAGTTTATTTACACTGTGTTTGAAGTGAATAAAAAGGAATCAAATTTTCCATACTAACTTTAACACCCTGTAAAACATCCATATGGGTTGATTTTTTTTAATTAGATAAGCATATATTCAAGTAAAAAAGCTAAAGCATCTACGTTCCAAATTTCATTACAATCGGTTAAGTCGTCACGTCTATGAAACTGCCTATTTTAATTTCCAAAACGCTAAATGATCTGTATTCTTGATCTCGCAACGCTACCTAGTTGTGAAAATGAAAAATATAGATGGCGTTGCTAGCGTTGCTAATCAACGCCAAGGAAAAATATTTTATTTTCTAGCTGGTACCCGCGATTTCGTCAGTAAAATAACATAAGTTGAAAATCTATAAAAATTATCGAAAAGTCTAAGCAAAAATCTCCAATAGCTTTCAAAACTCAAAATGATCGTATCTCGACCTCCGCTATAGTAGAAACGCCACCTAGGAGAAAGTAAAAAGCAGTTTTGACCTCGGTGATATAGATGGCGTTCGAACCAAAGCCTAAGAAAAAGTATTTTAATATACCAAAAAATCTTAATTTCGTATGTATTGATGAGTGGAAATATACATGTTACATGTTTTTAATTAATTTAAAAATCATTTATCACGCAAAATGAGAAAAAAAACAAAAAAATCTGCAATGCAAAAACAGAGCAAAAAGTGGCGGTCACCCATCATCTTTATGACCTCGCCCAGCGTCGCTCAACTTTTTTCCCCATACAAACTTGCAACCCTTATTTTCACGCCCCCTTAGAAATATTTAAAGAAAAAAGTAGCCTATGTCCGTCCCTGGGGTATAATCTTTATCCATGCCAAATTTCAGCTTAATCTGTTTAGCGGTTTGGGCGTGAAAGCGTAACAAACAGACAGACAGACAGACAGACAGAGTTACTTTCAGATGTATTATATTATAGTATGGAAGTATGGATTTAACAAATATTTAATAATAACATGGCGGTCCCGGAGCGGGATGTATGATCCTTTAAAGTTTAGAGGTTAATATGTAGGTAAGGTCTAAGGTAGGTAGGGGAGTATTGGGCAGTAAGGCAGGTTTGGACACCACCGGCAAACTCCCGTGTTATGCCGGCCATACACCATCATGTCAATCCACCCCCAAAAATGGTCAATTCTAACTGATCAAATTCCGATTTGACGATAGGCATGATGGTTTCTGGCCGACATGACACGGGGGTGTCCAAACCTCCCTACTGCCCAATGCTCCCCTACCTCCCATATATATTTCATTGATATATTTACACTCCCCTCTCTCACTCCATAGTTCCCAGACACTTTTTAAACTATCATGGTTTTCAACATTTTTAACACAGTTAACGGGATATTTACCATGATTTAATGTTTTTTGAGTTTCCCGATATTTCGGCGCAGTTGCATACGCCATGATCAATAGTACCTACCTATCTATGGTATTAATCATGGTTAATATCCCGTTACCTGTGTTAAAAATCCCAGACACTTGTCCTACCGTACTAACTGATATTTATTCTGTGGTCGCGATGTATCTTACATTTTTAAACTCATGATAACTTTTGAATAAAATGTCCGATTTCAATCATTCAAAAAGTAATCGACGGGTACTGAAACAGCCTTTACTACGAAGGAATTTATTTGGATAAGAATAAATACCAAAATAAGAATAACGTGGACTGCTTTTGGTCGGCATTTTTATTCTCTTTTTAAATTATAAATGTTGTTATTCTGACACAACCACAATAGTTGGACATATGCTATTGCTGACTTTTTTGTAGATATTGATACGTTCTTTAATATTGTAGAACATTTTTTTGTTCTATCATCAATAGTTTTCGCAGCGCACGCGATATGAAGAATTTTATGTTCAAAATTTTTACACCTTTGGTTACATTATTGCAATTTTCATAAGGATCTCTAATTTTTTTGAAAATAATTTATAGCCTATGTTCATCACAGATAATGTAGGATTCTAATGGTGAAAGATTTTTTCAAATCGGTCCAGTAGTTTCGGAGCCTATTCCATTCAAACAAACAAACAAACAAACAAACAAATGTTTCCTCTTTATAATATTAGTGTAGATGTAGATAAAGGAACTTCCGATGATCGATAAAATACATTTAGGTCAGTATGAGATTTACCTTTCTGTAAATTATACTGCACACCCCGACTCTCATCTTCATTCCCATATGCATTACAGCCATCATAAAAGGATGCTGCACCATTACGTTAGCAGTGCTGCAGAATACGATCCCAAATGCAAAAAAGACAGCTTCCCCCCAAGACACTCCTCCTTTCGCATCGTAGTAGTTGAACAAGCGAGATACATAGGTGTGTTGACCACTAAAAATTGTTTCAGACGATTCTTAAAAAGCAAATTCACCAAGAACCTCCTTTAATTTAGCCCTGAAGATCATGTTTTTCGAATGCTGACTATGCGCGATCAGCATGTAGGTATTTTTGTGATAAGAATTCGCAAGAAGTCACAAGAATTTTAAAATGTGAAAGAAAACATCGCGAGGAAACCAGTTCGTTAGTATCTGGGCAAAAAGGTTCAATTCAATACCTACGTCTTTTCAACAACTTGTACTTACGATGTGCTGTTTGACTCTTGAACTGGACTGTAATAACGAAGCAGTAAGCCTAGGAAGAGGGGTTGTTGTAGCCTGGAAAAACGAAATCTACTCTTTGGATTCTGTTCATAGGTCTCGATTATTTTGGGAGTCCAATCTTGTGGCACACGTACCTAGGTTATGATGGTGAGGAGTTAGAATGTAGAAAAAAAAGCTTTATTTTCTGCTGCGTAACGCTTCGTATGCGAGTCCGACACATTTGGACAGATATACAGAGGGGCACTTAAAAAAAATAATGTAGGTAGGTACTGTTGTGTAAAATAATCATTGCCTTCTATGTAGATAAATACTTCATTATCATCATCATGATGTAGATAAAAACTTCACTAAGGATTTATGTGGGTTTACCGTATCAGGAACTCCATCGAAGCAAGAATCAATCCATAATACATAAATTCTGGACCAAAAACCTTGAACAGAACCCTCCACAAACTAGGTTTTCTATCAGACCTTTGTTCTCGAGATTCCTCCACTTCGTAATCCCAAGCCGTTTGTAACGCATCACCTTTGAACAAATTAAAAGTGGTCCAAGATTTTATCAAAACTTTATTGGGGAAAATGGGTAAAATAAAATTGAAGACGATGCTGGCCGGACTACACAACCGAACCGGATAAAATCATAAAACTGCGATTCATACTTTAGTTACCCCAGACGGCCAAGAAACGTTCTTGGCGATCCAGATGACGCTATCACTCTCGCCAATGGTGAAGTGATACCGTCATCTAGTGATGATAGATAGGTAGGTAAATTCTCTCCGGCAACAGCCCAAGCCGAGGTTCGTACCTATTAGAGGTGCCCTTGCGCATGTTGTCGTAAATTCTCTCTAGGCGTCTCGGCACCTTCAGTGCCCGCCATAGTCCGGTAACACTAAAACGGCCTCATAGGCCATTAGTATTACATACTTTAGTTAGGGGAATGCAGTACCTGTGCAATAGTTTTGATATAGTTACGATTAGGTACCTACCTATCAACCTTATAAAACTACGCTTTAAGTAAGTACCTAGAGATGGCCACCTTCCTCTCAAATTTTGCATGACATAAGCAAAAGATTTGGAGTTCTTATTCATACCTAAAACATCAGATCGATGCTCCGGCAAGGGTGCATAAAGGTCTTTGTCTTCTATATCACGGCTGTATCCAAGCTTAAATGTTTCCAATGTCCATCTGAAATGGGTCTTTTGTTTGAGCAATAATAAAATTATACTTACATAGGTTAGGTTTAACGCTATGCTAAATTTCAGCTCTTTAGAGAAAATATTTTTACCCAAATGTAAGAACCGACAGCAAATTAGCTTTGTAGCGAGGATTCATCGGCCTCGTTTGTTTTGGACCCGTATCCATTTTATTTCTAAAAATTACTGTGGACCTATACAGTGGGTATATTGGGTATAATGCAATTAATTGTATGATCACTGTCTACGTCCCACTGATTCTAGTTGGTCTTGATTGTTAAAAACAGATAGGTACCTACCTAGTTTAGATGATTAAACCCTCTTTTGAATCATATCTATGTCCTTACCAAGTCTTACTACTTACCTATGTAGGTATACATAGGCCACTTGTAATGTTATCTATACTTTTGTGCACGTGCAAAAATAAGGATGATAGGTAGGTCATTCATTACCTAAGTATATATTAAGAAGTCACTCTTTGTTGCCCCAAAATTTTAAATGCTGTAACAGCCTATGATAGAGCCGTTATCTTCTAAACAACACAACCTTAAATACTACGTGACTGTTGACCCACATATAAATTGATAGGAAACCTACCTAGCTCCACATTATATCAATTTACGAAATGATTAACAAAGTTTTCCAGGAATAGGTACGCACAATGTACACAAGTGTAGCAGGTGTTGCAATTTAGAATTCTATATAAACGTCGGAAGTAAGAATGTATTACACAAATAAATAGACATGACTGTTGTTGTGTGTAGTGGTGTCTTACTCGTAGTATCGCTATTTGCGGTAAGTGGCAAACCTACTTATATATTCTAGGCTTAGGTACCTGTTATGTTGAGTAAAAGCTAAGGTTTCATTGACATCTTTATTGTTTGCAGATATCTCATGCCTACTTCCCGGTCCGACCGCCGCCTTCGTGTTTTGGCCCGCGGTTCGACACACCATGCCGCGAAAGCATCGAAGACCTAAAGGCGCTGATAGAACTCACCCAGATCTGTAAACAAGAAGGCAGCAACTACAGCTGCCCAACATGCAATAACGCATTCAGTGAAGAAATTATTATGAAACTAATAAACGCACTTATTTACACAGCGACGCATAACTGTGGAATAAAACCTGGAAGTATCCCAGGTGGTACTGGAGGTAATACTGTGGGAGGAGGCAATGCAGACGGAGGGCTCATCGGAGGAGGTAATACTATAGGAGTTTTGTCTCCTGGTGTTGTAGGAGGGGCTAACACTGGCGTTGAAGGTTCGGGTGGTAATCAGGGAGGAAGTTCGGGTAGTACTGGAGGTAACACTGTAGGAGGAGGAAATGCGGGCGGGGGGCTCATCGGAGGAGGTAATACTATAGGAGTTTTGTCTCCTGGTGTTGTAGGAGGGGCTAACACTGGCGTTGAAGGTTCGGGTGGTAATAAGGGAGGAAGTTCGGGTAGTACTGGAGGTAACACTGTAGGAGGAGGAAATGCGGGTGGGGGGCTCATCGGAGGAGGTAATACTATAGGAGTTTTGGCTTCTAGTGTTGAAGGAGGGGCTAACACTGGCGTTGAAGGTTCGGGTGGTAATAAGGGAGGAAGTTCGGGTAGTACTGGAGGTAACACAGTAGGAGGAGGAAATGCGGTCGATGGACTCATCGGAGGAGGTAATACTATAGGAATTTTGGCTCCTCATGTTATAGGAGGGGCTAACACTGGTGTCTCTGGTTCAGGTGAAAATGAAGAAGATAACAGTGTAGGAGGGGATAATGCAGATGGTGGATTAATAGGGGGTGGTAACACTATAGGTGTTTTGGCGGGGAAAACTATAGGAGGAGCTAACACTAGTGTATAGGGGTCGGGGGGAAGTGGAGACGATAACAATGTAGGTGGGGGAGATGCAGATTGCGCATGGCGTGGCGGGCTCATAGGAGGAAGTAATGCAGGAGTCCTAGGAGGCGTTATAGGAGGACCCGGCGTTTTAAACCCTTTTGTAAACCATTTAGCTTTGACATTAAATAGGTAAGTACATAGTTAGTATATGTTTAAGTGTGAGTTTTGGAATGTTGTTATTCAAATGTAGGTAAACTATAAATAAAAATTTCCTACGATTAGTTTCAGTAGTTTTATTATCCTTGATTAGATGACCTAGAATGTTGAATGGTTGTTCTATAGGTAGGTAGGTACCTACCTACTTATACGAAACATTCAATTACTAGTATAATCTGTAACACCCTTATCTTAAGTCGTTACTAGTTTACATAATTCAATTACATTCCCATGTAGGTATAGGTACAATTTTGGAAAGTTTGATGGAGATTTATGTCGACATCTTTATCAACATTTCTGAAATTACGACAGGCTTAGGGGTCTAATCCCCTGTGTGAATATGCATGCGTTGCATTGCACTAAATAAATGGACGAATATACAATTTGATAGATGCCAGTTTCGGCCTGCACACAATAACAAAACACTTACGCACACTTTGAAGCCGTATCCCCGTTCGATTATTAGTTGAACGAGCTAATTTTGATACTTGAATGTTTTGAAAGTACAAAGTAAAAAATAAAGTAAGGTAGATGGTGTGCTATAAAACAATTGAAATATTAGGTAGGTAGGTGCATCTTTATTATTTAGCAGTTATATTTAAGCATTAAATTTTTAATCTCAAATATCTTAGGAAATCTAACATTTACGTGATTTTATCCCTCAATACTTTTAGAACGAAGTTCCTTTTCGGACGGTATCAAGGATGGGGGCTAGAAGAAAAAAAAGCGTTAGATTTTATTATCACGACACATACATAATAGGATCACAGTGCGAAGTGAGCAGCCGCAAAGCAGTCCATAGATTGTTACATTTTGAGTACGGAGGAGCGTTTCTAGGATTTTAATACTTGACAATAATTTAATTGACAAATGTCAAAGTTGAAACTTCCATCCAACGAGGTTCCAACCGAGTGTTCATCACGTAACTCACGTACTTTGTCATAGCGCTTACGACGTTTTGGTCGCTAGAATAGTATACTCGTAATTTACTAACAAGCTGTTTAGTTGTCTTGCGAAAAAATAACCTTTTCTTTTCATCACATAATTTGTGGGGGCTAACTACCCCCCCACTTCACCATTTATAATTCCCTATTGCACACTACTTTGCGCACTCTGCGCATTTATTTTATTTCTTTCAGCACTGCGCACTACTTTGCGCACTCTGCGCATCTATTTTATTTCGTGCAGCACTGCGCACCACTTTGCGCACCATTTTAGGCACTTTGCGCACTTTGCACACTACTTTGCGCACTTTGCACACTACTTTGCGCACCTTTCACACAACTTTGCGCAGTGCTATGCGCACCTTTACTCGTTGTCAGTACTTTGCACACTTTGAAAACTTTTTACTACTAGTGGTTCTGTGAGAGTAGTAGACCTCGCTCCAAAAAAATTAAGAAGAATGTACCTATGTTCCTACCTATCTACAAAATAAAAAATATTTTTATTGAAAAAATATTTTCAATAGGTCCAAGCTTTTTATGGGTGATGAGCTGATTCATATGAGCCCAAACACGGATATTACTATTATCCACATAATGAGTTCCATTGAACAGCTCTTGGCTCCATCATCAAAACAACTCCTGTCACCATACTTTCAAATTGTACACGAAACTTGACCGATTTACACAGCTTCAATTAAATCGGCCTATTTTCTGAGGAGTTCCGTGGAACAGCACCTGATTCCACCATCAGATAAGCTCGTTGTCACCATATTTTGAAATTGTAGATGATACTTGATCGACAAACCGAGTTTCAACTCAATCGGCCTAATTTCTGAGGAGTTCCGTGGAACTGCTCATGACTCCATCATCAGATCAGCTCGCTGTCACCATATTTTAAAATTGTAGATGATACTTGATTGACAAACTGAGTTTCAACGCATTCGGCCTAATTTCTGAGGAGTTCCGTGGAACAGCTCATGACTCCATCATCAGATCAGCTCGCTGTCACCATATTTTAAAATTGTAGATGATACTTGATTGACAAACTGAGTTTCAACGCATTCGGCCTAATTTCTGAGGAGTTCCGTGGAACTGCTCATGACTCCATCATCAGATCAGCTCGCTGTCACCATATTTTAAAATTGTAGATGATACTTGATTGACAAACTGAGTTTCAACGCATTCGGCCTAATTTCTGAGGAGTTCCGTGGAACAGCTCATGACTCCATCATCAGATCAGCTCGCTGTCATCATAAATTATTGCATCATCTCCAAGGACTCATAGGTGTACCAAAATTCAGCTCTATCGGAAGCCGGGAAGTGGGTCAAATTAAGCTTGTAAAATAGGACCCGGACAAACATACATACATAGTACATACATACAAACCTACGAACATACAAACATTGCAAGTTAATAAAAAGCTTTTAAAATGCGATTTGTATGCGAGAACAGAAAGACAGATGGACAGACGGACAAAAGCAATTTTTGCGAAACTCGAAAGGAAGGCGCTGCGCTCGCTTCGCTCGCTCGGTCAAATAGGCGCGCACCTATTATAACTGGGCATTGGTGCTGACGATTTACACGTGACGGAAAAAAAAATTTTTTTTCCTTATCCTATCTTATCATCAGCTGTATCGTCCGAAACCAAAAGTATCAATATTTTCCAGTCACGGTATTCGTATTCATACAGAATTTTAGATAGAACCTTGTCGAACTAAAAAATTGAAAAATGCGATACACCCGTCCTTCCATAAGCACGTTTGACGTGCATCTGAAGCGTCTGAGCTCGGATTCGGATTTATATGGCAAATCGAGATTGCGCACGCCATAGAAAATGTATGGAGAGAAATCGTACTGTTTTTTGTACATTTTAATATACTCATAAATAAAAAACTAATTGATTTGGGATAAAAATAATTAGCAACACGCTTAGAGGACTATATAAGCTAAAATTTTCTATAATTTTTTTGTCAAAATTTACTGCATCTTTGGCTATTTTTGTTCCGATTCGGACCCCATTTTTCGTCATTTTTTTTTTTTTTTTTTTTTTTCGGAGGGCCTAATACTAATGGCCTAATAGGCCGTTTTAGTGTTACCGGACTATGGCGGGCACTGAAGGTGCCGAGACGCCTAGAGAGAAGTCGACAACATGCGCAAGGGCACCTCTAATAGGTACGAACCTCACCATGTGCGGCCGTATTGTACTTGCGCCTTATATAGTTGCAGTCGATGAGCCGACATGAAATACTTTTTAGCCCTGTTAAGTACTCCAAGCTGTGGTTGTATGGTAGGCTCGATTTTTTCGCGCATGCTAAGCTAAGTGTTCTGAAAAATGTAGGTAGTGTAGCTACAAATAGTAGGTAGGTTTGGCAGCTACTATTTGTAGCTGGAAAAAGCTTAACTAGGTACGTTAAACTGTTATTTCTTATTATTCATAATTCATTTATTGCTTGTGAACCTAGGTTACAGAGTAGATGGTATTATTAAAACTAAGAATCTCTAGATCCTGCTGATTAGCATACAAACATAATTTTACAAAGTCAATATTAGATAAAGAAAAAAAGATGTCAAAAGAAAAATAATGAAATTAAATTAGTATAAAATATAATATAAATTAGTATTAGCATCATTAGTATTAAAATTAAATCTACTATGAGTAGGTACCTACTCTACACAATCAGTAATATTACGGTCGTCAAGATATTCTTTCACAGTATAGTAGGCTTTATTTATTAAGATCTGATGTAGGCGAGTCTTGGATTCAGCAATAGGTAGGGTACGAACAGATTTTGGTATTTTATTGTATATCGTTGGTGCCATGCAAAAAACACTCTTACGGAACAGCTGTGTTTTGCATGTCACATGACGCATTTTGCCCTCGGAGCTGTATTATTTCTGTATTGTTATGTTCTGTTGCTGACTACCTATAGTACAATTATGTAGGTAGGTAGGTACCTATTGAGAATTTTGATCATCCGCCATCGTCTTCATTACCTTTGATTACCTTCTAATATTATTTTATATTGCTTTTATTTTTTTGTAAGCGGTGGCCTGCCATAATCTAAGTATTTTTTTTTTTTTTTGGCTTCGCAAAAAGTGTGCATGCGCCATTATTATTATGTAGTTGTACTGTATTCTGTGGTTGTACGTCATTCCCTGTACATTACATATGTCAATGTCAACAATAAATGACAGTTATGTTCGTTACACTATAGAAACACTATTACACTATGTATGTTCGTTAGTTTGGTTTGCATTTTGTTTGGCATTTCTCTCTTTGAAATTTTAGCTTTGTTTGTTTGTTTGGTTTCAACTTTCAGACTTCTGTTTCAATCATCAAAGTCTCAAACAAAGATAGTTTTGCTTGTGTTCGGTTTTCATAGTGCTTGTGCTTTGATTCATTTGTTTTGTGCATGGTGCTTTAAGAATTATCAGTCATACCTACTTTTTCACAACAAAAAGAGGAAATGTCACGATGACTACTGAAATTGACGCCAAAACAAATGAATTTATACGTCGTCGAAAGCTGAGACTTCAACAGGTTTGACCTCCCCACCCATATATTACATTTCTTCAAAGAGTAAAGTATTACATCTTTACTCTTTTACTTTACTCTTTGGGTTTGACCTATGATTTTATCGTGCTCTCTAGAAGCTGTAACTAAATTTACTAGTGTAACTATAATATCCAATGAGTTTTAGGTCAGAGAACAATCAAAAGACATTGCAAAGAAAATAAGGCAGCGCGCTAAAGTTGAGAGATTGAAACAGGCCGATGAACTTGATGCAAACAAAAAGAAAGAATACTTTAAACGCCAGGAGCTGCTGGTAAAGACCCTTGAAGAGTTCTATGCAAAAGGAATTGAAAATGTTGGTGTAAGTCATCGAAATGCAGCTGAAGTAAAACTACAAGGTAACCAATACAGTCTCTAAAAAAGTACACTAAAAAAAAATCTGTGATCATAATATGTATATTCAACAGTTGGAGTAAGTATTCCAGTCTGCCCTTACAAACAGCCGTGACAGATAGACAGCAAAGTCTTAGTAATAGGGTCCCTTTGGGTACGGAACCCTAAAAAGTTATCTTTAAATTCCTGTGTTATACTCATTCTTAAAGTTGAAACAAGCTGGTTTGTACCCGTAGATTCTAAATCAGCTCCCGCTGAATAAACAGCACTCATCAAATTGTATTTTAATTAATAATCTGGAAATTTTCAGAGATCCGAACAGAAAAAGAAGACCCCTCAAAGCAAAGAGGTAAGGAAGCTACATCTGAACTGCGCAGGAAAAAACAGGAAAAGCTTGACCAGCAGAAAAAACTTCTAGATAGAAAACTGCAAGCAAGGTTTGTTTTTGTGAACGAAATTTTTGATAAACTTATTTTGTTCAGACTAATCAAATTTCATCCAAATCTAATAAATAAATAAATAATGTTGGACTTTTCACACAGCATCATCTAGTCCCAAAGTAAGCAGAGCTTGTGTTATGGGTACTAGATGACTGATAAACTACTTATACTTTTTGTTTGTAAATACATACATATTATACATAGAAACACCCAGCCCCGAGACAAATATCTGTAGGTCATACAAACATTTGTCCCGCGGCGGGATCGAACCCTCAACCTTCTGCATCGCAGGCGGACCTACGCCCACTGCGCCACAGAGGTCGTCAAATCTATGCAGTACTTTTTGGGTGAAAAAGTTACAAACATCGTCTAAAGTGTCACATTTATACGAATTTATATGAATTCAGACAAAACTAACTTCAAAAAAAAGGAGAAGGTTCTACGTTTGACTGTATGTATATTCACCGATATCTGTGTCAATTAATAGAACAATTTCCAAAATATTTTTTTGGTTTGAAAGGGTATACTCCTGAGGTGCCCTCATATAAATTTTATTCCTGAGGGATTTATAGTTTTCCCGTAAAACTTATAAAACCTCTTCCTCACTACACACCCTGAGACACGCCGCGCCCTATAAGTCAAACATTAAAGTCGGTTTTCTTTTCAGTTTTTAAAAGACGTAACTATTTATATTTACAGAGAAGCTGCTAACGAAGTTAGTAGAGAAAAGTCTGTAACAGTGCTCAATAAACTTTTGACAAAAACTAACAAAGTTCCTATTACTCAAAGTCCTGATTGCATTCCTGAAAAGGATGGTATCAACTGTGGGGATGGCCCAGAAGTGAAATGTAATGACATGGCCACCCAATGGGACCTAGAACCTAATGAATGGGAGCCTAATATTCCAAAACTATCACTACCCAAAGATGACAAGGATAGAGAGATTGTGGAGAGCAAATCAGACAAAAGCCGAAGGCTGGACCTGTTTGCTCTCAGTGAAGAAATGCCTTCAAGCCTACGCGGGGGACTAACAGCTCAAGACGAACGAGTACCAGTGAAGCCTTCTCTAACACTAGTCTCAGAGTATTTGCAAAATCGTGGCCTTCGATTAAGAGAGACAGACACAACTGAAACAAAGAAGAAAAATGTGGAGGAGCTGCAAAAGTTGAAGCAAACTATACTTCGCACAAGAGCCCCCAAAGAAGGTACATGTGTATGTCAAGTGCATGATGAAGAGTTGGTGCCGGTGCCTTCTTGGCGGGCAGAAAATAACTGTGGATTCTGTTCACACAGCATCTCACAACATAAGCAATTCAAACATACCGGAACTTGCAGTAGTTTCCATGTGAATAACATTTTTAGTCCAGTGAAACCTCTGCACCCAGATTTGCTTCCCAGCCCTGTTCTGAGAGGCACTACTCCATTTAGGAGGAATAAAATACCATTGAGAAGTTGTAAGAAATAATGCACAATTTTGTCTTAGGTCTGCTTGGTTCATGGTAACTGGTCATACTAGATTGTATTAAGAGGCAGAATTCACCAAATTTAGTCTAGTATTCAAGAATAATAAGTTAGTATCGAAGTTGTTTCTGTTGCTAAAAAAGAAGTGTGTATTTAGTATATAAAAACTCCCTACACATTCAAACAGCTTTACAGAATCATAGAAAAAACACTCTTGATCAAATCACCCATTCATCTGATCGGTAGCTGTAATGCAGACAGACATATTTTGCTCAAATTCTTTTCAATATTCTCAACTCACATCTACATACTCATACTAAAGTTTATCTATCATTGTATACGCATATGCTACGCTCGAATTTATATTTAATGTTTTATATGCAATCCAAAATCTCGCATTCATAGTACATTCATAATTTTTTCCAGCAAAAGAGAAAAATATCGATAAAACATCAAAATCGAGCGCTCTCAGCAACGCTGCGCTAAAGAAAAGCTCCATTACTATGTACAACCATTCCACGCGAATAGAAAGAGACATACCTTATAATGACGAAAGGTTAGTCGTACGAGACTTGCTTAGAGATGATGACGCGTACTCTCAAGCAATGAAGGAAAGTTCCACTGATGACAAGGAACAAGAACATCAGAAGAAAGTACAGGAGGCTCGGAGCAAAATTGCGATGAAGAAACAAGACGTCGAGAAAGAATACAGAGATACTATATCGTTTTTGAATTCGCTTCCCAAAGATATTGGGAGTAAACCTATTGTATGTATGTTATATTTGGAACATTATACATATTTCCAGAGCTCGTAAGTAATAAGTTCTATTTTAAATTCAGAGACGCGCGTTTATGGATGAGGATCGACAGCAAGCAATAAAAGATAATCGCCAACAAAAGCTTCAACAAGAGTACAAGAAAATAACAAAGGACTGCAAAAAACACAACTGCAGAGTAAGTACTTCAATGTGGAGATATCATTCAAATGTTTTAAACTATTAAATATCATTGTATGAATAACTTAGCTTTATCAAATTCAATAATATTTCAGAAAACCAGAAGCAAATCGAAATCACCATCTAAAAGCAACGATTTTGACAGTACTGATTTCCAATATTCATGGATGCCGGTCCCTGAGAGTGATGGTAACCTTGCTATCCACACCATTCCCACCTCTTTGAGGGAAGGGAAGTCAGGAAACACTGTAAAGTTCAGCAAGGTTGACAGCTATCATGAATACCGCTCTCGACATAGGCACACTCCTCCCACAAAAGAAACCTCACAACCCAAGCGTAGTGTTGAAGCTGTACTCATCAAAAACTCCAGTGACTCATCAGTATCATCGGAAACAAGCTCTGTAGAAAATAATTTAGAAAAGGATCAGAACAAGGACACTGAAAGACTATCTGATGCAGAAAGGATAATCATTTACAAGATTTTAGACTCGAAAAAAGAAAAGGCTAAGAATTCTAAAGTAATGAAAAATATTGCTAAATCATTGACTGTTATTGAGAAGCAGAATGCAACAAATGGAAATAAGAGTCAGACTAAAGCCAATATGAAGAAAATCAGTAATGATTATGACAAAAGCATATCTTTTGAAGGGCTGAATGAAGGTAGCTATGCTTTTTCGTTATTTCGATGTTGATTATTAAGCTATCCAATAAAAATACCTCAACTTAAGTTAAGCTAAGTCTTAGCCTGAGATGCAAATGTACCTTTCATAGATCTATATTTGCTTTTACAGGTGTTTATAAAGCTATGCATGAGAACGGGACTGGGTAAGTTATCCACAAAATTACCTAAATGCTTTTAAAAACACTTCTATACAAGTTCGATGTTTCGTGCTTTTGCTATTGACTCTATTGAGCCATGAAAAGGAGGTCATTCATTTTGGGCCCAAAAGGCAAAAGTGCCAGCCAACGATAATAAAGGTGTCACCATTATTGAGGAAGTCAATCAGAGTGTTTTTCAATATGGCACAAAGTCTCTAAGTCAACTACTTTGCAAAGGATTTTGTAACTCAAAATTTTTAATTGTATAGAATTCCAGATTTTCATCTTAAAAAATCTTTTGAAGTAATAGACTTAGAGACTTGGTGACGTACTGAAAAATACTCGGATTGACATTCCCAATAGTGGTGAGGCCTTTTTATTCATTGGCCGGCACTTTTGACTTTTGGGCCCAGCCTTGCATAGAGCGTGAATGGCCTCCTCTATTTTGACATTATATTATCCTCTTTCCTTCCAACCTTCAGGCTTTCCTATAACATTATGAGTTGTTACAAAACCAACATCGCCCTGTGGCAAGGTACAACTGAGCCAAAACCTTGGTGGTAAAGAATGTTTACTTTTTTCGTATTTTTTAGTTTTCATAATTGCTTATTAAATCCAGTCGTCCGTATTTAGGGCCATAGTGAACTAATTCTTTCGTGGGCATCCATATCTCATTCGCCTCCATTTAGTTTTAATAATTGTGTACGTTTTTTTCATAAAAAATAGGCTCTAATTTTTGTTTAGTAACAAATCTTTTTTTGGTATTTTTTAGAATCATACAAAAAGCTGTGTTTTTGTTATAGATAAATGATAAAATTAGTTTTAGTTGAAGTATATTTGATTAGCTCCGTTTCGTGGTTCCCGCAAAAATAGATATTTTTCAAGAAAAGCCTATGTGATACTATTACAATTGGGACTTGAACATTTTCGTTCGTGGCTGAAGGGCTTTACCATGACCTCATTTTGTACAAATAAATGATGAGGATGTTGATCGATTGTCTCTTAGACATGAGAAAAAACACTCGTGGTTAGTTATGAATTAAGTATGTGATCATGTATAATTTCAGGGATAACATAACATCAATGTACTTCGATAGAGATGGCGACAAAATAGGGCTTAGTGAAGATGAAATCAAATATGGCCGCCCGTGCTGCTGCAGTAAGAATTTGCCCAGAGATCAACAAAATGAGAAAGGTAGCTTTTGACGCTTTTACCTTTGCATATTTTGATTAAAGCATTTCTAAATAATTGTTTCTTATATTTAGGTACATCTCCTCAATGGGAAAGTGGTGACAACCCTCCTCACGTACAAAGGTAAATCTTTCATTACTATCACAAAAGTAATGCCTTGTTTATTTTCGCGTTCTTACTGACATACTTACTAGTGCGGATAAACTAAATGAACTATCTATAGTATTTTTCACGTAGGAACGTATCGCTGACACATAGAACTTTTACGCTGTACAAGTACAACAATAAACAATTTTAAAATAATTGAAATCTAGTGATAATACTAAAAAAGATACAACTTAAAAAAATAAGGATTTTGTCTATTTCTTTTATTAACATTTCAGAAATTTACATAAAAGAGCCTTGTCACGGATCCGTTCCTATGTGAAAAGGACTATAGTCCCAAGCAACAGATACTAAAAACACACTAGACACAGTCACAGACACACGTAAGACACTGAAACGCCATTTACACGATACCATTCTTGCCTCTTGCCACAGAATATTAGCTCTTGCTCTGTTGAGTTTGAGAAAGCAAAAGGCAAGAGTGGTTTGCCAGAATCGAATCGTAAAAATGGCGTTTAAAATTCAATAATAAACATTTCAGGCCAGAAGCATGTTCCGACTGTAAATGCGGATGCAAGAACCCTCAGCCCAAACTTAACATAGTCACAGAAGAGAGTACTGGACATCAATCAACGAGACAACCATCAGCTGCGACATCTACTGCCTCATTCAAAACTGCTACCAACGACAAAGCCAACAACGCGCTACCGGACGGTGGGTACATCAAACTCATCGATGAAGGCGGTGAAGAAGCCGGCAAATTCTACATAGGTGCTTCAGGATTTCTCAGAGACGATGCGTACGAGGTCGTTATACAGCTCAGGAAAAAAGGAGACGAAAAAGATGTACCAAAAGAACTGACCAGAATCAATGAAGAAGATATTGCGAGTAAAGTATCTATGTCGTCGGAAGCGAACGTGGCTACAGTTCCGCTAGAGACGGCTGAGGCAGTTACTTCTGCTGGAAGTATTCCAAGCGAGGAACCTAACAAATACAATAAAGATAACAAAACAGAAGATGTGGTTGTAAATGTTGCAGAAGTCCAAAACAATAGAAATAACATCGCCAGTACTGAATCAAGTGAAAGTTTAAAACAACATTCCAAAATTGTAGAAGTTTCAGATAAAGGCGTCTCAACTTCTTTTCAAGATTCATTCGTTATTCCTATCCATATTCCGAAGTCTGATTCTAATCCCCGGCCTGCAACTTCCGCGTACACGCAAACCTCTATGAGTTCCCCAAATCCGAGGCCAGTATTCTTTCACATGAGTTCCTCAACATCCACAGCGTACATGAGTCCACCTGAAATGATTCTTCCCAAATTCCTAAGACCGGACCATATCGTGTCCGATGACGATCTTCTCGATCCTAGGAACTTTGAAATGCAAGACAAAATCGAAGTTACAGATGAATGCGAGTACAGCGAAGAATATGAATGTAAGTGCAGAAAATGCCGACATTTTAGAAAGATAACCATGTGCAAGACTAATATACACAGATGTAAGAAAGATGCAATGAAAGCAAGAAAATTAGGAACGCCGCCGAATACTGTTAGGAGTGAGGAGGACACTGTGGCAGTCACTGATAGCCAAGAAAATTGTCAATGTCGTAAATGCCGCAGTCGCTTGGACAATGCTTCCAGCTCAAATAGTCTCGTAAACAAAAACAAACGCATATCAAAACAACCATATCAACAGTTGATGTCGCGGCCCACTGCCAGTTCCGTTTCAATTAAAGACGGACAAAAGAAAAGGACTAAGCCTATATTGAATCCGATAATCAGAGATTATGTGAACAAACTACTTGCGCTGAATAAAGAAGGGCTTAAAGCTGTCCAAGTCGTAGACCAAGATTGTAGTTCAGTAGCTACTCCCGGAAGCTCCATTATCAACATGCCCAATAACGTTGATAATGAAAAACCTGCAATAGAAAACAAAATATCTTTAGAACAAATTAAAACAATGCTGAAGCAACAAATACTAGATGAATGTAAGAAGGCGAGTAATGATTCCGATATTTGCTTGAAAGACCAATTTAATCACAAAAAGCCTAAACTGCCACGAAAAAAGACCGTTCATAAAGTTAAATCATTGAATATATCGAAGAATCTATTTAGATGTAAGAAAACGACTGATCACAAACCGTCTAAAGCTAAGCTAACATCTTCCTCATCATCTCTAAAGGAAGAAGATTTGATATCACATCTCCCAAACAAGAGTAAAATTCGCAGTAAAAGCTCGCCAACACCTAGGTCCGCTCCAACTCACCCGGAAGTGGTGCGCAGTAAAACAAGCACTAACTTTGCTCCTGATAAGCCAAACAATTTACCTACAAATTCTTCCAAAAGTAAAAGCAACCTTAATTTGAGGGAACCCAGAACTGCATCCCTTCGTAACACCGCGTCATCGGTTCTGTCTTGTCATAGAGCCACAACCACATCCCCGATCTCTGAATCTTCAGTTCCCAGACAAAAAAGTATCAACCAAGAAACGCCGTCAAACATGTCCACCCAAACGAGCAACATCGACAGTGAAATAAATTTTCTAAGATTCGATGAAGATAAAATTCAAAATATGGAGAAAATAGCTGACCTCACAGAAAAATGTACTAAGCGATTATCAAATCTTGCAAAAGTTTTAGAGGAAGTGAGACGTAATAAATCTCTGGCTTACAGCCAGATATCTACGTCCGACACGGCATCCGATTCTGATCAAAAATCTGATAGGAATGCTAATAAGATTCCTAGCAAGGCTTATCAATCATTTAATGACACACAGAAAAGTATGAAATCAAAATCTCCTGACACTATCATCCCTGAAGAATACGATGAAAACGGGAATTCTGACGACTATGTACCCATATTGAGTGACATTCCCAAACCAGATTCATTTAAAACGCCTACCCTTGAGTTGAATCTCACAACTAGTTCATCAAACAAATCGAATACATCTTCCCCCGCAAATGAAAACTATGAACTCAATCTGAAGAGAGGAAAACCACCACCTGCGCTGTCGCGTATTCATTTGAAACATGTTCACGATTACGTGATTCCTCACGAATTATCCACTGTTGTGGAAGTGGATTCGCCGATGAGCGTGAAATTAAAGAGCCAGAATTCCCGTAATGAAACAAAATTAGACTTGCCTGATAATCACAATCGAATAAATGATGGAACTTACAAAGCTGAACATCCTACTGAGGATAGGAATGCTAATCCTGATTTACTTGTAAGTAGTATCGACATACCCGCTCAGATGCCTGACCAGGCGAAAGTGTTGACAACAGAATCGTCTGATGACTCTAAAGTTCTGATGATTGATATGAATCAGTTTAATGAAATAATGCTAAAGCCATTCTTCAGTCTCCAAGAATACGCGAAACATCATAATATTGGGGGTATGGACGATGGCTCAAATCTAGGAGACTACGCAAGAGGCGACATACTAAATGATGAGCTAAGTTCTCTACATTCAGATGGCAGTTTACCGGATGTTATATCAGAATTGCTGAAAAGAAATATAATTAGCGAGCCTTTCAAGTTTGAGACACAATCAAATGTTAACTCTTCAACCATGTCGTCTGAATCTACCCTATCCGTTTTAGCATTATCAAAGGTGCGAAAGGAGAAAAAGAAATCCAGCGTGATGTTCAGAAATAAAGAAAACATGGAAGAAACTTCAGATACGCTTAGTATATCATCGAATCCTGATTTGGAAAATGCTTTCAAAATGCTGGGTATGGGGTGGGCTTCTTCCACGCTGAAGAAGACTAAGGAACGCCTCGCCTTGTCCTCGTCTTCTAACACTTCCAGTTCGAGCTTATCACAATACAAAATCAAAAGTTTCAATCCGGACACACCAGCCCTCGTCACCGACACCGTATCATCGGTCTTGCTATCCAATAAAAAACAGCAAACCCGCAATGCGACTGACACATCCAAGAACGCGGAACAACAAACATCGATGACCAACTCTATGACGGTGAAGGAATTTCTGACTAATGAACTGGCAAAGAAGATCACCTTCAATAACAAATCGAGAAATGAGACTGAGGAGGAGTTTGTTTCTTTATTTGAGACGAAGATGCCGGAGGAGATGAAACATGCCTCGCGCATGGTGCGGGAAGATTCGGTGGATAACAGCACTCGGAGCAACAACCGAGCACGGACCTCCACGCCGGTGCAACTGTTCAAGTCGATGACCTACCGCTCAAGCTCCAGCTCGAACGTGTCTAATGGCCTCTTCAGCAACGCGGACGATCTCTCCTCAGTCAAGCACACTTCTAATTCCATGAAGCATTCCACATCTGATAAAGATGATCTGACCATTCCTAATTTCAGTCTAAGAATCAAAAAAGGTTCTTCTGAATGTAGTAAAAGTGATTGATAAATTGTAGCAACTTGTATGTAGGTACTTATGACTAAAATATTTATAATTTGATAATAATGCTTGTTGTAATTTATTTTAAGAACGGTAAAGGGTATATATTTTTGGTTCCTATGTAATTATATTTGAATAAATCAATTGTGAAATTTAACCTGTTTCTGTTCATTTACATTGCCTACCTTTAATTATTAGACTTATTAGTTAAGACTAGCTTTCATAAGACGTATATATGATTTGTGATAAGACCAACTTGCCTATAGTAGGTAGGCGCCACTGAAAACCAGCGCTCCACAACACTCTCGAGCTGTTGGAGCAAATGCTGAGGGGTAGCCGTATTTTCACCCACATTTATGTAGATTTAAGTACCTATTGTAACTGTTGTATATGATGTGGAGAAAATAATTTATTCTATTCTATTCTATAGTGAGATAGAACAACTGTAGGTCATACTCTAAACTTCAATGCCTTGATCTGGATTTATGTCCAAAGAAAATCAGATAGCACTATTATGTTACCATGTTTAGAAAAATAGTTGATCTGTTTCAGTTGGTCAGTTTAGTTGGGTGGAGTGGAAGTCCTAGTTTTCAGTTCTGGTACTTATGCTATTGTGATGATAAAGGTACATAGTTACAAAATTGTAATATGCTCCTGGTAGGCACAAAACTGATAAGATTTGTATCAGGCCTAGTTCATGCATTTGAAATAGGCACAGTATGCATTTTGTGGATGACTGGTTTTTAAACAAAATCCAGATAAAGTTGGAAGCTAAATTGAATTTTATTCAATTCACAACAATAACTTTTCTACTTAAAATATACAATTTTATTAACAGATCTTCACAGGTGAAATCACAATTTTCTTATCTCTAGTAATAGTTGATTTCTGTTAGGTATGAAATTATTTTACAATACAACCCTATTATTTATAAAATGGAGTGCTTCCTATATGTAGCTCAATTGGCTGTTTAATTCTTTTGGTATTTGTTTCATGTAAATCATTGATACATTGACTTTCTTGCTCACAAGAAAATATATTCTATAACTAAAGCATCACTAAATAGATAAATTAATATGAATAACAAGGTATGTTAAGTACCATACCATGAGATATTTGATTGGCTAACTTAAATAACTTAGAAGTTAAATTAACACAATGCATAATAAATTAATTACACAACAATCTAAACATAATACCTGCTAAAATCACAGAACACATTGAAAGCTCTAACTAAAGGGAAACTTGAGATTTGCATACTTAGAAAAAATGTTTCTAGAGATTATTTTAGTCATAACTTTGTGCTATAAATATTTTTGATAACTGAATTAAATATAAAAATGAATTATAGATCATAAAATATCATGTTTCCCATATGATGCAAGTTCCTAAAACGAACTAAAATTGGCATAATTATTCCTTTTTCTTGTCATGGAACAGGTGATCCTTGACTAGAGTGTAAGCCAGACCTATTGTTAGGGCGGAGACAACTGTTCCTTGAGCTGCTACTCGAAGTTGCATGAGGAACACACTGGTGCTCATTTTCCCTCTCTTCTTGTATGCATAAGCTCCATATCCACAAACTCCCATAAGGCCCATAATACCTGTAATTAAAACAGAAAATTATTGAATATATTAAGTAAGTTATGCACAGTGCTTTAGCTAGGGGCAGGGGTGCCCAGGTACTTACAAAGTGCAGATCAGATCCCAGTTTTGTTATTTAACATTTTACTGTAATACTGTAGTAACATTTTACCTACGTACTGAACCAAGTGCAAGAAAGGAAGTGGGACCAGTTATTGGATGTATGTAATCAAGAAGACATTGTATTGTAAAGGCATTGTTGGCAATAAACGAATTATTTATTGTAACTCTATGAATGTGAAATAGTAGATTGTTAGACTAGGGTGGAAAAGAATCAATTCCCGTGAGGGCGGCTATAGTCCGAGTAGGAATTGATTCTTTAAAATTTGCATATCATCCTAGGTGAAATATGTGATCCTAAAATGTAAACCTTATCATCTTGTTAACCATATTTCTTGCAAATAAAAATTTTAATTTCAATGTAACTTATTCACTGATTACATATCAAAGTTCCCTGTTGCAGAGTTCTTACCAAATATCATAAATGGTGAGTCTTTAGCCTTCTTAGCCAGCCTCTCTCCTTGAGATTCATCTGTGTAATCAAATACTGGCTGTGCCTTAGACATAGTGATAGCTTCCTGAAAAAAAGTTGGCATTGAATAGGTAACCTTGACAATATGACCACACTGAAAGTAGGTATGTGTAGTGTAGAACATGTGATTTCTTCTATGAAACTTTAAAGCGAATCTTTAGAATTCCTGAGTAGGTACTAACCTAATGTTTGCGATTGGGAAACACTATTTGCTCATCAATTTTCATTCCCGGAATTTTCCCAGAAAAGGTAAATAGAGGACAAGAGTTTTTATGTTCCTTAGATATTTATCAAGAAAATTACCTACAATTTTTTCCAGTGAATAAATTATGTAAGCATGGCATTGCATCATACTTACGTTTTATTGAACACACCACAATTTACACTTACAGGCAGGAAACTTTACTTTCCTCGGAATTTTCCGAAGGAAGGATATGTTTCTCTATGGACTGGACTGATCTGAATGAATCAGAATCACTGGCACAGATTCAATTTCACCATTTCATTACCTTTGACATTGACAAACGTCAAAATCCTTAAGTTTGTACTGGTTGTACCATAGATTTAGCATGGTACCTTTTTGGTACTCCTATATATATATGGGTTGTACCATAAATTTGCTAGTCTCAATCAACCAAATAAGGCAGCTAACAAACTAGCAGGTGTTTTAGAATGTAACTCGAAACTACAAAATGTAGCATACATAGACACATTTACGAATAAAAAATACTTTATTGTACACCACATAGATTTAGCATGGTACCTTTTTACATCCTATATATATGGTACACCACATGGACATTACAGAAAAACAAACTAAAGATGCAGGAGAATATTTAAAGCGAAATATAATGGGCGGTCTTATCGCTGTGAGCTATTTCTTCCAGACAACCTTAGGATGAACTGGATTAGAGTAAGGCAAAAAGGCGGTGTAAATAAAATATGTTTATAAAAACGAAAAAATAAATAAATATACAGGGTGTAAAAAGACTGCTACCGAAAACTGAGGGTTTTCAATCAGACCATGATTCTGAACATATTTAGCGAAAAAAAAAAATGCAAAAAAAATTTTACTTAGCTACGTCATTTTATTTTATTTTCTAGTTATTTACTACTAGTACAACATAATAAAACCATACCTACCTAATAATTTCATTTATAAAAGAAAAAAACTATTAAAATTTAAAATCCAGCAATCTATACGTATAAAAACGCGCCCACAGTAATCTTCAAACGCTGTTTTCTCCGGATATAATGATTTTTTCGGAAAATCCTTTTGGATTTAGTTGTGTGTTGGGATGCTGTACCTACCCCTTTCGGCTTCGGTAGACGTCTTTTTACACCCTGTATACCTACCTACTTACTTACCCATAAGTACCCCCCCCGCGCCCCGGGTCGTAGGATTTTTCTTAAGTCACTGTTTGGATCACTCAGTATTTAGAAACAGTTCAGAGCAATCAACTGTGGGTAACAACGTGATACGATCTACTTCTAGTTTTAAGATAGTGCACTGTTTTTTTTTGGTACTTTAAGCCACCCTTAATTCTCTCTTATATGTGATTAAGACAGGGATGGTCGCACCACTTGCAACAAGACCCACCATGTTGATCCAGTGTGAGTCGGTGATTGGTGTGCCTGAGCCTTTTGGTTAATCGGTTATGTTTATTTAAGTAGATTTAAGTAATATCGGTAATACCTTACCGCACTCCAATGATGATGGCTTGAGTTCCACCGATGTGGTTTTTTTTTTTTTTTTTTTTTAAACTCCAATAGATTGACCGTACATAAATAAAGAAATAAACGACAATCATAATAATAATTTAATAGTAATTAAAAAAATCCCTTGATATATATTATACATTATAAAAAAAAACAAAAAAACACTGATTGTAAAGTAAAAAAAAAAGTGGTTTAGTTACTTATCGTATTCATTATTATTCCCGCGACTTCGTACGCTTGGGTTCACACACACACACACACACTCACTCACACACACACACACACACACACACACACACACACACACACGCACACACACAGTCACATAATTATTAAAGGTACCTACCCAAGTTGTAGGTATCTAATTTATAATAAGTCAATCACCTTACCTGCTGCATTATTTAATAAATCTATTGAGAAATGAAATGAAAAGTATTATCAAAATTTTTGATTCCGACGAGATTCGATCCCGCAACGGTCAGATGACCCTCCTACAGCCGGAGTGCCTTACCATTCGGCCTTACCAGTCGTCACAATCGAAATTTTTGATAAGCTCATATTCCATCGGTTTTAATTTAATTTCTGAGTGAAATACCTAAGTTTGGTTTAACACTATAAAAAAAAATTATTGAACGCACAAAAGTGCTTCGATAATCAGATACCTATCTATACCTACCATGGTTAATTATATTTTTTTATGAATAGAACCTTCGAACTTCTGATAATATTACTTCATAGGTAGATTCATCAATAATTATAAATTGTTTAGCACGTCTGCTAAAGTAGTAGATATCTCCTGTATAAATATCAAACCATAATGCGTGGATATGAAGATCATGTTTCTGCAGACGCTTTTTAAGCATTCCATAGGATGCTACATTTTCCAGTTGTTGAAGCGTATTAACCTGTAAACATTGCAAAAAATGTGTAGGTACCTACTTAATAATGAAGTAGGTCCGTTAACAGTTGACATTAAAATGACGATATATTAATAATTATTATACCTGGGACAGCTTATCTTCGATGCAAAATTTATTTTCAGGATCTATATAGGCAGCAAATTTTCTTTGTGGTGTTTCTCCAGAAAAAAGCATCGGCTTTGTAAAGTCATTGTTCATGTTTAAAAAATTATCTAAGCTTGTTTGCGCATGTGTACATAACCAAGACTTTAATGGAGACATTCTCCTTTGCTCCTGAAATTACGAAGATCTTAAATTAGATACACGACTATGTAAGTGACTTTGCAATGTATTTATTTCCGTAGATAGGTCCTTACAATGCTTGATTCTTCTTTACTCTTAAGCTTATACAAGAGATTCATAGCTTTGCAGTCACTATGACCACAAACTATTATATGTCTTATGTCATTTATAATACATCCCAGTTCTAACGCAGCTGGTTCACAGCTTGTCATTTCATCCGCGAAGTATTGAGAATGCGGAACGACATTTCCAGCATTTCTAACTGAAACATAATAATAATAATGCTGGATTTTTCACAACTTCATCTAGCCCTAAAATAAGCAGAGCTTGTGTTATGGGTACTAGGTAGGTACATATAACAAGACCTTACAAAGAACTTAAGAAAAAGACTTAAAAAAAAGAAAGACTTAAGAAGATACAACTTATATACTTTTTGTTTGTAAATACATACATATTATACATGGAAACACCCAGACCCAAGACAAATATCTGTAGACCATACAAACATTTGTCCCGCAGCGGAGATCGAACCCGCAACCTACTGCGGCGCTACAGAGGTCGTCATATAAGGAGTAAGTATTGGTCAAACAAAATTTTTAGGTATGTTTTTCCCATAATATTATTTTTATATGAGGTTTTTTTTTATCTGAGTACATATTAATCTCATTCTTCTTTTAGATTAAGTATATACAGACCTACAAACATATCACCAACACTGGTTTCTGTGAATCTCGTAGGAATCATTCTACTGTCCATACATGTATAAAATACCGCCTTTGGCTAAAACAGAAGGAAAAAAAACATAATATAATATTAAGCTGTAATTTTGCACTGTACTAAACTGTACCTAGTACCTATTTTCGTTTAATTATGTACCTATGTAAGTTCGTATGAGTCAGTGGCCAACTCTGGTGACGGATTAAGGCATCCGTCATGGCTTAACGACTATTTTAGTTATTGCCATGTTATTGCCTTGCCATAGTCACAAACTAAATTATGTAAGTACATAAATATTTATTTTTATTGTTTCTATACAAAAAAACGCTTATAATATAGTTTTTTAAAAGGTAAAAAAGGTCTCAAAAATTATATTTGTCAAAAAAACTAGTTTTCCTGGAAATTAAGTATCATTTCAATCGAATTTCTGCGAAACTTTAAAAATGAATGCTTGATCGTGTGTTAAAAACCTAAAAACCAGAGACAGCTTTTTTTTGCTGCTTGCAAAAACAGCTGTGAATGTGTTTGATAACTTATCTATCATTTGTCATGGTCAACGTCACATTGTATTCTTGATTCTCCGCGTCAAACAAACAAAATCTAGTTTAGGATTTTCTCAACTTCTCAAGGATGAACTAGGATTTTTTTTTCTTTCTGCATCAATCATTATATCACTAAAATAACATTGTATTCTATTGTAATAAAAGTGCCGATTAATATCGTAAGCAGCCACTTCGTATAGAAACAAGTACAGATTCGAAAAGGTGCGTTCTTACCGTGGGGTTGTCTTTTACTTCTTGAAATTGTTTCACCATGCTTGCGCGGTCCAACACACGATACCTCATTATTCCTCTTAGTATCCTCTCCATATTCCAGTTTCTTATATTCACATGAGTTGTCTATAGTTTGTTGTAAGTAGCCACAAGTTGTTGTGGTCAAGCAAGCGCTGAGCTTGCGTCTGACATTTGTGACCTTCTCTCACTTACGCTTATCGTACCCGCGGTGTGTTCCATACTCACAAACTTTGTAGATCAACGTAAGCGGCGCACACACTACTCGCTAAAACACATGTTATCTCAATCAAACAACATTATTTAATCCATTAGGTAGGTACCTACTTACGAAGATGTTTGTTTTTGATAAAAAACTATGAATTCACGTAATATTACACTTCATTCAACTCAGGCTGACTATTTAAATAGTTACCTATTAACTAAATATTTTGTTAAAAACAAATGTACTTACCAATTTTTTCTCCAGATGAATGCAGAAAGCAGTGTGATTGGTGATGTAGCCAGTAAAATTGACAATGTGCCATCAGCTCTACCTTTAAACCACAGGTTCCTAGAGCCAGTGAAGGCAGTCAAGAGCATCACCGACATGGCTATCTGGGAGAAGTCAGAAGCCTATATGGAATACACAGGATTTATAGCCACTCTAAATGAAGCTATTAAATCGAAGCCACTGTCTGTTGATTGTAGAATCTCAGAGAATATTTCAAAAATGATGAACTTGCTTGATAAGATAGAGAAGATGATTGATGAATTCCCTCCTGTGGAACAACCCCAGAGGTTCGGCAACACTGCCTTTAGAGACTGGCTCACCAAAGTGAAACAGAACACAACCCAGCTACTCCAAGATGCCTTGCATCTAAAGCTGCATTTGGCAATCCCTGAGATCAAAGTATATTTGGAAGAAAGCTTTGGAAATGGTACCAGGATTGACTACGGAACAGGACATGAGATGTCATTCGTTATGTTCCTATGTTGCCTTTATAAAATTGGAAATTTCTATGAGGAAGATAATATTGCCACAGTATTTTTGCTCTTCAGTAAGTATATCAGCATTGTGAGAAGGTTGCAGAAGACTTATAGGATGGAACCAGCTGGTAGCCACGGAGTGTGGAGCTTAGATGACTATCAGTTTGTGCCATTTATCTGGGGCAGCTCTCAACTTATTGACCAGCCTAAGATATACCCGCCAGCAAAGTTCTTAGAGGAGGACATTATAGACAAGTTTGCTGATGATTACATGTTCTTGTCGTGTATTAAGTACATAAAGGATGTGAAGACAGGTCCGTTTGCTGAGCATTCAAATCAGTTGTGGAGCATCAGCGCAGTCGGTTCATGGGCTAAGATAAATCAGGGGCTCATTAAGATGTATAAAAAGGAAGTGTTGGCCAAATTTCCAGTGATTCAGCATGTTATGTTTGGTTCCCTGCTACCAATCAGAAGATTTCCTTTGAACCATTGATCTTGTTTTCATCATGGAAGTTTGGCTTTTGTTTGCATTCTTTAAACCAATATTGTGAATTGGGTTTGAAATCTCTTTATATTGTGAGATGTAGCTTGTTGGACTTGAGCATTAATAATTAATCAGTATTAAATGCTTACAGTCTATAGCCACGTTCATTTGAGCATAAATCAAATTGTGATATTAGATATAAATTGTAGGAATTGCATTATTGAAAACCACTTCATATGTAACATTATTGAATTTATGTATAATTTAATTTTGTGTTTCTTTAATTTTAATACAGACTATATTAAAATGAACAAATTAGGTATACAGTTCTTAATTCACATAAAACATACCCTGCTAATTTGGATTGTTATTTAGTATGACCTTTAATTCCCGTTTGTACAAATAAAGTGTACTTAATAGCAGATTGTTTGGAATGGTGTAAAAAGATATCCTTCGTCTGTTTAAGTAGTTTAATAATTTAGTTACTTTTATACTCACCACACAATTTTTAAGACTACATAATAATTGTCATACAATTATTAGTACCTAAACTAAAAGACATTTTCACTTAAAAGACATTGTCATCATGACTTTACATACTTTCTGATAATAGGCAGTTCATAGAATTTTATATAGATAGGCATTTACTCTGGGGCAGATACAGACACGCATGACATTCCATCTTTTGATAGGTGGCTAATTTCGATTTTAGAAGTACCTATTACCACATAAAATAATACTAGTAGGTACCTAGTATGAGGGCTGGCTGTGTGACTGTTAAATTAATCTACAGACAGGCCTTTTGATATTACCTTGTAAGTAATTTTAGCTAAACGAACAATTTAAGTAAATAAAATAATCATAGAATAGATGCCTAGTTTGATATTCGTTTACAATCAAACTGTCAAACATACAAACCACTCGTGTATCATACATAACTTCTGTACCTACATACCGAGCTTGATAACTTCATCGTTTCTAATAATATTTCTAGCACTAGTTATATACCTACCTACAGGATGGTCTATTGGTAACAGTGACATCCAAAGGAACAAAACCCTGTCTATTGAGGTAAAGCTGACTGCCTACTCAAAATTAACTTGAGTTTAACTCTGATAGACACTGGGGCAGGATTTACCTATTATTTATACTCAATGTTCAATCGGTTTTACGAATTCTACAGTCTTCTTGTTAAAATGGTTGTTGTACAATGTGTAGGCCATCCCAATGGTGATGGCTCCGACTGCAGCGCCTTGGGCTATCACTCTGAACTGCATGAGGAAGACACTAGTGCTCATAGCACCACGGTTCTTGTAGGCCCAGCCACCGTAGCCCACAGCTGCGAGACAGCCGGTGATGCCTAGTGATAAAATAAAACATGGTTAAGAATAGTGGTACAAATGTAAATCCTTGAGTTACACCTAACCTTAATACACTACTTTCCTTTCGTCTGTGACTTCTACACACTTCACAGTAGGAATAGGAACCTACCTATGGATATTTCTTTAGCTATGTCACCTAGGTACTTTAGGCTCTAATATTAAAATGGGTTCGTTTATTAATTCAACCTCAAGTTAAAACTTACCAATGACCATAAAAGGAGACTCCTTGGATTTGCGCGCCAGTTTTTCGGAGTGTGACTCCTCATGGTAGTCGAATACAGGTTTATCTTGTGCCATCGTTGAGACTGGAATACCTAGACGTGCAATTATTTAATAGCATTAAGTACCTATCAACTCATTCATTTTCAACCGACTTCAAAAAAGGAGGAGGTTCTCAATTCGTCTATGTTTTTTTTTTTTTTTTTTTTGTATCTTGTTACGCGATTGTTCCGCCATTTGTTGACCGATTTGCAAAATTATTTTCATGTTTGAAAGGGTATACTCCAGAGGTGGTCCCATATAAATTTTATTCCTGAGGGATTGATAGTTTCCCCGTAAAACTCTAAACACCTTCCCTCCTAGCCATGTCACAAATAGACATCGAATCGACAGCTTGACGCCCTGAGTCACACCGCGTTTCGAGTCAAACATTGAAGTCGGTTTTCTTTTTAGTATAAAAACGTAATTATTATAAATTGTTTCATGATTACCGACCAAAGTTTACCTACAATCTAAACTTTGAAAATCTGTTTACTCTCTATCGTCCTTTCACTTTGAAAAATCCGTGACGCACATTAGAAAATACACTTCTCTTCACAGTAAAAAGCGAAATAAGCCATCAAATATTAGGAAACCAACGCGATAAACACAAACCAACCTTGAAATGTCAACGGCGATCCACAAAACATATAATGTACTTTGTGCCACAAAACCACAGACGTACTAGGGATACTGCGACCAAAACACAACACACTGCTATAGGTACCTACTGGACTACCTTTGTTGCACAGAAATGATCAGTTGACGTCAGTAAGTATTACGAATAATCACTCAACAACTAGTTAATCTTGGACCTATAATCTTGACTACACAGCGTGACTATCTATAATTCTTTGCATGCTCTATCTAGCAGGAACGGATACGTACCTAGGTAAATTACCTAATGAAGTAGTTGTGAGTTGTGACTAATCTTATGTAGACGTAGTGTAGGTACCTACTGAATGTTTGCACCTACTTCCAGCTTGCACTATGGAATGTTTTGTCTAGTGATAACTGAATAGAGAGGTACTGAGTCGGACGATTCTTCTACTGGTATCTACCTACCTTCTTGTAATATGTTGGTTTATAGGTTTTTTATTTAGCGCTAGTTATTAAAGGACCATTTTTTATTTACCTGTCAATGATATTTGATATTAAACCCGGATTCATATACCCTCCTCGATACAAATTTCCGAACATTTCTAAGGGCTGATAAGAAATCAACTAGCTACATTTTATCTTTCCGATAACTCAAACCTATAAGATCCCGCATTATTATTGATTCTCCTCCAAATATTATAATAACCTCTACCTAAACAAATTCGACATAACATTGATGTTCCTGCACGGATATTTTCGAATTTTCGAAACACCGAAAACCAAAGTAATATTAATTTGGTAATAACTGGACTAACGATGCCGATGCTGTCTACTGAATGGTGATGGCACTTTACGTTTCAATAAATGGGTTTAGACCGGTTCATCGGAATTATCAATGTGTCATTGTTATTGTTACGTCACTTTAAACAATGGGGCGGTCTGTTATGATAAAAACAGCTAAAGATATAAATAGTTATGTAATCGCAGCTAATAAGTATTTGAACTATAAGAAAAATCACAGTTAAACATAACTTATTATAAAATGTTATACATGAGCTAGTACAGTCAACATCTAAGGTAGATGAGCAAGGGTTCACACGGGACCGCGTTCATCGAATTGCTTGTGAATAAAAAATAATCATTTTTATAATATACTGAGATACTCTACATTTTCCATTATCAAGCAATGAGATGTTTAGGCGGAGCTAGTTTTATTGCAACGCTGACAAAAGCATTATCTTTATTACGATGAAGTAAAGATATTCATTGCTCAGCAAAATAGCATCGCTGTTGAACAATCTGTATCACATTAGAGTGGAGAGCCTTTGTCCTGCAGTGAGACGTCACGGGCCCAGATGTTAATTTTGAATGCTAACTGTACTTACAATAAAGTCTGGAAATTATATCATAATTTATATCTTAAAATAAATTTAGAGTAAATTTAAGGATATGAAACATTTGTCGCGACATTTTGAAAATGTTACAAAATATATTATCTGTTTTTCAGGAATTATGGGTGTAAAAAATGTTTTAAACTTGCTTTGGCAAGAGAACCTTACAGCGATGCTGAAGGCATGCTTGGTACAACACCATCAAATGGCACAAACTTATCAAACTTCGGGCTTGTTTCATCATCTCTGAGTAATGGACCGCGTCCACTAGGCGGACGCATCGCATCGGAAAAATCCGCCTCCTATACATTTTGTATGAGACTGCGTCCACTGCAGACGGGGCGGGCCGGGCCGCATCGGAATCCGTCGGCGGATCGCTCGGCGAGCGTATTTTTCCGCCGATGCGGCCCGGTCCGCCCCGCCCCGCCTCTAGTGGACGCAATGCGCGCCGCATTTTTTGTAGATCGTTGCTGCGAGCGGACGTATTTATTGAGGGAAAAACCGTAAAATGAACGAAAAACTACTAATATCGTTAATGCAACAATATTCTGAGCTTTATGATAGGTACTAGAAATAGAAAATATCACGATGCGTTGAGGAGAAATAAGATTAGGACTGAAATTTTCTTGCTATGTTTGTGACGTTTATTATTTTTTTGCTCCTCATCCAACACCATAAATAAAAATAACTTCATCAGAACCATCCATCATCACATACAACCGCTTGCTAGCTTGTCTTACGTAGGACTGGCTGTAAAAATCCGCCGATGCGGCCCGGCCCGCCTCGTATAGTGGACGCAGTACGCAAAAATGCTCGCCGATGCGGCCCGGCCCGGCCCGTCTGCAATGGACGCCTAGCTTAAGGTTCCAAGTAATCTTTCATCAAGTAACCGTCAGTGAAAACGAGAAGTACGCATTTCAATTTATTTCAATACAAGCTGCGGCGGTGTGACCCGCGGTTCCTCGGCATAAAAAGTATAGCCTAGCCTATGCCCTTCCCTGGGATACAACCTTCATCCATGCAATCAATTTTCAGCCTAATCTGTTCAGTGGCTTGGTCGTGAAAAGGTATCAAACAGACAGACAAAGTTACTTTCACGTTTATAATATTAGTATGGAGTATGGATATCTAATATATGTATAATTCTATTTTATGTTCCCCTTATCTTCGGGAAAACCTAGTGTGGGATCCGCCGCCTGATTATGTAAAACTTGCGATCGATTGCTGATCGCTCATTGGTTGTTAACTAGCGGAACTAGCGCCACTGCGATAAAGTAGCAATCACTGGAACTAACGTGATAATGTGAAACACTACAGCACTGGCGAGAACTGTGCTATTTTTGCTATAGCAGTTATATAATAACCCAGCCGGAATACTTTTTTCAAGTAACATAATTAAGAAATTACTAATTTATATACCTCTTTTGATTATGAAACAAGCCCTTTGAAGTATTCAATTAAAATAAAACCGATTAAAAAACCAATTTCTGTACCTACTTATTATAAGCTTTGCTTAGTTTGTGCTTTGATAGCGCTGTGAGAAATTCATAATTATTTTTTATCTAATAACTATTATTATCTTGGCCTTTCAGCCTATATTGTCCTACTGCAGGGTTAACCTGCAGTAGGACAATATGGGCTGAAAAAATAATATGTAATAACAAAATAATAATAATAATATCTATTGGTATTGAGGCGCGGAAGAGGAGACTTTCTCGAGTTTTTCGAAGTGTTTACGCGCGTTCCTGATATTGATGAGTGTGGCTTCTGAAGGGATCCGAGGGTCTGACATCTCTACCATCACGTATGTGTTGCTTGTGAAGCCGTCGATAAACGCCGCAAATACGCTATTGCGCACCTGGGAACGAATAACAATATTATTCGAGTTATTCGGGAGTTGTTAATACATTTTCGACCAGCCTGATTACCATGACCATTGACAATATAACAAATGATAAAAAACAGGATCACATAAATTTCAATGGTAGTCAATTAGACTTTCTCTCAGATCACTCAGTCATTTTTCTATACAAAAAAAGCTGATGACGTCAGAAAATGTGGCTGGCTTCTGACGTCTCAGAATTTCTTCTATTGAACTGACAGTTCGGCGCGGATAAGTCTGCGACCACCATTTGGTGATCGGTAGAGACGGCAGACATATAATATTATAATATGTGTCAAATAAACTCTGACCAGCCATCATCAGGATTTGAAATACACAAAAGATCTGAAAGAATGTCTACCGCGCCTTGGTGATACAGTCATGGTTTTTTGTTTTGTGCCTTATAAGACCGCAGCTTTGCTCACATTCACTATACCAAGATAGCGAAAGCTAAAAGCTAAAAAAATCCGTCAGTAGAGTTGTTCAACTAGCTCATAAACGAACTAATCCATTAGATGCCCTAAAAACTCCTTCACTAGAGTCAATTACAGGTCAGTCGTATAATTTAAGAACTTACTTTACCAAGCTAGTGCCACATAGCACTATTAAATACTAAAGTATTACAATACACACAATCGTTCTTTAGCTCTCTGAAGTAGATGCGCAGAACCCATTTTTGATGACGCCTAAAATCGTTCTATCTCGCTTACTCTACCAAATCGCAATCGTCTATTGCACCTAACTTCAGAGAGCTAAAGATCCGTTGTGCTTATTATACCTCCATGCTCTGAAACTGTGCGGCTAACTTGGAACAAGACAGTTTGAACTGCTTCACGATGTTGGAGACCTTCTCGAAGCGATGCGCGTCGCGGTGCGGTCGTCGCTGGCAATGGGACACCACGAGGAATGTGGCGCGCTCGAATAATAGCACCTATTAACATTAGAGTAAGGTATGAAGTTGCTTGGATGTTTGAAAGTAATGGTGATTGGAAGTTTTGTTTTGTCACATTGAAGGCCAACAATAATTAAATAAATAATGCTGGACTTTTTCACACAGCATCATCTAGCCCCAAAAACAAGGATGAAATGATCAGCTTTCGTTTTTCGTGAACCTTTTTATATAGCTCACATGATATATTACCAAATGTAATAAAGAAATGAATGGTGTTAGGGAGTTTTTTTTTAATTTTTTTATGGAAGAGGGGGCAAACGAGCCAGTGGCACACCTGATGGTAAGTGATTACCACCGCCCACAGACAACTGCAGCATCAAGAAGCACTGCAGATGCGTTGCTGGCCTTTGAGGTAGGAATAGGCTCTTTTCTTGAAGGTGCCTAAGTCCTATCGGTCTGATTTCGGTCTGAGGGAGATTGATTGATTTTAATTGTTCTTTTTTGTAAATCATCCTATCTGAAATCTGAATATCTGGGGGAAAGGTATTCAGTTAGATAATAATTTGAAAAAACAATTAAGCTACTTTAAACGATTCCTACCTCATCAGCATCCACTATAGCTGCAAACTGTTTGAGTGATGATTCCAATGCCTTAACATTAGGTATTAGCTTATAAACTATGCTTGACCAGGCCCTGCAAAATAAGAATCATATTGAATTCATAATACACTTATTTACCTAGCCAAATAATGCAAAGTTATTTTAAAAAAAAATATTTATACATTAAAAAAAATACTCCCAAAATACATGAACGAAACTTTACCACAAGAACTTCTAAGCAAAATTAAGTTTAAAGCTAACTTGTATAGCGTCTCATCCCATATGCTAGTCCGGAAGCAAGTGCACTCGAGCGGCTTTGAGAGCCGCTTGAGGTCCTCCTCGCGCGCGCGGAATATCTCCTCCCGTTGCTCTTCCGCCACCAGATCCATCTTGTGCACCAGGCAGAATATTCTGGCTTCCGGTGAGTTCTGAAACATTATATCACTTTAAAGCTATTTTTTCAGTTATTTTTACTGATTATGGCTCTGCTATGATATCTAAGGCTGGGTGTTAGGTGGTTTTCTACATATATTTACTCATAATATTCTAGAAATTATAGATAAGTACTTATTCTTCTCACACACACATTATGTGGGTGTATACTATGCTACTCAACAAAATAATTATGTTGTGCAGCTCCATATATGGCCTGAAATTGCATGTACATAAACTACTGAGCTGAGAACTGAAACTGAGCAAAGTCCTGGATGCAAGCTAGTAAAAATACCTGTAAAATAGCTTCTAAACAGGACTGGTAATAATGCATATCCTTCTCCATCTCTCTACTTTCAACATCAAACACATAGATGAGGACTTCCACATTCCTGAAAATGTTATCTCTCTGTGATGCAAAGTAGTTCTCCATGAATGCCTCCTGCCCTCCACAGTCCCACAGGTTCAGAACCAGGTTGCCGAGAAATCTGACATGGGAGTGCTCAACATCAACTGGAAGTTAATAAAATTATTATAATTTTTAGGCATTGATGTCCCACTGCTGGGCAAAGGCCTCCCCCATTACTTTAAGATATTATCGCAATCTGTGTCTCTCCCAAACAAAAAAATTGTTTTTTTGTTTTTGTATTAGAGGAGTAATTATTAATCAGGAGTATTTCACAATTTGCAAGGGTTTGATTAAACAGAGAATCTTTTGAGTTTTGGAAATAAATGTATTTTTTTTGTTAACAACACTATTAAATAACTAATAAATAAATAATACTGAACTTTTCACGCAGCATCATCTAGCCCCAAAGTAAGCAGAGCTTGTGTTATGGGTACTAGATGACTGATATACTACTTATATACTTTTTGTTTCTAAATACATACATATTATACATAGAAACACCCAGACCCGAGACAAATATAAATACTATTGCTGGTATTTCTTAGCTAATTCGATTTAGTTGAGGTGTTCAAACATTGTATTATACTGCTATAGGTCACTAAGCCACAAGGCAACCTCAGAAAAGTACTTTTTCTGTAGTTTTCTGTTGTAAGTACTTAATTACAATGTCTATCAGATTTCATATTCATATCTTTCTGGATGTGTCTGTTTTATCAACAATTATGTTATTTTCTTAGGTTGTATACATTTATTCTGCTTACAGTTGTTAGTGAAATGAGTCATGGCTGGTGTGAAATTTAGAAGTATAACAAAAGCAGTACTTAAGCTACCCAACAGAATATGCAGTTGCTTAGTTGAAACATATTAAAAAACTAAGCTACTACATATTTACATATATTTACAAAATACAACAGGATTAGTCAAGCTATCTAAGGTGCGTTAGAAACGATCTATACATAATTAAAAAATGTTTTCATATCAAACAATGTTCCTGTATCAGTGTCAATAAGCATTCACTGATCGTAAAGCAATATGACTTACTTGTGGCTCCTAGTCTCCGTGTATCCCTTGCTATGTAATTTGCGAAAATAATGGACCTCATACTGGTCTTTCCAGATCCACTTTTCCCCATCAGGAGTACCTGAAAAATTGGATTGGATGTTACAGTTTACAGGTAAGTTTTTAATAGTAAATATTTTTTGTACACAACGTACCTTTTTCTTCATTTTGGACAAGTTGTATGGGCTCAAGGAATTCGAATCTTTCAGAACCCTCAGAATCCTCCAGCGGGAATTTATTTTTCTTTCTATCGATCTATAGAGATCTCTAATTTATGTGTAACATTAAATTAGCTTAAATTCGTAGGTGGGGGCGTGTATGTTTAATATTTTGTCCAAAAAAACTACGAAAGATGAAACGAAGTTGAGTTGAGACAAAAACAACAATTTCACTTTACGTCATCCACGACACCCACCCACTCAACTCAACTTCACTTCATGATTGACTTTGACATTAGCAAAAGAACAAGACTTGCTTGCTTGATCGTTAAATCGATCGATACCAAGGACAATAAAGCGGACTACTTTGCGAAAGGCAACGCAACCCTCGTTTTGTGAACATCCAAAGATTTTGGATTAGAACATCAGAGTGGTACATGCTAAATCAATGTTGACAGCTTTAGTTGCAAGCAAAGCCATACCCCCCGTTTACACTATGCCCTGTTGGGCAGGGAAGTGAGCAGGGAAGTGGGCAGCGCGAGTATGTAAATGGGTTACTCGCGCTGTCACTGCTCATGCCACTGCCACTGCCCGCTGCTCCCTCATAGTGTGAACACCCCACTCGCGTCGATATTGCCGCAGAAGTATTTTGGGAAATATTGCCGGCAGCGGCATGAGCAGTGGCATGACGATAGTGTAAACGTAGGGTAAGATGCAAAGTAATGCTGGCCAATGGCCATTCGCGGATCCATGCACTCTAGGGGTTAATGTCAGACTCGTCACGATCTGTGTTCGGTGGTAAAGCTAATGCCACTAAAATGTCAATGTCAAACCGTTGGTCGTGTTTGACAACTGACTATGGATGGAATGGAAATTAGAAAGAATGTGTGGATTTTGGAAACTTGCCTGGGTTTGATTGAAGTTGTTTTGAGAAACGTGTATGTGTTTACTGATCTTTTTACTGAACCTGAACTAAAAATGTTACCACGTAAGCTATAGAAACTGTTAACGAAAAGCAATAAGAATGGCTCGCCACCGGAACGTTAGAAATAGGAGTTATTCAGACGACTACGACTATGACGATGTTTACGGACACTCCGTGGAAGAAGACAGCTGTTTATCACCGAACGATGCAGGGCAGTGGCTGTACGACCGCTCCCGGAACTCTCAGGCAATCTCCAACTTTTTAGATAGTCATGATGACATCCAGGAGGAGGCTGAAGAGGAGACTTCGGTGTCGTCAGCACCGACACTGAATCGACGCGAGTCCACTGACATCAAGAGTCTCAACATAAGTGAAGACGACGAAGCGAAGCTTATGTCGTGTTTGGACGAACTGCGAAATGTCCTGGGTGAAACAGTTTCTGAGAATTTGCTCATACAATCCGTGTTACATCATAAATTCGACTTTAACAAAGCCTTGGACGATATACTGAATAGCAAGAGTAAAGAAAAAACTAAAATTGAACTTCCTAAACCTGCTCCAATTCTTGTTGTAGAGCCTGTCAAGGCTCCGGTTATAGCAACTGTAAATACCCCAAAAGTGATTGCTAAAAATCTTGAACCTAAGACTGTGGGTAAAGTTAAGGGGTTCAAAGTAGGGACAAATGATGGACCCAGCAACTGGCCTGAGACACCAAGAGAACTATCTCCATGCGCGGAAAGAATAAGAGAACTATCAAGTGAAAAAAGCATTGTAAAGACAAAAGAAAACAAAGCAAGTGCTATATCACAATATACTAAAGAGAGAGCAGCAGAAAAGGAACATTTATACATTGTTGTCATTGGTCATGTGGATGCAGGAAAGTCTACTCTAATGGGACGTTTACTTTGTGACCTCGGGGAAGTGAGCCAAAAGACTTTACATAAGTATGAGCAAGAAAGCAAAAAGATTGGGAAACAAAGCTTCATGTATGCTTGGGTGTTGGATGAGACTGGTGAAGAACGGGTCAGAGGAATAACAATGGATGTGGGAAGAGCACAATTTGAGACAAAGACCAAAAAAGTGGTAATATTAGATTGTCCTGGCCATGCTGACTTCATACCTAACATGATCACAGGAGCTGGACAGGCTGATGTTGCTCTATTAGTGATAGATGCTACTCGAGGAGAGTTTGAGTCGGGCTTTGATTTTGGAGGCCAGACCAGAGAACATGCTCTTTTAGTTCGATCACTTGGAGTGAGCCAGCTTGCTGTCGCTGTCAATAAACTTGACACTAATAATTGGTCACAAGAGAGGTTCGATGAGATTACCAAAAAGCTCAGGGCATTCTTAAAACAAGCCGGGTTTAAGGACTCTGATGTCACCTATGTACCATGCTCAGGTCTAACCGGAGAGAACTTGATTAAACCTCCCACTGAGCCTGAATTGTTGAAGTGGTATAAAGGAACATGCCTTCTGGATGTTATAGATAAGTTCAATGTTCCCGACAGGCCTGTTACCAAGCCCCTGCGCATGTCAATCAATGATGTTTATAAAGGCACAGGATCTGGGTTCTGTGTGGCTGGACGTATTGAGAATGGCATGATCAGTAAAGGGGATAAAGTGCTGGTATGTCCTACTAAGGAAGCAGCAGAAGTGAGAGGTGTTAGCATCAATGACATGCAGAGTAACGTTGCATTTGCTGGAGACCAGGTTAGTGTGACTTTATCCGGAATAGACATGCAGAATGTATTTGTGGGCTATATTCTAAGCGATCTGGTTCAACAAGTCCCTGTCACCACCAGATTTGAGGCTAGAATTGTGGTGTTCAATGTCAAGGTTCCCATTACAAAAGGATTCCCTGTTCTAATACACTACCAATCCCTGGTTGAATCAGCAAATATAGTCAAGTTAAAAGCTCAATTGAATAAGACTACTGGAGAGTTGGTTAAGAAGAAACCCCGTGTTTTGGGGAATAACTCGGTAGCTGTTGTAGACATAGAGGTAAGCAAGCCAATTTGCATCGAGAGATATAAGGATGTAAAGGAATTGGGGCGAGTCATGCTTCGTGTCGCGGGAGTTACCATCGCAGCTGGCCTTGTCACCGACATTATAAGCACCTGATCTGAACTTAACATAGCAAAACGCGTAGCACCTTATTGCCGTATCTCCAGATAAGAAAACCCCAGCTACAGCTAGGTGCTACAAATTGCTTTGCACACCCATGTACAATATTGTATCGTGCTATAAATCAAAATAACAAATGTTTTTAATAATTAAAGCTTATTTAGTATAAAATAAATAATAATTGTTGAAACTGTCTGTCTTTCTTATGCTGCTATTTCCTTAGTCGTATAGTTATCAAAATAGCGAATAAGCGAGCTAAGCAACCATTCTATATAGGGCAAGATTTAATTTAGATAAGTTGTTTGCCGACGACAGCCCGTTGCGTGCAATCAACTCTCGCCAAACAGCGTCGGCTCGCAAAATGTCTGGAGTATCCATCATGTCTTTACTGCCAGTTGTAAACTTGGCCGTTTTAGCGTGGGGAGGTAAAATGTGATTTATTTGGTACCTCCCTAACTTGCTAGCGTAAAGGCTTTATCAGACAGGACTACAGGAGCCTTCACAACATGATGATAGGTAGGTTCTTATTTAAATATATACATCTGCTTAAACTTAGTAAAAATAATTATTGTTCTAAACATAAAACCCTCATTATTATCCGCTGCCTTTTTCACATACCTAGATGGCGTGACAGTGGTGATAGTAAGCATGCCTAGATTTTATTTTCTCCAGCGTCGCAGTTCGCAATTCTGCGTTCCGCGTTTCCAGTGTTTAATTTCCTACTCATTTCCCGTTCGTAGTACGGCTTTGCTAGCCTAAATCACTACGCTCTGTGGCTCACGAGTAAAAACAATGAGGTTCTCTACAATTCCCTTAATGTTGATCTTGTAGTAGGTAGGCAGGTACCTACCTAGTTGGTTTTAGCCTACTACCTACCGTTAGGTATTTCTGGTTTCTAGTGAATCAAATGTTTTCTTGAATAAAAAAATGTCCAGAACCCTGTCGTGTGTGGTTCCGACTCGCACTTGTCGGTTTTTTTGTCTTGTTTGTGATCAGCGTGCGTTGGTTCGTCGCAGCTGAAGTGACATAGCTTTTCCGTAAGCGCTTTCGTTTTACCAATTCCAATTTATTGATTCCCATTAGCCTATACGGGCAATTTTTCCTTTACCGCCAATTCTCGTTCCTGCCTTTTATATTGAAGCTCAGATAATTAATTTCTCGAGTTCAAAGAGCTAATTCATTACCGTTCGTGGACCGAATTGCTTGGGAACCTTTAATTATAAGTTTTGGTTCGTTGGCTATGTTTCAGAAGTTGTAAACTGACCCAACCAAATAGCTTCCGGCAGGCTACAGGTAGGTAAAGTTTAACCTGATGAAATTGCTATTTGCAATGAAATAAACACAACGTCTGTTCTATGTCTGAGAAATAGAACTTTAAAGAATTATATTTATCATACTCATAAGCAAGGAGAGTTTGCTCCCATGCGGCCTGTGCTTCTTACATCCATCGTTTCTGTTCTTATTTTCTTCGTCGTCGAACTTACGTGCTTTCGGACGAAGAACATCTAGCTAGGTACCTACTCAATCAGAGTTCGGCCATTAATCTGTCAAGCTTTACCAACTACACACTAGGTACTACGAGTAGTTATAAATCCTAAATAAGGTAAAAAAACTATTCCATAGAGACAGGAATACAGGATGGATTTCCCTTAAGAACCTCTAAAAGCTTTTTGCCATAAATTAGCGTTTACTCTGATCCGCAAACCGCGGGTCTAAGCCATAATGCTACTGGAGCTAAATTGAACTGGAGCTAGAAAAAAAAATACTTACCTTTTGTAAAGTTTCTAGTCATTTGCGTAGGCTTGTATAGTAGATAACTGTTATAGGTATGACCTGATTTATTATCCCTTCAGTTCAAGGAACCCTTTGGCGCGGCAACTTGTCCGCCTCGTGGTTTCGCTAAGCTACTGCCGCTGTCATGCTCGTACATAAACTTAGGCGCTGTTCCTACAGGCAGTCAATTCGACGCGGTAACTTATCGAGTTTATACCGTTCTGTAGGTACGCTGTGCGTCGAAGTGGACAAGTTTGGACCAAGAGACTGAAATGCTTTCATAATTTCGCAAATTATGAGGAAGTAAAACACAAGGTAAAGCAAAATACCTACCTACCTAGCTAATAGTAGAGACGCCTTGCTAGAGTGACTTTCAGTCATGGTAAATACCTAAGAAATAACTAGCACTACACTACAGCGACGCGCGCGATCAATTTGAACAGGACTATTTTTGGAACTATTCTAAAAGGTACGATGGGCTAGGTATAAAATGCTAATGGAGGTACCTACCTACTGCTGACAACGATCTCTGACTACCTCCTTAGTAATTTTCAAAAGGATTATGAACTGCCTACCTTCTTTTTTTTATAATTCCAATGACTTTGGACTATTTTGGCCATTGGTCATTGGACTTACCTACTATCATGTTAGAGTAGGTAGGTACAGATGCTTTCGAAATAGATATTGAAATCTTTAGAAACCGTCCGATAGATTTCAGGAGTAGGTAAAACCTGGATTAGCACTTCCTTCGGCTTGTTCCTGTGGAATCCCGGCGCGGGGGTGATTTATTCATGCTCTCCAACCGTAATAGTCGTCAGCTGGAGAGGGCATTATGGACCCTCGTTATAGCTCTTACATTGAATTAGTAACTGGACAGGACCCCGCAAGACTCTTATTTCACTGAATTATTACCCAGCACATCTAATGTAACCGAGGTACCTTAATTATTGTCCAGAGATTTGGTACATGACTAAAGAAAAAAAAAGATAAACACGAGCCACAAGCTCACTTGAAGTTATCTGAACGTAACGCGATAACCCACAAAAACTGAGTTTCGGCATGACCGAAGTTACGGCCGGTTTTTAGCCGAAACCGAAATCGAAACTTCGGTCGGACACTAATTAATATTAAAGGAATGCTTAAAAGGTGTTGGATTGTAACAGCTCATCACTAGGAATTTCTTTGGCATTGAACAAGGATGGGCCACTTTCCGCAGATTAATTTTCACAACTACACTCCACCCAGGCCCGCTTGACCGCATGATCTGATTAGTGAACGCTTCTAATCGGCTTAGGCACGTAGAGACAAAGGATATTGTTCAGTAAGAGGGTATTGAGCGATCCTTTTGGGAAATAATCAACAAAACGAAATGGGTGTTTAGTTAACAAATAGAGAAAAGCTAATAGGTAATATATGGGAGCTAACTTGTACCTTATGTTTGCGAACAATCTCTCATTTTAAGCGATCTTGAAATCTTTGTTATAATTTGTAATTGAATACTTGATCACTGGGCAGATAGTAAAATACTGAGCAGATAGTAAAATAAACAACATCAGCTTTCAAAAGTTTCTTTTCATTGAATTAGATAATAACTATTATTTTGTTTATTCGTTTAAGATTTTGCTTCAAATTATAGGCAATTTACGGTTTTTTGTTTTTATAAAACTTTAAATTATTTTGCAAAAACGTATCCTTGCTGTAGAGTTATTTGGCACAGCCTCCGCCGGAAGATAAAAAAAGTTGCCAAAGATGCATGTTTTTTAGGGATGAAGTGGCAAGCTTACCTCACGAAGGTAATATCAAACTCGTTTAAAAACTAAAGGTCTTCAACTTTAATAGCTGACTATGACTTATAAAGCGAAATTCAACTGACATTGCATTTTCAAGAGTTCTAACCACGCATCAATCTGCGCTGTGGCTTTGCCACTTGAGTCGACATAATGCCGCTTAGGTTCAGTTGCCGGCGTTCAATCGATTTCACACTACACCGGAACTAAGCAATGACTGTGATCAACTATTGAAACTGCATGTGGGGCGATAATGAACCTTAAGCCAAGCCCAGGGTGCAAGGTTCGATGAGTTAACCTGGGAACTGATTACAGGTGATTGGTACCTATATCGAGTAGGTATATCTTGGTAAGCCTAATTACTAAGAGATATCTTGGTAATTATCGTAAATAGTGATGCCAATTCGCAGTATACTTGGGTTTCAGAACGACCATAAGTTAGTAGCAATAATCTAGTAGGTATCTAGTAGTATTATATTATTATTGATCATAATTAAATTATTATTTAATTATATATGATCGAGTAAACTGTAAAAAATATTGCCGTATTGTTTTTGGACTTTAAATGTAACTAGGTAGTTACCTGATCTGAATAGATGTGAGTATTACTTACTTCTTTTTCATCACAACGAATTCTCGTCGCAAGTGAATTCAGGAGATTTTTGAGAGAAAACAAATCTTCCCGGCCCGCTTCAACATAAGAATCATAATAAATTACAATTGGGATCAACATAACCCAGGCCGAAATTTTGTCAATGCATTTTCACTGAAAACACGTTTCATATTTCACATCCGCCAAATAACTCTCGGCCTCCATTAGCTGAATGAGGTGGCCATTTATCAGAGAATTCCATAAAAGCCTTACGGGAGTTCATCGGGTTCCGTAGTAAAAGGCTGGTTATTAAATGGCTAGTGTATTCGTCCTCTGGGAGGGCGCAGTGAGCTAGCTGCATGCAGTTTGCTTTGAGCACTCCACCTTTGACTACCCCGTAACGCAAGAGTCTGGAATGTCAGAGCATTTTGACTTATATACTCTACATACTCGTAGAAGTGATGTCAAGTACCTAACTTCACAGATAGGTAAATATATAAAAGGAACCTTCATTAGGATTTTGACTGCTCAATACTCTGAGAGAATACCCTACCGCGTTTTTTTTTAACTACAGAAACTTTAGATAGGTACACACATCAAACTTCAAATCAAAAACTCCTTTTTTTGCGTCAGTATTAAAAATGGTAGGTACGTATCCATCCACTATCCACAATGATAACGTGGTATCCACGTAGCATCCACGTAGCAATCACGTAGCATTCACGTAGCACACGTAGCATATTACGTAGCACAACGTTTCATCATGGTAGAGTCGAGGGTTTTCGCGGTAATTGACGACCAAGTACCTACTGTATTAGTAGAGATAAGAGAAAACAGAGAGGACCAACTATCTGGCAAGATTTATCAGACTATCAAAAGGCTGTAAATTCAAGCTTTTACCTTTAACTTAATATTTTTGGTAAAATGTGTAGGCGGCTACGCGGCATTTTCTTGGTTGCGGTTAATCCCCTATTTAACACAGAAAATGAACTTGGCAGGCAATCCCTTGAGCGGTATTTACTAACGAGCTGACACGTCACATATTACCTATTGCTCGCATTACGTCGGTATGTTGTTTAATATTGTAGGTAGTATTGTACGTAGGTACTAAGTAGTTTCAGAAAATGCAAAAAAATCTTGTTAAAATCTTTGATTTGAATGATGATCGGCGTCACTCTTCAAGTTACCATATTACCTATCTAAATCAACGCATAAAGGTGCGTATAATATGTTCGAGCACTGTGATTGTTCAATTCATGAATTCATGAGCTGCAAAACTATCTCAGCTCCGCTCTAGAAAGTCTCAAGTCATAGATGCAAACTTGCATCGCTGCCTGAACTGAAACTTGCATAGATTTTTGATCCCGTTTCTTTTTTTTAAGTATAAGTACTTATGTTATACCTACCTATCGCTTATGGAATTTCGTCGAAAGTTTGGAGGCCCGCATGCCTGACAGTGCAATGCGGCAGTCTCGATTCTCTGGATCAATCAGATTCGCAGCGGGACAAGTATGTGAATTTGCATACTTAAGTCAGTAGGTAGGTACGTACCTAATAGACTACTTTATTTTTTAATGAAATTTTTTATGATTTACGACTATTTCATATAGGTACCCATGCATGACTATGTACTCGTACTTAAGTATAACATTGAGTTTATTTGCTGAATCCTTCAATATCAATTTAGGAACCAATAACCGAACTTTGTTTACCTATAGACGTGTTTACGAAAAATTGCCTGATATTCGAAATCCGCCATTATTGAAAAACATCTCACCGCAACTTTGAAGAGGGATGAAGTTTTTCAATTTCGCTTCTGCAAACATTCAGGTTCAGGATGAGGGGGTAACACCTTCCTCGATGGAAACTTTCTCGGATACAATCGGAACTCACAAAGTAAGTGCCTAGCCATATATACCTACATAATACTTTATTTATTATGTGGAAAGACACACACAAGCAAGCGTATGTAGATAACTAGGTACCGATAGGATATTCGAATAGGTATTTTCGTAGTTCAATCACACCGTGCTGTAGGCAAATTCAAACTATGGATCGAAAGTACTTAAATTACCTTCAAACCAGGCTAACTTATGTTTGCTGGTACTAAATAGAAATTGAAGTGAATACCTACCAGCAACACTGAATAGTTCTCTTTGTACCAACTCTAGGGACGTGGAACGTTTTTCGACTTTGTCTGCTTCATTTTCCGCTTCATAGTAATTTGCTCACTTTCTTCCTGAAACCGGGTATAATTCTCGTTTGCCGTTTAAATTTCCCTGGGCCTTTAAGACGTTTCATTTTGTAGTTTTGCCAATTGTAGTCACAGGTGAACATAACCAGATATACCTACCTACCAATTTTGTTGAGGTTGTCTACCACGCAACTCTGTATAGTTAATAAAATATATTTCTTATCTCAAACCATACTTTTTTTTTTTATTTACAAAAAATGAAAAGGTCTTTGTCGCTGAGCGACTATATCGCCCAATCTGTAACATCTTAGCTTAGTCTTCTTATTCTTCATGGTTTCATTTCACTTCTTGGTTTCTTCTTCTTCTTCTTTTTATTCCTTCTTCTTCTTTTCACTTTGACTTCACTTCAAATCTTTCTTCAAATATGTATTATGTCACGTCAATTGAAAAAACATGGCTTGTCCTTTCAAAACTCCAACGGAAATCTTTCGTCAAACGAGAAATCTTCTTGAATACTCCCCCATTCCATTTTTGCCAAATCTCCTGTTACGTATCCAAAGCTTCATGGATAAAATGTCACCGTTCATAATAAAATAGTAAAACACGAGAAAACTAAATAAAATAGCAGAGCCACTAACTAGCTCCTTCAAAAATGGCGAAAGAAGTCTTCCAAACCAAACTTATATTTTCAACTAGGTACCTACATTGGATTGTTAAAAATTTACTTCCAGCATTTCACTATCAAAGTCACTAGGTAGGAAAGTCTAGGGTTGTTGTAGTCTTGATAATTACGTAGATCTTTATTTTACTCAGAATAAACTACCGTCAATATTCAACGAATTCAACACTTTATAAGACACGTCTAAGCAAGAACAACATAAGCTGTAAGTTGAAGTAATCTGCATCTAAACTGCAAATCCCTTTGCAATCGCCTATATTGCTATACGAGACACGACTGAATACAAACTGTCTGGAGACACTCTAGCAAACAGTTTTCTTGCCAGACAGTGATTGTGCTGCGTTTCCGCGTTCGTGTAACGAGGAAACAGATTAATTAAATCCTAATCCACCAATAGGAGACCTGTACTAAGCGACCCCAGGAAAATATTTTGATGCTATACAAAAAAGATCTTTGATGTAGGTACTATCCTCGCGTACCACTACACCTTGCAAACGCATCTTAATTGATAACTACGACTTTACCAATGCCTGGGCCAATGCCAATGCCAGAGTTCATTTCAGAGACATTTCATTCAGTAAAATGCAGAGGAAATCATCCTGGAATAACAAAGTTTAACTTTTCTCTTTACTTTTAGGTACATACCTGAAAAGTTGATTAGTAGACGAGTTGACCCATTAATAGGTAATATTGAGATTCAAATCTTGACCAAAAATACCAAAAGATCAAAAGCTCTGATGCTTTTAAAGCTATTTGAGTTTTTATAAAGTAGGTAGGTACATAAAAGTTTGCGGACGGTAAAATATTTCACAATTTGTGTCGTATTAGATCGAAATCTAGTCATAAAAAGCTAAATATGTGAGTATTAAAATATGAATCATGTTAAAAACGTTGGTTTTAAAGCATTTTATTGCTCAATTTATGATAAGTTGAACAGGTATTGTATTGTTTTATTTTAATACCTTGCAAAAGCTATTTTGGTGTGTCGTAAAATGTTGGGATGAAACTCGCCACTTGGGCGGGCTGTTGTATTATTTTTATGGCAACCCTGGAAATTTCAATGTTGCCACATATAAATATTACGTAAGTGAAGATCGTTCACTTTTTCAAGTAACCCAGTTTCATGGACCTTAAGGTTTAAGTTTCTTATTTTATTAGGGTCCTTTTACGTAAGCGAAGAATGGAAATAATTTTGGTGGTTCCCTATGCTAAAGCGAAAATGTTTCCGGTCTTGATTTTATGATCAATCTCCTTACAGTCATAAAACTTTTCGTACAGTCCCCATCACTCTTTCACACATAAGTTTACGTTGAGAAATAAAATGTTCATATTAATTTTCCTAAGCGATAGAATAACTAACCTATGCTACGCTATGAATAAGTACTTTGGGCTATTAGGTATTTTAGTCGCTGTGTACCTACCCAATGTCTCTGCAGCAGAACGACAGATATGCAAAATCCTGGAAAAACTAAACTGTAAACCACATGACCTTCACAAGATTTCACATTTATTATTTACTAGCTACTGCTCGCGGCTTCACCCACGTGGTACCAACATTTTGAATAGCCTATATGCTATTCCAGGTCACTATCTACGCCTATTCCAAGTTTCATCTAAATCGATTCACTGGTTTAGGCGTGATTGTAACACAAACATCCAAATATCCACTAAACAAACTCACAAACTTTCAGCTTTATTATATTAGTGGGATATATAAGTGGGATTTTTTTACATAAGCTCTCTGTGGGTTGTCTATTAGTTCGCCATTTTGACAAAAACATTACCCATTTGAAGATGGTACCTACCTACTACTATAAAAAAGCTTAAACACAGTAGTGGTATAAAAATACCATTTAATACCTATCTTAAAATGTCATAATAATCTCTATCCATGCGACTGGTTTTGTTCCGTTGGTTGCAATGAGCACTCGGTCGCAGCGATTATGTTATACTTTTTTCTGCATATTTTTCTTCCTTTCATGCAGCAGAAAATGGCAGCTTAAATTGGACCATTTTCATTCATGAATTGGAACTTCTTAGTGATTTATAATAGCAGTCATTGCGCAGAACTTTCATAGAATTACTTACTTTTTTTAGGTAGGTACTTGACTTACAGTGCTTTAGGTAACAAACGCCACATGGAGACTTTTTGTTACCTAAGTAAGTATTTTTGTAACCTAAGTGATTATAAATATGTTTTTAGACCATCTAACACACTTCCTTATTACTTATCAATGTCTTTAATCCCGTCTTACCTATCCTCTACTCAACTTACATTCGTTGCCATCATCCTTTTAGCAAGTAGGTTGTATGAATCTCACCCAGCCTCGGCATTACATATCCAGATACCATTCAATGCTCCCTTTATCCACCTTGGAAATTTAGGCGTCTACGATAAAATAATTCGCTTCTCAACTTCTCTCTCACCTGACGCTTCTTTTAAATTTCACCTAAATATTCATTCACACATTTCCTTCGAATATTTCAGCTAAAGCTTTAGGTACTTAGAAAAAGGCTTTTAGCTAGAGATACCGATGTACATTCAGAACAGGCCCCATGAGTGTCGGTTGGTTCGTTCAGATTTATTTGCAATCAGTCGTTCGGTGCGTGAAATTGGCACAATACCAACAATACGTTGTTTAATCAACTCTAGCGAGAGCCTGAGTGATTGAACGTCCCGCCACGTAGGCACATGCATATGTAATAGACCCTTATTCACAGTATTAAGTTTACTACCCGCCTACATACTTAAGTTAGATGTTCTTAAGAGCATGTTGTTTCACAGAATGAACCTCGATTACCATCTGTTGGGTCTCTGTGTAAACTAGGGAACCTAGTTGAAAGTTTGTATTCAAAGTTTTCTTCGTTGTTTATATTGGATTCATTGGCTTTCTACCTAGGTATAGCTCATAATGGCTATTCGCTTCTCTTGTCACAAGGTATTTAGCAAACTCATGTTCATGTGACCCAAACTTGGACAATAACCTATTTCTCTTTATACACCACTTGATAAGTATCACTGGGCATTGGGCAAGTATCTGTCCAATTCACTAATTTTCGATATTTGTTGAACTAAGGTACCTATCTCTCACTATCGATTTAATTAGGAGAGATAGAGCGAGCTGTTTCCGGTATTGATTGTGTGGTTGTTAAATAGAAAAGTGGTAGCTGTCTGATAGATGTAAACCGTATTACCAAATCAATTGCATTCATAAAACCAAAGTAATAAGATAACACTAGTAGGTAGCGTAATTCATTTTTATAATTTTTACAAAGTTATCTAAATGATGCCGAGGGCATTGCCACCGACTAGAAAACACTTTTTAATCGGTATAAGCTGATTATTAGACTTGTTTAAAAGCGTGGGCAGTAGAAGTAGGCTTAAAGACACATACATACCTACCCATAGCCTGCAGTTATATAGGTTTTTTATAAAAGTAAAACAAGTAAAGATGCTCTTTTCTTTTTCTTTTGACCTGACTTCTGACCCAGAGCAACCAGAGTATCTAGGGAAGATGCTTGGAAATTAGAAATCAACGTTACCGTTCATATATATTTTGCAAATTTGACCTACCCTACAGCCTACCCCTATATTAAAATAGAGTAAAATTACATTTAAGTTTATGCAAAAATATCATTTTTACAACTACAATAAAACTTAAAATCGTCTACTCAAATGTCCCAGAACTGGCAGCTATTTGTATTCGTGTGTCGATTTGCAGTGGGACAATATTATCGGGATGGCATAAATGCATCAGACGTGTCCGACCTACATACGTAACAGTGTCCGTGAATGTATCGGTTCATGTCAGCTGCAAATTGAAATGCATCGGGGGAGTTTTCTACACTGATTTTCGGTTTGTTTTTTATTTGTGTCGTTATGATTTTTGTTATATCATTAGGGAACGATTTGTTTTCTCTTTAGTCTTAAAACCTAGAGAATATTGATTTTACTTAACCAAGTTTGTCTGGGACCTAGGTACTAGTAGAGTTTTCAGTTTTCAGAGCATAAAATAAAATTGAGTGTGTGATCAAAAAGTGTGCTAACCACATTTTTCCTAAGTATAATTACGAGTATGTGGTAGAAGTAAAGTAAGAGGAAAACCTCCAAGAACAAACAGTAGGTACAGGTGCTTACATATTTAGGGCTTTGTGCGTATGAAGGACACAATACTTATGGATGCCAGCACATCAACAGGCCGTGAGGGCCGGAAATGGGCCTGAAACAAGCGCCGGAGTCCCGGATATTCGTAATCAGGGCCTCCATCACATACGCAATTCCCGTTCAAATGGAAAATCAAAATCTCCAGCCTGTCAAACGAAAAGGAAATAGGAATATTTTTATTAGGATTATTCGAATATGGAATGTTTCTTTGTTTTTTCAAATGTTTGTAAAATCTACTGTAGGTACTGACACATAGCATTTTTTGTAGTTGCTCTAGAACAAAGATCTATCAAAACCAGAAACAGGCAACTTCTTTAGATTATGCCAACTACATAAACCACAGAGTACCTACTATTCTATAAACTGGGGGACATAAACCTTCTTCGCAAACCAAAGTTGTACCTAACATACCAGCCCCCTTAGCATGGCGATTGTCTACTGTCTAGGTACCGGAGAATAGATAAAAGTGACATTAATGACATTAGAGTGTAGATAAAAGTAACTTTTATCCACATTCTTCCAGTTTTATCCACACTCTAATGTCATTACTGTCATTTATATCTATTCTCCGGTACCTAGACAAACGCCATGCTAAGGGGGCAGGTTCTCAGATTAAAATATTATGAAAAGAAATGTGTTTAAGTAAATAATATTTTTTAAAAGCCACGAAAACATACGACATTAAAAAGTTGGTCTACCCATTCCAAAATTAAATTAATTTCAGTTTCTAATTAAGCTTAATAGGCTAGAATTTACGTGGGTGTTGACAAGGATCAGAATGAATTCAAATATTTTACGATAATGGCTTGCAGTCTCATCCAATTGGCAAAATTGGCGCCATGAAATGGTTTTTGGCGGGCACCAGTTTTTAGTGTTCTTCAGGACAAAGAACTAAATTAATCTTGTCAGCCAGTGCAATAAAACCTAATCAGCTTTATTTTGCACATAGGTTCTAATTTTTATCTGTATGATCTCTATTCGATATTTTGATTTTATAGATTCTTTTTATATTACGTAAGTAGGTTATTAATACCTTTTTTAAAATGTATCTTTTTAAATAAATAATTATATTTACTAAGGTACCTACCTACTTAAATTATTTATCCTAAAAATAAAATATTAGGTGCATACTTAATTATAACGCTCAAATCAACGGAACCACTTCATCCGTTTACCAATCGCACTTGCCATACAATAACATCCCGTTCAAAAAGTGAAAAAGCGAATTGATGTTCACAAAATTCGTCCGAAGTGGTTCACAAAAAACGTCAACGTGCAAACATTCGCTGGCCGAATGAATGACTACACACTTGACTACTTTTTGGCATCGCTATACTACGACACAATACAGGGATCTTTCATTTTAAACTACACAAACCGACAATGCCTCATTTTTGGGTTGTAAATAGAAGTTTGAGCGTATCAATTTAATTCCTAACACGATTTGAGTTTTCACTTCAAAATTATTCATTTATTGTTTTTTTTTTTGAAATGTTACATAATGATTTTCAAGGAGAACAGACGTTCTACCAATCGCAGCGCAGGTACATCACGAATGGACTAAGTTATACAAGAAGCAACAATCAATTGAAAGGATAGCCTTTATCAATTTTCTCAGGATTTTCATATCAAAACAAAAAAAAGCATTACATATATATTTTTTCATAATTCATAATTCATTTCCTGAATAAAGTTAGTTTAAAATGAAAGACCCTATATTAGTGGACCAAACGCTAACCTCAGTACCTTAGAAAGATCCGAGGAATCAGTTTTTTTAGTATAAAACACACGCTGTATCTAGTCGATAGTCGTAGACAGCTGAAACACCAATAAGTTGGCGTTTATTCTAGCATGTGGTTCCATCTTGTGGTAGTGTAGTCACGTACCTACACTGCCGTAACCGAAAAATGAGCCGAACTGTATTAATCCTTAGTATCTTTTTGAGCGCGAAACCTGTATGTTTCGGTGTTTTAAAAGGCACTATCTGTCGCGGGATCACGGCATGAGCGAACCCGTTCTGCATTGTATGAGTGCAACCCAAATAATTCACTAAGAAGAAATCTAAATTTTTGATTGGGTATATTTAATTGGCAGAATAAAAAAAAGACTATTTCAATTGAGAGGAATTCCGATGCATTTAAAATAATGTTTGAATGACAAAGAATTATATTTCCGATGAATACCTACCGTAGGCATATCTTTCAACTCCAAATATCAAACTGTACTTCGAACTCTGTAGAAGATAAAAATGAATGAATGAATGAACACCAATTAATAACTAAACACCACATAAATAAAAACGTTCAAAATTAGTACAACCTTATCGCTGAAAGCGATTTCTTCCAAGCAACCAAAGGATAGATTCTCCAAGGATAAACACCAGTTTATCCTTAGATAATCTATCCTGTTTATAATTTTTTGGCAAAAGATAAAAAAATATAAAAAGAAATTATATTTGTGTATTAATTTGTGCCAAATCTATATCTGTACATGAATAAAGAAATTTGACTTGAAATGCAGATTTCAATGGGGCCTGTCACTCTCACCTCCCCCTCAATACTATAAGTGGGCTTGTAGCGTATCTAATAACCGCTCTCTACCAAGCTTCAGTTTCGAGTCAATTTGTCATGAGTACAGGAAATGTCATCTTATTATCTGTGGCGAGATTGAGAGTGGCACTAGGCAAGCAGTGAAATGCTCTTTGTAAAACGAACATAGGTACCTACTGGAGGGAAATTTTCGCCAGAAAAATGGAAGGGAAGGTTATCTGTGATATTAATAAGCACATTAGTATTGAATAGTATTCTTATTGTATGACGACCTCTGTGGCGCAGTGGGCGAAGGTCCGCCTGCGACGCAGAAGGTTGCGGGTTCGATCCCCGCCGCGGGACAAATGTTTGTATGATACAGATATTTGTCTCGGGTCTGGGTGTTTCTATGTATAATATGTATGTATTTACAAACAAAAAGTATATAAGTAGTATATCAGTTATCTGGTTCCCATAGTACAAGCTTTGCTTAGTTTGGGGCTAGATGATGCTGTGTGAAAATGTCCAGCATTTATTTATTATTTATTATTATTTATTATTGTTACATATCGTAGAAGCTGTGTAGTGTTGAGGAAAAACCTCGCCCGAAACCCGTGGCTTAGGTACTCAGCTGAGCTTACAAAGAAGCTTGGTTTCATATACAATGTCCACTTTTTTTAATACACCGCCTTGACAAGTTGCATGCCCATCGTCGATTAATGGATTACTGGAGTTCGCTGCACCACTACTAAAACGAAGAATTCAGCTGAACTTATGACAAAACTATTGCAATTTATGTTCACACGTAAAAGTTAGCGTTGCTCATATAAGACTTTTAGTGGTGGCGTGGACTCTAACGTTTCCTTGCGATACGATTCCTTCACCGGTTTCAGTATGTTTACTTTTATTTTATAAATACTATGTACCTATTGTTATGTAGTTTATTGTATATATTATATTTAGCCTATATCAGCTTCATTTCTTTTTATTATACACCTGACCAATCCTTCTTTCACCGAGTTCCTCTCCATCCAAAGGTTGCCGGGAAGAGATCGCTTATTAGCAATAATGCCGCCCATTGTACATTGTCATTATTTGTTTTATTTAATTATTTAGTTTCATAGTTTAAGGTGTACAATAAAGAATTCTCATTCATTCATTCAGTTCGTTCGTGCAAAAATGAATTTATTGATTCAGGGATTTGAACAGACAGATCGCCATTCACGCCACCATCCACTTGGCAAAAACAAGTAAAAATAGGCATTAATGTTTGATATTATAAAAACGGTACTTTCCTACCTAATTTAGTTATTCATGACTGCAATACCCGTTACCACCCACGGTTTTACACCTTACTTTACGAAGCTGCAAAAGGAAGAGAAAATTATTTGTAGGTGTTGAGAAGCTCTGTAACTTTGAATGTTTGTATCGACTTTCGTTGCTGACTGTACCTTATTTTGTCGATTGATCGTTTATTAACGAAAATATAAGTAATTTCGTTGTTTATTGATAGATTAGAAAGAATTCAAAATTACCTACCTACTTTTTTAGATTAAAATCTTAAAAATTGTAAATCACTTATTGAAAAGAATATTTTAAGCTATTGTAAACGGCCGGCGTGTTTCTTAATGGATTCATTAGAGATCTAAATAGCTAATAACAATAATTGATTCCAATCTGTTTGGCCAGTTATCCACCTAAACTCTCCAAGCATTTTAACAAATAACCTGTTGAGAAATATGAATGAATGAATGAATGAATGAATGGATAAACGAATTTATTTTTATATGCATTGTTTGAATTCGATTTGTTCCAGAATTTCATAATAGTGAGTTGGTACAAAAATTGCAGCAATTGCAACTTTATAAGACTTAGGTAGGTACCTAAGCATTGTTACTTTGAATTCATAAGTATTTATTAGGTCTAGGTTTTCGTAGTAGTTTGTAGGAAGACCTAAGTTTGAAGGCTTAAGCCTTCATTTCAGGAAATCACTTTGCTTTATTCAGAGTGCTAAGGTATTTTCAAATTCAGGCGAGGTAGAAACTAGCTAAGTTCGTGAATTCATGCATTTCATCACTCTGTTAATTCTGGGCCTTATTGATGGAAATTAAAGGTCAGCTTACACCGAGATGCGATGTTAGAGAAGCGATGCTATGTGCGCCCTATTCATGTTTACACTAGCTGTGCATCGCGGTGTTACCCGCGGTTCCTCGGTATACGGTTTACGTCACCGCACAATTCCTGCATTTTCTCGCGGGTCAGCATTTTACGTTGCAACGTGGATTACGTGTCCAAACAGGACAGTTGCTTTCATTAACTAAACGTCGCAGCGTACAAACGCGATCGCAACTCCAAATAAACAGTGAAATTTAACTTTTGTTTCACTCAACAAACTCTATAAGATTGTAGGCCTCAAACCCTACACTCGGGAAATGTTCACTTTTTCGGGATAAAATTCAGCCTATGTTCATAGGGAATAATGTAGGATTGTAATGGTGAAAGATTTTTTCAAATCGGTCCAGTAGTTTCGGAGCCTATTCAATACAAACAAACAAACAAATCTTTTCTCTTTATAATATTAGTGTAGATTAGTGTAGACATATTAAAAAAAGTACACTAAATTTTTTGTAACCTACTTAGGTATAGTATGGCATTGTACCTATAAAGGATCAGCATAGTTGAGTTTTTTCTTCTTTTTCAACCGACTTCAAAAAAGGAGGAGGTTCTCAATTCGTCTGTATTTTTTTTTTTTTTTTTTTTTTTTTTTTATCTTGTTAGGCGATTGTTCCGCCATTTGTTGACCGATTTGCAAAATTCTTTTCATGTTTGAAAGGGTATACTCCAGAGGTGGTCCCATATAATTTTTATTCCTGAGGGATTGATAGTTTCCCCGTAAAACTCTAAACACCTTCCCTCCTAGCCATGTCACAAATAGAAATTGAATCGACAGCTTGACGCCCTGAGTCACACCGCGTTTCGAGTCAAACATTGAAGTCGGTTTTCTTTTTAGTATAAAAACGTAATTATTATTTACATGAACAAAATAGAAACATGGCGGCTTGTCATTTCAAAACTACAACGGAAATCTTTCGTCAAATGAGAAATCTTCTTGAATACTCCCCCATTCCATTTGCCAAAACTCCTGTTACGTATCCAAGGCTTCATTAGGAAAATGCCACCGAAATTACATAATAAAACGTAGTATTACACGAGAAAACTAAATAAAATAGCAGAGCTCCTTTAAAAATGGCGAAAGAAGTCTCATAGTTGAGTTCCTTAAGATGGCTCAACTGATTCTAGTGATTTGTGTAATTACTTATTTATATTCATTAGATTTGTTTCTGTATGTAAAATAAGGCTTGTGGGAAATGGGCCAAGACAGAGATAATTGGAAGGATATGGGGGAGACCTTTGCCCAGCAGTGGGATAATGTAGGTTAAAAAAAAAAGTAAAATAAAACGATTTACTGGTTGAAAAATCTCGTCGCATCTCGTCCAGTGTGCCCTTACCGTAAAGTCAAACGCCTTCGACTAAACAGATTACCGTCGGGGTTAATCACTACTAAAGCTTTAATTAATTAAATTTTACACCTCAGCTAAGCTATTTATTAATCTTAATTTGTTGATGTTGAGCAACACTCACCGCTTTCATGACTACCCACAGGTTCAAGAAACAATACTAGGAGTACCTAAGGTATTCGAATAACGGATAACGGGCTAGTTACGGGAACAGCGAAAAAGTTCTGCGTAGTTTGTGCGAATCATCTCCAGGCTCTGGTTAAGTAAACTTTACAATGCAATTTGACTGCATGTGGGAGATGACCTTACTAAGAACATTTTGAACCATTGGGAACCCATCAGAGCGTGGGTTCCGTTTCAAGCTAATGAAACAATGGACTCATCCTGGATGATCGGATCTTTGTGTGGGTGCGTGGCGTTTGCTGATGAAATTGCATGCGAGCATTCGAAATTGGAACGCAAGATTTATAAATACACAGTTTTAATTTGGATTTGAAAAATAGTTGCTAGGTTGCGACTGTAGAGGTTTGTATGTCTCAAGACGATACCATAAAGGCCTCGTTAATCCATTTTTTTACTCAGCTGATACGATTCCGTCAACCTGCTTATCGATCATAAAAAACAAAACCAACAAACAGGATCACTGCATCCCCAACCCCGAAGAACGTTCTCTCAGATCCATAAAGTTTCATATCCCTTGAAGATGTCCAAGGGAGTAGTCAAAGTTACGTCCAAAAACATATTTGTTAGGTGCATACGTAACAGCTTGCAAGCCCATCTCCATCAAGCTATGTATGAAAGTTTGTAATGCTCTTGTTATCGAGACCGCAGCTTTATCCCATGGGTGTATCAGCAGATAGGAAGTAACCTCTAGCCTCCCACTCGGAGTGAATGCGCGTGTTTATCTCTATGTGTAATTACGATTCCATTAATAAAACGTTTTATGGCACGTTACTGGACTTATTAGTACATTGCATTGCGTGTCATATGTCCATTGTACACATAAACATAGATTTTGTCATAGTGTCTCACTGTCAATAATTTTATTTGGGCTTTTAAGTTTTGACTAGTTTTTATTGCCCAAAATCGCGCTAAGTAATGGCGTTGGCTTTAGACGCAGTAGGTAAGTCCCAATACTGCCTTATCTACAGTTGTCACATGGCAAATACTTACTTAAAAAAGTAAGTTGTACCTTTTACCTACTCCTAGTTCAAAACATAGGTACCTAAATAAAGTACAAAGTAGGTACTGCCGTACTGCATAAACTGCCACCCTTTACAAATTGCTTGGTTTTTAGAACCTGTGTAACATCGCTCGTTCTTACCTAATTTTATCACCTTAAGCTTGTTGTGGCTTGAATCCGCAAGGTACACAAGCAGTAGAGTTTACGAAGCGTTTTCTTCACGGGCTGTAAACATCGCTCTATAGTCTGTTTCCGTAATAATGCGCAGGATGTATAGAGAATGGAGCTTGTGCCAGAATTAGCACGGTATTAAAAAAAAACAAAAGTAGATTCTGGAATTAAACGATGAAGTATTCAAATAAAGAACTAATGACGCGATGTGGGTTATGAAATTCCAGAATCTTGTGGCAGACACCATTATTAAAAAAAATAATGTTTAATCTCCTCACTAATTTAATAAATAGGTTCTAACGAAAACATTTCGCATACCTTGAAGAATGACCTGCTGAAATCTTAGTTTTCTTTGAAAAAAGGTCAAAACCTTATCTATCAAAACCTTTGTTCCTTTATAGGTACTGAAGTGCAATCCCATTACAAGTCTTACAAAGAGCTGGGCAAGCCAGCGCTCACAAAGAACTAAAAATACTTACTTACAGAGCTAAAATAATACAGAGACCACCAAGGCGCTATATCTCTTAGAATGCAAAATAGTGTTGATAGCTTCTGAGCTCATAAACTTACTACTTTTACATTTTCTTGATTATTTAATTGCGTTATTATTGGCTCTTTACATAGCTAAAATATTAAAAAAATTGCAGCACTCCGGGAGTGCTAAAAGAATTGAAAACTTGAACGAGTTTTCGGTAATGGTTCTAAAATAAAAAAAAAAGTGCAAAAAGTTACTTTCCCACTGGGATTCAAACTCGGGGCAGTCTCACCTGAGGCGGTCACTCTCACAAATAGACTAATGTGAAGATAAAATATGTGACGAAATTAAGGTACAGTACGCACAACCTATCTTTGTCTGTCTGAAGTTAGGTGAACTAAACGATTGCGTAATTTTGCGCGAGTAGGCGAGATAGCACGATGCAACAAACTGAGCGAGATAGTTATAATAGTTAATACAACGCTGTTTTCGTCTTTTAGGCGTCATCAAAAATGGGTTCTGCGCAGCTACTTCAGATAGTTAATGATTGATGTGCGTACTGTACGTCTGTACGTATTAGTAAGAGAATGGTGTCGTAACACGGAAACAGTCACGTGACTGAGTTTGATATTTTTCTCCCAACTGAAAAATGCTTAACGCAGCTAAAGAAGTTTTCACTTCAATAAAACTGTCTAGTAAGATGTGGTGGTTTGACATTTGTGATGTATTTCCTCGGATAGAAGTTTTTCAATTGAAAATTCAAGCCAAGGGAATGACGGGTGAGGCCAGTCAAAAATATTTTTTGAGTCGCGAGTCGCATATATGTACGTCGTGTATATGAGCGAATTTTCGTCCAATAGAAACAAAATTTTACGCGACTCACTGCTTGTAAAACTTCGCTTTTTCGGCCTTACCCTTGGTAAAATTATTAATACGCAAGAAAACTAAAGCGATTACGTGGGCGACCCACATCTTCGGATAAGGTTATGAATCGCTCGTGTGACCAGCAGTAAAAGGACCGCAATAAACGGCGGTAACCCGAACCGGGCCCGCATTCCCGGCTCGTGTGACGTCATGCGGGATACAACTGGGACACAAATACGGGACCTTATTATCAATGCATCTAAGAGTATTTCACTTAGGTAATGCACATTGCATACTCTTCTCAGACTTGACATCTGTAAGAAAAAAAAAGGAAGTATCTACTTCCTTTATGTGTTACAATATCAATGTAAGTAGACGCCAATGTTTCTGTTCATCCAAAATCTTTATCGAGGTATGAGAGTCTCAATAAATACCTAAATACAGTTTGCCCAATGGATCTAGGCATTCGCGAAGTTAACCGTTTGTCTGCGCAGTGAACGCTTTTTCATACAAAATTGTGTTCTGCACAGACAAACGTCTAACTTCACGAATGCCTAGATCCGTTGGAAGAACTGTAGGTAGGTAAGTATAGTAAATTATGCTCAAATAAATCAACGTGTATGGCGGTTACTGTAACAGTTGGAGGAGGTATACATTCAAACAAAGAACTTTCAACGAATGGCTCTACATTTATGACCCCCGCAGGCTTTATAGCATCGGGGAGGTCGTCTATGGACTATAAGTCAGTATGTGTTCAAAATATCTACCTCTTCATTTGCGGGCAAAACATAGATAAACGATCCTACTTTTACCTTTTTTTTCTTTTTCGATTATGCTGGTATACAAGCGTGGTTTACTTTATTATGTGCTATATAGTGTCAAGTAAACTTTTAACTAAATTATTTATTTAAAATTTTTGTTTAAAATTAATCTCTTAACAAGTGTAAACCACCCATAAAATTTACTATAAAATCAATAAATAGCAACTGATTATTACGATCTATAAATTCCACGATCTACGATCCTGAGATAGCTCAACTGATCCAGGTATAGATTCTCACTGCTAGCGCTTTACTATGTATGATATAATAAGCACAACGGATCTTTAGCTCTCTGAAGTTAGGTGCAATAGACGGTTGGTAGAGTAAGGCGGCCCCTAGACCTACAATAACTTTGTACAATACATTTTATTGTCCAATAAGATTGAAAGGCGCTTTGAATCCAACGATCAATTCTATTGTACAATAATACAAATTGCAGAATTGCTCAATGATTTCCATTTTCAAATTTTTCGACCAGAATTTGACATTGACAGAATGCTACCGGAACTTGTTGTTCGATTGATTGAAATTATTGCTCAATACTGACCCTACACGACGCAATAAAAAAATAATGGTGCAATAAAAATTAAGCTCGCGCAAACTTTTATTAAATCATTGCACAATCTTCAATATTAAACCTAAACGGTCAATTATATTGCGCAATTCTGTAAATTACGCAATATAATTGATCATCTAGCCCCGCCTAAGTGAGATAGCACGATTTTAGACGTCATCAAAAATGGTTTCTGCGCAGCTACTTCAGAGAGCTAAAGAACGACTGTGCGTATTGTAATGCGAGTGGAGTGAGCATTATAGTGTTAAACATTTTTTTAAATAATACTTAATGTTGATGTAGCATGATAAAGCTAATTCTTTGCTGAATTTTGAATGGGTCGCCAAAAAGAATAGGCTCTTGTTGTCTCATTATCTCACAGGTTTTGGTATCGATTTGCATAATTTAATTTAATTATGTTGCTTTGTTGATAGGCTAGAGCAAAACGAAAAGGAATAAAAACACAAAGATCGGTTGTGCGTACGTGTACCTTTACCTAGAAATAATTCAACAAATAAGCACAATCAATGACATAAACCAAAAAATGAATTTGTCTCTACCAAAGATGAAATAAGAAGAATTAATAATCTAGGTTCTTCCCACAGAACTATATCTGTTCTTCCCTACTACGAAAGCTGAAAACGCGCACGCATTGCACAGTAGGTACATATTAGCCCTCTTACGCACTAGCGGTTGAACCGCGGGAGACGGCTAGCCGCGTGGCAGGCCGCTTTTCTAGTTATAATAAAATAAGCAACCGCTTGGGATTGTACGCACTTAAACGCCACAATATTGTACTAAAATGTAAGCCGCGCGGTTAGCCGCCCCGCGGTTCAACCGCTAGTGCGTAAGGGGGCTTAGGTATATTTAACTTTTGATCATTCCTCTGACTATCTTCTAGACATCTGTAAAAATAAAAGAAAGGATGTTTTCCATGTGGAGTGGTGATCTTGGCGTTCGTTAAAGGTAAATAAGAATGTTGAATGGCATTTGTCGCTATAGAATATTTTTATTGCTATCGCCTTAGATACGATCTACGCTACCTGCGTCGTTAAATTCATTACATGGACTAGGAAGGTAGCTCATATTCATAAATAATATCAAGAAATACCTGAGGATATTGCTGTCTCGAGATAAAATCTTCTATTTTATTTATCTGTTTATTTACCTATCAAACGCTTAGGTGGCCAGTGGAACCTGAACTTTATAAGCTTGGAAAAAGTTGTGGTGGTAGGTCTTTTTAAGCTGGTGGATTAAGGTAATATGATGGTTCTTACGATTTGCGGATATTAGCGTATAATTGTTTGCGGTGTTTTGATTCTAGTTCCCACTTCTTGGTTTAGTTTTTGGCTTCGAACTGGTTGGAATATAATTAATTAATTATCGCTTAAGCCTAGTTTTCAAATACCTAAGATTGAAATCAGCGCAGGTCCCCTAAAACATGGATTTTCCCAGCAACCTCAAAATTAATGACCCTGCAGAATTCAATTATGTTATTGGGACGATAAATTATAATCGAAGCAAACATAACGCACTTAATATTCATAGAATTTTCAAAAAATGTCCAGCAATTAATGCGTTTGAAGGTATCGAAAGCGACTGGCACGAGCGAGTTAATTTATGATCTTCTCAGATATATCACAAAATGAGTTACAGCCAAATTACGAAGCTTCTGACTGAATATTTTTATACAATAACGTAATTTGTGAAAGTTATTATGCTAATTTATGGACGTTTTTATCATGACCGGCCGCGGCGCTTCGACGACACGTTTTGCGTTCAAAAGTTGAATAAGAATTGTTCAGATATATTGACCCACCCATAAGGTCACCGTTAGACCAAGTTTTATATGTTAATCAGATGTCATAAGAAATTGTAATAAAATACAATAATTTAGATACGCTTTTCGGATAACAATAGTTGTAGAGTTTAGAATAAAATTAACTTTGTATTTTTTTTTAAATACAAATACCTACCTATAAAAAGTAGTATTTGCATTTCAATGCTATTCATAGAGACCCTATTATATCAGCCATAGTCAAGAACGGTTTCGCTTATTATTTTTATTGCTATGAGCTATAATTTTAATAATCATTCCGTTGCAGCACCGAATGATGTTTGATGGCACAAACAAACGGCGGCCGATGCCCATCCAGTGGGTGAAAATGACCTTTGCATGATGATGATGATAGGATCAACTTACTTATCATACCAGTATGATCATCATCATCTTCATACTCTGCTCCTATCTCAAAGTATGTGTGTTTCTTTGTGTATGTGTAATTCGTGGTATGTTTAAATAAAAATAAATAACTCTAACTATAACACTAACCTTCTTCAAAAAGCCTTTAAACTCTCGTAGATCCTAAGTACCTAATTGTTTTTTGCACTTGCTATTCTGTCGTGTCATTGAGTGTTTTAGCAAGTTTTCGATTCGAGACGGTTCTCGCAATTTAACACGTTTTTGTAAAGTTCATCGACAGTCTGACTCACTCAAATCGATTATTCAATTTGACTCACTAATTTCTTGATTGAGCCAATCCTTGAAAACGATTAAAGTTTTCCTTGAATTTATTGAATTATTCAACTAAATTGCAACGTTTGGTATCCAATAAACATTATTATGTAAAACCTTTGTCCTCTCAAATTAGCTATACATTCTGTTCTATATAACAATCATTAAAATCACCTCAAACATTTTTTCAGATTCATATGCCATATTTTTTGTTTATCTTGAGTTTATTCAATAGTTTTCGGTTTAGGGTTTAATTCCCTAAAATAATTCACGTAGGAACGCGTGGATGATTTTCAAGACGAACAGTCAGATGGACAACGAATTAGTGTTGCCAAGGCCTTATTTTGTTCTTTTGAAGCACGCGAACCCGAGAAACACTATAAGTGAGCCGTAAGCCAGAAAACTCCAGATACACTACAGTGAAAGGTTATGCAATTATCGAAAAAATATTAAAGTTTGTATGGAAGCTTCGAAAGTGTGGAAGGCTTTACATTACATAAAGTCACCTTCAATGTCTAGAGGGTCTATGCCCTGCAGCAAGATCACAGTCACGTGCGCCTGCATCTGGCATTCGATCACTGACCCGTCTCCGCATTGCATCGCCATAGAATACCATCAGATACCATCTTGACATTTCAATTCCATTGATGACACATCAGCAGGCCAGTTTATAAAGATTCGAATTTATGTGAATTAGATATATAATTCTTTATTGCATGCCACACGTTAAAGACATACCAGAAAAAAAAATACACTTAACTTATAGGTAGACAACAAAAAGAAAGCCTAAAAAAAAAGAATTAGAAAAAAAAATAGAAAGAAAAATAATTAAAAAAAAAAATAGCCATGTTAGTGACCGGTATAGATTGATGTTGGAGCTAGATCGATTTATGAATCCTGTCGTCCGCTAACTGTCCTGCTTGGCTCCACACCTTGGTTCCGATGCATTGATTCGATGAAATTCTTCTAGTAGTGACATTTGTATAATAGAAAAACGCTGATAAAAAACAAATGGCTAAGCATAAATTGTGCGAAGCCTCAAAAAATAGCGATGGAAGAAGCCTAGAACAGAATAAAAATATAATGTTGTTTGAGAACGAGGCTTATTTCAAGCAGTTAATATAACCACGAGATTCCGCAACCGTTCTCCGATGACCGATTCGTCGCTGGACTAACTTTTAGTTCAGCGTAGTCACCGCTAAGCTGCCTGCACCGCCACTAAACACTTAGCTGCGTAATTGTTTTCACAGCTGCTAATGGGGGTTCATCCGAGCGAATACGATCTTAATGAGAGCAATAAGTATCGTCTTACACTTTCTTCCTCATTCCTAAAGTAGCATTTACACGGAAGCATTTCAATCAATACGGTTTTGTATCGCACTGCAATTTTTTACGCGTAAACGCTCATCCGGATGCTAAAAGTCATAGTATGTTAGCTTAGTGCGACTCTCGCTCGGACGCTAAAGCCTAGTATTTTAGTGGAGTAGCGAGTAATTTGGTACCTAAACGTGTCTGAACACCAAACTAATTTAGTCGAGTAGGCTAATAAGTAATTTTATACTACTAAACTACTCGCTAAAATACTAGCAAAACGTGTCAAAAATTGCATCGTGTAAATGCTCCTTTATTACTTGATACTCGAGCGATAATGTAAACTAGCTTGCTCCAATTTTACCCTGTAATATACCTATTCTGTCCATGTGGATAAAAATATGTTCTAGTCATATCGTGAAAAGATTTTCAAAGAGATTCACTAAAGGCTGTCCATTGAAAATCTTTCAGTGTCAGTCACTGTCTTCGTGTTTGAAAGTACCAGTGACGAATAAGTTGAAAAGTCCTAGGTCGTAGCATGTCATGAGGAAGGAAGTTACTCAGAAGTTTGACGTCTGCACCTATCTTGATGTGTTTGTTTGTGGAATCTTTGGTCCTAAATGGATTAGCCGAATATTTTTTATTTGTAAGTTTTCAAAAAAAGTTGCAGCTTATATACGTTGCTTAATGTAATTAATACGAACATGAATCTTCAGCCAGCAATTCTGGTGTTCACCTTGAGACTGGTTAACGAATCGGTAAATCCAAAGCTTAATCTAAATACTTATTCACTGACTTGACTTTCAAGCTTCAATTAATCAAAAGTAATTTTATACGGGATGTAAAGATAATCGAGATTTATTTAGCTATAAAAATCTAAAATAACAGTTTCATAGCTAGCCAAAGAATTAATATACTTTTGGCCTATCGTGTTACAGAAATGGCGCCGTCTAGGCCATTTCGAAAGGTTGAAAACATTACAATTCGATTAGGCTATTGTTGGCTGTCTAGGAAATATATTATGTTAATTGTGTGCATAGTCGTTGCTAAATATTTTTTTAAGATTTTTCAAAAGTCAAGTCAAGTCCGTTATGTGGAGACGGCGCCGAATTTAATTATATTTTCGAACGACCGCAAAACAAGTTCTACAATCACATTTCGAAAAGAAAACCATTAGTTACTTGACCTAAGAACTAAGAAGATAATATTATTTTATTGTGTATCGAGATTGGCCCGAACTTGAATTAACGTCAACTTAGGTATAATATGTTAATTATTCAATTTAATATTTTAGGTTTATTGTAAAATGAAAGTCTATAAGGTAGACAATATTCAGACCCATCATGGCTCATGCATGAGTTATTCGCCAGTGGTGACAGCTTTATCCTATAATTAATGTTTTATTCATGCCACATCCATCCAAACACATAAATAACATCCATCTAAATATTTTGATGTCTTTATCAAATTTTCAACGTTGTTGATGACATAATCACGTGGCACTGAAGGTATTTGGGGTAGCCAGACATGGCCCCCGCAGACATCTTCAAATAATCTTGAGTGACTTGTCTGATTTTTTTTATTTTTGACATAAGCCTATTAGAACTTTGGTAGAATAACTACTGATGTAAACTATGTAAAGTAGATACATATACTTTTGTTATTGTTTAACAATGACCCGCTTCTCCAAAATAACATTACGTAATATTCGACACACAAATCGTAGTAACACGATCCACGACGTAGGCGTTTCATGCAATATCGTCCAACGGGAACCAATAGAAAACCTGTACAATTATTGGTTATAGGCCATCACGAGTCTCATTAGACTAACAAAGGCATTAATCAGTTTAGAGATTAGTTTAAAACAAATTGAAGTGCTGATGCCGTGGGCGGTCCAAGAGACATGTTTACGAGTCAAAAGTTCACTAAACGACTCGTGTATACTTTAAGCTTTTAAATGTGAGGCTCTCTGTATGTTTAGCGGACTAACTGCCACGGATGCAGTAGTCAACGTTTCCCTATTGTATTTTTACTCGCATGTGTTTTTGTTCCAAATAAAAAAATATATATTAAAAAATTTGATGCCGCTGACAGGGTCTGTTCACGAGTGAGTGAGATAGAAGGAGAGAGGATACAATTTTTCGGTTATATAAAAACACAAAACATAGTTACAAATGATGCATCATCCTCTCAATCTGGTATGGATATGTATCAATATGGTATCACTTCTAGGTACTATTTCCTTCTAATTTTCTTTTTAATTCGCTTTTTCTGCCCTTCGTAGTTGCATAAAGAAGTCATGCATGTCATTAAAATACCGAGCGGACGTAGAGTCCGCTTTAGTAAGCTCGATGTGCATACCCCCCGAAGAGCAGCGTGTCAATTAACACCGTTGCTCTCAAAATTTATCATCTCGTCTGCCCACGAGGCACGTGTCGTTAGGCCACGGGCCCTTAGCACCAGTTACTGAGCCAGAGTTCGAGGTAAATATCGCTACTACGAGTATATTTACGATCATCTCTGTAGCGGGCTAGCGTAGAGTAAAATTGAAGGTATCCTATATGGTCGTATATGGAGCACCTACAAAACCGAAGTAGGTATTAACTGTCTTTTTGTGCATGTTCGGAGTTCTAGGACAACAATAAATTGACCGGTTATCGAAAGTAACTATTAATATTGAAACTAGTGCTAACATCCTAGTATAGATTAGATTTTAATTATTTATCTGTCGTATTTGGATCGTCTCGTTACGGCTGAGGTGTGAAACGTCAGATCGAGTTACAAAGTTGATATCAGAGAAATCAATCGGTAGCTAGCAGTAGCGGTTTTATTACGCTGAGCCTTATGGCTTTACGGCCAAAGGTAGCTTAGTTGTGGATTTTATTTGTCCCATTAAAATCGACCTACCCGTAATCGTGGTTTCACCTAGTTTTATGGGATTTCAAACAGAAACGACTTTCTAGTAAAAATTATTGTGGTATCGTCACATACGATTTTTGAGTTTAGAATGCATGTTATAACTTTATTTTCAACCGACTTCAAAAAAAGGAGGAGGTTATATGTTCAGCTGTATGTATGTTTTTTTTTGTGTTTAACTTTTGTCTGTTTTTCTTTGCGTTTGTGCACGCCCATCCCGGAAATGGCTTATCCAATTTGGCTGCGGTTTTCACTGTAACTCTTTTATTCCTAAGAATAGATACTTTCTCCTAAAACTTGAAAAACGTCATCCTTCCAAGAAACACGTTTGTGATATTTTACGTACCTAGTTCAACATTGAAGTCGGATTTCATTTTAGTCTTTAAAACGTAAATTAATATAAGGTTCGCAGCAAACGTGCCCAGCGCAGGCGTATTAATGTTCCATTTCTTTCCTCGCTGCACGTGACTGCGCTTTATTATCTCTAAAAATGATCTTTAGATATAAAAACCGTTTTCTTTCTTATCACAAATTGTGCCGAAACCAGCACGGCGCCCCCTAAAGTTCACATAAAATTTAATAGCAATATTAAACTTGATCACAATTTAATAATCGACTCGTGACAGTAAAAAACCAATCTAAAACGGTTAATCGTATAAACAATACCATTATTGTTTTATGTCTTCTAATTAAATACCGATAAAAAAATATTCGGAGCTTGCCGCATTTTTGAACACCCATCGACCGGTGTGGGTGTACACTGAATGCACTTACTCATTATAAATAATGGGCAGATAATCTACGCAAGACAATAGTTTGCTACATCTGTGGGTGGTAATATAACCATTTTAAAAAGAACTATGGTCTCCTCAATATTTTCTCTTTTCCCTACAATTTTAACTATCCGTGAAGGTCAAAGAAAAGTGGTGGTGGAACGGGCTCGTGGGTGCTCGTCAAGAAACTTAGGTGAAATGATGATCAGTAAAAAAAAAGCTTCAAGTATTATGATGTAAAAGAGTTTATAAGTAATGCTTTCTCTCGATAAGATCTTGACGTACTCGCGCGGGTTATTTGTTTATGACTGAAGTTTATCTTCATATATAGTCAATTGACGTCATAAACCTGTCGTTTATTTTATTACGTAAGTAGATAGATGTTATTAATTATTTTTGTCTGTACTTTGGGTGAGAAAATAATTTGTTAAAACTGTCCCCTGTCGCTAGCAAAGCGCATTTCAGTGCCCACATTGAACTTTTTCAATCATTACAAGTTCTACTTATTCTATAAAAATGAGGCTCGTCGAAGTATATATTTTATTTAGGTAAGTTCTAATAGAGGTTTTCATTTTAGTTAATTTTCATTAAGACCATTGTAACAACATGAAACTAATTTGAATTGAAAAAAAATGTCATTCCACAATCTTTGACCATATCTTTATCATTTTCGGACTGGGAACATCCCGCCTACACCAGCGCTGGGATGAGAGTGGCATACATCAATACCCTCGAATGAAACGTGGGCGTCTATACAAATTCACAATAAATAATGTGTTGCCATTTGAATATGAGAGCTTTGAACTTTTATTGTATATCTTTTGAAATCCATATCATAAGTTTTTAAATGCGTAGAGGAATACAACATAAGTTTTAAGCTTGTGAGATTTTAAATTTTTAAATTTCCGTAGACAGAGACCACGGTTTTCCACTTTCATACATATATTTTTTACTAGTCTTTTCTCCCCGTAGGTAGGTACGTACCTACAAAATGTATTAGAGGTGTAGCTGTTCCTACAAATGTAGGTAGTTGTAGCTGTTCTGTTAATTTTAAGACTTCAATTTTGCAAACAGCCTAATAATAAGCGCTTTAAAGCCGCTACAATTACACCGTGGAGCTCTACACGGTTATTTGTAGCACGACGCCCTTTCATAAACTCCTTAGTTTCAAGAAACGCTATTTATGTTTAGGCTACATTCGTATTTTAGACCAGAAATACTCGTAACAAAATCTCATTTTTTGTACCTAAAAACAAAATAAAGCGGAATTGTTTTTGAATTATTATAAGATAAGAAAACTATGAATGATATAACTTTTTAAACTATCGTGGTTATGAAAACTATTAACACTATTAATGGGATATTTACCATGATTTAATTGTTTTCGGAGTTTCCAGATATTTCGGCCGTGTTGTACACGCCATAATCACGGAAGAACTGTTCCATGTCGCTATGTTCTTCCGTGATCGTGGCGTGTATCAAATTGGTTTTTAAAGATACCTACTTTAATATTACACGCTCTCAAAGAAAAAATAGTTAGGAACTAAACCACTTGATCAGGACCGCCATGACACCTGTATGTTAACGTTTGGCAACAGATGTTCTCTTCGAAATTGTATCCAGCTCAATTATTTTTTAACCAGTTCACGAACTGGCATCGACTCATCATTATTTGCTGACATTCCACTGATCAATTCCATGTTCACTCGTTCATTCCCCATTCGGAATATTAATGCGCGTAGTGCCGAGCGTCCAATTAAATTTGACAGCAGTCACACAACCTTTGTAATTGGCAAGGGAAGGACGAATTGATCATGCAAATACTGTTATCAAAACTACCAAGTGTATTGAATAATTTATTGCATAACAGCACGTAAATTTGCTTCCAATAAAACTGAAGATAGGTCTATTCACACCTACGCGCGCTGAAGATGATTCATTTATTGGACTGAAAATGTTGATATCGACCTATTGTAAGATCTGTATACCTATGTTGAACAATAAATAAATAATTGATTAATTGATTGATTGATAAAAGATAGGTTTATTTATCCAACAGAGGATATTTATTTACAACCTACTGAAGAGCGAACTGGTTCAAATTAGGTAAAGTTTTTTTGGAATAATAATTAAAATAATAATAAATTTTGCAACAGAATTACTTTTAAGTATTTTTATTACGGACCCTAGGTCTGTGGGGTTCTGGAGCCCTTCGGGTTTTCCAAATTCTTTCAGGGCGTCTGGTCGAAGCGACGCGTGATCCGAGAGCTGGCACATTTTTGGATCAAAGGATCAGCATTGCCATCCAGCGTGGTAACGCCGCCAGTGTTTTGGGCACGCTTCCGACTGACAGTGACTTGGATCAGTTGAGCTATCTATAGATCGTTCCTAACGATCCTTAGATAGCTTGACTAATCCTGTTGTATTTTGTAAATATATGTAAATATGTAGTAGCTTAGTTTCTGTAAATAATTTTTATTACTTTTAATCTTTTTGGCGATGAGAGGCCTGTGCCCAGCAGTGGGATGAGAAAGGGTGATGATGATGATGTTGATGAAATCTTTTATGTGTGATTTTAGTTGTAAGAAATATCACACTACAGTCATTACAAAAAATATTACCATTGAGCGACGGTGAAAGTTGCACAATAAGTAGGTACCACTAACGCTTTATTTCTTTTCCATCTATCGTGAAATGCTTCATTTTTTTTAATTTACAAAAAAAAAGGGCTTTTTTGCTGAGTGACTATACCGCCCAATCAGTAACATCTTAGCTTAGTCTTCTTCTTCTTCTTAGTTTCACTTCACTTCTTGGTTTCTTCTTCTTCTTTTTTTCCGTCTTCTTTTTTTTAATAACGGCAACTGTTTCACTTCACTTCAAATATGTATTATGTCACGTCAATTTGATTTTGTAAAAACATGGCGGCTTGTCATTTCAAAACTCCAACGGAAATCTTTCGTCAAATGAGAAATCTTCTTGAATACTCCCCCATTCCATTTGCCAAATCTCCTGTTACGTATCCAAGGCTTCATTAGTAAAATGCCACCGAAATAAATAATTAAACCTAGTAAAACACGAGAAAACTAAATAAAATAGCAGAGCCTAAGCTCCTTCAAAAATGGCGAAAGAAGTCCAAATTTGAAATACAAGGGAGGAAGAAGGAATAAAGAGAAGAAGAAGCCGGGGAATGAAGTGAAACCAGAAGAAACCAAGAAGTGAAGTGAGAGAGAAGAAGAAGAAGACTGAGCCAAGATGTTACTGATTGGGCAGTATAGTCGCTCAGCGACAAAGCCCTTTTCTTTTTTGTTCATATAAATAAATAATAATAATAATAAGGTTGACACCACAGCGTCAAAAGTGTCATTATTCTGATCATATCATCTTGTGAACTTTACCTACTCTGAGATGGTAAACACGCCCTTAGTGTCAATGTCACGAAGTTAGTGATATTCAAACGATTGTTATTCTAGGTCGAATGTTTAGAAGTCCTCTGCGCCCTTGGGGCACCATCTAATTGAAGTTTCCCGATCATTGAGCCAATTTGAACTTCGATAACACCGCTGAATAACAAACGAGGGTCGGAACTTTTTTTATTGTGATTCTTGTGAAGTAATTTATGAATTCCTGAGATTCGCGATAAGCATCTCTTAACAGGTTGGTGACACCAGTAAATCCGTTTTATTTTATTGATGCCCTTTAAGCGTTTTGAGGTTAATACGTTAATTAACGAGATGCAGTTGGAATTTTTACGCTTAGGAAATTATTTGTCGGAGATATCTAATCCTAGTTTAACCGCCTTGTTAAGTGTTTGTAAACTTTGTTCTAAAAATAATCTAAGCGGTAACTGCAGTCACCTTAGAAATTACCTTTTCTATTCCAGCCTGGGTCTATACTATACTAAGATACGGCAAAGGCCTTCATACTGACCTTTATAGCGCAGTGGGCGCAACTGCGACGCAAAAGGTTGCGGGTTCGATCCCCGCGGCGGGACCAATGTTTGTATGATCTACAAATATTTGTCTTGGGTCTGGGTGTTTCTATGTATAATATTGAATGTATTTACAAACAAAAAGTGTACGAGTATAAGTAGTATATCAGTCATCTAGTACCCATAACACAAGCTCTGCTTATTTTGGGGCTAGATGATGCTGTGTGAAAAGTCCAGCATTATTTATTTATTTATTTATTTATTATACCTCTCTTCTATTTTCCGCAGAGCCAAAAATACTCTATCACTTGTAGACACAAGTGATAGAAGATTTTTTAATGAATCTACATTGTTCTGCATAGGTATTTTATCCCGTCTGTTCCCGAAAAATCTGAATCTTAACATTCCTATTAAACTTTTTACAGATACTTATTACATAGGTACTATAATATTGTCTATTTTACTACGTTATAATTGTGCCTACCCATTGCGTAACCACTAAAAGCTAGCGATGAAGCACTGGGCGGTAATTAATGGCAGTTATGTTGTCTCTGCCTACGTCCTTATCTTTACCATCACGAAGTATTAGGTATCATTAAGCTGCAGATACACTTGAATACGTTTTTATTCTGATATTCGGTTGAATTCCTGTAGTTTTCATTTTATTTCTTGAAACGGTTTATGGAGAATTTGATACTTTAATCAGGTACCGCGCCCCATTGGTATTAATGTGTTATAAGTTTCCATCGTTTGAAGGAATTGTAAATTTCTAATATCCCTTATTACTTAGGTATACCCTTTATTAAAGGGCCTTTACACAAGTTACTTTTTTCCCGACAAATTGCTACTTTGGAAATAAAAAAAGGCTAAATACAAAATACCTGAGGAAAAACCGCTGAATGCTCACTGTCAATGTGTGTGAGTAGGTATATGCTCAAGTGTATCTAACAATATCAAGTGTGTAAGTGTAAGTGTACCTTTAGTATAAGTAACAGTAAGTTGAACTCTGGTGTGGCGATCGAAGGGCATGGACATCAATTTACAGTTTAGTCACTAATTTCTAATGACGATTGTTATCACAATTATAGTAAACAAATGAAACTTTTGCAAACTTTTTTAGAATTGTAAGAGTAGGTATTTCTGCTGTTGGAATAGGATTTGTCGTTATTATTAGGTAAAGTGAAATACTTTTTCAGGATAAAACGAGCTGAAATTCCCCTAGACGGTAATAATAGGGTTGGCGACTGGTAGCATTACGTACGTGACACCACATGACACCTACACATGGCTGCTGTGTCCACCGGCTTCGGCACTTGGTTCATTCAATTTGTGCCCGTGTGCACTCAAGAGTGTCATCCATTGTTGGAGCTTACTCCCGACGCTCTACTTTGTAAAATCTCAGCTCAATCACTTCTCTTGAAATGAACAGTAGTTACTCGTAGACCTACATTTCGAGATTTTGATTTCTCCGAACAATTGCACGAGCTTATTTAATTATTAAAATATTTTTTCGAGAGAGAAGGAGAACTACTATCTATTACTACTACTAAGAGAGACACTACTACGACTAAGAGACTAAGAGAAACTACTAAGAGAAGTACACACTGACACCATATTTCAAAAAAGTAGATGATACTTGATCCACAAACCGAGAGTCAACTCAATCGCCCTATTATCTGAAGAGTTCCGTTCTCCATCATCAGATCAGCTCGCTGTCACCATATTTTAAAAGGGTTAGGAGCGTTTGGACCACAATATCAATTTGACTAGTTAGCTGACCAGTTCGCTATAAGACCAAATCTCTATACCGGGAAGTAGGTCAAATTAAGCTTGCAAGATTTGACCCGGACAAACATACAAAAATTGCAAGTTAATTATAAGCTTTTAAGAATGGCAGCCGGTGAAAGACTGTTACAAAATCGTACCCAAGATTAAGCAAATTGGCCTCTAGGTTGGACGACATTGTCAATGAGCTTGTTCGCGATTGTAGAGGTCTGTACGAGCAGTGAGTATTAATAGGTTTTATGATAATAATGGAATGTGTGGAGTGCAATATTATTAGTAGGCAGGCACAACTATTAAAGTTCCGCGTTCATATGCGCACAAATGTTTCGCATCGCAAGACTTTCAGATCTGCAGCCGTGGGAACACTGTTTATCTCTCGTTTTATTCAAAAACTAAAACGCCATTTATACGATACCATTCTGATCAACCATTCTTGCCTATTGCTTTCTCAAACTCAACGGAGCAAGAGCTAATATGCTGTCGCAAGAGGCAAGAATGGTATCGTGTAAATGACGTTTAACTGGTTACTGAAAGCATTGCTATAAGTAGCGACGGTACACGGAAACAGGAGTCACGAACACGACACGAGTTGACACCGTGACCCCGCCGCAAAATTCTAGATGGCATTGAATTAACCCGTGCATAACAACCTATACAACTCTTAGGCGTGTCGCTAACAGAAACGAAAGTCGAGGAGGGGGCGCGGCGCGGGTGCGAATCTCGCTGAAAAAAGTAAAAAAAAAAACAAAAGTTAAGAGTCGAGGCGCCGGTGAGGCGGGATCGCGGAGCGGGCGAGGCGCGCGTCCCTACCGCGACTCCTAAGCACCTGTCTCTATTCGTCTTTAGAAGATGACATGTTGAATGATTGAAATAAGACATATACGCCGCCGCCTCGACGCTTAGCACACGTCAATTACACCCGCGCCCCGACCCCGCCTCGACGCCGCCCCGACTTTGCTGTTACTGTTAGCGACCTAGCTTAAAGTGTACGAGCAATTTTGGTGACGGAGTTGTAGGACTGCCCAAAAGGCATCTGAGCTTAAAGTTTATAGTCGAAATTTTACCTCCGAAGTGCGGAAAATAATGATTGCGACAAGAGCTGATCCATCTGGGTATTGAGTGCACAGAACGACTCTTAACTTGAAAAAACAACTAGACAAGGTAACGAGTAGGTAAAAGCGAAGAAACACGAAAAAATAAAATTTTAAATTATACACCAAAACTTATCATATATTTTTCTCTATAAGCTTACTTATTATTGAGCACTGGTGTGCAATAAAGCATTTTCAGTAGTTCCTTAGTAAGTAACTAGATTTTTTTTATACATTAATTTTCCAAGTTTTTGAAGATTATCTGTCTGTTTACTGTTGTTTCAAGGCTAATCTATCATCTCATATCTCAGACTGATCCCAAGTCATAAATCGCAAGATTGGATGAGGGATTACTGAGTCTCATCAATCATTTAGAAGCTAATACGCCATATTTACCTGAGCATCTGAATAAACAAATAATACCGAGTACCTACATATAAACTAAAATCCCGTGAACGACTATAAGTAGGTACTCACCAGAGCTTTTGCATTTCTTTGGAATGGTCTAAACCGAGTTGACAAAAAAATATGATGCCTAGAGATACTGTTGCCATACAAATATAATAAGCGAATAAAATCACGTTAGGTACGTATAGTAACATTGATGTCAAGTTTCCAAACTAAAGTTCATTAGGTAATACAACTGCTAAAACATAGCTTTACAGCCTACTGTAAAGCTATGTTTTAGCATCCTAATGCTTTCAACATTTTAGGAACGTATTTGTAGTAGGTATAGCTTTTTACAGTACAGGCACACTTCGGTTGCGCAGTGGATTGATGTCCCCATCGTGAAGCCGATAGCTGATCAATAACTTTAGATGTAATTGAGGGAATCTGAGTCAACCTTCCATCAACCGAAGTAGGGTTGACGGTATGGTACCCCGAAAAGAAATTAGGTCTCACTGAGAAAATATTTTCTTTTGCAATATTTCTTGATGGGTTACTCTAGAATACTTTTATACTTACTTGAAAGGTTTATTTCGTAACTAGGTCGGACGGGTAGGCCTTTTATCTCACAAACTCATATGTAAGTTCTTACGTTCATCTAACTTCTAACATCATTTATCATGTTACATAAGGAGTAAAAAGCAAGTGTCTACCTACATATTCTGGTGTAAAGGGGGTTTTACTGTCACTTCGAAAACTAAGTTGCTAAGAGGTACGATCGCGGGTCACCTATACTTTATATGACTGCTCAGAAGGTACACTTTTTAATTACTTGGCAAGTCACTGTGGTAGGTACACTAGGTACTTATTAGAGAAGATTTGATCAGAACGAATTCTCTTAGCATATTAGCACTTATGGGAGCGTGTTTCCAGATCATGATCACGCCTTATATAAATTATGTATATTCTCTCTCTCAGATATTTAGATTTATAAGGTCCTTGAAAGAGGTTTCAGAGAAAAGTTGGATTATACTATTGTTTTTCTGCTTCGTATATCCGAATTCCAATATTGTAAATTAATGTAAATACCTGAACCAAAAGATTGTATTCCTAGCCAAGTTTCTGTTTTAATTAATTAAAAGAATTGAACAGCAAATGTTGAAACCATTTTATAACGTTTTTCTATTTTAAGTGGAGCCCAGCCCCTGAGACATGAGCACCTAAGCAAAGGCAATTCTATAAATTGAGCGGAGTCTTCGCTGAAATGACCCGTGAAATACCCGTCTGATGTAGAGCTCAAGACTTATTCTGTTCGTTACTGATTCTATCAAGTTCGCCAAGCCTATGTCATTCCGAAATCGATTTGTATTTTAGAATAGAAGTTTAGTATAGCAGATTGAGACGTTCATTGTAAGCAATGAAACGAAATACTCTCCATTTGTTATTTACTCAATTGAAATACTTGTTCTTCCTGTCATGTCACAGGTTCTTTTAAACCAGAGTGTAGTGAAAGATTTTTAGGTGCGCCTCAAACTGATTAAGTAATTAACTAAGTTGAATCAGATAGTTCAACATTGTTAGAAATTTACTACCCAACAGTTCTACTATTATTTTTTTCAAATTATTTCAAACTGTGTGTTTCGAGTGAGACATTGCACGTAAGTACTACCACATATTCTTTTCCTTAACCGAAGAAACCGTAATAGATATTAGATACCAGTGGATGTATTGTGAATCACTTAGCTGAAAAACGATTTGAGTGCGATTTGAGCGTCCCATTGTGCGGAACGTCATTAATTCGATAATCTTTATGATTGGGATCGAGGGGCCGATAGCACTTTCCAATTAGATCACTGAAAAGTTCATTTTATGGCTCGTGGAATTTAAATTCGATTTTATTATTCATTATTTTATTGTAGTATAGACATGGTACACAACCGGCGGTAGTAGAACAGTGCTAGCACACAATTGCAAGGAGTTTAATGATAGAGAAGAGTTCTTGACCTAGCAGTGCAGTGGGTGTTACATGAATAAACTTAAATTAAACTTTATGGAAATTCCGGGAGAAAAAACGAGTCCGTTCGGCTCATGTTCGGCAGTAATAAATTACCTTTATCGAAATATAAATATCACTCAGACGACATTGAATTAGCATATTCAATTTTCTATAAATGTTTGATTAGGTACATTCTCTCTGTAATAGTATTAAAAATACACGCTAATTTCTTTTAATTCTTTTCATAGTTTTTCATTTCATTAATTAATAGGGTTTATTCTCAACGACCCCACTAGCCTCCCCACTTGTGGGGTAGTTGGGAATAAAAAGTACCAACAATCCCACTGCTCAAGTCAATGGGGTCATTGGGAATACAATTTCCCAACGACCACACTAAGCTTCCGATCAGTATGGTGGTTGGGAATATATACTTAAAATCTTAGACTAACTGTGTAATTAACATCTAATGTCCGCTATTGAGTATTGCAATATTTCACAAGCAATGAGCACAAGCTTTATGTACAGCCTTGTACAGTATTCAAGTCTTCAAATTGCCTTTAAGGATTATTATGAGACACTTCGCTTTGTGTTTGAAAGTCACTATTTTAATGTAAAATGGTACAGTAGAATAGTAAATTACAACAATTATTATATTTACAGCATTCACCAAGACATTCGTTTCATAGACGAACGTTTGTTGTTGTTGCACAAACTTCTTCTGCTTGTGTTGCTGACTCGAATACCTACATAATTCGCAAATCAAACATTGTAAGTTGAAGTTTGATTTCACCTTACCCTTTAGTTAGACCTTTAGGCTTAAAATCTAGTGGAGAACATATATAACTGATTGAACACTTTGTTGAACATCTAACATCTAAATACTGAATTATGAAATAATGTTTGATTCGCAAAATTGCTCACTCCGAATGTTCGCAAATCTTTGCAAAGCAATTGTTCCCGATGATACCTTCAATTCTAGTTACTATGACATTTGTTGTGTCTTGTCATTACACGGGCAGGCCCAGACAGTACCGCATGAATAAAATATACACAAATGAGGACACGTGGTTGCACTGTTATACTCGTTCTGTTTGGCTATTCATTGGTTTATGGCGAGCACGATTTTATGCTAAGACTATAACGAAGGCTTATTTTATCGCCAAAACAAGGCAAAAGAAGTGAGACGCTACCCTTTTTGCGTTTCGTCGTATTTTTTAACAGTCGGTTTCGGTTCAGCTGTTAGAAAGCTGAAATTTTAAGGATGTGTCCTCCGTACGTAGACTGAACATTTGATTGCCTAATTACCTATCCTCACATCTCAGTAGGTAGGAACTTTGATTTCCGTCGTGTTGTAAGTCAGGGGTTCGATGTGCAAAATTGTGTGATAAATGTGGGTATTTAGTAAGCTGTGAGGGTGTCACTATAACGACAGCTCAAAAAGATTGAAAAGTGAAAGCCAAGTAAAGATATTCTTCGTTATGATTTAGTGAATGTAAACTTAAAAATAATCTCACAAAATGAAACGAAATGTTGTATAGTACAGAATTTATTTTTATAATATTATAATATATTCAGATATAACAGCAATTGTCTCCGCTTCAAACACGCTCTCCAACAATATTTACATTTTATTATCGGGATATTATGGAAAAGCTCACATATTTTACAAGATAAGTTGATTAATTGTAACTTTATTATTTCAATTAAATTACTTTTACTGTGTGAAATGTCCAGCATTATTTATTTATTTATTATTTTATAGTACTTACAGTACATATTACACAAAAATTTTAATAATTATGTACCCAACTAAGATGCTTGTATTAATATCGTATCAAAGTACATGGACACGAACTGAAAGTAACTAAATTGAAACAGTTATTAAACATAAAATCCGCGATACATAGTTAAGTGAGTACTAGGTTTAAAAAAAATCGTAGAGGGTCTACGAGAAGCTCTACGCTAGATGATCTACGATAGATTACAACGGTTTTGATAAAGTTTTTTTTTAAGTAAAGGGGAGAATAGCCGAGCCGTTGGGTGCAGGCTGCACAAGATCGATCGCTGTGGAAATCGATGGGGGAGGCCTATGTTCAGCAGTGGACACTAGATGGCTGAGATGATGATGATGATGATGAAAAGGAGAATTGTCAATCTCAACTCATCCAAAGTTAATAATAAAAGCAAGGTTGATCCACAAATCATTCTATACTTACAGCTTTGCAAGCGATTTGATTAAAATTGATTTAGCTATCAAGAAAATAAAGCGCTTTTGAATATCTTATGAATAAACTGCGTGTCAACTCTGTGTTCGTTTAACCTAGAGCTTCATATTTTTTTGTTTTTTAATTCCAAAATATCCCAATCCATGTCTGGTAAGGACCAGACACATCCGAGTCATTCCGTACACTACCATACATACAAGTGTTCATCATTACATGACGATCACTGATTTTCTTTTCAAAATAACTATAAGCAATGTACAACCGTGTTACAACTACGTATATTTTTTCATTAAACATTATTGAATTTCATACAGTTTTGGTTGTTACATAAAAATGATGAAATATTTTTAGGCCTCTTTATGAAAACATAGGTTTTATTTTATTTTCGGATATGTTATACAGGGTGTAAAAAGACTGCTACCGAAAACTGAGGGGTTACACCATAATAAGACCATACCTACCTAATAATTTCATTTATAAAAGAAAAAAACAATTAAAACTTAAAATCCAGCAATCTACGGATAAAAACGCGCCCAGTACATACGCAAACAGTAATCTTCAAACGTTGTTTTCTCCGGATGTAATGTTTTTTTCGGAAAATCCTTTTGGATTTAGTTGTGTGCTGGGATGCTGTACCTACCCCTTTCGGCTTCGGTAGACGTCTTTTTACACCCTGTATACAGGCTCGATAATTGTTTTTTTAAATACTGGACGAAGTAAGTATCGCGTTATTTTTTATTAACGCACATAACGCGATACATCCCCATGCACAGTCAGCGTCACCAACCGGTAACTCCCTGCACTGCACAAGGCACGCAGTTTAAACCACCTTATTAGGGAGTTGCAAATCGGTGACGTTCACAGCACCTATCGTGGTGATAGTGAAAGTTAAAGAATGACTTACTTTAATTGCTACGCAGAGAACATTATATCACGTTTAGACCAAATAATAAATAGCAAAGCTTTAATTTTGACAAAACTTGAAGTCTAAAGTATTTTGTGTTTTAATGCACCGAACCTTTTATAAATTAACAAGCCTGTAAGATACAAGAGTGAATTAAATTTTTTGAAATGCGTTAGCTATAAGTGCCTTTTCTTATCTAGTATATATCACAAAAATAAAGTTAAATTATATTATGTCTATATTAAAGTTATACGTATATAAATAATATCCGTAAGATTAATATGGCAACAAAATCTATTTTCTAGCTAAGCACCTAGACCAGGATTTCAGATATTTACAATCTGTACAATCGAATCCTTGATAATCGATTTCGAGCCTAATCGTTATACATTTACTTATCTCAATAAAATTATTGCCAATCAGCTAGTTCAATAACTTTTTTTTAAATAATTTATTATTATGACGATTTTCACTTTAGAGTTTTAAATGCTGCAAAGAAAACGTGCCTACAAACTTTTAAGTTGTATTTTCTGGCTCAATCAATCGAAAATGTTGTAAACGACATAGGTAATAAAGTTTTTATTTCTAGTTACTAAAGTGAAGTAAGAATGCAGGCACCTAAACTCTATTACAATACAATATTATCTTTACTCTATTTATTAAATCTATTTACAAAAATGAAGACAATATCGATATGCACTGTACATTTTAAATGCTTTATTTGTTAAAATGAATTATTACTATATTACCTTATTTAAAATAATCGGAATCTTGATTTTCAAAACATTTGATTTTTTCTTTCAATATTAATTGTTTCCTGAAGCTTTTCAATATGACTGTGGACTCGATCCTTTAATTTTAATTCTGTAATTAAAAGCAGTTCGGACTCTGATAGTTACGGTGGACTAGCTAAGATACACTACACTCGGGAACGTCCCGATAAGTGAATTGTCTTTTAATTGGTATATCCTAATATAATGTCACACTCACACTTCCATATGATATGGTTATCGCATCTACGAACCGATTACGTATTCCTGATGGTAGTCACCGAATGTCGTTATCGAACAATCGACTTAAAAATCTCTATCGGACACTTTCTAAACACTCGACAGCACTACCGAGATTTCAACAGCTAATATTGATAGACATTCTATATTCTAAGTAGTTTGACTACAACGCCGATACCTACCTGATAGGTATGGACAGTCGTTTCGAAAAATGTTAGATGTGTATCAAGTTGACCGTAGAAATTGGTTGTCGATGGTCTAAGTGCGGAGTGTTACCAGCACTGCGGCCAGGAGACAGGCGAGCAACGGCCTGGCTGCCGCTGCTGATGAAGTCTTCGGGGTGGAGGAGTATGGGGTCTCATCGTTGATGTTGGTTTTGCTTCCTGCTGGGACAAAGACAATAAACTGTTTAAGGTTTCTGCTGATTAACGTTGCACGAAATGTACGTTTCTTAAAGTTTCTTCGAAGTGACTAGTAGGTAATCAACATTACCTACTAGTCCATACGTTAAATATGTCAATTAACTCAGCAAGGAGGTATAAGTTAAATTAATTGTTGGTAATTTCACCTTTATATTTCTAGAAGTTTTGGAAATCTCTTAAATTGTACTATGATAACTTACCAGTGTCCTGTAATCCTGAACCTTCTTCGCCGGAGCCTTCTGCATCATACGCTGCATCATCATCCGGGTAGTTCCTTCCGGACCCTGATCCTTCCTCGCCAGCCTCGTCTCCTTGCATAAATGCCTCCGCCTGGGCGTCGTTGATCCCAGAATGGGATATCAGCAACTGTTAACAAAATAAGTATGAATAAGTAAATGCCAAACACCCATACCAAGCTTTTTTATATTTTTTTCTTGATATTCTAGGAAAGTTCCTCAAATAGCGGTGGTTGAGACAAGCATGATTATTTGAAATGCCGTTTTCTAGACTGACTGATACTTCAGAAAACTGGAAATTAAAGATAACAAGCCTACTACTTGGCCATATTGAATTTAGTAGGCTGCCCTACTCAGCTAGGTCGAAGACTAAAGTATTGTGTATCAGATAAGTACAATACGCACAACCAATCTTTAGCTCTCTGAAGTAGCTGCGCAGATTCCATTTTTGATGACGCATAAAAGACGAAGACAGCGTTGTATAGCTGCCTCGCTCACTCGCTTAGTTTGTTGCATCGTGCTATCTCGCCTTCTCTCCCTCTACTACTTACCTGCGCTTAGTGCACCTAACTTCAGACAGACAAAGATCAGTTGTGCGTACTGTAATTGATTTTAAATAAATAAATAATGCTGGTCATTTTTCACACAGCATCATCTAGCCCCAAACTAAGCAAAGCTTGTACTATGGGAACCAGATAACTGATATACTACTTATATAATTTTTGTTTGTAAATACATACATATTATACATAGAAACACCCAGACCCGAGATAAATATTTGCAGATCATACAAACATTTATTCCGCGGCGGGGATCGAACCCGCAACCTTCTGCGTCCCAAGCGGGCTTTCACCCACTGCGCCACAAAGGTCGTCATTTTATGCTTGTTTATGGTTTCCCTGCTATTGATAATATTTTTGAGCCCTTAGGAAAAACAGAAACGAGGAATACCCTGCACTTTAGTTTTGGCGTGTGTCTGTCTGTGGTTTCGACTTCGTTTTTTGAAAATCTAGTTTAATAATAATTCTAATCATTTATTCATAATTCCCGGTACATACAAAAGATCTTAAAACTATTTTCCCAGCCTAAACTTGCCCTCATAGGCGTATGAATAAAACATTTGCTTATTCAAATAAAATAAAAACACATAGGTACAATTAATTACTCTTAGTTTGCAGAAAGGTGACTTTGTCGGGAGTGCTATTAGCTACGATTCCAGAAAATTCTTTCAGCCGTTTAATTGAGATTGGAGTTTTTTGAACTGAATGAATTTGAATGTACCTACACTTGTAGAATATCTTTAAGGGGAATTCATAAAAGACAGAGAAGGTCTACCGCGCCTCGGAGATACAGTTGTGATCCTGTTTTTTTTATAGAATAGTTTAATGATTCGAGAAATAACAGTGACGAGAATTATATCGTAAAACGGAATGAAATGAGGCGGATGCGCACCACCTCAATCAGATATAATTGATATACACTTTTATGTTTCATATAGGTACTAATAAAATATCACATAAAATTAAAGATATTTGCGAAATAAACGAAGTAAAATAAAGTTTTATGATCCAAGTCAAGACTCATTTACTTGAGCCCAGCTGATAGGACATCTAAGGGCATACGCACACGGGTTAGCAATAACTGTTTGTGTGTATTCGTTTCGTGATTTGAATTAATCTTTTTGGGCAAGATTGCGACTACCAACCTCAAAATCAGAAGTCGCAACTACTTTTATTGATAATGATTCTATGACTGATGAATCTGATGATACAAAAGTATAATACAAGCACACGTAAATTAAAAAAAAATATGTCCAATTTGGGATTGCTAGCAAACTAGTTGAGGATGTGTGAATTTAAAAGTCTTATGCTGTCAGTACCAACTCCATCTAATCCAAGGAACTCTAAAGAACGGGAGTCAGTTTGCAACATTCTCCTCATCTTTTTCGCCATTTGTCATTGGAAATAGGCCGTAAAAACATTTCGTATGTACGAATTGTCTCCCCAATGAGATGTAAAAGATGAAACGCGATTGATAACTTTGTCTCAGACGAGAGGCAGCTTTGATAGCTTTGATGATATCGATCTGAATGACTTGATTTATTAATGCTTCTTGTGACAGTTGCTCACTGTTTACCGAAACAAACTGGTTAGAACGCCTTCAGCATACATGATGCTGCAAACGTTGCTTTAGTTAGCATAACTATGTCAAAAACAATCTTCAAAACTCTTTGAAGAAACGAATTATGATAAAAAACAGTAGCAATTTATAAAACAAAGTATAATAACTTCATATTTAATTCAGAATAGATGGTATACCCCGTAGAAATCCAGATATCCTAAATTTCTGGATTGCCACTGAATTAGGTAGATAGGTACTAATAGCCCCATAAGATAGATACTGTTCAAATGTTGGGCCAAATAGGTACCACCCCTGATTTTCCTCAGAGACTGTTATACATAGATAAGAGTACTCACTGTTCTAGCTTGCTGCAGTCTGTCTGCGATGGAAGTGACCCTGGAATCTTGCGGCGGGGCGCCGCTGACTTCAGGGTTGTATCTCTGGTCACTCATAGATATCGACGTAACTAGAGGCTTCGTGTACCTGGACAAATAAAAATGCTATGTTATTAATGTTATTGGGTCATTTAGAATTACTATGACAAAGAAGTTAGCAAAAAAAAAAAGACATGGTCACGACTGTATTCCCAAGACATGAAAGACATCCTCCTAGAGCTTTTTGTGATTAAACTGGCAAACCGTGGTTTCCGAGCGCGGGGAGTAAAAGATAAAGGGGAACATTTGTCCAACAGTCGGATGTGATAAGTTATGTACTTATAAAAATATTTGCTACACCCAGATGGTAAACAACTACTAGTAACTCCACACAAAAAAATACTCACTCTCCAATCTTCTCTCCATTCCAACACCGTTCGTTTCCCTCATCTGCGAAATCAGGTTCATCGCAGACTTTATCAGCGAGTCCTGAGAACAGCTTCTTGGTGGAGGCGAGGGTGGCTGCGAACTGGAGCAGTTCCGTATCAGGAGGGGGGGCTCGAAGGTCCTCCCGCCTGACCACACCGGTGCTGTGGGAGAACTCCGGAGCGTCGATGGTGGATGGGAAGCCGCATTCGTGCCGTACCTGGGAAAAACCGTTGCTGATCAGTGGTATAAGGAACTCTGTCGCTGGCTTATTTCAATTAACTAAATTTTTGCAAGGGGATTTTTGTTGCTTAGTGTACAGCATATCGAATTCTATTTCAATCTTTACCACACGAGCCACAAATTATAATCTGTAGGCAAGGTATGAGAGTAGGAAAAATTATATATACCAATAGTTAGCAGTTTTAATAGGATGCCTAAATTCAGAGAAACGAAGCGCATTCAATGTGTTCTATTAATTTATTGGAGCACTAATTGGAGCTGCCGGTGAGGTTTTTGACCAGCCTCGACAACAGTAAAAAAAAATGCAGTTATAACAGTATTGTATTGTATTATTACGAAGTGTTTTACGTAGAAGTTACCAGTAAGAAAATAAGCATAACAGATGTTATGTCTGTCATTGGGGAGCCGGTTTTATCTCCCACTATAAGTGCTGGGCAGACCTGCATATCCTAGGTTCTTAGGAATCTCTTTATGATAAGTATATGTTCCTACAATCACGTTTAATCTCAACATGAGTTTATGATAAAACCTAAAGCAAATTTGTTTCCTGTACATATCACCGACAGTGCATTTATCTTCCCGATATCATCTACACGGAATGCAAACAATCTGACTGAGCGAGCAGCCTCAGGCATTTGCCTCGCAACGTTAACCGCAAGGCAGAGCGTGCGTTTGCAGCGGGCGAGGCACGTCCTGACAGATTTGCCGCGTGCGGCTGCCACGCGAGACTGCTCGCTCAGCCAGTACGCGGCTAAACAGCAAAAACTAGATGTTATCTTGAGTCGAAGATATGCACCGTCGGTGTCATGTCATTTGTCTGCAATTGGCTTGAGTATGTGGTACTTGCAGTGGTATATTTTATGACAGCTTTATGACAGCAGTAACATCAGTGATGATACGCGGAAGTCATGAACGATGTAAAGAAGCGTGTGCAACATTCCTCATGTTGTTTTGAAGTTTTAAGTGTGAGATTTCTATAATTGCATACCGGTATAAAAAGCCACTTAATTAAAAGGTAGTCTCTGCTAATGGGGAATACATTGCAACTCTTTTTTACTCAATGTCCATCACAATACTGGGAAGAGAAAATTTAGTCTGTCGCTGGGTCTCGCATACTACACACATCATTCACCAACACGATTTTCACTTTTCTTATTGCTACAGTCTAGGCATACCTACAGACGTAACGCACAAGGCATTTAAAAATTGAGGATTTTTCATCATGACGTACCAATCTTATAGGTGTCCACGAGTTTTAGATTCTTTAAAAAATTGAGAAATCACAGGCTAAGTTGTTAAATATCCGTCAGCAATTCTCGGAGAGATGTGAACGGCCGCGTCGACGCGCGACACACGCAAATAAACCACAACACGCACTCACATACCCGACGCAAATAGGCACATAGACCTACGCAATTATTGCAATAAATACCGACCAAGCGTAAGTTGGGCATTCACGAAGAATTCCGAACCAACTTGGTCGCAACCATTTTGGAAGCACGCGCACATTTTGCGTCGGAAATAGATCTATAGATTGATTATCGATTGAAAGAAACAAAATGAGTAAAAATTCATTAAACCTAAGCTAAGCTAAGTAATATAACAGGATTCCGATCCTTTTGTTGAATTTCTATTGTTCAATTGTCAAAAGGGTATAATGATTTACAGAAACAGATAAAGCCTTTCAATTTTGAAATGAATATTTGATTGTTCCTTCAGAGACCACAGTAATCAGCTATCGACAGGATAAATTGAACCCAAGTTATAAACTAGGATTGGGGTTTATTTATATCGTTTGAGTTTAGAACTCTGGAAATACCTATAATGATAAAGCCCACCGACATTCCTGGCAATCCGAATAATTAAACACTCCAACAAATCCTCACATGTTTCACAGGAATATGCCCGGTTCATGAGTGAGAACAGAGAATGACCGCCTGAGCATATTCTGATGTTTAGTTTCTTTGGAATTACTTTGGAGCAACTGTTCCGATATACTGCGTGGACCTGGTCATACTTCGGACATTGACCTTCGCATAGTGACTGAAAGAATTTTTGATGGATCGACTGGTAGGTATATAAACCAGTTACGCAATCCCAAATATGTTTAAAAAAGTACACAAAAGCGCTTTTCTGAGAATTTCTTCTTGATGAAAAAGCCATAAAGGTTATTTTACTTCAAACTTCGGTGTCTGCTCTAGATAGGTTGTAATAATTTTCTTCCACTTCGTAAGTAAAGGATATAAACTCGATTACCGCAGTCAGGAAAACTTTTTTACGACGCTGACATCTGTCGCGCTGCGGCAGAGCTCTACGATCCAATATTCATCTCCTGATTTAATATTAATAGAACCGAAAGACCGCCACTTAAAGCTAATATAACCCTAGGTTTTTTACCGTGTTCTGCCAAATGTAAGCTCACAAAAAGTTGATATTATAATTAAAAATCGCCGAGAAAAAAAGGACACATTAGACGTATAAGGTCTTAACATTATGTGCTAATTGCTTCTTTTTATTTGAATAATACAAGCTCATAAGATATTGCAAAAAGATACCGACTATGTACGGTAAATATTCATTAACGCTTGCGATTGTAATACCGCAAACCGGATCACTCGGGTTTACAAAAAGGTTTGCAAAAAAATTGTCTGGATGTAACTACACATGAGAATACAGGGTGACCTCTTAAACGTGCGGGACTCAGCGAAGTTCAAATCTATGATATAAAAATGTCTTGCTCTCTAGTCATTCATCTCAAACACATTCTAAAATGGTTCATCAAACAGTAAGACATGTTGATTTAATGCAGCAGTTTCATCGGAAAGCTCGACGGAAGCTCATAGTTTTCCCAATAAAGAACATTATAGAATTGAATAAAACGATAGAGAAGAAGTTATTGGAAGACATTGATCTAGAACCCGTGCTTAAAAATCAATTTATCCCGTTTCAATGTAATATGATTTATGAATTTTACCAGTCAAAATGTTCTTGTGTCCTGGTGTTTGGTTTTCTTATTTTAACACTTTAAGTATAACACCCTGTAAGATATTTTAAAGAGCATGGTTAGCCGCGGGTGGGCGCCTCGGTGTAATTATGGAGGAAAGCATAATAAGTGCAAGTAAAAGGCACCGCGGCAGGCGATGTCAAGTAGCTGGGTAAAAAATAATATATCATTGCGAGTGGAACAAAGTAAACTAGCTAACATGATCTGGCTTAGCGAAAGGAAACCTCTTAAAAAATCTTACTTTTATTTTTGCTGTTTTTGAATGAAAAGTATTTTTTTCTATTTCAGAACTAAATTTATAAAGCTACGGAAGCCACATTAGGTGCTTATTAAGTCAATTTGGTAGGTACTAAGCATGTGATGTGAGTACCATCAAACAATTTTTTTAGTAGAAAACCAGATAAATCTTGTACAATTTTTTATGTTTTGCCTTTCGTTTTCTAGGACCTAAGAAAGTACTAGGTCAGGATAGTGTAGCAGAATTATAGTGTGATTTGTCACGATCATAACACAATAGCGTATCTTCATCTCGCATAATTCTTTTGTTCATAATTCATCGCCCGAAACAGTGGTGTCTATTCAGATGTGAGCACGAATAATCTACATACCATTTTTATTTATCAGTCTGACTAACTCTATTGTGTAACCGATCAATTGTAATAATTGTGATGCTAGGTCTTTGTACGGCCTTGTGATTCATAGTCTACAGTTTATGCATATTGAAGTTGATTACATTTTACGTTCCTATTAAAGATTGTTATTAAAATATTATTGCAGTGAATTATTGTGTCCTAAAGCCACTTGAGTACGCTCAGGCGATTGAGCGGATTATTTAACTGCCACTCAAGCAGAGACTTACTTTGAGCGGCTTGAGTGGCTCAGCTCGTCTTAGAGCAAAGACTGCAGCAAAAAAGTTCGAGTACCTCAGTGTGGTTTTGTTTGACGTCGTTCAAAGCCACATGAAAATTTTTCACTAAAAGTAAACTTCCTATTGAACCAGCAAATTGAAAATTGTGTTACTTACTCTCATTACGAAGGAAATAAATTAACTAAACGTTTGTTTTATTGAAATGAGCAATTGTTTTGATACGTTCAATAATATTTGGATAATTGTTTCCGGAACTATATTTAACAGGCATTTTATATTCATCGCAAAATCTGCCGCAGACAAATCGCCATAGCCAGCAAAAATAGGATATCCGGTGCCCAGCACGGATTGAATTTAAAATGTACATGACGACATCGGCTTACGAGGGGATTACCAAAACATCACCGGAACTCCCTTCATACGTATTGTCATTTTATGAACAAAATTCGCTTCGCTCCAGTGGCCTGGGTAAAATGTACCTAGCAGAGCGTATGCTAAACCTACGTGCGAGCTAAGCTTACGTGTTTAGCTCGCAGGTAAAAAAGAAAGTTCAGAAAAATGTTAGAAAATTTTAAAAGGATCGGAAAATTGCTACCAATAAAGGAGTTGTCTTGGCTGGTATAGTAATAATGATAGTCTTTTATTTCCAAATCTCTTTTACATGGTTGGTTACTTAAATTTAAATAAACTGTATCTGTTACTATCTTATAGCTAATTTATAATTATATTGTTAGTAATTAATGGGAGAAATGGATCCCTCTTTGGGTACAGGCCTCCTCCATCTTCAGCCATGACTCTTCATCAGCTCCTACATCCATCCAGGCTTGGCTGGTAGTAGTAGTACCTACCTAACCTAATAAGAGTATTCGTATTCCGCAGTATATGTTTTTCAACAGATCCATGCAACATTTTAAGAATGAAAAAAAAAGAACTTGCTGTGTTCTAAACATAAACAAAACGAATGTTATACGGAAGCAGTAAATCGATTCTTGATACTAATTCAAGTTGATTCATGTTGTTACAAACATAGCCTACTATTCAGCTATATGCTTATCGGATTACTACCTATCTTTCGTAGATTACAAATGTCAAGAGACCCTGCTTTCTCGAATAAGTAGCTCAACTTGTAACTAGAGTTTTCTTTTGACGGGTCTTGAAACATTGCGGAAAAACATGCGACTTTTATGATGCTCAATTTCAAGTTGGCTTTTAAGAATCTTATATTTATATCTTATAGTAGTAACTAGTACTTACCTATAATCAATTAAGTATTTATTTATGCTTATTTAAAAAAAAATACAAGGAGATGAAGGTGACATTTGTATCTATACTAAGTAATATCATAGAGAGGTAAATTTTGTAAGTACAGTCAATAACGCAAGTCGATTAACATTTTATATTTCACAAATCTAAATATTTCCGAAATCCGTAACACCATGACCAACATTTTCACTAATATTTGAAGATCATCTTGGTTCATAATAATTTCCCAAGAAAAGTTTATTTTTCTTGGTTATCGAAAACAAAAGCCATTTTAAAAAGTCCAACTGTTAATTGACTTTCATTGTTGACTGTACCTAATAACAGAGGAGATAGATAAACTCCAAAACCATTGAATCAATAAAAGAAAATATTTTCATGGCTATCATAGTCTGTCGCTTTTACTGTATATAGCAAAACTCATGACTCGTGTAAACGGACGAACGTGTATGTGAAGGGGCAGTTAGACAAACACCGCATGTGGTATTTACTGCGATCAATCTACTCATTCAGTGGTATTCGTGATATCACCACTAGGAATAAAATGACTACAATAGAATGAAACAGTCATAAAAAAATCATATCATTTAGTTGATCTACGAGACCGCAACGTTTTTTTTACTGAAAAACATGTCGAGATACAAAGTTGTTAAGCCATGACGGAGGCATATAAACCATACTCACCAAAGTAGACTCGGTACCTACTCTATAAGAACTTACTTCACTGAAAAACGCAAAAAATACGTGACTTTGCTTTTATGACTCAATAAACATTAAAAATGCTTGAATAACCCGAGCAAAAGATTGATTCACTCCTTTGATACTGAAACAAAGAAGGCGAGTGTAAAAGGAATAAATAAAGAGCCAACGGGAATGCTAAGGATCTCTTAAGAGAATTCCCCGGAGACACCTCATCTGTCTCGCTTTCACTTAAAGCTGCTAAGACCCTCTTATCCTATTTTCATTTAAACTTTTCAAGAATAAGAATGGAATATTGCTTCATTCGTGTTTTACGTAACTTTAAAGATAAATCAATCATTTTTAGAAGAAAAGAAGGTAATGTTTTCGGGGGTTTATGCATTTGGAATTATGGCTGGATTCCACTTTTCACTAATATAGTAAAGCTGAAAGTTTGTGAGTTTGTTTAGATGTTTGTATGTTTGTGTTTCAATCACGCCTAAACCAGTGAAACAATTTGGATGAAACTTGGAATAGGCGCAGATAGTGACCTAGAATAGCATATAGGCTATACAAAATGTTGGTACCATGTGGACGAAGCCGCGCGCAGTAGCTAGTAACTAATAAAGTTTGTTTTTATTTAGATTTAATATAATTAGCTTCCAAACCATTTACATTCTTTGTTCATTTACATTTTTATTATTTACATTTGAATTATATCTATATGTTGAAGAGTTTATTTTGTTTAAAAAATACGTTTTGTCTTAGCTTTTATCGGACACAAAATTAAAAAAAAAAAAAAAAATATTTATTCCATGGAAACATTTGAATACTCCATCGAAATCTCAATTTAAAAATCATCTAATTAGTAACCATATACTTATTTCTGTCGTAAAATGTCGAATGTGTAACATTTTAATCTCCTAGTCTAAAGTATACTAATTTGTCTAAGAAACCAACAAAACCAGTAGTACATCCACCAGTCCCATAAACAAGGCATAGAAGATCAATAAATATGTGTGATGCAGCGATATATCAATAATGATCAGAGTCGTCTGACTACAGGGTCGTATCTAGTACCTATCTCAATGAGACAAATCACAAATCGAAACATCATCACAAAAGTGTAGATACTTAAATAATTAAAAAATAATGACACGAATAATTCGCTAAAACCTCAGAAATTTAATCTGCCTATAGCTATCACCTACTAAACTCAACTCAAAAAAATGTTACTAAAAACGGTTCATCACAAGGAATTTGACCGATGATCAAAATTATGATGGTTAAAAATGGTATTCACTTAAAATGTTTTCAAAATACTTAAGAGCCCCTTCTAAAACTAATTCTGATTGTGTGTCTGCTATGGCCTTTGCGATTGGCTCGGATCGAGGCTGCGCTGCGCCTACGCAGGTCGTGACCCAAGATACGAGCGGTGAAAACGAAACGTAATTGCCTGCCCACTGTCTATCATAACATAACTTTTCATAGCTCCCTTATTTGGGGTTAACAAGTGGGTGTCAGGTTGTACAATACTAATAATCATTTTACAGTTGCTGATCTTGTGAAATTAATCGTACAATTTCATCGCTCAAGCAGTTTATGTTGAAATTAGCTTTATCAGCATTTTTCTCTATAACATTTATGAAGTCATAAGATATGTAGGTAAGTAATGCACAGCACAAAGTTCACTTCATTGAGATTCATATTTGTAAAACTCTAAATTAACACGACACGCGCAAACATAAATTGAATTCCTTTCCCACACGCGTTGGTATAATTTACTGAGCTAAACAATTCTCGTCAAGATCTCTCGCAATTTCGCTATATTCTCTAACTTGAGCACGTACGAGTACTTATTCCATTTCCCGTGGAGAAAGCAATGCGTAGGCGGCGTCGGCGCCTGACTTCATAGAATATGAACCCAGGACCAAACCGCTAAGCAGGCACTTAGGGCTTAGACACGGTTGTGTTCTATTGAACATAATTAGGCGCGGAAGCTCAATATGGTTTGCTGTGAACAGCCAATTAAAGAGGAATACGACAATTTCATAAGGATCTGAGTGAATGAAATAATTGGATGTAGAAAGAAGTTTTACGTTACAATATTAAGTGTAGACTTTTTGTATTTTGCAATGGAAACTGAGTAATGAATTGGTGCATCACGCCTTTTAAATTCTGGTAAACTTGCCCTAGAAGACTAGTTGAGGTTGCCTAAGAAGCCAGACGTAATAAAGTTTTCTAAGAAATGAAAATACTATTTTTAGCTTCTGAACTAGAACAGTTTCTACGCTATACTGATAACTTTACTTTGCCGTGACTTTACCATACAAGTGTCGGTTATGGGGCTTTCGTGCCTCAAACTAATTAAGTTCGTCTTCGCCTCATAAGAGTCGGCTTATGTTGGTAATATTTAGGTGTGGCTTAAAAGGTCTGCGCTTTTTACAAGAATATTAGTTCACTATTTAAAATACTGTCACCTACTGCTGCTCAGACTTCAAGTTGTGGTATTCCGAAAAAAAAGTAAAGCCTCTATAGTAAACCTAAACGACCCAAAATTTCATTAGCAATGGTTCAGATTATCTTCCAAATAGTACTCCCAAAAGTGTGACTTTTGGGAGTACTATCCCAAAAGTCACACCGAACTAGTAGAGGTAACATAACTTGATTACCCTTATAGCCTTTGAGCCGTGTGATTAGAGAAACAAGCAAATTGTACGAACTATCTGGCGCCAGAGGTCATTACAACTTGACATAGTTTGTAGTCGCCAGTCGACTACGAATGCAGCTTCAATCAATGAATGCATGGATGTGTTTGTGGTAAACTTGTGTGTAATTGGTTACTGGTGTTAGCCTTCACCTATTGCTATTACGTAATTCTGACTACCATGACTTGAAAATTTTATGTTATTAACAATCAAATTCTAAATATACAAATCATATAATGTAGATTACACATATGTATAAGTAGATTACATGTTTTTTGATGTTACATAAACTGAACAGACATGAAAACCGTATATAGATTCTATCTTCAAAATCGGGTTAGGTAGCTACTTTTCGTTTATAAATAAAAGTTGCAATTAGAATTCAATAAAAGTTTATGCCTTAGGCATTTGATACTCAGAGAAGGCGATCATCTTCAGATCTTGACACAGTTATTTGACAAAGAGCCCTCTGTTGCAATGACATCCGATAGCTTTCTAGAACTGAACAAAGCTTGCATGATAGAGCTTTTGAAATAGAATCTGTCCATAGTGTCCATTGAAGAGTTTCTTGTAAATATTCGTTCATAAATCATCATTCATTGCTTTGTCATTGAGTGGCGGGCGCTATGACTCTTAACATTTAGTTTGATGAACGAAATAATTTCAGTAAGATTAAGTATCATCAAGGCACGGTAGACATTTTCGCCTTCATCCTTCGAAGATGTCTAAGGGAGACAGGTCTAAATTTGCTCACATATTGCAGAAGTTTGTATTCCTTTTGTAAAAAGTATTATCATACTTTAAATTTAAATTAAACCATTATAAACCGCTGACACCTAAGGAATAACAAAGCAATTAAGCGGCGCCTAAAAGCGGAAACTGTGACCTTGTGTATGACATAACCAGTGACTATTCTGTGACTCAACGGATACGGTCTGCGATTTGTCTCCTCGCTACCATAAGTGACTTGCGATTGTCGTGGTTCAAGGGCGAATATAATTACCTATCCGTGCCCAAATGTTCTACTGTTTAAGGTGAGTTAGGCTGTGGTCAGATCGGCACCTACCAAGGCCTCTATCAACTGACGTGTAGGTTAGAGTTGAAGCACGATCTATTCGTAAATCAGTTCGTTGCTCTGGTTTGGTCGTAGCTATATTCTCAAATATATCCAAGAACAAAGACAATAAAACCAGCCCAAAATCTTCATTCTTCTATGATGAATGTCTATGGTTATGCTATCCGGAGTTCCGGAATTGTTTCACATTTAATTAATTAAGAAATGTTCTCGACAACCATAAGATAAGATAATTTATTTCATAAAAAATTACCTAGGACCCCGCACTAAGCAAAGCTTACGTCGCGGTAGTCCGTAACAGTTTTCATAAAAAACACTACTTACTGTAAATAAATATAAAACACTCGTAACATTCTGGTCTATTTCTAATATACTTAAAATTAGAAACCATGTTTGGAAACTGTAAAATCTTGAATGAGAACTCAAGTTAATGTAATGGCACTATTACATGCTACGTCACTAAATTTACCTGGTATTTCATGCATCTAGTTAACGATACATTACTAAACTTCAGAGTTCATTCAATTTCTAGAACATAGGTCCAGCTAGCCCATTCCATTAATCGCTCTTAGCACTGCAATCAATGAAGCAATAAATAAAGCAACTAAAGATAGGAACTGGTAGCGATTGATAAATTGCACGACAGGATATTCCCACGACATCAAATACATAAAATGATTACTGAATTATTCCACAAAAAAACGAAAGTCATAAATAAAACCGATGAAAGCACTCAACGCTCGATCAAGCGGGATTATTCGTGGATCAGGCTGATTTACAGTTTTTGTTCCACCTAGACCTTTAAAAGCATTAGAGCATGGGATTAATTTGAGCTATTACGCGAAAAGATAAGAGAGCTTTTATTCGAAAGCAAATTTCTTTGTTGGTGGGTGAGCTGACCCGCGCCCACGCTGCCCGCTCACGCCGTCCGCCTCGCCGACGTTTATGCTCTCGTAATACGTAGTAAACGTATCTAAGAAGAGATCCTACGCTTTACGATCGTCGTATAGACTATCGCCTTTGTAATAGTGATTGGATTCTTGTTCGTGTCGTCTTTTATTACAAGGAAATGGGCATGCAAAGCGGATGGATATGCTGGACGGGAATAATTGAAACGTCTCGCTTAGCGAATTTGGGCCACGTATGGCTCTAGGCCAGCCTCAAGGGTCCGGTGAATTTACCTTCAGCAACGAGCTCTCCAAAACTGAAATTCATTATTTCTTGTTTGATGTTCCACTCAAAGAGTCAAACGTTACAACCATATCTGTAGGTATCTCTGGTGCCTTGGTGTATTTAATTTCATGTTTAAATTGCGTGCAAATTGTATAACTTCTGCTAGTTACTATTGCAGCGGTAAATCAAATAAAATTATAGGGAGACGCGGTAAATTCATAGCTATATTTTATATCGTAGAAAATTATCTCGTTCGTGAACAAATTGAACACTAAGCTTTGCACGAGGAGCGAAATTACAGTTCGCGACGATTTACCGTTTCTAGAATGAACATTTGTAATTGCCCTGACTCTTTACTACCAAGCTACTGATAAATCATAAAGCTTATCAAATGCAGCAAAAACTGTGGGTACTTAACATGTTTTGTTATTTCTTTAAAGAACTTGTATTTTTTATGCTAGCTATATCTCATACCATAGAACAACCTCACCGCCTCAAGAAATTTAATGTTTCAAGTCATCATAAAGCCGTTTGTCGTATAAACTACGAGTAAATTACGATCCCAAGCAAAGACAATATTACGCAGGACACAATATAGTTTCTAGTTAGCGATGAATTCACGTCCTTTCATTTTGTGAAGATGAGACCCGGAAGTTTCGTATCTTGTAATCTGTGACGAAAGTGGAAGCTTAGTAGGTATTCTGTGCTGTTACTGAATAGGTAGTTTCCAGGCTAGTGAGTTTCGTCCTCGGCCCTAAGAGGGCAAGGAGGGTAAATTATATTCAACATTAGGTACCGCATTCACAATCAGACTACGCAGCATCGCTTGATCGAAAAGGTCATGTAAAGACAAATATAATGTTGACTGAATATTTCAGGCTGGGTCTGTTATCTAATTAGCCGAAGTTCATATAAATATAAAATTATGCTTAGGACTCGGGTCGGACACCTTTTACGGTTTAAACCAAAGGGGACCTTCTTTGAAGATCATTTTGGGTCAATTCTCCTGGAAAGGGTATATATTGCCCTTGAATTATTTATAACGAAAACTTGTTAAAATAAGCTTATATAAATACCTTTATACCTTCTTTATAAACACATAATTATGGTGGACTGAAGTTTGAAGTTCACTTTTATTTTATTTATTTTTTAATGCTACACACCTAGGCCCCAGAAAAATATTTACGCTGATAAAAATTTCAAAGTTCAAATCTCACTGAAATGCAGCAAAAAAGAAGAATAGCAGATAGTAAATATAAAAGAAACATACCTTATTCTCCAGCACGACCCTGTTCTCGAAGGAGTACATAATGGCCTCTTGCACCTTGGCTTCCAGCTGCCTCAAGGCAATGTCAGCGTCGACCCTCGTCAGCCGCTCCACGCCTTCCACGTACCCTGCCCAGGGTCCGTCCAGTTGGGAGAGTAGGGATCCTATGCACCTGAGAAGGAAGATAGAAAATATATAGGTAAGTCAAAATTTGGTGAATTCGTTAGCAAGAATCTTCCACCATAGTCTTTTATACTAAACTCTAGGGCTGTCATTAATAAACACGAACTAAGGTGGTATTAGCGCTAATCCAAAGCATAAGGCTGTAGTAGACCTACTACAGCATTATAAAAATTCAGTATTAATAAACAAAGACCAAGGAAGAACTAAGCTAATTCGACTCTACTCTCGGAGTAAGAGTTACGCCTAGGCGCCACCTAGTATAGAGATGGAGTAGGCAGACGTATCATGAATTTTGTCATTTTTAACGTCACAAAAAAAGGTTGTGCAAATAAGATGGATTATGTTGATGATTTGAGGACGAATTGAATGAGGATGGATACCAGTTTCAAAAATGTGGCGAGTGAAAATTTACAAGAATCTATTGGACGATCTCGAAAAACTGAACTTAAAATCCAAGTAACACTGCATAGGTATAGATTTTGTGGTGAAAAACCATTCGGATTAGCAAGAAACAATAAAACAGTTAAAATGACTAAATACTTTTTTATGATTAAAAATTTTTTGGTCAACAATGAACACCAAAAAGTTTTAGAAGAATAAAACCTCTTTGAATAAAACAGATTGACAAATACAAATTATTGTCTATCTCTGTCATTCATATAATTAATGACAGAGATAGACAATATTTTGAATGATAATATCATTCGTTCATTCACTCTTTTTCTACTAATCCCGATGTAAGTAATGTATAACTCATTCGAGACTACTACCAGTTTATTAATAACATCAAAATATTCAACTTGCTCCCTCGTTACTAAAGAAGTAACAACTCTAAAAGTAGTCTCGTATTAAGCTAGAATTAGGGTAATCTAATTAATAAGGCCGTAGAAACAATTGTTTACAGATAATATGAAGCTACTCACTACAATAAATAACATCGATTAATCGATATCGTAAAAAATACCTGCTGGTTGTCTCTATTCTATTGTCAATTAATAAGCCTAAAACTTACTAATAAAAATATCAAATGGCCATGTTTCTAGCAATGGCGTGAATGTGAGAATTAGTTAAAAGTTCCAATTTAATTTGGTGTAGAGCAGTTTGAACTAGTTCTAGTTACGGCTTATGTCAGAGCAGACTAAAAAGTAAATATACACATTGTCCCGGATTATGAACAAAAGCTCATTTTGGTAAGCTCCGTTGAAAACTTTCAGGCACTGATAGGCCCTCAACTTAGTTTCGAAACAGATTGAGGCGAGTGAAATTGGCCAGTTTAAAACTGAAAATGTGAGATTAATACAGCGAATTTCATAAGAGCTGGTTCGCTGGAATTAATGAAGAAATTAGGTTCCAGAGGTATTTTAATTAGCTTTGAAGCGTTGTAGCAGTGTAGCGAGGATTCACTACTCGTTGGGATTTCACTTGTTTTATAATTTCCCGCCAAAGTCACGAAACTTAATTAGCTGCGAAGCTTCTCAGTTTTATTATGAAGTTGGTTTATGTGCTTTGCTAGCCAGCTGAGATTAATATATTAAGCAAGATTAATTTTACACTGTCCAAGCACAATGACATAGAGGAAAAGATTATTAAAAGTTTTATACATATGACATTATCTCAACTATAAATTATTAACTTTTTTATGTTACAATAATACTGGTGAACTCTCAAATAATTAGGTACATAATTTAGAAATAACTTTATAAAATCTCATGTTTTGAATTAGATTATGTAGGTAGTAGTTAGCCTGACCCAGAAGCAATAGTTTTTTATACGGCAGTTTATGTTTGGTGAACTTACCCTCTAGCAATATTGAGGCAGTAGTTCCTGCAAGGGTGGACATCGTGTCCTCCGCAGACAGCGCAGCCGGCGGCCCTCAGCAGCTTATTGGAGCACTCCTCGCTGGCTGTGGACAGCACGTGCTCCGTAGTGGCCAGCGCACCAGCACCCACGGCCAGCATCTCAAGGAGCACTCGAGCTGCTTCCAGAGACCGTGATAGTGACGTGCCGAGCTGTTGAAAACAAAAGTTGTTGTTTATGATGATAGTAATACAGTCCTGTGAGGTTACCGGAGTTTTACAAATAACCCTGTATATTAGTGATTTTTGTTTTAAAAGAGGTAAGAAGTTTAAGTATCTAATTATAAAAAGTGTGTAACGTAATGTGAGTGCGTAACACTTTTTTGCAAAATATATTTTGCTGAATACTAGAAAAGGTGAAACTTACTTTGTTGGGTACATCTCCGAAGGGCTGAACTGCATCATACGCGTCCTTCAAGCATGCTTCATACTCTGGCGTGAACTTTTTAGAGTCCAGTTTCTCAAAGTTCAAATACGCCAATGGAAATATATCTCTGAAGAATTTTCTCGCACTGGCAATCAGATCTCTTGGCGGGCTGGACTCTATGACGATGCTGTGGAGGTCTCTATCGGAACTCGACCGCAGGACCATTCGAATATCTTCGTATAACGAGGCCAGAGGCCCGTGCGTTCGTATTGCTTGCCCTTGGTACAGCTGCGTGAAGAAACCAGCTGTTTTGTTCTGTGACTGGTGTGACAGCCCCGTGAGGTGCTCTGTAAAGAAAAGTTTACTTTAGCGTTGCTATTCAGTACAAATAGTCGCAAAGGCACTAAACTTGTCGCCGAATGTAAGTTGAAACGTAAGTAAATTCGAAGTAACCTCGCGCGATTTATCAATGTCGGCGCCCACATCTCCAGAAACTGAATTTACCGCCTGAGGGATAATATGTTTGCATTGCGTAGACTCACGAGTTCACCACAAACAAGTTACATACCAGAGCAAGTAATGTTATAAATTAAGTTGTAATATTAACTGTGTAAATACGCTTAGTTCCCAGCAAACATCCCTTCGGTCGGGTATTCGGTTTCCCGGTTGCGGGCACCTGCCATTCGCGCGACTGTCTGTACCTCGCGTTATCTCGTCCGAGACGCGACGCGAGACATTCCATCTCCAACAAATAAATTCATTTAAACTTCTCTGGGAGCTTATCCGATACCTTTGAGACACTTCCAGCGAGCTCTCGGCGATAACACGCTTTTAATTAAATGAAGCTTTGTTAACATGATCCACATAATAGGCACGTAATGTTATGGAAATGTAGCTGGTATGTAGATAGAGTGTCGTTTTAATATGTAAGGGAAGGGTGTGGAGCCCCTTTGATGTATGGGTACTTGACGAAGCCTTTCAGCCGCCGCGTCGCCCGGCGGACGGTGGAGCATTCGTATCTATTTTAAATGTGAAAAGGAGGTACCTCAACCGGAATTTCAAACTGTGTTACTCGAAATGCCTTTCAAAGGATGTGGGACGTGCCACTGTGACACGCTGCAGTGTGAATTATACGTCGGGGTGTCACGGCTACAGCCAATTTTGTGAATATTGGGGATGAAAAAGCTATTGTCGTTTTCCAGTGATTCCGTTGGTTGGTTGGTAAAAGCCTATACATATTAAAGCGACCATTCAAATTGAAGTACTTTCTCGTGTTAAAAGCTAGAAGCTTTACTTACCTATTTGATTGATTGCGTGTTATTTTCTTTGAATATGTAAGTCGTTTTTACTTTTCTACGGATAAAGTAAAATAAACTAAACAGAAATACTTCCCTGCATCAAGGATAAAAATGAACCTCATAAACATGGCCGATTGGTCTTTCCCAAAAAACCCATATCAACAATGCTCATATAAAATGCCGACGTTATTTAAATCAAAGTTCAATTTCCCAGATGGGGATTGATGACCGTCCTCTGTCGTATTTCAGTAAATCCCCGGCATTCAGTATTTCGCCGACATGGCTCGGTGGTTCGATAAATAATAAGTGTCATTCGTCTTTTCATTGCGCCGAGGTGCGGGACCTCTAGACGCCCTTGACGCCTGCTTTGGTTCACGGTTCGGATAACTACTGACTGCTTATCAGTATAATATCCACCATTTCCATGATCGAATACCATGGCAGCATACTTTTTTTTCTAAATCAGTGCATATGTTTTGATAAATTATTTTAGTTGAGCCGTTGTTCGACATGACGTCGTAGGTATTATGTTTAAAATTTAAAAATTAATGGTAGGTAAGTAGCCTACATATAGAAATCATTATTCGGGCATGTCATCAGCTTTTACTTTTTATTTATCAAATTACATTTTTAAAAAGCACGTTAGTAGCAACCCGTAGTATGAAGGACGGATAATCTGCTTTCTACACAAACACGCCCTTTAATACCCCGCTGTCCCTTGATCTCTTTTTTAAGCTTTTGATATCACCTGTATTTACTTGGCATCCGCTTTTGTTGGTTGATCTACGTTTATTCAACGGTTTTAGAATCACAAAGCCATTTTATCTCTCGTCACCAATTTTATATTTTGGTAAACCATTGCTTACTGAAAGAAACGAAAAAAGATTCAAGGCAGCGTAGACATTGATCAATTTTTAGTCGTAGCTTTGCTAATTAAGGGGGTTGTCATAAACACATTCAACAAATGGAAAATAATGATAGTAAAAACAACTGGAATGCTGTAATCACTGGAGTTGTGGATCGCAGAACGGATAGTTTTTTCGAGTTCCATAAGATAAACCAACAGATCAGCTCACAGTTGCGAGCACATACAGCTTGAAAGATTTAAATGAACCACTATACTGCGCAGGTAAATCACAACAAAATGACGAGATTTAATTCAAACTTATTAGTTTGAACAGGTAGAGTTTATTTTTAACTGGTTTAGAAAGGTACTGATGATAATAACATTGATTATTATTGATATATATGAACGATGTTAAGACACATTCATTACATCAATAGGCACCCATCTATTTCTTGATGTGATGTACCTATCTACTATATGATCACTGGTAGTGGTATTATTAAAGTTAACGCGTGATCGTTCACCTAAACACAATTAGTTTGAAGTTTTTAAGCCAAGGTCCTTCAGCTTCAAACTCAGCAAAGTTGTTCACAAGTTCATACGAACTTATTCTTCTTGACAAACATTAGACGCTTGGTGTTCCCTGCGGTATTTCAAAACTTTCGTTTCCGGCTTCTTGCGATTTTTTGTCATTTTAAGGCAACGCTCTCTGATCTATCAGATATGGTTGTTCCAAGGGAAATCGTGAAGCTGACAGCTTAGGATAAGAATAGGTAGTATAATTTTATAATTTTAAGGTACTTGTAAGTCATGTCCGCATTTTGATATCCTCATGAAGTTACATCAAATTGCACTACCTATTAGTATCAATCACAATGTAAGCATAACCGTCAACCGAAAACTATGTAAACGTCTAGGTATATCACGTGTCGAATCTAGTACATTATAAGTATTTTATTTTATGTCGTAGATGTTGCTTAGAAGAAAGTTAAGATATCGCAAGTTAAAAACTCGTGCTAAGGTCTTCTCTTTACTTTGAGGGTCGTACGAGTAATGTATGCGGTCGGATTGCTATACCAATGCCACTCCTAGTATCTGAGGCTCAGACGGCTCGGTTTTCAGTCTAGGTACGTCAGCGGGGGCTTAAGCTATCTATGATATATCAAAGTGAGAGTAAATTAATATGTTTATAAGAGACACGAAACGATCAGCTCCTTGATGATGACGACTGTGTAAATGCAGATACTGAGATGACAATTGATGAGAAAAGAAGGGAAACATGTTATGCCGACCCCAATTAACAAAGGTGATGATAATGCCCTGACTGTAATGTGTAAAAGGAGGGTTACATTTAAAAATCTTGTTTTAAAATACTCTCAATCATGTTACCTTTCTTCCAACACAGACGAAATCAAATTCGGTTCAACAGTCTGGAAGATACGATGCCACAGACAGATGTAAACGTAGATAAATTTGTAATACTCAACTAAAAGTAATTGAAATAAAAAAAAAATATTTTCTGCAATATTACTTGGATTACTTTAAAACGTTGAAAAACTCTTTGTCCTACCTAATTACTTAGTTAAGCTAATCTGCGAAAGTTGTTTTAGCTAATGAAATTAGCATATTTCAAGTAAGTTGATATTTGTTTTCTTTTATTTTATATCAAAATGGAATCAAAGGATGTATTTTACTCTTTTTTATTTTATTTTATGCAATAACTCTAAGCTTCTTTGTTAGAATAAGAAGAAAAGTAATATGTTGTAACTGAAATAACTTTAAAGCATTTTATTTCAAGTCTTTATTGCTCCATATTATATTGGTAACATTAGAGTTCTTCCTTCCGTCTATTAAAAACTTAAGTGGTCCTTCGAGTTCAGTACAAGCATAAAGCGGAATTAGTGATGAGAGCGGCACGTGTGGTCCACACTTACAACTATTTCCTAATCTATTTCCATACAAAAAACCGTGTTTTATCCATACAAACTGTTATGGAACTGTGTCAGTAAAGTTCTGACTGGTAGGTATTCTATGATGCGAGACAATGTATTGAAAGGCAACCCTGCGTCGAGCACACTCTGATTATTTCCTCTGAGGGGTTGGAAGTGGGGCTCATTGTTTCATACTTGTCAGTCGCGAGGTCGTTGTACTAAGCGATATTTTCTCGACCTGGATAATATGTATTTTATTCAAGCGTATGCTTCATAACTTGAGAGTTTATATTTGAAATGAATTGAGTTGCTGAGATTTATGGATCTTATAACCGTTTTGTGAAGAAAAAGTTCATGATGCATAAAAGCATTGAGTGTTTAGTTAATTCTTAGGTAATTTATTCATTATAGACTTGCGACAGTTACATAAAAGTCTAGGCTTTATTGAAACATTTACTACCTCTACTGCCTATGCCTCCATAAAATAATAAAACCAATATAAAAGTACAGATTTATATCATAAAGTACCAGGCGGAGGCACTACCGTTGGCAATAAATATGGCAATATTCAAAGGCCGTGTTCGCGCACCGCTCAGCGCTATATTGAAGAGCCTATATGGGCTTAACGCCATATACTAGGATCCAATATAAAAGTACTTAGCGCCATTTACCAGAATTCAATAAACTGAGGCTGTAATGTTTTGAAATTACAAGACCGGTTTGTTTAGAGCTGTGAACATGGTCGGCATTCATCTCCATGATGAGGCTTATTGAGTGTCTTTAGAATCCATACTTCCATATTAATATTATAAATGTGAAGGTATGTCCGTCTGTCAGTCTGTTTGTTACCTTTTCACGCCCAACCATTGAAAAGATTGTATACTGGGGAAGGACATAGGCTACTTTTTATCCCGAAAAAATTAAAAAATCCCGAGGGACCGCGGGTCACACCGCGGGAGCGCAGCTAGTGTGCTATAAATCGCTTTAGCCTACGCGTAATTCAAGGGAGCACGGATAATAAACATCTAGAGCCTTTAATCAATGAGCTTTTACCTATCAAATCAATCACCTAGACCGATTCAGAGTTCTGAAAAAATATTACATAGAGCATTTTCAGTATTATATGTATGCATATTTTAAACTTTTCTGTTTCTAGAGCGAACGTAACTCAATTAATACGTACTCATAAGTTTGCAATAATGCAATTTTATTTGCTTCAAATTAGAAAAAGCATCATTGCTACTCTCGTTAACGACATCTTATATGAACCCGTAGCGATGTAATAGCAAAAGCCATTACTTTTTATGGAATACGAAATTACCCCGGGCAAATAAACTAATTCAAATTTAAATATGTACAACCAGACGCTACCATTAAATTATCCATCATAAATCTACAAAACGTAATAACATTTATTTATGCAAATTGCGCGGTGCGTTGATTTGTTTTTGCGTTCAATACCATCTCGACTTACACCTGCGCTCAGCAAAAAACCACAACTTCAAAATGCTTGATTGATCGACCAAACTACTAATTTGATGAACTGTGTAAGTGTCGGATAGTGCAAGAGGTTAATAAGTATCCCGATACATTGATCGTTTCTTTGAGTAAAGGTGTAATTATATAGCTCACCTATTACTTACACCTCCAAACACCATAGATAAATTAAATTATGCTAAACAAGTAACTTAATCGTCTTTGGTAAGTAACACCAACAGGGAAAAAAGAAAATAAAAATGTAGTAACTTAATTCGAGATGTCGTTTATTTTGGACGCATAGTAATTGTGTAGCATTGAAAGTGATTTCATCACCCGCATCGAACGAAGCGTCCGAACCCGGGGCACCACTGTTTGCTATGCGCCAGGCCTTCTGTACACAAAGTGCCCAATTTGTCGGCGCGTCGGGAGTGTTTGTTTAACAACTATTGTTCGATGAATCTAGCCGATCCCTCCTGTTTATTGTTGTGAGTGCCCGATAGCCGACTACGCGCACTGTTGCGGTAGGCCCTGTTTGTTCAGCAGTTATGATGAGTTACATCTGGATTCATTGATCTTTGGTTCAAACCTGTATTTTACATATCTAACAAGTGTCAGGTGCGATTATTTGGAAAACGAAGTCAAACAAGCCTACGAAGTTGGTACAATACGCACAATCGTTCTTTAGCTCTCTGAAGTAGCTGCGCAGAACCCATTTTTGATCACGCTTAAAATCGTGCTATCTCGCTTACTGTACCAAATCTGCGCAATCGTCTATTGCACCTAACTTCAGAAAGCTAAAGATCCATTGTGCTTGTATATTTACCGATAGTCGTCTCTAGTCGTTGTTCGTTGGTGCAATCATTCGGAAAGATAGTGTGCTTCGTGCCAAATTTCAACAGCGCGAATTTATTCAGTATAATTATATGAAAAATAGCACATAGTTACATACCTATGTACTGTTGTTTCATTTGAGATAAAGAGAATATAAATTAAAACAATTTAAAAGTCCGTAGCTTTAACGAGTTAGAAAGAGGCTTGGAAAATCAAGCTTAGGATGAAATGTAAATTGATTCGGCGAGCCCGTTTAGCTACTAAACATAAATGAGCAAAGTTTTTCTTTGAAGCAGTCCACGCCTAGTCTTGAGTTTTTGTAAATATTTCAGGAGTTTACCTTTCCTTTAATTTTTTTTTTGATGAAAGAAGTAGATAATGTAACAACAGGGATTTGCGATTTGTATCATATGTTTACGTTTATTCAAAGAACTAAAGACGGTATTCGGTGTGTATTTAGTTTAAAAGTTTTTTATCGTTGAAAAGGAGAGTTTTTCAGAAAATGTGGGTATTTATCAGGTCCATCGTTTTTCTTTGCTCAACCACGAACCATGTTAGTTCTGAACACTATAAGATATGTTTGAAAGTTTCAGCGGTAAAGCGCGAAGTGCAAGTGACTTGAGTATATGTAAGAATCACAGAACTATATCTGTAAGAATACTTGTCTTATAATAACGCATGGGATTTACTCACATTTCTGCTGATTTAGGTACCGATATCCTCAGGATAACGAAAGCGTCCAGTAACTTTCATTATGATCCCAAAGAATTAACCCTTTTAGAAACTTAGTTTGGTCGAGATTCTTCGCCCACAAATATTATCGTGAGGATATCGGTACCTAAATCGGCAGAAATGTGAGTAAAATACTCACGTTGCAGTGTCCGCCGTGTAGACAGCAGTAGCTCGCTAGTCCTCCGAGTGGACTTGGCTGTGACTCCCTCCGCCGTCCTCCGCAGCGCCAGCCGCAGTTGTGTCTCCTGACTTCGGCCACAGCAGTGGCCATTACATGACGGGCCTGGAACAAATACAATTTTTAATATTCCTTTTTTCAAGGGAGCCAAGCATATATCGCTTTAACATGTGAGACTAAGACGCCGTTTACACGATGCTATTCTGGCATACCATTCTTGCCTCTTGCTTTCTCAAACTCAACGGAGCAAGTGCTAATATTCTGTGACAAGAGGCAATTATGGTATGCCAAAATGGCATCGTGTAAACGGCGTCTTACATAAAATTAACATCACAGAATACAATATGGAGCCAGGTCAAAGCAAACATCTCGAGTATCCTTATCAAACATCCTCTGACGATCCTTTGATTTATTTGAGTAATTTGTTTGGTATGTTACGAGATCGCAAGGCTTTTGTTCAAATGCGAACCTGGAATATGTAATAAGTAATTTACATATTAATTACGAAACAAAATCATTAAACTAAAGTCTTCAATTTCAATTTCCTTGTCTTCGGTCAGCAGTGGCTTTTATCGATAGTCATCATTTTGCACCGTTTATGTATCTATTTAGCCGGTAACACCTATTATTGTTGGGCAAAGGCCTCTTGTCTTGTCTGTAATCCACTGTGGTCTCCGCTCCGTTTAATATAAATCTCTTTATATAAAAATGAATCCCTATATCCCTTGGTCACGCCATCACGCGTAAACGGCTGAATCGATTAATTTTTTTTTTGTTGTGTTTGTTATTGTCAGGAAAAGGTTCTTATGACAGAAAAATGGTATACAGGGTAGGTTTATATGGAATTTTTTATTCCTTGATCCGATTCACTCTAAACTCGGTATAAATTGACAACTCCCCTTAGGGGTTGTGCAAGGCAGTTCCAAAGATCGTTGACGAAACAATGCGCAGACTAAGGCGCGCGCGGGTCAGCTAGTATATATATATAGATTAAAAAGAAACTCATCTAGATGAATGTCTTACATTTTACCATATACAATGTAGACTAGTTAAAAGTTACCACAGCCATAAACTAGCACATTTTGTAATATAGACTTTGAACAATCGAAGTAAATGTACACTATTCATGAAGATGGAGCATGAAGTAGAACGTTCTATCGATTCTTTGATGGGTTGGATGGTTCTAAAAAAATGACGACATTAACTTCTCATTTCTCAATGTTGCCATTGTAAAAAGGCAGTGATAACTTATAATGAGTAGTGCCATTTAAAAATGAATATAAAATGAAGAAAATGTAAAATAATTTATTTAACACGCAAAGGTTTGAACGCCTACATAAAATAAATATTCATTCATAGTTAAAGCATGTGAATCCAATTATTTTTGACATGAATATTATTTAAAAATTCAATCGTCAAAATCATGTCATGACACAATCTAGCTTTAGCGACTTGTTTTTATGACACAAAAATTGCTATCGCTAATAAATTTTTCACCACTGAGAGTTATTCTCTGAAGAATCCATCCCACCACACAGAACTGAAAGAGTTACATTCACATTTTTAACTCTTTCAATCTGTATCTTCGAAAAGGTTATGTTCTTTTTCTAAACCGCTGAACATATTTCGATTTTGATAAATAAAATATAATTTAAATAAATAGATATTTAAATAAACCAGCAAGAAAGCGTTGGTCGGAATTGCGATCGAGAGGTTCCAGACCACTGGAATTTTTAAAATAGTTTAGTAAAAAAACACCGAAAAAATGGTTGGTATTTATTTGTTGTTACATACAGTGGTCATGCAAGAGTCTACATTATTTAGGTCTAAAATACAACCCTGTAAAAGACAGACAGCCAGACGGTTACAGGCAGCTTTATCCTAGTAAGGGGCTCCTGTTGAATACGGAATCCGTAAAAGCATTTTGAAGAGGTTTGATTGGAAAACGGATTGAAACACTGTGTCCACAGTATCACTAGAAGATTGTTTTGAGTTTTCTCTTGAAATGTGTTTACTGTTTACACTGTATGTCTTTGTAAATCGTTGTTTGAACTGTGCTCTACAAACATTCTTGCAGAAGCTTTAAAATTTCCTGATTTTTGTTTATAAACTGCGCGGCTCTAGTAGTTCGCAAGAGTTAATCGATTTCTTATTAACTTTAAACTTTACTCGAAAAAGAGATTTTTTTTGAAATATATTTTAACTTAAATAATAACAAGCTTATTTTGTGTCTTGGAATATTTTTTTGTACCTTAATGTTAAAATTAATGAAGTGGATGAGTATTCTGTAATTATATAACCCGTACATACATACCTATGTGAAAAATGGATGGATAATGGCAATGAGGATATTTCTGGAAGGAGTGAGTTGAGATGACGAGTGAGAAGGAAATCCTTCTTCTATTTTCCTCTGTCACTCTTGCCGTCTGTCATGCGGATGTGTCTTCTTTATGGGATAAATTCTGGGAGATGATGATGATTATGTATTCTCTACCTCTGAGTAATTATTCTTTAACTAGCATGTTTCCCAATCATAAAACTTGCGTAATAATTAAAAATAAGAAAACAAGTGTTGTACATAAATAATATTGTATTACATTTGGCACATTGTTCGGCGGAGAGCGTCGCCCTGGCGGCCGCGTTCAAGGCTGCGCGCGCGCACGGCGCATTGTTGTGCGACACCGCATTGATGTGAGAACGGGACGTTTATATCGTAAACCACAAGCTTAATATATTACTAAAAGTCAAAAGTCAAAAAGCATTTATTCAGTAAGACCGAGACCGCTGGGATCACTGAATAAACTAGGTGATTCTACTCCTGTTCCTTCTACCATTACTATTTGGTTTATGCATTTTGTAAAATTGCTATTAATATGAAATTATCTGCTATTTTATAGTCTTGTCCGAAAGTAGATCTCCTGAAGTCCTGAAGGCTGCCGCCGTCAATATAGCCACGATGATTTGATTCAAGGTCAGCCAGAGCCATAGACATAAATTATATATTTTCTAAACTTTTGTGATTCTATCTTAACCATTCATAATCACGTATTATTGAAACGTGATTTATCGCGTAACTTAATTTATTTTATTTCCCGACATTTCGCCTGTGTCGCAACAGGCGTGGTGGCACCACGCTTCAATAATACGTAATTTTGTGATTCTACTTCACAATAGTTGATGTAATAACCACTAAAATTGTAACCTACCCATTTGGAATAGAATTCACATCGTTAAAAAATAAAAGCCGCGACGGTTTTTTGCTAACATGAAAATGCTTTGTTTAGTTTTTGTGTCGACTGAAATAGATACAAGAGACTCTCTTACCTTGACTGAATGGAGTCGAGGTATCGCATATTACCTCTGTATATTGTACATTTTTCTTTGTAGACTTGCTCCGTTTACAAGAACTAGACTAGACTACATTTGTATTCTAGAAGATTAAAACACTGCATTTGTTGGCAACCTAGGCCTAACGAGATAATGAGATGCTTGAAAAGAAATGAAATTATTTTATGAAGTAGGCTTGCCTTAAGCAAGTTATACTATCAATTAAACGGTGATTTTCAAAATGGTTATCTCAATATGTTTTCCTTCACTGTTGTGATCTGGATGTAAATTTTCTGAAACGGATTGGAATCCCAAATTAAACAGATTATTATCTCATTCAAGATACCATCCCACAAGTTAGCTGTTTAGCTCAAACTAGATCTCATATAACAGAGAAACTGATAAAACGATTCGAGCTCATGTATAAAAACTTAGCAATATCAAAAACCACTAACATAAAGTTTAAGGAAACCGCTGTAATTACACGTTCTTAGCCGACATATACATAGCAGTAATCGTTGGCCACTAAAACGCCATTACCTGTGTAATGGTTTGCGGCGGCAGTGAAGGTTGCTAGACTATGCGGAGCCTACTCGTGAAACAAGAGACCAGTTACACATAGCGTCCTTTAGTGTTCTAATCCTTCTAGGTTTATATTTAAACTATGTACCTTATTATAAAACGGAGAGATAGGTCAGATATTCAAGAGGTTGAGTTAAGGTTAAGTACTTAGTTTAAAAAAACCTTTAAATATTAAACCGCAAATGTAACATATTTTGTTGTTACATCGTTGAAAGTCAAATCTGGTTTACTCCTTTGAAAAGCCTGAGTTTCCTTTCAGGATAGGATAAGCATTTGAAGCGAGTTTTGCACAATAGCACTTCCTACTCGGACAGGACGGTGCCGGAGATATTTCACAATGCTATTCCATGTTTTGAAATACACAAAGCTTAAACATTTCCCCAAAAAGGTCAACATTTCATTAAGATATTTTGAAAAATGTAAGGTTTCATATTCTTTTTTTGAAAAACGAGACTATTTTCAAAATGAAGCAGTTATTTTTAGCTTTATAACAGTGGCTCTTATATGCGAGCGCGATATAGCATCCGTCGTCCATTGGGATAGTTTTATTTCATAAATTGGTGCGCTATGTGAGATACAGAGACGGGCACTTAGTACAAATGTGAGCTTTCAAGCTTGCCACGTAAATTTCCAGTAGGCATTGCGTTTTTACAACAATAATATAAAAGTTCCGTAAATCTCACTGATTGTGTGAGTTATGTATTAGGGTTAATGAGGTGAAAAATGTATGTCAGGATCGCAGCAAGAGAAGATTTACTTTCTCTGCCTACCGGTAGGGGTACAAGAAATGACTTTATAATAATATGTAGCTAAACCACTTTACGATTCTTGAAGAGAGAGTTAATAAGTAGAGTAATTTATTTCCATTAATTTCCCTGACAATTTTGTTGCCACTTAATCTTTTTACAATACATTAATTTGAATATCTAACTAGGTACACATTACGGCGATGCAATTTGCCCTAACACGTAAACTGAGTCGTAAATCCGAGACTTTACGACAACTACATCGACTATAAACAGGCGGCAATCTTCTGGCTTAGTTTAGAAGAACCGATCAATCAATCATCAATATGTAAGACATCAACGATAGACAAATTTAATCAAATATAGCCTCAATTCCAAATAAACTCTAACCGATTGTAGAGTAATCAGAGGTAGTTAAATTTAAAAAGTTTTACACCCATGTTTTGAAATATTTATGGTATATTAGTTAGTTTGTAGGTGTACATAACTGGTGCATAAATCATTTCGGCGTACAAACAGCGTGGGCCAGGCAGATCTCATGAATATTCCACGTGATTGTCTCAATACCGCAATAAAATTAAAATAGAACAACCACTACATCCGCTATTAATTCTTTTACGATTTTTAAATGATTCTTGCTTTGGAGATGTTTAGCACAGGTGTTAACTTGAACTCAGAAAATAGATCATTCGTTTTGGCTAGAGAACTAATTCGGTTTTACAAGAAAGTGCTACTAACAAATATCGGTCGCACACTTTACTAAAAGTTTCTACAATACCTGGGAAAAAAACAGGTAGGTAATTTAGTTTAGGTACTGTGCTTTTGCCTGAGTTGTTCTAGCATATTGATCGTTTTAATAAATAAAATCCAACCTAAGTGAGAAGACATAAAAAAACGTAAACGTAAACAGGTTCACGACTGTATCCCCAAGGTGCGGTAGACATTCTCTCAGATCTTTTTATGTTACTTATTCCGGATCCTATGAAAATGTCTAAGGGGGTAGTCAGAGGCATGTCCAAACACATATTTGATACATGCCCACATCTTGCAGAAGTTAGTATTCCATACGTGACACAGGTTGCAAGCCCATCGCCGCCAGAAGACATACTTATCTTATAGCACGCATTACATTCTTTATTATTATTGCTTAACTATTTACTAGTTTACTGCCGCTACCATAGCGGTCACAGCTTTTTAAGAAGCAAGTCCAAGCTTTTTAGTTTGGTTCAGAAGTTTTTTGACATATACTTCAAAGATACTAATCCGCTAATCTTGTGTCTCATTATCTAGACAGGATGTCGAACACAGAACATTTATTTTTACGATTCTAAGCTAAAGATTATCGTAACATGATTTTTGTTCACACAATTTTGTTAAGATTTTGATTAAATAAGCTGCTATTTATTTCTTCAAAAATCTCAACCCAACCCTTAGTTTACCTATTTGTCAAGCAAAACAGTGACGCATTGTACAAACATAATACCTCATGCAGGTATATTATTTTCAAGCCACCCCCTGTGTTAATAAGGGGAAGTGTTTCGAGGGAAATGCAACAAGGTCAGTATTAGCAGTAGTCAGAGTAAATGCGGCTTGTAATTTAGGTTTGCATGTAGGCAAACCCTAGATTTGCTATCAGGAATTATGTGCATTTTTTTATGTGTGAAACAAATGCTATTTTCACTTCATTTATTCTTATATGTTCGGTCGGCGACAAGAGTTCATGAACATTAAAGCTTAGCTATATAATTATAATATCATTCCAGTCTACAACCTACATTTAATACAAGTTTCATCCAAACCTGTCCACTGATCAAGAAATAATTGAAACACACACACAAGCATCCATACATTACATATACACTTACGAAATTACTCACTCATAGCATTTCAATACCGCGCGTATCAATTGATTGGAAACTGCAGAAGCTGTTTTCTATAGAATGCTAGTACTTATATCTAGAGTCAGTTTTCAATCAAAACTTAATTTTCTATACGCGTTGAAAATTAAATTGATGGGATACTCCCCCGCACATCGCGCCCACTGCATCGCATATGCAAAGCGTGGCGTGAAGCTTAGGACGCAAAGCCTCATAACATTCCACAGCTACAACACTAAATCATTCTGGTATGCACGCGAGGCAGTGTCTGTTACCATGTTAACAATCGGCGAATATAATGGACTAACTTGTTTTTAGTTTCGTTTATCTATAAAATAATACTTATTAATAAACCAAACCACTTCCATATAGGTAATTATATAGATATAATGCTATGGTGCAAGTTTGCAGAAGATATCACCTAGGTCATACTGATAGTTACGCTATCCTCAATTTATTTTATTTCAATAGGCAGAATTTGATTTAAAAAAAACCGTTTAATTTAGCGATAACTTAGCAAATGTCTGCTATTGTAAATGCATTGAATCTCGGTCGTATAGGTAATGATATGGGGATCTTATTGGACAGCCAATCCTATCTCGCTCATAAGATAATACTGCTATTTTAGAGCGTCGAACAGAAACTTTGAATTTTGCACGTGATATTTTTCTCGCATGGATGAGAATTTATCTTACGTTTATTGCTCTATGTTTTCATTTGAACATTTTCTTGAAAGCAAGGTAAGCTTTGTTTGAATTATTCATTCGTCGTCTATTCTTCTATAGAATGTTTTTTACAAAGAGAACTCTCTTTGAACTTATACTGAGTACGAATCATACAAATACCCTGAGGTTTCAATTGAATCAACAAACCCCGACTCAAAGTTAGTTTTTACTATAAAATAAATCTTAGCACATTTACCTATGCCTTTGTGCATGAATGAGTCCTTATTTTGTACTGAATAAATACCATGTAAACGCCCAATAATTAGCCTTTGTTCGGTTTTAGTAAGGTTTCCGTGACGAAAAACTATAAAAGCATGTTTTGATTCAAATATCGGAAAGAAAAAAAGTTCGGCCTTGCTGTTACTTACTGTTTTAAGCTTTGCAACTCCACACAGCGCTATACAGTATACATTTTATAGGAAACTACACCAGGAAAACATAAAATATGTAGAGTATCGATTTGTTATAGTGAATGCTACTAAAAAAACTAAGCAATTTCCATTCATACAAATCAATCAAATTATTTGTGCTTCACAAATAACTCGTCGGTAAAATGCGCGTAAGCATCATTATATAAATAAATGCAAAACAGAACGTTCATGTTCAATATCCATCGTGTAAGGTGCTATAAGAAAAATGTCATGCATTCTATATTAAATCTCTCTCGTATCCCTAGTTTTATTGGGTGATTTGCTGGAACTGGCAGGGCGATAAGCGAAGCGTAAATCACGAATATTATACTGCGAATAAGGAGTCTCTAAGGAGCATCCACAGAAACGGAATCAATACAAAGACAATTGTACAATTTTGGATACTTATTCTAATCTAAAGTCAACTAACAATACCCCAAAAATTTTTGAGTTCTTCTTTTTTTTACTTACGTGATTGAAAAGAGATGCAACAGAGTTAACAACCGTTGCAGTTTGAACAAATGAATAAGTTTTTTCGATGTTTATTCAGAATATCGAGTCCTTTACTTCTATTTATTTTTGTGGTAGTTATACAGCGGCTAGTCTAGTTTCAACGTGTGTTATCATACATGGAATAGTGATAGCCTTATTCTATGAGACTTGCCCAGCACCTGTGCCTTCCTCTCAGCGTAATTCACCTTATTTGTAGCAAGAATGTTGCATCGCTCAACGCTGCTCTCATGCACACACTCGTATCATACCGAACTCTATTATGTTTAGCAGAATATTTCAGGCCATCCACTGAATATTGAATAACAGTATATTATGCGCTTTGCCGCGCCATTGGCACGGCTTTTGTAAATAATGGCATGATGTGGTAACGGCTTCCATTTGCACAGAGCCATGTGCACTATCTACTTTTTGAGTTCTGATTTAAGTTCATTTTTGAAAAATTTTACACTTTTAAACGAAAAATCAAGAGTTAGAGACATTTTTGGAAAGTAAATTTCTGAAGCCTATAACCGCAAATTTAAGTACCTAGTAACAAGACTGCGCAGTTAGGTATCTAAGACTGTTGTTTAACTATTTATTATTAATCTAAAATTCAATTACTCGTAAACTTAATTTTAATTTACAAGCTTGTAATACACTGGTAGTTCATAATACTTTAAAGGGATTAATGATAGATAACGATGTAGTTAGGAGGTAATGGTATCGCGAGCCGGTCATAATGTTGCCAACTATGCGGTGCTCTGTGTGATGGTAGATTATCGACAGGTAATACAGGAAATACCGTAATGGATAATATGATAAGTATACTGTAATTGATGAATATGATTAAGCAAATGCAATTTTGCTTTTTGTGTTCTATTATTTTAATGAAACTCACGTAAGGAACGCAAAAAACGATATCTGTTTCGTTTTTTCCGCAGCTGAATTCATAGTGCGCAGTTAAATTTAGGGTAGCCAGAGGTGCGTCCTTAAATAAGACCAACCCGCCTTCTTTAGATGGAACAACTATACCTAATGTTGCCAGAGTTCTGGACACGCTTCAGACTGGCAGTGATTAAAAACAATTTTTCGCTCAACTGATTCTAGTGTATTCTGTAGGTACCGTTATGGAAATATGTATTCAAGTAAACAAATAAAAACTTACTCAAACAATAAACAATTTAGCACCCCGCTGGCCACAGATTTACGTCCTATTGAACACATTATAAAGTAACACTAATAGCTTAATACAACAGTACGGACCAATTTAAATGGAAATTTAATAACCTAAACCATCTGAATTATAACGGAAAACAAGTAATAATGAATAAAATTAGTTTTATTGTATAATTACAATTATTGTAACCGCGTGGGCGGAATGGATTTTAAAAGAATAAGGCAAGTTTTCACTAAACACACGCTTGTATAGTTCAAAAAGATAATGAACTTACCAAAGCACTGCAGCTTGTCTTTATTTATTTATATGTATTCTACTACTTGTAGTAAAACAAATTTTTAACAGTGCTTTGGTATGTAGTGAACTTTATTTCATGGAATTATAATGTAAAAAAATAATTTATGCTATTTATATGTTCAATCGATGAGATGGTTCAGTTGGTTCTGCAAGGTACCACATAATAAATTAGAAAAAATCACTTTATTTTTGAAATTACCATTAAAGCCTGAATTAAATTTCCACAAAATGACGGCCATTTTAACTATCTGTTATAAATATAGCTACATCAAGCTTTATATTTTTGAAAGCTGATTATGCTCTTTCGATCAAATTAAATTATTCACACCTTGATGAACAAATTCTAAAAACGTGTTTTGTTATTACAAATTGACAAAAATATTTGTAAAATACTTAAAGTATTTGTAAAATACTTTTTCTTGATAAGTGTAATGTTCTGCAGTGTACAGTAACATATCATACGTATCAATGCTATGTATCATCGAACACAGTACACACACATAACCAGCTTAGCTTGGTATCTGTGGTCGGGCCATCCATCAGACGCTGACGTGTCATCTATCTCCGTATCTGGAGATTAGGGTTAGGTGCCAATACTCAATATGCCCTGGATTTTGACACCCTGTTTTATACCGTATTTCTTATGCATGTTGAATTTTTGATGTTTTAGGCTTTAAATATTGTGATCAGAAGCAAATGAAAAGGTTTTCTGTTGCTCAGATTTTATCCAGATACAATTTGTACTGAGGCTTGTGTTATCTAGCGTTTTGATTAGTTACCAACGATGTAGAGAAAAATTAAGTAAAGAGAGTAAGTTTCAAAATTTTGTGCAAAAACCTTAAAAAAATCTTTAGGCAAGTCTCTAAACTCTGGCGCTTATTACAAGAAAATGAGCCGAGTTTAGACAAGTCTAACTCAAAAACTGTCCCTAGAAAAACGATCTTTAAATACTCGTACATAGAACGCTTTTTTGTGGTAACAGTTTTGTTTTGACATGTGTCAACATGGGGTTCAACTAAGGTTTTACGTTTTTGTAATAAGCAGCATTTGAGTTTAAAAATGGTCTTTTTTATTTTTTTGTGTTTCAATCTAACAGATGTCTATAAGAAAGTTTTGTAATCGTTCGCTACATACACATCTCATTGCTACGAGGCTACAGAATGTGTATCTGCAGTTTAAATTCATTATTCCATAAAGAACAATTTATTTCAATCCGGTTCAATGAGTTACCTATGATTGCTACGCGATGTGCTACGCGGTGCTACGAGATTTATTGGGCCTGATACATTCAGATGCTATACGGGTTTCGTACATGTTTTATCCCCCCCGAGAACATTTATGTATTTAATACAATATTGTACAGTCCAGTGCAGTGTTTAATGAAAAATCATTGAAATATTTATTATTTCGAACGCATAAAATACTTTATCCAATTTTTCAGATGCTTTCTGATATTCTTTCGCGTATATAAATCCTTACATCACACTAGTTCGTGAACAAGAGACGAGAAAGTTTGTATGTTGAAAATAGAGCATTCAGTGCAGACGAAAATCTCGGGAAACGACTAGTTCTTCATAAACTAAGCTAAGAACAACAAAAGAAAGTAGTGTGACATAGACTTATATTTACCCTAGTTATAGTAAAATGCTATCGTCGCCTGGGCCATACGAGTTTAGTTTAATTGGTATTCATTTATATTAATAAAGGTTTATCCATACGAGGACAACACCTGGGTGAAATGAGTATTCACTGAGGCTGCGATGTAGTCATAAGCTGGAGCGATAAGCATAGCGTGATCAGACATAAGAGCTCACAGAAGTACCTACCACTAATATGGCAAACTTCGTACTTTGTACGAAAACCGAATTTGTCCGAATATCAACCATTCAACATGCTGCTGCAACCAGCTGTCCCGATCCCGCCTTTCTTCGAACACAATATTTGAAGTACTGTTTATATTTAATTTCGCCGTTCATAGATCTTTAAATACTTTTATAATATTTTGCCGTTCAACGATTTCCTTATATTACCGCTATTCTTATCGCTCAGCTTATGCATAATCAGTCTTAGCTTTCTCACGAACCTTCTAATTACGCCACTTAAGCCCCTTTAATTAAATCCTCAGGCGCTAACACGTATTTTCGCTCAGACGTTAATTTATTCAACGTTTTTATTGAACTGTTATGAGATCTGTTGGATCCCCGCTGGTTCATGCTCTGTACCTACTGAACACTAATACTCACGTCAATATAAACCGTATATAGCCATTTTGTCGGTGAATTGCATCATATCCGGTGGATAATTACCTGCAACAAAACAAGCGTCGGTTAGAGCACTCAATCGAGGCAGTCATGTTACAAATATAAAAGCAAATAGAGGCAGACTGTTTGGCGAGGCCCAGTGGGCATTTCGCTTAATTCTAAATTAGAGTTCTATATGCGGGAGCGGGCGGCGCCCCGGCGGCCGGCGCAGAATAACACCCGCCGTGCCCTACACTCGTCACCAATACATTACATACATTATTTTGAAAACCACTGCACATGTTTCTTCGCTTAACTTTACACGTTATATGTAAAGTTCGGCGGTTGACACGGCCGACGTGATTGCAGTACAATTAGCGCGAATGTTTCACGTTCAAACTTCATCCGCTGAGCTCGCTTTATTGCAGCGCTGGCTGACAATGGAACTATAAATTTTAACGTCGATGCACCAAACTTAACGTAATAAAACACTCGGCAGTTTTGTTGCATTAATACCGCCTCGTTTGCTCGTAAAAAAGCGACATACTAAAGTGTATCGCAGAGATTGTGCGCGGATACTCGCGTGGCAACAGGACATCGCGTCGATTCCTGCGGTACAAGGCGGCGGGTTTGATGATCAAACTTCACACAAAAAAGTCTACGAAGCGATACGAAGGCACGCGGATTCGTAAAGGAACAACGAGAGTTTGGCGCAGGCGGCCACGAGTCGGGAACGGGTTTGTCTCGTGAGAACGCACGCCAGACGCGCCTAAGAACACAATGCTATCGTCGAGTAACGCCCTCCAGACTTATGGCCTTTTCATGTGTCACAATAGACCGTTCAATTTATTAACGTGCTCGGTTTAACATTAAGTATATATTTATTATTTCAATATTTCCAGACTATTCTTGTGCAGGGGTTCGAAGAGTTGATATTCAGCGGTAATTGTGGCACGCTCGGAGCTGGAGCGCAGCCGTGGAAGCGACAGCTGCACGCGCGCCCTGTCGCGTAACAAGAGCTCGCTTCGTTAGAGCCGCAGATTTAAAATAAAACTTTGCAACGGAAACAAAAAGAAAAAACCTTCACGAAGCAAGCGCTTGACTTGCAAGCTATGAGAGGGCCGCGCGGCAAAACGAGCTTTGCAATGTTGTGATAAGAATTAAGTTCGCGTGCGACCGAAATCAACTCTTACAACTTTTTGCAGCCACTAGGGGCGAGTGCACTGACGTTTATTTCAATTGTCTCTGCGGGTGGATTGCCCTATTTCCAGAGAGCGTTCGCGGACAGTTTTCGCCCAATCGAATTCCGTGCTATATAAATTACCGCGCCAAATTGTAGGTCGAGTGTTCTTGCACTCGTGCCTATTTGCTTGTTACATCCGAATTACTTGCAGGAATTTTATTTACGTTTTGAACGAGGATATCAAATTATACTTGTATCCTTAATGAGTATAATGAGGACGGCAAAAGCTGTCGTCTGATTGAGTTAAATTGGTCGTGATTGCATCTCGGGTTACTCGCCGGCCAGTCAGACAATGTCATGGTCGGCTGCGTCCGCCCCAGACGAGATGGCGACGTTCCCTAAAACGTTAGGTAATCTTTATCTTGAACTTATGTATCAAGTAGCAGATTTTAGACAATTTTTTTAAGCCTTAGATAACTAGCAGTTGAATAGAATTAACAACTTAAGCTTTATTTTATGTCGGTTTTTAAAAACTTCTACGGATCTGGAACGTTTATTTATCACAGCAAATATAATCAGGTAGGAACTAAATCAAAGCACCATATTTCACTGAGGTTATCAACAAACCTTGACTATTTGAAGTAAATATATAATTTTCATACAAAATACTGCAGAGACTAGCGTATTCTAAAATCGTGTATTTCCCGTTTCGTGTATTCTCCAACGAAATTCGCGGGTTATAATTAATTATTCAAGCCAGTGCAAACCTTTTTGTAGAACGATCAGCATTGTCATTACTCATTAACTCGCTCGGTTCAGCGAGACGCGGGTAAAGGGCTGGACGACAAAACAGCGGACAGCGTTGCTCTATCGTGACAAAGTTATTAGAAATCTGAAAACTTCAGACCAATGCTTCAGACATGAAAATTGAAAGCATTTTACATCGCAATGAATGAGGAATAATTAAAGGCTAGCTGGAATGATGTAGACTTGCCTCTAGACATCATTATGAGATACTATAGAAAAGTCTCCCGAGCCTGGGATTATAATCTGATATGTTTCAAAGATATATCACGATAGCATTCCAAGTAATACTCTAACTATGAGTTCTAGACTCGAGTAAGTTTAAAAAAAAATCTAAAACTTCAATTTTAAGTGCAACCATTTGAAACTGCTATCGATGAGGTAATTTTTTTTAGAATATATTTTCGTTCAATACTAGTCAGGAATATAAAGTATTTAATACACGATGCACAAAAGCTTTTTGCTTAGCATCTTATTCCACTAACAGATAGAACTTTTGAGATAAAACTGTCTTGAGTCTTGTCTGAGTCTTGAGTTGACACGGCAGAATATACTTTCAGTTGGCACTATGCTTAGTCTCATCAAATGAATTTTCTTAAACAAAAGTTCAAGATGGGAACGAAAAATATATGAAAAAAGTTGCATGATTTTTTTATTGTTTATAATTATTACATCCTGAATTTCACCCGTTCCGCTTGTCACTCCGCTCGTTTTGTGAACACACTCAAACAACGCCGTCGGCCGATCGATTTAATTTGCCCGCGGTAATTATTTACCCAAACTGACCGTAATTAAAACCAAACAACTGTCCGATCTTTATCGCCGTTGAATTTAGTTGTTAACGTCACGGATAAACATGAGTAATGGCCCCTGTTTAATAGAAACTTTGGGATAATATTGGAAAATTAATTAGTTGTGTTTTAATCTATTATTTCTTAGTATATGCATGATATTAATACGTTTTCAAACAAAAGTGGCATGATTGATGAAAAATACTAAGAAATAAATAAATTAATTAATAATAAATAATGCTGGACATTTTCACACAGCATCATCTAGCCCCAAACTAAGCAAAGCTTGTACTATGGAAACCAAATAACTGATATACTACTTATATACTTTTTGTTTGTAAATACATACATAATATACATAGAAACACCCCCGAGACAAATATCTGTAGGTCATACAAACATTTTTCCCGCGGCGGGAATCGAACCCGCGACCTTCTGCGTCGCAGGCAGACCTTCGCCCGCCGCGCCACAGAGGTCGTCATCTAATTGAGCAGCCGTTTGAGATGATACCTAAATGAAAAGTTTGTAGTCTATCATTTCACGTTGAATGACATACGGGAATGGCAGGTGAAGTTATTTTTAAAATTTTAATTCTAAAATTATTAGAAAGTTTTTAAAACTTGGCAGCCATGTGAGACGTGTCGCGGCCCACACACGACAAATCAATTAACGATTGATTCCTTCAAACCATTTGAAATGTGTACAGTTAAGTACTCACCATTGTTACACCTGAATAACTAAAAATTATAAATTATAATGTTTTTAATTTTTAGTAGAGAATCTGTTCAAAAAAACCTGTCCAAAACAAAATTTCGACTCGAAACTTAGTAGGTAACTAAGTCAAGTTATTAGCAATGGTATTTTTTATTCTTTGATAAATATTTTAGCATTTCTTTATCTCCCGTTAAACTATTAAAAATTCGCATCAAGAACCCAAAGTTTGTGTCCCGTGTTCACGCTAAGCCTTCATATAACTTAAAACAGAATTTGCAACAGTAGTTTAAACGAGAACTTAGAACAGGAAACATTCCGATTAGTCCGTTAACGAAGCTCTATTTCCATTCCGATATTGGAAATACTTCTAATGTTTCTCAAGCCTGGTCACGCGAAAATAGTCCTTGAAAATTTTCAATAAGCAAGGTAATTCTTTGAAAACAGTTCGTGAACATAGCCTGAACTAATCGCCTAAGAGCTTAAAAGGTACTTTGTAAACGATATTATTGTTATTATCGTAACTGTATCTTTTAAGTTCATTTTCGTAGAGTTGAGTACCTCTTAAGGATATCCTATCAATACAAGTCAGTACACTTATCTAGACTTATACGTTTGATAAAACTACATTCTTGATAAAATTTAAAAAATGGCATCCAATAACAGTTTTTACAAAAACTTCAGCTTTATTTGCAATAGTACAAATTCTATTTTTTATATTCTGGCAGCTAATGCATACTACTCCCATAAAAGCACCGCAGTTTTAAAAGATCACATATTTTATGACATTTCATAGACACACCTACTGTTTTTCTAAAATAGACCAAGTTCTGGCGACGGTCCATGCCTTGAAAACCAATAATTTATTTCGCATAGAAAAGTTTATGAGTTCCAAGGTTGAGGCCGAATTTTTTACGATCGGATCGTAATAACGGCCTTCCCATCCCCTAGTGGGGCAAGATAGTGAAGGCCAAGATAACGTTACTCTTACTACAATAATATAAGATATTTATGCATTATTGTTTTCTCTATGTTAAGCTTTTCCCGGCTTGAAAACCGCATTTTAAATTATTTTATTTTAACTTTGCTATCATATCTTTAAATGTAGGTTCTTGGTTTTGTGCTTGGTTATAAAACCCCAATATTCTGATCCTAACTAAGTAATATTAAAATACCATGGGGAGTTCATTTGGTAATACACTTTTACTACTCTTCTACAGAATGGAAACTATCTCTTTAGAATCGCGTTGTATTTGTTTAGTTTATATACAGGGTGTAAAAAGACGTCTACCGAAGCCGAAAGGGGTAGGTACAGCATCCCAACACACAACCAAATCTAAAAGGATTTTCCGAAAAAATCATTATATACACCATTACACAAACAGCGTTTGAAGATTGCTGTTTGCGTATGTACTGGGCGCGTTTTTATACATAGATTGCTGGATTTTGAGTTTTAATAGTTTTTTCTTTTGTAAATGCAATTATTAGGTAGGTATGGTCTTATTATGTTGTACTAGTAGTAAATAACTAGAAAATAAAATAAAATGACGTAGATAAGTAAAAAAAAAATTTTGCGTTTTTTTTTTTTCGCTAAATATGTTCAGAATCATGGTCTGATTGAAACCCCTCAGTTTTCGGTAGCAGTCTTTTTACACCCTGTATATATGTATCATTGGTTTAACTCACATAAGGCTGAAGGGTATTTCGTTGCTACTATGATTGTTATTCATTTGTATACAAAAACAGAAAGTTTTCTCAGGTCGATCCAATTACGAACTGAATTGGTAACTTTGAACAAAACTGCTGCTCAACCTCGATTCCATTACAAGTTCAGAATGGTTTTGCCGTATAAAAAAGAAACCTTGTCTGTTTGGAATATATACCTACGAAACATTTTACCAAAGAAAAGAAAAAAAACTCTAGACGTATATAATATTTCATAGTTTTGCTCATTCGTGTCTCAAACACCCATAAATATTTAGCGAAATTGTTTTTTTTTGCACATTATTTGAATGGTTCTTGAATTACTACTAAGGATGTTGGTAAAGTTGCGTGAAGAAAGAAAAAATATGTACTTACCTAAAGCAATATTATCTTAGAAAATACGGAGTTCCCTCATTCCTAAGTAGGTACTCCTGTCACCGAATTGATTAGGAACGAGCAGCTGCTGGAAATCGATTAGTAATTAGGGTCGGGTACATTAGCCCTATTTCCTCTATTCATTTAGCTTTGAAGAAAATGTAAATGACACTAATTTGAGCCTTACCACCTTGAAAGAAAGTCAAAAAATTCAGTGGCTAGTGTTGTTAGACTGAATAAACTAAACAAAATTGAGCCTTATACCGTTGTGACAAAGATGAAAAAACTAGATTGTACGTTTTTACGCCATTCATAATTCTCTTTGTGTTGCTAATGAACTGAAATAATAGACTTTCAGTAGGCATAATGAAAGGGCACCGGTCTTTTATAGTAAGTAATTGTTAATGATTGTGCGTAAATAGACAAGCGTTTCTTTACTCAGGTTCGAGAAGGTACTTTATAAAAGGAAACTTCGGCTATTTGTAGGTGTCAGATTTCACTTACCGACATTGTAACATATCTGGTAAAGTGGCTCGGTTTCAGTTCATAGGATAACAAGGAATGTTCTACGTTTTAGACAAATACCGCATCGGAGCCGTATATTAGATGAAATAAGTGCTCGTGGTCGTGCTTGCTTAGTCGTTCTTGATAGATCGCCGAAGTTACGCAACGTTCGAAACGGTCTGTAAGTGGATGGGTGACCGCTAGTGGCATTTTCATCTGAGCGCTTCCGTGCTACGGAGGGCACGTTAAATTGTCGGTCTCGGCAAAACTCCGTCACTAGAGTTGGCCACTGACTCATACGAACTTACTTACTTATTAGATGAAATAACACAAAAAGACATTGGTAAGTAGGTACTTAGGTAAGTGTGAGCTAAAATAAACTTATAAAAGTCCATGAAACGATTGCAAACAATGATAAAATATATATCTTAGAAAATAACAGGAATTTTTCTCCAACAAATATCTAACAAGTAGGTACGTCCAAAGGATATTTATAGCGCATTTTTATGGATACAGAGACCTTGTTACTCATTGCATTGCAAGTACTAGGATTATTAGTTTGCAAAGAGAACATTAGAGAAAGTATAACAGAAATGCGTGTTATTTTACAAACCCGCAGCAGGGTAACACATTAGGTGGTAACATAAAACAAATGCTTAGTTGTCCAAGCGGTGACTAAACTGGTATCCCGAACAATACCTCTAGGGATCTGTTTTAAAAGGGAGTACCAGTACAGGGTTAAAGAATAGTCTTTCTTAAACTTTCGCGATCACAATTCATCTTTAGAGATATATTTTGTAACAGGATTTTATCCTATTTTATCGATAAAATCCTGTTACAAAATATATCTCTAAAGGGTTAAAGAATACCATTAGTACAGGATAAACGTAGGTATTCCAAAAACACTTTTAAAGTCTGCTTATTAACTTAGATACACACTTAGTTACAGTGTGCACTATTATAAGCGCTCTAGTTAAGTTATGTTGACCCTCATTTGTAACAAACACAAAGCACCCAAATAAACCTCAGCAACCAAAGTCCATGAACATTTTGTGTTTTTACATCATTCAACATTGCACTATATTATTTACAAACAAAATATACAATTTTATCGCCCAGCATGATGAATATTTCGATGGTAAATTCTAAAATTGTATATGGACATCGCTGATAATGCCTATTCAATTTTCTTTATGGCAAAGCTCCTTACTTTAAGTATTACTAGTAAAGAACCATTTTATAGCCTAAATAAAAGGTCTGGTGGTTTAACGCAACCACTAAATTGTAATTATATTCTTGGAATTTAGTATATTTTTACCCAATATCATCGAATCATTTATCTGGTTCTTGGAAAAATGCAGCAACAACTGATTCTTATCTCTACATGTACTTATGTATTTATTTAATAATGACATCTGTAGCATAATTAATTTAACAACCACTAATTCATTGAGACATAATTTATCCTACACTCATTATTAATGAAATACATTTCCCCAAAGATTCATAATATCAGTTACAAGTGGCACAACATAGGATTGCGTGTTTGCGAGGATGTGCGATGCGGGCCGTGGGTAGAGAGGATGTGCGGCCCGCTTCGGCATGTCATGTCTACGCGGCAGATTATGAAGATAAATTGATTATTTCTATTCAAGCGAAGCGACGCGTGTACATATATTTTTTAATTTCGGATCATGTTTTGTTGAGCCAGTCCGTAGAAATTTATCATACAGAAAACAATAACAAAACTTATCAAACAATAAACAAAGTTTTGTTATTGTTTAGTTAAGCGTACCTACATTTTATTATTCTAACGCAATAAATAACAAAATTCTAACTTTCTCCCACTTTGCAAAGCTTTCGAATTAGTATAGGTACCTCCTTATTATACCTACTGATTCGAGATACGAGAGATTAATTTTTTTAACTTCTTGCATATTCGAAATCAGTGGAAAAACAAGACAATAATTATACTCGTCAGTATTATTTTTTATTTCCCTTCTGTATAACGGAGCTGACGGTATCTTCAAACATTGCAAGTCGACTAATAAAAGTCTGCGCGCGACACTGACGCAGTAATACGATAATAACATGAACCCACTAGTGAACGTTGCTTCGCCACGAATGCAACTGCTAGATTCCTGGACGAATATTTCCATAAATTACGGGTGACGGGGACAAATGCCCGCAGAGCGCTGCGCGATGTTCCCGTAACACCCGTTTGTTGTGAAAAATTGGTCCTAAATACAGAAATCCCGTTGAATGTTCTCAGGATAAATGTTACCTTTCAAGATTTGTTGCTTCAACGGTCTTCATCTCGAAATTTCAAGCGAAAATACGAAAACACGTTCACGACTCTATCACCAGAAATAAGACTTCTTTTTGTCTCTAGTTCTTTCGAACTAGTGTGGTGAAAGGATTTTAAGTGCCCCTCAAAGAGGCTCCTTTCGTGCGCAAATTAAACTGATTTTCAAGCAGCAATAAAAATTAAAATTCTTTTAAGATTTCGAGGGAGGTCAAGTATAGTTAAGTAGGTGTAGGTAGTATAAATAATCTAGATGGGCAAATGTGAATATTCTTACTACTTCAAGGCCAGTTCGATCATTAGGTTGATAATACTTTTTAAAGGGGTTTATACAATGAGACCTAAAGATACAGCATGTAAGTATTTTGATCCTGATTAGTTCTTATGGAAAATTTTCTTATTCAATAAACATTTAGTCGGCTACAAGCTCGACAGGACTATTAATGGTCATTATTACACCGAGACAAACAACCTGCCTTGGTGCAAAGACGTTTTAATTGTAATTGGCCACATTAGCTAGCTATAAGGAAACAAATTAATTCAGTAGCTTTGCATATAGGGCTAGTGCCAGGTCTCTAAGGGCCGGATTACACGTGCCGAGTAGCTGGGCGAGACAACAAGATGATACTGAGGCGAGAGAGTTGAGCGCTCTGCCGAGCACTTGTGATGTTAGGTATATGTACCGAGCACTTGTGGATATCGCTATCTCGCCCATCTACTCGGTACGTCTAATCACGCCATAAATACAAACAGAAACAGAAGACAAGCATTTTTTAAATGTATCCGGACTTCACTTTTTTAAATCGTATTTGTTACTTCTAATTAACATATTTCATTCATGTGCAGGAGACTGAATACAATCGTAAGAAAAGGATACTTATCGCATAAGGGAAGGCATGCATCTCAATCGCCTTTATTACTAAGACTAAAGGTAGAGAGAGATCTTTTTCTTCTAATTAAAATCGTAGTGTTATTTAAACAAATTAAACTAGTAGTTACTAGTCCATAACTTAGTATTTTGTATTAATCGACCTAGTAATAATCGATAGTTACTATTTTGTTGTCAAGCTACCCTTTATCTATATCATGAGCATGCACATTGCTGTTTGATTGAACTTTGCTTACTACCACGATACAACTCTATTTGTAGTCGATTATAAACGTTTGTCCACTGTTCCATATAAAGTTATGTATCATATGTATACTAGAGTCGTTTTTGTAGTAAATAGATTCTTGGAAACCTGTACTCTATTCGCACGTTCTAATTCACAGCTGTATTTTGGCCTTCATTAAAAAAATTGAGTTAGTAAATATATAGAAACTCGTTGTACCTTACCTTTATTTAGCGACGAAGAGATCTAACCAATAGAAGTTATAACAAAATTGTACAATTTATAAATCCCATTAATATTCTGTAATTAGGTACTTATAAAATAAAACTGCATAATGTTAATGCATTTTTGTTGTAAGTTCATAATATAAAAGTACGCATGGATAATTTTCCAATCAAGGGTACTAATAACAAGTTAGTTGTACTGCTGGGCCTGCTAATCTACTAATTTATTAAATTATGTTGTCATACAACTTGTAAGTCTATAATGATAGGTACTAAACAAACAATCACGTGGATTGTTTATTTAATTATATTACTTAACGCAAACACTTGTAGCGATCGTACCTATTAGTACCTAATACTTACCTATTAATATTCCAGAGGCATAATTGTTCATGTTTGATGGATAACATCCTTTATGGGGTATTTTATTTTGCTTTCCGTTGGAGTTTAACCATTGATATTATATCACTAGATGAGATATTATGCCCCTAGCTTAAAGCAGCCGAATAAAAATTTAATATTGTTAAATGAGTGAGTTTACACATTCAAAAAAATAAGTACCTAATGTTAAAATTGACATGGGAGAAAGAAAACGACACTGGTTTTGTTCACTGTCATACAAATAAAAATAAAACTGTGGCACTCCGGGAGTGCCAACAGAAGTGATAACTTGAACGAGGTTCCGGTAACGGTTCTAAAATTATAAAAAAGGACATAAATAATTAAGTGCTAAAAGTTACTATACCACTGGGATTCGAACTCGAGGCAGTCTCACCCGAGGCGGCCACTCTCACAAATAGACCATTGTGAAGATACGTATTAGTAAGAGGAAGGTGTCGTTTGATATTTTTCCCCCATCTGAAAAATGCCTAACGCGGCTAAAGAAGTTTTCACTTTAAAAAGTTCTAATGCCAGTGTATTTCGCAAGAAAACGTGTCATTTTTTATAACAATATACTTAGCACGTTGATTGCCGCCTCCTCGAAGTGTGAAAGAGAGCCAAGACTTTATTATGTATAGCCGCTATTAAAGTGTTAGGCCGTGTTCACATAGGAGTAGAGAATAGAAATAAGAAATAAGAAAAAATATTGTTCAAACTGTAACAATATCTAACTAGAAGACAATTCCACGTAATAACGTGAGCTCATGTAGCATTAAAATAATGTTGTTTTGTGCGCATGTTATGTCCGATGACCTAACAACATGATCGATATAGTAATGCTGGATATAACAAATTCACACAATACTCACTTTATCATCATACATTTAATTGTACCTAAGAAAAGGCTTCACCTATCAGATTTTTACAGGCTAAAAATTTTTGATTCATTTTTTTTAAATTATGAGTAATCATATTTATTCAAATGATATAAGTACCTATTTTTAATTAAGTATTTAAAAATTATAAAAGATTACTTTATATATATTCAACATGCCCAAAGCCCTTTGACTAACCCAGAGTATTTTTTTATTTTTCTTTGTTTACGTTCGTGCCAGTTATATTTGATAAACGGCAAAGCGCAGCTGAACATTCAACCGATGCCAATTTTTACGAAAACATTTGACAAAACTCTGCGACGACCGTTTTCTTTTCAAAGTTATAGCGAAAGTTGTGTCTTTCATTTTCAAGTGGAGTTACGTGGGCACTTTACTTTCAGAAACTTCTAAGAACTTTGTAAAACATAACTTTATGTAGGTTTTCAATGGCCATTTACAGGTCACCCTATCCTCACAGAGCATTGACCTTACTCGAAGGATATTCTAGAAACAATTTCACAAACTTTGTACTTTAAGAACATTACAAAGTTTCGTAGCTAGTACACATTATTAGAATTGTATATTTAAGTACATAAACATGATTTATTTTATTTATTTTTACAAACATAAATAATAAGTGTCACGAAATCACGGTGTACGGATTACCCTTCGAAATATCTAAGGAGGTAGTGACGCACATCCAAGTAGGTAAGTACATTTTTATTTTACACACATTTAGCAGCATTCCATATCTGACAGATTGTATGCCTATCGCCGCATATTAGAATTCCAGTGCTCAAGTTACTATCCCACTCGGCCTCGGCCCTTTAACACATAGTACTACTCCTAAGTATTAAAATTTAAAACATAACACATCTCGTTTACTTGCACGAATGATTCCCGCGAGTACTCAGAGCAACAATAAAAGTAAAATGCTTTTTTACGGCCAAAGGGAAAGACGTCGTAAAGAATAGCTGCCAGACAGAGGCTCCTTCCACTGCCATAGACAACTTGCGTACTAGAAACGTAACATAAACTATTCTATATAGGGAATACAATCGTGTATTCAAGTTGAGGGTAATGATACATTTCACTAGGACAGATTAATGATTTTTATAAGCTAAGCTTTATGATGCAGTTGGAGCATAGTCGTCACTAATATTAATTTACAACAAATAAAAGCTAAATAAAAGTATTACCTACTTTTAGTTTAATTTATACATCTGAGAGTTTGTCTTTGCAGAATTTGAAAGAGGATTTTTCTAGAGTTTCACTTCTATTCGTAACACTCTTTGCCCGTACTACTTGACGAATGTTGCACATTGTTTGTAGCGAGGTATGTGATAAAACGCCGACATTTTTATGAGAATCTCTGTGATAAACGATAAATGAAAATTATGCTTATTACAGCGCGTCGTACGAAAAATTGCCTGCAGGTAAAGAAATGCTTAGGATAAATAAATTGCCTTCTACCTTACCCAATCTGCCAATTTACATACTTTTTGTTTGGAATTTGAACCAAAAGTGTTCTAGTTCTATTTCGTACCGACACGTCCAACCCCACCTACAGACGCACATGATTTGCGTACGACGGCGTATATGAGCGGGTTATGAAAATGAATCACTTAGAAAAATAGTAAAAATAAGTTTTAAGTAGGTAATTTTCAATTGAAGACTTAGAAAAGTTTTTTTAATTAAGTATTACAACAGTTTAAAAAATTGAGTAATTTGAACATGATACCGTGCTCATCGCATGCCTAGGGCTAATTGCAGCGGAACAAAACCACTCATCTCTGCATCGCGCTAATTGCTAATCAAGGCCGCTCTAGTTGCTGCACTCGATCTTATTCTACTGGATGCGACAGGGCCCTTTTTATTATCAAAAAGGTAAAAAACCTTTAGTCTTAGGCTTTGGTTAGCGCTTGGCCATTTCTATTAATTTTCTTGTAGTATAAGAAAAAAAAAGAAAAAAGTAAGTCTAAAACTAATAAAAAGCCTGTGTTAAGCATATAATTGTGATTCTAAATAAAAGGATCATGTTTTTAGTTTGAAAGTACGAAAAAAAAACAATAGTTTTAATTGATTGGAATTATTTTGATTGCTTGACGACAACAAATACAAGTTATTCAAACAAAAAAAAAGTTATTAATTAAACCAAAACTACTTTAATCAAACTTTTATCAAAGTAATGAGATATTTAGTTCATTATTTTTATCTCCTCTTATTTATTAATTGGATAAAAATGATTAGGTTAAATGTAATGTAAGTAACATTACATTTTGCAATAAATCAATATAATCATAAAAATATTTTAATAACTAAATGGGTACATACTGGAATCGGTTAAATCCTCAAAGAATCAGAGTTTAAGCTGACCAGCTTCGGCTTATCCAGTGATCTATATTCATTTTCACAGCTGCAGTGTGCATCTAGAACCGGCCTCAACACAAATACTGTGTGTTTGTCATTACACAATGTACTCGTGTGGACAGGTCCTAAATGGAATATGATGGTCATACATTGCAACACACAAGGATAGCTCGTGCTTGTTTGGCTCGAAACGTCATCTCTTACATAAATGATAGAATATTTTTTATTTACCTTATATCTATACTAGACTTATACAGCGACAGCACAACCCATTTAACGGGACACTTATTTATGGATTATTACCGTCTGCCCCCACCGACTGCCCCCACGCCGTGGCAGACGGTAACACATATGGCTATCCACCCCAGCGGCACCCCATTTTAAAATTAAACATATTACTAACCACCCCCGAATGTAGGTAGTGCCTAGGACTTTAAGAAGAAATGAGCTTGCCCAGCACCTAAACCATCCAGTTTAATAGGCCTTATTCATTGGAAATAATCGAATCACATGAGAGAACTATTACACATTAGATTTTTAGGTTTTCGTGTCTCCGAATGAAAAAGTAACCCACTTATGCTCACTCGTGTTTCTGTCAATATATCCGTCAGTCACAGAATATAATCAACCTATCTCTTTCTGTTGTTTATTCCTTTTTTCCTTAGTCTTAGAAATTTTTCCACCGTGAGCCTGAAACCTGTAGGTAATGTATGACCTGTATCATATTAATCTAATTACCACTAATTAGATAGATAGTATGACTGGAAATTACCGACAAATATCGATATATTTGTCGGTAATTTTCTTGATTACACTGTACGACGTTGCAAAGAGAACCTATTTATGAATAAGAGGTATGATATGAGTCATAAGCTATATTTCCCGATGATTGGTAGTTCATTATTGTTGTCTTTGATGACAACCAAATAAATCATATTTTATTGTAAATTATACTAATGAGGTGATGTAAGTAACTATTATGTTATTTTGTATCATCTTCCTGCCCTTTTCCCACATTATGTGGGGTCGGCACAACATGTGTTCTTCTTCCATTCTCCTCTATCAGCCGTCATCTCAACACTCACTCCTTTCTTACTCATGTCATCCTTTACACAATCCATCCATCTTTTCTTTGGCCTACCTCTACTCGTAAATCCATCAACATTCATACCAAGCACTCTCCTAGTTACATGACCTTCTTCTCTTCTCATTACATGCCCATACCATGCTAGCCTGTTGCTCCTCATCTTTTCATTCACTGGCGCCACTTTCACACTTCCTCTTATGTACTCATTCCTTACTCTGTCCATTCGCGTCACTTCACACATCCATCTCAGCATTCGCATCTCAGCCACGTGTACCTTTTGTTCATCCGTCCCTTTTGTTGCCCAACACTCAGACCCATACAATACGACAGGTCTTACGATCGTCTTATATATTTCCCCCTTAAGCAACAATTTGCGATCCACGTATGCCCCTTAGGGCATACGCAAATTGTTGTGTGATAATAATAATGTCATCTTCATTTATTTTTGAAAAACACCGCTATGATATATATATATATATATATAGCTTGAACTAAGAGCGTTTTCACATTATCCTATCCGATATAGGTATCGGACTCCGATACGATATCGGAGGCAAGTAAAATGTATCAAATATGTACCTGTCTTTCACATTATCCGATCCCATATCGGATATCGGACCTATCAATTTCATTCATTTTACTTGCCCCGCCATCGTAACGGCGTCTTATACCGATATCGGATCGGATAATGTGAAACCGCTCTTAACTTGATAGAAACTTATACGCTATATTTCTTGCAAACACAATTTCATAACACGCTACACCTGACCTTTGCTTGCTAGTTATAACGTCCAGCCTATTCCTTAGGACTTAGGTTTATTTTATTAATAATCAGAATAACTTCGTTAGTGCACAAACCCTATTCTGACATTACGTCAATAAAACAATTACGGGTTCCGAGAAGCGATGCGATCGAGATCCCGATGTAATCGCTCAGCTTTTCCTGTCACGCTCGCCGCAATCGCACACAATTAATGTCCAGCAGGTCGCTTTTTCACCTACTAACTCAGTTTTTCAATCTAGATTTACTAGCACAAGCTCATAAAATCTATAATGCTTTTAAAATCTGGCAGAAAATATATTAATCAAGAGATAAGGCATGCCTTAATTATAACACTTTTTGTTCATTTCAATTTGTAAATTTAAAATTAACAAAAGGATTGTAGGTGTGATGACCAGTTTAAAATGATTCATAATCAAAATTAAATCGTTATTGGCGCCTCCGGATCGAATCAGAAATCCCAAAGCGCGAATTCAGCTTCATTAGGCACATTCGCACGGTGGCCGAGAGGAATGCAAAGTAACAAATGGAGAAAAAAAGGTGTTCAATTTACATAAAATTCCTTTAGTAATACGTGTTTTGCGGGGACCACGGGAGGTGTCAGACTGGGTCTGGAACATGAAATATGCGGCGCGCCGTGACCTGGCCCTCTTTTAATTTAACTCAAAGGATAGCCGCTGTGAAAATAAATGGTTTGCAGATAATGATGACTCAAAACCACCGTAGGGACATATACGCATCAAACAGGTTGTTTGATGAAACTACCAGTGAGAAGTCAAGATACGTTGACATGTTATTAGTGCGAGCTGTTTGACCAAGTACCTACTCTATCACAATAACTTACCTCAGATTGATATTTGTTTTCATTTAATAATATCCATTAGCCGCTGGTTTTTTCTTAACGTTATCAAAGTTTACGTCAACGTAGATAAAGAAAAATCTCGCACGCTCAGTTTACAATAACGGTGCTTGAAATCTGCTTACAGCAAAATTGCTGATCGGCAATCGCGCTATCAAAATACGGGTCGTGTTTAATTAGGTTTTAATTGAGCGAACTGATCCATTTTTCCATAAGTCTTGCAATTAATATAATTCGGTCTTTCGTTACTAAAGTTAGTAGGTAAGGAGAGTATTTATATTGAGGACTGTTATTTTTTTATATAGGTAGGTTATTATATTGATATTTTTAAAAGTTTTCTACTTACTAGAATGTACTAAAGAGGTAGGTATGCATAAAATAAAGCAAGAATTATATGAAATTAATTTAACGTGTGCCACAGGGTGCATTATTATAATTTCCCACATTCTCCCTGCACATTTTAAACATTGTAGCATTTTTTATGTTAGTAATTTACAGTCATTGTGCATTTGATCAAAATAGAGATAAACAAATAATGCTGGACATTTCACACAGCATCACTAGCCCCAAACTAAGCAAAGCTTGTAATGGGAACTAGTAACTGATATACTACTTAAATACTTTTTTTGCTTGTTAATACATACATATTATACATAGAAACACCCAGACCCGAGACAAATATTTGCAGATCATTTAAAAATTTATTGCGCGGCGGGGATCGAACCCGCAACGTTCTGTAATTCTGTAATTCTTTATTGTACACAAGATAATAGTATACATAAACAATATTTAAAAAGTACATGTACAAAGGCGAGCTAAAAGAGTTTTCTACCAGCAAACCTTCTGCGTCACAAGTGGGCTTTCACCCACTGCGAGAGGTCGTCTAACTAGTCGAGATACAAGCAGTTATTAAAGAAACACAATAGGTCAATCAAACTCGGTATGATTTCATTGAGGTTACAATTGGCAAGCGAGACGGGGTCAACATCCTTTCGTCCTATGAAAACGAATGCCCTTCTGAACCTAAACAAACATTAATTACCCACCTGTATAATTTGATATAGCTATGTGTTTAGTCTATCCATAAACTTTTTGAATAATAAAATAGCCCAAAAATTATTATTCAAAGTTCGAAAACATGACCTATTAAGTTTAAAATTATCTTTACAAGCAGGTTAGTTGCTTAAAACATTGAAAAAAAAAACTATCAAATGTACATAAAAACAAAATGATGTGTGTCCTACATAATTACTTATATGTTTTTATGCACTATAGCAATCCTTAGTATTTCTAACATTAGCATAATTTTATTCATAGAATTAAATAATTACTAAAATAAAAACAAATCGTTATTGTTAATAATGATGAGACCATATACTCGTAAAACTTTTAAATTCGTCGCATTTAAACGAATGTGACAAATACAGTACGATGAGTCAAAAGGGCTTAATTAATATCCCAGATATTTAATTAAGCTCATATGGAAATTTTATGTGGGAGAAATTTAAAATCTTTTAAGGATATTTAATTATTTGCTTTAAAAGATCGAGTATAATAATCGTGTTATGTTAAGATAACTTTCACTTATTGTCTTGATAAACTAAATTCATTTTTTAATATTCCTTAACAAATAATGTATACATAACATAGAGACTGACTTTACAAGTTGATTTTTCAAAAAGGTTAAACTATTAGGTACTTAATAGTTACAAGTACTTACTTGGTGGTTTTTTAATATATTAAAAGACAAGTGGTAATTTTTTATTAATGTTCACGTACGTACGTTACGTACCAACCTACTTCGAAACGTTACCAATGATTTTTTGTTCTTAGATCAAGTCTAGAAAAAAATATGTTAATTCTATTCTTAGTTATCGGATAAGCGTGTGATTTATGGCAACCTTTGACTGGGTATAATAAATATTTGGTTTTCGAATGATTGAGACGTGCTGCTTCATAGGTATTTGCCAATTAGCATCTATTATTCTTTTTACATCACTTTAAGTGGATACACAGACCTTAAAAGGATGATAATGTTCCTCAGTGTAGTTCATACGGAATACATAATTTTAAATCTTAATTAATTTTAATAACTACCTTGAAGCACAGCGTGTTTCATATGGAATAAATAATTTTAACAAGTATTACAATTAAAAAATCAAAAACCCGACTGCTAGAAATATAAATTCATTCTTGCCAAGAATGTCAACTTTTGAGATTTTGAAATGCGTAAAACCATGCATTAATTGCCAATTTGTTATACATAACTAAGTTGAAGCATATGGCTCAAATATATTTTTGTAATCTTCTTTATTTTGATACCCCACTCGATATGACCGGCTAATTATTTCGCGCATAAGATCAACAATACCCTCACTGTCGAAATTCATCCAGTCCTTTGGAAGATACGTGAGTACAAAGAAATTTAACGTATTGCATACATACATACATACATACATAAAAGATACGCGCGAAAAACATAATCCTTCCTTTCAGAAGTCAGTCGGGTAAAAAACAAGAAATCAAGCATTTTGTCAGTTTTTACTTATGTAAGGTAAATGTCAGTCTGTTACGAAGCTGACGATTGCAAGTCTAGGAAAATAATAAAAAGTATTCTGTAATTTCTGTAAATAAGTGCCCAGTTAGTAGATCGAAAGTGATTCAGCCAAATGAAAATCTCAGTGGTCTCAGATCTGTTGACTCTTGCTTTCGTCGGTGCCAGAATTAGCATAAAACCAATTACCCAGAAAAGCTCTCTTTTGCCAGCTTTGCAACTATGGTATATAGGTTAAACTATATAAATAATATTAGTACCCAATCTTAATATATAAAATTCTCGTGTCACAGTTTTCGTTGCCATACTCCTCCGAAACGGCTTGACCGATTTTGATGAAATTTTTTGTGCTTATCCGGTATCTATGAGAGTCGGCCAACATCTATTTTTCATCCCCCTAAATGTTAGGGGTAGTCACCCCTTAATTGTTTTTTTTTATTTTTTAGACAAAATTTTTAATTTCTATTTTTTTATGATACAACATACAAAAATACATACAATCCTCAATTTTCACCCTTCTACGATCAACCCTTATTTTTTAATAGCGATATAATGGAAAAACAACGTTTGCCGCGGGTCAGCTAGTATGTTATAAAAAGCACAAAAAATCTGTACTTATTTTATTAGATACAACGCAGTAAAAGAACAAACTGAAATAAACTATTGTAATTACTTACCCACATTATAAAACATAATTGTGCTTTCCCCCTCTATTCCTACAAAATTATTGAACGAATACTCTTTTACTTCAGTCGCGAAATATAAATTTAGTAGATGCAATAGTAAACAGAAGACAGAAATATCGTCTCAGTAGCGTTTATTACTGTTATTTGTGGCGCACATAATAATTATTAAGGTGATTTAGCTAATAATTTACGATACACACGCCCGGAATGCAAATAGGCGCAACTACGTTTGAAATTATTAAAATAGTTCGACGCTTTGAATAATAATGTAATTCTGTAAATAATAATAATTATTATTCTGTATTTACATTTGGCAACATGGCTATAGAGAGGTTAAGACTAAGGCCGTGTTTCCACCGCGCTGCAAGTTGTATTTACTATTTACACTTTCGCGATAGCACACTATAGTTTGCTGCGCAGTTTATGCAAGCTGCTATCAGACAGACTGGACATTTCTTACGGAAGTCTTTTTGCAGGTGGAAACGCCTGTGGAAGGCCTTAATAAGTATCTCCTTACGCTCATATTTCGTATTCGAAACTAAAAACGGTAGACCATCGTTTTACTTTGTGATAGAGTATTTTAAAGAAAGCAGCTCTCGAATTTTATGACAAATCCAGCAACATTATATTCAAATGACTCACATTATTGCCGTCTACAATCTAGCAGAATCATCTCCCCATTTTTCGAGTTTCAGAGTTTACAGTGGCACGGCAATAAAATAAAATAATGGTGGGTTTTGACAATTTACATACACGTGTGAGCTTTTAATAGTTGGGAGTGCCGGCTATAATCCACGATAATGTCTAGATGAAATGACTCACTTACAAAAGATCGCGACCTCTCTAACGCATAAACGTAAATAAAAAATTGTATGAAAATATTATACTCGTATTATTTTCGCATTGATGCCGGTTGCCAGTTGACGATGTGTGTATAGGATGCTTTTTAATTTTTTTCATCAGTCCTTGATGATTATATTTATATATTTAATGTAGGTAAATTTTTAAACGCATCAAAATATAACTTTTCACAGGTTTCATTTTACATAGGTTACACAAACCTACCTACGATAAATAAATTACATACTTAATTAATAGGTAAAGTAAACTGCACTACTTAACTATCAAATCGGAAATATGCCTAACATCAATGCCATCAAAAACTTTTTATATGAGCATAAAATAACCAGTTTTTTGGAGACTCAAAAAACAATATCGAAGAATGTGTAACCATTGAATGACGTAAGATTTCGACTGGTTCACGGTTGGTCACTGAACGAATAAAAAATGTTGGCCAATTTCCATCCTCTCGTTAGATATGCAAATCCACTGGCAGTCTCATTTTCTCTATGAAACAAATCCATTTCCATACTAAAACGGGATTATCTAGGCTCACCGCGTTTTGGCTACCGAAATATTCAAATAGCGCCCAAAAGCTCTTTTGTACTTTTATGGAACCAAATAACCAGTTAGTTAAAATCTAATAAAATATGGTCATAGATTGTGAAAGGAATCACAGTAGAGTACATGTATTGTGATAGGAGAGTGTGTAAAGAGAATCTATTGTTCCGACCTAGGCAAGAAAATGATGATGAGTGTGATTTCTGTTAAAGGTCCTACCATCATCATCATCTTAATAATAGTTAAAAAAGTAATAAAAAAGTTTTTTAATCGGTTTCTACTTTAAACTAGGGACTGACTGTACTAAGTCCACATACCACATTTTGTAGAAACTTTTATGAACCGCCTTTGATTTATGAAATTCTAGAATGACCTACATCATAAACGTGTAACGCTACAAGATAAATAAATCATAACATACTATCACCAACTATCACGTTCGTGTAGTAAAACAAAATATAAATATCTACGGAACACTCGCATTATACATAATTGCGTGTAAACGAACCTTGTAACCTCTTGTTTTCCACTAGAATTAGAACGATACGCACGAAGTATTATAAATTGCAAACTAAATTTAGATGGAAAATGTACTTGCATGCAAGTATATGCATATAAATTCTGTAAAAAAAACTGTCTAAGTCGTGTCGAGCTCACATGAAGTATTTCTTGTCATAAACTGTATGTAATAATAACCACCTAATACCACGCCTTGGGAATACGGTCGTTTCATACAAATAATTAAGTCGCTAGCATGTGTTGCAATTTAACAAAGTACAGTTTGTTGTTTTTTCGCTAGAATCTTAAGGGTCGTACATTATCCAAGCTAAGTCTTATTTTAAACCGGTTACACAAGTCTGCATTCGCGCAAATTGGACTGAAACAATTAGCTAAAAGACCATGAAAATGTTTACTAGTTTTTTGAAAGAAAGAAAGAGAACGATCGAGATCCGGGTTTAAAGAGGGTCAAAGGCTGTGTTATTTGACATTTTTAAGAAGGTTTTTTTTTTTTTAAATAGTATTCGTAGATGGTCAACAATGGTGACGAGTTTTTAAGCAGCCGTTTTAGAATTAACTTAATGTAACTATCTACTGTTCTTTAACGTAAACCAAAAGCATAATTAAGGTACCTTGATAGTGGAGACGGAACGTTTACATGTTGTATTCCAAACATAAAAACTACCTACTTTCCGTCTTTCGTGGTTTACGTAAGCGAAGCACCAAATAAATCCAAGTACATACAGGTAGAATGCAAAACCTTCTCTTCCGGAAAAAAGCTTGGAAAATCACGTTCCGTTTCACGTGAAAATGCGAGGAGCATTATTTTAGTTTGAGTGATAAAGCGGTGAATTATTGCGAGCTCGTAATCCGAATGCCGTAAAGACAAGTCGTAACTTTACTTTGCGTAGGTAAGTGGGCCTCATTGTGAAGGCTTTCTAAAAAGCTCTCTGTTTTATTGTCGCAGGTGGTTGCAGATATTCTGTAAATCTAGACGTTTTTATTGCCGGCGACCATAGACTTTGGCTTTGCAGGTAAATTTTGATTTCTTAATCCTGTATATAGGTAAAAATATTAAATAGTTGGGGGAAGAGTTTTCGTATATATATTTACTTTTACCCCTTTGTAACCCAATTGGATTGAAACAACTAAAGTACATGATGTTATTTTCCAACATAGCAAATAGATAAGCCGCATAGCAAACTGTGTTTAACAAAGCGCGGTCTATTTTGTAATGAAAATGAATCCAAGCTTTCAATCGATTTGGGTAACGTCATTACGAAACCCCTTCAGTAATAATACCCATGACACTTTCCTGAATTACTTTACCTCCAACGACTGGTTTCACTTAGGAACTTTGAAAATGAATTAAAATTTCACGACTAAAACCAGAGAACAAAACAGCGTTATACCTCCACTAACTACTTACTTAATGTTTCAATGGAAGCTTTCTCAAAGTTTTAATCTAAAATGGAACAAAGAAAATGGCTATCTCACCAACTTTAATAATGGTTATGTTTGTTTAAATATTCTAAGAAGATTCGGTAGTACTTGGTAACTAGATGTTATGGTATTAGCAGAAGTTAATCATACATCTGTATTATTCGATACTGATCTATTGTCAGAAACAATCCTAACCCCCTCAAATTCAGTCTAAAAACATTATAATCTAAAAAAATTTGAAAAAAAAAATTGAACCGACTTCACAGAACACAAACAGAAGAACCTTCTACACACTAAAAAGAGAAAAATAAGAATATAATTTGAAGTCGGTGCCAACTATTCATTTACATCTAAGAAATTCAAAAGAACTTGGGTGCAAAATTGTATCCTGGTACGCTATCGCTCGATTTCTTTTTTTGATAGGTACCTAATCGTATTCACTTGGCACCGACTTCAAATTATATTCTTATTTTTCTCTTTTTAGTGTGTAGAAGGTTCTTCTGTTTGTGTTCTGTGAAGTCGGTTCAATTTTTTTTTTCAAAAATTTTTATTTTTCACTTTTTAGTGTAAGTAAATAAATACTGTGTAAATAAAAGTGTATGTGTAAATAATATAGTAAGCTACGAGTACATTAAGACTTTGCTTATCGTAGCTTAAGTGTAGGAAAGGATTAGAGAAGTCATGGGCAGACCTACTAAAGGACACACCGGAGTTCAGCAAGGGGGGAAACTATCAATCCATAAGGAAAAGAAAATATTTTGGACTACCTCGGGTGTAATACCCTTTCAAACTATTTAATGTTTGACTCAGATTGTGAGTCAGGGTGTGTTGTGTAGTGAGAATGAGGTTTTTTGAATGTTACGGGAAAACTGTCAATCCCTCAGGAAAAAGAAAAATATGGCGCCACCTTGAGAGTATACCTCTTTCTAACAAAAAAAATTTTGGAAATCGGTCCACAATTTTCTTAAAGTTCAGTGATTGTTTTAGTTTTACGGGAAAACTATTAATTCCTCAGGAAAAAAAAATATATGGCGCCACCTTGAGAGTATACCTCTCTCTAACAAAAAAAAAATTTGGAAATCGGGCCACAATTTTCTTAAAGTTCAGTGATTGTTTTAGTTTTACGGAAAAACTATTAATCCCTCAGAAATCAAATTTATATGGGACCACTATAAGAGTATACCCTTTCAAACAAAAAAAAAATTTTGGAAATCGGTCCACAACTGACGGAAATATCGGTGAACATACATACATAAAAAAAAAAAAAAAAAAAAAAAAAAAAAAAAACATACATACAGCCGAACATATAACCTCCTCCTTTTTTTGAAGTCGGTTAAAAACTAGGTTAATCTCCAAGAAAATGAAAGAAAATAAACTTTTTAAGATGTGTAAGCCAAGCCTAGCATTATTGCGAACTTCAGCACTAGACACTAGACTTGTGTGGTCGCTGCGTGTTCGAACTCAATTTCGATAGAATTTTCCAAGAAGTTTGCTTTTGACCTAGTTATTTTTCAGTATAAAATTGTTTATAAATCAGCAAAAAAAAAATGTGCGTATGGTTTATAAACAACAAATCAGATTTCCTAGAATATGTAAATGCGTGAGCTAGGTTTGTAAAGTGCGTATTAGGCATGTGTCGAAATAAGTTGGCAATTAAGTAGGTAACTTAACTCCTAAGATGACCACCAACGATGAAAGTTGAGCATGATTAAAAGAATAGTATTTTCACAGAGTGTCGAAATGTTCATCCATATTTACTGATTCTTTTTTATATATAAAGATAAATTTAAAAAAATATATATTATAATAATTATAATATTATAATAAATATATCTTCTGCTTTTAGAAGATTCTGAATCTAAATTAAACTGCAAAAGATGTTATGAAAATAATCATAGTACAAAGGTTTTCAAGCGGAATCATAAAATCTGAAACTTTAAGAACAAATAAGGGCGCAGTGCTGATAGGTGCTTTTGACCCTTGATCCTTATTTTCTATCAGCCAATCTACTAACCTTTTAGAAGGTTCGGTAGTCCATCGTAGGTATAACCAGTCATTATTAGGTACGTTGCCCTGCCGACCCTTATTTCCTTCCTTTGATAGCCCATTTCGAAGGAGCTACTAGAGTTCCAAATTGGTCTATTATCATTTAACCTTGTGTTCGGGTAATTTGGGGCGGGGTATACCCACTTTTCTTTAGTTTCTATTTGCTCTACTTAATAGATTGTTTTGCGAGTTTTTGTTGGGCAAACACCTCATAGTACTAAGCACTCGCACTTTCATTGTGTGCGTAAAAACTTCTCACGGAAAGTTTTACTTTGTCCTTGGTGCTAACCTAAACACTCTCATAGCATCATTCGTCTACTATATCTGTGTAAAACCGGTTCACGATTGTCAGTCTCTGTAATGGCATGTTTGAATTGAATTGAATTTCCTAACAAGCGTTTCTACTCGTAAATGCAAGGCATCCGGGCTCGGTGCAATCGCCGTGGGTTCACCAAGTGCTCTGACATCAGCGTCGCATGAAAGGTCGTGGAAGGAATGCAACACTCGTACACAATGCCTACGTGTTCTCTAACTTTAGATGCTACTGCGAAATAGAACAACTATCCTAAAGTTTATTCATAATTCTAATAATTAATAAATAATAATAGGCATGTGAGTTTTATTATATCAAATCTGTGAAAATGAATACTAATGCTAAAATCAAATGGAATTATGACAATTCAAAAAGTTTTGCACCTTGTATCGCTGAGTTTCTCGAGTTTCGGCGTAGCCCTAGCCCTAAGTGCATTCTGTTCACGTACGGGCGTCGGTAAAGTTTTATCTCAAGTACTTCACTAAAGTACCTCGTCGACTTGTAAATGTTACTGCTAATTTGAACTCAGATACCGTATTTTTGTATTAATATTTACTAAAGTTTCCGAACATTTTCCGAACGATCGCTCTTTATTGGTAATTTAGAAGTTCTAAGATTTCCTTCTCGAGCGTAATGTAAATCTTTATGCGAAAATAGGTGTCATATAAGCGTTAAGTGTTATTACATTACGAGGAGAACATTTTATGTCGTCCATTAGACGCGTAGATGAGTGTGTAATGTTACTAATGACTGACTCTACTTCAACGACAGGTAATAATGGAGCAAAAAGTGGACAAGTATATAGTATATACATACCAAAATAAGTTGTACCAAATAGTATAAACATAGCAAACTATCAGGGACATTCACATGTAAATACCTACATATAATTTTATTTGTCCTTTGATTTAACATTGTATTCGGTTTACAATTTTATTGACTTTTCTACCCGTTCTTGTAAAAGTATTTGTAGTATTATAAATATTTCTCGAGCATGTGTGTTTTATGCATTGACAATATGTTTTTTAAAAGAAACAAGTATAAAAATCCTGTAAACTCGAATCAGTCTTGTGGTATATGTGGTAATAACACTAGCTCTGCTTACTAGATGATGCTGTGTGAAACGTCCAGCATTGTTTATTTATAAATCATCAATCGTTTTGAAGTGCTTATTATTGAGCTACTGCGCTACAAAGTTTAACGATTGAAGAAACATTTTCTGCTACAAAATAACGAACAAAGAGAATGGCACTATACACTTTCAGGTTTTGTTATAAGTAGCTGACACTTTGCAAGGCTAGAACAATAGTCTTCTATGTACGTTCTACATATGGTACGGACATTGTTTCCAAAACATTTCGATTTCAATAACTGTGATTAAAATAACAGCTAAAGAGTGAAGGGTTGATAAACATTTTGAACGCACTGGTATATTTCAGTTCTTTTGAGAGAGGCTCGAAGAAATGTTGAGTATTTCATCAAATGAGGTCTGTTTGCTTTCCATCGTAAAAACAACTTGAGGGTTTCATTCAGATGTCCTATTTTCATTTCATTTCCCTTTTCATAAAAGCTCCTTAATAAATTCTATCTTAGAGGGAGAATACTTATGACGAACTTCTTTCAAGTTTTATTACTTAAACGTACAAAGGAAATTAATATTTCATTCAATCTTACTTACCTACCGCTTTGCTTTCTAATATGAAATTAAATGAGATATCTTTTTACGCGTTAGGCAAAATCCTGACTGATGGTAGGTAGGTACTTACACCAAAGAGCTGTAGGTTAAGATTTGATGAATTTATGATACTCATACTCATGTAGAACGGCTAAATTTTTGAACGCAAAAAAATCTGAACAAGAATTTACTATACGTATTCCATCTTACAAACCATACCTGTAAAATAAGTTACTTATCATTGTTCTCTGATGTAAAAGCTCTCTTACATAGAGACAGATTGAAATCGTCTGTAATTTATAAAGTAGAGCAACTAGTGCTTATTTATATCGACAATGAGACAATACGAATGATTTCCTGCTGACTTCAATGCGTCCAGATACAAGTGTGAAGTTGGCACTTCTCCATGCGACCTACTCGCGAAAGGTCGCGACTATACTTGTCGTGCTATATGTGAACTAGCTTCCGCGCTCGTTTTTGCTAAAAATTTTAAAATACTGTTGATGACGCGTAAGTAGTAGACATTTTCCATTCATTTCTAAATTTTCAAAAAGGGCAACATGCCCATTTTGCAGAAGTTAGCATACCATACGTCAACACCGCATATTGAAATCCTAACTGATTTTCTCGCGATGTCCTTCACTCTTTAGAGCTCGTATTAAGCGCATATAAAATGTAAGTCAAGCCTGCAAAAATATTGTTTGGCATAATTTTATGTATTTTTTCTCTACTTTTTAGTTTTGCAGTTGTGTTGGTTTGGTAAACGGCCTTCGTCCAGTTCAATTTACGAACAAATTACGAGTTCAATGGATTCTTCGTTTAGGAAGATTTATGAGCGCTTAATGCGCACGTAAATCAACAAGCTCTAACAGGAAAGGAAAACGCGGAGTGCTAACGAATGCAAAATGATAGGACATGTCTCTGACTACCGAACATTACCTTGAATGCCTTTAAACCAAGATGAACATCGTATTGACGACCTCTGTGTCGCAGTGGGCGAAGGTCCGCCTGCGACGCAGAAGGTTGCGAGTTCGATCCCCGCCGCGGGACAAATGTTTGTTTGACCTACAGATATTTGCCTCGGGTCTGGGTGTTTCTATGTATAATATGTATGTATTTACAAACAAAAAGTATATAAGTAGTATATCAGTTATCTGGTTCCCATAGTACAAGCTTTGCTTAGTTTAGGGCTAGATGATGTTGTGTAAAAATGTCCAGCATTATTTATTTGGTTTCTGGGAAATGCAATCTTTTCATAAATTAAATAAGAAAACAAATTTTAGAGTGCTCTATACATTTGGACCGGATTCGAATTTATATCTCGAATATACATACCTAAGCATTGGATGATAGGACGAAGGTCAATCTCAAAATGTTAAATCCTATGATATACATTAAAAGTATGAAACACTACATAGGTATTTTTTTTTTATATTAAATATTTTCTTGGTCTATGACCTGCATTGGTTTACTATGTACAAATGATTATGATTATAAAGAAAAATATTAAATAACAAATCATTCCATAGACACATATGTTTTTTATATCGCAACTATTACATAACGTATCTGATTAAAACTACAAGAAGCGGACGTTACTAAATCGGAAACCTTGCTAAGTACCAGCTTAATCTGACCATACAAGGAAAACTGCGTAGGTGCATAAAAACGTAGGTGTGTAGTGTGTACCAATTCCCATCTCACGAAATAGAAAAATATATTTTGTCTAAAGAAATTCAACCTTATCAATAAGTAATAGACTTTACTTTGATTTGTAGGCTAAGGCGTGGTTTGTTTGTAGAGTAAATCGTATTATGAGTATTGAGATTAAATCGACACGTTGAATGTAAATCAGTGACTTGATTAGCTTGTCAGATAGTCGTTACACTGATTTAAATTGCATATTTATTCACTACTGGCGTCTACTGTCTACAAACTTTGTAAATAAACGGGATCGGTTTTCATAGAACTATCAGAATTATACAGAGTGTAAAAAGACGTCTACCGAAGCCGAAAGGGGTAGGTACAGCATCCCAACACACAACCAAATCCAAGAGGATTTTCCGAAAAAATCATTATATCCCGAGAAAACAACGTTTGAAGATTACTGTTTGCGTATGTACTGGGCGCGTTTTTATACGTAGATAGGCTTTTGAGTTTCAATAGTTTTTTTTCTTTTATAAATGAAATTATTAGGTAGGTATGGTCTTATTATGTTGTACTAGTAGTAAATAACTAGAAAATAAAATAATATGACGTAGCTTACTCAAAAACTACTACTGCGTTTTTTTTTTTTCGCTAAATATGTCCAGAATCATGGTCTGATTGAAACCCCTCAGTTTTCGGTAGCAGTCTTTTTACACCCTGTATAGTACCCTATTCTTTCTTCTAATTTTTTTTTTGGTAGTCCAAAATAAAGTAGGTTACCTACTTACCGTTACTTTTAATTGATGTGACAGTGCCAAACATATGTTAAAGAGTTTTTATTAATCAAACACAAAAATGAGATTTATAAAAGTTAACACAAAATAATAGCCACTTTTTAAGAAAAAAAACGTTGAAATAGATACTACTTACCCGAGTATTCCGTATTCCGAAGCCATACCTTGTTTTTTCGTTAAGTTGGTAAATTAAATTATGTTTCGAGCCAAGCTACGAAGCATGTTCGTGACAATCCCGTTTTCAAGCATACCTGAAACAAAATAGAAAAAATAAGTTTATTTTATAAAACATTGTGGAAAACTTCACTGAGCAAAGTATGAGCATAGAAAATGGTGGCTAAAGTTGCGAACTAATAAAAGTTAAAAGTTTGCTTTAGTTAACATAGCACGAGCTTATAGGTCAAGTTCTCGATAAAATATTTGCAGCTTGAAATATGTAAAGCGATTTCATTCTTCAATCGTTTCATAAAAGTGCTTTTAGCATTATAATACTACATATCCTATCTAATGGACCTTCTACATATTCGCCTATGAGGCGATGATTGACGAATGCTGACGGTCACGAACGTGTAGAGAGCCTCATCGCCTGTATTCGCCTGTCATCGTCTATCCAATAAATAGTTTGGCAAATAGTTCAACAAATAGTTCGGCGAATGTGAAGAGTGGCCGTTAGATCCTATACCTAACTTACCTATAATCCTATGCTACTATTATTACCCCACTAAAACTTGTGAGAATGTCTGAATGTTAGGGATTAACTAGTAGCATTGTTACAAGCGATCACATCTCACTATCTCACAAGTCTCTTCAAGTGTCTTCCCTCGGGAAAGCCAGAGAAAAGAGTTTCTTTGTTTCATTTACTACATAAAGATATGGGAATTTATTGCATTATTTACCTGATTTCACCTTTACAGGAGAAACAAAGTAGGTAATAAATATTTTTAAACATCAGAAATTATAAAACACTATGTTACAGTAAAAATTATTGCAACGTACTTTTTTAACATTTACACCAAACTAAATGCTTATAAATGTTTCTGAGATACGCTTAGAATCTTCTTAATCCTTAATGTAAAGGATGGTACCTTAAGGATTACCCACCCAGTGTTGACACAATACTTCGGGTGTTTAGAACCCGCGTGGCACACCACTCGTAAAATTAACAGACTCGTAAAGCACCACATTATACGTTAAACTACCTCAGAATAAATAAACCTTTAATTGAGGGACCGTTTCAAGTGACGAATGGCTGCGACAATGTTGTTCAGAGAAATGATACAACTCCTGTAATGGAATAGAACTAGGTGTGCTTATGCAGTTATACTGCTTAAAGTCTGTGGTTGAAACGCGGTAAACCATAATTTGTTTCCATCATCAAATAATCAATAACGTGAAGGTAAACGACTGTATGGTACCTATCTCCTTTATTAAACTTTGCGACTCTTCTTCTGTGACTCTATTAATTCTTGCATAGTTTTTGTATGTATTTTCTTGCTATTACTGTTTTTTTATACTAAAGTAAAAATGTGAAATTTAGATACTATGTGCTTCCAATTTCAAGGAGCTTTTACTTAAACAGCATCTCCAATCAGAGGCTCAAGACTCAAGTTTTCCGAGCGAGTTCTTAATGATCAAGTTTTCACGGCACAAAGTTGGTATCAGACTGTAAGACTCAACAATTATAGCATTTTAAAGTACCACTTCAAACTTAAAGTCGTCGTTGTGTATTCAAAATCGCAGAATTATGTTCGAGGCGTCAGAAATATGGACGAGATAGGTTTTAAAAAACTATAAAAAATAATCCGTCCAGCGAGTTTACGTAAAAATGTGAGACAAAATCCAATTAGATGATTCACCCAAGAATCTAGATACGGCACATAAAGAGCCTTTATAGACGCCGCAAGTATAGTCAAGGATAAAAGCCCACAACACGTTCTTATTATATGTTTATATGCGTTAAATTGCGTGATACCACCCAAACAAGTAGCATCAGAATATAAATAGTGGGAATCAACACGTAGTGGTGGAAAAATATCAACAATCACTTGTGAAAAGCATTAAAGAATATATCTTTACTCAAGTGTCTCATAGATAGCACAGGGAAAGGACACCAAATTTCCATGTTCATCACACAAATATCAGTTCTCGGAAGGATTTGAATTGAAATAGAGTCGATGTACAAGACAGTCTTTTCAACCGATTTCAAAAAAGGAGGTTCTCAATTCATATTATTATGTATGTTTTTTTTATATCTTGTTATGCGATTGCATCGGTATTTATTGACTGATTTGAAAAATTCTTTTTTTGTTTGAATGGGTGGTTTCATATAAATTTTCACGTCACGCCGCATCCTGAGTCAAACATTGAGGTCGATTTTCTTTTTAGTTTTTAAAACGTAATTTTTATTGGATTGAAGTTCTTTTTCGGACGGTATCGAGGAAAAAAAACTGAGGCTGGAAAAAAATTGTTCCATTTTACCGTCACGTCACATGTTATGTCAAATCGTCACAGAAATCGAAATGCGCAGCCGCGACACAGTCCATAGATTGTTACATTGTTAGTACGGAAGAGCGTTTCTAGGATACCTAATTGACAATTAATTTATTATATTCCCAGTATCCCAGTATAGAAAACTACTCTTTGCTTCGTTCCAACCGAGTGTTCCATGACACTCACGTACTTTTTTATTAATCACATTGCTGAAAACTTAAACAAAATATGTAAAAACCACAAAGGTTTGAGCTGACGCTAAATACTCTACGGAACTTTTGCCAATGAAATTTGAAAAAAATTTCGTGATTGTTGTAATTAATCGTTTTCACTAATAATAGGACAGTGTGGATACCATTGTCACAGACTACTGTAACTAGCATGGTCGTGGGACATGAGCGAGTGGTATGCGTCAGGAATGCGTGCCCGAGATCCACCCACGCACTGAGAAAGGGGTGACGATGATGTCTAGGTGCAGTTTCGTGGTCGATATTGAAATCTTGTCGTTAAATATTTCCAGTTAAAAGTATACTACACCGAGTATACTCGGAAATAGTTAAGAGTGTGGTTGAGGAAAGATGAGTAGGTAATTAATTATACAACAGCGCAAAACGCTTATGTGTGTCACCATCTAGTAATACTATTTAATTATACTCGTATAAGTATCAAAAAATGGTAAAGTTCTTAATATTCAGATTAATCTATTATTATAAGAATCTTTGTCCTGACTGACTGACTGACTGACTGATAGACAACGTACAGCCTAAACCGCTGGTCGTAGAGACTTGAAATTTTGAGGGTATGTCCGTCTTGGTGCGTAGGGGTGTACTAAGAAGGGATTTTTTGAAATTCAACCCCTAAAGGGGTGAAAAGGGGTAAAAACGATTGTATGAAAAATCGTATTCCTGGCACTTGGAGACATGAAATTTAGAATTATGATAGTTCAACGCTTTTAATGAAAGTCTACATTCAAAAAAATTCAAAACTACCCCTAGAAGGGGATGTAGGGGGTGTTAATGTTTGTATGGGGTTTTTTGAATGCGTGGTCCGATTTGCTTGAAACTCTGTATGATTATTTAAAAATGTAAATAAAAAATTTCCGCACTCTAATAATTTCATAACTACCCCTAAACTGGGGTGAAAGGGGTGTTAAAGTTTGCGTAGGATTTTTTAATACGTGGTTCAATTTGGTCGAAACTCGGTATGAGTATTTAGCAGTAGTGTAATAAAAAATAGCTGCATGTTTTTTTTTCAAAATCTACCCTTTAATGGGGGTGAAAAAGGGGAAGTACAGTACAGATTCTATGGGAGCCATAAGTCCATTGGGAGTGGAAGTGGGGTATTTGGGGAAGGGATAACGTATAAGGGATAAGCGGGAAAAAGTGGGATGAAGCGGGATAAACCGGGAGAATGCGGGATAATGCGGGGGGAAAAGCGGGATAATGCGGGGGGAAAAGCGGGATAAACAGGAAAAAAGCTGGATAATGCGGGATAAACCGGGAAAAAGCGGGATAATGCGGAAAAGGCGGGGGAAAAGCGGGATAAACTGGAAAAAGCAGGATAATGCGGGATAAAGCGGGGGGAAAGCAGGTTAAACTGGGAAAAAGCAGGATAATGCGGGATAAAGTGGGGAAAAAGCGGGGTAATACGGGATAAAGCTGGGGAAAAGCGGGATAAACTGGGGAAAAGCAGGATAATGTGGGATAAAGTGGGGAAAAGGTAGGATAAACCGGGATAAAGCGGGGGGAAAGCGAAATAAACTGGGGAAAAGCAGGATAATGTGGGATAAAGTGGGAAAAAAGCGGGATAAACTGGGAAAAATCAGGATAAAGTGGGGGAAAAGCAGGAAAAAGTGGGATAAACCGGGAAAAAGAGGGATAATGTGGGGGAAAAGTAGGAAAAAGTGGGATAAACTGGGAAAAGACAGGATCATGCAGGATAAAGTGAGGTAAAAGCGGGATAAAGCAGGGAAAAGGCAGGATACAGCGGGAAGAAGCTGTATAATGCGGGAAAAGCGGGGTAAACTGGGAAAAAGAGGGATAAAGCAGGGAAAAAACGAGATAATGTGGGATAATTCGGGATAAAGCGTGGAAAAAGCAGGAAAAAACGGGATCAAGCGAGAAAAATGGGATGATGCGGGATAAAGTGGGGGGAAATGGGATAATGTGGGATAAGTGGGAAATAACGGAAAAAAATCATAAAATCATATTCCTGGCACTTAGAGACATGAAATTTAGAATTATGATAGTTCAACAGTTTTAATGAAAGTCTGCATTCAAAAAGCTTCAAAACTACCTACTACCCCTAGAAGGGTGTGTTGATGTTTGTATGGGGTTTATCGAATGCGTTGTCCGATTCGCTTGAAACTCGGTAAGAGTATTAATTAGTGTAATTACAAAATGTATGCATTCAAAAAAAAAAAAAAAACTACCCCTAGAAGGGGGTGTTAATGTTTGTATGGGGTTTTTGAATGCGTGGTCCGATTCGCTGGAAACTCGCTATGTGTGAGTACTGAGTAATATTTTATATATTTTTTTTTTTACTCCACTATAAAGGGGGTGAAAGAGGGAGTAACAGTTGCTATGAGAACCATAAGTCCTAAAAACTTGAAACTTGGAGGGTACATTCTTCTTCTGCTGCATTTTAGGATTTCGTAGGGGTTGGGTGAACTTTTGTATTTAGGGAGTGGGTTGAAAGGGAGGGCTGTAAATAATTCCTGAAACAGGGTGTTGGCGGTGATTAAGTATGTGTGGAATTTCTTAAGTGGGAGTGAGATTGGAAGTGGGGTTAATGGATTTATGGATTTATGGATTTGTGAGTTTATGGGGGGGCGGCAGATTAAAATGTGAGAGTGAGATTGTGAGTCACATTAAGAGTGAGAGAGAGATAAGGGTTAGATTGAGGGTCAGATTTAGAGTGAGATTAGGACTCAGACTCAGTCATCAAAGTTGAACTTGCAGTCACAGTCACTCAGTTTAGTTAATGTGATGAAAAGCTTAAGCTTACTCAAGTGATAAGGGCTATGTTGATATGTACCACGTGAACGAAGTCGCGGGCGTTCCGCTAGTAAATTTATAAGCCAAGAGCCGACTTCAAAAGTTTTATTATTCATCAATTAATATTATTCAGATTATTATAAAAATTAAAAGTAATGTTTCTTTTAATGGGACTGGTAGAAAACGCGGTACAGAGCGTTGTATATCTGCAATCTGCAATAAAAACAAGAAGCTGGTCTATTTGATTTAATAGTTAGTAAATTGATCAAACTTGTATTATTTTATATTGTACTTACTATAAAATTAATTAAGCCCTATTACAATTTCCTCTAGAAAGGCTTAAGTTATCTTAAGAATTTAAATACCTAAGTAATTAAAGATCATTTTAATTGAAACCAGAGTTACGTACTCTTCAATAACCATTAAGAGAAGTAATTGCTCTTATTAATTAAGCTAAAGAGATATAACTAGAAAAATAGTAACTTATATGCCATCTAAATTAGTTAAAAACGTTCTAATAAAACGTAAACCAAGGGATACCAATCAGATACCTACCTATTTTAAATAATTTCTATTTTAAAATTCAACTATCTGAATGACACTTAACTTGCATGATAACAATTTAGAATTCTGAAGGTAAAAAAGGTATTTTTAAATATTCGATTTTAAAAGAGGTATTGGTAGTTACCTACTATTGAAAATTCATGCGCTTTCCAAGAAACGAGGCAAGTTTTCCACTTTAGTTGTTATTACTCACTGCCAAGGCCAGGTCAAGGATGGGACTCAGAGCGTCTGCTTAGCCACGGAAAGCCATCACATAAATCAAATTCATGAATTGCCGGCTGTCAACCAAATCAAAGCGGACAAAAAGCGCTCTACAAATCCCGTAGAATATGAGCGGACACGAATGGACCAAATACACGCATCTATTTATCAACACGTGTCAATTTTGTAAATAGGCCTCGTCCCTTTTGATCGGGAGCCGCTGGTACCGTGGGATATAGCTGGCCGGACACTGGGACAGGACGATAGAAATTGATGCGTGCTCTGATGAAGACCTGCTTACATGACCAGCCTATCTTTATAGAATAAGTAGAGTCATTTCGGTTTAGACAATTTTAAGTTTTATAACGGGTGTAGAAAAGTTGCTTTTGCTTAAATTTTTATTGGTTGAGATTCCTTTGGGTTCAGTAAAATCTCATTGCAATGTGTCCACATTAGAGAATAAACAGTTTGAGAGAATGATTAGTGATCTAAGAAATATACAACTACTAATGAATCTTCTAAACTTTGGCGCCTACGTTAAACTTGGATGTTTCAAAGTTAGGTATAAAAACTTCATACCAAGTACCTTCTGTAAAGAGTGAACGAGGAAGGTGCATTGAACTTCTAACATCAAAACTAATATAAACTAACGAGAATACACACAATGCAAGTTCTATCAAGGCGTGCAATTCTATGTAAATGCCCTATTATTCGGTGCATTTCCAACAAAGCAACTAACTCAAGCTGGTGAAATTCAAATGTTGGGCTAAGAACAAGCTGCGACGACAGCGTTGAAGCGGGAACACCCTCACTTAGTTTATTAGCCTTCTGTATAAATTGGGTGCACTCTACACATAAACATTGCATACGAAGTGACTGCAATAACCATTTAATATGTTTATGGAACAGATTCTACACCGAGAACAGGCGTGGCTATGCAAACAGGACTTAGAAGTACATATTTATTTTTATGACTCTTCTTTTTAACATTTGCAAAGGCTCAGTAGAGAATAGTATTGCTTGACTTTCTAAAAGAATGCCTATTGCATTTTGAAGATATTGTATCAAGCGGGCAGGCTTACTTACAATTATAGAACTCAATTTTTTTTTACTATCTTCATTAGATTTCAGATTATAGTTAAAAGAGTGCGAAACGACATCGACGCCTTCGATAAAGTTTTGGGAAATGACTAGGTAGAGCTAGATGGAAGAAAAATAACTTTTGCTCAGAATAAAGAAAACATTAGATAGTCAATCGACTAGTGGGTTAAGTGTAATCCCACTCTAGATTCCTTTAGTTAAGCAATGTAGCAGCATATGCAGTATGCAGCCAATCTGTTCCAGCCCTAGGAGCTGACACTGATTGATATTGATGGCGGGAGACACCTCAATCTAAATCGGTTCTCGCCCTGCCATGCCGCACCCATCAGATAGGTATCGGCATTTAACTTACTTAGAAGCCTGAATAGCTTTTACATAAATTATTATGAATGTTGACCGGATCTCACTCCAGCTCTCTAAATGATTGCTATGGTTCTCTAAGCTGATGTAAGGTGTTACTGTTTGAGAACTCGGAATAAAATTCTTCATCTTTTTAGATGGGATTATTATAAGTGACCTTCACACATCAAAGAAAATAAAGGTTGGTATGTCAATAATAGTACTAAAGTTTAATAAAATGCAACTTCTAACAATAAAAAAAAAAAAATAATATACATAAATAATGCTGGACATTTTCACACAGCATCATCTAGCCCCAAACTAAGAAAAGCTTGTACTATGGGAACCAGACAACTGATATACTACTTATTTATTTTTTGTTTGTAAATACATACATATTATACATAGAAACACCCAGGCCCAAGACAAATATCTGTAGGTCATACAAACATTTGTCCCGCTGCGGGGATCGAACCCGCAACCTTCTGCGTCGCAGGCGGACCTTTGCCCACTGCGCCACACAGGTCCAGTGCGCGAAAAGATCTCATAACAGTTTACAATGAGTTAGCCCATTACTCCAACTTATTGACGTAGGTACATAACGTGTGACAATAGGACTAGATTTAAACGTACAATAAAATTTAAACGACTTATATTTCGCACAATAGCAACCCAATGTTAGAATACTGGCATTCAGCCAATGCTGAGGAAAGGAACCGAACTGATAGATAAATTACGTGGTTTCATTGAATTAACTTAGAACTATTTATTTTTTGGCACCGCGCTGGCTGTGGATAAGCGACTGGTGTTATTCTTTCCGCAAATTTTGTTAGTTTTGGCTTTCGAAGATTCTGATTTCAATAAGGTCAACTCTGATCACTGCCTGATTCGTTTATACAAATCACTTTTGCACGCCATTTATTTATAAAAAAAGTAGGTAATCAGGGTGGCTTCTCCTAATAATCGTCATTAACTTGACATACCTACCTGTCTGCTCACTATACATTAAAAATAAAATCCTTGGCCTTGTAGTGTAGAGTAGATAAAACACGTTTGGCTCTGGACGAATTATTCGTCTTTGTCTCTATACCAGCGCATAACTAACTTTACCAACTAACTTTTATTTACTTCAAATCATCACATCGACCCTTTTTTAAATGAAACTTCTCAACAGCGAAATTTTTTCAGTGAAATCTGTCTCTGGTTTTCTCGTCACGTAGCTCGCAGCGACATCTGTCTACCAGGCGCCTCATTAGCGATGTCGAGCATGTACCCTTCATCACATCACCTCAACCTGAACCTGAGATGCGAAATTAAAATAAATACCGAAACTAAATTGCAACTTTATAAAAATAATGTTATTTAATGTTTGCAAGATGATTTCAGGCACCACTGATCCAATGATTTAAAATTAAAAATGCTATTTTATATATTCTCATTGAAAGCTTCCTATTACTGAATAACAAATTAATTTTATTTTATGCTGACATGAATAAAAGAGAATAATAAACCAAGAAACTGATCGCGAATGTAAAATGCAAGAATATTTTAGGTAGTTGGGTTGGGGCGTGTATTTACAGTACATTTTAGTAGTGTCTGCCAAACCAGCGCACCGGTCTTTTGCTAAGAGTGGAAAATGGCTTAAGTACCAAGATGTTATGCATTGAAACGTATAAACATGAATATTCAATTTTTTTCTAGTTTTATTATTGACTTGTTTGTAAAGTGAATGCATGAAACATTAGCTTCATGAATTGAACATGTTGATATTATGATAATGAGATGAACATCTTGAGTTATTCGAGGAACGTTCTAACTTGAGATCAAAAGATGCACTTTATCACGTTTCGACAAAGGTCGTTTTTGAATAGCGATAAACGAATACATGTTGAATAGGTAGTAGGTACATACGAAGGCTTAAGTTAGGTGTTGCAAAAAGGACTCAGAAGGCTTTATATCGAGGGGTTAGAGTGCAAAATTGGTGTTTCGTTTAAAAGTGGGTGCGTTAAGGTGATGCTAATAGTGTGCATTGAAGCCGCATTGCGCACGGCGGAGTGCTGAATGCGACACTGCACTTATTTACATAATAGGCACCAAACTCTTACGAAATGTGACCTAATCTTATAAATATTCTAAACGCTGAAACCTAAATTTCACAAAATCAGCTACACGATATACCAATTGACGTACATGCTACGAAAATGGAAATACTCATGTAATCACCGTACTTATGTATTTCTATTCTACTGACCTACATTATGGAAAACGCTTGTGATATGCCACACCAAAATCCGGGAATTGTAGACATATCCAGCGCAAGTCGCTCGGAACGAAGTATGCCAGGTATTTAATATCGTATGACAGTTCGATATATCGAAGTCGACCGTCACGCACTAATTTACAAGGAATGTGACCTGACGTCCTTACTTTATAGGGAAAATAATCGAACGAAGCTTTTAACCTTGGGTTTGTCAGAAGCCCATATCTATACTAACTAGGTATCTTCTATCTATCTGCAGCTTTTCTCGAGTGGCAGTGAGATGGGATTACCAAAAGACCGTAGAAGGTCAAGACTTGTACAGGTTTGTTGTACACGACATTAACAAAAGAAGGAAATATTGGATATGAACGATGATATTGAAAGTTTGTATGTCGGAGTCAATGAAACATGTTTTCGCACAAAATATATCAAGCGTAATCAGAATGTTTAAGTTAGTTTATTTTAAGTAGCATTAGGTTACCTAAAGTACACGTTCTAACGATAGAGAAATGATAAGGAACACCTTATCATTCAACGACTCCACGAGTTAGTACTGTGTGGTCCATGAGAGAATTTCACTGTCAAGATCCAGATAGTAGCAAGTGTAGATGGACAAACAAAATAATCTTCAGCAAGTAAACGTTAAAACCAATGTACTATACGCTCCGTGGTGTATCTTAAAAAATCTCACGGAAATACTTCGTTTTTTCGGCATAATAATTTTTTTATAACGAAACGTAGGTCTGTAGTATCATTATCATTTTTCTATCCTTGTCCCACTCTAACTGGGACAAGCATAACATGTATTATTCCTGCTCCATTTTCCTCTATCTGCCATCATCGTAGCACTCACTCTCTTGTTACTAATGCCATATATCACACAGTCCATGCATCTCTTTATACTACAAAATTTGTAGAATTTAATAAAAACCTAGGTTGTTTATATGTGGCAAAAGATAAAATTCGTTGCTTTCTGTTAAAAAAGCTTAATTTATTTCTACTGGTTTGTTTGTATTTATAATTTTAATTTATGTCACGCCCTCGTTCCAGTGCATCGTATAGCGGAAACTATAAAATATATTTAGCGGATCCTGTGACGTCAGCACGTGCTAAACGTTACAAGTTCTCGCAGGATGCAATGAAACTAAAACGTTTGGCGAAGCGTAATAGCTGCACTCAATGATCCTCACTTCTTGGAAAATAAAATAAGTAAGTTCGTACGAGTAAGTGGCAAACTCTGGTGACGGAGATTTAAGGCCGCTCTAAGGCCTCCGTCATGGCTTAAAGACTAAAAAGTCGGGACCGACAATTTAACATGCCCCTCGAAGCGCGGAAGCGCTCAGTTTATTTATTTATTTATTTTTTATTTATTTATTTACATCATCAACTCTATCTTTACAGGATAACCTAAAACGATAGAGAGAGTAGGTATAGAGAGTAGGTATATATATATAGAGACAGTTGATTATGCCACTAGCGGTCACTCATCCACTTACAAGCCAATCAGAAATATGCTTAATGAAGCACTAAATATTGCAAAGTAAATTAAATCACTCTGTGTTTTAGGCAACTGATGGCCTTGAAAATTGATCCTGTATGTATAATTATATTATGTACTTATATCTTCCCAGTCATGATCCCTCTGTATGTTCTAGTAGCTCTCGTAGCAGAAACCTTACTAACTGATTACCTATATCTAAGTAATTCAGTAACACTGTACCAATTCAGTGGTCCTGAGTGGCTTCAATGGAGAACCAAATTCGCAATTATCTTGGAAATTGCTCAGAGCTTTTGTAAAGTCTTAAGAGTTATAAAATAGAATGTTATTTATTGTAAAAACATGATCTAGATTTGTTTTGGCACTAATGGGTTTTTGCAACTAGGATATTGTAGGTTTTGATATTTTATTGAATGTTCTTGATTTCCTAAAGATGATTCCGGTGATGGCTTTTTTATAAAGCGCTTACTCAAAAGTAGTGGATGGTTTTTGATCAAATTTTATTTTTATAATAATGAAAACAATCTTAGATTGAATGTGCTAGAATTATGACTAGGTACTTATACATTTTTATTTTTAGATAAGTACACGATTCACAGCAAAATCGTGATATTAATATACGTACGTGTCTTCTTATGTTAGTTTTGCAAGGTAAACGAGTAGTAGAAAATATCTCAAACTCCACCTACTTAGACAAAAGGATGGAATTAGGATGGAAATCAATCATTACTAACAGTGCCAATAAAAATCAACTTTATACGGTGTCTAACGTAATTGATAACATAAGTACCTAGTATATAATAAAAGAAAAGGTAAAAATGTATGGTTAACTTTAGTTCAGTAAACACAACTAGATGTCGCCCTTAAAATTGTCACTTTTCTAGATCGCGCTATCGTTTGGTTTTGTGAATTGCATGAGGATAGCGCACTTTGTTTACTCTAATGGCGATTGTTTTATTGGAGTGATCCCATAGGTCGGCTTTGATTTATACATACTATAACACAAACGACAGACAGATCGACACTTAAGTTAACCTGTATGGATTATTTTGTCTTCCGTCTATGTTTTGTACCACTCCACTGAAGCAGTACATTCATCATCCACATTATGTTTGGTCAAAATTTGAAGTTTCGTGAATTAATTAGGTATGTAAAAAGATAGTTTTATTTAATAAAAAGTAATAAAACTATATTGATTGCTAATAAATAACAAATGAATTATAAAATTATGACAATTATCACTGGCCAATAAACATCGCATGCCGTTTCACGTTTAAAAACCAGTTTAATAAATTGTAAAAAATATAACAATGAAGTAACAAAGTATCAATGGAATGCGAATACATGTTATAAATATTAAATCATATCTAATTGTACAATCGTAAAAATTCAACTTTAAAGAACATGATTTTTATTTTTATATCAGTACCTATCGTACTTGTCAGTCAATGCAAACTTGTAAATACTAAATGTGGAAATGTGCTAAATATGTACTTATTTAGGTCGAGCCTATGTCTACCCCGTCAAACATTCTCGAAGGATATTGAACACTAAACACGTCTGAAAGTATACTCGTAGGAATAAGTACCGTTTCTAGGTTTAAATTACTTAGGGGTATTTTTTTTTAACCATAGATAATGTTAGACTCTAGATAACTTTATACCCGTATATAACCGTGTGAATGAACCATAATCCACATCCAATTATGGCCCGTGACACGTGTGACGTCACTGAGGCAATTCACCGGTTGATTAGAGTGATTCAATTTATCCGTGACACTGGAATGGGCCTCTTCCTGTCCCTCCCACCTCGTTAGAGCATTTCGAAGGAGCTGCATTCTACCAGAGATTTATCCATTACCCACAGAATACTTTTGGTCAGGATTTTAAAAGGAAATAACTTTCATGAATTCTAAGTAGGTTGAAGCTTTATTTTACCTTTAAGACCTTGAAATGTTCAACGTAAAACCAAAAAACTATTTCATTTGATTTATATCATAAGTAATGGTTATTAATAAAAAAAATCATCAGTAATTTTCACCCTCAGAAAATTAAATTGGTTGATACCTACTTATGTAAAAGGAATTATTTTTGATCCTTTTGCGTATTAAGGTACTGAAAGCATTAAAAGGGCTTCACTTTCGTAAATAAGGTTTTTACACTTAATGCTAGTTTCCAAGCTTAAGATTTAAGCTTCTTGGCTATAGCAATGTTCAGAGGGCTATTTAGAGAAGGATAAAAAACTTTTTGCAACGCTCCGTTTACTTCGAAACGTTTGAGTCATAAACTCAGGTAATATCGCATTGTACTACAAAAATAGTGCTGAGAAATACATTCTATGAAATGTTAAATTCCTGTCGAAACTCGCAAACCTTCAAACAACCCAGCAGAGAGCGATCGACTGTATAATTTTACACGAAATTGGGTTCGGCATGTAGCAAATATCATGACACCGATTCCTTTGATTTTGAATTAGAATGTTCTGACGCCCTGTAGTTACACTGTTTATCAAAACGAAACTGGATCAAGACTGTATCACTGGCGGTTAATCCCCAGATCAATTCACTCTAGATCTTCAGAATATTTTTATGAAGATGTAGTTGTCTTTGAAGACACGTCGCTTAAAGGAAATATAAAAATTACCTTTATTTTCATTAAACATTTGATTGCAATGTCTGATAGAGTTAGATTTAAGATGTAGCTCGCTTTCCTAGAAGAAGCATTGAGATTAAAGTTGGGCATAAAATGGTAGGGATTAAAGGCAAAATTTAGAGAAATTGTCTCTCAATTTTGCTTTTAATCCCTATCAATTTCATACTATCGAAGCAAGTAACTCGACTGGACGTGGGGTCAGCATCGATCGGTGATGTCAAGCTGCCGTTTGACAGCTAACCGGGCAACCGGAGACGGAAGCCCCGTCAGACGCTCGAGTGTCCGGGTTCGGGTCATTCCACCAACCACCTGTTCTTACGAGCATAACTTTTAACCGACTTCAAATAAAGGAGAGTAAGCATGGCATATAGGCTGATGTTTCTAATGTATTCCAATATTTCCGTCATTTTAGACCGATTCTGTTTTTGTTTCAAAGGTTTTATCGTTATTTGTAAAACTTAAACCTCGTCGTCGCTTGTAACTTTTTAACCGACTTCAAAAAAAGGAGGAGGTTATATGTTCGGCTGTATGTATGTTTTTTTTTTTTTATGTATGTTCACCGATATTTCCGTCAGTTGTGGACCGATTTCCAAAATTTTTTTTTTGTTTAAAAGGGTATACTCTCATAGTGGTCCCATATAAATGATTCCTGAAATTGATTCCTGAGGGATTAATAGTTTTCCCGTAAAACTAAAACAATCACTGAACTTTAAGAAAATTGTGGCCCGATTTCCAAAATTTTTTTTTTGTTAGAAAGAGGTATACTCTCAAGGTGGCGCCATATATTTTTTTTCCTGAGGGATTAATAGTTTTCCCGTAAAACTAAAACAATCACTGAGCTTTAAGAAAATTGTGGACCGATTTCCAAAATTTTTTTTTGTTACAAAGAGGTATACTCTCAAGGTGGCGCCATATATTTTTTTTCCTGAGGGATTGACAGTTTTCCCGTAACATTCAAAAATCTCATTCTCACTACACAACACATCCTGACTCACAATCTGAGTCAAACATTAAATAGTTTGAAAGGGTATTCTTGTTTTGATAGGTACCTAATCGTATTCACTTGGCACCGACTTCAAATTATATTCTTATTTTTCTCTTTTTAGTGTGTAGAAGGTTTACGCGACTCATAAGTCGCGTAAAATGAATGATTTACTTCAACAGCAACAAAAACTCACCAATTAGTTGATCGAATAATAAAAAGGCATGGTCTTTTTTAGCACTTTAGAATCATACGTTTTAAAAAACCTATCAAACAACTAACAGGATTTAAATAAAAAGTTTTAAACTGGTTCACACCACAAAAACACCGGCATCCAAGTGTCAAAATCGTCGGTAACAAATAGCCCTACAGGCGCCATAGTTCCCTGCTCCACATTCCTCGACCCTGTCTCAATTAATACTCCCGTGCTAACTACCATATCATCGAATAGTATCGGCTATATGAAACTAGACAATCACAATAGGTTGAAAATCTAAGACGTTGATTGAATATGATTGGTTACATAAAAACCTTCAAGAACTTTGGCGACCTTCATAATACTTTTATACTTTACTGGTGCAAAACCTAATGATCCTATCGTATAGACCAAACTCATTCCTTATATGGATAACATAAAAAGTAATTTCGTATAGAGCAAGTTGCAAACTTTGGTGGTGAATTTTGCGGCTCACGTCATGGCTTAACGACTATGTAGCTTATACGAGCTACTAACTGTAACGACTCAAAGACAAATTCAAAAAGCATTCAGTAGAACCGGCTGGGATCCCTTAAAATAGCCTTATAAGCTGAACCTTCCTGTTCCTTCGCGACTAATAAATACCGTGAAGAAACACAACCTAAAAATAGTTGTAAATGCCACTAGCCATCACTCATCATTCACTCATCTACTTTGTGACTATATCGATCTACAAGTATCTTATATATGTACACATTGTCACATATCAACGGAATAGACCAAATTAACCTTTATTTAATCAAACATTACCTATCGGGGTACATCGTGCCGACCTGCTGATAACCCAGTGGAAGATAGAATGGCAGAGGAGCTAGGAGAATAATTAGCACGCCTTATCTTAGTTAATTAATTCTGTTGGGACTATGAGTCTACCCTACTGTTGCTGTGCTACCCTTTTTAGAGTTATGTAGGTACGATTATTGATTGGTCAGACCTACAGGGCGATTGTTATGAATTGTACTCACATTGGAATGTGGTGGCAATATCTATGAACTTTTAACTCGAAAAGAGGTTATTTCGGAAGATCTTAAAATAATATCTATTGCATATATTTCATAGGTTATGTCAATAACAGTCAGATATTTTATGTGGATTATCCCAGAACTTTAATAGATGACAGTCACGAACATATAAGATATTCAATCGCGACCGTTTATAATATCAATAAGGGAGCTGGTAGTCACGAATATTTAAATGCTTTTTTTTAACAACAACATAGGGGTGTCATGGAGAGTTCAATTTCACAAAAATATGCTCATTTAAAATACTTCCTTTCCCACCACCATAAATTAAAAACGTTGCTAGTCCCCTGATTATTCCCAAACAATATCTCAAGTGTTAATTGCCATTCAAGGCTGTTAACTAGATAAGCCTCTATAAATGATAGCAGTTTTAAAATGCAATAACAGACGAAAATAAAGCCTTCCCATGAATAACAAAAAGGCTTCCCCCTCAGCTTTCCCGATGCGGCAGGAAGCGAAGGCTGCTATTAGACAACTTCCGTTATAATTTACTTACTTCAATGCCATTACTCCCACAATTTATCCCGGTTAATCGCAGGAACGACCTTTTATTACTAGGCTTTTTATTTCGAAAGCGAAAAAAGGAACATTTAACACGAAACAAGTGTTACGCAGATAATGAAGACAATGCCCCGAGCCACCCTTGTTGATAATAACACTTTCCGACTCACAAAAGTTTGTCAAAACGTATAAACAAAAGTGACGCGAAGCCCCGATACCTGCGCGACCGGCCAGGTAGTGTCGGCGCCCACAATGGCATTCCGACCATCCAAAATGAATCAAAATTCGGCTCAGGACCGAGCTCCGATGACTAACGCTTCGACCCTTCTGATAAATTACAATAATAATGGCCACCTATTGTTATTATTAGGGGATGATTTCATTAGGATAGGAACAAATGCGCGCCCGCGCAGGTGCGCTGCGTCTAAACGTCGCCGTTAACTGTCACACGCATGATTAGTGCTCGGAGATAATTGGAACAACCGTCCAAGTGACCCCTCCACTGTAATTGAACGCAGCCGGGAGGATCCGGACGGCGAGAAATTAACAAGTGTATCCCTAGCGTCGGTTATGAACAGGTCAGCCGTGTTTATTGGAGCGGGTGAGGCCGCCGGTGAACGAGCTGCAAGTTCCATTCGGTTTTGTCCGCGGGCCGGCGACCTCCCGCGCCGAAGGGAACAATGAAAGTGAGAGAGGGCTGGTGGAATGCAGGCGCGGGGAGGGGCAGGTGCGAGACGCGGGGGTGGGCCCGTTCCCGGTTCCCAGGCGAGGAATTCCAGCACAAGCAACAAAGCCTGCCCGCGCCGCCATTCACCCCGCGCGCTCCCCGCTAGCGGTACCACTATTCCTACCCAGACACGTCAATTTTCGTGACTTCCAAGTATACAATCCCGATGATAAGTACTCAATTCGATAATTCAATTTATCACGCACAAATCTAAATGCAAACGACTTTCGGATCTTTAGCAACTTCTCGCTGCGACACACGATTTTGTTGTCAAAGCCTCTATCAAAAGCTATACAATTACTGGGTGGTATCGATTCCATAGTAGAGCTACATAGTACGTAAGTAAAAGTATGATTATAATGAATGTTATTGTTTCATTCATGCGTCTGCTCGAAGTTCAGGGTCGCGGTGTCACGTAGCGTCGAACAGCTGACTTTACATAACGTTTATATATCTATAGATATTGTTTCGCAAATTGCGGTTTAGTCTTTTAGTCTGGGATATAAAACAAGCTAAAACTATGACTCAATCAATAACTATTTGTTATTTCATTGTTACCTTACCTTTAGAACTTTGTGAATTCGGTAAATTTCAAAACAAATGAATACAACCAACCTAACCCTTTCAATAGGTTTCATTTATAAAAATATCTCTTGAGTAGGTGTGAGTGAAAAATATAGTAATCCATGATGACACGATGTTATTCATCATGAGTCCATTAGGGCCATGGTGGCCAGGGCACCGACGGGATCTCTCAAGAAACTGTCAAAATAAAACAAAAGTAACGGATCACTCACTCTCCATTACATCTGTGAGCCATTCGAAGCCGCACAAATCTATTCTATAATAAGCATTTATCTTTCGTAGCAAGCAATTACATACTTCAGCTATGTTTTAATTGAAAAATCACCTTTTGTATTTGTTTTTTAGCGTAAATAACCTAATGTATCTATTTCTATTTATCTAGATTTTAAAAATAATCGCTTGCGACTTATCTGCCAACTATTATGCCGCTGACTATCCCCTTCGACCCCTTCAAAGGATTTTGAATACGTAAAGATCCCTATTTCGTAATAGTTTCATGCATGAAATATCCACCTTGTCTAACTTAGGGCATACCGGCATTTTCTGGGTCAATCTGGATCCCATTCGGACATGACTGCAACCTTGAGAAGTCTGGCTTGGACTAAAATAACGATTCAAGACAATGCATTATTTAATTGTGTCGATATGAATGATGTAATTTATCTGTATCAAAGTGACTGTTATTAATGAAGTCATCAGCTAGCCAGCAATGGTATAAAAAATACCTCTATATGCCAGTAAACAACGGTTGTCTGCAAAATCATCTAAACTAAAGTGTAATTTTATTTTATTCTACCGCTCTATTCTATGCTACATTGGTTCTTCACAGTATTGGTCGCAAAGGAACAGGAGCAGAATTAGGTAGGTACTTCATTTTAAGATTAAGTATTCGAAGTGATCGCAGCAGTTCTACAGAATATTATGCTTTTTGACTTGGATTTCTAATCATAAAAAGTTATGTGATACAAAGGAAGCGACAAATGAGTCTAAATCAGGTTACAATTAAGAGTCCAATTCGTCAGTAAATGTACCTATTAAGTACCTATACGAATTTGTTTAATTTGAACAAAAAATGAATACAGTACAAATTGAAACATTTAACCCAAGCGTCAAGGAGTGTTAGTTAAGCGGGGTGAAATTGCATGGTTTAAGGTGGCACTTTCCGATGGGCATGTGCGGTGGTCAGTGGTCACCCGAGCGTCCACTCAACTCATTGATTGCTCCAGCTCACTCTAGCGAGATAATTAAACGACACATTTGATAACTAGTTCAATGCTGCTGTTTTTTTTTGTAGAATAGAAATGAAAGAAATGCAATATCTGATGTTAGTGGAAATAGTTTGAAAGAAAATTTTCATTTCTTTAACGGAAATGAGACTGTATCCCATTCTACGACAAAATTCAGAGAGTAGGTACATAATAGATTTCGTATTTCTGGGACTAACCCGGAATTCTGACTGGATTTCTCGCGATGTTTTGTTTGTTTATTTTCTTCGTGGTGTTTTCCTTCACCGTTTAAAGCACGTGTTAGTGTGCAAATAACATTTTCTGCAACTAAAAATTCATTTATTCTCGACTGTTATTTGAACGCGCGACCATTGAATTTCAGGTTATTGTAATACCCCGCAGATAATGGACAAGCTCAGTACAATGAAAAGTAATAAGTACCTACTTTGTACGCGAGTTGAATCTCAAGAAGTCCTCCAAAGAAACGAGCTATTTTAGTAATAGGAATATTTCCTTTGGGAAAAGAGAAGGGACCGAGTCAGTTTCCTGGTTATGTCAAAGGCTAGTAAACAGAAACCCTTCAAGTGCGTGCTAAGAAAATTTAACGTCTTATTTGGCTTTTGAATTTAAGTGACCGTAACGAACATTACCTTATCGGAAAAAACGGCTTCGTTTTGAGTAAAGATCTTGTATTTCAAAGTTCTCGCAACTATTGAAGATAGGAAAGAATTTGAGTAGGTAAACGGATTTTGTAACAGTAAATAGTGACGTGTCATTTTGGAAAATTTGATTCGCTCTGTGGAAGAATTGCAATGAAGAAAATAATCGAGTTGATTGCGTGATCTGCAATCATATGTCTGGATGTCTGGATGAGACGACTTGATGTATCTACTAAAGTTAAACCAATAATAATTATAATAAATAATTCTTCGAACTCACAGAAAAATTAAAAATTTAATTATTTTAACATTTCAAGAAGAAGTGGCATGCCTATTTCAATTTAACGATCCAATAATTACAGTACAGTAAGGAATGCGCGCGCCTTTACATCTAAATGCCTACGAGTAAGTAAAGTACTAAAAACTTTAATGAAACTTATTTTATCTGTGATGAAACTTAGCTGACTAGGTACCTATCTACTATTCAATTTTCTTGTATAAATTTGATTAATCAATCATCTTCAACTAGTGTCCAGAAAATTATTGCTAAACAAAGGGTAAGGTTCTGACGCATGGCGTATGAGTGCATTCCATGCTATAAACTTCTTAACTACCACATAGAATTCAAAACGGGTATAGTTTCCTCAATCAACAATTTCAGAACTGTTTTCAGTATTCAGGCTTCAATTTCATTGAACTGTTCAATAATCAGTTCGAAGATTCCAGTTTCAATAAGCCCCAAAAGTTTTAAGTCACCGGAAACATTCATAGATTGAAAGACAACCAAAACTTTCTGAGAGCTTTCTCGCTTTCCAATTATAATTCCCTGGCACAATCAAACTTTCAAGAGTGTCTGGATAAATTGAATGTTTATATGTTAATCGGCACCTGGTTCGTCGCTATCGTCAGCTGATACGTTGTATCTGGTCAGGAAGAGCTGGGCGCGGGCGCAGGAGGCGGCGGCGGCGGCCGACAGCCGGCCGCACGCCACCACCATCAGTATCACCACAAAACACCGCATGCTCACTTCACACTTTCGCTGATAAAGTTTTCGGGTGTCGAACTGTGTTCACTCACGATCGCGCGTTCGCGTGTGGCCGGCGCGACAGACGTGCGTCCTCATCGGCGCGCCTTCCCGGACTGACGGCGGACGCTCCGGAGTCCGGCGCGCTCCGCTCGCTTTTTATTTAGTAACAAATAAAATGAATAGGCATCGAGATTTTCGAAACCGGAATTCTGAAGCGGATCGAATTCTATAGATTATTGAATCGATGACGTCATCGACCGTGAACCTGAAGCTTTACAAGCGCTAGAGATTAATTTCATGATAAGTGAACGTCATTATTTTTGTGGGTCCTAAAGTTAATAAAAAGTTGATTGGTAAAAATGGTAAAGACTAGACAGAGCGATATCAATGTGCATTTGAGTTGTGTCATCCGTGTAGAGACAGACACCCCTGGGTAGTACAGTCAACGACATGAGCGGAGGAGCGACTGCCGCAGGGCTGCAAAGCATGCGCGCGCAGCTATCGAGCGCTGGTGCTGGCCGGCACTGCTCGCGTGTCCTCTCTCTGAGCCGACCGCGACCACTCGTACACTCCTCAAAAATACAGAAGCTAAGCATACACTATTGGTCAATGCAGTATTGAAACAATTTATAGCTTCCTATTTAACCTAGTTACCCAATGAGAGTAGGTACTAGGATAGTCCTAGGACTGTTCAACGCTAAACCAGGCTTAACATTACCTAATCGGACAGACGTCTATAGATAAGCTTTTGTGGTTACTAATGGTAACCATATTGTAAGTTAGTCCTATTCACCGTTCATATTTTTGCTTTAAATTCATAAAATAATCACGGACTTTAAAAATTAAAATAATAGTGTGACTGAGTGACTGAGATAATAGTTATTATACAAGTCTGTACCTACTCATACTCATAAAGTTTTTATGCATATAGAATTACTCATCATCGAGCATCTATGAGAAATGAGAATGTCTTATTTTTTAACCTTACTTTGAACTTAAACTAGAAATATTATTTAGGAAATGGTTGTTTATACAATGTACGGGATGGCTGTGAATAAAACAGAGTGTACAATACAACTTTGCAAATAGATAGTGCAATGTCTGTGTGGTGCAACTGTATGTCGTTATAAAACGTTTTTGCCGAGTTGATACCGCATGCAAAAAGTTTAACATCTATTCTCATTTTATCTAATTTCTGTTGTTCGTGTCGAGTCAGATTAATTTAATCGGAGTTTTATTTTTATTGAAGTGCTGAATAGAAAGCTATTCAGCACATATATATTTATATGTTTTATATATATATATTTATATGTTAGCAAGCTGGATAAAGATCCAGCTTGCTAACATATAAAGAGGATAGCATAACCTAAACTTTTAATTGCTATGTGTTTTGTTATTTTTGTATCAAAAGTCTTATGAAGCTCACACACATCGTCTTAGCACAATAATTTATCATTTTCCTAGATTGTTTACTTTATGTTAGAAAATTAAAAATGAATCTATAAATATAAAATAGCTTGACCTGACTGACTGACTCATCATCGCCGAGCCGAAACCGCTGAAGCTATAGAGCTGAAATTTGGAGAGTAGCTTATGGTGGGATTTTTTGAAATTCAACCCCCAAAGAGTTGAAAAGGGGTGAAAACGTTTGTATGAAACTTTTAAATACGTCGAGCGATTTGCTTGAAATTCAGTTCTAATACTAATAACTAAAAATAAATGGACTCGTGTTTCAGGGTTTTTCAAAACAACCCTCAAGAAGGGCTAAAATGGAGTTTAAAAGTTTTGGCAAAACAGCGTTTGCCGCGGGTCAGCTAGTGTTCATATACAATTGCAGGTGATTGTATCTTCTGCCTATCAACCTTCAACGTCACTATAGTATTCATAATTTACATGAACATACGTATTATACCATAAAGCATGTTTCTATGCCATGCCACCACAAAACCAGGCTTGCATCACGTATTCATTGTGCATCTCAGGAATTAATTTAAGGGGCCCATTAGAAATAGGGACAAATTGTTATGGTATGCCAGAAAAAAACTCCCGCCGCTTAGGAAACACTTTGTATTCATAGCTTTCACTCCACTATGTAGGATTAGAAGAATTTAAATAATAAGGTTACCTACCGACTCAATGTAAAAATACACAATTTTTAATTGTTCTAGCTAAAGATTTTGGTATATTTTAAGCATTTTTATCTAAACTTTGGATGCAGTTTTCTTCAGAGTGAGCAGAATCTATAAATAAACAAGAAATAAAAGATTTGGAATTTCATCTAAAATACAACGTTGCATCAAACACATTGTAACGTTTTTTACTTATTAAACAAAAGCGTCAAAGGTGGCTCCGAAATACCGAAATGACCCATTCGGATGATGAATGCCGTTCAACTGGCATATTTTTAATTTATCACCCGATAGATTATCCAGGTACATTTGTAAGGGGCTTCATTGATGGTCTTTAAGCCTTCGCTGCCGCCCGCCGCGATTTTATTGTGAGCGTTGTAGCGGCGAAACCCGCTTTGTATGTGAGACTATGAGATGCAAGCTGAACGCGATTAAAATTATTCAATAATTTTATTTTATTTACAAACTAGCTGTCCGCCCCGGCTTCGCACGGGTTTATTATAGGTATTTAACAAAAAATTAATAACAACATGGCGATCCCGGAGAGGGATGTATGATCCTTTAAAGTCTAGAGGTTAATATGTAGGTAAGGTCTAAGGTAGGTAAGGGAGTATTGGGCAGTAAGGCAGGTTTGGACACCACCGGCAAATCCCCGTGTTATGCCGGCCATACACCATCATGCCAATCCACCCCCATACATGGTCAATTCTAACTGATCAAATTCCGATTTGACGATAGGCATGATGGTTTATGGCCGACATGACACGGGGGTGTCCAAACCTCTCTACAGCCCAATGCTCCCCTACCTCACATATATATTTCATTGATATATTACCACTCCCTTCCATTCATTCCATAGTTCCCAGACACTTTTTAAACTATCATGGTTTTCAACATTTTTAACACAGTTAACGGGATATTTACCATGATTTAATGTTTTTTGAGTTTCCTGGTATTTCGGCGCAGTTGCATACGCCATGATCAATAGTATCTATGGTATTAATCATGGTTAATATCCCGTTACCTGTGTTAAAAATCCCAGACACTTGTCCTACCGTACTAACTGATATTTATTCTGTGGTCGCGATGTATCTTACATTTTTAAACTCATGATAACTTTTGAATAAAATGTCCAATTTCAATCATTCAAAAAGTAATCGACGGGTACTGAAACAGCCTTTACTACGAAGGAATTTATTTGGATAAGAATAAATACCAAAATAAGAATAACGTGGTCTGCTTTTGGTCGTAATTTTTATTCACTTTTTAAATTATAAAAGTTGTTATTCTGACACAACCACAATAGTTGGACATAAGCTATCGCTGACTTTTTTGTAGATATTGATACGTTCTTTAATATTGTAGAACATTTTTTTGTTCTATCATCAACAGTTTTCGCAGCGCACGCGATATGAAGAATTTTATGTTCAAAATTTTTACACCTTTGGTTACATTATTGCAATTTTCATAAGGATCTCTAATTTTTTTGAAAATAATTTATAGCCTATGTTCATCACAGATAATGTAGGATTCTAATGGTGAAAGAATTTTTCAAATCGGTCCAGTAGTTTCGGAGCCTATTCAATTCAAACAAACAAACAAACAAACAAACAAACAAACAAACAAATGTTTCCTCTTTATAATATTAGTGTAGACAATTACATAAGATTAAGAATAACTTTATTCGTTTACATACCATTTAGGTACTTATATCATGGAACGTTCTACAATTCGAAGGCACGCGCACGCAGAATTGTAGCACGCAAAGAACAATATAATGATCATTTGTCATTTCCATTGCTTACTCTCCATCGTCATGATTTCTCGTTTTTCTAAGTATCTGATTTTGACGTGTATTAGACCATGGATTTGTCTACAGTCCATCACATGCAAACTTACAACAGATATACAAAACCAAATGAGAGTGATAAGGCAGAAAAGGTTGTACCGCGTAAGCTTGAATCATGCACCGATTGAGCCTATTTCTAATTTATTTATGTGGTCCCAAACTACAGTACACCGGCCATGAATGTTACTGGTAATAAAAGGGACGTCTCATTTATTATTGACAAATATTTCGCGCCGAAAAAACCTTTTCAAAGCAGTCTAACGGAAGGCGCCAGGTATTTTATTGTATTTATCTTCACAATGTAAGGGCACTTTGGCGGTCGGTGAAGTATTTTTTCTAATATTATATTCGTGATGCACAGGAAATTGTATCGATTCTCGGAGGCTAGAAGAAATAGAGTATAGACACAGAATATCACCTAGCTAATACATAAAGCTTCACATCGGAACAGACTGAAACATAAAATAAACAAAACAAGCTCATAACATGCAATAATCCATTATCTGGTGATATCGGATGGGATATGAGACAATTTGTATCGTTGAGTAGTGACTCACAGCTTAATTATTTCGCTCAGAATAAATAAACAAGTTATAAAAGTAGGTACCTATGTATGAAGGTATAGGTACCTACTAGTGTACGAAGAATTAACGATAGAATGATGAATTTGGAACGTTATCTTTCAAACAATTACATTTTTATTAGAAAGATACACATTAACTTTTGTAGTCTCTTCGCTCTATTTTTGTAACACCGTAGGTAAGTACTTAATAAGTTCTGAATAAATATATTTTTATCTTTATCTGATCTTTTATTTAAAAAATTTAAGATTAAAGATTACGTCTAAGAAACTCAAATAAACCTACCTCTTTGTAGTAAAAACTGAAATATTGAACTGCTGAACTATTCGCATTCGAAGCGCAAAGAGAATAATACTAATAAACAGTTATTGTATTTGCTGCTTATTACTTATCTAATCCATTATAAATCATAATCCAACGTGATAAAGTACAATTTACATTAAAGTGTGTTATGTAGTGATAAGAGGTGGAAGTTGCCAAGTGCGCGCGTTGATGTCTTTTGTATGCGGCGTGCGTTTGCGCATTCCGTCAGAGCAACTGTTCAGATGCTTGGAGCGGATAGATCAATAAATAGCACCCATTAGCCTGTCGAGATTTGTTCTGACTGTTCTTTTATTTGATTTATGAAAGCTTAAAAAGGTGTTTCATAAATAGTGGGCGTTTATGTATTGGTAACTTGCATGACTATGTAGTTACGACTACTCTACGACATTATTTACTATAATATATACTTAACTGTTTTTTTAGCACATCAATGGTGAAAGGCGTAGTACTTAGGTAGGTATTACAAAAATGTATAAAAATACTTAGGTTATTTTTTTAGGAGAGACCTTTGCCCAGCAGTGGGACAGTATTGAATATAAATAAATAAATAAATAAATAATGCTGGACATTTCACACAGCATCATCTAGCCCCAAACTAAGCAAAGCTTGTACTATGGGAACCAGATAACTGATATACTACTTATATACTTTTTTGTTAGTAAATACATACATATTATACATAGATACACCCAGACTCGAGACAAAGATCTGTAGGGTATACAAACATTTGTCATTTTTCGATCCCGCGGCGGGGATCGAATCCGCAATCTTCTGCGTCGCAGGCGGACCTTCGCCCACTGCGCTACAGAGGACGTCAATATAGGTTATCAGTATTGATAGAAAAAAAAAGTTTATCTACTTAGTATTAGTTTTATTACCATTAAAACATCAAACCAAATTACCTATAGTAATCTCGAAAAATCATATAATAAACTTTATTTTACAGAAAAATTAACGCCGGCGCCTATCAAGGAAGCATTGTATTAAAGACAATTTTATTACACCATGATTTTACGACCCCAACATGTTATATGACTTTACCAATATCCGTAAAACAATTAAATTACACGGATACCAAGCATAAAATAGATAATAGTTGTTTAAAGGCTTCGCGTGAGGCGTGTCACGTCTCGTCTTGTCAGCACAAGTTTAGGCAGTTGCCTCAGGAATGCGCAAAAATACGACCGACCTGCGGCCAGGCGCTTCATTCAGCCTCAGTTCCGATTCTACTTTGTATTATATTTATAAGTAGTTGTTTTTGATGTTATTCAGGTCTTATGATCTTATCATAGATGACGCAAAACAACATAACTTTCTATAAACTTTTTTACATACTAGTGGTTCTGTGAGAACAGTAGACTTCGTGAACCAAATTGATTTTCAGGTGCTTTGTATTTTCTAATAGGCGTAACCCTATTGCCTATCTATGCCTATGTAAACTTTTAAGCAATATAGAGGGATAAGTTTTAGTGATTACTTACGTTCCTTTGGTCCTAGGGGGTCAAATCTGATGTCTACGGGTTTGTGTATTAAAGGCAGACAGGACTGCGTAGTCTGATTAGTCGAAAAAACGTCCTATATAACGCTAAAACAAAATTTCAGCCGCTATCCCCCCTTCCACTTCCCTTTTTGGATTGTTTTTTCATACTTAACATCTTGTGTAGAATTAAGTCCTTAATGTGCCTTTCAAATTTGATTCAAATCCGCCGATAGATAACGCTACAGTAAAATTCCCCCCTTGTCTCTGAAAGATAATTTGAAAGAACAGAGAACTTTAGCAAGAATTCTTCAACTAACAAGAATTCCTCATATCGAAAAGGCTACGTCATCACCTTCTGGTGAGCTCATCCTGTTGTTAATGAGACCAGAGTTACCTGACGCTGTCTTAGGCCAAGAACTGACGATGAAATAATCATGTTATAAGCTACTGCATAGTACCTATGATTGATAAATATAGGATGGAAGTACGAAAAGATCAGTAAAAGTACAATGATGAAAAATTATTAACCTTTAGAAAAGTATTCTAAATAAAAATACCTGTAAGTACATAAAAAATTTGCGTGTAATGATAAAAAAATACAAATACTTACTTTAATTTGCATAAAGTAATCTAAAATATCATAAATCAATCGATAACATTTTTGTAGCAAAAACACTAAGTTATTAAATTGGACCTGAAGAGAGATCTATTTTCATTTTCAGTTAAAAAATCAAGATTATAAAATATTAGCTGTCTCCTAAACTAGAAATTCACCCCAAAGATCCAGCGAGTCATCGATGCTAAGCCATTAATCATTTACAATTGGCATTCATTCTATAGAACGTTTGATTAATTTTGAATCGGCGCAGATCTTTTGTGACTACACAGATGAACGGATTAGATACAACCATGTCCTAGCGGGATGTAGGTAGGTATGTTACAAATTTAAAATACGAAGGTTACAATTGAGATCTCGACTGTAATCACAATGTCGTATTGAATGAAATTACACCAAGAAAAATAGAACACGATATAAAATTTCTAATTAGTAGGCGTTGAAACTAAGCATCTTATACAAATAATTATTCATTATGATTATGGCCTAAGGAGTAACAAGGAACATTCGTATTGAATCGACAAACACAAACAAGCTTTTGCGAAATAAAATATGTTCATTGCCATTTCTCAGTCGAATCATTATTTATCAATGAAACAGGAAAATTATTTGGACAGACGCCTTACTTGTCTCATTTTATTTGGTTTCACAATAGAAGGATTTTTTGGGATGTTTTTTGTGATTTATTACAAAAAACATATTGCTGTTCTTAGAGTAAGTTGTATTTTCTCATTTCAACATCTACACTAATATTATAAAGAGGAAACATTTGTTTGTTTGTTTGAATCGAATAGGCTCCGAAACTACTGGACCGATTTGAAAAATTCTCTCACCATTAGAATCCTACATTATCTGTGATGAACATAGGCTATAAATTATTTTCAAAAAAATTAGAGATCCTTATGAAAATTGCAATAGTGTAACCAAAGGTGTAAAAAATTTGAACATAAAATTCTTCATATCGCGTGCGCTGCGAAAACTATTGATGATAGAACAAAAAAATGTTCTACAATATTAAAGAACGTATCAATATCTACAAAAAAGTCAGCGATAGCATATGTCCAACTATTGTGGTTGTGTCAGAATAACAACTTTTATAATTTAAAAAGTGAATAAAAATGCCGACCAAAAGCAGACCACGTTATTCTTATTTTGGTATTTATTCTTATCCAAATAAATTCCTTCGTAGTAAAGGCTGTTTCAGTACCCGTCGATTACTTTTTGAATGATTGAAATCGGACATTTTATTCAAAAGTTATCATGAGTTAAAAAATTTAAGATACATCGCGACCACAGAATAAATATCAGTTAGTACGGACAGGAGGAGGACAAGTGTCTGGGATTTTTAACACAGGTAACGGGATATTAACCATGATTAATACCATAGATACTATTTGATCATGGCGTATGCAACTGCGCCGAAATATCGGGAAACTCTAAAAACATTAAATCATGGTAAATATCCCGTTAACTGTGTTAAAAATGTTGAAAACCATGATAGTTTAAAAAGTGTCTGGGAACTATGGAATGGGAGAGGAGAGTGGTAATATATCAATGAAATATATATGGGAGGTAGGGGATCATTGGGCAGTCGGGAGGTTTGGACACCCCCGTGTCATGTCGGCCATAAACCATCATGCCTATCCTCAAATCGGAATTTGATCAGTTAGAATTGACCATGTATGGGGGTGGATTGGCATGACTAATAGTGGATTGGCATATGGTGTATGGCCGGCATAACACGGGGATTTGCCGGTGGTGTCCAAACCTGCCTTACTGCCCAATACTCCCCTACTACCTACCTTAGACCTTACCTACATATTAACCCGCTCCGGGACCGCCATGTTGTTATAAAATTTTTGTTAAATACCTATAATAAACCCGTGCGAAGCCGGGGCGGACAGCTATCATTTATAAATCTACTCATCAATACATCCGAAGTTTCAATTTGAATATTAAAATTATTAACGCAACTAGATGGCGCTGCTAATTTTGACCGTTTTCTAGATCGCGCTATCGTTGCGTTTTGTCAAGTTTACTTTAGCCTGTGCTTTAGCTTATACTTATTTCTCTGATCTTATTCCTAAAATAATCTTATATCACTAAAAAAATAAAAACTAAAATAATAAAATAAAGACCGTATTTTTATCAAAAAGAATATAAATAGTTTTTTTATTTATTCAAAACAACTTCTATGGGTGGTGCAAGGCAGTTTCAAAGTCGTAAGATTCGAAAAGAAAGTCTGTGTTAGTGAATGTTTGTTTTGTTGCTCCGTGACGACTTAACCGATTGTGATGAAATAGGCTTATCTAATTTAAAAAAATCAACCCATATGGATGTTTTACAGGGTGTTAAAGTTAGTATGGAAAATTTGATTCACTTCAAACACAGTGTAAATAAACTTGAATCCTAATAATGCGCAGACGAAGTTGCGCGGGTCAGCTAGTTTATAAATAAAATAAATAGGTAAGAAACTTGTTAGTTACCATTGACAGAAACTCAGCCTAAACCATACTTCGCACCCAAAAAAACTAATGGCCAGATCTCTTATTTACATTTTCTTATTCATACATACTACCACTAAAACAGCTAGTTTGTTTGATACTTGCTTTATTATAAAAAGTAAAAAAACTTTTAATTCTGTAATTTTTCACTAGATGGCGCCACAGGGAAAGATAGAACGCGCTATCGTTGCGTTTTGCTCGCTCGGCCAGTCGGTTCTAGATCTCTTGCAAACGGTGCCATCAGAAGGGTCTTAACTGACTCGACTGAACAGCGAGTGATGATTCAGGAAATGATCTCTATGATTACATTCCGCTCTCCCGCGCCTCAACTATCGCAGAGGCACGGGTTGAATAACTGACGCTGTTTTTGGCCACTTTTAAAATAAGAAATAAATTCCTATAGTCAATTTATTGGTATTAAATTTATTTAGTCATTGTCAGTACTTCATGTAGGTATAGAAGCAGACCCACAGAACACTATTACTCCTATCGGAGAGAGAGAGCAGACCGTACCTACAGTAAAAATAAAAAAAATACCTTCAATGATCAACCAGTGCTTCTTGATGCTGCAGTTGTCTGTGGGCGGTGGTAATCACTTACCATCAGGTGTGCCACTGGCTCGTTTGCCCCCTCTTCCATAAAAAAAAAAAAAAAAAACCAACTTGGATAAAGCCAAATGAAAAGAAAGATAGACCAGTTGAAATCCAACCCAAGACTATAGAATAGACCAGCCTTTCTCACGTTCCTGGCATAAACAGTGTGATTTGATAAATCACCACCATAAATCGTATCACCGGTGATGGAGCGATAAGGGCGAGGATTGTTATAACAATATTTGCGGCCACGCTTATCCGATAAATTCTTTTATGACATTAGATTAAGCTTTTATCTCAGATATACGACCTGGGAACTAAGGTCCCGTTTTAAATTGCGTTTAATATTCAGGCTTTCGCTAGAAACGGCAGCAATCAGCTTGCAACATGACATAACAACTACAGATGGTTACCGACTCACATAAACCGGGATAAGTCCCTAGTTCATACCTACATTAGAACAAAACTCTGACTAAAAACTGAACACAGTCTAAGGATCTTGAATAATTATGTGAATGTCTATTGTCCTTCAGAATAACTTCAGTCGTGAGCTTGGCTACCACCTATGCCCATTCATCATTGATGAGCATATAAAAAATGAATTAAAAAATGAATACGTCTATAACAATAGACACTTCTTCATTTTTTTATCATGATATCATCCCATCATCCGTAAAACCATGCGCCTACAATTATCCGGCAGGCCTCGATAAGATCTCAAATCTTAATCTAGCCCCGCTGTGTGACTAAGCCGCTTGGAATCTCTGAATGCAATGAACCTGTTGTGGTCCTTAGAATGTGGAACTGTAAATTGAAATCGTGGGTTTATGAAATTTTCTCAAATATCAGCGGCTCAGTGGAGTCTCTTACAATTTACTTACGGTCAGTTTCTATACTTAATCATACAGGTTTAGGTAGGTAGGTACTTCAATAGGTGGTAATCGTAGTAAAATATTTGACAAAAAAAACAGGAGCACCACGACTATCCCCAATTACTCGGTAGATATTATCCAAGATCTTGTCACTCAAGATCTATATTAAAAATAAGAAAATACTACCTACACAATTTACACTCTGGCTGGAACATCGTCGTGCTCATCCAACTGCGCTGGGTGAGTAATTACCAATTTTGATTTTAATTGTCAAAATAAGAGCTCCTAATTATCTATCATAGCAAAATCCCACTGAGTAAAACAGAAGTAGGTACATAATAGCTATAGGCGCGTCGGTCGGTCGTAGCGAATGTTGGCAGGGGAGTGACTTGTCAACGCCGATCAGCGCGTTCGGCGCCATTTCCTCCCTCAGTCCGCGCTCACCGGTTATCGGCGCCGGCCGCGTCCCCCGCCATGGACGGCAACACCGTAGACACTCTAATCGCTTTAGTCGAAGAAAGACCAGCTATATGGGACAAGAATAACAAAAACCACAGCTGCAGGCTCGAAGTAGAAAAGTGCTGGAAGGAAATCGGCGCGGCTTTACAAGTCGATGGTGAGTTTTGTTATTGATGTTTGTGGAACGCGGTCGGCGCGACTCGGAGCGGAGCGAGCGAGAGCGCAGCCATGATTTCGGTGTAGATTGATTGAGCGAGAGCGCGACCGACGCGACCCATAATATTTGGTATTATTCTGTGCCACACGACGATGACCTTGTAGGTACACTTTACGGTAGAATAGATTAATATTACTTTTGTTTTCCAAATTAAAGTAGGTGGAGGGTATTATGCATTACTTACAAGAGTAAGTAATGCATACCTAATACCCTACAATTTCCGAAAAGTCTAGTGATGCGCGACTGGGATTCGAACATGCACCTTTGGAAATCAAATTCGAGGTTTGGTCTATTTTACATAAAACCGTCTTTATATTAAGCGCAATAAAAAAAGATAAGTACCTGAGTAAGTATTTTCTTTGCAGAAAACACTCTCAGGAAAAAATGGAAGTATCTACGAGACCAATTCTGTGTTGAGCTCGGAAAGGTGCAGAAGCAGAAGCAGAGGTCAGGAGCCGGGACATCTATTTGGAGACATTTCAAAGCACTGAATTATCTGAAGAGTACTGTGAACGCCCGCAGCTACGGCAAAGAAGAAGAATATGAGAGTGAGCTCGATGAAGACGAACAGAGCTCATCAGATTACTTCGAACGACTCTCCACTATAGCCGAGGCAAAAAAAAAGAAGAAACAGAAAAAAGAGAAACCAAAAAAGACGAAAAAAAACAAAGCGAAGTCTATTCCTGATAACGATAGTTTAAGTGATAAATTAGGTTTTGAAGACGAAGATGAGCATTTGCATTTCTTCAAAAGCATTCTGTCGCATGTGAGAAGGATCCCAGAGTCGAAGTTGCTTTCTTTTAGAGTACGTATGCAGTGTCTAGTTGAAGAATTTGCTTACGGACCAAACCCTACCACGGAGTTCGTACCTGAGTTCCCTATCAAAGGCTCACCAGTTCGATATAGCTCTGAAGCATGCGACCCCATTGACACATATGAATAAGTAGAATAATAATTTAATCATTAAAAGTACAGTTTCAGGCATAATTTTATGCATATGGCGTCAGTCATTTTACTAATGTATTGATCGTTTGTAATGAATGAATCTCGCTAGGTATAATTTTTCAGTATTTATGATAAATACCTTCCTCCGTTTGTATAAATATCTGGCTAGATATAAATAAATATTAATATCTCATAAGTAATATTTTGTCTTCATTATAATATAATAAGATCAAATGATGACACACAAAAAAACATAACATTGACAAACCCAATAAAAATATTTCATAGCAACTGAAATCCATAGAAATATATAATCCCTAAAATTACACCCATCCCGGATTTGAACCCACTACCACCGCGGCAACTCTAGATTTTAATCTAACCAGTAGGTACTTACCTACTTCGCAGTGTAGCTCACGGCTCACCTCACCATCGTTAGTCGTGGGTTCGATTCCCATGCACTTTTGGGCTAGGTACCGTAAACAAGGAACCTTAGGTAGGTACCTGCCTAGTTTCTGTCCGTGTTTCTCTATGATAGATGACTGCACATTTCCATCGGAATTGATAAGCCGCCAGCATCATTTTACAAAGCGGTCTCTCCCAGACATAACAAAGCAAGTAGGTAAGCAGGTAACTGGTAACGAGATGATATACGGAGAAGACCTAGGTTTGATATGATTGAGAAGTTACGCCTTTGATTTTTCTATGTAATAAGTACTACTCGTACTTAGTTACCAAGAAATATTTAAGTACATGTCTAACCAAAGTCTAACACATTTCAATTCAATTCATATCTGCATAATGTAAGTAAATACCTCATTCCTTCAATTTATTCAGAAATTATATTCATTAATGCACAATTCCATCCATTTCATGTTTGGCTTCAAACAAAATTCATCGAATCTATGTCATTGCGAACCATTACAAGCCAAACCTCAATAGGAAGGTAAGGTACCTACCTACCTACATTACTGAGTTCATTTTATATTTCAGACGGTAATTATTCATCGCACGAAAAAGTAATGTCGCTATTTATGAAAATATGCTAAGTAGCAGGTAAGTTAACGTACTTTACGGGTACAACACCCAGTAAAACGTTGACGATGAGTTTCCGTAAAGGGTAAGTAATGGCACAAAATGTTTCCCCTGCTGCGTACGTGGGAACACGCCTATGAAATGAAACAGGTAACAGATCCCCGCCTTATTTACAAATGTGCATTGTACATTGTTCCTACTATGTGTTTTGTTTTGACTGATGCTCACTCTATGTCAAATTCCATACACATTTATACTCGTAGTAGATAAGGTACTCTATACACTTTTATCGACAAATATATTGAAAAATAAGTTACGCTTTCAGAACCTTTTTGAATAGAGGCACAGGTAAGAAAGAACTTAAAACACGTGCGCACGGCGACTTTTCCTGCCATTAATCATTTTCCTAACTTCAGAAGCACTCGTAGGCTTAAATGTTTTTTAACTCGAATTCGAGGCACTTTGGACGTAGGTAGGTACTCGCAGTTTTCATATAAATAATGACTTGACCTGCTTTGGAACTTACAACTTAACTTTCGCTTTTTTTGGGCTTCGAAAACTTTAATATTATGTTTATCTTTCCTTTTAATTTAAATCTACTGTTTATGTAGGTACCTACTTACCTACCTACTACGTTACTATTCTACAATACTTTACGTAATACCCCAGTAACACCTATTCATTTGCATTTAGTTTATGTGATTTCTAATCTTTAGTCTTTTAGATCTGTGTGTGTAGGTACCTAAGTATACTTTACATAAGTAAATTCATCAGTTCATCAGTTAAATTAATGGTTTAAAATTAAAATGGAACCTAATCTCAGCATTTTTGTGGAATGAATCGGATCACTTGAAAAATAATGAAGCACCATTTCATGTGCCTTCGGCCAAGCACTCGACCTCAACTTGGATGAAAGGGAAAACACCGAAAAAGCTGCAGTACGTGTCGCCAAGCCCAGAGTCGCATTTGAAATAACCAGCCCGCTACTTACAAGTTGAAAATATACTTAATTGCAAAATTTTTCTTTTTGTTTAGTTTTACTTTTACTAACTACAGCATATTCAAGTATCCCGTAGGTAGGATCTGCATACAATGTTTAGGAAGCTATTATGTATAGCTTTTCTTGTCGGGTCCTACCAAGATAACTAATTTTCTGAAGACTTTCGAGTGTTTATTTATATATCTATAGGTTTACACCTTACATTCAAGAATTAAAATAAATGGTAGCAGTGAAGACATTATGTATACAAACATTCTCAAATCGGAGAACTTTTGATGAAGGGTAAAATTGATACGGCCCTGGCTGTCGGTTTCAGGTGGCGAGACGCCTCTTCACCTTTGAACTTCGCAACCCTCCTCTCGCGTCGCCAACGAGTCTCCGAAGGCTTTCTTTCCAACTCACCTTTTCGAAACCAGACCTCCATGAAAATCTCGGACTTATTTAGCATAGGCAGCAGCAGCAGCGTTATTATAATTTGTATATATTGCAGTAAAATCAGCTCTAATTTTATTATTTAAAAAACGCAATTGTTCGAAAGAACGAACCAGAATATTTTTTTTGATAATTAAACTTGCGTTTTTCTTCAGATTCAAAATCTTTTTACAAACAATGAATGAGATCAAGTGTCGCGAGACTTAAATCCGTCTCAGCCGAGCCTCCAGTGTAATCCGTTCGCAACTCGTGACCTGATTTTTCGCCACGGCCTTAATAACAAACTTTTCTTTGTTGCCCATCGGCGCAGAATGGAACAAATAGAAGACACGCGTTCGTACTCCAAGCGCGTACGACTAACAAACGTTTTCAACTAGAATCTTATTCTATTGACTAGGTCCCTACAGGGGTTTATGAGGGTTCCAATACCTTTTCAGATAGGTACATTTATTCTGATCTGTTTTATAGAAGAGCATTACCTACGTCAGTAGACGCTGAAACGAATTAAAGTTTGCCTACCAGGATGTTCCGAAATGTAGAAATCATACTAAATCTCTCGGTTTCATTTTGGCTACAATTTATCTTGCTATTTTCCAACATATTATACCATTAACATTATAATCTGATCATAAGTACCTACATTTTTTTTGCCTGGTTAAATTCGATATATGTAGATTTGACTACTCAATACTCAAACAAACTTATTTACAAGTCGGTTAAGAAACAGAGCAAAACAACTCATCAGATTAAATCGCTTCCAGGATTAGGTCAGGATATGTTTATAGTCTGAGCGAAGGCATCACTATTAACTTGACCGTCTTGAGCAGCAGTAATCGTAAAACAGCAATAAAGGATCCCCGTAGACTACACAACGATAGACGACACGAATAAAGCGTTTTCTTTCTGTCTGGAGGACACGCAAAGTCGCTTCGCTTTCAGTTTTAGTAGAGCTTTATAAACACTACGAAAACAATTGAAACCTAGTTTCTATGTAGTGTGGATCATAAATTGTTAGAAACAGCCAAGCGTAATCGGAGCGGAATGGTAAATTATATTTTTCTGATGAGTGAGAATGATAGCGAGATAGGTGTATGTATACCTACCTACTTTGACCTCTGTAGCGCAGTGGGTGAAAGCCCGCTTGGACCGCAGAAGGTTACGGGATCGATCCCCACCTGCTGTGTGAAATGTCCAGCATTAGGTATTTATTTATTTACTCGCTCATAGATAATATTTCTAAGGCACATTTTTAGGTACTCGAGAAATAGTCAAAGTCAAAAATTATTTATTCAGTAGGACCGCTGGGATCACTTTGAAACGTTTTAAAATTAGGTGATTTTACTCCTGTTCCTTCGCGACCAATACCGTGAAGAACCAGGGCAACAAACACGGTTTGGGGCTTAGCTTTAAAGAATATAATGTTTTGATAAAAAAGCAAGTAATCCCTTGACCCCGTCCAAGTCGCATGCCGACAGAGAAGGAACCAGCGACAGTTTGAAACATACATATACAAGAGCACATTTGTCACGAGTCCGTAACAAATTCCCCTTACATCTGCTGTTAACTTATTACTTTCATAAGCGCGAGGCGTCGACCGAATTTATTGCTTCGCCTAGTATGAATAGAATAGGACGGAAACTTACTGGAATGAAACAAAAGTTTTTCGATTCCGCCGTTGTTGTTGTTGTTTTTAGCCCCCACTATCCCACTACTGGGCAAAGGCCTCCCCTCGAGTTTTACAAGCTTTCCGGTCTAACGCCATTGCCTGCCACTGATAGTCGGTGAAGGTGTCCAGCTCGTCGCGCCATCGCTTGCGTGAGAATTTATATATATAATAGAAATATTCCGCCGTACTAGAAATTACTTATTGCTAAGCAAGCATTTGTGTTTCGTTATCATTGAGTTTTTTTTTTTTATATGTTAACAAGTCATGAACAACTTGTAGAAGAATTGTAGCGTAAGTTCTACCCCTACAAAATAAAAGTAAAGTTTTACACGATATACCTAATCATAAAAATATATCTCTTACCATTTTACATTTTAGCTTCAGAATCAAGCTAGAAAAGTAATTTCAATACAAATTCTAAACAACTCGAAGTTCAGAAGATATTCGTAAAACATTGTCTACAAAACTTTAGGTTGCAAAGTTCCAAGATAAGTCTCAGCTTCTAAATTAACCTATAGGGGATAAAATACTATCTTGATTTTATATCAAAAAGATCTTTATTTCAACGAAATTCTTATTCAAATCGAGTCAGTTCAGCTTACAAATTATAATCAGGCACTGCGACTTATAACTAAATATTTCGAACATAATTAGCGAAAGGTTATTCAACAAAATTAGAAAGAAAACTTAAGCTTTCGCAATCACAATTCATATTTAGGCATAGACATGTACATTTCACGAATTTTTTAACATATCGGAATATAAATAAACACTCCACTCACTTAATTACATAGTCAGTAGTTGAAAACACAATAGAAATATCCCTGTCGTAAGAATAGAAAACGAGTACCATAACCCGACTACTTGACTTAATAGTTTTGCTCATTCACGAAGAAATCGAACAGAAATAGACAGAAAAAAATTATAATAGTTACTGAAAATAAAATCAGTTATACCGCATACCTAATCTAGAAGGTGGGACGATAACGATACGTAAGCTAGTGTCAATGTTTTACATGAAGGTAATCTTCGTCCTCACTTGGTTCACTTGCCACACGTTCAAGTTTTCATATTCCTCGATACAAGCGTCCACCTGGAATTATAATTATTTTTTAAATTCAAAACACATATTTTCAGTAGGGTAGATATGCAAATTAAAATTAAATAAACAAAAAATCTACTATTTTGGTAACCTTATACAAAAATCTGTAATCTTAAAATTATTCGACAATCAATACAACTTTTTTGAAAGAGAAAGGTGTATTATTGAATTTGATATAATTTACTTGATCCGGTTTGAATCCCTTGTCGACACAGCGTTCGATGACGTCAGCAATCTTCACAGTCTTGTTCGATCCCGCCAAATCACGGACCACCGCGAAAATGCGGTCTGTTGAACTTATACCCCTGAAAATTTAGAAATTAAAGCTTATGACTTATGATACAAACATTCATAAATAAGTCGAGTCAAAATGAACTATATATTATAGAATTAGAATTAAAGTCGAATTTGATATTGGGATGTACCTTTGGACATTCTCTTCAACATGCTGCAGCGATTGTTTCGACATCTCGACGAGGCGGATTGCTTCTGAGACATCTTCCTTTTCAACAACATCAGACAACCTGCGAAATATTACAAAGTTATCGACCATACCATTCGCATAAACAATCTGGCGCAGGCGGTAGGATTTTAATAACCGAGAGCAAACTAACCTCAAGGGCATTGGATCAAAGGTTTCAACATGAGCATTAATTTTATCTGAAATAAAATGAATTTGTAAAGTACCTACAGAAGTATAATTTTTTTACCTGAGCCAGGCTTCAACATGTAAATTGTAAATCAAAAAGTTTAAATTGTAAATCGCTTTCAGCGATAAGGAGACCCATTGTACTAATTTGAAACGTGTTTTATTTATGTTGTGTTTTGTTATTAATTGGTGTACAATAAAGTGTTCATTCATTCATTCATTGAAATACCTAAAGTATTAATTACTTACCTTAGTCGTGCGAGGGCAGTGGACAAGCGTAGAACCGCAAGCAAGTTTCGTGCAGAAGTGAAGGTGACGTCACGAGCGTTACGGGCTTCGCGGCGTAACTCTACGTACGAAGCTGCATAACAACGTTACGTTTAAAAAAACAAAAAAATCTGCATTGATACAATATGGGGCATACAAATTAATCCCTACTTTACTTACAAACGATATACTCAGTGAGTGCTCGCGGTACAATCGGCTGCTTCCGTTTAGTGAGTGCGACGTACCGGCGCACGAGTCGCATCGGCAGCGCTCGGATCTCGGTCGGCGGCTGCGTCGAGTGCTGGTGCACGTACGCTATGTGCTTCGCTAGCTCCAAATCTTTCTCACTGGATAAAATATCATTAAATGAATCTACGCTAAGCGGTGAACTGAGTGGTGGCCTAGAGATGGGAAAAGGAGTGTCGGTCGTCCATCTACAAGATGGGTCGACGACATCGTTAAATCCGCAGGTCGTACATGGGTAAGACTGGCTCAAGATAGGGGCGAATTGCAGAAGCGAAGAAAGGCCCAGCAGTGGGATGAGAAGGGCTGATGATAATGATGAATCTACGCTGCAGGCGCGGTCCCAGAGGGGGGGTCACAGGGGATGACCAATGACCAACCATGATTTTTAATCACGCCGATTTGGATAAAACTTGAAATAGGTATAGAACTGGAATAACAAAAGTTAGCCTGTGTTGGGTGTTTCCTTAATAAATGACGCCCTTTGCACATCTACGCTGCGAAACGGACCGCAGACCCGCTGTAATTTCGCCGTGATTTTTCAGTATGTAGGAGAAGCGACAACCTAGCGAAACTGCCTGCTTTAACGCATAGACTTAACTATAATTCTATCTCTTTCCGCGCGCGATTCCGTCGATCTGCTCAAATTCCATTCACATGTCCGCTTTTTTTCCGCGATTTCGCGTTGTTTTCGCACGTATCTGTCAACGATCTCTGGGGCCTTATGCGAGCTGAATTGAACTTTGTTGCGTCGCAGCAAGAGTCGCTATTTATTTATTTTTTTCGAGAAGAGAGCCATCTGTACTATCTGTATTCTATGCTCGCAGGACGTTCCGCCGCCACAGTCACGCTTGTCCTTCTACACTTGATCGCGGCGAAACCTATTCAGCGTATCCGCGCTCCTTGTTTCGCGGCGCGGATGTGAAAAGGTCGTCAATAAAAAGATGACTCACCGGTTAGGTTTATCCTGTATCAGCCAGAGCAGGTCGAACCGCGAGAGTAGCGCGGCAGGCAACTGTATGTTCTGCTCGATGGTTCGCTTGGGGTTGTAGCGGCCGTACGCCGGGTTGGCGGCCGCCAGGATCGACACGCGTGCGTTCAGGCACGTCATTATACCCGCCTGGAACGAACTTTATATATAGACTAGCTACTGCGCGCGGCTTCGCTCGTGTGGTACCAAGATTTGGAATTGCCCATGTGCTATTCGAGGTCACTATCTGCGCCTATTCCAAGTTTAATCCAAATCAGTTCACTGGTTTGAGCGTGATTGAAACACAAACAACTCATTCACTCACAAACTTTCAGCTTTATTATATTAGTATTTCGTTTATTTGTTATTTATTTAGGCGGCCTAAAAACTCCGTCACCAGAATTGGCCACTGACTCATAGGATTTACTTTTACTTTTGTAGGATTACAATATACAATCATTACTAGATAAGATGATATAGCGTCAGAAGGCAAAAAATGCCTGCACTCAACGTGACACTGTAGTTCTGTGACTTTTAAAGAGGCCTTTTTTTTGCATTTGACACCGTATCTTATTAGGTTCTACGACATGCCAGTTTCCTCATGTTGTTTTCCTTCGCGCTTGAGTTCACATACCTTTTTGGATAGAAAAACTAATTGGTGCACGACCGGATACAAACCCACGACCTTAAGGCGCAGACCAACAGTGCCCAAAATAGTACTCAAAAAAATTAGTAAATTAAAACGATTAAGTTTCTTTTCATCCAAAGAATCTTCACCTGGGTAAAAGAGATTCATAGGAACACACCTCTCCCAGGCCGCGGTGACAGCCGCCGCCACCGCCGTCGCCTAAACGTAATCGTCACCATACATTGCTATATATTTGTGTTTAGGCGTGCGATGACGTGTGCCGCAGCAGCCATCGCCTCTCCATAAACAGTCAAAATGCGTCTTCAGCTTCACGAGTCGCTCGACACCACGCCTGACGCGCCGCAAGCAGCGCCGCCTGTCCGTAAACGCGGCCTTACATCCAATATCTCACCTTCGCAATGCTGATGGTCTGTTGCTCCATGACCTCGTGTATGGCGGTGCGATCGTTCTCCGCCATCTTGTCGAACTCGTCGATACAGCACACGCCTTGGTCTGCCAGCACTAACGCACCGCCTTCCAGCATCATCTCACCCGTGAACGGGTCCTACAGACAAAACAGATTTTAATACTGAGTAACTCATAAATAGTTATATTGTTCTTTGTTATATTTTCGTTTGTATATGTGAGTTTTTAAGTCGAAGTAAGTTTTACTTGCCATGCCGTAACAAATAATAAGTACTTTACTGCCAATTTAACGTGTTATTGGAAGCACGAATAAGCTAATTTGTATGGTTACTCTTAGGTTATACCTGCCATAACTTCATACCACCGGTACGACCGATTGTCTACTCATTACCAGTTAGCTATCCTTGTTTTTTTTATTGTAACCTACTACATTATTACTATTATCTTAAAACAATACAACCGTGGCACGCCCGGGAGTGCGGAAAGAAGTGAAAACTTAAATAAAATAAATTTATGCAATTTTATTCGCCCGTTTAGAAAATGAGCTTTTAGAAATGTAAAAATATTGACATAACTAGATGGCGCTACTGGTAGGTGTCGGTGAGCAGTCTCAGTGACTTGCACTTGACCAAGTGGCCACCAGTGGAATTTATTCTATTCAAAAAATATATGTAAGTATTGATATGAACGCATACTTTCAACACAGCGGCAGTAAGACCAACGCCCGAGGAACCTCTACCGGTAGTGTACTGACTACGCGGCGCGAGGCGGTCGATATAGTTCAATAGCTGAGACTTGGCCACTCCGGGGTCGCCCATCAGGCAGATGTTAATGTTGCCACGGATCTTCATACCGTTGGGACGCCTGAGAACAATTTTTAGTTAAAAAAGTACATACAACATAGTAGTTCTGGAAGAGAAGAGATCGCTTCTTATATCTTAGTTAAAATGCGTTTTTTCCGCGTAAATTTCGGTCCCGAGGAAATTCAATGATTTAAAATAAAGCCTATTTGTTTTGTTGCCCTATAACCTCCTCAATCTTCCAGTGAAAGTCAAATAAAATCGATTCAGCTGTTCCAGAAGCAGAGAGACAGACCAACTTTTGCCTAGGCATATCATGAAATGGCTAATTCAACGATCTGCCTACGACATACAAGATGGAGTTTTCATCCATTCATAACATACTTATCAACGCCCCCAACAAGCAGCAACAACAGTGCTTTCTTCACGTCCTCGTGCCCGTAGATCTCAGGCGCCAAGCTGCGCGCCATGCGCGAGTATAGATCTTCATCTGCGAGTTCTGACAACTCTTCCTCAGTCAGCGCTTCTGTTACTTCGCTCTCGTCGCTCTGGTTCAGGCAGTTCACCGACTGGAGAAAGAAGAAAAGAAATGTGACAATATTTATTACAGCAAAAACAGAGTATCCTAAACATCATTAGGTAAGAATAATAGAAAATAATAGGAGATACATAAAATATCAGAACACTCATATTCTGCAGAGAACTTATTCTAATTCGAAGCCATATTATTGGTTATAAAATAGGAATAACCATACATTTTGACAGTTTACACTCGGGAATAACTTTATACCACGTTTATTAGTAAGGCCGTAAGAGTAAAAGGCACAATATTACAGCAGACGACACGACAAACTAACTATAAGCGCGTCATTTCTTATGTTATGGCGCCTATTTTCGTATTCTACAAGAGTGAGTTCTCTCGACTTTTAGTATGAGGGTTCGAGGTTTCGAGACATTCTCTTTGAAAAAAGCTCTTATCAAAATGGTAAATAAATTATTAGGAAACTAAAATATATGTAGTCCTTTTCACATAAGGACGGCTCTTTTATGTTAACTTCTGCAATTATTAAAAGAAATAGACAAAATCCTTCTTTTTTGGAGTCGTATTATCACTAGATTTCATTTATTTCAAAAATGTTCATTGTTGTACAGCGAGAAACGTAAAAGTTTTACGTGTCAGGGATACGTTCCTACGTGAAAAATACTCTAGTGATTTTGAATAAATCGTCTAATTCATGTATACCTCAACAAAACGGAATAAATCATCTACTTTATTACCTCAAAAAAAAACTAAGTTCAACTCACATGGGCCTCAAGATAGGTATCAGAAAGCAGCCCCTGCACCATCTGCCTGAAGCCCGAGTTCATAAGCGGCAGGAACACGCCGGTCACGGCCACGTGGTCGCCGGGCTGCGCGCGCCGAGTTGTTTCGCCGCGACAGTAGATAGATAGCTGGCGGGGAATGTGCCCTACTGGGACTTGGTCTGACTGGAAACAAAGGAATAACAATAAGCTAAGGAAGCAATAATAGTGAGCCGTGTTGGTCGAATGGGGTTGTGCCTCGACTTTGCCGGCCGTGCATCAATGGATTTTTCGCTTCGTAAAATTTATATGCACTATAACACTAGCTCTTAACGGTGAAGAAAAACATCGTGAGAAAACCCGCAGCTTAGTCAGCTCCACACGTATCGACGTCGTCTTTCCTTTGGGCCAGGTTGATTAAGCTGAGAGGACGGTTTAGATGCTGGACAAGCCTATTTCATGTCAAACAATGTCCAAGGCACTACAGCGTCCCGTTAAGTGCAGGCATGGATTGCCTCCTGACGCTATATAGATCATCTAATATAAAGACTTCAGTTAAAGAAGCAATGAAAAAAAAGTACGTGAGTGTCGTGGAACACTCGGTTGGAACGAAGTTTCAACTTAAACATCCTAGAAACGCTGTTCCGTACTATCATTTTAACAATCTATGGACTGAGTTGCGACTGCGCACTTCGCACTGTGACGTTTGACATATACAAGTGTCGTGACGCAAAAATCTAACACTTGTTTTTGTCTAGCCTCCATCCGATACCATCAGAAAAGGAACTTCGTTCCAAAAACTTTGTATGCATTTCTGAGACAAATTGTAGTGACCAGTGAAAATATTACTAAGCAGTCAGAACGTTTTTGGAGATGTAGTATTATTTTTCTTTTTTTGCTGATTTATGAAGGAAATATTGTGGAAAATGTAAGGTAAACTACTGATTGAGTGAGGAATCCATCATTAACTGCCTGGATTTTAAGTTTGCTGCTATATAATTAAGGTCTCATCTGCAAATGTGCTGGTGGTAGTATCATTGATCAATTTGATTAAGGGTGAATTTGCTTAACACATCCATGCACTCTGCACTAGCATGAATTGACCCTATAATTAAAAAAAAAATCATTACATGCTCCTGAATCTTAAGCTCCTGGAACTTCTGGAACCTGGAGCCCCTGGTCTGCAGATGCAGCTGTCCCGCGGTTTTGTTCACGCGACACTCATCAGCCGTGCAAGCGGGCGGCGGCGTGAACTGTAGTGATCGAACCGGTTGGTAAGTTTCCGCGCCACACGCACTGCATGAATATGTGGCCACTACAAGTAGGGGCTTCACGTCTGTGCAGCGGGTTACTATGCCTGGGAGATGGGACATGATATTTAATAGGATTGTATTAACTTGAGGTCCTTACTTAATAAGTTTTGAATGATAGAAGTTATGAAGCGCATGTGGTGTTCCTTAGTAATTGTAGAGATTGTCAAAGCTAAGCACTAAGCAACAAAATTAATTGTGCTTGTAGGGGTGAGAAGATGCCGTTCCTACTTTATGTATGAGAAGATGATGGGAGATGGCACAAATGATAACATTCATATTTCCGGATACTCATTTATATTTTTCCACAATATAAGCAACTACATGACTGGACCTAGCGAGAGGGGAGGACCGACTGACGACGCGCCGTACGAAATATACGCGTCAGCCAATTTGCTACATGTGGCTAGCCGCCACAGGTCACGTGGGACACGTTACATAAGGGGTGATTAGTCAATGACCATTTGAACTAGAAATTCCATGCTTCGGAGGTCACATGAACAGTTCTACAGACAACCAGGATTGCCCATATTTTTTTATGAATACTAATATTCCATTAGAGGCCAGTGGAAAATTTTGGGGGAGACCTTTGCCCAGCAGTGGGACACAACAGGTTAACTAAAAAAAAAAAAAAAAAAATATTCCATTAGATTTTTTTAACATTACTAAATAAGGTTCAATTTAAACAGACTGGCAGCAAAATAGCTGTTAATCATCAGTAAAGCTCTCACCTCTAACTGTTACAAGTTTTCCAATATGTTCCGCCTTTACTTCTCTGATAGGCTGAGACTTTGCAGTGGACAAATCTTTGAAATACACCTCACTATAACAAAAAAAAACTTTCAATGAACTAAAAATTGATTTGCTTTTCAAGGAGGCAGCTATACCACTAGACTGCTATATATCTTGGAAAAGTAAGGTATTTAAACAATGATTTCAAAAGGCAGGGGCATCTGCTAGTAGTATACAGGCAATATAAGATATTACAATCTCCTGATGAGCTCCGGTGGGTATCTGTTCCTGGGGTCCCTCATCTCTCCAGGAATCCTATGGTTTCTGGCCTCCAACATAATTCTGTGCTCGATGTACACATCTAATGCATCTTTACCAGCAACCTGCAAACATTTACTTCAGCTATTATTGAGAAAACTTGGTAGAAGCTTTTAGATGACCAATTAATGACACATTGAAAATTGAAATTTTAATAGGTACATGTTTGGCACATGTTTTTTTAAATGATTATAAATTATAAAACAGCAAGGAATTCTTAACCTCTCTGTGTTTATAATCAGGAAGCATCTCATACACAACATCGGACACCATGTTAGTGTAACGCCGTGTATTCTGCCTCACAGCCTCAGCTAATTCTTCCTGGGCATCGTGCAAATCATCCAGGTCCACAACAAATGATACCTGGAAGGAGCACAGAACATTAATACTAGTTAATTTTGTGAGTGCAATAAATATAGTCCTGTACTTATGCCACACAAACCTGTTGTGCTGACCCCACATAAAAGTGGGATAAGGGCAGGGAATTAAGATGGTGATGATGATGAATTATGTGTATATTTAATATTTATGTTTACTATGCAACTGTCTGATTGTTTGAGGAAGGTAGCATAGGTTCGGCTATTCAATATATAACCTACAAAAATTAGAAACTTACAGATTCTCGGTGGGCCACATTGGTAAGTTGTTCAGCATATTTGAAATTCTTTTTTCCCTCATCATCGGTCTGGCAGAAATCCACAAAAAAGTTCTTGAATGTTTCTGAAATACAATGTAAACAAACAATGAAACTGTAAGGTGTAAATAGCTTCGTAAACTCATTCCTTAAGTTACGTACCTTTGTCTGCAGTATAATCTCGCATTTTAACCATTTTTAAGCAATTTATTCAAACCAACAGACCAAAATTAAATTAATTTCAGTACGTAACAGCCGACGACACGACAAGCAAAAACAGTAAAGTAAGTAAAGCAAGCAAGAAACAGACAACAGACAGGCAGAGCAGAGAGGATAACAAGTGGGAATTTGGCGCGAAATATTTTGACGTTGACGTTGACTGACTGTCATGTCAATCGTTTTTTTTTTTCGCAATCCTTGCGGACTTGCGGAGGAAGCGGAGGAAGAAGCTAGCCAATTTATAAAGATAATTATTAATTTTTATTGTCTTTTTTATACACGCTAAGATTACTAGAAAAGACTCTACCCATATCTCTATGCTGTACCCAATGATCTTTAAAAAATAATATCATTGACTCTACCAAACAAAAGTATTGATCAATCTATTCTCTTTGGATCAATCTATGAGATCAATCATGGATCAATCCATTTTACATTCCACTATGCCACTATGCCATGCCAACCACAGATTAGGTAGAGATATGCCAACCATCTCTATGATGCCAACGGAACGTGATTATTTGTCTCGTTTTTTTTTTTATTAATTTTCCCGCGAAAGAAACGTCAGTCAAAACTCGAAACTTTGTTTGTTTTGTTGTGATTATTTAATTTTGCTGAAATACATTGGAGTTTTGTAAAAAACAATATTTTGATGTCTAATTTATAAGCAAAGGCTATGGCAGAATCATTAGGTGCCGTAACAGTCAATATAAGATGTTAAACATGTGTTACATTTATGTTTTTGTAACCAAACTGTTACACTGATTTTAGCTAGTTCCCGTGCGAAACGGCAGAAGACCGACAAGCATGGGCGACTATCAGCTTTGGAGAAGCTAAAGCAGCTCAAAGGGAAAGGCAACAAACATAAATACGATGTAGATGATGTCGACAACGTGTATGATACGGTTGATGAACGGGAGTACTCAGAAAGAGTGCTGCAGAGGCAGGAGGATGACTGGATAGAAGACGATGGTAAGTTTGTCTAAGGATTAAAGTACCTATTTATTTAGTACAGTTCGCCCAACGCAACGGATCTAGGCATTCGTGAAGTTAGCCGTTTGTCTGCGCCGAACGCAATTTGCGTCTGTGGTCTGCGCAGAACACAATTTTGTATGAATAAACGTACACTGCGCAGACAAACGGCTAACTTCACGAATGCCTAGATCCATTGGGCGAAGTGTAGACAAGGTTTTCTGAAGAAATCTCTACCATACTGAGCAATAAGCTCTCTTAAGCATAGCTGTATAGAGATCACTGTTTTAGATATCAATCACTTCATTTCAGATGGTACTGGCTATGTGGAAGATGGTCGAGAGATTTTTGATGATGACGAAGGAGAATATGAAGCGACAAACAGCAAAGAGTCTGGTCGTGGTCAGAAGCGAAAAGCCAGATTGGCAGCACAGCCCTCAGCTAAGGGTAACATTAGAAATCTCCTTGGAGCTATGCCTTCTAAGAAGAAAGAGGTATAGTAATCAAACCATAACTATAGCTAGATCTAACTTCATGAACTAAAATTGAATGAGTTTGTAGTTAAAATGATGGAGTTGTATCTTAGAGATATTTATTTTACTTTGTGGATTTCTTTTCATGATATTTCTGCTGTGCTGTGTTATTATTTAGAAAAAGAAATTATCGAATAAATTTAATATTGTTTCAGGATGTAAAAATATCTGAAGACAACATTTTGTCGGACATTATGTCAGATCTGGATGGAAATGCATCATCAGCGCCACTGAAACCAAAGCCCGCGGTGCCCAGGAACATAGTGGAGTCCAGCAAAAAAGATGCTCAAAACTACTTCAAGAGTCTATCCTCTTCTGTGAAGAAACCATCAAGTATTCTGAAAGAAACATCTAGTTTTAAAGAGGAAAAAATGGTAAATTTATCTTAGTTCTGTGCCTAATTAATTACCTACTATTTATGACATCTCTATAGTAAGTAACTATGATACAAATCTTAAACATTGTTTTAGGTTCAAAATGGTGACAAAAACCATGATCCTGTTCTTCCAAAACAAGATACAATAGTAAGTATTTTGTCTTTACACATTCATTAGTCATAATAAATATCTATAATGATGAATCAGAGTTATCATAATCCAATCCAAATCAAACCAGAGTTGGCCACTGACTCTTACGAAATTGGATTGAATTGGAGAATTAATAATTGAAACTCTGTATAGAATCGTAAAGTAAGCAACAAATTTTTCCAGAAAGAAAACGGAGAAACACAAGCCTCAACTAGCAAACCTACAAAGAAGCCAGCGTGGCAAATAGATCGCGACATAAAGCAGGAATTAGAAGATTCAGCCACACAGAACATCGAAGAATTCAACACCCAAGACTTTAACTTCGATGATGACTTCAGCAACGATGCTATACCTGCACCAATTACACCAAAAGTCGAAGTCAAAAAGGAAGAATCAAACAGTGTTACTATGGATGTTGCTGAAGAGTTTCTGAATGATGAATTTGAGATATTCCCAACTAAGAAAACTTCGCCTCAAGAACTAGCACCTCTTACTAGCACTTGGAGTGAACAAATGGGAGACAATCAAACTGCAATCACAGTACAAACAGACGGCCAACTCCCTCTGACAACTAATGAAGAAGGAGAGAAAGTACTGAAGTTCTACTGGCTTGATGCATGGGAGGATAGGTTTGTGAAGCCCGGAGTGGTGTTTCTGTTTGGCAAGGTTTATGTGAACCCAAGTAATAAGAAGGCAGGCTGTGTGTCCTGCTGTTTGGTTGTGAAGAATGTGAATCGCCAAATATTTTTGCTGCCGCGAGAGTATGTGAGTATCTACTTAAACTAAATAAACATTATCGAAAAGTGCTTATAAAATACTAGCTACGCTCCCGCGGTGTGACCCGCGGTCCCTCGGGTTTTTTCGGTATATAAAAAGTAGCCTATGTCCTTCCCTGGGATACAACCTTTATCCATGCCAATTTTCAGCCTAATCTGTTTAGTAGTTTGGGTAAGAAACAGGCAGACAGACAGAGTTACTTTCACATTAATAATATTAGTATGAATGTGCCACATGTATTAAATAACACCCTTCACTTACAGAAACTAGACCCAGTAACACTAGAGCCGACAGACAATGAGGTGACGATGATGGATATGTATGAAGAGTTCAACACGTCAGTGGCCAGTGAGCTCGGCCTCAAGGAATTCAAGTCGCGGAAAGTTACGAAGAGCTACTGCTTCAATTTACCGGACATACCCGCGCAGTCGGACTATCTAGAAGTTAAATATTCTGTAAGTTGCTACTGATATTATTTTAACTGATTTCATAAAGGTATCAATGAATAAATAACACCCAACAGTCGCATACTTAATACTGACTACACAGGATTCTATGTATCTTCTAGGTATGAGAAACTGTGAGTAATATTCGTAGTTACCACAACAGACTGCCAGACTAGGCAAAGTTCGTATTTACGTATGAGTTACTAGCCAAAACTGGTTCATCATCATAGGCAGCTATAATGGATAGCCCACTGCTCAAACGCCACTCTGCTGTTCTTATCCAAGTCTTCCCTCTATGATCAACACTGGTTATTAAACAAGAGTTTTTAACCATTTTCTTGTATTTTCGCAAATCTCATTATTTTACCAGGCAACATTCCCTCCGCCGCCAGCGAACAAGAAACATCTAACATTCTCTCACATCTTCGGATCCAATACATCATCACTCGAGACCTTCCTCCTTGAGCGCAAGATCAAAGGTCCTTGCTGGCTAGAGATCAAAGAAGTTGAAGCCGTACAAGCGAAGGTGTCATGGTGTAAGCTGGAAGCTGCGTGTGACAAAATGGAGCATGTGACTGTTATAAGGAGTGATATGGATCTGGAACCGCCTCCAATTGTCATTGCTGCCGTAAGTATTTGTAATACGATCAAATTACTTTGATGTTAGTTGCCATAAAAGTTAAAAGATTTTTTTTAAGTATGAATGAACATGATGTATGTGCCTCTAATACCTACAATCTTTAGGACATTATCAATGGATCTTGTTTGATGACCATGCGCATGCATGTGTTCATAGACACATGCATGCATGGCCATCAAACCAGAGCTATGTTTAAGTTTCACCTAAATTGATTTAGTTTTTCTGCTTTTTCGCATTTATATTTGTTTCTTAGCAGTGTTTTGTTACAGATAAACATGAGAACAACAATGGACCCGAAGACTAGAAAGACGAAAATACTGATGTTGAGTTGTCTCACTCATAGCAACTTCCCTATACACAAGCCGCCGCCCAATCCACCATTTCAACAGCATTTTTGTGGTAAGCTTATTTCCCACTCATAATTTTATATGTGTCGTAAAATTGTTGATTCTAACATTATTTGTTTTTTACAGTGATGACAAAATGCAACGAAATATGGCCCTTGGATCTAAAACAGGCTCTACCACAGTACAAAGCCACCAAACTAACCAAATGCGACACGGAGCGCGAGCTCCTAAACTATTTTATGGTACAGTTCTGGAAGTTAGACGCTGATTTAGTCGTCGGCCATGACTTGCAAGGTTTCCAACAAGACTTACTTATCGGGAACATTTTAGATATGAACATACCTAACTGGTCTAGATTGGGACGGTTGAAAAGATCAGTTGTACCGCAAAGGAAGTTCGCCGCTAAAGACGCCTTCTTGGGAAGACTTGTATGCGATATCAAACTGTCTGCTATGGAATTGATAAGGGCTAGAAGCTTTGACTTAGAAACTTTGTGTGTCAATGTACTGAAGATGAAAGAAGGCGAAAGAGTGGACGTGGCTTTAGAAGACTTGCCACGGTATTACGAAAACAGCCGAGATTTATTCCAACTCGTGTCTCTGAGCATGCAAGACGCATCGTACATTCTAAAAATCATGTGCGAACTCAACGTTATACCTCTTGCAAAACAGATCACGCAAATAGCAGGAAACGTTATGTCGCGGACATTGATGGGCGGCAGATCTGAACGAAATGAGTTCTTGTTACTCCACGCTTTTACTGAGAAGAACTACATCGTACCGGATAAAATGTATGGGAGGAAAGCTGCTGCAGTGAATGAGGGTACTGAGGAAGCAGAAGACGGCACAGCTACTGATGTATCCAAAAAGCAGGGGAAGAAAAAAGCCGCCTACTCCGGAGGTCTCGTTTTAGACCCTAAAAAAGGTTTCTATGACAAACTAATACTTCTTATGGACTTCAACTCCCTGTATCCCAGCATCATTCAGGAATACAATATTTGTTTCACGACAATCAAAAGGAAAAGTTCGTCAGCTACAGATGATGATGTAGCTAATCTGGTGTTACCCAGCCCTAATACCGAACTAGGAGTTCTGCCCACGCAAATACGTAAACTGGTAGAAAGTAGAAGAGAAGTCAAGAAGCTTATGAAAACTCCAGACCTGTCTCAAGAGCAATACATGCAGTACAATATTAGACAAATGGGCTTGAAATTGACTGCGAATTCCATGTATGGATGTCTCGGTTTTACTCATTCGAGATTCTACGCCAAACCGCTGGCCGCTCTAGTCACCATGAAAGGCAGAGAGATCCTCTTAGATACCAAAGAAATAGTACAGAAATCTAACTACGATGTAGTTTACGGTGATACGGATAGTTTGATGATCAACACGAACTGTTTAGATTACGATAACGTTTTCAAAATTGGAGTAGATATCAAAAGAGAAATCAACAAAAAGTACAAACAGATCGAGCTGGATATCGATGGAGTGTTCAGATATCTACTGCTTCTCAAGAAGAAGAAGTATGCAGCTGTCCTGATAAGTAAAAACAAAAATGGCGAATTTACGTTCACACAAGAGCACAAAGGTTTGGATATAGTGCGACGTGATTGGTCGCAACTTGCCGCTGAAGCAGGTAAATTCATACTGAGTCAGATACTCTCTGAACAGACGGCGGACGAGCGATTAGAAAGCATCCAATCGCATCTGAACAAACTGAAGGATGACTTGATGAATGGCAAACTGCCTCTGTCCATGTTGACTATCACAAAGCAGCTCACGAAGAATCCTAACGAATACGCCGATAAGAGCTCGCAGCCGCACGTACAGGTAGCATTAAGGCTAAATATAAAAAACAGTCGCCGATTCAAGAAAGGAGACATCGTGCCTTACATTATTTGTGAAGACGGTACCGCTAACTCCGCTACACAACGCGCCTACCACATAGAAGAGTTAAAAAACTCTGAACACTTAAAGGTAGACTTCAAGTATTATTTAGCTCATCAGCTCCACCCTGTTATATCCAGAATATGCGACCCCATAGAGGGTATGGACCCAGCACGTGTCGCGGATTGCCTTGGTCTAGACCCGTCAGGATACAGACAGATCAAACGGGAAACCGGCAACACAGAAACATACGAGGTCGAAAACGAGCAAGAAAAATACAGACAATGCAAAGAATTTACTTTCACTTGCGTCAATGAGAGCTGTAAAACTGAGAATAGAATCCGTGAGACTTGCATCAAGCTAGAAAAAGATAGTATAACGTTTTTGGAGCGATGTCAGAATGAGAAATGTACTGTAAGGCCGGTGGATTACATAGCGTCGTTGCTAAACCAGCTTAGCTTACAGATTCGTCAGTATCATGCATTGTACTACGCGGGTTGGTTGTCCTGCGAAGACCCGGCTTGCGGACACCGCACTACAAGATTGCCACAAACGTTCGCCGGTGGATACCCATTGTGCAGACTTTGTGAGAAAGGAGTCATGTTTAGAGAATACAGTGAAAAGGATCTGTACCTACAAATAAACTTCTTTCTGTTCCTGTTCGATCTCAGCAAGAGTAATAATTCAAGTAAGTAAAATGCATAGACGAGTATGGTCTGTGGTGAAATGTATCTTAAAATTAACATTTTAAGGGGGTTCTATTTTAAATTTATACTTGCGAGTTTCCAGATTAGCTTTACAGTACTTTTTTCTTTATTTTCAGAAGCGCGTGTTTCAGCACAAATAACGGCCGCATTCCAAGTATTGAAAGAGATGGTGGAAGACGCCTTGGCACATTCTGCATACTCCATCATCGACATATCTAAACTGTTCAGATTCTTCACCATAGATCCTCAAGCTAACCAGGTCAAGAGTGAACCTGTGGAGATCGATATTCTCCCCGAAACGGAACAAATAGATGCCTTATTAGAGATGGGAATATATTAGTTACGTTTTGTAGTTAAAAAATGATTATGTGAAAAAAAATCGTGTTTACCTAACATTGTATATTTTTAGATGTATTATGTAAATATAATTTTTAACATTTATTTTATTTTATTTACTAGCAGACCCGGCAGACGGTCGTCCTGCGGAAAACAACGCCACTCTATAGGTTCATTATTTATCTTAGCAATGAATCCAAACCTACTTTTAAAGGAGACTGTTCAAAAGCGGTCTATGAACCAATAGCGATACTGTAATGGTATTTGTGTAGGGATGCCTCATTTACATATTTGTGCAAAGGGGCATCAAAATCTGACCCTTTAGTTTTGAGATATACAGGGTGGATTTTTAATCATTATAGTTACAGGAAAACGTTTTTAGGAGAGCATGCATAACTTTTTAAATTATTCTAAACTGCACTAACTTATTTTGGAAAAAGTGTACAATTAGCGAAAAAAGTGCTGACCAAAAGCGGTCTTTGAACCAATAGCGATACTATAATGGTATTTTTGTAGAAATACCTCAACTATATCCATATGCAAAGGGGCATTAAAATCTGACCCTACAGTTTTGAGTTATACAGGTTGTAATTTCGAGACTAGCTCATAGGTCAGGTACCTTAACCGTTCTAGTTACAGGAAAACGTTCCTAGGAAACCATCCATAACTTTTTGAGATATTCTAAACAGCATTCACACATTTTGGAAAAAGTGTACAGTTAGCTAAAAAAGTACTGACCATAAGCGGAATTTAAACCAATAGCAATACTGTAATAGTATTTCTGTATAGATACTTCAACTTCATCCATATGCAAAGGGGCATCAAAATCTGACCCGGCAGTTTTGAGATATACAGGGTGAAATTTCGAAACTAGCTCATTGGTCAGGTACCTTAACCGTTCTAGTTACAGGAAAACATTTGTAGGAGTCTATTTATAACTTTTTGAGATATTCAAAACTGCATTTACACATTTTGGAAAAACAGTACAGTCAGCGAAACAAATGCTAAAATCCCAAAAAAATGTTTCAAAGATTAGGACGTGGTTTTTTAACCAATTTTGATGCCCCTTTGCATATGGATAAAGTTGAGGTATTTCTACAGAAATACCATTACAGTATCGCTATTGGTTCAAAGACCGCTTTTGGTCAGCACTTTTTTCGCTGATTGTACACTTTTTCCTAAATGAGTTAGTGCAGTTTAGAATACCTCAAAAAGTTATGCATGGTCTTCTAAAAAAGTTTTTCTGTAACTATAATGATTAAAAATCCAGCCTGTATATCTCAACTCTGCAGGGTCAGATTTTGATGCCCCTTTTCACAAATATGTAGATGAGGCATCCCTACACAAATACCATTACAGTATCGCTATTGGTTCAAAGAGCGTTTTTGGTCAGTACTTTTTTAGCTAACTGTACACTTTTTCCAAAATGTGTGAATGCTGTTTAGAATATCTCAAAAAGTTATGGATGGTTTCCTAGGAACGTTTTCCTGTAACTAGAACGGTTAAGGTACCTGACCTATGAGCTAGTCTCGAAGTTCCAACCTGTATATCTCAAAACGGTAGGGTCAGATTTTAATGCCCCTTTGCATATGGATGTAGTTGAGGTATTTGTACAAAAATACTATTACAGTATCGCTATTGGTTCAAAGACCGCTTATGGTCAGCACTTTTTTCGCTGACTGTACACTTTTTCCAAAATGAGTTAGTGCAGTTTAGAATACCTCAAAAAGTTATGCATGCTCTCCTAAAAACGTTTTCCTGTAACTATAATGATTAAAAATCCACCCTGTATATCTCAACTCTGCAGGGTCAGATTTTGATGCCCCTTTGCACAAATATGTAGATGAGGCATCCCTACACAAATACCGTTACAGTATCGCTATTGGTTCATAGACCACGTCCCATACAACTTTGAACAGTCTTGTTTTAGACTAAAAGAATTCTTGGCAACTAACTGTTTACAAGAAGATGTGGATGAATCTAATATTATGTGTCGGGATATAAAATATTCTAATGTAGGTAATCGATAAATCCCGTTTCAATAAAACCTCAGAATAACACCTAAAAGTAATTATAACTTTAACGACGTCCGAGTACGAGTATACTAAGCACAACGGATCTTTAGCTCTGAAGTCAGGTGCAATAGACGATAGGCAGGTTTGGTAGAGTAAGCGATTATAAGACCCATTTTTGACAACGTTCTTAAGCTCTCTGAAGTAGCTACTTCGGAGAGCTAAAGAACGAACACTTGTGTAGTGTCTCCTTGTTGTACGACTCGACGGATGGGAACATAGGATAGATCGTTATGCGTTTGCAATGACACTTGCCAATGTTACAACGATGGCACAGAGAAACACGGCCCACTGGCGCTGTCGAAAGCCTTTTCATAATCGAAATATAATTTAGGTTTTTAAATAAAATACGTTCAAATAAATGACAGTAATTTATTTTCCGTAAAACTTATACATTTTTAATAATGTATTACATAAATCTAGATCTTATGGTAAGTTACTAGTTAAAATGCACTTCATACATCACATAATCCACTCTCATGCAAAATCGACCATTACCAAAATTTAGCTGTGCCAGCAACTTTGTTCGCGTGGGTTCGCTTTTCCCGCCAAAAATTCCCTTTTACCAAAATTATTGGAATTATGGAACCAAAATGCTTCTATAGCGCGTTCTAAGTTAAATATCTATCCCGCGGGAATTGTGGGTATAATAAAAAGTAGCCTATGTTGTCCGACAACCTCTATCTCTCAGTGAAAGTCCCATCACAAACGGTTTAGCCGTTCCAGAGATAACAGACAAATACGCAAGATTTTATTTAAAGTTAGATTGTGTTTTAGTATCGTGTAAAAACTATAATGCACTTGGTTTAACAGTTATTTTGAAATCACAGACAGACAATTCAATTTTATTTATAGTATTGACAATGAAGTTGACAATTATTGGTCACACAATAATTATCGTTTCTACCTATCTTCTTCTATAATTATAGTATCTTTCAATGAGGAAGTGGTACCGCAATCCCGCAATAGGTACTAGTTTTTTGGATTGCACTTAGGGCAGTCAGGTTTCTTAACTCCTTTGTGTCCACATTTAAAACACATAACCTCTGTTTTCTTACAGTTCGTTAAACTATGCGTGTGATCACGGCATCTAGGACAGTAATTCTGTTTAATTTTTGAATATTTAGTAGAACCCTTCTCATATTTTTCATTTACATTTCCGTTAGGCTTAGATGTAAAGTAACTTGTCACTGAACTTACCTTTTTCTTAGGTTTATATGCAAATTCAGGTGATAGTAAATCATTAGATGATGCAGCTGAAAATTTCATAACGGAAATTAAATTACCAGTTAAACTGAGCTTCATTCATCACATAAATTCACTCTCATGCAAAATCTACAATTTACAAAATTATTGATCGAACAATGAAGATGTGTAACACTTCTAGTACCTTTGTGGTTTGCAAATAAGTTTCTTTTCAGATTGACCAATCCATTGATAATACAAACTCCTACCTAAAATCGACCTCTTCCGCGACCCCTCTGTCCTCGACCGCGGCCCCTAAAGTTATTCCCGTTATTGAAATTTTTACCAAACTGGTTCATGTTATTACCATTCATGAAGTTTCCACGAGGTTGGTTTTGGTTATGTCCTGGATTAGGCATCATAGGCCCTCCTTGATTGAAATTGTTGAATCCTTGGTTTATAGGCTCCGGCATATTCTGCCTCTGGTTGTTCCAAGGCTGCACATAAGATGGATTTTGATTATAAGGCTGATTCTGGTTGAAAGTACTCTGGTTGTAGTTATCATTGTGATTGTAATTATCATTTTGGTTGTAACCATCACCCTGATTGTAGTTATTGCCTTGATTGTAGGAATCGTTCTGATAAGGCTGAGGCGCATTGTAAGAATCGCCTTGGTTGTAGTTATCACCATGATTGTAAGAATCTACTTGGTTATAATTATCGTTTTGTATATAATTTGATCCTTGATTGTAGTTGGCATCTTGATTGTAATTGTTGGCAGATGGCATCGGATCCTCTTGGCGGAATGGTTCGTTAAAGTTTTCCAATGGAGATAGATGCATGGGTTCATCTAGTATAACGGCTGAGTTCAGAGGCGCAGCTTCGTTTGCGCGTGGCGAGAATTGTGTGATCGGTTTGACCAACGACTCTATCGAAGACTGCGTGTCTCCGAACGATCGCGGCTGGGTACTGTTTACTACGACGCTGGAAGTGTGCGTGCTTATTGAGCTCGGCGCAGACATCTGTGTCTTGGACTGAATAGAAGCCTGGACCAACGCTAGCAGATCCGATGCGGACGACAAATTCTTCGAGATATCGATGACGGCCGGCACGACGACGGCAGGCGTGGCGGGAGGAGTCGCCTCTTTTTCCTTCATTTCCTCGAGAGATTTCTTAACTATTTCTATTTCTTTCCGCATTTGATCTTCTTTTACTTTTTGATGCGCTGACTCGATCACCTAAAATAAAGAAACATCACTATGAGAAACGAAATAGAGTGAAACATGGTAACATATTTTTTTAATAGCAGTAAATACATACGTCATTAAAAATATTTCTAAGAGTATTAAATTACTATTATTTTCAGCAATATCCTTCCATTATTGACGGTCCAGTGCCATTGTGGGTCATCCTTCCTCCAGAAAAGAGTAGTACACAGAACAATTTTACAAATATTTTGTACCAACCTCTTCAACCGTATAATCATCATCATCACTCTCGAGCACTACAGGCTCTGCCTTCACCGGCTCTGGTGCTGGCTGCTGCGCGGGCGCGGGCGGGGGCGCGGCCTTCTCCGAGGAAGTCGCCGCGGCACTGACGTACTGTCTCAAACGTTCCACGCGCTGCGGCTCCCGGGCCTCCAACTTCTTCAGGTAGGCGATGAGACTGTGCTGTTCCTCGGCCGATAGCTCGTTGAAGTTCTTGAGCAGAGTTTCTAGATCAGAGTCGGAGAGGCCGTCCATTGCGTCGGGTACCTCTTCTTTCGCTGCTTCCCTGTCAAACGAGATATCTTATTATGACGGTTGGATTCGATCAGTGTACGGTTCACGTACAGGCATTGATTTGCTTATGCCGCAACCTAGTTTTACGTTTATACATTTTATTTAATTATTACTTCAGTTGATCATACGCTACCTCAGCGAACTACCGCGGATTAGCATCCTACCTAAACTTGTTAACTTTCAACTAATAAACTAAGGATCGGGATATCTGTGGTTTCTGTCAACTCACAAACTACTACTGACCTCTGGGCCCATACATCGCGATTTGGTCCTTCGAGCCTACAACTAATAGATATTTGGTGTAGAGTGTCTCTATTTTTCGACAGCGATTCGGTTCAATTGGTCTCCCACCAGCGGGTCGCCCCAGTTGGATTGAGAAGGCGCATATGTCGTAATTAGAGTGCGAATACACTGAGTATCGGAAACTAGTGCTACGGTGATACTTCTATTCACTATCAACGCATATCAACGATGGCTCAGAACGTCAACGAACTTCTTAGCGGTCAAGGAACTATCTTCAACGACTTGAAGCAGATTTGCATCAACTACAAGAAAGATAGTCCGACGAGGAAGAGTTTGGAATACCTTCAAGAACGTCTTTCTCGTCTGAACAAGCTTTGGGAAAAGTTTGTTTCCAACAATCAACTACTGGAAGCGTATGGGGAAACCGAACATCCATACTTTGATGAAAAGGTTTTCAATAAAACGAAGCAGATGTATGAAGACGTGTTACAGAACATCCTGAAACGAATGGCGGAATTACCGGCTGCAACAACGAGTCAGGCGGGATCCGGCGGCGTGACACCTCCTGCATCGGCTACGGAACAAGGTACACAAGCGTTGAAATTTAGTTTCGATGATATTAAATTTCATGTACCACCTCGCAAAACAACTGAGACAAACGAAAAAGAACAAGATCTTCTACGGCAGCAGTACTGCAACTTTAAAGCATTTGAACGAACTGTGGAGAAGATAACTGTAGCTCAATTATCATCGAAAGAAAAATGGGAGCTAGAGGACCACTTAAACATGCTTAAAATTAAGTGGGAGCTCATCGAAAAGGCAAACTGGGAGCTTGACTACATCATACAAGATGAAGATTCGACCTACAAACAAAAGTACGAGGCAGCTGAGGAAATTTACGATGATTTGCGAAAGAAAATACAACACAGCATCTGGAACAATGCGCACTATGAAAAGTCAACACCAAAAATCGAAATACCGGATTTTTACGGCAAATACAATCAGTGGTTGACCTTTAAAGACCTCTACGTGGAAAGTGTGCACAATAATCCAGTACTTTCCAAAGCTCAAAAAATGCAACACTTAAAGACGAAACTCAAGGGCGAAGCCGAAAAACTAGTTCAACATCTGGGAGTAAGCGCGGAAAACTACTCATCGTGCTGGGAGATTCTTACTCACCGCTATGACAATAAACGGCTGCTATTCACATCTTACATGAATACGCTTCTAAACCAATCTGCCATCCAACAGGCAAGCGCAGCGAGTATAAGAAAACTCCATGATGTTATGACAGAGTGTCTGAACGGACTGGGTAACATCGGACTTGATATTTCAAGTTGGGACCCGATTGTAGTTCATCTTTTGGTTCAAAAACTGGACAGCGTAACGTACAACGAATACATGAAGGATGTCAAGAATCCACGAGATTTTCCTGATTTACAAGAATTTATCGCATTTTTGGAATCCAAATTCATGGCGCTGGAAGTTTTACAAGGAAACAGTCAAAAATCAGTCACTCAAAACAAGCCCTGGAAGTCAGAAAAACAGTCGAATAATATCTCAGAAACTCGAAATAATAATACACGGAGGTCAACGTACTTTAACAAGCCACAAAACTCGCCAAAAGTTTTATTTACTTCAGTTCGAAACTGCCCCATTTGCAAAAGTGATGGTCACGTTTTGATGAAATGCGAAAAATTCACAGCAATGAATGCAAAGGCCCGTGGTGAAACAGTTCGCAATCTGCAAGTCTGCAAAAACTGTTTGTACAGTCACGGAGAAAAATCGTGTCACTCACGTAGAACATGCAGAGTATGCTACAAACAACATCATACAATGCTACATGATGCGGAGCCTGAGCAACTGAGCAATCACTTATCTAAGTCATCTACCTCTGCTACGACTTCCTATACTGTTAACAACGTATTGAACGAAGAAAAGGAAGTTTTGTTAACGACTGTACTCTTGAAAGTCAAAACTATTGATGGAGAGTTTATCGATTTAAGAGGCTTACTGGACCAAGGGTCTCAAGTTAGCCTCATAACGGAAAATGCAGCTCAGCGCCTCAGATTACCTCGACGTAAGATGAGTGCCGTGGTGTCTGGCGTTGGATCACTTGGCGGCAATTGCAAAGGAGCGATTAACTTGGAATGCAAGTCGATTCATTCGGAGTATAGCTTCAACTTAGAAACTCTTATCATGAACAAACTTATTAACAAGCTGCCAACAGTCTCATTTTCAATAACTAACTGGAGTTATTTAGAAAATTTAAAGCTCGCAGATCCGCACTTCAACATCTCAAGCTCAATCGATCTCCTACTGGGTGCCGACATTTATTCCGAACTAATACTAAATGGAATAATCAGAAGCGACAATAGCTACCCCGTAGCCCAACAAACTAAGCTGGGGTGGATTTTGTGTGGAAATGTAAAAACATTTAACTGCTTCGTGACCCTGAACGACTTTGAAAACATGGCAAGGTTTTGGGAAACGGAAGAGGTTACGAGCACTTCAACTTCAACTAACGAGGAACAGTACTGCGAGGAGAACTATAACGCAACAACAACAAGATTGTCAAACGGACAATATGTCGTGGAGATGCCTATGAAACCTAATTATGATACCAACCTGACTAACACAAGACCACAAGCCGTAGCGCAGTTTCTTCAACTTGAAAGAAAGATGCGAGCAAACGAAGAACTAAGAAACGAGTACAAACGATTCATAGACGAATATATTGCTATGGGACACATGAAACCTGCAATAAATAAAAACAAAAATCAAGTCTACTTACCGCATCATGGCGTACTGAGAGCTGAGTCTACTACTACGAAGCTGAGGGTTGTTTTCAACGCATCTTACAAAACGAAAAACAACTCCAGTCTTAACGATCGTATGTACTGTGGACCTAACTTACAAAAAGACATTCTCACACTACTAATCAATTGGAGAACGTACAGATATGTCTTTACGGCGGATGTAGAAAAACTATATCGTTTCATCTGGTTGAACGAGAAACAACAACATCTGCAAACTATAATTTGGAGATCTTCTCCGAACGATCTCTTAGAAGAGTGGCAGCTGTGCACAGTCAGCTATGGAATGAAGAGTGCACCTTATTTAGCAATGCGCACTTTACACCAATTAGCACAAGATGAACAACAAAACTATCCAGAGGCAGCCAGAGTACTGAAAGAATATTTCTACATGGACGATTTGGTTTACGGGCAAGACACTATTGAAGAATCGAAAAACCTAGTCATCGAATTGATCGAGTTATTGAAGAAAGGAGGATTCAACTTGCGGAAGTGGAAAAGCAATGAGCCTAGCATTTTGAATGAGTTGCGAGATGATCAAAAATGTAGTAACAAGAACATCGACTTCAGCCCAGATCAAGCATCAAATACAAAAATGCTTGGTATGAGATGGAATCAGGCAAGCGACACTTTCACTTACCGTTGGAATCTCCCTGAGAAGAAAAATCTAACAAAACGCGCATTACTCAGTGAGATAAGTAAACTATACGATCCACTTGGTTTTCTATCTCCTGTTGTAATCAAAACCAAACTATTATTCCAAAAAATCTGGATCAGTAACATCGACTGGGATGAACGCCTACCAAGTGACCTGAACAAGGAATGGGAAATACTAAGAAAGGAAATGCCTCTAATAAACAAACTATCAATTCCTAGATGGCTACAATGTCAAGGAAAACATTTAGAAATTCACGGGTTCTGCGACGCAAGCGAAAAAGCTTACGCGTGCGTCATTTACAGCCGCGTGAAAAATCAACAAGGCGAGTACGTCACTGAACTAATTACTGCTAAAACTAAAGTGGCGCCGCTCAACAAAAAGATTACGTTACCAAGATTGGAGCTATGTGCGGCCTTATTACTAGCAAAACTTATAGAAAAGGTTAAGCTCACTCTTGGCGAGAAACAGTTGCAAATAACCTGTTGGAGCGACTCTAAAGTTGCTTTGGCTTGGATACAAGGAGATATCAACCGATGGGAAAGATATATTGCAAACAGAGTGGCACAAATAAACAATATCCTCCCATCAGGCTGCTGGAACTATGTGAGGTCAGAAGAAAACTCCGCTGACTGCTCGACTCGAGGACTTTCACCATTGCAACTACTGAACTTTAAACTATGGTGGGAGGGGCCTTTATGGTTGAAATCTCATAATATCGAAACAAATAATCAAGAAAAGAAATTGACCTACTTAACAAACGATGGACTGCGACGGGCGAAATGCTGCGTAGCAGTTTACAAAAATAACGATATCATCAAAACATTATTGAATAAATTTAGCAGCTACAAACGAGTAATCAGAGTACTTGGGTGGATTTTGCGAGTCAAGCAAAAGAAAACAATGAAATCTATAAATAACTTACCCGACTGTGAAAAGGGGGTTATGTGTTTGGCACCGGAAGAACTGATAAAAGCTAAAGAACTGGTTATCAAAGCCACCCAAGATGAGTACTTTGGCGAGGAAATGGAATGTTTACGAAAAAATCAACCTATACCAACGAGGAGTAAGCTACTGAACTTAACACCATTTTTAGACAAGAATGGTTTACTACGAGTAAAGGGGCGTCTTAGCAACTCAACTCTACCACCGGAGTCAAAGCATCCCATCATTCTTCCTTCTACGGGAAGATTAACAGAGCTTATCATTCAAGAGGCTCACTACGATACACTCCACGGCGGTGCTCGGCTCACTTTGGCTCATATACGACAAATGTTTTGGGTCATCGGAGGTAGTAGAACGGTGAAGAAGGAACTACGGCAATGCGTAAGATGTCACCGTTTCAAATCCAACCGGAACGTTCAACTGATGGCTGACTTGCCGAAGGAACGGGTTACTCCCGCTCGACCATTTACAAACACGGGTGTTGATTTTACCGGGCACGTGGATGTGAAGATCAACAAAGGGCGAGGAGTAAAAACATGTAAAGCTTACATAGCTATTTTCATTTGCATGGTAACAAAAGCTGTGCACTTGGAATTGGTATCGGACTTGACTACGCAAACATTTCTCGCCGCTTTCAAAAGGTTGTGCGCCCGCAGAGGAACGCCAAAACACATGTTCTCAGACAACGGAACGAACTTTGTGGGTGCCGCCAGACTACTACAAGAAGATTTAGAACGACACGGAACGTTTAATACTATGGAGTTCCTAGATGAGATAAGCAACCTGCAAATAAAGTGGCATTTTAATGCTCCTCTCTGGCCAACAGCTGGTGGACTATGGGAGGCGGCTGTCAAATCTATGAAGTATCACCTGCATCGAGTACTGGGGGAGCAGAAGCTGACCTTTGAACAATTTACAACACTGCTGACGCAGATAGAAGCCTGCTTAAATTCTCGCCCCCTATGCCCTTTAACAGAAGATGTAGATGATCTGGAGTGCTTGACTCCCGGCCATTTTCTCATCGGCGGACCTCTACTTTCGTTCCCTACTGAAGAAGAAAACTTTGCTGCGTACGACTTGAGAAACAGATGGCGACTAGTAGAACAAATGAACCTACACATTTGGAAACGCTGGTCTAGGGAATATCTGCATCAACTACAAGTTCGTAGCAAATGGCAACATGAGAAAGAAGATCTTAAAAAAGGAAGTTTAGTGTTGGTAAAAGAAGAACACTTACCTCCTGGACGATGGGCGCTTGGAAGAGTGGAGGAGCTGCATCCAGGAACTGATGGAAAAGTTCGTGTAGTCACCTTAAAAACGAAGAAAGGACCACTCAAGCGACCTATCACGAAACTGTCACCGCTACCGCTGAAACATAGTCCGGAAGTAGCGGAAGTTGTCAAAGAAGAAAAAGAACAGTCCACAACGAAAACACGGAAAACACGAACACGCACACAAACAAAAACCAGTTTACTGTCTCTTGTTCTTATTACCATGATGACTCTGACAGGAATAGTACAAGCAACGCCAACTACCACCAACTTGAAAGTTACACCAATACCAACAAACCACTCTATCTATTTCGATGAAGCTGGGAAAGTACAACTCATGCATGACGAATGGACACTATTGATCTATTATAACTTAACTTCCTACTGGCAAGCGACAGATAAGATCAATATGTACATAGAAAAAATGGATACACTGTGCCAAAGAATATCACATGAGTATTCGCCGTGTGAATCAGTTGTCAACCAATTGCGTCATGAAGCACGAGACCTTGCTGAATACAACTCCATGCTACTCTCTCTACATTCAAGACAAAAACGAGGCTACTTCGATGGAGTTGGAAAATTAGCAAGAACTCTCTTCGGCGTTCTGGACGCAGACTTCGCAACAAAATATGAAAATGACATTCAAAACCTACAAGCTAACGATAAATACTTACTACAACTCATGAAAAACCAAACACTGATTGTGGAAGCAGAAAATAATGTAATAAAGAGAAACACATTATTTATGAATCAACAATTCAAAACAATTAAAACATACATGGATCAAGCATGCAGCGTAATCAGCAAAATTGACAACAGAGCACAAATACTATACGTAATCAACGACATAAACACTGCTGCTGTGACATCCACGCTAATTCTTGGTGAATTACGTCGAATTTTAGACATGCTAATGAATGCTCTCGCCAACATCTACAGAGGCCATTTAGACACTCATCTATTTTCTGCATCTCAACTGATACAGCAGCTTAACATCATATCAGGAAAATTGCCAAAGGGACTATCTTTACCAGTAAAGGACATCCAGAAAGATATCCAGGACATATACGACCTTATTCACGTGAAGGCTAGAATTACAGAAAATTATTGCTTGTTCGAACTACATATTCCACTGTTGAGCGATGAAGACTACAAGATATACCGAGTCATTCCCATACCGTTCCTAAGACAAGGACGGCTAAAACTCGTAGAACAAAGTACAAAGTTCATCGCTATTAACTTCGTAAAGAATTTATACATTACTATGGAAGAGCAAGACATGCAACAATGCACAGCATATAGTGAAGATGAATTCATCTGCATTTCTCATCAGCCTGTATATAGTTTACTCGATAAAGATGCACCATGCGAGGCCAAGGTCTTCAGTCAACAAACGTCATTATCATGTGTTCTCAGTGACGTAACATGCAAGGAAACCTGGACAAAGCTGCATAAACCTAATCTGTGGCTGTTTACATTGTGCGACAAACAGCTGATGCGGGTCATTTGCAACGATCAAGTAATGCCAGCGGTCATTGACGGGACCGGTGTCATATCACTGCAACCAAAATGCATACTACAGAAAAAAGATGCCACTATTTATTCATACAATCAGCTGGGTAGTAATATTTACATGGAGTCGAATATCGAAGTACCTACTATAGACTCCTCTATCAACAATATTTTTGACCTTGGATGGAAACATGCCCAACTGAACATCACGGATCTGGGTATATCAACGGCAATAGATGAGAGCAGAGTAATTGAAAAAAGTTTACAATACCAAAAACAACATGAAGTTTTACCAGAGCCATACAACATTTCAAGTCACGACATTTATCTTTACTCGGTAACTTCTCTGCTGTTGGGAGGAATCGCTCTGCTAGCCCTCTACATATTCGTGAAACGATGGTGCAGAACAGTTAGAGCTCCCAAACGACCAGAACCCAAAGGAATAGACAACGTCGCGCAGGACATCGAGTTACAGGAGATACAGATACGACACTCGTCGCGAGCAGCGGAGCCTGTGTACAGCGAAGCCAGACCGCAGCAGCCGCCACCGACGAAAAACGTGTTTCAATTCGATGAATTAAATTAATATTTAGATACTTTTTTACATTGACTTTGTAAAGGATGCTCATCCCACTTTCTTCCCTCGGGAGCATGTACGGTTCACGTACAGGCATTGATTTGCTTATGCCGCAACCTAGTTTTACGTTTATACATTTTATTTAATTATTACTTCAGTTGATCATACGCTACCTCAGCGAACTACCGCGGATTAGCATCCTACCTAAACTTGTTAACTTTCAACTAATAAACTAAGGATCGGGATATCTGTGGTTTCTGTCAACTCACAAACTACTACTGACCTCTGGGCCCATACAATCAGTCTATTTTCTAATGATATTAAAGTTGACAGAAAATGTATGCATCTAATGTCAAATATGTCACTTTTTAACACGTTAAGATGCAGGTGGAGCAGTAGCTTAAGGGTTTTACCACACCAATTGATCAATGGCATTGATTGATGTTAAATGACATCACTCAACGTCAATCGACTGTTCCTACTAGTCAATTCATGATTTTTAATGCATTGATCAATTCGTGTGATAACAACTTATGGAAGACTTGGTTCCTGATACTGATTTCATCAAGAGCTATTGTAAAATGACCAACTGGGATGTGAACAAGAGAGGTATAACGCGATAAATGCTCTTTTCAATATTGTTACATACAAACTCAACTCACTTCTTATCATTCTCATCATACGCCGACTGCAGCATTTGCAGCGCAGTCGCAGTGCCGCACAACTTCGGCTGCTTCGGTTTCTGGATCTCCGCCTTCTTTGCCTCGGCCTCGCGTTTCTTAGCCTCAGCCATACCCACAACGGCATCGACAAGTTGTGCCAACTCTGCGCTCGTGACGTCAGTCTTGCCTTGCGCGATGAGTGCGGCGGCCATTTGCTGCGCGATCTGAGCGCGGTCGACCTCGCCGACGCCCGCGACCGGCATTGGTTCCGTTTTCTTCGCTTCTGCAGCTATTTTCTGTAAAACAGTGACTCGATTGATGGCGTTTTAAGCCTTGAGCGGCCCCTACACGGTCATGCGGCATGACATGCGTTACGTGCTGGCATGCATGCATGACCGTTTAGTTGTATTGATTGATGTGAATGACATGCAAACTACGTGCTGTAGCTGATTGATAATTCATTTTATTTTCTATCCTGCAAACATAGAACTAAATTATTTTATTTTTAGACGATCATGCAGCATGATAATTCACATAGTAACGCATGTCATGCCGCATGACCGTGTAGAGGCCGCTTTAGACGTATGTGCGAGAGTAAATGGTCGCCAGATCGAACTTGAAATGACTGCTCAGCGTAGTGGGAAATCAACGGATCTAATTATCCGTTTGACATGTATAGTAGCGTTTTAAATTCATGATTGTACAGGTACCTACTACTTATCGGAACGTCTAACTTCACAAATGTCTAGACCCATCGGCCGTAGTAATGCGGCGGCCCCGCCCACCAGCCCCGTATCTTCGGCTTGGGTAGTAGCTGGAGGGAGTCTAATAATTGACTTACCGCCCGGTGAAATGATTCCATCGGTCACACACGTACGACTACGCTGGCACTTCTCCTATAAGCCTGATTATGCCTACCGAGTAGTGGCGAGACAGCAAAATGTCACCCGGCCGAGACAGTGCTGTGGCCGAGTGAGTGTTTAGACGTATATTTTCAATTGCGGCGAGAAAGTCAGTAGTATCCTGATCACAGAGGATTTAGAAACTAAATAGACTAAATAGAAAGGGGTCCGAGTGACTCTCTCGGCGTGTTTCTAGGTCGAGTACTCGCTTATGTGTTTACAAATACCGAGCGCTCGGCCGAGAGCACTGTCTCGCCACTCTACTCGGTAGTTATAATCAGGCTAGATCATACCTTAGCATTGGCAGTAGCCCGACGAGCCCTAGAGTCCGCCTCGTGTAAGGTGGCCGCGGCTCGCACGACGGCGGCGCGCACGGCGGGCGCGGCGGCCCCTCCGACCAGTCCAGCTTGAGCCGCGCCCTTCAGCTTCTCCTTCGCGGTCTCTATCATCACCATCGCCGACTCGCGGTCTAGCAGCTCCTCGGAGGAGTTCGCTTTGTCCTGACAATAAATGCGTTCGAATAAATAAATGAAAAAGTATGTGCGCGTCGTGGAACACTCGGTTGGAACGAAGCAAAGAGTACTTTTCTATACTGGGAAATACAAATCAAACGCTCTTCCGTACTAAAAATGTAACAATCTATGTGTCTGTTCGCGGCTGCGCACTTCTCACTGTGACGATTTCGTGACGTGACGGTCGTGACGGTAAAATGGAACGAAATTTTTCGTCCAGCTCCAGCCTGTTTTTCTTCGATACCGTCCAAAAAGGAACTTTGTCCTAAAATCGGCCAAGTGCGAGTCGAACTCACGCACATAGGGTTCCGTACCATTATCTATAAAAACAGCAAACAATCACGTTTGTTGTATGGGAGCCCCCTTATATATTTATTTTATTCTGTTTTTTAGTATTTGTTGTTATAGCGGCAACAGAAATACATCGGTTCATGAGATACAGCCTAGGACAGACGGATGGACAGCGAAGTCTTAGTAATAGGGTCCTGTTTTACTCTTTGGGTACGGAACCCTTAAATGATGTGTAGATTTATGTTTTGGACATACGAAACAGGTAAGTATCGATTTTCTTGAATTACAGCTAAGAATTCTCTCGATCAACCCTTTCGAAACTACCTCCCGCAAGATGAGATGCCACAGATAACACTAACACCTAAAATGGGTAAACAACTTCTCCTTCTTGGCTTGCAACCGACCTTCGGCAAATATGTGTAAATTATAAATATATATTGGGATGTGCATACTATCCCTAGGCCTTTAAAAGATATAAAATATTATATCTGAAGATATATTTTATGCTACGCTACGTCATTAAAACAAACCTTTTCCATCTTCAGCGCTTCAGTCAGCAAGTCCACTATCTTCGGCCCAATACTACCAAGGTAGTCTTCCAAAGCGACCAGCATTCTTAAGGTAGCGACGATGTTCTCTATCGGGCCGGCTTCGAACGGGTCGGGCCGACGTCGCCGAGAGCCGCGGGAGACTGCGCTGCCGGTCATAGAACGGATATCGCCCACTGAGCATACCGATTCTATCTCGTTGTCGCTGTTCCATGGGGATAGTGCGTTGTCTTCGCTGCAAGATATATTTTCATTTGTGAATATAGCAATGATAATTGAACTTTATGAATTAGTTATCGTCAGCCCCGCAGATTTGGAACTATTGGCATTTGATCCAAAAATGTTAATCAAAAATTCGTTTAGAAATCCCTAGTTTAGTACAAAACTTATCTTGTTCTCATTAAGATCTCTTGTTTTAACCTGGCATAAACTAGAGCTATTTTAGTCTTCTTTTTATACATTCACTAGCTGGTACCCGCGACTTCGTCAGCAAAATAACATACTTAAAAAACTATAGATAGAACTGAAAACTAGACGAATCTTCTGAAACTTTTAATAATGCAAATCTATAGTAAAATAATCGTACGTTCATTCCGAATCGAATGAGATATAGTTTATAAGCCATAGTGACCTCTATCACTTTAAAATAAGGTTTGAATTCGTCTGAGGTGTTGCGCCCGGAGCGGGCCTCGCGATCCTGAACGGTATCTCGAATATGCGGGCCCTCTAGATGTTAATATTATGTTTACAAGAATCGCTGGCTAAGATATAGGAGTGTACTAACGGCTTGAACTCGTCATCAGATATAAGCACGGTCTGCATGGAAGGCGGCGGTTCCCTCGCGGCGGGGCTGCGGTTGCGGAGCGGCAGCTCTGCGTCGCGGCACGACAGCGGGCTGCGGCTGCGCTCCATTGACTCTAGCACTATGTTAGTGCGCGCTGGACTGCGTCTACACAACACATCACATACATTATTATTACCAACCCCACGTTCACATCAGCAAGTAGACCTTGGGAATTTAAACAAGATACCTATTTAATAAAAGCACATTTGACAAGTTTTCTACAACACAGTTAAATGCTAAAAACATGTTCTCAATAAATTTACCCGAGTAATTATACATTTTTTTTTATTTATTCCGACCGCAGCTGCGCTCGTGAAATATTTTAATTAGTCTAAATGATAGAATAGAAACTCCAAGTTTCATATAAATCCACTGACGCATAATAATCCGGTCTAACAAGTATAACATTAATAGGATTTATAGTTTAAACTGCCTTGCACCTAAGATAGCGATAATCAGCTGTTTCTATAAGATGTTTGAAGGTTATAGACATACCTGGAGAGAGGACTGCGTGAACGCTTGTGTATCGACGTGCGACGTCGCGGCGGCGAGTGCCGCGCCTCGGGGATCGGGCGGAACTCGGGAGATCTGTTCAACATAACTCAGGTGTTCATATCTTTCCTGGGGCTTAGTTTGAAATGAAATAGGGTTGCCCAGTACAGTACGCGCAATCTTTAGCTCTCTAAGTAGCTGCGCAGAACCCATTTTTGATGACGCCTAAAAGACGAAGACAGCGTTGTATAGCTACCTCAGTCAAACGCTTGGTATCTCGCCTACCTGCGCAATCGTTTGCACCTAACTTAGAGAGCTAAAGGCAGGTTGTGCGTATGCGTACTGTACATAAACGATTCTCTCAGAGACGCGGCTTTAAATGGAGTCATAGGCCCTTACTAATAAACGTGGTATAAAGTTATTTTTAGTTTATTCCGACGAATAACTTTACACCACGTTTGTTAGTAAAGGGGCGTCCATAAATTACGTGAGGCGTTTAGGGAGGGGGAGGGGGTCGAGCCAAATCTCACCAAATCTTACGTGGGGGAAAGGGGGGATCTCAGCCAATCTCACGTATCAATACCACCAGCGTTTTTAGAGTCAACGAGAACATTTTTATAATCCACGTAATAAGCCTACTCAAACCGCACGTAACAAGTTTTTGTCGACTGTGGGTTTTTTTTGGCCATTTCCTTTACCTCACGTAATTAATGGACGCCCCCTAAGGCGCATTGTGTAGCTAGTTCACCTGCGACCAATCCTGTAGTCTGGCGGTCTGTCGGCGGAGCGGCGTCGCTCGTGCTCGCGGCGTCGCTCGTGCTCGCGGCGCGAATCCCGCGGCTCGCGCGACACTCGCGCCGGCGGCGAACGTCGTCTTTCCGGCGACCTGGGGGTTGATCATTATAAACCCTTATTTCCTGCCAGTTTTTGAACTGTGCTATGTGAAATGGAGTGCGTCAGCGATTTAAGCAATTTTGTAGTTATTTATCTCAGAATCTGTACAACCTTCATATTTAGGGAAATGATAGTTGGAACTTTTATCTTGAGTTTTAAAAACACGATTGGTGAAAGTTGTCTAGATAATATTTTTTTAGAAATATACACGTGTTTACACACATTTTGCTATTTATCTCAGGAATAGCATACTTTTTTTGTTTTGTCAAGAAACCTAAAAGTATTTCTTTAGTTGTCTTTTAATTTTTCGATTGGTTTTTAACTTGTAATTAGGTAAAAAGTGTTTTGGCGCTGTAAATGACGCTGCGTATCCATAGCTTTGTACTTCTCACACACCGAACAAATCACACTCGCTGTCCCGCTTACAAGCCGCCAGGCTTACGGCACACTCTTATGCCTAGTGCGGACTAGGCTAGTATTTTAGTCGAGTAGCGAATAATTTAGTACAAAAATGTGTCTGAACACCAAAAGTAATTTAGTCGAGTAAGTTACTAAGTAATTTTTTTACTACTAAATTACTCGCTACTCGACTAAAATAGTAGCCTAGTCGAACTAGGCTTTAAGGCCGCGAACGCACAGGCAGGCGGCTAGCTAAGCGCCTAGATTCTTCGCACTAGAATGTTCGCGATTGGATGTAAACAAACATATTTGTTTGCATCTAGGCGTTTAGCTAGCCGCCTGCGTGTGCGTTCGCGGCTTACAGAAAGGTCGCAACTTATCATGTGCTCTCACTCCTGCACTAGTGTGCAAGCGAGAGAACATGACAAACGCCGCCATTCGTCGAGTGACGGCACTAGTGACACTAATGTGTAAGCTAGATGAATCGGGTTATCCGAAATGCAAATAACCCCCCCGGGGCGGTGAGCTTTTATTTACTGACAGTTTTTGAACAGCATTGCAATTTCGGATAGCCCGATCGATTATAGAAACGAATTCGAAATGGCGGCGCTTAGCATGTTCTCGCTTGCACACTAGCGACGGGTGACTAAAAATTTATGCATGTTTATAATAGTTAGAAAATAAGCTTTTAATGTAAAAATATTGCCTTAAAAGCTTACGCCTTACAGAGTACATAACTAGATGGCGCTGTTGTTAGACTGCAACAACAACACTAAATTATTTTTAATTTTATCGTCTGTAGAACTATATTTTTGTCTATGGTAGGAACACAAACTGTCAAGAATGTAATAGAGTAGAATGATTGAATCCATGTAGAAACCCTTGCAACTGTACGTAACAAAATAAAATAAACTCAGTGAACTCGCCCTACCTACGTGTTTATATTCACCAACAAACCAGCACCCCAATATACAGTCCACCAACAAACAGGCGCTACTGGTAGGTGACGGTGAGCAGTCACGTGACTCGCACGTGACCTTTTCGAGGCGAATCCAAGAGTTTATTCTCATTTCATCAAAAATGCCCAACGCGCCTAAAGAAGTTTCCACAAAATGGGCAGAGAGAAGGAAAGAGTAGAGTGGAAAAGAAGAAAGAATAGAATAGTGAAGCAACCTTACCTCCTATACTCAATATCCCGTCGATGATCCGGGAACCTCCTATACTCGGGCGAGCGTCTCCGCTCGGGCGACCGCCGGCGTTCCGCAGGGTCCTTCTTATTCATGTCGGGAGGAGATACGTTCATCTTGCGGTAAATCTCGATGACCGTCGTCCGCAGTTCCTCATCGTGCAATTCCTTCATGCGTTTCGTCCAGAACAATATCCATTCCGGTTTGAAATCGTGCTTCGATGGGTCTTTGCCCTCTGTAAAACAGTAAGCGTAGGCTGGCCAATGAAGTTTTCAGATCGAACTTTATAGACAAAACCCCTCATTTAACGTGCATTTATTCAATATTCACACATTGATCCCTATAAATTCTATCGAACTGATCGATCTATTAATAGATAAATCAAAGTCGAAAGAGCATTTATTCAGTAGGACCGCTGGGATCACTTTGATATAAGGCGGAGATAGTACAATGATGAACCCAGATAACTGAGTGCTTTTCATTTTAATATATTTTGCAATTTATATCTGCGGTTTCCTTAATTTTCTCAGCATGACATAGAGCAGACTTAAGATTTTAAAATCCAAATTTTAGAAGTGTCACGAAAGTATAGGCGAATTCAGACCTAACATATGTAAATTTTTTTTGACGAATTATTTAAAACTAAGTAAGTTTGTATGCATCAGTGGCCAACTCTGGTGACGGAGTTTTTAGACCGCCTTAAGGCCTCCGTCATGGCTAAACGTATTAAATAGCCGGGACCGACAATTTAACGTGCCTTCCGAAGCACGGAAGTGCTCAGATGAAAACTACGGACCGTTTAGAACTTTTGACGATCATCTTAAAAACGGTTCCTTTTACTTACGGACAGTAAATTATCATACATAGCTACATAGCTTTTACCTATGACTGTCAGTTGAATATAGAAACCTGGCATAAGGAAGCACATACCAGCTTGTATCTCCTTATAACGCCGGTTCCAGAATTTCTTCCACTCGTCAGGATAAAGCGGGTGTTTCTCAGGGTTCTTCTCGTGGTAGGCGAGCATCTTCTTAGCGGAGTCCTCTGCAGCCGCGCGCTTCTCGGCCGACAGTTTCATCTTGTATTCATAGTTCGGAGGCCTCGAGTTCTGTTAAATACAAAATACAAAATCGTTTATTTCAAATAATATGCTTACAAGTAGAGTTGTCACTCTGTGTTCTGTTTTAGTTTAAGTATAAACTGTATTACAGATAAACAGTGCCCTTCCCAGTACAATGCTTACATTATTTATCTAAAAGTAGTTATGTTAGAAAAACTTAAATAAAAAATACATCAAAAAAATGTGTTTAAGCTAAATTAAAATAGTTAAGTAAAAGTGAAAAGTAGGGATAACTTTTTTATAATATTGCAATAAAAATATCATAAATGTATAGGTCTATATCTAGAATAAGTAAGTAAGTAATAACTAGAGTGTGATGCTGTACTTGGAGGTGTAAGGGTGTGTGCATGTTTGAGTGCATGGTGTATGGTATATGTGCAGCAGTATGTAATTGTATGTATGTAGAATCTAGTGAGTTTTTTTTATTTTATAATACCACTCAACAACAACAGATGTTAACACGGTTAAGGCTTATTTCACACGTACAGTCAGCAACGAAAGTCGCTTAACATTTGATGTTTCACAAATCTCAATATTTCCAAAATCTGTAACATTATGATCAATATTTTGTCTAATATTTAAAGAAATAGCGTCAGCCCATGTTAATTTCCCAGGAAAAGTTTATTTTTTTCGTAGAAATTGAAAACAAATTATGGCATTTTAAGAAATCAGACTGTTAATCCACTTTCGTTGCTGACTGTACCACAACCACGCCACATCGTAGCGACAAAAGGTAGTTGGTGGTTACGTGTGAATAGTGTCTCTGCAGCTTTGTGTAGTTGCGTTGTGGTTGCAAAATTTTTGCTCTGTGGGTCGGACGCTAGTTCCCGGTGTCGCAGGTGGTTGCGATGTGGTCGGTATCAACTACGTGGTCGATAATGACGGTAAAAGGTGGTCCGTGTAAATTTGACTATTCATTTTCAATACAAAATTGCGCCCGCCCACGTGGTGTGGTTGTGGTACGTGTGAAATAGGCTTTAGCAGCGTAAAGAGTTATTCTCTCGGTTTGCACACCGAAATCGGTAAAACATGTAACTAAAACTTTCCTAATGTAATCATCCTATGTACCTACACATGTTTAAGCAAAAAAAATATAAACTTAAGATTTTAATTATTACCTTATCATCGGTGCTTTTCCCGGCAACATTCTTAAGCGCGAACCGCGACTTAAACGTTTCATCGCGCTTCGGCTGATATGGCTCCCAGCGAGGCTTATGTGCGGACTCCGTTCTAATATAGAAATAGAGAAAATGGCATTTGAGTGTAAACAAAACAACATTTCCTGCGTCCCGAGCGGGCTTTCACCAACTGAGCCACAGAGGTCGTCGGAGAATATTATGAATGCGAAAGTTTATACGGATGTATGAATGTTTGTTACTCTACTAAACTACTGAATGGATTATATCAGCGAACCCCTAAAAGCCCCCCACCTCCCAATTCGTTTTTTTTATCATGACTTCTTAGTATTTTGTAATGTAACGAAGGCTAAAAGGAAATTCGCCGGTTTGTGTGACAATTCGACTTCATCCTGTCTAGCTGCCCAAATATCAATCAAAGATATCCTTTTCAAATTAGTTTGAAAAGTTTCATCTACGAATATTTATAGTTCCTATATATGACTTTGAATGGGGGGTTCGCGTACCCCACTTTGAGAGACCCTGTTTTAGATGGTAGGGAGCTAATTAGGTATTATGTAATTAAAATACAATTCCGCGTATGCACAGTTGACCGCATATTTGTCGAGAGAATGAATTACATGAATGAATGAACAAACAAATTTAGACCATAGATAAACAATTTTGACACACAACTTTTGCCTCATTCACTCTCATTACATTCTTCGTACATTCTCGCCTGTTTACGCCCTACATTACGCCGGGTCCTTTTGACTTGGCCCTTCTCCAAAATGACGCCAATTTTGAAGAATGTAATGAGAGTGAATGAGACAAAAGTTGTGTGTCAGGATCGTAGCAAGTGGAGATCCGTGGTCTCTGCCTACCCCTTCGGGAAAGAGGCGTGATTTGATTTTTTATGTATGTATGTAAGTAAACATTTTATGAGAATGAATACATTCTAGTTATGTTTCCAACAGACAGAAGCCTCACCTGCTTTTATAATCATCTTTAGTGGTGCGCTTCAACTCATCGTCACTTATGTCCGAGAGATCCATTGACATGCGACGCTCGTTTCGGGCGGAACGCTGAAACTACAAGAACATAAAATATAACAAAAGATTCAGGATGATGTCGTAATACAGTGCAAATTTAAGATCTTAGCCCCCTTACGCACTAGAGGTGAACCGCGGGGGCGGCTAACCGCACGGTTAAAACTTTAGTACAATTTTGTGGTGTTACACTTATTATTATTATTATATTAATTTATTATAATATTGTCTAAGTTGACAGTAAAACATGCTTACAGAGTTTTGGTTTCTCTTAGGCGCAGCAACACGAGGTGGCGAAGGATCCTTTTTAGCCCTATCAAAAAGAGAAATAGTATAAGAAAAGAGGAAAAGTTTTAATATTTGTCAAAATAATGTAGCGTTAATCTTTAGGGAAAATACACCCTTGTGAAGTCTTTATCTTTGATTAAATCACGACGCCTTATATATTCAATTTGAAATAGTAAAATGTTTTCACTTACTTTTCTTCTGCCTCAGCTGAAATAAAAAAAAATATAATTATTTTACTATAATATTTGTACACACATAATAATAAAACAGCGTATTTTGCTTAATAGATATACCTAATAACATTTTATTTCAAACTTCTAAACACATCTCGGATTGGCCATCAAAAACGCCATTTTGTTTCTAAACCATACGTTATTGGCCAATAATACTATACTTACTGGGTCTGTGCAGGCTCTCAATCAAATCCAGGTCGACGACCTCCTCGAAAGTGGCCCCATCAGCCTCTGTGAAATGACGCCCCTTGAATATCCATCGCATGAGCTTATCCCTGGAACGACAAATAAGGATGTTACTATTTAAACGATCATGGTTATCAACACTATTCACTATTGAATCATCATAAATATCCCGTTACTAGTAGTGGTACTAGCTTCAATTCGCGGCTTCGATTGCGTGAGACCAGCATTTATGTCGAAAATTTATAATGTATTCACTATGCCAGTGTGTATTCACTGTGCCACTCTCAAACAGTGAAGGAAAACATCGTGAGGAAACCGGTATATCGTAGACCATAAAAAGTTCGAAAACGTGGTGTCAAGTGCAAGAAAGGAGCTTTCGAGGCGCACCTATCTTTCATCACACTAGTTCGAAAGAAATGGTGACACGACAAGGTGTTTGTGTACTCACTTCTCTTTTTCATAGATTTCTTTGTCCATGTGCAGCGGTTTCATACGACCGTACTTGTCTTCTATGCGTTGCGTGATGCGATTCAGTACGATACCGATTCCATCGCGGTATTTCGACTGCGACATCAACGGCTTCAGGCGCAGAGCCGCTTTGGGGAAGTGACGATTCTGAGGGAATATGAAATCTTTAGAGCGGTTTCGCACTACGGCCGATCCTAAGAGTCCAGATTTTTCAACTTGCGAAATCTTTTGAAATAGTGGACTAGAGGCTTAGTGCACTGAAAAATACTCGGATTGACATTACGAATAGTGGTGAGGCCTTTATTTTCTTGGGCCTAATCTTGTATGGAGCCTGAATGGCCTACTTCAGTTTCAGAAATCGAAAGGGCTTTTCAATTATAGGTTCCTTAGCTTGGCCCCACTCTGATAACAAGAAGACTAGATACTCACGAGATAGTTGTAGCGATGCCAAAAGCAGGTCATATGGTTGATGATGGTACGCGGATGGCCCTGCTTGGTGCACAATGTGCAGATGTACGCCGGCTCGTAGTGTTCTTCTTCCGGGGGGTGTTCCACTAGATATTCGATGCCGATCATCGGTGCTCTACACATAACAAAAATATTATACCATATCCCATCCTCGTCGCCTGTGATATTCAATGAAACAAGCTGCGGATAGAATCTGACTGGTTTATTTACGAACTAGCTGCGCTCCCGCGGTGTGACCCGCGGTCCCTCGGGATTTTTTCATTTGTTCGGGATAAAAAGTAGCCTATGTCCTTCCCTGGGATACAACCTTTAACTATGCCAAATTTCAGCTTAATCTGTTCAGTGGTTTGAGCGTGAAAGCGTAACAAACAGACAGACAGACAGAGTTACTTTCACATTTATAATATTAGTATGGATAGTATAGTATAGTATGGATGACGGTAGCACAATGTGACATTTTGTCATCGCGGGCACAGCTAGTTTATAATATTAGTATGGATGGATGCTGCGGACATTTCATTGACATTCCACAAAATACATTCCATTATTAGGCATACAAATCAGTTACAAAACGATCAGAGCCGTGATGTAAGCACGTGTTACGTTCTACCTCACGAAGGCGGGTTGGCCTTAATCGTGTGCATAGATTTGCTTTTACCTTCACTGATTAGAGACAGACGCTTTCTGTAATTCCAATTACCATTCTATTATTGCAAGTTTTCAGTGATTGACGTCGTCTTTCCTGTGGGCGGCTGATTAAGCTGAGAGGATGGTTTAGGTGCTGGGCAAGCCTATTCCATCTCAAACAATGTCCCAGGCACTACAGCGTCCCGTTAAGTGTAGCCATAGGTTGCCTCTTGACGCTGTATAAATCATCTAGTATAGATGTAAAGGCCTAAGTTTTTTTTTTTTTTCAGTGATTTGATTGTAGTATATAAAAGTAACCTGATATCCAATGTTGTTCTCGTAAAATTCACTTATGTGTTCATATCGTAACTAGGGCAAAATAAGACTTCCGCTTTATTTACAGAAACCAAATTAATATTAATAAAAGACGAACAAGACTTAGTTTTTTGTTCGTCTTAAAAATACTTTAATTTTTGTAAAAATAGCCCAAGAAACACCTGAGTGAGAGTCAAAAAACAGCGCAAAAATTGTAAATCGCTCTGCTGGAAACTAGCTATAATAAGTTACAATGTTTTTTATATCAGGTGTCGATATCATGTTTTCACTTACTTGATAGCGTCAATGGAGTACTGGATGTGACAGGTGACATCCCGATGCTTGGCAAACGTATCGTCGAACTCGTTAGCGGGGGAGTTATGCATCTGCACTTCGTCCTTTATCTTCTTGAGCACGTTGGCGCCTGGAGATATTAACTTTATTATTAACTAGCTGCGCTCCCGCGGTGTGACCCGCGGTCCCTCGGGATTTTTTCATTTTTCGGGATAAAAAGTAGCCTATGTCCTTCTCTGGGATACAACCTTTAACTATGCCAAATTTCAGCTTAATCTGTTCAGCGGTTTGGGCGTGAAAGCGTAACAAACAGACAGACAGACAGAGTTACTTTCACATTTATAATATTAGTATGGATATGGATGGATGGATATGAATAAATAAATATTAAAAAATAAACGCTTCCGACTGACAGTGACCTGGATCAGTTGAGCAATCTATAGATCGTTTCTAACGATCCTTAGATAGCTTGACTGATCCTGTTGTATTTTGTAAATATATGTAAATAAATATGTAGTAGTTTAGTTTCTGTAAATAAAAAGTATTTTTTTAAAATAAAATAATAATTAATAAATAATGCTGTACATTACACAAAGCATTATCTAGCCCCAAACTAAGCAAAGCTTGTATGATGGGAACCAGGTGACTGATAAAACTACTAATAATTGACCGAGCGAGCGAAGCGTCTCCCTTTCGAGATTGGCAAAAAATGCTTTTGTCCGTCAGTCCGGCCGTTCTCGCCTACATGTCGCATTTTTCAACCGATTTTGGCTATACAATAGGTTTGGCATAATAATATATTGCTTACTAATAGGTGTATGATCCTTGTCTGGTCCTTTCTGGCACTGGTTGAAGGGATGGTCGTCGAAGATGCTGACGGGCCACGCATTGCGGTTGTTCAGCCTGGTCTTATGCTTCTTTCCTGATATGTGGCCCTGGTAATGGAAAAGTGTAAGGCTGGTAATGAAAAAATACGTCACAAAACATATTTTAGATAGATAATTAAATTTCGTAAATTACTGACAAATACAGAAACAAATTTTATTCTTAAAACGCGAGGACTTTCGCGTTGACTTACGGCTTCGGATAGTCTTAGTAACACCTTCCTTATTTTGACACTACAAACGACACTATAATTTTATTTATTTGAATAGATTGAGCACGACTTGCGATGGACGAAATCTTCAGGCACAGAGAGATAAAGAAGGATGTGGCTGTGGTGTTAGGCAGTGTCAAGCTTCCTAATAACGTTACCTGCAGTATGAGTTCCCCGCTGCAGACGGCCGCGCACGGGTAGCACAGATATATCCACTTCCCCGAGATGTCACGCCCGCGCCGCTCCACCATCGGCCGAGTCTCGCCATTCTCCAACCGGATCTTCAAACTCGACAGATGCTCTTGGAACTCTAGTTCCGCCTGCGAACATACAACATTATTACAATTCGTTCAAAGCACAAAAATTTCTTATCATAATTCGTACTCACACCTAATAGTACACTGGGATAGTTCAATAAATAGACAAGAGTTTTTACAATCATTTTATTTACCGTTCAATTCGCTTCACGAACCGTACTCACCAACCGTTGAGTCGCGAATAAATAAATATTTAAATATTTTACGAACAAATCATTCAATTTGAGTAAAAAAGTCACAACTCAATAATTTCGAAAAAAAATAACCCTTTAATATAATAAACACTTCGCGGTAGGAACGAGGTTACATCATAAGTTTTTTTATGTGTATTCTTGGCACGGCCGGGTCTGCTATAGGTGTTTTGTGTCAAATAAATATTTTATCAGTCGATAGACGTGATGCTAATAATTTTCACAATTTAAGAATTGGTAGATGACGAAAGCAAGTTTTTTGGTAATTTTTATTGTTAATTTAATGAAAGGTTATGGGCCGGTTCGTGCCCGAGCCGAGAAACAATACCCACGGACATTTCGACGCCGTGCCCCGCCCGAGTCCCGGCGGCACACAGCGCGGGCTCGGGCCGGCCACGTTCAAGCATGAATTACTTCATACAAAATGTATACTCGAGATGTTTGGACGTGCCTCGGGCGACCCTCGGCGCGGCCCCGGCTCCGTGTAACGTGAATCATCCTTAAGAATTAAAAACTGTTCTAAATGGATCCGAAAATGATCGCATTATTTTCGTTTATATTAGAAGTTGTTTTATAAACATAATTCGCACTGGTAGGTAATCTATAAAATATAAAAGAGCTTAACCTGACTGACTCATCATCGCCGAGCCGAAACCGCTGAAGCTAGAAAGCTGGAAGCAAGCTACCCTTCCTTTATAACATAGGCACCCACTAAGGCGGGAATTTTTGAAATTCAAAAATACCAAAAAGGTTGAAAAGGGGTGAAAACGTTTGTATTGAAACTCTTTAATGCATTGAGCGATTTGCTAAAAACGAGGTTTTAAAGTTTGTATTGTAGGTATAGGTAATTTTGACGAGAAGCTTGATTGGCTTGAAACTCGATTTGGATACTTATAATAAAAAATAAATTAACACATGTTTCAGGGTTTTCAAAACAACCCTTAAAAGGGGGTGCAACGGGGTTTTAAGGTTTGCATGGGAACTTTTTGACAGGAAGCTCGATTGGGTTGAAACTCGATTTGGATACATAGAATAAAAAATAAATGAACACGTGTTTTGAGGGTTTTTCAAAAGAACCCTGAAAATGGATTTCAAAGTTTGTATAACAACTTTTTAACGGGAAGCTCGATTGACTTTTGTAATCTAGGAACACGTTTTGATGATGGCGACGTGTAGCGCAATCGTTGCGAGTCCAGACTTGCTGACTATGCACAGAGTCAAGGCGAAATTCGGTTTTAACGCGTACGAAGTCGTTGGTAACAGTTTGTAATATTACAAATGAGAGAGTGGGAGCAATAAAACCATCAGAAATTCTGTGTACTTAGTACAAACGATTGCGCAGCAAAACGTACTATGTTCGATAGTATCAAGGACGAAATTTCGTCCATGATAGTACTAACAAACATGTTTTAGAGAAACACGTACTAAAGAATGCACCTAAAACAATGAAATAACGTTTCCACAAGGACGTACAAGCGTTTTCGTAATGCCTATGTATCAAACTTACTATAATTTACTAAACTTTGAATTATTTAATTTATCATCAGGAGGCAACCTTATGCTTGCACGCAACGAAATACAGGTGTCTGTGACACTGTTCGAGAAGGAAATAGGCTTACCGAGCACTTAAACCATTCTGCCAGCTTAATCAGACTTATCCACAGGAAAAACACGGTTGAAAAGTAGTAATGTAGCCCTCCTACTTTCAATGTTTTTTTATGGTATAGAAACCTTGACCTGCAAATGTTTTTTGATGACCTACCTAGGTACTGTGCGTAGTATCATCATTGTTTCTTTAATAACCAGCAGATGAGAATAATCAGCACTAACGTAGAGAGAAATCTTATAACCAAGGATGCTTTTACTGTATCTGTTATTATAAAGTGTAGTTTCTTTGTCTCAAATTCAAAGTCAAAAAGCATTTATTCAGTAGGGCCGCTGGGATCACTTTGAAACGTCTTAAAACTAGGTGATTCTACTCCTGTTCCTTCGCGACCAATACCGTGAAGAACTAGGGCAACAAACACGGTTTGGGGCCTAGCTATTTAAAAGAGATGTATGTATTAATTAAAAAGTATTATGTAGGTATAATAACAATATAGCAAACCTTGCATGCAGAATGGTAAAGTCTTACTAAGTATAAACTATCAAGACAAATCTGCTTGCAACTTTTTGTTACAGATGACTGAGAGCATACGAGTTATGTAATTTCAGTACTTATGTTAGGGTGGGCTTCAGGTCTACATACAAACATATTTTTATTATAAATCCTGAATTAAAACATTATTCTAAATAAACTACTGTGGCGGCTATAGCCACAAGTACCAAATGAGCTGACGCGTAACTTTTGTACGGGCGGCACGTCGCCAGTCGGTACTCCCCTTTCGCTAGATCCAGTCATGTACCTAACTTGTTTATCGTGGAATATGAAATCAGTATCCAGAATCATGCAGTTACCATTTGTGTTTTCCCATCATCTTCTCATAACATAAAGGATATTAATCACCCACTACAATTCTACTTCTACTTTAACACGTGTTTAGAACAAGCTCGTTTTTGTTTTTCTTTTGTCACGATCCTAAGGTACTTTTAAAATTTCAATAGACCTACTCCGGATATAGTAAAATATGCTGTCCCCACTCCGAGACGATAATGGCTACTTACTATCCGGTACTAAGTAAAGATTTATGTTTCAGTAATAAATTAATATGTATGTATAATCCAGTCATTCAAAAATTTCATTCTTTCAGCAATCATAAACAAACAGAAACAAATAAAAAAATATTGATGTATAAAGTAATAGGTCTGGGGTTTTGATTTTAATACTTGCATGTATTGAGTAAATAAATGGCTCAGCATTTGTAATGATTCTTAATAATAAAAATAGGCCAAATGGGTAGATAGAATTGACAAAAATATAATTAACTATTCATATAAGGAAATAAGAGAAGAATAAGGTGGATTTACTTTTAAATAAATAATTACCTGCTTATCCACTTTTTATGTTTCTAATAATACTTAGGAGATATTTTCAATGAATATAGTGATTTTTATTAGACAATTTAGATTTTCTTCATAAGAAAAATTTAAATGTTATTTACCTTGGTGCAATTAGCTTCCTCTCCTTCAGGTTTCTTGGGCATTTCCACAACTGAGTCTTCATATCCCTCTGCCCCCGGGGGGCAGTCGGGAAGATCCATCTTGATACACTACACTTGATAGTTTATGGCCATAAAACGGTCATAAACATCTCACACTAATGATGAATCTAAGGATGCACTTTCTTCTTTCTTCTGTCGCCAGGCCCACCAACACTGAAACGTAAACCATTAAACATCAAAAAATGATTAGGACATGTGTGAAAAAATATATTTATTACAAACAAATTATAACTTACTTCCAGACTCCATGCGTTGGTATACTTACACAGGCAATACGAGGACATAAATGCACATATCTATTGAAAAAGTTGCTCAAATACATATTGGAACATATTTTTCAGAGATTAGCATTGTTGTGTTGTCTTCATTGAAATGTCCAATGTGTAAATTATTGAAATTATACTAATTGTGGTTTTACGCTTTAATATCCTTTTTGAATACAGAAATGTATGAATGTATGCTGTTTCCTTTATTCAAAATTAAAACAACATTTATTTTTGCTACTATCTTTTCTCCAATGTTTCAGCCTATCTGAATTCTAAACCTAACCCTCATAATCAAATTTATATCTCAGTGAAATTGTAGTTACTAAAATAATATACTTATTATTTTTTTTATTGAAATCTGACAAACAAAAAATGACTCTGTGTCAACAGGATAGGGGCATTTCAGTCGATTTTCTCATTTCAATCACTACAACAAAAGATCACTCAACGTTTAATGTATTCAAAATATTTTGCTCTGCACTTCATTATTTCAACACATAATCATTGTATTCGAAACCAAATTATTCAATTTTAACAAGTGGGTTTGTGGTCACATCACAATCTTAAAAACAATAAAAATATTCAATTCTGCTAGGTAAATAAAATCCACTTTAAAGTTATTCATCAGCGTAGGAATTTCCGAATATTTTTTAGCCTTCTTCAGCATACCCTATAGTACCTACTAGAGGTGTGCGCCGATTCCTTCTTGACCGGCGGCGGACGCCGGCTAAAAATCAGTCGGCGGCGGCGGCGTAATCGGCGTAATCGGCGTGGACAGTATAATTATGGGAGAACTCCAAAGGCGTGGAACGAGAGCTTGGTGGTTCTGTTTTTTAACTCATTCAATGCCGAGCCCGCCGATCGGCGCGGGCTGAAGTTCCTGACTCACATGCCGATCCCGCCGATCAGCGGCATGTATGTATACCAATGTATGGCGGCATGGGTGGAGATTGTACTATCTAGGGAGGCGATGAATGAGTTAAGAAGGGAGATAAAAATTACAGACCCATCGCTCCTGAGCCACGTTTATAAGCTGTTCTCTCGGGTTATTATGAATCGTCTCGCCAAAAGACTCGACGAGTTCTAACCACCGGAACAGGCCGGGTTTGGTGGAGGATATGGCACCATAGACCACATTCACACAGTGATTCAGATTATACAGAAGTCCGAAGAGTATAATTAGCCCCTGTGTCTGGCTTTTGCGGACTATGAGTAGGCCTTTGACTCTGTCGAAACCTGGGCTGACAAGTAGACTATCGTTATATCAAAGCTTTGAGATGTCTGTATGAAGCCGCCACCATGAGTGTCCCGAGTACAGGACCAGCAGTCTAAGTCCATCCTACTGCGCAGAGAAGTGAAACAGGGAGTAAGAAACTGGACTGGAAAGGTATGGGCATAAACATAAACGGCGAGCACATCTCACACTTACGAACCGCAGAAGCCATCGTTTTACTGGCGAAGTCGCTGGAGGAGCTACAACGGATGCTGGACGGCCCAGCATCAGCCTCGCGAGCGATGGGTCTCAGCATGAATTTGGATAGACCAAAGGCATGGTCAATGACCGAATGGTCACCTTCCTGAAGTTTTTCCGCATACCTCGGGCAGATTTTGCAGTTAGGTAGAGACAACTTTGAGAAGTAAGCCAAAAGGAGGATTCAGCTGGGTTGGGCAGCATTTGGAAAACTACGTCGAGTTTTCTGGTCACTCATACCGCAATGTCTTAAAACGAAAGCTTTCAATCAGTCAGTACGTCCTACCTGTCATGACATACGGACACAGTACGGCTAGTCTACCAGTTTAAAGTCACTCAGCGAGCTATAGAACAAGCTATGCTTGGAGTTTTTCTGAAGGATAGAATCCGAAACGAGACTATCTGACATAGAACTAAAGTTAACGACATAGCTCAGAGAGTGAGCAAGCTGAAGTGGTAGTGGGCTGGCCATATCTGCCGAAGAACCGATAACCGCTGGGGTAAACGAGTTCTTGAGTGGCGACCGTGACTCGCCAAACGTAGCGTAGGACGCCCTCCGGCCAGGTGGAGTGACGATCTGCGAAAGGCTGCTGGTAGAAGCTGGATGCGTTGAGCTGAGGACAGAGCTCAATGGCTCTCATTAGGGCAGGCCTATGTCTAGACTGCTATAGACTGCTATAGGCTGATGATGATGATGATGGGCGGCTAACTGTTCTCTCCTACTGACTGAACGCCTAACGCCGCGCGGCGCGAGGGTAGTGAGCGAGCTGAGTGAGCACAATGGACACTTCATAAAAAATATATAGGGAGGCGAACTTAGAGGCAAATAGTTAACCGCTCACAGTTCGCCTAATGCGTCCACGGCCTAATTCGTCAGAGAAAATCGATTATTTTACAAGTAAAACTTAGTTTAATAGGTATTAAATTGACATCGATTTTTTGACAATAGATTTTTGCCCTATCATCTCAAAAAAACAACAAATTGCAAATATGTCAGCACCCATGCTATGTGGAATTGACTATAAGGATTTTGTACATACACAATATTGGCGCCGATTTCACGCCGATCAAATCGTCGGCGGCGGCGGCGTGAGCAAAAACGTCGGCGGCGTGCGCCACGCCGATCGGCGCACACCTCTAGTACCTACCTACATCAGATGAATATATTAGTAGGGGAGCCTATTTCATAATGCTAAATGTGGATTTGCTTGAGCATTAGTTTAGACTTATTGGATTGTGATGAAAAAAATGTTAAATGATGATACCCTTTTAGGAGAGTGTCTACAGATTTACTAAAATCTAAGAAAATACTATAAGAAAATCTGTCACATGGACATGAACGGCATGAAAATTGACAAATTGAAATACTTGAGCGCATCAGTTTTTCACTGCTGTGCTGTCCCTTAATCTGACGATTTGGAGGAGAAATTTTCTTAATCTGACAAGTTGAAAATTGAATCGTCCATCCCTAGGCTGACGGCCATATCTAGAAGGCTCATATTTGGAGGATGTACTTATCAGGGTGCAAGGTACCCACCATAACTTAATCTGATGCGCTCAAGCAAATCCCAAAATCCCCGCTTGGGCTCCCCTACTATATGTATATTATCGCTAAACATTATTTTTATATACTACCTTCTTTACTTTGCAAGCTATCCAAAAAATTATCCAATGGAAATACTTTATTCTGTTTATCATCAAACAATTTGTTTGTACTTGGTCATACTTTTATATTACTCTGTGATCGCAGTTGCAAAAATCAGATAAAAAAAATTATTTTCACATTTCTTCATAGAAATTTCATATACCTACCTACTTTGTTGGTAGAATTATTAGTAGGAATATTCAACGTTGCTGAGAAAAGTATCAGTATTGAAAATGAACGGTGTAGGTACTAACCTGGGAAGTGGAGGACACAAATGCGATGAACTTGCAAAAAACACAACACGGCACTATCGAAACTGTTATGTATTTAGTTTATGACAAAATAATCTCACTAATTAGAGCGAAAATCATAGCACTGATGCTTTTACAACGAGGCAATTCTGGCATCTGGCTGACGGCGCGGCTGGCATCTGCCATTGGTTGGTGGCCATTTTTTGTCTCTTTGTCAGTGAGTGTCTTGTAAAAAAATATTTTAGAGCTATACGCCATTAGTACACCGACGCATTTGCATGCGACAGATCGCATCCGACAAGGACGCACCTATTTCATTAGCAATGTGCTAGAGTGAGATGTGGGTTCGCATTCGCATGCGAATGGAATGCGTCGGTGTATATGTGCCTGTTATATATCTCTAATAATATGACAAAGCCCTTTTTTTTGTGAATAAATAATAATAATAATTAATTATATATAACAGGGTTAGTACATAGAGAATCTCTATGGTCGCACCATATACAGGGTGTAAAAAGACGTCTACCGAAGCCGAAAGGGGTAAGTACAGCATCCCAAAACACAGCCAAATCCAAAAGGATTTTCCAAAATAATCATTATATCCGGAGAAAACCGACCTCGCACAGCTGGTCGAGCGTATGTACTGGGCGCGTTTTTATACGTAGATTGCTGGATTTAGAGTTTTAATTGTTTTTTTCTTTTATAAATGAAATGATTAGGTAGGTATGGTCTTATTTTGTTGTACTAGTAGCAAAAAACTAGAAAATAAAATAAAATGACGTAGCTAAGTCAAAATTTTTTTTGAGTTTTTTTTTGATAAATATGTTCAGAATCATGGTCTCATTGCAATCCCTCAGTTTTCGGTAGCAGTCTTTTTACACCCTGTATATAGGATGTAAAACATAGAGATATATATATATATGTAAAATAAAAGGTGTAAAAGGTACCGTGCTAAATCTATGGTCCGCACCATAGAGATATAATGTCAGCACCATATAGAGTCTGGCCTATCCATAGATTTAGCATGGTACCTTTTACATCCTATCAGACTCATAGGCAATTCAAAAGAAAGTAGACCCTGAAAAATCGCGGCAAATTCAAAAAACAAGTTACAAGCATGTAACGTATCTTTAATTTTAATATCATTGCTAAAAACACTAACATTACACTTCGTTTGACTGATTTGCGCGAGAAGGAACGAGTATTTTCTCGTCGTTACTTTGCGAGGACGAGATAGTTGACGAAATACGTGTGAAGACACACAGTGGAGTTTTATCACAAAAATAACTGCGGTAGCTATCTTGCTTGAATTATGTTCTAACAATTATTTTTTATACGTCAGAAAATCCATTATGTTAAATTATTATTATTTAAATTTATTATTACCGCCGCCGTGGGGACAGCGGAAGCGTTATGTCGGACTCTCACCGACTAAAAACTGAAGTTTTTAGTCGGCCCTCTCACGTTCCCGCTCGGCCGCCTCTTTCTGAACCAGAACGGCGTCACATAAAGCAGTCAACATAGCAGTCCTTGTAGACTTAAGTCTACAAGGACTGCTATGTTGTGGTGTGCATGTTATATAAGCCATAATCGTCAAAATTATCGTTTCTCGTGCACGAGAGTCATGTTAGCCCGGCTAGTTCTCTCATAGAGATATGGTTCTCTTTGATCAAAGAGTAAATAAATAAATAAATAAGAGTACACTGGATTCCATCGGGTTCAACTCAAACCAATGATATTTTTTAACATCATAAGACTCACTCAACCCAGTTCAACCAAGTTTATGTAGGTACAAGGTACAATACGCACAATCGTTCTGTTCTTTAGCTCTCTGAAACCTGCGCAATCGTTTTCGTTGCACCTAACTTCAGAGAGCTAAAGATCCGTTGTTCTTTTCTTATTGTACCTACTTACTTAGCAACGTGAACGCAGTCATGCATATTCGTGGCGATTTTATTTTAATTACGATCGCTCAGTGGCTGATTAAAGCGAGCGACGCAATGATTTAAATAAATAAGTAGTAAGTATATGACACGACAGCGACCCGCGCGACCATTTTTATAAATCTGTGCTAGATTAGATGGCACCGCATCAATAGAGAACCCCCCGTTTACACCAACGGCAAAACAAAAGTAGGTATTCCGTATTCTAAATACCTATATAGGTACCTATCTAGGTACTGTAGGTTCATAAATAGGTAGGTGCTTACCTAGATAATTCTTATTAAGTACCTATCTAATAACAATTTCATTTCATATCATATCTACCTAGGTTGAAAAAAGATCTAAGATATATATGTAGTAGGTACCTAAGTACTTAGGTTAGGTACGTAGGTACTACATAAATAAAATGAAAGGATCAAAATCACCGTTGCGCAAACACGACCAAGCAGCGCCGCCGGTCAGTCAGGCTCAGGAATCCTAATTGCAGAGACCGAGACAACAGCAAAGGTAGCGAATAACTCGCAGAGGGCATTCACCGAAAGTTCGGGGTCTCGATGCTAATTAGCAAAGATTAGCCTCGAGGCCCGATCGAAGCAGCGGGCTCGTGGTCAACGAAGCACGGTCACCGCATCACAAGCGCGACCATGATGCGAGGCGGTCGCTTGCACCCGAGCGCGTTAGCGCTCTCCGCGTATATTTACGCTGTGGTCTCTTACACATCGGCCAGGCAGTACGGAGTGCCAGTAGAAATAAAAGTGTGGGATACCGGCCGGACCCCTCTGGCGCATATGGTGGACGTCACCAACAGTTTCGGCCTCAAAGTGCTCGCGGAACACAATTTTTTGAACGATAACAACATCGCTTTTTCCCCGTACGGACTGATGGGCATCATGGTGGCTCTGTACGAAGGTGTGGATGGAGAATCCTCATATCAGATACAGAGAGGAATGCAACTGCCCTGGAACCGAAACGTTATGAGGGTAGGCTTTAGGGACATACACCGAACCTTGAAAGTGAGTTTATTGTATTCTTCTAACTAAATTTAATTAGTTAATTTTTATGAAACAGAGCACGAGTCTTTTCGCTATACAGAGTGTAAAAAGCTAGGTGCTACCGAAAACTGAGGGGTTGCAATCAGACCATGATTCTACCCATATTTAATTATTTACCGAAAAAAAAAACTCAAAAAAATAATTGACTTCGCTACGTCATTTTATTATATTTTTTGCGCTTTAACACGTGCTCTAAACGGTGAAGGAAAACATCGTGAGGAAACCAGTTAGAGTTCTTATAGGCGGCGATGGGCTTGCAACCTGTCACGTATGGAATACTAACTTCTGCAAGATGTGGGCATGTATCAAATATGTATTTGGTTGGACATACCTCTGACTATCCCCCTTAGACATCTACACAGGATCCAGATCCTGTGTAGATGTCTAAGGGGGATAGTCAGAGGTATGTCTTATTCCAGAATAAGTAACATTAAAAGATCTGAGAGAATGTTACCGCACCTTGGGGATACAGTGGTGAACCTGTTTTTTTTTTTACGTAATTTTATGTTATTTACTACTAGGACAACATAATAAGACCATACCTACTTGATAATTTCATTAATAAAAGAAAAAAATCAATTAAAACCCAAAATCCAGATATCTACGTAAAACAACGCGCCCAGTACATACGCAAACAGTAATCTTCAAACGCTGTTTTCTCCGCATTATAATGATTTTTTCGGAATTTTTTTTTGGATTTAGTTGTGTGTTGGGATGCTGTACCTAAATACCCCAGGCTTCAGTAGACGTCTTTTTACACCCTGTATACTCAAAGAGTACCTAAGGCTATACAGAATGTGGCAAAATTTTACAACATTGAGGGCAGCTAGCTTTTCTTTTGTAGTTAGAAGATTTTGTTCTGTTCTTAGGAAACTATAGGTTTATTTAAAAAACTAGCTGTCCGCCCCGGCTTCGCACGGGTTTATTATAGGTATTTAACAAAAATTTATAACAACATGGCGGTCCCGGAGCGGGATGTATGATCATTTAAAGTTTAGAGGTTAATATGTAGGTAAGGTCTAAGGTAGGTAGGGGAGTATTGGGCAGTAAGGCAGGTTTGGACACCACCGGCAAATCCCCGTGTTATGCCGGCCATACACCATCATGCCAATCCACCATTAGTCATGCCAATCCACCCCCATTCATGGTTAATTCTAACTGATCAATTCCGAATTGACGATAGGCATGATGGTTTATGGCCGACATGACACGGGGGTGTCCAAACCTCCCTACTGCCCAATGCTCCCCTACCTCCCATATATTTTTCATTGATATATTACCACTCCCCTCTCCCATTCCATAGTTCCCAGACACTTTTTAAACTATCATGGTTTTCAACATTTTTAACACAGTTAACGGGATATTTACAATGATTTAATGTTGCATACGCCATGATCAATAGTATCTATGGTATTAATCATGGTTAATATCCCGTTACCTGTGTTAAAAATCCCAGACACTTGTCCTACCGTACTAACTGATATTTATTCTGTGGTCGCGATGTATCTTACATTTTTAAACTCATGATAACTTTTGAATAAAATGTCCGATTTCAATCATTCAAAAATAAATCGACGGGTACTGAAACAGCCTTTACTACGAAGGAATTTATTTGGATAAGAATAAATACCAAAATAAGAATAACGTGGTCTGCTTTTGGTCGGCATTTTTATTCACTTTTTAAATTATAAAAGTTGTTATTCTGACACAACCACAATAGTTGGACATATGCTATCGCTGACTTTTTTGTAGATATTGATACGTTCTTTAATATTGTAGAAAATTTTTTTGTTCTATCATCAATAGTTTTCGCAGCGCACGCGATATGAAGAATTTTATGTTCAAAATTTTTACACCTTTGGTTACATTATTGCAATTTTCATAAGGATCTCTAATTTTTTTTTAAATAATTTATAGCCTATGTTCATCAGAGATAATGTAGGATTCTAATGGTCAAAGAATTTTTCAAATCGGTCCAGTAGTTTCGGAGCCTATTCAATTCAAACAAACAAACAAACAAACAAATGTTTCCTCTTTATAATATTAGTGTAGAAGTGTAGATAAAAATAACTGCATTTTGGATTTTTGAAAAAATCAGTCAGAGGACACAATCATAAATAAAACACTATTTACAACAAACTGACCTAGAAGTTTCCCTTTTTTATAGTAGGGTAAGTAGGTACCTACTTAATTGTGTAAGTAAGTAAACAATTATGTGCCTAGCTTAGTAAAATTAAAATAAGGACGAAAAGTCAGGTTGTCGCGAAAACATTTTCGAACATCTAGAACCGTTTCTTTATTAGTTAATACTTATCTAGCATGGATGAAAAATTTTATAGACTTCTTCACATCTCACAACATTCGAAGACACCATCGACCGGTCTTTCATTTTCTCAATTCACTCCTAAAATTCTTTGGCACTCGTCACTTGACAAGCCTTCGTCACCATTTTAGAGCTACAATTTGTGGCGTTGTGAGCCTGTGACGAAGTGATTGGTCGTGAACTGTGAAACCTTAACACAGTTCAAATGACCTAACGAATATACCGATTGCCATAAGTAAACCATTTTCTATCAAAAACAAAGCTATGCTGTCTTACCTTACACAAGGACGATTCGTCCTTGACTTTACAGTTAGGTACAGATCCAAAGATGAATGAGCAGTATTACTATTACCTACCTAGGCTATTACCTACGTTCGTAATAATTAGGTAGTACCTACCACAGACCATGTTACGTAGGTACCTACCTCAATGTCACTTTCTCATGAACGAAATGTCTCGTTTCAGACTTATTTCGTTCCAGAAGAAGGATTTCTTGCTGGCCTTGCTCTGAACAACGAAAATGTCACATTCAGTGATGGCTACAAAAAAATTCTACGATTTTACGGTTTTGATTTGGAAAACGACCAGTTACCCACTCTTCCTCCAGCGAATAGTTCCAACGACAGTCCACTTACAACTAACTCTGCTGGTTCAGAAACCACACCGATGACTACCGTTCAAATGGGGGCAGAAGCTACTACGGCTGGAACCCCAGCTACCACTAAAGAGGAAACGACTGCTAACCCGAATGCAGAAACAGTAAATATTGACATAAGAACACCTACAGAAGCTACCACTATGAGTCCATCCTCCGCACCGAACGCTGAGAGCACTACTATCATAAAATCTGCGCCTGGAACTGAATCGACGACTATACCTCCCACGGAAGCGACAACTGTCCCTCCCACAGAATTGACAACTATACCACCCGCTGAGCCAACAACGACCTCGACTGCTACAGATACCACAACAATACTGATATCAACAGCATTTTCAAGCAACACGCCAACAACACCCGAACCAGAAACAACTATTGCGATCGTCATCGCACCAAGTTTAGAAGCGGATGCAGAGTCTGTAGCCCAACAGACCTCACAAGCTACTTCAGCGCTTACCGAAGAACCTACGGCTACAAACGAAATCATTTCATCAACCATGGACATGGGATCAGTCACTGCAGATCCCACTTCTGAAATGTCGACAACGAATATGAACGAGATGACTGAAAACGTCATGACGACTGTATCGGAAGTGACAACTGAACAAAGTTCTACAGTAGATGTTATGTCGCCTACAGACGATTCTTTAACAACAGTCGAGTCTACTTTAGAAACACTTCAAAGACGAAAAAAATCTATTGTAGACTTTATATTCACAAATCCTCCGTACGTTGATGATTACTTCTTCTATAGATCTTATAATGTCGGCCCGGAAATTCCAGGTCCAGGGTTCGATGACCAAATGTTCCTGGCTAATGGACTAAAAAGTGTACAGGTCAGTAGGTAGGTTGAGTACCTAATAGGTAATTTGATAACACCTTATCGACGTAGTAGGGAAGTACCTATGTACGATTACCTACCTACCCCAAACTAAATGCATCGTCATGGTCAATGGCATTTTAAAACCTATCATTATTATACAGTCATTAGGTACCTAGTTCACTTCACCACATTTACGCCATACAATAATTGGGATGTCTGCATCCAATTTTTTTAGACATGACAAATTGACAATATATTCCGTAATTGCGAATTCGTTGTGGGCAAAAAGTGAAACTAATCTAATTTTGGCCAGGTGACGTATATGCGTTACGACGCGGTGTTGGAGCACGCTTTCCTTCCGCACTTGGATGCTACAGCGCTGCGGTTACCGCTGGACAGCGACAGGTATTACCTCCTGGTGGTACTGCCCAACCGGGGAGGGCCTCCGGAGTTGGGCAGATTGCTGGGTCGGATGGCGCGCGAGTCGGACCTGGCGGATGTCTATGCAGCATTACGACCGCGACGGGTCAGGGCAACCGTCCCCAGCTTCATAGTCAAAGGCCATGTGATTCTCACTACTGACTTGCAAAAGGTGATCTATCATTCTCTTTGCATCTATTGTTGCGTTTTATAATAGATACTTAGTATAATAGTAGGTACAAAAGCACACAAGTCATCTCACTCAAAACGCAACCTTCTTCGAAACAATAAGCTACTTCCTTGAATGGGACTTATAAACTGAGATTTTAATCATTTTCCATTATGACACACTATATTTCACACGAGTTCATAAACTTAAATGTTCTTACCTACATGTTTTTATAAATCGAGATTTGCTTTGCCATACGAGCACGCACGTACCCAATGGTGTGTGTGACTATATTCTGTTGTAGGTAGGTACCTACCTAATTAAATAGAGGGGTAGGGTAAAGAATAGTTTTCTCAAAACGGTAGTCGCCAAAATAGACCGAAAAAGATCAAACAATACCACAACAATACGTCATGCCGATAATATCTGCTCCATTTAGATAAAACCTAATGTTTGTTGCATCAACTTTTATCACGATCTGTAGGTATGCTAATTAGATTTTTCCCGCACTTTTAGTAATTTTGTTCGTAAGTATTCCAAAGTTAATTATTAATAGTACCTACGAGTAGTATCCACACTCCAAAATTACCTACTACTAGCTTCCACCCGCGGCTCCACTCACGTGGTACCAGCAGCAAAAAACCTTGAGTATGTGTAATTTAAGAAAATATAATTCAATTGGGAATGTCTTGTATCGACAGTTGGGAATCCGTGATGTGTTCGAGCCTAGACAGCGCGACTTCACGCTTATGACGCGGCAGAGCGGGGTCTACGTGCGTTCCATCGAGCAAGCAGTCTCTGTAGCCATACGCAAGTATCGGCCCGATGACCACAAAAAAAACCGTAAGTTCGTTATACCCACAGGTTATATCATTCTATCCCATTGGATAAGCTAAAAAAACTCTAGAACGAAACGTCTAACCAGGGCCCTCGCTAGCAGCCGTTCCGGCATGATCCATTTAATTACCGACACCGGCCGACCGGCAAACCCTACGATTTGTACGAGTACGAATAGCGTGTGGTAGCAAGAGGGCGCTCATCGCCGTTATGGATCGGCGCCTCACCGTGGAAAACCTTCAGTGACATTGTGCTTCGAAAATTCACATGGACAAAAATTATATTCCGCAATTAATCAAACCGATGGCCGTAAAGGTCATTTTGCACGAGCATCATTAAAGTTGGTTTGTCAACAGTGATATGATGAGAGGTTGACGCAATTCGCATTGAGGGTACATAACATGCATTCTTTTATATCTTGAATGGTGGTAATTAGGTGCAAAGGTGGTCTTTAGTGGCCTAGTTTTCCGGCGCAGGGACTGAGTTAATCGTTGCCAAAAGCCGAGGCGAGGTGGTAAGTGGCGAGAATGGTTCACCATTGTCTCGGCGCGTGTCGCAACGAGGAGACACGCGCGTTTGCCTCCATTGATGCACGCTGCTCTCTACGCTATCGGCAATTAAGGGAAAAACGCTGCATCACATTACTGCGACCTAAATGCCTAATCGCGGGACGAATGATGATTCGCGGATAGTCCTCCGGCTCAATTATGTAAATGAGTTTAACTGAAATAATGCTTGAATTGCTAGATGATTGTTTCCTGTTGCTACAGTTCAGTTATTTCGTTTTAGAGATTGATGATAAGCACCAGACTAGACGGCAGCTGTTTTTGTAATGATTTACAATTTCCAGAGGGACTATTCACAACATCATTCTAATGTATTCGATTCTAAGAAATTTTGATTTTTTTGTGAAAAGAACGAAGAAACGTTAATACTTAGAAATGCATTCGAATGAATGGTGAAGGCCTATGCGTAGCTTAGCTATATCAGTGCTAAGCTACGAATTCCTGGATCCGTTTCAACGTATTGTACCAGCACTTATACCTATGTGCGCACAGGCTTCTAATCGTCATGCTTTGACGACCTCTGTAGCGCAGTGGGCGAATGCCCGCCTGCGACGCCAAAGGTGGGACCAATGTTTGTATGATCTACAAATATTTGTCTCGGGTCTGGGTGTTTCTATGTATAATATGTATGTATTTAGAAACAAAAAGTATATAAGTAGTATATCAGTCATCTAGTACCTACCCATAACACAAGCTCTGCTTACTTTGGGGCTAGATGATGCTGTTAATAAAAAAAAAAAAAAGTGTTTTTCTTTTCACAGGATACGTGCACAACCGCGATCCTGTGACATTCCATGCAACATATCCATTCCTGTATTTTGTAATGGACGCCAGCATCCACGTTGCTTTGATGGCCGGAAAGATGGTGGACCCTCTCAACTCAAGAATATTATAGTTTTTATGCCAAATACTTTGTATCATTTACTAACACGCCTGATTTCTGTAGCCTAAAATTCAAAATGCAGTAGTAGTAATACTAGTACCTACTAACACCTACCCAAAATTTTCCATTGAAGGATTCTGAGCCAGTAAATAAACCAAAATCTTAGCTTCAGTATACTAAATTAATATCTACCAGACTTACTAATAAACGTGGTAAGTATATTATGACAGGTAAGGCTATTCTTAGTATTAAGCGGGTCTCAGACTACGCTATAACATAATAGCATAATAGTACATTATGGTACTAGTGTGTAATATTGGTGATTACCGCCGAGGCAAATTGAGACCCGAGCCATCGGCGAGGGTCTTAATATAACCGAGGCAGGTAATCATCAATACACACGTGTATCATACGATGTTTTTCAACACACTTGTGAATAAAATAACAATAAAAACTCATTTTCAACAGTGAAAACGAGTTGTGAAAAACGTTTCCTATTGCGGGAAAAATTAATCAGTTTTCCTATGCGCGCGCATTGCGATCGGCCACAGACTATATTTCCGCGCCGCGCATAGGGTTTGCGGCCTATTCTGCCACGTACAAAATGGGGAATTTAAAGTTTTCTTTTATTACAGAGAAAACAAAAGTTATATTTGAGTGAAAGTTTTATTTATTAAACACGTACGAGTTAAAATTATCTATTTAAAGAAGAAGTTGCATTAAATGAGCAAGCAATAGGAACATTAATTTATTTGTTCTATTGAACACGATCTTTTTTCTGAATAAAAACTTTTTAAAGAACAAAGCAACTCAACCAATAAAATTAAAAAAAAAATCTATTACTCACTAGTGAGTTATAGTAATGAAAAAGTCACAGTTTGATTATGGGTGTCATTATGTGCCTTATTGCGGTGACCATAGAGCCACTTTATGAGCAAGTGTGTTGAAAAGATCATAGCACAACAATATTTTCAACACACTTGCTCATAAAGTGGCTCTATGGTCACCGCAATTAGGCACATAATGACACCCATAATCAAACTGTGACTTTTTCATTACTATAACTCACTAGTGAGTAATGGAATTTTTTTTTAATTTTATTGGTTGAGTTGCTTTGTTCTTTAAAAAGTTTTTATTCAGAAAAAAGATCGTGTTCAATAGAACAAATAAATTAATGTTCCTATTGCTTGCTCATTTCATGCAACTTCTAATTTAAATAGATAATTTTAACTCGTACGTGTTTAATAAATAAAACTTTCACTCAAATATAACTTTTGTTTTCTCTATAATAAAAGAAAACTTTAAATTCCCCATTTTGTCCGTGGCAGAATAGGCCGCAAACCCTATGCGCGGCGCGGAAATATAGTCTGTGGCCGATCGCAATGCGCGCGCATAGGAAAACTGATTAATTTTTCCCGCAATAGCGAAACATTTTTCACAACTCGTTTTCACTGTTGAAAATGAGTTTTTATTGTTATTTTATTCACAAGTGTGTTGAAAAACGTCGTATGATACACGTGTGTATTGATGATTACCGTCCTCTGTTCTGTTATGAGCCTCGCCTAACGGCTCGGCTCATAAAAACACCTCGGCGGTAATCACCAATGTTACACACTAGTACCATAATGTACTATTATTGGGTTATTCCCGCTCGTCCCCACGCTTCGTCCCCATCGGGGACGAGCGGGAAGTTTTTTTCCCGCTCGTCCCCACTGCTCTTACGATGGGGGTGAACGGGAAGTTTTTTTCCCGCTCGTCCCCACTGCAATATTAATACTTACATATAGGTTATATTAATACTTACATATGGGTAATATTAAAACTTACATAATTTACTAATATTAGAAGCAGGTACTCACATGGGTAAAATTGTTATCTTAACAAGATTTCTTCTAGCATACCTCATTCTATTTAATATTGAATCTGTCCAAACATTCTTTATTACACGAATAGGATTAATTTCTACCTGCTACCAGCCGCTAACCCCTTCCTATGACATAAAGACTAAGGAATATACCCTAAGCTAAGTTTTATCAGTAGTACACCACCCGCCATGGCGGCAAACGTTTCAAGTGGGGTTGCGGTAGCTGACTTTGATATTATTAGCAAAAAAAGGTGGTGCATTGTTATTACGCACGGGCTACCAATATTGCAAAAAAAGAACACTAAAAACTGTTGATGCAACTAAAGTGCTCAGGAATTTTAAAAATACACGTAAGTAAAACTCACTATCTATAAACTAGGCTATATTTTACTTAAGTTGAATATTTATTATTCTTTAGAATTTCTTAAACTTTCGCGATCATTATTTATATTTTAGTTAGTTAAACATAAAAAGGCTTAGTTAAATGATGCTAGGCGGCGTGGTAACGAGCAGACTTGAAACAAAATGGCTAGATCGTTTTAGTTTACTTTTAACTATATTTACAGATAGGTAACTCATTTATATACATAGGTACTCATATTAATTATGGGTTAAATAAATAAAGACAATAAATACTTGGTTAAATATCTTATTTTTTTAGGACAGCTACATAATTCACGAAAAAATTCACAGGTGTGCACCGGACTCAATCAGAAATGATTTGGAGATAGCGGTCCAAAAATGCAGAGAGATTTTATTTTTAGCCATTTTTTATTTGTATTTTTTTCTTATGTTCACTATTTTTTTTATTTTTTTTTATGATAATGGGTTGGCTATATTATATAATATTATATCATTATAATGTTGAATATTTATTTTATATAATCACTGTTATTTATTTTGTAAATATGTAGTAGCTTAGTTTCTGTAAATAAATGGCAAACATAATAATAATCACTCTTAATAATGTTGAATATTTAGTAGATACCTTCATAATTTTATTAAAAAATATATAAATTTGATTACAAAAGCTTGTGATTTTATTTAAAATAATCCTCTAACTAAATAAAATAGTGGGGACGAACGCTACTAAATAATTCCCTCTCGTCCCTTTGGGGACAAGCGGGAAAAAAACTTCCCGCTCGTCCCCGATGGGGACGAAGCGTGGGGACGAGCGGGAATAACCCCTATTATTATGGACATGTTCACACTGCACTGTAAGTACTGTACCTAGATACTATAAATTATAAAGAATGTATGGCGCGCGATATTGTTGTGCTATGAACTATATGCTATACAGGGTGTAAAAAAAAGTCTACCAAAGCCGAAAGGGGTAGGTAGGTAGTTAGGTACAGTATCCCCATCACACAACCAAATCCAAAAGAATTTTCAAAAAAAATTATATCCGGAGAAAACAGCGTTTGAAGATTACTGTTTGCGTATGTACTGGGCGCGTTGTTTTACGTAGATTGCTGGATTTTGAGTTTAACTGTTTTTTTCTTTTATAAATATGAAATTATTATGTAGATATGGTCTGATTATGTTGTACTAGTAGGTAGTAAATAACCGGATATTACATAAAATGACGTAGCTAAGTCAAAATTTTTTTTGCGTATCGTGGTCTGATTACAACCCTTCAGTTTTCGGTAGTAGTCTTTTTACACCTGTATTAGTACATTATGGTACTAGTGTGTAACATTGGTGATTACCGCCGAGGTGTTTTTATGAGCCGAGCCGTTAGGCGAGGCTCATAATAGAACAGAGGACGGTAATCATCAATACACACGTGTATCATACGACGTTTTTCAACACACTTGTGAATAAAATAACAATAAAAACTCATTTTCAACAGTGAAAACGAGTTGTGAAAAATGTTTCGCTATTGCGGGAAAAAATAATCAGTTTTCCTATGCGCGCGCATTGCGATCGGCCACAGACTATATTTCCGCGCCGCGCATAGGGTTTGCGGCCTATTCTGCCACGGACAAAATGGGGAATTTAAAGTTTTCTTTTATTATAGAGAAAACAAAAGTTATATTTGAGTGAAAGTTTTATTTATTAAACACGTACGAGTTAAAATTATCTATTTAAATTAGAAGTTGCATGAAATGAACAAGCAATAGGAACATTAATTTATTTGTTCTATTGAACACGATCTTTTTTCTGAATAAAAACTTTTTAAAGAACAAAGCAACTCAACCAATAAAATTAAAAAAAAATTCTATTACTCACTAGTTACAGCATATATGTATATAGGAAAGGTACCATGCTAAATCTATGAGTTACAGTAATGAAAAAGTCACAGTTTGATTATGGGTGTCATTATGTGCCTAATTGCGGTGACCATAGAGCCACTTTATGAGCAAGTGTGTTGAAAAATATATTATAACATAGTCTGACCTATATAAACCTGCTTTATACCTGTCCCAACTTTAAGCGTTTATTAGAAAGACCGTGCAGCAGTGTAAACTTCAAGGAAAACTTAATCAAATGAAAGATAGATTGAGTTATCTTATGTTTATTTTACATTCTCCTTACTTCGCCCTCTTGGACTTGATCTTTCTTAGATAGAACTCCAACTCCTTCCCTTCAAGTACGTAGCCATCGGCACGCCCGCACTGGCCGGGCCGGCTGGACACACATGCTGAAACAAACAAACAACATTACTTCTGAACTAATACTGACATGTATATAACATTTTTGTGGAGTGTCTCAGAGTAACTATGACAAGTAATGATCATACAGCCACTAGACAGTTCCCAAAACGGTTCCAGTCTGTATTGCAGCTTCAAACTTTGTTTTACATCATCGAATGTAGCCTAGTATGCCTTTGAAAATACTTAAATTTCATATATTGTAATAAATAGGCACTATAAGCTATGAGACAAGGTGGTTACCTAGCAAGCGGCCGGTGTGGAACTGCTCCTCAAGCGCAGCCTCCACCTTGGAGAGGCGCTGTCTTGACACATACTTCTTCGCGGTCTTCTTGCTACGCTTCTTGTTTATGATAGCTTCCTCTGCTTCTGTCTGGAATATAAAAATATTTAACAATTATTATTATACATCAAATATCATGATTTACAGTCTAAAAGGAAGTCAGTTATAGCCAGCTAATCATTTGTGAAACACATTCATATGACACGCAAGTTATCATCATGGTATTTGTTTAGGCTAGGGCTCTACTTGGGTATACTAATTTTTTTTTTTTATCAAGATGAGAAAATTATTGGTGACTATTGTTCATAGATCAGGCATTGATTGTAGTATATACAAGAGCCATCTTTGCACCACACTGGTTCTAAAGAATTCAGAGAAGAAAAATAATAGTTGATATCCTGATGATCATTGACCAAAATGAGGGAAACTCAATTTATGTGCACTATGCATTGAATTGTCGTTTTTTTTGTTCATCTATTAATGTAGGTCTGAGATTTACCTTTTAATACTGTTTACTGTTGTTTTCTCTCTTGGACATAGGTATTGTTTTATCGAATAGAGTGGTTCTGACGGAAGATCAGCGTTGTGTCTTGCAAACACAACATAGTGCTGAGTCAGACTCCAATGTAACATAAACTTTGTATTTACTTGTGTACTTTTAATCCTGTACTGTATATTTGTCTATGTTGCAAATAAATCCTTTTTCATATGCCAGTACTCTCAAACAGTAAAGGAAAACATCGTGAGGAAACCGGCATGTCATAGAACCTAGAAGTTCGAAAAGATGTGTGAAAGAACTGACATAACAAGAAGAATTGTAAAATGTGAACAACTCACCAGTTTAGCTCCCTTCTTCCTACCAAGAGGCAGGAGGTAGTGTGATTCATACCACTGCCTGAAGGGCGTGGCATCAACCACCACAATAGCGTTCTTCACCAGGGTCTTGGTACGCACCAACTCGTTGTTGGATGCATTGTAGACCACATCGATGATACGGCTCTTGCGGGTGGAGCCTGAAATGTAAGCCAATATTTATTATTTAGTTAACATAAGATATACAATCTGGAGGGAATGGGGGGAGGCCTTTGCCCAGCAGTGGGACAGCAGTGGCTCATTATAATAATAAAAAGTATGGAGTATCGTCTATGATCTGTGATACATTGTGATACACATGCATGAATTTTGAGCATCTGGCTCAAAGTAGGTCTTCCTAATAATAGTCAAGTTTAAAAAATTATATTTACTTTTTTCTTTTAATTTAAGCATAACTGATGCATCATTTTCCATTTATTTATATCCAGAGCAGCCTCCTTGACCTCTTTATACATCATGACAGCAACTTCCTTTACCCCTCCTTCCTTCCACTTTCCCTTCTATGTTATTAATGAAACTGTCATGATGTATAAAGTCATGTCTTTCTGCGACCAAAAATAACAAAACATTCGAACAAAACAAGTTGTCCATCGGCCTCGGATAACAATTTGAATACAAAAAAGTTAGGCCACACCCACATTTTGCTAGAAAACACAAAAACAGTGTCGCAGGAGACTCGGCATAAGATGGCCTATCATTTTCCTTCTTCTGTTCTTAACAGCTTTCAATAGAGATCTTTCCTCACTCTTCACAAAACTTCTGTTAGTAATTTTTTCTATTTAGCTGATATATAAATATTTACATAATAATGGTTTATAGTACCTACTATTGGGTTGAGCAAGTAGAGTGATTTCACTAACTGAAGAGGGAAGCCCCCTGAAGGCCTGAAACTATCAGACACAAAAAGGATAAAGTAAACTTACATTCTGAGCCCCATGAGAAGTTTCCAGTATCAAGACGGAGGGCACGGAACTTGGTGTTACCACCACGGGATCTCACCAAGTGGATACGCTGAGGTCCAAGCTAAAACAAAACAATACTTACAGTCACAGTGGTTTTCAAGGTTAGTAACAGGCACGTTGCATGTCAATTTTAGAAAAAGGAAATAAGATTTAGGAACAAGTAGGTAAGTACATTTCTTCCAACGGATCTAGGCATTCGTGAAGTTAGCAGTTAGTCTGTGCAGAAAACAATTGTGTATGAAAAAGCGATTACTGCTTAGACAAACGACCAACTTCACGAATGCCTTAAGTAAGTACAGCGCAGAGCACAATGTTCGGAGGTTATGTTGTAGTACTTACTTTAGTGTTAGCAGCCGGGCGGCCTAACTCGTACTTCCTCTTCTTGCGAATAGGGGCGCGCTTGCCGCCCGTAGCCCTTCGCTTATGCCAGTGATCACGACTGATACCTGTACATCATAGAACACATGGTATTTTCACACAACACTATTTAACCGGACACAATTTGCTAACTGCATTGATAACAATATTCGAGGGACTGATTAACAAAATCACGAAAATACAACCGAGTAACGTTACCCTAAGCCATTTATGATATAATTAGTCATACGATTAATAACACAAGATTGACACAAGTAAGATTTTGTTGGATACAAATATTATTTACGAAACATAGAACAACTCACCCATCTTGGCTGGGCTGAAAGAGAAAAGATCTGTCAAAGTCAGTCACCACAGGCGTCAATTTGTATTTTGACAAGACATAGACAATCCGTTATGCTACGTTTATCTATCGTCATGCCACTGCTCATGCCGCTGCCGGAAATACTTCCCAAAATACTTCTGCGGCAATATCGACGCGAGTGGGGGGTTCACACTATACCCTCCATAGATTTAGCATGGTACCTTTTTGGTACATATATATGATGCCCTCATACTCATTTATTGATTATTATTATTATTATTATTATTATTATTTATTCTCAAAAAAAGGGCTTTGTCGCTGAGCGACTATATCGCCCACTCGGTAATAAACATCATCTAGGTCTAGGTCTTCATATTCTTTATGGTTTCACTTCACTTATTGGTTTCTTCTTCTTCTTCTTTTATTCCTTCTTCTTCTTTTCACTTCAAATCTTTCTTCAAAATATGTATTACGTCACGTCAATTTGAGTCAATTGAAAAAACATGGCGGCTTGTCTTTTCAAAACTCCAAGGGAAATCTTTCGTCAAATGAGAAAACTTCTTGAATACTCCCCCATTCCATTTGCCAAATCTCCTGTTACGTATCCAAAGCTTCATTAGTAAAATGCCACCGAAATTACATAATAAAACCTAGTAAAACACGAGAAAACTAAATAAAATAGCAGAGCCACTATAGCTCCTTCAGAAATGATTAATTTATTGATCAACTTTCAAACATGAATGACGTCGCTTTTCTTGGTGCGACAGCATTGTCTGCTTAGTTTAAGTCATTATATAAGTGTTATATACTTCTTCGATGTTAATCTTCTATTGGAATATTTTACAAATTCATACGGATGCGATTCCTCACATCTCATACACTAATATAGTTAAATGTATGGTTTTTAGCATGAGGATTAATTGAGGATATCATAAATTAACCGCTCAATTTCACAAAGTTCTAAAATTGTTATGGTTTGATCATTATTTCATACATAAATTACTTAACTTTGGGCAGCAAGTGAGGCATAATGTAAACACTCACTCGTGCTCGCGCTGCCTTCCTTTGACTTCCGCCCGAAAAACCGACAATCGAGGGAGCAGCGCAGCGTTGCCAATTTAGCGACTTTGTCACTAGATTCAGCGACATTTTCGCATGAAAAGCGACATTTTGATGGCTTTTAGCGACAAAAATAATTTAACGACTTTCTTAGCGACTTTTTTATAGCGGTATTTTTCAAATAATTACTGACTTAATAAACGAATATCCATCGTTTTCTTCTGTACATACTAATATGTACTCTATTCCATTGAAATAAGATCCGGTTTTGTTTATTTAGCTTAATTTGTTGCCAACTCAAGAATGACTAAAAGGCATAGGTATAGTAGGTACCTACCTACCGTCAATCATCGTGCTAGTAGGGGAATCCCTTAGATAAGTAAGAGGGGGATGATGGGGGATGCCTTACCTTGTATTTCCCCTCTGCCAAATGTACACGACTCCGAATCATGTGCGTTTATATTATATAAAACTACTTCGGCTGCCATTTTGACACAATAACACTTCGGAACCTGAGCGAGAACAGAGCTGCCATAAAATGCCGATTTGTGCTGTTTTTTGTTGTCGAAACAAGTCGGCAACATCAAATTTCAAAAGAGACGTCATCTCTTTTCCTTTTTTGAGTATTTTTTTTTTTCTCATCTATTAATTTCTACTATTAATTTGAATTTTTCACCATAAGAATGAATGAATGAAACAATACTATGTAGTATTCTTTCGCCTTTTTAACCCAAGAAAGTAATTAATTGATAAAAAATCTAGCGAGTTCTAGCGACTTTTTCAATTTTACTCATTTAGCGATATCTGGCGACTTTTCACCAGCGTGAGAGCGACATTTGCTGTTGTTGAGTTTACAACCCTGGAGCAGCGGGCAGTGGCAGTGGCATGAGCAGTGACAGCGCGAGTAACCTATTTACATACTCGCGCTGCCCACTTCCCTGCTCACTTCCCTTCCCAACAGGCGATAGTGTAAACGGGGGGTTACGAGGATTTTGGAATTTTGACCAATTTTGACGAGGTGCTAAGCGATTATACCGTCCAGTACGGACACGGACGACGCCGACGGAGCGACGGATGTTCACCGTAATTTGCTTGAAAGAAAGATTTGAACTACATTTTTTGCTTTGAAAGAGACATTTTAGAGACAATGCGTACGTGTGTGCGAAATCACAGATCTGCCCGACAGGCAGATCCGACGGGCATACCTGTGCGTGTATGGCTGGCTTATTCGGGTTGGTTGGTTTGGCATGTTTGTTTCTCTATGGCCTTCCTCAGGAACCTCTATGCTCGCTCTGCTCTGCCCCCTTAGCATGGCGTTTGTCTAGGTACCGGAGAATAGATATAAATGACAGTAATGACATTAAAGTGTGGATAAAACGTGAAGAATGTGGATAAAAGTTACTTTTATCTACACTCTAATGTCATTAATGTCACTTTTATCTATTCTCCGGTACCTAGACAATCGCCATGCTAAGGGGGCAGGAAGCGTAAGCCATAGAGAAGAGAAACAAAAAAAACTTCCTCCCTCCCTCCCTCTCTCTCTCTGCTGGCGGCTGTGTAGTGTAATTTGTTTGTTTGATGTTTATTTTACTCAAGCAAGTTGTACTTTCCTTGGTTTCATTCACTTGCTCGTACAACTAATAAAGTATAGATTATCAATTGAAATGTCTACAGATTTCTATATCCGTTACTACGTCGGACATAAAGGAAAGTTTGGGCATGAGTTCTTGGAGTTTGAGTTCCGCCCTGATGGCAAGCTTCGATACGCCAACAACTCTAATTACAAAAACGATACAATGATTCGCAAAGAAGCTTACGTACATCCGTGCGTCATGGAGGAACTGAAAAGAGTAATTGTTGACTCCGAAATTATGCACGAGGATGATCGTCTGTGGCCGCAACCAGATCGCGTTGGAAGACAGGTTAGTTTTTTGTTTTGAAAAATTTTGGTATTGCAATTTGGTATGAAGTACACTCGTACGAGACGTCTCGGCCGTCTCGGCTCTCGACGAGAGCATGTACGTTTACACTTGTTTCTTCATTTGGTACCTACTGAAGCTTCACGCAGTAATGGAGGTGGAAATTGCTGCTACTGTTAGTCTAAATCTGTTATGGGCCCCTCTACATATTCGCCGATGATAGACGAATGCCGACGGTCACGAACGTGTAGAGGGCCTCATCGCATGTATTCGGCTGTCGTCCTCTATTCAAATAATAGTTCGGCGAATGTGTAGAGTGGCTGTTAATATAATAATTTATTATACATTTACCACACAGAAAATTCATATCCCATGGGGAAGAAGAAGATGTTGGATAATAACTTAATTAAATAATATACACAAAATCAGTAAGAGGTGTACATGCCCACTCTCGTTTTCCTCGCAAGACCCAACGACACCCTTTGACTTGGGTGCAAAAATCCATCAATGGACCGAGGCAAGGCATGGCATGAGGGAGAAGGACATGACGAGAGCACCATATACACTTGCTCTTGGCCTGTCTCGGGGTGTCTCGATGAGTGTGTACAGCGGGCCTAAAGTACTTATTAAGTTGTAATTGTATCTCATTGAAAAAGAAAACATGTAAAAATTGTATTCTTACAAAGTAGGTACTATATAGGCCCAGATAATTTAATACTGTATGTATAGGTATTATTCTCAACCTCTGTGGCGCAGTGGGCGAAGGTCCGCCTGCGATGCAGAAGGTTGCGGGTTCGATCCCCACCGTGGGACAAATGTTTGTATGACCTACAGAAATTTGTCTCAGGTCTGGGTATTTCTATGTATAATATGTATGTATTTACAAACAAAAAGTATATAAGTAGTTTATCAGTCATTCTAGTACCCATAACACAAGCTCTGCTTACTTTGGGGCTAGATGATGCTGTGTAAAAAGTCCAGCGTTATTATTACTTATTTATTCTGTCCCAAAAAATTAACCAAGAACTTATTATTACAGGAACTGGAAATTGTAATTGGTGAAGAACATATTTCATTTACTACTTCTAAAACTGGCTCTCTGGTGGATGTCAATCAATCTCGTGACCCTGAGGGCCTTCGTGGATTCTACTACTTAGTGCAAGATCTGAAGTGTCTAGTGTTTTCCCTCATTGGTCTTCATTTTAAAATTAAACCTATATAGATGTCTGTGTATGTACTGATAAGCTAAATATATTAATTTGATACAAAAACCTGCGTGTGTTTAATTGATCAAAAGGGATTATTTCTATGGTTTTAAACCATGTTTAAATTACTTTTAAGGTACTAATGGTATAAAAAAGATAGAAAGTCTTATTTACGTAAAAACGTAAACAGGTTCACGACTGTATCCCCAAGGTGCGGTAGACATTCTCTCAGATCTTTTTATGAAAGTCTATTTATCTTAATTATATTAAAAGTCATTTGAACCAAAATTACTTTGGCAATGAGAACTATGCTGCCATCTGTTTTCTACTTAGTGTCACTGACATAATCTCTATGCATATGACATATCACGAACCTTAGTTTCCACAGATTAAATATTTCAATGAAGGAACCAAACTAATTTTACAAGTTACGTTCTATGGTCTATCACCCAACGCCAACGTTCCGTTATACGGTATTTTTTGTGTTAAAAAGTTTTTTGTAGGTACAAAAAAAAACTTATTATTATTCTTATCTATCTTATTATTCTTGTGCTGTGGGACATCAAGGGCTCTTATTGTATATAAATTAAATTAATAGGTACCTACTTTTATTTGGTTGAAAAAAATATATTTAAATACCTAATTAATATTTGGTTTGTATAGCTACAAAACTAGTATTAGAAGTAGGTACCTACTTACTAAAATCAAATTAAATTGTTCGTACTTACTTAAAATGTTCACTTTTTTAGTCAAAAGCCTTGATTTAATAGATACCTAGTGAAATAGGTAGTACAATACGCACAATCGTTCTTTAGCTCTCTGAAGTAGCTGCGCAGAACGGATTTTTAAGGCGCCTAAAATCGTGTGTCAAACCTGCGCAATCGTCTATTGCACCTAACTTCAGAGAGCTAAAGATCCGTTGTTCTTAGTTTACCTACCCTCATAGGTAGGTACCTAATAATGAGCTTTCCTAGTGAATAAAGCTCAGAAATAATTATATTCTTTTTAATTTTATAATTAGATAGGTACTTAACTAATTATATCATATTTATATAATTATTGTATACCTAACTTATTTAAATATAAACTCTTTATTAGATTACTCCATTAAGGATTCTGCGTGTAATGTAACGCTATTTAGCATTGTATTTATGTTTGTATTGTATCTTTGCGCGTTGCGCGCGCATCTGCCCGACCGACCGATTATGGCGGACAGGCAGTGAAGAATGTTTGTCGTCTTTTCTAAATCAGAAAATATCGGCAACAGCCAATGGATTAACTTAAAAAAAATAAGTCTAAACAATTTGTAAATAGTTTTGTGTACATATAGTTATTATATTTGTGGTCGTTTGGTGTTCGTGCTAATAGTGTATTATTTTGAGTGTTTATTCTGATCAGTTTTCGATGCCGACAAAATAGTTGTGAAGTTACAGAGTTAGTAACACTATAATAACTAAACAAATTATACGTTTGTAAAAAAAAACTCAAAATTCAATGTAAAACATTAGTTTCACTTTTGATCTTTGTTTCGATCCGTCAAGGAGACCGTTGCAGTACGAGCAATATTTTGGTTTCAATAGGCGGCCTGTCACAGTGTTCTGATAAGTTCTGTCACTAAATAAAGCTGGAAAAGACTGTAGATGTCGTCAAATATTTTCAGTTTCTATCACGGTTGAATGTGTTTTGTTATACTATCATGTAAGATGGTTTTTAGATGTCAAAACTATCAATAATTTCGAGCCGTGTACTGTAAACAGAATCGCTGAGACATTTTGTGTTTACGGTTGAAAATAATCGAAGTGAAGTGAAACTGAATGCTCGAACCCCACGGTAGCCCAATGAAGTGGCCGGGAACGGGGGCGGAAGAAGAGGCGGGTGAAGCAGGGTTGCAAAACTCTCGCGTCCCGCAAGCTCGTAGTCAAGATGATACAACAGTTCATTACGTTTTCCAACGAGAACCACAAGAAGCTGAACTGCCTTCTTTAGCACCTAAACAACGTTGGGCTGTAGGCGAAGATGCTATTGTAGAGGTTAGTTCAAAGTTTGTTTTGGCGTCCATTACTTGTTAGCCCCGTAAAAATACTTTATCATTTGTTGATAAACATAACCTCACCTACTATTTACGTATACGATTAAGATTTAATTTTTTGCAACTTTCGTCAAAATAAGGTACAAAGTTTGGCACCTACATTGTACCACTGGCGTATTTTTTTATTTTTTCAAATAATAATGCCAGATTTTTATATAAGTCAAGAAAACATGCTTACTTTGTATTGTTTTCAATTTCAGCATCAAGATAAATGGAAGAATGCAACACCTATAAACATGAACAATATGCACCAACAAAGCCATGTTCATTTAAAAAATTCTCAATCAAACCCTCAACAGTATATCAATCATGGAATAGCTTCTTCCATCAATAATTTGGCAATGAACCCTTCAGTGATTGGGACTCATCCAGCTCATATAACTACCAATATGGTACACACACAGCTGGCACCTATGCAAAATCATGCCATGGGAAATAATTTAACCATTCAAAATAGTACAATGATGATACCACCTATTCAAGGAATACAAAATGCTCCACAATTAGGACAACAAGGCATTTACGACATTCACCAGCATCACGGAAATCAAATTCAAGCAATGAATGGTATTGGAAAAGGTGCTGAACATCTGATGTATTTGAGTCAGGCAGGAATGCTTGCTCCTGGTACAAACCAATTTCTGCAACAAGGTCAAAATCAAATTGGATTGACTCCTGTTGCTGCCATTAGAAATCAGGTAAATCATTTATAAAAGCTGCACTTGTATTTTGATCTTTTGCATGATTAGGTATAAAAAAAAATACTTACCTACTATATCACATTAATTTATAATCATTATTTAACTACGCATATCTCTTATTAAAATTTAGTGATGACCTAAAACCCATTCGGTATATTTTTTGATATGGCTACTCATTACAGCAATGTCACATGCTCACCAATCGTGTAAAATAGTGAATATGTGATTTAAATTAAATTAAATAATCTTTTACGCTTCAACAAATCTCAAAGTAGTATGAACTTGTAGTTAGATACTTATTTGATTTACCTACCAAATGTAACTTTATAAATTTATTATGGGTTAGGACTACCTAAAATAAGTGAGAACCACTGGCTGGTTTGTTTCCATATTGATAAAATACATTACTACTACTACTACTACTAATACTAGCTTAGTAATAATATCAAATTATTTACAGAACAAGATTGTGTGCCATAATTTAGTTAGAGGTTCCAGGCCAGTTCCTATAATCAATCTATTTGTTTTTTTGTGATTGTAGATAGTTTTTTCATTTGAATAATACATAGCTGCGAGGTCTCTCGAGAATACCTCACAATTTCGGGATAAGAAGTGGCCAAAGAAGGCGTTCAATTCAATAGTAAAACTACCTGTATAACAATAATCATCCAGATTTATTCAATCGTTTCAGTGTCATGGAACAACCATTATCCACCAATACAAACTTTCATAATAATATAAATAATAATAAAATATACCTTATGGAAAAAATACAACCATCTATTCATAATCGCAAAACCACAGATAGATAGACGTATCTATCCAATATTTGGTAATTAAATTTTGTACAAACCTTATACCTAGGTACTATTCTGAATATAATACGTACCTATTATTGTTATTGTATATGTCGCATCCAACTAGTTTAATCCGCCGTCTGATTAGACGCCTAGCCATTTGATTAAACGGCGCCGTTCAACTAGCGGCCTGAATTAGGCAAATGCTTGGAGCAATTACGTTTAACTACTTGCCTAGCCAAGTCATTTACAAATAATGATTGTTGAACGGGTGTGTGTAGCAATTAGTACCCAATTTCATAACTAGATGGCGTGACTAAGAATGACCAATTCCTAGATCGCGCTGACGAAAACGCACGGCGAATAATGTCGTCAAATTACCAATGCTGCAAAGTCAATTGGTTGGTTAGATTATGTTAGGATAGTGAAAAACTACGCGTTAGCTACGCGGCTGCCGCGCCAGAAATCTCTTCTTCTTATTTAAGGATTTACTCCTTGTCGGCACAACTGATGAATCCCTCTCCATTAGCCATGGGTAACTCAGTTAAAAATCGTGATCTGTAGGTTTCAGGTATATTTAAATCACGATGTATACCTGAATTACAACTCAACAGCTCCAACAGGGCTAAAATAATATAAAAAATCATCACCTACAATATAAAGTTTAAACGGAATAGTAGCCTTTATCGCCATCTATGATTTAACGTAAGTACTAAGTACAGACAAAAAAAAAAAAAAAAAGTACAGAATAAAAGGTTCTATCAACAGTATTGGAGTTTGCTTAATGGTTTAAAAATTATGTCACTTGATGACACTACGTTGCAATATTCAAATAAATACCTTTACCAATCCACATCTTATAGATAAAGTTTCTTTAGTTTATTATTCCAAAATATTTTTCTAGTTGTAAGGGATGGTGTACGGCATCCCTTATATATTGTTTATGGTTTATATAGTTTTTAGCCCTATCGAGAATGGTAATAATTGCTGTTTTAGTCTGTGATCTCCGACATCTCTCGTCTATGGTTGTAATGACAAAGACAGTTCAAGTCAAGCTTTGGTCTTATTTTAATAAACATTAAATTACATTGGCCAGTTTATAAATTACGTTAACATGAATTATTACTACCATTTAATAAAAAAACTAAACGCTTTGCACTAAGATAAATAAAACGGAAGTTGTATTGCAACTTCCGTTTTATTTATTTCGTTTGCCCGGAAGCTACACACAGCGCCATGCAGCACGATAGATGGACGCGGCAGCAGTCGTAAACTCAAACCTGAGTTTCAATAATAGACCTTATTCCTAGGAGTTAAAATCGAAATTACTAATTGATATTAGTCAGTTCTTCAGTCAAATACGTACGTCGTACTTCAGATCAATCAGTCAAACTCAGCTTTTCGATTAAAGACCTTAACAGTATTGAAATAAAACACAATAAAGGTATCGGAGCTTTTGGACTGATGGAGAAGGATGGATTGGATCTGTTAGGGTCTGTTTACGTCATTTTTTCTAATAAAGACTTTAACGCCATTGAAATAAAACACATTTTAATATTGCATGATCTTGAGTTTCGTTAGACTTTAATGACTTTTTGGTTCTGAGCATCGGAAAGACGTAGACGGATTCGATGTACAGGTACTGTTTACGTTACAGATCGGTTTTTTGAATAAAGACTTTATCTTCATTGGAATAAGAAACAATATATTATTGAATTGTCTAGAGTTTTCTTTTACTTGTACGACTTTTTGGTTCGGAGCATTGATTGACTGAAGGATGGAGAAGGACGGATTTGATGTATATTATCAGTTTGTCACAGCTTCGCTTTTCAAATAGAGACTTTAGCGCTATTGTAATAAACCACAATACAATATTGTCTTGCCTTGGATTGGGACGGAATTGGATCTGTTGAGCCGAAGTATTTTGCCAAGACTTGAAAGACGTATACCGATTTCGGTTGAGCTGCGAGTTATAAGTACATATCCATCCTTCTACCCACGGCTACTCTCCATCCATCTCTTTCCAGGGCTGCTTCCTTGACCTCTTTATAAGAAGAGGAAGAGGAAGACCGAGGATAAGCTACATGAGCCAAGTAAAGAAATCTATTAATCTATCGAAAATAAATTCCATAATAAATGAATAGCCTAGGCATCTAGCCAGCCATTTCATTAACCAGACGGCTGAATATCATTCAGGCCGCTGGTTGAACGGCGCCGTTTAATCAAATGGCTAGGTGCTTAATCAGACGGCGGATTTAACCAGTGGGCTGCGACATATAGGTATAGCGTTTCATGAAGACTGCGCATAAGTATAGCGCATAGTCCTCTGTTAACCCTGTTTCTGTTAATAAAATTCTGTAATTACTGACCAAACTCTAATTCATAGCAATTCGTATCGTAATTTCAACGTTTCGCTAGGTACTTTGATAGTTACTGTAACTATTTTTCAGAAAATAGGTACCTATAATATTACTGGTAGCACAGCATCTCTACAGAATAAAATTAAGAAGGTATAATACGCACAATCGTTCTTTAGCTCTCTGAAGTAGCTGCGCAGAACCCAATTTTGATGACGCCTAAAATTGTGCTATCTCGCTTACTCTAACCTGCGCAATCGTCTATTGCACCTAACTTCAGAGAGCTAAAAATCCTTTGTGCGTATTATAGGTACCTAGAATGTCTTTTTCAAATTCATAGTACTTTTTTTAATAAGTACTTATTAATTAAGTAACTCACCTACATAAAATATGAAACAAACTAAATTATTCCGAAAAAAATAAGTTTTATTTCAACGGCTGCACCCTGAGTATCGAAAAAACGACGTTATGGCATTTTCCACACGTGCTAATTGCACGTGTATAAAACAACATTTCAAAAAGGCTTTTTACTGTTTTACGAACTCCATCCTGTCAATTTTACAAAAATGAAAATTACACAAACCAACTACATTTTGATATATTTGTAATGTAATCTCTAATTATACTTTTCCCGGACTGCCAAGATTTATTGACAGAGGTTATTACTGTCGGGGTAAACCGCTTTGTTTATAGAACCGAAAATGAAAGAATAGTACGAATAAGTACCTAATATAATGACATTATTTTATTTAATAACGAATTTAAGTACCATTAGCATCAATCACACATTGTAACCTGTTTCTCATGGAATCCACAAGGCGAAAGCATAGGTCCGTCCCTCTTGTATCTTCCTAAATGATTTGGCAGTGGTCTTCTATAGCCTTCTTGGTTCTTTCCTAGTTGGTGTCAGAGCAACTTTATTTGAGTGTCGTCTATAATGTAATCCCAATCCCATTGAGTGTAATGCATTTCTTATTAATCTAGGACAAACTTCATACATTTGAGCGAAATGATTGGTTGACACAAAGCCGTTTTCTTCATATTAGGGTCTCATGTCGGCTTTTTGTGCAGCATTAAGGATAGGACTGCGACCAGAATGTTTGTGACGTGTGCCATTGAAGACCAGCTTATTGTTCAGCGGTGTAAAATTTCGCCCAAGGTGATCCATTACATTTAGCAGTCTATAAGCCAAATATGAGATAATTCCAAATCCAATTGGTAGTTGAGTGCAGTGTGAAGCAAGAAACTGCTGAAAAAGACATTTTGCCACCTTGAAAAAGGTGTTTCTAGGTCATATATATAATATATATACACACAAACTCGACAAAGCTCTACACAAATATCTTAGTACCTCCTAGGTACCTATAATACTGCTTACATAGTGTCATTTTGTACATGCCTATCTGTGCATGTGCCTGCGCTCCTTGTTTGTGAGAGCATAGTCGGAAACTAGAGGGGTAGGAATGGCGGGGCTAGGAGTCTCCGGAGTAAGGCCACAAATTAGTGCTATCCTGATCCTGACGGTCAGCATTGACGTCGGTCATCCGTAACTATCACCATGAAAATGATGTGAGCGTTCAGACAAGCACTGACCGCATCCGCAGTGCATACGCAATAGCAATACTACAATATTATATCCAACTATTTTACTACGCACTGGCCGTCGCGCCGGTAGGCAGACACTGACCGTCAGGGCAGGATAGCACTAAATAGAGCCTAAGGAAGGAGCCTCCTTATGCCCCACTTCAAATTCCTTCACAATACCTACTGGTTCAAAAGGACACGACCAGTGACATGACAAGAAGGTCAGAACAAAAATGTAATGACGATGGAGGTAGGTATTATAATGACCCGGTCCTCACCCTTTATCAGACATGGGATGAGTGTCAGTTTGTTCATTCGTGTCCCAAAAATAGACAAAATATCTGTTATAGTTGTAAAATCGATGGGGTTTATCTATGTACAGGATGAGACAGGATTTTACAATATTGAGAGCAACTATCCTTTCTTTTGAATTAAGAAGGATTTGTTCGAAAGCTATAAACAAGTAGGTACTTAAGTTTACTTTAAAGAAAAAAGTTTTTTGAAAAATGTTTTTCAATGGGACATCAATCAGGTAACCCTTTTGAACTGCAGGGGGGTTACCAAATGATGACCTCTGTAGCGCAGTGGGCGAAGGCTCGTCTGCGACGCAGAAGGTTGCGGGTTCAATCCCCGCCGCGGGACAAATGTTTGTATGACCTACAGATATTTGTTTCGGTTCTGGGTGTTTTCTAAATAATGTATAATGAATATACAGTTGTGGCCATACAATTAGGAATGCTTAATGAAAGGGAAGATTTTTTTCGAAGTAACAAGTAAAACTAATTGCACGTATTTTTTTTTATTTCTCCCAGTATCGCATAACTTTTCCATACTAGCCTTACATTCGTTGATACACATGATTGGCAAAAAAAATTATCGATATACTCTATACCTTAGATCTCGACCTAGTTTTACTACTTACTGGCTGGTCACATAATTAAGAACGATGAACAGTTTTTTTTTTAATTCAAATAGAGAACACTGTGGTTCTTTGTCAATATTCGTATAATTTTGGCGCCATTTAATGCTGTAAAAGTCTTAGGAGTGATTGCTTTATAATAAAACAATGGGGAAAAATAAAAGTTGTGATAAGCCTACCAGAGCAGTTATAATAAAACTTCGCCAGAAGAATTGGTCGTTTAAAAAGATCTGCAATGTTCAAAAACGATGGTTTTCAATGCTGTGAAGCATTTTGCCATGTATCAAACTACTTCAAATGTACTGCGTGTACCTAAACAGAGAAAGTCATCTCGTCGTGATGATCGAAATATCGTTCGTTTGGCAAAAAATAATCCTTTTAAAGGGTCTAATGAGCTGAGAAAAGAATATTTTGGTGAAAACAACCCCTTAGCAATCTCAGCACGCACTATTCGAAGGCGTTTGGTAGAAGCAAAGTTGCACGGAAGGATAGCAAGGAAGGTGCCCATGTTGAAAAGGTCGCATAGGCAAGCCCGACTTGCATTTGCAAGAAGGTATGAAAACTGGACATCTAGACAGTGGAAAAATGTTATTTTTTCTGACGAGACAAAAATAAACAGGGTTTGTTCTGATGGAAAACGATATGTCCGGCGCCCTCCGAATAAAGCATTCGACCCAAAATACACAAAGGTGACATTAAAGCATGGTGGAAGAAACGTGAAAATTTGGGGGTGCTTTTCAGGACATGGTGTTGGACCTGTAAAGTTGATTAAAGGAAATATGGATCAATACCAATACAAAAATATACTGGAAGAAACAATGTTACCTTATGCCGAAGACGTGCTTCCGGTTATTTGGACATTTCAGCACGATAATGATCCGAAACACACGATCCGTAAAGGAATTTCTAATAACGCAATCAGTCTCCGTTTTAGACTGGCCAGCTAACAGTCCAGATCTCAACCCGATAGAAAATCTTTGGTGCGAAGTAAAAAAAAAATGTTTCTAATCGGCAGTGTGGCAATCTAAGAGAGCTGTACGACGTTTTTTTAGAAGAATGGAACTCGTATTTATCTTGCGAAATGTCAAAAATTGGTAGAGTCAATGCCTCGCCGATGTAAAGCCGTAATTAAAAGCCGTGGAAATGCATTAATTTTAGTTTAAAATGTATTAAATAGATTTTTTGCTAACGCGCTTCACGCTAGTGTGATTTATTCAATCTAAGTTTCATAAAAAGTATTTCTCGAACAGTTTAATAAATCGTTCTTAATTATTTGTCCAGCTTCATTACTATTTGATTTTGATAATATAGAGAATAAATGAAATTTGTTATGAAAATAGTCCGCGATTTTATTTTATATTCCTAGTCCCGTTTGCTCTATTCGTGTGGCTATTTCATAACATAAATAGTCACTTCTAAGAAGGAACACATAACCACACATGACATGATTTAGATAAAAAAAATCTGGAATTTCAGATCGTTCTCAACTATATGGCCACCACTGTATGTAAACAAAATGTATATAAGTAGTTTATCAGTCATGTAGTACCCATAATACAAGCTTTGCTTACTTTAGGGCTAGATGATGCTGTGTGAAAAAGTCCTGCATTATTTATTTATTTAATTGTGACGCTGACCGTACAAGCTTTTAATAGGTGATTCATATGAGCCCAAACACGGATATTATACTATAATTCATTGTGGAATTCCATTGAACATCCTCTACGTCCTGGCTCCGTCATCAGTATTTAGTACATCTCACTGTCACCATATTTTCAAATTGCACACGGAACTTGATCGATGTAAGTACCGAGTTTCAATTCAATCTGCCTATTTTCTGAGGAGTTCCGATGAACAGCTACTGATTCCATCATCAAAACAGCTCGTGTCTGTATTTCCCGAAAAGTACATTATAGGGGTCTTCAAATCGAGAGTAAATAGGTTTCTTCTGGGTAAGCATGCTTCATCTTTGACCTCACTATTTCTTAACATCAGGCAGAGTATGGTCAAATGCTAGCTAACCATTTTTAAAAAAGCTCGTAACAACTGTTTTATATTTTTCAAAAATATAAAACTCAAGGCTGGTTTACATTTGTTAAGTGATTAATAATTGTTTACTAAATAATTTAGTTAAGTACATGTAAACTAGCATTCACTAAACAGGTTTAGTTGTCAACTTGTTCACTAAAGCACTGAATTGCCGGTAACTTAATTATTTAAAAATTTAGTCAACAAATAATCACATAACAAGGTAAATCAGACACCAGCCTAGAAAATTACATTTGTCCAAGAAAAATCAAGTAGGTGTCCATACGATTCTATGAATGGTTCACCATTAAAACTTAACCCAACGTGTGAAGTATGTCGCCATAGTAAGAAATGCTGAAATATAAGCGTTGAATGAAACTTGTTTCAATTCTGTTGGGGTTGGGGGCGTTTCTTCCCAAGGTCCTTTAGTTGTTTTCAAAAGAAATTGGGATAAGAGCAACGCCACTTATCTGACCCACTAAATTTATAAACAAATTAAGAAAAAAAAGAAGAAAAAAACTCCTTATTACTTTCCTTACAAACTTTATGAATACTATTAGGTAAGTATAAGTACCTACTACCCGAAAAAAAAACTACTTTACCTACAACACTGCTTTGCGGGGAAACTATCAATCTTTCCGGAATAACATTTTTGAGCGTTTACCAACCCTTTAAAAAAAAGAATTCAGAGAGAGAATCGGTCCACAATAGTCTGAATTTATCGGTAATATAATGCCCATAATGTAACGTAGGTACATAATATACAGCCGATTATAGAACCTCCTCCTTATTTTGAAGTCGGATAAAGATATAAAATTATCCTCTTTGAAAATATCTGGGCGTCATTTTCAAATTCAAATTCTTTATTGCTAATATAATATGACATTTCAGGCCAAGTAGGTCTAGGTAGGAACCACCTAAAGTGTTACATTCGAGAAAATTAGACTTTAACAAAATAGTATTTTAATAATATTACAAAAGATAATTTTACTATGAAAAATGTTCTTTTGTTCCAGAGCTTAAAAATATTGAACTAATTCAAGCAACATGTTTTTGAATTTATCCTTGCGCTTATATTGATCTACAAAATTATTTATTTTATTTGTTGTTCGTTGTTCGCAACATTCGCAAATTGTTTTTCCTTATATATTTTTATTTTCCATCGACTTTTTAGTCTGTGCTCATCTAAACATTTTTTGAGATGTTACGTTCTATTGTTTATCATTGTTGTGAAGAGCGCCATCTATGTTGAGTCATAAGAACTTACCTTTCAGAGTGCGATGCGAGACGCTTCGTTCGTTCATCGTTTACAAACTCAGTATTTTTTAGCGCAGGCGCTGTTACGCGCTGTGGTCGGCGGCGTACGTCCTTTGTTCGAAACAAATCAACATTTTGTGTGTTTAGTTTGGATTTTTCTGGTTCTATTTTAGTGGTATAAAACATTTTAGTGTATAAAATGTTAGTTGGTCGTGTGGTGTTTGAAAACATATAAGTTATGAACGAATAGTTTACGTTGTAAAGTGCTATTTCCCACGACAGACTTGCGTACATGAAGGAGCTTCAGTTCGATTGTACGCATGAAACCTTTGAACGACTTCTTTTTCGAAACTGATGTTAGGAATATGGGGCCTGACATGGTGAGTTATTTCGTTTGAATATATAGATGGATGTCTTAAGGATTAGTTTTAAGTCATGAATTCACCAATTTCTTGTTTTTTCTACGCAACAGGTTCGTTTTTGTTTTGTTTACTTGACACCGGCGTCCGCCATTTCTGGATACGGAGTTCTGTCTGTTCACCGGTCGGGCGGTCGTTAGTTTCGCTAGGTCCCAATTTCAGATTTCAAGCTTGCATATTCTATAAAGTGATTTCATTCATTGCAACTAAATACAAACAAGGTAGGCAAACTAAGAGGTGTACAAATTAAATTTTATTGATCACTCTTGATTCATCATCTTGTTGATGTTCATGCTTGGGTGGGAATGATTGGTTTGAAAGAGGTCTTTTGATTGTATAGTGTTTGAGGTTAGTCTTCATGTAAAATTAAAAAGAGATTTTGTTATATTATTGGATGAGCCAGTCAATTATGTAGAACGGCGGAACTTTGGTCATAAACACTTTGTTTACTAAGTGTCCTAGTACAATTTTATTAAAGTCTTAGGTGAATGTTGATGCTTCATCATATCATTTTAGAAGAGTAGCTTAGCATAAGAGTGCTTTATTAGAATGCCAAGGTTAGTGTTCCTCCTTTTAGTAAATTTTGTTTGAAGTCTTCAATTTTCAGTTATATCGTAAGGTTTATTAAAACAGAAATTAATGGCATAATTTAAGTCATTTTAGGGGCATAGGTATCTAAGGCTTGTTTGTTTTTAAATATGCAAGCATTTTTATTTGTGTCTGTCAGTCAAGCTCTGTAAATTATAAAACAACATAGGTAGGTATGCTAAAATCGTCCTAGGGTTTGGTGAAATTGGGTAAAATTTATACTCAATGTTGGTGTAGATGACAAATTAATAAAATATTGCTTTCTTGACTTTTAAAACCTAAATTACCATGTGACAACATGAATTCTACTGTTAAGTTTGGTACAGTTATGACAAAAAAAAAAATATGTTACAGTCAATAATTGTATTTACTTTACTGTGATCACCACATGTCTGACTAGTGAGAACTGTGAGAAGGACCCAAATAAAGCCTCTGAGAGCCTGCAGGGTGGAGAATCAAACCAAATGTGACAAAATCAACACTACCAAACACAAATTCTGTTTGCATGCTTTCAATCAAGGTGGCATTCAGTCTGAATATGTGGAAGGATTTATTTGGATACAGAATAAAATTTTTGTGTTTCTTTTAGATCGCACCTTCTGCAAAAAAGCTATGGGATAAAGGCCCTGGGGCAGGTGGCGACAGCAAAGGTCCTCCTCACTTACCTCCACTACAACTAAATCCAGAAGGAATGTGGCGTGACCCAACATGGTCGGGGCAAGGTCAGTTAGTCTTTGGTTACTAAAATGCATGGTGTATCTTTTTTTACCAACATTTTAAGCTAACTGATGAACTTTGTGGCGCAGCTTTTGAGTTCTCATTTGAAGTGTAGCAACTGCTAATTTTATTCTTGCAGAAGAAATGTTTGCATTACTACATTATTTGTTCTGGGCATGGGTGTTATGGTACATAGTACACATAGTTTCATTATATCCACAACACAGGGAATTCTAGTGTGGCACTATACTACTACTATGTACTTAGGTGTAAAACAAACCTATATGTCGGTACTTATTAAATGCTTAGTACTTAATAGACAAATCTCATGGTCATATCAATTAAAACAAGGTACACATTTTCAACTATATTACAACAAAAATCTCAAATGATTTTTACCAACAGTTTTATTTTCCAAACCAGTTTTGAATGTCAGTCATTCACCTAATCAGCTGTAACTTTATTAGTTCAAATTTGAATATCTGTGGGGATGTTTGTCTGCAATGATGTTACATTACATAATTTGATGTAATGTCCCCTGGATAGTATAAAACCCAGCTCTAAATGATTATTTTTTTTATCTCTTTCAATGAGTAGTGAAGTGAATCTATGTGTTATTTTAGGTGTGGAACATAATGTGAGCGTTCCTATGATGGGAACACGCCGTGGCGTTGCGTTCCAAGGTGGGGACGCCGGAAGCATTCTCTCGCCGCGAGACTCCGCCGGCCTCGGTGTCAAGATGGTCGAGTATGTGCTTGGTGGGTCTCCTACAGGTATGTTATTATTAGTAGCTGATGTAGCCGGCTGTATATAAAAATAGTTTATGCGCTATTTGGTGGCCAGGAACTTTTATTTTCATGTGTTGCCAGAATCAGTATTCAACATGTAACCAACATATTTAACATAATTGAAAAATAGCAAAACCGAATTGATCTTGAAACACTGAACACATGTGAACCTGTTAAAATTTGAATTTTAACATCAATGCTGGGTCAGCTACTTTTTAATAATAATTAATCTTTATTCTGTTCCATATCACAGACCATTCCGATCAAAAAAGATTGCCTACTGGTATTGATCTAGAAACAGGACCATAATCTAAGTAGATAATTATTGTTGTTGTCAAGGTGGTGGCGCGGGCGCTGGTGAGAAGGTGACGGGCGTGGTTGCCGGCCTGCGCGGGATGGTGTTGGAAGAGCGTGTCGAAGACAAGTCTCAGTCGCCTTTCGAGAAAGACCTCCATGAGCTGCATGAACACGGCTCTTTGCCCAACGGACTGCATAACGGACAGGAGGATGACAAGGCCTTCAAGTAAGTTACTATGCAATACTTTGCTGTGTTTTATGGTACATGTAGTAAAGTGTCTTGAGGCTCACACAGATAAAGGGAATCAGTGGTAATTGTTATTGTCTCTACCTGCTCTGCTCCAACTTCGTTTTAACGCGTTAATTTGTGCGAAAAGGAAAGGTTTGTTTGTTTGAATTGAATAGGCTCTGAAACTACTGGACCGATTTGAAAAATTATTTCACCATTAGAATCCTACATTATCCCTGATGAACATAGGCTAAATTTTATGCGGGGAAAGTGAAGTTTTCCCGATGGACCGCGAATAACACCGCGACGGACAACTAGTTTGACATAAAATGTATGCATCTAATGTCAAATATCACACTAATTTACGCGCGACGCAGGTGGAGCAGTTGTATATTAAATAGATTATTTATATCTTTATCTTTTGAAAAAATATTATCACCATTTTAAAGTTACATTATCCTGGGTGGACAGCTATAATTAAATTATCCTGTAGTAGGGTCATCAATTATAAATAAAAAATGCACAATAACAAACATGTTAAACCATACATAAATTTTAGCTTGTTCTAGCAATAGCCCTCAAGGTTGTTAAGTTGCTTATTCTTCAACTCATGCTTTAGGTTCTATTAAGTAGTTTGAATTTGTTGTAACCAATGTTGAATTAAGAATTGGGCAAGTCTGTTATCGCAAAACTGTTTTATTTTTCGGATTTATTTCGGATTCAGCTATTTAGCATATCTACAAACTAGATTTTTTACTACGTAAACAGGTTCACGACTGTATCCCCAAGGTGCGGTAGACATTCTCTCAGATCTTTTTATTTTAATTATTCCAGATCCTTTGAAGATGTCTAAGGGGGTAGTCAGAGGCATGTCCAAACACTACATTAACATTTTTTTTACTATAAATAAAATAATATAATATTTTTTAAATAGCTACAATAAAGGATGATGAAAGTGTTTCAAGGCTACATAGTTTTATTTTGCATTGTTTCCTACCTTTATTGTATATTCATAAATAATAAAAAAAGTGTATCTAGACTTTAGACATAGGTACATATTTGGAATGGATCGAATCATAGAACAATGCATCTACCTATTAAAAATATATTTTATCATTAGATTTATACCCGAACGCAGTCAGGCCCTGTCTCTAGTTCAGTATAAATATAAATATACAGGGTGTAAAAAGACGTCTAACGAAGCCGAAAGGGGTAGGTACAGCATCCCAAAACACAACCAAATCCAAAAGGATTTTCCGAAAAAATCATTATATCCGGAGAAAACAGCGTTTGAAGATCACTGTTTGCGTATGTACTGGGCGAGTTTTTATACGTAGATTGCTGGATTTTGAGTTTTAATTGTTTTTTTCTTTTATGAATGAAATTATTAGGTAGGTATGGTCTTATTATGTTGTACTAGTAGCAAAAAACTAGAAAATAAAATAAAATGACGAAGCTAAGTCAAAAAAATTTTTGAGTTTTTTTTTCGATAAATATGTTCAGAATCATGGTCTGATTGCAATCCCTCAGTTTTCGGTAGCAGTCTTTTTACACCCTGTATACCTATTTCCATTTCACACATTTAAATTAGATACCACAAACTTAAAGTTAGTCTTAGTCATACATGAATGATACTCGTAGTCGTCACAAAGTTTCACAATAATTTCACGTCGCCACATGAATAATCACATCATGGCATAAAAGAATACGTAATGTGACGCCGAATTCGTTACAAGAGATGCTCCGCGAAGGTCAGCGGTGGCGAGTGAGTGGTACGTTTCGCCGAGTCGCCGCGCGCCGGCTGTTTGTTCTGACGCGCGTCCGCCGCACGGCTAATAAGTCAATAACCGCGCGACGATCATGGCCTCTGTCAATGCCACAATCTAACCGGCCGGCTCGCACCAACTGCATGCTTGACATGCTACCGAATGATAGCGCTATCCGGAAACACGGATCTTAACATTGTCATACACATTTAAACTAAGTTTTTGCATTCGAATTTCCAACGCACTCGATGATTACACTTATCTTTCGACATTGAGTTCAGACGCAACCTTTGCAACTTTAGGAAACATGAGTCATCGTAAGATATCACGGAATAGCTTATCGCTGCTGGTATAACGATCCATGTTTTAGGGTTCCGCAGGTAATCTTATGAATTACTAGGTTAGGTGATTAATTTCATTTAAAACATTGCGCGTAATAAAGAGCTGTAATATTTATGTAAAATGTTTATAACAGCCGATATAAAACAAGCCAGGGTCATTTACCCTGTAAATTAAACGAGTTACTGGATCTCTTTTAGAAACGGTGTGTTGCCCCTTTCAACCTTGATCTTTTGTGGCCCTAGTCTGTCACCACCTGCCCTTACCAACTGGCCAATCGGAAATTCGTTTACGCAAACATCTTGACACAGCTGTTTGTCTGTTTACATAACTTATCTCCAATTTGATAAGTCAATTGGACAACATTTTTTGTTATACTAATTATTAAGCTAAACTCATCATTTCGGGCTCGATCACAAGATTTGCATGTTTTGAAAATGATGTCAAGGACCTTTGCTCACAGTAGTGGTATAGTGTAGGTAGAAAAAAGCTAAACTAGCTCGCCTGAATTAAGATTTCCCGATGTTAGCATGCTATTATGAATGTAGGCACGAAGCAAGACAGTCTGACCCGCCCAGTAGGTAGGATGCCCATGTGGGCGTATTGTTAAACTAATGTCCCATGCAACATGCATGCATTTAGCATCGTCGGAAAATATGTGAAGCCATTTGATACTCACGACATATTGTAGCGAGGTGGACAACATCCACACATCCGCGCGGGCCCAAGGATCCATTACGTACTTGCCACTTTTTTTCCACACTACAAGAAGAAGTAGTTACTGCCATTTCCTCAAATTCATGATGTTATCTTTAATGTAGTTGTAAGATGCAACTGTCGTTTTTGTACCCATAACCATAAAAACCGGTCTCATATCTTCAATCATCAAAATCCATTGAAGGCCTTTTAAATCTTGTTTAGGTCCTTCTTACAGCAGTCAAAATAATTTTGCCTATAGACTATATTTTATAGTGTAACCTCAAACGTAGAGAATTAGAGATTAAAGATTTTAAAGTGCATCCCAAAAATTGCACCCGTGCTTGACTTAAATCTTGACCTGAAAGATTGGTAATAATCTCGTCTTACATAAGGACGATTTCCATAGAACATTTATCATCAATATTTATTTAAATGAACACAGACCTGCCTCTATATTCTAGATATCTTCTAAAGTAAGAATACCTTATTATAAATATCTGAGAATTCTGAGATAGAACCTTGCCCTGGGAATACAGATTAGCGTATAGTTTAAGTTATAATAGCTACATCTTTCGTAGCGCGGAAGCTAAAGTGTGAATGCGTGGACAGCGACGTATCAGCCTTACCGATCAACAGTTGTTAGATAGAACAGTATGTTCGGTTGCAGTCGCACGCCGGGGTCACGACAGCCGTCCCCCGCAGAGGAAGAGCAGGGCGCGGGCGCTCCCGCAGCTCGCAACGGCGACGCGCCAGTCTTCCCGCCTTCTCTGCTGCAGCATCAGCATCTGCCACACCAGCAGCTGCATCATCTGCCGCATCTATCGCATCCGCAGGTAACACTCGAATGCCATGTTCTCTTTAAACAGGTTGTTTGATCTGACCGAAAGTATACTTAGAATATAAGCATACTTTCGTCAGATCAAACAACAATTTATTAGAACTTGAGCATTTTCGTTCATGCTAACAAAAGACCCCGTCGATATAGCCCGCTTTTGGAGTCTTTTATTTGCACAAATTATGGTCATAGGTGCCACTTCTGTAAATAAATTATTGCCTTGAACGAAAATGTTAAAAGTTCTAATAATTGTTCTGACTGATAGCAAACGGTAACGGTGATGAAATTCGAACGAACCCCATGTTAACACCAACAAAAAAAGTACCTTGGGACTTTTTGACAAGTTTTCTGCAGTACATAAACTATTCCCGTAAAATTTAATATCCCGTGTGAAGAACAAACATGTTTTTCATATTTGACTAACACTAGTATTTATATCTGTTACAGCATCACCCAGGAATGTTAGGAGTAGCACCGTTACAAGGCTTGCCTCACCCTCAACATCCACAAATACATCCAGGTAAGGGTACATCATTCATGTATACAGTTATATTTAGAAATTTTGGCTTTGCGAGCCACATTCGTGCTCGTAACCGAAAATGAGTAATTTTATTTCAAGCCCGGTTCGCCATTGTCGGATCCGACAAGGAGAAATATTTCAAGAAGATTTTTTTGAACACAAGTTATTCTCGCCTTTTCCAACTAACGTAATAAGTCTTTCCCGTGACTTGAAAATATGAATGGAATATGATTGTCATTGATCTTATTATTTAGTGCTATACATTTATTTCAATAGCGAAAGACATTGTAAGGTTGTCTGTGAACTCATAAATATGAAACAAAGTGTTCCGATTCCAATCCTAATATCTTTTCAGTGTTATTTTAATGTTATTCCAGTCAAGTATTCAATTTATTCCAAGTTGCATTTTAATTGGTTCAGTCAGCCATTGGGATTTGATATGGCATGCCTAGTTTCAAACATCCATTCAATCTTTAAACAACACTATATTGTTATATTATAGATGACATACTTTCATTTTTGTGTATTGAAATACTGAGGGTTTATTTTATTTTCAGGAATGGGAATGAACGACATGAATCAGCACATCGAACTAGTCCTACAGATGCAGGACCATCCTCAGTTTGACAACAACAGTTTTGCAAGCACACAGCAGGTACTCGTGCGTATTCATTTCGTTTCCTTATGGTAGAATGATATTAGTTTATTAACTGTGGCCTCTGACTACCCCCTTAGACACCAATGACAATTACACCAAAAAATTGCTGTTTGTTGTTTGTTGTTCCCATACAACACAGGTGTAGAGACCTAGTTCTACTCTACTTTCTGCTTTGAGCATCTCGTTCTAAGTAGGTGTATATAGAAACAACTCTGTAGATGACAATGTTGGAAGAGGCCTATGCCAAACTAGGGCAAACGGAGGAAATAGGGCAAGAGTGTTAATTAACTAAAATTAGCTGTAAGAAAAACTGTAAACCTCTGAATAAAGGCTTATATTATTATTATTATTATAGATGACAATGTATACTGCCACTATCCCTAGTCGCGCCGCGATCTTATGAATATGATCCGTGATATTATGAAACTGGGCCTTGACCCTGTTACATTTATTTAGTAAATGTTTTATTTCCCGCTCTAGAAAAAAACCAAGCAGATGCTTGATGGAAATGTATGCACCAGCTCATTTCTTTTTTAATTTAAGATAAAAACAATAAATTTATTGATATGCTAATTTCTTATTGAATTCATTATTAAAAATAGAAATTTATGATGAAACTAAAGAATGTTGGCCATTAACGACGTGCGTTGTTGGCACTGAATGTATAAGTGTATTTAGCCCAGCTAAGGCAAAGTCTCTAGCTTTTTATGCCAAACCGAGCTAGCCTATACTTGGAGACCCGATTGAGGCTTCGACTTTATTGAAAGCAGTTCTCCCAGGTGCACAAAGTTTACCGTGCGTAGCACTTAATGCACCCAGTGACAACAAGCACCTATTAGACACAAAGTCGCAGTCCTAACCGTTCTCGTAATTAGCACGACAGTTTTATCCGCGTTCCAAATCGCACAGAATCACAGATCCATCCGCGGCTTGGAACGCAGTCCAGATTCGCGGTCCAAACTTATGTAAAGCGCACTGTTCGGAACGTTTGCCTTAACGTTAATTATTTGAGCGCGTCAATCCGTAGTCACATTTTTCATCTAAATTCACTTATCTTATTTAGAGCGACAGTTTTATCCTCATTCTAAACCGCACGGTTCCATATGCAGTCCGATCTTTACGTGTAAAGGCTATTGAATGCTACCGGTGGCTGTATCTAATTATTGTCCTTTTATGGGTGTAGTACGGCGGCGGCGTGCAAGGCGTGGGCGGAGCGAGCGGCGGCGTCGGCGGCGTGGCGGGAGCGGCCGGCAGCCTAGTCAATGGCGGCTCCGTCGTGCAACCCGCGCCCGACTCTGCACAACATCACCAGCCGTTCGATGTACAGGTAACTTTACAGCCTTCATACACCAGACAAGAGATATCGCAGCCTTCACTACGGATAATTCATTCGGTCCATTCGGTCCTATATACGGAGGCTAAAGACAGCCAATTTAAAACATTATAGAACGGAGACTTAGAAAAAGAGCACTATTCCACTGTGATCCACTAATCAAATCCATTAAGGGATTTACAGTCGAGTTAAATTGCGGTAATACAAAAAAAAAAGTTTAGCACTAAAAATCACCAGAGTCCATGACTTCTACGCTAGTGACACTTCCCATTCTGCCTGATTATAAAACGGAGACTGAAGAGAGCCAAGTCAAAACTTGAGATAGCACCCAAATAAGAAACAAAATGAAGTTTAGCACTAAACTATGGATGGATCACCGGAGTCCAAATCCATACCTTCCAACCTGGATGTTATAAAAGCTATTCTGCATTTTTATAAAACGAGGACTAAAGATAGTCATGCTTTATACCTAGTTAAACTTGAGTGAGATTACCAAAATAAGAACTCAAAATAAAGTTTAGCACTAAACTATGGATCCCAGTCCATGGCTTGGTACGAATCTTTTGTACAGTTCATCATTTTGGATTATTCTTTGGTTTTAACTTGACATATACCGGGATTGTATTTAATCGTAGTCTTTTGGACATTGTCGATAGGACACTGCATAAGTGGAGTATCTAGCTGCTTCCAGAATTCTCCGCGAGGAGGCTCGACGCAATTGGTTCATTTGTACCAGTTTATAATCTGTCCATTACATCCAGTTTGATAACTGGACTAAAAAATTTTATGTATGTATGTATGTATGTATTGATATACATACATACATACATACATAAAATTACGCCTCTTTCCCGAATGGGTAGAGGCAGAAACCACGGATTTGTTATTAATTTCGTCAACTTTTCTTTTATGCTATTGTTACAATTGCCTATTTCCTCTTTAGTTCAATTACTCTGTCTAGTGGACACAGTTGGCAGCTAGACTTAACGGTAACAGCAGCCAACGGACCGAATAGCTAAAAGCGCACAAACCATAAGTAAATAAACAAAAAAATATTTGTTGTTGAAATAAATACAGGACAAGTGCGAGTTGGACTTGCCCACCGAGGGTTCCGTACAAAGGACTAAGTAGGTACGTATAACAGTGCAAACTGTTAGGTACTACGTACCTACGTTACGTACACCAAAGTTACACATGAGAAAGGATTTAATTTTTTTAATTTTTGGTCATAAATTGAAAACTAAAAATTATTAAAAATCTGTTTTAGCTTGTGCTAATGAAGCCCTTGTATATGATACCCCACATGACACGGTTAACTCACTTCAAAATTTCGACCCCATTCCTTGCGTTAGGCCCTGTTTTTTTGTGATTTAACTAAAAATATAGGTTTTCTGATTTTTCCCTGTACTTGTAGCCTAAGATGTTACTACTTGCCAAATTTCATAGTTCTAGGTCAACGGGAAGTACCCTATGAATTTAGATTTCCATAATTATCGAAATACACGTTTATTGCGGCATAAACGGCCGTCCGTATCATTTTTCTTGTGTTAATTTAGAAGTTTGGTTTTTTCACAGATTAAAGGGACCGTAGACTTGAGTGTACGGTTTCAATTTCAACTCGATATCTCCACGCGTTCTCGAGATAAAGGGGCTTGACAGACAGACAGACGGACAACAAAGTGATCCTATAAGGGTTCCGTTTTTTCCTTTTGAGGTACGGAAACCTAAAAAGTTTGCAAAAATCCAGTAGGATAGTATTGAACTGACGAACGCCACATTATACTCCGCCTACTTAAAAAGACACTAAACTCCTAATAAAACAACGCAACTGAGAACTTGTAAAGTCGAAGTCTGAGTTAATGCGGTGCGAGAAGTGTCTATTCTATACAATCATCGTTCTCCCCGGGACAACATGTCTTCCTCTTCCATTCTATACATAAGTATGTATTAATCAGTATAAATAGAATTAAAATCTGCAGCGCAGTTGTCATGGTATGGGCATGTTATGAGGAGGGAAGAGTGTCATTGACGAGAAGAATGTTAGGTCTGAATGTGGAGGGAGGGATGTAGTGGAAGAGTCAGACCACAGAAAGATGGATGGAAAGATGATATTTTATGGGTAAGAAAGAAGTGAATGTTGAGATGGCAGTTGGAAGAGCGTTGAGGAAGAGGAAAACCGGTTTTGCCGACCGACATAAATGTGATTAAACTGCAGCGCTTACGTGAACGAACATTTCATGGGTATTTTTATTTTTTAATTCAGTACGGTAACACGGAGAGCTGCTAAATCTTTTTATTGACATCTTTTTATTGGCATAAGGATTATCACACAAAAAAACTTGCAATATCCTAAATTTCTTTAAACTTAACTTAAACTATAGCAGCAATTCTTACAAGCTGATGCTGATTTTGATTGAAGTTCACTGCAAAAATGCCTATTTGATGTGATCCCTAAAATATGTACTTCTCAAACTCAAAGCCGATCCTGAAGTACAATTCCGAAAAAAAAAACCAAGGATAAGAATAAGAAAAGATAACCTAGCCTTGTATCAATGACCGATTTGACTGCCAGTTCAGACCGCGTTTGGTGTTAGCGATCGATTTTAGCTTTACACGATAGAAGTGCCAAGCATTTTTGCCTTCGCGTGTTCAAGAATCCGAATTACCATGGCACCTTGTCGCCAACACTGTAAGTAATGACTTTCTTTTGTCAGTCGTATACTTGAGGTAGAGCATCTTAGGTACCTTTATCATCACTTCACTTTGAGTTTATGAAGAAGAATGCGTCTATTTTACAAGCTTCTACATTTTACTCCTTATTTGTAGCATTTGGAATTAATTGATAGAAACAATAGTACCATCGAAAAAAGATTTACCAAAAATTCTTACATTAGAATATTATTTTGTAGCAATTAAAACCTCTAGACTGATTTATTTTGCGGGTTGCTGCATGATTGCATATAATTTCATTGAGTTCAGAAAATAATCTATTTTCATTTTCACAGTAATAAATTATCAGACACTGTCGAGTTTGTGCTGATATATTAGCAAAATGCACCTGCTTCTTCAGCGATATTGGAACGATGCTCCTAGGTTTTATCTTAATTTTGTGTAAGCAAATCTCAATCAATTAATATAGTTAAAAAATAGGAGAATTACCTACTTACATTGCGTTACGTTAATACATATTTTATTTTGCATTGAACTAGGGCTGTCACGTAGGTCATCAAATTGTGGCTAAAGTTGGGCTTCGGATGATGATAGCTTTATTATAATATTGACTGGCCGGTTTTTAATATCTTTTTATATTTGAACCTACTTGCTCGGAACACGTGGTTATAATTTTATATGGGTACATGAGATGCATATTTTTTATTTATATACTGCTAGCTGGTACCCGCGACTTCGTCAGCAAAATAACATAAGTAGGTACTTGAAAACCTATAAAAAGAATCGTAAAGTCTAAACAGAAATCTCTATTTTATTTTCAAAACTCAAAATGATCGTATCTCGACCTCCGCTATAGTAGAAACGCCACCTAGGAGATTTAAAAAAAAGTAAAAAGCAGTTTTGACCTCGGCGATATAGAGATGGCTGTCTAACCAAAGCCAAGGAAAAAGTATTTTAAAATCAAAAAAATATTAACTACGGATGTATTGATAAGTGGGAATATACATGTTACATTTTATCATTTATTTTATGATCATATCTATCATGCAAAATAAAATAAAAAAAAATCTGTATTACAAAAAGTGGCGGTCAACCATCATCTTTATGACCGCGCCCAGCGTTGCTTAACTTTGCTCCCCATTCAAACTTGAAACCCTTATTTTCTCGCCCGGTTATGATTATTTACAAAAAAGTAGCTTATGTCCGTCTCTGGCGTATAATCTTTATCCATGCCAAGTTCAGCAGTTTGGGCGTGAAAAGGTAACAAGCAGAGTTACTTTCACATTTATAATATTAGTATGATGTAATGAGCTAATAAATGCTAATACGATCTATTTTTAGTCACTGTACGGTTCCCATTACAAGCTATAAAGAACTTGTTTTCTTAGCTACCACTGGAGTTTTCTAAAAGTTAGATAGATAGATTATAACTTTATTGTACACCAAAAAAAAGTAACAAAAAGAACAATAAAAAAACCTTGATAACAAAATGTGTAACAATGGGTGACCTTATCGCTAAAAGCGATCTCTTCCTGGTAACCTATGTATGGATAGGACAAAAAAAAAAGTTCATTGCTTATGATGGTGAAGTAAGTCATTAGAAAACCGCAGAACATTTCTTAGCGCTCATGTAGTACATACACTTCACAAGTACTCCAGAACAATAGACAGCTATGTGATTTCTACTTGAAAAGAACTGTTAATAAATCAGTTAAGCAAACATCACCTCAAGAACCACTCTCGAGTCAGTTGTTTTTACCCAATCAAGCAATGCAAATGAATTCATAAGCGCATTTAAAGATCAACACTGTCATAAAATCATGCAGACCCTGAGATAAAGATACGTATTATGTTGTATATTTCTACGTGTTTGTTGCAATTAATGTACAGTTAAGCGGTTTTTGCTATGAGTTAATCAATGGTTTATCACTACTGATTCCTAACTTTAATGATTAATCATAATAGTCTCTTTAATTATATTATTTTTCCATGAAACGTCCTCAAATGTAATCGTTTGTTGTTTGTTCATAATAAAATAATCTATACATGAAGTTATTTTCGTGTCATCGAAACTTTATAAGCATGCAAAATTTCCACTCAATTGTAACCGTGTCGAATTCTGGTTGCGAGATTGCCAAGACTTAAAATAACGGAAAGTACGTTCAATACAAACAGTTGAACCGTGGTTGCGTTTATCGTTTATCTATATGTATATTGTATGCAGTTGATAATTGGATAACTAAACAATATAAATAAAGTATATACTTACGTAGTTAACCGTATTACCATAACCGGGTTGTGTTGTCGTTTAGTAATGTTATTGCGAACTTGGCGCAATTTGCTTGTGATTGTTGTCGCATTGTTTATAATCGCCACTTTTAATATATTAACACCTGGAACTCCTTTTAATATAAACCAACTAACATTTACCGTACTCTTCAAGGTAAACTTACTTTAACTTGTCAAGTGCAATGTTTACTAGCACACACACAATTAAAGCATCATCAGGACACCGTGGAAGCCATTGATTCCAATGACCATTGATGCGATGAAAAGCAATTATAGCATTCAATTGTCCACGAAGTAGTGCAACTCGTAATGCTTCGCGATTAGGGATGCTTCTTCGGTTTCTCTACCGGATATTTTACTTACCTTTCAATTATAATTATGATGTATGTGAACAATTTGTATTAAGCTCTTAAATTTTAATCATTTAAGAGCTTAATACAAATTGTGCCGCGTTGACACTCTGACAGAGTGGACTCTGATGCCTACTAGGACAGAGTATACACAGATTGTGTCAAAGCGGCTTTAAATAATTCATCTCAATCAATTAATATTGATGAATCCCAAAACTGGACATTTCACTTAAAAAAAAAAAATATAAAAAATTTAAACTTATCATAATTAAAAGGTACAAGTGAATGTCCTTCTAGTAGGGAACACACACATGATTTTACATTAAATGTACCTGAAAAGACTATTTTCAAATGTAAAGTAGCTACTGAATTTTTAGCGCCATAGCCTAGAAAGGATGTGTAGATGTAGTATGAAGACGCGTGCCCCGCTAACGAGCGACTATCTCCGGCCCTGTTCTCACGGCGCAGCGCCACTAGGAAGCAATAAACCTACACCTTAACTGCACACACCATTACCGATTGTAACGGCGCACATGTGCGATACAATCTATGAAGACATCGCGAAAACCCATCGCGCCGAGACACGACGATGTGTCAATAACGCCTTATCGAATTGGCATGTTGTCAGGGGAGACCTATCATAACAGAGTTCCACCTCGATAGTGTACTTTTATGTGTTTTTGTTCAACCTTTTCATGGTAGGTCGTCTCTATGATGATACTTGATATTGTTTTTGCGACCTCCTTGCATGTTCGATTGAAGATCGAAGAAAGAGATTTATTTCATTGAAGCTCATCACACCCCCCCGCCCTATGTCAAAGCAATAAATAGAAAAACAGTAGTTTATATTGTTTGCCTATCGTAAGACGTTGATAGTTTTTTTTATTTACGGTTTTATAGATTTGATTGACTGAATTGAATCGAATATTGCATTTTATATTGCATCATTTATTTTATAAAATAAATGATGCAGGTATTAAAAATCTTAAACAGTTACCATCTTCTGATGACATCCAGTAAGTCATTTTTTCTAAACTTTACGGTACTGTTGTAAGAATTCATTTCCAAATAGGTTATAGGTTTTTGAACCGTGTGTACTCACACAGTTTTATTGTTCCAAGCAATCCCGTGTGAACAATCTGTACGACACACCAAGGTAACTTTTGGACCTATCCATGTGTGTGTATGCGAAAACTATACTTACTAGGTGTCTTATCTTGATGGAAATTGTTTTTATGCCTGCACGTTTAAAGTCTTCGCATTCGTTTTTATGGTATTAGTTAAAAGTTTAGAGTATTTGGGTACGTGTATAATGAACGGACGAACACTTGACTATTCATTACTGGCAATTAATTCCCGCGAGCGGAGCTCCGCGGCGCTGAGATCGACCTCGTGGGAAATTAAACTGTGCGCGGCCGTCTTCTGCCACCCGCCGCCCCGTCACCCAGCTTCCCCCCATCTTCACATATGAACACTTTCTCTCGCAGATTTCCCGATTTTTCTACTCTCACAATAAACGGCTTGCAGCAATGCTTGCATTTCTGTGAAGGCCGAGCAAATGTACGTGATCGATCTTCCAATTTAAAAAGTTGTTGTAGTGCAGTTTGTAGAATGTTCAGTATGTGCGCAAGTTGTTTTTCTCAATCTGAGCACACGTGACTCGTAAATATGTAAGCGTGTATTGAAATTAGTTTGCAGGCTCGTTGCGAGTTGCGGGCCCACGTGAGTGGCTCATTAAATATGGAACCGTAATCAGTGTGTTCCGAGTCCCCTCTGCCACCGTACTCGATAACCAAGCTCGTTGTTCCGTTTGGGTACATACGGCTAGTTGCGCAACTTAGACCATTTCACCACAGAATAACACACTAATCATTTTTACGAGTCTTAATAAGTTTATTATATAAAACTTTCAATTCCAATAAGTAATGTCAGTCAGTAGGTACTATGTTAGAATTTTTTCTGTTCTATTCCAACTACTTTATACTGTAACTTTTGTCAGCTAATCTGGGGCTTGTTAATTAAATTCTCTATATAAAAGTTGCAAATCGCTTCCGTGTTAATTGAAATCCGTGTTATAGCTATCGTGACCATAGTGATTTCAATAGCCTATGTCTGAACTGAAAGCGCACGTAGTCTGTTGCAACTGCGGCCTGATCGAGACAGCCGCGAATCGGATCGAAATCGCTCAGCCGCGCCCGATTACGCCTCGCCGCCACGCATCACCGACCGTGGAGAAATTGAACTACACAGACCGCTAGAATATCTGCCCCGCCAGTTAACCGGCAACCACTTGTGAAACTTTGGCTGCTTAATTGTCCCGCGCCCGTTCCCCACCTGAAATAGCGGAAAATTCATCGCAACGCTAATTTCGATCGACACGAAAACTGCGGCCGAATGCTTGTTTTAAAAGTTAATAAAGATCTCGCTTTGTTGTTCATGGCGCGACTTGTAGCGTTTGCTCAAAGAAAGATCTCGGTAAGCCCGAGGGCGCTTAGCATAAGCTGCCCGTGTCGTCCGGGCCGCGGTTATGAGATTATTCTCGCTTTGACGGCTGCCTCGCCTGCGCTCGACGTGCACAGCGTTGCGCTTTTAGGTTCCACTCGCCTCACTTACATTTAAAATCCTAATTGCCTATTATGTGTCTCGCTTTATGTTTATGCAGGGACGTTGTCATGCTTGCGCTGTACAGTGTTTGTTGCATTGACAATGAAGTCAATGTACCTGCTACTTGCAGGATACAGGATAAAAATAGCAATGATATTATTGGTACTACCTAGTTCCGGATTCGACCGTTCGTAAATTACCAGACGTTACGATGCGGTTTCGCATGGATTGAGGGTAAACTACATCATCACAGGTGCGACTTTAATCGTAGTAAGCTGATCATTATTTTCTCCTTCCTTTATCGTTCTAATAACTGTTTGCCACTACCGTGTAGCCATGTGCAAAACATATCTCCTAATTGAAAAGATATATACATATCTTTTCACCGCTGGGAAGTATATCTATCTTTAAGTTCCGTAGGTCAGTCTTTCGGTAGGTATGTAAAATTTTTTCTTTAACTTTTGTAATTTCTACAACAATAAACACATTTCATAAATATAACGGACAGTTCGATGTTAACATCGATTTTTTCTAATATCGATCATCCCTAATTCGTTCGACTCGCTCGCTGAACTACGGAACTAGATTGATAAGAATGCTTCTATCGTTCTCGCTCAGACTGAACTACTGAACTATAAGATTGATAAGATTGGAATATATCACATATCACCTATCTTGTCTCTTGTCTGTGTCTGCTTCTTTCTATCAATCTCGCTCTGAACTACGGATAAGAAGACGGATTGATAAGATTGGAATATATCACATATCACCTATCTTGTCTCTTGTCTGTGTCTGCTTCTTTCTGTCAATCTCGCTCTGAACTACGGATAAGAAGACGGATAAGAAGATATGATTGGATTGAAATTGAACTAGAGATAGATGAACTATACGCAAAAGAAGTAGTCCAATTGGACTAATCACTCCGGATATACACATCGCTACTACCGTGCGACAATTGATCGGATTCGTCTCTTCCTATTTTCACTTCACGCACGTAATGTTGTTAAAGTACATAAATACTTGTAAGAATTGCTCTTCTATATTAACAGGTTCTATATTTCAGAACATAAAAACTTGGAATTAATAGGTGCTGGCTGAAACTGAATGTAATTGTTGTTGTCGTTGGCGTCGGGGGAATATTAGTGATGGGTGAGAGACGCTGGGGCTGTAATTGGTTCAGGCCCAGTGCGTCAGAATCGCGGCATGTCGCTGCACCGGAGATAACCGCCGCCTTATTGCCTGCGCCACCGCCTCCGCTAACTAACGCTTATTAAACTTCAACAACGCTCCCGCTGATCACTTCACCTTCTTGTTTACTCTAAACTTAGATTAATCGTTCGCCCGGCCTCGCTCCTTCAACTATTTATCTTGAAATAAAAAGTTGCTATACGAAAACTAATCTACTTTTTAACCGACTTCAAAAAAAGGAGGAGGTTATATGTTCGGCTGTATGTATGTTTTTTTTTATGTATGTTCACCGATATTTCCGTCAGTTGTGGACCGATTTCCAAAATTTTTTTTTTGTTTGTAAGGGTATACTCTCAAGGTGGTCCCATATAAATTTTATTCCTGAGGGATTAATAGTTTTCCCGTAAAACTAAAACAATCACTGAACTTAAAGAAAATTGTGGCCCGATTTCCAAAATTTTTTTTTTGTTAGAAAGGGGTATACTCTCAAGGTGGCGCCATATATTTTTTTTTCCTGAGGGATTAATAGTTTTCCCGTAAAACTAAAACAATCACTGAACTTTAAGAAAATTGTGGACCGATTTCCAAAATTTTTTTTTGTTAGAAAGAGGTATACTCTCAAGGTGGCGCGATATATTTTTTTTTCCTGAGGGATTGACAGTTTTCCCGTAACATTCAAAAAACCTCATTCTCACACACAACACACCCTGACTCACAATCAGAGTCAAACATTACATAGTTTGAAAGGGTATTACACCCGAGGTAGTCCAAAATATTTTCTTTTCCTTATGGATTGATAGTTTTCCCCCTTGCTGAACTCCGGTGTGTCCTTTAGTAGGTCTGCCCATGACTTCTCTTATCCTTTCCTACTTAAGCTACGATAAGCAAAGTCGTACTCGTAGCTTACTATATTTTAAACTTTACACATACACTTTTATTTACACAGTATTTATTTACTTACACTAAAAAGTGAAAAATAAAAAATTTTGAAAAAAAAAATTGAACCGACTTCACAGAACACAAACAGAAGAACCTTCCACACACTAAAAAGAGAAAAATAAGAATATAATTTGAAGTCGGTGCCAAGTGAATACGATTAGGTACCTATAAAAAAAAGAAATCGAGCGATAGCGTACCAGGATACAATTTTGCACCCAAGTTCTTTTAAAATTCTTAGATGTAAATGAATAGTGGGCACCGACTTCAAATTATATTCTTATTTTTCTCTTTTTAGTGTGTGGAAGGTTCTTCTGTTTGTGTTCTGTGAAGTCGGTTCAATTTTTTTTTTTCAATTTTTTTTATTATATTTACTTTTACTTGAAGATGCCTTAAGGCCATTCTTTTTGGTCTAAGTACCCAAGTATTCAATTAACTTAAAGAAAAACATTTGAAATAATATTAAAAAAAAATTGAAAGGCTCATGCATGATGCAAACTAGTGTCTGATAAATCAAACAAAAGATTGTAATGTTGACATCATCTCCCTGCACCTTTAGGCTTTTGTTTGATTGGGAGTTTGATCATATGGATATAGCCCAAGTTCGTGGTGTGTGGAGGGAATGGGGGAAGTGTTAGCCCAACTGTGTAACCAAAAAGACTAGTAATAAATAATACAAATAATTTAATTTCTATTATAATACCAGCCCTGGTATAAAAAAAATGTATGAAGTAGGTATCTTATGGCTGCAGTCACATGTCATGTTGGAAGCAAATAATAAAATAGATTATCATATAAACGAGCCGCTGTGGAGCTGATCGAAACCCGTTCGTTTGATTTTATTCACATTCCTGCTCGCAGAAAGTGATTTTGACTTACTACTACATGCTTAATACGACATTCTCGGGCAGGAAACCAGCTCACGTTTATTCTATAAAAGTTAAAACTATAAAAGATGGCTTAATTATACAGGGTGTAAAAAGACAACTACCGAAAACTGAGGGGTTGCAATCAGACCATGATTCTAAACTCATTTAGCGAAAAAATAATGCAAAAAAATTTTTGACTTAGCTTAGTCATTTTATGTTATTTCTAGTTATTGACTACTAGTATAACATAATAAGACCATACCTACCTAATTATTTCATTTTTAAAAGAAAAACAATTTAAACTCAAAAATCAAACGCGTCCAGTACCTACCTACGCAAACAGTAATCTTCAAACGCTGTTTTCTCTGGATATAATGATTTTTAAGGAAAATCCTTTTGGATTTGGTTGTGTCTTAGGATTTCCCCCCTTTCGGCTTCGGTAGACGTCTTTTTACACCCTGTATATTAATTTCATCGTTATCGTCATAGGCCGTTCGACTAACAGTATTATTAAAACCACTGTTTAGTCTTAATCCTGTCCTCGTATTTAAAACTTTTTCTATAACAGGCTAAATTAATATCTTAACAATCTAGTTAGTTGTATCAATCGAGATTTATCTGATTATGATAAGTTAATTAGTAATTGGAACTGCAAAACAACGATTTTCACAATTTGCAATCGCAAATGTGTGTGTAGTTACGCACGTCGTAACTCATAAAGGTAGAGTGAATAGAAAAAGAGTATTAAAAGGTTTTATTTCAATTGTCACTATCTCGGATAAAAATCAATATGGTTATAATTGCCCCATTGTAAATAAATTTTCACATGCTCTCTATATCGCATGACATAGCTTTGTTTTACTTACTACACTGCACTTTGTTTTACTTTTACTTTGAAGTAAGCGATAAAATGATAAACCAGAAATATTTAACGTATGTTGTGCAATTTGCGAACTTTTTTTGTGCTTCGCTTACCAACAATTGTATTTAGAAACATTTCCCTAGTAGAGGACCTTGTTTTAGAAAAATTATGAAATTTTCTACCGCTATTTTCATCTTTTTATGAACTTACGTGTGATTGTGATGCCTATTGTTCACACTGGTAAATCACTAGTTTACGAAAGTTATAATTTATGTTCAGCTTTGAAAGTGTGCGTTACCAGCCAGCTATGTGTAGAAACAAAGGAAGTAATTTAACCGTTCGCGAGACAGTCACGCGACTGACTTGCACGGCCTCCGTTATCTATTGTTCCTCTACAATGTTTTCTACACTCTGATTCGGTTTAAAAACGCATCTGAACCGTCTTACAACTGTATCTTCGACCACAGTTGACATGACATAAACCTTATAACCTTAATAATACATGAACCATATGTATTAACCTTATTAATACATGACTCTTTTCACGAATCACGACCAAGACTAGATGGTTATAATGCTGTTTTTTTTTTCAGTGTAAATTAAGCTCCTTTACTTAATATCGAAGCTAGCAAGTAATAGATGCTCACGTCGGAAGCAGCAATAATTAATAATTACTACGTGGTCTTACAACACGGGTTGTTGACTCAGGTTGAGTCGCAAACTCCGGCCGGTGAAACATTGGTGACTCTGGCTAGGCGCCGACACGCACAATGACTGTTTGCTCATCTCGCTTGTGTTGTGCTGTTGTGTCGCTTTTCACCACATACGTTAGAGATTGCTCTATGATGTAGTGACCAGTAGCGTGATTAAATTTCAACAGCGCCCTTGTTTTATGCATCATTATGCTATTGTCACGAATTCTGTTTACATATGACCCTTCCATCGTTTGATTTCCATAAATAAAACAAGACTGCTTAAAATTTGCATTATATATAATTAAAATTTTCACTGAGTGCTGAAATAATTGTTCCTGCAATATATCGGGTAACAAGAAATGGAAAACCTCGCAATTGTAGCAAGCGCACAGAAGTGAGCTGGTAAACGTGACCGCTTGCGCTATAGACATACTAATATGGGCAAACCAAGCCCACGGACCTCTTTATATCTGCCGCGGATTTCACAAAAGGATTTGTCGCGTCCGACCCACGGCTCCTCGAGGATTTCCCTTGTCGCTATTGGCACATCCCGGCTTAAAGCAGATGCTGAGATTAATGAGATGAGCCTGGTTTGCACGCCAGAAAGCCAGGCATTAACCACTTCGTTTTATGGATGGCTTGCTGTTACGATTTCACTTAGGACTCTCGGTTGATTTGGTGATAACATCAGGGAACAGTTATCACGCGGAACGGCTTTTGTCCTGTTTACTTTTTACTACACCAATGTAGTCCAATCTATACAAACCTATGTAGAATTATAAGATCTTAGTTTGAAGCCATAGGTTGCACGTTGCTATGAGTCACAAATGGAACATACCCTTTTCCGTTTATGGCTATTCAAAATGGGTAAACGCCCGGATTCTTAATAGAATTGGGCTGAAAGTTTACAATAGGCACGTAGGAAGAAACATTTCACGTGTCGAATAAGTTTCAAATAGAGGTAATGGTTTGGGATTGGCTGAAATTCAAGGTTTTCATTTTCTTTAGACTTGTTTCTACGTTCATTAAACTTTGCCATTTCAAATGCAAGTAAGTATGTACACAATATTTGACATGGTGATTCGATTACAGCAATGTTGTCTGTCATACTTTAGAATAGTGATAAAATGTAACACAGTTCCAGGTCGCCTATAATTCTTTCAAACGCGGCCTCGTTTCGTATCACCGAATGTGACATTTAAAGTTCACGGTGATATTTGCAAGGGCTATGATGCTTCATGCCGATCCGTGACGGTATTATAGAGCGTCTTTGTTTATATCCCAATTTAATTTTTGCGAGAACTCAATAACTCAATGTAATTTACTGCAAAATGATGTAGCATTCAACACTTGTTAGGCTTAGCATAGTCCGTTAAGCCAAACAATTGCGCTAATTCAGTCGCGGATCCAAATCTGCGATTTTGCGCTGCCTAATTAGCAGAGCGCTTCTGCCGTACAGCCGGTCAAAGGATTCGCCGCTCATTACGACGATGCCAACCACCTCGGTCAACCTAAAACTGTCTCTACGCTTTAACTAACTGAGCTCTCTACAGAACTGATGCTGACGGTTCGAATTAAAGTTTTGTGAAAGTCTAAATTTAATTTATGAGCAAAGAAGTGAGGTAGATAGGGCAAGCCAGTCACGGAATAGACACGAGCGGGCAGTGCGATGCGATGTTCACGGAAGGCGCGATAAGATCGCGTGAGAGGCGGGTACGCTCCACTGCGCCGCTCCGCTCCGCCCGCTCAGGGATGCCAGATTTTTGAGAAAGTTCAAATTTACCATTTTCTTTCAAATGGCGTTAAATTATACGCATATGATGTTACTTCTTCTTTTAATTATTTGATTACCTTTGTAGATGTAATTTGTTACTCGTATGGTTACGGTATTTGGTTTCATGTAAACTTAGAAATAGAATTTGGATCAAATACGTAGTTAGTGGAAAACTATCAATCGGCATCATTTCTTAGATTTTTACATATTATTATTTCTTGGTTTGTTTCTCATCAGTTCTTGTAAAAAAGCGTGAATGAAAACAAGACAGACAGACAGCACGCACTCTGCAGTTTTTCCTCAACTAAAACATGCGATATATTTTTTGTTTAAAATACACCCTTAAATTTCACAAAGCATTTCCATGTCTTGACAAATGTATTTCGAGTCTTTTGTAAGTTAATTAAGACAACCCTGGATGGCTCCCCGACCAAACCCGCCAAACCGTCGGACGATTCGTCACGTTGCGTTAATGGACGCGAAGCACGCCACACTTGACTATCTGCTTGCACTACTATCCTCATTTTAACTATCGATTGGGCATAAACCCAACCGAGAATACATTTTGAATTTTAAATATAACATAAACTACGCAAAGCAATGAATTGATTTTATCTATCATTGTTCCAATTCGGTCTTATTAACATCACGATAAGAGACGAATTTATAAACCTGACATGTCTTCATTCAAATTTTAAAAATGTTCATTCTGTTAAGCTTGTAATTGTCTTTTGAATAAAGAAACAACTCGCACCTATCATAGCATCAAAAATCAGATTAAAATAACGACGAACGAACAATACAGTATTATACCGCTATCTGATTTAGTATTCAACAACTTTTGTACAATTATCATAAATACTTTGATTTCAGTAAATTGCGCCTCAAATATGCCCCTTGGTTTAATGTTTTAGTAACGAACTGTGAAATGCGCTCAGTGCGTTTTTGTAACAGTATCTGTGGGCGTATAACAAAAGGCAGATGTCTCGTCCGTACAACGCTACACAGTCATAATGGCACTGATTAAACTTAATTAACTGAAGCCATTTACACGCAGGGGGCGCAGTGCGTGGCACCCGTGTGTCGCGCGCCCTTATTGTCATCCTTTGTGCCATATAGGGCATCGGTCACCGACACCACTCCCGCTAAAGTCAACCTCATATCAGAAAAACAAAGTATAGCCTAAGAGTACTCTAATATGGCTTTCACTACATATTATGTTTGTAGCTCTACCGTTGCTGCCTCAAGTTGCTGTTATGTACGAGCTTTTTGGTGTAGGCTGCGGTCAAATATCCTAAAGTCTGTTTCTAGTTTTACTTACTAAAATTAAGTGGTAAGTGTACGATTGTATAAACAAAATAAAGGGTAAAGAAAGGGGTATACTTTTATTAAAAGAAAGTAAGGCGGCTATCAGCAATGCAGTGGAAACGCCCCCCTTCAATGTTTGCATAGTAATTTTTTTTGGACGGTGAGGGTGTAATCTGCTTCGTGGCGGTGTTGGCCTGGGTTCCGTCTGGGCCGCGTCGTCGTCGCGGCCGCGGCTGGCTGAACTCTGGCCGAGATTTATCGCGCGGCCGCACGCAGCTGGCGCACTGCCCGTGGTCCTCGCGCCCTTTTATCACCGTGTAAAACACGCCCGTTGCGTTAATTTGTTTGCTCTGACGCGGTCGAGCTAATGAATCGCCCGAAGCTGGACCCATGTCTGCGCCTACCCATAGTCGAATCCGCCCGATTAAACGTTTACTCCCTAAATTGTTACAAGCCCTCAAATAAATCGTTAATCATTACACGTTGTTTGACCCAGACCGATAAGGTCTTGTTGATATAGTGATTTATTAAAATAAAAACATTAACCGTTTAATTGGAGAATCGTTACTCGAATAATTTATTGTTTCATGTAAACTCTTTGCGTGAATACATATACAACGTTTTTAAACTATGATTCTGTTAAAGCAGTAAAACGTTTAAATTCTTTTATGCGAGTCCAAAAGTAGGTGATGTCTATTGAGCCACTGATTTAGCACGAATGAATCAGACTCAGGTGAGGTCGCATTCCGGCGCTGGCCGGCGTACCTGCGCGCCAGAAATACGCACACCGCCGCGCCCGCCCGCCCGCGCTCTACTCATTTTATTTTGGGCGGGCACTCACTATTTGCACAAACATTTCTGGACTGGATTTGATCATGGCTTTTGTTTCTCGTGTGATTATAGATTGCGAAGATTAATGTAGCTTTTTTGACAACTTTTTAAGTATAAAATATTGTACATTTTTGACAATTAATCATTCATTACCCAAAAGTATTTCGCTACGTAATAATATTAAAAGCGTAGTCATGAAATGCCATCATACAATATTTATTTAACTGTAAACGCTTTCTTCGTTTTGTTTGGTTCACCACTTAATTAGGTGGTGCTCGTAAAACTGTCTTCCTCATCTTATATTTACCGCGTTTGCCCTTTTTATTATCCGATTACATGGGCCGCGCGGTTTGTAAAGCGTTTTCTTACGCGAGGGGAGCAGTTTCATTTGTTTCTTCTGAAATTACTTCGCCCTTAGCCCATCTTCAGGCGCATCGTATACTCTGTTGCTACGGCTTATGCCGACTCAACTAATTATTTGAGAGGTAATTACTTATGATTGTTGTCGCGCTCGTAGTGTCAAATCAAGTAATTAATGTTCACACGGATATAATGTTTATTGCGGCCCAGTGTGGGCTTATCAGGACGGTCCGCTGGGATATCCCGATGCTGTGCCGCAGAACACAAATAATAATTGGCTTATTTATTTCGATGCTGATCTGAGCGTAAATTTTCTCTTAGCAAACAAGTTTAGAGTTAGGTGATATAGGTATACACGTGAAGTGTGAATATGAATGTAGTTGGCGTATTGGAGGATCGCGAGCGACGTGGATGGTGTCGGTGTAACGGCGCGGCCTGTGCTGCAATTAGCGGGTGCAGGGCTCTCAACTCTGCAGCGACCCCACTCGGGTGTCGCCGCGCAAATTAAAACGCGACACTCGAAACCATCGCGCCATCCTCAAACAGCAAATCGTTTATCGAAACAATCCAATATTAAATCTACCTACTCATGGTAACTTCAAACACACGTATTCAACAAAATAAAAATACAATATATCTAACCAAAACTTAAAATATATTTGTGAAAGACACAAGTGTTGTGAATTGTGAAGTATGTACCTACCTAATGCTCCGTGACCTGTTTGTCTTGTACAAAAGAAAATCTTTTTATATTTCACAAATTGGGCACGAACCCCATCCATTTGCAACTTGTTGGGTTGGGCGTAAGACAGTAAGGCTAAAAGATTTGTGGTTGGGTCCGCCCGAGTCGGAGGAGTTCCCACGGGCGCGCCTCTCGGTAATTGAGCGCGCCCGCGGGCCGATAATTGTGCTTTTACGCGGATACCTCGCCGAGCCGCCTCAGCCGCCGCGCCGCCAGCGGAGCCGCTGCCTCGAATAAATCATGTCCGTTACTCTCCATTACTTCATGATACCTAATTGACTAGAGGATTGTTGCGGACTTTGTTTTCCACGATACAGTTCTCCCCGGACGCACCAATTGACTTTTCCATTTCGGTGGATCTTCTTGTGATATTGTGCCTTATAGTTTTTTGGTCTATATTTTTTGTTTGATACACAAACGGTTGTGTAAAAATATCTATCTATCTATCTATATTAATAAATCTCTTTGTCCTGACTGACTGACATACTGACAGACAACGCACAGCCTAAACCGCTGGTCGTAGAGACTTGAAATTTTGAGGGTATGTCCGTCTTGATGCGTAGGGGTGTACTAAGAAGGGATTTTTTGAAATTCAACCCCTAAGGGGGTCAAAAGGGCTATAAACGTTTGTATGAAAAATCGTATTCCTGGCACTTAAGAGACATAAAATTTAGAATTATGATAGTTCAACGGTTTTAATGAAAGTCTGCATTCAAAAACTTTCAAAACTACCCCTAGAAGGGGGTGTAGGGGGTGTTAATGTTTGTATGGGGTTTTCTGAATGCGTGGTCCGATTCACTTGAAACTCGGTATGAGTAATAAGTAGTGTAATTACTAAATGTATGCATTCAAATTAATTCGAAACTACCCCTAGAAGGGGGTGTGGGGCTAGGAGGGGTTGGTGTTAAAGTTTGTGTGGGATTTTTAATACGTAGTCCGATTTGCTTGAAACTCGCTATGAGTACTTAAGTAATAAGGGGGTGAAAGAGGGAGTAACAGTTGCTATGGGAACGATAAGTCCTAAAAACTTGAAACTTGGAGGTTATATTCTTCTGCTGTATTTTAGGATTTCGTTGGGGTGGGGTGAACTTTTTTATTTAGGGGTGGGTTGAAAGGGAGGGTTTAAACTATTCCTGAAACAGGGTGTTGGCGGTGATTAAGATTGTATGGAATTTCTTAATTGGGAGTGAGAATGGGAGTGGAGTTGATTGTGGGTTTATGGATTTATGAATTGATTGATTTATGGGTTTATGGATTTGTGCATCTGTGCTGTGGATATGGAAAATTTTATTCCTTGGTCCGATTCACTCCAAACTCAGTATACTTACATAAACTTTGAAATAAATAATGAATCACGTATTTTTAATTAAGTATTGAAAAACTACCCTTAGATGAGAACCGTGTTACCCAAAGAGTAATGAATATGAGTGTGGCTGGGTATGCAAGAAGAGGAAGGCCGAAGAAGAAGTGGTTGGATTGTGTGAGAGAGGATATGAATGTAAAAGGAGTGGATGCACAATTGACGAGTGATAGGAGTGAGTGGAAGAAGAAAACATGTTGTGCCGACCCCACTCAGCGTGGGATAAGGTCAGGGAGATGATGATTGAAAAACTACCCTTAGGGGTTGTGCAAGGCGGTTCCAAAGATCGTATGCCGACACGATGCGCAGACGAAGGCGCGCGCGGGTCAGCTAGTAGATAAATAAAATAAAGCATGACATATTATAGAAGTACAGTTTTTTTTTAATAAGATTACTATCAGATAATGATTGGTTCCAGTTAATAAAACTTTAGTAGGGACCTATCTATTCTTGGAAACTTCATTTTGTTCATATTAGGATGTCGAGGGTTACACCACTTGTCACGACAAGGGCGTCGATGTGGTGAAGACATGCGAGCTTTTTAAACAAACTTTATCTGTCTATAAAACAGAAAGAAGGTGTGCGATAAAACGATCGCGTGACAGGGCTTTACACCGTAGCGTCTGCGAATGCCTTGATTAGTCGGGAAGCCTGCAACAAAAAACAAAAATGAAAATTACCCCCGAATTTTATATATCGTGTCTGAATTTCCGGTTTTGATTGAAATTGAATGCAATGAACATTACATCAAAATTTAGTGAATTTTGAGTATCACTAGTCCAATTGGTACCAAGTGGTTAGCTGGCACTGTAAGCTTATCGGCGTGACGTCAGTCCAGGGGCGGTGCCGACTTAGAAGCATGTAGATCGCGAAATTGATTGCATGTTATCTGATGGGGCACGGGTTCTTCGCTAGCGTTTAATACTGGCGTCCGCCGCTTGGCACGCGATCCTTCTGACAGGAGATCGTCCGCGCCCCATGCCCCATCGACCGTGGTAATTACTGCGCTCGTGTGCGCCGGCGATGTCGCCGGCTGCCTCTTCTGGATTAACACACCAATGGTTAATTGCTACTGAAAAACACAAGCAACGTGGATACTCGGGCAGGATATGTGTCCGTTTTTGGGTTCAATCTCACTTAAAAACAGATCTTCTGCCTCATTATAAACTCAACTAAAAGCTAATCAAAGTACAACTGTTACGTCTATCATTGTTAAAAATATTGACGACCCACTCGCATTACTCGTATGATCAATAATTGAAGTGCTTTGGTACAAATATGTGACGTTCTTATTGTAAAAAAGTTTAATCAAGTGCGCTACGTCACGGAATTGGCAACACTGACTGCGGTTCATTTGCGGTCCAACTCAATTTTATTACACACTTTTATGTAATGCATACTTATAGTAATAGGATACCACTACATAAAACGATCACCGTCACACAACTCTTATTGTAAAAGTATTCAGAGAGAGAGAGAGAATTCATGTAAAATCTGAAACAATATCCAATTTGTTGGGTTTGTTGATCGTTAGTGTAAGTGTCGATATTTCCAGCTTTGTTAAGTTTGGAAAGAGTGAGTGGTGGTTTTCTCATAATTTGATTGGCGAAAGCGAAGCCAGTGGACGACTGAGGACTCGAGTCGCGTCCGAGTTGCTCTAATTGCCTCGCGCAATATAGAAACAATGACAAAAACTTAAGGCCGTCTCGACCGAGGGAGACTCGTCAGGTTTCGCTCTTTTATTTAAAATTCACTTACCCGGTCCGCAGATTGTTATTTAGCAAAGTTATTCCAGTCGTTACACAAATAAGTATAAAATTAATGACTTTCTTAGTTACATTTATTCACGTTTGATTGGGTTTCTAATTGATATACTCACAAACGCTAGGAGAGTTTTAATAACCTTACCTTCTCATAACAAACACATCTCTGAATTGCCTTGTACTTATAATTTTTTAACTTGTGGAAATTGGCAATACGATTCCATTATTTTGTGATAGGTAACGAGTAACTTGTAAAATTAATTAGTAAACAGATGTCGGTTTGGTTCGACACGACAGTTTAATTACCCCGAAGGCGAGCGACCCGAGGGTGTGAGCCGTCGCGGTAATTGATTGTGACATTTGATGGACACACACCGAGCTATATTGCAATGCACCAAGCCCCTGGGCTTGGTGATGACTACGAGTATATGTAACTAATCAGATCTGCTCCCTTAATTTTACACGTTTGCTCGCACACTAGTTGCAACTTGTCGGCGTAATTGGTTCAATGGGAATTGCGGTACTGATAGTTGATATCGGTTTATTCATGACCAATAATTTCCGGCAGTATCTTTACCTCCCATATGACTATTCGTTCATTCATTAATTTAGATTCTTGTACCTCATATTTGTGGTTTACAATTAATTCATTGTGGCAGTCTGTTACTTGGTCAGGTCAGGTTGTGTTGACATTTCCGCAAAAACAAACTCGCCTAGGCTAACTTCGTGCTTACCTCTGTAAACTAAGTCCGCCCTAAACTTTTAAGGTCCGCTTAATAACGCAAGTAATTTGGGTTTCCCCTCTGTTTGCTCTCTTGCTTTGCGAAGGTGATTTGATGATTTTGACTTATTCAACTTGTCGGGTAGTGTTTGCTACTGTCAAAATAATCCAAATTGATAAGGTATTGCTCAGTTGCTCTTGTATAAACTTAGTATTATAAATTAGTATCATATTAATTAACATAATTCATTTATGAATTAATTTGTTATTTTAGCTCATGTCTATTGGACGCTGCGTTTCGTAGATTTCATAAAGTAGCTCTTACTTGTAACGAGTGAAACTAAGATCGGTTTACCTGTGAAAGCTACAAAACCAGTCTCACTTATAACTTGCGATGGTCTTTGACAAACCTTGATCTCTACTTTCTGTGCTATTATAAACTCAGTCTATCAAAGTTTCAGATCATTTATATGAATTTTACTTGCTCTCTTGCTCAAATATAAATTCTTAATGATACCGCAACAGTAGGCAGCAATAGCAGTCGTAATTTCGGAAGCTACAGCGCTCCATAAAGATAATGGTCTCATAAGGAGAGAGGTCGCAGTTATTGCTAAGTGATATTGATTGGCAGAGGTGAGGCCGCATGCTTATCCAAGTAAGCCATGTGATGGAGATGTTTTTATTCGTGCGACACGTCCACAGGCGGCGTCTCGCGACGTGTCGTGCTCCCGCGGGACACTGGCCGTACTTCCGAACGGAGATATTTATAGCCGCCCCAGAAGCCGCCGTTACCTAATGTAACGTTTTATGGTAGCTCTTATTACGGTTCCCACACCGACCTGTCGTCTTGCTAGCATTCGGTACTTCGTAAGAAATTTTATTTATTCAACTGTTTAAACTAAAAGCTTAAAACCACGGCTCGTATTGCAGACGACCGAACTTACTGGTCACTAGCGGCTCGCAAAAATGCCACGTCGAAGGTATTCTTTGCGGAAATCGTAAATTGGTCTGGTCCCTAGAGTTTCCAAAATGGGGCCGGGCGGCTTCCATGCCGCATACGCTAATCGCACTTCGCAGCCCGCACCGGCTCGTCCGCCTCTGCGCCGTCACTCGCTTTCTTTGTGCATCCAATCCTAATGGCCGCGAGAAAGCCTCTTACATTCTTATATTCTTATATTCTTGTTACACCAGCGATTTGTTATATCTCGTCGCGCTTTTCTGAGATACCTGCTTTGACTCGCGTAATTGTTCTTTCGATTCGGTGGTTTTGTTGTTAATAAAACGCTTTGTCACATAAATCTGCTAAGTCGCCCTGCTATATAGCCGTTAAAGACCTTGTTTCATTGTTGCTAATCCAATTCATTAGCAAAACCTTCAAATGATGCACATAGATAAATGTGAGTCATCTTTGGAGCCATTATTTGTAGGTATCCCCTTTGTTTGAAATAACTTTTGTCTGCAACAGTTATTAATCAAATGTTTTGGGGTATTAAATGAAATAAACTTATCTGAATAGGTTTGTCTGCCTTTCTGTATGATATTAAGTAAGATTTGATAGTGATGTATCAGGTTGAGTTAAATAAGTGTGTGTGAGGTGCGAAGCCGTAAGCGCCACGCTCCGTTGCGCGGCCGTTCAACTTGATGTCGTGCTAGACTGCTGGTTGCTTGCTGCTCGAGAACCATCACTTCCTACATACCTGCACAACGCATGCTTATATTTGAATGTCTTTGTCGTTGTTTCTAGTTACATTGGTTTGATTGTTCAACCTTCTCATTTTTATCCAAAAATCACAGTTCATTGTTCATAGGGAATTTTCAGTGTCGTTCAAATTGTACAAATCAGTATTTCCAATTTATCATGGAAGCTTGTTAGTGTCGTTGGAATTTATCAGATGGTGTATAAACGCCAAAATAAAAGGAGTTTAGAGTGTCACTTGCACGTGTCCATGTCCACATAATGATACAGCCCGTGACATAGTTTGCTCTGTGACAATTTTCGCCACAAGGGGCAGCTCTCATGTCCCGCGATGACTCGACGCCCGCTCGTTACTGTCTCCCATGTCTTGTTGGTACCTACAACCCTAACCTGCTGTTATCGCTAATGATTCTACAATATCTGACAAGAGTTTGTGTCTTACACGTAGCAAATACTTAACGCCAACACAAATTTTCGCTTAAAAATTAAAGAAAACAAAATAAGTTAAAATATTTTATACTCTATAATTGTATCTTTGTTTTATGTGACTTGGGCTTAGTAGCTTCTCTTATACTTGGGCAGCTAATTACTTAGCTGCGTGTTCACACGCAACAACACTATCTGCTGTTTTTATAGGAAATGTGCATATGATGTAAATACACTTTTTACTACGGTACCGCTATTCATCCCAGTTCATTGTTCTTCGAAATTGCTCTCCGCTGAGAATAGTGCTTTTGGGTCCAGCTGTGTTGTTTTGTGTGGCCTTCGTTTTGTTTTGTATTCACTTCTCCAAGCAGAAATGCTAAACTTCATTTATAGCACAGAATTATAAAATATTACGGCTACATTCAAAGGAAACACACGTTTTAGTAATTCTGAAATCTTTTACTGACAGCGCCCACCCACAGAAAAACAACTGACCAAAACAGACAATCAGTTAAGTGTTAGCCTTTTTTGTAGCATTGTTTAATCGACACAATGTGCAGTTCGATTCAGCATTTTTATTTGCATCCGCAAACAGATAGACGATAGGATGATGAAGTGTGTTTAGCTGTAGGTTGTAGCTGTTTACTTGACAGTGGTAAAAGGTTTGCGAGTCCCTCGTGGCTCGGGCTCGCTTGTTTTCATTTCGTTATTTACTTTTAATTTGGCAGCAAGCGGATGATGCGGCTGGGTGGGGCGAGTCGTGTGAATAATTGAGCCGATACGCGGCCGAGTGTCGGATCGCCGCTCTGTCTGTTGGTTGCTATTCCACACGACCAGAACTGACAACCAAGCAAAGCTCTCAAAATGTTCATCGTGAATCATTAGCGAATTATCTAAACTGTGCTGCAGCATAGTTCCAGCGTAAATATACCTTTACAAAACATAACTTTTATAAACGTTAGGTTAGGTTATTTGACTCGAAAATCAGCAAGCTTTAGGTATTATCTTTTTCCTAATCCGATGTCGAGTAACTTTGTTGTGATTGCTTTGCATATTTAATTTGGTGTTTCTTTAGCAAACAAAGTTTCCTGTCATTCATTATATAGAGCTTCTATTTTCTGAAAACTTGAGACTAAATAATTACGAAGTTCATTTATTACCCATTTTACATTACCGTGGAAAAGAAAGTTAATTATGTGCCCTGGAATGACAGGTTGAATCTTGGTACGTCTTTTATTAATCCTTTAGAATTTCGAAATAATTGATGAGTTTATGGAAATTCTGAAACCATTGCTAAGTTAATGTGTTTAAAGAGGATGAGACTACTTACAACTTCGGTTTGGAGGCATAAATTGTAATACAAACACAAGTAACCTATGAAGAATTCAAATCTACTTTAGTTTAAACTAGTGGACCCGGGCGCGACTTCGTCTACGCATTGTTTTGTCAAACAAACTTTAGAGATAGAACTACCTTGTTCCAATCCAACCCATGAAAACACTGATATCAATTTTGGATTTGCTGTCTTTGATAAATATAAAAAATTACCCATCTAAGGGGTTGGTAGATTTAAAGTATTAAATACGTGTTTCGTTATTTAAAAAAAAAACGTATTTAGGCATCATTTTTTAATTTACTTTACAATAGTAATAAAAATTGTTCAAAGCATAGTAGAACGAAATGACATCGCCATTTTGAAAAGTCAAAAGTTATTGGTTGTCATGGCAACCTTAGAGCAGTGCTCTTTATGTCAAACAGAGTACTGCAAAAGTTTTTATGCAATATCCCCGTTGTCCTTTTACATATTTTTTGGTTTTAAGGGACTTTTTCGGGATAAAAGTAGCCTATATGCTATTCTGGAGTTATACCTTACACCTTACCAAATTTCATTGTGAACTGTATCGTCGTTTGAGCCTGATCCTTACACAAACATACAAACATCTAAACAAACTCACAAAAATTTCAGCTATATTATATGAGTGGGATTCATCATCAGTTTCCGGTTGAAAAGAAAACAACAAATTATTATGTACCTACATACTTATCAAAATAAAATAAAAACTTCTTGTTCATCTCATCTGGCTACTTCATCATAGTGACTATTTAAGAACCTTGAATAAAAATATTGTATTAAACAATCGATACCATAAGGTGCTACCTACCTTCCTAACATGTTTGTATGAGCCAAGTTTCGGGGATTACCGATAAATTGGTTAGGTATTTACCTCGCGGATACCTTTGCTTTGTATTACTATAATATTAGCACCTGCATTACAAGCATATGGAATGTATTGTAATTCTATAAGGTTTTCCAATAAAGCTTTTTATTTATTATTATTCATTCCGTATCACTAATTGTAATTCGTCTGTTTCAATTTATTTAGCAACAAGATAACAAGCCTGATTTGTAGCCATTGTAAGTTGTAACACATCTCGTTCATAGAGGTTGTATGTATGCAAATGAAGAGCAACGGGTTCGAGGTCGGGGCTCGGGTGGGACGGCGGCGCGGCGCGGTCGCGTGTCGCGGCCCATTACGATGCGACTAGTTCGCGGGGGGTGGCTTATTGTCTCGCGTCTATTAATACCGGTGTTTATGGTAAATTAATTTCTGCGGTATAGGTACACTTGCTATTTATCTGTTTTATATCTTCGTCTCTCAGGTAGAATAATCATGTAAGGCCTAAAATATAAATACTTACTGAAAGTTTATATTGTGTTTGTAAACAAAACCTTTACTTATACACCCTTATTTTTTTTATTACCAAAAAAATTTTAAACGTGTCCTCGGTGTCTGTTCCTGATCACATTTATGTAGTTGAAACATTTAAAAAAAAAAACACAATTAAAAAAAAAAAACATTATAACCTAAAAAAGAATCTGACCATGCCATTATCATTTTCTGCATCTGCTGCAACTGTCCTTAAATTTTTTTTTGGTAGTCACAAAATAGCGGTGTATAAGCGTAGTAAAAAAATATCTAAAAAACGCGGACACTTTACATCAAAAGTTGACAATCGAATTTTTTCTTAACTTTTTTCATTGGTTTGGAATTTCTCCTGGGGATGTTCTCCAGAATTGGATCAAAGTTGAATCACGCATTACGGTTGAAATTGAGAGATGACATGTATTTATTGAAATATTATATTATATTTTTACTTACAATAGGTAAATAAATGGGTTTGCAATGGCTTCTGAAAGTTCAGGACAAAGTCATGGGTCGTTAATTATCGAGAGTTCGTTAATTGTTCTAAAGTTCGTTTTCTGTTGTGAGGCGTAATGTTTGAAAGAGGGTGGAACCTGCAGAATTGGTCACGTGGCAAAAGGCGATGCTAATTTCAAAGTTCAATAGACCAATTTCTTAATTTATCGGAGCTCTATTGTATGAGGGGCAACCTATATTTTAGATACCTAAAATATATCCAACTTGCTTAAGGCAATTAGTTACCTATTACAAAGGGGTGGCTCCTTGCGTATATTTTTTTAGCACTCAATATAACCTAGATGTATAAAACTGGCCGACATTTGTGATGGTTCAGAATGGAGAGTTCTGAAAGTGGGACGAAAGTGGTCTGCACAGCTTTTTGGATGCAGGGCGACCGCTGCTGCAACGGTGTTTGTTGAGTCGTCGGCTGTGGGCGGCGCGGCGGGGCGCGGGAGCGCGCGGCCGGCAGGCAGGTGCGCCGCGCCAGTTCCGCGACAATCGCCGCGCGAGTGCCACGCTAGACATGTAGCGCACAACTCGGCCGCTCTAGTGATACGCGCAGTGTTTTGTGCTTCCTGAATCTGTGAACTATTTGTTGAGACAATGGTGGTGCTCGAGGGCGGTGGCGCCCTGTTGGAGCCGGCTCTGGCGCTCGACGGCGCGACCGCTGCCTGTCTCGAACGGGCTTATGCACAGGCCGATGTTTCACTAAAACTTTTACCAAAACGTTATATTAATCTGCATCAGTGGTTATCTCCGGTGACGACTTCTGTCACCGCGGCCTCCGCTGCTGGAAAGGATCTCAAGTTACAAATTGTAAGAACCGGTTTACTTTACAACTCTGTTGATGTTATTGTTTACTTAGCATGTATGCATGTTTAGAAAGTACGAATATCTCTGCACTTGGTCAACTTGTGCTACAGTTGACTTTGTACTTTATGTCTCTTGGCTCAAAAACTTTCACAAACAAGTTTTCTATGCGACAGTAGACCTCGTTGATGTCGTTAAATAGAAAAAACGAAATTCTTAATTTTTCTGAATAGATATTCTTTGAATATATTGTAAATGGTTGTAGTTTCGCTTTTGTATACGCGAATTAATAAAATGTTTTGTATTTTTATAATCTGAAGACGGGGGCGATACTTGTTAATTATAAAATATAGTTCGTTTAAATATTATATTAGCACTTTTCTTAACAATAACTTATCCTTGCAAGAACAACCAACCATCAACATACATCAACTACCTTCAAATTTCAAATACTACATTAGGTACTCTTATATCTTATAACTGTATTTTTGTGTTTTGATCAACACGCCCCGCCTGGACTGATTTTAATAATACCTGAAATTATAATAAGAATTCGAGTAACAAACATAATAGAAAGCACTTTTTTTATCAAATACAAGCTTAGCCGCCGGCTGATGTAAGCTGAGCTAGAAATAAAGTCTAGAAAACAAAAACAAAAGCTGAAAAGTTATTAAGAATTTAATAGTTATTTTCATATAATTATGCACAGAAACCAGTTGGTCATGTTCCACTATTCGGATCTCGTTTGATCATTTTTGTGTAAATGTCAAACCACCATCTAGAAAGCCATTTGTGTAGAGCCTTATTTTTCTAAACTTTTTTTATAGCGACGATGCTTTCTACAAAACCGAAACACTGAAGTACTAAGAAATGCTCAGTTACCTTCCTTTTACGCCATGGTTACCAAATTAAAGACCAGCATACGAGATTTATGTCATGAAAAGCGGTTATTTCTTGACAAAAAACAACAATCTTTATTAAACATTACGTTCTTGGTAGTAAGTACATACATAACCTAAAAAAATAACATCTTTTTTTAATGATATTGGGCAAAATGCTATAGGGTTGCGATCGTCTGAGTAATACCATTGTATTTTTATGTATATTTTGATATGCAAAATGAATTAAACTGATAGGTTTTTTATTCTCTATGTTCCTAATATTCGTTGTTGTTTCTGGTATAGGTGTCGCAGCCAACTGGTTTAATCAGCCGTTCAATTAAGCGCCTAGCCATTTGATTAAACGGGCGCCGTTCAGTTCAACTAGCGGCCTGAATGATATTAGGCAAATGACTTGGAGCTATTACGTTTTACTACTTACCTAGCCAAGTCATTTCGTAATAAAGATAACATTATTGTTGAACGGGTTTGTATAGAAATTAGTAATTACCAATTTCATAACTAGATGGCGCGACTCAAAATGACCAATTCCTAGATCGCGCTGTCGAAAACGCACGGCGAATAATGTCGTCAAACTACTAATGCATATTTTCCAGTTGATGACCATGTTGATGAAGAAGATAATGCTTAGATCATATCATAGTCAGTTGATAGTGAATAACTACGCGCGAAACGCCGCGGCAGCGGCCACCGATGCGCCAGAAATCTATTAAAACTATTTAAAACGCCCTATTAAATGAATAGACTAAGCATCCAGCCAACCAGTTCATTAAATTTTTGTATTTAACCAGACGGCTGAATATCATTCAGGCCGCTAGTTGAGCGGCGCCGTTTAATCAAATGGCTAGGCGCTTAATTGAACGGCGAATTAAACCAGTTGCCTGCGACATAGGTATAAGTATTATAAATTGCCTATTGACGCGTATAAAGATACTTACTAATGATGATAAACTAAATATCGCGTTTGAGCTTTTATCTAACTGGATTGTACAACGCCTCCGATAAGTAATACTTTTAATGGTACTGATAGCATAGCTTTTTATGATACTGATAGTACAATGGAAATAATACATAGCACATTAGCATGAACGAAATCCTTAAAGTACGTCTTATAGTTCGTCTTATTATGTAGTTACTAGTAAAGAACCGAATTCATCCTATAGGAAAAAAGATTTATTAAACAAATTCCTTCAGAAAAACCATGTAGTTGTAGAAGTTTACCAGGTAAAATAAAACTATAAATTCGCCAAGGAAAACCGTTAAAGTTGAGTATTTTTTCGTAGACAAACATAAAGTTAAGAAGGGTATTAGTTAATACATCTAGCTAAGTGTACTTGGCGTCAATACATTTTGAAATGTTTCGCAATATTCACTTGTTTGTGGATCTCTGTTCTACATACGACATAAAGATTTTTAACTAATAAATAAGGCTTTTTATTTTTTTCGGGATAAAAGGTAGCCTATGTCCTTCCCTGGGATACAACCTTTAACTATGCCAAATTTCAGCTTAATCTGTTCAGCGGTTTGGGCGTGAAAGCGTAACAAACAGACAGACAGACAGAAGTTACTTTCACATTTATAATATTAAGTATGGATGATAAATCAACTGTACAGTTGCATTTAAAGAATAAGTCCAAGTTGTGCGTTTTACCTCAATAATATCACGTGTTAAGGCCATAATCATGATCTACTAGGAAAAATATTATAATTATTATGTATTATAAAAAATATTTTACAGTCTCAGTCAGTTATTCCTCAAAGCCATCTGTGTCAATTAGGAATAAACTAATTAGGTAGGTACTTCAATCAACTCATCTAAATTCTATAATTTCTTATTGAAAAGATAAACACAATCTTTAAGATGAGAAAATTTAAGTTTTCCGAATTTGTACGTTAGATTCATCCGCGATAGTAAGGTATTGCCAAGTCCGACGGCCGCTCGGACTACGTCCGACGCGGTCGGTAGCGACCGCCCGCCCGCGGCCTTATCGTGCCGCCCAATCTCCCTGTATTCATTGCTGCCTCCGGAAAACGCTAAATGTAGAGATAGTCCTTGCAGCCAACTCACCTCCCAGCTTTTTGAAAGTTTACATTCACAGACTAAATGTTACATTAAACAAATTGGATCGAGCCTTTGTACCTGCTTCCATTTCATTCCTTGCAATTTATATGTGTGAAATCGTATAGTTTCTTCTCTAAACTATATATTCATTCGCTTATTGCTCATTCAGACTAAATTCTTCTTGTTCGTTTTAATAACTTTAGTTTTAATTTTAATACTCTGGCGTCTTAACATGATAGTATTTTTTAACCGACTTCAAAAAAAGGAGGAGGTTATATGTTCGGCTGTATGTATGTTTTTTTTTTTTTTTTTTTATGTATGTTCACCGATATTTCCGTCAGTTGTGGACCAATTTCCAAAATTTTTTTTTTGTTTGAAAGGGTATACTCTTATAGTGGTCCCATATAAATTTTATTCCTGAGGGATTAATAGTTTTCCCGTAAAACTAAAACAATCACTGAACTTTAAGAAAATTGTGGCCCGATTTCCAAAATTTTTTTTTTGTTAGAAAGAGGTATACTCTCAAGGTGGCGCCATATATTTTTTTTTCCTGAGGGATTAATAGTTTTCCCGTAAAACTAAAACAATCACTGAACTTTAAGAAAATTGTGGACCGATTTCCAAAATTTTTTTTGTTAGAAAGTGTAAAGGACATACTCTCAAGGTGGCGCCATATATTTTTTTCCTGAGGGATTGACAGTTTTCCCGTAACATTCAAAAAACCTCATTCTCACTACACAACACACCCTGACTCACAATCTGAGTCAAACATTAAATAGTTTAAAAGGGTATTACACCCGAGGTAGTCCAAAATATTTTCTTTTCCTTATGGATTGATAGTTTTCCCCCTTGCTGAACTCCGGTGTGTCCTTTAGTAGGTCTGCCCATGACTTCTCTTATCCTTTCCTACTTAAGCTACGATAAGCAAAGTCTTAATGTACTCGTAGCTTACTATATTATTTACACATACACTTTTATTTACACAGTATTTATTTACTTACACTAAAAAGTGAAAAATAAAACATTTTTGAAAAAAAAATTGAACCGACTTCACAGAACACAAACAGAAGAACCTTCTACACACTAAAAAGAGAAAAATAAGAATATAATTTGAAGTCGGTGCCAAGTGAATACGATTATACCTAACGATAAGTACCTATCAAAAAAAGAAATCGAGCGATAGCGTACCAGGATACAATTTTGCACCCAAGTTCTTTTGAATTTCTTAGATGTAAATGAATAGTTGGCACCGACTTCAAATTATATTCTTATTTTTCTCTTTTTAGTGTGTAGAAGGTTCTTCTGTTTGTGTTCTGTGAAGTCGGTTCAATTTTTTTTTCAAAAATGTTTTATCATAATAATGTAATACTGAAAGTGTTTCCAGCTTGGTTATATGCAAGTACCTAATAACTAATACAATATAATGGGCTAGAGATTTACAGCGCGGTGTATCTGCGGATTACAGACGCTATGTGCGTGCACCTTCGCTTGCCGCAGCGCTCGTTTATATTTGCGACTTCCTAGCTCCTTTGTTACGCTCTGTCGCCTGTTTCTGCTTTGAAAAATTGTAATGCCGCGGCATTGTACAGACGAGTTGCTGCAATTGTACAAGCACACGCCGCCACAGATACCTATACCGCCGACTGAGCAGTTTTAGATTTATGGTGTATTCTATATATTCGAACATAAAACAGTGTCGACCCGATGCGATGCCTAACAGTTTTAAATAATATCTTAGGGTTGGTTCAGCATACGACCCCGTCTAAGCTACGCCGAGCCAAAGGCGGGCGGGCATAGTGACTGCGGAATACATTAGCCACCACCGCCGGTGTCGGCCTCGGAACGCCCGTAATATATTTCACTAGCGGTCATTTTCGACAATTAACCACATAAAATAAGTGAAATTATGCATGCGGCCGACGACGGCGTATATCACGTCCAGTTACGGGGCACGATACCTACCTACATTCATTATTCAAAGAAATGTTTCGCTCGACCAGACCGCGCCCGGAAGCGCTGGCTCTGTTCGTGTGATTGATGGAGAGCACTTTATTTTTACTGTTCTTTTCTGCAAATATTATGTTTATTCATAAACAATACGTGATACAATTGTAATAAACCATATTCAATTCTCAAAATCGTTAAGTTGTTTTTCATTTATTCACATGTAGGTATAACAAATTACACTACCGACGTCATACAATCTCTTTTTTACACAACGTCAAAGTAAAAAAGGATTTAAATTCAGTAGGACCGCTGGAATCACTTTGAATCGTCTCTTAAATCTTTGTACACAGTAGTGTACTAAATATTTCTCAATGTTAACTACTATTCCAAACACAAATGCTATGTTTATCTGCGATGTTAATTCTGCGTAGGTATGTGCAATGCAATGAACGTGAAAGCTCAAATGCTCTTCCAAGCTGGCCTCTTCCTCTCAAACGGCAGGATTCATTTTCTCTCGCAATTTCCTACAATTTCCGGCCAGCTTTTGGTACATTGATGAGTTGGAAAATTATTTTCATGTAAATCTGATGTGTTGCTCTGCCCATGCCAGGCAGAGCGTATTTTAAATGTAGATGGTTTCAGCTTTGTTTTATATTTTATTTGTGATCTTGTTACATAAAATTTGGCGGTAATGCACTTAATTCAAGTTCAAGCCAAAGAGCAATGTCCTGTCTTAAGTAAGTGTTGGTTCTGGTTACGCAACGAGGCTTGTTGTTCAGCGTGCATACATACCTCGCTAGTTTTCGTGAGTCGTTCATTCGCAAACCTACTTGTTTGACTTACTATTCATTCAGCATGTAACGTTTTTTCTTTATTATTTGCACTTAACTTGCTGCATGGGAAAAACCGGTCGTATGAAAGTTGAGTGAAAGAGAATGATTTTATTTTGTACATTAATTAATACGCAACATTCCCACACTACATTTATTTATTGTTATTGTTTTGCATGATCACGTTCGTAATTTGATGATTTTGCAGTGTGTCATGTATTCGGAGCGATCACCTTGAGGTGTGCGGTCCGTGAATCAGCAGACGGCACGCTCACACCGCACCACACCGGTGCCGTGCCGGTGTGACGACGGCAGATCAAGAATAGCATGTGGTCTATTTGGGAGTCCTCTCTGTTTGTTTGCCAGCGAAATGTGTCATTGTTAACTAATTTAAGTAACAGCCACTGCCAGCTATTACGACATTGTGATGATTAGTAACGCTCCGAAATATCGTTTAATTCCATTTTTAATCCCATCTATGCTTGATCGTATAAAGAACGTGCCGACTTTAAAGTTTCGCGTGTTTTTACCGCACTCCGCTGATCGTAGGAATGTTTTCGGTGTGTGACACTCACGTCCTTTGAAAATTACGAGCAAAGTGATTCGTGGACCCTAGAAACAGTAAATTCATGTTACTTTGTTTCATTGTTGTTTCGTACCTAATATAAGCCTCTTATACTAAAAACACTAAGCAGATCGGCATTTACGGTTTATTTTATTCAGTAATCAAAACTTGATCTTTGCTCTTTTCTTTAACGTTTTTAGGTAATTTCGCTACCCTAGAAATATTTAGTTTTCTGTTTAGTACCTATGTTTTTCGCCCGCAACTACACATGCTACGCGTCAACACGCACCCACAATACATAAAAAAATAATTAAATTGGGAAATCTAGAAATTGCATAGTTAAACGTCGCAAAACATAGGTCGGAGGTATTTTATCGAGCCTGAATCTCACTTGTCCGACTTTATTTATTAACGTTTCCTTACTTTTCCCTTCATTCAAATAAGCAATTTGTATGCATAGAACGTCACTAACCATAACGAACCGGTTAATGAAACTCTTTAATTTTTTAGTGCGATGTTCATGTTAATAATTTATTAATTAAATATGAGCTTCGGTAGCGCTGTCATTCCGATAGCCGGTGACATTATCGCTGGAGAGTTGCGTAAACATCAGAATGTAAAACACGGTATCGTTTAGCCAGTTAATTAATTACCGTGACCAGGACTAGGGAACGGAGAGCGCGGAGCTCGTCGCGAGCTCGTTATGGAAATAATGAGCGCGACCGCATCAAAACCGCCCAGTTCGCAGCCTAGCTCGCTGCACAACTCCCTGGCTCCCTTCGCTTTATTGTTATCCCCGATTTCAGATATTTACGAGTTTCATTAACTTTTCTCGAGGATGCCCTTACCTTTTTTTAATCCTTTTTTCTACCTCGAAATTGGTCGTTGGCTTGAACCTATACATTTAACAGATATTCATCAATGTGTCAGTAACCATTATCTTCGTAAAGGTACATGCCAGAACCTATTCCATTTGCACCTCTTTCGCAACGATTTAAATATTAATATCTGCGCGTATTTGTTTTTTTTTTATACTATTCCCCGTTACTGAGCGAAGGAGACGTAAACTACAACGCAGAGCGGGTCGTGGCTGCGCATAGACAAGAGCTTATTAAGCTTAGTTTATAGAAACTGCAAGCTTGTAGACACATATGTGCCTTGAACGTAGTTTGTATCAAATATCATCGTCTTAAAACCCTCGCCTGCTCTTCTCATATATGATATCTTGATTGCCATCGCGACAGGGAGAGAATGAGAACATCTTCCTGCAAATTTTCAATTAAATAGCTTCGTAAAACGTCTTGAGCTGTGTTTAAGTGGTAGTTTGGCATAAAATAAAGCATTTCCTTTCGGCACGCAGGTTTATTGGGGTCGTGTGATTGAGGTAACTGGCGAGGAGACGTGTCACTTGATTTAATTAAGAGCCGGTTTACCGCCCGTTCCTCCGAGCTAACGCTTCATACGCCACCCCGACTAATTTCGAACAAAGTCATTCCGTTAGAGATTTATTTTAATATTGAACGTGTCTACTTAATTTGCTAAAATATTACAACATAAAATCATGTTTTCAGCATGTTAGTACTGCATAGTTTCTTCAGGATATTGCTGCAAAAGATTTTATGATATAAAATAAAAAAGGTTAAAACAAACGCCTAGTTGCGATGAAATCTCTTAAATCCGCTAGTGATTGCGTCGTTTAGTCGAGATAGTTCTCATATTTCATTGCAGAACCTGCGCCTTGGAATTTTACAAATTGATTCCATTTATTTCACGGGCGATTCTTCGTTGTTTTCTCACTTATCTGCTCATCTTTGTAGGTACCTGTTGCGAGACTCTCTTCTTGTCTTATAAATTTAAAACATCTTCTTGTCTTATAAATGGAAAACAATGTCTGTTGGAAATCTTGATGCGAGCTAAAGTGAGATACTATAGTTAACCTCGTAAACAAAAAGTTGAAGTAAATGCTAAACGATGACATACTACGCACCAACGAAATCAAATTCTGGTAATCCAATAATTTGGATACCACCTATGTGAACTATTTAGATTTTTAAAAGTTGCCTGTTCTGTTTATATTTTATGAAACTGTCGCGTCGCTTACAGCATTAAATCCAGTGACCGCCACACTTTAAAAATCCTTAATTTTTGTCATTCTATACCATACCCGAAATCAAACAATATAAACATTAAGAAGTTTTAAGTTGAATATCATGTTCTTATTTTTATCATAATTTCAAGGGAAATTTATTCTGGGGAAATATCGCGCTGCTAATAATAATTAGCATGTCTTTTTTTTTTTGTAAAATTCTAAACTTATTCACTTCTAATGCGCTACTCGTGTAGGCCGTCAACACGCGTCGTCGCGGGAGAAGTTAGTTATTAATTCATCGCCTCTCAACTTGGAAGGCTTTACGCGCTTAAGAGTATTATTCTTTTCACTTGGGCATCAGACAGAACCTTCTGATTTGAACTGTATGAATGATAACAATTTTGGCTATTAGGCGAATTCACAGTAAGTTTAGCATCGTTATCGTGCCGTTTGAGGTGACGCACAGTCACAGTGTATGGTTCCATTCAGGAAACACACTTACTCTTAACATGATAAAAGACGCATATTAATAAGTTCTAGAGAGAAGTAGGTACCTCATTTTTTTTTTCGATTTTTTACCAATTTATCTGCGTGATAAAATGATGCCAAATTCCACCTTTCTATTCCAGCTCTAAGGGTTCTCTGAGCATGGCCGTGGACTGACAGACGGACGGACAGTCGAGCGTGGCCATACTATTAGGATTCTAAAAATGATTTCGAACATATTCTTTTTAACGAATCGCGCCGGTTAAATCACGGTACGAGAGGTCGTATAAAATACGTTCTTGGTGATTATGATGCGTACACCACAATCGGCAATTACATAGTGGCCAAAAAGCATCCACGCGATGTTGATTGTGACATTGTCTGCGGCACGGGAGGGCCCGCGGGCGGGCAGCCGCGACGCGCTGCGCCATCGCCCTCGCCACCCGTATTTGTGATGCAAATCGTTGCACCCGCCGCACCGCGCTCTCTGCTTCGCGCCTTACCTGCTGCAACCACTGAAATTATTGCGAAAAATATTCATTTGTCTGCTTTTAGAGTCTCATCACCATAATGCGGCTATTCCTCTCGAAGACCAAAACTATATTTCGTTTTAATCAAACGCTGTGTTCAGTCAACCTTTACGACGAGTTACGAAACGGATATTCTTTTCTCGAGTAAATTGACACCCGTAACCAACCGCCTGTAGTTGTTGGAATTCAATAGCTAACTGAACCGTCTGCAAGAAGTTCGTGTGAAGTTGCTTGAGATCCAAGAGCAACTCCGCAATCGACTTAGCGTTATCATATTTCAAACGATTTCGCAAAACGAATAAATAAGAACGAAGGCAAGAAGCGTGCGGTGAAACCGAGTCAAAGCGTGAGTATTAGAAACGGTCCGGTTACCACGCTCCGAGACTTGCCGCCCCTCTGCTGTGATGTTCTCCCCACACCACGTACTTACATAGACGAATTTAGACAATGCAACAATTGAAAAATAATCATTTATCCTAAAGTCACATTGAATAACGAAATCATTTTCATTAAGTATCATAACGCTATTGTTTGATTTAAAATGAGTCAGATCGAATAAATTTATGTCTACAAAGAAAGGTGATGAGGTGGCGGTGGATACCTACAAGATACAGCTCTGCCAGCTTGACCGCGTTCCGCTAACGGTATCCATTCCGAAGTGTTTCTTCGCGTGGCACACTTAGTGCGTGCATTCACCTCGCCATCTCAATGTCTCCACGTTGCTTACTAATACCATCCTATCGGTATTGCTATGCCAAATGTAGTGATTTGCAATAAAAAAAATCCTATCCCGAGACTGCTACAAAATAGTCGTCATGAAAATCAGTTTATTTTTTACTTATTGGAATACTGCGTACGATATCAATTCAAAGTAGAGCGTTCATCCTAAAAGACCATTATAATATAAATATTGGTGAAGGCATTTTGAAAATGGATAAGTAGTTTTGCCAACTCTGTCAGTAAAAAACTGAACCTAATAAACCTTATTTGATAAATAACAAATGTTTTTAATCATGGCTGTATTCCCGTTATTACCTTATTACGTGTGTGTTTAATACTGTTAACAGTTACAACAGCATAACGAATTATGAGCACGTAAACTATTACTGGTAGTACATGTTTATAGAGAAAACATTGAAAAAACTTTCTTAGCATTTCTCGAAAGTATAAAAGAAGTTTCAGTTAACAGTCGTTGTTTCTCAGTTACCTTTGTTATCTTTGTTTTGTGCCATATCAAGTTGATTTAGATAACCTTTTACATAGTACGTGTTGATTATTATTGGGTATTGTTCGTGCTATGCTATTACCATTTATTAAAAATACCGTATGTTTGAATGTGAAATAAACCACTTGAAAATTCATTGCAGCGCTTAACGCTAGAGAAACTAATAAATTCGGATCAAAATACCGTTAGAGGTTGTTGAACTGTTTGTGGTAGTTAAGCAAATGCTGTTTTTATATTTTAAAAAAACTTTACTAATTATTGTTTTGTGTGTGCATGTTACCATGAAGATTTCACTCAAAGGTACACATACATCCAAAGGAATTAAGGATTAATCAAGGACAGTGAGAATGAGGCCTGAAATACCGAATAACTTTAGGGGTATATTTACAATACATACATATATAAAATCACGCCTCTTTCCCGAAGGGGTAAGCAGAGACCACAGGGGTATATTTCATTCCAAATAATTAGGTTGTTTTAAGTTTTATATTCTAGTACATACTCAAACGTGTCTTCATGGTCATCCAAAGGTTACCTGGAAAAATACCTGTAATGTCACCCATTGCTTAATATGTTAGAAATGTTGTTCTATTTTATTTTTGCTATAGGTGATATACTTATTCTATCTATTTCTTCGTTATGCTTATAAAATAAGTCCTCTTTATAAGTACGAATATACGGTATTTTTTATAAGAAAGTGAACAAAGATAATTGTGTGTAAAGATAATCTATTTTAGTTCGATTTTCAAGCTTTGCAAGCCACATACAATTTGCGGATTGTGTTCATTTCTTTTGAACGCTGCTTTTGGATGGTGTGCAGTATCGGAATAAAGCAAACCTTAATTGCCTAAAGATTCGTGAGCTCTATCCAGATTCATTCGGGCGGCTTTTGTACATTGGCATCGAGAAATAAAAAGTCATAGCTGCGTAGTAAATATTTTTACGCAGTTAAATCATTAACTTTCCAATATTATGACTGAAGTGTTAACGACCGGTATTTAAGTTTTGTTGGTTATTACCGTTTATTGCACAATTTTGTTATTGGATATCTTTTTACAGAAAGAGTCAAGAGTAAAGTCTTCTTGCTATTGATGTAGTATTTAGATTTTTCATAATGTCATTAATGCAGTAATTTTATTATCATTTAAAATGTTTCGAGTTTGTACCTACTTTCAAAAGATTTTTAATACAAGTTTACAAAATGATAAGAAGAAGAATTAAGGAAGCTATTTCGCTATCCCTCTTCTACATCAAGCAGCATAATTGGATTGACTTTGCTTGTTCTCCTTTCATTTATTTTCTTAAAATGAAGTTGCGATTTTAATATCTCTGGAAAACTCCACTGAAGGCGGCTGCGATATCGTTTTATTTTGTGAACCATCACCAATCTCAAAAAAATATAAACGACATTAACATGCGTGCGCACATGTTAATTAATTATTCCCCACCTCGGATGAGATAGGCTCTAAATCTAGCATCTTGAGCAAGGAGATAGCAGTAAAATGCCCGGAGGTCGTTGCGTTAAGGGTCCAGTTAGCGGGAAATTGGAGCGGAGGTGCGACCCAGCCTGGGCCTAACGTGCCACTTCATTACGTGGCCTCGTTACGCGCTCGTCTTGCGCCTATGCGCACCACCACTCATGGGAACATATAAACTCGGTCTACGAGCCCTTGTTTGTATACTTTCGAATCGCGTCATCATACGCCTACAAAGAAATAAATTCAAATGCGTAGCATGCCATATTTTTACCTTTGTGGAATTGCCCGAAATTAAAGCATATAAATATGAATTATCGGTTGTACGAATATTATTCTACCGATTTAAACCATCGCCCGTTTTCTTGCGTGCGTATGATTACGTTCCGTGTAATATATTCACATTTTCACCACCTTAGCATCTTTAATATTTTGTTTCCTACTTTGTTATGTTTTATAATAAGCTTCGGCTATAGATTCTTTGAATTACCGCTACTTACGCACTTAGGCGCTTTTATTGATAAACATTTTATTATTATTAGATTTTAGATCGGACAAGTGCCACAATGATAAGAACAGAGTTTTTATGTTATTCACCGTGTAGCTGATGAACTTCACTCCATCACCAGATGAGCTCATCAAAATATGCTATATTATATTATGCTATTAAATATAGAAGCCAAGCGAACAGGGAATCATTAGAATTCGGCGGCTTTATAGATCGAAGAGGAAGTAGGGCAGGCGGAACATTGTAGGTTCTTGCAATAGATAAGGTAATGTCTTCCGTTGCATTCGTATGCAACCACAACCTACACGTACACTAGTAATATCTTGACTCGTCTGCCAAGTAGTAGCAGTATCGTATGTCATTTCTCAACAAATGTCTTTGGATGCTCTCCAAAATATTGCACCCATAAATTACCTTTACTAACATAATTATCATATCAATCTATCATCCATAATTGTATTGTATTATAATTATTGATTATGTATTGACATATATTGACTTCTGAAAAAAAAAATGTTTTGTTAGACCTGCTTGCAACTTAACTATGCCTGTTTAAGCTTCTTCAATAAAACTGCCCGTGAAGCCGCAACGGGTACAGTTAGGTGGAACGAGCAAACTACGCATACAGATGGCACTATAATCAAAGTAGAGTGTCGAATAAGCGCACCTCGGCCGCTTGACCAACTTAGCAAACCAAACGCGCATTTTGACAATGATTCAGAGCCATTACCATTCCAAACATCAGCGTGCACTCGAAATTAGGATTAAGCCATTATTGCAAAACTGCTCCATGGTCTACCTAGTCTCTACTGGATGCCGCTTACGTTTCGATTCTTATTTTCTTTAGTTTCTATTTCTTATTTCCGATGAAAACGAAATTATGGTTTGCGTTCTTTATCTTCAGTGAATTCTAACACATCACATACACATTTTTGCATTCGAAGCTGGCTCTAATGCCAGTGAAGCTTGTTTGTTTACATTTTGGTGCCTTCAGTTGATCTCCGTCCGACTGAGTACGTGCTTGGCCATAGAAAAGGGAATACGTTAACGGTTGTAAAGTTATCCCTTTAAGTCCATTGGATATTTCGTGCCTTATTACTATTCTGCGAAGTTTTTGTTGTCATCCCATGCAGTCCACTCATTTCTACGGCAATTCCACTAACACTGCTACGTTTAGAATCAAACTAGATCATAGTTGTTTTTTATATATTTTATCAAACATCGTGTGAGGGTGAGTGGCGAGGGTGCGACAACTAGGTGCGGCTTCGGAGCCGTCGACGATGCGGCGATGATGGTGTTTTTACGATAGGGGTGCGGCGCACCGCGACGCTGGCGCGCCCGCTAATTTTGATAAAAGCTTTGCCGGCCGCACCCGCTCGCCGCCGCCGTCACCGCTGCGACCAATAAAATATACCAGTCGATACATCGGACGTGAACTTATACCTGAATGTCGGATAGAATTACATGAACTGACTGCATAAACTTCTTGAGTTATTTAGAAAGAGATAGGTACAAAATTCAAAGTATTTTATCGTTACGTTTCACGCTCCTTTAGATGGTTCATTATGCGACCATGATTGATGCTACTCAAATTCAGCAGACACTAATTTAAGAACTTATTTCTATGCATTTTTGTATTTTATGAGAAGACAAACAGATGTTTGTTATTATTATTTTGCAATTAAATGAAAATGATGATCATGTAACAATACATACATACATACATACATAAAATCACGCCTCTTTCCCGAAGGGGTAGGCAGAGACCACGGATCTCCACTTGCTACGATCCTGTCACACAACTTTTGCCTCATTCACTCTCATTACATGTAACAATACACGTAACGAATTCATATTTTATGACTCTTGCTACGATTCATCGGGTGGTCGTCGTAACTTGTCACTTGTGCCACTACTGGCAGTAATTTCATGAATGCCTGGAAGCTGTTACTGCTTTTATTATCGTTTGCGCATCCATCTTATGGACATGTTATTGATAATTCCTAATTGAAACGCGGAAGACAGCTCAGAAGCAAATCTACAGGTTGTGGCAAAATTTTACAACATTGAGGGTTACCTTTTCTTTTGTAGGTTCTGTTCTTGGGAAACTAAAGGTTTATTTTGAAAATAAAATTAACTTCATTTTTGGATTTTTGAAAAAAACTACAGACCACCCAGAAAATGACATTTGTTAAAAAAAATAAGTTGATCTCAATCGACGCTATTTCCCATCAGGAACACTTTTCCCAAAGTAACATGCCAAATCAAATTGTAAGTTTTTGAAAAAATCTATCGTTAAACGTTTTCCATACCATTTCTATGAAATGATCATCAATCACATCACGATGATAAGGCTCTCACTCACGATCCGATTTCATGTCAATTAATATACCTTTATCAAAAATTGGGCTATCAAATTAATCCTTTCCAGATAAACACAAATTAAATAAAAATTACTCTAAACATACAAAAAAATAAACACACAAAAACTTCAGCTCTATCGTTTTGGTATAAATCTTCATGGCTATTTTTTTATATTTTGCCATCAGTTTGCAAATCATGACAATAAAGGTGGTAGAGAAGCATGTGGCGTTCGAACAAAAATCTGTTCAAAAAGTAGATGGAAATTTAATCCTCAACTTTTTGCTGTTATTTTTTGCGTGAAAACTTTTTATAAACTTGTAACACCGCTTTAGTACACCGATTTTGAAGCTGCAGATCCCTCACATACATATTAGGTTTAGTAGCTTAGCGGCCTTTGTAATTAAACCTTGAAATAGTCGACAGGTTAAGCGTGAAGTACAATGTACTCGGAGTTTGCGCGATCGATGGTCGGAAATATTTTATAGTTTACTGTTAAGCTTCGATCCGAGGTCATGATTGGTCTGGCTTCAATTCAACTCTCAACAACCTATAGCTTAGAACAGTAATAGAGATACAATAATGATAATAAAGCCTTTTTACATGTGATTGCATTGGAAAACGAATAGTAACGCTTGTGGAAATCATTCAACAATCAGCCTGTGAATTTCAGAAATAAAGAGATTTTCATTTTATATTATTTTTTATTTAAACGGGTTCGTAAACAGGTTCACGACTGTATCCCTAATGTTTTCTTTTTTATTTATTGTAATAAACTGATTTAATTATTTCCTATTCTAATAAACCTTTTTTATGAAGAAGGCACACGAAAGGAGTACTTTAAAGTTGATTCACCGGAAACTAAAATTAATTTTAGGTTGGACAATTTTCGTATTTGGACAAAATTAATATTAGCCAAAAATTCGTATTGGTCATTAGTTCTAGTTGGACATTTTTTATTTTGGACATAGTTTCGTGCATGAGTCACCGCCTATCTAAATAATAAATAAGTAAATAAATAATGCTGGACTTTTCACACAGCATCATCTAGCCCCAAAGTAAGCAGAGCTTGTGTTATGGGTACTAGATGACTGATATACTACTTATATACTACTTATATACTGAATTCTCATAACATTATTAGTAAGTAGAACTAAAAACTACGATAACACTTATACACTTAATACTATATTTACTTACTATAACAATATTAAGCATATTACTTTGTTACAAAATATTACAGTACTTACCTTGCTGTGAGAGATAGTATTTTTTTATTATTATTTTTGGCTGTGTACCTACAAATGTTTTGCGGTATATTGGCGTTATATTAAATAGAAAAAGTTAGTTGAATTTCGGGTAGGGCGTGGGTAACTGTGGGCGTGTCGATGCTCCGCCCAGCTGGGACTGGGACACGCCCTCGCCCTTTTCCACCTTTTCGTCTCGTCTATAATGTCTAGGCATGTTTCAGAATTCAAAATTTAGTTAAATTAGTAAATTGTTGTTTCTAACGACAAATTATCAAAGCCTTTAAAATTAAACCTCTGCAGATTAGAATCAATTTGATTATGAAAAAACATTGTTGCAACATTTTATCGAAAAAAAGAACAAAAAAGCTCAATAGCTCCTGCATTCTAGAAACAGATAAAGTGGCGATTGTTTTCTAGTTTGAAGCACTTCCTACCTATTGTTTAAGATAAAAGAGCCTCCATTAGAAATTGATTACATTTACGGAGGAAAGATGAGCATCGACGGGGCCGCAGCCCGCAGGGCAGATAAACTCGTTATAGCCAGATACGTCGACATTGGAATCGTGCTACGCCACCGCCCAAGCCAGGATATTCACCTAATCTTGTTGCAACTCCCTGCTACGACAGTGCCCCAAATTACTTTAAGACGATTCTCTTACAATCTTATTTTTCGCATCTCAATTTATAGCGGAGAATGGTAACAGTTTAACAAACAAATAGTACTACAGTAAAGACGGCCAACTGGGTGTCACTTTGGTCGGGGCACGGAGCACCTCGTCGTCGCCGCTAAAAGCTTCTTGTTGACGTAGCGTTCGATTCAAGAGGCGTAGAGCCAGCTACGGTCTTTGTCCTTGCTTGTAATTGATTGCTTTGTCGCGTAATTTGTTTGCCGACGCCTCGCGGCTCGTCGCAGCGCTATCCTCACGGGACTCGGTGGCGCTCGTCCTCTCGTCATGTCCTCGTAAATAAATAAACACCTTGCTCGTAGCGCGGCTCGTAGCGCCCTCGCGCCCGCTCCGTGACTCGGCATCTACGTCTCCGCTAACGTTGATGAATCGCATCGCACCAACTCCATTATACCCAACAGCTACTAATTTCAGCACCTACCTATGTATTCATCTACATTCAATGTATTATGTCCAATAGGGTCACAAAATCAAGATGTTTCAAGTTATAACTGTGGCTTGTAAATAATGTAAATATATATTATCATCATCATCAGCCCTTCTCATCCCACTGCTGGGCATAGGCCTCTCTTCGCTTTTGCCATTCGCCTCTATCTTGAGCCAGTCTTGCCCATGTACGACCTGCGGAAATATATATTGTATTATATCATAATAATAATACATCATAATGCTTGTTCCGACTGACCACGCTGATCAATCTTACATTATACTCTAGTATTTTATTACCCTTTTAATGTTGTTATTACGTAGCACTTGTTATCTTGTTACTCAATTCTTCAAATTAAAGGTTCTTCGTAGTTATTATCCCTATTCAATACATTCTTAAGCGTTCAATTTAAATGTTGACTACAAAATTTGTATTTACCTAATACTTCGATCATAATTTAATTCAAATGGTGGTAGAAAGTTTACTTATAAGTAGACATTTGGAATAGCTTCTTGTTAAAACAGAACATAAAAAATGAAAAGTTTTATCCCAGAGCTTTGTTGGAATCAAATAGCTAGAAGCAGCATCAAGGCTGAGCTCGTGCACGCTCGTTCCGTCACTAATAACCCCGTAATTGGTATCGAAGCTCGCCGCAGCCGGATTACTGAACGTCTAATTGAATGCGAGACGCCACCCTCCCGGAGACACTGTTGTTTCCACCACAGGGTACGCCGTAGACTTATTTTGTTGCGGTCAAGCTGCTGGTCGGTTTTGCACACGTCCCGCAATCTCGCACACCTCAATTACGGCGGCTATGCGAATTAAATTGTTCCGAAATCCGCGTCTGTGGCGAGATCAAACGACACCCCACCGTCTTGAATAATGAGACTTTGAAATACTTACACCATCTCCAGAATAAACCGTCGCCCCTGCAAAGTTTACGATGTTAGATAATAATCATTCCGTGTCAATTAGCTAATGAAAAATAAAATAGGCCTTCGAATGTGCGACGAGCGAGAGCCGCTGTAATTAAAATAACGGTGATGGCTCGCTGGCAGGCATCTGTTTTAAGTCCCGCTACTTTGTGTTCAATATCTTAGATAATTTCATCTAGTTCGAGTATACGAGTATTGTAGATAAACTTCGCGTCTGTCGTCGCCATTTATATGTAAATTGTTTTTTAATTCTTTAAATTTTAAACTTGAGTACCTTCTTTTAGTCGTTTTAATAGTTCGATAAATTAAGTAACGCTCTACTCGTATACGTAATCAATGGTTGTGTTAAAGCTAATATCAATATTAACTACTGTTTTCGTATAAGTTAAAAAACATAATTTACAATATTGGTAACTACTTTAAATAGGAACCACACTGTTAAAGCCACATTTTATTATTGTACGGTGGTCTGGCGAACGATTAACTAAAACGTAAAACACAATTTATGTGATTGTAGTGCAAAATTAAATGTTATCGTATTTATGTTTAATTAGCGATGAATCAGTTGCGTTACGGAGTAGAGACAGACGTTACGGCGTGTTTAGAGAGAAGCGCGCACCGCGCTGGACCATCGCCAACTAATCTCTTCAACAGGTAAATGGAGCCGTACTACTGACATCATGCTCTATAGACATACTCTTGGAAATGAATCACCTCATTCAAAATACTCACATTCTCCTCCAAAAATAATATTATTTTGGGTTACGCAACACTTTGTTGACGACTTCGACGATGGTTACGTTACGTGGCTCTTCCAGACTCGTAAAACAAAATCCATTTTATTATTTATCTTTCGCCTTAACAGTTTTAATTTGCGTATTAGGTGCATAAAAAACGAAAAGAAGAACACCGACCACCGGCTGCAACACATGCGTCGGACAGCACGAAGCTTGTTATAAAGTTTTTAAACGATTGTGTTAATTAGCGCGCTCGCGAGGAGTCGCCCTGGAGCGTCAGTCGCCGCGCAGCCTCTGCAAAAATATTAAACTATACATCGCATCTATTCATTAAACTGCTCGATTCACCACCGCCTTGTCTTTTAATTACTCTTGGAGATCTTACTACGGATTACTAATTGTGTCCACGTATTTTTCTAGTGTTTTAAACAGTACGTAATATTGGTAGGTGTTCGGTATTTGTAGGCGCATTCTGTAAACGTTTCGATCTAGTCTTATCGTTGAATGATGGCATAATCTATTTTAACAGAATTAAAAATTCCTTGCGTGATTTACACATTGACTCTGCTGATGTCGTGTTTTCTTTGTTCACAGCAACTATTCCGGTCGCAGCAGGTAGCGGCAGCGGGCGGTCAGGCGGCGGCCGCACAGCTGCAGCTGCTGCAGCAACAACAGCAGCAGCAGCAACAGTACCAGCTGCAGCAGCAGATCGCGGCGCAGCAAGCGTTCACACAGGGCCCGTACGTGATAAACGCGGGGCAAGAGGGCACGCCGTACGTGAGCGCGCTGATCGCAGGCGTGCCGCCGTACTACGGCGTGGCGGCGCCGTGGGGCGTGTACCCCGGTCTAGTGGCCGGGCCGCAGCAGCAGGCGCAGCAGCCGCGCCGGCCGCTCACGCCGAGCCAGCCCGACCAGCAGGTGAACGGGCAGGGACAGTACGTGATCCCGTACTATGACCCCGGCTCGCTGGTGATGGGCACGCGCAACGGCACGCCGCTCCGGCTGGTCTCCCCCGGTGGCGTGCTCGCCCCGCGCTCCTACCAGCCGCCGCCGCCGCCCGCCGCCGCGCCGCCGCCTAACAACGCCAACCCCAACGCACCCATCACATCGCAGCCAGGTAACGCATCACACCCGACAAGCAAACATTCCACTGTTACAGCTTACAGATTCATTCGATATTGTATTGCCCTGAACTCTTGAGTGATTTTTAAATTGTGTCGAGTATCTGAAACTACATTAGAGACAGAGAAAAATACAATATTTCTGGCGATCATTTAAATGATCATTCTTTAATTTGAAAAATATTTCACAATATAATAATAAAAATCACTTCTAATTCTGAATTAATTATGTATGATTCAATCACTCAATACTGCAACGATAAAGGAAGACCCTACACTTTAAATTGAACTGAAATCTGAAACAGTGAGTTAATTCCAACAATTATATTATTTATCTATGTAAATAAAACTTCATAAAACATCATATAACTTAACAAATAACATTGCCATAAACTTATAGCATGTCAAGTCGATAAAATAATCTCGGTCTTCTTACTATACGGAATATGTTAGTCTATTTTATGTCGAAAATCGCTTCACTGTATAAATGTGATCTCGAATCGTAGATTGTACAAACAATGTTTCAGCTTCTGTTCAGTAAATATGATCGTTGCGTCGCGTCTCGGTGGCAAATAAATAAATTAGAAACCTTCACATTCTATTTTACGTTTGCAACAAATAATATGGAAATATACCCTCCACATTCTAATTTTCAAGTAAGTAGGCAATTATAATAATAATAATGTGTGTTACTTTTCAGTAATAATGTTGTAGTCACATAGATTTATTTTCAGAAGTATGAAATAGTACTTTATACAAACTGTAGCTGTAAATAATGTGTGTTGCAGTTTTGTCTATTTTCTCAATTATTTTTCAACGCTGTACATTATATTTTGAAATTTCAAGATTTACTGACGTAGATACTTGTGTAAATAAAAACTTGACAGTACCGCTACCGATTTCCATCCTGTAATGTAGTATTTTTATCGACTTACGCATTATCGATTGTATTTAGTTCTAAAGTTTATGAATAAATCCGGTCACTCACATTCGCACGAATACGGGGTCCTATAAAATGTAGAACATTCGCAAATGCCTATGCGATTTTTTCCGCATTGATGCCCGTCACTTACATTTGCACAAATACACGAGTGTAGGACGTTTTTTTTCCATAATAAATAGAAAACATTCGTCCAATGCGCGAAAATTTGCTAGTGAGAGGCTCCGGTAAATAGAAAAAAGATTTTAAAGAGACTAAGGCTTCGATGAATATAAAGAAGACTCAAGTGTATAAGAGACTTTATAAATGCGCATGTGATTGACCGCGGTAAAGGTAGAGAGAGTATGCACGCGAATGTAAATGTGAGCGTCCGGCCCAGCATCAGGTTCTGTACATAGAGGTCCAGGTCCAGGCGTTGGTCTGTGTCGGCCGCGGCTGCAGCGCGCAGGTATGGTTGGTGTTGCAGGCGCGGGCGCGCGGCGCGACTCGCTCGAGTTCGGCGGCCTGCAGGAGTACGCGCGCAAGTGGGGGCCCTCGCCGCTGTCGCCGCCGCTCGGCGCGCTCGGGCCTGTCGGCCTGCGCCCCGTCTCCGCCGCGCCCGGCGCCGAGACCGCCAAGTACAGGTACACTATACACACCACCCACGAACACACACACAAACCGCGGTACACTCGCATTCTAGCATCCAAGCTCTTTTGGAGATATGGTATCATATCAAAGCTCCTTTGGGAGATGTGTAACGGTATCTAAGTTACTTTGGAGATGTTTAACTAGACGCCCAAACAAGAAACGAGATCGCGACTGTATACCCAAGGCTGAGATTCTAGATCTTTGGACAAGTGGGTAGTAAACTAAACACGTCCTATCAAATACATTTGCCTTATACCTACAAAAGATATGACGATTACATCTGAATAGGCTAACTCTAGCAAGAAGATCTTTCTTGCTCGCGTTTTCCTTTATATTTATTTTTTGATTAACAAAAAAATTTTAAACGTGGTCTCGCTGTTTGTTACTGATCACATTTATGTTTTTTTTATTACATAAAAACTCAAAAAAATTATAACCTAAAAAGGAGACGAGACGAGTCAGACATGGCTTTATGATAGCAACTGCGATTTTACTGACTGGGGATGGTACAAGAACATAGTTTGAATGAGAGTCCGTACGCGATTGTAATCTGTAGTATGTACTTATTTGTACAGTTTTCATAAAATTTTGTTCGGCTTTGGTTGACTACAATCATCGATAACTTAGAAAAAAAAATCTTACCATGCTATTATAATTTTCTGCATCTGCTGCAACTGTCCTTAATTGTTTTTCGGCAGTTACAAAATAGCGGTGTATGTATGAAGAATAATTAAAAGCATAATATGTTTCTCCGCTATAGCTAATCTGGAAAATAACTGAAACTGATAGTTATGAGTTCCTCGATCACTTTACCTCATCTCCATACTTGGGACTACTCGCATTACATTAACTTACGCAAGGGCAATTTGTCTAGCTTGGATATTTCATGTCAAGGTGAAGGTGGCATACATAAGCATTAGCGGTTTATTGCAGATGAACGTATGGACCATAGATTTTCACTCACAAAGCTCTTATAATCGCATCTCCGTAAAACTATTTGAAACGAGGAAGTTGAAACATAAGCTAAAAATATATAAAATAGGTAGACTTTATCAAAAGTTACCAAGTTCGCTTCAAGTTACATATTTATTTCCAATATCCAATATATTAGATCCAGGTAAAAAAACTTGATTCATGCATATTTCAAATGTAGCTCCTACGTTTCGGTTCAGTTACCGCAGTTGCACTGGTTATACCTTCATGACTGCATCATCATTATTGTTGTGCAAGGCGTGTGTTGGCTTGTCGCGGACAGGCTGTCTAGTTGTCATCGCGTGCATAACATGCCAGATTGAATGATACATCTCTCGGTTATGTATAACATGTGATAGTATGGCAACGTTCCAGTTCATATAAAATAAGAGAAACTAGATTTTGTTATCTCAACACATCGGAATAATTTTTTTAGAATGAAATAATTAATGAGCTGAGTAAATTATAAACAGTAAATACGTCGTCACTCTTACAGACAAATAACTTCAAATTATTACCGACAAAAGCGAGAGGAGCAGTGGGTGTTGAGATTATCAGCTGGATTTAAATAAACTGCTATTTCTCGAAATGTAAACCGTATGAACACAGTGTAAATTAAGTTATGCCACTCATTATCATTTCTCATACTTGCCTGTTTGAATCAGGTTTATAAGTAGTGATATTTGTATGTATTGTAAATACTTGTGCCTTTTTTAATTCAGCGTTGCTCTTGTACATTTGTAACAATATTTGCGATCGAGCATGTTCATTGTTTCATTCATTGTAATGTTTAGCATTGAGTGCGTTTTCTTGAATAGCGTGTATGTTTGTCTTTCAGAGCTGTCAGCAGTTTAGCACAGGGTCTGTCGTCGAATGGAATGTTCGGTTCATCGTCGTCGTTATTGAGCAAACTCAGCGGAGTCGGAACCATATCAGGTTGGTACGGCGCACTCTATTCACTCATCTTAATAATTGCAGCAATTGTATATTTTGTACATAATTATATTGCTTGACACTTTTCATATAAATAAACTAATAATAATTATAATAAGTGGTTATTTACAAAAAATACGTGTACATAGCGATTCTTTATCATAATTGTATATTGTAAATTGTACTTATGTGTAAAAATAATGTGCTCGTAATTCTTCTCCCCCAAACCAGCGATATTTATTTCTACTTACTTATGGGATCACCCGGATCTTTATCATTATGTCAATACATAATTGTATCTCGAAACATAACATAAATTCAAAAGAAAAGGAAAGAATCGTTGTATGCATTTAAAAACATTTTGTTCATGATGATGGCGACTTGTTAGCCCTGATTGTGTCGTGTACGGCAAGCTCTAAGAAATATAATTACGTCGTTAGACAATAAACATTATTATTAATCGACAATGCCGTTCATAAACTATTAAGATTTTAATACGGTCATCTAATCGTAGGCAATTTGTCAGCAGGTTAGCTGCTAGTTCTAATAACTATATGTTCTAATAAATAATTATGACTTGCTTGATTGAATATAGAACATACGAACGATTATAATATATGTATAACTATTATAATTCATTTATTTCAGACAACATTAGATTAAGTAACAGATATAAGTGTTAAGTGTTATTGATTATAAGTAGACGTATTAATATTAATACATATAGATAATTATGGGTACTATAGGATTTTTCAATTTTTACAAATATTTTGGCCAAATTAGGTAGGAACCACCCGTTTCATTAGATACTGTGGGATTCTACAATTACATTTTGGTAAAGTTATATTCATCGGTTTATTATTTATATTTTATTTTTTGTCCTTAGCTTATATTATAATTAGACTATAGAATTGGTTATAATGTGCATTACATTGCAAATATGCATTAGTAGTAGTTCTAAAATTATGTAAGATCGACCAATGCATCCACTTGCGTTGTGTAGTTGTGCACTTAATCGCTTTGCATAAAATGATGGATTCCAGCTAGTGATATTAATGTATCTTAAATCCGAAATCATGACTGCATTTACTAAGTTACCATAAATTACAACTGCGAGGCTGCCTAACAAACATACAGTTAGCCTGTATGTATTCATTAAAATTGCACACCAACTGAAAGTGCACTGCGCACTGCGCAGTCGGTTGATAGCTTTGATGAAGCGATAAATCAACAAATGTGCATTCTACAATTTCATAATGCAAAATGTCTCGTGGGACAATAATAGGGCAATTTGATGAAAGTACTTAAATAAAGCAAATCTTATGAGACATATAGGTATTAATTTATTTCCCTTTTTAGTATTGAGAATTTGTTTATTTAATTGCAGAACTAGTGACGGGAGGCGTGAGTGTTGGCGGCGTGGGCGGCGTGACGGTCGGCGCGCTCGTCGGCGACAAGCCTCCCGCGGGCCGCTCGCGTCTGCTCGAAGACTTCCGCAACAACAGATTCCCAAACCTACAACTCAGAGATCTCGCTAACCACATAGTAGAATTTTCACAAGACCAACATGGATCTAGGTAAGCGAGCTCTTTACTTTCTGTTCCTATAGTTTTATTTGTCAAAACAAATGTAAATAAATAAATAATTGTTTATTTCAGAGTAAAAAAAAGTTTCATATTAGGTACAAGTCTAACAAAAATATAATTATTATATTAAGCTTATGTAAAGGTATGAAATTAAATTATGTAGAAGTCACTTCTTATTCACGCTGTGGTACACAATTTCCAGTGACGATAAAAAACATTATCCGGACATTCAGCGATTGTGTTTAAAATAATATTGTTAGATAAATATATTAACGAATTTATTCCCAAGACGCAGTAGACGTTCTCTTAAATCAAGTTATTCAAGATCCTTTAAAGATATCGTTTTTTTCCATTATGTATATCCGTAGATAACTTTGACTATTTTCTGTGTGTCGGTAATTGCACTTTGTTTATGCTTCGTAATTGGCGTACGGAAAAATAAATAATTCATAAGTAAAATGAAATAGTTCCAGCGATAAAAATATGTTAAGTGTAGACCGAATAACCTGTGGTTACTATTCTCTACCATAAGTAAGTTTGTAAGTGTTACTGTTCAACTGTGGTGCAGATGTGTTCAGCTATTACGGCCACTAGCGGCCTCCTATCCACTGTGAGCACGCAGAAAGTCGCTATCTTCATACATCTATTGATAGTAAGCAACATGCTTACACGATCACTTTTATAAATTCCGATTAACAGGTCAAAATTCCGCAACTCATCTACCTATAAAATATAAATCTATTTTGTGGTTTACCTCAGCTCACGTAGCACGTGTTCAATACTAGTTTTTGTTAGGTAATCTACTTTGCATTGCAAACACTAGATTCAATAGGTATAATTTCAATCGCCTATGTAAAATACGACAGTATTTGCACACATGCGAATCTAACCTTAATAAAATTTGTAAATTATCGATTCTTTTCTTATTAATTATACATACTTACACAAGATTGACACATTAGTCTCAGAAGACTTGAACAATACTTTAACATGGAGGCCCATCGTAAACGACCAGCAGGTGGGCAGCTTTTTCTTTTTAAATTAACTTGTCTTTTTATTTATATACAGCGGAGTAAGAATTTTAACAAATTGCATAAAACTTAGAACGAAATTGCCGCGTGCTAGAGAACACAATATGTATAGACTTGCAAAATGAATGAACTACATGATGTAGATTGTCTGGTTTGTTGTTGGCATTATAACATTTTTAGAAAATTATACTTGTTAGGGTGCAGTCTAGGTCTTTGGCATTTAAAATAACTTTACATTCAGATTATGTTGTAAAATAAAATGTCAATTTCAAATTTTGATAAAAAAAAATATCAAAATTCATGGTCTTTATGATGGGCCAGAGTGTTTTCCGGAGGCGTCTGGCCGAAGGCAAGTATTCATCACGAACATTTTGTTGTATGTTTGTTATTGAATACTTTTCGCTGCGCCACCTACAACTTATAAAATATATATACGCGTCGACTTGATAACCTCCTCCTTTTTTTCGTCGGTAAAAAATATGAAAGCTTCTTTATCTCAAATAAAATGTTTGTTTCAGGTTTATTCAACAAAAATTAGAAAGAGCAACGGTACAAGAAAAACAAATGGTATTCAATGAAATTATTGGTGCAGCGTATAGTCTAATGACGGATGTATTTGGAAATTATGTGATACAGAAATTTTTCGAATTTGGCACGACGGAACAGAAAACAACATTAGCGCAAAAGGTATGTCATCAACTCTGTTATGTATAACATTATTGTAAAAAAACATTTCGTAAACACAATGGATATTTAAATCGCTAGTTGCTTCCACGCGCAGGAATGGGTTTTGACACATACATATTAAACAAGGATATATTGCAACAACTGGAGCAACATAGATTTAGTCAACTCTAAATACGATTCCATTTGTCAAAACATCTCCTTTTGTGATGAGCTTTTATTTAAGAGTTGATTTTGGTTTAATAACGTACTCAATAGTAGCTAGGCTATCAGTCTTATCATTCGCTAAAACGTGCTTGGGAATTAACATAAAGCAAACGGGGGAAATAATAGTCGCGTTGACCTGACCGCGAACGTAGGAACCGGTCGGTGCAGACGGCTGTTATGCCCGTCGTCTACTGCCGGAAGACAACACTCGTTTCACTCAAAATTATGGACTTACGTCAACATACTTTATATACCAATTTGCGTGCTTCCACGATCAATGGAAATTCTTCTCTGATATTAAATAAATAAATAATGCTGTACTTTAACACAGCATCATCTAGCCCCAAAGTTGCATGGGTACCGCATGACTGATATACTATACTACTTAAATAGTTTTTGTTTTTGTTTGTAAATACATATGTACTAATAGATATAAAATACCCAAACCCGAGACAAATATCTGTAGATCATACAAACATTTATATAATATTAAGTTTATCGCGATACAATAGAGAACCAACATCTCTCGTTAAACAAGACGAGTATAATGCCTTAACCTTGTCGCACAACTGTATTCTCTACAATCTAAGAAACTTAGAGAAATGTAGAAAAAAGCAATAAATCAATACTTTATCAATCAAAAGCGATAAGAATAGTGAAATAAGCAACTAGAAAACCCGCTTATAATAACAACGTAAACAGGTTCACGACTGTATCCCCACGGCGCAGTAGACATTATCTCAGATCTTTTTATGTTACTACCGCTTATAGTAACCGAGTACTACATGCGATTATACTACAAGTGAAGTTCCAGTCGATATACTTTATGCGTTGAATCACCAAAGGCAAGTGTTAAAAAGAAAATATAAATCTTACAACAAATTATTTCCTTATCGAGCAATAAAAAAACTGTCCATTGAGTAGAGTTGCACACGGATGCGTAGCTTTGAATGAATGTTGATGTCTCGTTGATGAAAAATCCACTGTGTGCCACGTACGACGCACGCGCAAGTAACCAGGGGTCCATAGTGATGAGTCAGGAACGATGCGGTGAAAAAAATCAAAATTATGATCTTATAAAGGTGAGTACTGACCGGCGTTACGAGGCGTAATGTACCATTCGCAGCGAGCATGTTACGTTACGCCATGTGCTAAAATCCTTCTTCAAGCTGCGCGTTGCTCGCTGCAACTGAGCCTTGTTATCCCGGCCCCGTACTGAATGCACGAACGCTCGCTGTGTTACACGTTACATTACGCCACGTAACACTGGTCAGTACCCACCTTTACGACGTATTTGTGCAGCTTTCATGTTGTAGAGTGATCTACCCATTCATTATCTGACATCAACATCAGATCAGCAGCCTTATTGTCTAATTCGCTGGGAATGAGCATGGGCTTCATTTTTGACGTTTGAAACCTAATCTGGACTTCGATAGTCATTTTCGTATTGTCTAACTAGCTGACACATGGAACCCCATTACCAGCGAAATTCAAACCCAGTGAATGAATGATACTACTGATTTTGGTATTGCGTAAGGCCGAAATGAATATCAGTAGCCAATTCAAGCCCATGTGAAACGTCAGATGAAGCAGGGAGCTCATTCGTGCCCTGTTTGAAATCCGGAATATTGTGTTTGTACTTTAGCAAATATAATACAATAAAAAAATGTGTTTAAAAGATAAGAAGTAAGTACATAATAATCTCAGAAGTAAGTAATAATTATCTGAACACCCATACTTGAGTGGATACATTTAAAATACAAAACATTCTCTGAATCAAATTTCACCTTCCCAATGGGAAAAGAGTCATGCCTCAAAATATTTTTTCACTTAATTATGTAGGTACAGTTCGCCCAACAGATCTAGGCATTCGTTAAGTTAGCTGTTTGTCTGCACAGTGACCGCTTTTTCACACATAATTAGGTTCTGCGAAGACAAACGGCTAACTTCACGAATGCCTATCTATTGGAAGAACTGTAGGTACATTATTATGTCTATTATTATACATTATGTGTATATTGGGAGCATAATAAACTAGTTCTGTTAGTAGGTAGGTACACATAATGTTGATTTGAAGGCGTTAGGTACCTACTTCCTTACTCACTACTCAACCGTTTAAATTATGTGATTCAGGGTACGCAAAGGACGTGAATGATGACACCCATCCTAAATGCTGACCCAAACTCGCCAGAAGATCAAAGAAGGGAAAATAAGAAATGCTTGTGTTGTACACCACAATCTCGTCAACAACGCGCGCATCTCCGTCGATGAGGAGATGCGACCGTGCGCATTGACCCCCAACTATACAGCATCCCTATAAAGGTGTACCTACAGCGGGAAGTTACATCTACATTGTGCAATAAAAATGTATAAAACCAAACTAATATTTTTTTTACTTTACTATAACGATTGACGACCTCTGTGGCGCAGTGGGCGAAAGTCCGCCTGCGACGCAGAAGGTAGCGGGTTCGATCCCCGCCGCGGGACAAATGTTTGTATGACCTACAGAAATTTGTCTCGGGTCTGGGTGTTTCTATGTATAATATGTATGTATTTACAAACAAAAAGTATATAAGTAGTTTATCAGTCATTCTAGTACCCATAAATAACACAAGCTCTGCTTACTTTGGGGCTAGATGATGCTGTGTGAAAAGTCCAGCATTATTTATTTATTGATTTATTTTATAAGTACTTATTTAAAATTCGAAAAATTAAACAATCATCAAATTCATTACTTATTCAGGTAAGTACGTAATGTTTTTTTTCATGTGTTTTAAGACCTATACCTACATAATTAGGAATCGTCATTATGACATACATATTTTTATAAATTATGTTAAAGTTATAGTTTGATTATTTATGTATTATAAAATTATGAATTAAGTACCTACAATCATTAGTCTAACTGAAAAATTTTAAGATAGATAATTCTTTATTGTTACACCATATAAATACATAATAAAAAACGAAAAGAAAGAAAGAAGTCTAATTATAGTAGCACAATGGGCGGCCTTATCACTCAGAGTGATCTCTTCCAGGCAGGTTAAGTATAACTAAGAAACATTATGAGACCCTAATATTATTGTTATTGTTGTATAAGTTGTATAACTTGGAGAAACTTGTTATGGGATGTGAATTCATGAAGAAAGTTCTTCTTCAATCCGCGCTACAGAGCGCAGTATTGCAGCTGCAGGTGGCAGCCATTGCCTGTAGCGATCTCCAGCCAGACTCTTTCTTCATTCGCGGTGCCATTCCTTGATCTGCAGCCCACCGAGGCACATTGGCAGCATGTGGTCTATCTGTAACAATTTACATAAATAAAGCTTTGGAGGAGGCGCTGTCCAGTAGTGGACACTATTTATTACTTGATTTGATAATCTTGCTAAAGATAAAATACATGGTGTGAGTTACATGGCCCTCCGACACTTCCTCACAGATCATGACCATCCATATAAGCGTTAAAATTAGATGTTTACTTAGCATTAGTATATGGTCTGGGGCATTAGTGACAAACATTCAAATTTACAATTAAAAAGTACTTACATCTCTCCACTTGGCACACCTTCGAGTGGCGCCAGCCTCAACTGCATTGAGAGTTGTAACCAACTCCTCCCAAAGCTGTACAGCTTTATGTTTCATCAGTGGGCCGCTATTAGCCAGGCGACCCACGGCAAAACTCCTGTTTTGTTTCATAAAGGACACTAAGATCTCTAACTGCGTGTCGTAAACAACTTTTTTGCGGGCATTCTGAAATTGCCCTATGAATTGACTAACATTATTATCACACTGTTGTGTAGCAACACACTTGATAACTTTTGTAACATATACAATCGATACAAATATTTCGGCAAAATAATATCTAAACAATCACGTTTCAGTTTCACTTCACACTTTTTTGACAACTCCAAGAAAATGACATCAGCGAGTTTGACAGTAACAAAGAAAAGTTTGTTTCGTTACTGTACCAAAAAGGTACCATGCTAAATCTATGATTTTTGTAGTAAACTTATTGTTAAAAAACGTGATTTTATTGCAAATAATGACGAAAATAATGGACACACTGTGTTTTTACAGTTCAATAAATATAAATACTATTTTTGCAACCAGTAAATAACTGAATCGCAAATATTACTCGTGTTTACTAATCGTAGTCCTACTTGCAATAACGAAACATATGACAGATCGAAAACCTAGAAATTGGATTCACATGAATCATTCATTCCGAAACCGATTCCCAGTAGAATAGCTTAGACAATACCGAAAACATTCTGACTGAGATGAGAAATTGTAATGGGTTTGAATTTCACTGGGCATGGGTTTCAATTAGACAATAAGGCTGCTGCTTGCCAACCATTGTCGCCGACGACTCATAAACGTGCCAAAATGCATCTCAATCGGAAACCGGACTCAAATTCAGCTCGCAAGATTTGAACTGGAATAATATCCTACTATCATTTAGTGAGTGTGTTTGGATGTTTGTGTTTCAATCACACTTGGATGAAAGCATTTCTTCGCAGCGGCACTTTCTTACCCCCAGATGCTATCTGAAGGCCCTATAGCTTAGTTATGTGCGGAAGCTATTGTAAAAGAATAAAAGCCAAAAAACATTTATTCAGGCCGCTGGGATCACTTAGATTTTGACTTATTTTCTTCTTATCGTGTCACACACGTTCTTACGGACCAGTGTGGTGAAAGGATTATAAGTGCGCCTCAGAGGCTCCTTTCGTGCACTTGACACATGAATAGAATAGTCGTATTAGCTAGCTAGATGATTGTACTGTTATTGTAGTATTGTTGTTCGGGTCTGACGTCACGTATTGATTGACGTTGTCTTTCCTGTGGGGCTGATTAAGCTGAGAGGATGGATTAGGTGCTGGGCAAGCCTATTCCATCTCAAACAATGTCCCAGGCACCACAGCGTCATTAAGTGTATGCATAGGTTGCCTCCTGACGCTGTATAAATCATCTAATATAGATGTAAAGGCCTATGTTTATTTGTTTGTTCGGGTCTGTATGTGTAGTGTGTGTTGCGTCAGGTGCGCGGGCACGTGCTGAACCTCGCGCTGCAGATGTACGGCTGCCGCGTCATACAGAAGGCGCTCGAGTCGATCCCGGCGGAGCAGCAGCAGGAGGTGGTGCGAGAGCTCGACGGTCACGTGCTCAAGTGCGTCAAGGACCAGAATGGAAACCATGTTGTGAGTACACCTTAGCGTTTTACTAGCTGATGCCTAATGACGCACGTCAAGTCCCCCGTCACGTTCCACTTCGCGATCTTCTGCGGTTTTCCCCAAATCCTTTCTAAAGGCGTCCAGGTCTTCGTGCCAGCGCTTTTTAAGCCTGCCTAAAATATTAACTTAATAACAAGTATTACAGTAAAAAAATCTAAAAACCCAGCCAATTTGTTATTCAAACCTAAGTTTAAACATATGACTTATATACATTTTTGTAATCTCCCTTAACGTTTTGATATCCAATTCGACATGATTGGTAATTTTTTTTATTAATGTTATTTCTGTTCCACTCCTAAGATCCAACATTTTCAATTACTTAAGACAGAAATACATTTTTGTAATCTCCTTTTCGATATGATTGACAAATTATTTTTTCTTAACGCGTTACTATTTCGCGTAATTTTTTCCAAAAACCTCCTATGACACTCATTATTAAGACGAATCTAACGATATCCTACAATCGAAATCCATCCAGTCGTTAGGAAGATACGAGGAAACAAAGAAATTTAACGGATTACATACATACATACATTACAAGATATGCGCGAAAAACACAACCCTTCCCTGGACTGTCGGGTAAAAAGAGACAAGGACATTATGCAAGCCGCCCTAGATTTAGATATTTTATATATAGACCGACGTTTAAAACTTGGGTCCTCAAAAAGTAGTGATAAATCCGATGTTTCGCTTAATTGCTCAGGCGTGTGTGCTAGGAGCTAGAGCTAATTGGTAACCTATGAACTTTGTCCGTTAGGACTTGGACCAAGTATTTCTAATCGAATAATATAGAGGTCTAAAATCGCAACTTCGTGTGTGTTTTTGTCGGGCCCGATTCCAGTACTTTGTCATGACAGTGTTGTAACATCTCTATATCATATCAATAACTAAGCGTATTCATTCCAGGTACAAAAGTGTATAGAATGCGTGGAGCCGTCCGCGCTGCAGTTCATAATAAACGCGTTCGCGGGGCAAGTGTACGCGCTATCGACGCACCCGTACGGCTGCCGCGTCATCCAGCGCATCCTGGAGCATTGCACGCAGGAGCAGACAGCGCCCGTGCTCAGTGAGCTGCACGCACACACCGACCAGCTCATACAGGTGAGCACACACACTCATTACGTTCGCGGGGCAAGTGTACGCGCTGTCGACGCACCCGTACGGCTGCCGCGTCATCCAGCGCATCCTGGAGCATTGCACGCAGGAGCAGACAGCGCCCGTGCTCAGTGAGCTGCACGCACACACCGACCAGCTCATACAGGTGAGCACACACACTCATTACGTTCGCGGGGCAAGTGTACGCGCTGTCGACGCACCCGTACGGCTGCCGCGTCATCCAGCGCATCCTGGAGCATTGCACGCAGGAGCAGACAGCGCCCGTGCTCAGTGAGCTGCACGCACACACCGACCAGCTCATACAGGTGAGCACACACACTCATTACGTTCGCGGGGCAAGTGTACGCGCTGTCGACGCACCCGTACGGCTGCCGCGTCAAACCAGCAGCTTAATCAGCTCCAGTATTGACAGTTTTTCCTGTGGACAAGGCTGATTAAGCTGAGAGCATAGTTTAGTTAAGTGATGGGCAAGACTATTCCATCTCAAACTGTCTTAGGCTGGTGCTTGGGATATTCCTCCATTTGACGTCTCGTTGAGTGTAAGCATAGATTGCCTCTTGACGCTGTATTAGTAATGTGAAAACTGTTTAATGGTCAGTAGATATTTAACGTGATTTTTAATTAGTTACTAAGTACTGTTTGTTTTCCTATGAAATAAATATAAATAAATAAATAAATTAGTCATCTCGTAGTAAAGGCAAGTTTAAGTTTTTTTCTTCATTTATTTACCGTTTCAAGTAAATTAACAAGTATGTTATGTTCCCAGGACCAGTACGGCAACTACGTGGTGCAGCACGTGTTAGAGCACGGCGCGGCGGAGGACCGCGCGCGGCTGGTGGCCGGCGTGCGCGGGAAGGTGCTCGCACTCAGCCAACACAAGTTCGCATCCAACGTCGTAGAGAAGTGTGTGTCGCACGCTACGCGGAACGAACGCGCGCTGCTGATCGACGAGCTCTGCGGGTTCAATGACAAGTCAGTATTACATATCTATACTCAGCAAACATGCCATGTACCATAATCGAGATTCTCTCTCGAGTTCTCTCGATTGCGAAGGATGAGCGCCTTATACACAAATAATATTTCGGAGGGTAGACGAAAATTGCAAAGGCGCACAAAATAATATCCCAATTTCAGGTTTCACAATGCTTTGAATTAATTTCCGAAACGTTGTACACATTTCCTCAAATCAGGTTCTGGACCTTGATATTATTGTGTTAGTGTCCTCTAAAGTGTGTTGTGTTGTTGCAGCGCGTTGCACGTGATGATGAAGGACCAGTACGCGAACTACGTGGTGCAGAAGATGATCGACGTAGCGGAGCCGACGCAGCGCAAGGTGCTCATGCATAAGATCCGGCCGCACATCGGCTCGCTGCGCAAGTACACGTACGGCAAGCACATCATCGCCAAACTCGAAAAGTTCTTCATGAAAGCGGCCGAGCTGGGCCCCATCGGCCCGCCGCCACCCAACCCCGTATTGTAGTCTCCCCCCTCTCCCCCTCCCCCACGTCCGCGGCCCAGCGGCGACGCGCCCCCCATCTCACCAGCCGCCTAATTGTAAAAAATAATTGTATACATTTTGTAAAGTACGGACGCCGCAGCGCCGCGCGCCGCGCTGTGAAATCTCTCGATTAGTTAGTGAAGGCTCGCGCGAGCCGCGTGTCGGTTAATATTAGTTGTAATGTAAATGTGGCGCGCGGCCCGCGGCGGCGCAGACTGACGCGCGAATGTAAATATCGGCGCATGTATTATAAAAACGATTGGTAAAATTGTAACAATAGTTGTACAGCGTCGACCACTTCGGTGCTCGGCCGTCGCCTCACCGCGGCGTGACGTTTTATCGTGTTAGTCGTAAGTGTTCTAGTATTATTCGTTGTTCGTAAATCTATGTATAAATATTTGAACGTTTCTCAATGTAATTTATGAATCGATGGAAAGAACGGTCCGATGAAGATCCCGTGAGTTTCCATAGTTTTAGCTCGATGTAGATTTACTATTAGCTGGGCTAGGGGGACCTTGCATCTTCGAGAGATGAGGAAATGCCGCAGGCAGTTCTGGACAATCGACACTATAGTCGTGATTACGTTTATTATTATTTTGTACTAATTCAAGTCAAGCTCTCGTTTAAGTTTAAACCCGGCTTAAATCGTACATAGTTATCGAATATTTTTAGTGCCGGAGTGTATAGTTTGTCGATTATAATTTTGTGAAAATGATATTTTTGTATATTTTTATGTAATTAATTTAAGTTATTTAGTTAATGAGCCCCCGAGTGGTTGGGGCGGAGCGGAGAATGCATCGCTTATGTTATTTGGCGCAGGCGCGCTGCCGCTCGCACTAGGTTATAGTGATGATTGTAAAGTCCTGTACTGATAGGTTAGGTCGAGGTCTGCCACCCGCTCGCACTAAGCGTAGCCCTCATTTTCCATGTGTAATTATTTTTATAGGAAGCTTAGTTTCCTTCTCACCTCAAGATTTTTTTACGTCTAGATTGTAATTGAAAATAAAATTATTGTAAAATATAATTCTGTACAAAAACATGAAGGAAAACCCGATGTGATGAATGCGCGACGCGGCGTCGGCGTCGACAGCGACGCGCCGCGAGCTCTAGGAAACATTTATATGATCCATTTATTTAGACATTAATTATAAAATACAAGCATTTCTGTATTATTACTGTGTAGTTTTATTCCTTGTAAACCACTTTATTACATCCCCCTAAATATTAGGCAGGTATCTGAATATAAACAAAGTAAACGAACAAATGAGTAGGAATGTACATTCGACATCACACACATTCTAGGCCTCTGAACCTCATGGAATAGTCAATAGGTGTTATAGAGCGCTCACTTGCTTTCTACCTCCCACTAGTAAGTAGTAAGTTAGAACCATTTTATCAGTGGATTTTTTTTTTTTTTTTTGTTAGCCTATACTGTCCCACTGCTGGGCAAAGGCCTCCCCCATCACCTTCCTTCAGTGGAAATTAAATAATTAAAAACTACCCTTACATAGGTTGACTTTGCTGATCGTCAGGATTTCATCATCAGAAAAAGGTCGGGAGGTATCTTTGAATTCATTATCAAAAAGAACTAGGGACACGACTAAATGAAAAAAACTTTATGATAGACGCAGTTTATTCATTCACTCTTATAGCTCGAAAACAATAGTCATTCACCATACACTAATCTAAGACTACTTTTCTTCTTTTTCCTCCTTGTCCTTGGTCTTGGGTTTGACGCTGCGCTCCCTCTCGCGGTCCCGGTCCCGGGATCGATCCCGCTCGGAGCGCTCGCGGTCTCGGGAACGCTCGCGACGCGGAGACCGGGACCGGGACTTGTGACGTCGAGATCGGGACGGAGACCTCTCGCGTCTGTATGACCTGGAAATAAAACATGGATTTTTAATGCACGATCCTACACTTGACACTATTTCGAACTTTTTAGGTTCTACATGCCGGTTTCCTCATGATTTCATTAATCGTTTGAAAGTACTAGCATAGTGCACATACATTTTTAGACAGAAACACTTATTGGTGCAACAGATTAGAACCCACGGCCGGAAGGCTTTCACTAATCTCTGTTTTAGAAACAGGCTCACATTATTGAAATATACTCACTTTTCTCTGATCCTATCAGGCTTGATAGATCTCGAGCGTTCACGATCACGATCTCTATCGCGATCCCTGTCCCTGTCTCTATCCTCCTGCAACAAAAAGTTACATAATTTTAGAATAAATAGATACAAACTTGAGATTCGTGAATTTTCGTGTCATAATGCTTGTTTGCCACATTACTTCGATGCTACTGCTCCACCTGCGTCTCATCTATAAACAGAAAATGTATAAATATGTCACTTTTTAACGCGTTAAGACAGCTCGTGACCCGTGTACCCACTGGCTTGACCCACTGGTGGGTTGAGGGGTAATTCCGGAATTACAACTAACAGACCTATAGCATAGGTTGCGAGGAGCGAAGCGACAAGTGGTTAGGTGTATAGTGAACAACCACGCACCAGCCGAGCGAAGCGTGCCGCGGTAGCGGCCGGCGAGTGCCAGATCCGAATCACCCCTAGACCCACCGGTGGGTCAAGCCAGTGGGTACACGGGTCATCTCCCGTTAAGACGCAGGTGGAGCAGTAGCATAAAGCTAAAGTTTAAAAAAAGTATTTCTAAACTTACATCATCCCTCCTATCGCGGTCCCTGCGCTCGCTTCGTTCCCGCTCGTGCGTGCGCTCGCGTTCTCTATCTCTGTCCCGCTCTCTATCGCGCTCTCGCTCCCTCTCGTGGTGCGGCGGCGGGTGCGGCCGGAATGGCGAACCGTATGGAGACGACATCATGTGTGGAGGGGGCATGTGGACGCTCGGAGCCACACCCATTGGTGGACCTATAGGAAAAGCTTAGCCTTTAGATTTACTGAATGACTTAAGGTTATTAAAGTAAAATGCTCTGTTCTTATGTCGTTTACGATAAAGTCCAAAATAGAATGACTATTATAGTGGCATTCTTAAAATTTCTTAATTTTAGTAAAAATTTAGTATTTGTGGGCAGAATTAGTCAAGGCCATTTTGCTTGCTGTGTAAAACAGCTGCTAAAGCTCAGAGACGCCATTTTGATTATACTTTAAGATAAGTCAATGTTATAACTTTATAAGATATAGAAGCGCGCGCGACTGCCAGCGCCGACGCGCGTCAGCTCGCGACCGCGAGAGACTGCTCAAGCCTGTATCTTGTAACATTGTGCATCGTCGCGTCGCTGCCAATTCAATCTGCATTGAGCCTTGAGGATACAGTCGTGATCTTGTTTGTTTATTGCGCATAATATTAGAGCTAATATTGGCCAGGCCAGCACTGACCAATAGGCGGGCCCATGTTCGGAGCGGGCGCGGGCGCGGCGCCGGGTCCGGGCGTCAGCTCCTTGATCTCGTTCGGCGCCCAGCCCGCCGGGGCCTCCGCGTGACCTGCCATATAGAAAAAAAAATACGTGAGTGTCGTGGAACCTTCGTGGAACACTCGGTTGGAACGAAGTTTCAACTTTGACATTTGGCATTTGTCAAATAAATTAAATCCTAGAATCGCTCTTCCGTATCCGTACTAAAAATGTAATAATCTATGGACTGGTTCGCGACTGCGGATTTCGCACTGTGACGCATGACCTATGTATGTGTCGTGACGGTAAAATCGAACGCTTTATTTCTTCCAGCCCCCATCCTCAATACCGTCCGAAAAGGAACTTCGTTCCAAAAATAATTCCCTGGTTATCCAACTGCAGGACGATAACACTTCATTCGAATGCATTCCAAACTAAGAAATGTTGCCTGTAAGAAAACTATAAGACCCATTGTACGATAATCAATAGGCTTTCAATCAATTTTTGTCATATAAATGTAGCAACAAAATAACCAAACAATTTCTAACATTAGTTTCCGTGACGGATGCTTTCGAAGATCTGCTGAATCGCCACGCCTATCTTCACGCGGCCTTATAACAGGCTACTTTTAATAAGTTACCCCAGCTTTCACCCAGCAGTGGGATATTTATCGGCTCCAAATGAAGTAGTACAATCGTTATTATATCAGTCATTTGATTCCCATTACATAATATAGCTCAGCTTACTTTGGCGTTTGATAATACCTTTTTATTATATGTATGTATTGAAAATTACGATTATTCCTATTACTCGTATATTATACAGGGTTATTTGTAAAACACTGGTAACCTCTCAGGACTGTATTACTATCATCATTAACAACAACTTTTGTTCTGACTTTAAAAAATTCATCATATTTTAGTTCATCAGATTTTCATATAAAAATAAAAATATTTAAATTGAACGCTCTAAATGTTACGAAGTCTATGCGAAGCAAAAGAAAGCGATAGTTCAATAGCGAGGGGAGCGGGGTTAGGACAGCGGGGACGCTTGAAATTGACCTATTTAATACAGAGTGAAATGTGTTAGGACAACGAAATCTTGAAGGTTTGTTTTTGTTAAATGTAAGTATTATGTTTTGTAAAAAGTCATAAAACAAAAGTTGTTGTTTATGACGATAGTAATACAGTCCTGAGAGGTTACCGGTGTTTTACAAATAACCCTGCAGTAGTACTGGGTAGTATGTACAGACCCCAGTGCTCGGAGTAAGGTGCGTGCGGCGGGTAGTAGTGTTCCGGCGGCGGCGGGCCGAAGTACTCCCCCGGCGGGGCCAGCTCGCGCCCGTGCACCGCGCGGTATTCACGCCGCTCCGCTGTCATCACCTGCACACACTATCCACACTAATCCACACTATCCACACTAATATTATAAATGTGAAAATAACTCTGTCTGTCTGTTTGTTACGCCTGTTTCACGGCCAAACCGCTGAACAGATTAAGCTGAAATTTGGCATGGATAAAGATAAACTCTTTTTTTAATAATCCTAAGAGGGCGTGAAAATAAGGGTTGCAAGTTTGTATGGGGAACAAAGTTAAGCAACGCTGGGCGCGGTCATAAAGATGATGGGTGACCGCCTAAGCCACAGTGCAAAAATACTCTTAGATTATTTTGATTTTGCATGATAAATGATTTTAAAATTAATGATAAAACGTAACGTGTACCTATGTATATTCCCACTCATCAATACATCCGAAGTTAAGATTTTTTTGATAATTATTAGAATCGTTTTTCCTTGGCTTTGGTTAGAACGCTATCTCTAGCGCCGAGGTCAAAACTGCTTTTTACTTTTTTTTTAAATCTTCAAGGTGGCGTTTGTACTATAGCGGAGGTCGAGATACGATCAGTTTGAGTGTTTTTATAGGTTTTCAAGTACATACTTGTGTTATTTTGCTGACAAAGTCGCGGGTACCAGCTAGTACATTATAACAACACGTTTACATCAACAAACAAGTCGTATTTATTTAAATTTCAAAGCATATTGAATTATTTAAGATGGGTACACTTCATCCAACGAATCTAGGCATTCGTGAAGTTAGCCGTTTGTTTACGCAGAACACAATTTTGTATGAAAAAGCGGTCACTGCGCTGACTAACGGCTAACTTCACGAATGCCTAAATCCGTTTTCCACAAGATTTTATCTAAGTACTCAGGCACTCAATTTCACCAAGCAGCAAGCAAGACCCGGAGCAATGTATACAAGTCGTGGGTAGAAACGATCGTGCCGTTTCACATAAATGTTGGCTTTATCTCTAGTTTAACTTGGATTTTACGGGCGTTTTTTCGTGGCTCCATTATTTTGTCCCATTAATGGGTTCACGGGGGAGAACTGTTTTTCGTAGTCCCATTTTCCTATCTTCGAAACAGTTCTCGCTCCCCTCGTGGTCCCATGTCATTATCATTTTCTGCATCTGCTGCAACTGTCCTTAAATTTTTTTTCGGGTGGTTACAAAATAGCGGAGTCGTAATGAAACCTACTGGGGCTTCTAACTAAAAAACTGTCCCTAGAAAAACGATCTTTAAATACTCGTACATAGAACTCTTTTTTGTGGTAACAGTTTTGTTTTGACATGTGTCAACATGGAGTTCAACCAAAGTTTTACGTTTTTATAATAAGCAGCACTTTGTTTAGTTTTTGATCTAACCTGAATGGTATTCTCTCTAGCCTGGAAATTGTTCTGCATCGGCGGCCCTTGGTGGTGCGGGTGTGGCGGCCCTTGCATTTCCTCGTGACGCGGCATTCCTGAAACATAACAATAATTTATAATCTTACTAAATATTTTAATGTAAAGGTATGGATAGATGGATGGATGTTTGTTGCATCTTCTCGTCGAAACTGCTGAACAGATTATGGAGGGTAGGTTATTCCCTGGATTATCGCATACTTTTTAGCATGGAACAGTGAAGGAACCGCAGTCGCGCAGCTAGTAATCTATGTACTACAATTGCTCCTTAGTGCTCCTATTTGAATAACTTAAGTTAAAATATTTTACTGTAAGTACTCACTTCTTGAAGAGGCTGCAATTGTCAAATAATGGTTTAATTACATTAGTCAATAATAAGTACATAGCATCAACCGCAACCACAGTTTCCAAAAGTAAGTTCGAGTTATGAGTCAGTGGCCAACTCCAGTTACAGAGTTTTTAAGCCGCCTTTAGGCCTCCGTCATGGCTTAAAGACTTATAGCCGGGAACGTGCCTTCCGAAGCACGGAAGCGCTCAGCTGATAATGCCACTGGCGGTCACCCATCCACTTACTTACAGGTCAGAAGTTTGCTTGAAGACAATCTATCAAGAACGACTAAGCAATGAGCACCATGAGCTCCTCTATTCTAAGTGTATGTAAGTCTACATTATGTTTTTAGAGGGTTAGCTAATTTAAGTGGGTATGCTGTACTGTTAGTACAATAAATATAGTATAATAGCGTACAGTATGCACAACCAATCTTTAGCTCTCTGAAGTAGCTGGGCAGAACCCATTTTTGATGACGCCTAAAAGACGAAGACAGCGTTGTAAAGCTGCCTCGCTCACTCGCTTAGTTTGTTGCATCGTCCTATCTCGCCTACTCGCGCAATCGTTTAGTGCACCTAACTTCAGAGAGCTAAAGATCGGTTGTGCGTCTGTTACCTTGCGGGCGGCGGATGTCTGGCTGGCGTGGCGGCGGCAGTAACATGACACCCGCCTCTCCCACTCGCATGCGACGTTGTCGCTCGCAGTACGCACTCCATGTCACCTCATTGAACCCGTAGTTGAAGTAATCTGGAATAACATTTCTTAAGACTATATTTTTAAAGAGTGTCTAATGGAAGGGAAGTGTGGTTTAGGATCTATTGTGATTTTTGAAATGAATTGCCAAAAATTTTACAAACGCGTGATTTGAAACCACAACCTCGCTGATCAGTGTCAATGCTCTGACCAACAGATTTCATGGGCAGTTGACGTGATAGTAGTTTTTTGTGGGAGTACATAATGTGACGCATACTACAGTAGTTATTATAATTATTTCATCAATGTTAATTTCACCTGAGATATCAGCTCCTGGCTTGTTCCATGGCTTGTCCTCAATTGTATCGATATTGAACTCCATGGCCGGAACGCCATTGATGCTGCCGGGCCCATCGAGGTCCTCCAAAGAGACTTTGCCGGTAGTTGTTGAAGTGCGGGGCTTCTCTCCTGAACCTGCGGCTACCAAGCCCACTCCTCTCTGTAGGAGTAATCAGCTTAGTATGAGAAAGTTTATAAAAAAAAAAAGATTTCTGAATTTTTCACAATCAGTTGTCATCTCAACTATTCCATAAGGTTCTGATGTTGTACGCAAGTAAACCTCATAGGAAATTCTTTTTAAGTAACATCTTTTTTATTTACTTTAAAATAAAATAAATAAATAAATAACGCTGGACATTTTTCACACAGCATCATCTAGCCCCAAACTAAGCAAAGCTTGTACTATGGGAACCAGATAACTGATAGAATACTTATATACTTTTTGTTTGTAAATACATACATATTATACATAGAAACACCCAGACCCGAGACAAATATCTGTAGGTCATACAAACATTTGTCCCGCGGCGGGGATCGAACCCGCAACCTTCTGCGTCGCAGGCGGACCTTCGCCCACTGCGCCACAGAGGTCGTCAAAACTTTAAAAAACTTTAAATCATAACTGTAATAAACATGGGTTAATCATTATTAGTATTAATGTTTTATGCCACCATTAGGCGGCATTAGAACTGCTTACCTTAATATTCAAACTACCATAAGCTGCTGGTCCTGATTTGATTTCTCCGATGGTAACTTTAATATCATCACTGTCATCAGAGTCCGAGTCCCCTTCTTCTCCGTTAGCCTTCTCCTCATCCTGGCTGACATCCTCAAAGTGTTCATCATTGAAATGAGAGTCATTGGGTTCTTCTGTTTCTTCCTGCTCTTTGTCCCCCTGCAACAAAATAAATGAAAGAGTTATTGATGCTGGACACTTCACACAGCATCATCTAGCCTCAACATATGAAATTATTAATTGGATAACAAGTACCTTTAGTTCTATCTGTCTATTTTGTTGCTGTACTCACTCTGTAGTGAATACAGCACTACACTAGGCTGCAGTTTCTAATGTAGCTTACTGTTGAACAGCTTGGAACGGCTTGGTTTAGGTTAGAAAACGTCATCAACATAAATCTGGTAAATAAAGCTAATAGGTTATATAGTAATTTTGCTAATCATGAAATATAGTTAAAACTTACTGTGGCTGCCGTCGCGGTTTCTGGGTCTGGCGCTTTAGCTTCTTCCTCGGGCGGCTTCTCGGAGGGTTGCTCTGTTCCGTCCCCATATAACCAACTATCATCATTCTCATCGCCTGGAGGAGGGGCTTCTACAGCTGTATCTGCCATTATTGGTGCATCAATTGCTATGTTTTTTTATATGTTAGTCAAGTCATACACAGATTTTATTTACAATTATTATTTTTGGGCGCTTGGATGGGCTTGTTGACTGACCTGACACCGCTAAACCAAACAAACATTACAAAATACAGTTTGACATTGATTGGCCATTTTCGTTTTGTTTGACAGACAAGTGTCCTGCCCATATAGTAGATTCTATAGTCTTTGGTAAAATTCCACAGATGTCTAAATAGACCATCAACAAGATTTTTGAAAACAAACCAAAGGAATTGAAAGTCAATTATTTTTAGTACTTTTATATTTTCATACTCTGCTATAATTTAATAGTGCATTAAAAATAGAAAAAAAAATTAAACAAAAAGCACCGCCAACATTAAAAATAATTTAGCTACTAGTCCAGTCCATTTCTTCGTCTGGGGAACATTATTTCCTCAGTTTGGTCCACCTTCTGAGCTACATCAGCCAATTGTTGAGATGCTTCAGCGGCGGCCGTGCCACAGGTTTCTGCTAACTCTTGTACACCATGAGTGACCTGCAAAAATACACAATGATGCAATACAAATAGTAGTAAATATATACTTCTAAATTTTTTTAGTTCCTAAAAGCATCTTACTCAGTCCAGCAGTTTAGAGTAATTCCAAACATACTCAAAGGGGTAACTACAACAGGATAATTACCACATCAGCCTCAGCTTTTACTTCAGCAGCTGCAGCTTGCATCTGGTTCACAGCAGCTTGCATCTGAGGGGCCTGCTGAATAGCCTCAGACTCCAGCACTGGCGCAGCCTGAAACACCAACATCTTGATAAAATGTTTGAAAATCTTCGACATAATGTTGTACAGATTTACTGGTATCATACTTCAGGTGACATTTTATACAAAAAAAGACAGTTCAGCTACAATGCCAAAGTTCACACATAACTTCAAACATCATGAACAATCGGACTATTTTAACACTGAGATATAGACATATCAGCAACAGCTGCTCGTCTATCATCGATAAATAAATAAACTTCAGGTCATCACGCCAACTGTAGATTTAGTTATTTTCATTTCATGTACATAAATATAATCTATATGATAACAATGTTTAATAGTTACCTGTTTACAGTGATGCATGCAGCGGCAATGATGTCTTAGAACTGGCTCTGCTGCAGCCACCTCACGCATATGCATATCACTTTCTTGCAGCTACAACAGAAAAAAAGATTTTTACAGCCATTAGAGCACCTGACTTCATCACAATCACAAAAACACACTTTGTTACAAACTTGCAGCAGTGACATGAAGTTCTAATTACCTTTTCCACAAAATTAGGGTCAGTGTAGTTGTTAAGTTCATTAGCCATCTGCATAGCTTCTGTAAGCTTCTCGTGGCCCGCAGTCGCATTGTTGATAGCTTGGGCTGTGTTCATGAGATTCATGGTTGCAGAGTCTCCTTGTTGCCCATCGATAGGGCTATTGGCCGCAACACCAAGTTTGGCTTCCAATTGCTCGATACGACTTTGCAGTACAGCGAGAGGGTCCATATTTAAATAATTTTGTATACCTGTGAAAATCTGAATTGATGAAAAAAATGGTACAAAAGACGTAGAAAATCCAGTTGTCAAGAATGAAATTTACAAATAAAATTGAAAATCGAAGGAATCGAATCGAACACAATTTGTTTTGTTTTGTTTTTGAAAAGTGACGTCAGTCATCCATTTTTTTTGACATGAGTGACATTTAAATAACTCAGAAAAAAAAAAAACATTTAGGTTGTCGTTTATGTCAAAGCCAATTTTGTCTGTACTCTCTTTTTTGTAGAGATAACGAGAATGATAAACGGTTATTTAGTCGAGAATAATTTATCTGTTGAAATCTGCTGTCAAGCAAGCTTCAATGTCAAAAACATATGATTTGATTTGATGAGAATTTTGTTTTGATTGATCTTGCCATCTTTCTTCTGAAACTATTTCGGTTTTATTTAGTTTAGCCGTGATTGATTACATTATTTTATCTTAAAATGGATGAAGAAATGGGAGGTCTTAGTGAGCACGACTTTCAGATACCGCCTGTAAAATATGAATGTAAGTTCAATTGTGTTTTGACTCGTGGAACACAAATAATTTTATCACAAGAAAAAGCTATTCTTCAACGATTTCTTTCACACAGTACTTGTTCTAATGCTAATTTTATTATTTCTTTTACAGATTTGGATCATACAGCTGATGTACAGTAAGTATTTTTCTATTCTCGTTCAATTTCTTTCATACCTCCTCACGACGTAGGTACATTTATGAATGAGCAATACCAATCATAAAAGTGTTTTATGAAAAGGTAAAAACATTGTGCAAGCATCTCAATCTTTACACTTGACCTCTTGGCTCTTACATCTGTTAGTTCTGATAACGTAAATAAAAAAAATACAGCTCTTTCAACGGATCTAGGCATTCGTGAAGTTGCGCAGTAGTCTGCGCTGCGCAGTGGCCGCTTTTTCATACAAAATTGTGTTCTGCGCATTGAAATGGCTAACTTCACGAATGCCTAGATCCGTTGAAAGAACTGTACTTACTTTACAATGCCAATTATAGTAGAATGTCTGTTCTTTTTCTTTCAGGTTACATGCATGGGGAGATAGCCTCAAGGAAGCCTTTGAGCAATGTGGAATGGCAATGTTTGGATACATGACAGAATTAAATTATGTGCAGATTAAGGAAGTTCACACAATAGAAGCTACTGCTGATGACTTGATGGGATTACTCTACCATTTCCTGGATGAATTACTGTTTTTGTTTTCTGTGGAACCGTTTTTGATTTGTAAGAAGTTAGAGATTACAGAATTTAACACAGAAGAGTTTAGAATAGTTTGTAAGTGTTTTGGTGAGGAGTTCACAATCGGCAGGCATCCTCAGGGGACTGAAGTTAAGGCTATCACTTATTCAGCCATGCAAGTCATTGATGAGCCAAAAGATAATAAGTATGAAGTATTTGTTATTATCGATATTTGATTAAGGATAATATATTTTTATGTTTATTGATTTCCATACTTTGTATTTATTGCTAGTTAGGCTGTCCTTAATATTATTTTGTGCTACACCTAATAATAATTGCACATACAACAAAATAGAAAGAAAACTAGTTAATAATCTGGAAAAGAATATTAGAATAAAACCACAATAGCAGTTATTGAAAAAATAAAACCAAGGCACGGTTAACAGTGCTGTGAGAAATACACATGGCAGGAAGTGTGGTATACCTACCATTTCCTCAATGTAAAATGATTATTTAATTTGTGTACAATAGGAACAAAGTAAAATAAAAGATTTGATTTGTTAGGAAGGCCTAGATATATATATGCGCCATTTTTCATTGTAATTTTTTTGTGTTAAATTAGGGAAACAATGTGTTAGAAATATCGCGGACTAGGACGGGGTTAGGAGAGGTAGTGGACACTGGCAGGAATTATAATTAAATACGAATATAAAAGTAATAAGTAATATAAAAATATGGATAGGATAGGTATATGAGCTATTAAATTATATTAATTATAAATTAAAGAAGTTAGACAACTTTAAATACAAAAAAATGTTCAAACTACGCAATTTTTACTTAGGTGCAGGTAAATATCTCTTTGTACGCTATAGGTACAAGTGACCTCGTCAGAATCAGAATATAATTTCCTTTGATAGTGACAGAGCTATTGCTTGCTTGATGTGGTGTCGAGGCAGACCTCAGAGTAAGAGGCAGAGTTGAAATTTTCAACTAAGTTCCTTTAAAAAAAGTATAACTGGCTTAATAAATATAATCCCAAGGTATAAAAACATATTTTTTTTTGGTTTTAGAGAAGATGAAGAAAGAAGACTGACCAAAGATGTTACCGATTGGGCGGTATAGTCGCTCAGCGACAAAGCCCTTTTCTTTTATGTTTAGATAAATAAATAAATAAATAAATAAATATTTTTTTTTTTACAATAATATCTAGTTTACAATAGAGCTGTTTCCGAACGCACATCGTCTTTAGTCTATGCTTCTCATGCTTCTATTTTATCGCACTCACTTCCGTTTTACTTCGCGGTTTCATTCGTATTTCCGCATCCGGAATACCATATTTCAGAAAAAGTCCCCAAATTATGGTATAAAATGTGAGAGTGATTTCACACTCGAGACCGCAACCTTGATTTGTTTTGTTAAATAATGCTTCTCAATCACTCATTTGAACTTATTTACTCACTTATGCACTTCCGTTAGTACATTGTTTCATTACATGTTTATTATATTCACAAGTGTAAGGTATAAATTAGGATAAATCAATGATTTTAGCCCCTGGCCCCTACTACGCCCAGGTTATGCCCCTGGGCGTCGCTCTGGCTTATGAATGTGAACTGAAGCTCTTTTGATGCAGATTGACAGCTAGGTAATTACGAAAAGATAAATCTCAGCTTTACCTGTGGCTTTACTCAGGTACTAATATCTCAGGAACTGGACAAAGGGAGTCTTCATCTTCAGTCTTCTGCATAACTTTGCGGAGTAGGTATAACGCTCCCAGCTTTGCCCGGTGCAGCGTTGTTTAGCCTGTTTAAGGGAAAAATTCATCTCACTTCGATACTACGCTGTAGCCTAAATTAAAGGTAGGTACAGTAACTGTAACTGGGGCCTGGGGCTTACCTTAGGTAAGTAACTTAAGCTAAGCCTCGGTTACAGTTCAACTCTAATAAAAGCTGAAGATTGCACCAACTTAAATCAGCTGCTTTTGGTATGCAGACAGATTCAGAGAAGATAATCAGCTGAGCTGCGTCAGATAGGTGGGTACCTATAAGCAGACCAAAATACCATGGATTTTGGCCGACCGTTTTTAGATTTAGGGATGAATTATCTTTTAAGTGGTAGGGCAAGTAAAAGGTATTTACCTAAGTGTGCGCGTACGTAGGTGCAAAATAAAAAACTAAAAAAAAGGAAGGAATCTTTTTGAATTTGCTTTGCTTTTGAAAGTTTTTGTAATACGCAAGTTAGCATTAAGATGTGTTCGTGTAAGCGTAAGCGGTGATAATTAGTACGAGTAGATCAGTTTATGAGTTTAATAGACTAGCCTCAAAAATTTCTTATTTTAAACATGGCTCGAACGAGTAGGTACCTACCTACCTATTTAAGAAAACGGGAATCCAGCAACAAAATGCAGGATGGTAAATTTACTTAGACTCTGCTGCGCACAACTAGTGTTTACGTGAGTAAGTAAATAAAAATATTTTCTTGCTTTCTTTCTTTCAAATTATTCTCCTCAAGAAAATACGCAGCTTTGGAGCGTTTTTATTGAGCTTTGGATGGAGTTTGGTTTAACGCTTTGGGAGGGACTGTTTCTGTCCCAACTTGCTGAATATAGTAACTATTTTAACATATGTATATTCCTAGGTCTAAAGGAGCCTCCATTGGCAATAGATTTGCTTTACTTCTACGGTAGTTTTTGATTTTCAGTAGGTAGGTACCTACCTTCTAATCATAATCATCATAATCATGCATCACACATGTGGTACCCATTATCACATAGGTAAGCTTTTTTGTATTAGTTAGGTTAGGTTAGGTTAGGTTAGGTTAGTACCTACCTACCAATCTAACCTATCTACATTAAGTGCTTATGCTAAGTTAGATAGGTTAGGTTAGTTAGTTATTGACCTAATTGGGTACCAGGTACAAAAAAATAATAATTATTAAAATTATTATTGTAATTATGTATCTACCTACCGATTATACCTAATTATAACGGATACCCTGCCAGCCAAGTTACACAATTATTGTGTAACTTGGCTGGCAGGCAGGGGTAGGTTATTCCTACCTCTATATCAAATTGATTAGAGGCTATATCTATTTTGGAATATCATATAAACCTACTTCGGGCGGGAGTAACTATACGGTAGGTACGCGCAGGCCCAACCAAAACCGGTCGAACAATGAGGATTCAAAAATTCGTTAATTTTTTATGGCTTCAACGAACGAGGGGAGGAATTTGGATCGCGTAGATCGGCGTCGGGTCCGCTAGGGGTTGCGTTCGGTTCGGATCGCCCGCTTCGCGCTTGCGCGCCTAGTTCGCGCCACTGCTACACGTCTGTCGCTTGCTTGCCATGCAAGCCACTAGCCAGATGTTCAAAAAAAGCTTCCTGTCGCCGTTTCATTGCTCCGCAATTTTATCTGATAAAATTAATTTATAATGTTGAACAGGACCTTGAATGTTAAATTGTTTAGTGAGTGAAATTTGCAGTGAATAACTTACTATGTGATTTAAACAGTTTTTCCATAGAAGCAAAATTATCGAGCGTCTCAATGTCCACGAGTTCACTCGGGACCAACAAAGCGGCGGACATTTTATTTTGAGTACTCGATAATGTAGCGTTTGTGTCGGAAAACATTAATGTCTTTTTATGGTTATAAATTTGGAGATCGTCCGCTTACACCTTTTGTAAGTATTACAAAAACCCAATGAGAATTTTAGACAGAAACCGCGATTTTAGGTGACCTAAGTTTATGAAGCGGAGGCAAGATCACCGCTAGGTTGTCGATATTTTAGGGTAAATGTCGTTGGAAAAAATGACGTAAGCAAAACTGGTCAGCTGGAGGAACGCCGTGGACCTTAGGTAATACATTGAGCTTGTAAAATTGCCTATCGACCCACTCCGCTTCGGAGGCTTCTCACTTGTGATTTCCGCGCGCGCGGCGCCCCTAACCTCTTTGCTAATTGAATTGTGATGATTATGGAGCGTCACAATTAGAAGAGTAGGTAGTGATAGCTAAAGTACTATGTATTGTGGTGTTTTTCGATAGCGATGCCGAGGGGGGTGAAGCGAGGGTCGGTGGAGGGCGAGGCCGAGCTGGTGGTCCGCGCCGGGGCGTCTCCTCCGCACACTACGCTGCTGGACGACAGTCCCAGCCAGCCCATCACCTACCACCTCCTCGACCATGGCTATGGTGCCACGCCACAGCACCAGATCCGGCGCGAGGCGCTTACCGCACCGCCGAAGACGTCGGAAGTAAGTTTCAACAAGTTTTGATTGATAAACAACCAGCAGATTCTGTACCCGGTGTGGCTGTCTAGTATGTCCTTCAATAATTGAACCATTGTCTTAGAACAGACACTAGAATCTGCATCTCTTTGATGTCAGAATTCATTGTGAACAGAAAGAACCAACTGAACTGCAACTTTGCTGATCAATTGTCTTGTAATGTTAATGTTTACCCAATAGGTATAGTATAGTAAATGTCTATAATCATCAGTGTCATATCATCATGTATATGACCGAGATAGGAATAACTACTTCTAAACTAGAGGATATACCCAGATCCTTATTTAGTAAGGGCTTTATTTTTATAAAGCCCTTACTGCTGCATAAATAAAAAGGATCTGGGTATGAAATACTTTAAAAGGCAACATGAGACACAGTCACATACATCGTACAGAGTTTCCAAGGAATTTAGTTAACTATGGTATGGTTATTTGAACCCCTAAGATCTGAAGTATTTCTATGACTGAACAGATGGTGTCACTCAAAAGAATTCTTAGATCATCACTTGTGTGTTGATGCTGAATCAATAAAAATGTTTTGTTCAAGGCTCCAGTATTATACCAATGCAATGTGACCTTAGTATTTTTGTTAATTAAATTAGAACCAAATGACTGAACTAAACTAATGTTGTAGATTGAAATCATTATTCAGTCTTTCAAAGTAAGAATTTAATGATTTATAAGGCTTGATAACTTCTTCTTATTTAAGGATTTACTCCTTGTCGGCACAACTGATGAATCCCTCTCCATGTATCTCTTTCCAGGGCTGCTTCCTTGACCCCTTTATACGACTTGACAGATACATTCTCCTTTACTTGGCTCATGTAGCGGTCTTCCTCTTAGGATAGAAAGAACTATGCTGCAGAAATATTCTTTAGCAAAATAATTTGTATTGTACAATGGGATTTACTATTTTACTGTACATAATTAAGTATCACATTCCACTTTGATAATGATAGCCAACTCTTGGGATTCGAGAGGTCATGAACAAGTCATAAAATTTAGTCATTTAGGTAATATGTTATAATTGTCAAATTGTTCAACTAAAAAATGGAATTATTTAATGATTTGTAAATAATTTGGATGGAACTAGAATTAAATATCATATCCTTGATTATTAATCCAAACGGATTCCTTATAGTGGAATCTTTATCAATGAGTAACTCTAGTTTTTTCTCACTTTCCTAAAGGGACAATATTGTTATCTTTTTCACACAGCATATAATACTAAAAGGATAACTTAAGTATCTCATCAGCTTATTTGAGTTTGTTGGTATTGTAAGTTGGTTCCCATTTGTAAAACTGCTAATAATTTTGTTTGAGGTTATGACCATCTGCATGTTTTGCATATTCTTTACTTGTATTAGAACTGGTATGAAGAAATCCGAAATAGAGGGGTCCATAACGAATATGGGGTCAATGGCTTTAAAGAGGTCATTGAACTTAGTTGTATCAGGATGTCCATCTCTGTTTTGGGTTTGTTAGGTATCTAGGTGCTAAGTTGCTGACTTTGAATACTCTGTCAATGTTTGTAATTAAATGTAACATGCATTAATAAAGTATTGATTCAAAGTTATTAGCATTATTAGTACATAACTTGCTGATTGTAAAGTTACAACATTAAGTAAAATAGTCCAATCTATAACTGGATTGTTTCAAAGCTAGCACATTGGTGTGTATGCCCTTTTATTAAGTGTTTAGATTTTGAATAAGTACTTAATATTGAGTCCAAGCATAGCCATCTAAAAACATGGTATTTCTAGTTTGTGTTAGCAAAGCGTATGTTTGTATGTTTTGAAACTATAAAAAAGAGACTGGTATGTGTTGAGCCTCCATTTGCTCCCCACCTATCTTATCTACATGTTGAAAGATTGTAGCCAAATTCCAGATGCCATGGTAATATTAGTAAGAGCATTTTGGACGGGTTTTCGTGGTTCCTATTTGCAATGATTACGGCCAACCAAAATGGCGGTTGTTAGGCGCCGTGAGCCGTGGGGTGCGTGTGTCGACGTTTTTCCCCCAAACCGCCCTTGCCAGGACCCTTCAAGGGATGCACCAATCACAAGCCAGAGTTACTTTTGACGAGTTATTGGAATTTTAGGTTACTGTAAACGACGACCGACGCCGGGATTTCTCCCGTCGATGTTGATTTAAAAGCGGCAACGATTGCCAATTTCTATTATGTTTGCCCTGGACATTGGTCAACTTTCTTGAGGGAATATCTTTGTTTTGTAACTAATTCATATTCTTTTATCTATTAATCATTACCAATGAATCAATTGATAATTATATAGTTTTTATAATTACGTAAGAATATAATAATAGGTTTTTTTTAAAGCAATTAAGCCCGAAATAGTTGAAATCAGTGAGTTCGTTGTATATTTTTTTATTGAAGGAGTTAAGGCCTAGTTCACACGAAATCGTTAGACTCATTTGCCGCGTCACTCGATCGTTTATTGTGGAATTTTCATTGGTCTGTCTGTTCATTGCTTTCTGTGTCACACGCGTATTTACTGCAGATAACACCGACTCAATAAAGACAAACAACTGTGCTGTCTCGTTTGATTTCTAATGATAAATTAACCGCTTTGTTTAAATGTATAATTTACATACGAATATAGGAGCTGAACTCTCCCAGACTACTAAACGCGCTTTCGCTATTATTTGCTATTTAAATAATCGAATCAACGTAGAATCTTTCAATATCCGTTTGCTTATTTATTATTTCGAAACATCTAACTTAATTATTAAATTATGTTTATAAACAAATGTCGACATACCTAGTTCTACATCTACTCGTAAACTTACCATACACTTTAATAATTATTAATTGGAAACATTTGGTTTGTAATGCGTACTGATTTACCAAGTTAGTCTGTTTACGTCAAAGCACGCTATACATCGTTTAATTCACAGTATGAACGTTGCCTTGATTACCTTCCATTATTTTATTTTACTTGATTGAGAATTTACTGTTTCGTACTAAATCGAGTTTATCAAAAAAATCCATTACCTTCAGGGCTTACCATCTAAATATCAAAGAACAAAATAAGTTTCGTCAAGGTTGTACGGTAAGATGGAAATAACGATACGGAATCCTAAAATAACGATGGATAGCGGACCGTGTTTTATTCTTACCATTCACTATTCGTTTTATAAATCTCATGCGGACGCGAAACCTTTTAAAGCAAAGAGTTCTTATATTCTGTTACATATGTTCGAAGGGAACTTCAAAGTTCATTGCGAGGGAGGGTTGCGAATTCGAAGGACGCTCGATTGGTTGGCATCGCCTTGTCTCGGAGGAATTCGAGAAAGAGACAAGGGGATAACATTTCTGGAATTAGTGACAGGACGGCTGGCCGTTATTGTTTCTTTCCGGTATGCGATGGGTATACCATATAAATGTATGTCTCTGTCGTTTCCTTATTGTGGCTTCATCTATCTATCCGATTGTTAAGGCTTAAAACAAAGTGACGATGCTACGATTTCCAAGCGCTCTTGAACCAACGCACAATGGGAATTTATTTTTCTAAAATCAGCCTGTTACCAGCTGGAGGCCTCTCCTTAAACTTGTCGTTTTGTACAATTATGATAAGAATAGCGATCGGCAAGTGTGGCGGCAGGAGCCACACATGTTGGCAGTTTGTCATGTCTCGAGTGCCGTTCACCCGGACGCCGCCGCGTCAGCGCCATGTGGCTTCGTCGATGCCTCCCTGCCTGCTCACGTGGCCAGGTACTCTCATCAAAGGCAAGCATGTCTTTTTCAACCAATTTTTCATTGCCAACTTTCTCCTTCATTTTACTGTAGTGTATAATTGTCCCTTCAACATTCCTAATAAAAACTTCAAGATTCTCAAGGTATCTATTAAATTTCTATCCGACCCTGAAAGGGTTCGAGGTTATAAAAAAGTTGGTGACACAGTTACAAAGAGATCGGTTAAATTAATCCATTGAAGACGTTGCCAATTTTATGCCGATTCCTAAAATGTCGGTTGCATTAATTATTATTAACGGGATTGCACAATAGGCGAGATTGATTATGTTAATAGCGCAAATTGCGCATTAGGGAAGGGATGTTTTATCTGCTTAGACGTCAAACTCCGAAGAACATCTGCTCTGATTTACTCAGGCTGGGGTAGGTACTCGCTCGCACAAAGATATACAATCCGGCAAATTAACAATAGTCCCGGTTCACTATTAATAATAACAAAAAAAATTGAGATAAGAAATTGCCATTCTTTCGCCAAAGGTCCCTTCCGAGAGCTCGCCGGCTTTTGTGTTGATTCTAATTTATGTCATGTATTGTTACCGGTTACCCTCCCCACACTTCCTTTAGGGGCTTCGGCACCGCGCTGGATGTCCAAATTGAATTTGTTGCACGAGCTTATTGTAAACGTCTAGTGCATCCTCCGCGCGTCCTCGCATATTTCTTGTCATAATTCGGTTTTGTGTTTCTAGGTTTCTACAGTGATTCTCGCGTGTTCATTGATAACATTTGGACCAATTCATTGAACATGGGGTCATTGTACGGATTAGGATATAGAACAGTTACCAATAAAATTGTGATGATGTGAAGTCATAATGTATTTACTTAAAAAAATGTGCCTGATTTTTACTAAAAGTGATATGAAGCGAAGATAAGAATGACTTACTTTGTTTTAAGAGTGAGTGGATAATTTAGATTCGTTTATTGACTTTGTTCGTTTTTATTACTTGTGCTTTAGCCCTCAATGAGTGAACGTTTTTATTATTAAGTTCAATGGTGCAGTTATATTGTTGCTATGCTAGATAATTATGAAATTCTTGATAGCCTACCTACACAACCAAGGAGATTACGGTAAATTATCATTATCGTCGAATTTTAATTTGTTTACCTATTTGTTTCCAACATTATGTTTAGCCATGTCATCATTTACGCGTACTTAACATGTACTAAGTATAATATTTTCTTCAACATTGATCAGGAAATATCTACGCTAATTATCTTGCCCTATCTTAAGATTGTCTTAGACACTGCAGCGTCCTGTACAGTACAGTATAGTTAATGCTGCCTCCTGACTCTATAAATCTTCTAGGAAAAATGGCAAGGTGTCAGATTCGCCCAACTTGAATTCATAAACGTTGTACTTAGACCGCCCACTTATTTGTCTCCAGGCGGTAAAAAGAAGACTGAATCTGAGTGAGAGCAGCTCTGGTAGCCAGGGTCACGTGGTGCCCATGAAGGCTGACTTCAAGACGCCCAAACAGAAGCGAGTGAAGGTACTCACGCCGTACAGCCGACCGTCCAGTTCTATGAAGAAATACACCGAACGTTCCAGGTATTGAACATTGAGACAGGTAAATATTTTATCTGTGGAATTCTCTGATTAGGATCGCTGCTCGTTAATTGCTCAACTAGAAAGACGAAATCGCCAAGTTAGATAAATGCCTTTAAAAAAAAGTTTACGTTGTATTATAAAAACGTTGATGGTAAACATATTTTGGCATCATTTGGTAATCGATGTGTTCGAAGTTATGAGGTGCCTCCGCCCACATTCCGCCATGACCCCCAATTGTTAGAGCCATTCATTAATTTTAGAAAAAGTAAGATCCGCTTTATCTAAACACGAGCACAATGATGTGAGTAGCTCCGTAATCGTATCTGGGGCATCATGCGTTTCTCTTTGTTCCAGATTTGACACATCATTAGGTTTACTTACAAAAAAATTCGTCGCGTTGCTGAAGTCGTCACCCAACGGTGTCCTCGACTTGAACATCGCGGCGGAACATCTATCGGTCCAAAAACGTCGTATCTACGATATCACAAACGTACTAGAAGGCATAGGAATATTAGAAAAGAGGTCTAAGAATAATATACAGTGGAAGTATGGTGAGTTATCCAACAGCTTTTCCTGTTCTTGGTGCTCGTACATTAGGTATTTCAGTTGTAATATATAGCTATTGTTTACTATTTTAGTTATTTCCTGTTATACAACAGCCCTTTAAATGAATAGGCAAAGTCATAAGTTAAGAAGTAAATCATTATGCTCTTTTGGCTATGCTACATGCGTTGCGTTGCGGGGGGCGACGTTCATTTATTGAGTCAGACGGCCCGGAAATATGTAGCTTTTTACGGGAATTGTACAGCCACCTGAAGACCTTTAAGCTTTAGACTAAATTCATCATTAAAAAAAAGACCTGAAGGAATAGTAAATCAGTTTTTGACTATGGAGCTACCTGGATTTTGATGTTTTGGAGTGTTTAGGAGAGTCCACAAGAGTGTGATTCTTGTAGCCTTATTTATTAAGCTTTATCTCGTATTATCGGTTAAATCATGTTCAGTGAGAGAATACTGACCTAGACTTTAGGTTCTACAAGCAACTAGTAAGGTTCGTGTACATGCCAAATTCCCATTTGCGTATAGAGCAGACCTAACGTGTTTTATCTCGTGTTACTTCGCATTCCATCTCATTCTCTTCGTCTTGAACTTGACATCAGTTAGAACAAGCTTTCTTTTAGGCGTGGGTTCGGAAGGCGGTCTGCGAGGCGTGGAAGCAGACGAAGGCCGGGCGCGGCGGCTTCGGCGCGAAGTTCGCTCCTTGGCCGCGAACGAGGCGCGGGTCGCTAAAGCGGTTCAATTGGCGGAAAGCGCACTCAGTCGCCTTTCCGCAGAACACGGAGCTAGTGCTTATATCACCTATGCCGATCTAAGGTCCATCCGGGAGTTCAGGAATCAAACCGTCATACCTATCAAGGCACCTCCCGATACAAGGCTAAGCGTAAGTCATGTTCTATCTAGTAAAAGTGGATTAACGTGGACTCTTACTTTCAGGCATCTTTCAGTGCCAACTTCAAGTGCCTGGAAATGAGAGTTCATATTAACTCCGAAGGTGTTATTGCCACTGACTGCGGTTATTGTGCAGTTAGCTTTTCTTCATACTTTAAGTGTGTGATGAAATGTTCCAAGAGATTTTTCCATTTTCCAGGTTCCTACACCAGACGAGAAAGGCTACACGATACATCTCAAGTCACAGTCTGGAGAAATAGAAGTCTACCTTTGTCCAAAAGAAAGACCACCTTCACCTTCATCATGTAAGCAAAACCTTTTTTCTGATTATTTGTCAGTTCCTGCATTTTTTTACATTTAAACGAGTCCATTTGCTCCTCCTTATTTACTTTACAAAACTAAAGTACTGGAGTGAAGACAGTGCAGTGATAATGGTTTCATATTTATAAATCAGATCTAGATGTCATCAGCATATTTTACGGATAATAAGTTCTCCTCGCATACAAAGGCGAGAACAATTAATGAAAATAATATTAAATTAGATGCCTGAATCTTTATGTATGGACGTCGTCTCTGAATATTGCTTTGAAAAACGAATGAGGTAGTTTGAGTGAGAGGACCATGGCAATGCTTGAAATCTCCGCATTATGATTGGCCAATTCACCGCTAAACAGCGTTACGCTTAGATCCGCCTCAGTAGAAACGCACCCTTGATTTGTTTCATACTGTCACAACCCTTTTCATCTTAGTTTAACATTTATAGAACTGACTACGAAAAGTAGAAGATTATTACTAATTTGTCGTTCTAAGGTCCTGTCATAATTTCGAAAAACGCAACAATAATGAGGTTAATTGTTTCAGTAGCGGGTTCCCTTCCTTTGGACCCGTTGTTGGAGGATGATAATAAGGCGCTTTTGGCGCCACTCATCGCTCAGCTACAAGCGGTGCCTTCCAGTACCATTTTAGCTGATTGCACGTAAGTAAATATTAAAACACTAGCTGCGCGCTCCCGCGGTGTGACGGTCTCGCAGGATTGTTTCATTTTTTCGTAGTCGTAAAGTAGCCTATGTCCTTCCTTGGGACCTTTATCCATGCCAAATTTCAGCCTAATATGTTCAGCGGTTTGTTCGTGAAAAGGTAACAAACACAGAGATTTACATTTATAATACTTGTAATTTAGTATGGATAATTGGATCTGTCTAAAACACAATGAATGCCGAAGGTGCGATCCACGTAGAAGGTCCTAGGGGAAGATAGTTCGAGAACCGCTAGATAACTGTTCTACTACATTACAAAAAATAAACTAAAACTGTGCTTTGTTTCAAAGCTTCAAAGCCTTGAGCATCGCCGTAGAGTCGCGTGTCTATCGGTCTTTTATCGACTGCATTTCGGAGAGTGTGCACAAGAGCTCCATAATTTAGTTCCGCCATCCCCATTCTTTTATCGGACCAACAGGTTCCCCGAAAGACGCCACTTGTACATGGTTGATATTCCCAGAGTTCGTACAAAGCGTTTTGAGTCCACTTTTTTCATACGCACTGCCAAACTGTGGAACTCATTGCCGGGTACCGTATTTCCCGAAAAGTACAATATAGGGGTCTTTAAATCAAGAGTAAATAGGTTCCTTCTAGGAAAGCATGCTCCATCTTAGACCTCACTACTGCTTAACATCAGGCAGAGGGAGGTCAAATGCTGACCTATTTAATTAAAAAAAAAAAAAAAAAAACATAAGTAGTGTAGTTTTAGGGATTAAACATGAGCCTATTTTTCTTTTGTTTTTGTAATACCAAAGAAGCCAAGTAAAGTGCGCTTTTCCTACAAATTTTGAAACTCCAGGCAGAGTTAAGTGTTAATAAAGAATATTTATTTGGTTTCTTCTAAGTTCACTTTTTTTATACGTTCTTGGTTCTTTCGTTTGGCCAAAAAGTTCAACGGAAAATTTCATTGATATCTTTGTTATACAACCTGTATGTAAAAATTTGAAACGGAAAATTTGTATTCGCTTTAACGTGAGCTCTGGTGAAGGAAAACATCGTGAGGAAACCAGTTAGTATTCTGATGCGTGAGTTTACAACCTGACTTTCATGAAATGGTAACTTCCGCAAGATGTGGGCATGTGCCTATTATGTAATTTGAACATGCTTCTCTGCTCCCTTCAATACCAGCAGCACTATTTAGTCCAGCATTATTATTTTTTCATTCGTCAGTCGTGATGATGTTTTTGTTTACAGGACTCCAATAAAACGCGAGCCCGAGGAGTGTCCGATAAAGAGAGAGCCGGAGGCCGGCGCGCTCGTGGTCAGTCGGCCTTGCGTCACCGACCCCACGCTGCCGTTAGGAGGAACCCCGCAAACGCCACAAACACCCTTATCTACACCCGACAGTAAGTCTATATTGCCATGCTTGTTTGTATCACTATTCTCGATACTACCACTAAGGCTGGTTTAGGTGTCACGTCACGTCACGTGATAGAATATCGGTCTGCGCTGATGGTCAGTGGTTCTTCACGGTTTTGGTCGCGAAGAAACAGGAGAATCCTGATACTGAATAAATGCTTTTTGACTTTTAAATACAAATACAAATACAAATACATTTATTGCCAAGAAAGAGCACACATAGGTAATACAAAGTTAATAAAAATAACTAGTGAATGAAAATGGTCGGCAATGGGACTAAATTCAGCGCTAGTCTACGCACATTGTGCGTAGTGCTGGTTTTCAGTCAAGCCCCGTTTGACTCTACTAAGAAGGTGGTTCCATCACGCAGTCCAAACTGTATTTGTTATAAGATCGACAGTTTCGCAGTCCGATCTTTCCGTACATGGTGATTAGAGCTGAACTTTAGAGGCAACTGAAGAAACCACAATCGAAATTAGAAACAGAGTCTTTCTTAGTAGAGGTTACTTTAAAACAGCAGTCAAGTTCTCGTCAAAAGTCAAAAAGCATTTATTCAGTTCAGTATCAGGATTCTCCTGTTTCTTCGCGACCAAAACCGTGAAGAACCAGGGCAACATACACGGTTTTGGGACCTAGCTTTCTTTTCGGTGATCCATCTTAAAAATAAATAGTCAGCTCGTGTTTGTGTAAGATTTATCTATAGGTCGTAAAACAGATCTCGTGTTTTTCAGACGGTGCGAGAGGTCGGCTGCGGAATGCTCTGATCGCGGACAGCGACGACTTTGCCCCCATCATGGGCGGCGGCCGCTTCCAGCTGCAGACTGAAGACCAAGAGTCAGGTACTACTTTATTTACAAACTTACGGACACCTTGTTCCAGACACATGGCTGGTAAATTAGTTTGTCTATTTGTGAAATCATCACCTAAAAGAATGCTAGGCCACAGACCGTGTTTGTTGCCCTGATTCTACACGGTATTGTTCGCGAACGAACAGGAGTAAAATTAGTTCTAAGACTTATTCTCAGTGATCCCAGCGCTTTTCGAATAAATGCTTTTCGACTTTGACTTATGATACCCTTTTCTGTGGTTTTACTTTGGAGGTGTGTCAAAATCATCATAAAACTGATTCTGTAATACCAAGTTACATGAAATACATAGGTACTATTTAAAAATACTTTCTAAAAATGCTTTCTAACCAGTCCCCTTACATAACGCAATTTATATTAGTCAAGTTTATTTTCTTAGTTTGAAAGAATAATGTTCAAAATTCAGGTTCATCAATAGATCAAAATCTATAATCATTATCCGTATTCTAGTATAGTAATGTCATTAATCATGGGAACATTATCATGGTGTTATTTATCAAGGTATAGGGCTCTTCCACATATTTGAGATATATTGATCAAAATCTTGCACACAGTAAACAAGTCACAACAACCCATTAGCTGACAAATAACTGCGGGCGCTTAGTTCTCGTAAGAAATTTTGCCCTAGTGCATTCAATGTCATCTAATTCTATTGTTTGTGTTCTTTGTTTTCGCATCTATGTGTGAGCCTTCATTTGCAGTAACTTTAACCCATTCTCATTAGCACGTAGACAGGTACACAACTAGAAGATGAATCGCGCTTCGCAACTAGTACTCCGGCGGTGATTTGTGTGTCAATCACATCACAGTCTGAGTTCTAGCTGTGCGGCGCGGCCAGGCGGCACGGCGAGAGAAGACACGGCATACCATTATGGTGTATACGGGACTGTTTCATCGCCATCTCTAAGAGTTTTAAAATGTTATTGAGATTCAAAATGTTATTGAATTTGTAATTGATGATGAAGCAGACCCTAAAAAGTTAAGTGTTAAGGGATATCATATTAAGCACATTCCAGGGCTTTGTAAATATTTGTCTCGGTGGAAGTGTGTATTTGCATTTAAATGGCAGCACGGTAAGTGTATTTTTGTGCTATAACGTGAATTGGATCGTCGTATCGTGTTAAACTCTAATTTCATTTTAAAGAATACTCAGATAAGTTGATCGGATGTGATAAACTAAAAGTATGTATCTTGAGAATAATGTAAACTAATTATCAAAGCGATATGACGGTACTTTTCATGACTACAATGTTTATGTCTAAAAAAAAAGGTCTAAAGGTCAAACTACATGATTACAATTGCGTGAAAGTTCATTTATTTATCCGACGCATTGCGATCGCATGCAATGAGAAATATTTTACATTGGTCGACACGAACTTCATTGGTGAAGTGGGGTTACGCATTTAAACATAATTTTGGGTGTTCGTGCCGATTATTGTATAACGCACTGTTGAAGCACGTAGTTTGACCTCACATGAGGCTCTTGCTAAGGCTACATTATCGAGTGAAGCAATTTAGCGTTGTTCAGTCAATCCGACAGTGAAGCCCGAATGTTTACGAATCGATAATGTAGCGCCAGCATTACTTTAACTACACATACTTGCCGTCCATAATCTAATCTAAATGTTGGTCCTGGGATGTGCAATCATTACTTGCATGCTTATTCTGTCACAACGTCACGTAACATCATTTCCACACTCATTGAAGCTTTACTAACTTTTACTAAAACTTTTGAACCAGACGACAGAGTAGGTATGTTTCTAAAAATAAAGAAAAATAATAATTTTTTCTTGATTTTTCTTGATTTTTCTGTATTGTACATTACCATTACTAATTTGTAAATTATTGTGTTGTGTTAATTGATAATGTGCGTAATGTGTAAATAACGTGCCGTTGTAAAATTTTCAACCTAACTTTTTATGTAAGTAAAAAGCATACTCCAAACTCGTGTTTTTACAAACAAACATGCCAAAAAATTAATAAATGTGCGAACAAACCTTTAACCAATCAAATACAATAATTAAAAAATCATTTCTATTTGTCTAGATAAAAAGAAAAGACACCTCTTTTTAAATAGCTCTTTCTGCAGCAAATAAATATAAATAATGCTGTTTTCACACATCATCTAACTTCGAAGTAAGCAGAGCTAACTTTGAATTCCTTGTTATAATCCGTAAAGCCATATATTAAACCCCATTTATATCAACCCATTACTATAAAAGTTCTAGCTTTCGTGTTCTTCAAGGCACATGTATTCATTTTCATATTCATAAATGTATATAATTGTAATAATGGGCGCTTAATTATCGGGACTGGGCAAATGTTACATGTTGTATTTTGTAATCAAACTTTGAGGGAAATATTGAGTTTGAAATGAAAATTAAGCATTCCTACTAATATTATAAATGCGAAAGTAAAGAATAACTCATCTCTTTACTTTAGACAGGGATAGCTCGATAACCGCGCGGGATCTATTTTTAACAAAAAACTTTCCCTCTTGAACCAAGTATAGAAAATTAAAAGGAACCAAATGAAATATAAATGTTTAGTTTTCATGACAATTGCCATCTAGCTTATTTTCACTAAACGATAAAATAAAAGATTCATCTTTCCAAATCGGGCGGTATCCTTTATCGAAACATTTTTTTTTCTTTTTCTCAAATTAAATGAAGACCTTATGATTATTATGATTATAAACAGTAGCCTTTATAACCAACATTATAATTAAATTGGTTACTGCACAACACGGACAGTTTCCCGCCCGTGAGTGCAGATTCGGGTAAGCGTGGTGAGTAATCCTGGTGGCGTGGCGGCGACGGGCGCCGTCGCGAGCTGGGCTCCGTGAGGCTCCAGTGCTCCTGTAGCACCATGGGATTCAGCTCACGGCGGCATCCACTAACAACTCATCTACTAACCACCACCACATCGCAGTAACAACGCTCATCTCTAACTAGTAACTGCCCATTTAACTAGGCCGAATGCCGTCGACAGATATCTTCACCAGCATTGAAAAAGAAAAATATTCATATACACTTGCATAATATTTGCAAGGACGGTCTCGGCTTAGTTATTTTTGTATACTTGTATTTGTTTGCACTTGTTGTTTAGCTTACGAACATTGTCGCCTACCGACAGGCTGCATCACGGGAAATTGCATTTGATTCGCATCTTATTCCCTCTTCATAATAAGCGTTTCGATGAAAATGTTGTGGCAGTTGATACTATTAAAGATATCTAATAAAGGCTTACAATTACGTGTCATTTTATGAGAAGTATAAAATAAAGGCAACTTTAAGTGATTTGATACATGAGAAAAAAAGTACACAAGCTCCAAGCGGTAGAAAACAATTAAGATTTTCAGACATTATTGTAACTATTATGCTTTTGAGTGTGATGCGGTTTTGTTGGTGTGCCATGTGCGTGAGTCTTTGTGTGTACAGAGGTAGCGGAGGATCCATGAAAGAAAATAGAAAATAACTGGACCTAGTGAAAAACAAAATATTTTTCTTCCTGGATCTTCATTATTCATATCATATTGTGCTTTTTAACTCTAAAATGTATAAAATCTTGAAGCATCAAGTTACCTCTGTACTGTGATTGTCATGTTTATTGTGTGCAAATTCACGTCAATAAGTAATCATTACCTGTCTGTCAAAGGAAGGGTTATGTTTTTATGGTTGTACATTATAAATTTTATTGGCGTTGAAATGCTTAAATCATGTTTTACTTATTTACATCTACACGCGATAAGAAGTTCTTCATTGGGTGGTTACTTCATAATCAAATTTTATTCGGTCTACCTGTAAAACCATATTGGTTAAAATTTTAGCCTCTTCTTTCTTGAATTACAATATTTGTTGGTTCTTGATTTAAAAAATAAATAAATAGTGTACAACATGTGCCAAGAGCAAAGGCAGTTGCAAAGTTGCAACGTGTAGCGACACATCAGCCGAAGGTTCGGCGCCGAAAGTTCAGCAGCTGAAGTTGCGGTTCGCGACATAATTTTCGGCTGATGTGTCATAGGGAACTTGAAAAACACTGCATGCGTATTCGACCGAACGATCGGCGCCGTAAAACTGACGATCTCAGTGAGATATGGTAAAACAAGTCCATACAACCATGATTTTAGTAGGATGTGATGCCAGCGGCGTGTTTTGTGAATGTTCCAGAGCCGCTGGAGTTGGAGCCGTTCCTGGCGCTGGAGCCGCCGATGTCGGCCTCCGACTACGGCTTCTGTCTCGACCACGACGAGGGCCTCTCCGAACTATTCGACTTCGAGTTCTAGTGACCCGGGGTTCTTAGTGAAATGACGGTTTAGTGCTACTTCGGTTCAATCAGTGATGAACTTACACCGGCTTGTTTCATAATTCCTCACAGTGAACTGGATTATGACGCACGTTTTTATTATACTGGTTCGTAAGTCACTCGCA